>CM066036.1:427405552-429857427 GCA_033557465.1 Ichthyophis bannanicus
TGTTGTGTTTTCTGTTCTGTGTATGTTGGCAGTGTGCATGTTTTCTTCTTAATTTCATTAGGTAGCCCTGAAAAGGGCTGTATGGTGATGTTGGTGGCCATTAGTACATGATGGGCCAGCACTTGCTCTTTCTCACCAGACAACATCTGTCTGGCATGGAGTGGACTAGATTGATGAGGTGTTCTTGTATTATGATGCGATTCCAGGCTGCAATCAGTGACTCAATCAGCTCTCACTTGGTCCGCGGCTGCTTCTTGGGTGATCTCAACTGTACCAAAGATTCTCAATCGGGTGATTGAGCTGGCCAGTCAATGGTCTGAACTCTGTTGATTTTCTTCCAGTTGGCGACAGTTTTCACTAGATGGCAAGGTGCATTGTCATCCTGGAAGAAATATCTGCTAGGAAACAGTTGCTCAGCTGATGGTAGCATGCACTTCTGCAGAATTCCTATGTATTTCACTACATTCACCATCCCGTCAACAATATGGAGTCTTCCAACACCACTGGCTACCATGCATCCCCATATCATGACCTTGGTTGGATGCTTCACGGAGATATTCAACAACTCTGGTTTGTACTATTCATGAGGAAACCTCCTCACTTAGGTTTTGCCCTGGTCCCCCAGAATGCAGAATGTGCTTTCGTTGCTGAATAGAACTTTCTCCCAGTCAGCCTTGCTCCATTTTGAGTACTTGGATGCTCGCTCAATGTGTCTCTTCCTTTGTTCCACCATTCGTAGAGGCTTTATCCTTGCCTTACAGCCCCTCAATCTGTACTCCAAGCATTGTCTCTTCAGAGTGGACATGCAAACTGCAACAGAATACCTCCTCCTTCCATTCCTGCAGAAGCTTAGTGGGAGGTTAGCTTGCGGTTGTCAAGAGGTGTCCTTATCAAGGCCCTGTTGTTTCTCTTGGTTGACTTTCTAGGCTGACTGCTACGATTGTCGGTCCTGTGTATTTCCTATCTCCTTATGCTTCTGCAGAATGCAGACAACCGTGCTCTGATTACAGCCAACCTTTGCTGCAATCTGCGGACTTGAAAACCCATCATCTGGATCCAATCCTCCATTGATAGAAAATGCGACCTCTTCACCATGCCAGGATGTTGAGCATCAGATGTGATACACACCAGTTGATCCACATTAAATTCAAACCCTGTATGCCGCCAAAATAGCACTGATTGGCTATCAAATATGACTTCCTATTGGCTGAGGAAGCACAGTATTCTATTGGCTCATGTCGATCCGCTTTGACACAGAATCCGGTTAATCATACTGGGACATTGTTTCCTCATGACAGCCATACAAAAGTTCACAGATAAGTAATTTTGCATGCAGAAATGACTGCCGAATTAAACTTACAACAAAATAGTATATAATGCAACAAAACAGTATGTAATAAGCCAGGATTCTGCCACAGAATTTGGAAAGTGTCAAGATAAAGCTGAGAATAGCTTGATCATGCAACCTATGCAAGACTTTTGCACAACACTGTATCTCTACTTATAAACGATCAAGAGGTATTTCTACAGATCCTAATGCCTCAATGCCATCAGCGTTTCGCCGATGCTTCCTCAGGAGGCTCTTTTTGAGGATAACTCTCAAGTCTCTTGAAAATCACTAAACATTGCTCTAAGCAACAATCCCAGCTGCACTATCACTGCATCAATTAAAGTAAAGGTGTTAGGATCTATAGAAATATCTCTTGATCATTTATAAGTACAGATAAGTGCAAACATTTCACAAACTTTTGTAATAAGTAAAATCTGGAATTTAATGTTTGGAAAGCTAAAAAGAGATAGATCCATGATGTGTTCCTATTAAGGGGCATGTGTATATCTGAGGCTGAGGTCTTTTCTCGATTCCATTGTATGTATGAACCACACATACAGTTTGTTTATTTTGGTTTGATTTCTTGCTATTTTGGAAGATATCTTTTCTATTGTTGGTATAAAATCATCTTTAGCCAGTCACGTGACTTTGTTGTGATTTAACCGTGAGCGACTGCTACATGATTTCCAGCTTGTATCTTCCCAGTTTACTAGTTAAAAGTATTTTCACATACTTTGTCAAGACCCAATGAAATTGGAAGATGATATTCAAATGTTTCCCCCCCCCCCACCCCCTGTGGAGCTGATTCAAGCAGCATTAGGATCGTCACTGTCTAAGGAAACCATGTAGGCCAGAGGTTCCCAACTCCACTCCTGGAGGGCCAAACACCATTCGGGTTTTCAGGCTGTCCCAAATGAATATGTATGAGATATATTTGAATACAATGGGGGCAGTGCATGCAAATGTATCTCAAGCATATTTATTAGGGAAAGCCTGAAAACCTGAATGGTGTTTGGCCCTCCAGGACTGGAGTTGGGAACCTCTGATGTAGGCAATACGTTTTGGACCTTTGGACAACCACTGGCCTTTTTTTAGCCTAATCGCTATGTAATGACGTAATTGCAGAGCATTTGTTTTAGAAAAACAATCTTGAGTTTTGTATTTGATTTAGGAGTAGCTCAATGGTTAGTGTAGCAGGCTGAGAACCAGGGAAACCAGGGTTCAAATCCTGCTGCTGCTTCTTGTGGTCTTGGGCAAGTCGCTTAACCCTTCATTGCCTCTGGTAGAAAGTTAAGGGGCATGTTTACTAAACCACGTTAGCTGGTAACGAGATAGATAGCACTTGCCAAACAGACTGCGTTAATAGCTAACGCAGGGCAAATGCAGATAGCATAGAAATCGCCGTGCCAGCTGCAGAATCACGCATTAGCTTTGCATGTGGGCGGGGTGAAGGTGGAGAGTGGACGTTTCTGCACCACGTGGTTATCATGCACATCAGCAGCGCATGGCAACCATTGGATTTGCAGACAGCATGGGTACAATGAACAGCTGCTGTCTGATCACG
Source organism: Ichthyophis bannanicus (assembly GCA_033557465.1). Lineage (NCBI taxonomy): Eukaryota > Metazoa > Chordata > Amphibia > Gymnophiona > Ichthyophiidae > Ichthyophis > Ichthyophis bannanicus. Next base: position 427,408,447 of record CM066036.1, read on the forward strand.
CTGCTGCAGTATCTGCTGGGGGCATGCTGTGCATGTCCCCCGACAAATACTGCATGGCTTTGGTAGCTAATGAGGTGCTATCTGCACTAACGTGATTCAATAAACATGTCCCTAAGATTGTAACTCCTCCAAGGGAATGAAGAAAATACCTACAGTACCTGAATATAATATGCCTTGAGTTACAACTGGAAAAGGCAGGAGCTAAATCCCAAACCCGCAAATCCTTTTCAAAATCTGAGTGCGTAACAAAAATCATTTTCTGTACCTTGTGTGTTTTTAAGTTGGCATTCTCTCAGTCTTTGTAAATCGACTATCACAATTGTCGGCAATTGGCAGCCTTACTGGAAGTCTGTATAGAGGCCAAGGATTGAATGGCCACAGAACGTGACTTGCCCTTCCACCTCTCATTGTCCTTTCCTCCAGGCTAATGCTGATTTTACATTTGGATTTAGCTCGTGCCTTTTGCAGTACTATTTTTCAGGCAGTTATGTTTAGGTACTGCAGGCAGGGCGCTGGGAAGAAGCCCTTCTGCATCTGTCCTGTGGCTAAATTAAAGACTTGTTAGTCTTCAGCTCTGTCAGTTTGACACTTTACCTAAGTGCTGGTTTCAATTTAAAAAAAAAACAGTAAAGTAGAATTTCAGCCACTACATTGAGCATATCTTACTATACAGTTATGGAGCAACCACTGCTTGGAGCCCTGCAAATCTTATTTCCACACGGGGCATGTTTACTAGAGGGTGTGCCAGTAGTGCATGCTCGAGGCATGAAACTAGTGTGGAGGTCCTTAGGGGGTGTGTATGCATCCGTCTCCTGTTGGTAGCATATTGCTAAGGCACAGTACTGTGCTAAATGGGACATGGGTGCACTTTATGTCATCCATTGAGGTAGTGTTACCTGCATCCACGCTAACAGCAACATTCGTGGTTAGTGCGCACCCAAAAGGCCTTTGCTAACTGCAGTGTGTCATCAGTGCCCACATTCTGCCCCAAACCCACCCTTTTAGCATGGGGCTCCTCATTATTAACCCCTTAGTTATTTCTACAACTCGAGTGCTCTTTTAGGTAGAAATTTCTGTCTGTCCGCTTTGCGATAAAGACCAGACTTACTTTTCACTGGTGGACTTTACACCAGTTTTCTAAGTAAAAGTGCATATTTACACTGCGATTACCCAGAGTCCATACACTCACTAGTCCCTACTTCTTCTGCAGGCAAACCTTTGCTGGAAAGATCCATGCAAAAAAAGTGTAAGATCAATTTTGCATGTCCTTTCTCACCTCTGACCTGTTAATGTGACAAAAAGTTTACATGAACTTTTATGTACATTGAGAGAGGGTACTTTTCAGACGGCTAATTAACAACGGGTAAAAATGCTTTTTGCCTTTGTCAATTGCTTTGAAAATTGTTCTCTGATGTCTTCGTCATGATATCCATTGCCTTTGGTTTGCACGGTTTAAAGGTGTGGAGCTTTACTCTGTTGACAGACCTGGATGTCGCCATATGTTTCTAACAGGTTAGTTTGTCCTCTTCAGAGCATGAGTTCTTCATTTTATGGTTCCATGTAGAGAAAGGTAATGTGGAGAGAGAGGATAGTGAATATAAGAACGTAAGATATGCCGTACTGGGTCAGAGCAAAGGTCCATCAAGCCCAGTATCCCCTTTCAATAATGGCCAATCCAGGTCACAAGTACCTGCCAGGTTCTCAAAAGGTAGACATGAATTAATAGTAGAAAGGCCTTGGTCTAAATAAAATCTCATTGTACAAAACTGTGCCTCTTGGAGGTTTTCATGTCACATTAATTGCAGTCCTAAATGTGTTGATTTCAAAGCAGCATATAACCTGTTACTCTATCTAAAAGTTGCCAGCTGGCTTTTCAGGAAAGTTGTTTTGTCTTAGAAACAAGTTACAGTAATGCACATCCACTCCCAATAACCCCTTGTTGTATGGACACAAAAAGAATGCAGAACCTCTATAAAATGTCATTGATCCCAGTCCTGGTTTCTGTTAACCATCCCCTCTCCTGTTATCAGTATCTTCAATTTGGCAAGAAATCGATCCATCTTTTTACTTGCATTGTAAACCGGGAAACTGCTCCTTTTAGGTTTGTTCCCTTGTTGACTTGCCCCTCTCTATACTCCTACATTCTGATGTAGTTTCCTTGCCTGCCGTCGCTGTTTGTCTTTTCCATTTCTCAGCTCATTTATTATTGAACTCTTTGCACTGCCTTGTGATTAGGATAAAAGGTGCTTAGTCAAATAAATAAACCTAAAGATCAATCCTTGAAACTTATTTTTTTTTATTTAAACTTTAAGCTGACGAGTTCACGTATCACTGTGGATTCCTTTGCATTATCAACCCAATTTCAAAATGTAACTTTGATCACAAGTAAAATAAGTGTGTCTAGGTTCCACAATCAACTACACACGTTGGGACTTATTTACTAAACTATTGTATGTTTGATGTGCGTTAAAAAAAACCCAGACAAGACTGGCCCCAGAGTTGGTTCAAGGTTTCGAAGCCCTAGGCAAACCTTGAGACTTCCTTCCCCCCACGGCTGTCAGAATCTATTGTTTAGCTTTGACTTCCTTGCTCTTAGACACCTCCCAAAATCCGCTGCCCTAAGTGACCACCTAGTTTGCCTAATGGTTGGGCCGGCCCTGAAAACAGGTAACATGCTGGTCAGACCACTAACACATGTTAAATCCTGCATTAAACACCTAACATGGAATTTTATGATAATATGGGGAAGGGGTGGGGAGTACACACATTTTCATAGTGCACGTTAACCTCAAACAGGCCGCTAATATGGAACAGTCAAAACTCTACCTTTGAAGATGTAGCTAACGGCATCCCTGTTGCTATCTGCCATGGCATTAACAGTCGTTGGCTGTTTGTCTCACACATTAACATCGCAGCCGATTTCCTCCAAATTCCTAACTTCCCCAAACGTGATCAGAATTGCCATCATGGCACATTAAGTGCAAAACCTTAACGCGCGAAATAGGCCCCTTTGTCATGATTTGAAGCCTGAAAACAGATGTGGGAGTTTAGTGTATTTCAGAGCTCAGATTGCTTCTCAGCGCAATTTAAAGCCCAAGGTCTAGGATAGCGTGGGGAGAGCTTTAATTAAGCCAGTGCTGAAACAGATATAGCTCTACTGGTATGAGAAAATGGGATGCCGAGGATGGCTCAAACCATGTTTGCGAAGAATTTGACAAAGTTCTGTGAGCTTTTTCATTGGAAATAGGAGGGCAACCGATTTCTCGCTGAGCTGACTTCACAGTGCTGCGTGGCAGGTAGAGCAACTCCTGGTATAAAACGCATTGTGGATCTCGAACTGGACTAAATGTTTTTGTAGGGGTCTAGTACTGCAATAATAGCATGCAGTCAATATTTGAACTGAGGTATATTAGCAGCCTGCCTGTGCTAAACCAGGGTCATTTCAATTATGAGCCTTAAAATGGACCATTTTCCTTCTCCCTCCTGCTTGCCTGTACACGGAGTCAGGTTTGTCCACCATAGTTTGCTCTCTTTCCCTTGCACGTTGGTGCACTTCAATATCTAACATCACCTTCCTGTTGTTTCCAGAATGGTGAACACATTTCTGAAGTGGAAATACCATTTCTATTCAGAGCCAAATTTTGTAACCGTTGGCTCGGCTGCTTCTGCGGATGGTGGACTTCCGCAGTGACGTGAAGATTGTGTCGCATTTCATGAGTCTGGTCCACTACCGTTTTTTTTCCAGCGTTGCAGAGAAGAAGAGTGGTTAGCAGCAGCCCTCGGAAGCTGGGGGTTTATTAGCTTTCATTCTGTTTGATTTAGAAGCCTGGTTTCGCTTAGAAGAGTTAATAGTGGGCGCTCCTTTAGAAGCTGTCAACAAGCAGCTTTCTACCTAGTAAAGCTCTGCTCTTTGAAGAAACATTTTGCCCTTCCGAAAAGTTGCTTCGGTTCTATATTAAAGTTGTTGAATGATAAATACATCATGTGGCTGGTATATTCTGTCAAAATCCAGAAAGTGTTTGGTGCCGTGCCAGTAGCTGAGAAATACCAGCAATCCCCTGCCTTTCTTGATCCACTCCATTAATTTTAATTTTAATGGAGTTGCAGCAAGCTGCTGTGGGAACCCGTGGCATTTTTTTATGGGTTGATTGCTTCTTCCCAGTGCTTTTCAGCGGGTAGCAGGCCACGGTGCTGTTGGTCCTTAATATCAAAAAGGGCCAGCTCTTTCAGGAGAGGATGACATTGTACAATATTTCTGCTTCTAAAAGAATTATCCAGTGTCGTGACTTTTCAGATGCTGAATGCATAAATAAATACAGCCTCTTTCAAGCAGGAAGCTGAACAAATACTGTTGTTGTTATTATGATTTGTTAGCATTTGTATAGCACTTCCAGGTATATGCAGTGCATTATAAGCGCATATAATTGGCAGTCCCTACTCCTTAGCGGTTACAATCTAGTCAAGACAGACGGGCACATATCAAGAGACAAGGCGCTTTGAGTTAAAGCTGCTGGATGTCCGCTCTTTAGATAGGGCTCACTTAAACTAATAGGACGAGGAAGTCATTTTAGAAGGCTTGCGCAGCACTTATACTTGTAAATAGCAGTCTTTACATTGCAAACGCCTTACATGTTGACATGGTGATTTTAGAACGTTCTTCTTTGTACTTGTGTATCCAGAACATGCGTGGTGGACAGGTCTGAAATGCATGCATGCCTGTAGATTTGATTTTGCAGTGGCGACGCATGCATTCTTTAGAGATTCTAGATGTCGGCATTACACTTCCTGCGAAGCATGCATAAATGATGGCTAACTGCAGGTGCATTTGCAGGAGAGATTGAGGGGGTCGATCATAATTACCTCTCTGATGCTTAAAACCACCTCTAAAATCCTAAATTTTAGAGGGGGGATATTCAGAGGCATGAATGCTGCTCCCCCGATGCTTAGTGATGGGGCTTTCCAGGGCGGAGCGGGGGCGATCAGTTTCCGCTCGGTTAACCCTAACCAGCTAAAGTTAGGAGAACTGAATGGCTGTCCTAAATTTAGCCAGTTTTGTAATCCGGCCAGCGGCTGAATATCGCCGATGACCAGTTTGCGAAAGCGCAATCCAAGCAACCCGGATATTCAGTGCTGGAGCCTGGATATTTCCCCGGCATTGAATATCCAGGGCAAATTTAAAGCCGCGATGGCCAGCCGCTGTCAAATCTCCCCCAGAGTTTTTTTGTAGCTTGGCTCTTTCTGAACATCTAGTTTGTAAAATCCAGCATTTATCTACATGTATAACACTGACACTTACATCTCATAGATTGCAGGCTCGTCATTTATGTTTTACATACATACAGGAACATAAAACATTGAAAACCCCAGGTGATGCTGCTGTTTTTTAGATGTGCTTTGTTAAGGTGAGCACCTGTTGTCGAGGATTCACTGGCTGGGAAATTGACTCTCCATACACATTTGTTTGCACATAAATAAGTATACGCAAACATGTATATGCGAGCCTAGAGCTCCACAAGAAATTGTATTGTCGGAGTTTTGAGTTCCTTCTTGAGCTTTTTTGTTGTGTTTTGACTTTATATCTTCTATGTTGTTTTTATTATTGTGTATGTTTTTTGTTCCGCTTCGAACTGTGCGATTAAGCAGCCTATAAATATATAAAACACCATGGCTCACACTTGCCCCACCGTGATGGTGCTCTGAATGGTGGAGCCAAGTGGTGCAGGAAGTTTGGCTTGATTTCGCAGTCTTGTGAGACTTGAAACCAGGAGAACAGCCAACTTCCTGCTCCATTCAGCTCCACCATACAGGGAGCTGATCACAGTGGGTTGAACCACTACGTTTTTGAAGATCTGCAGCCATAGACAAGAATGGGTGAGTAAAAGAGGGACTGGATAAGGGGGGAGGTTAGAGAGGTTTCACCCAGTGTCTAAGGGGAATCATAAAAGAAGGGGAAAGAAAGACCAGGGGATGGTGGTGGGGTTAGGAGAGATACACTCCTAATGACAGAGGCATACACATACGCAGCCCTCGACACTCACCGTGACACGCACATGCACGCACCCATGACATGCACACACGCACAAAGCCCCCAACACTCCCCATGAGATAGGAATGCACACCACCTGATATTCCCAATGAAACACACACACACATGAATGTAGCCCCCAACACTCCCCATGAGATAGGCATGCACACATCACCCAGTACTCCAAAAACACACACGTACAGACACACACACACACACACATGTAGCCCCCAACACTCCCCATGAGATAGGAATGCACACATCACCCAATACTCCCAAAAACACACACGTACACACAAACACACACACACACACATGTAGCCCCCAACACTCTCCATGAGATAGGCATGCACACATTACCTGATACTCCCAATGACACATACGCACACCCCTTATGAAACATCCATATGCACCCCTCCACACACACAAGGTCTCTCACACTTCCTGTGGCACATCTATATGCACCACTCTGCACACACGCATGCACATGCGTGTGCATGCACACCCTCATACACACAGTCTCGCACATGTCCGATGACACATCCATATGCACCCCTCCACACACACACACACACACACACACACACACACACACAGCCCCTGAAATTTGCTGTGATACACAAACATGAATCCCCGCATATCAGATTCTGGAAATGGGGAAAAACCTGCTATTTGTGTCACGCAGATTCTGGAAATGGGGAAAAACCTGCTATTTGTGTCACGCTGCTACTGTACGCATCGCGTCTTTTTTTTTTTTTTTTTTTTTTTTTTTTTTTTTAAATGGCTACTCTCACTTGTACGTGCTGCAAGCTAAACTTGTATTTCCCGCTTCTGCATTTGTATGTTTCAAAGGGTTTGCATGTTCAGTAAATCTTCTGTAAAATACTGGGGGGAAAGTGTGCACGCTGGACTTGGACATCCCTTATTCTACCGAGATCTCTTATGCGAACCAGCAGTGTGCCCCAAGACAATCTATAAATGAAAGCGGGAACATGGCGAGGGAAGGGATTTGAGGCAAGCCCCTCTGAGCCACCGGGCTTTATATTCACTGCTCACATCTTCAAGTTTCCTTTCTGTTCCCGTAAGGAAAACAGGTTAGAAAAACCCCACTGTAACCCCCAATTAGCTCTTCAAAAGGCCCCTTGAAATATAGAAGAGAAGTATTATAGGTTGTTTATATAGGAAATGTATGTCTTAAGTCCACCCATTTAAAACTGCATAAATATTTTATAAAAGATATAAAATATATATATATATCTGCCGAAAATGCACATCTACTTGGCACTGCATACAGAAGAGGCTATTTTATAAACCATAAATGCACAAAAGAAGAGCAGCACGCAGCACTGCATACATGTACATGCTGTGATTTTATAAACCGCTGTGACATTTGTGTGTATGTGGCACATTTTACAAGGCTGGCAGTTAGGTACACTTTGGCTCTGGGTAGGTGGATTTGGAACTTGGAAAGATTTGTAGATCTCCCTTAGCAAGCCGTCCTCCACGCCCCAAGCCCTAAAGATAAGTTAGTCAGGAGTCATGTGTGACATTATGCAGGTGCCAATTTCGACGGGTTAAAGTACTGTGGTATACATGTGTTGCTATTAGAAAATCGTGAAAACCACATTTGTTACAAAGGACCAACCAGAATATGGCGCTTTCTTTATGGGGAAAACCTTGCATACACCTTCCTGACAAGAGGAGGAAAGGCAAACTATTCCAACTGCGTCAGAATGCAACTTTAAGATTTCTAAACTTCATTCTGTTCTTATATATACGTAGTGACTTAGTAAATGACAGCAGATAAAGATCAATGGCTTCATACTGTCTAGCCAATGAGATTCTTCCTCTCCATTTTTCCACCATTTTGGGTAGATGAGCATCTAAATGGTCATATTTAAATCAAGATCACCACCCTTCGTGTCTTTTATCTGACTTCTCAACTCTTTTTTTTTTTTTTTTCTACAATGCCCTCCCTATTGGTCCCAGGCATGACCAAATCGGCGCTGGCCATTTCTGGTCGTCTCGTCTTCCACTTTGATTCAAGACCAGTCCTTCATCCAACAGCTGGAGCCACTTCTATGTTTTACTACCAAGTTTTGTAATAATTTACATGACCATAGAAATTAGTGAGTCTATGGCCCAAAGCATCATGCTCATTGATGCTTGGGTGTAACTGTGGTCCCTCTGCGGGTTTCTCTAGCCTTCTTGAAAACCTGATATAGTTTCTCTTCTTATATACAACAGAACAGATATGTAAACCCCCTCTTTTGTTTATTTTGTTGCCCCTCCACCTGTCACTAATATACAGGATGGCCCAAAAAACGTGAGAGCATCTCGTAAATTAAAAGCTTAAATAGTTTACTTATTTACCTTTTTTAGCTATAGAACGTCTTTATTTCGACAATTTCTGCTCGCCATCTTTTTTTTTTTTTTTTTTTAATTTGTCACTCGTTTACAGTACATCTGTCTTTTTAAATTTTTAAATAATTTACATGCTACGAGATGTTACTTTTTTTGGGCCACTCTATGTGTGTGTGTGTGTATATGTGTATATATATATACACACACACAGAGTCACTTTTCTTTCCATAAGCTATCTGTAAAGTTTTCAACATGCCATTTTAATGTATTAAACATTGGGTGAGGTTAATTCATAGAACTGTATCAGTGTATGCTGTATGGGGGTGATGGAGAAAATTTTCATTTTCTTTCATTTGTTTTCTTAGTTTTGTTACATTTTAGTCCATATTCTTTCACCTAGCACTAGTACAAAATAATGCTTGTTTTACCATGTTGCTAATAACCATACAGTGATGTCTAATAAAAGGCTTTGATTAACGCTGTCAATCATACATGCCTCCCATAAATAATTTAAACTCTATTTTAAATTGCAGCAGTTATGTTCTGAATACTCACCAAAATTTTTTTAGGGCTATCGGCAGGGAATTTGTGTATTAGTATACCACTTCTACTACATCCCTCAAACTTGATCATCGGTCTCAACCTGCCTTTTTATGTCCTCAAACTTTTTTAAAACTTTTTTTTGTTGTTGCACGAAAATGTCCAATCATAATCCTTTGTTTTTCATCAAGTACTCATCTTTAAACTACTTCTGTGTCCCAACATGAATCCGTGATTCAAGACAGGAGGCTCTGCTTCAAGAGAATCTTCACAATATCCACTCTCAACACTCACGGCATGTACCTACTCATCAAGTGTGCTGCTGTCGAATAAAGGAAATGATGTCACTATATATATACTCCGGCAACCAATAGAGTTACAGCAATGCAAAAAAAAGGGGGACTGCTGTAGTTGTTGATATGGAAGGACAGACGATAGACCATATGGTCTTTTTCTGTCATCATATTTCTATGTTTCTATGTAATGATAGCCATTCAATCTCGTTATTCAACCCCGCTGGTGTCACGGAATTGAAAGTGAAAATCCAGTGTTGCTCTTTATAATTGAGCCAACTATCTCTATCGCCTCCTCTCCATCTATCGCGCACATGTTCAAGAATTCTCCAAGTAAAATCATTCACATTATGTTGCTGTTCCATAAATTGAGCTACTAGAGGTGCCAATAGTGTTCTGGTATTCAACTGACTAAAGTGTTCAGTAAGCTGCACTTTTATGATTGAACATTTTATTGCAACAAAAAAAAAAAGTTGTAAAAAATATAAGGGCATAAAAAAGACATGTTGAGATTGATGATTGAGCTTGAGGGATATAACGCGTAGTGAAACATCAGTTCCCCGCTGCTTTACCCTAAAACGTTTTTGGGAGGTATTCAGAATATAATTGCTGCAATTTAAAATTGAGTTTAATTATTTATGGGAGGCATGTATGGTTGATTGCTTTACCATCTTAGCATGTGATTTTTAAATAATTAATTGATAGTTAAAAGCAACAGAATCATTAATATATATTCCAGGTTTTATTTAATTCCTGAGGTGGTATTGGAATTTCACGATTTTAAACATTTTCCTTTGTTTCACACATCCAACCATTATTAATCTGACCCTCAAAAGGTCATCATGCAGACCAACTTGCAATCCATGTAAATCATGAATAACAGAAGAATTTGTTCAAGGGTTGACTGGAATAAGTGTTGAAACTGTGAGATCAGCCTGAACCTCTTCCACCACGCAGCTCAGGAATGCAGAGAACCAATCGTGGGGGGAAGAGGGGAAAGAATGCTGCGCTTTTCAGCAGCACCAGTAAAAAGAAAAAACCCTCAAAATTCGGGGTCATGAAATCCCAGGGTGCAATTTCTAGGTGCATGGTGACCTGGCGCCTGAGATTTATCGAGCCCCTGCCCTAGTGGTAGTACTGCAAGACTACCACTAGAGGTCACCCAATGTAATTTTGAACCCGGGGCCAGATGGGCAATAAAGAACCTGGGATCACTCCTGCTCCATATTGTAAGACACTAGGGATTACGGAGATAGGCCTGGAGTGGTCTACAGAGGAGGGGATGAGTATCTTCTTCAGTATGAGTCAGGGTGGGTCTTCTTTCAGGTAGAGAGGGTCCAGAGATGGGCGATATTTGGCGAGAGGCCCGGAGTATGTCTTCATGGGGAGGGAGGTCTTTCCAGAGGGGAACAGGGATCCTCATGGCAGTTTTGAAATTGCAGCTCTCTTAAGGTGACAATCGGAACAGCAGACCATGTGTTAGCAGTTTGATGCTCCAATGCAGGAAAAATAATGCTAACTCAAACCTGGTGGTGTTTTCCTGAACAAAAGCAGCTGGCAAAGTTCAGTACAATCTGTTATTCAACCGGCATAATAATGAGGTGCTTCACATCTCATTATTATATAACGTGCGTTGACTTAAAACATGCATTATGGTAAAAGAATTCATAAATTTTTGCCATTTAAAATGCATTAATTGGCAAATATGCATTATTCCCTTAATGCACATTAATACTTACCCCATGAGTGTGCTATAGCAAGATGTTATGAACAGTGTTTATATTTTTCATTAGTAAAGTGAGAAAAGGTTTACAATAAAAAGTATATCTGGTGAATATTAATATTAATTTTTTATAGGAATAGAATTTACATAAAAGGATAGAAAAATGAATCCCTCATGAACATGTGTATGTATATCCTATTCAAGCTAGAAATACACTTTTTTCTGTAAATCAAGTGCTGCCTTTATCTTGAAGTGTTGCCACATTGTAAGTGACATAAGGGCCCAGACGTTACATCAGCTGCTGACTATAAAATTTTCTTTCCTTTCAGACTTTGCCTAAGCTTGCATTTATACCCTTCTGGTTTGTTTTTAGCATTAATTTTGTGCCTTGCCCCCACTTTGGTTTGTCCTTGCTCCCACACTTATTCCCAACATCAGGACTCCGGTTATGCAGCATATTGAGAAGATATTTCTGCTTGGAATGGATAAATGATCAAGCATTGTATATGAAAGCACATAAAATATTTTAAAGTATATTGTGGGGGGGGGGAGAGTGGTGGGGGTGCCAATGCAACCTCCATTCACAATCTCTTTTTCTTCCATTTGCTCGATGACCAAAAGCAGGATTCAAGTGAAAGGTAGCCATAAAATGAATTACTTTACAGTTGGAAATATGATGAGAGTTAGACACAGCGGATGCAACTTTAGATGGTTTATAAGTGTAAAAACCCCCATTTTCGTATGTAAATATGCATTCATATGTACGTAGCGAGTTTAGAAGAGGCACTATGAGGAACGAGGAACAATGCAATCCCAACTTACTCTCACCACCACCTTATCTACCCAACATCCCCTGATGTCCTCCCAGCCTCCCCCGTGCACCCCAGTACCCCCACCCCAGTTAATCTAATGTTAAATTAACTTGACATTGCCTTGTAATGTTGTCACTTACCTAGTTCACCTGTTCCTCATGTAGCTCGTTATGTTCCATGTAAAGCCCTGTTGAGCTGTGTTGTTTATCACGTAAACCGCTTTGACTCGTAGATATAGTGATCTAGAAAAATAGCTAAAGAAATAAATAATCGCCTAAGCTCCCGCATGGCTGACACACGTTGGCACTCTGTTTTGTAAAGTGAGGCCTGAGCGTGTCTCACTTTATAAAAACCTGGGTACTGATGCGTCCTATGCAAGATGCCATCTGCCCTAGAGCAGGTATAGCTGACGGCACCTAGATCGACATAGGCGCCCACATACATGCATCCCTCCTAGGCCGTGCTGCACTTCCATATACGTCCCATGTCGAGATCGGCATGGAGGGCACTTCCCTGCTTGCTTATAAGATGCCTCCTAACCAAAGCATGCATCAAAGTGGCCATGCATGCGTGCAAATCTGGGAAAATCCAGACTGCGGATGTAGGAGCCGTGCATATTTATGCATGTACATATCTGAAGGGATCGTGGTTTGGGTGGACCTTAAAATCTTACCCAATCAATTAACTTACCAGATAGAAGACCCTTTTGTCTAGATAAGTGACGGCCGGAACAATAGTCAATGGCAGTATCTGGAGAGTCCTGCTCAGTATTCTCTTTGATTGCCTTGCACTGCCTGGATAGTGTATAGCAGCAATGTTCTGCACTAAAAATCACCACTCTATGGATAAGAGCTGTGATTGATCACAGAGATTGGATATTCGGTGCCGGCCACTCTCCGGATACCAGCACTAAATGTCCGGTTTTTATTGAACCATGAAAACTGATGTTTAAAAAGCATGACCACTGCATTTTAAATATTGACCTGATACGTGTATTTCATATGTTGCTATGCAAATAGACATATGCTTCAACGATTTCCCATTTAGACTTGCTCTGTAGCATGCAGAACAGGGGCGCAGGGCCATATGCAAAGACTCATTGCGAGACCTCATTTGCATGAGTCGCTGTGGGATGAAAAATGCGGCCCTTCACAAAAGCCACAGTTGCCAGCCTGAATACTATTTTTTTACCTGTGGTGGCTGGCATTTAAAAAAAAAAACGCTGACTGCTGTGGGCTGAATATCAGCCTGGTAGACGCCTATGTGCCTTTATAAAGTAGCACCTAAATAGGCGCCTACTTACCTTCTTATAGGGCCTCCCTTATGAAATTACCTTGTGCAATAACTGCTAATACACCAGACAACGTAGAGCATCGAGCACCACCTCAGCAGTTGAAATTGTGTGTCCACATTATCCCCAATGCAGTTAACACATACTAAGTGTATTGTTTCTCTGTTAACTGTATGGGAAGATGCTGAGCAATCCCCCCCCCCCCCAACAGTTAATTGAGAGGCTTTACAGTTACCATGTGTTAATTTTGGCAGTTAAAGCCTGGTAACTGCAAGATTTTACCACAGCATAGTAAAACAGGACTGTAATTTGGCACTTGTTAATTTTCAGAGGGAAAGCTAGGTAGCTTATAGCTTGAATTTTTACTTAAAATGTGCTTGGGGTTTACAGTATCTGGTCGTATACGTTACAGGCAACATGGGCTATTCAAAATTACACCTTGCAGCAAACTGCAAAATCCATACTTGGAGTCAAGTAAGAACTGGATTTGAGTCAAAGATTGAGCTTTCCTCTTACTGCCAAAAATGAAATGAAATCACAATAGTCATTTGGGAGTTAATTTTATAACAAGGAGCCTATATAAAGTGTCCAAAAGCTGCCTATGTCACCTAGGCTACCTTTATAAAATAGCCTTGTACAATAACCCCCCGCAGCCCACAAAAGCTCTCTCACAAATTTACAAAGCAGATGGACATGTGTCTTTGTGCTCTATGTGTATACACACATTTTAAAAAAAAATATTGCATATATCGTAACTACATCCCCTGGAATGCCAGTATGCACATAGAAAAAGTCACCAAATATGTCCCAAAGATACCCTTGAAAATAGATTTTTGTCGGAAAACGCCGAGGGAGGAGAGAACTTAAATATCATGCACTCCAGACGGTGATGTCCATTTTTTTCATTTAAGGTTCAAACTTGCGTAAATCATTCAAAACGTTAGATACTTAGCTTAGAAGCAGACATAAAGATGCAATGAATATAGTCAATCGGCACGACGTGCACGTTTCGGGATATGAACTCTTGTCCTTACAAGATGGGCCGCTTGTAACGGTGGTGTTTTCTGGCAGTTTGCGGTGTTGAGAAGGCAGTAAGCACTTGATACAGGGATTGCATATCCCGAAACGTGCACGTCGTGCCGGTTGACTACTGTATATTCATTGCATCTTTAGGTCTGCTTCTAAGCTAAGGATCAAACTCTTTGGATGATTTACACAAGTTTGAACCTTAAATGAAAAAAATGGACATCGCCGTCTGGTGTGGATTATATTTAAGTTCTTTCCTCCCACGGCGTTTACCGACAAAAATCTATTTTCAGGGGTATCTTTGGGACATATTTGGTGACTTTTTCACTGGTTACAATTACACAGGTACACTACCAAAAAACTGCCTCCAGTTTTGCAACTGATTCCTATAGATTTTGGGGTGCTGAATCCAGGAAAAATAGCCAAAATGTTCCATCACGTCACGTTTTCTTGCAAAATTAGATTTCTTACCCATATAAGGAATGTTCACATAATTTCTTTTTAGCCGACTGCAGTTTATTTTCTTGGCCCAAAATAGAGGTTGTAATGGTTAACTAACTAGAAACACTCCCTCATGATATTTTAGAGTGTTTTGTATTCATTTTATACATTAACAGGACAATTGGGAGGCGGGGGGCTAAATCCAGTACTCGCGCTGGCGCATGTTCTTTCCTGTTCGCCTCGCCTCGTTCGCTCGCTCAAACACGGTGGTTGCGACATGAACGTTCCTGTCAAATTTCAGTTTCTTGCAAGTTCATTATTACCTTTTGTTTGCTCAGTCGTAATCCAGCTTTATTCCGAAGTGGTTCACTACAGTTGTAGTTTGCAGTGCTGTGTATTTGTGATGGCTCACAGAGCCAGAGGTTGCGTCAACTCTCCGGACAGTTTTTGTTTTATTTGTGGGGAATATACCGTGAAAAAGCGGCAGAGGAACATTTCTGCATTTATTAAAAAAGTATATTTCGCCTATTTCGGTTTGAAGTTAGGCGATCAAGACAAACCGTGGGCTCCTCACAAAGTGTGCAAGACATGTGAGGAAGATCTACGCTTATGGATGAAAGGTAAAAAACAAGCATTTCGTTTCGGAATACCTATGATGTGGCGTGAACAAAGAGACCACAGCAGTGACTGCTATTTTTGCTCTTGCATTGTGAAGGGATACAACTTAAAAAATAAGAACGTAATAAGTTACCCCAACCTTCCCTCAGCAATTAGGCCTATGCCTCATAGCAACGAAGTACCTGTGCCTGAACCACCAAAATCTTTGGATCATATTTGTGTGGACGGTTCTGATCATGATGAGACTCATCAGATGGCTTTTCCAGATGAGTCCAGTACTTCCGAGTTTGAAACTGAACCAGATCCGAAACCTGAACTTTTCTCTCAAGCTGAATTGAATGATTTAGTCCGGGATTTAGGACTCCCAAAAGATGCTGCCCAACTGCTAGGTTCTCGGCTTAAACAGAAAAATCTATTGTCACCAGGAACAACTTTTTATTGATACTGCAACCGCGAGACACAATTTTTGAAGTATTTCAGCAAAGAGGAAGATTTGGTATTTTGCAACGATATATACGGAGTGATGGAAAAGTTTAAACTCAAGTATGATCCTGCTGAATGGCGGCTGTTCATTGATTCGTCAAAAGACAGCATAAAAGGTGTTCTTCTTCATAATGGCAACACAATCGCTTCAGTTCCTATTGCTCACTCTGTTATTCTCCAAGAAAAATACGAGAATTTGGCCCTGATTCTTCAGAAGATTCGTTATGATGAGCATAAGTGGATGATTTGTGGAGACTTTAAAATTCTATCCATGCTATTAGGGCAGCAATCCGGTTTCACCAAATATCCCTGCTTCCTTTGCTTGTGGGATAGCCGGGCCCGCGACCTACACTGGGGGGAAAAAAGACTGGCCAATTCGGGAGTATTTGAGACCCGGTGAGAAAAATGTTCTTCATGAGAGCTTGGTACCTCGTGATAAAATTCTATTACCACCTCTCCACATTAAGTTGGGTCTCATTAGGCAATTCATCAAGTCCCTTCCAAAAGATGGTGAGTGCTTTCGGTACCTTTGCTCAAAGTTCCCCCGACTTTCTGAAGCAAAGCTAAAGGAAGGAGTGTTTGTTGGCCATGATATAAGGAAACTCATTTCAGATGGAGCATTCGCTGAAACGATGTCTGAGAAGGAAAAAGAAGCCTGGGATTCCTTCAAGGATGTTGTTCTCAAATTCTTGGGGAACAGGCGGGATGAGAACTATAAGGATATTGTTGCCAGGATGCTCAATGCCTTCAAAGAACAAGGCTGTAACATGAGCCTGAAAGTCCATTTCTTGCACTCCCATGTGAACTACTTTCCCGAAAACTTGGGGGCGTACAGTGAAGAACAAGGTGAAAGGTTTCACCAGGACATCAAGGACGCAGAGAGAAGGTACCAAGGAAGATGGAACACCACTATGATGGCTGATTTCAGCTGGTTGCTGCTGCGGGAAACCCCAGATGAAAAATACGCCAAGCAGCGCACCAAGAGAAGCATTCGGGGGAAGAAGAAACGGGCCCACCAGGAGATTGATTGACCCAAGAATGACTTTAAAATCTAAACTGTGTTGACAAATATCGTGTTTTTACTAAACTTTGAAATAAAAATTTGCTAGTTATTACCACAGTGTCGGATCTCATTTATTAGAATTTTATTTTCACACCATCGGGTGTTTGTCTTCATGTATTGCAATGGTGCGGTTTGCGTTTTCTATTCTTACATACATACCTGTACAACATTTTTTGCACATTTCTTTGCTTTGCTTTGTGTCTAACCTCGCTCTTATATGCTCAATGTTTGTGCACATGTATGTGGCTGTTTTAAGTGCAGACAATTTTGCTACCATCACAGTGTGTTTTGTTGACATTACTCTATTCTTATGTGCTGCCTTGTTACAATTTTCTTTATTCTTATTTGAATAACTACTAAACAATTAGTATAAAGAATTCATCCAAGAAACTTTTATCTCGATCGCACTCAATCTGAAACGTTCATCTCAAACTACTAACCCAATGTAGCAAAAACTCTGTACGTGATGGAGCAAATTGGTTACCAGATTTGGATTCAGCGCACCAAAAAACGTAAAAATCAATCGAAACATTAGAGGCAGTTTAAAAAAAAAAATTTTTAGTGTACCTGTGTTATTTTAGTCGCTGTTCTCTGGGATTTTGTCTGTTTGATAGTATGAAGATAGGGGCATGTTTATTAAAGTGTACTTTCTGGTAGCACAGGATTTAGCATGCAGTTAGAGCACTATATTAAAAAAGCAGCACGGAGCTCAACAGTAATCCCCCCACTCTAACCAGGTAACGTGCAGTGGGATGGGGACTGGACATATAAAGGGCAGAATATAGGTGGTGAGGGCACTTTGCAGTTCGTGCAAAAGCAGTAGTTCTTTACCCAGTCCTCTGGGACCCCCAGGCTACTCAGGCTTTCAGGATATCCACAAGGAATATGCATGAGATAGATCTGCATACAGTGGAAGCAGTGCATGCGGATCTATCTCCTGCATATTCATTGTGGATATCCTGCAGTCTGACTGGCCTGGGGGTCCCAGTCGAGAACCACTGTGTTAATAGCTCATGCTAACTGCGATTGTTGCAATTAGCACAGGTGCCCTTAATGTGACCTCAGCGGGTGGCGTTAAGTGCACCCACATGCTGGTTTGCACGGTGCTGCATCTTTGCACCACGCTAAGTACAGGGGGGAAACACAAAAGCCCCTGAAGTTAGCCTGGGCCCCTCATGCTGGGGGCACGGCCCACACGCACCTTGCCGGCATGCGCTTTAGTAAACACATCCCATAGTCTAAAGCAGTGGTTCTCAAGCCGGGCCTCAGGACACACCTAGCCAGTCAGGTTTCAGGATATCCACAATGAATATGCATGAGAGAGATTTGCATACACCGCCTCCATTATACACAGAACTCTCTCATGCATATTCATTGTGGATATCCTGAAACCTGACTGGCTAGGTGTGTCCCGTAAAGGGTAGGTGCTGTCTTTCAGTTTGTCTCTCTTTTCATGTATTTACATGCACACGGCCTGTTTTTGCATATAAAACCTGCTTTAACCATGGAAAAAAGCTTTCTAGCATTACCTCCTGACTTTTTGCAGTCCATGAATTAGGTGATATCACATCCGTGCAGCAACCACTACAGCTTCTTCAGCGTTTCAAAGAGTTTAACAGGTCTCTAGGACAAAACAGCTGGATTTCTTTTCTTTTAACTTGACTTTTTATTGCCTCAAGGTCCTTTTTACTAAATCCCATTAAGGTTGTGCACTTAACAAATGTGTTAATTCATGGTAAGTGAAAAGCCCCCACGGTAACTGTCAGGGGCATGACGCCCACGCTCACTGCAGTGTGTGGTCAACGTCTACACTCTGTCCCTAATCCGCCCCATCATGAAATGTTTAATTAATGTGCGCCTTAGTGATCCCTCACTATCATGCCCACAGGTTAGATGTCACCGATCGCAGCAAGCGTGCGCTAAAACACGTATTAACCACCTAGCAGGCTTTAATAAAAGGTAATGGTGGGGCAGCATTTATTAGCTTGTTCATGCTGCTGTTTGTGTCAATATTTTTTTCATTTCTTTTTGCCACAGAATTTGTAGCAAAATGCAGAACAGAATGCGAGTAGAACAGAGCTGCATTTCGTACAGTACATCAAAGAAAAAGATAATTTTAAAATGGCTCTTTGAAGTTTCCCCCGGTGGAAATAACTTTTGGGAACCTGACAGGTACTTGTGGCCTGGATTGGCCACTGTAGAAAACAGGATACTGGGCTTGATAGACCCTCGGTGTGACCCAGTATTGCATATCTTATGTTCTTAATGCTCAGTATCACTATTTTATCTGCAAGTTATGCTGCAGGTTCTGAAAAAGTTTTCTACTACTACCCTCTTTACATGCTGTCTTAGGAGGTCATTTTAACTCCATTCTCTTATCCACTGTCTTATCTCCTGTCTAGACTACTGCAGCTTGCTGCTTAGTGGTCTCGCACTGAATCATCTACTGTATCTCCCCTTCAATCTGCTCAAAACTCAGCCGCTGAGCTAATTGCCAGCATACCACGTAGCCCCTTTTCTGAAGCTGCTGCCTTGTCTCCCTATTTGTTTCCACATACGGTTCAAACTTCTGACCTGCAAACGCATTCATTCTGCGGCTCCTCACTGCCTCTCCTCTCTCTCATCTTTCCCTACCCCCCTCCCTGGCAACTCCGCTCATCAAGCAAATCACTTCTATCCATGTCCTTTTCTGCTACTAGCAACTCCACACTCTGTTCTTTCCGCCTTGCTGGGATAGCCTACCTGAAAGGTACATCAGGCTCCGTCTCTGGTTCTATTCATATCCAGGCTGAAAACTCTCACCTCTTCGAGGCTGCTTTTACATCCCAACCCCTTTATCCCCCTGTCTAGACTCGTGCGCATTTTGTGTGCACTTTGCATAACCTATGTGTAGATGTGTTCCGAGGCATATTTTATAAAGCACACGTGTACTTTGTGTCATAATATTTACACCTGCTCTTGAGCTAATGTAAATGCCCAGAGCTTCATTCTAGCCACTATGTCTGCCAGTTCGCCCCTAGTATTTTATAAAGACGTACAGGCACCTATGTGTCTTTATAACACAGACTAAAAAATAGGCACCTCCATGGCCTTCCCAGATAGGCGACCTGTTAACATTACCTTCTTCGTGCCGTGTGCTCAAAAGAAGCGGAGTTACTGGCAAAAATTGGATCTAAGCTTAGGGAAAACAGTTTTTGCAAAAGAAGTCCATCAGAAGTCTAATTAATAGGGGCCTATATTTATACTAGTGTTACTTTTCATTTGTATAGTGCTACAAGGCGTATGTATGGGAAACGTTGATCTGAGTAGCATGCTAACCGCCTGGATAAATGCCACTGAGTCAGATACTCAGTAGCTCTAGGTGGATTTTGCTGTTGAATACCCGCAGTTTTTTACCCATGGCTGTCAGCATTGAAAATAAGTGCTACACCTGCGAGTTGAATATTGCCACAATCCTTTTTTTTTTTTTTAATGATGGCCACGGCATTTAAATATAGTCTGAATATTCTTTGCCAGTATCTGTTTCTTAATTTACACAAAAAAATGCGTTCACGTATAACTGGATGCTTAATTTATCTTCAAAAAATTATTGTAACAAAGAATATATCTACTAATTTGAACTATTGAGGTCTCAGACTTATTATAGCTCTGCCATAAGGACTAAACGTCCGTTATCGTGGCAGCGAGCCCTTTTGCATCAACGACCTCGTGAGTGTGAGCAGATAACAAGCACAGCCCTACAGACCCAAATAAATTATTTAAAAGTCCAAAACTCGTGTTCTTATCTGTGCTAAAAAACAGCCCACTCTCATGGATTTGAGTGTTGATCCCGACGCCTCCCTTTGGTACCAGTATAGCGTTTCACAACGCCAACTTTCATCAGGGGATCTGTCCACTACTCCGATCCAATTCTACCGTTCCTAATAAACCACACATAAAAAGAACAATCAACCCTCTGTTAAAAACATCCTAAAATGAAAACTTACAAACCACCCTAAAACCTATGTTCCAATTACTAAAAAGAACTAAACCCACCTTTTAAAAGGTGGGTTTAGTTCTTTTTAGTAATTGGAACATAGGTTTTAGGGTGGTTTGTAAGTTTTCATTTTAGGATGTTTTTAACAGAGGGTTGATTGTTCTTTTTATGTGTGGTTTATTAGGAACGGTAGAATTGGATCGGAGTAGTGGACAGATCCCCTGATGAAAGTTGGCGTTGTGAAACGCTATACTGGTACCAAAGGGAGGCGTCGGGATCAACACTCAAATCCATGAGAGTGGGCTGTTTTTTAGCACAGATAAGAACACGAGTTTTGGACTTTTAAATAATTTATTTGGGTCTGTAGGGCTGTGCTTGTTATCTGCTCACACTCACGAGGTCGTTGATGCAAAAGGGCTCGCTGCCACGATAACGGACGTTTAGTCCTTATGGCAGAGCTATAATAAGTCTGAGACCTCAATAGTTCAAATTAGTAGATATATTCTTTGTTACAATAATTTTTTGAAGATAAATTAAGCATCCAGTTATACGTGAACGCATTTTTTTGTGTAAATTGTGATTTAGACGTTCAGTAATTTGACCAAAAAGGGAGTGTGACAGTATCTGTTTCTTGGCCAGCCCTGAATATCTAGGTAGTGGTGAGACTGCGAATGCTATCTGGATAATTTTAGGACAGCTTTTTTGCTGCTTCAGAGTTATCCAGGTAGTCCGCAGCTATCTGTCCCAATATCTGCACTCTCCATAACTTCTGGCTGCGTCCACACTCTGCGCCCATACCATCCTGGTACCTCACTAGGTGGCATTACTTGCATCTGGACTAACCGCAGTATACTTGACGGGTTCAGTTTTTATCTGTGCAGTATGGGAAGATGGTGGGCCCGAGCTACCATCCAGGCTTTGCAATTAGCTTATGTTAACTGAAAATGTTGCTGAATTTTTGCAAAAGGGCAAGTGATATCTCGTACTGTGAGAGGTTTTCTTTTGAGGGGTATTAAGTCATTTCTTCTGCATCTCACTTTAATAAGCTCAACTGGGATAATTCAGAGTTGGGAAGGAACAGTGTGTAGAACTGTAGGAGGGAACAGTGTGTAGAACAGATTCCCAACCTTTTTAGTTGTGTGGACTACTCATTAACCTCTAAAATGTTCAGGGACCCCCCACTTCATCCCTGCCACTCTTATCAGATCCCTTCCCCCCCTCAGCACCTAGCCTGTCCCCACTAGCTCTCTTGATCTCCACCAGTCTCTTTCTCTCTCCGCCCTAGCCATTTTCACAGTCTCAATTTCTTTCTCTCTTTATTCCCCCTCCCCCAGCCAGTTCCTTGCAGACTCCCCCCCCCCCCCCCCCAGTTATTCCCCACTAGCCTCTTTGTCTTATTTCTCTTTTCTGTGTCCTGCGGACCTCTGTAATGGTCTCACAAATGCCTAGGGGTCCGCTATGGTTTGTTCAATAAACATTGAATCGATTGCCTACCTGTATCTTTTATCTTTATTTCCATACTAGATATACTGCTTTCAGCTACATGCACCAAAGTGGTTTACACAATAATTTGCCCCTGCTGGTGGCAATTTGCTGCTAGCAGGGGTTTAGTTCATTGTTGGGTTTATCATATGGGAATTGCCTTGTAGCAAGCAGAGAGGATGGACTTATTCACCTGCTAAGGAACATAGTTGTCAAATTTTCCCAATTTTCTTTTGAAGGTTTTATTGAGCCTGTGTGCTGTGAAGGGCTGTTTTCTTTCTTGGAAGGGAGCTGTGATGTAGAATAGCATCCAGTAGGGAGCAGGAATAAAAGAGGGGATCTAGCCCTATTCTAACTTTGGTTCTTCGAAAAGAAAAACATTTGGAGGGTATGCACAAGCAAGAAAAATGTGTTTAGCTTTCATTCTTTCCCAAATTTTTCCTGATTTTTGGGTGTTTTTCCTGTTAGGTGTTTGGTGCGTGCTAACCAACGAAATAAGAAGCACTGAGAAGATTAATGCTCACCAAGGGGGTAATTTTAGAAGTCCTTTTCTTGAGTTGTACATCTGAAAATGGACACTTAGATGTGCAAATCGTGGACACATCCTCAAAGCCATTTTAGAAAGCTGCAAAAATGTCCATGTGGTGCATGAGGGTATGCTGGAGGCTTGCCCCGGGCAGAGGAACAGAGATGCACATTGCGGTGCAATTTCAGAAGGTCCATGCCTATACCTGCTCCTAACCACAAATAAGGTGCAAAAAAGTATTTGTTTCATGGCTGCAACACTTCTAAGGGAAGAGCAAAATGCATTTTCATCGTCACAGTTAATATTTCCAGACCAAAGAAACCTGCATGTAAATACCGTATATACTCGAGTATAAGCCGAGTTTTTCAGCACATTTTTTGTGCTGAAAAACGGCCCCCTCGGCTTATACTCGAGTCAACGTCTCTGCGCATAAGTTGCTGCCGCTGCCGAGTCCGCTTCTCGGCAGCGGCAAACTCACCGACTCCTTCTTCTGCAGCCGCGGCTCCCTGCCTCTTAGGGAACCGCGGCTGTGCTTGTAAAATCATCTCGGAGCCCTTCCTGTCTTGATGCTGCACGGAGCCCGTGAAGACAGGAAGGGCTCCGAGATGATTTTACAAGCACAGCCGCGGTTCCCTAAGAGGCAGGGAGCCGCGGCTGCAGAAGAAGGAGTCGGTGAGTTTGCCGCTGCCGAGAAGCGGACTCGGCAGCGGCAGCAACTTCTGCCCCCCTCCCTCCATCCATATCAGCCCCCTCCCTCCCTCCCTCCATGTCAGCCCCCCTCCCTCCCTCCCTCCCTCCCTCCCTCCATATCAACTCCCTCCCTCCATATCAACTCCCTCCCTCCATGTCAGCTCCCTCCCTTCTTATGAATCCACGGCACACAGCCTCTTATGGAACCGCGGCTGTGCTTTTAAAATCATCTCGGAGCCCTTCCTGTCTTGACGGGCTCCGTGCAGCATTGTCCCGCCTCTAAAGGAAATTTTGGAGGCGGGACAATGCTGCACGGAGCCCGTCAAGACAGGGAGGGCTCCGAGATGATTTTAAAAGCACAGCCGCGGTTCCCTAAGAGGCAGGGAGCCGCGGCTGCAGAAGAAGGGAGGGAGCTGACATGGAGGGAGGGAGCTGATATGGATGGAGGGGGGGGGGCTGACGTGGAGGGAGGGAGGAGGGGGGGGGCTGACATGGAGGGAGGGAGCTGATATGGATGGAGGGAGGGGGGCTGACATGGATGGAGGGAGGGGGCTGATATGGATGGAGGGAGGGGGGCTGACATGGAGGGAGGGGGGCTGATATGGATGGAGGGAGGGCGGCTGACATGGAGGGATGGAGGGGGCTGATATGGATGGATTGGGGAGGCGGGCTGACATGGAGGGAGGGAGGGAGGGCTGGCTCTGCCGGGCAGGGGGGGCCCTGCGGGACATGCGATTTTGCCGCGGCTGAGGGGGGGGGGGGGTTAGAACTGGTAATGTGCTGTGGGCTGGGGGGGTTTAGGACTGGTAATGTGCTGAGGAGGAGAACTCCAGTTTTGAAGGATTTTAGCTCTTGTGTGTTAGCTTGGTTGCTGATTAAGCTAAGGTTGATGTACTTTTAAAGATACGGTATTTTTGATACCATATTGTTTTTGTTGACCCCATTTTCCACTTACAGAGCTATTTTACTGTTTTTCGTTTAAATAAATATTCATGTAATTTTATTGGTCTCTATCTTTATTTTTTACATTGACTAGTAGGTGCCTCATTTCCCACCCTCGGCTTATACTCGAGTCGATAGTTTTGCCCAGTTTTTTGTCGGTAAAATTAGGTACCTCGGCTTATATTCGGGTCGGCTTATACTCGAGTATATACGGTACATACTCCAAACATTTTATTTATTTTTATTAATTCTCTTATATACCGTGCTATTCTGCATCAGTGCGGTTTACATTGAACAAACTGAAATTACATTGAACAGGGCATTATAACTTGGAGATAACTATTTTACAGGGAACATATTAGAGGCCTGATGATCTGAAATGACAATCCGACATACTAGTCTTACAACATACTATAGTTGCCACCCCTTCTGAAATACCCTGGACAGGACTTCCAAGTACCCAGTTCTGTGGGTGTGCAATTCGGGGTCGTCCACCTTTGTAAAATGGCCTATATCCATAAGCATATAGTCTTACTATCTGCATGGGACCCATCTCCAGAAGCAGTTACTGGGGCATTCATTTTTCATGCTGGAGGCGGAGCGACTTTAGAAGACACTTTCATGTTCTTCACTGCTGCCAATCCTCTGGATTTTTGGACGTTCTGCTCTGGACGTCCTAAATCCATCCTAGATGTCCCTTCTAAAATGCACCTTTTACGTTTTTAGGGCACACTAACGATTACACACATCACGTTGTGCTTAAACCTTTTCTACGAGAGTAATTGTTGACTGTTCTCGTTAGATCAGGAGCGTACACCTTGTGTGCTTTGTGCTATTGCTGGCTGCTGAAGAGATTGGTGGAAGTCTGCCTGAGTATTAACTCTCTAAGCAAATAAGGGGAATACTTCTTCTGAATGCTCTGCTAGAAAGTTTCAGCTGGACCAGTAGTTGAAAACCTCTCTCTTCAAGACTGCTTTTGGATCCTACTCATCACCTATGTGTATTTGCCCCTGTTGTAGTTGTATGTTGTAGTTGTTATGGAAGGACAGACTAGATGGGCCTTGTGGTCTTTTTCTGTCATCATGTTTCTATGTTTCTATGTTTCTTCATCATTCCCCTAGACTTCCTCTAGTCCCTAGCTGTAGCGTTGGCTACCTTGATTAGACTGTAAGCTCTCTAGAGAAGGAACTGTCTCCTATATGTAGAGTTACAGCACTGCATATCCTTGTAGGGCAATAAAAATGATAAGTAGTATTTTGAGAAAAAAAATGGGATGGACGTAGGTTGTCTTGGAAGCCTTTTCTGCGGCTTTTTCAAGGGCTTAGGAATCTCAGTTATTACAGCGTCAGTGTCTATGAAAATAATACCTTAAAAATTCACTTTTAATGTTTAGAGCAAATTTTGTTTTTTTGACACCCCTTCCTCCCGGATATACAGTCCCATTTTGTCTCGGATTGTAGCACCATTACCTGGAATGTTATGTGGTTGTTTTTTTTCAATTACAGTAATATATTTAATTAGCAGTAAAATGTCTATTGACAAACTAATTTAGTATAACTTCAACTTATTTAGGGTCACTGTAAGTAATACATGCTACATCAATGGTGGTTGTTTTTGACACAGAAGTCCTCACTTATAGTATAAGATCATTTTTTAACTGGGTGCCTTCAAAAAGGAGTGGAGGAGTAGCATAGTGGTTAGAGAACTGATTTGATAACCGAGAGACCAGGGTTTGATTGACACTGGCACTTCTTGTGACCTTGGGCAAATCACTTAACCCTCTATTGCCTCGGAAGAAAGGCCAGGCAATCTACTTCCGGTCACACTGCCAAGAAAACCCAGGAGCCACTGGGTCTCCAGAATTCAGTGTTGGCTCGAAGGCCCATTTTTGCTTACAGAAATTCTCTAAAACATGCAGTCTTTTTATAAAATCAACATAGGTGCCTATGATCCTTTATGAAATAGGTTCTTAGAATGACCTCCAGAAGCTCATAGAAATTCAACTGCTCCAAGGCATACCTTCACAAAATAGGTTCAACATTTCTGCCTACGTGTCTCGACAGGCTAGATGCCCTGTTATAAAATCATCTTCTTACTGTTAACTGAGTCTGCATTTAGCATTTATTTTATTTTATTTATGTATTTACATTCTCTTATATACCGCGCTATTCTGCATCAGTGTGGTTTACATTGAACAAACTGAAATTACATTGAACAGGGCATTATAACTTGGAGATAACTATTTTACAGGGAACATGGGCTATGGAGGGTTAAGTGGCTTGCCCAAGACCACAAGGAGCACCTGTGGGACTAGAAACCCCAGTCCTTCCAGCCCAAGGTTGCTGTACTCTAGTGGGATTTGAAAATAAGATGCTCAGTGTTTATTGTTTCAGTGTTTTGGCGTCCTAATTACTCTGTATGTAGCCATCGAGTGGTCAGTTACCTTTTCCCTGTAATTTTATATAAATGCTAAATGATTACTCAAAGCTTGTGCCTAAAGCATTTCTGCTCCTAACTTTGAGAGTTATGCTTCTAAATTGGCTTCTCTGAAAATTTACTAGGGCTGAGTGCCTAAATTTATTTTTAAAATTTTCACTAAACTTCTATATTTAGGAGCATTAAAAGTGGGTGGCAACTGGGGCAGATTTAGGGCAGGGTAAAAAGTTAGGAGCATAGTACCGATTTTAAGGACGGGGCACCTAAATTAGGCTCATAAATCTTGGAAAATAAGTGGCAGACCTAAATTTAGGAGCTTAAATTTTAAGCTTCTAAATGAGGATGAATTTTCAGCTGATGACTGAAGGCCCGGTATTTAGCAGCAACGGCTAACCATCACTGCTAAACATTAGACCCAGATATTCAATGCCAGGATCATATCCGGCCACCAGCACCGAATATCCAGGTTGACCGGATAGCGGTGAAACTAACCAGGCGGCGGCAATATTCAGCTGCTGCCTGGTTATAGCTTTGGCCACAAACATTAGGCCGCCCTTTAAAGTGCCTTTCACTGCTTAACGCTAGCCGGGCAGCAGCTCAGCATCACCACCGCCGATTATTGCTGGGTGCCACCCCCAGAACATCCCGATGTTAGCTGGCTAGCATCGCGACATTCAAGCAGCAGCATCAGAGGATATTTAGCGGCGCTAACCTTGTTTGTGCCACTGAACATATCGGTGGTTGCGATTTAACGCGGTAAGCAGGTGCGCTAACCACAGTAATAGAGTTAAATATCCTACCCTTAGATTCCCAAATGTGCGCCTTATTTACAGCCTAACTTAGGAGCCTAAATTCAGGAGCTCTCCTTTTTGTGAATATTAGCTCCTTTTTGTCCGAGGCTTGATAAGTAATACTATAAGTCCTCTTTTTTATTAAGTTCCATGCTATTATTTACAGTGCAGACATGTGCCTATGGACAATGAGCCTTTAAAAACCTTTGTGCAAAAGCAAATTTTTTTTATCTACGGGGGAAAAGGAGTGTTCAGGGGCAGAGGGAGGTTGAGGGAGTTAAATTATTCATGGATATTTGAGTTTTGAGACCCCCAAATGTGCTTTGCTTCATACACCTGACCCGCACAAATAGCAATTGCAAAATCTGTGAATATTTTGCAGATCTGATTTTCAAAGTAAAGTTCAGTGGATCATTTTTTTCTTTGAAAATGAGCTTGCTGCCTCCATGGGGAAATCGAAAATTGCTCTGTATATACACATTGCTCACTTTAAAGCAAGCTAATCCCATCCGAAGTCTTCAGCAGACCAATCAATCACAGTCATTTTGTTTTTTCATAGTAACGATCCGACTTAATAAATTATCTACAAAAATCTCTTGTTAGGGTGTAGCAGAAACCTTTTCAAGGAACTGCACCTCCGCTTCTTTGATTAGTAACTTTGAAAACAGCCGTCAGTTTAGGAAGATGCCTTCAGGGAATATGGATTTTTTTTTTACAGTCTGTAGTTGTGTATCGCAAAACAAGAGCATCTTAACTATAATTAAATGAAAAATTATTTCCATTCTTCAAATGTTTAAGATTTAGGTTTCACTAATCTAGAAAACATGGTGGGGGGGGGGGGGGAGTCTTTTTTTTATTGCCGTCTGTAACATCACCGGTACATAAGACGCTGTGTGGAAAGTAATGAGCGAATTTTAACAAAAGATTCTGCTTTGACTTTTCATACTACTGTGGCCAGTCGTGCATTTCCGTTCATAGAGCTTGTTGACTCTTTTCTTTCGAGACATGGATTTTCTTAAAAATATATTTGAAAAGGTAGATGAAATATTTCATCATGTCGTAGATCAGATTTTATATGGCATTGCTTCAGTCATGTTCTGCCTCTTCCAGTGGCTGCTTTACGTTCTCCAAACAGATAGCGCCAGGGACAGGTTATACTTGCCTGGTCAGGTGATTGGGAGAAAACAGTCTGATACATTTGTTTATGGATATTTTGCTCCATCACAGCCCCCACAGTTGAATTCAAGCATACACGAGAAGGGCATCTTCAAGTTTTGCCTCCAATACGCAGGTAATATTTTCCGCGGGTGTGTGGAAGCAGTTAGCCCGCGTTGAAATGTGCCTTAGCCACTTAACACATTTTAGTAAACATGCCCCTATGAGAAGGATATAAGACCATAGAGATGATGATGATAACGGATATTCTTAATAAACTGGAAGTCAGCTGAAATATTTATCACAAAGAATTGAATTGAAGCATAGGTCGATGGCACCTTTGTCATAAAGTATCAAAGTACATGATCAAAGTAGTGTATGTGGTGACACGATGGGTAAAGGCACTTGAACAGATCAATAGTACTATTTAAACTTATGATGTTAATGAGTTTTGTTATTGTGGGGCCCAATAATTTATTGATACTTTATGACTTTGTGCCGTCGACCTGTACTTGAATTCTTTGTGATGAATATTTCAGCTGATTTCTAGTTTATTATTAATATCAGTTATTGTCACCTTTTTGGACTTACTCCTATATCCTTCTCATGGGGCATGTTTACTAAAGTGCGTTATGCAGCTAATGTTACTGTGTAGCTGGGACAAATACTGCATGCTGGAACATGCGCTAACTGTGCATTGTGCAATGGGGCAAGGTCCTGGCAGGTTAAGCGGAGAAGAGGCATTGACTGCAGATTACAGTTAGTAGGCCATCAATAGTTTGTGCTAATCGCCAATATTGCAGTTGTGTGGGTGTACATAACACCGCCTCAAGAGGTGGCATTAGGTGCACCCCCAATAATTGCCAAGGGCTGGAATGTGTGCTAAGGGTCTTGATAGTTTCTCCAATAGTTTTGCGCATGCCATGACAGTCATGAACCTTACTTCTAAACCAGGCTATGTGGAGTATGATTTCAGTCTCTCAAATTTGCTGCAAAGAGAGCTTCCTTCTGGAGTTTGTAAGATGTAACATGTATGGGTAGTTTGTCAAGATGTGCTTGGAAATTCTTCTTTATCAAGCCTGTGGCTCCCAATATGATGGGAAATATTTCTGTATCTTTCTGCCGCATTTTCTTGGTCTCTGACTGCATTTCTTGGTACTTCAAGATCTGCCTCTCCATGTGATTCACAGAATAATCACTCTGAACCGACATCTCTATTATCAATGCCGTTCTAGCGTTTTTTTTCCACCTTTACCACTATGTCAGGTTACATCACATCCAGTTTCTTATCCATCAGAATGGGAATGTCCCAGGTGATCATAATCTCTTCATTCTCTGTAATTCTGTTAGGATCATAATCCCATTGCTTTTCAGGCAAAGTGATATTGTAGTGTTTACAGAATTTCCAATGTATGAGACATGCTACTTTGTTGTGCCTTTCTTTATAAAACCTTTCCGCCATCAGAACTTCACGGCCAGCATGAGATGAGTCACTGTTTCCAGATCTTTTTTACAGAATCAACATATGTCTGTTTTGCAAGTTTTTTCAATGCATGCTGTAAACCATCTTGGCTGTGTGGTAACTGTTGGGTACATGCTGACCATACCTCTGACAATTACCGCAGTACAGTTGCACTTAACACATGTTGATTTTGACTCACAGTGGAGGTCATTTTAAAAGTCTTAGTTGTGATTTGGATATCTGAAGACATGCATGTGGATGTCCAAATCATGGCGATGTCCCCAGAATCATTTTACAAATGTCTTTTAAAGACGTCTCTGGTGCAGGGACATCCAGGTAGACAGCGGGTATGGTGGAGGCATATCTGGGAAAGTGCAATGGACTTAGATATCCTCGCTGGATTTCAGAAATGTCTGCAACCCCATCCACATTTAGACCTACTCCAGGCATGAACAGGCATCATGAAAGTGCTTTTTTTGGCCATAGAAAGCCCAGAGGGTGTAGAGAAGTTGAAGAGTTAATCGACTAGCCTATGATCACAAGGAGTAGTACTGGGATTTGAATCCTGGGCACCCTGGCTACACAGCTACACAGCTCCTTAAACTGGCTAAACAGACATATGCCGATTCTGTAAGAAAGACCTGGAAATGGTGACTTACCTCATAGCTAGCTGTGAAGTTTTGATGGCAGAAAATTTCTATACAGAAAGGCACAGCAAAGTAGCAATTCTCATCCATTGGAAACTCCCTAAGAGAATTACAAAGAATGAAGAGGTTATGATCATCTGGAAGGACTGGGGTTTCTAGTCCCACAGGTGCTGCTTGTGGTCTTGGGCAAGCCACTTAACCCTCCATAGCCCATGTTCCCTGTAACATAGTTATCTTCAAGTTATAATGCCCTGTTCAATGTAATTTCAGTTTATTCAATGTAAACCGCACTGATGCAGAATAGCGCGGTATATAAGGGAATGTAAATAAATAAATAAAATAAATAAATAAATAATACTCCTATTCCGACTGATAGCTAGATGCAAGGAAGCCGCATATAGTGGTTAAGGAGGAAAACACCAAAACGGTATTGATAATAGAGGTGTCATGCCAAGCAACTATGTGAATTGCCTGGAAAGGCAGAAGATCCTGAAATAACAAGGAATGCAGTCATAGACCAAGAAAATGTGGCAGAAACATACAGAAATATTTCCCATCATGCTGGGTGCCACAGGCTCGATAATTTTCAAGCACATCTTGACAAACTACCCATACATATTACATCTTACAAACTCCAGCAGGAAGCTCTCTTTTGACATGATGTAAGTACTACGCTGAGGATTAGCAGTAAGTTTGAGAGGCTTCTAAGCCAGGGTGAGGTTCATGACTGTCATGGTATGCGCAAAACTTACCTATTTGGAGAAACTTCCCCAAAACAAAAATTTGTAGATTATTCCAGAAATGTTTTAGAGGGATATTATAATGCCTCTATATTGTTCCAGGGTGCGACTGCACCTCGAATATTGTGTGCAATTCTGATTGCCGTATCTTAAAAAGGATATATCATTATTAGAAAAGGTACATAGAAGAGCCACCAAAATGGTAAAGGGGATGGAAAGATACCCCTATGATGAGAGGCTAAAAAGGTTAGGGCTCTTCAACCTGGAAAAGAGACGGCTGAGGTAAGATAAGATAAAGGTCTATAAATTAATGAATTGAACTGAACGGGTAAACATAGATTGATTATTTATGCCATCAAAATATAGAACGACTAGGGGACATGCAATGAAGCTACAGGGTAACCTATTTAAGACTAATAAGAGAAAATATTTTTTCACTCAATGTGTAATCAAACTCTGGAATTTGTTACCGGAGGATGTAGTAAAAGCTGTTAGTGTAGCTGGGATTAAAAAAGGTTTGGACAAGTTCCTAGAGGAAAGTTCCATAAACCATTATTAAAAGGGACCCAGGATATCACTGCTTGACCCAATACAAGCATTGAGGAACCTGTGTCTTTTGGGGAAACTGCTAGGTACGTATGACCTAGATTGGCCACTGTTGGAAAAAGGATACTGGGCTTCATGGACGTTGGTCTGAGCCAGTATGGCATATCTTATGTTCTTATGTAGGGCTGAAGAGCACAGATTTGAATGGTATTATATGGTGTTTTGCTTGTGTTAGCTACTGACTGAATTGCCTAAAAATAGTTTTTGCTGCTATTATTGCTTTAAAATATATTTTTCAACTAGGCCCGCTTTTTTTTGTCATTTTAGATTTCTTTTGCATTTAAAGGTTTAAACTGCATTCCATGCTATATTTGCACATGCGCTTTCTTCACACCTGTTCCTGTGCTTCTGGCATGCTCGTATCAAGCTCAATAGCAAATGAAGCAATTAAGGTGGCATGAGAGGGAGTCCATTAACTAGAAGACTCAAGGAAATTAGTCAAATCCGACTTTACCTCCTCCTCTACTTGAGCCACCTCCGCTTTATTCTGCACAAGAGTTCTTATAGGTAAATAAGAAAGATTGGAAATAATCAATGTATCAGCACCAGGTAATACCAATAGCTCCTTAAGGTACTTCCTCAATAGAAAAATAGATGATGGCAGTCTGGTTTTTGGAAAATTCAAAAACTTAAGATTGCAAGATCGAAATACGTTATCCAAAGATTCACATTGCTCATGAAGTGCCAGCCCCTTTTTAATACTGTAAAAACTAACTAGTTGCAAAGACCCAGTTTAGGTTTCCATCTTTTCCATTTTCTGGGTTTGGAGTTTAAATGTTTCTACAGAAAACTGAGCTGTCTGTTCCATAAAACCCTTCAGTAATTCATTAGTTCTGAGATACCATCTTCCATATATCAAGCAAGGACACCTCAGGAGAACTATCCCCTTGCACATCCCCAGAAATCAATAGAAACATAGAAACATGATAGCAGATAAAGACCACATGGCCTATCTAGCCTGCCCTTCCATATCAACTACACCAGTCCCCTTTTTCCCTTTAGAGATCCTCTGTGTTTGTCCCTTGCTTTTTTGAATTCAGATACTGTCCTTGTGTCCACCACCTCCACTGGGAGACTATTCCACACATCTACCACTCTTTCCGTAAAGAAATATTTCCGCATATTACTCCTGAGTCTATCCCCTTTCACTCTCATCCTGTGTCCCCTTTAGCAGAGCTTGCCTTCAATTGAATGACGCCCTCCTGTGCATTTATGCCATGGAGGTCTTTAAAGGTCTCTATCATATCGCCCCTATCCCGCCTTTCCTCTAAAGTATACATATTAAGATATTTAAAACTGTCCTCATATGCTTCATAATGAAGACCTCTAACCATTTTAGTAGCCACCTTCTGCACTGATTCCAACCTGCTTTTGAAGGTGCGGTCTCCAGAATTGCACACAATACTTCAAATGAGGTCACACCAGAGACTTATACAAAGGCACTATCACCTGCTTTTTACTGCTGGCCATTCCTCTCCCTATACATCCAAGCATCCTTCTGACTTTCGCAGTCACCTTTTCCACCTGTTTAGCTACTTTAAGATCGTCAGACACAATTATGCCATGGTCAGAAACCTTAGTAGGAAGAGGTATATCAGTAGGATCCTGTGGCGCTTTCAATTGAGGGATAGCACTTTCATCCACAACTGAAAGCGTTAAGGGAGCCCAATTTCCCTATCCTTCATGTCCAAATCTACTCGAAGTGGAGGAGGAGAGGTCCTAGTGATGGGGTTTAGAAAGGCCCATGAAAGGGAAGAAGAAAGTGGAGCAGATGACAAATCCAAACTTCAGTAGCCCCAACTTGCAAGTGACAGTCCATAGGACCTTAGGAGTAGATGTACCTGCTGCTGACTTCTTAGCTTCCCCTTCCTCTTGCACCCTTGGGTATCTCCAAAACACAAAAACACTCGGGACCAGGCTGCAAATGGCCCCTAAAGGGCACCAAAGAGGGCCTCCCCCTTTGGTCACGTGCCCTTTGGACACGTGACCACAGGCCAGAAAGCGGCTACATAGTTTTGCCGTCCTTGGCAGCAGCTGATGACGTCCCAGTGTGGGCAGAGCCACATTGCTGATGCGGTATCTCCCCAGGAAGGGTTCTCGCCTCTCCAAAGCTGCTCCTTACAATCTCGGGCTCCCTACTCGATCCCTTGATATTGGCTTAACTGTGAGAAAGGTACAATATTTTGGATTGCTAATGCTTTAGGAAAGTTTCTGGGTGTGATTATATCAGGATTTGAAAGAGATAATGACAGACAGCTGCACTAGAAACCTGAGATTTTATCCATAGAAGCCGATCCTCACGGATGTGACCTTGGGAGGGTTTCTCTTGTACTTTACAAGAAAATGTGGAAAAACCAGAAACCTGTTTTGCTGGGATGAGTATACTGTAGGAGAAAAAAAAGTAAGCTTTTTATTTTTTATTATGGACGTAAAATGACACCTTTGGCTTGTAGCCAGTGAAACCTGGGGTTGCTAGGAAGGTTCAGACAACTCAGAGTGAGATTTCTCAGGAATGGATCAGTTGGGAACCTCCACCTTCAAGTTTCACCTCCAGTACTCAAGTTTTTCATTTTTTTTAACTCTTCTCATCCTGTTAGTGCCATACATAAAGAAGCAAGGAGATGCGTGCAGAAAAGGTCACTATAAATGATTTTAGTATGGCAGATATAATACAAGAGCCTGCAAACAATTTGCTAGACTTTTGTTTTGCTTGACTCTTCAAGTTGCATTCTCAAAATATTGATTTAACAACACAGAAAAAGGGGAATGTCCAGATATTTACCAGAACACATGGTGAACCAAAAGATTCATATGTAATGTTATATGAATTTTACCACAGCAAATAGGTGAAAGTAGAGATAGTTATGGG
Source organism: Ichthyophis bannanicus (assembly GCA_033557465.1). NCBI lineage: Eukaryota > Metazoa > Chordata > Amphibia > Gymnophiona > Ichthyophiidae > Ichthyophis > Ichthyophis bannanicus. Next base: position 427,443,448 of record CM066036.1, read on the forward strand.
AACTGCAATTTACTTTCATAATTCCCTTCCAGACTAACTAAGAGAAATAAAGGACCTCTCAACATTCCAAAAAAAACATAAAACACATCTCTTTATCCTTCACTTGGGAAATGAAACTAATAGTAACAACCCCACCCCTTCCACTAGTTAACCCATCTGTCAAAATTCATCCTCCCCCCTAGCTGAGCTACTCAAACCAATATCCTTTCACATTTGTCGATCAAATTTGTATATAGTTTTACGTTTCAACTGTTAAAACAATATTAATGTAAATAGTTATAATTCGTTCTTTGTAAATGAATACGTACCTTCCATTGTGCTATTCTAAGTTTTTGTTTCATTGTAAACCTCATTTGATCGCCCGGAAGATGTGGTATAAAAATTGCTCATGCAAGAGTCACAAATGGTGTTCTAAAAGTTCATTTATAATAATTGTGCCCCCGTTTTTGAACATGTCTTGTTCAGAGTCTGGTTTGCAGTTGTTTGTGCTGTATTCCTGCTGGATCGGTAGCTGTGTGGGATCCTGCCCAGGACCAGCTCAGCCACGCTTTGATTCACTTGCCCATGACATTGGGAGCTTAGGTTTCAGGGGAGATATTCAGCGGCAGTTAATTGGATAAGTTTTCCGGTTAACCATAAATTCAGATGCTATCTGGTTACACCAGGCTGCTGATTATATCTGGTTATAAATAACTCGTTAACTTTAGGCCAGGCATATGTGGAGCTGGATTTAGAACCCTAGTTACCAAGGTGCACTAACATTAATGCAGGTTTATTCACAATTCGTTATTGATAACTAGATCCCATTGAATAGCATGGGACCTGTGCTAAACTAATGCTTTGTTAACCGTTAGTGCATCTTGGTTTCTAGACCTCTTAACCCAGGGGTGGCCAATTCCAATCCTGGTGCATCACAATCCAGCCTGGTTTTCAGGATGTCCCTAATGAATATTCATGAGGTATATTTGTATACGCGGCCTCCCAGTGTATGCGAATGTATCTCATGAATATTCATTGGGGACATCCTGAAAACCAGGCTGGATTGTGGTGCACCAGGACTGGAGCTGGCCCTCCTGCCTTAACTAGTTGACATTAATCAGATAGTATAGATATTCTGTGATATCCATTTAAAGTGTTATCACACCCCTAGTATGCTGGTAACTCCTCCCTTACTTAGCCAGATACATTTTAGCTGGATAAAATGTAGCTGGTCTGCGGGGGAACAGATGAAATTTTGAATACTCAAGATTTGTCTGGGTAACTTTCAAAATTGCCTGAAAAAAATCTTTTCAATATAAATCCTTTATACACTGTTATCTACTCTAAAATAAAATATACATTGGAATTAAAAGGTTGAAATTTTAGGGGGTAATATTGGGTCTGCGGCGGTCAGCATTTTTTTAAACACCAGCCATCACAGATACAACAAAGTCCAGATATTCAGGAGCAGGATCTGAATAGTGGCTGCTATTGAATATCCAGATTTTGTGATCCGTACTGTGACTACCAGCCCACAGGGGAGCATACATACACTCTTAGAAAAGCGACTCAAACAACAAAGAGCAAGGTGTAAGAAAAGAAGTCCTTTATTTAATCAAAGCACCCCGACACGGTTGCATTTTGACACACTGCCTTCGTCAGGGGCAACTAGAGTGCGTTAAAGGCTTCGTAAGATAAAAGCAGTGAAGCTGAATGCATTCCTGGGCTCCCTGCAAGACACACTTGAAAGGTCTCCAGGTGCCTGTGACCTGTAGCTTTTATTTTACGGAGCCTTTATCGCACTCTGGTTCCCCCTGATGAAGGCAGTGTGCCGAAACGCGTCCGTGTTTTGGTGCTTTGATCAAATAAAGGACTTATTTTCTTACACCTCGCTCCTTGTTGTTCAGTGCTGGGACTATCGGCAGTGATACTCAGCTGCAATCCTGAACATCAATCCGCGTACACTTAGGACAGCTTTTTTCCTGCCCTAGGTTATGCAAATACTTACATGGATAGCGGTGTTAAAAATTGCTGCCCTTCAGATAAATTCCGGCTTCTCCCCAGCTCTGCCTACAGACTGTACCAGTACTATACAGATAGTGCCACAGCAATCAGTATTCAGGAGCAGCCCTCGGATAGTGCCGCTGAATATTGAGCTCACCGGGATTTATCTGGTTAGCAGGTCCTGTTAATTGGGTAAGCTTTTTTAAATATCGGCCCCTTATTCTGACTAGAAGTTTTGTTTATAATTGTATGCCTCTAAAATATTTTTTGCCTCGATCCAGGCAGACCTTATTGTATGTATTGGACGAATTGCTTAGCATAAACTAGTGAATTTTTGTTCAGAATGGTCTTGCCCTTTATAGATGGTCTATGCAAGCAACACCAGGTCACTTGCTAACCAAGGGCTGGAAGTAGGTCTTTGAGACTAAGGGACCCATTTAGTATATTGCAGTAAGGGCCAAAATTGCTGTGTGCTAAGTGCAGAGCCAGTGCATTCTCTGTTACGGGGTTTCCTAACTTCTTCCCATGTAGTTACTGCGCCATCACTGTAGTTCCAGACAGCGTGGATCCAATTAGCACCTCGTACGTAAGAGGAGGTAAGTGCAGATGCACTATCTTCAACAGTGTCAGTGCGCAGTAAGGTACCATGTGCAAACTGCATACTGCAGTCCATTCCCATTTCCTGCCCCATAACAGAGTTTGCAGTTAGCTTGCAAATTAACGCTCTGTCATGCCAGTGTAGTGACGGCTGTTGCTGGCGCTAATAGTTACTCCATGCCAATTTCCATAGTGACTGCTTACTGTGCGTTCGTAAAATAGCCCCTAACCCTCAAGCATTACCTCTTCCCCTGAAGATTATAATACCTTGAGATAGGAGATTGGAAGTCAAACCTCCCTGCTCCATTGGACTACTGCTTGATCTGTGAGACCAGCTACCTCTGAGCTCAAGACCAGCTCTACAGTCATAGTTTCTCACTACAGTTCTTCAAAGCTTATCTAACTGAAAGAAAGCTGGCAGGATGTGGAGTAAAATAGTTTCCCCTTTCATGATTTCTGTCTACTTTATTTTAGTTCAATGTTTTTATAAAGAAAATTTCAAACTGGCAATAAAAAAAAAAGAACATTAACAACTTTAATCATGGCCAGGCTATGCCGCGCCACCCTGAGCGAGCCCGATTTCATCTAATCTCAAAGTTAAGCAGGGCCGGCCTGGTTAGTACTTGGATGGGCGACCACCTTGGAATACTAGAGACTGTAGACTTACTGCACGAAAGCAAGGCAATCTACTTCCAGTCACACCTTGACAAGAAAACCCAGGAGGTAGGGACAACCATTCACAAGGTTACCAGAAACTGGCATCGACTTGACAGCACTTAACAAGAGCAACAGTTTTAACCAGACTAACATAAGAGAGGAGGACTTGCCAAAATGAAAAAATTACTCGGTGATACATATCACGTTCTGTTTGCATGCTGATCACTGATTGCCATATTTCCAGTGCTGACAGTTTTCTACTTTGGCTAGCATTCACAAACTGAATTCCACTAGGCCTTGAAGTGGATATTATCAATACTCCTTCCAATTAAATAGATTTAACTGTCGAACCAGTGCTGGCAGCAAATGTAAAAGCTTTTCCAGTGTACCAGAAGCTTGAACTACCATTCCAGTGCTTCGCCAGGCGACAGTGTCCAGTGCAATCCGATCTGACCGCTCCAGTATATTCTTAATTCTATTCTATGCTACCTCTCAGAATTTCTGTAGCTTTGAACATTCATATAGGACAGGCATATCTAACTTTGAACTGGTTGTGATCTACTTTTTCCGGCCAAAAGTGCCGGTGATCTACCACCATGAAAATTAAGTTTCAAATTAGTTTCAAATTAAATTTTAACCCAATAAAGTTGGAGGATTCCTCCCCCCCCCCCCATTTTTAATGAACCTTCTGTCATTTACTTGGATGTGATCAGCTGTTAAGCAAATTAAGCAAAAACAGAACAGAGAGACGAAGATCCAGTAAGAATTGCGAGGGGAAATGGAAAGTACATTTTTTCTTAAAGTTTTATTGAGTAATAACTTTCTTTAACTTTTATTGAGTAATTTGTGTTAAATTTAGGTTGAGTATTGATCCAGGCTGATCTTGCACAATCTTTAATATTTCACTCTTGCTCATTAGTGAGACGTCTGAGCCTGCATTTCATCCACCAGCTTTTTGAAGTTAGGTGAATATTGCGTGAGGGCCAGTCTCGGGGAATCCTGGAGATGTTCATCTGTCATGTTGGAATGTTGTATACTCTTTGTCATTTTCAGATGGGAAAACACAGATTCATGCAAATAAGTTGAACCAAAACAGGAGTGTACAGCTTCATTGCATCTTCTCAAGTTGGGAAATTTGTCTCTAGGCACTAGCTTCCAAACAATTCTTGCTCAGCACAGGTCTTGAGAAAAATGTCATTTTTAAGGGTTAATATTTCATTTTCAAGAGATGGCTTGTTAAATGAGTATTTTTACTGATAGCAGCTGCAGTTTCTTTAATGTCCACATCTACTTTGAATGGGTATGACAAGCACTCCACAACCGTTCCAATTTTTTGGAAGTCACAGAATCTATTTTCGAATTCCTGGATAACAGAACAGATTTCTGTCACATACTTCTTGTCCTGAAAAACAAAATTTGGATATTGTCCCAGATGGTCCTGCGTATTAGGAAAATGATCAAAAGTGTTGTTTGCAAGGTCAGTCATCATTAGCTCAAATTTTCTCTTGTAGGATGAAACTGTACTCATCATCTCGCCAATGCATTTGTTTTTACCTTGTAGTTCAAGGTTCATATCACTTAGTTCGCCTGTAAAATCAGCGAAAAATGCCAGATCACATAACCACTCCTCATCTTCCAACTCTACTTGGTCGTCTCCCCTCTCCTTCAAAAAACTTCTTATTTCATTCAGCAAATCACAAAATCTTTGCAGAAATTTGTGCCTACTTAACCACCTTACATCTGTGTGCAAAATGATTTCTGCTGCCCCTTCATCAAGATAAAGATTGAAAAGCCATCTTTGAAGTGATCTTCCATGAACTGTATTTACAATTTTGAAAGTGATGTCCATAACAGTCTTTGTATTGAGTCTCTTGCTTGCCAAAACTTGCTGGTGAATGATGCAGTGGTAAGAAAGGAAATCTGAGAAGTCGTCATGCTGTCTGCAGAGGGCTATGAAACCGTTAACCTTACCTGTCATTGCTCTTGCTCCATCAGTAATGATGGAAACAAGTCTATGCAATGAAAGATTACACTGTGTCAGAAAAGAATGGAAATAACTGAATATTTCCTGACCAGTAGTTTCTCCCTTTTAAATAAATCATTCCAAGTTTAAACTCCTGTTACAATGTAAGCACAGAACAGACTTCTGACTGTGCACCCTTGTTGTATGTAAACCGCACTGATAACAAATAGCGCGGTATATAAAAGTTATAAAATAAATAAATAAATAAATAAATAAATAAGTAGATCTTCTTTAACACTGAAGTCTTCAAAAACCATCCGGATAAAGACTAGTAACTGGGCTATGTCTCTTATGTCTGTAGATTCATCCAGTTGGAGTGAGAAAGCAACACAATTTGAAACATCCTCCAACAATTGTTCAGTTGTGTCTCCACACATCTTTTCTATTCACCGCACAACGGTGTTTCTTGACAATTGTACATCTTGAATAGCAGCTATGATCTCTTTCTTATTTTTAAATCCTTCAAAAAGATTGCCAGCTGCTTCAAGAAAGCAATCTTTTACAAATTCCCCTTCATTGAAAGGTTTGCATTTCTTTGCTATCAGATTGCTGAACATGAAGGATGCTATGGTTGCATTGACTGAATGTGACCTTGGCTTCGCCATCAACTGTTGTTGAGTAGCCAATTTCGATTTAAGTTCTTTGAGCTTCAGTTTACGAATTTCACTTTTGGGTGGAAAATCAGCATCAAACTTATTGCTATGCAGAGCCTTATAATGACGTTCCAGATTACCCTTTTTGGGCAAGGATACTGGGGCGTTACAAATTAGACAACACTTCCATTTCCCATTCATCATGAAAATGGTAGGTTTTGTTCTTCTTTGGAACACTCATCTTCGTTATACTGGGGTGGCCGGATGTAAGAAGGCCATATTGCTAAGTTAGTATAAACACCGGCTGAATCTGGTCCAAAACTGTCACTGTCCCAAAGTATTAAAGATCAACAGCAACTGAAGACCTCTGGATGATGTGCAATACAAGGACTGGAGATGCCAAAACCACACATGCAATTCTAAAAGTAAAAATAAGAATTTATCATATTGGCACCAATAATCAAATACCACCAAACAATCATCAAAAAAAATCAAACACCTCTCCAGCAAACCAGATAAAATCAAATACCGCCAAACAAGTTCAAATACCACCACATGCGATTTAATAAATTCTGCACACAGTGTAGAATCAACACAAAGGCTAGGCAAAATAAAATTGCAGAGGCAAGCAAACGTCACAGTGGTTTGAACCAATTCGAAGGCAAGGCATAGGCAAGTTAGAACAAAATTGGAAAAGCCCGGCAAAATCACCAAATTCTTGACACTTTGTTGTGTCTGCCCGAAAACGTTTAATGAAAGTGAACTATAAAGCGACCAACGACCAATACACGACACAACTAATATGGTAAGTGTATTCAAGTAAAGCCCGGGCGAATGGATATCGCCCATTATATAACACACTTCTAAGGGGTGTGGGGCGGGGGCAGGAATGGGTGATTCTGAGAGGCAGGAGACCAGGTATGATGCTGGGCCTGTGGCATCTCGTTACGAGATGTGGGCAGCGGCCCCCTGGGGTACCCACAAACTATTGGCACGAAAATAACAAGCGCCCCCAATACACCCGCAGGCAAGATTCCCGCAGGCAGGTAAAAAAGACAGGCAAAGGATCAGCAGTGACGGCAAGCCTTTGGCAGACGACCTGCCGGCACGAGCTCTCTCCTAGCGATGGGGTGAGCTGCTGGAGAGATGGAGCCAAGTGGAGCTGGCGATCTACCTCTGACCCCTCCGCGATCTACAGGTAGATCGCGATCTACCTGTTGGACATGACTGATATAGGATATGGACTAAAGTCCCAGCCTCCTGATCACAAAACTAGTATTTGCTTTATTCAGTTTTGCCTATTTTGAACAGTTTCATCAGATGAGCTAAAAAAAGAGAGCGATTATGATAAAGGGCAGTGCCCTAGAACTTATTGCATTACCTCTTATGTGAAGAGTTACCCACATCCTTTTCCCAAACCCTGTGAAGACCTCTCGGAGAAGAAGTCTCACGGGTTTGTAAACTCTTATATAAATTAGATGCCACGTGTCTAAGGGGCATGTTTACTAAAAGCCGTACAATTGCGTGCCGCACAATAGCGCACGGAAACGCGGCACTCAAACGCTCAGAAACGCTCTTAAACGCCCCGCACAAGTGCGCTTGGGCCCCGCACATTTGCGCGCCGCACTAACGTGCCCCGCAAAAGTACCCGGCCCGCAAATGTCCGATAGAGGCGTGGAAAGGCATTCTGAGGGCGGAGGAAGGCTCCCGAGGGGCGGAGGGACGGGGTCAATGGGTGGAGAGTGGGAGGGGAGAGGCTCCTCGCACAGTATCGGGCCCGAATTTGCATGTAAAAACTACCGCGAGTGAAACACTCGCGGTAGAAAGCATTTAAAGGGAAGAGAAACCATTTCCGTCAGCAATGTACAGGAAAACCGGGGAAACCAGCAAAACGTGAGCAGTGTGATATATGTGCACAGCACAAAAGTGAAAATAAAAATAGAAAATGACCACAACAGAACTATTAAAAATAGTAATTCAGCTGGGGAACAGTTATAGTGATGGGCAAATACAGAAATCACACCCAGCAAAGCTCCAGAAAAAAGAAATGACTTTTGGAAGGGTCTACTGAGAGGAGACTCTTCCAAAAAACATTGCCACGTATTGGAGCTTTCCTGGGAGTGTTTGCTATGGTTGCCCATTAATATCACTGTTGCCCAGCGTGGTGATAATTTGTCCCACATTTTCCGTGGTCATTTCCGGGGTTTATGTGCACGTTTGTCACCAGACAGGGTGCATATGCCCACAGTAGAATTGCGTAGAGCAGGGTTTGTGACTCCATCCTGCCAGGCTTACTGCCTCCAGGGGCTGCACTGTCTCTGTGGCCAAAGTGTGGTACAGCGGACAGAGTCATTACCTCTAGGACCAGAGGGCAGAGGTTCAAAACCCAGCTGGGGCACCTGCCAGCCCAGTCCCTATATTTTACCCACCACTAAATAAAGATAGCGCAGACACCCCTGTATGCATGGGGAAAACACCCATATTTTACCCAACACCGCACACACACCACAACAATGGGCATTACCTACAGCCAAGTCCCCCAAATGCAGTCCCATACTGCCACATTGCAATCAGGTCAACTGCTTTTTCTGAGAGAAGTTCATGCCAGCATGTTGGCGGACAAGTACATGTGGTGCAGGGGGCAGTGGCTGCTAACCACAGAAGACAGAGGCCTAGCCATGTGCAGGCTGGCACAGTCCACTGCAACAGACAGGTCCTGCCGGATCCACAGTCATGGACAGTCCAGGGAATCCAACCAATCTGTGGCTACACAGTGGTGCAGTGCACACAGACAGTGCATACAAGAACAGAAGGTCACAGGTTCAAAGCCCAGCTGGGGCTACTGCCAATCCTGCCCACATATTTTTCCCACAACTAAACAGTGATAGTAAGGACACACCTTTCATGGCGGGGACATATGCAATGGTAAGACATCTATCTTTTACCCCACTGAGCACAGACACCATGAACAGGGGCAGTACCTAGAGCAGAATCACCCAAATGCAGTCCTGGTGGGCCACACACCAGTCAAGTTCCATGCTGACACTCATACATATGCCTGTGCTGTATATCTATGCACCACCCCCATGGCATGTAGATGTAGCCCATGCATATTCATGAGGGATAGCAGGAAAACCCGAACAGTGTGATGCAAACCTGGACTGGAGTTGGGAATCTGTGCCGTAAAGCAGCAGCCATCAAGGGCAGACACACCCACACCCACAGGCCCCATTGGCCAATGTCTCCTGGAAAGGCAGAACAGTGGACCGTGCATGCAGCACCCAAAACGAGCACTTGCATAACTTACCAATGTCACCCTACACCTGAGGTATACGGTACACAGCTCGGAGACGTTTGCTAGGAGCACAGGCAGGCAGTTATCCATACGTTACGTACATACTGCTAGTTGACCCCATCCAAACAATCTGTTAGGTGTTTGCGGGGCATGCTCCAGGCCTGGCCTCTGACGGTGCTTACCACCCTGGGGAGTGACCACCAGCTGTAATGCGTACCATATCCATGCCTTGCCGTGCTCAGGACCGGTTTGGTGGGCAAGGCTACTTACCCCCTCAATCGTAGCACCATGATGGCAGAGGTGTGGAAGTGTGTGTCTGTCTATACAGTGGGTGTTGGCTGCAAGCCCCTTCAACAGCCCGCACTGCCAGCACTGTTGCCAGTATTGGCCAGTCAATGTGCATAATGAGGTGCAAGGTACCATGGGTATAGCCAGGGCAGGGTGGCGTGGCCAGGATGCATCTGCACTGGGCATAGGGCCCTGGCAGGGACATTGGCTGGGATATTGTAGTGTCCGGCCACCACCTACACAGACAGGGTGGCCAAAGCATGTCCTTCTGGGGGATCACGCTCACCCTGACTGTGCAGTGACCACAGCATGGCTAGGCCCCCCCATAGTGCTGTATAGTAGTTCTCTCATGTGATAGATATGGGTTTCTCTTTGGGGCCCAGTCACTGATCTATCTGCTTGCTGTGTATGCAGACAGCCCAGTTCTGGGTGCATGCATCTCCATTGGGAACATGCACTATGGACTAACCAGCAGACTGTTTGTAGCTGGTACATGTCTTGCTATAATGGCTTGCAGGGTGCAGTGGCTGTTGGCTTGCTGCAGGGGAATATCTGGTGGTGGAGTGCAGCTTACCATACCCTGGGCTTATGTCTGTCTGCTATTGTGTTATGGCTGTGTATGGAGCTGCCTGCCTGGGGGCGGGTGGTGGTGTTCCTCAGCAGGACTGGGGTTGATGTTGCCCTCTACTGCCACCTTTGCAGGGAGGTAGAGTGTGAATCCCTTGATGGGGACCATGTTTGCCACTGGGGGGGGTGCCTGATGGCAGCAGACAGGGATATCCATGGTGTTTGTGCAGAAACTAGCTATCTTACACATTAACACTGCTTTGGAACGCCCGCTTGGCCTCCAGCAGCCATGGCAGGTGTTGTTGACCTGGTCCTGGCCACCTCATTGCACACTCAGGGTGAGCACAGTACCCGCACGATGTAATGGTGTGTGGCTACTCTGTGCCAGTAAAACACCCGGTCAGTGCCCCCTACTAGGCCAAGGTGCTGTGTGGGTGCACCCGGTCACTTCCCCCAACAGGGCCGAGGTGCTGTGGGGGTGCATTCCCCATCTTGTGTCCATCTGCGGACAGCTAATTTGCATGTGCAGTGCATCATGGGTACGGGTGGCCTAACCCTATCCTGTTGACACCAGCAGACTGTCTGTGAGGTGACGTGTAGGCTATCTGCAGCCAGCCAGGGGCCTGCTTACAGCTATGGAGCTGTAGCGCAATGGTTACATCACTGCCTGTGCAGCCAGAGGTCATGGGTTCAAACCCACAGTGGGGCCCTTTGGTAGGGCTGTCCACAGCTTTATTTTTATTTACTGTACATATGTCTATGCCGGCAAGACCACCCTCAGCTTACTATACCCATTAGGTGCCTCTGAGGGTGCTTCATAGGGCGCCCTGTAGGCCACCTTATGGTTGCCATCCCTATAGGGTGCACTATACATTATCCTGTGTCGCAACATACATGCTGCCCCATAGGGGTCATTCAAGGGTGCCTTGGCGAACAGTGCACTGTAACATGTGCCTTATGGGCCGCCGTATGTTAACATGCTGGGAGAGTGCGTTTGCTAGTAGTGATAACAAAATAAATTTATACAGCCTCCTACAGCATAATACATACTGCCTCAGCAGGCATTTTTCACTGGGCATTGTGAGGTGTTGAACCCCTGATCCCTGCACCATTGGTCAGTGTTGTAACCATTGTGCTGTGGCTCTGTTCCTGTGCTTGTGCATCAGCGCGCCGCCTTGTGCCTATCAGTGCGCCGCCTTCTGCCGCACAAGGGGACCAGTGCGCCGCCTTCTGCTGCCCAAAAATAACTGTGCGCCGCCTTATGCCGTTCCAAATTAATTTGCCTCCTAAAACAATGTTAATCATTACAATTACTGCCTCAGCTGACCTTTGTCGTTGCGCACACTGGGGGATTGAACCCATGGCCCCTGCACCATTGGTCAGTGTCTTCACCGTTGTACCACGGCTCTGTTGTTTTGTATACTCAGCAGCGTGCCACTTTGCCTTTCCACGCGCTAATGTCGACCCCCGCACATTAGCGCGACGCACACACATCTGGTTGCTTACTACCGTTTTTTTTCTATTTTCTGCCTGAACCGCCCACTCCTTATATGGCACAGGCACACTAGCACGGCCCCGCACGTTAGGAATGTTTAGTAAACAGACCCCTAAGTGTAGATATTTGCACATGTTTTCATAATATCTGGTATGCCACTTAAATGTTCAATGTCAGTAGTATACACCTGGAGATAGAGCTTTAATATGCTATCCAGTAGATATGGGGAGAGTTGAGCTTTTTTACAAGTGGCCACATAGCTTAGGCCACATGTGCTAAGGGTTTTCATTTTATTTTGTCTATGGAAAAAATGCTTAGTACATCTGGCGTATTGTCTGTCTTCAAGAAGTGTATTGAAATAGCTGAATTTTACTTGTTGCTGTTTGGCACGCCTGTTGCATACTAATTGCAACAAGCAATAATGAAAATAAAGTGGTTCTATTAAAGCAAATTTAACTGAAGTAAGACATAATGTATTCTGTCAATGGCATCGTTTAAATTGACTATCCACATTAAGTCAAAATTGGCTAATGCACTATAATAGCACAAAATGTTGGAAAAATTGTAAAGAATTCGAATTGGGTTGCGGAGTTTTGCAGTATCTGCCTTCTGTGAGCTTAACCTGTGTGAAATACATTTATCCCAGAGAGGCAAAGTAGTTGTTGTGTGCCATCAAGTCAAAGCCACTCCTGGCGATCAGTCCCTGGGATTTCTTGACAAGGTGCAACTGGAAGTACTGTAGATTGTCAGGCCTTTCGTCCACACTATAAGCCTATAGCACCTGGTTTCTTGACGTGGTCTCTAATCCAAGTACTAGCCAGGCCCAACCTGGCTTAGCTTCCATGACTGGGCACCATGCCCCAAACCAAGTGAACATCGAGTGGTGTAGAAAGGAACCTGTGCCACATATCATGTGAAGGGAGGAGTGGCCTAGTGGTTGGGGCAAGTTACCTCAGGCAGGAAGGTCTGGAGTTCAAATCCCACTAGAGGACAGCAACCTTGGGCAGGAAGGACTGGGGTTTCTAGTCCCACAGTTGCTCCTTGTGGTCTTGGGCAAGCCACTTAACTATTTTACAGGGAACATGGGCAATGGAAGGTTATCTCCAACTTATAATGCCCTGTTCAATGTAATTTCAGTTTGTTCAATGTAAACCGCCTTGATATCATGAAAGGCAGTATATAAGAAATGTTAAATAAATAAATAAATAAATATCATGAAACAGCTGATGTTAAGGGCTCCTGGAAGATATGTCCTGCATTTATCAACAGAAATAATTAGTAGACACATGCAGGACATGTCACAGAATGTAAGCTGAGATGAGCATATCACATGAGTAATAGTTGTGATATATAGACTACAGAGACAAATGTTGAGGTTGTGCACAGTTCAAAAACATCTGGCTTAAACTAATTTAAAGTGAATATTTCCCAAGTTTCTGGCATTTTTTCATATTAATTGTAGGTGTGCTAGAACTTTTGTAAGCTAACAGATCGACCATACAGGGAAAAATTATCAACAGAATTTTAACTGATTGCACAGGCAGACTAAGGACAAAATCGAAATGATTAAGCAATAAGACGTTTGGGAGTAGGAAATATTTGCATGTGTGGAACCAAAAGCATGCAACGATATAGAAGGAACATGAGCTGAAGGGGACTGGTGCCAAAGGCACTCTGCCTATCAGAAGTTTAAGTTTAGAATACATATTTAAAATGGTTCAATGAAATGTTAAGTTGTATAGTTTTAGTGTGTGTTGTCAGCATTTAGGGGTAATTTTAGAAGTTGTGTGTGTTTGCGTGTGTAAACCTTAGGTATTTTAGTCATATATGTGTGTAAACAGGCACTTGCATGCCTATCTGATGGAGTCGCTATTTTGGAAGTGCAAGCATCAGGCTAGTTGCTCATTTGTTCACTGGGTGCATGTACAGTGGTAGAAGACAAAGTTACGTGTGCAGCTTATAAAATGGGACTCGATGACATTTAATAACAACAGCAATAATGGACACGTGCTCTTGAAAAATCTAGGCGCTGGCATTTACACCAGCCATAGGACCGGCGGGTGCACATAGTTTAAATTAACACACGTTTTTGACAACTTATAAGTGTGTGTTAATTTAAAGTATGCGCTTATCTTACTTTTATAAAGTAGATGTGCAAAACAATGCATGTTGATGCATGTTAACCTAGGCGTGCCTTATAAAATCTACCTCTGCGTTTGCACTGTTGTTCCAGAATAATAGCAGGAAGCACACCGATGTGTGAAATCAAGGGGGTGGGAGGCTTAGTGGTTAGAGAAGCAGTCTGTGAGCCAGGGAAGCCAGTGTTCCAATCCTGCTCCTCCCAGTGACACTCTTTGTGATGCTGGACAAATCACTTCACCCTCCTTTGCCTCTGATACAAATAGATTGTAAGCCAGTTTGGACAGGGAGAGACTTGAATATAATCTGCCTTGAGTTCGAATTTGGAATAGGTGAGTAAGAAATCTAGAATCCAGATCTTTAATTTCTCCATAAATATCCACTCTCGAGGTCCTGTTTTCATTGCAGAATGGTAAGGATACTGGTTCACAGCTCTGAGCAGTGGGGCCACGTATAAGAGGATGGGGCATACAAATCAGCAAAGCAGACACATGCAGCGTATCTGTGCTTCTCCCTAATTGTGGGGGATAGGGTGCAAATGTGGCGTCTGAAGATGCAGAGGGCCTTTTATGGGATCAGGCAGGGTGTCCACATTGTCCTTCATGTGGGACAGGTGTATGAACCCTCCTCACCCCGAGTTCACCTAGGCTGCAGAGAATACAGTACAAAGCCTTTAGTGTGTGGGAGAAATCTACCTCTGTCGCTCCTCTCATATGGCTTGGACAGCACCATAGCCATTGTAGAGTGTGTCCCCCATGTGGGGAGAAAGGGAGTGCTGGAGTCGGGGGGTCTTGAAAGCCAAGCATAATCAACACACATGCTCTGGACAGCCTACCAGTCAGCACCTCCATCACATGGGGTCCACAGGATCAAAAAGCACTCCCATGGCTCACCTGTGTCCTGACATCTATAACTGGAGATGCAAGGCACATACAATGCCTATGCTCCCCCCACTTTTAACAGATACTGGGAAGTATGAGCATATCTCTCCTGTCTGGAGAAATTACACCGACTTCCTGTACAATTGTGTTTTCAGTTTAAAGTTTGTACTATTATTCACAGGGCTCTTCATACAAATTCTCCTCAGTATTTTTGGTTGTAATTCTCATGACTCGTGTAAATCCACTTCAAGCATGTCGTATTAATCTGCTCATGCTCCCAACTGCATATTATCGCCTTTTGGACACAACTACTGAGACTGCTTTTTCATGTTATGGTCCAACTCTGTGGAATTCCTTGCCATCTCAATTAAGAGGGGGAACTAATTATGTTAAATTTAAATCAGCCTTAAAATGCCTTTTCAACAGGCTTTTGGTCCTCGTGTTCAATGCTTCTCGGCCTTTTATACTGTATTTCATGGCACACTTTTTGAGTTAGTTCAATCCTCGCAGCACACCAAACCCAGTTTGGCATGATCCTCACTCTCGGTCCCTCCCTTAGCAGAAGGGGAGCAGCACTTTTATCCTGTATGTGTCTCATTCTGCTGTGTTCAGTCTGATGTGTGAATATGTGAAGACAGCAAAGACACATACAGAAAAGAAGGGGGAGGCATAGTGAGTGGGGTAAGATTACCTGATATCCTGAGCTAGTACTAAGCAGGCAGTCTAGTTTAGAAAGTAGAAGGATTTTCTTTGGGGCACTATCCAATAGAAATGGGGTAACACCCTCATGAACCCATGTGCCTAACCATGCCCCTTATCAGTCACCCCAACGCGCACTAAGGACTTTCCTACAGCACACCAGTGTACCATGGTGCACTGGTTGCGAAGCCCTGCTCTAGTTGATTAGAGTGATGAATTACTCTGTTAATTACTGGCATACTGAGTGTCTATACTGGGTTTCTTTTCTTCTGTTTATGTGACATTGTGTCTTTTTTTTTCCTTTTCATGATTTTTATATTGTAAACTGTTTTGAAACAACCCTTGGGCTAAAAAATGGTCAATCCAATGTTGAGTAAACTAAACACTGGGAAGGGCTCTAGAATAACACTGCAATGCAACTCACACGTCCTCATGGAGGTGGCCAAACCCAAGCAGCCCACAGACTAAGCATCCCAGCTCTCAGGGAACCAAAGACCCAAAAGAGCTCCCAGGTCCATGGATTTCCTCATTCCTGGGCATGGCGGAGGGTGGTTGGGGGGGGGGGGGGCAGAAGGGGACACTGATTTATGAGCTCCAACAAAGCAAGCAAGTATTCCATGCTAAAAATGTTAAGTAGGTGCTCAGAACTGGAAAGCCTCAGCCAGGTACATTTATCACAGGGGTCCACACCCCCATGCAGGGGAGGTAGGGGTCGGACGGCACCTTTTTGATGCCACAGTGTCATGGTACCAGTATGTGAACCACCAAATTTGCATGAACCCCCCCATTCCCCGCCTTTGTACACTGCTGGCTTCAGCTCTGACCTCATGGCCAGTACTGGCTGAAGCACAGAGCAAAAGCCCTATCTTCAGACACTGCCACAGCACATAACACCAGCAGCCCTCTGACATCTATCCAGTGCATATGCAGATGTGAACAGCAGTCAATCAAGATAGCTGTTGATGTTTCTGTGGTGGTTTGCAGGGTCACTCCTGACCAGCAGGCCCTGGTTTTGTGCGTCTCAGGCTGTTGTGATTCACTGCTATGGTATCTGCCCTATGCAGCCCCGCCAAGCAGACGTCTAGGTATTCTGCTAACATCACCTATTTGTCCTATTATTTCTTATGTGTTTGTCCTGCTTCTGCCCTTCATATTTCCTAGTGATGGCGTATGAGCCATGCATTCCAAAAGCATAGCAAGGCGGGTGCAACTTACCGCTTGGTCAGAGGCAGGCAGTAGCTGCACCCACGCTAGCAGCATCATTGTGCTGCTTGCGCACGACTAGTGCGGCCACCCCAGCTGCATGCCACGTCAACGCCCACTCTCCACCCATTCTCTGCCTTAACACTGCCTATTCATGCGCTGCTCGTGGGGCCTTTTTAGTGCAGTCGCCTTTGGCTGCATGCTCCCGTCTAATGTATGGCTTAATAGTATGCTAGCCCTGAACTAAACCCCACACTCCCTACTCGACGACTACGAATTACAGGAATGCAAAACCACATAGCTACAAACGAGCATAAACATGAACCCTCAATTGCTATAGGGATTGTAGCAAAAGCACTCCTGAGAAAAATCAAAACTCCCCCAAAACCCAAACCAACAACCCCACCTGCAACCCACCCTTCCCTCACATATAGAACCCATCAAGGAGAGGGAAGTGGAAAAAGGAAAGAAGGAAGAAAAAAAAAAAAGACCACAGCAGAGGGTGTTCTCAAGGAGAGACCTAGAGGTGTGGGAAAACAGCCATGCAAACATCGAGCTGAATCTTTCTTTCCAGACAATTACAACACACTTCTCCTCTGCTAACATAAAACTCCCCTTCACCTCACCGCCAAAAGAATCCTCACCCCTTGCTAACTTCCCTGCCTCTAACACAATCATACTAGGGACATCAGATCCTGGCTCTGTGGGAATAGCAAAAATAAGAGTATACAGAACAAGCAGACTCATTCTGTCATTGAGTTAACTTGGACCTCTGGTCTAAAAATTTAGACCACAGTTTGTCAGTCGCCTTTGGTATCTCCAGGAACAAGCAGGAATGAGTCTTCACATATGGGTATCGTCGGTACCGACGGAGCCTGCGCGGGAATGCTCCCCAGCGTCCAATAAGAAAGCTTTTGGGAGCATCCCACAGCGCCTGCGTGCTGCCTTCCCGCCTTTCCCAACCGCCTCTCTCCAGTTCTTCTTTTCCGCGGAGCCAGCAGGTCGTGTTCCTGTCACCGCAGAAGAAGTTCTTTATTTTTTCTTAATTCTTTTGTGTCACGTCTGCCTTCTTCGACGTCGGACTGGTACTGCCGGTCTTTTCTTTTCTTTCTTTCAAAAAAAAAAACAATTTATCTTTTCTTCACTGTGCATTTTCAGTTTTTGGGCCTTAGGCCTAAAAATATTTTCCTCATGGAGAAGCCCGCCTCCGGGTTTAAAAAGTGCACAAAATGTGGCGGTACTATTTCTGTCACCGACACCCATGACTAGTGTCTAAAATGTTTGGGGCCTGACCATTCCATTACGGATTGTATGTCCTGTACCATGATGTCTAGAAGAGGTCGGCAGAACCGAGCAGCCAAGCTCAGTACCCTGTTTCCCTCTGATGCAGCTTCGGTGGCATCGACGTCTTCCAGGGCTGCTTCTTCCTCCCATGGATCTCAGGTAACCAAGCATAAATCTATCCGGTCCTCGAAGGGTAGATCTCCCTCCAAGCATCGAGATGCCTCCGGGCTTGCCCTCGAGGATTCCCCACTGGCAAAATTACCCCGGCGGGAAGCTCTGGCTTCCAAAGCATTGTCTATGGGGGTCACAGGTTGATATCGATGGCTCGGCCTCGACAGATCACCTGTTGCCGTGTTCTGGGGTACCGCTGGCTCCCACTGGTACCGACATCCAGACATTGGTGGCGTCGATGGGTCAGAAGATTCTGACCATGCAGCGCACCCTAACGGCATTCATACAGGCTGCGACGCCTCCGGTACCGCAACAATCCCCGTCGGTACCGCAAACATCGGCTTCGGTGTCGACTGCAACGGTATCCTGTCCTATGATGCCCATCGGTACCGAACCGGTGCCAGTTACTCCTGATACCGATCCTACTCGGTACGGCTATCGGGCTTTACAGGAGCATCCAGACAGGCGATACTTCGATTCCTCTGAAGACTCTGATGAGTCTGAGGGTTCTGTCGAGGCATCGATACTTCTTCCTCAGGAGTCTTCTTCTCCTAAACGAAGAATGTCTCCTCCAGAAGACTTGTCTTTTCAAGACTTCATTAGGGAAGTGGCTAGGGGCCTCTCCATCACAGTGGCCCCTGAGTCAGAACCCAGAGCCAAGGAGTTAGATATTTTACAATATCCTAAAACTCCTAAACAGGCAGCTACTTTCCCTATACATGAGATTCTGTATGATCTCATGTTGAGGATGTGGGAGACACCTCTTACCACCTCTCCTCATTCTCGCAGGCTAGACACCATGTATCGTGTCCCTCCTTGTCCTGGCTTCCACAAGACTCAGCTTCCTCACCACTCTATTGTGGTAGAGTCCACCATGAGAAAGATAAAGAGTGCAAAGAGACACTCATCTAATCCTCCAGGACGTGAATGCAGGTCCCTAGATGCTTTTGGCCGAAGGGTTTTTCAAGCTTCTATGCTAGCTGCCAGGATCAACTCCTATAGTCTCTATATAGGAATGTTTCTAAAAGAGGTCACAGATCATCTGCAGACTTTAACCCCTTTCATTTCGGAGGATAAAAGGCAGGAGTTTCTCACTTGGCTCAAACATGCCCAAGATGCCTCCAAATTTTCCAACCATGCAGCCTTTGACTCTTTTGAGTGTGTAAGCAGAGCCTCGGTTATTGCCATAGGGGCACACAGAATTGCTTGGCTACAAGCTTCTGATTTGGAGCTTTGGGTCCAAGATGAATTACGAAATATCCCTTGTACAGGTGAAAACCTTTTTGGTAAGGATTGGCAAGCAAAGGCCAATCAGATGGATGCTGAAAACTCTGCTTTGGATCGACTTTCAAAGTCTACCTCTGCTCCTGTTAAGAAAAGATTGTTCAAAAAGACATCTTTTTCCAAAAAGGGAAGATACTATCCTGCTTATGGTCAGCAGGCATCTTCTGCAGGTCGTTTTGCTGCAAAGTGTCAGCAACCACCTAAACAGGCCAAATCAAAGGCTGCTAGGCCTTCCATGACCCAGCAGCCTCAGCCTCCTCAGGGCCTTTGACTTGCAGCTAGAGAACTTAGCCTTTCTGGCTCTGGAGGAACCAGAGCCCCTTACCATTCCAGGAAGGTTGACTTACTTTGCTCCCAGATGGGAACAAATTACAGCAGAGCAATGGACACTCTCTATCATGAAGGAAGGGTACAAGCTTCATTTCTTAAGCCTTCCCCCTCACACCATAGTGAAACAGTTCAATTCTCCAACATCTCTCCTCAACCTTCTGGGTCAGGAGATTGCCACCCTTCTTACCCAAGGGGCAATAGAAGAAGTACCTCTTCTTCAACAAGGCACAGGGTTCTACTCCCCTTATTTTCTTATCCCAAAGAAAACAGGGGGCTACAGACCCATCTTAGATCTCAGAGAATTGAACAAATTTCTGTTCAAGGAGAAATTCAAGATGATTTCTCTCGGTGCTCTGCTTCCATACCTTCAGAGTCAGGACTGGCTTTGTTCTCTAGATCTCAAGGATGCGTACACCCATGTCCTCATTCATCCAACACACAGAAGGTTCCTTCGGTTCCTTTTTGGAGAAAAGCACTACCAATACAGGGTGCTTCCTTTCGGTCTGGCCTCCTCACCAAGGGTGTTCACGAAATGCATGGCAGTAGTAGCTGCATTTCTACGCACTCTAGGAATATTCGTTTTCCCATATCTGGACGACTGGCTCATTCGAGCTCCCTCTCAGTCAGAGGCTAAGACTTTTCTAACCTGCACAATGAGTGTCCTTCAGTATTTGGGACTGGTAATAAACATCCCAAAATCCAATCTCACCCCTACTCAATCTCTGGAGTTTATAGGGGCTTTGCTGGATACCACAACTGCAAGGGCCTATCTTCCTCAGGCTCGTGGCCTACGTTTGGTGCAGTTAGCCTCCCAAATACAGTTAAAGTCCCATTTAACTGCTCGGGAAATGTTACATCTCTTAGGCCACATGGCATCCACCGTGCACGTGGTTCCATATGCTCGCCTTCACATGAGGGCAGCTCAATGGACTTTGTCCACCCAATGGACTCAGGCATCAGGTTGCCTGTCAGACAAAATAGCAAACTGCAGTCGCCTTTTTTGGTCTCTCCAGTGGTGGAAGTCCTCTCAAAAGCTGTTTCTGGGGTCCCCTTTTCAGCAGTCACTACCCCAAGCAACCCTTACAACAGATGCCTCTCCAATGGGTTGGGGAGCTCATCTGCAAGATCTCTCCACCCAGGGCAGGAGACTTCTCTACACATCAATCTCTTGGAACTCGGAGCAATATTCTTAGCTCTCAGAGTGTTCCACTCCCTGCTCAGCTACAGGACAGTCCTCATCCACACGGACAACCAAGTAGCCATGTTCTATGTGAACAAGCAGGGAGGGACTGGCTCTGTCGCTTTGCAACGAAGCTTTGCGACTGTGGGCCTTCGCCAGAGAGCATCAGATTCATCTTATGGTAGTATATCTTCCAGGCGTTCAAAACTCTTGGGCAGACAGACTCAGTCAAGTTCTGCTTCCACACGAGTGGTCCCTCCACATGGACCAGGTAACCAGGATTTTTCGAATTTGGGGAACCCCGGACATAGACCTCTTTGCAAGTCCGTGGAATGCCAAACTTTCCCGGTTCTGTTCCAGAATTCCATGTCAGGGAGTTCAGGCCAAGGATGCCTTCCTTCTTCACTGGGGTCAAGACTTCCTTTATGCCTTTCCACCCATTCCCCTAATTCCCAAAACACTTTTCAAGCTTCAGAGAGACCGAGGTTCCATGATCCTCATAGCACCATATTGGCCACGCCAAGTGTGGTACCCTCTACTTCTGCATCTCTCTCAAGCTCCCTCCCTGGAGTTGGGCTATGCACCAGATCTTCTATCCCAGGAAGACGGAACGTTGTGGCACCCAAACCCCCAGTCTCTCCATCTCATGGCCTGGTTGCTGAAGGCCTAGACCTTCAAGTTTTTCATCTCTCTCAGCAAGTCAGAGATATTCTTCATGATTCTAGAAAGCCTTCCACTAGACGTTCTTATGCTTTCAAATGGAAAAGATTTACCATTTGGTGTTCAGAGAAGGGTCTTAACCCTCTTGCAATACCTTTTGAATTCTTTACTAGAGTATCTTCTGCATCTATCCCATGCAGGCCTTAAAACGAATTCAGTAAGAGTCCATTTGAGTGCTATTGCAGCGTCCCTCAAGCCTCTCAATGTACAGCCTATTTCCTCTCATCCTCTTATAGCAAGATTCATGAGAGGCCTTCTTTTAACTAAACCTCCCATTAGACCACCTTCAGTGGCATGGGACTTAAATCTGGTTCTTGGCCAGCTTATGAAGCCACCCTTTGAACCTTTAGCCACCACCTCCTTGAAATTTCTTTCTTGGAAGGTTATCTTTCTCATTGCAGTCACCTCAGCACGCTGCATCAGTGAATTGCAAGCCTTGGTGGCTAATCCTCCTTATACAAGGTTCCATCATGATAAGGTAGTCCTCAGGACCAATCCACACTTTATGCCCAAAGTGGTCTCGCCTTTTCATCTGAACCAAGAGGTATACTTACCTGTCTTTTTTCCAGGACCTCATGCATCAAGTGCAAAGAGGAATCTTCATACTTTGGATTGTAAAAGAGCTCTCGCCTTTTACTTACAAAGAACACAGCAACATAGAAAGTCTTCTCTGTTGCTTTTGATCCTTCCCATTTAGGACTTCCAGTTTCTAAGAGAACACTGTCCAACTGGATTGCTCAGTGTATTTCTTTCGCCTACCAGAGTAGGAGCCTTTCTCTGGAGGGCCATGTCACAGCTCACAATGTGAGGGCCATGGCAGCCTCAATGGCTCATCTAAACTCTGTGTCCATCGACCAAATCTGTCGAGCGGCCACCTGGGCCTCGGTTCATACCTTCACAGCCCATTACTGTTTGGACAAGGACTCCCGCCGGGATGCCTCGTTTGGTCAGGCTGTTCTCAAACACCTGTTCCATTCCTAATCAACTCCTACCCACCTACCCTGGTTGGATGCCAGAGATCCATGGGGGGAGGTAGAGCCCTTTTCAAGGACACACAACTCTGGGGTCTCTTCCTGGCATCTGCAGCTAGGGAGTCCCCATATGTGAAGACTCATTCCTGCTTGTTTCTGGAGATAGAACAGTTACTTACCTGTAACAGGTGATCTCTGGGAACAGCAGGAATAAGTCTTCACAACCCACCCACCTCCCCTAGGAGTTGTATCTCTCTATCTATCTTTCATTTCCTCTCTCTCTCTCTTTGTCTCAGCTTTAAAACTCGAACTGGAGAGAGGCGGTTGGGAAAGGCGGGAAGGCAGCACGCAGACGCTGTGGGATGCTCCCAAAAGCTTTCTTATTGGACGCTGGGGAGCGTTCCCGCGCAGGCTCTGTCGCTACCGACGATACCCATATGTGAAGACTTATTCCTGCTGTTCCCAGAGATCACCTGTTACAGGTAAGTGACTGTGCTTTCCCTCCATGTTCAGCAGTAAGCTCTCCGTCCTGTATATATCCCAGATCTTAACCATCCATTTTGAACAGGAGGGGGGTTTAGCGCGCTTCTAGTACCAGGTGACTACACTCTGGGCCGCTAGTAATAAACAGCTGGGAAGACATCTAAGTTCCTTATTAACCAAATCGCATAAGTTTCAAGCAAGAAGGGAATCGGCAACCCCAGGGCCTTGCAGACTTGCTTATGAAACGGGGACCAGAAGATTTGTAGTTTGGGGCAATGCCACCAAATATGGTTCCGCCAACATAATGAATTGCCCCCTCTTTCCCACCTAAAGAGGTCAGCCGGAGTGACAGACATACACAACAGGATGTGAAGTTGCGTGTTGACCAACAACAAGAGTGGGTATACTGGCAGACCTCACAGACATCCTCAGGCTTATCTCCAAATGTAGCATTCCATCTTCTCCTATGCAAGGCGAGGTAGTTTGGCTGAGAGTACCCTATATAGCTTGGCAATAAAGGATTTCAGCCATGTGATTTCAAACAGAAAACTTTAGTCAACATGCCCCTTAGTCTGCTTGCTGAATTGCCAGCCATCCGGTTGTTAATTGTCTCCTTTGTGTCTATTACCCTTAACAAAAGGCATAGAGGTGTGTACAACCCCAGCCTCCTTACGGGGCAGACTAGATGGGCCATGCCTGTCTTTGCCGTCATTTCCTGTATTACCATATTAATAAATGTGTCTCTTAGTTTGGAAATTGTGACTATCCAGTCCTCATTTTTCCCTCTCTTCATAGCTGTTAGAGAGCTGCACCTATCCTCTGCAGTTCTCTGAGTAAGACCTTTGAGAATGTGATAACATTATAGCGGTGGGAGCCTTTCCTCATATGACCACTGACGATCCAGTTTTGTTTTGAAAGGACGCAGGACTCCTTGTGACATTTCCAGCCTGTTAGAATGCCCAGTAAGAAAACGTGGAATGCAACGAAGGACATGTAGAAATTAAAACCTTTATTGCTTTATTCCACTTCAGCCACTGGCCCGACACTGGCCGTGTTTCGTAAAAACCTTCCTCAGGGGCAAAATTGGCTAAAATACATAAAATACACATTTAAAATACTGTAAACAAATCATTAAAAAACTATTAAAAACTTAAATAAAAAGAAGAAAACAAAGAATGAAGACGTATAAATGAAACATGCCAATATTGAAACATGAAAACAAAATGAGTACAACCAATATACGGAGCATAAACAAAATGGACATTAATAATAAAAAGATGAAATGGTTATTTAAATATCAAACAAAATAAAATAATGATTTCAAAACATCAACTTAACAAAATTCAATAAAACATATATATAAATAGGTATATAAATGTAAATAAGAATCAGTTACTTTTTACAAATGAATTAAAAGTATCACCCATTATAAAAATATAAATTATGAAATAATAATGTAATGAATCATAACTTAACATATAAATGAATAAATATGTAAGTATAAAAAACAAATAACTGAAAAGCTAAAACACAACGTATATAATAAATATGTAATACATAAAACAGTGAAAAAATGAAAAACTGCTCTTCAAAGGATGTGACAAATAACAAACACAAGGAAAAGAACCACCATACCTGTGTGTTATGTGCTTCTACTACTGAATTGGCTCCTACCTTACTGCCATAAGAGAGCCTAAGATGTTAAAAAATACACAATGTCATTAACAAACAGAAAAACCAGAGGAAAAAAACGGATGAAGGATCAAAAGCTGAGGGATGAGGACGAAATATTGACCCTAAAACCTATTTAACAATATGGGGAAACCCACTCCCAGGGAATATGACCCCAAAAAACTTGAATGCCTTTTGATAAATATGATAGAGTTGACAATGTTTTCAAAAATCTAAACCTAAATAATTAATAAAAGGAAAAAATTACCTGAATGAGAGTATCTTTTAACCTCACCACTTTTTCTATAATACTATAGTATTAGTCCTATAAACAAACATTTTAAAAAAACTAAGATTAGTATATGTATACTAAAATACATTGTATAGACCATTCATAAGCAAAACGTATAGAAGAAAAGAAAAGAAAAAGAAAAGGAACCATGCATTATTAAATTGCATGTTCATAGAAAAAATGGATAAAAGGTCGATATTAAACTGAAAATAAAAACATAGGTCCAATTTATATTTTATTAAACCTCTCAAAACAATCATATCTTTCAAATTCGAAAAAACAAGTGTGTGGCTAAAAACGGTTATTTCTATAAAACCAAACCTTTAAAAAGGGGGCTCTCACCATACTCAACAAATACATTGGAGATAGCCACCTACATACGTAGTGAAAAATATCTTCATCTCAGTGTGTAACCATTTAAAACATATATATATATATATAATATGAATTTAAAAATCCCCAATTTACAATATATTTCATTACTGGTCCAACCTTGTACCAACGACACAACCCGAGGCAAAGAGATACTGCAGATGGACTTAAACAGTGCAAAATCATGTGGTAACCAATGAACACGAACCTATGTTACAAAAGGTGTTGAATCAAAATTAAACAAAACCTTAGAATTAAATATAAGGCGCATTGAGCGGGTGAAGGATGCCGGGGGTAGAAAACCACACAAATGACTACATAGAACCTTGCTAAAAACAAAAGGACCGACACTTGCTGATTGAAATCCTTCAAAAAAAGCAGAACTAAAGACAAACAAACAATGCGGTATATAGGAAACCGACCCGAGGGATAGGTGAATGGCGAGTGGTTAGAACCAAAAGTATATAGTGAATTAAAAATTACATCTAATTTAAAATAACCATCACCTCCCTCGCACAATAACAAAAGGACCCCTACATTTTAGACACCTTTTCAAAACATGTGGTTGAATAAAATAACGTAATAATGTCACTCACGATAACCAACTTGAACTCTATCACCCCATGAATTACCTGTGTAACAATAAACTATTACATCGATATTAACCCGAAAATGAATTAGAAGATATGAAAACCATTGTTAAAATTGAAGGTAAAAAAACAAGAAACTCACGTAATTTAAGAAAGTAAAAACCGCGCCTCTGACGCGCGCCTCTGACTGCATGGAGACGGCACCAACTTGCACAGGATAAACAATCAAAAAAACGCCGACGTCTGCGCACTGAACTCCTTTAAAGCATCCAACGATGACGTAACGCCAAATATGCAAATTCTAACCATATCTAAATATAACTAATCATTCGTGCCACCATGAACCTGTAAAAAATATATTATTTCAAATGATGCGATGAATATATCAACTCCCATGCGTATAATTTCCAAAAAATGAAGATTAAATAATAGCGACGAGAAGGTAGTTCACCCTGAGTAAAACAACCAAAAATAAAATCCTATATATATAAATTACTAGATTATAATCCTTGCACGCTAACCATAAAAATAACAATATAAAAATGAACAAAAAACTACCCTAAAGTGGGCTACCCCATCTAACCACCGAATGCAACCTTACCACGCAAAAAATATATAGCTATAAATAACTCATAGGGGCAGGTTGCTAGAAAAGTGAAAAGGACTAAGATAAATGATTGATTACAAAGATAGTCCAAATGTGAAAAGAAATATAAATATATATATATATTGTAAATAAAATCACATAAATAGGAAAGGGGGCTAAAAAATTGACTATATATATATACATAATCATAAATATGAAACTACAAATAATGTATCGTTTTTATTAAAAAACTAAAGGAAGACTGAAAGATCCCTATCCATATTCAGGCCATCAGGATGCAAACGATGTACAGAAAAGTAAATCTGTAGTCTTAGTTTAATACAAAGCACTTGGTCAGTCTGATCCTGGCGTTAATGATTAGAGTATTTTGCTTAGGAACTAGTTGGCAAATGTATTTATTTCTTTTTTGGTTTTCATATGTCTCCGCATGAACAGCTAGATACTAGCCTGGAACTTATGCGATTAGACTTTGAATTGGAAGCAGCAAAACTTTATCATTTTAAATGTTTATTAACCACATTATGGTTCAGTTTCTTTCCTAGAATTTTTGCAGTGCTTCCTGCAGTCGCTCGCTTTGGTTACCTCTCCAGCTGCTGATTTAGGGTACTGACGTTCTGATCAACAGACCCTCTATCTTGCAGAACATTTTAGTCTGACTCGAGCTCTAAGTGTTTTCTGTTCCACAAGGCACAACATGGGAGAAAGCCTTTTCTGATGAGGGCCCTTAGGGCTGCTACAGAGATCCTGTGTGAGTCGTCGTCTTTCTCTTTTCCCTGTCCTCTTGTTTCCTTGGAGTTGTCTCTCCCCGGGGGTGGGAAAACACAGGGTGGTGTTTTTTCAGTACCTCAGCTGAGTTGAAGAACTTGTCTGTAGCAGGGTTAGTGGCAGATTTAACCAGGCTCAGCTGCAGGGAAATTATACAGCGGTCCTTTTCTTGAGATCTAGCAATGAATATAAGACACGGATGAAGCAGAGAAGAGAGAGGCAGTTAAAGCATTATGGTGAGACTGTCTTTTGTAAGTTTTTGATGAAGCACACAAGCCATCTGTTACTTTTTGAATCTTGTGGTCGTAGAACAGTATGAGGCCAGTTTTCAAAACATGCTCAGTTCTTAAATTTTAGACTCCAAACTTTTATGAAGATTTTCAGCCAAATTTAAGATGCTTAGTTTTCAGGTGAAAATCCACCTAAATTTAGGAATTGAGAACTTAGGAGTCTAAATGTCAAAGTGAGTTCATTTGCCTAGATTCAGGAAGCCGAGTTAGATTTCTAGTGCTGAAAATGAGTGCCGTGATACCCTTTTCCCCCAGTATAACTCCATTTCCTTTGCTGTCCACATTTTAGGAATTAAAACTAAGTGCCTAGCTTCCAAATTAGGTACCCAGATCTTTTGAAAA
Source organism: Ichthyophis bannanicus (assembly GCA_033557465.1). NCBI lineage: Eukaryota > Metazoa > Chordata > Amphibia > Gymnophiona > Ichthyophiidae > Ichthyophis > Ichthyophis bannanicus. Next base: position 427,471,220 of record CM066036.1, read on the forward strand.
ATGACCGTTTTGCTTATTAGATGTAAATTTTTCTTCCAAAAGCAGCTTTCTTTCGTTCGGCTCAGTAGAGTTGTGTATAGATCCCTCAGCATTCCTGCCCTCAAAATGGCGGCCTCAGCGCCTTGCTGTCTATGAGAAAAATGGTTAACACATCTGGTCCACCGTGAGGTGTCACAGTAAACTAAAAGGCAGAAAGAACAATGTATAGTTTGAGGTTTCTTATGCTTCAGTATTTTTTCTGTGAAAAATGGGTAATGGCAGTATCATGTGTGGAAGCACAAAAGAGCAGGAGACACGCCACTGGACAACCAAGAGCTTTATTCATGTCACCAGGTCAGCCCTAAATGTGTTTCGGCCGTCTGGCCTTCGTCAGGGGACTTTGACCACTTGGGAAAGGACACTTTGGTATGTTCTCAGCTATTATTGGGAACTCTAACAATCCAGCTGTAAGATACTGGGAATAAAAGATTCTTGGAATCTTGCAGCTGGATTGTTAGAGTTCCCAATAATAGTCCCCTGACGAAGGCCAGACGGCCGAAACACGTGTAGGGCTGACCTGGTGACATGAATAAAGCGCTTGGTCCTCCAGTGGCATGTTTCCTGCTCTATAATGCTTCCGTTGGTTCTGCGGGGGGGGGGGGGAGGGTGCACCCCTTGTTTCCTCCAGTATCATGTGTGGGGCACTTTCCATAGTTTAGTAATTAGAACTGGAGAAACTAGGGTTCAATTCGGAAAAGCTAGGGTTCAAATCCCACAGCTCCCTTTATTACTCTGAATACAAGAAGAGCGGTATATAAAAGTTGCTAAATAAATAACTCATTATGACCTTGGGCAAGTCACTTAACCCTCCATTACCTCATCTACTAAAGTACATTACCCATTCAATACACATTAATTCAATTTAACACATGCTAAACAACACAATCCCAAGTATTCTCAGTGGGGCCTAAGATCTTTCTAGCACCATTAGCTACACTGATCCAGAATTATGAAATAAGTGCATATTATTTTGCAGGTTAGCTTCAGCTGGTATATCATTCAGATCAGATGTTCCCAACGTTTTTGGTTATGAAGGTCATTTAATAATCTCTAAAAAAGTTCAGGGACCCCCAGTTCATCCCCACCACTCTTTCCAGAGTCCCCCTCTCATCAGCACCAAGTCTCTCCCTACTAGATCTCTTTATCTTGCTCCCTTTTCTTGTCTCCCCCAGTCTCTCTTTCCCCCTTCAGTCAGTTGCTACCAGTCAGTCTCTTTCTCTCTCCTCCCCTTAGCCAGTTCTCTCCAGTCTCTCTCTATCTTCCCCCTCCCCCCCAGCCAATCCCCATCAGTTTCTCTTTCTTTTTATTTCTCTTTTTGTGACCTGAGGACCCCCTGTAATGGTCTCACTGAACCCTGGAGATCTGTGGACCAAAGGTTGGGAATTGCTGATGTAGATCTTTTCTCTCTTGATCTGTCTAAATTGAGTATTGGTTTACATGCAATCAGAATTGGCAGGTTAAATATAAATTGAAATTAAATCTGCCAAAGTGTGAAGTAATGCGGACAAAGCGGAGTACCTTATCTCCAGGAACAAGCAGGAATGTAGTCTTCACATATGGGTATCGTCGGTACCGACGGAACCTGCACGGGAACGCTCCCCAGCGTCCAATTAGGAAGCTTTTGGGAGCATCCCACAGCGCCTGCGTGCTGCCTTCCCGCCTTTCCCAACTGCCTCTCTCCAGTTCTTCGTTTTCCGTGGAGCCAGCAGGTCATTGTTCCTGTCGCCGCAGAAAATTCTTCCTTATTACTTTCTTTTTTTCTGGTTGCGTCTGCCTTCCTCGACGCTTTACCGGTACTGCCGTTTTTTCTTTCTTTATTTCTGTTCTTTAAAAAAAATATATATATGTATTCTTAATATTTTTTTTTCCCATTTTTCCCAGGTGCACGCGCCATTTTGCGCCTTACGCCCAATATTTTTTCTTACAATGGAGATCTCCAGGAACAAGCAGGAATGAGTCTTCACATGTGGGTACGTCGGCGCCAACGGAGCCCGCACATAAAATGCTCCCCAGCATCCAATCAGAAGCCTTTGGGAGCATCCCCCGCACCTGCGCGGTGACTTTCCGCCCCTCCAACAGTCTCTCCTCAGTTTTCGTTTTTCCGCGGAGCCTACAGGACGTACCTCCTGTAACCGCAGAAACCTTTTTTTCTTATATCCTTATATTCTTAACTTTTTCTTGTTTTGTGCGGTCGCGGCGGTCTTCCCCGTTGATACAGGTTCCTCCGGTGCTTCACTCTCTCTTCCCTCGTCAAATATTCTTTGTTTATCCTTAAGGCCTACTAGGCCCTTTTTTTCCACATGGAGCCTTCATCCCCTTTGAAGTGCCCCCACTGTGGAGACTTGGTTTTCTTTTTAGACTCCAAGGCCTGGTGTCTATCATGTTTGGGCCCTGACCCTTTTTCCCCGGATCCACGGGGCCTTAGCGTCGGGAGAAGACCTTCCCTTTTTCGGGTATCCCTCGATACCGCTTTTCCTCCTCGGGTGAGGGCCTCGGTTTATTCTTCTCTCCAGGATTAGGTAACCCACAAACAGTCTGTTAAGACTAGCCGATCCTTGAAGGGCAAGTCTCATGCCCAGCATGATGACGGCTCCGGCCTTGCCCTCAAGACCACATCGGCAATAAAACCCCGGCGGGAGTCCTCAGACTCCAAAGCATTTACGGGGTTTCAGGTTGTTCCTGGGGTTCACTCCTCACAGAACATACCTGAGCCATGCTCTGGGGTGGTATCCGCTTCGGGCGGTACCGATTCCCCGGCATCGGCACCGGTGTCGAGTGCTCCACTCCTCACCGAGGATCATCAGCTGGTGTCCTCAGTGCCTTTGGGGCCGATCGATTCGATCCAGACTGGCTTTCCTGCGCCACAGCCATGCGCGGGGTTGGCACCGGCTCCCCTGGCGTCGGCATCGAGTGTTTCACTCGCCGCCGGGGATGGCGGTCTGGCTTCGAGCGGTACCGCTCCCCCGGCATCGGCACCGGTGTCGAGGGGCCCACCCCTCACCGAGGATTGTCATCTGGCGCCCTCGATAACTTCGGGGCCGGCCGGTTCGACCCCGACTGGCGTGCCTGCATCCCAGCCATGCACGGGGTTGGCACCGTCTTCGAGCGGTTCCGCTCCCCCGGCATCGGCACCGGGGTTGAGTGCTCCACTCTTCACCGGGGGTCGGCGTCCAGTGTCCTCGGTAACCCCGGGACCGGTTGACCCGACCCGGGCTGGCTCTTCGGCCTCCCAGCCTTGCGCGGGGGTGGTGCTGCCCTCGAGCGGTGCCGGATCCTCGGCATTGCCACGAGTGTCGAGTGCTCCGCTCTCCACTAGGGATCGCCCTCTGGAACCCCCAGTACCTTCGGGCCCGATCGACGCGGACCTGGGTAGCGGGCCTGTATCCGGGCCGGCCGCGGGGCGGACGCCGGCTTACAGCGATGCCGATGCCCCGGCATCGACATCGGTGTCGGGTGTCCCACTATTCTCCGGGATTCGTCACCGGGTTTCCTGGTCAGAGCCAATCAATACGCCCGGAGGGGCGTCCATCTCCCTTCGTGGGGGGTACCGACTTCGGGCGGTGCCGATGCCCCGGCGTCGGGGCCGGTGTCGAGTGTTCCTCCCGTCCCGGGGCATCGTCTTCGGACATCCGCGGTGCCTTCGGCACCGACTGCTCCAATCCCGGTCGTCTCTCCTGTGGGGGCATTGCCGATACCACCTCCGACGTCGGTATCTTCTCGGCATGCACCGATAGCCTCGCCCTCTTCGATGCCCAGTCTAGAATCTATCTCTAGTCTGGATGATTCGATTCCGACGCGGTGGGAAACCGGGCCAGGTCGTCTCCGACTACGCAGTACCGAGGGTATTCTTCAAAGCCCTTTGGTTAGCTCGGTGCCCTTTCGGCAACCCTCGCTACCTCCTCCGCTGGCACCGACGCCGGCATCGGTATCGAAGTTGATTCCTGCTGCTCCATCGGTGCCATCGATCCTTTCGATGCCTAGCTTGGAATCGATACCAGGTGCTGATGAGGCAATACTGACGGCCTCGAATCGGAGCTGTCAGTACCGTCCCCCATATGGCAGAATTCTTTCTCTGCACCAGTCCCGTGGGTCTTCTGGTGTCCACAGCCCTCATTCGGCCTCGGTCGACCCGGGAATGACTTCTCTGGGAGATCCTTCATTTCAGAAATTTCTCCTTGACATGGCTACTTTTCTTGCCATTCCTATTCCTGGCCCTGCTCCTACCCAAGATTCGGCCGAACAGGGGACCGTCATGCTTCCTTTACATCATTCCTTGCAGGACCTCCTTCTGAGGATTTGGGAATCACCTTTGAAGGTCCCTGCGCCCTCTGTGGCCATGAATGTTCTGTATCAGGTGCCTCCCTCTCCGGGGTTTCAGAGCAACCAGCTTCCGCATCATTCCCTTGTAGTGGAATCAGCGATGAGTAAGGTCAGAAGTAAGAAGAAACACTCTTCTTATCCGCCAGGTCGTGCATCTAAAGCACTTGATGCCTTTGGCCGTCAAACCTTCCAGACTTCTATGTTGGCTTCCAGAATCATTTCATATATATTTATATGAGTCTTACGCTTCAGGAGGTCACAGAGAAATTATCTCTTCTGTCTCCCTTCTTGTCAGAACCTAAGGCCTCTGACTATTCCTTGCTTCTTAATCATAGCAGGGACATCTCTTGGTTTCTTTCCCATGCTTCCCTAGACTCTTTTGAGTCTGTTAGCAGATCCTCGGCTATTGCCATTGGAGCACGTCGTACTGCGTGGCTGCAAGCTTCAGGCTTGAACAGATGGGCACAACATACACTGGGTAACTCCTTGCACTGGAGAAAATTTCTTCAATAGGGAGGCTTTACGTCAGGTTGCTCGCTGCTCCACTGACTTCCCTGGCTATGGAGACCATCCCAAGCCTCCTTTTTCCCCGGGACGTGGGAAATATCGTACGAACCCTTCTCTCCCGAAGAGGAGGAGGGTTCACCCTTCTTCTGCCCATTCCTCCGGCGTACCCGAGCGAGGGACGTCTCCTCCTAGCCTGAAGTCTCCAGGCTCAAGCCAGTCTACTCGTACCAGCGTCCATAGGTTCCGGCAGGGTGCGCCATACAGTTAACCTCTCCTCTGTAGAAGTTTCTTTCTCAAACCCTACGCTGGGGTTTCTTTCTTTTCCAGTATGCTATGCCCCTGGGATGTTTTCTCCATGGGTCACTGACTCTCCCATTCTTCTACCATGAAGGGAGGTTGCAACTATCCCAGGATAGTTTCGGTCCCCACTTGGACTTTTTTCCTTTGGCGGACTTGCCACATGGTGGGTCACTTTCCTAATCCCTCTCTTCCAGGTTTCCCCTGTTTGAGTTGGTACCATACTGAAATACTTCTTTTTCTTTCCAGCGTAGTCTGGTTGTCTTCCTCCAACGCATATTCTGAACGACTCATCCGGCAGGGACGGAGTCTCCGCCACCCCTGCCTGTTTTCTCTCTGTCCTTATACAGGAGAATCCCCTCTATGGTTTTGTTCAATTGCTGTCTGTTTATCTTGCAATTCTCCCGTGCAATGCCCTCTGCATTCTTCGGAGAAGTTTTCTTATTAGCCCTTGCCACAGAGCATCGATCTTAATCTCTGCGTGGTTTTTTTCTTACGAGAGATAAGTTCCTTGGCTTGAATGTCCACGGAGCTCTCATTCTGTCCGGAATATACCCCTGCTTCACAGACAGGGAGCCTCCATATCTCTTCCGATGGGTTCACCCCTATTGTTGGACCGTCACATTCCCCATGTGAAGGTCTTCTCTGTGGCTCAGTGGCAGGCATGTCGTCTTAAGATTATTTCGTGTATGCCTTCCGTATGCATATCTATATATATCTATATATATCTATATATATATCTATATCTATATATCTATATCTATATATATCTATCTATATCTATCTATATATATCTATATCTATCTATATATATCTATATCTATATGTATATATATGTATGTATATATATATATATATATATATATATATATATATATGTCAGGAGATGTCCATAGCGCCCTATGTCATGCCTCCCCCCATGACTGTCGGTGCGTAGGTTTAGTTTTCTATGAGGTCCAGACAGTCACCTTGCCTGTTTCTATATGACTCAGTGACTGGGACTGGTTTTTTCTGACCACTACTGCTGTGACGTCAACAGCTTCTATTTTTGTTATACATCTCCCTGTCTATGCAGCCTTCCCTCATTGACTTCCTATCTCTGGCCAGTTAGGAAAGACAGTGTGCATCTTCCGTATTCCTGAGTTCCCTTTAGTTCTCCTTGGGAATGGGGGCTTTCTTCCATGCTCCCTCTTCCCTCCCGGACTGGGCCAAATTACCAGATCGGTCAGTTCCCTTTGTTTTTTAAGTCCTCACTGTTGATGACTCTGTGCCTGAACGAGTCCCAGCTTTCCCGTAAAAGCCTCCCTGTGGGGACCTGCCGATCTTCTCCTGCCTCGGTGGACACCTGGGTCTCCTGCCCATTCCAGTCTGGGCCTTCTCCTCACTGCTGTGGAGTTTTCTTGAAGATTCTGCTACTGCTTCTACTGTCTACTTCCAGTAGGTAAACTCTACTTTGTGCCAGTTCATTAAATTTTTAATGCTGCTTGTCATGCCTTCTAAAGACTTTTCCCTGTAGTCTTTAGTTTCGCTGTTCCTCTACAGCTCTGTTCTACTCAACTCCTACCCCCCATCCCTCCGGGGATGCCGGGGATCCAGGTTGGAAAATGCCGTCCTGTCTGGGATACGCATTTTATGGGATCTCCCCTGGCATCCTTAGCTAGGGAGTCCCCACATGTGAAGACTCATTCCTGCTTGTTCCTGGAGATAGCACAGTTACTTACCTGTAACAGGTGATCTCCGGAACAGCAGGAATTAGTCTTCACAACCCGCCCGCCTCCCCTAGGAGTTGTATCTGTCTATTTCCCCTTCCTCTTCTCTCCTTATGTCTCAGCTATGAAACTCAACTGAGGAGAGACTGTTGGAGGGGCGGGAAGTCACCGCGCAGGCGCGGGGGATGCTCCCAAAGGCTTCTGATTGGATGCTGGGGAGAATTTTCCGTGCAGGCTCTGTCGGCGCCGACGTACCCACATGTGAAGACTAATTATTGCTGTTCCGGAGATCACCTGTTACAGGTAAGTAACTGTGCTAAACCTGCTTCAGGTTTCAAAAAGTGCACCAAGTGTGGCGGTACCATCTCCGTCACCGACACCCATGAATGGTGTCTGAAATGTTTAGGTCCTGACCACTCCATCACGAATTGTATGTCCTATGCCATGATGTCTAAGAGAGGTCGGCAGAATCGAGCTGCTAAGCTTAGTACCCTGTTTCCCTCTGATGCAGCTTCGATGGCATCGACGTCTTCTAGGGCTTCCTCTTCCTCCCGTGGATTTCAGGTAACTAAACATAAGTCCAGCCGGTCCTCAAAGGGTAGATCCCCTTCTAAGCACCGAGATGCCTATGGCGTTGCCCTCGAGGATTCTGCACCGGCAAAATTGCCCTGGCGGGAGGCTTCGGCTTCCAAAGCATTATCGGGGCTCCAAGATGTTCTTGAGGCCTCGACCTCGGCAGAACTACTGGTGCCATGCTCTGGGGTACCAGCTGTCTTCTCCGGTACCGACATCCAGGCATCGGCAGCGTCGATAGACCAGAGGTTCCTGGCTATTGAACGCAGTCTGGTGACACCCTCGTAACCGCATCAGACAGTTCAGCCGGTACCGGCAGCGACTCCGGCACCGGTATCGGTACCGGTACCGATAGCATTGACATCGACATCGGTGTCCGCATTGCCGGCACCCAGTCACCCGATGCCCTCTGGTACCAATACACTGGGTACCGATTCCCCCCGGTACCGACTTCGGTCAGTACGGGTATCGGGCTCTACAAGAGCATCCGGACAGAGGGTACTTCGAGTCCTCAGAGGAATCTGAGGATTCCGATAGTTCTGTCGATACCGGAGCACTTCTTCCAGAGGAGCCCTCCTCCCCTAAACGCAGGATGTCTCCTCCAGAGGATATCTCCTTCCAGGATTTCATCAGGGAGGTGGCTCGGGGTCTCTCCATTACTGTGGCTCCTGAAACAGAGCCCAGAGCAAAGGAGCTGGAAATTTTACAATATCCCAAAGCTCCTAAGGAGGCAGCCATTTTGCCCATCCATGAGATCTTGCATGATCTCATGCTCAGAATGTGGGAGACCCCTCTTACCACCTCTCCTCATTTTCGTAGACTTGACACTATGTATCGAGTCCCTCCTTGTCCTGGTTTCCAGAAAACTCAGCTCCCTCACCACTCTATTGTAGTGGAGTCAGCTATGAGAAGGATCAGGAGTGCAAAGAGGCATGCCTCTAATCCCCCAGGACGTGAGTGCAGAACTTTGGATGCTTTTGGACGTTGTACTTTCCAAGCTTCCATGCTTTTTGCCAGGATCAGTTCCTATATTTTATATATGGGAATGTTCCTGAAGGAAATCACAGATTTAGAGGTTTTACGTCCTCTTCTTCCTGAGGATAGGAGACAGGATTTTCTCACATTGGTCAAAAATGCCTAGGATGTTTCCAAATTTGTCAACCGTGCAGCTTTTGACTTTTTTGAGTGCATAAGCAGAACCTCTGCCATTGCCATAGGTGCACGTAGAATTGCCTGGCTCCAGGCATCTGATTTGGAGCTCTGGGTATAAGACAAATTGGACAATATTCCTTGTACCGGTGAGAACCTGTTTGGCAAAGATTGGCAGGAAAAGGCCAATGAGTTGGATGCTGACAACTCCAACTTGGACAGATTATCCAAGGGCACAGCTGATCATGCAAGAAAGAAATATTTCAAAAAACCATTCTTTTCCAAAAAGAAAAGGTTTTATCCTGCTTATTCCCAGCAGGGACGCTCTGCAGGTCAACCTGTCCGGAAGGGTCAGCAACCATCCAAGCAAAGAAAAGCAAAGACTGCTAAGCCTCAACCGCCTCAGCAGTCTCAGCCTCTACAAGGCCTTTGACTTGCATTTAGAGACCTTAGCCTTCCTGGCTCTAAATGGACCAGAGCCTTCCACCATTCCAGGAAGGTTATGTCACTTTGCCCCAAGATGGGGGCAGATAACAGCAGAGCATTGGACACTCTCCATCATAAAAGAGGGGTACAAGCTTCATTTCTTGAGCATGCCCCCTCCCACAATAGTAAAACAGTTCAATTCTCAGACCTCTCTCATCAACCTGTTAGATCAAGAGGTCACCATACTTCTTGCCCAAGGGGCAATAGAAGAAGTACCCATTCATCAACAGGGTACAGGGTTTTACTCCCCCTATTTCTGCTCCAGATCTCCTGTCTCAGGAGGACGGAATGTTATGGCATCCCAATCCCCAATCTCTGCACCTCAGAGCTTGGTTACTGAAGGCCTAGATCTTCAGGATCTTAACCTCCCTCAGCAAGTAAAGGATGTCCTTCATGATTCCAGGAAGCCTTCCACAAGACGCTCTTATGATTTCAAGTGGAAAAGGTTTACCATATGGTGTTCACAGAAGGGTCTTAACCCCCTTGCAATACCTCTGGAATCATTACTGGAGTATCTCCTTCATTTATCCAATGCAGGACTTAAAACTAACTCAGTAAGAGTCCATTTGAGTGCTATTGCAGCTTCTCTAAAGCCTCTAAATGAATGACCTATCTCCTCCCATACTCTTATAGCAAGATTTATGAGAGGCCTTCTTCTAACTAAGCCTCCCATTAGGCCACCACCGGTGGCATGGGACTTAAACCTGGTTCTTGGTCAGCTCATGAAGCCACCTTTCGAACCCTTAGCTACTACCTCATTGAAATTCCTTTCTTGGAAAGTTATCTTTCTCATTGCAATCACATCAGCACGCCGCATCAGTGAGTTGCAGGCACTAGTAGCTGATCCACCTTATACAAGGTTTCATCATGACAAGGTAGTCATTAGGACTCATCCACACTTTATGCCAAAGGTGGTCTCGCCTTTTCATCTTAATCAAGCAGTCTACCTACCTGTGTTCTTTCCAAGACCTCATGCATCAAATGCAGAAAGGAATCTTCATACTTTGGAATGTAAAAGAGCTTTAGCCTTTTTTCTTGCAAAGAACACAGCAACATAGAAAGTCCTCTCAACTCTTTGTTGCTTTTGATCCTTCTCATTTGGGACTTCCAGTCTCCAAGAGAACACTGTCCAACTGGATTGCACAGTGTATTTCCTTTGCCTATCAGAGTAAGAACCTTCCTCTGGAGGGCCATGTCACAGCTCACAATGTGAGAGCCATGGCAGCTTCAATGGCTCATCTACACTCTGTGTCTATCGACGACATCTGTCCAGCAGCCACTTGGGCCTCGGTCGATACCTTCACAGCCCATTACTGCTTGGACAAGGACTCCCGCCGGGATGCCTTGTTTGGTCAGGCTGTTCTCCAACACCTGTTCCATACCTAATCAACTCCTACCCGCCATCCCTGATTGGATGCCAGAGATCCATGGGGGGAAATGGAGCCCTTCACAGGTACACAGAACTTCTGGGGTCTCTCCCTGGCATCTAAAGCTAGGGAGTCCCCATATGTGAAGACTACATTCCTGCTTGTTCCTGGAGATAGCATAGTTACTCACCTGTAACAGGTGATCTCCGGGAACAGCAGGAATTTAGTCTTCACAACCCACCCACCTCCCCTAGGAGTTGTATCTCTCTATCTCTTTCCCTTTCCCTCTCTCTCTCTTTGTCTCAGCTTTAAACTCAACTGGAGAGAGGCAGTTCGGAAAGGCGGGAAGGCAGCACGCATGCGCTGTGGGATGCTCCCAAAAGCTTCCTAATTGGACGCTGAGGAACGTTCCCGCGCAGGCTGCGTCGGTACCGACGATACCCATATGTGAAGGCTGAATTCCTGATGTTCCCGGAGATCACCTGTTACAGGTGAGTAACTATGCTTTCTTCTCCAACTCCCCAGATTTGTAGTTTACCCATCCCACCGGAGTTTACAAGAAAGATCTGAGGCATTCTGTTTGACTCTTATCTATCATGTTAGTCCCATATCTCTTTGGTTACTAGAACTCTTATTTATTTATGCCTGCATGATCTAAACTTCTCATTTCTTTGGTCTTCCTATTATTTATGTGAAGGGTAATTTTCTAAACTCTTTCAGAGTTTACGTACTTTAGTATGTGCATATTTGAGGCCTATTTTATAAAGTGAATAATGTGCATGCTTTGTAAAATAGGGGCATAAGGGGTGTAAAAACTAGGGCAAACTAGTCATGAGCACTGACGCTTACCTTATGGCAGGTGTAAATGCTCGCAGATATATTTTTCAAGTTATACTATTTTATAACTTATGTGCTTAAATTTTGTGGTCCACCCAAACTCCACCCCTGTGCATTGCTACGCTGAGTATATGCTCCATCGGTCTTACGTACATGCTTGCAGAATAACGACCATCAAAATTACGCATATAACTGCCCATTCACACACATAAGTCTTTGAAAAGAGGTGACTTATGTTTATAAATAGCACATATCTTTATGTGGCTCCTTATAAAATTGCCCCCTATATGCTTGGATTATGATAATACCTTATTGACTGCTTTGGTAGCCTCCTCACTCAAATATTTACAGTTCAAAGTACTGCTATGAGGATGGTTTGCTCTGCGGAGAGAATTGGCCCTATCACTCCCCTGATGAGGGAAAATCATTGCTTACAATCAAATAGAGAATTTCCTTTAAGATTCTAACAATTATTTTCAAAGTTTTGTTAACTAATCAGCTTGCATAGAGGCAGATTCTGATCGGGGCATGTCCGGGCCATCCGTACACACAAAAGATGTATGGGTCCCAATTGTACCCGATTCTGCAACCACAGGAGCTATATGTTCTTGTGGTAGCAGAATGAGGGCACTTGGACGGCCGGGCGTGCCCCAAATTCTGCTGCAGGAGACTCTCAGAGCCCTGCCTGTCCAGACTTCCTAACACTTCTGCTGGTGTGCTGGTGCACCGGCACATCCAGCAGGAGCAGCAATGGACACTGTGGTGGAAAGACCCCTTCTTGTCCTGCCTGGCCCTCGGGGACCCCCCAAGCGCAGGATCAGACTCAGGGATCACCCCCATGGCGGTAGTGGGGGCTGAGGATGGAAAACGCTGCAGTGCCTGGCACTTATTCCACCTTTGGAGTGGATGAACTGGGCATGTAGCGGACAGCCGGTGGATGTACAGGGCCCTGGCCTGAATAGGCCCTGTATGTCCAGCCACATTGCCACTCCCTCGCTCTGCCCTTCCCACCCCCTCCCGCTTCCATCTAGCGCTCTCCGCACAACAGCCCTCTACATGCGGGAGCAGGAGGGGCAGAATACGGTTCTGGGTTTGTTCAGGGGTTGTGCATCCAAGCCAGATGCACTACCCCACTATCAGGGGCTCAGAATGACCTTCATATTGAATTATCTCATTCAATTCTCTCTGTCACATACCTTTATCATTGTCTAATATGAACCCATTGACAGTGCCATCACCCAGTTTAGGACATAGCTGGAAGTGATATGTAAAACTGTTTTCAGCTATCAAGAACTAATACTATGGAACTCGCCACCTAATGATTTTATGAACTAATATATTCTGCTTTCTGTGCTAAAATTAAATCCTGGCCATTTAACAAGCCTTTGCATAACAGATTGTTATTGGGAGTATAGCTGTGTTTGATGAATGTACGTAGATAACTGTTTTAGATAAATGTAATTGTCAGTTGTCATTTATGTGAATTAAATAACTCTTGTTCTTCTTTAAGCTGAACATTGCAACTATTTTAATGTGTGATTATCCATATAAGCTATGTTTAATATTAATGCAGTTTTTCCCTTCATTTTGTAAACGGCTTTGTCATATGCTACAGGCATTATATGAAGTTAATAAAACTAAACCTATTTACTATTTATTTTATTTATTTATTTAATATTTCTTATATACCGCACTATTGTCATCGTTGTAAAATACTAGCGTAAGTGGTTGGGAACATGCCTTGAGTTAAGGCACGGGGAAGAGAGAGAGAGAACTAACCAAGCAGGTACACAAGGACTGGCAACAATTCTATAGGTGAAAAATCTTTTTTATTATGCCCCAGATTTTTCACCTATAGAATTGTTGCCAGTCCTTGTATACCTGCTTGGTTAGTTCTCTATCTAGTGTGCAGGTACCTGTTGCTCCCTTTTTGGTACCGATTGAGTTAAGGCACGGACATTTACTTCAGCCCGCACCTGTTTTTAGCAAGTCCACCTGTAAATGATAGTATTGGGTAATCAGTGCATGTACTTGCACGCCCCACCCACACTGCAGCCAAACTCCTCCCATGTGTATGCCCACAGTGAATGTACACACGATGTAAGCAATGTGCATACTTTTACGCTGGGTGGTATTCTATAAGAGGTCATTTATGTGCATAGGTGGCCACTTAGGTGTGTAAATTACTAAAATACTGACATTTAGGAAAATACTTGCTCTTTATAAGTTACCCTTTTGCAGGTTAAATTTAGTGAAATTCTAATTTCCAGCCACCTTATTTAACATATTTGTTGAAATAGGGTTTTTTTCAGAACTTAAACTGAAAATTTATATTTTTCTTCCTAATAGAATAGCAGGGAAGAAAATTCTCTATGTCCATTACTTTCTTTATAAAGTGTAACATCTATTAGAAAGTGCCTTATATATCTCTTCTCCATCTCTGCTAAAGTCTCTCCTATTTTAAAGTGAATTACATATCTGAAACTCTCTCACAGTAAGCTCAATTGTATTGTATTAAAAATCAGTAAAACTGGAAAACGTTAATAATAATGAAAAGCAGCTACCCCCCTCCTCCCCAAAAAAGGAATATTGGAAATCATAGAAAACCTCAGTAGGCCGTCTGCTTTTTTCATATTCTTGGCCCGATACATTACTGCTGATCACAGCAGTGAGTTAGCATTCTGTTGACTTTGTTTCATCCTGTGTAACCAATAGACTGATGCTGGAAGTGCTGACTCCTTAATACTACTAGCACCTGCATCAACACATTTGGATCCCTTTACTAAAGCGCGCTGAGGTTTTGCAGCTAATGTGCTCAAAAATAAAGCGTGATAGTTGCAACCGCAGTGTGCTAACTACTGTGGGTGTATCCAGTCTTTTCTTGGCAATTACCACACTGAACGGTAGCCCAACGCGGCACAGCAGTGGCATGCACAGTTACCGTTGGTGCACGTAACTTCACCTAATGAGGTGATGGTAGGTGAAATCATGCTAATTGCAAGGGTCTCAGACACAGGAACCTGGTCAGCCTTTAACACCATTTCCGCAAGGCAACTGGAGAGCATCATATCAAACCTTAACAGCACCAATTCCCCGTTGGACTCTTGCCTATTCTCATGGATTAAAATATCCAAGCAGGAGCTTATGCCACTCACCCTACACATTGTCCGATCATCACTCACTCTGGGATACATGCCTATCACACTGAAGCAAGCATCCGTCATACCATTATTAAAATCCCACACACTCAACCCAGCTGTTCCCTCTTCTTATAGACCCATCTCAAGCATCCCATCACTTGCCAAAATCATTGAGAAGGCTGCCCAACTGCAAACACAGGATTTTGTGGAATCCCACTCTCCTCTTGATGAGCACCAGCATGGCTTTAAACCTTTCCACAGCACCGAAACCCTACTGACATCTCTCCTCAACATGCTAATCCATAAGCATAGAGAAGACCGCACAAGGCTTCATTCTTGTATTCCAGGATATATCTGCAGGCTTCAACTCGGTCATTCACACCCAGCTCATATCATGCCTCCAAGGAATTGGCCTAATAGGCAAGACTTTACAGTGCTTCCAGTCCTATCTCATTGACTGCTCACAACAGGTCAGAGTAGGATAGCAGACCTCAAGCCCATGTAAACTCCTCCAGGGTCTGCCACAGGGTTCAGCATTATCTTCTTTGCTTTTTAACATCTTCATCCAACCTCTCTGCAAAGTCATTCAAAGCTACAAAATACTTTACCACCTTTACGCTGTTGATATCCTCATCTATGCTCCATTCTCCACCAGCAACCCCTACACTATAATCAGCAGATGCCTAGAGGCAGTCACACAATGGCTCAGCCTCCACAACCTACTCATTAACCCTAACAAGACGGAAGTCCTGCACATACCTAACTAGGAAACCCTCCTTCTCTCCTCCAGCTAACATTGCAAGTAAAACAACAAGTAAAATACCTAGTCATAACTCTGGACCAGAATCTGAACTTCAACACCCACATTAAACATGCAACCAGAACAGCATACCACTGCATCAAAACGCTGAGGAATCTCAGAGCTCT
Source organism: Ichthyophis bannanicus (assembly GCA_033557465.1). NCBI lineage: Eukaryota > Metazoa > Chordata > Amphibia > Gymnophiona > Ichthyophiidae > Ichthyophis > Ichthyophis bannanicus. Next base: position 427,486,571 of record CM066036.1, read on the forward strand.
GCTTGACCATGAACGCATCAGAAATGTCTGCCAAGCACTCATTGCCCCCATCTTCGACTGCTAACGGTATTTATCAGGGCCTACCAAAATCTTCATTCCAGGCTCTACAGCTTGCACAGAATGTAGTAGCCACTTATTATGGGTAACAATCGTCACAATCACATAACACCCATATTAAAGTAACTACACTGACTCCCCATCCACAGCAGAATGAGGTACAAAATAGCACTTACAGCCTTCGGGACAATTCTCCATCTATCAGCCGACACCCTTCAGTCTCTACTCGACAAACCCCAATGACAGAGATAACGCAGAAGCGCAAACCACACTCTCCTCGCAGTACCTACTTCAATCACCCGCATCAGTGCCTCCAATAGAGCATTCTGCTTTTACGCACAAACCATCTGGAACTCACTCCCTGCAGACCTTCGCTCCCTCACAGACATTGGAGACTTTTTCCGAAAGTTAGACACTTCTTTTCCTGGAGTACTTTGGCTCAGACACCTAGCCACCCCCGTACTAGCCCCATCACCTAGAATAATTATTACCCTGTATTATTTGACCTTAACTTATATCATAAACCAACCTGGCCCAGCAAACCATGTGCTATACTCATCCTACGAACACATTACATATTCAGTGCATAGAGCAACCTAGAGCACTACCTCCTTGTTGTTTTTTTACTTTACATAGGTTATCTTGTACAGTTTACTTTGTTTCAAAGTGTTCCATGTAACGTTCAAGTTTTCCATTCAAATCAGTTCTATGTAAACCGCTGTGGCTATTTGATACAATGGCATAAAAGATATTAAATAAATAAATAAGGGTCACAATTAGCATGTGGCGTTTACCCCCACGCTGACTGTGCAGTGCTGACCACGCCCATTCTCCACCCCTAATTTGTCCCCTTGCAATTCCAACACATGATTCACAGTATAGAAATTTGGCAGCACTGTCAAGGTCCCCTGCTACCTTCAACAGAACACGTGATGACAGCTAGCACCTTTTAGTAATATTATTTTACCACTTTAAAGATCGTTGTAGTATAAACTGACAAAGCTAAAGCTCATAAAAAAAAAGGGAGGACCGTTACAGACCGTCTTTAAATTAAAAAAACAAAAACGGCATCGCTGCTTCCCCAAAGTACCGGCAAATATTTGCTGGTGTCCTTCTAGGTATCTTACCAAAGAGTCCGCCGAGCCCTTTGTAAAATAGTGACAGAATTGTGAACATTCCGACCTGCGCATTTGAATTCTTCTCTCAATGACTTATGCTTAATGAGCCTTTTAAAAGTTTACATTTTTTTTCTGTATATTAATTTTAAAAGAATATTGTTCTTGGGCAGAATAAAATCCAACCTGATGATAATATTATAACCAGAATATAAAGCTCTGTTATTGAAGTCACCTCAGCATGTATACCAAGTAGATTTTAAAGAGATATATCACTGGCATAAAATAAAATAAGTATATCCCTCTATTTTTCCCAAAAGGTGCCTTCAGACTCGATGGGCAGTAAGCAGCCTGATGTAGTTCAGAAGACTCTCTGTCAGGAGAAGGGCATTGCAACAGTAGTTAATCCCTTACTCCCCTGCCCTTGAGAGTAACTGTGCACCAGCTGATGGAGAGACGGGCCGCCCACATGGGTTAGCTGTTGTCAGTTGAATCCAGCTGCAAAGCAGGGAAGGTGCTGTGAGGCTCTGGAAGTCTGGGAAGCAGGAACGCTTAAGCTGGACCATCTCTAAGCAGACTGGTCTGAAGCAGGAAAAAGCCAACAAATGCATGGGGATATTTTGCTTATGGCTTCAGGCGGCAGCAGTGCATTTGGTTGCCGAGTCCTATTTTTCTTTTTAACTGTTCAAAGAAAGTTTGCATTCCTAACTATAACCCTGTAAATTGCCTCTCAAATGCTTAATTTAACAAGTGTTGGTTAAAACATGGGGTGTGTGTGTGTGTTTCAAACCGTTCATTAACAGGATTTTTGAATACAGTGAAAATAGCATACATTGAGTCCCCCCACCCCCCAGGTCTCCAATTTCAGGAGATAACTATTCTTGATATTTGCTTTAAAGAGGCCTGGAAGCAGCGCATGACCCTAATTCAATAAAGTAGCCATATGTGCCTGAGCTGCCCATGGAACTTCCTGTTGTATTTTGAAATCTCATCGGTTTGAAATTTTATACACAAACCCCTGAAGCAGTTTTTGATTTCCAGAAGATTGAAAAATGATATCCTTCATTTGCCCACATTTCAGATGCATTGCTGGCTTAAGTGCTCAACATGCACAAAATGAATTTCATAAGTTACTTCGTTGTCATACTTTATCTTTTGCTTTACATAAGCATCCCGGAGCAGGTTGCAATAAAACAAATTTGTTGAAGAACAGATAAAAAAAGTCAATGGGGACAATAGTCAACAGCATTTATGCGATGGGCAGCGGGTGCTAACTGCATAAAAGCATTTTTCTGAAACTTGATGGCATTTATGTGGATTCACTTTGGCCATGTAAGTCTTTCCCACCGTCAAGTTGATGCTGAATCCTGGTGACCCTGTAAGTCTGTATGTGGTCCAAATAATCCAGACAAAATGGGGTAAATCAGGATTGGGGCAAAAGGTTATATGGCTAGCAGTGACGTTCAGCCACCAGCTGTGCTACATTTTAACTCAGAATGCAGAAACAACAGGAATAATTGTATATAAGTAAGATAGCCATATGGGGGGGAATTTTAAAAGGGACATCCAAGTGCACATGTACATGGGTCTTGGGACCTGGAACTGAGAAGACAGTTGGATTATGTTAAAAAAAATAACCCAAACTTCATTGTAGTGCCAAAATATATAAGCTAATAAAGTTAAAGAAATTAAAACCTAAGAGGGGAATTTTAGAAGGGACGTCCAAGTGCAATCTGGGATATCTGAAAAGAATGCAGTCATATCCTGGTGCAGACACGATTGCACAAACGTGGACGTTTCTGAATTGGGAGGGTGTCTACATAGATGTCCTCAGAACCATATTTCAAAACCTGGAAATCTAGGTTAGCCTAATACAGAGGTACTCAAATCCAGTCCTGTAGGGCCGCCAACCAGTCAGGTTTTTGGGATATCCCTAATGAATATGCATGAGATAGATTCAAATACAATGGAGGCAGTGCATGCAAATATATTTCATGCATATTCATTGGGGATATCCCGAAAACCTGACTGGTTGGCGGCCCTCCAGGACTGGGTTTGAGTACCTCTGGCCTAACGGTTAGAGTAGTGTCTCTGTACAGTGCTGCATATACCTTGTAGCACTATGCAAAAGATTAGTAGTGGTCGTAGTAGTGGGCTAGGAACAGGGCAGCCAGGGTTGAAATCCCACTGCTGCTATCGCTGACATTGTGCTGAGTACTGGGGTGGTGGAGTGCTATGTTCTCTACACTCTCTGGATATCTTTCAGTCAAAACAAGCACTTTTCAGATGCCTGTTCCTGTCTGGAGCTGTTCTAAAATTAGACATGACACTGGACGTCTGTGACATTTTTGAGATCAGGTGGGGAGACATCCAGGTTCCTGGGAATGCCCTGGCCACACCTCTACCATGCCCCTATTCAGACTTAGACGTCCCCAGAGCCACCTTCTAAAATGGCTCTGGAGACATCTGCATGCTTTGGATGTCTCTATGGACATTTTTGAATGCCCAAAGCACAAATAGGACTGCCAAAATGACCCCCATAGGGGGTAATTTTTGAAACTGGCCTCATAAAGTTGCGTGCAATTGATGTGCGCGAGTCAGGTATTTTAAATTACTTATGGGCACTGTTAGCTGGTTGCTTTTCTATAAACACACACGTAAGTCCCGTGGCACTTACTTTCACATAAGCAGAACACGGGTAGAGTGTAGGCAAAGTGCAGATATATAAGCGTATGTTATAGAATACCATAACTTGCGCATTTACACCAAGTCTAGGTGCGAGTACTCATGCTTAGATTTGGCATGTGCAGCCCCTCAATTATACATCTACCATAATATGTTACTTTATAGAACAGGTGTGATAGGTGAATGCATGAACACACATTCGCCTAAGCGACTTTTATAAAGTTACCTCCATAGAGGGTCATTTTGAATCAGGGCTCTTAATTAAAGCAGGCAAAAGATGTCTATATTAAGCCTATTTTATGAAGAAAAGAAGGTGCCTACCTTTTTTTATGAAATTTAGGGTAAGTGGCCAAAACCACACCTTAATTTCAGATGCATACATTTTCCTCAGCCCTCAAGTTGGTGTAAATGACTATATCTGCATTTTGGAAGTATGCGGTAAATTATAGAATACTACAATGCTCATATTTGCATGCCTATGTTGCACCCAAACTCCCCTCTGGTGCGCGCTCACAAAGAAAGAATGTACCATGATATTAGCATCCATACTTTTATGCTGGACAGGATTTTATAAAGGGCTATTTCATCCTTATGAAATTAGTCCCATAAGGTTGCGCCGGCATTTTCAGCATTCAGGTTTGAATGCAAAGCAAAATGTTATTGAGATGAAAGCATTGGCTTTCATGCTAAAAGCCTACTTCAGTACGAACAGTAGTACAAATCAAGACATTTAGGGAGGAGTGGTCTAGTGGTTAGGACAAGGTACTTCAGGCCGGAGGGCCGGGGATTCAAGTCCCACCTGGGGATAGCAATCTCAGGCCGGAGCGACTGGGATTTCTAGTCCTATAGGCACTCCTTGTTGGTCTTGGGCAAGCCACTTAACCCTCCATTGCCCATGTTCCCTGTAAGCATTAGCGTATGTGTCTCATATCCCCTCGTGTTAAATGTATCCCCCAATTGACCGCTTTGACCCGGTGAAAAGCGGGATATAAATACAGCTAAATAAATAAATAAATAAATAAATTTTACAGTCTTAGGGGCATGTTTACCAAAGGTTAACATCCATTAATGAAATTAGCGTGCGTTAACTCCCATTGTGTCCATCAAAATAAAAGGGTCGTGGACACAACACGCATGAAGTTTATTAACACTCGTTAAAACCATTAGTAAACATGCCCCTTAGTGTACGGCCTCCTAATGAGTAGTGACAAATTAGTTTTAGTTTATTTACAGTTTTGCTATATTGCCCTTCATTACAGATAGTAGAGTGGTTTACAAAATTAATAAACATGTAAAAGAAAAGAGGAAAGAAAGGAACTTGGGATAAAACATAATAAAATCACATAAAAAGTATAACTACCCCAAAGTTCACATATAATTAAAAGACTGAAAAAAGAAATGGACAGAGGGAAGCAGTGCAGCCCAGTGCCTTGGGCCCCTGCCCAAGACAGTCATAACCTATCCTTATTTAGCTTAGAGTTGATTTAAATTTGGGAGTTAGGCCTCCAAGTTTCTTATATCTGAGGCCTCACCAATGACAGGGGTGTCACTTGGAGTATTGTGTTCAGTTTAGAAGACCATATCTTACAAAGAATATAAAAATTCTTGAAACGGTCAGAGGAAGGCGACCAAAATGATTTGAAGCCTGTACCAGAAAGACATATAAAAAGAGACTTAAGACCTAAATATGTATACCCTAGAAGAGAGGAGGGACAGGGGAGATATAATACAGATATAATACACTTTTAATACTTAAAGGGTGTTTATAAACAAATAAGCCTTTTTCAACTAAGGAGAAGCTGTAAAACCAGGGGGCATAAATGAAGTTGCAAGGAAGTAAACTTTAAAGCAACATGAGGAAATGCTTTTTCACTGACAAAAATGGTGGATGCCTGAAATGCTCTCCCAATGGAGGTGGTAGTGGCAAAAAACAGTTTGTAATTCAAAAGGCATGGGACAGACACAGGACCGTACCTAGCCTTGTGCAAGCGGTGCAGCCGCACAGGGCGCAAAGGCTTAAGCGTCGCATTTCGGCTGCCTGCTGTTTCCCTGCCGTCTCCACTTTTTCTTCTCTCAGTGGCGACATGGGAACAGCAGGCAGCCGAAGCCTTTTTGCGGTGCTTTAAGGAGGTCTGGTCCCTCCCTTCTCTGACACGACGTTAGAGCAGGGAAGGACAGATGTGCTTTAGGTGCCAGCGATTAGCACATTGGGCACGCGCCCTCTCCTCCACCTCTGTCCATCCACTTTCTACTTTTGCCCTGCTGCCTGCGCTGCTGTGGAGAAAACAGAGGGTGGCAGCAGCAAGCTAAGAGCAGAAAGTGGCTGGATGGAGGTGCAAGGGGCGGGGAGGAGCGCGTGCTTGATGTGAAAGTCTGGCTCGGTACGGCCCTGGAAAGATACAAAGAATCCCAATCTAGCAAGAGGATGGAATGGAAACAAATTTAAATATTGTTCATACTTCACAAATAGAGAAGGTGACCCGCACGGAGCGGCAGGTACATGCCTGAACAAGGGCATAGAGGGGGTGACCTGCGTGGATTAACATATATAAATGGGTGCAGGTCCTTCTGAACATTTTGAAAGTGAAAGTACCCACATGAACTGTTCTATTCTGGGAGCTTACGATCTAGCCAAGATCGAAAGTCAGCACACACAAAAAAACAAATAAGGCTTTGAGGTAGGGCAGCAGGTAGGACAGAAAAGATTTAAAGTAGGGAATTAAACTGAAGATTATCAAATGTATGTAAATATTTATAAGAGAATTTATGTTATGTATATTGTGCCTGATCAGCTTAGTCCTAATTAGGGTAAATAGATATTACATTGGAGAAATGGTGTCTCCTTTGGCAAAGGCATTTAAAAGGAAATATGTTAAAAAAATAATTTAGTTACTGAAAGATCGTTCAGTAAAAAGACATTGTTCTCTTTAGGGACATTAAGTGAGTTGCATATGGTGTCCTAAGTTCTCATTTGATCTTAGGGCATACATATCAAATCTTACCTTGTTTAGCAAATGCTAAAGCTGGTTTAGTTTACATGCTAAAGCAGTTTATAAATATATTAGCATGCATGTGCATATAAATGGATGTGCTCTCAGTAGCATGGTATTTTCTCTGTTAATTATTAAACTCATTCTTACTAAAGTTTAAAATGTAACGCCTGCCAGGTGTTAACTGCTTAACTCACTCCTTCAAAAGCGAAGATACAGTACATTGAGGTTTACTGTTGTAGGACATGGGACTGTTAGAGCAGGAAATGTTGTGGGAGACGGGGGAGAACACGTTTTCATCCAGAATCTGCTTGTACTTTGCACCATCCATCTTTCTCTCAGTCTTCACAAGCTTTCCTGTCCACACTCCAGCAAAGCCTCCTCACAACGTTATGCTGCCTGCCAACACCATGCTTTCCTTATCACCCTGCTTGACCAGTTCAGATAAGTGGGTTATGCTCCCTTGCTAACAGGTAGAGGAAGACGAGCTTCTTTTAGTGACGTCAATTTGTACCTGAGGCAATAGAGGGTTAAGTAAGTTGTCCAAGATCACAAGGAGCAGCAATGGGATTCGAACTCTGGCTTCCCTGGTTCTAGCCAGCTCCTCTTTATAAGGACAACATAGGAGCCTATGAGGGTCATTCCAGTACACGAATAAGGGGTTTGTATGTGTGGCAGGGACGTTTATGCACCAAAAACATATACGACCATATTCTGAAACAATGCCATCGTGTATGTAAACGGCGCTAGCATGGGGATCTCAGAACGGCCCCAGAAGGGGCAGAATGGGGGCGTGGTCAGCTACAGTGACATATAAAGTGTACTCGGGAAAGGCCCATGCACGTACATAAGAACCTAAGATATGCCATACTGGGTCAGACCAAGGTCCATCAAACCCAGTGTCTTGTTTCCAAAAGAGGCCGATCTAGGTCACAGGTACCTAGCAGTTTCGTATGAAGTGTTTACATATTAAGTGTTTCCAGGCAACATCCACGTTATTCCCGCTAAAACATGGAATAAGACTTGGACTTAGAAAATATTCTTCTCCAGTAACAAGCAGGAAGTCAGTCCTCACATATGGGTGACGTTGGCGCCAACGGAGCCCTCATGCGGAGCAATTCCCCAGCTTTCAAAGAAAGCCTTTGGGATTGTATCGCACATTCACGGTCCCCTTCCTGCCCAAGGGTGCCATCTTGCTCAGTTTCCCTTTTTCCGCGGAGCCCAAAGGACGTGGTCCGAATTCCCTTGCAGAAAAAGTGCATCAAACTTCACAAAAGATTCTTCTCTTCGATCCGTTTCGACGCCGGTTCCCCTCCTCGCCTCGGTTAGGTACACCGGTATCGAATCTGGTCACTATTTCTAATTTTTTGTCCTTAGTGACTAGCATTCGCGCTCTTTTAATTTTTCACTGGCAGCCCGGTCATTTGATCTCGCAGCGGCCCTTTTTCCCCCGATGGCTGCCAGCGGGTTTAAAAAGTGTGATCGGTGTAAAATGTTAATGTCCCTCACCGACACACATGACTGCTGTCTCCAATGCTTCGGGGCCGACCATGACCCGGTGGCCTGTGGCCCCTGCGGCAAGATGTCTTCTAAAGCTCTTAGAAGTCGGCAGCAGCAGCGTGAGAGGATTTTCTCAGAGTCCACCTCCACTTGGGTCCAGACCTCGTCAGAAGCCTCGACGTTTCGGGAGTTGTCGTGGGTCTTCCGAAAGGGGTCTACCTCCAGGGAACACCGGAGGAAGAAAAAACTTGTGAGAGCGGCGTCAGTGCATGCGTCTGATAGGCCTGGTTCCTCGCGGGCCAGGTCTCGGAGTCCTGACCGCCGCCCCGAGTCCTCAGAGTTGGAGCGGCCTGCCAAGGTACCTCGCACGGAGCCAGAGACGCCAAGAAAGATAAACAATGTTGTGCTCGTGGACTCTCCTTTGGGAGAACCAAGCCAGAGGCTGCAGAGCCTTCTGGACTCGGTCTCAGAATGCCAGCCTTGGAGCGTAGCATGTCTGCCTTCATGGAGCAGCAGTGGGCACTGATGGCCGGTCAGTCTGCCCCAACCACTGGGACCTTGACATCCAAGTCGACCCCGGAGGCTGAGCCGATCTTCGAGGCCCTTCGAGCTCGAGTTGATCCTCGGCCAAGGTCTCCCTCAACCTCCCGTTCGGGACCGAGGTCGTCGACGCCAGTGCCATTGGCATCAGGGCGCTCGAGATCAAAGCCCTCGTGACCAGAGCCCGTCGATTCCTCTTCGGAGGACTCGGCTTGGGAGACGGAGGAAGAAGACTCCCCTGGCACCCTCCAGACCCGGTGTGTCCCATCGGACTCGCCGGGGTCCGAACCTTGGAGAAGGTCTGCCCTGGAGGATACTCGGTTCTTGGAGTTCGTGCGGGACATGGCCAAGGCCTTGGCCTTCCCGGCGGATGCCAAGGAGGAACCTCGAGTCGAAGAGCTTGATGCCCTCCAGTATGATTTTCCACCGAAGGAAGCCCTTACTGTACCGGTTCCTCCGATGTTGGAACGGCTGTTATTCTGTATGTGGGAAACCCCGGCCTCGATGCCGGTGCTGAGCAGGCGGGTCGATTCCATTTATCGAGTATGCAAGAGCCCTGGGTTCCAGAAGGCACAGCTGCCGCACAACTCCATGGTTGTGGAATCGGCCATGCAAAGGCTCAAGAGCCAAAAAACGCACTCCTCTGTGCCTCCTGGAAGGGAAGCCTGGAACCTGGACGCCCTTGGCAGAAAGTGCTACCAAGGCTCAATGCCGTGTCCAAACCTACCAGCTGTACATGGGCATGTACTTAAGGGACCTGGCAAAGAAGATTGCCGGGTTCTCAGCTGGCCTCTCCAAGGAACCCTTGGAGAGATTCAAGGCCTTGTTCACAGGAATTTGAGAGTGCTCGAAGTTTATGTCTTGGGCAGCCTATGACAGCTTCGAGGCTTCGGCCCGGGTAGCCACACAGCCGGCATCGGTGCCCAACGCCAAGCTTGGCTGATGTCATCGGACCTGGAGTTATGGGTACAGGAGAAGTTGGTCGATGTCCCCTGCCGAGGTGAGAACCTGTTCGGCAAACCCATGACTGAGAAGGCTGCGCAAATCGAGTCTGAGTACTTGACTCAGACAAGGCTATCCAAAAAGACCTCTGCCCTTTCCAAAAAGAAGGGCTCGGGTAAAAAGCCCTTTTTCCCGAGGAAGGGTACTGCTTACCGCAGCTACCCCACTCACCAGCCCTCCCCAGCTCCCCAACATGGGCATCAGGCCAAGGGGCAGGGGCATGGTCCATGTAAGCAGAAGACCCCCAAGCCTCAGGCACCAGCTCCCTCCCAGCCTGTTGGGGGTGTTTGACAGCTGCAGTATGGTCTCCCTCCAACCAGGGGTGGGACAGAGCACAGGAGGGAGGCTTGCCCTGTATGCCTACAGGTGGCCAGCAGTCACCTCAGACACCTGGGTCTTGCAAATAGTCCAAAAAGGCTACTTGCTTCACTTCAGCCAGGTGCCCCCTCCTACTTTCCAGGAGAACCTCTATGGCCTCCTCTGCACAGGAACCTCCTTCTGCAGGAGTTAGCAGGTCTCTTAAAGGATCAGGCGGTGGAACCAGTACCCCACCATCTGCAAGGCCAAAGCTTCTATTCCAGGTATTTCCTGATACCAAAGAGGACAGGAGGCCTCAGACCCATCCTCGACCTGTGAAATTTAAACAAGTTCCTGGTGAAAGAAGTTCAAGATGCTCTTTCTTGGAATTTTGCTGCCATACCTCCACCAGGGAGATTGGCTCTGCTCCTTGGATTTGAAGGATGCCTACACACACATCTTCCTACATCCAGAACACAGACATATCTCAGGTTTGTTGAGGGAGGAAACCATTTTCAGTACAGAGTACTTCCATTTGGCCTAGCCTCCGCCCCCAGAGTGTTTACCAAATGCCTGGCGGTGGTGGTGGGGTTTCTCAGAAACCAGGGAATCTTTTTCTTCCCATACCTGGACGACTGGCTTATCAGGGTCCTGTCGCCTCAGGAGGCACAACAGGCCACATCTCGCGCTATACACGTACTGCAACATCTAGGCTTTGTCATAAATCAGGCAAAGTCCACCTTGCTCCCCACACAGAACTTAGAGTTCATAGGGGCGAGACTAGACACCCTGCAGGCAAAGGCTTACCTGCCACTAGACAGGGCACAGAGGCTTCTAGAGCTAGTGTGCCAGATAAACCACAAGTCTCAAATATCAGCAAGGCATTTCCTGCGTCTGTTGGGACACATGGCTTCCACAGTTACATGTAACCCCAAACGCCCAGCTCCACATGAGGACAGCTCAGTGGTGCCTTCGGGAGCAGTGGACGCAGACCACCGGTCGGCTCCGAGACAGGATAAGGGTGTCCAAATGACTCCTCAAGTCATTGGTTTGGTGGCATCACCGGCCCAACTTGCTCGAAGGAGTGCCTTACCAACCTCCATTGTTCTCAAGAGTGTTGACGACAGATGCATCCCTGCTGGGCTGGGGAGCCCATTGTCAGGACTACTGCACGCAAGGGCAGTGGTCTCCTCAGGAGGGGGACGCAACAGATTAACTTCTTAGAGCTCCGGGCGATACGCCTGGCTCTGCAAGCCTTCTGCCATGTCCTTTCACATCAGTCGGTGCTCATACAGACAGACAACCAGGTGGCTATGTTCTATGTGAGCAAGCAGGGAGGGACAGGGTCCCGTGTCCTGTGTCAGGAGGCATTGGACCTCTGCTCCTTTGCCCTCAGACAGGGTATGTCTCTCAAGGCGGTTTACCTGCCAGGCCAAGAGAACTACCTGGCAGACAAACTAAGCAGAATTCTTCAACCTCACGAATGGCAGCTGAACTGGGAGGTAGCCCAGCGGATTTTCCACTGCTGGAAGTATCTGTCCATAGACCTCTTTGCCAGTCTGCAGAATCATCAGTTGCCTCGGTTCTGCTCCAGGCAGCCACATCCCTGGAGGTTGGCTGCAGATGTATTTCTGATCTCCTGGTTAGGGGGCCTCCTATATGCGTTTGCTCCCACACCCCTGGTGGCCCGAACACTGTTCAGAATCCTTCGGGACAAGGCCTCGGTCATTCTGGTAGCCCCCAGATGGCCGCGACAACCTTGGTTCCCACTTCTTCTCCAGCTGGCAGTGGAGACCCCACTCCCGCTGGGGACAAGGCCCAATCTCCTGTCCCAGGAGCAGGGCTCTCTTGCACCCCAACCTGAGGTCTCGCAACCTGATGGCTTGGCTGCTGAAAGGGTAGTGCTGGCACCCCTCCTCCTACCTAAAAAAGTAGAAGAAGTGTTACTGGCCTCCAGGAGGCAGTCCACTAGAAAAACCTATGCCTTCAAATGGCGTAGGTTTGAGGTATGGTGTAACCAGCACAATGAAAACCCTTTCTTTTGCCTTGTACCTGTGGTGTTGCAGTACCTGCTTCACCTCTCTGACTTGGGCCTCAAGTTTAATTCTGTAAGAGTCCACCTGAGTGCTTTGTCAGCACATCACTCACCAGGAGAGGGACATCCTCTGTCACTTCACCCTTTGGTATCCAGATTCCTGAGGGGTCTACTTCTGCTGAAGCCCCCGGTTCTCCCTCCGGGAACCGAGTGGGATCTGAATGTGGTCTTGCAACAGCTTACTTGCCCACCGTTTGAGCCAATGTCTACTTGCCATCTGCGCTTCCTCTCCTGGAAGGTTCTCGTCCTGGTGGCACTCACGTCTGCAAGGCGAGTGAGTGAACTGCAGACTTTGGTTTCAGAAAGACCGTACACATGGTTTTACAGGAATAGGGTGGTTCTGCGAACCCACCCTAAGTTCCTCCTGAAGGTGGTCTCTCCGTTCCACCTCAACCAGGAGGTGGTTCTTCCGACATTCTTTCCCAGACCCCATACCATCCGGGCAGAGGCGGTCCTGCATACCCTTGACTGTAAGAGGGCATTGGCCTTCTACTTGGAGTGTACGAGGGGACATCGAAGGGCTCCTCAGCTCTTCATCTCTTTTGACCCCAGTAAGCTGGGGCTTCCCGTCTCCAAGCGTACGTTGTCCACTTGGGTGGCAGACTGCATCGTCTGGGTGTACAGCGCAGCCGAGCTTCCTTTGCAGGGTAGAGTCACGGCCCAATGTGTCAGGGCTCAGGCCACCTCAGTGGCTCACTTCCTCTCTGTTCCACTGGCAGACACCTGCCGGGCCGCCACCTGGTCTTCAAGCCAGACTTTTGCAGCCCATTACTGCTTGGATGGAGAGTCGTGCCGAGACAGTGCTTTCGGCTAGGCGATACTCTGGAACTTATTTGAGGTTTAGGCAACTCCTACCCTCCGGCCCTCTGGAGTCAGTCTACCGGGGGTGGTGTGTCTCTGCTGGATTCCTATCACAGCTGCTGTGGCTCTCCTAGAGGGAGCCATTTTTCAGCGATGGGTTCTCAGTAGCCTGTAGCTAGGGAGTCCCATATGTGAGGGCTGACTTCCTGCTTGTTCCTGGAGAAAGTGTAGTTACCTGTAACAGGTGTTGTCCAGGGACAGCAGGAATCAGTCTCCACAACCCTCCCTCCTCCCCTGGAGTTGCAGTCCTACTATTGCTTTTCTTCTTTCTGCCGTCTTTTTAGCTATGTTATTAGACTGAGCAAGATGGCACCCTTGGGCGGGAAGGGGACCACGCATGCGCGATGCAATCCCAAAGGCTTTCTTTGAAAGCTGAGGAATTGCTCCGCAAGAGGCCTCCGTCGGCGCCGACATCACCCATATGTGAGGACTGATTCCTGCTGTCCCTGGAGAACACCTGTTACAGGTGAGTAACTACGCGTACTGTGCTTTGCAGTTCGTCCCATAGAGAAGAATGGATGTGACATGTATGTGCTGAATTGGTGTGGCTGCAGTCTGGAAAATCACAAGATGCTGTTGTAAGGAAAAGAAAGCAGAGATGAAGGAATGGTGTAAGGGAGAGAAACATTAATAAACACCTTGACAGAAATATTAAGAAGAGCAATAGTGTGTATAGTGGCAATGCTGAAACATGCTGTTTGTGCTAAAGGAGCCAATGTAGGGGACCCTAGCAATTCCCATGTTCTGAAAAATGGGACAGCTGATGTAGGGATAGTATGGGCATGAGTAGGGAAAGGATTCCTGTGTGGGACAGAAATGGAGATCATATTTTTAGTTCTGGTACCCCATGCTATTATGTTAAATCATAGCTGTTATGTATTGGTTCAGGGCATCTTTTTGGCACAAATATGTTTTCATGACTGAAAGTGAAAGCCTGTTTACTGTATGAATGTGTGTGTTTTGAGGGGTCAAGGGAGGATCTGGTGTGCTCATCTGCAATTCAGGGGGGACATGAAAGCCTGGTCAGTACCTGGACCATATGGATGACTGCAGCGTAACCAAGTACCAGTGTGATTGGGCAGACAAAATCAGAGAAGGTTCTCTATATCGAAATGTCACAACTTATCCCTGTCAATAATACAAGACCCTCAGACTAACAGTATTCAACAGTGAAAACAGCACCAATACATGCCCATAATACACATTTTCAGAGATCAATGATGTAGCTGTTGAGCATGTTTTCATAGTTGAAAACAGTACGACTCATATTCTGAGGGTCCCTTCTTATTGATAGAGATATGCTGTGACATTTTGCTATAGGGAACCTATTCAGATTCCTTCTGGAATATATTTCATAGGGTACCCTAATAGGATCATATATTGTTGGCAGTGCGTTGGCAGTGGGCACGTCCAGACCTGCGGATGTGGAATCAGGTTCAAACAGGGCCTGTTTTTGATTTAGACATGTCCGCAGGCTGGATGTGCACATTATGGAATTGTGCTCCATGTGTCGTCATAAAATAGCCTCATAAAACCTACAACAGTTGTGGGTAAATACATGCTCATTCATTTTACACTTGCTTGCAATGTGGTGTACATTTACATGCACATTTTATAAACTACATGCACACTTTGGGTCTACACTTATGCATCGGCCATTTCAAAGTGATTTTCAAAAATAGATTGAAATTGAATTGGGCTGAGTTGAATGGCAATCACAAAATAAAAACCCACAGATGATGGGAGATATGATAGATATCTATAATATAATGAATTGAGTGTAATGGGTAAACGTAGATCAGTTATTTACCCCTTCAAAAAGTAGAAAGACTAGGGGACATGCAATGAAGCTACAAAATGGCACATTTAAGACTAATCAGAAAAAATATTTTTTCTCTCTTGCATAACCAAAATCTGGAATTCATTACCCAGAGAATATAGTTAAAGCTGTTAGTGTGGGTTCAAAACAAGTTTGGAAGAGTTCCTGGAGGAAAAGTCCATAAACCATTATTAAAAAGGACTGGAAAAATCCACTGTGTACCACTGAGATGAGCAGTATGGAATGTATGTACCTTTGGGAACCCGACAGGTACTTGAGACCTGGAATGGCCACTGGATGGACCCTTGGTCTGGCCCAGTATGGTCTATGTTTTTGTTCTTATATTCATTAACAGTTTATCCAGTTGTTTCAGGATGTACTTTGAAACTTTTGAAGTCCTTGGTCACATTAGACTAGGCTGGTGCTAGCCAATAAGCAAGGTAAACGTGGCAGGGAGTGCCAACAACAGAGGGGCACTGGTGCTAGCCGTCTCCTTCCTTCCCTCCCTCCCTCCCTCTCCCACTCCGTGATCTAGTGCAGAAGGTCCTACCGTGGGAGCAGCAAGTCCCAAGGGCAGGAGAGTCATGCAGTTGCGGCCCTGAACGGAAGGACTTGCTGCTCCCGTGGACAGAAGAATTGTTCAAGGCCGCAATCGCAGCCCAGAATGGAAGATCCTGCCCTGAATGGAAACAGCAAGTCCCATGGGCAGACGATCTGCTGGGCAGACGATCTGCTGGCCAGGTCGTGCTTGCTGCATTGCCTGTGGTAAGAATGCAAATGCAAATGGAGAGCAGGGGGGTGGGGTGAGAGTGCAAAGTGGAAGTGAAAAAAACACAGGGCCTGATATTCGAAGGTCCTTACAATGGTAACTTCCTTAGTTACACATGTACAGGCCTTATCTGGGATATTCAGAGGTAGTGATTTACACGGGTAGTGCCCTTCGAATATCCCGGCTAAGTCCCTAACGCGCCCAGATGCTTTTCATATAGCATCGGGGCATTCCGTAGCAGAGAAGGAGCGTAGGAAGGGGCTACATGGGTAGCAGTGTTTTTTGTTGCTACCTACCTAGCCCTCTGCGCCTTAGAGATAGGAGAGAGGCTATGCAGATGGCAACGAAAATTGCTGCTACCCCTTGTAGCCTCTGCGGCTGCCAGGGCATTTGGGCTGCTGGATATTCACTTCTGCCAGTGCGGAAGTAAATATCCGGGTTAGGGGGGTCGGCGGGCAGGCTATGCTCTGCCGCAGCAGCGCATAGTCTGCCCAATCCAATATCAGGCCCACAGAGTCTGAGAAGGGGAACAGCGAGTTGGGGGACGGTGGGAGAGTGGAAGGAAGATACTGGACATGGGGCTGTAATGCTAGGGAGACGGAGATACTGGACACAGGAGGGGCCATGAAGATGGAGAGAAAATGTTGGGGGTATCACAGGAAAACAGTTCAGATGTTGAACAAGGAAGGGTATTGGGAGGTGGAGGTGAGATGCTGAGCATGGAAGGGCACAGGGAGACGGAGGGGAGATGCTGGATACAGGGTGCAGTAGGGAGGCAGAGGGGACATGCTATACCTGGGGGCTAGGGAGATCAAGGAGAGATACTGGACATAGGAAGTGGGCAATGGGAGAATGAGCACAGGAAAAAGCAAGGAGTGGAGATTTTTGAGATGGAGTGGGGATGCTGGACATAGGGGCGGTATAAGGAGACTATGGGAAGGAGCTGAACATGGGGAGGGGATGGAATAGAGGGAAACAGGGGAGACGCAGGGTACCAGGTTAATAGGGAGAGGGGGGAGAAGATTGACATGGGGATAAGTAGGGTAAGAAAGAAACGGAGAGATGTCGGTCATGGGAGTAATAGAGACGAGATGGGAGAGATGCTGAACAAAGGGGGATAGGAAGGGGGAGGGGGGTGGAAGGAGAGAGAGAGAAAATTGAGATGCTGGATGGAGGGAAAGAGCGAGAGAGAAAGGGGAAAGAGACACTGGATGGGATGGTGGATAGAGAGTGAGCGAAGACTGGGGAGTAATGGACCAGGGAAGAAGAGGTGAGGAATGGGGTGACTGGGGTGAAGGTTGAAAAGTAGTAGGTAAATAGAATAAAAAAGAAGGGGATTGAGGACTGGATAGTAAGAAGGCGTAGTGAAATCTGAGTGGACAGAGAGATAGCAAAATAAAAGGAAGAAAGCTAAAAGGAAAAGATTGTCTATCCAAGATAAAAAGAAGTGAAGAAAACAAAAGGGGAGACAAGAAATGACAGATGGACTACATACCATAGAAAGAGAACTGAAAGAAGACCTAGGAAAGCAGAAGCCTGAGATTGGGACCAGCATGATCAGAGAATAAAATGATCGGACAACAAAGGTAACAAAAATAATTTTATATTTAATTTAGTGATTGGGCTGTCTTTAAAGTTTACATAGTACAGGGAAATGCAGGTCTTTCTGTTTCTCTGGTATTGCACTGCGTCTGGCTTCTTGCGTTTTCAGTATAATTTTTAGTTTTAGGTTCTGATCACTTATTCTCTACTTGTTGATGGCCTGTGTTCTGAGTGTGTGAACAAGGCCAGGTGTTCTGTTAACATAGAGTTCGTACATAGGGAGCTATACTGTAGAAATTTGACTTGCTCAGCTTTTCAAATAGGTGTATGGATGCAGTATTTATAGCGCTGCTTTTTTTCTGGGTAGGCTTCTTGTGTGCCTTTTGGAAGTTGATGCTGGTATGCTATGGTAGATTTGCTCTGTAGATCCTCATTGACTTTTGTAGGATTTTGTATTCATTCACAATATGTCTGGTACTGGAGAATGTTTATGTTGTTACTGAGATGACCAGAATCAGACTTTTTTTTTTTTTATATGTATCTATTGAGTTCTATGGGTGATTGTCCTAGTTCTGCCCTGCAACCTTGTCGAGGGAGGGGTTTCCGTGGATGCAGAATATATGTTCAAAAAGAAAAAGTGAGAACCATAATACAGTTTATAAAATAATAAAATGTTATAATTTGATGTTATGAACTAACCTGTGGTTCTCGCTTTTTCTTTTATTCCTTGGTGTGCATTTCCTTTGTTTTTTGCAGAATATATATTTTACATGAACACCATGCTGTTCCAATGTGCAGTTTCCATGGAGTTATGTTGGGATTGCCAATCCCCTCTTGTGGTTTGGTACATTTAGTGGCATGCTTACTAAGCTCCATGCTGATAACATATGTGTGAGCTGTGGTACCAGCATGGGGCTGTAGGCTAACTGCAGGAGGGAGCAGGTACATCTGCCTGTAGTTACTGTGCTTGAGGTGGCATTAATTGCACTTATGCTGCTTGCACCCAGCCATTATGCTAGTTTCTGCCGACAATGCAGAGGCCTGTGTGTGTGAAAGTTCTTTCTCTTACCTTACTCTGGAAGACAATATAATCTTGGGAAAGAAATTCTGAAAACCTAGGAGTAATGGAAAAAGCATGGATCTTACTCCCTGGTCCGGCCAGAAAGTGACTGTGTTATTCTCGCTTTTCTCTCGCTCCAGCTTCGCTTCCTACTGCTGGTACATAGACTGCATGACTGCCAGTAGGAAGTGAAGCTAGAGCGAGAGAAAGCCAGAATAACACAGATTCTGATCAAGAAATGAAAACACATCCTGTGATCCAGGAAGGAGAGAGCATGGATTTATTGGGGCGGCAAGGGCAACTGATTTTGTGAACCCCATTGGAGCTCTGGGAGCTAATTAAAAGATGCAGGATCAGGATGGCCCTAAATGATCATCTTTGGTTATACTGGTTGGCTGTTTAAGAGTGTGACTTTTATGCTTGGGAGTCTGCGGAAGGCTGTTTGTCTTATCAAAGCATGGCACTGTAATGGGTTATATAGAAAGTTACCTGTCCCTTTCCAAAGGAATTATCAACAGTCCCCTTTAAGAGAATCTGCAGCCCAGAGTTTAGGGCTGGGAGGGTGTGTCTCAGAGGGGGGAGGTTAAGAGCCCAGCAGACTGCAGGAGGGAGAGAAGCCTATGGAGTCAGAAGCAAGGCAAGCCATGCAAAGAGTTCTGAGGTAGGAACTTTTACCTGGGGCTGGAGGAAGGGCAGGGAGAACTAGCTTGTGGAGGTTTAACAAGTTGGGACAAAAACACCTGCTTTTCCCTGAACTGCTGTCTGGCCTGTGTTGTAAAGAAAACCTCTTCCCACCGCACGCCATACTCTACAGGCACAGTAAAAGATTTTAGGGAAAAATAATCATCATATTGCTTTAGTGTATTTTATGGACACTAATGTTTGGACCTCCTAGGCTAATTTATTAACAATGAATTTCCTGGGCAACAAAGCATTCGGAAATGCTGGCATATGAATAATATATTCAGAATATATTTTCTTAATTTACAGCAGTCTAATGACATACTTTGTATACTGTTGGCCTATTTCACTAATTATTCTTCACAGTGCTATAACTTGTAATCTACTGGTTTGTCATTGAAACCTTCTTAACAGGTGGTTTAAATGAACAGTATATTAATGTTGTCACAGTCTTCCTACAGTGACAGACTATGTTGCAACTATTCTTTGCATCAACATTAAACCAATTTCGCTTATAGTTTCTAGATGTACATTGACTGCATAGTTATCATGTTGTTGATTCCTATATTCTCTACAAAATTTTTCTCCTTCATATTTTATTAGTGAATAAAATATTTCCAAGCTGTCTGTACCACCGTGTGTTTTTCTTTTGATCCATATCTAAAATTTGCATGCTCTTGGACTATCACAGCCTATTCATATGATGCTAAATATTTACTGCTCCGTAGTTATTTTTATTCTGGCTATGCATTTGTCCCCTTCACTGCAATTTCTTATAACACTGGATTTGAAGGAGAAATACTAGCATCATGTAAAAAGAGTTCACAAAAGAGTTTGGGAGAATAAAGGGGGTGGGGTGTAGTCAGTCAACCAATTTCTGATCCATTTCACCACCTTGGGACCAATCCCCAAACTATTGAGTTAATTGATAAGCCTCCTATGAGGAACAGCATCAAAGGCTTTGCTGAAATCCAGGTAGATGACATCCATTGCATGCCCCTGATCTAGTTCTCCGGTCACCCAGTCAAAGAACTCAATCAGATTTGTTTGGCAAGATTGTCCTTTGGTAAAACCATGTTGCCTCAGATCATGAAACCTGTTAGTTTTGAGAAAGTCCACTGAGCAAAGTTTCCAGAATGGGCAATATGGAAATAGTCCATTTACCCTTGTAAGTGGCTTTTGGAAGTGCCTCTCATTATGCATATATTTACAAAACAAAGTTTGATATTTAAAAGCGTGATATCCAAATATGCATTCTTATAAGATTGTTTTGGGAGGGTTAGTGTTGAGATCATTACTATTGAGTTAATCATCAAAATCTTGGGGAGGGAGAGCACTAATTGTAAAGGGGTGCAAGAGTGAAGTTTTGTCTAGGGTGCCAAATTCATTTGCACCGGTCTTAGGAAGATCTTTCTTCTAGATGGGGCCATGGTTCAGGAACCAGGTTCATGTAGATTTGAGCGAGTTGACGGATTAAAGTTCAGGAAAAGACTAAAAGCTTGGTTTTACAAAGAGAATTTAAGAACCAAGCACTGATGTGGAGATGTATGTTTTGAAAATACAATTTAGTTGTTTTATTGTTATGTTTTATGGTATGCTATTTGTTGTAAACTGCTCTGATGCCTTTGGTAAAGTAGTGAAGTATCAAATAAGAATCGGTCAAGTCATTCAAGGGAGTCTGGCTTTGTTTTGTAGATTGGAAGGAAAAATACATTCACATAATGACATATCTTTCTCACAGACATTCCCAATTTTTCTGTAGGGAAACACCATTTCTAGAACTATGTACTGACATTTGGCCTGCTTTCATCCCTATAGGTGTTCAGGAAATTTCTAGCTATTGTTGCAGCCTTTTTAATTAGGTTTATATTTTTCCTTATTTGGGTAATTATCTGATCAAGAGCATCTCTCAGGCAAAAGCAAATGAAACTGCATAAAATCACTTGGGTTCTGAAATTACTTGGGTTCGTCATCCATACCCTGAATGAGCCTGATCCCAGAAGATAAGCAGAGTGGGGTGTGACTAGTAGTTGGATGGGAGACCATCTTGGAATACCAAATGATGTAGACCTATTGTGCAGAAACAAAGCCTTGCACTTCTCCTCGCACCTTGCCAAGAAAGTCCAGGGACTGGATTGCCCAGGAGTCCTCATTGACTTGCCTGCGCATGTTTCATTTTTTCATGTTAAGTCTAGTCTTGGCCTAACCCTAATGCCACTTGTCTTCAGAGGAAGTGAAGTAGCTTACCTATAATAGGGTTTCCCTGAAGATAGCAGTTCACTGCTCTCACGGCCCATCCCCCCTCCTCTCCTGGAGCTCAGATAGAGAACACCAGAACGGCTCACTGTGCAAGCATGGGGTTGCAGAAACAGTCACACATGCTCAGAGGGATCCCAAATATCTTCTTAGAAAACTCTGAAAATATATTTCATATTCACATCATTGGATCCTTTATAACATCTTTCCATTTTCTCTGTTAATGAACTGCTACTTTCTGAGAACATATCTTAAAATAATCTGCTTCACTCTCTGGGTTTGAAAAAGCTAAACAAAATGTAAGGTTTATATCGGTAAATAAATGTGCCTTAGTGATGCTGAATAAAAGATGTGAGGGTGCAAATGACAAAATGCAAAGGAGAAAAAAGATGTTAACTTTATCTACAAACAGCATGTTACAACAAGTTGCAAGGTGCACGCTTACAGTGTGACTCAATGGCGCATTTCCCCTTCCTCATATCTCCAGGAACAAGCAGGAATGTAGTCATCACATATGGGTATCGTCGGTACCGACGGAGCCTGCGTGGGAACGCTCCCCAGCGTCCAATCAGAAAGCTTTTGGGAGCATCCCACAGCACTTGCGTGCTGCCTTCCCGTCTTTCCCAACTGCCTCTCTCCAGTTCTTCTTTTTCCACGGAGCCAGCAGGTTGTGTTCCTGTCACCGCAGAAGAATTCTTTTTAATTTCTTTCGTTTTTGTGGTCGCGTCTGCCTTCCTCGATGCTCTACCGGTACCGCCGGGTTTTTTTCTTCTTATTTCTGTCTTTAAAAAAAAGAAATATAAATATATATATATATATATATATATATATATATATATATATATATATATATATATATATATATATATATATATATATATCTATATTCTCTTTTTTCTTTTTCTTCAGGTGCACGCGCCTTTTTGGGCCTTAGGCCCAAAAACCTTTCCTTACCATGGAGAAACCTGCTTCAGGTTTCAAAAAGTGCACCAAGTGTGGCGGTACCATTTCTGTCTTCGACACCCATGAATGGTGTCTAAAATGTTTAGGTCCTGACCACTCCATCACGGATTGTATGTCCTGCGCCATGATGTCTAAAAGAGGTCGGCAGAACCGAGCTGCTAAGCTCAGTACCCTGTTTCCCTCTGATGCAACTTCGGTGGCATCGACGTCTTCCAGGGCTTCTTCTTCCTCCTGTGGATCTCAGGTAACTAAACATAAGTCCAGCCGGTCCTCAAAGGGTAGATCTACTTCTAAGCATCGAGATGCCTCTGGCGTTGCCCTCGAGGATTCTGCACTGGCAAAATTACCCCGGCAGGAGGCTTCGGCTTCCAAAGCATAATCGGGGTTCCAGGATGTTCTCAAGGCCTCGACCTCGGCAGAACTACTGGTGCCATGCTCTGGGGTACCGGCGGTCTCCTCCGGTACCGACATCCAGGCATTGGCAGCATCGATAGACCAGAGAGTTCTGGGTATGGAACACAGTCTGGCGGCTTTCCTTGCGGCATCGACGCCCTCAGAACTGCGACAGACAATTCCACCGGTACCGGCACTGGTATTGGTATCGGTACCGGTACCGATAGCATCGACAACGGCATCGGTGTCTGCTTTGCCGGTACCCAGTCATCCGATGACCTCCGGTACCGATACCTCGGTACTGGTTACTCCCGGTACCGACTTTGGTCGGTACGGGTATGGGGCTCTTCAAGAGCATCCAGACAGACGGTACTTCGAGTCCTCAGAAGAATCTGAGGATTCTGACAGTTCTGTCGATGCAGCGATGCTTCTCCCAGAGGAGTCCTCCCCTAAACGCAGGATGTCTCCTCCAGAGGATATTTCCTTCCAGGTTTTTATCAGGGAGGTGGCTTGGGGCCTGTCCATTACTGTGGCCCCTGAAACAGAGCCAAGGGCCAAGGAGTTGGAAATTCTACAATATCCCAAAACTCCTAAGGAGGCAGCTACCTTGCCCATTCATGAGATTTTATATGATCTCATGTTAAGGATGTGGGAAACACCTCTTACCACCTCTCCTCATTCTCGTAGACCGGATACTATGTATCGAGTCCCTCCTTGTCCTGGGTTCCATAAGACTCCACGTCCTCACCACTCTATTGTAGTGAAATCAGCTATGAGAAGGATCAAGAGTGCAAAAAGGCATGCCTCTAATCCTCCAGGACGTGAGTGCAGAACCCTGGATGCTTTTGGATGTCGGGTCTTCCAAGCTTCCATGCTTTCTGCCAGGATCAGTTCCTATAGTCTCTACATGGGAATGTTCCTGAAGGAGGTCACAGATGATTTAGAGGTTTTAAGTCCTTTTCTTCCTGAGGATAGAAGACAGGATTTTCTCACTTTGGTTAAACATGCCCAAGATGTTTCTAAATTTTCCAACTGTGCAGCCTTTGACTGCTTTGAGTGCATAAGCAGAACCTCGGCTATTGCCATAGCTGCACGTAGAATTGCTTGGCTCCAGGCATCTGATCTAGAGCTCTGGGTACAAGACAAATTGGGAAATATCCCTTGTACTGGTGAGAACCTGTTTGGTAAAGATTGGCAGGAAAAGGCCAATGAAATGATGTAACTATACCTGGCTATACTTTATTCAGAAAGGACAGGGTAGGAAGTAGGGGAGGAGGAGTGGCACTATATGTAAAAACTACTATTAAAGCTTTGGAATTACAGAGCTTAAAAGGGAGAGGGGAGGCATTGTGGGTTAAACTAGAAAGAGGGAAAGAGAAATCTATTTACATTGGTGTGATATACAGACCTCCCTCACAAGAGGAAGAGGTGGACAGAGAGTTAATTGAAGACATGCACAACATTGCTAGGAAAGGGGAAGTGCTACTGATAGGAGATTTCAATATGCCAGATGTTGATTGGCACATTCCTGCTGCAGTATCATCTAGAAGTAAGGAGATCCTGGATTCTCTACAGGGAAAACTATTCAGGCAATTGGTAATAGACCCCACACGTGAAGGGGCCATACTGGACTTGGTGCTTACCAATGGTGAAAGTGTTTCTGATGTTGCAGTGGGAGATAATTTTGCATCCAGTGATCACCAGATGGTGTGGTTCAGTATTAGGACTAGGGCTGTTAGAATCCATTCAAAGGCGAGGCTCTTAGACTTTAGGAAGACTAACTTTGCGAAGATGGGCCAATACCTCAGGGAGTCGTTAGTTGGATGGGAACAGCTGAGGGATGTAGAAAAACAGTGGGAAAAACTGAAAGGGGATATTTTAAGGGCAACCAACCTTTTTGTTAAAATGGTAAATAAAGGTAAAAGGAAAAGGAGACCGCTATGGTTTTCAAAAGAAGTAGCTGAAAAAGTGAAGAAAAAGAGGGAGGCCTTCATGAAATACAAGAGATCACAGAGAGAGGAAGACAGGCATCTGTATTTGGAAAAACTTAGAGAAGCTAGCAAAGTAGTCAAGAAGGCAAAGATTCAAAAGGAGGAGGAAATAGCCAATGCAATAAAATGGGGGGATAAGACATTTTTCAGATATATTAGTGAGAAGAGGAAGGGCAAGAGTGGTATTGTCAGACTCAAGGTTGCAGGGGAGGAATATGTAGAAGCTGATAAGGATAAAGCGGAATTGCTTAACAAATATTTTTGTTCTGTGTTCACAGATGAAGAACAAGGAGCAGGACCTCAGAAAACACTCACAAATAGGAACAGAAGCAAAGGACATCTTGAACAATTTTCAAAAGACAGTTTCTCACGAACACAATCTCAACTTAAAGTAGACAAAGCGATGGGACCGGATGGGATACATCCGAGAATACTGAGGGAACTTGGAGACGTTCTAGCAGCTCCGCTGACTGACCTTTTCAATGCCTCGTTGGAGTCGGGAGTGGTGCCAAAGGACTGGAGAGAGGCTCATGTGGTGCCTTTACACAAAAGTGGAAGTAAGGATTTGGTTGAAAACTACAGGCCAGTTAGTTTAACTTCGGTGGTGAGTAAATTATTGGAAACGCTGCTGAAAGAGAAAATAGTCAGGTTTCTGGAGTCCAGCGGATAACAGGATCCAAGGCAGCATGGATTCACCAGAGGCAGGTCCTGTCAGACAAATCTGATTGATTTCTTTGACTGGGTGACCAGGGAGTTGGACCGAAGGAGAGCCCTAGTTGTGGTGTATTTAGATTTCAGTAAAGTCTTTGACACTGTTCCTCACAGGCGACTTTTAAACAAACTGAGCACCCTAGGAATGGACCCTAAAGTTACTGCTTGGGTTAGAAACTGGTTGGGTGGGAGACGACAAAGAGTACAAATAAATGGAGCTCACTTTGAGGAGAAGGATGTTATCAGTGGTGTGCCCCAGGGATCTGTCTGTGGTCCGATTTTTTTTTAACTTCTTTGTTAGTGATATAGCAGAAGGGCTTTCAGGTAAGGTTTGCCTCTTTGCGGATGATACCAAAATCTGCAATAGAGTAGACACCCAGGAAGGGGTAGATAACATGAGGAGGAATCTAGCTAAGCTTGAAGAATGGTCTAGAATTTGGCAGCTGGGATTTAATGTTAAAAAATGTAAGGTCATGCATTTGGGCTGCAGCAGTCCAAGGGAGCAATATAGTATAGGGGGTGAAGTACTTTTGTCCACTAAAGAAGAGCGGGACCTAAGCGTGGTTGTGTCTGATGATCTTAAAGTAGCTAAACAGGTAGAAAAGGCGACGGCAAAAGCTAGAAGGATGCTTGGGTGCATACGGAGAGGAATGGCTAGCAGAAAAAAGGAGGTGATAATGCCTCTGTATAAGTCTTTGGTGCGACCTCATTTGGAGTATAGTGTGCAATTCTGGAGACCGCACCTTCAAAAGGATGTGAACAGGATGGAGTCGGTGCAGAGGGTGGCTACTAAAATGATTAGTGGGCTTCATTATAAAGCATATGAGGACAGACTGAAGGATCTTAATATGTACACCTTAGAGGAAAGGCGGGATAGAGGTGATATGATTGAGATGTTTAAATACCTCCGTGGCATAAATGTTCAGGGAGAGAGCCTCTGTAAATTGAAAGCAAGTTCTGCCACAAGGGGACATGTGATGAGGGTGAAGGGAGATAGATTCAGGAGTGATATGCGGAAATATTTCTTTACGGAAAGAGTAGTGGATCTGTGGAATAGTCTCCCAGTGGAGGTGGTAGAGATGAGGACAGTAACTGAATTCAAAAAAGCATGGGACAAACACAGAGGATCTCTAAAGGTAAAAAGGGGACTGTTATAGTTGTTATGGAAGGACAGACTAGATAGGCCATGTGGTCTTTTTCTGTCGTCATATTTCTATGTTTCTAAATGGATGCTGAAAATTCCACCTTGGATAGATTATCCAAGTCCACTGCTGATCCTGCTAGAAAGAAATTCTTCAAGAAACCATTCTTTTCTAAAAAGAAAAGATTTTATCCTGCTTATGTTCAGCAGGGACGTTCTGCAGGTCAGCTTCCCAGGAAAGGTCAGCAACCACCCAAACAGAAGAAAGCAAAGGCTGCTAGGCCTCAACCGGCCCAGCAAGCTCAGCCTCCACAGGTCCTTTGACTCTCAGCTAGAGAACTTAGCCTTCCTGGCTCTCGGGGGACCAGAGCCTTCCACCATTCCAGGAAGGTTATGTCATTTTGCCCCCAGATGGGGGCAAATAACAGCAGAGCATTGGACACTCTCCATCATAAAGGAGGGGTACAAGCTTCATTTTTCAAGCATGCCCCCTCACACAATAGTAAAGCAGTTCAATTCTCCTACCTCTCTCATCAACCTGTTAGGTCAGGAGGTTGCTATCCTTCTTGCCCAAGGGGCAATACAAGAAGTACCCCTTCATCAGCAGGGTACAGGGTTCTATTCCCCTTATTTCCTTATCCCAAAGAAAACAGGGGGTTACAGACCTATCTTAGACCTCAGAGAATTGAACAAATTCCTTGTCAAGGAGAAATTCAAAATGATTTCTCTCGGATCTCAGCTGCCATACCTTCAGAGTCAGGATTGGTTTTGTTCTCTAGATTTCAAGGATGCGTACACCCATGTTCTCATCCATCCAACTCACAGAAGGTTCCTTCGGTTTCTTTTTCAGGGAAAGCACTACCAATACAGGGTGCTTCCTTTTGGCCTGGCCTCAGCACCGAGGATGTTCACGAAATGCATGGCTGTTGTAGCAACATTTCTCCGCACTCTAGAGATATTCGTCTTCCCCTACTTAGACGACTGGCTCATTCGAGCCCCAACAGAGTCAGAGGCCAGGACTTCTCTATCCTGCACAATGCGTATCCTTCAGTATTTAGGGCTGGTAATAAACATCCCAAAATCCAGTCTAACTCCCACTCAATCTTTAGAGTTCATAGGAGCTTTGCTGGATACCAGAAAGGCAAGGGCCTGTCTCCCCCAGGGTCGTTGCCTTCGCATGGTGCAGTTAGCTTCTCAAGCAGTGCCAAAGCCTCATCTCACTGCTCGAGAAATGTTACAACTACTAGGCCACATGGCATCTACTGTGCATGTGGTTCCTTATGCTCGCCTCCATATGAGGGCAGCTCAGTGGACTTTATCCACGCAATGGACCCAGGCATCAGGAGGCCTGTAAGACAAAATAGCAAACGCAAGTCGGCTTATTTTGTCCCTCCAGTGGTGGAAGTCCACTCAAAACTTGTTGATGGGGTCCCCTTTCTGACAACCCTTACCCCAAGCAACTCTCACAACAGATGCTTCTCCGATGGGTTGGGGAGCTCATCTCCAAGACCTCTCCACCCAAGGCACCTGGTCTGCACAGGAGAGTCATCTACATATCAATCTCTTGGAGCTCAGAGCAATCTTCCTTGCTCTGCAGGTGTTTCACACCCTGCTCAGCTACAAGACCGTCCTAATTCATACGGACAATCAAGTAGCCATGTTCTATGTGAACAAGCAGGGGGGAACAGGCTCTCTGTCGCTTTGCAATGAAGCTTTGCGACTATGGGCCCTCGCCAGAGAGCATCAGATTCATCTCCTGGCAGTGTATCTTCCAGGCATACAAAACTCTTGGGCAGACAGACTCAGTCAAGTTCTGCTTCCACACGAGTGGTCTCTGCATGCAGACCAGGTAACCAAGATTTTTCAAATTTGGGGAACCCCGGACATAGACCTCTTTGCAAGTCCATGGAATGCCAAACTTCCCTGGTTCTGTTCCAGAATTTGGGCTCAGAAGGCTCAGGCCAGGGATGCTTTCCTCCTTCATTGGGGTCAAGACTTCCTGTAAGCCTTTCCACCCATTCCCCTAATTCCCAAAACCCTGTTCAAGCTTCAGAGGGACAGAGGCCATATGATTCTCATAGCTCCACATTGGCCACGGCAAATGTGATACCCCTCTGCTTCTACATCTCTCTCAAGCTCCCTCCCTAGAGTTATGGTCGGCTCCAGATCTCCTATCTCAGGAGGATGGAATGTTATGGCATCCCAATCCCCAGTCTCTGCATCTCAGGGCTTGGTTGCTGAAGGCCTAGATCTCCAAGATCTTAATCTTTCTCAGCAAGTAAAAGATATTCTTTTTGCTTCCAGAAAACCTTCCACAAGACGCTCTTATGCTTTTAAGTGGAAAAGGTTTACCATATGGTGTTCGCAGAAGGGTCTTAACCCCCTTGCGATACCTCTGGAATCATTGCTGGAGTATCTCCTTCATTTGTCCAATGCAGGACTTAAGACTAACTCAGTAAGAGTCCATTCTTAAGACTAACTCAGTAAGAGTCCATTTGAGTGCTATTGCAGCTTCCTTTAAGCCTCTAAATGGACAACCTATTTCCTCTCATCTTCTTATAGCAAGATTTATGAGAGGCCTTCTAACTAAGCCTCGCATTAGGCCACCACTTTTGGCATGGGACTTAAACCTGGTTCTTGGGCAGCTCATGAAGCCACCCTTTGAACCTTTAGCTACTACCTCCTTGAAATTCCTTTCTTGGAAGGTTATCTTTCTCATTGCAATCACATCAGCACACCACATTAGTGAGTTGCAAGCTCTAGTAGCTGATCCACCTTATACAAAGTTCCATCATGACAAGGTAGTCCTTAGGACTCATCCACACTTTATGTCAAAGGTGGTCTCGCCTTTTCATCTAAACCAAGCGGTCTGCCTACCTGTGTTTTTTCCAAGGTCTCATGCATCAAATGCAGAGAGGAATCTTCATACCTTGGACTGTAAAAGAGCTTTAGCCTTTTACTTACAAAGAACACAGCAACATAGAAAGTTCTCTCAACTCTTTGTTGCTTTTGATCCTTCTCATTTGGGACTTCCAGTCTCCAAGAGAACACTCTCTAACTGGATTGCTCAGTGTATTTCCTTCGCTTATCAGAGTAAGAACCTTTCTCTGGGGGGCCATGTCACAGCTCACAATGTGAGGGCCATGGCAGCCTCAATGGCTCATCTGCACTCTGTGTCTATTGACGACATCTGTCGAGCAGCCACTTGGGCCTCGGTTCATACCTTCACAGCCTATTACTGTTTGGGCAAGGACTCCCGCCGGGATGCCTTGTTTGGTCAGGCTGTTCTCCAACACCTGTTCCATACCTAATCAACTCCTACCCACCATCCCCGGTAGGATGCCAGAGATCCATGGGGGGAAGTGGAGCCCTGTTCATGGACACGCAACGTCTGGGGTCTCTCCCTGGCACCTAAAGCTAGGGAGTCCCCATATGTGATGACTACATTACTGCTTGTTCCTGGAGATAGCATAGTTACTCACCTGTAACAGGTGATCTCCGGGAACAGCAGGAATTTAGTCTTCACAACTCACCCACCTCCCCTAGGAGTTGTATCTCTCTATCTATCTCTTTCCTTTCCCTCTCTCTCTGTCTCAGCTTTAAAACTCAACTGGAGAGAGGCAGTTGGGAAAGGCGGGAAGGCAGTACACATGCACTGTGGGATGCTCCCAAAAGCTTTCTGATTGGACGCTGGGGAGCGTTCCCGCGCAGGCTCCTTCGGTACCGACGATACCCATATGTGAGGACTAAATTCCTGCTGTTCCCGGAGATCACCTGTTACAGGTGAGTAACTATGCTTTCTCAGAACGTCAAACCCTTTGGGGATTTAGGTGGGATGAGACATAGAAAATTGTCTTAATAGACTGGGTGCTATGGTGTGCTGGTGTTTAGTGACTTGGCATATTCTCTGCCAGAATTCTCTCCTTCACCCCCCACACACACACACACTTGAGTTGACTGTGCTCCAATCCCCCCTTCCACTTTCTCTTCTAGGTATTTTTTCTCTCCCCACATTTTTTGCTTCCATCCTTTCCTTCCATCCTTATCCTCCTGAATCTCCCTCCCCTCCATTTATCTTTCTATCCATCCATTCCTTCCCCTACCATTCTCACTTCTAGCACTCCCTCTCCTATCCTTCCTTGTCCTTTCACTCTTCCTCTCCTTGGAATATATTACCATACCCCCCTCCCCATCTCTTCTTTTCATCGCCTGTTCTTACACTCTTCCAATTAACATTACTTTGTTAGGATGCTTGGGTCCACTCGTCTACCTCTAATGTCCAGAGTTGTCTCCCTGGCAGAATCTTTGCCTGCCCTTGGCCCTGTTGTGACTCGTGATTTTTTTTTCCTCTGCCACCAAGAGTTGCATCCTTGGTACAGTCTGACTTTGCCTTCACCACGAACTGTGGCTCATCTCTCCTTTTGCTGCAAAAAGGTGGGTCACTTATGCTGTCTTCTGTCTTAATCCACTGCATTGTTTTGGACAAATGCAAGCAAACCTATGCATACAGACTGAAGGGCCCTCCCCAGTAAGCACTATTGCAAATTTATTTATTTATAGCATTTGTAACCCAGTACATCTAAAGTTTAAGGCAGTACAAAGAACATATATATACTAGTAAAATACATAACATACTGAGTTTATTAGATGTATATTTAACAGATAATAAAATATCTTTACGCATTGCCAAAAACTGATCTAAATAAATTAGATCTTAATAAGTTCTGCCATCTTAAAAGATCATAATTTGCCCTTAAGTTGTCTGGCAAATGATTCCACATAGAAGTCAGATAAAACTGAAATGCTCTAGAAATAGTTGTCTGCAATTTCCCTATACTCAAAGATGGAATCAGTAGCGTGGTTTGAAGCTAAGCATGTTACTGGCTAGTTTGAAGAACACCGATATTTATTTTATTTGTTTATATAAACTTTGGGGAAGGGTATGTTGGGGACATTAAACTTTAAACAGTCAATTTATATACAAGGATTGGATGGTTGGGTAGGTGGGGTGGGTTTGAGTTAGGGGTTGGTTGAGGTGGTTGTGGATAGGTGGTTAGGAGGGAGTTAGGAGGTTTACATGTGGGATGTTGGGTGTTAGTTCTGAAAGATTCTTGAAAGAGGAGTATTTTTTTGCTTCTTTCGTAATTCAGTTAGGTGGTTGTTTGCTCTTAGGCTGCTTGGGAGAGCATTCCAGTTTTTGGGTCTGTATATTGAGAAGGTTCTGTTGCAGGTGGTCTGTGAGCTTTTAGTTTTGCAGATTATGTTGAGTAGGTTTTGGTGCAACTGTCATCTTGAATCCGGATTCCACTGGAGGAGAGATTGTAGGTATTCTGATGATAGATTGTGAATAGCCTTGAACGTGTTGTTTGGTACATGATCTGTGCTTGGATTAGGAGCCAGTATAGGGTCTTAAGGGTGGGAGTGATGCGGTCTTGTCTTTGTGTTCCAGTCTCTAGGAGCTGCTGTGTTTGGGTTAGTTGTAGTGGTTTTATTGTATGTTTTGGGAGTCCGTGGAGAATAGAGTAACAATAGTCAAAGTGGGGAGTTATTAGTGCTTGACATACTGTCCTGAAGTGGTCAGCAGCTAACAGTGGGCGTAATTTAGGGAGGATCCCTATTTTGTGGTAGACTGTTGAGATAGTGATTTTGATGCAGGGTTCGAAGTTTAACCATTGGTCTAATGTGACTCCCAGGTATTTGATTTCGGAGACGTAAGATATTTTGCAGACATAAATGCCTAATTTAATCTTTAAAGCCACACAGATTATTTTAAAGTAAATATGCTGTTTGATTGGAAGCCAATGCAACAAATACAAACATGTTAAAAAGCAGTAAGTCCAGTACAGATCCCTTGGGTACTCAGCTATTCACATTTCTCCATTGAGAAAATTGGTCATTTAGTCTTCTTCACTGTTTTCTATCTTTTCACCAATTCCCAATAGTGAAAAGGTTCTACCATTGTTCAAACCGTTGTTGTTCCTTGTAAAACAGCTGTGAACATGCTGTTACCTTTTCTTCCTTGTAAATCATTTTGAATTGCAGAAAAACGGTATATAAAAAAATGTTAAATAAATAAATAGGGCACTACTTCCTATCCCATAGTGTTTCATTTTCTTCAAGAGTCTCTCATTAGAGATCTTGCCAAAGACTTTCTGAAAATCCAGATACACTATGTCCACCAGCTCACTTTCATCTACCTATTTTTTCATACCTTCAAAATAATGTAGCAGCTTGGTGAGGCAAGACTTCCCTTTGCTAAATCCAGGTCAGTTTTGTCCCTTTAATCCATGACTATCTATATGTTTAGTAATTTTGTTCTTTATAATGGTTTCTATTGTTTTGCCTGGCAGTGATACGAGGCTCACTGAACTGTAGTTTCGAGGTTCAACTTTGGAACTCTTTTTAAAAATTGGTGTTATGTTGGCTACTCTCCAATCTTCAAGCACTATAGATGATTTTAATGATTTTTCAAATTCAAATAGTAGGTCTGCAATTTCATTTTTGAGTTCTTTCAGCACCCTTTGATGTATACCATCTGGTCCTGTGAATGTTACCCTTTAGTTTGTCAAATTACCTTATGACATCTTCCAGATTTACCGAGATTTGTTTCAATTCCTTCGATTCATCACCTCTAAATATCATTTTTGGCATGGGGTATCTCTCCTACTTTAGTAATGACTGAAGTAAAGAATTAATTTAGTCTTTCTGCTGTAGCCTTGTTCTCCCTTAATGCCCCTTTTACCCCTCTTTCATCTAATGGCCCAGCTTTGAATGTACTTGAAAAAGATTGAGTTTTTGCTTCCATGGCAAGCTTCTCTTCATATTCTTTTCTTGCCTGCCTTAACAATGCTTTGCATCTAATTTTCTAGTGCTTATGATATTTCCTGTTTTCTTCATTCAGATTCTTTTTCCATTTATTGAAAGATACAGTCAAACCTCGGTTTTCATTTGCCCCGGTTTTCATACGCTTCACTTTTCAACGTCTTTTTTGATTGAGATTTTGTCCCAGTTCTCATACATCGCTTCGGTTTTCAACGTCTTTTTTGACTGAGATTTTGTCCCGGTTCTCGTACATCGCCTCGGTTTTCGTAAAGTACAGTACTGTAAATACATACACCCTCGCGCTGCACACCAGTCTGTATACACTGCCAGAATGCCCACCCGGTCCCGGCAGCACTGCCCCCCGGACTCACCGATCGCCAGTGTGATGAGAAGCAAAAGCCAGCTGAGCACGTAAATGAAACACATCCTCGAGCCTGGTCAGAGTTAGAGAGGCAAGGATTGCGCAGAGAGGAAGGCCCCGATCTCGTCCACTGCCTGCCCGTTCTCTGGAGCGCCCCCTCAGGCTCGGAGGTAGCAGGGAAGAAAAGCTGTCAACGTAAGCAGGAGATGTTGCATGAATGTGGGAGGCAGTTCTTTCTCTTGCAGGGTACGTCTGAAGCTATATCATTAAGATTTTCTGCCATTCTGAAGCATTGAGCAGATAATGTAAAGGTATTTTAATGGGCTGAATCCAATGTGATTCCGAAGAGAGCTGGGCACAGCAGCTTGACAGGGGTGGCTAAGGCCAGATGTTAACATACTGTACTGTACAGTACTGTACTTAGCTTGCTTTCAGTGATGTTAAATGTTCATTTATCCATTTCATTAGTCATTTATATTTATTTCTCATTGTTTTCTGTATGTAAAAATATAGTTATTCTCTATAAAATGTATTTTTTGTGAATATTTTTGGGTGTCTGGAACGGATTAATTGGATTTACATTATTTCTTATGGTAAATATTGCTTCAGTTTTCATACGTTTCGGTTTTAGTCAGACTTTTTCGAACGGATTAATCATGAAAACCGAGGTTTGACTGTAGTTTGATTTTTTTTCTTTTTTTTTTTTGGCTGTAAAAGGCTCTCTCACCTCACCGACAGTCATTTGGCTTTCCTTCCACCTTTTTTAAACTGTGGAATGCATCTGGTCTGTGCTTTTAAGATGGTATTTTTTTTTAAATAATGTCTAGGTCTGATGTCAATTCTTAACCTTTGCAGCTGTTCCTTTTAGGTTTTATCTAACAATTTTCCTCGTTTTATCATAGTATCCCTTTTGAAAGTTAAATGCTAGCACAGTGGATTTCCTTGCTGTGAGCCTACCATTTTATTAAATCAGCTTTAATCATATTATGATTACTGTTGCCAAGTGGCCTCAACACCGTTATGTTTTGCACCAGATCCTGTATTCCACAAAGGACTAAGTCTAAAATAGCCCCACATCGTGTCGGCTCCTGAACCAACTACTCCATGAAGCAGTCATTTATTTCATCTAGAAGCTATCTCTTAGCTTGTCCTGATGTGACTTTGATCCCTTCAATACCGTGGTAATTGAAATCACCCATTATTACTGTGTTGCCAGTTTTGTAAGCTTTCCTAATTTCTGCTAGCATTTCATCATCTGTTCATTCTGGCCAGGCGAACTGTAGTGCACCCCCAGTTATTCCGTTCCGCTTCTCACATGGAATTTCTATCAATAAAGATTCTACAGTGCATTTTGTATCCTGCAGAACTTTTATCTTGTCTGAATCAAAGCTCCCTTTAACATTTAGCAGCAGCCCCTCCATCAATTTTCTCTACCCTATAATTATAATATAATTTCTACCCTACTATCAGTGTCAGATTGGTTATTCCCTTCCACCAGGTCTCTGAGATGCCAAGTGCATCTACTTCTTCATTCAGTGTTATATATTCCAACTCTTCCATATTATTTTTTAGACTTCTAGCATTCTTATACAAGCATTTCAAAGAATGTTTTTTGTTCATATTGACAGCCTACTTATCAGTTGACAGAGGTTATTTGTAATCTTTCAACTCTGTCTGATTTTTACTGAAATATACCTTTATTGCAACTTCTCTATCAGGATGCCCAATCTCCCCGTTTCAATCTTAACCTTCAGAAGGACAAATTTTCTTGGAATCTAGTAGCTGGCCACTGAAACCTAGTTCACAATGCATGCCCCAGCCCCCCCCCCCCCCCAAAAAAAAAATGGTTATGTTTTTAGGTTGGTTTTAGGGCCTGATTTACTAAGACGGTTTTCCCATTTTATATAGGAAAAAGCTTAATAAATCAGGATCTTAATGGGCCACTGCATAATGATAACAAAAGGCAGTGGCCCCACTCCTCTCCATCTCCCACCATCACTACTGGCCCTTTAAGCTACACTTGTATATATGTATGCATGTGTATGTGTGTTGTCACAAGCACAATGCCGGAAGCCACTTGCCTCTAGTGGTCGAGGAGCGTGGTGGTTGAGGATTCCTTCTTCTATCAGCTCCTAGCAGCCTATTTCTTCGTGTTGGCTTCTGGGAAGTGTAGTACTGCTAAAATATGTTGGTGCTTTAAGTAGAAGGTTTGTAGTTGTGGTAACCGAGGGTAAGGCTTGTAACAGAAAGTTTATTTCCATAGCACAAAACACAGCAGGTTCAAGGTATCATTTACAGGCTTATAACTGTAGGATTTTGCTTAAGGTACAGCAAATACTGGCAAACAAACCAAAAGAACTCAGAAATGGCTTTTTAAAGTCCTCTTACTTGCAGAAGCAATTGCCTTTAGAAACCAGTCTGCCACTTTCCTTTTTAGTCCTTGTTAATCAGAGGATAAATAAAAATTCAGGCTTAATTCTTCTACAGCAGTTTGGTTTCTGCCAGCCTCAAAAACCTCTCTAGGCTGCATTTCTACGTGAAACCAAACTTAGAACAAAACAAACATTCCAAGCTGTTATCAAAACTCTTAGCAGGCTTTTCATATAGGAGAGGAGCAAGCAAAAACGTTTATAGCAGCTAACTTCGCTTTTCTTGCCGTTGCACAGTTCAAACACAGGTGACAAACAAGCATGAATCAGAGCTTCCTAATCAGGCTTACGTTGCAATAAATTTCCCTTTTAAAACAGACAGGAAATTACCTCCACACTGCTTATGCCATATGATTAACTTCCAAGGAGAATTACTTCTTTCAGGGCTAGCTTTTCCTCAAGACCTCCTGTCTAGAGCTTGGCATAGAGAGCAATCCATAAAGCAATCTTCTTCCCCCAACTCTGACACTGGTTCTCCCAACTGCATGAGTTCTGACTCACCGACCTGGTCAGACTGCTCAGCTGACAACCTCTCTGGTGGTCTGAAAGCTTCTCCACTTCCTGGTCCCCACCTCTGTTGCCAACCTGTTGCAGGGAATTCAGCTCTCTCAGCTCTGAGTAGCTCAGCACTTCTCCAAGAATCCACTCCTTCTATCTGCCTCTGTCTCAGCTGCTCTCCCGGCTGCTCTCCTTCTTGTCTCCCTCTCTCTGCATAATCTAACCCGGGCTTATACCTCCAGGATTCTAACTCCACCTCTTTCTTTCCCAGGTGTTGGTAATCCCCCTGCCTTATGATATTAGAATAATCAGTGCACTTGTTAAAGTAAGGGCTTTGGTCCTCGTGCTTGCAATCCCTCTTTCTTGCTTTATCAATCATTGGCTGAAACCTGTTCCAGCTGGGGTTTTTCTGTCTTTGAAACCTGGCTGTGGCTTTCTCTCCCTGCACTCCTAGAAGGGGACCCTTAACTAGGGTGAATTCGTTATGCTTCTCACCTCCCCAACTCTAAGGATAGCTGACTTTGCCACAGTGTATATATGTGTGTGTGGTGCTAGGGTACCTGAGCGTGTATATGTGGTACTGAGGTTGTGTGCAGTGCTTCATCCTCCAACCGCTTGCATTCTTCACGCCCCCCCCCCCACCTGCTTTCCCTCCTCTACCCACTAACTCTTTGTTTCTAATCTAG
The DNA here is from genome assembly GCA_033557465.1 of Ichthyophis bannanicus. Lineage (NCBI taxonomy): Eukaryota > Metazoa > Chordata > Amphibia > Gymnophiona > Ichthyophiidae > Ichthyophis > Ichthyophis bannanicus. The sequence goes on from CM066036.1 coordinate 427,523,835, forward strand.
ATTCCCTCTCCTTCTTATTTATATTTATTTATATGTCTTTTATACCACCCTATTGTATGATCAGGGCAGTTTATATTATAAAAAACAGCATTACATTATAACATATTAAAACAATTAAAGGTAACAGATCTGGATGTAGTTGAATCACAGAAATATACATAATTAGTTTATAACTCTTTTGATAACTTATTTACAGCCAGATGAGCTAATGACCTAAAATGTACATTTTTAAATCCTTTCATGGTTACACTATAATTCTTTGTTATGTAGAGTAGGGGGGGGGGAGAAGGATGAGATTGTTAAATGTAGAATGGATTTCTGTCTTTTATGTTGAGTCAATGTTTATATTTTCTTCTTTTTGCCGCCAAAGTGCTTAATGAAGAGAAATGTTTCGAGTTCGGTCCGGAAGGTAGCCGAGTCAGTTATAGATCTAAGTCTGTCTGGCAATGTGTTCCATAAGGATGGGGATAGGTATTCAAAAGCCCTCTTATTAGTGTGTTGTTTCATTTTGCAGTAGTCAGCTGGTATTACTAATATATTTATCATTCATCCTCTTCATTGGCGATCATTAGGTATTATTATGATTATATTTGATAGGGTGGTGGGAGCTATGTTTCTGATGATTTTAAAAGTGGTCATTAATATCTTATATTTTATTCTGCTATGAACGGGTAACCAGTGAAGCGCATATAGTATTGGTGTTATGTGTTCTGTTTGGCTTGAATTGTAGATAATGCGAGCAGCCATATGTTGGGCCATTTGAAGGCTGTGTAGAGTTTGTTTAGGTAATCCGTGTAGGAGACTGTTACAGTAGTCTATGTGTGGGAGTATCATGGCATGAAGTACAGTTCTAAATTCGCAACTTTGCAGTTCAGGTTTCAGATGCTGTAACATTCTCATTTTGTTATATATGGCCTTGTAGTTATTTTGATATGGGATCAACTAGAACAGGGGTCACCAACCTGCGGCCCGCGGGCCGCATGCGGCCCGCGAGGTCCCTTCGTGCGGCCCGCGAGGCTCTACCCCGGTGCGGCCCGCCAAGGATGCTGCTACAAGTACCGGCAAACTCACCGACTCCTTCTTCTGCAGCCGCGGCTCCCTGCCTCTTAGAGAACCGCGACTGTGCTTGTAAAATCATCGCGGAGCCCTTCCTGTCTTGACGGGCTCCGTGCAGCATTGTCCCGCCTCCAAAGGAAGTGGTAAACAACTTCCTTTAGAGGCGGGACAATGCTGCACGGAGCCCGTCAAGACAGGAAGGGCTCCGTGATGATTTTACAAGCACAGCCGCGGTTCCCTAAGAGGCAGGGAGCCGCGGCTGCAGAAGAAGGGAGGGAGCTGACATGAAATAATTTTCAAAGCAGAAGTACAGGTATGAGCATTGTTTTTTTTCGCGGGGGCGGGGAGAAGGGGGGTGCGGCCCGCGAGTCTACCGGTAGTCGGCTGTGCGGCCCGCGGCCCTCTGGAGGTTGGTGACCCCTGAACTAGAACATATATTAGTTGAACTCTTCTTCATTATTATCATGCAACAAAGGGCACAGCATGTGGTGTTTCTTGTGCCCACTGGCCACAAGAGAACTACTATCCAAAACAAGATATTTTGACACATTTTCCACCCTCTCCACCCCATCCTCGATGATCTTCCTTGTTAGTAGGTCAGCATAGGACCATCAATAACTAAAACATATTAAGTAAGGTCGCAGATTTAAAAAGTGGTTTAATAAGTTATGTGGAGCCCGATCCCCGAAAGGGCACATTGGGCGTCCCTGGGCAGGATGGGCCTGTTAGGACCTGATTCTGCACCGCGGGAGCAAGACAGCCCCATGGGTGCAGGATCGGTCCCTGGGACGGCCTGGCATGCCCCTGCATCACCGCGGGGACATCCTCCCCATGGCACAACCCGTCTCCTGCATTTGTGACTCCCGATACTTCACCGCCCAACCCCAACAGGGGCCCAGATTGGGCGGCGGGGACTCACCGTGAATGTTCTGTTGCTCCGGTGGAGGGGCTGCCGGGCTCCAAGGGAGGCTGCTGGCCAGGATCAGAGGGCGCCCTGTTCTTATTCCACCTTGGAAGTGGAATAAGCAGGGTGTCCCCCTGGCAATCCCCTTAATACAGGGCCATCACTGGAATCGGCCCTATACATCTGGGGGGTCGGTCCTGCCCATTCTCTGCCCAGCCTCCGCCCCCGCACCACCCCATTCCTCGCAGCATCCACAGCAGCTCTGTAAGTGCAGTGGGGCCTGGAGGCAGCATATACTGAGGGTGGATAGTGGGACATCCAGCCCTGCTATTTGCCTTCATGAATCGGGCCCATAGTGATTCAGACCATTTTTAAAATTGTAAAGTGCAATGGAAGATATATCATTCTTTGAAAACAGCTACTACTGCTACTTATCTTTCGTATAATGCTAAAAGACATATGTAGCGTTGTACACATACATGGAAGAAACTGTCCCTGTTCAGTAAAGTTTACAATCTTTTCAAGAAAGAAATGGACAAACACAACAGACAGGGGACTAGAACTGAAGGGAAATAGTTATAACACACAAGGGTGGTAAACAAAGGATTAAGGGAATCAGGATCCAAAAACAGCCTCAAAGAGGTGCTTTTCTTTCCAGAATTTGACTATGAAGACGGCATTTCATGTAACCTTTTTTAAGAAATTAACGTCATCTTTCCCACTTCTGGTACATTAAATAAAGGACAGTTACCCGGTTACCCATTATGACTCTGTAGAGAAAAGCAGGCTACAGATTCACTAAGGCTGGAATTTTGTCACACGAATAGCGGGGTTGGACGTTCAGACTGGCCGTCCAATCTGCACTCAGCCCCGAGACATGATTCTGTCGCCAGTGCTCCCCGCACATACACAGTGTTTGTGCAAGGAGTGCTGGATAGGGAGTGGGAGGGGGCAGAGCGGAGGAGTGGCCTGCTGCCGGGACGTACATAGGCCATTCAGGTCAGGCCTCTGTACATCCCCCAGCATAGAAATGGACGCCTACCTTATTCCACCCCACCCTGATGGTGGAATAAGTGCCGGGCACCGCAGTCTGCTATCCCCAGCCCTTCGCACACACTGGTGATGGCCTCCGGGGACACTGTCTCCGTGATCCAGCCCATTTGGGCCACAAGGGCTAAGAGATGAGTGGGCAACTGAGGCCGATCTTGCCCATGGCATTCTGAGCCACCGGATAGATGGCCAGTTGCTATGGTGCTCAGACGCTATTGCTCACTAGCCCCAGCAGTAGCGTTCGAGCAAGGGGATGGGCAGGCTCCGTGTCTTCTTCCCTATGGAATCTGGGGAGTGCCAGGATGTACATCTTCCCGATTCCATCTTCGCGGGTACGTCCCCGGCCCCGCTAAGTTCTGTGCATGCTTGCACGGCACAGAATTGGCCTCTAAACAAATAAACTAAATGAACAGTTCTCTTCCCAGAGGTTTTCTTTAACTATTACCAATAGTTGGTAAATATCAGAACAATACTCTTATATTTGTGTTCACATGGGTTCATATGATGGTTCCAGTGAAATCTCTGATGTCCTCAAGGTAGTGCTAGAACTTGAAGCAATTTCATCAGAGGAAGCATCTCACGCTGTAGTCCTCTTTGGATCATTTTGACCCAAAAACCAGTAGAGTCTCTCAAACATTGAAAAGCCTTATTATAGAGAATCATAAACTCAAAAACATAACTGAAATCCTATCTAATCCCATACTGAGTGAGGAAATCTTCCATAAAATCATATGTGTTATGGGCTTGATATTCATTTGGGCAGGCTATGCGCCATGTCAGCGCATAGCCCTGCCTACTGACCCTTAGACCTGGACATTCAATGCTGCAGTGACAGCATTGAATATCCGGGTTTGGCGCTGAGAGCATTCAGCTGCAGAGCATAACCGGGTAGCGATGGTATTGGACCACTGCCTAGTTAGCGATCCATGGCTAAAACTAGGCGAGCCAAAAGTTGGCCTAGTTTTAGCCGCGGAGTGCTAAAAGGGTAGCAGTAGTCACTGCCTCCGCCTCACCCTAGAATGCCCTCAACTCGCTGTGATGCTAACCGCATAACATAGGTGCACATAGGGGACTTACACAGGGATATTCAACAGCATTAACCATGTATGTGCCGTTGAATATCCACATCTAAGGCATTTACATGGTTTACTAGGCTGTAAACTGTATAAATGCCCTTTGAATATCGGGCCTTGTGTTTCTAGCTACATATCAAAGCTCGGTAAATCATTTTGTTTCTGTAACTCAATATCAAAATTAAGAATATTAAATTACCCACCCTAGTGACTCAGGAGAGCAGCACAGAACAGAGAATTTCAGATATCTTATTGCTCAAAATTTGTTAAATCTGTGCTCACATTCTCTATATTTCTAACTCTAAATGCCATCTCTGAGCTGGATCACCTAACAACCAAGGAATCAATATTCATCTGGTGTAGCGACCATATCAGTTTAACAATCAGCACGTAATATGTTGCGCAATGACATTGAAAATATATAAATAAATAAATATATATATGGTATGTTTGTAAACTTCTGCACAGTTAATGCATGTTTCCCACACGTGTATTTGGGGCCTGTTTTGTAAAGTGAAATATGCACGTACTTTACTTTATAAAATAAGGGCTTAAAGACACACAACAATCTAGAAACATAGAAACATGATGGCAGAAGAAGACCACATGGCCTATCTAGTCTGCCCTTCCATATCAACCATTAGAAGAGTCCCCTTTTTTCCTTTAGAGATTCTATAGAAACATGATGACAGAGTTGCACTAACTCTAGAGCCAACTACCCAAAAAATTCCAATCTAATGAAAGAACAATCTCTCTATACCTTATTTTTGTTGGAGCTGCCAATCTCACTGAAAAGAACAAGTCTGTTCACCACCGTGGCTTCTCCGTTTTAATCAAATAATGTGTAAAAACAGCTTGTATTTGTACTTAGCTATTAAACTAGCTTCTTTACAAGCTGTTCAAGATACCGCAAAAATCCAAAGTAGACAGTAGACGATGTGTCACGTTTCGGATTTCAAAATCAGGAACCCTGCCTCAAGTCCATCCAAATGTGGTAAGTCTTGAGCCGGCGTAAATACTCACCCTGAGATGTATCAGAAACACTCAGAAGTTGTAATAATTTATAACTTATATGTGGAAATTTAGGCCCCGCCACGCTTTGCTCCAGCTCCACTCCTTTGCACACCCAAACAGAAAGTATGCAAGATGGGACTTACGCGCATGCTTGCAGAATAGCAGCTGTCTAAGGGCAGCTGTGTGTGTGTGTAAAAATACCCATTCATGCACACAAGTCCTTTAAAATAGGGACTTGCATAACAAGCAATTAACTTTCCACGTGTTTCTTATAAAATCAGTCCCATGGAGGGTATTATAAAAAAGGTGCCTAGTTTAACATGCCTTTTAAGGCACCTGTGTGAACATTAGACACCAACCTTTTTTTTTATAAAATGCCAGTGGCCAAATACACATAGTAACTTACAACACGATCATTAATCCCAGCTGTAGGGCTGTATAAACGCCCGCACCTCGATTTATAAAGAACCTAGCGGAATGACTGAATGAATTCTTTGCTTCAGTCTTTACTGAGGAAGATGTAGGGATGTTACCCATGACTGAAGTGTTTTTTAAAGGTGCAGAAGAATTGAAGGAAATATCGATACATCGGGAAGATGTATTACAACTATTAGATAAACTGAAGAGTAGCAAATCACCTGGGCCGGATGGTATACATCCAAGGGTGTTGAAAGAACTGAAATATGAGATTGCAGACCTGCTATTAGTAATCTGTGAATTTTCATTAAAATCATCTGTAATACCTGAAGATTGGAGGATCGCCAATGTAACGGCAATTTTTAAAAAGGGTTCCAGGGGTGATCCGGGAAACTACAGACCGATAAGCCTGACGTCACTACTGGGAAAAATGGTAGAAACCATCATAAAGAACAAAATTACTCAGCATGTAGATAGTCATGGCCTAATGGGAGACAGCCAATATGGCTTTAGACAAGGAAGATCCTGTCTTACTAATCTTTTATGTTTTTTTGAGGGTGTGAATAAACAGGTGGACAAAGGTGAGTCGGTTCATATAGTGTATCTGGACTTTCAGAAAGCCTTTGACAAAGTCCCTCATCAGAGACTTTTGGCAAAACTAAAGAGTCATGGGATAGGAGGCAGTGTACTATTGTGGATCAGGAACTGGTTAAAAGATAGAAAGCAGAGGGTAGGGCTAAATGGCCAATTTTCCCAATGGAGAAAGGTGAATAGTGGTGTACCCCACGGATCTGTGCTGGGTTCGCTGCTTTTTGACATATTCATAAATGACCTGGAAAGGGGAATAACGAGTGAGGTTATCAAATTTGCAGATGACACAAAACTATTTAAAGTTGTTAAAACTCAAGAGGATTGTGGAAAATTGCAAGAGGATCTTGATAAATTGGAAGACTGGACTTCAAAATGGCAGATGAAATTTAACGTGGACAAGTGAAAAGTTATGCACCTAGGGAAGAACAACCCAAACTATGGTTACACGATGCAAGGTTCCACATTAGGAACCACCACCCAGGAAAAAGATTTAGTCGTCATTGTGGATATGTTAAAACCATCAGCCCAGTGTGCAGCGGTGGCCAAGAGAGCAAATAGAATGCTAGGTATCATAAGGAAAGGAATGGAAAGTAAAACAAAAGATATTATAATGCCTCTATATCGTTCCATGGTGAGACCGCACCTTGAATATTGTGTGCAGTTTTGGTCATTGTATCTTAAAAAGGATATAGCATTATTAGAAAAGGTTCAGAGAAGAGCCGCCAAAATGGTAAAGGGGATGGAAGGATACTCCTATGAAGAAAGGCTAAAAAGGTTAGGGCTCTTTAATCTGGAAAAGAGACGGCTGAGGGGAGATATGATAAAAGTCTATAAATAAATGAATGGAGTGGAACGGGTAAACATAGATCGATTGTTTACCTTATCAGAATATAGAAAGACTAGGGGACATGCAATGAAGCTACAGGGTAAACTATTTAAGACTAATAAAAGAAAATATTTCTTCACTCAACATGTAATCAAACTCTGGAATTTGTTACCGGAGGATGTAGTAAAGGCTGTTAGTGTAGCTGGGTTTAAAAAAGGTTTGGACAGGTTCCTGGAGGAAAGGTCCATAAACAATTATTAAGAAGGGACCCAGGATATCAATGCTTGACCCAGTACAAGCATTGTGGAACCTGTGTCTTTTGGGGAAACTGCTAGGTACCTATGACCTAGATTGGCCACTGTTGGAAACAGGATACTGGGCTTGATGGACCTTGGTCTGACCCAGTATGGCATATCTTATGTTCTTATGTTCTTATAACACCCATAAATTATAATATTTTATCATTTATGCATGTACTTTATTGCTCTGCCAATGCTGCACCCAGATGGCTTGTTGTAGAAGACCAGCTAGCATCAGAGTATGTGCCGTGTTGGCATGGGGTGGACTTTCACTGCGGGTACATACGTAGGTGGAGTTTGTATGGGGCATGGGTAGAGAGCAAAAGTACATGTGTGGATTATAAGCTGTTATAACTTCTGCTTGTTCTTTGAAAAATCTCTGCATGGCATTTACGCCAAACCTAGGGCTGGTGGGACGCTTATACTAACGTTTTATAAAGAAAAGCAGGTGCCTCAGGATATCTGGTAGGCATACAATGGTTTTTGGATTATGTGTTTGACGTGACACATTGCTGGCATAGTTTGCACTTATTTATAATTCTCTGATACAGACTTCAATTCAGACCCACTAACGCAGCCGTGATATACCAAAATGAAAGTACCCAGTTTATTTATTTATTTATTTTTATTTATTAACAATTCTTATATACCGCACTATTAGACATCAGCGCAGTTTACATTGAACAGAAAACATCCGACAATTTACATATGTCTGGTCATTACATTTAACAGGAAGTATAAACTTGGCAAATAGGGGAAACTATATACAAAGGTGTGGAACATTGAGTTAAGGAACATTGAGAGCTGTGGTCATTCTCCATTTGCGTCCCTTTGCATCTCACATGCCTTAAAGTAGGTGCCAAGTTATAAAATTACCCTCCACATGTTGTCGCTGCAGCATCACTATCCATTTCACTTAGGCCTTGTAGCGCTATACAAGTGACTAGTTTAGTAGTAGTTACTCAGCATGCCGAAACTAAGCAGATAAGCTATGTGGAAAGCAGCTGAATATCACTCATTTGGCAATTTTAAACTCCTTCTTCACTCCCCTCCAAACCCAACCCTACATTATAAAGAATGTATTGTGCCCTTCCGTTAGCCTTTCAGTTAACTTTCTATATAATTTCTAGAACTGTTTGGCTACTAAAATGGTTAGTGGTCTTCGTTATAAAGCATATGAGGACAGACTTAAGGATCTTAATATGTACACCTTAGAGGAAAGGTGGATTAGAGGTGATATGACTGAGACATTTAAATACCTCCGTGAATTAAATGCACAAGAGGAGAGCCTCTTTCGATTGAAAGCAAGCTCTGCTACAAGAGGATATAGGATGAGAGTGAAAGGGGATAGACTCGGGAGTGATATGCAGAAATATTTCTTTACAGAGTGAGTGGCAGATGCATGGAATAGTCTCCCAGTGGCGGTGGTAGAGATGAGGACAGTATCTGAATTCAAAAAAGCATGGGACAAACACAGAGGATCTCTAAAGGAAAAAAGGGGACTGTTGTCTTTGTTGATATGGAAGGGCAGACTAGATAGGCCATGTGGTCTTTTTCTGTTGTCATGTTTCTATGAACTACAAAAGTGATTGGCAGCCAGAGAACCAGTAGCTGGCTGCCAGTGAATGTATAACCGGCTTTGAATATTCTCATGTGAATACTCTAGATTTATTTCCACTTGGCTTAGTTTCTTAGAGCAACTCCTCACTCTCAAAAACCAGTCTTCTCCTTTTAAAGTCACACTATGCTCACCTTGAGTAGCCCTTTGATACTCCTCAGACAAGTAGCAATAACCGATTAGCTGCCCTCAGGCAAGTAGTGGCTGTATTCATTTAGCAACATTTAAACTCAAAACCGATTGGTCGAACAGATTAAAATGGGTCCTGAATGTTTTAAGGGAATGAGGTAGATCGATTGTCACCTAGAGCTGCCTAACAAATCCATTTTAACAGAAATCGTCACAGAAAGAACCATTCCCAGTACAGTTACCTTAACATTTTTTCACTTCTATTTGATTTCCCTAATCTTCTAAAGGTTGGTAAGATTTCCAGAATCAGTAGTAAACATTGTAACTCCTGTTGCAGTGTTTTTGAAGCAGGTATAAAATTCCCTTTGTGATCTGTTTTCCTCCCTTTTAAAAGATTCTTTAGGGCAAACGTTTTCCAAAATAGTAAAGCTCTTTATGTCCGGTACATTATGAGAGATCAGCTCTGAATGTTTTGCTGAAAATGAAGGTACAAAACCTTCTTTTCAAGTCCTGTCAAAAAAGATGTCCGTTTACAAACTTCCGTAGAAAAGAAGAGATGTCTGCCAAAACATTTATGAACCTATTTGCTAAACAAAAGTCCAAAGAAAACCCAGCATACAATGAACCACAAATAAATTTTTTTGTTGGAATGGCCAGCACAGTGTGCAGGATTGTACCAGCCACCACAGTGGCCCGTCCTTTTTAATCAATTATAATACAAATTTAAAACAGCTCTCATTGAAAAACGGCTGTACTTAGCTGTGCAGAAAAACTTTTCGGCTGGACGAATGTTGTTTGCAGCGATAAATCGATGTTTGCCTCAGCAGGTCAATAAGGTAACGACGTGTCACGTTTCGGGGGTATCCACATCAACCCCCTGCTTCAGGTCAGACCTCTGAATAGTAAAGAACATCAGCCTGACATACACAGCCTAAATGGTGGTTTTTATAAATACCTGGCTGCCGGTAAAAATCACAAAATAGGACACACCTGCCCAATGTGAAGTGCCAAAAAAAGGGGAACCAATCCAGTCAAAGAGATGAAACCACCAATCAGATTCCACCTCCCGATGAGAAAGGTTAATAGGCAGTTGAGAGAACCTATCCAGAGGGAAAACCCCCCTTCTCTTAATCCAGCTGAAAATCAACGAATGGTATACCAGTCGATCTGCTGGTTTAGTCCATGTGGAGCAACTGAATTTAATCTAAATATCCATCTTTGTTCCAAGTTCTGCAAACGTTGGATCCGATCCCCACCACAGGGATCTAAAGGGACATAATCGAGAACTCGCCAACGGAGATCCACAAATGCATGAGAATGCTCGAGGCAGTGGCTGACTAAGGGAGCTGTCAGATGTCAGGCTGATGTTCTTTACTATTCAGAGGTCTGACCTGAAGCAGGGGGTTGATGTGGATACCCCCGAAACGTGACACGTCGTTACCTTATTGACCTGCTGAGGCAAACATCGATTTATCGCTGCAAACAACATTCGTCCAGCCGAAACGTTTTTCTGCACAGCTAAGTACAGCCGTTTTTCAATGAGAGCTGTTTTAAATTTGTATTATAATTGATTAAAAAGGACGGGCCACTGTGGTGGCAGGTACAATCCTGCACACTGTGCTGGCCATTCCAACAAAAAAATTTATTTGTGGTTCATTGTATGCTGGGTTTTCTTTGGACTTTTGTGGTTGTTGGACCCAGTTTCGAAGCATTTATTATTCACTTTGGTGCCTATTTGCTAAACAGCATCAGGTGTTTAACATGGACTTCAATATACAATAACAGTTAATTCTGAAGTTAAAAACAGTTAGTGCATCATGTTAACAGTGCACATTAACTGTGCTATTGAACAGCCAGCACCAAATTTGCAAATAGGGGGATGAGGAATTGGTAGGTAGTACACGCTGCAGTTAATATGACCATCATTAAGGTGCATTAATTGTTCACATGAGCACCTCAAGAGGTTCAGTTAACTGCATTTCATTTTAGTGGTTGTGCCATTAACACATAGTAATGACCATTGCCTCACATTAACTGCATAGCTCCCTTCCCCAAAGTGCAGGGAATGGCTCTCACTGCTGTTTTATTAAAGTACCGGGAAGGTCTCTATGCTTTTATAAAATATTAGTGGAGATTTGAATGCACAGACTTCAATTCCATTTTCTGACATGGTTGAGTTACATAAGATTATGCTCCATATTTGTTCAAAATAATTTTTAAAGGAAGTCTTTGCCTTATGCAGATGTTTTTTTGCAATGGCTGTTTTTTAAATAACTTTATTGTGCCTGAATATAATATGCCTTGAAGTACTGCTGGAAAGATATGAGCGAAATCTAAAAAAATAAGACACCACGCTTTAAGTCACTGAAATCTGTCTCAGAGCCCTTCTAGAACTTAGAGTTCCACAGATATTTAGAGAACTCCAAAAGCCAATTCTTTTGCTAAATTTTAATTAAATACAACCCGAGTTGCCAGAAATTTAGGAGGTAATTTTATCAAGTAATTTCCAAGCACCTATGGCCACAAATGCACCTAATTTACCTCTTATAAAATACTGACTGGAGTAAAAGTATGTGCGTTGAGATGGGTAGGAGTGGCTAGGGGCGTGGTCTGGACAGAGCATGGGAGCAGTTTGCATGTTTCGGTGTGCATACTTGCGTAACATACATGCGATCATTTGCGCCTTCTTGTCAGCCAGTGTAAGTGATCCTGACAACATTTAAGGCACATTCTTTGCCACGTACGCTAGACAAGTAGATGCCTAATTGTCTTTATAAAATAGCGCATTACCCTCTTCGTGGGTCATTTTTTATCAACCTAGTTTAATTGAAGGTAGGTTCCTGTTTTTAACTTATTTTATAAAGACACATAGGTGTCCAGATATCCTGCAGAAATGGCACCTAGATTGAGGATGTGGACATCAGGCCTGTTCTCAAGCAGACGCAAATGTTAGCATGGGCTTTGTATGCATTTAGGGACATGCTTACTAAGCTGTGCTAGCTGTTAATGTGGCCGTGAGCTTGCAAAATGCCTATGTTAACAGTGCAGGGTTAATTCGGTACTATATGCGTAGCGTGCAATGGAGGGAAATGGGCGGGTTAGGGGCAGAGCATGGGCAAGTCTGAAAAGCACGTTTAGCATGGGCATTGATATTACGCATTCGCCTTCAGTACTGAAGATAGCGTGGCTGCAGTTAACACCACCTTTCTCCAGGAACAAGCAGGAAGTCAGTCCTCACATATGGGTGAGGTCGGCACCAACGGAGCCCTCGCAGAAGCGCCCCCCCAGCTTTCAAAGAAAGCCTTTGGGAGATGCTACCACACATGCATGGTTCCCTTCCCACCCAAGGATGCCATCTTGCTTAGTCTTCTTTTTTCCGCGGAGCCCTTCAGACGTCTGTCTGGCTTCTCCCCGGAAAAAGTTGATTTTTCAGCCTGAGTTTCATACTTGCCTCTGGTACTGCACCAGTACTCTTCTCGCCACCCAACCTCGCTGTCTTCATATCGAGTTTGAGCAGGCGGGGCTCCCACTGGAAGGCCGAGTCACGGCGCGCCGTGTCAGGGCCTTGGCAGCCTCGGTGGCAAACTTGCGCTCCGTCCCGATGGTGGACATCTGCCGGGCCGCCACCTGGTCTTCAGTCCATACCTTTTGCTGCCCATTACTGCCTGGAAAGGGAGTCCCGATGGGACAGTGCCTTCGCCAGGCTGTGCTCCGTAATCTTTTGGAGGTTTAGGCGACTCCTACCCTCCGACCCTTCTGTGTTCAGGGTACCGGAATGGTGGTTTCCATCGGACACAGAGGTCCTACTGTAGTCTGTAGCTATGGATTTAATTGCTGCTGCTCACAGCTCCCCTTGAGGCTGACCGTGTTTTTCGCTATTGGCTTTCGGTAGCCTGTAGCTGGGGCTTTCCGTATGTAAGAAATGACTTCCTGCTTGTTCCCAGAGAAAGCGTAGTTATTCACCTGTAACAGGTGTTCTCTGGGGACAGCAGGAATCGGTCCTCACAACCCTCCCTACTCCCCTTGGAGTTGCTTCTTTACCATCTTTTATTTATTTTGCCATCTTTTAGCTATGTCATCTGACTGAACAAGATGGCACCCATGGGCAGGAAGGGGACCACGCATGTGTGGTAGTATCTCCCAAAGGCTTTCTTTTAAAGCTGGGGGGATGCTTCCGTGAGGGCGCCGTCGGTGCCGACATCACCCATATGTGAGGACTGATTCTTGCTGTCCCCTAAGAACACCTTACAGGTGAGTAACTACAGTACATTTAATGCATGGTGATGCCGGCATCCGCGATGCTGCCAGCGTGCACTGGAGCCCGAATCAGTGCACTGGGGCCATGCTGTACACACCCAAAACGAGCACTAGCACAGCTTAGTAAACATGCCCCTTACTGTATATTTTAGAACGTATGTTTTTCATTGCTGATGCATATTAAGAACTTGAAGTTTCAAATACTTCCTGTACTGCAAAGATACTGCAGTCTTACACCAGCAACTCCGAGGTATGGATATCCGAAAGAGGACTTATAAAAGCAAATCCAGGCACAGAGATTATTCTGTGTTTTATATATTGGTAGAATTATCTAATGAAAGAGTGAAGCCTTGCATGGGCCCTAACAGAAGGAGGAATGGAAATGAAGAAACAGTCATACTGACATTTGAAGATAACGTTGGGATTGCTGCTGCTTTGAAGTGTAATTAAATGCAAACTGTAAGGTGCTAGTCAAAAAGAAAGAGAGAGCAGCTGGTTTCAGAGTGTGCTTAGCACGTACAGTAGTGTGAACTTAAAAGCAGGGTATCCACAGGTGGCCATGTCTGTGGTTTGCATTCGTCTTATCTCTGGAAAGTGTTGCTGCAAAGTAATGATGCTGCAAGTGGAGAGTGGAAAAACTGAAAGAAGCTGGCAAAATATGCAAAAACTGAAGAATATGCTTCATTTTAAGGAGGTCTTGATCTGGACCCCATCATCATTTTGCATAGATGGGATATATGTCTCAAACAAGATGAATAATGGCTTATGTTCCTGTTAACTTCTTTGGACGACTTTGGGCCAGGAAGGTTGCATGTCAAAGGACATACTCATCTTTTCTGACTCTGGGGAGTATTTTTAAGCTCGGATCTAAATAAAGTCAAGAGATCTTTTTTTGTGTAACTGGGTCTCTAATGTGAAGATTAATATATTTTCTTTATAAGTTTTCATCCTGAACAATGAGTTTTTGATCTGCAATTGGAATAATGAGGGACCAAAGTCAACCCATTTTGTGCCTTAGTCTCAAGTAAGTTGCATGTATGATAAGTTTCTAAAAACAAAATAGACTAACCAGGATTAATAATTAGATTTAGAATAGTTATAAGTACTTTGTTTTAAAAAATGTCATTTGAAACATTGAAATAAGACACCAGGTAGAAGACCAAACAAAGCAGAAAAGATGACTATTAATTGCCTTTCGGAGAAAGATGCCATGGCAACCCAAAGAAGCAATTATTTTTTTAAGTTTCAACTTATAAGAACATAAGAACATAAGATATGCCATACTGGGTTAGACCAAGGTCCATCAAGCCCAGTATCCTGTTTCCAACATTGGCCAATCTAGGTCATACGTGCCTAGCAGTTTTCCCAAAAGACACAGGTTCCGCAATGCTTGTACTGGGTCAAGCATTGAAATCCTGGGTCCCTTCTTAATAATGGTTTATGGACCTTTCCTCCAGGAACTTGTCCAAACCTTTTTTAAACCCAGCTACCCTAACAGCCTTTACTACATCCTCCGGTAACAAATTCCAGAGTTTGATTACACGTTGAGTGAAGAAATATTTTCTTTTATTAGTTTTAAATAGTTTACCCTGTAGCTTCATTGCATGTCCCCTAGTCTTTCTATATTCTGATAAGGTAAACAATCGATCTACGTTTACCCGTTCCACTCCGTTCATTAATTTATAGACTTCTATCATATCTCCCCTCAGCCATCTCTTTTCCAGGTTAAAGAGCCCTAACCTTTTTAGCCTTTCTTCATAGGAGTATCTTTCCATCCCCTCTACCATTTTGGTGGCTCTTCTCTGAACCTTTTCTAATAACGCTATATCCTTTTTAAGATACGGCGACCAGAATTGCACACAATATTCAAGGTGCGCTCTCACCATGGAACGATATAAAGGCATTATAATATCTTTTGTTTTATTTTCCATTCCTTTCCTCATGATACCTAGCATTCTATTTGCTCTCTTGGCTGCCGCTGCACACTGGGCCTAGGGTTTTAACATGCTATCCACAATGACGCCTAAATCTTTTTCCTGGGTGGTGGTTCCTAATGTGGAACCTTGCATCGTGTAACCATAGTTTGGGTTGTTCTTCCCTAGGTGCATAACTTTGCACTTGTCCACATTAAATTTCTTCTGCCATTTTGATGCCCAGTCTTCCAATTTATCAACATCCTCTTGCAATTTTCCACAATCCTCTTGGGTTTTAACAACTTTAAATAGTTTTGTGTCATCTGAAAATTTGATAACCTCACTCGTTATTCCACTTTCCAGGTCATTTATGAATATGTCATAAAGCAGCGGACCCAGCACAGATCCCTGGGGTACACCACTATTCACTTTTCTCCATTGGGAAAACTGGCCATTTAGACCAACCCTCTGATTTCTATCTTTTAACCAGTTCTTGATTCACAGTAGTACACTGCCTCCTATCCCATGACTCTTTAGTTTTGCCAAAGGTTTCTGATGAGGGACCTTGTCAAAGGCTTTCTGAAAGTCCAGATACACTATATCAACCGACTCACCTTTGTCCATTGACATCTGTCCTTTTAAGGAATATTATTTTTATTGTTATTGTTATCAAAATCTGTGAACTCAACTTTTATTGAAATGAATATTCTCCAGGACCAAGCAGGAAGTCAGTCCTCACATATGGGTGACGTCGGCGCCGATGGAGTCCTCGTGCAGAGCATTTCCCCAGCTTTCGAAGAAAGCCTTTGGGAATTGCAGCGCGTATGCGCGGTCCCCTTCCCGCCAAAGGGTGCCATCTTGCTCAGTCTTCTTTTTTCCGCGGAGCCCGACGGACGTAGTTCGTTTTTCGCCGAGGAAAAAATTGATTTCCCTGTTTTTTGTACTTCTCCTTCGGTTCGACGCCGGATCCTTTTCCCGCCTGGGCCCAATACGCCGGTATCGAGCCCCCTCTCCCTTTTTCGGTTTTTGTCCTTCGTGACTAGCGTTCGCGCCATTTTTTCTTTTTTCACTGGCAGCCCTATCTTTTGACCTCGCAGGGGCCCTTTTTCCCCTGATGGCTGCCAGCGGGTTTAAAAAGTGTGATCGTTGTAAGAAACGTATGTCTCTTACCGACAAACATGACTGCTGCCTCCGCTGCCTCGGACCCGATCATGACCCGATGATATGTGGTCCGTGTGGCAAAATGTCCTTGAAGGCGTTGAGGAGTCAGCAGCACCAGAAGGATAGGATCTTCTCTGACTCCGCGTCAGGAGGGAGGAGTGGTCTAGTGGTTAGGACAAGGTACTTCAGGCCGGAGGGCCGGGGGTTCAAGTCCCACCTGGGGACAGCAATCTCAGGCCTATAGGCACTCCTTGTGGTCTTGGGCAAGCCACTTAACCCTCCATTGCCCATGTTCCCTGTAAGTATTAACGTATGTGTGTCATATCCCCTCGTGTTAAATATATCCCCCAATTGACCGCTTTGACCCAGTGAAAAGCGGAATATAAATACAGCTAAATAAATAAATAAATAAATGTCTCGGGACTCCGGCCCCGAGCAGCGTCGGGGCTCCTCTGAGCGGGGATCTCCTTCACGGGAACAACGCAGGAAGAAGAAACCCATGAGGGTGGCGTCGGTGGATGCTCCTGGTTCCTCGAGAGCCAGGTCGCATAGCCCCGATAGCCGTCCCGGGTCTTCGGAGTCAGAGAGGCCTGCCAAGCAACCTCGTCTCGAGATGGAGTCTCCTGGACACGTGAGTGCTGTTGTCCTCGTGGACTCTCCTCCAAGGGAGCCGACGTTGGGCCCGATGCTGTCGGGGCCCGAGTCGGGGGCTGCTGGGTCTCCTGAGCTCGGACTCAGGTTGACGGCCTTGGAGAGCAGCCTCGCTGCCTTCATGGAACAGCAGCGAGCATTGATCACCGGTCTCACCGGTGCATCTGCCCCGACCACCGGGACATCGACGTCCAAGTCGACCCCGGAGGCTGAGCTGATCCTCGAGTCCATGCGGGCTCGAGTCGATCCTCGGCCGCGGTCTCCCTCGGCCTCCTATTTGGGACCGAGGTCGTTGACGCTGGTACCCTCGGCATCGGGGCGGAGGGCATCGGTGCCCGCCCGACCGGAGCCGCTCGACACTTCCTCCGAGGAGTCGGGCTGGGAGACGGAGGATGAAGAGTCACCTGACACCTATCGGACTCGGTGTGTCCCATCGGACTCGCCGGAGTCCGAACCTCGGAGACGATCCCCACCGGAGGATACCCGGTTCTCGGACTTCATGCGGGATATGGCCAAGGCCTTGGCCTTCCCCGCGGATCCCGAGGAGGAGCCTCGAGCCAAGGAGCTCGAGGCCCTCCAGTATGACTCTCCCCCGAAGGAGGCCTTTACTGTACCGGTTCCTCCGATGCTGGAGCGGCTGCTCTTCCGCATGTGGGAGACCCCGGCCTCGATGCCGGTGTTAAGCAAGCAGGTCGATTCCATCTATCGAGTCCGCAAGAGCGCCGGGTTCCAAAAGGCACAATTACCGCACCACTCCATGGTTGTGGAATCGGCCATGCATCGACTGAAAAGTCAGAACATGCACTCCTCGGTGCCTCCCGGCCGGGAGGCCCGGAACCTGCATGCCCTCGGTAAGAAGTGCTTCCAGGGCTCTATGCTTGCTTGCCATGTCCAGATATACCAGCTCTACATGGGCATGTATCTCCGAGACCTGGCAAAGGAGATTGCCGGGTTCTCTGCTGGTCTCTCCGAGGAACCTTTGCAGAGGTTCCCGGCCTTGTCCACCGGTATTCGAGAGTGCTCGAAGTTTATCTCTCGAGCAGCCTACAATGACTTCGAGGCTTCGGCCTGAGTAGCCGGGGCCGGCATCGGTGCCCGACGACAGGCTTGGCTACAGTCATCCGACCTCGAGCCACGGGTACAGGACAAGTCGGTCGATGTCCCCTGCCAAGGTGAAAACCTCTTTGGCAAGCCCATGGCTGAAAAGGCTGCAGAACTCGAGACCGAGACTCTGACCAGGACTAGGCTGTCCAGAAAAACCTCTGCCCCTTCTCAGAAAAAGAAGGGCTCGGGAAAAAAGACCTTTTTACCCGAGGAAGTCCTCTGCCTATAAACAATACCCTCATTATCAGGCCTCTACAGCTCCCCAACAGGGTCAGCAGGCCAAGGGGCAGGGTCATGGGCCCTGTAGGCAGAAGGCCCCCAAGCCACCAACACCAGCCCCTGCTCAGCAGGGTGGGGGTTTTTGACTCAGAAAGCATAGCCTCTTCTCCTCAGCTGGCTTCTCTCAGCACAGGAGGCCGGCTGGCTCACTTTGCCCACAGGTGGTCCGCCATCACATCAGATACCTGGGTGCTTCATATAGTCCAAAAGGGCTGTCTTCTCCATTTTCACCAGGTACCTCCCTCCTATTTTCCAAGACTCCCTCTGCACAGGGACCTACTCCTTCTGCTAAAGGAACAGGCTGTGGAACCGGTGCCCCACCACCTGAGAGGTCAAGGCTTTTATTCCAGGTACTTTCTGGTATCAAAAAGAACAGGGGGCCTCAGACCCATCCTAGACTTGCGCAACCTCAACAAGTTCCTGGAGAGGGAAAAGTTCAAGATGCTTACCCTTGGAATCCTGCTGCCCTACCTCCAGCAGGGAGATTGGCTATGCTCCTTAGATCTAAAGGATGCTTATACTCACATCCTTATTCATCCAGACCACAGACAATATCTCAGATTTGTTGTGGGGGGAAACCACTACCAGTACAGAGTACTACCCTTTGGCCTAACCTCCGCTCCCAGGGTGTTCACCAAGTGCCTGGCGGTGGTGGCGGCCTACCTGAGGCTTCAAGGTCTTTTTGTGTTTCCATACCTGGACGACTGGCTTATAAGGGGCCAGTCTTCCCAGGAGGCCAATCAAGCCACCCTTCGCACTGTGGCTCTGCTTCAGCACTTGGGGTTTGTCATAAACTTCGCAAAGTCCACTTTGCTCCCATCCCAGAACTTAGAATTCATAGGAGCAAGGCTGGACACTCTTCAGGCGAAGGCTTTTCTGCCAATGGACAGAGCCCACAGGTTGATGGATCTAGCCAGGCAGTTTCACAGCAATTCCCTGGTCTCCGCCAGGCAATTCCTGAGACTTCTCGGCCATATGGCTTCCACGGTTCATGTAACCCCCAATGCCCGCCTGCACATGCGGCCTGCTCAGTGGAGCCTTCGAACTCAGTGGCATCAAGCCACAGGAAGCCTTGCAGACTCAGTAAGAATATTCGCTCTGCTCGTCTCCTCTCTGCAATGGTGGCTTCATCTTCCGAATCTGGTACTCGGAGTGGTTTTTCAATCCCCTCCGCATTCTCAAGTGCTGACGACAGATGCTTCTCTTCTAGGTTGGGGAGCACATTTCCAAGGGGCATGTACTCAGGGTCTCTGGACCCCTTGGGAGGCTGCTCAGCAGATAAACTTCCTGGAGCTACGGGCGATACGCCTAGCTCTGAGAGCCTTCTCCCACCTCACATCTCACCAGTCTGTACTGGTCCAGACGGACAATCAAGTTGCCATGTTCTACGTGAACAAACAAGGAGGCACAGGCTCCTTCCTTCTCTGTCAGGAGGCACAACGGCTGTGCTCTTGGGCCGTCAATCACGGAATCCTCCTCAAGGCTGTCTACTTCCCAGGTCAAGAAAATTACCTGGCGGACAGACTGAGCAGGATCCTGCAACCACACGAATGGAGATTGAATCCGTTGGTGGTTCAGCAGATCTTTCTCAGGTGGGGCCTCTCCACCATGGATCTTTTCGCCAGTCCTCTGAACCGGCAACTCCCGAGATTCTGTTCCAGACAACCGCATCCTCTCAGAGTAGCAGCGGATGCGTTTCTGATTCCGTGGTCCCAAGGCCTACTGTATGCGTTTCCTCCCACGCCACTAGTGTCCCGAACACTGTTCAAAGTCCTCAGGGACGGGGCCTCAATGATTCTGATAGTCCCCAGGTGGCCGAGGCAACCGTGGTTCCCACTTCTGCTGCAACTGGCGGTGGACACTCCTCTTCCTCTGGGGATTCAACACGATCTCCTGTCTCAAGAACAGGGATCTCTCTTGCACTCCAACCTCCAGTCCCTTCATCTGATGGCCTGGCTGCTGAAAGGGTAGTCCTGGCTCCCCTCCTACTGCCTAGAGAGGTGGAAGACGTAGTCTTAGCCTCTAGACGGCAATCCACCAGGAAATCCTACGCTCTTAAGTAGCGTAGATTCTCCGCATTGTGTGCTCAGCACAGTGAGAATCCCTTCTCGTGCTTGGTAGTGGTAGTATTGCAATATTTGCTTTACCTCACCAATCTAGGCCTTAAGTCCAACTCTGTCAGGGTTCACCTCAGTGCTCTCTCAGCGCACCACTCGCCGGTGGATGGAAGGCCTCTTTCCAACCACCCTTTGGTGGCTCGTTTTCTCAGAGGCCTCCTCCTGCTTAAGCCTCCTTTACGTCCACCAGCCCCTGAGTGGGATTTGAATGTGGTCTTACAGCGGATTACTTGTCCACCATTTGAACCTATGGCTACCTGCCCTCTCCGTTTTCTCTCCTGGAAAACCTTGTTTCTGGTAGCTCTTACCTCTGCTAGGCGAGTAAGTGAACTTCATGCACTAGTGTCTGATCCCCCTTACACTAGGTTCTACAGGAATAGGGTAGTCTTATGGACTCACCCGAAGTTTCTTCCTAAGGTTGTCTCCCCTTTTCACCTCAATCAGGAGGTGGTTCTTCCGACCTTCTTTCCCAGGCCGCATGCCAACCGGGCTGAGATGGTCCTGCATACCCTGGACTGTAGGAGGGCATTATCCTTCTACCTCAACCATACGTGGGAGCACCGGAGGGCTGTTCAGCTCTTCGTTTCTTTTGACCCCAATAAGTTGGGGCTCCCTGTCTCCAAGCGTACTTTGTCCATGTGGGTCGCTGACTGTATCGCCTGGGCTTATGGGGTAGCCGGCCTCTCGTTGGAGGGTCGAGTCACGGCTCATCGTGTCAGGGCGAAGGCTGCGTCAGTGGCTCATCTCCGCTCTTTTCCGTTGGCAGACATCTGCTGGGCCGCTACTTGGTCTTCAAGCCAGACTTTTGCGGCCCATTACTGCCTTGAGAGGGAGTCCCGCAGGGACAGTGCTTTCGGACAGGCAGTACTCCATAATCTCTTTGGGGTTTAGGCAACTCCTACCCTCCGGCCCTGGTGTTGGGCTATCGGTCGTGGGCATTCTCAGAGAAGATTCCTTCCTTCCTTACGTACTGACGAGCTAGAGGGAGCTCATTTTTTCGGCTTGAGGTCTCCGGTAGCCTTTAGCTGGGGAGTCCCATATGTGAGGACTGACTTCCTGCTTGGTCCTGGAGAAAGAGTAGTTACTCACCTGTAACAGGTGTTCTCCAGGAGCAGCAGGAATCAGTCCTCACAACCCTCCCTCCTCCCCTTGGAGTTGCAGTCATATGATTTATTTTGCTAATTTTTTTGCTGTCTTTTAGCTATGTCATCAGACTGAGCAAGATGGCACCCTTGGGCGGAAAGGGGACCACGCATGCGCGCTGCAATTCCCAAAGGCTTTCTTTGAAAGCTGGGGAAATGCTCCGCACGAGGGCTCCGTCGGCACCGACGTCACCCATATGTGAGGACTGATTCCTGCTGCTCCTGGAGAACACCTGTTACAGGTGAGTAACTACTCTAAACACTAAACTGTTTTTGTGTGAAATCCCAGATAAGCCAATGCATTGGTCTTCATACAAATTCGGCTGATTCTCTCAAACCCATAACTGATAAAGGTGATGTGCTTATGAGAGTCCATGATTAAAAAAGAAACCAGTATAGTCATCCTATCATCTCTATCTCATTGATAATATCAAAGCACCTTCATCGCTTTTGTGCTGCACTGATAGTATCTGGGCGTTTGCCATTTTACATTGCTTTCGGAGTTTGTAATTGCTATGCACAGTAATACAAACTGGTAAATCATACCTGTGAGTAGAGAAGTTAAATAAAAGGAAAATAAGGAACCTCCTTACTGTCCTTTTTTGCTTTTATTTAACTACCATTAAGATGGACTAACACAGCAACCACGGTGCTTTATCCAGAAGTGACGTGGAATTTGACGTCGCTGGCGCCTCCCTCGATTTTATAGCCCGATGTTGAATGTTTTGGTGGTACAGCCATTTGGATTTCCGTGATGGTTGTTGAATCTTATGTTTTCACGTATCCAATTCTTATGTGCTGTCTGAGTTTGTATTTCTGTTTTTCTATTTCTAAAATATTAGGGGCATATTTACTAAAGGGTAATGTATGCTGACTTCTATTGGCATACACTAAGTGCTGCCAAGGCCAAAGGAATAAAACTGGCCACAGCAGCACTTAGTGCACACTAATGGACATTAGCATGCGTTAACCTTTCATTTGCATGCCTAACATGGCTTAAGTAGTTTATATCTGCCCTTTTAGGCATCCCCTATGTTTAAGGGACCCTTTTACTAAAGAGCAATGGGGTTTTGCAACTAATGCACGTTTAGTGCAAAAAATAATGCGCAGTAGTTGCAACCTCTGTGTACTAGTTACCGGGGGGGGGGGGGGGGGTATGGTTCAGTATGTACCCTAACATGCCACAGTGGCTTGAGCAGTTACCACAGATGCACTTAACTTCACCTATTGAGGTGGCATTCGGTGAACCTGCACTAATTGTCTTTTTTTATTGGTAGTCATGCTTTACAAAGCAATTAATCATGAAACAACAAAGAAATACGTTCACAATTTGTAACACATAAATAGCAAGGAAACAACCCCCTCTCCCCCTCATATGTTCCTTAGGCCCCATTATGAAGAGGAGAAGCTATCCCATACCTGGAGCCAAATATTTGTCACAACGTTAGGAACTACACCCCAAGAAAAAAAAAGAAACCCATCTAGATAAAGAAAAATAAGGAAACGTCAGGACATCAAACCTTTATTTACCAACAAGGAAGTTCTCCAGTTGCAAGGGTTCTACAAACAAATAACGTGCTCCTTGATGAGCAATTGACGCTTGCAAGGAAAATGAAGAAAAAGGTCCCTCCAGCTGCCACCCTCGTGGCTCAAGCTGAGGAAAACATCTCTTCCGTACTTGGGTAAATCCTTTTAACCACAAAACAAATTTTCTTTCTTATGAAAATATGCTTTCAAAACATTAATTTTATCTACCTCAGTCGAGAATGAAACAATCAAGGTGATTCTGGAGGGTATTTCATCAATGGATGATTTAAGGAAATTAGTCAAATCTAACTCAGTATATTCCCCCACCTGAGCTACCTTGTTCCCAACCTACTACCACTACTGCTAATCATTTATATAGCATTTCAAGGCATACACAGCACTGTACAGATACATATAAAAGACGGTTCCTGCTCGTTACAGCTTACAATCTAATCAAGAGAGACAGTGCAATACCTGAGAAATAAGGGTTCAAACAGGGAAAGAAGATACAAGAAGAACAAAACTCTGGGAGGTAAATGATACAAATTAGCACTGAAGTATCAGCTTCCTGCAGCCTCTAAACTTCTTTACAGCATTTCCTCAAAAGAAACAATGGCGTCAGCAGTCGAGTCTTTGGGAAGTTCAAAAATCTAAGATTTTTACAGCGAAATGAATTCTCCAAAGACTCAAATTGCCTATTTGACATCAAACTATCTTTAACTCCCAAAGATAGAAACATGATGACAGGCCATGTGGTCTTTTTATATCTAGTCTGTTCTTCCATATCAACCACTACAAGAGTCCTCTTTTTTCATTTTCCTTGTGTTTCCTTTAGAGATCCTCTGTGTTCGTCCTCATCTCTACCACTTGCACTGGGAGACTATTCCATGGATCCACCACTCTTTCCGTAAAGAAATATTTCCGCATATCACTCCTGAATCTATCACATGTCCCCTCATAGCAGAGCTTGTTTGCAATCGAAAGAGGCTCTCCCCCTGTGCATTTATGCCACGGAAGTATCTAAACGTCTCAATCATATTATCTCTATCCCGCCTTTCCTCTAAGGTGTACATATTAAGATCCTTAAGTCTGTCCTCATATGCTTTAAAATGAAGACCACTAACCATTTTAGTAGCCACCCTCTGTACTGACTCCAGCCTGTTTATATCCTTTTGAAGGTGTGGCATCCCAAATTGCACACAGTACTCCAAATAAGGTCACACCAAAGACTTATACAGAGGCACTGTCACCTCCTTTCTTCTGCTGGTCATTCCTCTCCCTATGCACCCAAGCATCCTTCTAGCTTTTGCTGTCACCTTTTCTACCTGTTTAGCTACAAAATCAGACAAAATCACACCTAGGTCCTGCTCTTCTTTAGTGGACAAAAGTACTTCACCCCCTATACTATATTGCTCCCTTGGATTGCTGCAGCCCAAATGCATTTTTGCATTTTTTAACATTAGATCTCAGCTGCCAAATTCTAGACCATTCTTCAAGCTTAACTAGATCCCTCCTCATTTTATCTACACCTTCCTGGGTGTCTACTCTATTGCAGATTTTGGTATCATCCGCAAAGAGGCAAACCTTACCCTACAGCCCTTCCGCTATATCACTAACAAAGATGTTAAAAAGAATCGGACCAAGGACAGATCCCTGGGGCACACCACTGGTAACATCCTTCTCCTCAGAGTGAGCTCCATTTACCTGTACCTTTTGTGCCTCCCACTCAACCAGTTTCTAACCCAATCAATAACTTTAGGGTCCATTCCTAGGATGCTCAGTTTGTTAATAAGTAGACTGTGAGGAAGGGTGTCAAAGGCTTTACTGAAATCTAAATCTGAGCCACATTTAGGGCTGTCCCTCGGTCCAACTCCCTGGTCATCCAGTCAAAGAAATTAATCAGATTTGTCTGACAAGACCTGCCTCTGGTGAATCCATGCTGCCTCGGATCCTGTAATCCGCTGGACTCCAGAAACCTCACTGTTTTCTCTTTCAGCAGCACTTCCAATAATTTTCTCACCACCGGCAGATTGTAAAGAGCTAAATTGACCATTGGTTTTACCCAGTCTTTGAGTAATAGCAGATATCTTAACATGCTGAGACTGAAACGTTTTTAACAGACTGCACTGAAAACTGCATTGTTTGATCCTAAAATTCTGTAATCAAGTAATTAGTCTGTGATACAATATTAAGGGTCATAGTTAGCATGTGGTGTTTACCCCCACACTATTCTGCAGTGCTCACCATACCCACTCCTCACCCCAAGCCACCCCCTTACCATCCTGTTACCATCCTGTGTTGGCCCCATGCTAATGGGGTTACCGCGGACCCTAGCACATGCTTCACACCTTCATAAAAGGGCCCTAAATGTGCTTTATTTATAGTATTCTTCTGCAAAATTGTTCTGCTTTAATCCACTTAATTTTGTAATCCTGCTTTGAGCACGAGTATCGTGTAAATTGGGTTATAAATGCAAATAAATAATCAGGAGGCGAAAGTTATTCATTCATTAGAAACCATTGCCCTTTTTAAGGGGACTTGCAGTTTGTCCTTGAAAATATACTAACTGTAGGCAATATGCAAGCACTGCGGCCAGTGGGCAAAAAATTAAAAGAAAAGTTTAAAAAATCCGAAAGGAGTGGAGTAGGATTTAGTGTGCAGATCTGGAGATGCCTATGCTGTAACCCAGCAAGGCAGCCTGCATTAACTCGGTTGCTTAATGCACAGAGGATGGAGGAGATCTCTTCTGTAGCAGCATCCCTCTTCCCCTGGGGGGGGCCTGCTTCTCACCTCACGTTCCCTGAGGGAGAGGGATGCTGCACACAACAAGCGCCATTGGCCGGATCAGAAAGTGCCTGCATCACACTGGAGATCAGGGGCACACCAAGGCTTTGCGGGTCTGTTGACTTAAAAGTAACTAAGCGTATGACGCTCCCTTGCTGTTGCTGCAGCAGCCATGCTACTAACTATGTCCAGGTTTCAGCAAGCTGGATGATTAGAAGTTCTTAGCAAAATGTGTGTGGAAAGCTGTCTGAGCAAACAACTTGCTTTTGTTTTGCTGCTTTTCCTATTGGGTGCCAGCCAGCATTCAGCAGACAGGAGCACCAGGGCATGAACAAAGACATAGATGCTCACGGCAACAGCACTGTCTCTAAGCGTTTAGCGTTCAGAGTGTGAGTGAGCTATGTTGAATGTTTGGCTTTAATGTGGTCTTTCGGTGACTCTCTCTAGCTGTTCAGTAATTTGGTAAGGAAGCTAATGAGATGAACCAATAATTGTTCTCTTCTTTTCCGTTCTCAAAGTAGCTTTTGTGAATTTTGTATTCACATTAACATCTGCAGTGGGGCAGGTAGTTGCATCAGGAATTATAATATTGCACATGCCATTTTTTAGGCAATTACTCGTTTTTTAGTGTGCCACAGAATGACCAGCATTTACCTGTTGCTTTCTTCATATGTTGCAGAGCGTCAAAATTGTGGGCAATTAGCAAATATATTCTACTGAAGTTTGATCTGAGATACAGTCCTCTCTGCCAAGATGTGGTGGGTTCACACTGGAATTACTAGTACTGCTGAGAGTCCCACTATTTTACAGCACTCTGAATTGTACTGTACCATATCATATAACAATAATGTCTTTGCTTCTACCCTCCTTATGGGTTAAAAAATGTTTTTTATTTGTAGAGAAAAATATCAAGTTTTCTGTCAAAATTTACCCCCATATGTCAGACTGATAGCTACTGGAAGACTGCAGTTCTGCTAGTTTTCCAATTTTCTATAAATATCAATTAATTTCATCTTGTGTATGTACGATGAGTGTTGGCATATACTAGTTGACTATCTGTTGTAGCATGCCCAAAGCTGTGAATTATTTTGGCAAGACATATGTAACAATAATGTATATGATTTCTTTTGGCTCAGCATTCCATTATAAAGTTTGGCATACTGCTGACTGAGAAAGTCCTGGAGAAATCCATATGTTTAGCAGAAACTGGAATGGTTGTACTACACATTGGCCGGAAGCGTTTGACCTCCAGGAGTTAGAATATAATAGTGATCAATGTATCGGATGTACTTTGGAAAGAAGTAGGTAATGAGACCTGCTTAGTGCTCCAATTAAACAGCAGAGTAATTATCACAGACAGAGGCTGTAACTTTCAGCTTTCTTCTTCTGAAGGGTGTAGCTCTATCTTATTTGTTTCAAACCCTTAGGGAGTTCTTTAATTTTGAGCTAGTGAGGGAAGAGTTTGCACTGCTATTGCTAATCCTCTGTGTGCTTTACACACATATGAAGAACTTTTTTGCCTCACATCAAGATGATAGCATGCTAAACTCGCTGTATATTTCTTTAAACATATTACAGTTGTTGACGTAGTGGATTTGGCATGACCCTTTTGTGGTTTACTGCAGTGTTTCCTAACTAGTGTGCCTTCCAAGCTGGTCAAATGTGCCAAAGAAAAAGTTACCCCTGCCTGATGCTGAGGTCCAGACTAGCATCATAACCAAACAAACACACTCCAGTATACACCAAGCTTCTAAGAAAACCGTGCAATATCATGCAAAAATATTAAGAGACCTCAGAATGGGGGATATTACTTCAACTTGGAGTGGAGGAGTGGCCTAGTGGTTGGGGCAAGGTACTTCAGGCCGGAAGGTCGGGGGTTCAAATCCCACTAGAGGACAGCAACCTTGGGCCGGAAGGACTGGGGTTTCTAGTCCCACAGGTGCTTCTTGTGGTCTTGGGCAAGCCACTTAACCCTCCATAGCCCATGTTCCCTGTAAAATAGTTATCTCCAAGTTATAATGCCCTGTTCAATGTAATTTCAGTTTGTTCAATGTAAACCGCACAGATGCAGAATAGCGCGGTATATAAGAAAATGTAAATAAATAAACTCACATAGACTGTTTTAAATCATCCATATCTGTAATTGTCAGCCTCTTCAAAAATATAAGCATCCCTTTTTTAAGATATACATATTTTTTATTACACATAAAAATTTTTGTTCCATCAAAAATTGAATAGTAATAATAAAGTTCATAGAGAATCTATATACTTTAAAGGAACAGTACATTCCTTATCGTTCCTCCAGTTCAGTCCTCTACCTCTGGGTTGTCAACCTCCTCTTGCAGCTTGGAGACTGAGCATGTCAGAATCATGACATCACTGCATATAGCCTGCTGATCTCTCCCATCAGCCCCAGTGTGACCAGTCTCCAAGCAGCAGGAGGACGTCGTGAGCCTAGACCTGGGCTCACTAGAGGAACACATAAGTAGCCTGTAGAAAGGGTAGCTTAGATTGATTTAGCTTAATTTGTTCCAATTTCAGATTTGGGTACTGTTCTTTTTAAAAAAAAAAAAAAAAAGAAATGCGTTTCTTTCTTACTGCTCCCTGCCTGTATGTGTTAAAAAAAAACCCAAAAAAACAATTACCTACTTTCCTTTTCGTCAGTAAGATCTCTTCCCCCGGACTTTACGGGGAAGAGCTATCTGCCTGTCATCTTCACCCCACCGGTCCCGCGGAGCAAGCAGTGTTCGTGACCACGGTGGACCGGACGGAGGGCAGTGCAGTGGTGGATCGCTTCACCAGCGGCACGTTTCCATTCAGTCAGAAACTTTACTGTGTGCCCCAGGGCCCTTGCGGGTAAGAAGGGAGACCCGTGAGAGACTTCGGTCGGCTGTGGGGCTAGTCGAGAAGTCGGGGCTGCTCTTCTGAGTGCCGTTTGGCAGCTTTTTGTCTCCGGAGCTTTCGGCGGCCATTTTGGGCAGCGCAGATGTGCCGTGTGGCTGCCGAGCTGGAGAGAAACGCGTGCCTTAGTAGATCCTGTTATGCGGAGAAAGGATTGTAAGGCCTGTTTTTGAAGTTGGGGATTAGTTGTAAGTCAGGTTTATTTGGTTTTATTTCGTTAGTTTCATTTATGTTAGCTTTCCCTGAAGGGCTTTTCTAGGGGGCTTCTAGAGTTAGCCTGTTCTGGTAGGGGGAGTGTCTAAAAATTTTTCCCTGCATGGTTTGGTTTAAAAAAAAAAAAGGAAGAGATTATTCTTTAAATAATAAAATTTGTATATACGGCCAGCTTTATGGCAACATGACTGCAGTGTGTTGTCTGCGGCACCTGGAGAGGCAGGTAGCCGATTTGGGGGTCTGCCGTGGCTGTGCAACGCTATCATCCACTGTGGAGCAGCAGATGGATGTCAAAGAGGCACCCATGGCTGCGGCTGGGACGGTAGGCGAGACAGGGCAGCTACCCGTGCAAGGGCCCGCGTTGGAAGATGCGGCGGAGTCTTTAGGAGCGCTGCTGACCCCGGGGTCGATGGATCTCGGGGATTTTTGCCCCGATTTCATATTAATGATGCGCCAGGCCTTTTGCCTACGGCGGCAGGGTAAGGTACCAGGAGCCTTGCCGCTACATGCTTTTTCACAGCAGATGGAGGTTGCTGAAACTGGGGACGGGGCTCCGTCTGCGCCTAAGAGGGCGAGGACCCGTGCTTTGTCTTCTGAGGGCGATTGGCCGGACGCCGGGGATCCCGACTGGGAGCACGAGGAGGGGACAGAGGATCTTGAAGAGAGGGAGATCCCAGAGCCCGAGGATCAGGCTAAGATCATAAGGGTCTTTCGCTGAGAGGAGCTCACAGCACTGATCACAGAATCTATGCAGATGTTAAATCTCGCTGCACAGACGACGAGTGAAGAAGAGGTCAAGGATCCTTTTATTCAAGCGGTGAGGCAAACGCAGGTGGTGTTTCCAATTCACCGGGTAGTCGACAGAATGATCCAAGAGGAATGGGATCAGCCGGAAGCGGGCCTCAGAGGGATTCGGACTATGAATAGGCTCTATCCCTTGGCCGACAAGGATAAGGAGAGGTTCCACTGGCCTCGAGTAGATGCGGCGGTATCGGCGGTTACAAAAAAGACCACTATTCCGGTGGAAGGCAGTGCAGCCTTAAAGGATGCACAGGACCGTAAGGTTGATGGCTTGCTAAAACAGTCATTTGAGGTGGACGCGCTGTCGTTGCAGGCCTCCATTTGTGGGGCTTGGGTGGCACGAGTGTGTTTGTGCTGGGTTCAGCGGCTACGCCAGTCATCGCACTTGGACCAAGAGGAGTTCAGGGAGGTGGGTCGTCTAGAGTCTGGGATGGCATATTTAGCGGACGTCCATTATGACTTGATCAGAGCTCTCGCGAATAGCACGGCTTCCGTAGTGGCCGCCCGCAGATCTGTGTATTGCGAAATTGGGTGGCGGACGGTTCATCCAAGTCCTGTCTCAGTAAACTGCCCTTTAAGGGGAGGTTGCTGTTTGGGGAAGATCTGAATAAGTTGGTAAAAGACTTCGGGGAGTCAAAGGGTGGCAGGCTTCCAGAGGATAAGCCGAAACAGGGGAAGTCCGAGCAGTGCTTCTGGGGCCAGTTTCAGGATTTCCGGAGATTTCATACATCGCGTTTCAGAGGATCCCAGAGGGGACGCTTTCTGTCGCGAGCCCAGGGATTTCGGGGGTTTTGGGGAGCAAATAGAGGTTTCTCCGCAAGCCCCGCAACAGCGACTCATAAGCCACAATGAAATGAGGTGGGTCCCGGCAGGAGGACCTCCGATAGGTGGGAGGCTTTGGGAGTTTCTTCCTGCTTGGACCCACATAATGTCTGACCAGTGGGTGTTGGAGATAATTCGCCAGAGATATGCACTAGAATTGGCGCGTCCCATGCGGGATTCCTTCGTCATGTCTCCCTGCTGGGGGCAATGGAAAACCCTGGCTATTCACAGTACATTGGAGCGTCTCTTGAAATTAGGGGCTGTCGTGGCGGTACCGGAGGCAGAGTATGGCGTGGGGTGGTACTCTATTTATTTTGTGGTGCCAAAGAAGGGCAGAGCGTTTCGGCCCATTTTAGATCTGAAAGGGGTAAATCGATGCCTTCAGGTACCGCATTTCCGGATGGAAAGCTGCGGTCAGTCATTGTAGCGGTGCGTCAGGGAGAGTTCTTGACTTCTCTCGACCTTACAGAAGAATACTTGCACATTCCCATCCGGTCAACCCACCAAACGTTTCTGAGGTTCTCTTTCCCTTGGGGGCACTATCAGTTCCAGGCGTTGCACTTTGGCCTGGCAACGGTGCCACGGACGTTCACCAAAATTGTGGTGGCGGCGGTGTTACGCAAGGAAGGAATTCTGGTGCATCTATACCTCGACGATTGGTTAATTTGGGCGAAGTCTGAGGCTGAGAGTGTTCAGATAACAGACAGAGTGGTAAAGTTTTTGCAGAGTGGTCAATCCAGCCAAAAGTCGCTTGGTGCCCTCCCAGGACCTCGATTATTTGGGAGTGCACTTCGACACGAAGAGCGGACAGGTGTTTTTGCCGGATTGGCGAGCCCAAGTTCTCAGGCGTCTGGTTCGCAAGTTCCGGGCCACTCCGGCGCCTTCGGCGTGGACTTATCTTTGCATGCTAGGAACGATGGCGGCGACCCTGGAGGTGGTGCCTTGGGCCAAAGTTCATATGCGGCCACTGCAGAGGGCACTGCTCCGCCAGTGGTCACATCAGTCCGATTTATTAAACAAACGGCTTCCGTGTCCGTTCAAGGTCAGGCAGTCTCTTCAGTGGTGATTGCTCCTGACCTCGTTGTCAGCCGGGATGCTGCTGGAGCAGCCGGAGTGGCTTCCCTTGTTAACAGACAGTCTCGCGGGCTGGGGAGCCCACTGTGGAGACAGGTTTGCACAAGGAGTTTGGTCTCCTTTGGAGAGCTCTTGGTCGATAAATCGGCTGGAGCTTCGAGTGGTCTTCTGGGCACTTCAAGCATTCGAGGCATCGGTGGTAGGTCGGCCAGTGCGGGTGCTGTCCGACAACTCGGCGACAGTCGCCTACATCAATCGTCAGGGCGGCACGGAAAGTGCAGCCATGGAGGAAGAGGCAGACATCCTATTCGCTTGGGTAGAAAGTCAGTTGACAGCGATTTTGGCTGCGCACATCGCAGGAAAGGACAATGTGATGGCCGATTTCCTCAGCAGAGTCCGAGTAGATGCAGGGGAGTGGGAGCTGCATCCGGATGTCTTTGCACAGATAGTTCGTCGTTGGGGGACACCGATAATGGATTTAATGGCGACCTTCCAGTCAGCGAAAGCCAATCGTTTCTTCAGCAGGAGGCGGGAAAGAATGTCGGAGGGCATAGATGCACTGTTACATCAGTGGCCGTCGACAGGCCTTCTGTGTGTCTTTCCTCCGTGGGCATTGATCGGCTGGGTGATTCAGCGGATCGAGGCTCATCCGGGCAAGGTGCTCTTGGTGGCACCGGACTGGCCGAGGCGTCCGTGGTATGCGGACCTCATGTGTCTACTCAACGGCGAGCCCTGGCGGTTGCCGGTGTCGGCAGATCTGTTAGTTCAAGGGCCTCTATTCATACCTCAAGTGGATCGGTTCTCGCTTATGGTATAGCCATTGAAAGGGCCAGGCTAAAGAAAAAAGGCTATTCGGCGCCAGTCATTGCTACTTTGCTGAGAGCAAGGAAACAGTCCACGTCTTTGGCGTATGTTCGTGTCTGGTGTATATTTGAGGATTGGTGCTTGAGGCGGCAAATCCATGCATCTACGGTCTCCATTGCCTCGATATTAAGCTTTCTGCAGGACAGGTTTGATAAGGGTCTTGCAGCCAGTTCCTTGTGCGTTCAGCTAGCAGCACTTTCATGTTATCACGGCAAGGTACAGGGTGTTGCGTTCGGCGCCCATACCGATGTGTTGTGTATTTTTTTGGTTTTTTTTTTGATTTTCAAAACAAAAATACAAGTAAACACACTTGCTCAGAAAAAAGGGGGACATTCCCAGATACACCAACAGGAAATACAAAGGAATACAATACACAAAAATGAACCCCTGATATAGTCCACAATATGGGGGATCCAAGAGCAAAGAAAATGAAACAAAGGAAACATTTTTTTACAATATAATGTTAGATGTGATACAGCCCATATAAACTAATACATCTGGAGGCCCGCTTACACACCCCCTAGGAACCTCGACTGATTAAAAAGGAAATTAATTGAGAAGGATACACAAAAATATAAGAATTGCCCTGTAGTTTTACCAAACATTTACAAGGGTATTTCAGAAAAAATAACCCCCCAAGCTGGAGGACCCGTCCTTTTTGCCTAAGGTGGTATCGCCTTTTCACATGAATGAGACAGTGTCTTTACCAGTACTAGGGTCGCTAGACGTAGGCGACTTGGACCCCAGTTTACGCCATTTAGATGTGAAGAGGGTGTTGCGGCAATATTTGAAGGTTTCTGAGGTATTTTGCAAGTCGGACCGGATATTTGTGTTCGGAGGTGTTCGCAAAGAGGAGGCGGCAGCGAAGGCTTCCATTGCCAGATGGATTCGGGAGGCGATTGCTTCCGCCTATCTTCTTCAAGGTTGGTCAGTACCGACGGGCTTACGGGCTCATTCTACCAGGGCTCAAGCATCGTCCTGGGCAGAGCACAGCTTGGTTCCCCCAGGAGAAATTTGTAGAGCGGCCACTTGGTCGTCCCTGCATACTTTCAGTGCCAGCTGGATGGGTCCCTCCCAATGATTCCTGCTCTGTTACATCCCAGAGGTAGAGGACTGAACTGGAGGAACGATAAGGAAATGATAATTACACTTACCTGGTAATTGTAGTTCCTTGAGTGACGACAGTTCAGTCCTCAATCCCACCGGAGACCTTTCATGGATGGTAGATGATCGGTGGCGAGATGCGAAGGACTACAGGTAGGTCTGTCTTTTGAAATTGTTTATTTTCACTCTTTCTAATTGCTACTTATGTGTGTAGCAGGGAAGGGTGTAAAAAAGGTTTGCCTAATAGGTCAAAGTTATAGTTCAGTTTATGTTGCAGTTGATATCATAGCTAGTTATTTGTTGCTCCTTTGAGTCTGCTTTGTTAATAGTTCACACTGGGACTGATGGGAGAGACCAGCAGGCTATATCCAGTGATGTCATGATTCTGACATGCCCAGTCTCCAAGCTGCAGGAGGAGGTTGACAACCCAGAGGTAAAGGACTGAACTATCGTCACTCAAGGAACTACAATTACCAGGTAAGTGTAATTATCATATTTTACATCTCCAGGAACAAGCAGGAATGTAGTCTTCACATATGGGTATCGTCGGTACCGACAGAGCCTGCGTGGGAACGCTCCCCAGCGTCCAATAGGAAAGCTTTTGGGAGCATCCCACAGCACCTGCGTGCTGCCCTCCCGCCTTTCCCAACTGTCCCTCTCCAGTTCTTCATTTTTCGCGGAGCCGACAGGTCGCGCATCCTGTCACCGCTGAAAAAATTTCCTCCTTATTCTTCTTTTTTGTGGTCGCGTCTGCCTTCCCTCGATGCTACACTGGTACCGCCAGTGGTTCTTTCTTTTTTTTTTTCCAAAAAACCCCCAAACTTTCTTTCTGGAGTCTTTTCCAGTAATTTTCTCCTCAGGTGCCACGCGCCATTTTGGGCACTAGGCCCAACTTTTTCCTTCAGAATGGAAAAACCCGCTTTGGGTTTCAAAAGGTGTTCCAAGTGTGGCGGTACCATCTCCGTCACTGACACCCATGAGTGGTGCCTCAAATGTTTAGGTCCTGACCACTCTATTTCAGAGTGTGTTGCCTGTGGGATGATGTCGAAAAGGGGCCGGCAAAACCGAGCTGCTAAACTTAGCACCCTTTTTCCCTCCGATGCAGCCTCCGTGGCATCGACGTCTTCCAGGGCTTCGTCTTCCTCCCATGGATCTCAGGTAACTAAACATAAATCTAGCCGGTCCTCAAAGGGTTGATCTCCTCCTAAACATCGAGATGCCTCTGGCGTTGCCCTTGAGGGACTTTCTCCGGCAAAATTGCCCCGGTGGGAGGCTTCGGCTTCCAAACACTAACGGGACTCCGATAAAGAGTGCAAAAAGGCATGCATCTAATCCTCCAGGACATGAGTGTAGGACTCCTGATGCCTTTGGACGTCAATCCTTCCAGGCTTCCATGCTTTCTGCTAGGATCAGTTCCTATATCTTGTATAAGGGAATGTTCTTTAAAGAGGTCACAGGAGATTTAGAGCTTATGAGCCCTCTCCTTCCTGATGATAAAAGGCAAGATTATCTCGCTCTTGTCAAACATGCTCAGGATGTTTCCAAGTTTGTGAATCGTGCAGCCTTTGACTGCTTTGAATGCATAAGCAGAACCTCTGCCATTGCCATAGGTGCACGTAGGATTGCCTGGCTCCAGGCATCTGACTTGGAAATTTGGGTTCAGGACAAACTAGGGAATATACCTTGCATAGGAGAGAATCTCTTTGGCAAGAATTGGCAGGAAAAAGCTAATGAGATAGATGCTGACAATATGACTTTGGATGGATTGTCTAAATCTACAGCTGATCCTGCGAGGAAAAGATCCTCTGAGAAACTATTCTTCAACAAGAAGAAAATGTTTTACCCCTCCTATACCCAGCAGGGACATCGTTTAGGTCAGTCTGCCCAAAAGGGACAGCAGCAACAACCTAGGCAAAGAAAGACAAAAGCAGCTAAGCCTCAACCGGCTCAGCAGACTCGGCCTCCACAGGGGCTTTGACTCCTACCTAGAGAACTTTGCCTTCCTGGCCCTGAACGGCCCAGAACCCTCCACCATCCCAGGAAGGTTATGTCATTTTCCGCTCAGATGGGGTCAGATAACAGCAGAAAATTGGACTCTGTCTATTGTACGAGAGGGGTACAAGCTTCATTTCCTCAGCGTGCCCCTCCTACAATGGTAAGGCAGTTCAATTCTCAGACCTCTCTCAATGACCGGTTAGGTCAAGAGGTCACTGTGCTCCTTGCTCAAGGGGCAATAGAAGAGGTACCCATTCCCTAATGGGATACAGGGTTTTACTCCCCCTATTTCCTTATTCCAAAGAAAACAGGAGGACACAGACCCATTTTAGACCTCAGAGATTTGAACAAATTCCTGTTCAAAGAGAAATTCAAAATGATTTTTCTAGGAACTCTGCTGCCATACCTTCAGAGTCAGGATTGGCTTTGTTCTCTAGATCTCAAGGATGCGTACACTCATGTTCTCATCCATCCAACTCACCGAAAGTTCCTTTGCTTTCTGTTTCAAGGGAAGCACTACCAATACAGGGTTCTTCCTTTTGGCCTGACCTCTGCACCAAGGGTGTTCATAAAATGTATGGCTGTGGTGACTGTGGTGTTCTCCGCACCCTGGGAATATTCGTCTTCCCTTACTTAGACGACTGGCTCATTCGAGCCCCTTCAGAGCCAGAGGCCAGGGTTGCTCTCTCTCGCACAATGCGTATCCTTCAGTATTTGGGACTTGTCATAAACTTCCCAAAATGCAACCTTGCTCCCACTCAATCCCAAGCAGTGCTAAAACCTCACCTCACTGCTCGGAAAATGTTACAGTTGCTAGGCCACATGGCATCCACCATGCATGTGGTTCCTTATGCTCGCTTCCATATGAGGGCAGCCCAGTGGACTTTATCCACTCAGTGGTGTCAGGCGTCAGGTTGCCTGTCAGACAAAATAGCAAACTCAGAACGCCTTATTTTGTCCCTCCAATGGTGGAAGTCACCCCAAAACCTTTTGGTGGCATCTCCTTTTCAGCACCCCAACCCCAAGCCACTCTAACAACAGATGCTTCAGAGGTGGGTTGGGGAGCCCACCTGCAAGGCCTCTCTACCCAGGGTACCTGGACTCCACAGGAGGCCTATCTCCACATTAATCTCCTGGAACTCAGAGCAATCTTCCTTGCTCTTCAAGTATTCCACACCCAGCTCAGCTACAAGACAAACGGTCAAACGGACAATCAAGTAGCCATGTTCTATGTGAACAAGCAGGGCGGAACAGGCTCTCTGTTGCTCTGCAACGAAGCTTTGCGACTATGGGCCCTCGCCAGAGAGCATCAGATTCATCTCCTTGCTGTGTATCTTCCAGGCATTCAAAACTCTTGGGCAGACAGACTCAGTCGAGTTCTGCTTCCACACGAATGGTCTCTCCTTACAGACCAGGTGGCCAAAAGTTTTCAAATTTGGGGAACCCCGGACATAGACCTCTTTGCAAGTCCGCTGAATGCCAAACTTTCCCGGTTCTGTTCCAGAATTCCGGCTCAGGGTTGTCAGGCCAGGGATGCTTTCCTCCTCTATTGGGGTCAGGACTTCCTGTATGCCTTTCCACCCATTCCCCTAATTCCCAAAACCCTGTTCAAGTTTCAGAGAGACAGAGGTCATATGATCCTCATAGCTCCATGTTGGCCACGGCAAATGTGGTACCCTCTGCTCCTACATCTCTCTCAAGCTCCACCTCTGGAGTTAGGATCTGCTCCAGATCTCCTTTCTCAAGAGGGCGGGATGCTGTGACATCCCAATCCTCAGTCTCTGCATCTCAGGGCCTGGTTGCTGAAAGCCTAGAACTTCACGGTCTTAACCTTTCCCAGCAGGTAAAGGATATCCTTTATGCTTCCAGGAAGCCTTCCACAAGACGCTCTTATGCATTTAAGTGGAAAAGGTTTACCATATGGTGCTCGCAGAAGGGTCTTAACCCTCTTGTGATACCTCTAGAATCATTACTGTAGTATCTCCTTCATTTATCAAATGCAGGGCTTAAGATCAATTCAGTGAGAGTTCATTTGAGTGCTATTGCAGCTTCTTTCAAGCCTCTAAATGGACAACCTATTTCCTCTCGTCCTCTCATAGCGAGATTTATGAGAGGCCTTCTTTTAACATAACATAACATAACATAACATAACATAACATAACATAACTAAGCCTCCCATTAAGCCACCACCGGTGTCATGGGACTTAAATCTGGTTCTTGGGCAGCTCATGAAACCGCCCTTTGAACCATTAGCCACTACCTCTTTGAAATTCCTTGCATAGAAAGGCCTTTACACACACACAATCCTTCATAACATTTTCTTCTAGGTGTGCAATTTAGCTTTTAACATGCATTAAATTAATGTATTGTGTTAACAGTTATCACACGTTAATTCCATTACCAAATATGAATCCACATTCAT
Organism: Ichthyophis bannanicus; assembly: GCA_033557465.1. Lineage (NCBI taxonomy): Eukaryota > Metazoa > Chordata > Amphibia > Gymnophiona > Ichthyophiidae > Ichthyophis > Ichthyophis bannanicus. The sequence continues at coordinate 427,561,943 of CM066036.1, forward strand.
TTTCTCCACTGACATAGAAGAATACAGTAATGACCGCTCATTTTACCTTCAGGTAATTAGAGCAATTGAGCAAATATTACTGGTTTACTACTGCAGTCTTTCAAATGAGTATATATTTAAGACCTCTAGAGGAAGTTTCAAGGTAAAATAATGTGATGGGATGGAGGGAGTTCTAAAATATATTTATTATTCAACCAGGTTTTTACCTACAAAAGATTAGACTAAGGGGAACTTTTATAACCCCACACATTTATAAAAAGATAGACATACTTCTCTATATGCAGGCTTCTGTAAATTGTTCTCAACAAAACAATGTCCACATTTCTGCTTTGAAAATTACCCCAAGGAATTAATGTGCTTACATTTATACCTGCTATCTACCTCCTGAGTTAACTTACATACATATGTGCATATTTTCAAAAGTCCTTGCAGAAATGGACACCCTTCCCTTACCTTGTTCTTGGGAGTGTTTTGGCTCAGTCCAGGTAACTTGTTCACATACAAGCTTTCGCATGTAAGTTTTCCTGGCATATCGAGTTGGCAGTTTTATATTTAAATCATGTTTTATTATTTACAGTCAATACTTAACAAAACACATTTCCTGTCCCAAGCCTGTTTCTGTGCATAGGGCATTGCTTTACTCACAGAAGTGCTTTTGAGAATTATCTACTAAGTTAAAGGTGTGCCCGTTTAACAAGACTACTTCATTTATCCTTCAGGACTTTAAAGTCTTACTGTTAGATAGGATACTTATTCTTACTCAGGAGAATATGATTCCAGGCACCAACAGGTTAAAGAGAAAATATGTGATCCTTTTACCTTTGCAATGCACAGCATTTCACAGTACATTGTGCGTAAAATAGAGATGGGTTGTAAAAGATTTCCAGTTCGAATTGTGATCCAAAACCCCAGTATAATCAGGGACGTTTTCTCAGACAGGGTGATTAGATTGGAACCGGATTACATCCTACAAGGTGACTGTAAATCCCTGAAAAGTGGGAACATGGAGTAGAGAAGAGGAGGAAGGAGATAGCAAAAGCCCTGACTACAGTAAAAGTTCCAAATTTATTGTAGAGTCTGGGATCTCAGTTCAGCCTACCTCTAATAAAATAATAATTTGCTTTTCCTCGTCACTTTTTTCTTCAATGAAAAAATATGACGCATGAGATGAGAATTATTATTTTTCATGTAATTGCAGCAAATTCTGTGAAACTGGAAATGCAAAGTGATGAGGAGTTGGACAAAAAACCCCTGAGCCAGGACGATGGGATGATGATTCATGATGAAGGAAGTGGCTTGGAAGCACCTCTCCTGGAGAGCAACGGGGTGGCAGAGAGCAGACACAACCAGGAGCTGTCCATGGATGGAGGAATCCGACTTCCGAATGGTAAACTGAAATGTGACGTCTGTGGCATGGTTTGCATTGGGCCCAATGTACTTATGGTACATAAAAGGAGCCATACTGGTAAGCAGTTTAGGGTAAAACTGATGACTGCCTGTCGCATCTGATGTTGATATTACCTGATACTATTCTCCTGCATTTATTTTAATTTTGTTGCTGTTCAGGAGGTGACCATAGGAATGAGAGTGCTGCTTGTTTAGAACACTGCTGTTATATTGGTCTCAAGTGACTATAGCCGTAGGGCTCTAGCAGTGCTAGCAGGGAAGCCGCAGGGCTCTAGCAGTGCAGTGTGCTTAGGGAAGTTGTTACTCCTATTCTTTCCCATTAAATGTGAACATTTGCTTCCCATTTTTCATTAACCCTGGGAATAGATTTTGGCAAAGGTTCTTGCATTCAATTGAAAAACATGGAAGCAGCAATGTCTTTGTATCTTATTGGTAGTTAAATAAAAAGAGAAACAAAAATGGAAAATAAGGTGATACCTTTTCATTGGACCAACAAAAGATTTTTGGACTAGCTTTCGATGGTGAAAACGTTCTTCAGATCAGGACAGTATGAGCAACAGATAACAATCCGTTAGTCCAATAAAAAGGTATTGCCTTAGTTTCCGTTTTTCTTTCACTATTAACTACCACTAAAGTGGACCAACACGCTATTGTAACTTATTGGGATCTGTTATCTACTATCAATATAGACCTTCATGTTCTGTGTCCTGATATCCAGAGTTCAGGGAAAAATGATGCCAAATAAGTAAAATGTTAAATCTAACACACAATTATTCCTAACGGTCAGCAACTCTAGAAGATTCTTGTAAGAAAGGATTGATAATTGATGCCATTGTTTGTGCCATTCTAGAATTTCATTTTTACCATGCATGGTGAGAATCTTCAGATTCAGCCGTTGTCTCGAATGTGTGAAAGAGTGGTTCGGGGAAGGGGATAGAGGAGGGGATGAAGAGTGCGGGCGGAAGAGAGACTGAACGACTCATATTTGCCTTAACCATATCCCCTAGAGGAGCCTGTTTTGTTGTCTGTACTTTGCCATGTTAAGAATTCAGTATGACTGTGGAAAACATTTTGTACCCACTCCCTTGCATGTTACTAGTCTTGAGAGCTATTTAGGTAGGTGTTCAAAAGGCGCACATTTTTTGAATGTGCAGGTCAGCTGACCAGTAAATTACTGGTGAATTTATCCAGATCCAAAGACACACTTTTTAGAATTTCTAAAATCTAACACGTAGGTCAACATTTCAGGATCATTTTCCCCCCTCAAATTGAAAATGCGGCTTTGATGTTACATATGCAGTGTTTAATACCATTCGTTTGTGTAGGAAACCTGCAAATTTAATATATGCACACATGTATATGTTTCTAGGCATGCTGTGCTTAGAACGTATGCATGCTGTAATGCAGGGCCAAGAGATCATAAAACCATGTGAATTAATTTGTACAGCGCTTTAAGCGCATGTGATGCTACATCATCAGTACCGGATAGCTTTTTCAGATCATGCCGAGTAACTACACCATGATTACTTGTGAACTTTCCAAACGCTGCCAACTGCGCAGGAAGTGAATGTTCATTTGGAGTTAAGGGAGCTCTAGTCTCTAGCAGTAAAAATAGGATTCATTTCACAAAAAGATTGGCATTGTGTTTTGAAATTTTATTTCATTTACCCTTTAGCTCAATTTGCTGCACAAATTCACAGATTTTTGAAACATATTGGGGCCTGTTTTTTAAATTGTATTAGCTATGAACATGGCAATTAACATGTGCTAACAGTTAATGTAGTGCCTTGGCACTTAACTATACGATAACTCTGTATAGGGTAGAGAATGAGAGGGGACTTTGCCATACAGTCAATATGGGAATAGTTACTGTACATTAACTTAACACAGCAGATAACATGGTGCAGTTAATACCACTTTCAATAAATGTAGCAACCCTGTTAACGTGTGGTAAAGCGCTACTCTGACAGTTAATGCAGAGGTTTGCTAGTTACCGCATGTTAATTTTGGCAAATACCACATGGTCACTGCAAAAGCTTACTTCAGTTTTTAGTAAATAGGGTCCATTGAGTCTGCTGCCCCTATAGCTGTGATTCTGCTCTGCAATTTAAAATAAAGACCCTTATAGCTTATAAGCTTTAATACGCACTTTGGTGCTACCATCCTGAACTTTAATCCCTGCTAAAAAAATTGAACAGGGTGGTAGAATACGCATACTGATTTATAGAATGAGAGATGTCTGGCTTTCTGAAAACAGAGCTCTGAGCGGAAAATGCACTTATAGCATTCAGCTTGGTTTATTCATCTTTAGTTTAGATTTCAATAATGTTTTAATTAACTTCTGATCATAGCTGTGGGGCTGATATTTGAACTATTTGGTTCACTTCTGAAATTAACTAACTTGTCACTTTTCAAAATTTGTGCCTGCAGATTGGCGAACCTTTGGTCAAACATCTGGTCAAAATTAACCAGTTAAAAGAAAGAGGGCCAAAAGGTATGCCAGGGATGCAGCTATCTTTAAACTGGATATGTTAACTGCTGTCCAGTTAAATATAATTTGTTAAGGAGTTCATTTTAGAAAGTGTACATGGCTTTTTACATATGTAAATAGCAGTGTTTAAAGTGTACATACTCTCCACCTGTAAACAGTGATTTTAGAAACCCACTACTTAACATATAGATTTGCAGCATGCACATTGTTGAAGAGGGCATGTTGTGGTTATGTGCTGGGTGAGACCAGATGTGTGCCTATATTTCTTATTTTGCCAAAAACAAGTCAATCATATGTAACAAAACCCAAAAAACTAGATATTGCATCAACTCTGCACCAAGGCACGCCAATGTCAACTAATGTTGCTCATTTCGACCTGGGGTTTGCATGAGCATTGTGCTTGACGATGCGGTGTTTAATACCATCTGAAAAATCCCAAAATGAGAGTTTTTTAGCCCGGCTCCATAATTGGCTGTTCCTGGACATCCAGCTTTGTAAAATCCAGCACTTAGCATGTGTAAATACTGGCACACATGTTCAAAGCTGTGAGCGATGCAGCTGCTTTGTTGAACCTGTTTCTGATTAAAATAGCTGCTTTCCCTATGCATGCTGCACTAACACATGTATTTCCCATATCTTTATATGAATTATATAGAAGGCTTTGTATTTAGCAAACCTTTTGTGAGATAATTGAGAAAATGTACACGTCCCACCCTGGAAGTCTCATTTTTAGATACCCTATGCAAACTGGGACTTCGTGTCAGGTTGGGGTGAATTCCTGTCCTGAAATTGACCAGGTAAAGATACAGGGTCCAATATTCAGCGCCGGCGACTAGCTCTGCTAAAGCGTCTGGCCGCCAGCGTTGAACTTAAAACCTGGATATTCAATGCTGGGGCCATATCTGGGCTTCAGGATCGAATATATTAGCTGCCTGGATTGATGTGAAGCTAACTGGGCAGTGTCGATATTCAGTCGCTGCCCGATTAGCTTCTGAAGTGAAAGTTAGGCCAGGGTTTACTGTGCCTGACGTTTGCCGCATCTCTGACAGGGCAGCGGCTCCATATCACCGCTGCTCAGCAATGGGTGCCACCTCAGAATGCCCCAGCAAGCCCTGATACTAACTGCTTAGCAACGGGGCATGTAGCAGCGGCACCCATTGATATTCAGTGGCATTAATTGTGTATATCCGCCCACTGGGCCTGATTCCATTCAAGACGTAAATCTCCTTTGTATGTCCGGGCGGACCCGGACGTACAAAGGAGATCGCGATTCTGATCCCATGGGGCATATCTAGCCCTGAGGGATCAGAATCGCGAACAGCACTGTACGTGCAAGCCGGGACTGCGATTCAGTTCTGGCCTGCATGCACAGAGGTAGTCCGGCTAACTCAGCCAGGGCTTTTAAATGGAGCTGCGGCGCTATGGCTTCCTTTTGAGATGGCACTGTGGCTCCATTTAAAAGCCACGATGCCGGGCGCTGCCCCACAAAGTTAATTCTCCACAGCCCTGACCCCTGATCTGGCTTCCTAAGACCAGGGTCTGGCTGTGGGGGATTAACTTTGCCCCCCCAGCCCCTTTTGCACCCCAAAGAGAAAAAAAAAACGCCCATGGAGGTTATTCCACCCTAGGGGTGGAATAACTTCCCCAGCCAATTCACCGGCCCTGGACGTACAGGGCTGACATTAGAATTGACTCTGTATGTCCAGGGCCGGCGACCGCCCACTCTCTGCCCCCGGGCCACCTCTTCCCTCCCCCGACTAACTTCCCCGCACAACCGGTGGGGAAGTTATTCGGGGCAGGCAGCTGGCACAAATAGCGGGGATGGATGTCTTGTTGAGACATCCAACCCCGCTATTCGTGCCTCAGAATGACCCCCACTGTGTCTAGCTAACTTTAACCAGGTATATTTAAAGCTAGCCACTTATCCACTTAACACTTACTATTTATTATTAAAAAGCATGACTGTATTAGTTATTTGATTAACTTTAACCATATGTCCCCTACCCCCCCCCACACTAAATACCAGCCTCTATCTTTTCAGAAAGCCAAACATTTTTCATGCTGTCAGTCTAGATTCATGCTTTTTTTTTCAAAGGGAATAACTTTACCCTATCCACTGCATTCTTTAAAGTTTTATATATCCTTATTTTTATTTAGTTAAAATATATATAATTGAATGGTTGCAGGGGAAATCCAAGGATAAGGAGAACACTGAAAAGAATTATATATGGGGGTTGCAGCATATCTTCAAAGTTGTATTTCACCAAAGGTTAAGCTGCTGTGTGATGATAGATAGATGCTGTTTAGTACTTTCATGTCAAACTCATGTCACTTTACTTGCATTGCAGGGACCCACTTTCCCACCTCATTCTTTTCTGTTCTGTTAAGATGGTTGTTCCAGGTCTGGGAGAGGAAAAATAAAGCCTTCTATAGTGGGACATTTTCAGTGAGATCAGGACCAGTGAGCTCCTGCCTCAGATAGTTGGGGGCCTGTTTACTAAGTGTACTAAGCAGTTAGTGCACAAATTAGCATGCACTATTAGCACACAAACACAGTAACTGTTATCACAATGGCTTCTGCTGCATCACTGACCCAGGTTTTAAATGGCAGATCTGACCCCTAGCATTAGTCTCGTAGTACTACCACTGTTGTTAAGTGCTGTCGTGTTGACTTCTTGGCGATCTTCAGTCAGGCAGCTCATATATAATTAATAGAGTGGCATCCGTATCAGTCCATCTCATTGCTGGCCTTCCTCTTTTACGTTGACCTTCAACTTTGCCAAGCATGATGTCTTTCTCTAATGATCTCTCGCTCTTCATATGAGGTGTCCAAAATATGAATGTTGAAGTCTTGTCATCTGAGCTTCTAAAGAAAGTTTAGGTTTGATCTCCTCTAGTACTGACTGATTTGTTCTTCGGGCAGTCCACTATTCTTTGCCAACACAATAATTCAAAGGCATCGATTTTAGTCCTATCTATCTTTTTCACTGTCCAACTTTCACATCTATATGATATTGAAAATACTATGGCTTGGACAAGTCTAATCTTTGTGTGGAGAGAGACAACTCTGCTCTTGAGAATCTTGTCTAGGTCCTTCATAGCCATTCTGCCAAGAGCAATGCATCATTGGATTTCTTGACGGCTTGTCCTTTCTCTATTGATTGTTGATTCAAGTAGGTTAAAGTTGCCCACTATTTAAATTTCTTCTCATCAGTGAGGAATTTACTGATTTTGCCAGTTGTCAGGATCTTTGCCTTCTCTACATTAAGGTACAGGTCCATTTTAAGATTATGTTCCTTGATCCTGAAAAGCAAATATTTCAGATTCTCTTCACTTTCAGCCAGTATTGTGCCATCAGCATAGTGAAGGTTGTTGATTATTCTTCCACGGGCTGCTGCAGGCAAGTAAGTGGCAGCATAAAGCCGCCGCTTTTAAAAATGCTGCTGCTGCCTGCCTCCCCCTCCTGATATGGAATTGGCTGCAGCTGGGGGGTGGTGGCGATGGCCAGCCCTGGTTGTGCATGGGAACTATCTGGTATATCCATGATTCTTAATGTGGCCCTGAGTTCCACTTTTTAGTCACTTCCCGTCTTGACTATAGAAACCTATTTTTTGCTGGTCTCCCTCTGAGTCATCTCTCTTCCCTTCAGTCTGTTCAGAACTCTGCTGCGTGACTAATCTTCCACTAGCTCCAATATTTATTTACAGTTTTATACTTATATAACCCCTATTCTCAAATCACTTCAATGGCTTCCCTTCCATTTCTGTGTCCAATACAAACTTCTCCTTCTGATCTATAAATGCATTCATTCTACTGCTCCTCATTACCTTTCCTCTCTCCTCTCTCCCTACATCCCTCCTCGTGAACTCTGCTTTTCTTCTGGCCTGCTTCTCTCTGTGCCCTTCTCTTCCACTGCCAACTCCAGATGTCGATCCTTTCACCTTGCTGATCCTTATGCCTGGAACAAACTATATGAATCTTTACATCAGGTTTCCTTTCTGCCCCTTTTCAAATCCATGCTAAAGGCTCACCTCTTTCAGGCTGCTTTTAGATCGTAATCCCTTGTTCTCCTTGTGTCTCCTTACCCTTCCCTATTCTACTCTTGATCTCTATTGTACTGTCTGTTTTGATTAGATTGTAAGCTCTGATGAGCAGGGACCATCTTATGTATCTGTATAGCGCTGTGTATGCCTTGTAGCGCAATATAAATGATTAATAGTATTAGTAGTAGTTTACATAGTCAAAAGCCTTGCTGTAGTCAGTAAAAGACATAGATATCCTTTCAGTATTATTTTGTCTTTTCAAGGATCCGTCTCACATCTGCAATGATGTCTCTTGTTCCTTGCCCTTTCCTAAACCCCACTTACACTACAGGCAGTTCTCGTTCCAGGTATGGTTGTAGTACCTGCTGAATGATCTTGAGTAGAATCTTGCTGGCATGTGGGATCAGACTGTGTGATAATTTCCACAGTCATTTGGATCATCTTTCTTCTTCTGTTTTAATGTAAACACAGATCTTTTCCTGTCAGTTGGCCATGATGATGTCTTCCAAATTTTCTGGCAAAGTCTTGTAAGTATGGTAACAACTACATCTGATTGCTATAATACTTCAATGAGAATGCCTTCAGTGCCTGGTGCTTTGTTTTTTGATAATGCTTTCCGTACTGCTTTGATGTCGTCTTTCATCACCAATTGTTCCTGATCATAAGGTATAGGTTGAACCGACTGTTGGTCCACTTGATCTATCTCCAGGAACAAGCAGGAATGAGTCTTCACATATGGGTACGTCGGTACCGACGGAGCCTGCACGGGAACGCTCCCCAGCGTCCAATCAGAAAGCTTTTGCGAGCATCCCTCAGCGCCTGCGTGCTGCCTTCCCGCCTTTCCAACTGTCTCTCCTCAGTTTTCGTTTTTCCGTTGAGCCGGCAGGACGTCCTCCTGTCACCGCAGAAATTTTTTTTCTTTAATTCTTGTTTTCCTGTGGTCGCGGCTGTCTCCCCGACTCCACCGGTATCGCTGGTGTTTTTTTCTTTTCTTTTCAATTTAATCCAGGGAATTTTTTCCCTCGGTTTCAGTTTAAATTTTTGGGCCTTCAGGCCTCTCCATTATGGAGCCGCCTCCTTCTTTTCCTAAGAAGTGCCTTAACTGTGGCAGTGCAGTTTTGTTTTTAGACTCCAAGTCCTGGTGTCTCAACTGTTTGGGTCCTGACCATCCGGAGCCATTAGGCTACAATATTATGAGAAGAGATTTCCCTTTTCGAGTTTTCCTCGATACCGAGTTCCCTTCCAATGGCAGGGCACCGGCCATTTCTCCTTCTCTACAGGATCAGGTAACCCACAAACAGTCTGTTAAGACTAGCCAATCCTTGAGTGGTAGGTCTCATGCACAGCATGATAATGGCTCCGGCCTTGCCCTCAAGGATCCATTGGCTCCAAAACCCCTGCGGGAGTCTTCGGTCTCCAAAGCCTTTCAGGGGTTTCAGGTTGTTCCTGAGGCTCACCCCTCACAGAACATACCTGAGCCATGCTCGGTGGTGGCATCCACTTCGAGCGGTACCGATACCCCGGCATCGGCACTGGTGTTGAGCGATCCACTCTTCACCAGGGATCGTCATCTGGTTTTCTCGGTTCCTTCGGGACCGGTAGATACATCCCAGATTGATTTTCCAGTATCGGTATCACCGCCGATACTACCACCGACGTCGGTACCTTCCAGACATGCATCGATAGACTCGCTTCCTTCGATGCCGAGTCTGGAATCGATTTCCAGTCTGGAGGACTGGGTACCGACACGTCTCGGATCCGATGCTTAGCGGTTCCGGATGCTTGGTACCGAGGGTAATTACCAAGGACCTTCGGTTTCCTCGGTACCACTTGAGCAGCCTCCGATGACTGCTTCGCTGTCGGTATCATCTTCGATTCCGGCACAGCTACCGGTATCGGTATCGGTGCCGATACCTGCAGTAGCATCGGGGTCAGCTCCTTCCATGCTACAGTCGCTCCTTTCTATACCTAGTTTGGAGTCGATACCTGGCATGGAAGATGCAGTACTGACTGTCTCACGTCATGACCTCCAGTACCAGCATCCATCCCTTAGGGATCCTTTTTTGCACCGGGCGAGACCTTCTACTTCTACATTCTCAAGTACCTACTCCGGTGCCCAGGCTGGTTCTGTAAATCTAGCCTGTCCAGGGATGGTTTCAGTTGGAGATCTTCTTTTCAGAAATTTCTCCTGGACATAGCAACATCCCTTGTTATTCCTACCCCTGGCTATGATCCTGCTCAAGGCTCTCCTTGTTCTGGAGAAAAGGAAAATTTTATGCTTCCTTTACATCATTCCTTGCAGGATCTTCTTCTAAGAATGTGGGAAATACCTCTGAGGGTTTCCTCACCTTCTAGAGCAACTGATCTTCTATATCAGGTGCCCCCCTATCCAGGTTTTCAAAAAACTCAACTTCCCCATCATTCCATTGTAGTGGAATCAGCAATGAGGAAGGCAAAAAGCAAGAAGAAGCATTCTTCTTACCCGCCAGGTTGTGAATCTAGAACACTGAATGCCTTTGGACGTCAAACCTTCCAAACATCTATGCTGGCAACAAGGATTCGATCATATATTTTTTCTATGAGTCTATCCCTTCAGGAGGTCACAAAGAAATTATCTCTTTTGACTCCTTTTCTATCAGAGCCCAAGGCTGCAGACTATTCCTTACTTCTTAGTCATAGCCAAAATATCTCTTGGTTTCTTTCTCGTGCTTCCCTAGACTCTTTTGAGTCTGTTAGCAGAACCTCTGCTATAGCCATAGGGGCACGACGTAGAGCCTGGCTCCAAGCTTCAGACTTGAACAAATGGGCACAGCAAAGACTGGGTAATACTCCTTGCACTGGAGAAAACCTCTTCAATAAGGAGTCTTTAAATCAGGTTGTTCAGTGCTCCACTGACTTCCCTGTTTCTGAAGGCAATCCTAAGCCTTTTCCTTCCCCAGAAGGTAGGAAATGCCCTACCAAACCTTCTTTCCCTAGGAGAAAGAGATTTTACTCTTCTCCTGCCCATCATTCAGATGTTCCCAAGCACGGGAAGACTCGTCCTGGTCTGAAGAATCCAAACTATGGCCAGACTGAATAAACACAGCAACCATAGGGTCCTGAAGTTTACAACCTACAGTTGACTTCTTATCAGTAGAAGTTTTTTCACTGTTTTTCCATTCAAAACTCTACACAGGGATTCCTTTTCTCAGGACATTCAGTTGCTCCTAGGCATGCTGAGCTGTCAGGATATTCTTGTCTATGGGTCACAGGTTTCTCCTCTTCTTCCTACCAAGAAGAGAGGTTTAACAACTATCACATGATAGTTTTCTGTTCCAACATGAATTTTTTCCTTCTACAGACTTACCATATGGTAAGTCACCCTACAGCTCCTGTTTTCTCTACCCTCTTATCCAGGGTTTCCCCTGAAAGACTGGTACCATGCCACTGCAGGGCTTCTTTAGCCTTTCTACTCATTTCTTTCATTCCAGTGTGGAGTTTTTTCTCTTGAATGAACTCCCTTCTTTTGTCTGGGCAGCTCATCAGACAGAGACAGGATTTCTCCTCTTATTCTGTCTGTTCTCTCTGTTTTACACAGAAAGATTCTATCTGCTGTCTTATTCAGCAGCTGCCCATGCAGGAGTTCCAGTGATTGGACTACTGGTACTTTTCCACAAGTTTCCAATCTTGTCTTCCACTACTTGCTGTCTGGCCTTAGTAGTGATTCCAAGATAGTGTTTTCATCTGTCTTGGATAATCCTAATCACTTCAGGCTTATCACACTATCTTCTTTTCTTGCCATCTCCAATTCCTTTGGATTTGGCAGCATAGTTGACGTGCAGCTGGTTTTTTCCAACAGCCAGTTTTATTTCCCAATTCTCCTGCATAATGCTCTCTGCAATCTTCAGAGAAGCTTTCTACTATGGGCCCTTGCTAGAGAGCATGGGGCTTTGTCTCTAATGACTATCCTATATGGTTGGAAAAGGCTTCCTCAGTCATTTTCCATGACTGTGAGGGTTCTCCACACCCTACTATCTCCTTTTATAATACAGGACATAAGCCTTTTTTACGTGAACGTCTAAAGAGTTCTCCAATTCCTACAAGGAATATGCTCTTTTTTCCTTGCAGCTTGTCCTCATGGTATCCTACTCCTTCATGGACAGCACATATTTAACTAATAACGCATGAAACCCCCTTTGTGTCCCTCCAGTGGGTCAACCTGGTATCTCATCCTATGCGTTTTCTGTCCATTTACCATGCGAGAGTTCTACAGGACTCAGGACTTGCTGTTTACAGACTGATATTATCCTCTGTTTTTTCACGCAATCATCCTGGTTATTTCACTGGATAGCATTCCTGCACCATCTTAGCCAGGGGGAATAGATTCTCTATATATCTTCTCAAGTAGGTCCACCTTCTTGTTATTAGATGAATCTTTCCTCTTCACATCTCCCATGTGAATGTTCTTATGGGCATATCTCTATCTGCTTAATTGCAGACATTTATCTTTATTTATTATTTATTACAATTTTTTATATACCGCACTATTTGGTATCAGCGCGGTTTACAGATAACACAAAAGACCAGCTTAGTATACCAGCTTAGTATACCAGCTTAGTTCGGTGTTACATATAACAGGAGAAACAACTTGGAAAAACATGGGGAACTATTTACAAAGAATATAACATCTGTTAACTAGATAACATGATCATAATGATCAAACTATTTACATATTTATTTTATTTATTTATTTTAGACATATATATTCATGTATGTATATATCTCTATATACTTCTCTATAGATACATATATCTGTAAGCTGCGTGTGCATATGTTATGCCCCTCCAGATCTCACTATAGATATATAGATAGATATATATACACACACATATATAGATATATATATATATATATATATATATATATATATAAATATATATATATATGTGTGTATATATATCTATGTGTGTGTATCTGTCGAAATGCTTCCTTGTAGGTAGATAGGTATTTACATACTTATCTCTCTAACTGTCTATGCTTATAGAGGTTTTACCTTCCTATAGGTTCCAGACAGTGGGCTCGCATATGTTCATACTGTCCCACACTATATCTGGGATATTATGCACACAACCACTGCTGTGGTACTGACAGCTCCTACCTTAACCCTAGGTTTAGGTATCCCTGAAGCTCCATGCTCCAATATCTTTCCTATCTCTCACCAGTTAGGAAAGACAAGGTGGATCTTCAGTAGTTCTGAGGTTTCAACCCTTCAGACATCTGTCCTGGGAATACGGGCCTTTTTTCCCATACCCCTTCTTCCCTCCAGGACTGGACTAGTTTGTCCAAATCGGTCAGTCTTCCTCTTTTGCTCCTACCTGTGAATAACTCTGTAGCCAAAAGAGTTCCCAGCTTTTTCCATAAAGCTTTCCTCTAAGACCTACCGTTTTTGTGCTACCCCAGTTGACACCTGGGGCACCTGTCACTTCCAGATTTGGACCTTCACCTTCTCTCAGTGAGGTCACCTTGAAGATTCCTCTACTGGATCCCCAGTAGACTCCATCATCTTCTCTACTTCCTGCAATCCAGTAGGTAAGGTCCATATTGTGATGGTTCATTTCAATATTTTTCATGATACTTATCATACATACAAGGACTGCTTACCTGTAGTCCTATTTTAGGTTAGCTGTTTTTTCTACAGCTCCTCTCTTTTCAACTCCTACCCTCCATCCTCATGATGCCTGGCCATATGAGGTGTAGCATGTTCCAATCCCCACCATGCTAGGGCTCCAGGCATCTTAGCTTGGGAGTCCCCATATGTGAAGACTCATTCCTGCTTGTTCCTGGAGATAGCACAGTTACTTACCTGTAACAGGTGATCTCTGGGAACAGCAGGAATAAGTCTTCACAACTCACCCACCTCCCCTAGGAGTTGTATCTCTCTATCTATCTTCCTTTCCTCTTTCTCTCTCTTTGTCTCAGCTATAAAACTCAACTGAGGAGAGACAGTTGGAAAGGCGGGAGGGCAGCACGCAGGCGCTGAGGGATGCTCCCAAAAGCTTTCTGATTGGACGCTGGTGAGCGTTCCCGCACAGACTCCGTCGGTACCGACGTACCCATATGTGAAGACTTATTCCTGCTGTTCCCAGAGATCACCTGTTACAGGTAAGTAACTGTGCTTTATGGTATAATGACTCTGTATATTCTTTCCACCTTTTCTTGATCTTCTCAGCACCATTCAACATGGATCCTTGAGCATTTTGTAGCATTCCAATTCAAGGCTGGAATTTTCTCTAACTCTCGTAGCTTTAGGAAAGCTGATGTGGCTTTAGCTTCTCTGGGCAATTTTCAGAGTTTCTTCAGTTATTCATTTTGGCCATTTTTGCTTTTTCGCCTTTTGTAGAGACTTCTCACTTTCTTTGAGCACAACTTCCTTGATGTCATCTCATAACTCTTCTGATGCTCTGTCATTTGTATCCAAAGCAACAAATCGATTTCGCAGGCAGTCTTTAAATTCCGGTGGTATCTTCTCAAAGTCATATTTTGCTATGTTTAAGAGTAGCTTGCTCTTTTTCAGCTTTAGCTTGAGGTTGCATACTAGTAGTTGGAGATCTGTACCACAGACAGCTTCCGGTTTTGTCTTTGTTGATGCTATTGAGTTTTCCATTGTTGATTTCCACAGATGTAGTCTATTTGATTTTTATACAATCCATTGGGTGAAGTCCATATGTACAGTCGCTACCTGTATTGCTGGAAGGTGTTTGAGAAGAATAGATTGTTGGCCTTGCAGAATTCTATCAGTCTTTCTCCAGCTTCATTTCTGTTGGCAAGTCCATATTTTCCAACCACTTTGTCTTCTTTGTTGCCAGCTTTTGTATTCTAGTCACCCATGACTATCAGGTTATCCTGTTTGTATGTTCTGTCAATTTCAGCTTGTACTTGTTTATAGAACTGATCCACTTCTTCCTCTTCTGCACCTTTTGTTTGGGCCTATACCTAAATAATAGTTGTGTTGATGGGCATTCCTTGTAGATTAATAAAAATTAAGCGTTCACTGATTGCATTGTATTATATTACATTTCTTGCAAGTTTCTACTTAATTATAAATGCAACACTATTTCTTCTTTGTCTTTCATTTTCAGCTTAGTATACCATGTGATCATCAGATGTGACGTGCCCAATGTCAATCCATTTCATTTCGCTGACACCCAACAGATTGAGTTGTACATGTTCCATCTCATTCTTGACCACATCCATACTTCATATGTTCCTTGTCCCAATATGTAAGACATCTTTGCAGCTTCTAACTCTCATTTCATGCACAGCTACATCAGCAGTCAATTGTCCCAAGGGCATTAATCCAACCACATGATAAATGCTAGCTTTACTCTGAAAATTCTTCAGCTCATCCCCAGTAGCCAGTTGAGTGCCTTCCGACCTGGGGTTTTCATCTTCCAACACTATAGTGCAGTTTGGGTTTTCGTGGCAAGATACGGAAGTAGATTGCCAGGCCTTTCTTCCATGCAGGTAATGCTGGTGGTGTTACTGTTGTCACAGAAGTGTGATCCTCCACTGCCAACACCATCACATTCGGCTGCTGCCCAAATAGGTGGTTTGTCTTAGTCTGGTACCTCAGCTGAGATCTTGGGAGACTCTGCCAGTAGTTAAGTTAATGATAGCTTACCTCTCAGCATCACTGATGCATACAAGTTCTTACAGCACAACAAGCTGCAATCCAAGTGAGGGAGTACTACCACTAGGGATTCCTTATTTGGCAGTTGGAGTCTCATGGTAGGGGGAAAAATACCTAATAGAGACAGTGACGGAAAAGAAGCATCCCACAAAGGACCATGGCTGGCTCCTCCACTAGGGGGCTAGGTGGTTGCCAAAGGGTGGCAGACCTCTATGGGCAGCATGGTATGGCACCCGAAGTGGGCCATGTGCTTTGGCACACATGACCTGCCACTTCTGACTCCCTTCCGACAGGAAGTTGTGTCAGAAGGGGGTCAGAAGAGTACCAAAACACATGGCCTGCCATGGGCCACTCTGTTGAGCTGAGTAGGCAGCAGCAGCAAGGGATGGCAGCATGGCTAAGGGAGAGGGAGAGGGTAGCGTGGGGGGAGGGCATGGAAGGGGCATCAAGGCACGGGCTTCTGCCTGGGGCGGCAGAAACTGTTGTGCCGGCCCTGGCGAGGACACCCATGGTAAGTTCCAGGAGAGGGCTCAAGGAGATGCAGGTGGGTTATAGATGCTGATTGGAGACAGCATTCCTGCTAAGCAGAATCAAGATGCTTGGAAGTCCTTCGCAGGTGTTGCTGCTGGTGAGGATGGTGGTACAATGTGATTGTACTTTTAATTGTGAGGGACAGGCAGGTCTGGACCTGCCTATCTCTCTCGATTCAAAGTGCGACCATGTTGTACCACACCCTACAAGCAGGGATGCCAGTGGAGGATCCCTGAATAGTTTGAAGCTATTTAGCTGGAATGTTGATTGCGAGATGGGATGCTGAGCAAGGGGAGGGTACTTTTTTTAAATAGTAGCAGACCATGGTAATTGCATGCAGATAGTGCGGATGCACATACTGTGCTTTCTGCCAATGTATTTACCATGCAGCAAATGTCTACCCAGTGCATAACTGCAGGGCAGATAATGGACATGCCCCTAACAGTTATTGCACAGGGTTTGCACTTTATTGAGTCTAAAGTTTTGCACCTAATGCACAGTTTGTACAAAAATGTACTGCACTTCAGTAAACAGGCCCCTCAATTTTGCTTCTCCTTGCCCAGCTTACCCTAGCTTTGCCATAGGGGGCTTTATTAGCTTTTATATACCTCCTGATCATTTTTCAACCAAAATAATGCTTTAGAAACTCAATATTTTAATTCAGTAAGCAGCCTTATACTGTAGTCTCTTTACATTCTGAATTATTGTTGGAATCACTCCTACAAGTCTATTTACTAAGCTTCACTAAGGTTTTGTAGTTACTATGTGGTAATTGCCAAAATTAAGATGTGTTAAAATAAAAACCTCTATATTAGATATTCGGGGTGTTCCCAGTAGTTCCCCATTCAGATAAAAAGATCTTTTAGCATGCGTTAGCTGCATTGTGGATAGCACAATAGTTAGCTGCACCTATTAAGGTAAGGTTAACTGCACCGTGTTATCTGCCATGTTAATTCATGGTAACTAGCTCCATGTTAACTGTAAGGCATCAATTCTTGGCTTATTCTCCAAACCGTTCCTCTTAATATAGAAATTATCATGCATTAAGGGTTAAGCCACTGCATTATCTGTTAGGACCCCTTTTACTAATGCATAGCATGGACTGTGGTATGTTTACTAAAGCACGCTATCCAGGTAAGATGGGGTTAGTGTGTTTTTGGCGCTGTGCTAAAATGTAGCATGGGGCCTGCACTAAAAAACCTGAACTACCCAGGCAGCGTGTGTCTGGGTGATGACTGTGCAGGGAGTGGGCGTTCCTGCAGTAGCACCCCTAGCCCAAGCTTTGAAAATTCACATTGCTGGTGCTTGACGGGGAGCAACTACCACCAGCACAATGGGTGACAGTAGTTGTTCCCCATAGTGGTATTAACACAATGAACAGCACTAAATTCAGGCGGACAGCTGTCCCCAACCCCCCAGAATGTAGTGTGGTGCCCTGTGCTAGCAATGCAGCCCAAACTTGAATTAGTAGCAACAGCACCATACCTAGCCCTGTGCGAGCGGTGCAGTCACACAGGGCGCAGAAGGATTAGAGGCATATGTCAGGCTGCTGGTGCCGGCCCACCCCTTCCCCGCGTTGCCTTGCTGCTGCTGCCACCACCGGCCACTTTTTTGTTTTCTCAGAGGCGGTGGTGGCAGCAGCGGTGAGGCAGACCCGCATTTGTAGGCAGATGGGGTCTCCCCTTCTCTGATGTAATTCGCATCAGAGGAGGGAGGGACCAGGCCAGCCATTCATTCAAACGTGGGACTTTGCAACTCCATGTTTGAATGGCTGGCCTGGTCCCTCCCTCTTCTGACACGACCTACATCAGAGAAGGAGGAAATTGACCTGCCTACAAACGCGGTTCAGCCTCACTGCTGCTGCCGCTGCCTCCGATAAAACAAAAAAGTGGTGGCAGTGGCAGGGCAACCGGGGGGGGGGGGGGGCAGGTTGGAGCAGGAGTACGCCAGAAGAGGAAATAGCACAGGGCGCAATTATGGCTTGGTATGGCCCTGACTAGCATGGGACTTAGTAAACATGCTCTGCTATCTGCTGTGGCCCATTTTATTCCTATGGGCCATGTGGCAGATAGTGCGTACTGAACATTAGTAAAAGGAGACCTCTGTGCATTTTTATTGCCACATCAACAACTACTACTGCTTACTAAATAAGACTTTAAGTATTCTCTTTACTCCAAGAGAGCATATTAAGCAAGAATAAAACTATTTGTTTCCAAATTAACAAGTTAATTAGCAGCATTTTGTGAAGTTTATAATGAATTTTGCTTAGATTGCAATGGTGTACCTCTCTTTTTTGCATTGCTCAGGTAATATTGCCATCGGATACTTCAGGCACTCTTCAGTGTGATATCTATTAGAAACAAAACACAAAAAGATTAGGCATGTTGTTAAGTGCCGTTGAGTCGATGTCGACTCATGGTGACCCTGTAGATAGTTGTCCTAAACTGAAGCATACTTAAAGATTAATAATATTCTGATATTTTCTCTTTGATAGTTTGCCACGTTTTCAGTTTGTTGTGTTAATGGTACAGGAGCACTTCTATAGCTATTCTGTCTCATCCTTCCTGCCTGCTTCACAAAATGGTTCTCTGCAAATCATTCAGCATTATTTAAGGAAGAAGGATTTGGGTTACCACCAGGTTTTACTAGGAGACCTAGGAAGAAATGAAAGATGAAGCAAAGCAACATGCTTTGTGTCTCTAGGGGTGATGTTTCCGAAAGAAATCCAGCTCATGGTATTGTCTAAATATTTTTCGACGAATTCCATTTTAAATTTATTTCTAGAATTTATAATGGAAGAAACAGCAAGTGCTATAGTTAGAGCAATGGGATAAGAAACAGGAAAGTTGGATTCAAATCTCTCTGCTGCTCCTTGTGGTTTTGGGCAAGTCACTTAATCCTCCTTTGCCTCAGGTACCAACTTAGATTGGAAGCCCAACAGAGAAAGGAAAATACCTACAGTATCTGAATGTAACTTGCCTTGAACTTAAGAAAGATGTGAAATAAATCTAATTCCAATGTCACTTGAAAACGAAAGGAACAGTCACCTTTGAAATGGTGTCCCAAATTCATTACAATGAATGGCATTTGATTGGTTGAGACAGCCTGTGTAATACTGTTTATGACATCATAGCCAGAAGGAGCCAGTTAGATCCTGTGATGTAATTTGTAAGGGTCCAATATTCAGTGGCGACTAGTCATCGCCGCTGAACTTTAGACCCAGATATTCAGTGCTGGGACCATATTCGAGCCCCAGCATTGAATATTCGGGTTACCCAGTTTGCCATGATTTTCAACCACTGCCCGGTTAGCTTCAGTGGTGAAAGTTAGGCCAGCCTTTACTGCGCCTGACTTTCACCATGTTGCGATAACCGGGAAGTGGCTCAATATCGCCGTTGCCCCCAGAACGATGCTAACTTGTTAGCACTGGAGTATGCAGCAGCGGCATCCGTGAATATCCCGGCCAAGGGGATTAACCCGGTTAGCAAGTCTGCTGGCTGCGTTAATCCCTTTAAATATCAGGCCCTAAATTTCTTGTTAACATAGCTGCTTCCAGCTGAGGGCGAGGATAGAATTATTTTTTAAAATTCATCAGACTGTTACTTAAAAAACAAAATTAAGTTTCCCCCTTTTCTTTGTGATTTTAGTTGAACTAATAATGCTGGACTCCCATGAAATACGGAATGCTGCTCTTCCACTCATTGCCTGGGTGCATGTAAAACATGAAAAACTGAAGAATATAGCCTGGGCAAGATGGTTAAATGTATGGGAAATGGCCATAATAGAAGGAGCACACACCCTAGTTCCATCCCCCAAATGTAAAAATATAAGAAAAAAATCCATTTAGTATTAAACAGAAAAAGTATAAGAACAAAACCACAAGAAAGTTAATACTTTCAGTAATGTAGTATGTTAAAACCGTGAGTTATTGGTAATGGTTTAATTTATTTCAATTTAAAATAGGATTTATATCCCACTTCTAACCATAATAATTTAAGGTAGATTACAGTAAAAAAGATTAATTTACAATATATTCAACACCTTGCTAACATATAATTATTCTGAACAGTTCTCACTTTTCCTTCATAGTTCTCATGTTGCTAAATTACAATGACCCTTCCTCACACAGGGTTATATTTATAAAACTGCACTAAATGCTAGCAATGGATTCAATGGGCACTGTGCTAAAATTTAGTACAGGGGTCCATGTAAAAAATCCCACACTAAACGGTAAGCATGCAAATAGGTGGAAACGGGGATGGTTGGGGGCATAATGTGGTCATTGATAGTGTATCACATTAGTGTGTTAATTTTGCTAACTGAAAATGTTGCCATTAATGTGTGTGTTCACTGAATGTTAGCTCAGTGGGTGGCATTAAGTGTACCTATGCACTGGTCAGTACGATGCTGCATGTTAGCATCATGCTGTCATCAGGGGGATGGATGCAGATGCCCCAAATATTAGTGTGGGCCTCTGCACTAATTTGTTGGCCCAATTGCCTACTACCAGAGCACATCTTAATAAACATATCCCATAATGCCAGTTTAATATATCCCATCTTCCCAACATAATTCCAGAAACAAACTAAAACCAATTCCAAATATTAAAAAAAAATCTTTCCCTCATCCAGTTACTTAATTTTAGAGAACAGCCAAGTCTTTAATTCTTTCTAAACATTTAATGATTTTGTTCCCCTCTTAATTCCTGTGGTAAACTGTTCCACTCTTGTGGCCTAATCATTGGCAACATTTGAGTTTCTGTGGACACAAGCCTACACTGCCTAACAGATGGCATTTCGAACAGGAAATCATAAATGTGTTTTTTTTCATTTGTAGAGTAAAGAGAGATTGACAGTGCTGGGAAGTACACATACAGGTATATGAAGATATAAGAGCGATACCCATGCCAGAAATGATATTTAAAGATAATGAATCAAAGGAATTAAAATAAATCTCAGTAAACCTGGAAGATCTAACAGGACAATTTGACAAACTAAAGGGTAGCAAATCACCTGGAATGGATGGTATACATGCCGGGGTGCTGAAAGAACTCAAAAATGAGATTGCAGGCCTACTATTAGAAATCTGTGAACTATCATTAAAAATCTTCTCTTGTACCTGCAAATTGGACTATGACCAACATAATGCCAGTTTTACAAAGGGTTCAATGGGTGAGCCAGGAAGCTATAGACTGGCGAGCCTGATGTCAGTGGCAGGGAAATTGATAGAAACCATTATAAAGAACAAAATTACTGAACATACAGATAGTCATGGCTTAATGGGACAAAGCCATCATAGATTTAGCAAAGAAAAGTCTTGCCTCACCAAGCTGCTACATTTTTTTGAAGATTGACAGTGATAGTGACAATGGTCATAATGTATCTGTAATTTCAGAAAGTCTTTTACAAGGTCCTTCATGAGAGACGGTTAAGGAAATTAAAAAATCATGGGATAGGAGGCAGTGTCCTATTTTTGACTGGGATCTGGTTAAAAGATAGAAAACAGAGAAAAGGTTAAATGGCCAATTTTCTCAATAAACACATTTAAATAGTAGAGTGCCTCAGGGTTCTGTGCTGCACCCACTACTTTTAAACCTATTTATCAATGACTTGGAAATGGGAACAACAAATGAGGTGATCAAATTTGCAGACAAGACAAAATTATTCAATGTTATTAAATCACAAGAGGGTTGTGAAAAATTGCAGTACATTCTTGAAAATTTGGGAGACTGGGTATTCAAATGGCAGGTGAAATTTAATGTGGACAAGTGCAAAGTTATGCACTTAGAGAAGAAAAACCCAAACTATTGCTACACAATGCAAGGATCCACCTTAAGAGTCACATCCAGGAAAAGGATTTAGGCATCATTGTGGATAGTGCATTGAAATCCTCTGTGCATTGTGTAGTGGTGGCTAAGTAAGCAAATAAATCATAAGGAAAGGAATGGATAATAAAACAGAGGATATCATAATGCCGTTGTATTGCTCCATGATGCAACCGCACCCTGAATATTGCATGCTGTTCTGGTCACCATATCTTAAAAAGATGTAGCAGAATTGGAAAAAGATACAGAGAAGAGCAACCAAAATCATAAAGGAAAAGGAAGGATACCCCTGTGAGGAAAGATTTAAAATGTTAGGGCTATTTTAGAGGTCTATAAAATAATGAATGAAGTGGAACAAGTAAATGTGAACCAGTTGTTTACTCCTTCAAAAAGTATAGACTAGGGGACACGCTGTGAAACTCCAAAGTAATACTTTGAAGATTTATCAGAGAAAATATTTTTTCACTCTAACATGTAATTAAGCTCTGGAATTTGTTGCCGGAGGGTGTAGTAAAGGCTGTTAGTGTATCTGGATTTAAAAAAATGTTTGGAGTAGTTAAGGAAAGATCCATAAATCATTATTAAAGTGGACTGGGGAAATCCACTGCTTATCTCGGATAATCAGCATAAAATCTGTCCACCTTTTGGGATCCTGCCAGGTATTTGTGACCTGTATTGGCCACTTTTGAAAACAGAATACTGGTCTTGATGGACCTTTGGTCTGACCCAGTATGGCACATGTTATGTTCTTATGTACAGCACAGTGGGGGGGGGGGGGGGTGTTACCCCACTGTGCAGCATTTTCCCTCCAATAACTCGCTTAACACTATCATTGCAGCAGCCATTTAGTAGTTCTAAATCTAATGGCCAACGTTTGCACATGTTGTTACACTGGCCACCATAATAATTCAAAGGCTGGTGATGGCATTTAAATTAGCATTTATTCCTTTAGGTGCCTGGCTTTATTGGGCTGTGGAACCATGAAGAGTCATTAACAATTACCTGAGCATTTTCCTGCCAGTAACTCACTCAACACTATCGTTACAGCAGCCATCTAGTAGTCCTAAATCCAGCTGTTGGGTGTCACTATTGAGTGATCACGGACACTTCCTGCGTTCCTTCTCTGCAGGGGGTTGGGCCTGCAACATCCTGAGCCCCATCTGGCCTAGGGAAACAGAAACCTGACTCGATAATTTAGGAGCAAGGTTTATTGTTGTCATGGTAATCCTAACACCCATTTGGAGACATTGTCACCAAGACACAGCACTGCCTATGAGCCACCAGGCCAGCCCTAAGAAGCCTTTACCTTGAAACAGCAGCATTAGAAACATAGAAACATGACAGCAGAAAAAGATCATACAGCCCTTCCCTAACAACTACTGTGGTCCCTGTTATTCCTTTAGAGATCTTCTATGTTTGTCCCATACTTTCTTGAATTTGGATATTGCCCTTTTCTCTACTCCCTCCACAGGGAGACTATTCCATGCATCTACCACTCTTTCTGTGAAGAAATATTTCTGCATATTACTCCTGAGTCTATCTCCTCCCCTCGATGCAGAGCTTTCTTTCAATTGAAAGAGGCTCTCCTCCTATGCATTTATGCCAGGGAGGTACAGTATATAAACGTCTCTATCAGATCTCCTCTATCCTGTCTTTCCTCTAAAATATGCATATTGACATCTTTAAGTCTGTCCTTATATGGTTTATAACGAAGACCACTGACCATTTTGGTAGCCACCCTCGGCTTCCCCTGCATCCTGTTTATATCCTTTTGAAGGTGCGGACTCAAGAATTGCACACAATACTCCAAATGAGGTCTCACCAAAGACTTAACACAAACGTACTACCGCCTCCTTTTTCCTACTGGCCATTCCTCTCCCTATGCACCCAAGCATCCTTCTGGCTTTTGCCATCACCTTTTCTACCTGTTTTGCCACTTTAAAATCATCAGAAACAATCACGCCCAGGTCCTGCTCTTCTTCCGTGGACAGAAGTACTTGACTCTCCATACTGTGCCACTTCCTTGGATTTTTGCAGCCCAAATGCATGACCCTGCATTTTTTAGCTTTAAATCTCTGCTGCCAGATTCTCAACCATTCTTCAAGCTTAACTAGATCCCTCCTCATATTATCTACTCCTTCCTGGGTGTCTGCTCTATTTTAGATTTTGGTGTCATCCGCAAAGAGACAAACCTTATCTGACAGCCCTTCTGCAATATCACTAACAAAAATGATATTACAGAAGGGTTGTTGAGTAAAGTTTGCCTCTTTGGACTAGTTGTACATTCTGAAATATCTGCCTGTTTGGGTTATGGCTGTGCCTCTTCTGTTTATACTATTAGTTTCTTTTTTTTATTGACCAATGACTTATTTTTATAATGAATTCCGTGGTCTCACCTTCTGGCCAAAATCCCCTCTTCAGCTTCCATGCTGTAGTAATAGTTTATATGGTGTCCATACAATTCCCACAAGACCCAGAGCTCTAAGCTTTGCATAGATTCATGATGGTGAGAGTATCTAAATTGACTGAGCTTTCAAAAACTGTAAATATTAATATCTTAGAACAAAAAGGGGTACAGAATGATTTTGCTTGTTTTATCTACCTGCTGAATTATCCAAAGAAGAAGTAGATGATGCCAGTGCTTTAAGAATCGAGTCCAGAATGGCGGCCTTGGAGCACAGTCTCACTGCCTTCATGGAGCAGCAGCGGGCGCTGATAGCTAGCCTGTCCAGTTCCTCTGCCCCGACCACCGGGCCCTCGACGTCGAAGTCGACCCCGGAGGCTGAGCCGATCCTCGGCCGAGGTCTCTCTCGGCCTCCCATTTGGGACTGAGGTCGTCGCCACCAAGCCTGCCGGCGTCGGGGCGGTCGGCGCTGGGGACCTCAATGGCTGAGGAGCCCGCCGATTCCTCCTTGGAGGCGTCAGCGTGGGAAACCAAGGATAAGGAGTCCCCCGATACCCACCAGCCCAGGGATCTACCATCTGATTCCCCGGTATCCGAGCCTCGGAGAATGTCCCCACCGGAGGACATGAGGTTCTTGGACTTTGTGCAGGATATGTCCAAGGCGTTGGCGTTTCCCACAGAGTCCGAGGAGCCATGGGTTTCAGAAGTTGCAGCTGCCACACAACTCCATGGTTTTGGAATCGGCCATGCGCCGGCTGAAGATCCAGAAGACGCACTCCTCGTTGCCCCCCTGGCAGGGAGGCCCGCAACTTGGATGCCCTCAGCAGAAAGTTCTTCCAGGGTTCAATGCTGACTTGATGGATCCAGGCCTACCAGCTGTACATGGGCATGTACCTGAGGGACCTGGCGAAGGAACTTGCCGGGTTCTCGGCTGGTCTCTTTGAGGAACCCTTGCAGTGCTTCAAGGGCCTGTCTAAAGCCGTCAGTGAGTGCTCAAAGTTTATGTCTCGGGAGGCCTATGACGGGTTCAAGATGCTCTCCATTAGAATATTGCTGCCTTACCTCCGCCAGGGAGACTGGCTATACTCCTTAGACCTGAAAGATGCGTATACACACATCCTGATACACCCAAACCACAGGCAATATCTACGCTTTGTGGTGGGGGACAATCACTACCAGTACAGGGTACTCCCCTTCGGCCTCACCTCGGCCCCCAGGGTGTTCACAAAGTACCTAGCTATGATTGCCGCCTTTCTCAGGCTCGAAGGGGTCTTTGTGTTCCCCTACCTCGATGACTGGTTCATCAGAGGTTCCTTGGCCACCGAGGCCCACCAGGCCACAACTCGCACTATCGAGGTGCTGCAGCACCTAGGATTCGTGATCAACTACCCCAAGTCCAGCCTCACACCAGTTCAACAGCTGATGTTCATTGGGAACAGCCTCAACACCCTTCAAGTGAAGGCCTATCTGCCTGCAGACAGGGCAAGCAGACTTATGGCTCTGGCAGGGCAAGCGAGTCGCAAGTCTGCAGTGTCAGCAAGGCTCTTCCTGCACCTCCTCAGGCACATGGCTTCCACAGTCCATGTGACCCCGATGCCCGCCTCCACATGCGGACCACTCAGTGGTGTCTCAGGGACCAGTGGTCTCAGGCCTCCGGACGCCTTCGGGAGAGGGTCAAAGTATCCAAGCGTCTGGTACGGTCTCTAGCCTGGTGACTCCAACCGCATCACTTGGGGGCGGGAATGCCTTTCCAGGTCTCTCTGCACACGAGGATCCTGACCACAGATGCATCCCTGCTGGGCTGGGGGGCCCATTGTCAGGGTTTCCGTACTCAGGGACTGTGGTCCCCGAGCGAGAAGGCCCAACAAATCAATTTCTTGGAACTACGTGCCATCCACCTAGCACTAGGAGTTTTCAGGCAGTTCCTGGTCCACAAATCTATCTTAGTGCAAACAGACAACCAGGTGGCCATGTTCTATGTGAACAAACAGGGTGGCACGGGGTCCCACCCCCTATGTCAGGAAACCCTGGACCTATGTTCCTTTGCAGCCCGGCACGGCATTCGTTTCCGGGCAGTCTACCTGCCGGGCCAGGACAACTGGCTAGCAGACAGGCTAAGCAGGATTCTCCAACCCCACGAATGACAGCTGCACCGCGGGGTAGCCAGTTGGCTCTTCCAGACCTGGGGGTAGCCAGTGATAGACCTGTTTGCGAGTCCGGACAATCACCAGTTGCCCCTTTTCTGCTCCAGTCGACCCCACCCGCACATGGTGGCAGCCGATGCGTTTCTGATCTGGGGACCTTCTGTATGCATTCCCCCCGACACCTCTGGTGGCCAAGACACTGTTCAAGATTCTCCAGGACAGGGCCTCAGTCATCCTTATTGCCCCTTGGTGGCCCAGGCAACCCTGGTTCCCACTTCTTCTGCAGCTAGCATTGGAGGCCCCAATTTCCTTGGGGTCCTCACCAAGTCTCCTGTCTCAGGAGGGGGTTTCTCTTCTGCACCCCAATCTCAGCTCACTCAACTTGATGGCGTGGCTGATGAAAGGGTAATTCATCGCTCCGCTCCTCCTTCCAAAGAATATTGAGGAGGTCTTGCTGGCCTCGCGGAGGCTGTCGACCAGACGAGCATACGCCTTGAAGTGGAGTAGGTTTGTGGTATGGTGCAAGGAGAGGGAGGTAGATCCTTTCTCTTGCCCAGTAGGGGTGGTTCTGCAATACCTTCTCCACCTCTCTGATTTGGGCCTCAAGTCCAACTCTGTCAGGGTGCACCTCAGTGCCCTTGTGGTGCATCACTTTTCAGTGGATGAGAAACCTCTCTCTGCCCATCCCTTGGTCTCTCGATTCCTGAGAGGCTTACTTCTCTTGAAACTCCCGGTCCGTCCCCCGGCAACCGAGTGGGATCTCAGTGTGGTGTTAGGGCAGCTTACTAGGCCGCCCTTTGAGCCAATGGCTACCTGCCATTTACGCTATCTTTCTTGGAAGGTGGTTTTCCTGGTGGCACTCACATCCGCCAGGCGGGTGAGTGAGCTCCAGGCCCTAGTGTCGGAAAGAACCTATACCAGGTTCTATGGCAACCGGGTGGTGCTTCGCACGCACCCCAAGTTCCTTCCAAAAGTGGTCTCCTCGTTCCACCTCAACCAGGAGGTGGTTCTGCCTGTCTTTTTTCACAGGCCGCATGCCAGTCGAGCAGAGTCGGTCCTACATACCCTGGACTGTAAGAGGGCATTGGCTTTTATATCCAGCGTACGCAACCGCATCGGAAGGCTTCTCGGCTTTTCGTTTCTTACGACCCCAGTAAGCTGGGGGATGGTGGTATCTAAGCGTATGCTGTCCACATGGGTGGCGGACTGCATTGCCTGGGCATACATGGCAGCCGTGCGTCCTATGGAGGGTCGTATTATGGCCCATAGTGTCAGGGCCATGGCGGCATCAGTGGCTCATTTGCACTCTGTTCCTTTGGCAGACATCTGCCGGGCTGCCACCTGGTCTTCAAGTCAGGCTTTTACAACCCATTACTTCCTGGACAGGGAGTCCCGGCAGGACAGTGCCTTCAGCCAGGCTGTACTCCATAACCTTTTCGAGATCTAGGCAACTCCTGCCCTCCGACACTTTTGTGTTCAGGCTACCGGAGTGCTTTTCCCTTAGTTTACATTGCTATTGCAGCTGCTTGTGGCTCTCAAAGAGGGAGCCTTTTTTTAGCTATGGGTCATCGGTAGCCTATAACTGGGGAGTCCCATATGTGAGGACTGACTTCCTGCTTGTTCCCAGAGAAAGCGTAGTTACTCACCTGTAACAGGTGTTCTCTGGGGTCAACAGGAATCAGGACTCACGACCCTCCCTCCTCCCCTTGGAGTTGCAGTCTTACTATTATATTTTGTTCTTTTGCCGTCTTTTTAGCTATGTCATTTGACTGAGCAAGATGGCACCTTTGGGCGGGAAGCGGACCGTGCATGCTTGATAGCAACTCCCAATGGCTTTCTCTGAAAGCTGGGGATTTGGTCCGCACGAGGGCTCCGTCGGCGCCAACGTTGCCCATATGTGAGGACTGATTCCTGCTGTCCCCGGAGAATACCTGTTACAGGTGAGTAACTATGCTTTTTCTCTTATTAGTCTTAAATGGGTTACGTTGCAGCTTCATTGCTTGTCCTCTATTCTTTCTACTTTTTGATTGTGTAAACAACCAATAAACGTTTACCCATTCCACTCCGTTCATTAATTTATAGACCTCTATGATATCTTCCTTCAGTCATCACTTTTCCATCCCCTTTACCATTTTTGTTGCTCTTTGTACCTTTTCTATTCAGCTATATCCTTTTTAAGATATGGTGACCAGAATTGCACACAATATTCAAGGTACCGTCGCACCATGGAAGGATTCAGAGGCGTTATAATATCCTTGATTTATACTCTGTTCCTTTCCTTATGATTTCTAGCATTCTATTTTCTTTCTTGGCCACTGTTGCACTCTGGGCAGAGGGTTTCAACGTATTTTCTACAATGACGCCTAAATCTTTTTTTCTGGGTAGAACCTTGCAGTGTGTAACCATAGTTTGTGGTGTTCCTTCCTAGGTGTCCACATTAAATTTCATCTGCCATTTGGATATCCAGTCTTCCAATTTATCAAGGTCCTCTTGCAATTTTTCCAAATTCCTTCTGCTTTCTATCTTTTAACCAGTTCCTGATCCACAATACTACTCTGCTTCCAATCCCATGACTTTTTAATTTCACCAAGAGTTTCTCATGAAGGACCTTTTCAAAGGCTTTCGGAAAATCCAGATACAGTATATCAACTGGCTCACCTTAGTCTACCTGTTTAATCACACCTTCGGAAAAAATAACACAGGTACACTAAAAAAATTTTTTTTAAACTGCCTCTAATGTTTCGATTGATTTTTACGTTTTTTGGTGCGCTGAATCCAAATCTGGTAACCAATTTGCTCCATCACGTACAGATTTTTTGCTACATTGGGTTAGCAGTTTGAGGTGAACGTTTCAGATTGAGTGCGATCGAGATAAAAGTTTCTTGGATGAATTCTTTATACTAATTGTTTAGTAGTTATTCAAATAAGAATAAAGAAAATTGTAACAAGGCAGCACATAAGAATAGAGTAATGTCAACAAAACACACTGTGATGGTAGCAAAATTGTCTGCACTTAAAACAGCCACATACATGTGCACAAACATTGAGCATATAAGAGCGAGGTTAGACACAAAGCAAAGCAAAGAAATGTGCAAAAAATGTTGTACAGGTATGTATGTAAGAATAGAAAACGCAAACCGCACCATTGCAATACATGAAGTCTAATAAATGAGATCCGACACTGTGGTAATAACTAGCAAATTTTTATTTCAAAGTTTAGTAAAAACACGATATTTGTCAACACAGTTTAGATTTTAAAGTCATTCTTGGGTCAATCAATCTCCTGGTGGGCCCGTTTCTTCTTCCCCCGAATGCTTCTCTTGGTGCGCTGCTTGGCGTATTTTTCATCTGGGGTTTCCCGCAGCAGCAACCAGCAGAAATCAGCCATCATAGTGGTGTTCCATCTTCCTTGGTACCTTCTCTCTGCGTCCTTGATGTCCTGGTGAAACCTTTCACCTTGTTCTTCACTGTACGCCCCCAAGTTTTCGGGAAAGTAGTTCACATGGGAGTGCAAGAAATGGACTTTCAGGCTCATGTTACAGCCTTGTTCTTTGAAGGCATTGAGCATCCTGGCAACAATATCCTTATAGTTCTCATCCCGCCTGTTCCCCAAGAATTTGAGAACAACATCCTTGAAGGAATCCCAGGCTTCTTTTTCCTTCTCAGACATCGTTTCAGCGAATGCTCCATCTGAAATGAGTTTCCTTATATCAGGGCCAACAAACACTCCTTCCTTTAGCTTTGCTTCAGAAAGTCGGGGGAACTTTGAGCAAAGGTACCGAAAGCACTCACCATCTTTTGGAAGGGACTTGATGAATTGCTTAATGAGACCCAACTTAATGTGGAGAGGTGGTAATAGAATTTTATCACGAGGTACCAAGCTCTCATGAAGAACATTTTTCTCACCGGGTCTCAAATACTCCCGAATTGGCCAGTCTTTTTTCCCCCAGTGTAGGTCGCGGGCCCGGCTATCCCACAAGCAAAGGAAGCAGGGATATTTGGTGAAACCGGATTGCTGCCCTAATAGCATGGATAGAATTTTAAAGTCTCCACAAATCATCCACTTATGCTCATCATAACGAATCTTCTGAAGAATCAGGGCCAAATTCTCATATTTTTCTTGGAGAATAACAGAGTGAGCAATAGGAACTGAAGCGAATGTGTTGCCATTATGAAGAAGAACACCTTTTATGCTGTCTTTTGACGAATCAATGAACAGCCGCCATTCAGCAGGATCATACTTGAGTTTAAACTTTTCCATCACTCCGTATAAATCGTTGCAAAATACCAAATCTTCCTCTTTGCTGAAATACTTCAAAAATTGTGTCTCGCGGTTGCGGTACCAATAAAAAGTTGTTCCTGGTGACAATAGATTTTTCTGTTTAAGCCGAGAACCTAGCAGTTGGGCAGCATCTTTTGGGAGTCCTAAATCCCGGACTAAATCATTCAATTCAGCTTGAGAGAAAAGTTCAGGTTTCGGATCTGGTTCAGTTTCACACTCGGAAGTACTGGACTCATCGGGAAAAGCCATCTGATGAGTCTCATCATGATCAGAACCGTCCACACAAATATGATCCAAAGATTTTGGTGGTTCAGGCACAGGTACTTCGTTGCTATGAGGCATAGACCTAATTGCTGAGGGAAGGTTGGGGTAATTTATTACGTTCTTATTTTTTAAGTTGTATCCCTTCACAATGCAAGAGCAAAAATAGCAGTCACTGCTGTGGTCTCTTTGTTCACGCCACATCATAGATATTCCGAAACGAAATGCTTGTTTTTTACCTTTCATCCATAAGCGTAGATCTTCCTCACATGTCTTGCACACTTTGTGAGGAGCCCACGGTTTGTCTTGATCGCCTAACTTCAAACCGAAATAGGCGAAATATACTTTTTTAATAAATGCAGAAATGTTCCTCTGCCGCTTTTTCACGGTATATTCCCCACAAATAAAACAAAAACTGTCCGGAGAGTTGACGCAACCTCTGACTCTGTGAGCCATCACAAATGCACAGCACTGCAAACTACAACTGTAGTGAACCACTTCGGAATAAAGCTGGATTACGACTGAGCAAACAAAAGGTAATAATGAACTTGCAAGAAACTGAAATTTGACAGGAACGTTCATGTCACAACCACCGTGTTTGAGCGAGCGAACGAGGCGAGGCGAACAGGAAAGAACATGCGCCAGCGCGAGTACTGGATTTAGCCCCCCGCCTCCCAATTGTCCTGTTAATGTATAAAATGAATACAAAACACTCTAAAATATCATGAGGGAGTGTTTCTAGTTAGTTAACCATTACAACCTCTATTTTGGGCCAAGAAAATAAACTGCAGTCGGCTAAAAAGAAATTATGTGAACATTCCTTATATGGGTAAAAAATCTAATTTTGCAAGAAAACGTGACGTGATGGAACATTTTGGCTATTTTTCCTGGATTCAGCACCCCAAAATCTATAGGAATCAGTTGCAAAACTGGAGGCAGTTTTTTGGTAGTGTACCTGTGTAATCCTTTTTGACTTTCTCCCATAAAAGCCTTTGCCATCAACATGCACAATAATTTTATTCTTTATAATGGTTTCTACTATTTTGCCTGGTACTGATGTCAGGCTCTCCGGTCTGTAGTTTCTCGGATTACCCCAAAACCCTTTTTAAAAATATAGAATGGCCATTTTAACACCAAATCTTCTGGTGCTGCAGATGAGTTCAATGATAGTTCACAGATTACTAATAGTAGCTCTGCAATATCATATTTCAGTTCATTCAACACCCTTGGATGTATAACATTGGGTCCAGGTGATTTGCTACTCTTCAGTTTATCAAATAGTTCTAATGCATCTTTCCTGTTTATTGATATTTCTTTCAATTCTTCCGATACATTACCTTTATATAGCATTTCAGGCATGGGTAACTTCGTAAAGACTGAAGCAAAGAATTCATTCAGCCTCTCTCTGCCATGGCCTTGTCCTCACTTAGCGCCCCTTTTGCCCCTTTATCATCCAAAGGTCCAATTGACACTCTCACAGGTTTTTTATGCGTTTTTCCTTCTTGGCAAGCTTCTTTTCTAATTCTCTCTTTGCCTGCCTTATCAATGCCTTGCATCTAACTTGTGAATGCTGATGTTTCCCACGATCGTCGTTTTTAGCTCCTTTTTCCATTTCTGTAAAGGAACATTTCCTCAAGTTACTGCTGATTCTGTCCGCTCTCAACTTCCTTTCAGTTGAAAGAGGCCTACCTCCTGTGCATTTATACTATGGAGGTATTTAAAAGCCTTCATTATATCTCCCCTCTCCCACCTTTCCTCAAAGGTATAGATATTGAGATCTTGAAATCTATCACCATATGATTTTATGACAAAGGCCAGTTACTGTTTTAGTAGCTGCCCTCTGCATTGACTACACTTTGTTTATATCCTTTTAAAGGTGTGGTCTCCAGAATTGTACACAGTACTCCAAATGAGGTCTTACTTGAGACTTGTACAAAGGGATTATCGCCTACTTATCTTGCTGGCCATTCCTCTCCCTTTTTACCCAAACATCCTTCTGGTTTTTACTGTCACCTTTTCTACCCATTTGCTACTACTTATCATTTGTGTAGTGCCACACAGTGTACGCAGCCCTATACAGACATATGTAAGATACAGTCCCTACTCATAAGAGTTAATAGTCTAGTCAAGACACAACACAACAACTGGGGACTAGGATATATCTAGGGGAATGGTAAGGAAACACATAGGAGGTGAACAGGAGGCTGAGAGGATAAGGCCACATTAAAACAATCAGATACTGTCACCTCCCAGGTTCTGTTCTTCTTTCACGTATTGAAGTACTTCATCCCCTATAGCATACCCTTGGGTTTTTGCGGCCCAAAAGCTTGATTTTGCATTTTTTAGTATTAAATCTTAGCTGCAAAATTCTCAACCATTCTTAAAGCTTTCTTAGATCCCTCCTCATGGCATCCACACCTTCCAAGGTGTCTACTCTGTTACAGGTTTTGGTATCATCCACAAAGAGACAAAATTTTCCTGATGGACCTTCCATAATATTGCTTACAAATGTTTTCAAAATCACTGAACCAAGGACCGATCCCTGAGGTACCCTGCTGGTAATGCCCCTATTCTTAAAGGGAAATCCATTCACAAATGTATTCTGCCATTTCCGATTAAACCAGTTTTTAACCCAGTCATTCAATTTGGGGCCTATCCCAAAGGCGCTCAGTTGATTTATAAGACGTCGATGTGGAACGATGTCGAAGGCCTTGCTGATATGTAAGTAATACCACATCTAGTGCTGTCCTCCAATCCACTTCTTTGGCCATCCAGTCAAAGAAATTGACCAGATTCATCTGGCAAGATGTATCTCTGTTAAATGCCATGCTGTCTCAGATCCTGGAATCCTTTGGATTTCAGAAACCACACTATCCTCCGCTTTGTCAGCATTTCCATTAATTTACTCATGGCAGAGGTCAGACTAATCGGCCTCTAATTCGCCACCTCTTCCTTACTTCTGCTTTTGTGGACAGGGAACCACATCCACACATCTCCAGCCCTCTCTGATCACTCCCAACTCTAAAGTAGTTCCTTCAGTACCCTTGTATGTATTCCATCTGGCCTCATCGCTTTCTCTACTTTTAGTTTAGCTAGCTCTTTATGAACATATTCTTCTGAAAATTGTTAAAGATCTACCTCACTTCCAATCGTTTATTTTCTGAGATCCCGTTCTCAGCCCTTCATCTGTGAAGATAGAACAGAAATATTTGTTAAGCAATTCGGGTCCGATATTCTTCTGGCAGGCTATGCGCCACAATGGCGCATAGCCCTGTCCGCCAACCCTTAATCCCGGATATTCAATGCCAGTGTCATATGCAGCCCAGTATTGAATATCTTGGGATCATTTCACATGCCAGAAGCCACATTAGGTATCAGGCAGCAGCGATATTGCATGCTGCCTGGTTAGCTCATGTACCGAAAGATAGGTGAGGAGTTTCTTTGCCTGTCTTTTCGGTGCAGATCCCCCTTTATGGGCAGCATGTAATATCTCTGCTGCCCGGTTATCACTTGTTGCTGCCTCCGCTTTGCCCCCAACATGCCTTAATGCTAACCAGATAGCATTTGGGCGCATAGGGGAGTTAAAAGGGGGATATTTACTGGGCTGGAAACTGTGTAAAGGCCTTTCAAATATTGGGCCCTTTCATTTTATCCTCCTCAGCCTCTATATATTTGTCATTCTCCAGGAACAAGCAGGAAGTCAGTCCTCACATATGGGTGACAGCGCCAACAGCGCCCCGCAGAAGCATCTCCCCAGCTTTCAAAGAAAGCCTTTGGGAGATGCCACCACGCATGCATGGTCTCCTTCCCGCCCAAGGGTGCCATCTTACTCAGTCTCCCTTTTTCCGCGAAGCCCAACAGACATTCGTCGTCTTTCCCCGGAAAAAAGTTGATTTTTTGGTGTATCAAACTGCCCTTCTTTTTCCTGTTAGCACCAGTCCCTTTCCCGCCTCCGAGCCCTGTTGCCCTGACTTTGAGGCTCTGAACCATTTTTTTTGTTTCTTAGTTTCTTTCTTCTAGCGCAGTTCGCATCTTTTTCTAACTGCTGGCCACGTGAAGGGTCTTCGACCACGGAGGGGTCCTTTTTACCCCAGTGGCCAGTGGATTCAAAAAGTGTGATTGGTGTACAAAAAACATATCCTTAACCGATACACACGATTGCTACCTTCGGTGTCTAGGTGCGACCATGACCCAGAAGTTTGCACCCTGTACAAGAAAAAACTCATACTGAATGTTAGTCAATCCTAGTATCATTGTTATAAAATAATCTGATTAATCTCTCTCAATCAATTGTAAACAATTAATGCAGATAGTCCCCATGACTGTCATTAAATTACATACATCCGTATGATCAATCTCTCTCAACCAATGTAAATAGTTAATACGTTTACAATTTGTATTTTTAGTTTCCTATGTAACGAATTTTTACACTGTTAATGTTCCATGTAATGTCAGTGTTAATTTTTGACATGTTCTCTGATCTCTGGAAGAGGCGGTATAAAAAAGCACGCAAATAAATAAATAAATAAAATAAATAAAAGTGTCTGCGAAGGCCATTCAAAGTCATCGACATAAGCAAGACGACATCTTCCACAGCTCAGATTCTGCCCTGGTGGCCTTGGTAGCCTTGTGCTCAAAGGCCCCACATGGATCCTCAGAGTCACGTGAAGCCCACACAGCACCCGATTGGGCCTACAGACAGTCTGACAAGGGTTCTCCACAGCATGAGCGCAAGAAGAAGAAATCCTCGAGGACCTCATCCTGGGAATCGGGCACGCACGGTAAATCCCATGCCAGGCCCTATAATCCCTGGAGGGTATCGGAGGAGTCAGAACGGGAGCAGCCAGCAAAGGTGCCAGAGCAGACGCCAAGGCTCCGGTGACGGTCATGGACTCATGAGGCCTGTCCCGTCGAAGACTTCCTCTCCTCAACAATGCTGGACCTGGTCACACTGGTGTCCACATTGAAGGCTGCAACTCCTGAGTAGGAAGCCAGGATGATGGCATTGGAACACAGTGTTACTGCCTTCCTTGCCTTGCAGCAAGCATCGATGCACATCCTCACCGGTGCTCGTGCTGAGACCGCAGGGACCTTGATATCTAGGACTTCCCGAGCCGCCAAGATAATCCTAGGGAGCCCCAAACCTCGAGCCGATCCTTGGCAAGGGTCTTGATCCCATTCCCACTCCTCAGGAGCAAGATTCTCCTTGGCAAGTGCTTGTGGCTCCGTCCAAGCAGCTGCTCTGGGTCACTGAAGACCCAAACAGAGCCCAATGCCTCAGGAGTCGTCCGGCCTCAAGTCCTCGACGGACTACTCGGACTGGGAGTCTAAGGACAAGGCTTCCCCAGAGATGCATAAGCACCACAAACTCCCCTCGGATTTGTCTCCCCCAGCATCTAGACACTGAGCCCCACCTGAGGACACATCGTTCCTCGAGTTTGTCCGAGACATGGCGAAAGCCTTGTCTCTCACCATGGAATCGGAGAGGACCCTTGCAAGGAGGAGTTGGAAATCCTCCAGTATGAGGCTCCACCTAAGGAAGCCCTGGCAGTCCTTGTCCCTGCCATCCTCGGGCAACTCCTCCTTCGGATGTGAGACACTGGCATCAGTGCCAATAGTTAGCTGACGCCTCGACACCATGTTCCGCGTCCAGCGGGACACTGGCTTTCAGAAGGCACAACTCCCTCACGCCTCTATGGTGGTGGAGTCGACCATTTGCTGACAGAAAAGCCCGAAGACTCACTCTTCCGTGCCCCCGGGCAGGGAGTCCCATGCCCTTGATGCCCTTGGACGCAAATGCTACGAGGGCTCGATGCTAGGTTGCCGAATCCAAGCCTACCAGCTGTATATCGGCATGTATCTCTGTGACCTAGCAAAAGAACTCACAGGTTTCTCGGCAGGTCTCACTGGAGATCACCTACAGTGATTCCAAACCCTTGTGAAATGCATCGGGGAGTGCTCAAAGTACATGTCTCGAGCTGCCTATGACGGCTTCAAGTCTAACACAAGGGTGGCCGCCACAGGCATCAGTGCTGACGCCATGCCTGGCTCCAGGCATCGGACCTTGAGCAGTGGGTAAAGGAGAAACTCCTCGATGTCCCCTGTCTCAGTGAAAACCTCTTTGGCAAACCGATGGAGGACAAGGCAGCCGAGATAGAAACTGAGTACGTCACATGAACTCGGCTCTCCAGATAAACCTCCATCCTTCCGAAGAAGAAACAGTTGGGGAAGAGGTCCCCTTTTCACTGAAAAGGCCAGTCTTACCGAGGTTATCCCCAATACCAGACCCCCCCAGACCCTGCAACAGGGTCACCAGGGCAAAGGACCGGGCCAAGGCCAACGCATGCCTAAGAGCTCCAAGCCCCAAACACTGGCTCCTGCCCAGGCTGGGTTGGGGTTTTGACTCCCTAAGTATAGCCTCTCCTCCCGGGGAGGGAGCAGCTGCCAAAAGGGGGCATCTGATCCACTTTGCCTATCAGTGGCTGGCCATAACCTCTGACACCTATGTCCTCCAGATGGTCAGAGAAGGCTACCTCCTTCACTTGGACTGGACGCCTCCCCCTTTCTTTCCAGGAGAGCCCCCTTGGACTCCCCTGCATCAGGCCCTGCTACTGCAGGAACTTTGAGGCCTCATCAGGGATGGAGCCGTGGAACCATACCCCTCCACCTCAGGGGCATGGGGTTCTACTCTCGTTACTTTCTGGTCCCAAAAAGAACAGGGCAAAACCTGAACAAGTTCCTGGTGTGGGAGAAGTTCAAGATGCTCTCTCTTGGAACATTGCTGCCCTACCTCCAGCAGGGAGATTGGCTATGCTCCTTGGACCTAAAGGATAATTACACCCACATCCTTATTCATCTCAGTCACAAGCAGTACTTAAGATTCATTGTCAGGGACGACCACTATTAGTACAGGGTACTACCCTTCGGCCTAGTCTCCACACCATGAGTCTTCACCAAATGCCTGGCAGTGGTGGCTGCCTACCTCTACCTCCAAAAGGCCTTCGTCTTTCCATACCTGGATGACTGGCTCGTAAATGGGGACACGGCCACTGAGGTGCAACAGGCCACAGCCCATACCATCAAAGTCCTGCAGCATTTGGGGTTCATGATAAACCACTCCAAATCTCACCTCACTCCAACTCAGGATCTGGAATTCATAGGAGCCTGTCTGGACACTCTCCAGGCCAGGGCCTTTCTCCCCCTGGACAGGGCGGATCACCTCAGGGCCCTGGCCACCGAGGTACAGCACCATCACTCAGTGTCAGGGCTGTCCACGCTCCACCTACTAAGCCACATTGCATCCACAGTGGTTCCCAATGACTGCCTCCACATGTGGGCAGCTCAGTGGTGTCTCCGCTCACAAGCAACAAGCAGGATGCGGAACAGGGTCTCAGTGTCCCATCAAACTAGCAGAGTCACTAAACTGGTGGCAGGGCGTACAGCACCTGCAGGAGGGCATGCCCTTCCAGTCCTCAAATCCTCAGAGGGTTCTCACCACGGACTCATCCCTACTGGCTGGGGTGCCCATTGCGAGGAACTACGCACACAGGGCAACTGGTTCCTGGCAGAGAGCCAGCAACAGATCATCAACCTGCTGGAGCTCAAGGCCATTTTTCTGGCGATCAAGGCCTTCCACCACTGCCTGCGGAACCAGCCAGTGCTAGTCCAAATGGACAACCAGGTCATGATGTTCTACCCGAACAAGCAGGAAGGCATAGTGTCTCAGTGCCTCTGCCAGAAGGCAGTAGCCCTCTGTTCGTACGTGATTGGTCAGGGAATGCTCCTCAGGGCGGCATACCTGCCGGGCCAGGACAGTGCCCTAGCGGACAAGCTGAGCAGGGTCCATGAATGGCGATTAGACCCCAGGGTGATGCAGCAGCTATTCCGACTCTGGGGAACCCCAAGTCTGGACTTCTTTGCCAGCCCGATCAATGCTCAGTTGCCCCACTTCTGCTGTCCCCAACCGCATCCGTCCTGGATAGCGGTGGATGCCTTCCTCATCTCATGGTCAGAGGGCCTTCTGTATGCCTTCCCTCCCACACCACTAACCGCCTGGACCATCTTCAAAGTCCTGCGGGAGAAGGCCTCCATGATCCTGGTGGCCCAATCGTGGCCCAGGCAGCCTTGGTTTCCCCTATTGCTCTGCCTCCCGATGGAGCTCCTGGTCCCTCTGGGGAATGTCCTGGGGCTACTGACCCAGGAGGAGGGCTCCCTCCTTCACCCCAACTTGGGATCCTGTCACTAACAGCATGAGTGCTGAACGGTTAGCCTTAGCACCCTTCAGCCTCCCAAGGGAAATACAGGAAGTCCTCCTGGCCTCTCATAAGTACTCCACGAGACGAGCCTATGCTTCAAGTAGCGCAGAATCTGTTTAGTGTGTGGAGCAATGGTTCAACCCGTTCTCTTGCTTGGGTGCACACGGTGCTGCAGTACTTGCTTCACCTTTCGCAAACCAGACTCAAGTCTAACTCCATCAGAGTGCACCTGAGCGCACTCTCGGCGCACCATCTTTCCAAAGAGGCAAACCTCTCTCTGCGCAGCCCCTCATTACCCAATTTATGCAGAGCCTTCTGCTCTCTAAGCCTTCCATCCGCCCTCCCCTGGCGGAATGGGATTTCAACATGGTCCTGATGCAGCTCATCAAGCCTTTTGAACCTCTGGCTACCTGCCCTTTGTGTTATCGCTTCTGGAAGGTCATCTTCCTGGTGGTGCTTACCTTTGCATGCAGAATCAGCGAGCTTCAGGCCTTGGTTGCCGAGCCACCTTACACCAGGTTCTACAAGAATAGGGTCGTGCTTTGCACCCACCCTAAATTCCTTCCAAAGGTAGTATCCTCCTTCCACCTCAACCAGGAAATGGTGCTCCCCACCTTCTTTCCATGGCCCCATGCTGACAAGGCGGCGGCTGTTCTGTATTCTCTGGATTGTAAGGGGGCCATGTCCTTCTACCTGCAACATACCCAGTGCCACAGCAAGGTCTCACAACTTTTCGTTTCTTCCAACCCCAGTCGACTGGGGGGAGGCTGTTGCCAAGTGGACCCTGTCCACCTGGTGGCAGACTGCAGCGCCTTCACCCATGATCAGGCGGGGCTCTCGCTGGAGCACCAAGTCACGACACACAACATCAGGGCTATGGCGACCTTGATTGTAAACC
Organism: Ichthyophis bannanicus; assembly: GCA_033557465.1. NCBI lineage: Eukaryota > Metazoa > Chordata > Amphibia > Gymnophiona > Ichthyophiidae > Ichthyophis > Ichthyophis bannanicus. The sequence continues at coordinate 427,602,152 of CM066036.1, forward strand.
TGTGCTCTGTCCCTATGGCAGACATCTGCTGGGCAGCCACTTGGTCCTCAGTTCACACATTTGAAGCTCACTACTGCCTGGAGAGGGAGTCCCAAAGGGACAGTGCCTTCAGCCAGGCCATACTCCATAATCTGTTCAGGATTTACGCAATTCCTGCCCTCTGACCCGTCTTGTTCAGGCTACCACAGTGATGGTTCTCCCTGGACACTGGGGTCCTTAGAGTCTTTCCTCAGACTCGCTTGTGGATGCTCATGGCTGGGCCAAGTTTTCCTACAGGTTCTCTGTAACCTGTAGTTAGGGAGTCCCATATGTGAGTACTGACTTCCTGCTTGTTCCTGGAGAGAGCGTAGTTACTCACCTGTAACAGATGTTCTCCAGGGACAGCAGGATTCAGGCCTCACAACCCTCTCTCCTCCCCTTGAAGTTGCTGTACAATTTTTGCTATCTTCTTTTGTCAGCTCTAGCTATGTCAGCTGACTGAGTAAGATGGCACCCCTGAGTAAGGGGACCATGCATGCGTGGTGGCATCTCCCAAAGGCTTTCTTTGAAAGATGGGGAGATGCTTCCGCGGGGCTCCGTTGGTGCTGACATCACCTATATGTGAGGACTGATTCCTGCTATCCCTGGAGAACACCTGTTGCAGGTGAGTAACTATGCTTTTTCACCCTTCTCACAATGCCATCTTTGCACTTCTTCCTGTGACTAATATATCAAAAAAAAAAAAGTCTTGTCCCCTTATATAATTGTATTGGTTATTTTTTCTTTCATTTTCATCGTTGCTTTCCTAACTACTTTACCAGCTTCCCTTAGCTTCTCTCAAGATATTGTTGTTTGTGTTTTTCTTTCTGTGAATTCATGGAGTGAATTCATGGAGAATTCATGGAGCAAGTATGGAGTGGAGGAGTGGCCTAGTGGTTGGGGCAAGGTACTTCAGGCCGGAAGGTCAGGGGTTCAAATCCCACTAGAGGACAGCAACCTTGGGCCGGAAGGACTGGGGTTTCTAGTCCCACAGGTGCTCCTTGTGGTCTTGGGCAAGCCACTTAACCCTCCATAGCCCATGTTCCCTGTAAAATAGTTATCTCCAAGTTATAATGCCCTGTTCAATGTAATTTCAGTTTGTTCAATGTAAACCGCACTGATGCAGAATAGCGCGGTATATAAGAGAATGTAAATAAATAAATAAAAAAATGGAGGGGGATTTTAGAAAGGAAGTCCACGTGAAATCAAATCGGGGATGTCCAGGGCAGAACATGCAGAAAAACGCCAGGGACATCTATCTCTCCAGCTGATTTTATGTGGCCTGGTACATAGATGTTCCCATTAGGGATGCTTGGGTCAAGGATGTCCATCTAAGGCAATCTAGCATAAGGGGACATCCAGCAGCATAGCTAAGTGAAAATAGGAGTCCCCATTCCCTATCATTCTTCGTTGACATATGGTAAAATACAGATGGTAGCAGTGTAGCTCCTTTACACTTTCCAGATGTTTTCCTGTCAAAACAAACACTTTTCGGATGCCTGTTCATGTCTGGAATAGGTATAACTTTAGACACGATTCAGGACGTCCAGAGCATCTCTGAGATCAGGCTGGGACGTTCAGGTTCTTAAGAATGCCACAGCCACGCAACCGCCATGTCCCCATTCAGACTTGGATGTCCTCGAGCGGAGGACATCCACAGTCCCATCTTCTAGAATGGCTCTAGGTACATCTCTGTGATTTGGACATCTGCATGTCTGCTTGCAGATGCCCAAATTGTGAATAGTGCTTTTAAAATAACCCCCTTATATAGTTTATAAAGGCTAACCTCTTTTTCTTTACTTTTTCAGCTACTTCTTTTGAAAACCATGGTGACCTCTTTTTCCTCTTAGTATTATTAACTTTTCTATTGCCCTTAAAAAAAAATCTCTTTCAGTTTTGCTCAGTTTTTCTTCTCCCCCCTTGAAGTATTCATTTATCTTGACAAAGTTAGTTTTCCTGAAGTTTAGGACTGTAGCCTTTGAATGAACCATCTCCACCCATGTCCTAATACTGAATCTCACACTATCTGGTAATTACTGGACGCCAGATGATCACCCACTGCAACATCAGAGACACCTCCCCATTCATAAGCCCCCTCGCATGAGCTGCATTATCAGTTGCTCGAACAGTTCTATACAGGATCTCTCTACTTCTAGAGAACATTACAGATGGGATAGCTCAATCAAATGCGATAAACTGAAATCACTTACCACCAGTGCTTTCTCTTTCCTAGAAATATTAGGAATATCTTTGATTAAATTTCTATCTCTTCTGCCTGCAAGGGAGGTCTGTAAACAGCACCAATATAAATAGATGTCCCATTCCTTCTTTCCAGACTAACACCACAGTGCCTCCTCCTTAACTCATAAGACTTGCAGTGCTGTGGTTTTAATATTATTTTAACATGTAACACCACTCCTACCCCCCTTTCTTCCTAACCTGTCTTTCCTGAATAGATTATAGCCTGGTATAATTACATTCCAGTCATTGTCTTCCGTGTACCATGTCTCTGTGGCTACCACGTCTCTGTGGCTACCACTATATCCAAGTCGGCCTCTTCCTGTACAGTCTCTAAATCCAACATTTTATTTCCCATATTATGGGCATTTGTAAATGCCGTGCTCCAGATGTTGCCCTTTTTTCCCTTTTCTGTACTCTTCTTAAGGGGCATCTTTACTAAAGATTAATGTGCGTTACATGCACTATGTGCACCCTATAGAAATAAAAAGGTTCTGGGCACTTAAGTTAACACATTAAATCCTTTAGTAAACATGTAAAATGTTTTATTTACCTGAGGGCTTTTACTCACCTGGGGACTTTGTTCCTCCATCCCGAACGATCGTATTTTAAAGCCCTCTGCAGTAGAGATGTCAGTCTGTGGCAGAAGACACTTTGTCCCTTCTTCGATAGATGGGTACCATTTCTCTTCAGCAGTCCCGAAAAATCATGCTATGGTCCAGGAAGCCAAAACACTTTTGATGACACCATCCATTAATGCACATATGTGGCAGTTTATGCACATTAATGGCCTCTTAGAAAATGCTCATTGGTGTAGAAGTATGCACTTTGACATGAAGGTGCAATGCAGTTTACTAGTAAGCGCAGCCCGGACTGTGAAGTAAGCAAGTATGGTCACCTACGGCGGCAGCTTCTGAAGGGTGGCAAAAAGCAACAGTTTTTAAAGTAAAGCAATAAATCCCGAACAACTACACAAACGCGGAAAACCATCAGCACGTTCTTTTACCTGCAGGGTGAGAGGGCACACACATATGCACAAAGCAAAGTTTAGTACTTAAAAGTCTGAAGTCCAATTATGCATTTTTCACAGGATTGTTGTGGGAGGAGGGTAGTCTTTTTAGCTGAACAGCACTGTTCATTTTAATTATCAAAATCTCAAGCAGGTCGGTGTATAGCTGAAGATTCGTCTAAGGCACTTAATATCCTTGCACCGGTCTTGAATCCGGTGGTGGAATTGTTGCACAATTGTTCTAAAATGATTAGTATCTAAAAGCAGTTTCAATTTATGAAGCAGTATTAATTTATGATATGAGGTTTCAATGACAAATCTGAATCTGTGATCACTCCCAGGTAAATACTGCAGACCTCACTTTGCAACCTTTGATCATCTCTTCTTAGGTCTGGTTCGCACTTCGGGGCCACAATCATTAACTCGGTTTTGCCCCGGTTTAATCTCAAACCATTTCCCTTCAGCCCGTTGCCTTCATATTCCTCTTCGTCTCTCCGGGCCAGTACAGGGAAGGTAGGGTTGTCAATCCCTTCTAGCAGCTGAGGACTGAATTCTGAAGTTTTACGTACAAGCTAACTGGCTCCACCCACCTAACCAATCTCAGTCTTCAGTCCTCAGCAGCTGAAAAGGACGTGCCTTCCTCTGGCTCCAGCAGTGCAATTGATAAGGGCTTTATTATTTTAAGTGTTAGCGGTGGGGAGCCCTAGCGGGGTGCCTCGCTGTCAGCACTGGGATTCTTTTTTCCTTTATTTAAAAACCGGAAAAACAAAATTAATACATAGAAAAAGCAGGAGAACGCAGGTGCATCGGAGGTCCGACGCTGGTAGCACTAGGCCAGAGGCAGAGCCTGCCTCGTTCCCAGCCTATACTGCAGATTTCAGCGATGACGGTCCTGGGAGCCCCAGAGCCCATTCTCCCGCGTCCGGCGAAGTGAGTACTCTGCCGCTAGCAGCGGGCTTGAGTAGCTCGGGGATTCGGTCTCCTCATTGCAGCAGGTGAGGCGGTAGACGCAGAGCGGGCTGTCCTATGTCACGCGGTTCTTCCCGCTCGTTTTCGCGCCAGGTGTAGTGAGCGGAGACGCATGCAGCCGCGTTTGTCGGGCTGCGTGCTGTGTAGCTGTCAGAGAGGCCTTTCCGACGTCGGGTTCTGTCGGCAGTGTGTGCGTTTGGGCAGTATTTGGTCCCGGGACGCCGGGGGCAGCATGGAAAGTGCGGCGGATGCCTGTCAGGCGGTAGGCCCTGCTCAAGGGGAGTTAGAAAAGGCAGGAATGGCCGCCATTTTAGTTAAGCCTCCCGTTCCTGTACCGTCTCAGACAAAGGCAGGGAAAAAGAAAACTAAGTCGAAGCACTCTTTGCCAGTAGCGGAGGATCCTCCACAGCCCTCCCCTGTGGTGCAGGGGGGCTGGGAATCGTTTTTCCCCCCGGAGTTTATTTTATCTCTCCATAAGGCTTATTGTCTGCAGCGTCAGCAGGCCGGCAGCGCTGTCTCTCCCTCCGGGCAGTCCGGGGCTCAGCAGAAGGATATCCCTACCCTAGACCCGGTGGAGGGGCCCTGATAGCGTCAGTCCACACCCTCCAGCTATGCAGAGTCCTGAGGAAGGGGAGATCCTCTCTGATTCAGGTCTGGAGCCCTGGGCGGAGGAATTGGAGGACGTTGACATGGGGGGTAGTGAAGATCCTAATCTTTTTAGGGTCTTTAGGAAAGAAGAGCTAGGGGCCCTGATTGCTCAGTCCCTCTCGACCTTAAATATTGTTATCCCGAAGTCTCAGGAGGAGCCTTTGGAGGATCCGCTGCTTCAGGGTGTTAAAGCTGAGCAGTGGTGTTTTCCGGTGCACAGAGTGATTAAACAAATGGTGGAATCCGAGTGGGAATGCCCAGAGGCCACTCTGCGTGGAGCAAGGACCATTGGTCGGCTCTATCCGTTGCCGCAGGAAGAGCAAGATTTATTAAAGATGCCTAAAGTTGACGCCTTGGTGGCTGCGGTCACGAAGAAGACCACGATCCCTGTGGAGGGCGGAGCGGCCCTTAAGGATTTACAGGATCGTAAGCTAGAGACCCTGCTCAAACAAGTTTTTGACTCTAACGCCCTTGCCTTGCGGGCAGCGATTTGTGGCGCCTATGTGTCTCGCGCCTCCATTAGATGGATTCAGGGGGAGGCTCGAGGAGAGTTTGGTGATCACGGAGCCGCGAAAGGAGCGAAGTTGAAATCTGCCGCGGCTTATCTAGCGGATTCCTTTTATGATCTCGTCTGCATTTCAGCTAAGTCCATGGCGTCCGTGATTGCGGCTCGCAGATTCCTCTGGCTGTGGAACTGGGCAGCGGATGCCTCTTCTAAGTCTCGCCTTAGCAAACTACCCTATAAGGGGTCGCTGCTCTTTGGAGACGCGCTGGAAAAGATTGTGAAGGATCTTGGGGACTCCAAGGGCGGCAGGCTTCCAGAGGACCGGCCGAGAGGGCAGAAGGCTGGCTTGTTGCCTCATCGTCCAGCCCGGGAGTTCCGTCGATTCCGTGGTTCGAGATTTGCGCCCTACCAGAGGGGTCGTTTTCTGTCAAGAGGGCAGCCCTTTCGGGGAGCTCAGGGGTTCAGTAGAGGCTATTTCGGGGCCCAGCAAACCCCCAATAAGAAACCGCAATGAAACGAGGCTGGCCCAAGCGGAGTATCCAGTAGGGGGACGCTTGCAAGAGTTCCTTTCCGTTTGGGCCGCCATTACGACAGACCAGTGGGTTCTGGAGATTATCCGCGACAGGTATGCTCTGGAGTTTGCTCACCCGTTGGGGGACGCTTTCGTGGTGTCTCCATGTGGCTCTACGGGAAAGAGAGCGGCGGTTTCCGCGACGCTTCGGTGGTTGCTCGACCTTCGGGCGGTAGTCCCCGTTCCTCGGGACCAGTTAGGCTTCGGTCGATACTCGATTTATTTCGTGGTCCCCAAGAAGGAAGGTTCTTTTCGGCCTATTTTGGATCTCAAGCACGTCAACCGCTGTTTGCGAGTCCCACATTTTCGCATGGAGACCTTGCGCTCTGTCATTCATTCCGTACTCCCAGGGGAGGTCCTCTCGTCCATCGATCTGACGGAGGCCTACCTTCACATCCCAATTCGGCCAGCTCATCAGAGGTTTCTGCGCTTTGCGGTTCCGCAGGGACATTTTCAGTTCCGAGCGCTTCCGTTTGGCCTGGCTACAGCGACCCGCACATTCACCAAAGTCATGGTGGTGGTGGCAGCCGCCCTCCGCAAGCAAGGCATTTTGGTACATCCGTATCTGGACGATTGGTTGATTCAGGCGCCATCGGTGGACGAGTCCATGTCGGTGACCGCGAAGGTGGTGACTTTTCTGGAGCGCCTCGGTTGGGTAGTGAATCGCGCCAAGAGTCACTTGCAACCGGTTCGGCGTCTTCTTTATCTCGGCGCTGTCTTCGATACCGAAGTGGGGGCAGTATTTCTTCCGGAGGATCGGATTCAAAAGGTTCTGGGGCAGGTGTCCGCCTTCCTGCGCACTCCCGCTCCGACAGCGTGGAGGTACCTACAGCTTCTAGGGTCCATGGCGACAGCCTTGGATCTCGTGCCCTGGGCTTGGGCACACATGCGTCCGCTTCAGCAAGCGTTGTTGACGAGGTGGTCGCCACAGGAGCACCCGCTGGATCTCCGCCTGCCCTGTTCTCAGGCGGTCGCAGTCAGTCTGCATTGGTGGTTGGAGCCCAGTCATCTTCGCGCAGGGGTTCCAATGGCGCAGCCAGATTGGGTTCTCGTGACAACGGACGCCAGTCTAGCAGGCTGGGGTGCGCATTGTCTCTCCCACATGACGCAGGGGAGTTGGTCTCCGGAGCAACGAGAATGGTCCATCAATCGCCTGGAACTCAGGGCGGTCTTTCTCGCCCTTCAGCACTTTCTTCCGCTCCTGTCTCGCAAAGCGGTTCGGATTTTCTCCGACAACGCGGTGACTGTGTCCTACATCAATCGGTAGGGCGGAACGGGCAGTGCCGTCCTGCTCGAGGACAGTCTGAGCTTAATGAATTGGGCGGAGTTGCATTTGGTAGCGTTGTCTGCGGCTCATGTGGCAGGGCGCGACAATGTTCAAGCCGATTACCTCCGTCGGTACGCGGTGGACCCAGGAGAGTGGGAGTTGAATGCAGCCGTTTTTCACGACTTGACGCTGCGTTGGGGGCAGCCAGTCATGGATCTCATGGCCACCTTCAACAATGCCAAGGCCGCACGCTTCTTCAGCAGGCGCAGGGAATGCATGTCGGAGGGTCTGGACGGCTTGGCTCAGCCCTGGCCGGCGGAGGTCCTTCTTTGTTTTTCCGCCATGGCCGATGATCGGAAGAGTTCTTCGCAGAATAGAGGCTCACTGGGGGTTAGTGATCCTCATTGCCCCGGATTGGCCCAGGCGAGCGTCTCCTCGCAGATACTCCCTGGCGGCTGCCCGTTCGGATGAACCTCTTGTTCTAGGGGCCCCTTCTGATGCCCAACGTCGATCGCTTCTTGCTTACGGCTTGGCTATTGAAAGGGAAAGGTTGAGCCGTAGGGGTTACTCGTCTGCGGTCGTTACCACTCTGCTGAAGGCCAGGTGGCGGTCCACCTCCTTGGCTTATATTCGAGTTTGGCGTATCTTTGAATGCTGGTGTGATCAGCGTCACCTTGCGCCCAGATCCGCCTTAGTGCCTGAGGTGTTGTCTTTTCTACAGGAAGGTTTGGACAAAGGCTTAGCCCTTAGTACTTTGAAGGTTCAGCTTGCCGCGTTGTCATGTTTTCACGGCAAGGTACGGGGAGCTTTCTTATCCAGGCATCCGGATGTGCTACGATTTTTGAAAGCGGTTAAGAATCTGAGGCCCCCTGTCTGGCCGGTCGTGCCTCCGTGAGATCTGAACCTGGTGCTGGAGGCGCTCGCGCGGCCTCCCTTTGAACCTGCAGATACGGTGTCGATCAGAGACTGTTCATGGATGACGGCGTTTTTGGTGGCCTTATGCTCGGCGCGGTGAATTTCCGATCTGCAAGCGCTTTCCTGTCGGGAGCCATTTCTCCACTTTTCGGAGGAAAAGGTAGCGCTGCGGCCAGTGCCTTCTTTTCTTCCGAAGGTGGTGTCTCGTTTTCATCTGAATCAGCCCATCTCCCTGCCGACCTTTCGGGTCCAGGGGGATCAACCCGTGGATGCGGTTCTGCGGAGGTTGGACCTGGGCAGAGTACTACGGAGATACCTGCGCAAGACGAAGGCTTTTCACCATACGGATCGATTGTTTGTGCTGTTTGGGGGTCTTAGAAAATGTGAGGCGGCCTCCAAAGCTACCATTGCTCGTTGGGTGAAGCACGCGATTTCAGCGGCGTATCAGGCCAGTGGTCAGGTTCCTCCGTCGGGACTGCGGGCTCATTCCACTAGGGGCCAAGCTGCCTCATGGGCGGAATGGGCGTTGGTATCGCCGGTGGACATCTGCAGGGCGGCTACCTGGTCTTCCCTGCATACTTTTGCAAGGCATTATCGACTGGATGTTCAGGCCCGAGGGGACGCAAATGTAGGGGCTTCGGCCATTGTGGCGGGCCTCGCAGTTCCCTCCCTCCCAAAGCAATGAACCACCTATAATAAACATAATTCAAGTACCATGGTCAGACCACCACCAAATCAACTGTAAACTTAAACTACAGTGCCAACCCAAAAACTCAAAGGAGATGAGAATGACCAACCCCATTAGGAAATTCAGCAAACTCAACGAGGAACACCTCATAAGCACCATTGCATCCCACATAAACCTAGAGTCCACAGACCTAGACGAACTAACTAACAGATGGAACACACACATCCAAAATACATCTAACCCAACTCTGAAACACACATCAAACCCACATAAGATCAACTCGGAACCCTGGTACACAGGAACTCTAATAAAATCAAAAAGGGAGCTCCGTAAAATAGAGAGAAAATGGAGACAAACCAAATCCTCCGATCTCAAAACTAAATACATGGCCCATCTCGCAAAATACAAAGACGACGTGAACAATGCAAAAAAATTACATCACACCAACATCCTAAACAAGGCAATCAATCGCCCACGAGAGTTATTTGAACTAGTCAAATCACTAACCAAAACCGACCAAAATGCCAACCTCAACAAATCCATCAAGGTCCAAACACTGGCAAACCACTACGCGACCAAACTGACGGCCCCTGGTCCTCCACCCCCCCCCCCCACCAACACCACAAATCAGAAGTGAGAACAACACAACGCAAAACCAGTTATGGGAGCACTTCCACAAAATAGGAACCAAGCAAATCACAGCCATTGTCACAAGCCTGAAAAGCACCACCTCCCCACTAGATCCCTGTCCTGCATCCTGGATCAAGGCAGTGAAACAAGACATAGCACCTCACATAGCACACATAGTTAACCTATCCCTACAACAAGGAATCATGCCCTCAGAACTAAAGAAATCAGTCATTAGACCGATCCTAAAAAACACTACACTCAACGGAGAAGACCCAGCCTCCTACCGTCCCATATCAAGTATCTCATTCCTGGCAAAGATCATAGAAAAAACGGTCCTTCAACAACTCCAAGACCATCTGACTGACAGTGCTCCTCTTGATGACCAGCAATATGGATTCAGGCAACATCATGGAGTTGAAACCCTGTTACTAGTTCTACTTAACAACCTCCTAAAGGGCCTTGAAAACAAAAAGAAAATGTACATTCTTGTATTCATTGACATCTCAGCTGCCTTTGATACAGTTAATCATGGGACCCTCTTAAATAGGATAAAATCAATAGGAATAACAGGAACCCCACTAAAATGGTTCTCATCCTACATCTCAAATCGAACACAACAGGTTCAATTCAACGGAGAAAAAGCAGAATCTTTCTTACAAACACAGGGAATCCCCCAAGGCTCTGCTCTCTCAGCACTTCTGTTTAACATATATATGCAGCCACTATGCAAAATTTTCTCATGGCACGAAATTAATTACCACATCTATGCCGATGATATCATGCTATACACACAACTAGACACTAAAAACCCAGACTACAACCCACTGGAGACATGTATCGGAGAGATGCAAGACTGGTTACAACAAAGTAGTATGTCAATTAATCACAAAAAAACCGAAGTAATGTATATCTCCAAAGAACCGAATTTTGACCCTCCCACATCAATAACACTATGTAACAACACTTACCAAACAAAAAAAGAAATAAAGTATCTAGGAGTCACATTTGACTGTGACCTAAAGATGGAAAAACACCTCCGAAAGACCAACAGAGCAGTTTTCCACAAGCTTAGAGTGCTCCAACCCATTCGGAATATTATTGATCCCCAAGACTTCAGAACAGTGGCCCAAGCACTCATCATGCCACATTTTGACTACTGCAACGCCATCCTACAAGGTTTACCTAAAAAAAACCTAAACATATTACAAATGGCACAAAATGTAGCTGCCAGGGTCATAATGAAGAAAAATCTAAGTGACCACATCACACCAGTACTAATTCAATTACACTGGCTACCCATAACAGCTCGCACAAAATACAAAATACTAACAACCACCTTCAAACTCATCCACAACTTAGCACCTTCCTTCCTCAACAACCTAGTAAGATTGCAACCTCCTACCCGAAACAGAAGAACCCACAATTCCAACATCCTTCACACTCCAACAGATATAAGATCTGCCAAAGCTAACACCAGCCACAGGGCTTTCTCATATGCGGCGCCAACACTGTGGAACCAACTCCCACCAGAACTACGAGCTAGCAATGACCTTCTAGACTTCAGAAAGAAACTCAAAACGCACATTTTCCAATCACATTTCAACCTGAACTAAACCCACAGATGGAGCAGCCCCTGACCACTGTGTCCAAGAAGATTATCCTGTATATATGTATTTATGTATATATGTAAATGAACTCCCCCATAGCTAAGAAGTGTTAACTCTGTATGATGTGCTTTTCTGACAATCTGTATGTAAACAAAATTTGTACCTGCCTTGATTCGGCAGTTTCACAATAGTAATCCTACCCGCTTCTGATCGCTGGAAGGAGCGGGCTACAAATGCTTGCTAAATAAATAATAAATAAATAGATACTGCTTTGGTACTACCCTACCTTCCCTGGACTGGCCCGGAGAGACAAAGAGGAAGAAGAAATTAGACCTTACCTGCTAATTGTCTTTCCTTGAGTTCTCTCCGGGCCAGTCCAGGGCCCACCCTTTGCATTTGCGGGCTCGTCGCATTCTGTCTTTTTCAGTCGGTCAGTGTATGCTTTTCTTCCAGAGCGCTTCGCCGGTGCCTGTCTGGCATAGCGGCATTTGGTGCTTGGTTGATAGTCCTGGCGGTTCTCCGTCACGGTTTCTTAGTCTGGTTTGGGCTATGGGGCTTCCGTTTTTGTTTTTTTCGATTTTCGGGAGTCTTGTTTAAAAAAAAAAAAATTCCATAAAGGCAACGCATATAGGCCATATGTAAAAAAACAAAAAAACAAAAACGGTTTTTTGATGATGGAAACAGGACCTCAGCGGTTGGTACCAGTGGCGGTGTGGTCTAGCGTTTTCGGTTGGGAGCGTTTGGCTGTTGGGTTCCTTTTTCCGCTTTGACAACAGTAGACTGAGGTTGGTTAGGTGGGTGGAGCCAGTTAACTTGTATGTAAAACTTCAGAATTCAGTCCTCAGCTGCTAGAAGGGATTGACAACCCTACCTTCCCTGGACTGGCCCGGAGAGAACTCAAGGAAAGACAATTAGCAGGTAAGGTCTAATTTCTTTTTTTTATACATTCGCTTACACAGAGATGTCATTTGCTAAAAATAGCATAAAATCGATAATCTAGCCACACTTCACATGGAACATCACAAAGCATACACATCCCTGAGAGAGAATACCAAGCACATATATCATTACTAACATGCGCATGCTATCTCTATGTGCATGCTAGGTCTCCCCATCCCCCTCCTCTGTATATGAGTTGCTGCATATAAGTTGTAACTGTTAATATGTTATCACTGTTAAATACCTCAGAGTTCTATGTAAACCTGTTGAAGTTCCTTTTCATTGAAAACCACCTTGATTCCCAGATAAGGAGGTATAAAAACACAGTTAAATAAATAAAATAAATAAATAAATGTCCGTTCGCTCAAATATAAGTTAAACTATTGTAAAACTCTTCCACCTATCCCAAGCTCCTGTAATCTTGTTAATATAATAGAGTGTATAACAGAATCAAACACTGCAGAAATATCTAAAAAAGCCACTACAGTTGCATCAGATATCTCAAGACCACTGAGCCAAGCATCGGTATTTTGAAACTCATAATGTTTCAGTATGGAATACCTTATGAAGTCCAAACTGAAACATATCCAATTAATTGTGATCATCCACAGATTGCACTTATTTATCTGATACTGCTTGCTTAACGATTTTGGCCAAGCATGGCAGAGATGAAATTGGATAATAATCATTCACATGAGATGGATCAGCTGTTGCGATCTTCACAAAATGATGAATTGCTGCTTTCTTTAATCGGGGAGGCAACGTACCCTCACCAAATGATGCATTGATGTAATATCATACTGTAGATGCCTCATCTATGCCGAGTTTAATCAATATCATAGGACATATGTCCAAACTACATGATGAATTATACAATTGTGTAAGAAAGGTATATATTTGCTCTACCACTACACTATCAAATACAGTCCAGAATACACCCCTCTGTAATCCATTATCTAAAACTGATGTGCCGTTCACGGGCCAAGGCAGTGATAAAACTTTTTGACTAAAATTATTCACTAGATACATTATAAGTCTCTATCAGGATATGCCAGCCACTGAACCACTAAAAATAATTTTCAGGGACAAGATAAAGTTTTACCAATTTTCTTTGTAAATAATGCCAAAAAAGTGCCTTTCAGACATAATTCTGACTGTGAAATTCTGTACTATTTTTGTGAGATCCCTTGCATCCAAAAATACTGCAAAATAATCCTAAAGACACAAAATGGGATCATTTAACACCTTTCGTAATAAAAATATACTGGCTTACAGTCCCCTGGAGATTGTCTTCAAACTACCATGCTTTGTATTTGAAATTCAGAATGGTACCTCTCCATCCTACATGAGCATACTGGCATACTCCCAATCCCTTAGAAAACCCCAATTTTTGAAAGTCATCAATCTAGACCACCCCCTCCTTGAAGAATTGCAACCTAAAAAACACCTTGAAGAAATTATTCACCTATCACAGCAGTTTTTACTGGAATGAACTCCCCAACACCTTAAAGCTTGAGAACAACTAGGTGGCCTTTATAAAACAATTGAAAACCTTTCTATTCTGCAAATTCCTAGCCTCTAGTCAGTTACAACTCCTAACCTTAGCACTGATGTATAAGTTAGATCATCTAAAATGATTCTGTAATGACTGCTTCCTGTTTTACATTTGTTTCTCAGCAATCTGCCTTATACTGCCCAGCCTTATACTGCCTTATACTGCCACATTTAGCTGCAATACTAATTTATTAGACTGTTTAAAACGAACCTATAACTCTGTACTGCTATTATTAAACATTTATATAACGCTTCTACTTTTGTCTCCCCGTGACTCGCCTTGAACTATTCTGTAAAAGTGGAATCAAAAAAATTAAATTAGTGCTCTGATATCCTGAAGATTGAAGGATGGCCAAAGTAACGCCAGTTTTTAAAAAGGGTTCCAGGGATTATCTGGGAAACTACAGACTGATGTCAGTACTGGGAAAAATGGTAGAAAACATCATAAAGAACAAAATTACTGAAAATGTAGATAGTGTCGTGCACCGCCCTGGTGGCCAGTGGTCGTAAAGGTAGGTGGGACACAAAAATTATTTTATTATGAGAGGAGGGACTTTTAAGAGCCAGGTGTAGCCTGGTCTTAGCAGTTCAGCTCCTAACTAAGAAAAATTGTGAATGCAGAGTAGAGGGTTAACAAGGCATTTATTTCCCTTTACGCATAAGATTCAGCTGGGTTACAACCTAAAGAAAAAGTCCTTAACTTCAGGAATGAAATCAACTCAGGTTAACGGAAAAACTGTTATGCTTCACAGTTGTAACATGCTTAGTTAAGCTTTCCAGAGTAAAGCAAATGTTTCAGCACTCTTCTTCCATTTAGCAAATGAATAACATTCTGAAGATAACATATATCATTCACAGGTTTAACAGTGACTCTGCACTGCCTGAAATACACAAAGAACAGTCCATCTCTTCCTGAGATAAAAGGCTTGGCTCTACAAGTTCCACTTGCATCGGCTCAGAATTATCTCTGTCTGTATCAGTGGTTTCACTGGCTATGATTTCTGGCCAGGCCCTAGTCCTGTTCTCTGGATGTTTAAAGAGTTCCTCTAGTGTTTACCAATGAGCATGGCCTACCCTCGGGCGTTGGCTACTTGGCTTATGAGAGGTAGCTTTGCTTTCCTTTCTCACAGGTTTAGCATTACTTTCAAAAGGCTTTTTATAAGGTAAGGGTTTCTTCATAGAAACAGAGTCAGCATACCTTGGCTTCCAGCAGCATATAGAACTGGGATTTCCTCCTTCCTGCAGTTCTTCAGGAACACAATCCCTGTGCCAGGCTCCTCTCTGAAAGCTTCTGTTACCTTTCAGTTTAGCCCCAGGTTCCTCTGGTCCAAGCAGGCTTCTTTCTTTCACTCTGCTTTGCCTCCAAAGGTGATTGTTCCTTTGCCCAGCACTAGTTTCCCAAGTGCTTCTTTCTGCTTGGTCCTTGCTTGTGGTGCTTCTTTCTCGTAAACCTTCAGCTTTACCTCCAGCTCCACACCTGCAAGCACTGCTCTGCCCTCTCCAGTCTTCCATTTATAAAGCTCTCCTGTGTTTGAGCTTTCCGGGCTGACTGTCAGCTGCTCTCGATTAGCTGTGTGTGTCCACTCAGGCTCTGTGAGTGCACGCCTGCTCCCTCTAGCTGTTCTGTGCGGATATTGCATCTTGTGCACATCTTTTTCCTCATGAAAAACAGCTTCTTCTCCTGCATTTTTACTTTCATCAGCCCCTGCTGCATGACATATCCCCCTTCTTAAAATATTACGGGCTGAGGAATCTTCCTCCCCACAGCACGTAATCTGTGACATCACCCCCATCCTATAACATAGCTTTCCTTCTTTATGCTCTAGCCTACAGTTGTGTGGCTGCAATGTCGTGGTGTTGGATATTTTTTCTATGGATGCTATCAAAGCCAACCTTTCATGCCACTGTCGGAGGACGTTCATGTGATAGACCTGGTTGTGTCCCTTTTTGTCCTGGATTAAATATGAAGCTGGACTCATGGGTTTGACCACTGTGTAAGGTCCCTTCCACTGAGCTTCAAATTTTGGAGTTGGTCTGGACACTAGGACTATCACTTTCTCCCCTATATCCAATTGCCTTGGTCTTGTACGTTTGTCGTAATATCTTTTTTGCTTTTGTTGGCTCTCTTTCAATTTTTCCTCCGCCAGACGAGAAGTCCACTCTAGATGACTCCTCAAACTTCTCAGAAATTGTGGTATCCCTATTTCAGCTTCAACTGGTTCCGTCCATTGTTCTCCTAAGATATCCAGTATACCTCTTGGCACTCGTCCGTACATTAGTTCGTAGGGCGAGATGCCTAGGGAACTTTGGGTTCGCTCCCTGCAAGCGTATAGTATGAAGGGTAGCATGGTATCCCATTCCGTCATTTCCCCATCCAAAGTGCGTCGAAGCATCTGCTTTATGCTTTGGTTCATTCTCTCAACCCAACCGTTGCATTGAGGATGATAAGCCGCCGTCTTGAGATGGTGAATGCCGAAGGCGTACCACACCTGGGCCTTGTATCTGGACATAAAATTGGTTCCCCTGTCTGTCAGTACTTCCTGCGGGAACCCCACCTCACAAAATAGCTTTATCAATTCACTAGCGATAGCGGGTAGCTTGATCAATGATAACAAGTATGTATTGAAATCCTCTTGGTGTTTTTATAAGAGGTCCCACTATATCCATGGCGAGCCTTCTAATCGGCTCCGAAATTACCGGCATTGGAAGTAAGGGTACCTCAGGCAGTCGTACCGGGGTTACACATTGACAAGAGGCACACGATTCGCAAAAGCGAGTAGTTTCCCTAAAGATGCCTGGCCAATAAAATCTAGCCAGTATCTGATCAAGGGTGCCTTGTGCTCCCTTGTGTCCACCTACTGGGTGGTCATGGGCTAAGCGTAGAACCAAGGATTTGAAGGTATTTGGTACTACCAGCTGTTTCCGAATATTTCCTGTCCGGAGGTCCCTACTTTCTCTGTACAGTATTTCTTCATATATAACAAATCTGGGAAAGGTATCTCTCTCTTCTTGGGCATGCTCAAAAGCGCGGGACAGCGCGGGATCCGCTCTTTGTTCCTTTTTGAAGGAGGGAAATTTTTCCACCAATTCCGAGGGTACCCACGGCATTCCCTTTCCTGCTTCGAGCTCCGCTCTACCCTGAGAGCGACACTTTCTCTCCTTCCGCTTCTCTGCTTTTGATTTTCTTTCCCTCCCAGAGGGGTCATTTATCAAACCTTCATGAGAAGGGAGGTCATCCAAAGTTGCTTCTCAGGAACAAGAGGGGATTTCGGAAGTTTTTGCTTGCGTGCGCATCGAAACTAGAGCTTCCCTAGGACATATGGCCTTTTTTGATTCTTCCAAAAGAGGACTGGGAACTGCTCTAATCTCAGAGCGGGTGCAAGTGGATACAAAAGCTTCCTGCGGAGACAAGACCTTTTTAAGACCCTTTTTAAACTGAGGCCAGTCTCTGCCTAGCACTAGCTCTTGAGGTAGCTTAGGTATCACAGCAATCAGCATCTCCTTTTCAATACCCAAGCCTTTTACCAATAGCTTGTATACTGGGTAATGTGTAGCAGCACCATGTATGCATTTTATTTTTACTTTTTCTTCTGGCTGTTCAGGTACAGACTCACCATGCTCCTTGATCAAAGACCATAATTTGTGGGAGATCATGGTCTGATCTGCGCCAGAGTCTAAAAGTGCTTTTGCCTCAATGCCTTGTATTTTTACACTTAATACAAACCCTTCCCTCATTGCTTTCATGTTTTCTCCAATGAGAGCAGTACGCATGTAACATTCATTCTTTAAGTGACCCTTTTTCCCACACGAAAAACATCTTTTAGAGGATTCCTTTAACATAGGGATAACATTTTTCAAACCCTTATATGCACAGCGTGAGAGACTTTCTGATGTCTGCGCTTCCATACCAACTGCCAACTTTGGAATCTGCGCCTTCGGTTGGGTGACCAATTCGGCTTCCAAATAACGCTCTGTTAGAGCGATGGCTTCAGCAGTGGTGTGACAATTTTGCAGAATAAGGAAGTTCTGCACACTTTTAGGAACTGCAGACATGTATTGTTCCAATCCTATCATATCCATCAAAGTACTCACTGTTTTTTCATCAGGTTTTAACCATTTTGTAGCCAAACTGCTTATTCTATGTCCTAGAGCCTTAGGCGTCTCGCCTACCTTAAGCTGAGTAGCTCTAAACATACGATTGTATACAAAGGGTGTGAGGCCTAGGCGATCCCTGATGGCCTTGATCACCTCTTCATAATTATTGGCCAGAGCAGGGGGCATCGCCCTGTATGCTGACAGCGGCTCCCCTGTGAGGGCTGCTGCCAGGCGACTTGCCCGTTGCTCTTTCGGCCAGTTCGCTGAACGTGCAATTCTATCAAAGGAGTCAATGAAATCATCCACATCATCGGTGGCAGTTAACTTTCCTACCGACAAGGTGTCACATGTCCATTGTCCTACCGGACGATTACTCAGTCCAGAGTTCTGTCCTAGCTGAGTGTTGGCTCTCTCCAGCGACTCTTTCTGCTGTGCCAACCAGGCCTCCATCATTTGCAGAACAGGCTTCTGCTGCTCCTGCATGACATGAATAGCCTGCCTCTGGTTCTGGCAAGCGAGTTCTCCTTGCCGGTCGAATTGCAGAGCCATCCAAGCGCACAGCTCCTTCTGCTCCATGATGATCCCTGAAAAAAAAAACACAGAGAAAAACCAAGTGCGGCCCAACAACCAACAATGAGCTTCCTTTTTTTTTTTTTTCTCTTACTGCTATATCCAACACAGGTCAGGTATATATACGTTTTACCTGGTGCCAGTGTTGTGTCAGCTTTGGAAAAGACGTTGCTGCTCCGGCCTGCAGTGCTCCGCCTTCGGTGCCAGCAACCGGATACTTCCCACTCTGATCCACGTCTCCTTCCACTCCGGGTTCTTGGCCTTCCGATCCGGGTTTTGCCACTCCACTCCGGGTTTTGGCTCCCTTTTTTTTTTTTTTTTTTTAAACCTTGGGGTTAATTTCGTTCTTTATTCTTCTTCTTGCGGTTGTGAACCTCAAAATCCAAACAACTACGCCATTTATGTCGTGCACCACCCTGGTGGCCAGTGGCCGTAAGGGTAGGTGGGACACAAAAATTATTTTATTATGAGAGGAGGGACTTTTAAGAGCCAGGTGTAGCCTGGTCTTAGCAGTTCAGCTCCTAACTAAGAAAAATTGTGAATGCAGAGTAGAGGGTTAACAAGGCATTTATTTCCCTTTACGCATAAGATTCAGCTGGGTTACAACCTAAAGAAAAAGTCCTTCAGGAATGAAATCAACTCAGGTTAACGGAAAAACTGTTATGCTTCACAGTTGTAGCAATGCTTAGTTAAGCTTTCCAGAGTAAAGCAAATGTTTCAGCACTCTTCTTCCATTTAGCAAATGAATAACATTCTGAAGATAACATATATCATTCACAGGTTTAACAGTGACTCTGCATTGCCTGAAATACAAAAAGAACAGTCCATCTCTTCCTGAGATAAAAGGCTTGGCTCTACAAGTTCCACTTGCATCGGCTCAGAATTATCTCTGTCTGTGTCAGTGGTTTCACTGGCTATAATTTCTGGCCAGGCCCTAGTCCTGTTCTCTGGATGTTTAAAGAGTTCCTCTAGTGTTTGCCAATGAGCATGGCCTACCCTCGGGCGTTGGCTACTTGGCTTATGAGAGGTAGCTTTGCTTTCCTTTCTCACAGGTTTAGCATTACTTTCAAAAGGCTTTTTATAAGGTAAGGTTTTCTTCATAGAAACAGAGTCGGCATACCTTGGCTTCGAGCAGCATATAGAACTGGGATTTCCTCCTTCCCGCAGTTCTTCAGGAACACAATCCCTGTGCCAGACTCCTCTCTGAAAGCTTCTGTTACCTTTCGGTTTAGCCCCAGGTTCCTCTGGTCCAAGCAGGCTTCTTTCTTTCACTCTGCTTTGCCTCCAAAGGTGATTGTTCCTTTGCCCAACACTAGTTTCCCAAGTGCTTCTTTCTGCTTGGTCCTTGCTTGTGGTGCTTCTTTCTCGTAAACCTTCAGCTTTACCTCCAGCTCCACACCTGCAAGCACTGCTCTGCCCTCTCCAGTCTCCAGTCTTCCGTTTATAAAGCTCTCCTGTGTTTGAGCTTTCCGGGCTGACTGTCAGGTGCTCTCGATTAGCTAAGTGTGTCCACTCAGGCTCTGTGAGTGCACGCCTGCTCCCTCCAGCTGTTCTGTGCGGATATTGCATCTTGTGCACATCTTTTTCCTCATGAAAAACGGCTTCTTCTCCTGCATTTTTACTTTCATCAGCCCCTGCTGCATGACAATAGTCATGGCTTAATGGGAGACAGCTAACATGGCTTTAGACAAGGAAGATCTTGTCTTACTAATCTGTTATCTTTTTTTGAAGGTGTGAATAAACAGATAGACAAAGGTGAGTCAGTTGATATAGTGCATCTGGACTTTCAGAAAGCCTTTGGCAAGGTCCCTCATCAGAGACATTTGGCAAAACTAAAGAGTCGTGGGATAGGAGAACAGTGTACTATTGTGGATCAGGAACTGGTTAAAAGATAGAAAGCAGAGGGTAGGGCTAAATGGCCAATTTTCCCAGTGGAGAAAGGTAAATAGTGGAGTACCCCAGGGATCTCTGGGTCTGCTTCTTTTTGACATATTCATAAATGACCTGGAAAAGGGAATGAGTGAGGTTATCACATTTGCAGATGACACAAAACTATTTAAATTTATTAAAACCATGAGGACACTGGAAAATTGCAAGAGGATCTTGATAAATTGGAAGACTGAGCATCCAAATGGCAGATGAAATTTAATGTGGACAAGTTCAAAGTTATGCACCTAGGAAAGAACAACCCAAACTATGGTTACACAATGCAAGGTTCCACATTAGGAACCACCATCCAGGAAAAAGATTTAGGCGTTATCGTGGATAACATGTTAAAACCCTCCACCCAGTGTGCAGCGACGGCCAAGAGAGGAAATAGAATGCTAGGTATCATAATGAAAGGAATGGAAAATAAAACAAAGGATATTATAATGCCTCTGTATCGTTCCATGGTGCGACCGCATCTTGAATATTGTGTGCAATTCTGGTCGCCGTATCTTAAAAAGGATATAGTGTTATTAGAAAAGGTACAGAGAAGAGCCACCAAAATGGTAAAGGGGTTGGAAGGATACCCCTATGAAGAGAGGCTAAAAAGGTTAGGGCTCTTCAACCTGGAAAAGAGACGGCTGAGGGGAGATATGATAGAGGTCCATAAATTAATGAATGGAGTAGAACGGGTAAACGTAGATAGATTGTTTATGCCATCAGAATATAGAAAGACTCGGGGACATGCAATGAAGCTACAGGGTAACCTATTTAACACTAATAAGAGAAAATATTTTTTTCACTCAACGTGTAATCATACTCTGGAATTTGTTACCGAAGGATGTAGTAAAAGCTGTTAGTATAGCTGGGTTTAAAAAGGTTTGGACAAGTTCCTAGAGGAAAGGTCAATAAACCATTATTAAAAGGGACCCAGGATATCACCGCTTGCCCCAATACAAGCATTGTGGAACCTGTGTCTTTTGGGGAAACTGCTAGGTACTTATGACCTAGATTGGCCACTGTTGGAAACAGGGTACTGGGCTTGATGGACCTTGGTCTGAGCCAGTATGGCATATCTTATGTTTGCATCAGAAATTTCACTAGGAATCTAGGCCCAAATTTCATCCTGCATGTCCAACATTGCTGCCTGGATGTCCCATCGCCATCTCAAACTGAGCATGGCCGAGACAGAGTTTCATATCCTTTCCCTAAAACCCACCTCTCCCATCCCCCCTTTTCTGTTTCTGTGGATAACACTGTCATCCTCCCTGTCTCCTCAGCTCGTAATCTTGGAGGAGTCTTTGATATTTCACTTTTTGTCTCTGCACATATCCAACAAATTTCCAAAACTTAGCATTTCTTTCTCTATAGCATCAGCAACATTTGTCCCTTCCTTTCTGAACACACTACCAAAACCCCTATCCACACTTGCATCATCATCTGCTTAGATTACTGCAACTTGTTCTTCACAATTCTCCTACTGATCCATCTCTCTTCCCTTCAGTCTGTCAAAATTCAGTTGTAGGACTACTGTTCTGTCTATCTATTTAACATTTATAAAGCGCTTCAAACGTACGAAGCACTGTACATACATGAAGAAAAGACAGTCCCTGCTCTTCAGAGCTCACAATCTAGTCAAGAAGATCACAAAATACAAATACAATCAAGTAAGACAAAGTATACAATAAGCAAGAAGAACAAAAACAAGAATCAAGAACAGAAAGCAATAGAGAAGAGATGGGTTTTCAATCTGGACTCAAGAAACCAAATACACATCTACACATGCACATACACTCATATAGAGGAATGGCTAGCAGAAAAAAGGAGGTGATAGTGCCTCTGTATAAGTCTTTGGTGCAACCTCATTTGGAGTATAGTGTGCAATTCTGGAGACCGCACCTTCAAAAGGATGTGAACAGGATGGAGTTGGTGCAGAGGGTGGCTACCAAAATGATTAGTGGTCTTCATTATAAAGCATATGAGGACAGACTGAAGGATCTTAATATGTACACCTTAGAGGAAAGGCGGGATAGAGGTGATATGATTGAGATGTTTAAATACCTCCGTGGCATAAATGTTCAGGGAGAGAGCCTCTTTCAATTGAAAGCAAGTTCTGCTACGAGGGGACATGGGATAAGGGTGAAGGGAGATAGATTCAGGAGTGATATGCGGAAATATTTCTTTACGGAAAGAGTAGTGGATCCGTGGAATAGTCTCCCAGTGGAGATGGTAGAGATGAGGACAGTAACTGAATTCAAAAAAGAATGGGACAAACACAGAGGATCTCTAAAGGTAAAAAGGGGACTGTTGTAGTTGTTATGGAAGGACAGACTAGATAGGCCATGTGGTCTTTTTCTGTCGTCATATTTCTATGTTTCTATAATCCCTCTTTTCAAGTCACTTCATTTAGTTCCCTATCCGTTTCAACATACAGTTCAAACTTTTCATACTGCTCTTTAGTTCATTTTGGAACTCCACTCCAAGTAAGTTACTCTTCACTGTCCCCTTATCCTCCACCTCTAACTTCAGACTGTTTCTTCTACTTGACTGTGCCAGTTTGCACATTATGCTTTGTTTCTGGTCCTATTCAAATCCAGGCTAAAAGTCTACCTTTTGAGGCTGCTTTTAAATACTGTCCCTTTATGTTTAATACTCATGTTTATTTAATCATTTCCCATAATTATCGGGACTCCCTAATCTCTTATTTGTCCTGTTTATCTATCTTGGCTAGTTAGTCCCTGCTCATCACAGCTGACAATCTCTTATATGTATGTATAAAAAGCTGTGTACATCTAGAAGTGCTATAGAAATAATTAGTAGTAATAGTAATTTGCCAGGCCTAAGTTAAAAAAATAACTTCTCTGGATAGAGGCATATATCGCTACAATCTGGATAGTTTTATGGCGCACCCTCGTTCTGCCCCCTCCCCCTTGCTCTCCTTCAGCCCTTTTACTATATGGATGGTATTGAGCAGTTCAGATGGATATGACAGAGATATTTAAATACTTCCATGGTGAGAATGCACAAGAGGGGGCTCTCTTCCAGTCGATAGGAACTGTTTACAGCCTTCTTTCTTAACTGCCAGCTGTAATACAGGTAGTATAATTTTCTGCAACAATTCAAAGTTCCTCAAAGTTACTTTTTTTAAACTTTATCTTTATTAACATTTGAAATTTTTTTTAGCAGGTATAGATTTGTAATAAGAAACATGAGCTCTAGTGGTACAATAACAAAGAAACAGAAGAAAACATTATACCAGAAAATTAAGAGGCCCCTCTAACTAGAAGGAAAACTCTTACAAAGAGTGATCCATTAGCCCACAAATAAATGGTGGGGGCAATAACAGAAGTGGTGGAATAAGCCAAAGGGAATTTTTAAAACAAAAGGGCTATAGTTGTATAACCGTTGAGATATCTACAATGAACTCGAAACTTGAGGTATTGGAGGAGTAGGAGCTTCAAGTTTCTTAAGATCCAAAAAGGCTCTCATCTGATCCGGCATCATGAAAACATATTCCACATTCAGATAGCTAACAAGGCATTTACAGTGGTAACTAAGCATAAAAGTAGCACCCAAGGATAATGTCTTGGATCTTAAAGCCAGAAAGGCTTTCCGCCTTTCCTGCATAAAACGTGCTACATTAAGAAATATTCTTATGGTCTGATCAAAAAATGGTTCACTCATTTTCTTAAATTTTAATTCTGTTTATATTTTAATACTGCCAGAAAACAACACACAATGTTACTGTCTCCTTTAACTCTGGAGTAGAAGTTTCTAGTGCAGCAGAGACATCAATAGTTTTGTTGTACATCATCAATTCCACGAGCTTTGCCCGATGGCAAGAAATAAACCTTATTTAAAGGAGGAATAGCTGCCTCAGAAATTTTTAAAACTTCCACAAGATATGTTTTAAACAAATCTACTGGCAAGATATAATTGACTTGAGGAAAATTTCAGAATTCTCAGATTCAAGCGTCTCATTCAATTCTCATAGATTTCCAACTTTCTGTGGGTAATAACTCTGTCTTTTACCAAAGTCTCAATCACTTGATCTGTTGAGACTCTTATCTAATTTGGACACTTTTGTACTCTTTTCTTTATGAAAGGTCTCTTGCTTCTGAGCAATTAAACTTACTGTTTGAACCAAAGTATTTAGTTCAGCCGCACTTTTAGAGACAGTCTCCTGTAGTTTAAGCAACAAGTTCCAAATGAATGCCAAGGAAACCTCTGAAGAAGAAGAAGGCACCGTTACCTGGGCAGAAAAGAGTGGAACTTCTGTAGTGGCTAACTGCACACAGCTGCCAACTGCGATGGAACAGAAACGGAAGATTCCCCACTTAAACTCCCTCCTCGAGTTGCCAACACCTCCTCCTCGTCAGAGGGGTATGCTGCTAATATTGCTGCTCCCTGCAAACTCCCCTCAATGGAAGCCGAGGTCCCCAATGCTCTGATGATCCAGTGGGTTCGAATCCTGCCATAGGATCAAGCTGATTTTCTCTCCAGGTGGGGACTGAATACCTCCATCCAGCCCAACAGCAGAGAGTTCACATGCAGGTTGCTCTTCAACAGAGGCTTTATTTTATTTTATTTAATGTTTTTTTATACCACTTTATCCTTAGGTCAAAGCAGTTTCCACTGTAACTTAAACTTGGTAATGTACATTAAACAGGGGCATTGATAACTTGGATTTTTCTGAGGCAATGGAGGTTTTCCGCAGTTGTGTAAGGACAGACAGCTGCTTAGAGATCTTCGGTTTGGCCTTACCCTTCCTCTTCTTTTTCAGCGCCATCAGTTAAAAACAGATAACAATAACTAGAGGAAATAATGCTGCCTCTCTGACTCAGCTGCTCGCCACCATCTTGGTCACACCCCTGGCATACCATTCCTCAAAGTTTCTAACTTCCTCCTGTGGCTGCATCAGGTGTCCAGTACACAGAAGCCAATTCAAACTGATCAAGAACTGACTTTCAAGCATATTTTTATTTTATTTATTTTTTATACCGCGCTCTTTAGAATCAGTGCGGTTTACATGTATACTAACAGGTACTTTTTTTATTCCCTTGTCCCCGAAGGGCTCACAATCTAAGTGTACCTGAGGCAATAGAGGGTTAAGTGGCTTGCCCAAGGCCACAAGGAGTGGCCATGGGACTGGAGACCCCAGTCCCTCCAGCCTGAGGTTGCTTGTCCCCATGTGGGAATTGAACCCCTGGCCTTCTGGCTTGAGGTAACCTGTCCCAACCACTGAGCAATGTTCCCTCTAATTTTCTGTAGGCTGTGTGCGCATAAAATATCAGCTGTGCAGCTTTTGAAGGAAGGTTACATTTTTGTGCGCCACATAACGACACTCGGAGTTATATACTTTAAAATTTGACTACACATCAGAATACAGTATGTACACCACATTGATTGCACTAGAAAACATTGTAGAACTTGTGAAAACCGTAAATACATAACAACTTTTAAATTTTAAGATGTCTGTGTTGTTTTCTATCGGAATCAGAACCGTAATTTTTGTGCGCTCTGTTGTAAAGTATGTGCGCTCGCTCGGCGAGGTGAGTGCGCGCGCACACGCGCACAGCTTAGAGGGAACAGTGCCACTGAGCCACTCCTCCCTTCGATAGGCTAAATCAGATAGGCTATCCTCTCCATATGGTATGCTCTGCACTGGCAACAGTGAATAGCCTTTAGTTTCATGGAACTATACCCCAGCTTTTTAGCACAATAAACTGTTATTGCTCCCACTTTAGAGTCTGTTGTTCTGATGTCCCTGGATGGTACAGCTGAAGCAGGTCACTGGAGATGTTGTCTTGTTGTCCAGGAGGGGGTATTAGATAAAGATCCAGCTTAAATCACAAGAACAAAATGAGAGGCTGCTTGTAACATATAAGGGAGACAAAAGTTGCCTTCTTTCAACAAACATGAGAAATAAAAGAATAAATAAAAAAAATAAAACTGAGGTCTGGTATCCCAACATAAACCAAAAATATGTGAGAATTAGAAGCATAAATGAGCAAAAAGCATATTTTTTAACCTAATCTGCAGGAGGAGCTCAGTGTAAACACAGCTTGCTAGTCTCTCTGTGTTTTTTCAAATAGTTTAATTTTTATTCTTTCCAATCCAATGGAAGTTGGAAACAATTATATGAAAAATAGAAACATGATGGCAGAAAAAGACCACATGGCCTATCTAGTCTGTCCTTCCATATCACCCACAACAAGAGTCCCCTTTTTACCTTTAGAGAGTCTCTGTGTTTGCCCCATGCTTTTTTGAATTTAGATACTGCCCTCATCTCTACCACCTCCACTGGGAGACTATTCCATGCATCTGCCACTCTTTCTGTAAAGAAATATTTCTGCATATTACTCCTGAGTCTATCCCCTTTCACCCTCATCCTATGTCCCCTCGTAGCAGAGCTTGCTTTCAATCGAAAGAGGCTCTTCTCCTGTGCATTTATGCCATGAAGGTATTTAAACCTCTCAATCATCACCTCTATCCCGCCTTTCCTCTAATGTATACATATTAGGGTCCTAAGTCAGTCCACATATATTTTATAACGAAGACCATTAACCAGTTTAGTAGCCACCCTCTGCACCAACTCCAACCTGTTTAATAGCGCGGTATATAAGAGAAGTAAATAAATAAAATAAATAAATAAATAAACATGATGCCTAGCAGGATTACTAATCCTTTTAAAGAATATTTTGTAGTGATGCAACTTAGGTGTATGTTTACTAAACCATCTTAGCATCGCAGCGGTGGTATTATCGCGCGATAAGTGACGTTATCGTGCGATAATGTGGCGGCGGCGTTAAGGCACACTGTGAAATCCGGGTCTGAAGGGTGGAGTAAGGCTTCCCAGAGGGTGGAGAGAAGGGGTCAATGGGCGGAGAGTGGGAGGGGAGAGGCTCCAGGCACACTAATGCTGTGAAATCCGGGTCTGAAGGGTGGAGTAAGGCTTCCCAGAGGGTGGAGAGAAGGGGTCAATGGGCGGAGAGTGGGAGGGGAGAGGCTCCATGCATACTAATGCTGTGAAATCCGGGTCTGAACACTAACGCCAGTGAAACCCTCGCTTTAAGGCACATTTGCAGGAAAGAGAAACCATTTCAGTCAGCACTGTGCAGCAAAGGCAGAGAAACCCAGAAAAAGTGATAGTTGTGATACATGTGCAGGAACCAAAAAGGCAAATAAACAAACATATAAAAGGACCAGAACCACATTTGAAATCCCAATAACCAAGCTGGCCAAAAATGATGATAATGATAAACATAAAGCAACACCACTGACAAAGCCCAAAAAATAAGATATCATGTTTGGAAACGTCTATTCTCTGTCACCCTATAAAGTGAATGATCCCACATTGAAATAGCGCTGATCAGAGTTTCTGTCGTTTAGATTGGGCAGGTTTGTTATGGCATGCACATGTGCAGCAACAGCAGAGTGGGCACGTAGGAAAGGGCAACTGTACTGATGCTGTAAATGGGATACAGGGGGCTGCAGGCGGCACATGCTGTGGTCCAGCTGGGGTACAGTGCAGACTAGGCAGATGCCTAGGTGGCACATAGGAATGCTGAAACTGTAAAGTAGCAAGGCAGCCACTGACAAGGGTCCAACATGGGCACGAGTGTGTGTCCCACAGTGTCATAGGGGATATTACCCAGCAGGTACCCCCAAGGGCACATAACATTGGCAGGCGGTGCTGGGGGAAAGCGCGCATGTCCATGTAGGCACCCCTACCTGAGAAACCACACCATAGGCAGCTGCCTACTGGCACACTGAATGGCCTGGGACTGCGCACCACCAGCACCACTGGCATAATGGCATGACAGCATGGTGGCGGAGGGGTGCTGGTGGCGGAGGGGGCAGTGGCATCTGCCCACAGCAGACCATGGCCTAGCCCCGTTTAGATGGGTACCGTGCAATGCAACATACAGGGTCTGTCTGATGAACAGTCATGGTATCCCCAGGGAATGAACTGTCCCTGTGGCAACAGTGCTGTGCAGTACACACAGCCAGTGTGTTCAGGAGCAGAAGGTCACAAGTTCAAGTCCCAGTTGTGGCTCCTGCCAACCCTTTCCCCATATTTTACCCAGAACTAAACCATGGTAATAAAGATGGAACCTTTATTGCAGATAAAATAAACATGTCTGAAACGCCTATATTTTATTTTACCATAAACATGTGCAATCCCTAGAGTAGAGTTTCCCAACTGCAGTCCTGGAGGGCCAAACACCATTCAGGTTTCATGCTGTCCCTAATAAATATGCCTGTGCTGCATTAGTATGCGCCGCCCCCATTGTATGCAAATGTATCTCATGCATATTCATTAGGGACAGCAT
Source organism: Ichthyophis bannanicus (assembly GCA_033557465.1). Taxonomy (NCBI): domain Eukaryota; kingdom Metazoa; phylum Chordata; class Amphibia; order Gymnophiona; family Ichthyophiidae; genus Ichthyophis; species Ichthyophis bannanicus. The sequence goes on from CM066036.1 coordinate 427,630,637, forward strand.
GAAAACCTGAACAGTGTTTGGCCCACCAGGACCGGAGTTGGGAACCTCTGCCCTAGAGCAGCGGCCAACAGGGGCATAAACACCCACACCCACAGGCTCCACTATCCAAAGCCTCATGGAGAGTCAGGCTGTTGGGCCCTGCGCGCAGCAGCATCTCCCAATACTAGCACTTGCATACCTTAGCAATGCCGCCCTAAACTTGGGAATACGTTACACATATATCAAAAGATTGCTATGATTAATGGCAGATAACAATGCCTAAGTTAAGCACAATTTGCTGATAGAGCTACATCATAGCAACCTTTCTGATATCTGTGGAGTGTGTTTCAGTTTTGGTTTCTGACAGTGTTTACCACCCCGGGGAGTGACCCCAACGGTATTGCGTACCATAGCCATGCCTGCACTGTGCCTAGGACTGGTGTGGTGACCAGGGCTGCCAAAAGCCTCTATATTTGCACAATGCTGCATAGGTGTGGGAGTGTGTGTCTGTCTATCCAGTGTGTTGTGGCTGCCTACACCTTACTCAGCCTACACTGCTTGCACTGTTTCCAGTGTTAGCCTGCCAATGTGCATAATGAGGAGCAAGGTACTGTGGGTATGGCCCTGACAGGGTGGTCTGGGCAGGATGCATCTGCACAGGGCATAGGGCAATGGCTGGGACATTGTAGTGCTCGGCCACCACCTGCAAGGACAGGGTGGCCACAGCATGTCCTGCTGGGAGGTCACTCTCACCCTGACTGAGCAGTGACCACGGCATGGCTAGGTTCCCCCATAGTGCTATATAGTATTTCTCTCAAGTGATATTTATAGGTTCTCTTTTCTGGGGCCCAATCACTGACTTATCTGCTTGGTGTGTGTGCTCACATCCCATTTTTGGGTGCACACATCTCCTTCAGGAACATGCACTATGGACTAGCTAGCAGACTGTCTGCAGTTAGTATGTGTATGGCTGGAACACTTTGCAGGGTGCAGTGGCTGGAGACTCACTGTGCTTGCTGCTGGAGAATGTCAGATAGTGGTGGGGGGCAGCTGAGCATTTCCAGGCCTACTGTCTGTCTGCCTGCCATTGCCCTATGGATGCATACAGATCTGCATTGACTGCCCTGTAGGGTGCCTGTTCCCCAGCAGGACTGGGGTTGATGGTCCCCTCTACTGCCACCATTGCAGGGATGTAGAATGTGGATCTGTTGGTGGGAGATCCTGTCCCCCACTCTGAGCCCCAGAGGGAGGGTTGGGTGGTGCTACATAATCCGCCTATGGGTCCAAACACACCCTTCACTTAAATCATGTGACCATGGCACCCACACAGGATATGCACTATTCTGGGTGCATCATAGTCCACAAGGGCTAGACGTGATTGGGAAATATGGATGGACACAGGTGTATCCTAGGTGTGTCTGCAAGAACTACCTATCACACACTGGCACTGATGGCGACCTGCAGCATAGCCTATCTCAGCTAAGCCAGGTGCTGCAGACCTGGTGCTGGGCGCCCCACCTTGCCCTCAGGGTGAGCGCAGTACCACCACAATGTGACGGTCTGTAGCTACTCTGTGCCAGTAACACACACGGTCAGTTTGCCATACCAGGCTGAGGTGCTGTGGTGGTGCATACCCCATCTTGTGATCATCTGTAGACTGCTGATCTGCATGTGCAGTGCATCATGGGTACAGGTGGGTTAACCCTATCCTGGTAACCACAGCAGACAGTTTGTGTGGTGACCTGCAGTCCTTCTGTAGCCAACCAGAGGTTTGTTAGTAGCTATAGAGATGTAGCCCACTGGTTACTTCACTGACTGTGGAGGCAGAGGTCATGGGTTTGATCCCACAGTAGTGTTATTTGATAGGGCTATCTGAGGCATTTCCTTTTTTAATTTAAATTAGTGCTGCCAGCAAAAACACCCTCACAGTGCTGTAACCTTAAGGTGCCTCATAAGGCGTCCTATAAAGCGCCCTATAGGGAACATTTTAAGGTGCCTTGGCGGACAGTGCACTTTATAATGTGCCCTCTGGAGTGCCTTATAGGGCGCCTTATGCGGCACCTTAGGTTACGGCACTGTGAGGGTGTGTTTGCTGGCAGCACTTATTTAAATTAAAAAAGAAAATGCCTCAGACAGCACTGATTTAAAGTAAAGGGTAATGCCTCAGACAGTCTTACTCATTAAGCCCACTGGGAGATTGAACTCATGACCCTTGTTTCATCCGTCATTGTATTAACCAGTGTGCTACACCTCTATTGCTATGATTGCAGGTCAACACGCAAAGTTAAGGTTAACGTGCGGTAACGTGCGCAGCTCCCTCTATCGCGCGATAACCCGCGATTGCTACCTTAAGACCGGAATGCCCACTCCTTATTATGGCATCCTTCACATTATCGCTGCAACTAGCGCCGGGAACATTAAGACGGTTTAGTAAACATACCACTTAGACTTCATCCCATATGTCATCCACACCTAAAATGTAATTATGCCCCATAGCAGGAGGGGAATGTGCATGAACATAAAAATAGATTATGCTATACGTTTGCAGATATCACTAGATCATTTCTGGATTTATTTTTTCTTTTTGTTTTAAAGGGAAACAAGTACCATGTAAATATGAGGCATTTGTTAGGGCAAATGTAGATTACCATAAAACACTGGGACATAACAACATAACTGAAATTTGCCCCCATAAAGAAACGTGGATATTACCTTTTGGGGGCCTGTCAGGGCTGGTTTAAGGGTATTAGGCACCTTAAGTGAGTCCAGCTTCGTACCTCCCCTTACTCCTCCACTAACCTTCCAGCCCATATGCTATCCTATCCCCGCCCTGTGATTTTGATAATTAACAGTCATTATGACCCCACCACCACCCTTCCCATCATCAGACATAGGAGGGCAATTTTATTTATTTATTTAACGTCTCTTCTATACCGCCTTATTCACATCAGTGCGGTGTACCTCTGATGCTGGAACGGCTCCTCTTCCGGATGTGGGAGGCACCGGCCTCAGCGCCAGTTCTAAGCAAGCGGGTCGATTCGTTTTATCGACTCCGGAAGAGCCCTTGCTTTTAGAAGGCGCAGCTACCACACCATTCCATGGTGGTGGAATCGGCCATGCATCGCCTGAAAAGTCAGAAGATGCACTCCGCGGTGCCCCCCAGTAGGGAGGCCCGGAACCTCGATGGTTTTGGTAGAAAGTGCTTCCAGGGCTTGATGCTTGCTTGCCATGTCCAGTCTTACCAGCTGTACATGGGCATGTACTTGTGAGACTTGGCCAAGGAATTGGCCGGGTTCTCTGCTGGTCTCTCCGGAGAGCCCTTGCAGAGATTCAAGTCCTTGTCCTCGGGGATTCGGGACTGCTCCAAGTTTATGTCCCGCGTCGCCTACAATGGCTTCGAGGCTTCGGCCCGAGTTGTGGCAGCCGGCATCGCGGCTCGACGCCAGGCATGGCTGCAGTCATCGGACCTCGAGCCATGGGTTCAGGACAAGTTGGTCGATGTCCCTTGCCAAGTTGAGAACCTTTTTGGCAAGCCCATGGCCGAGAAGGCCGCACAGCTCGAGACCGAGCACCTTACAAGGACAAGGCTGTCTAGGAAGACCTCTGCCCCTTCTCACAAGAAGAAGGTCTCGGGTAAAAAGCCCTTTTACCCGAGGAAGGGCACTGCCTACAAACAGTACCCTCAGTATCAGGCTGCCCAAGCTGCACCCCAGGGTCAGCAAGCCAAGGGGCAGGGTAATGGGCCCCATAGGCAGAGAACCCCCAAGCCTCCGGCCCCTGCTCCCACTCATCAGGGTTTTTGACTCCTTGAGCATAGCCTCTCAGTCCCTGCTCTCCCAACCCTGCACAGGAGGTCGCCTCGCCCTCTTTGTCCACCAGTGGCCCCGCATCACTGGGGACAGTTGGGTGTTAAACATAGTCCACAGGGGCTATGCACTACACTTTCACCAACTGCCTCCTCCATATTTTCCAGGGGAGCCTCCAAGGCCTCCCTTGCACACAGATCTTCTTCTCCAGGAGCTCCAAGGTCTGTTGATGGACAGGGCGGTGGAACCTGTGCCCCTTCAAATGCACGGTCGAGGTTTCTATTCCAGATATTTCCTGGTACCCAAAAGAACCGGTGGCCTTCGACCTATCCTGGACCTCAGGAATCTCAACAAGTTCCTAGAGAAAGAAAAGTTCAAGATGCTTACTCTTGGAACACTTCTGCCCTACCTCCAGCAGGGAGATTGGCTATGCTCCTTAGATCTAAAGGGTGCGTATACTCACATCCTCATTCATCCAGACCACAGAAAGTACCTCAGGTTCATTGTGGGAGGAAACCATTATCAGTACAGAGTACTACCTTTTGGCCTCACCTCCGCCCCCAGGGTCTTTACCAAGTGCCTAGCAGTAGTGGCGGCCTACCTGAGAAATCAGAGAATCTTTGTCTTCCCCTACCTGGACGACTGGCTCATCAGGGGTCAGACTTGCCAGGAGGCCAAACAAGCCACCTTCAGAACTATTGCTCTTCTTCAAAGCCTGGGGTTCGTAATAAACTTCGCAAAGTCCACTTTGCTCCCCTCCCAGAACTTGGAGTTCATTGGGGCGAGGTTGGACTCTCTGCTGACAATGGCATTCTTGCCAGAAGACAGAGCCCACAGACTGATAAACTTAGCAAACCAGTTTCTCAGCAGGTCACTGGTCTCCGCCAGACTCTGCCTGAGGCTCCTTGGCCACATGGCTTCGACAGTGCATGTGACCCCCAATGCCAGGCTCCATATGAGGCCTGCACAGTGGTGCCTTCGGACTCAGTGGTCACAGGCCACAGGCAGCCTCAGAGACAGGATAAGGGTGTCCAGGTGGTTTCTGGACTCCCTCAACTGGTGGCTGCACCCACCCAATCTTCTAAAAGGTGTGCCTTTTCAGATTCCTGGGTACACAGTGGTACTGACCACAGATGCCTCCCTGCAGGGCTGGGGGGCTCATTGTCTGAACAAGTGCACCCAGGGCCTGTGGTCTCCCTGGGAAGCCGCACAGCAGATCAATCTCCTAGAACTCAGGGCTATTCGATTAGCACTCAAAGCTTTCTCTCCTGCCCTGGCTCATCAATCTGTCTTGGTTCAGACAGACAACCAGGTAGCCATGTTTTATGTGAACAAGCAAGGCGGGACTGGGTCCAGGCTCCTTTGTCAGGAGGCACAGGACCTTTGCTCATTTGCCCTCAAGCACAACATGCTCCTCAAGGCTGCGTACCTTCCAGGCCAGGAAAACTACCTGGCCGACAGGTTGAGCAGAATTCTGCAACCCCACGAGTGGCAGCTGCATCCTTTGGTAGTTCAGAAGATCTTCCTGAAATGGGGTCTTCCTTTGATAGATCTGTTTGCCAGTCCACTGAACAACAGCTGTCTCGGTTCTGCTCCAGACAGCCGCATCCTCTGCGAGTAGCAGCAGATGCTTTTCTGATACCATGGCCTCAGGGCCTCCTGTATGCGTTTCCTCCCACGCCTTTGGTGGCCTGAACTCTGTTCAAAATTCTCCAGGACAAGGCCTCAGTCCTGCTGGTGGTTCCCAGGTGGCCGAGACAGACATAGGAGGGCAATTTTATTTATTTTATTTATTTAACGTCTCTTCTATACCGCCTTATTCACATCAGTGCGGTGTACATTTAACAGAACCTTATACAATGCAGTCAGGGCTGCATTGTATTTACAGAGAACAGGGACTGTAACTTGGACCTATGTAAAATGACTTTTTGAAACTTGCTCATCCTAAAAGCAACCAATAGTATTACCTGTATATAGTTAAAAACTCTGTTCCATGTAAAGTATACTGATGTATACAAAATTTTGTTTCTGTTCCATGTAAACCGCCCTTGATCTCTGGAAGGGGCGGTATAGAAGAAATTGTTAAATAAATAAAATAAATAAAAATAGTATGCTCACACATTCCTTCTGAAATTTGGAGCAAACTCCATATTTTATTTATTTTATTTATTTATTCACAGTCTCTTATATACCGCGCTATTCAGCACCAGCACGGTTTACATACAACAACTTACACATCTCAGTAGCTGATTAGTGTTTACATTTAACAAGGTAGTAGAACTTGGATAACAAGGGGGTAACTATTTTACAGGGAACTTGGGCTATGGAGGGTTAAGTGGCTTGCCCAAGACCACAAGAAGCATCTGTGGGACTAGAAACCCCAGTCCTTCCGGCCCAAGGTTGCTGTCCTCTAGTGGGATTTGAACCCCCGACCTTCCGGCCTGAAGTACCTTGCCCCAACCACTAGGCCACTCCTCCACTCCATATGTGTAAGTACCTTGGATTTGTACCAAAACCACCCATATTTTCAAATATTAAACTTTGGAGGTAATATTAGAAAGACTATTTAGGTATAATACCAGATTTTGCATGCAGAAGGAGCCATTTCTAAAATAAGGTACAGAATATTCAGGAGAACTTATCCACATAAATTTTCTGCTAAATATCTGGCTAAAGTGACCCTGATAAAGTTATCCAAATAACTTTGACAGCTATTGCTGTAGACTGATTCGTTTGTACAGATGTAGCCAAATTGCATGCAATATGGCACTCTCTGGCTGAATGTTGTAGTCTGCCCTCACCATGCCTCCAACCCCTGACTACTTTTTGTCTGGATAACTGTCTGCACAAAAGATTTGGGCAAGGGGGGTTGTATTTAAGGAGCCATATTTATATGGATAAAACCTGATTTTTATGTACATAAATCCTTTGAACATGTACCTCAAAATGTATAAATGAAAAAAAAAACCAATGCTACATTGACTTTGAGGGTTGGCCTTGCTGAGCTGAATTAGGATGTTTCCCCTTTCCAATCATCTACAAAAAATTTAAAATTCTTTGTCACCACAGTAATGGTGACACAAACTCTCAGTCCTGCAGAGCCTGCCATACTAAAACAGCATTATCTGCAACAACTCAGACAGCAACAGCCTTGCTTGGATCTGATGCAGCAGACTTTGTCCACAAGAGTTCATACCTCAATAAATTGGTTAGTCTATAAAACGCCATCAGACTCTCATTTTAGCAAACCTATTTATGAAATGTCAGCAATGCCGATATTACACAAGGTCCTAAATAAACATTACTCTTCTTCCTAGCATAGAAAAAAACTGACCTAGCATTTAACAAACTGTAAAGCAGTGGGCTTGGAACCAGGGATCAAATCACTTTCCCCTCCACCAACGTTCCTTGTGAAACTGGGCAAGTTGTTTTATCTCCCTTTTGCCTTGGGCACTCATTTAGATTGTAAACTCTTTTTGTGCAGAGACTTGTAACTGCTTTAAGCTACCTTCAAAAATTATTTGGAAGGGTGGGCTAAAATCCAAATTATTGGCTAAGCTGAACTACACAGACGCGACACGTTAGCAGAATACTTCATATTAGTCACACACATAAAACACAGAATAATTCTCACCAAATACAAAATTAGCAGACAAAAACTGAACTAACTTCTGCTTCAGCCATATTCCCTCCCTTCCTGTTTGCTGCAGGACAGCAAGGAATGGGGAACCAACAGGAGGAGGGCACTGGACTAGAAAGCAAGATAGTTATGCTACTCTGCCCACTCTTTCCTCGCCCGCTCCTCTTGTTTCCTTAAGGACAGGAAGGAGAAGAAACAGGACGCGTAGGATTGAATTAGGACTTAGTGTGGCTTTCCTTGTTCTACTCTGGTCTCTCTAGCATCACTCACTCCGCTTCATGTAGCAGGAAGCTGAAGACTATTCTCTGCTGCTGAGATCTAAGACGCTGGCCAAAAAGGGTTGTTTTTCTTTTTAAATATATACTGTATATATCATAAAATATTGAAGAAAACCTTTTTTTTATTTTTTAAATGGCATGCTATGTTCACATGCACGCTTCATTTTGTATTTAGCAGCATGTGTTTAAGGACGTTTTGGGTGAACCCAATCCCTACATAATTAAGAAGTAAAGTAGGTGCTGGTGCAAAGTTCTTGTGGGCTGAAGCTCTGCACTGGTCTCTTGTCTGTTGCTAGACTGATCTAAGATCTGCTTCACCAATACAACTATTTCCCATTACCTACAACTTCAAAAAATTGCTTATTAGGCAAGATAGAGTTTGCTGAAAAAGCAAGCAAGTTAGGTCTGGAACCATGACTGACACTACCCCAGGCTCAGCTGATGCCGCCATTTTATTTAAAATGGATTCTTTTTCATATACAGGAACCCAGACGGTGCTGGGTGTTCTTAAATGCAAGATGCATGCAATGTTTAATCTGTGGTATGCAGCATCAATGAAGTAGAGATGCGCTTAGTCGCTCTAAAGATCACTTGCCATTGCCCAAAGTCATCTCCTCCTGAAGGTCACACTCCCAAGCTTTTAAATGTTTGGGTTTCTCACCTTTAGACTTCTCTAAAAGTTTGTATCCCTTAGGTAGCAAACCTCTATCTCCAGGAACAAGCAGGAATGTAGTCTTCACATATGGGTATCGTCAGTACTGACGGAGCCTGCGTGGGAACGCTCCCCAGCGTCCAATAGGAACGCTTTTGGGAGCATCCCTCAGCACATGCGCGCTGCCTTCCCGCCTTTCCAACTGTCCCTCTTCAGTTCTTCGTTTTCCGTGGAGCCAACAGGACATATTCCCTGTCACCGCAGAAAATTTCTTCTTTAAACTGTTTTCTTGTGGTCGCGCCTGCCTCCGAACAACACCTACTGGTACCGCCGGTTCTTTCTTTCTTTCTTTAAAAAAAAATATATATATATATATTTTTTTAATTTATTTTTTGAACTGTTTCTCTTCAGAAACATTTTCTTTTGGTGCTAGGCGCCATTTTGGGCATTAGGCCCCATTTTTCCTAAGAACATAAGAACATAAGATATGCTATACTGGGTCAGACCAAGGTCCATCAAGCCCAGTATTCTGTTTCCAACAGTGGCCAATCTAGGTCATATGTACACAAGAGACACAAGTTCCACAATGCTTGTACTGGGTCAAGCATTGATATCTTCGGTCACTTCTTAATAATGGTTTATGGACCTTTCCTCCAGGAACTTGTCCAAACCTTTTTTAAACCCAGCTACACTAACAGCCTTTACTACATCCTCCGGTAACAAATTCCAGAGTTTGATTACACGTTGAGTGAAAAAATATTTTCTTTTATTAGTCTTAAATAGTTTACCCTGTAGCTTCATTGCATGTCCCGTAGACTTTCTATATTCTGATAAGGTAAACAATCGATCTACGTTTACCCGTTCCACTCCGTTCATTAATTTATAGACTTCTATCATATCTCCCCTCAGTCGTCTCTTTTCCAGGTTAAAGAGCCCTAACCTTTTTAGCCTTTCTTCATAGGAGTATCCTTCCATCCCCTTTACCATTTTGGTGGGTCTTCTCTGAACCTTTTCTAAAATCGCTATATCCTTTTTAAGATACGGCGACCAGAATTGCACACAATATTCAAGGTGCGGTCTCACCATGGAGCGATATAGAGGCATTATAATATCTTTTGTTTTATTTTCCATTCCTTTCCTTATCATACCTAGCATTCTGTTTGCTCTCTTGGCCGCCACTGCACACTGGGCCCAGGGTTTTAACATGGTATCCACAATGACGCCTAAATCTTTTTCCTGGGTGGTGGTTCCTAATGTGGAACCTTGCATCGTGTAACCATAGTTTGGGTTGTTCTTCCCTAGGTGCATAACCTTGCACTTGTCCACATTAAATTTCATCTGCCATTTTGATGCCCAGTCTTCCAATTTATCAAAGATCCTCTTGCAATTTTTCACAATCCTCTTGTGTTTTAACAACTTTAAATAGTTTTGTGTCATCTGCAAATTTGATAACCTCACTCGTTATTCCACTTTCCAGGTCATTTATGAATATGTCAAAAAGCAGCGGACCCAGCACAGATCCCTGGGGTACACCACTATTCACCTTTCTCCATTGGGAAATTTGGCCATTTAGCCCTACCCTCTGCATTCTATCTTTTAACCAGTTCCTGATCCACAATAGTACACTGCCTCCTATCCCATGACTCTTTAGTTTTGCCAAAAGTCTCTGATGAGGGACCTTGTCAAAGGCTTTCTGAAAGTCCAGATACACAATATCAACCGACTCACCTTTGTCCACCTGTTTATTCACTCCTTCAAAAAAACATAACAGATTAGTAAGACAAGATCTTCCTTGTCTAAAGCCATGTTGGCTGTCTCCCATTAGCTTGTGACTATCTACATGCTGAGTAATTTTATTTTTTATGATGGTTTCTACCATTTTTCCCGGTACTGACGTCAGGCTCACCGGTCTGTAGTTTCCCGGATCACCCCTGGAACCCTTTTTAAAAATTGGTGTTACATTGGCGATCCTCCAATCTTCAGGTATTAGAGATGATTTTAATGATAGTTCACAGATTACTGATAGCAGGTCTGCAATCTCATATTTCAGTTCTTTCTAGTTCACAGATTACTGATAGCAGGTCTGCAATCTCATATTTCAGTTCTTTCAACACCCTTGGATGTATACCATCTGGCCCAGATGATTTGCTACTCTTCAGTTTATCTAATAGTTGTAAGACATCTTCCCGATGTATCGATATTTCCTTCAATTCTTCCGCACCTTTAAATACCACTTCACTCATGGGTAACATCCCTACATCTTCCTCAGTAAAGACCGAAGCAAAGAATTCATTCAGTCTCTCCGCTATCGCCTTGTCGCCTCTTAGTGCTCCTTTAACCCCTTTATCATCTAATGGACCAACTGACTCTCTCACAGGTTTTTTGCTACGAATGTACTTGAATGTACTTTTGCATTTTTGCTTCCGCAGCAAGCTTCTTCTCAAATTCCCTCTTTGCATGCCTTATCAATGCCTTGCATTTGACTTGCCAGTGCTTGTGCTGTTTCCAGGTTTCGTCGTTTGGCTCCTTTTTCCATTTCCTGAAAGATGCTTTTTTGGCAACAACTGACTCTCTCACAGGTTTTTTGCTACGAATGTACTTGAAAAGGTTTTTATTTCGCGTTTTTGCTTCCGCAGCAAGCTTCTTGTCAAATTCTCTCTTTGCCTGCCTTATCAATGCCTTGCATTTGACTTGCCAGTGCTTGTGCTGTTTCCAGGTTTCGTCGTTTGGCTCTTTTTTCCATTTCCTGAAAGATGCTTTTTTGGCAACAACAGCCTCTCTGACCTCACCTTTAAACCATGCTGGCAGTTTTTTGGACTTCCATCCATTTTTCTTAAAGCGTGGAATACAGCTGGTCTGGGCTTCCAAGATAGTATTTTTCAACAACACCCAAGCTTGATGTACGTCTTTAACCTTTGCAACTGCTCCTTTTAGTTTTTTCTTAACTGTTTTCCTCATTTTATCATAGTCTCCCTTTCGAAAGTTAAAAGGTAGTACTGTGGATTTCCTTACTATCCCTCCTCCACTAATTAAATCAAAGGCGATCATGCTATGATCACTATTGCCAAGTGGCCCCAACACCCTTATCTCTTGCACTAGATCTGGTGTTCCACTAAGGACTAGGTCTAATATGGCTTCCCCTCTGGTCGGTTTATGAACCAGCTGCTCCAAGAAGCAGTCATTTATTTCATCTAGGAACTTTATCTCCCTAGCATGTCCTGACGTGACACTGACCCAGTCGATACCGGGGTAATTGAAATCATCCATTATTATTACTGCGCTGTAACTTTTGTTAGCTTCCTTGATTTCTTTGAGCATTTCATCATCCATTTGGTCATTCTGGCCAGGTGCTCGATAGTACACCCCCACTGCCATTGCCTTCCCCCTTTTATATGGAATTTCAATCCATACAGATTCTACAGAAGATTTTGTTTCCTGCAAAACTTTAATCCTTTCTGAGTCAATGCCCTCTCTAACATAGAGCGCAACCCCTCCACCGATTTGATCAGCTCTATCATTACGATATAGTTTGTACCCAGGTATCACAGTGTCCCACTGGTTGTCCTCCTTCCACCATGTCTCTGATATTCCAATCATATCTAACATTTCATTTAGTGCTATATATTCTAACTCTCCCATCTTATTCTTTAGACTTCTAGCATTTGCATACAAGCATTTTAGAGAATGTATTTTATTCATATTAATTTGGCTATTGTTAGACATGGGTAAATTGGGATCGTTAAGCTCTGTCTGCTCCATACTTGAGGGCATTTGGGCTACTTTACTCTTTTGTGGAACCTCTCTGCTTTTGGTAGTATCATAGAAACATGATGACAGAAAAAGACCACAAGGCCCATCTAGTCTGTCCTTCCATAACAACAACTACAACAGTCCACTTTCTACCTTTAGAGATCCTCTGTGTTGGTCCCATGCTTTTTTGAATTCAGTTACTGTCCTCATATCTACCACCTCCACTGGGAGACTATTCCACGGATCCACTACTCTTTCCGTAAAGAAATATTTCCGCATATCACTCCTGAATCTATCTCCCTTCACCCTCATCCCATGTCCCCTCGTAGCAGAACTTGCTTTCAATTGAAAGAGGCTCTCTCCCTGAACATTTATGCCACGGAGGTATTTAAACATCTCAATCATATCACCTCTATCCCGCCTTTCCTTTAAGGTGTACATATTAAGATCCTTCAGTCTGTCCTCATATGCTTTATAATGAAGCCCATTAATCATTTTAGTAGCAACCCTCTGCACCGACTCCATCCTGTTCACATCCTTTTGAAGGTGCGGTCTCCAGAATTGCACACCATACTCCAAATGAGGTCGCACCAAAGACTGATACAGAGGTATTATCACCTCCTTTTTTCTGCTAGCCATTCCTCTCCGTATGCACCCAAGCATCCTTCTAGCTTTTGCCGTCGCCTTTTCTACCTGTTTAGCTACTTTAAGATCATCAGACACAACCACGCCTAGGTCCCGCTCTTCTTTAGTGGACAAAAGTACTTCACCTCCTATACTGTATTGCTCCCTTGGATTGCTGCAGCCCAAATGCATGACCTTACATTTTTTAACATTAAATCCCAGCTGCCAAATTCTAGACCATTCTTCAAGCTTAGCTAGATCCCTCCTCATGTTATCTACACCTTCCTGGGTGTCTACTCTATTACAGATTTTGGTATCATCCGCAAAGAGGCAAACCTTACCCGACAGCCCTTCCGCTATATCACTAACAAAGATGTTAAAAAGAATCGGACCAAGGACAGATCCCTGGGGCACACCACTGGTAACATCCTTCTCCTCAGAGTGGGCTCCATTTACTTGTACTCTTTGTCGCCTCCCACCCAACCAATTTCTAACCCAAGCAGTAACTTTAGGGTCCATCCCTAGAGTGCTCAGCTTGTTTATAAGTCGCCTGTGAGGAACAGTGTCAAAGGCTTTACTGAAATCTAAATACACCACATCTAGAGCTCTCCCTCGGTCCAACTCCCTGGTCACCCAGTCAAAGAAATCGATCAGATTTGTCTGACAAGACCTGCCTCTGGTGAATCCATGCTGCCTTGGATCCTGTAATCCGCCGGACTCCAGAAACCTCACTATTTTCTCTTTCAGCAGCGTTTCCAATAATTTACTCACCACTGAAGTTAAACTAACCGGCCTGTAGTTTTCAACCACATCCTTACTTCCGCTTTTGTGTAAAGGCACCACATGAGCCTCTCTCCAGTCCTTTGGCACCACTCCCGACTCCAACGAGGCATTGAAAAGGTCAGTCAGTGGAGGTGCTAGAACGTCCCCAAGTTCCCTCAGTATTCTAGGGTGTATCCTTCAAGGATACATTCTTCCGAACCATCCACTCTTGGGCGACTGTCGGCTTTCCCCTAAAAGATGGAAAAACCAGCTAGTGGTTTTAAAAAAAAATGTACTAAGTGTGGCGGTACCATCTCTGCCACTGACACCCATGACTGGTGTCTTCCAATGACTGCCAAAGAAAACTTTCCGGTCGGGGGAAGGTTCACTCTTTTTGCACAAAGGTGGCCCCTTGTAATCTCAGACTCATGGTTTTTATAGATCATCGAAAACAGTTATCAATTACATTTATTGGAACTACACCAAATTGCCCCCGAGGGTGCATCATCTCAACCTTCTGCATCAAGAACTGTACCAGAGAGAAATCACTGCCCTCTTGTCACATCTAGTGAGCAAGTTCGTGCCACCATAACAAAGAGGTCAGTGGTTTTATTCCAGGTACTTCTTGATCCCCAGGAAAATGAAGGGATACGGTCCCATCCTAGTCCTAAGAGATCTGAACCTTTACTTGGTGAGAGAAAAGTTCAGAATGATTTCTCTAGGCACCCTGATTCCTTACCTTCAAAAAGGAGATTGGTTATGCTCCCTGGATCTCAAGGATGTCAACATCCACTTACAGATACATCCGACTCACAGAAAGTATCTCAGATTCCTGGGAGGATAACACTTCCATTACAGTGTTGCCATTTAGCATGGCCTCAGCATCTCAAATCTTCTCAAAGTGCCTCACATTAGTAGCTGCTTACCTATGGATGCTGGGAGTGTTTGTCTTCCTCTATCTGGATGATTGTCTGATCAAGAGTGCCACTGCAGAAGGAGTCCAAGAATCAATACAATTGACTTTTCTGGTGTTGGAACTACTAGGGTTCGTGGTAAATTACCCCAAATCCCACCATTAGTCCACCCAAAATTTGGAATTCATTAGAGCCCTGCTTGACAGAACTCGGGCTCCTACTGCATGACCTGACTTCACAAGTTGACAGCACTGGTATGGGAAACTCAAGTGAGTTAGCAGGTAACAGCTTGCTGACTGTACTAGGCCACATGCTTTCTGGTTTGAGGGCCAGGCCTTTGATCCTTTTCTGTATTCCACACAAGAACTGCTTGAATATCTTCTACACATCTCCGAGTATAGATTTAAGTCCAATTCCATCAGGTTCCACCTCTGTACAATTGGAGCGTATCATCGAGATGTGGAAGGAAAGTCCATCTCGGAACAGCCTTTAGTTCAATTTATGCAGGGCTTGCTTCTCTTGAAGCCTCCCAGAGTGTTTTGGGACCTCAAAGTGGTTCTTGTGCAGCTCATGAAAGCTCCCTTTGAGCCACTCAATTCCTATCCTCTGAAGTTCTTGTCCTGGAAGTTGTTATTTCTGTTGGTGGTCACTTCAGCATGCAGAATGAGCGAGCTTTAGGCTCTAGTAGTTCATCCACCTTATAGAGAGGTCCTTCATACTTATCTTAAATTCCTTCCAAAAGTGGTGTCAAATTTCCACCTTAGTCAGTTCCAATATTTTTCCCCGAGACCTCGTGCACACAAAGGAGAAGCTGAATTGCACATGTTGGACTGCAAGCGAGCCTTAGATTTCTACTTGTAGAAGACAAGGAGCTAGGAGCTGCTGTTTCCAAATGCTGTCTTTCAATTTGGCTAGCAGACTACATCTCTCTCACTTACGCCCAGGCAGGCCTGAGCTTGAGGGACATGTCACTGCTCATAATGTCAGAGCTGTGACTGCATAGGAAGAGATCTGCAGGGCTGCAATATAGTCTTCAGTCCACACATTCGTATCTCACTACTGCCTAGATGGGTAGTCCTGATGCAGCTTTGGTCAATCTGTACTCCGGAATCTGTTTGGGGATTAGAATCCAACTCCACCCACCGCCCCCCCCCCTCCCCCCTTTCCAGGCTACCAAAAAAAAAAAAGGAAATAGAAAATCACTGCTCTTGTATATAGTTGGCCATCTGGCCGGTTGCCATACCACAGATGAGTTTTTGCCCCTGTTGAGCTCTCGGTGATCTCCTGTTTTTGGTAGCATGTTGCTTGGGAGTCCCATATGTGAGGACTCATTCGTGCTTGTCCACAGAGAAAAGGTAGTTGCTCACCTATAGCAGGTGTCTTCCATGGGCATCAGGAATAAATCCTCACAACCCCTCCACCACCTCCCCGAGGAGTTATCTTCTGCTACAACTATGTTATCTGACTGAATCAAGATGGCGCCGTGGCAGCAGGCAGGAAGGAGGTGTAGGAGAGCCTCCCAGAAGTTTCCAGTAGAAGCTGGGGAATTGTCCCTGTGTGAGGCTCTGTCAGGGACATCACCCATACGTGAGGACTTATTCCTGCTGTCCACGGAGAACGCTTACTAAAAGCGAGTAACTACCTTTAATTGTAGTAGTTATGTTTAGATATAAAGAATTGTGATACATTTTTTGCTTGTAAACTGCTTTGTAAAAGGCAGATTAAAAATATTTATAGATAAATAATAACTTCATGAAATAGTTAATAAAAAGTTAACAAATTTAACCAAAGTTAGTTAAAAATTAAAATAACTTTGAAATTAAAAGATGAGAAGTTATAAAATGTGAAAATGGAAGTACTGTTTTCTGGGGGGCGCTTTCTCTAGCTCTGTGTACATAAGAGCTTCCTGTATATTGGCTGTGTTGTATCTGTTTTGTTAATAAAGAGATTGAAAGATAAAAGTTGAGAAGTGCTGAGTGATGGTCGCTGAGCGCTGACATGAATCCTCAGAAGACCCAAACTCTTCCTAAAAAAAGCCTGATTTGAATTTAGAAAGGGAAGATTCTCCTCTTTAATATTGGGGTATGGAATTCCAAAGGGCAGGAGCTTGAGGTAAAAGTGCTGTTCACATGCTTTCAAACCAAATATGGGCCAGGACAGTTATAGCAGGTAAAGTCTTATATTGAGACTATAAGGCCCAAGAAACATAGAAACATGATGGCAGATAAAGCATTGTTACTCACCTGTAACAGGTGATCTCCGGGAACAGCAGGAATTTAGTCCTCACATATGGGTATCGTCGGTACCGACGGAGCCTGCGTGGGAACGCTCCCCAGCATCCAATCAGAATGCTTTTGGGAGCATCCCACAGCGCCTGCCTGCTGCCTTCCCGCCTTTCCCAACTGCCTCTCTCCAGTTGAGTTTTAAAGCTGAGACAAAGAGAGATAGAGAGATACAACTCCTAGGGGAGGTGGGTGGTTTGTGAGGACTAAATTCCTGCTGTTCCCGGAGATCACCTGTTACAGATGAGTAACTATGCTATCTCCAGGAACAAGCAGGGATGTAGTCATCACATATGGGGACTCCCTAGCTTTAGGTGCCAGGGAGAGACCCCAGAAGTTGTGTGTCCCTGAAAAGGGCTCCACTTCCCCCCATGGATCTCTGGCATCCTACCAGGGATGGTGGGCAGGAGTTGATTAGGTATGGAACAGGTGTTTGAGAACAGCCTGACCAAACAAGGCATCCCGGCAGGAGTCCTTGTCCAAGCAGTAATGGGCTGTGAAGGTATGAACCGAGGCCCAAGTGGCTGCTCGACAGATGTCGTGAATAGACACAGAGTGCAGATGAGCCATTGAGGCTGCCATGGCTCTCACATTGTGAGCTGTGACATGGCCCTCCAGAGAAAGGTTCTTACTCTGATTAGGTGAAGGAAATACACTGAGCAATCCAGTTAGATAGTGTTCTCTTGGAGACTGGAAGTCCCAAATGAGAAGGATCAAAAGCAACAAAGAGTTGAGAGGACTTTCTATGTTGCTGTGTTCTTTGTAAGTAAAAAGCTAGAGCTCTTTTACAGTCCAAGGTATGAAGATTCCTCTCTGCATTTGATGCATGATGTCCTGGAAAAAAGACGGGTAGGTAGACCTCTTGGTTTAGATGAAAAGGCGAGACCACCTTAGGCATAAAGTGTGGATGAGTCCTAAGGACTACATTCTCATGATGGAACCTTGTATAAGGTGGATTAGCTACTAGCGCTTGCAACTCACTAATGCGGCATGCTGATGTGATTGCAATGAGAAAGATAACCTTCCAAGAAAGGAATTTTAAGGAGGTGGTAGCTAAAGGTTCGAAAGGTGGCTTCATGAGTTGCCCAAGGACCAGGTTTAAGTCCCATGCCACAGGAGGTAGTCTAATGGGAGGCTTAGTTAGAAGGAGGCCTCTCATAAATCTTGCTATGAGAGGATGAGAGGAAATAGGCTGTCCATTTAGAGGTTTAAGAGAAGCTGCAATAGCACTCAAATGGACTCTTACTGAATTTGTCTTAAGGCCTGCATTAGATAAATGGAGGAGATACTCCAGCAAAGATTGCAGAGGTATCGCAAGGGGGTTAAGACCCTTTTCCGAACACCAACTAGTAAACCTTTTCCACTTGAAAGCATAAGAACATCTAGTGGAAGGTTTTCTAGACGCATAAAGAACATCTTTCACTTGTTGAGGAAGATTAAGATCTTGGAGATCTAGGCCTTCAGCAACCAAGCCCTGAGATGCAGAGACTGGGGATTGGGATGCCATAACATTCCGTTCTCCTGAGATAGGAGATCTGGAGCAGACCCTAACTCCAGGGAGGGAGCTTGAGAGAGATGTAGAAGCAGAGGGTACCACACTTGCCGTGGCCAATGTGGTGCTATGAGAATCATGTGGCCTCTGTCTCTCTGAAGCTTGAAGAGGGTTTTGGGAATTAGGGGAATGAGTGGAAAGGCATACAGGAAGTCTTGACCCCAGTAAAGGAGGAAAGCATCCTTGGCCTGAGCCCCCTGAGCCGGAATTCTGGAACAGAACCGGGGAAGTTTGGCATTCCATGGACTTGCAAAAGAGGTCTATGTCCGGGGTTCCCCAAAGTTGGAATATCCTGGTCACCTGGTCTGCATGCAGAGACCACTCGTGTGGAAGCAGAACTCGACTGAGTCTGTCCGCCCAAGAGTTTTGATTGCCTGGAAGATATACTGCCAGCAGATGAATCTGATGCTCTCTGGCGAGGGCCCATAGTTGCAAAGCTTCATTGCAAAGTGACAGAGAGCCCGTTCCCCCCTGCTTGTTCACATAGAACATGGCTACTTGATTGTCCGTATGAATGAGGACTGTCTTGTTGCTGAGCAGGGAGTGGAACACTCGCAGAGCCAGGAAAATTGCTCTGAGTACCAAGAGATTGATATGTAGACAACTCTCTTGCGGAGACCAGGTGCCCTGGGTGGAGAAGTCTTGCAGATGAGCTCCCCAACCCTTTGGAGAAGCATCTGTTGTGAGAGTTGCTTGGGGTAAGGGTTGTTGAAAGGGGCACCCCAGCAACAGGTTTTGAGTGGACTTCCACCATTCGAGGGACAAAATTAGGCGACTTGTGTTTGCTATTTTGTCTGACAGGCACCCTGATGCCTGGGTCCATTGGGTGGATAAAGTCCACTGAGCTGCCCTCATGTGGAGGCGAGCATATGGAACCACATGCACGGTGGATGCCAAGTGGCCTAGTAATTGCAAAATTTCTCGAGCAGTTAGAGGGAACTTTAGCACTGCTTGAGAAGCTAAATGCACCAAGCGAAGGCAGCGGGCCTGGGGAAGATAGGCCCTTGCCCTTGTGGTATCCAGGAAAGCTCCTATGAACTCTAAAGACTGAGTGGGAGTTAGACTGGATTTTGGGATGTTTATTACCAGCCCTAAATACTGCAGGATATGCATTGTGCAGGATAGAGAAGTCTTGGCCTCTGACTGTGTTGGAGCTCGAATGAGCCAGTCGTCCAAGTAAGGGGAGACGAATATTCCTAGAGTGCGGAGAAATGCTGCTACCACAGCCATGCACTTCGTGAACACCCTTGGTGAGGAGGCCAGACCAAAAGGAAGTTCCCTGTATTGGTAGTGCTTTCCTTGAAAAAGGAACTGAAGGAACCTTCTGTGGGTTGGATGGATGAGGACATGGGTGTACGCATCCTTGAGATCTAGAGAACAAAGCCAATCCTAGCTCTGAAGGTATGGTAGCAGAGCTCCGAGAGAAATCATCTTGAATTTCTCCTTGACAAGGAATTTGTTCAATTCTCTGAGATCTAAGATAGATCTGTAACCCCCTGTTTTCTTTGGAATAAGAAAATAAGGGGAATAGAACCCTATGCCCTGTTGATGAAGAGGTACTTCTTCTATTGCCCCTTGAGCAAGAAGGATGGCAACCTCCTGACCTAACAGGTCGATGAGAGAGGTCAGAGAATTGAACTGCTTCACTATTGTGTGAGGGGGCATGCTTGAAAAATGAAGTTTGTACCCCTCCTTTATGATGGAGAGTGTCCAATGCTCTGCTGTTATTTGCCCCCATCTGGGGGCAAAATGACATAACCTTCCTGGAATGGTGGACTGTTCTGGTCCTTCCAGAACTAGAAAGGCTAAGTTCTCTAGCTGAAAGTCAAAGGCCCTGAGGAGGCTGAGGCTGCTGGGCCGGTGGAGGCCTAGCAGCCTTTGCTTTCTTCTGTTTGGGTGGTTGCTGACGTTTGCTTGAAAACTGACCTGCAGAAGATGCCTGCTGACCATAAGCAGGATAAAATCTTTTCTTTTTAGAAAAAGATGTTTTCTTGAACAACTTCTTTCTAACTGGATCAGCAGTGGACTTCGATTGTCTATCCAAGGTGGAATTTTCAGCATCCATTTCATTGGATTTTTCCTGCCAATCTTTACCAAACAGGTTCTCACCAGTACAAGGGATATTTCCCAATTTATCTTGTACCCAGAGCTCTAAATCAGATGCCTGGAGCCAAGCAATTCTACGTGCACCTATGGTGATAGCCGAGGTTCTGCTTATACACTCAAAGCAGTCAAAGGCTGCACGGTTGGAGAATTTAGAAACATCTTGGGCATGTTTGACCCAAGTGAGAAAGTCCTGTCGTTTATCCTCAGAAATGAAAGGACTTAAAGTCTGTAAATTATCTGTGACCTCCTTTAGGAACATTCACATGTAGAGACTATAGGAACTGATTCTTGCAGCAAGCATGGAAGCTTGGAAGACTCTACATCAAAAAGCATCCATGGTTCTACACTCATGTCCTGGAGGATTAGAGGCATGTCTTTTTGCACTTCTGATCCTTCTCATAGCTGACTCCACAACAATAGAGTGGTGAGGAAATTGAGTCTTATGGAACCCAGGACAAGGAGGGACTCGATAAATAGTATCCAATCTACGAGACTGAGGAGAGGTGGTTCCCACATCCTCAACATGAGATCATATAAAATCTCATGAATGGGTAAGGTAGCTGCCTCCTTAGGAGTTTTGGGATAGTGTAAAATTTCCAACTCCTTGGCCCTTGGCTCTGTTTCAGGGGCCACAGTAATGGACAGGCCCCGAGCCACCTCCCTGATGAAGTCTTGGAAGGACATGTCCTCTGGAGGAGACATCCTGCATTTAGGGGAGGAGGACTCCTCTGGAAGAAGCATCGCTGCAGCGACAGAACTTTCAGAATCCTCAGATTCTTCTGAGGACTCGAAGTATCGTCTGTCCGGATGCTCCTGTAGAGCCCGATACCCGTACCGACCAAGGTCGGTACTGGGAATAACCGGTACCGGAGAATCGGTACCGGAGGGCATCGGAGGATAGGGTACCAGCAGAGCAGACACCGATGCCGATGTCGATGCTATCGGTACCGATGCCGGTGCCAGTGCCGGTACCGGTGGAGTTGTCTGTCGCGGTACCAAGGGCATCGATGCCGCAAGGAAAGCCGCCAGACTGCGTTCCATAGTCAGAATTCTCTGGTCCATGGACGCCGCCAATGCCTGGATGTCGGTACCGATGGAGACCACCGGTACCCCAGAGCATGGCACCAGGAGATCTGTCGAGGCCGAGCCATCGAGAACATCCTGGAACCCAGATAATGCTTTGGAAGCCGAAGGCTTCCACCGGGGTAATTTTGCCGGTGCAGAATCCTCGAGGGCAACGCCAGAGGCATCTCGATGCTTAGAAGGAGATCTACCCTTCGAGGACCGGCTGGATTTATGTTTAGTTACCTGAGATCCATGGGAGGAAGAAGAAGACCTGGAAGACGTCGATGCCACCGAAGCCGCATCAGAGGGAAATGGGGTACTGAGCTTGGCAGCTAGGTTCTGCCGACCTCTTTTAGACATCATGGCACAGGACACACAATCCGTGATGGAGTGGTCAGGACCTAAACATTTTAAACACCATTCATAGGTGTCGGTGACGGAAATGGTACCGCCACACTTGGTGCACTTTTTAAAACCCGAGGCAGGTTTTTCCATGTTAAGGAAAAAGTTTTTGGGCCTAAGGCCCAAAAAAGGCGCGTGCACCTGAAGAAAAGAAAAAAAAGAATTTTTTTATTTTTTTTTTACAGAAATAAGAAGAGAAAGACCAGTGGTTACCGGTAGAGCACCGAAGAAGGCAGATGCGACCACAAAAAGAAATAAAGAAAAAAGAAATTCTTCTGCGGTGGCAGGAAACACGACCTGCTGGCTCAGTGGAAAAAGAAGAACTGGAGAGAGGCAGTTGGGAAAGGCGGGAAGGCAGCACGCAGGTGCTGTGGGATGCTCCCAAAAGCATTCTGATTGGACGCTGGGGAGCGTTCCCGTGCAGGCTCCGTCGGTACCGACGATACCCATATGTGATGACTACATTCCTGCTTGTTCCTGGAGATAGACCATATGGCCTATCAACACTCTGTCCTTCCATACCAACTACTAAGCCTTACGGTCCCTTTCTTTCCTTTAGAGAACTGCTTTTGTTCATACTTTCTTGAATTCAGATAAAGTCCTTGTCTCTACTACCTCTACTGGGAGACTATTCCATGCATCTACAACTTTTTCATAAAGAAATATTTTTGCAAATTACTCCTGAGTCTATCCCATTCTCCTTCATCTTATGGCCCCTTGTTGCGAAGCTTTCTTTCAGTTGAAAGAGGCTCTTCTCCAGTGCATTTACACCATGGAGGCATTTAAACATCTCTATCATCTCTCCTCTCCTGCCTTTCTTCCAAAGTATACATATTGAGATCTTTAAGTCTGTCCCCTTATACCTTATGATGAAGCCCACTGGTTGTTTTGGTAGCCAATCGGTGCACCAACTCCATTATGTTTATATTCTTTTGAAGGTGTGATTTCCAGAATTGCACACAGTACTCCAAATGAGGTCTCACCAAAGACTTGTACAGAGACACTATCACCTCCTTCTTCATGCTGGCCATTCCTCTTCCGATGCCCCCCAAGCATCATTCTGGCTTTTGCAGTCGTCTTTTCTATCTAGCCACCTTAAGAAATTCGGAAACAATCACCCCCTGGCCCCCCTCTTCTTTTGTGAACTGAAATATTTCACACTTTATACTGTACTGCTTCCTTGAATTTTTGCTACCCAAATGCATGACCCTGCATTTTTTAGTGTTAAATCTCAGCTGCCACATTTTTGACCATTCTTCAAGCTTCGCTAGATCTCTCCTCATGTTATCTACACTTTCCTGGGTCATTTTAAAAGGGACCACATAGTTTTAGGTACTAACAACACACATAAATGTTGATATTTTAGTCATTTACTTGCATAAGTGGCCATGTATGTGCATAAATTACCTTTTATAAAATATTGACTAGCATAAAAGTACCCATGATGTTTGCATGGCACATACTTTCACTATGGGTTTGCACATGGATGTAGTTTTGGCAGAGCATGAGCGAGGTGAGCAAGTACAAACATTAATTATAGAATATGATAATGCATACTTGAAAAAGTAGGTGCTGTCCTTTACATGTGTTCTAGGTCTGCTGTAAGTGGTTGCGCCTTAATTTAAGTTCTCTGCCATTAACGCTAATATTTTATGAAGTCAAATAGGCATGTACTTAACTTTATAAAATAGAGATGACTTTATAAAGTTACCGCCACAATGCTGGACATATATAGAGGGTGATTTTAAAAAGGACATCTAAGTTAATCAGGATGTCCAGGGGGGGAGCGTGCAGTAAAACGCCAGGGAATCTGTGTCTCCAGCTGATTGCAGGAACATAGATGTTCCCTATGGGCCCGATTCTGTGCCACAGATAGCGGGGATGAACATCCATTCCCTCTATTTGTGCCCTCTCTGCCCACGTCTACCTTCCCCGCCGGTTGTGCGGTGAAGGGGCGGCTTGGGGGCGGTCACCGGCCCTGGACATACAGGGTAGATTCTAATGTTGGCCCTGTACGTTCAGGGCCGGTGACATGTGCGATGAAGTTATTCCACCTCCGAGGGTTTTTTTTGTTCTGCCGTGGCGCGGATGGTGCAGAGGAGGCTGGAGGACATTCTCTGCAGCCCAACCCTGGCCTTAGGAGGCCAGATCGGGGGTTGGGCTGCGGGGAATGAACACTTTTGTCCAGCAGTCGGCATCGTGACTTTTAAATGGAGCCGTAATGCCATGGCAACCGTGGCTCCATTTAAAAGCCTTGACTGAATTAGTCGGGCAGGTCATGTACATGCAGGTTGAACGGAATCGCAGTCCCGGCCTGCACGTACATGGCTGTTTGCAATTCTGATCCCGCAGGGCTAGAATCGCAATCCCGCAGGGCTAGAATCGCAATCCCCTCTGTATGTCCGTCTCAGACCGTACATACAGAGGGGATCTACGTCTGGAACAGAATAAGCCTGAATGTGGATATACATGCAGGCAGGCACATAGACACCCCGATTAGGGATATCCATCTCAGGCAAATTAGTATAAAGCAATGTCCAGCAGTATAGCAAAGTGAAAGCATGAGCTTCTATTCCCTGTCAGTGTTCATTGACATATGGTAAAATACATGGGGTAGTAGTGTAGCTTCTTCTTCACACCATCCAGATGTTTGCCTGACCAAGCGATCACTTTTCAGATGCTTGTTTATGCCTGGAGCAGGTTTAACTTTAGAGATGATTTGGGACATCCAGGGCGTTTCTGAGATCAGGCGAGGACATTCAGGGTCTTAGGAACATCCCAGCCATGCTTCCACCACACCCCTGTTCTGACTTGGACATCCTCGTACTAGGGATATCCATGGACCCAGCTTCTAAAATGTCTCTGGAGACGACTCTGTGATTTGGATGTCTGCATGCCTATTTGCATATGTCCAAATTTTGAATAGTGCTTTTAAAATAACACCCATAATCCATTATACCTCCACCGTTACACATGGAGTGAAGAGGGCATGTTTGAGGTATTCCAGTGGTGATGCCCAATATATATACATGAAATATAGAGTCAATATTTAATGACACTTACCTGTATAGCAGTACCTCCTATATGAATAAGTGCCACTGAATATTCTGTCCGACCTCTTCAGCACTATCTGAATATTGCCAGCATGGTCTGGGGACTGGAACCAGGGCAGAGCGAACAGTTATATATATAGCAGTGATTTCAGCACTGCTATAGAAACAGCTATATGGATAGCTTAGGATACCCTAAATGGCCATCCAAATAGCTATCCATTTAGTGACACACTGAAAATCGCTGCTAAATAGATAGTGGCTAGTGCTGACCGTGTTATCCGTATCTTCAGTGCTGGCCACTGTTCGGATACCGGCACTGAATATACAATTTTAATTTAAACATCATTGCCGGCATGTAAAACAATGCTGCATGGATTTAAATATTGACTAGTATATGTATAAACACTGATACTTGCCTATTATGAGGGTGATTTATAATTGGGCACCTAGTTTTAGGCACCCAGAACGCAACTGTCTTGAGCCCTTTTTATAAAGAAAAGTGGAAATCTACTTTCCTTAATAAAATAGAGATGTAAGTGCTGTCAAAATCTATGTTTTTTTAGCGTGGCGTGCGGTGGGAAGGGTTTTTCTTTAAAACCCGGGCCAGACAGCAGGTCAGGGAAAACCAAAAGCAGTTTTTTATGCTGTCCCAGCTTGTTAAACCTCCGCAAAGCAAAACCGAGAACAGACAGCAGTTCAGGGAAGACAAAATCAGCTGTACTTCTCTCCCAACTTGTTAAACCTCCACAAGTTGGTTCTCCCGACCCTTCCTCCAGCCCCAGATAAAGTTCCTACCTCAGAACTCCTTTGCATGGCTTGCCTTGGAAGAACTTCTAGCTTCACAGGCCTCTCTCCCTCCTGCAGCCTGCTGGGTTTTTAACTTCTCCCTGTGAGCCACGCCCCCCCAGCCCTGAACTCTGGGCTGCAGGCTCTTTTAAAGGGGACTGTTGATATTCCCTTTGGAGAGGGACTAGTAACATTCTATAGACCCCATCACACTAGGCTCCTACCTTTACACCTGCCTGAGGGCAGGTATAAATGCCGGTGCCTAGATTTTTCAAGTAAACGATTGAGTGATAGTATTTTATAACTTAGGCGCATTACACTAGGCTCCACGTACACTCTGCCCACACTCCAGCCCTGTGCACACCCACACTGACAGTATGTGCAGTTTCATTTAGGTGTGCACTTGCTGAATAGCGCCCAACTAAATCAGGCATCTAAGTCCTTTTTTTTTTTTTTTCTTTTTTTTTATTATATCATAAATGCAATCCTAATACATAGTTCAAAAGAAATACACAGTCTGAGATGAATCAATACAAAGAAATATCAATAATCAAACTAAACTCAATACTGTGTAACAGCCCACATCATGGAGAAGACAGTTTAAAGGTACCTGGGAAAATTCTTAATAAAGGCTACAACCACCTAACAACATACTCTTATCATTAAAGAAAGATAAAAGAAGCTGTTTGTGACAGGCATCTAAGTCCTTTAAAATAGTAACTTAGTTTCCTAAATGGTACATAACTTTAAGCACCTGCCTTATTGAATCAGTCCCTATTACATATTGGGACATAATCAAAGGCATTTATGCGGTTCGCAGCCTTGCAGACAGTGTAAATGCACTTGGCAGGATATTCAGTAGCATATGCCTGGTTTATACTGCTGAATATCCCTACATAGCCCTGGTAAATGCCTGAAAGCTAACCGCTTAGCATAGGGGCATTTCAGAGGGGCAACAGCAAAAGCTAGATGATTAGCAGCAATATTGAGCTGCTAACTAGCTAACTAAAAAGCTGGCCTAATTTTAGATGAATATTGCCACTGACTGGAAAGCTAAAACATTATCCAGCGATACCGGATGTTCAGTGATCTGATTGGATATGGCCACAGTACTTAATATCGGGGAATAAGTTAAGGTGGCAATGGCCAGCCGCTTTAACAGCTCTGGCCACTGCTGTTCAAAATGCCCCCCATAGTTATGGGCCCGATATTCAAAAGGCATTTACATGGTTTATACACCTGTAAACTGCGTAAATGCCAACGAACAGGATATTCAATGGCACTAACACAGTTAGTGCCGCTGAATATCCCCAATTATCTTCCCTACATGGCCCGTTGCTAACCTCTCAGCATCGGGATGTGCTGTAGGAGGAGCAGAGGTGGCCTAGAATTAGACATCTCCCATTAGCGGAGATATTGCACCATTAACTGTTTAGCAACCTGAGAGTAAAAGTAGGTGAAGCAAAAACTGGTCTAGTTTTACTCGTGGGAACTAATCAGGCAGAGGTGCAATATTGCCGCTACCCAGTTAGCGACTGTCACTGCCTCTGGGGCATCTGCGGCAATCCTGGATATTCAATACCAGGGCCACATCTGACCCCAGCATTGAATTTCTGGGGTTAGAGGTTGGCGGGACGGCTATGCGCCATAGTGGCACATAGCTGGCTCAATTTATTTATTTATTTTATTTTATTTGAAAACTTTTATATACCGCCCCTTCCCAAGATCAAGGGCGGTTTACATATAACAATGGAACCATACATAGAACATTATACAACATTGCAACTATTTACAAAAGCAATTCAATATCAGGCCTTTTATGTTTCGTTCAGATGCAGAAAACACAGGCATAAACCAGATAGTTAAGCCAAACCTGTAAGTTGTATGTATAGGTGTTGACATTGGACACTTCTACATGAATCTTTTCTCATAGAAGTGCCACTGTTCAACACAACATCTACATTATATCTTTATATTTAGCAATACTCACCATACATATAGTGCCACTGAATATAAGAAGAATTAGACATCTGCAATTATTCCATAAATGCTTTCTGAAAATCATATTCTATAAATGTAGAGGACTTAAACATATGGGCGTAGATTCTGAGCAGTGTTTAGCGGGGATGTATTTCCTTTTTGGACATGCATCCCTGCTAAACGCCTGTGCCGGATTTCCTGCCCAAAGCTCCCTGAACATACAGGGGAGATGTGCGGGAAGCTCTGGATGGGAGCTGGAGAGGGCAGGCGGAAGGAGGAGCATGGGCGGGGCCCTGACCCTGGATGTACAGGGCAGAGTTGCTAACTTAGACGGGGGACTTATTCCTCGGAGGTGGAATAAGTCCAGCCGAAGTTAGAGAACAGCACAGTGGGGCATCACCGACTTGGTGAGATGCAGAAGGGGGATCCCCACAGCCCAGTCCCAGCCGTGCAGGCCTGATCGGGGGTCAGATGGCAGGGAAAGGGATTGTTCAGAGGCATGCAGTGGTTCAGGGTTCCTGCATGGCGTCCGGGGGCCATGGCAACAGGCACCAGGCTCGTGCAGGAGCATAGGATGGCCTAGCCGGGGAGTTTCCTGGGTGTCCATTGGCACAGAATTGGGGCATGGACGGCACGTCCAGGTCCTCTGCTCCTGATTCTGCTCCCACAGGAAGCTTCCGTGGGTGCAGAATTGGGTGCAGATCTGGCCCGTCCAGATTCTGGTTATCCGGAAAGGTCGGACATGCCCTGTTCTGAATTGGCTTCATAGAGGATAATTTTATAAGGGTTTGCTACATAGATTTGCATGCATGTTTACACCGAAAAAGCACAACATTTTAGTGCTTTCTACATGTAAATGGCCACTTATACATGTAATATAGTTGGTTGCTACTCTGTAAGTATGCGCATCACTCCAATGGTTCGTACTTTCACCATGGACATGCACGGTGCAGAGATTGGGTGGAGAGTAGGTAGAGCACAAATTTATGCATGTAAGTTATAAAATATTATAACTTACGTGCATTCTTGAAAAATCTAGGCATGAGCATTTCCATCCGCCGTACGACAGGTGTTAAGTGCTCATAACTAGTTTAGCATGCAGTTTACTTATAAAGTAAAGTACACGCATGCCTTACTTTATAAAATAGGACTGAAATATGCACGTTAATCTAGGCAACCATTACGCAGAGTGAATAAGTTATGGAATACACTGAAAGAATTACATTGTAATACCAAGATGTTCCTATCCTACCAAAGATGCCTACAAGAGTCAAAATCGAAGCCTTAATGCATGATACCCTGATAAAAGGATAAATGTTTAGATAGTAAACACACCTAATAGGTTAATAAATGTTTGCAAGGATACATGGCCTGTATACCATAATAAAAGGTCTTTCCTCAAGTTGCCTTATGCTCTACTCACTGCAAAATAGAAATTCCTTGTGCATATGCGCAAACACCATTGGCACACCTTTGTCTAACGTGCTCCCATTTTTAAAAAAAATTCCAGTAAGCTCCATGCAATAAGACTTAGATGAAAGTTCTCCATCCGAGTCCCAGACTCCAGGTCGGCACTACTTTAACAGAGCAGGCCTCAGGTAATTGAATGGTTAATCCCAACCCACCATGGTGGTTCTGTGCCTTGAGAAGGCTGTTTCTAATCTTTAGCAAATAATTTTGCTGCCACTAGGGAGTAGGGGCTTCCTTACATAAAGAGCTGTAATTAGCGTTCACAAAGTGACTGGTATTAGGGGAAAGAGAGCAGTTGAGTTTGTGACAGAATATCAAAGTTCTAAACAGCGTCCAAACAACATCATGTTGCCTTTGTCTGTTATTTGCTGAAGGCTTTCCTGTTTTCTCTCTGTTGTAGGTGAGCGGCCCTTCCATTGTAACCAGTGCGGAGCTTCCTTTACACAGAAGGGAAATCTGCTGAGGCACATTAAGCTGCACTCAGGGGAAAAACCCTTCAAGTGCCCCTTCTGTAGCTACGCCTGCCGCAGGAGGGACGCCCTCACAGGGCACCTCAGAACACACTCGGGTAAGTCTCCTTGATGGGTCTTTGCATTTTCTTTTGCACATTTGTCCAGAAAAGAGGTTGATTTTTACATTTTATTGGCAGTTACTTTTTTACAATAAGGACTCCATATTTTTTCCTAATGTTTGTGAAACCAACTTCTTAGTACTACGGCATGTGGTGGATCCTGCAGTGGTTATGGAGAACTAGGACTAGAATGTGCAACAGGTCTCTGCTCCCTTCTGGCTGTAAATGGTTATGTTTCTGGCCTGGTTGAAGGAAACCTCATGCCTCAGAAGGATACTAGTATACACCACTAGCTCTGTTGGTGAGTATAATAATGTCTGAAAGAAAAGAACAAGGGGGTCTGAAGAACTTCCTCTGATGCAGGCAAAAATGAAAAATCTGCTTTAAAGTCAGCAAACCTCTTACACAACAGGACAGATCCAAAGTATGAATAGGCCCAGCTGCAAACTGTCCTTTAGATCTCTTTGTTTTTTCTTCTTCTTAGTTGTTTTTTTAATCCATTTTTTGTCTCCCATGTTGGATCCGTGGTTTGGCTCCTTGTCTTTCAGTTATTCTGAAAAGTTCAGTGGTCTGCTAAGACTAACTGCTATTGTAAGGATTAGCCCTGTTCTCCAAGCATGTGAATAAGTCACCTTTGCTATGCTGGAGATGGGCTTTTTTTCCTATTAGAAGAGATGAAAAAAAGTAGTAAGAAAAGGAGCCCTTGAATATTCAGCATCTTTGACAGATTAAAGCTTGGAAAGCATTGCCTAGTACATGAAGTGTCAATACCCTGAGCGACAAGAGGGAGATCATTTTTTGTAAATATGAATTTATTTTATATTGATAGTGCATGGATTAACTTAATGGCGTCATTAAGCTAACTAAAACTCTGTACAATCATGGAAAAGCATAGCTTAATACAATAATCTAGCCGAATGCCTCAAAATATGGACATACCTGTTTTTTTGGTACTTTTCCTGTACCTTTTTTGTAAATCTGTTTAATTAAAAGCAAAAGTGCTTATGATTTTACTTTGTCCAGCTGTCCTTTGTCACAATGAAGCAGCGGCAGGCAAATGGATAAACCCAAACCATAAGTGCTATTGAGGAAGACACCAGTGGGACCAAAGAAGGCAGGGAGGTGCTTGCAGGATTGCCCAGTCTCAACCACCACCGCTACCTGGAAAAGAAGCAGAGACACGATAGCAGAAGCAAAGGGGTTATCCGAGTTCCCCAGGCCCTGGCAGCTGACAGAGTACTGGTGGAGTTTCTGAGGACTCTTCAACCAAAGATACAGTGTCCCAGGGGTGGAGGAGGGTTAGATGTGTAAGAAAGGCTGGGAGAAGAGAGTGGGTAGGAGGTAAGGAGAGAGATAGAGGAGGGCAAAGTGTGTGTATGTTGATGCACCCCACTTACCCCAGTGGTGGGATTCGGCCAGTCCGGCCCGGTTCGTGAGAACCAGTTCCTGCCACGGGCTGCATTCGCTGAACTGGGCCGAAAACGGCATCCTGATGCTGGTGCTACACTGGCAGGAATCCCCCCACCCACCAGTGGTTTGATGGCATCAGGGGACCATAGCATCGGGGGAAGACAGCGGCTGAAGCGTGCGGCTCCGGGAATGCAAACATGTGCTGGGCTGCCACCCGCTCAGCTCCTTCAGTGCGGGATTCTGATTGGATCGAATCCCGCCACTGACTTACCCCTTTCCTCAGTGCAACTGCAAAACACTCTTCAGGTCTATATTACAAACTCCTGTCTATACACAACCCCCTCACACTCTCCTTTGACTCTCTATATACACATATATATTCTGTACACTGCCATACTCCAGAGCCAACTGCAAGGCGCACTAGGTGTCCTTCCAACCCTTCATCCATACACGTCTCCAACACTCCCTTATTTTCTGTACATTCCCTTGCCCCCTTACCTGCTACAAACACCTCTCCTTACACCCATATACCCTACATATTCTTTCCCCCTTCACACACCTCCCACCTTATATGCAAACAGCACAGATCTCACCTCACACTGAACCCTCATCAGACACACTTCCACACCTCTCCATACACATACCTCTTTTCCTTCCCACGCATACTTCCACTTCTTCCCCCATCCCCCGCACTACCTCACCCCAGGTTCACTACATACCTTGCCACCCCGGATTTCCTAATTAGGAGGAAGTTTTAAAAACCTTTCATGCGGATATCATAACAAAAAAAGAATTGAATTGCGTACAATATTTTTTTCTAGTGCTGCTGACTTATTCCCTACATAAATGTCTGTTCTCATAGTGCTCCTAGCTGCAGGGAAAAGTACTCCCACCACAATTTTTTTTTTAAGTGCAGCTTTGTGAGCAAGTTGTCTGGTCAGTTTTTAACTGTTTCTTCTAACCATGTTTTTGAAGAAATAAAATGGCGTCATTTTTAGTTTTCTTTGTTTTCTTTGTAATGTTGTTGTAACAGGACAGTGGCATGACGTTATGTTGTCCCCATTATGAACAAAGGAGACTGTGTACTAAAAATTGTGCTAAAATATTTTTTAGCTATACATGGTAGATAAGCCATGCTATGTTTCATGGTTTATTAGGACATTCTATTCCACCCTTCGAACATCAGAGCGGTTTACAAATAAAAATCCTCTATGTACAGAGATAATGATATGCAGAGTGCTTAGTCATAGGCTTTAGATAATGTGCAGTTTTCACATTCATGTGACTTTTCTGTGCTAACTGGCTCAACGTTAAAGTGATGGTTAACCTGTGTAATTCAGAGTTCATGCCACTGCTAGGCGGTACATATTGTACTCAAAGCAGAATCGATGAGAAGAAAAAGACCCTTCTTTTTCTGAGGGCTGTCTTTGAGGACAGTAGGTGGGGGTAATTGGAATTGGATACTTTTGAGTGAGTGTATGAGGGAGACCATACAAGTTGTCCATTACTCTGTGATTCTAACGCTATTGCTGTCCACTGCGATTTTTCAGAACTGGATAAAAGGATCACTAAGATACAATATAACCAAACATCTTGGTTCTTCTCAGAGCATGAAGCGAACCTCCCCTCAGCATCTATCCTTCATGGGTGACATAAGCTTTGTGGTCCTAATCTATCTTGGTACTGTTCTTGTCAACTATATGTGAAGTGCGTTCATAATGGGAAGCTTTGTATGGTACTTAATTTCACTTGGTTCTGAAGATCACCAAGCCAAGTTTTAGGTTACAGAGATCTTCAGCTCCAGGGTTGGTCTAATCTCAGATTCTAGAAGGTTGTTGGAGCCTGAGAAGTCCTGGTTCTGCATATCTGATAGAGCAGTTTTGTTCTGAAGAGGAATACTGCACCAGGAATAGATCTTCTTATGAAGGCTTATCCTTCCAGTACTGTACAAAGGATGGCCAAGGCCAGCCTCTTTGCGTTCTAGGTAAAGAGTGAACCCAGGGTATGCCCTTTTCAGTCACATGAAATGTTTGGATGTTTCCACTGCAGTGCTTCTCAGTATTCTCTTGAAGGCACACCTGACCAAACGGGATTTAAGGATTACCACAGTAAATATACATGAAGTGTATTTACTGGTATTTAAGGTGAATAGTGGCGTACCCCAGGGATCTAAGCTGGGCCCGCTGCTTTTTAACATATTTATAAATGACCTGGAAATGGGAATAATGAGTGAGATGATCAAATTTTCAGATGACACAAAATTATTCAGAGTTATTAAAAAACAAGAGCATTGTGAAAAATTGCAAGAGGACCTTTATAAATTGGATGACTGGACATCCAAATGGCAGGTGAAATTTAATGTGGACAAACGCAGAGTTATGCACCTAGGAAAGAACAACCCAAACTAAGGTTACACGATGCAAGGTTCCACATTAGGAACCACCACCACTACCCAGGAAAAGGATTTAGGCGTCATCAAGGATAATACACTGAAACCCTCCGCCCAATGTGCAGCAGCCACCAAGAAAGCAAGTAGAATGCTAGAAATCATAAGGAAAGGAATGGAGACTAAAACCCAAGGGTATTATAATGTCTCTATCATTCTATGGTGTAACCACATCTTGAATATTGTGTGCAATTCTGGTCGCCGTATCTTGAAAAGAATATAGCGGAATTAGAAAAGGTACGAAGAACAGCCACCAAAATGGTAAAGGGGATGGAAAGATACCCCTATGAAAAAAGGCTTAAAAGGTTAGGGCTTTTCAACTTGAAAAAGAGACAGCTGAGGGGAGATATGATAGAGGCCAAAATAATGAATGGAATGGAATGGGTAAATGTAGATCAGTTGTTTATGCCATCAAAAAGTTGAAAAACTAGGGGACACACAATGAAGCTATAATGTAACCCATTTAAGACTAATAAGTGAAAATATTTTTTTCACTCAACGTGTAATCAAACTCGGGACTTCATTACTGGAGGATATAGTAAAGACTGTTAGTATAACTGGGTTTAAAAAAGGTTTGGACAAGTTCCTGGAGGAAAAGTCCATAAAGCATTATTTAAGAGGACCCAGGAAATCCACTACTTGTCCTGGGACAAGCATTGTGGAACCTGTGTGTCTTTTTGGGAAACTACCAGGTACTTGTGGCCTGGATTGGCCACTGTTTGAAACAGGATACTGGGCTTGATGGACTTTGGTCTGACAGCAGTATGGTATTTCTTATGTTCTTAACAGCAGCTCCAAAAGAGGAAGAGATTGATCAGTTCTCTGAACAAGTACAAGCTGAAATGCAAAGGTTGGGAACAAAGAAGATGGTAAAGTGGTTAGAAAAGATGGGATTGGCAACAGAAATAAAGCTGGAGAAAGACTGATAGAATTTTACCAGACCTACAATCTATTCATCTCAAACACCTTTTTCTAGCAACACAAATGATGAGTGTACACATGGACCTTGCCCAAGAGATTGTACAAAAATCAAATTGACTACATCTGTGGAAGTTAATGATGGAAAAGCTTAAAACATCAACAGAGACAAAAGCTGCAGCTGATTGTTGGATAGATCACCAGCTATTTGTATGCAAACTCAAGCTAAAGCTGAAAAATAGCAAGCTACTCATGAATATGGCAAAATATGAAACTATAACACTGGAATTTAAAGATTGTCTCCAAAATCGATTTGCTGCTTTGGATGTAAATGACCAGAACTACGGGATGACATCAAGAAAGTTATGCTCAAAGAAAGTGAAGTCTCTGCAAAAGTTGAAAAAGCAAAAATGGACAAAATGGATGACTGAAGAAACTCTGAAAATTGTTCAGAATGGCAGAGAAGCTAAAATCAGAGAGAGAGAAAGGTAATCATGGAACTTAGAGATTTCCAATGTGTAGCAAGTTGAGACAAAGAGAACAACTACAGTGATGCAGGCAAGGAAATAAAGTCAGAAACTATCAGATGAAGAACAAGATCAGCTTTCCTAAAGCTATGAGAGTTACCACTACTACTACTGCAACTATTAATCATTTATATAGCGCTACAAGGCGTACACAGCACTGTACATACATATATAAAGACAGCCCCTGTTCGTTCGAACTTACAATCTAATTAAAACAGATAAGAAAAGGGCAGAAAAGAGAAAGCTAAGGAGACACAAAGAAGACAAGGGATCAGGATTCAAAAGCAGCCTCAAAAAGGTGAGCCTTTAGCATGGACTTGGAAAGGGGGAGAGATGAAGCCTGACGTACAGACTCGGGGAGTTTATTCCAGGCGTAAAGAGAAAATACCTGCCTTGGAGTGGACTGCTAACAGATGCTTAAGGATCCATGTTGAATGATGCTGAAAAGTTCAAGAAAAAGTGGAAAGAATATACAGTGATAACACCATAAAGATAAGTGGATCAACAGCCATTTCAACCTATACCTTATGATCAGGAACCATTGGTGATGAAAGAGGTCTAAGCAGCATTGAAAGCATTATCAAAGAACAAAGCACTGGGTACTGATGAAATTCCCACTGAAGTATTACAGCAATAAGATGCCACTGTTACAATACTTAAAAGGCTCTGCTAGGTGTTTGGAAGACAAACCTCATGGCCAGTTGACTGGAAAAGTTGTATGTTCATACCAATACTGAAGAAAAGTGATTCAACTGACTGTAGAAATTATCTTAGTTGCTGTGATCCCACATGCCAGCAAGATTCTACTCAAGATCATTTAGTGGAAACTACAGCCATACCTGGAACGAGAACTGCCTGAAATGCAAGCAGAATTCAGGAAAGGGTGATGAATAGAATTATAATCGCAAATATGAGATAGATCCTTGAAAACCAATACCAAAAGCATATCTGTATTTGTTTTATTAAACTACAGCAAAGCCTTTGATTATGTAAATCATGAAAATCTCTGGGCCACAATAAGAAGCATGGATTTACCAGATAGATCTCATACACAACCTTTACATTAATCAAAAAGCAACAGCTGAGACATAATAAGGAGAAACAGAATTGTTTAAAATCAGCAAAGATGTATGACAAGGCTACAGTTGTGGTAAACATTATTGGCAACCTGCAGTTCAACCTCTTAATGTCCAATATCTCCTGAAAAATAGTGGCCAGTGAAATGGCTTTGGACTATATATGCACACATATTTGACACATAAAACGAATCAAATAAAACAAAACCAAGTAAAAAAGGAAATAGTATAAAAACTGGGACATTGCCAGGACATGATTTTCCATCAACAAAAGAGATAAACCCCGTGCCCATTATACGTCCTGAAAATGTACTGTGTTGTTTTCTATCAGAATCAGAGCCGTAATTTTTGTGCGCTCTGTTGTAAAGTATGTGCGCTCGCTCGGCGAGGTGTGTGCGCGCGCACACGCGCACAGCTTAGAGGGAACAGTGGTGTGAGGGGTACACCCCCTTTTTAAAGAATAAAACAGAAGATTTGCTATGAGAAAGGATATTCCTTTCAAGGCAAATAATCCAAAAAATATTTAGTACATTTTCAGGATGTATAGTGGGCACGGGGTTTATCTCTTTTGTTGATACTAAGTTGGGATGAACAGCAGTCTTATTGGATATTGAAAGGACATGATTATTGGCACCCATATAAACAATTCAAATCAGTTTGAACAGAAGAACCATATTCCCATTGCAGTAAAATTAGATGCACCTATGATTAATTGTTAGTATTCACATGACGAAAAACCAGTGAATGATGGCTCTAATCATGTTTAAAATGGCCACATTCACTCTCTGTTCCATTTTCACAATGGTGAAGACAAGAAAGCTGCCTGAGATTGTCAGAAAAGTCATTATCACCAAACTTCAAAGGGGTGCAAAGCAATCTCCAAAGACCTTGGGATTCCTGTGTCTACAGTTTGCTATGATATTAAAATGTTCTCTGTTCATGGACCTGCTAAGAACCTCTAGGACATGGTGGGAAAAGGAAAATTAATCGAAGAAGTCTTTGAAGATTAGTGTGAACTGTTGGAAAAGCACCACGTACAACATCCAAAGACCTTAAAGCTGAGCTGGAGCAATCTGGAGTGGTGGTTTCAACCCACTCCATACACTGCGCACTAAACAAAGAAGGACTTCATGGGCAAAGGGAGACATAAAAAGGCACACTGATCTTTGCCCAGTCCTACCTTGAGAAACTACAGTCCTTCTGGGAAAATGTTCTGTGGAGAGATGAAACCAGACTTGTACTCTAGACCAGCGAAGAAATGAAGCTTATAAGGAAAAATAGCACCCTTCTTATAGTTAAATATGAGGGAGATTCTATAATGTTGTGGGGCTTTTTTGCTGCCTCAGGAACTGGAGGCTTGGAACGTATTAAAGGAATCATGAAGTCAGAGGACTATGAAGGTATTTTTGAGCGAAATGTGCTACCTAGTGTCAGAAAGCTAGGTATGGGCCAAAGGTCATGGGTTCTCGAGTAGGACAATGACCCAAAACATACATCCAGAAGTACAAAGAATTGATTGTTTTAAACTGGCCAGCAATGAGTCCTTATCTCAATCAAATCAAAAACCGTTGGAAAGAGCTGAAATCTACCATTAGTAAAAGGAATCCTGGAAACATTCATGAGCTGGAACAAATCGCATTTGAATAGTGGGAGAAACTACCAGTGTACGAAACGTATAGATGGCTACAAGAAACGTTTGGAGGCTGTCATCAACACCAAGGATTGTGCAGCCAAATATTAGTGAAGGGTGCCATTAATCCTGTCCAGGTCATATTTTCTTTTATTTTTTTCAGAATTGCTACATCTGAGTTGCACAAATATCTTTTTTTGTTGTATGCCTTTGAACATACTATTAAAATATTATGATGGCATACAGTTGGAATATTTCCAATTATTTCTCAAGATATTGTACACACCATACCTAAAATGCAAGGGTGCCAATGTCGACAACAACTGTATATTTCCTCTTCGTCTCTCCGGGCCAGTCCAGGAATAGTAAGGTAATCAACCTCCTCCAGCAGCTGAGGACTGAAAACTTCAAGTCTTGCTGACAGGCTATCTCATGCCCCCTGGTGTCAGAAGACTCAGTTTTTCAGTCCTCAGCAGCTGGATAGGATGGATGGCTGACAGGCTCCCGGCCAGATGAACAGGAAAGAATTTGTTAAGGAAAGCGTGTTTAAAAAAAAAAAAGGATAATTTCCCTGAAAATCCTGGCAGGGTTGACTGAGAGGGGAAAGGAAGTGTGGTTAGATTGATAAAGTTTGAAAAAATAAAAAAAAAAGGTTGAGAGAGGGTCGAGGGTTGTGGGTCGACTGCAGAGCGATCAAAGAGGAAGCAGCAGAGGCAGAGCCTGCCTCGGAGACCCCAGCCTGTGTTTTTTGCGGAGCAGGGAGAGTGTGTCTGGGAGCCCCAGAGACCAGCTCTCTATCTCCGGAGCCCGGACTCGTTCTCCCGCGAGCAGCGATGCAGGCAGTTCGTGGCATCGCTGGTCAGTACACTTCAGGTACGTCGGGAAA
This sequence comes from Ichthyophis bannanicus, assembly GCA_033557465.1. NCBI lineage: Eukaryota > Metazoa > Chordata > Amphibia > Gymnophiona > Ichthyophiidae > Ichthyophis > Ichthyophis bannanicus. The sequence continues at coordinate 427,669,202 of CM066036.1, forward strand.
ACAGGCCGGTCGTAGGGAGCCGGTTCCCGTAGGTCAGAGAGTGGTATTCGGCGTCGGGGAACCGCAGCAGCCAAGATCGGACGTCTTTAAAGCAGCGGTGTTTATAGTATCGCATGCGGCCAGGCGTGCCGACGTGCGGAAAGTGCGGCAGTCATCGGGGGTTCTTGAGTCCGGGTTTTGCATCGGGGAAGCAGGTTCTTCGAGCGATTGTTCGCGGGCCGTTTGGAGGATAGTGCAGCTGGGCTGGAGCAGGGGAACAAGCAGCGGAGCATGGCCGAAAAGGCGGGAGCCGCAGCCATCTTAGATGGGGCAGCCGTTTCTCCCACGCTTCAGGAGAAAGGGCTTAAAAGAAAATCAAAATCCAAAACGCCTGCTCAGCCGGCTGCTCTGCTTCAGGCACTAACCCCAGAGGGGCAAGGGGGCTTGCAGTCCTTTTTTTTCCCGGATTTTATCCTTTCACTGCACAAGGTGTATTGTTTGAAATTGGAGAAGATTCAGGCCAAGAGTTCCCCCCCCCCCCCCAGTCTGTTTGAAACACCTAAGGGGGATGCTAGTGTAATGGACCCAGGAGAAGGACCTTCACGCAAGGGCTTACCAACTGAGCCAGATGCGGGGGGGCTTCGGTCAGCAGTCCTCAGTCCCGCAAGTGGCAGAAGAGGGAGAGATCCTCTTGGAATCGGGGGTGGATTATTGGGGGGATCTGGATGAAAGTGAGATTGGTCCGGGAGAGGATCCCAATATTTTCAGAGTATTTAGAAAGGAGGAGTTGGGAGCTCTCATTGCCCATTTGTTGGCGGCTCTGAATATTTCTCTGCCTACGGTTCAGGAAGAACCTTTGGAGGATCCTTTGCTCCAGGGGTTCAGAGCTGAGCAGAAGTGTTTTCCGGTCCATAGAGTAATTAAGCAGATGATGGAATCGGAATGGGAGTGCCCGGAGGCGACACTGAGGGGTTGGCGAGCAATAGGCCGCTTGTACCCAGTCCCACAGGAAGAGAGAGAACTGTTGCAGATGCCCAAAGTGGATGCGCTAGTGACAGCAGTGACTGAAAATACTACAATTCCGGTAGAAGGCGGAACGGCGCTTAAGGATCTACAGGATAGGAAGTTAGAGTCTCTTCTCAAGCATGCTTTTGATGCTAATGCTGTGTCTCTACAGGCTTCCATTTGTGGGGGTATGTGTCCAGAGCCTCTATTCGATGGCTCCAGGTGGAGTCTACCCAAGAGGGGGAAAACGTTTGGGCTTCGGAGGGAGTTAAATTGGAATCTGCTGCGGCGTATCTCGCTGATGCCTTTTATGATCTGCTGTGGATTTCTGCAAAGTCCATGGCATCGATAATTGCCGCTAGGAGGTTTCTCTGGCTGAGGAATTGGGCGGCGGATGCATCTTCTAAAGCGCATCTGAGCAAACTTCCTTATAAGGGCAAGCTTCTCTTTGGGGAGGCTTTAGAAAAGATTGTGAAGGATTTGGGAGATTCCAAAGGCGGTCGCCTTCCCGAGGACCGTCCAAAGGGTCCGCGGACTACGGCACTGCAGAGAGATCAAGGAAGAGAGTTTAGGATGTTCCGTGGATCGTGGTTCACTCCGTATCAGAGAGGTTGATTTGGGGCGAGAAGTCAGTCCTTTCGGGGAGCCAGGGGGTTCAGTCGGGGATATTTCGGGCCCCAACAGAACTCCGCTAAAAAGGCACAATGAAAGGGGGATGGTCCAGGCGGAGATTCCAATAGGAGGCAGGTTGCAGGACTTTCTCTCCGTCTGGACCACCATAACTACCGACAGGTGGATGCTGGAGATCATCCGCGAGGGCTATGCGCTGGAGTTTGCGTGGCCGATAACAGATGCCTTCATGTTGTTGCCATGCGGGTCTCCGGCAAAGCGAAAGCCATAGACAACACGCTTCAACGGTTGCGGCAACTTCAAGCGGTGGTTTCGGTTCCCACAGACCAATATGGGTTAGGTCGATACTCGATTTATTTTGTGGTCCCCAAAAATGAGGGGTCATTTCGACCCATTCTAGATCTCAAACAGATGAATTGCTGTTTGAGGGTTCCGCATTTCCGGATGGAGACCCTGCGCTTTGTAATTTGGTCGGTGAAACCGGGAGAGGTGCTCTCAGCTATCGATTTAATGGAGGCGTATCTGCATATCCCGATCAGACCGGAGCATCAAAGGTATTTACGTTTTGCCGTGTCGATAGGACATTTTCAGTTCCAAGCTTTGCCGTTCGGGTTGGCTACGGCGCCACGCACCTTCACGAAGATAATGGTGGTGGTTGTGGTGGCGTTACGACAAGAAGGGATCTAAGTTCATCCCTACCTGGACGATTGGCTGATTCGGGCGGCATCGGTGAAGGAGTCCGCCCGAGCGACGGCGCAAGTAGTGCAGTTTCTGGAGCAAGTAGGCTGGGTGGTGAATCGGTCCAAGAGTCAATTGGTTCTTGTGCAGCGACTCGTATATCTCGGGGCATTGTTTGACACGCGTTGGAGCGGTGTTCCTGCCAGAGGAGAGAGTGCAAAAGATTCTGAAGCAGGTGTCTGCGTTTCTGTGCATCAAGGCTCCCACAGCGTGGAGATACCTGCAGCTCCTGGGCTCCATGGCGGCGGCATTGGATTTGGTGCCGTGGGCCAGGGCGCATATGCGGCCCCTGCAAAGGTCATTGCTATCCAGATGGTCCCCACAAGAGTATTCTCTGGGTCAGAGGTTGCTGTGCGCAGAGGCGGTCCGCGACAGTCTGCAGTGGTGGCTGGACGCCAGGCACCTCCAGGCGGGGATGCCTCTGGAGTCGTCGTATTGGGTGCTGGTGACGACAGATGCCAGTCTCGCTGGTTGGGGGGCGCATTGTATGTCCCAGGTAGCGCAGGGCTGTTGGTCGACGGAGCTCAGCGGCTGCTCGATCAATCAGCTGGAAATGAGACGGTACGATTAGCACTGCAAGAGTTTGTGGGCATGGTACAGGGGAAGGCGGTGCGGGTCTTCTCCGACAATGCGGTGACAGTGTCCTACATCAATTGACAAGGAGGTACAGGCAGTGCAGTGTTATTGGAGGAAAGTCAGCAGTTGATGAAGTGGGCCGAAAGCCATCTGGTAGCGTTGTCAGCAGCGCATGTAGCAGGAAAGGACAACGTTCAGGCCGATTTTCTCAGCTGACATGTGTTGGATCCTGGAGAGTGGGAGCTGAACGATGCAGTTTTCCACGAGATCACGGTGCGATGGGGGCAGCCGATCATGGACCTGATGGCCACGCACAACAATGCCAAAGCATTGCGGTTCTTCAGCAGGTGTTGGGAGCACATGTCGGAGGGCCTCGATAGCCTGGCTCTGCCATGGCCGTCGGATGGTCTTCTCTATGTCTTCCCACCGTGGCCGTTGATCGGAAGGGTCATGCGCAGGATAGCGGCTCACGGTGGGATGGTAGTTCTCGTGGCCCCAGACTGGCCGAGAAGGCCATGGTATGCAGATCTGGTGCGCCTCCTGGTGGACCGGCCCTGGAGGCTGCCCAGGTGGTGCAATTTATTGCATCAGGGTCCATTCCTAATGCCTGAGGTGGATCGCTTCTTGCTTACGGCTTGGCTCTTGAAGGGGAGTGCCTGAAGCTTAGAGGGTATTCCGCGGCAGTGGTAGTTACGATGTTGCAGGCAAAATGTAGGTCTACGTCTCTCGCTTATGTCTGCGTTTGGAGAGTTTTTGAGCATTGGTGTGCAGATTAGGGCGTTGGGCCTTTGGCAGCGTGCAGTGCCGGCCATTTTGGCATTTCTGCAAGGCGGTCTCAACAAAGGGTTGGCCCTCAGTACGCTAAAGGTGCATCTAGCGGCCCTAGCTTGCTATAGGGGCAAGGTGCAGGGAAGCAGTCTGTCTCTGCATCCGGACGTTTTGAGGTTCCTAAGAGCGGTAAGGAATTTGCGGCCGCCAGTGCGGTCGGTGGTCGGGATTTGAATTTGGTGCTGGAGGCGTTAACGCAGTCTCCTTTTGAGCCCGCGGGGACAGCGTCTTTAAAGGAGTTTTCGTGGAAAACAGCATTTTTGGTAGCGTTATGCTCGGCAAGAAGAATCTCGGATCTGAAAGCGCTATCCTGCAGAGAGCCTTACATTCAGATTTCGGCGGAGAAGGTGGTGTTGAGGCCAGTGCCCTCTTTCTTGCTGAAAGTAATTTCGGGTTTTCACTTAAATCAGCCCATTTCACTGCCGACTTTTAACGGCCAGGTGAAGCAAAGTATAGATCTTTCGCTGCCGAACTCGGAAGAGTACTACGTCGGTATCTCTGTAGGACGGAATCCTTTCGGAGATCGGATAGGTTGTTTGTACTCTTTGCGGGGCCTCGTAAAGGAGAGGCAGCTTTCAAGGCCTCAATAGCCAGATAGGTGAAACAGGCGATTGCAGCGGTGTATCAGGCGGCGGGGAGGTGTCCGCCCGAGGGTCTTCGTGCTCATTCTACTAGGAGCCAGGAAACTTCATGGGCAGAATTCGCGTTGGTTCCACCGGTGGATATTTGCAGAGCGGCTACTTGGTCGTCTCTTAATACCTTTGTGAAGCATTATCGTTTGGACGTGCAGGCTCAGGGTGACGCAAGGCTAGGAACTGCAGCTGTCATGGCGGGGCTGGCGGGACCCTCCCGTGCGTAGGTACTACTTTGATACTTCCTTACTGTTCCTGGACTGGCCCGGAGAGACGAAGAGGAAGGAGAAATTAGACCTTACCTGCTAATTGTCTTTCCTTGAGTTCTCTCCGGGCCAGTCCAGGACCCACCCAGGGTATCCGTTCTCATAATGAAAATAGTGTTTCGCTGAAGTCCCCGTTTGCTGCGTTAAAGATGGACAATTTGACTCCAAAAGGTTTCGGGGAAACGCTGGCTATGGTTTCGAGGAGATAACGAGAGGAGTTGAGAAAAAAAAAAGAGGAGTTGGAAAGCGAAGTTGGAGGAAAGGTTTATGCTGAGTGGAGTAGCTATTTCTGGCTTGGTATATTATGGTTAGGAGTTAGGTAGTGATGGGTGTTCTGGTTATGTTAAATTTCCGTTAGTTGCGGTAGACTGCTTGGACAATAGTAGACTGAGTCTTCTGACACCAGGGGGAGTGAGATAGCCTGTCAGCAGGACTTGAAGTTTTCAGTCCTCAGCTGCTGAAGGAGGTTGACTACCCTACTGTTCCTGGACTGGCCCGGAGAGAACTCAAGGAAAGACAATTAGCAGGTAAGGTCTGATTTCTCCATTTTCCTCATACCTTTTTAATTTATATGCAGAACAAATAAGAAGCAGGGCTGTATGAAGACAACCAAGCTGTGAAGATTAGTGGAAGACTTATCAGCAACCTTCGCTATGCTGACAATACCACATTACTGGCTGAAAATGAAGATGATCTGAAACATCTGCTTATCAAGAACAAGGAACATGATCTTAAAATGGACTGCACCTTAACACCAAGAAGACAAAGATCTTGACAACTGGAAAAATCATTAAGTTCATCACTGATGGAGAAGAAATAGAAGTAGTAGACAACTTTAATCTGTTTGGATCAATAATCAATAAAGAAACAACAAGCAGTGTAGAAATCTAACAGCACATTGCTGCTGGTTTAATGGCTATGAAGGACCTAGCTAAGATTCTCAAATACAGACATATTTATTTGTTTTTGTATCTCTACCTACAAAAATTTGACTTGTCCAAACCATGGTATTTTCAGTTCTGTCATATGGATTCAGAAGTTGGACAATGAAGAAGAAAGATAGGAAGAAATTGATGTCTTCAAATTATGGTGCTGGCGAAGAACAAATGGACTGCCCAAAGAATAAATCAGTCAGTACTAGAGGAGATCAAACCTAAGCTTTTTTTTTAGAAGCTCAACTGACAAGACTTTGACTTTCATACGTTGGACACATCATGCAAAAAGATAGCTCATTAGGGAAAGACATCATGCTTGGCAAAGTTGAAGGTCAATGCAAAAGAGGAAGGCCAGCAGTGCTTTGAATCAATACAATAACAACAGCTATGAATGCCACTCTATCAACAATTTGCCATCTGACTGAACACAGTTTTGGACAACTATCCAGAGGGTCACAATGAGTCAAAATCAACTTGACGACATTTAAGAACAACAGCAGCAACATCAAAGGGTTATTGGAAAGACTCATGGCTGCTGCTCTTTCTGCTTTTAACTTGGATCTTTTCCCCTCCCCCTCCCCAAGATAAAATGGTAGTGGCAAGTGGCTTATGATTTTCCTCCATTTTTCTTGCCAAAGAAAACTAGCAAATAAGCCACAACTCCTCCTCTTACCCCAATCCACATCTTCTACCTTAATAACCATGTGGTGCCAACTCTCTGGTTACTGGTCTATTTTCCATGAATGAATAAATGAGTAAGTATTCAGCCAAATGAACAAAGGCAAAACACTCTTCTCTTCCCATTCAGCTTCGGAAATACTTTTGTGTTTGGGGTGGAGGGGGGAGTATGTGGCACCACACTTTTTTTTTAGTTAGATGATGGGGGGCTCAGCTGCTAATTTTCTTTGAGTGGAATAGAGGGGGATCTATGTCACTAACCCACTAGTTTGACCTTGGACAGTGGGAAGACGATTCAGTGCTGTTCAGCATGTGGGGGTAGGAGGTGGGGGAAAGCCAGCTGTGGGGTCATTTCTATTCTTTCCAACTCAATAGAAAGTGACTTGTAATAAAACATTGCAGTTGGAGAATGTCCACCTTTCAAACTGCTTCTCCCTGTTTTTTGCTCTCCTCCCAAACTGCTCCACCCCCCCAAAATCAAATCCCCTGCAATTGCCCCACCATCCTGAAAATCACCTCATTTCAGAAATACCCCAGAACTGCCTCACCATCCAACAAACTGTCCCCTGCCAAAACAAAATACCCCCTGCAACTGCTCCACCCCACAAACTTCCTCACCCCACCTCACCACCCCTAAACTGCCCCACCGTGCCTCACTACCAATGCTCCATGTCCAAAATTACCCTGCGACTCCCCTACCACCCAGAAAACTGCCATTACCCCCGAAAACGTCCCCTTGCAACTGCTCTACCCCATATTATAACATCCTGCCGTTGTCCCAGCAACCCACAAACTGCCCCTTCCTCCAAAAACTAACCCCATAGACTGCCCCATCCCCAAAAACTATCCTCCCACAACTACTTCACAACCTCCCAAAACTACCCCTCCATTATTGCAACAATATCCTGCAAATTACCCTTACTCCCTAAATGACCCCACAACTGCTCACCAACGACAAAAACTACCCCTCACAACTGACCCATCACCCCACAAACTGCTCTATCCCCTAAAAATACCCCTCGGCTTCATCATCACTCCACAAACTATTCCTTTCCCTAAAAACTGCATCCTACAATTGCTCCACTGCAACACAAACTACCCCCTCCAAAAACATTATCCTTCACAACTGCCCCACCATCCTGAAAACTGCCCCACCCTCAAAAGATACTCCCTGCAGTGACTTCATCAGTCCAGAATCTGCCCCACCACTAAATACTACCCATAGCAACTGCCCCACCACTCCGCAGACTAGCCCAACCCAAAACTATCCCCACAAAACTGCCCTTCCCACCTATAATCTGTCCATTCCTGCAAACTCCCCCAGACCCAAAACCTATGCCCCATAATTGGCCCACCAACCTTTGCAGTTGTCCTACCACAATACTACCTCCCCACAACTACCTTACCACCCTGCAAATTGACCCCACCCTAGAAACTATCCAATGTAACTGATCCAGCATCCTAAAACTGCCCTCATGCCCAAGAACTACCTCCCTGCAACAGCCCCATTACCCCATAAACATCCTGCTCCCAAAAAAATAATCCCTTGCAACTGACCCACCACCCTGAAAACAGTTCCACCTTCAAAAGATACCCCGCACAATGGCTGTCCCACCACTAAATACTACCCATTGCAACTGTCCCACCACTCCACAGACTAGCCAACTCCTAAACTATGCTTCCAAAACTGCCACACCAGCATGCAATCTGTCCACTCCTAAAAATTGCCCCAGCTTCAAAAACCATTATTTATTCTATTTATTTATTTAGCTGTTTTTAAATACTGTTTTATCAACCTGTCAAAGCAGTTTACATGTTAGCAATTGAACACAAACAAACAAGTTACACGGAATGAGTTAGAAACATAAGTAACGATATAAAATAGGATGAGTGAATGCAGAGGAGACATATAATATGGAGGTGAATAACCAGTAGAACAATATGCAAGTACTAACTAAGATATAGTTGATGAGGGGATAAAGGTGAGTGGTAAGATTTGAATTGTCCAGGAAGGCCAACTTTGCATGGGTTCTGGTTATCTGTGCTAGGTGATGGTTCCACCAAAGTGCTTGATGAATAGGTGTGTTTTTAACTTTCTATGGAATTCCTGGATGTCATGTGTGGCCCGGATGGAGTCTGGTTGTGCGTTTCATAGGCCTGGGGTGTAGGAGGAGAATGCTGTGATGCATATTGAGAGCTTTTGCTGTTAGACGGTGGGATGGTTAGGGTGAACTATGTATTCGCTCTCTGTAATCTGTTGTTTGATGTTATCTGGATGAGTAAGTGTAGGTATTCAGAGGAAAGATAGTGGTATGCTTTAAATATGATGAGCAGAGCCTTGTATTTGATATGGGTCATGATAGGGAGCCAGCGCAGGGCTTTGAGAGCTGGGGTTATATGTTCATGCCCAGATGTGCTGTGTAGGATTTGGGCAGCAGTGTTCTGGGCTAGCTGTAGAGGGTGGATTGCATATCTCAGTAGGCCTTGAAAGATGTTGTTGCAGTAGTCCAGGTGGGGGAATACCAAGGCCTAGAAGACTGTACAGAAGTCATTGTAGTCAAGTAGATACCACAGGCACTGGACTTTCTATATCTTGTGGTATGCCAGTTTCACGGTATTGTTGACGTGTTGTTGTTGTGTTAGTCCCTGGTCCAGTGTTACTCCTAGGTAGCGTACATGTGATTTGACTTGCAGTTATGCTCTTGTGGTTTTTATGTGCACTGGTGGATTAAAGGTCGCATCCCTGATGATGTGGAGAACCTCAGTCTTTAGGAGGTTCACCTTTAATTGCGTGAGGGCTGAGAAAGTTGATTAGAGTGTAATCAGGCTACAGGGTGGAAAATGGGATGTACAACATTAAATCGTCCACAAATAGGTGATATAATACACTGTGGGATTTCATGATAGAAAGCAGAGGGTAGGGCTAAATGGCCAATATTCCCAATGGAAAAAGGTGAATAGTGGAGTACCCCAGGGATCTGTACTGGGTCCGCTACTTTTTGACATATTCATAAATGACCTGGAAAAGGGAATAACTAGTGAGGTTATCAAATTTGCAGATGACACAAAACTGTTTAAAGTTGTTAAAACCCAAGAGGATTGTGGAAAACTGCAGGAGGATCTGGATAAATTGGAAGACTGGGCATCCAAATCGCAGATGAAATTTAATGTGGACAAGTGCAAACTTATGCACCTAGGAAAGAACAACCCACACTATAGTTACACGATGCAAGGCTCCACATTAGAAACCACCACCCAGGAAAAAGATTTAGGAGTCATCGTGGATAACATGTTAAAACCCTCCGCCCAGTGTGCAGCGGCGGCCAAGAAAGCAAATAGAATGCTAGGTATCATAAGGAAAGGGATGGAGAATAAAACAAAGGATATTATAATGCCTCTGTATCGCTCCATGGTACGACCGCACCTTGAATATTGTGTGCAATTCTGGTCACCGTATCTTAAAAAGGACATAACGTTATTAGAAAAAGTACAGAGAAGAGCCACCAAATTGGTGAAGGGGATGGAAGGCTACTCCTATGAAGAGAGGCTAAAAAGGTTAGGGCTCTTTAACCTGGAAAAGAGACGACTGAGGGGAGATATGATAGAGGTCTATAAATTAATGAATGGAGTGGAACGGATAAACGTGGATCAATTGTTTACGCTATCAGAATATAGAAAGACTAGGGGACATGTAATGAAGCTACAGGGTAAACTATTTAAGACAAATAAGAGAAAATATTTTTTCACTCAACGTGTAATCAAACTCTGGAATCTGTTACCGGAGGATGTAGTAAGGGCTGTTAGTATAGCTGGGTTTAAAAAAGGTTTGGACAAGTTCCTGGAGGAAAGGTCCATAAACCACTATTAAAAAGGGACCCAGGATATCAATGCTTGACCCCGTACAAGCATTGTGGAACCTGTGTCTTTTGGGGATATTGCTAGGTACGTATGACCTAGATTGGCCACTGTTGGAAACAGGATACTGGGCTTGATGGACCTCGGTCTGACCCAGTATGGCATGTCTTATGTTCTTATGTTCTTATGATTGAAGAAAGGGTCTGAATGTAAATATTAAAGAGGACGGAAGAGAAAGCGGATCCTTGGGGAACACCCTGTTGGAGTTCAAATGGAGCTGAAGTGCAGCCAGCTACTTGAATCTGCTGTTGGTGATGGTTCAAGTAGGATGTGAACCACTTCAATGTGGTGTGTCCTAGACCTATCATCTGTAGGTGGTAGAGTAGTGCATCATGAGGTACAGAGTCATATGCCACTGTGAGGTCTTTGAATACCTCAAGTTAGGTTGTCCATTAGAGTTGTGTGGAGGGTTTAAATGCCATGATGTGGTCTAAAACCATGCTGTTATGGGTCTAAGGGTGCATTCATTTTGACATAGGCTTGGAGTTATAGCTGTACCGCCTTTTTGTTGATCTTCTCAAGGAACAGTAGACTGGAGATTGGGCGATATGAGCTTGGAGTGCTTGTGTCCAGTTTGGCATTCTTGATTAGTGGACAGACAGATGCAAGTTTCAAGGTGATGGGCATGTAGCCCTGTGTAAGCGAGAGGTAAGTGAATCTGAATAATGTGAAAGTGAGATCAGAATAAGCAATTCTGATCCAGCTCACTGGGCATGGACCTAGGGAGGAGGTAGTAGTGTTTAGGTTCATCATGATGTTTTCTAGCTGCTCTGGGGATACCCAGTGGATAGTGAGCCATGTGAGAGTGGGTGTGCTGTGATTAAGTATCAGAGTGCCAGGGGTTCTGATGTTGATCGTGATGTTGGTCTTGGTTTGAAAGTGAATAACTAGTATCTGCAGAGATAAGACATCATGTCTAGTATTCTGTGTGGGATCTCTTAGCAATGATTTGACTATGTCAAACAATTCTCTGTGACGGTTGAAGGAAGTTTGGATGAGCTTAGTGTGGAAGTCTCTATTGGATGTGTTAATCATGTGTTGATATTGTCAGAGCTTCGCCATGAAGCTGTCACAGTCAGATTTAGTTCTGGAGCGTCACCATCTTCTCTCAAGCTGTCAGACTGTGGACTTTGTGTTCCTGAAGTTTGCAGAGTACCAGGTAGCTGTGTGGTGTTTCCTAATGTACTTCTTGGTGATTCAGCTGCAGCTATGGATTGGTTCTAATTTAGGATCAGGGCATCGAGGTCTTGGGAGTCCTGGTCCAGCTTTGGGAGAATTTTTTTTAAGAACTTGTCCTTATTTAGGTGTTTGAACCTTCTTACAGTGGCTTGTGAGTGTGTGATAGTTGGTGGGGATGATGCTTGCGGCATGAGAAATGTGATTGGTATATGGTCGGACCAGGGTACTGCCAGTGTGATGGATAGTGGAAGAGGGTTATTTTGAAGCATATTATTGGAGATGAAGATGAGGTCGAGGAGTCCTTCCTTCTTATGGGTTGATTGGTTTACAATCTGAGAGTACTCCAGTGCTTCTGTGGCATCCAAGAAGGCCTAGGAAGATCTTTGTAGGGTTGAGGGTAGGTAAGGTTACCTAGTAGTATAACCTGCTTATTGCTTGTGGAAAAGTCACAGATACTTGTAAAAGGATTGTGAGTTCTTTGGAGAATGCAGTGGGGGGTCTGTATGCTTGGCAGAGTGTGAGGGTTTTGTTAGTTATTTGGAGCAAGTCCAGGCTCTGGCCCGATTTTGTATAGGTAATTTGAAACGGCAGATGCTCCCTTGCTAAAATGAAGATGACTCCGCCTCAACAGTTGGTCCTGGGACAGTTGTATAGTCTGTAGGTTGGTGGCACTAGCTGGTTCAGCATTATGTTGACATCTTCCGTGAACCAGGATTCTGTGACACATATGATGTCAAAATTGTGGATGGTAAGAAAGTCAAACAATAGGGCTATCGTATTATGTGCCGATCTAGCATTGAGGAGCACACGATTCAAAGAAGCATATTTTTTTATTTATTTGTGATTTTTTTCTATACTGCCCCTTCCGATGATCAAAGGCGGTTTACATTAAAACAAACCAAAATACATGAAACTCAGAGTAACAGTGATATATTAACTACAAGTGAACTATTTACATGAGCAATATTTACAGATAACTATTTACAAGAGTGAAAACTCTGGTATAGCCTTGCATTATTAAAGTATTATTCATTGATTAATTGGGAATCTGCGTTGGTGATGTGATTGTGTGTGATCTGCAGCTAGGTTGGGTAAATTTTGTTGTTGTCGAGTATATTACCATAGTATTCAATGAATAAATAAGTTTTGAGTTCCTTTTGGAATGTCTGTAGGTCTTTAATAGTTCTTAATGTATCCGGAAGAGCATTCCAGAGGACAGGTACAACATACGTAAACGCTCTGTTACTTGTGGATCGGTTTGTTTACGAAAGTCGGTGGGAACCATTATTGTGTTTTGTGTGCATCCTCTTCTGACTCTTTCAGTAGTGGGTATATTAATTAGGGAGGAAAGGTATGAGGATGCAATGTTATTAAGAAGTTTAAAAATGATCATTGGTGTTTTATATTTGGTCCTACTCGTAACTGGCAACCAATGAAGTTTATAAAGAATGGGGGTGATGTGTTCTGAGCTATGGGCTTTGCATATTATACATGCTGCAACGTTCTGAGTCATTTGGAGTTGATAAATAATCTTCCTTGGCAAGCCTTGTAATATGCTGTTACAGAAGTCAAAATGGGGGGTGATCAACACTTGGAGTACTGATCTAAAATCATAACTATCAAGTAGTGGTTTTAAGTGTTGGATCATTCGTAACTTGAAGAAGATAGATCTGGTGACTAGTTTTATGTGTGATGCCATGTTGAGAGTCTGGTCAGTGGTAACCCCAAGGTACTTTATTTCATTTTTTACTTTCAGATCAGCTTCCTGTATTGTGAGTTTTGGGGGCATGGTGAAGTTTTGATTCCGATTAACATATAGTACTTCCGTTTTGTTGTAATTTATTTTTAAGTTATGTGTTTTCAGCCACTTCACTTTTCATTGAGGCAAGGTTATAGTTGATTTTGGATGGGGTTTGTTATATCTGTAGGGAGGTATAACATGATGTCATCTGCATAGATATGATATCCCACTCTGGATTTTTTAGATATTACAAATTGGTTGTAGGAATAGATTAAATAGTAATGCTGACAGGGAAGACCCTTGCGGTGTACCTTGCTCTTGTTTAAAGGTTGATGATGTTCGTTGGCCAATCTGAACTTGTTGAGTGCAGTCTGATATATAGGACTGAAACCATTGATACACAGTGCCCTTTAGTTCTATCTGTTGAAGTCTGGTAAGTAGTATGTTGTGACTAATACTATCAAAGGCAGCTGCAGTATCCAAGAATATAAGGACAAATGCCTGTTTAGGGTTATCTATAACTCAAATAAGTTTATCAAAGAGGGCTAGGACGAGGGTCTTTACGCCATGAAATGATCTAAAGCCATATTGTTGCTCATCTAGTGGATAGTTTAGGTCAAAGTAGTCTTGTAACTGAGTTTGGACAACTTTTTCTATAACTTTAGCCATGAATTGTAGGCTAGATATTGGCCTGTATGAATTAGGATGTTCCTTGTCTAGTGATTTGTTTTTTAGAATTGGGCGACTCATCGAGTGTTTTAATTCTAGCGCCATATAACCTTATTACAGGGATTGGTTGACTATGGTAAGAATAAATGAGGACAGTTCAGCTTTAGCTGCCTTAATCCAACTAACAGGACATTGGTCGAGTGGCGAGGTGGTGGTATTAATTTTGGAGATTATATTTTTTAAATATTTTAGGTCTATCATATGAAAGCTATGCCAATCATTTATGTTTGGCAGGTCATTTTCATTGTGTAAGCAGGGGATATCTCCAGAATCTTGCCGTTTTAATTTATTCGTATAGTGGTCGGCAAGGATTTGTGGCTTAATGCTGATATTGTTTGCTTCTGGGTTAGGCATTTGAGTGAGGGCTTTTACGATTTCAAAAAGTTCCCTTGGGCGATTAAGTGATTTATTGAGTATCATAGTGTGGTATTCTTTTTTCCTATTGCTAATAGATGTTTTGTGTGATTGGAGAGCATTCATATAGAATAGTTTGTCATTTTCCAATTTAGTTGATTTCCATCTGTGCTTAAGTTTCTTCATTTTTATTTTAACTTTCTTAGTTCTTTTATGTACCATTTTCAGTGTGTTTTGGTAAGGTTCTGCAGTGTGAATTAGGTGCAAATGCAGCTTTAGTAATTGAGGTATTCCAATTATTTAATATTTTATCCAGATTAGGTAGTGTCAAGTCTATCTGTGGTACTGTCTCACTCAGAAAGGTTTCCTTATTAAAGGATTTGAATCTCTTTTTATGTGATGCAGAATTTTGAGTTAAGCATGGAGAGAGAGGGATGTTAAATTGAACTCTGTTACAGAATGGTTGGTCCAGGGGACCTGGATTACTTTTGGGGTTGAGTGGAGGTCATATATTAAGGGGTTGGTGGGAATGAATATTAGATCTAGGGTATTACCTTTATCGTAGGTACATGTCTGTACTCTTTGCTAGTAACGCAATCAGACATCGAATTGAGGAATGATGCAACTTGCGCATTGTGAAGAGACGGTAAGTTGAAGTCACCTAGAATAATTTGAGGCTTTTTTAAGGAAGAATTATAGGCAGTTTCCAATATTGAGGTGATGTCTGGATTTGAAGAGGGTGGTCCATATATTAGGCAGATTGAAAGGCTTTTGTTCTCAATTTTAAGTGTGTCCATTTCATCTAAATTGTTAGATAGGCAGAGGGAGGCTTTCAGTTCTTGCTTTATCACTATGAGGACACCTTCTCCTCGCTTGGATTGTCTGGGACATTGGAATAAATTGTATCTATTTAGGTTTAATTGGTTGAGTAACACGGTATCTGGGTCAGATAACCATGTTTCAGTAATGCATAATATATCTGGGTTGTTGTCCTTAGCAAGGTCAATTATAATTGGTATTTTATTTCTAAGGGATCTTGCATTCAAGAGTTTGCATTTAATTGGGATCAAATGATCTGTGGGTATATGGGTTGAGTAGAGATTTTGAGGGGTAATGTAAATAAGTCTCTGGTGGGGTTGCTTAGAGTGGTAGTGATATTTATGAGGCAGAAAGAATGTGTTGTGCCTACAATGATTTTGAATAATTGGGATATTGTGATATTGTGCTGCATTTGATAAATAGGAAAGGCTTTTTGTGTGTGTAACTAGCAAGAGTATAATGCCTACTAAAAGTTTCCTGTTCTCCATTGATAAAGGTCTTGTACACACAATGAAGATATATAATGGGGTTTAAGAAGGTTGGGTGAGGCATGTAGTGGAGATTGTATCCCCAGTGTGCAGGTAATTACTGTTAGCTCAGAAGTGGGTAGTCCTTATCTCCCGGTATGATTGATGGGCTATAATTATACCTGGCAGAATAAGGGAATTAAAAAATAGCAATGAGCATTAAATCTTATAATATATCTACATACTTACTAGCTTATCAGGTGTTGGCAGTGGTACCAGGCATGCTAAAGCAAATTATAGGATTAGCATACAGTGCACCTCAGTGAATAGTAATAAATAATTTACTCTGCTATTCCTATCTATTTTACAATTCTTTTGTGATAGTTTTGCTATGCTACAGTATTAATCAACACATGACAGCATAGGTACCTACTGAAGTTCCACACCTAAGGGGCACGCCAAAGGGCCCTCTGGTGAGGTCCTCAGATGCGGGCCCACCAGGCACAGGCGCACCTGATCCGGCGGGTCTTTTGAAAGTAGAGTTGGCTGCCCGATTGGCCTTGGTATTGGGAACAGGGAGGGACTTCCCTGCCCGCTCCTCTCGCCGACACTGATTGGGTGGCCTGGGAGCTGCTGCCACGATGTCCTTCTCCTGATCTGGTGGGTCTTTTAAAAGTACAACTGGCTGCCTGATTGGCCTTGGTGTTGGGGGTAGAGAGGGGCTTCCCTGCCTGCTCCTCTCACCGACACCTATCAGCTCAGGGACATGAGTTGCTCCAAGGTCAACATAACTTTTCTTTTCACCAAGATATTAGTGTCTACTTCTTCAAAATTTTATTCCTGAGGAATCCAAACAAATTGGGAACTTTCCACCCTTAATCATAAAGAACTGAGGAATGTTGCTCCATCTCATTATCTAGTTTCTGGCCTTCACAGCCTTGATGTTGTAATGCCTGTAATATGTTCTTTGGGGTTTGATAGAGCATCTCAAATCTTTCTAGTTTCTAGAAAGGAATCCACCATGTGGTCTAATGGCTCCACACTCTCCGCCATGCTCTTTAATATCTACCTGCAGCCACTATGCTCGATAATACGCTCTCACATCAACTACCATATCTACGCAGACGACATAATGCTTTATGGACCCATTACAACCACAAACCCAACAAACAATCACCTATCAGACAGCTTCATTGACGTCACCAACTGGCTACAAGAGAACAACTTATCCATCAACTTTAAAAAAACCGAAGCCCTCATTGTGACCAAGGACCAAAACTTCACCCCACCACCACACCTCATTTTGGGAACCACCCAAATACAAGTTCAACCCTATATAAAATACTTGGGAATCATCAGTGATCAAGCGCTCACTTTTAAGCAACAGATTAAAAAGACTGCTAGAACAATATTCCTCGAAGCAAAGATGGTACAACGACTCAGACCACTCATTGACCCACAGGATTTCAGAACAGTCATGCAGGCTATGACCGCCCCCCCACCTGGACTACTGTAATGCAATCTATCATGGACTACCGATCACCCACACCAACCCCCTACGGACTGCCTTAAACACCACCGCAAGAATCATCCAGAGAGTTAAGAAACACAATCACATCACCCCAGTCTTGAGAGAGCTTCACATTCTGCCTCTCGAAGCAAGGATTAAATACAAATCTCTCCTACTTATCCACAAAGCCCTCCATCAAATACAGACTTCCCAACTCCGGACTCTACTCCCATAGCCTACCCTCAACAGACCAACCCGCCAGACCACCAGCAGCACTCTCATTATCCCACACGAAAGAACTAAGTTCATTCAACAAACCTGTAACAGGGCATTTGAACTGTACATTTGAACTCCCTCTGGAACTCCCTTCCTAATCCGATCCGAAACAACAGAGACCTCTCCACATTCAGGAAACATTTAAAAACCCTCCTGTTTCATGAATATCTTGGATCTGAGATGGATATCTCTCACTGACTGCCAGCTCCTGTCAATCTCCCATCCAGACTGAATCTGATCTAACCCCTCCCTGCCAACTGAGAGACTTGCGTCAAAAGTCTACTACTGTTGCTTTCTGTTTAGATCATCAATGTTGGACCCCCTGGTGTCAGCCCCCTTCTCTTCTTCTGTTGAGCTGATTATTGTAACCCCTCTCCCTTTTTATTAAACTGCTTTGACCCGGTGAAAAGCGGGATATAAATGCAGCTTAAATAAACAGAAAACCTCCTCCATTTATTTTATTTTATCTAGAGTGAGAGCAAGGTACTAGGTTCCTTCTTCCACGTGTAAAAATTGTTTGAATATCCTCAACATCTTTCAAGTCCAGCCTAACTTTGCTAGGGCCCATCTTAGTATACGTGGTGCTTATGACAAATGTATTAAGAAACCCTACTTCGTAGAACTTCTAATTGTCAGATTCATGTGGTGCCTTCCATCAAGCCTCCTCTAATGCCATAGGATATCAACATAGTCCTAACCCAGCAGATGGAAGCCTTCTTCAAGTTCCTAGACTCCTATGAGCTGATGTTCTTGATCTGGAAGGTTGCGTTTTGATAGTGGCCCCTTCAGCTGCAGTCAGTTCCAGGCCTTAGTGATTCATCAACTTTATCTTAGATGTCCTAATAGTAGGCTACTGCTCTGCATGCATCTTAGATTATTGCTTTAGTCAGTTGTCCAGCCAACATTTGACCTTATACCACATGCACATTAAGGTGAAAAAGCCTTTAATGTTTGATGATAATTTTATAAAGCATTTTCCCCAGCTCAAGAATGTTTTACATGCAGAAAAAGGCGTTTACACCTTTTTTGGAGCAGGTGTCAATTTGTATGTTCGCATTTTTGCACTATTGTGGTTGATCCCGAGAGATTATTATAAAATCATATAGATGCCTGTGTTACCTTTATAAACAGGCTTAAAATAGGTGCCTTTTTGCATTGGTGTCCCCTTATAAAATTATTCCCATAAAGTCTACCCTACTATTTCTTTGGATCCCACTAGACCTGGAAGTGTGATAATGAGCTACACCATTTCTAAATGAGTGACAAAGTGCAGGTCCTTTTGGTGTTCTTAGACAGGCCTTACCTCTGAAGCATATCAAGGCGAATAATAGCGTCTTGGCCATCTTAGTCACTGATGTAACATTTATCTCTGTTAAGGATTTGTAAGGTTTCAGTATAGAGTTCAGTCCTTCCATTCCCAATTTGTTCTTAAAGTAAACTAAAATAAAACTGAAAAAATAAAGTGTTTTCCCCCCACAAAAATAAGAAATATTCCCTTGCTATTGTCAGTTCTTATTATTTTCCCCTATTTGCTGAAGACAGCTTTTGCTAGGGAGGCCCACTTATGTAACTCAGTGACCCAGCCTTTCTTCAGAGAAAAGTGAAATTGTTTATATGGTATGTAGCAGGTGTTCTCTGAAGACAGCACTTCTCCAGTCACTTAAACCCACCCATCTAACTTTCAGAATTGTTTTCTGCAGTCAAAGCTAAATAAATGACATCAAGGGTAGTCGCAGGGCTGCCTGCCACGGCAAGAGGAATGAAAGGTTTGTGCCTTATTCTTAAAATTCTGGCAGATTCTGTCAGCTCAATGCCAAGTGTGGTCGTGTCTTGCTGGTGAACTGCTGGCTTCAGAAAACAACTGGTTACAGGTAAGCTACTTTACTTAATTGCCCTTTCATTTTTATAATTGTTCTCTATTCCTTTGATTTTGTCACTTTCATTACACCAGCAGGTGTACACGTTTCCTGCATTAGAGCTGACTGCGTATCATGTGTTGTTTGTGCATACTTGACTCTGGAGAGACGTAGTAGTTTGGTAGTATAATAAATAGGACCATTACATGATAGAAGGCAAAAATTGTGATCTTGAATCCCCATCAAAAATGCCGCCCCATTGGGGCTAATCACTAACCCATGGTAACCTGCATAAACCCCAAGAGCCCAGGGCACTCCTTGTGGCCTTGGGCAAGTCACTTAACCCTCCATTGCCTCAGGAAAATCCAAGTTATCAATGTCCCCGTTTATTGTACGTGACCAAGTTTAAGTCGCAGTATAAATTGACTGAAATGATAAAGTGATATAAAAAACCTGTGACAAATAACACACGCTAACACAGGTTAATGTGAGTGCATAGTTCCTCTAAGTTTAATATTTTTTGGTGGTTGATATAATTCAAAATCCTAGTAAAACATTAAGGCTAAATCATAAGTGAAAAACTAAACAAAAGTCTTTTACTGAAGTGCATAATAATAATTTGCAAAACCAAACCACTTTTTCAGCCTTCTTGTGTTTCTGCTCCATTTTACTAAGCGATTTCCATTATTTCTTTCCTTTTTGTCCTACGTTCTGAAGGAAAGGAAACATCAAGGGAAATTGGTGTCCACAAGCGAGTGCAGGTCACAGATGGGCATATGTATCCTGGAAAGGAGGCGCCATTCCTTCCGAGTGGAACTTTCTGTTTTGTAGTTTCTAGCCTGTCGTTCCCACATGTATTTTTCCTGTCCCCCTCTACATTTCCTCTCCCATAATCCTCTGTGTGTCTCCCTTTGTCATCATACCTGTTTCTTCTCTGTTACTGCCCTATCTAATGTCGCTCCTGGGGCTTGCAGGAATTCCCTGGTGTGCATAATGCTCAAGAAGCAAGAATCTCCTCCTGAGAAGGAAGCTTTAGAGCAAAAAGTCATGTTGTGAGGCTGAATGGAAACACATTCAGGAGTATCATAAGGAAACCATACTTCAAACAAAAAGGTCCCAGGTATCCAGTCTCATAGGAGCAGAGGCAATAGAGTCTAAAGCAGTAGCAAAATTCAAGAAAACATGAGCGAAGCACAAAGGATCCGTAGAAAAGAGGACGTGAGGATAAAGCCTGAGATTTGGTGGACTTTGTGACATTGTGTCAAGAATGAGCAGCTAAGACGGGACTTGAAGTCCTTACTTGCAATAACTTTCTCTGTATTTAAGGCGGTCCTATGTTTTCTCAGGTGATAGTGGAGGTCGATGCATGATGACACAGCTTCGGTCTGTCACAGGTGTGCAAAACTGAGCACTTTCTTAGTGTTTGTGATTCTATTGGGAAAATTGTTCCCTTATTTCTGTTTGTAGAACACACATAATGTGTTATTTTAGGATTTAAAGATAGTGCTTCACATGACAATGGTATAATAAACTCTAGGGCAGCGATGGCGAACCTATGGCACGCGTGCCAGCTGTGGCACGCGAAGGCCTTGCAGCTGGCACGCGGGAAGGTCCGCTAGGACAGGTGTCTGCCTCCCTTCGTCTGCAGCCGCGGCTCCCTGCCTGTTAGGGAACCGCGGCTGTGCTTGTAAAATCGTTGCGGAGCCCTTCCTGTCTTGACGGGCTCCGTGCAGCATTGTCCCGCCTCTAAAGGAAGTTGTAAGTACAACTTCCTTTAGAGGCGGGACAATGCTGCACGGAGCCCGTCAAGACAGGAAGGGCTCCGCAACGATTTTACAAGCACAGCCGCGGTTCCCTAACAGGCAGGGAGCCGCGGCTGCAGACGAAGGGAGGAAGACATGGGGAGAGGGGGGCTACCATCGACATGGGGAGAGGGGGGCTACCATCGACATGGGGAGAGGGGGGGGCTACCATCGACATGGGGAGAGGGGGGGCTACCATCGACATGGGGAGAGGGGGGGGGCTACCATCGACATGGGGAGAGGGGGGGGGCTACCATCGACATGGGGGGGAGGGGGCTTACATGGAGGGAGGGAGCTGATATGGATGGATGGAAGGAGGGGGGCTTACATGGCGGGAGGGAGAGGATATGGATGGATGGAAGGAGGGGGGCTTACTTGGAGGGAGGGAGCTGATATGGATGGATGGAAGGAGGGGGGCTTACATGGAGGGAGGGAGCTGATATGGATGGATGGAAGGAGGGGGGCTTACATGGAGGGAGGGAGCTGATATGGATGGATGGAAGGAGGGGGGCTTACATGGAGGGAGGGAGCTGATATGGATGGATGGAGGGAGGGAGCTGATATGGATGGATGGAAGGAGGGGGGCTTACATGGAAGGAGGGATAGATGGAGGGAGGGGGCTGACATGGACAGAGGGGGGACTGACATGGAGGGAGGCTGACATGGACAGTGGGGCTGACATGGACAGATGGAAGGACGGGGGCTGACATGGAGGGAGGGGGCTGGCATGCACAAAGGGGAGAGACAGGGACATACTGGACAGACGGGATAAATGCTGGAGAGAGGCGAGAGACATTGCGGCTTAGGATTATAATGGGCTGATGGGGGAGCTAGCACTGGTAATGGGCAGATGGGAGGGGACTAGGACTGGTAATGGGTTGAAGGCTAGGACTGGGAATGGACTGATCAAGGGGGGGGGTTGGGACTGGTAATGGGCTGATAGGGGGGTATGACTGATAATGGACTGATGGGGGGCTAGCATTGGAAATGAGCTGATCGGTGAGGTTAGGACTGGAAATCGGCTGATGGGGGGATAGGACTGGTGATGGGGGGGGGTAGGACTGGTGGTATTGGGCTGATTAGGGGAGGCTAGCACTGGTAATGGGGTTGAGGGGGGATTAGCACTGGAAGTGAGCTGATTGGGGGGCTTTGACTGAGAATGGGCTGATTGTGGGGAGGGGAGGATAGAGCTGCTGGCCCTGGAAGAAAACTGGGGGCTAAGGCTACAAATGGGCTGATGCGAGGGGATGGGAGAATGGAACTGGAAGGGAGTGGATCTGAGAGGGGCTGCCATGGTATTTGTACTAGAAGGGACTGGTCAGTGGGGAAGGAGGGGGACTGGAAGGGAATGGACACCAGTGGCAATCATGGGAATGCAAGTTGACATTGGAAGGTACTGGGAGTGAGGACTGGAAAGGGGCTGATACTGGGGAGGGTTACTGGGACTGGAAATAGGCTGATGGAAAGAAGTGAAGAAAACGAAAGAAGAGATAAGAAATGGCAGATGGACCATAGACCACAGAAACAGAGCTAAGAGAAGACAGGAAAGCAGAAGCCTCAGATCGGGACCAGCATGATCAGAGAATAAATTGGTCAGACAACAAAGGTAGAAAAAATAATTTTATTTCATATTAGTGATTTGACTACAAAATCATCATAATTTTGAAATCAAATATTGTTACTTGTTGTGATTAATTAACCGTATTTTCCGGCGTATTTTTTTTGGTGTGCGCTGGAAGAGGGGTAGTCTTATACGGCGAGTATAGGCCAAACACCTATATTTTAACAGGAAAAGTAGGGGGTCGTCTTATACGCCCAGTCGTCTTATACGCCGGAAAATACGGTAAGTAAATTTAACGTTTTCTATGAAAAGTAGTTCTGAGGGGGGTCAAAAAAATATTAAAAGAAAAGTGACAATAATATAATAATATATTTATAATGTGGATTACATTTGGGCCCTATATTTACCTCAGGCTATGATTGTGATTGTGATTATGATGGTACACTGTAAGAAACAATATATGCAGTGTTAGATTTGTTTTAAATGTCGCAATGGTTTTGCGGCTCCCAGTTTTTTTTTTCCCTTCGGAAACGGGTCCAAGTGGCTCTTTATGTCTTAAAGGTTGCAGACCCCTGTGCTAGGAGAAAGGCCCCAGCCCGGCCCCGCGCTTCCCCTTCCGGTCGGAGCTTCTGCGCGCCTCTCGCCGAGAAGCTGCACGCTAGGGCTCGTGCGCCGTCCTCTCGCGAGATTATAGGACCCGCGCGGGAGCTGGGTTCCAAAGAAGAGCAAAACCTACCACTTTCATGATGAATGGGAAATGGACTACTTCTTCATCATGGTGAAAGACAAGTGTTGTGTAATTTGTAACGCCCCAGTATCCTTGCCCAAAATGGGTGATCTGGAACATCATTATAAGGCTCTAAAATATTGTTGTTAAGGTTTAATTGACGTGCTGGCACTTTGAGGAAATTCTTTGGTTTTGTGCGGCAGTTTGGGCACTCGGGCTCAAAAAGGTTAGCCATCACTGCTCTAGGGGGTAGAAAGGAGAGAGAGAAGAGTGTGGGAAAAAAGGTGACGCTTATTTTAGGCTGGTAAATGGCAGGCACCTTTATTTAGCTCACCCCTTTCCAGTAATTTTTCAAGGAGAATTACGATCAGATTCAGCAGGTATTTCCCTGTCCCCAGAGGGGCTTACATTCTAAGTTTGTACCTGAGGCAGTGGTGGGTTAAGTGTGTTGCCCAAGGCCGCAAGAAATGCCAGTGGGATTTGAACCCTTATCACTTTGAGCACAGACCACCACTCTAACCACCAGGCTGCTACTCCTTGCATTGCAGAAGAACTTTGGTGCAGACGGACTTGTAGCAAATGTTCTTTTGAATGCCAGAAAACTTCCAGTATATAATGGTGCTTAGTTTAAAAAAACAAAACAAAAAAAAACATGAAACCACATTACAGAATATTAACTTGGTGGTTTGTGAACACAATCTTCACAATATTTTTCTGGGCATTTTTTTTTTTTTTACATTTATTTCCTGTGTGAAAAACCAGTACCTTTTCCTGACATTTTTGTCAGAGATAAGAAACTGTTTATATTCAACGATTCTTCTTCTACTAAGAAAATTTCATAGAAATTGTTTTGGCAAAAGCTTGTAGAGAATTACCTGTCAAAAAGCACAGTTCTTTATGGTAGTCTGATTGGGCGGGGTACATGGTGTTAGTTGTCTGTAATTGCCCTGTTTCATATTCAGAGCCATAATACACCTTCTGGTTAGTGCCAGTATGTTGTAAATGCCCGAAGCACAGGAACACTTCCATCCTGTGCAGTAACTGCCAACTAATGCTCTTGGCAGCAGGAATAATCATTGAAATGATGCAAAAGGTGACAGATTCCTGAAATAAAACAGTGAGCCCGGATCTCGCATTGTTCATGTCCTTGCAGCAAATGTTTTATGCTTTAAAGCAATTTATGCCAACATTTGGCTCTTTAGAAATGATATTCGTTGGTGGTAATTTGTAGCTATTGCTGGTCTGTGATTTCCAGTCCATAGATTTTCTTCGACTATTGCCTGGGTTTTTATAGGGTGAAGTGGGATAGCTTGAATATTTTCCTAAAGCTGCCTGGTTAAAATTAGCTGGTTATCTTATGCATTCATAGCGGGTAATTTTATGAAGGAGAAGGGAGTGCCATGGTTATCGTCCATATTTTTGGCACGCGGCTCTTCCTGGATGGGAATGCTTTTAATCTTCTCCATGCAGAGGGCTCGTTGTAGTTTGTCCTGTGGCTTCTTACACTCCTTCTGTTTTTATCCACCCCCCCCCCCAATACCTTAACCTATTTTAACATTGTGAATAGATCTGCAAAGGGGCCTTTCCTTTGCTGCTGCTACTGCTACCCCGCAAGTGCTCCCTGGAGGCTGCTTTGTCAATAAGCCGCAGGAGGGAGCTCCCTAGTCCTTTTCTGGGGAAAGGGGGAAGGCAGCTAGGCAAGGCCAGTGCTGGGCCCTCTACAGAGCTCTGGGCTGGCATTTCTCTCTCTCTCTCTGATTGCCAGAATTGTACCCAGGGGAGGGGCTTGTAAGCGGGAAACCATTTCTGTTTCCCGAGGCTTCAGCAGTAAACCCTGGTGACCTGGCCTGCATTTTCTTGTTCTTGGAGGAGCTCTCGGAGCATCACAGGCATGGCCGCAATGTCAGAGGGCACTGGTCAGAGAAGAAACACCTCTTTCCACGGACATCTTGTTAGCATCGGTTCCTCCTTCATCCAGTGTGGCACAGGATAAAAGCACGGGAGATGTAGAAAATTTGTCTGGCTAATGCTTTGAACCTGATGTTGCTGGTGGCTCTTCAGATTGCAGTTGTTACTGTGGCTGAGGACACAGCATCATTTGGGATGCCAAGGGATTTTCTGTGGAATTTGTGCTGTTTCTAGGCAATCCCTCCACATTAAGCAGACCTAGGGCACAACATTAGGGCCTATGCCAGCAGGACAGACTAATCTCCCGGTGGAAGTTTGCTACCCACAGCTGTATCTGGTCGAGGCTGGGGACTGTGATTTTCGGTCCATGGTTCCTAAGCCTGAATCGGAATGCTCGTTTGCCCCAGCCTTCTGGGAAAAGAGAATACCCTTGGACAGATCCTTTGGAGGGAAGAGAGCTTTCTGTAGGGAAAGGTAATGACCCTATTGTGGGTCACCTCTTTCACAAAGCAGAACTTTCACCAATCGTTATTCCCAATCTGGCAGATGCTGAGTATTTTGGACCCCTCCAATGTACAAGGTAATAACCAAGCAGTCATCTGCCCCTGTTGAAATGGGTGCAGCTTTAAGAACCAGCTAGGTAGTAGACTTGAGTCTGTACTAAAATAGGTTTTTTGAAGTGGCCTCTTTGGACTTTCAGGTAGCTGTTGGTAGTGCTTTCATGTCACAGGAATGTTTGTGCTAGCTGCAGACGTGGATTCTGGAGGTTCAAGGATTACCAAACCCACTCAGAAGGACTTGGCTTGCTTGAAAGCCAGATTGAAGTATGTAGTGGTCATGGTATATAGTCTTATTCATTCCACTGCCAGGACCATGGCAGTGTTCTGTCTTGCTGGGCATCTTTTGGACCAGAGGAACTGGTCAGTGGATACTGCCTCTTGGACTTGGCTTAGTTGTCCTTCCCTCTCTGTCTTGCTCAGCAGGTCACATACATGATGCCCTCTGAAGCTTGCTCAGCAGGTCGCAAGCTCGGTGTGCGCTACAACTTGTTCTGCGAGTCATGTGTTTAGGGCACCTTATGGCTTGCACTGAAAGGAACACGTTATGGATTCTCCATGTCTTGCTCTGATTTCTGCACATTTGGCGTGTTTCACATCATGTGGTAAGAATGGGTCCTCAGAGTGCTTCATGATTTGCTATGGTGACTTCTTGCACTATGCATTCCATGCTTTGTTTTGCAGTGGCACGCTTATTGGCTTATCCTTTGTTTTCCGGATGCTCTGGAGGGTGGGAAGTAAGATGGTCTCTCTAGGTGTTAGATGCTCTAGTGTGGTTGAGTAGCCCTCTGTTTCATTAAGGATAAGTGTTGCCCTTGTGGAGATCCACAAGAACATACGAAATTACATACTGGGTCAGACCAAAAGCCCAACAAAGCCAGTATCTTGTTTCCAACAGTGGCCAATCAAGGTCACAAGTACCTGTCAGGGTCCCAAAAGGTGGCGAGATTTGATGCTGCCTATTCCTGGGGTAAGTAGTGGATTTCCCCAGTCTACTTTAATAATGGTTTATGGACTTTTCTGTTGTTGATGAAGGGTGTCTTCAGGGTATTCTCGGTTTCCGTCAGGCAAGTCATGGGAAGTGTTATGTTCAATTGTGCCTTGGAAGGCAAGTTGTCTGGGGCATCTTGTCTTCCTCTCTCCCGAGTCCATAAAACTTGGTACGCTTGTCTGAACTAGTCTAGCAGGATGATAAGGAAAGTGAAATTTCTTCTGACCTGCTAATTTCCTTTTCTTAAGTCCTGTTTTTCTGGTTCTTCCTCTTGATTTCACATTATTTTCCAATCATTTGAGAGCTTGGGTTTGTGAAGGTCTGCTAACTCTGTTGTTCAGTGTCTTTCAGATCTGCTTTGGCAATGACATATAGACAAGTTCCAGGATTGCATCACTGAAGTTTTTAGTTCTCTGCCACCAGCTGCTGGTTGGGTGCATAATCCACTTGTCTGGACTAGTCTAACATGACTCAAGGAAAGTAAAATAGCAGGTAAGAAGAAATTTCACCATATATCACAACTCCACCCTTGCTCTGGCCAAACTATGCTCCTGGAAATACCTACATATGATGCATGTATAAATAGATGCCATTTTGTTGGTACATGTGCTTCTACATGTTTTTTAATGTTAAAAGGCTTTATATATGGAAAAACCTTTATAAAATTAAGAACATAAGAGATGCCATACTGGGTCAGACCAAGGTCCATCAAGCCCAGTATCCTGTTTCCAACAGTGGCCAATCTAGGTCATACGTACCTAGCAGTTTCCCCAAATTATTGTGCTGGAGAGTAATTTTATAACAGGTCACCTAGTCTGGAATTCTAAGTAGGTGCCTATTTTGAAGCTATTCTGTGAAGGCACATAGGCTTTAGAAATTCTTCATAAAACCTCTCACCATTGCAATAAAATGCATCCACTTACATGTATATCTGCTCAGAAGTGGGTGTAAATGTGCGTAGGTGAAGTACGCGTGTGTATGTGAATTTATAACCTACACGTTTACTTGGAACTCCACCCATGCGTTTAGACCATTCTACATCCCAAACATACCTACAAGAGGGTCGTGTAAACATATACGCTTTCTTGTCACCTTGCGACCTTTTATGCACATAACTAGAAGTAATTTTATAAAAGTCATTTTTTGCGCGTAAAACAGTTTATAAAATTACCCACTTTATGTTCTGACAAATAAGAGAACTAGAATTATGCTGGTAAAATGAGAGAAGGGAAGACAAGTTCAGTTCAAGGACTTTATAGTTTCTGTTAATTGTAGGTTATGGTGTGTTTGCAAAGAGCCAAAAGGATGTGTACAGATCACCGAAGGGTCAAATACTCCATGTAAAATAAGAAAGGCAGTCAGATTGTTTTGAGACAGCTGGAACAACTAGAATTAACTCTTTGGAAGTGAGGCCTTTAGGTGCTTTTCTCGCAGTGGTATAAAACAGTTAATTACTTTCTTGTCTTTTAAAATGTGACTTTGTTGTGCCTTTGTTGGCTGAGTTTAGCATTTTTTTTATCTGGCCCTCACATCCCTCTGTTACACCACTACTTATGTACTTACTGTGCTGCTATTGCACATTGAAAGTTCATTTTGGCTATAGTTACCAAACTACAGTTCTCAGCTTCACTACAATCTTGTCATAATGGTGTTTCATAGTGCCGATCTGCAGCTTAGTTAGTAACCACAGCATTTGATTAGGTCCTAATATTCATTTTCAATCTAACTACTCTCTGTGCTTTAATGCTAAATCATCAAGTTTCGATAGAAATAAAGTCTAGTTCTTTATAGTGTTGATAGCCATTGTAGTACAGGTTGTTGGCAATGGAGAATAGTAGATTGTTGGCATAGCGCTCCTTTCCAAAGACAGAGCTTGGGAAAAGATCTCTAATAAGCAAATAGAATGTAGCAAGAAAGATATGTTTAAGAATTGTGCTGATTGTTTTACATTCGGATATATTGCTTTGATGTGCCTGATGGCTTCCATGATGCTCCGAAACTACATCTGCTGCCGCGTCTTCTTTCCGTTCTCATTTTTGAGACTTGCAAGAGGGAGTTTTATTTAAATGAAGTGGTTGGACACCTGTTTCCATTTGTTCTGTGAGTGTCAACAAGTGATATGAAGATAGCAATACAAAGTAGTAGCTGAGTACTTACCTATGCAGTCGTAGCAGACTTTTCCAGTGTGACAGTTTGTGATTCTGCATTGTGCCCATACTTTAACAACCAAGCAAGGAGTCAAAGGCTACTTAAGAGGGGTCTTACTAGGTAGTACAAAGGCTGGTTTGATGTAAGGTTGCATAGAGTACTATCTTTGACACTAAGGAAGTACTAAATTTAATTAATGCTAGGTGACAGAATAAAATAAGACATGATGAGCCGACAGCCAAGTCTGTGGGAACTCAAGAAGAAACTTAGACACGTGGGCCAAGATGGTTTGGAGGCTGAAGGGAAATTTGAGTGGGTTTAAAAAGTAAAGAAAAATACATACGGTGTTCCAAAACTCTTTTGTAATTGAATAATTTTACAGTGAAGCCAGTGGATAAATAAGGTTAATGCTGCTTGAACATCCCAAACTATTTTTGTCAAACTATTGAAAGATTTGATTTCCCCTCCTTTCCTCTCTCACTAAATCACAGCCAGATCATCTTTCTTTGGCTCCATATAATGTGTTCGTAATCCGTTCGCCCTTGACACAAAATAGAGCACTAGTTCCGCTTTTGATACATATTTACAGTGCTGAATGGACAAGAGGTGTCATTCTTGAAGTAGGACCATCTAATGAATAGTATGATATAATTCTGAAGGTGATTTCAGTTCGATTCTTGATTGAAATTACCTTCAGAACTGTACTAACTATTCCTGACTAAAGCTTTCCATAAAGTGATATTTGGGAAATGGTTTTGCAAGGTCCATCTTGCTCTGTTTTTGATCTCCCCTAGTCCCCTGAAATAAGTCATGACACTTGAGAGATCAGAAACCTTTCTGGAAGGGAATGCCAGAGTTGGTTCAATGCTTTACACTTCCCCCTCCCCTCACTGTCAAAATCTATTGTTTAGCTTTAAATTCCCTTCTCTAAGCCACCGCCCCCCTCCCATACCTCCAAAGTTGCTGCCCTAGGCAACCGCCTTATTTTCCTGATGGCTGCTCTCTGGTACAGCAGAAGTGTTTGGAGATGATCACATGCATGTGTTTCTCTCCTCATATGTACCGTATCTGTTTCTCTGTGAGATATTAAGAAAAGCTCTTTATATTTCTGTGCCTCAGTTTAGTAAACTGCTATTGGATGATTATAATAACCTTCCTATAACCTGCTCTGAATCCATGTTTGGTTCTGCAAAGATTTGGTACAAAGCCACTCAGATAATCTGAATGTGGATTTTTTGTGACTAAAGAGCCGATAGCTTTAGCTAATTAATTCTAGACTTCCAATATTCCCTTTTCTGAATTATTTAATCTCTCTGATACTATTAATGTATGGGTCATTGAAAGATTTGTTGATATCTCTTACTTTAATCGCTGGTCCTTCTCAATGGTTATTCCTCACTGATTTGTTCTGGGACAACTGCTTTTATATATGCAGAATCTGTTGGGTCCTTAATTTCATATTTTGGGTGCTTATATCACTTTTATGTTGATGAGACACAAACTTTCTTTCCTTCTCTGATCAGTTTCCTTCACTCTCCACTCAACTGCTTTCTCTTTGTCATGTTCCGATATTCTCTGAATTTCCTATATTTAATCTTTCCAATACTGAGTCATAAGATCATAAGATATGCCATACTGGGTCAGACCAAGGTCCATCAAGCCCAGTATCCTGTTTCCAACAGTGGCCAATCTAGGTCATGTGTACCTAGCAGTTTCCCCAAGGGACACAGGTTCCACAATGCTTGTACTGGTTCAAGCATTGATATCCTGGGTCCCTTCTTAATAATGGCTTATGGACCTTTCCTCCAGGAACTTGTCCAAACCTTTTTTAAACCCAGCTACACTAACAGCCTCTGGTAACAAATTCCAGAGTTTGATTACACGTTGAGTCATGTTCTTTATGTTGCCAACTCCCTCACCCACAACCCTTAGCCTTACCTATATATATTCTTTCTGCCTCTCTTTCATTGACCCTTCTACATGCCCATATCACGAATCTATCCATTTCACTATTCTTTCAGCTTCGCAGTATCTCTAGAATACATTCTTCTCTCACTTTTGATGCACGCCTTTTTCTCCTCCGGGCAGTCTATCTCTGGTCACAATTACTTACAGCCCCTTATCAATCACCGCTCCCTCCCTCTATGTTCCTTCAAAATGTTTGCATCCGCTTTCATCTTTTATACCATTTCCATGTCACTCTGCTACTTTAGTTTCTGCACCGACTTTTGAGAAAGTCTTGTGGTATTTTCAAACTGCTTGTCCTTACCTACAATTACACTGATATTCAGAGCATCCAATATTTAAACGCAGAAGCGCTCAGCCGTGGCATGTAAATTGCTGGTATCCAGTTAATAGCAAGTGCTGTCCTAAGTTATGCGGATAGACTATCCACATAAAGGCAGAGATTATCCAGATAGGAGCTGAATATCGCCGCTGTCCAGAGAGTCACAGATACCATCCTCACTCTGCCCATGGACTGTCCCAGCGCTATCCAGATAGTGCCAAGGCAGTTCGAAGTACTCAGTGGCATTATCCAGAAAGCGCTACTGAATATCCCTCTCAGCCCTCTTATCCAGATAATGTCTTCAGAATATTGTCCCTGCTGTTATTTATTGTCTCGCTCTACTCCATTTCATGCTCGTCAAGCAGGATTGAGTCAGGCAGACAAGTGGATGATGGCATCCGATGGTGCCAGGTTGGAACCGCTCTCCCAGAACTCAGAACTTAGTGTAAAATTATAAGCATGGGTGGGCCTTTAGCTCCTCGGTTTTAGTTTTTTTCCATTTTGCCAAGGGGATGCTAACAAAGCTCTCCCAGTACATTTTATTTTTGTCTTTAAATGAAGTATTCCAAAATTGCAGTTCATTCACATATTTTAATTTTTGTTTAACTATAATTTAACTTTATTTTAAATTTAAATTTGGTTCAAAATTAGTTTACAATTTATTTATTCATCTCTGAAATCCATATTAGACCTTGCCTCAAATGTGGCAGAAAAATCCAGAATATCAAAATGCACGCCAGCTGTTTAAATTCCTTGGATGTGGATTATTGTACTCATATATCTCCTAGAGCATGAAGGGATCTTCTTTGTTGCTTCCACAACCAATATGAGGCTGAGAAACGATTTCTTCACATGCAGTACCGTCAAACAGGGTCTCCTCTGCATTGCAGTTGGTGTGCTCTGTGCATATACAGTAAGTTGAGAATCTTCCATAAAATGACCCTCAATCTCCTGGTGCTATGGCTCAAAAAGTCCAGCCACCCGAGGAAACGGCCAAGTGTGTTCATCCTTTGAGGTTCCAGGCCTGCTGCGCAGCTGCCTTTGAGTGCCTGCCATGTCTTTAGGGAAAGTGGCCTCTTCAACACTTTTGAAAGCGATTGGGTAACAAATTATTGGCGATGTATCTCATGCTAAAGGCGATCAGCTGGTTTTCTCATCTGCTCAGAATGCAAGAACTCTTCAGTGCAGATAGAACTGCTCCTCACAAGTCTCTTTTAGTATATGTAATGTCTCTGTGCAAAGTCCAATCTCCAGGAACAAGCAGGAATGAGTCTTCACATATGGGTATCGTCGGTACCGACGGAGCCTGCGCGGGAACGCTCCCCAGCGTCCAGTAAGAAAGCTTTAGGGAGCATCCCACAGTGCCTGCGCGCTGTCTTCCCGCCTTTCCCAACCGCCTCTCTCCAGTTCTTCTTTTCCGTGGAGTCAGCAGGTCGTGTTCCTGTCACCGCAGAAGAAGTTCTTTATTTTTTTCTTTATTTTTCTGTGTCGCGTCTGCCTTCGATGTCAGACCGGTACCGCCGGTCTTTTCTTTTCTTTCTTCTTCTTCTTCTTCAAAAAAAAACCCTTTTCTTTATTCAGCTGTGCATTTTCATTTTGGGCCTTAGGCCTAAATATTTTCTCCTCATTGAGAAGCCCGCTTCCGGGTTCAAAAAGTGCACAAAATGTGGCGGTACTATTTCTGTCACCGACACCCATGATTGGTGTCTGAAATGTTTGGGTCCTGACCATTCCATCACGGATTGTGTGTCCTGCACCATGATGTCTAAAAGAGGTCGGCAGAACCGAGCAACCAAGCTCAGTACCCTGTTTCCCTCTGATGCAGCCTCGGTGGCATCGATGTCTTCCAGGGCTTCTTCTTCCTCCCATGGTTCTCAGGTAACCAAACATAAATCTAGCCGGTCCTCGAAGGGCAAATCTCCATCTAAGCATCGAGATGCCTCCGGGCTTATCCTCGAGGATTCCGCTCCGGCAAAATTACCCCGGCGGGAAGTTCCAGCTTCCAAAGCATTCTCTATGGGGTCACAGGTTGACATCGATGGCTCGGCCTCGACCGATCACCTGTTGCCGTGTTCTGGGGTACCGGTGGCCTCCACTGGTACTGACATCCAGACTTTGTTGGCGTCGATGGATCAGAAAATTCTGTCCATGCAGCGCACCCTCACGGCGTTTATGCAGACTTCGACACCTCCGGTACCGCAACAATCTCCGTTGCTGGTACCGACCCCGGCACCGTTCCCGGTGCCGGTACTGATTGCATCGACATCGGCTTCGGTGTCGACTGCAACGGTACCCTGTCCTATGATGCCCATCGGTACCGAACCGGTACTGCTTACTCCCGATGTCGATCCCACTTGGTACACGTATCGGGCTTTACAGGAGTATCCAGACAGGAGATACGTCGATTCCTCCAAAGACTCTGATGAGTCCGAGGCTTCTGTCGATGCACCGGTACTTCTTCCTCAGGAGTCTGCTTCTCCAAAACGAAGAATGTCTCCTACATAAGAACATAAGATATGCCATACTGGGTCAGACCAAGGTCCATCAAGCCCAGTATCCTGTTTCCAACAGTGGCCAATCTACGTCATACGTACCTAGCAGTATCCCCAAAAGACAAGGTTCCACAATGCTTGTATTGGGTCAAGCATTGATATCCTGGGTCCCTTTTTAATAATGGTTTATGGACCTTTCCTCTAGGAACTTGTCCAAACCTTTTTTAAACCCAGCTACACTAACAGCTCTTACTACATCCTCCGGTAACAAATTCCAGAGTTTGATTACACGTTGAGTGAAAAAATATTTTCTCTTATTAGTCTTAAATAGTTTACCCTGTAGCTTCATTGCATGTCCCCTAGTCTTTCTATATTCTGATAGCGTAAACAATTGATCTACGTTTACCCGTTCCACTCCATTCATTAATTTATAGACCTCTATCATATCTCCCCTCAGCCGTCTCTTTTCCAGGTTGAAGAGGACTTGTCTTTTCAAGACTTCATTAGGGAAGTGGCTAGAGGCCTCTCCATCACAGTGGCCTCTGAGTCAGAGCCTAGAGCCAAGCAATTAGATATTTTGCAATATCCTAAGGCTCCTAAGGAAGCAGCTACCTTATCTATTCATGAGATTCTTTATGATCTCATGTTGGGCATGTGGGAGACTCCTCTCACCACCTCTCCTCATTCTCGTAGGTTAGACACCATGTACCGTGTCCCTCCCTGTCCTGGTTTTCATAAGACTCAGCTTCCTCACCACTCTATTGTGGTTGAGTCTGCTATGAAGAAAATAAAGAGTGCAAAGAGACACTCATCTAACCCTCCAGGACGTGAATGTAGGACTCTAGATGCTTTTGGCCGAAGGATTTTCCAGGCCAATATGCTTGCTCCCAGAATCAACTCCTATAGTCTCTATATAGGGATGTTTCTAAAAGAAATCACAGATCATCTGCAGACTTTAGCTCCTTTTATTTCAGAAGATAAAAGGCAGGAATTTCTCACTTGGCTCGAACATGCCCAGGATGTTTCCAAATTCTCCAACCGTGCAGCCTTTGACTCTTTTGAGTGTGTAAGTAGAGCCACGGCTATTGCCATAGGTGCACGCAGAATTGCTTGGTTACAAGCCTCTGATTTGGAACTCTGGGTCCAAGATGAGTTGGGAAACCTTCCTTGTACAGGTGAAAACCTGTTTGGCAGGGATTGGCAAGCAAAGGCCACTCAGATGGATGCTGATAACTCTGCTTTGGATCGACTTTCAAAGTCTACCTCCGTCCCTGTTAAGAAAAGATTATCCTGTATATATGTATTTATGTATATATGTAAATGAACTCCCCCATAGCTAAGAAGTGTTAACTCTGTATGATGTGCTTTTCTGACAATCTGTATGTAAACAAAATTTGTACCTGCCTTGATTCGGCAGTTTCACAATAGTAATCCTACCCGCTTCTGATCGCTGGAAGGAGCGGGCTACAAATGCTTGCTAAATAAAAAAAATAAAAATAAAAATTGTTCAAAAAGACATCTTTTTCTAAAAAGGGAAGATATTATCCTGCTCATGGGCAGACATCTTCTGCAGGTCGTTTTGCTGCAAAGCGTCAGCAACCACCTAAACAGGCCAAGTCAAAGGCTGCCAGGTCTACCACAGCCCAGCAGCCTCAACCTCCTCAAGGCCTTTGATTTGCAATTAGAGAACTTAGCCTTTCTAGCTCTGGAAAAACCAGAGCCCCTCACCATTCCAGGAAGGTTGACTTACTTTGCTCCCAGATGGGAGCAAATCACAGCAGAGCAATGGACCCTCTCCATCATAAAGGAAGGGTACAAGCTTCATTTCTTAAACCTTCCTCCTCACACCATGGTGAAACAGTTCAATTCTCCAACATCTCTCCTCAACCTTCTAGGTCAGGAGATTACTACCCTTCTTGCCCAAGGGGCAATAGAAGAAGTACCTCTTCTTCAACAGGGCTCAGGGTTCTACTCCCGTTATTTTCTTATCCCAAAGAAAACAGGTGGCTACAGACCCATATTAGATCTCAGAGAATTGAACAAGTTTCTATTCAAGGAGAAATTCAAAATAATTTCTCTAGGGGCTCTGCTTCCATACCTTCAGAGTCAGGACTGGCTTTGTTCTCTATATCTCAAGAATGCGTACACCCATGTCCTCATCCATCCAACACACAGAAGGTTCCTTCGGTTCCTTTTTCAAGGAAAGCACTACCAATACAAGGTGCTTCCTTTCGGTTTGGCCTCTGCACCAAGGGTGTTCACGAAATGCATGGCAGTAGTAGCTGCATTTCTCCGCACTCTAGGAATATTCATATTCCCATATCTGGACGACTGGCTCATTCGAGCCCCATCCCAGTCAGAGGCCCAGACTTGCCTAACCTGCACAATGCGTATCCTTCAGTATTTGGGACTAGTAATAAACATCCCAAAATCCAATCTCACCCTTACTCAGTCTCTGGAGTTCATAGGGGCCTTGCTGGATACCACAACTGCAAGGAGCTATCTTCGTCAGGCCCATTGCCTACGTTTAGTGCAGTTAGCCTCCCAGATTCAGTTAAAGTCCCACTTAACTGCTCGAGAGATGCTACAACTATTAGGCCACATGGCATCCACCGTGCATATGGTTCCATATGCTCTCCTTCACATGAGGGCAGCTCAATGGACTTTGTCCACCCAATGGACTCAGGCATCAGGTTGCCCGTCAGACAAAATAGCAAACTCCAGTCGCCTTTTTTGGTCTCACCAGTGGTGGAAGTCTGCTCAAAACCTGTTGCTGGGGTCCCCTTTTCAGCAACCTCTACCCCAAGCAACTCTCACAACAGATGCTTCTCCAAAGGGTTGGGGAGCTCATCTACAAGATCTCTCCACCCAAGGCATCTGGTCTCCACAGGAGACTTCTCTGCATATCAATCTATTGGAACTCAGAGCAATATTCTTAGCTCTCAGAGTGTTCCATACCCTGCTTAGCTATAGAACAGTCCTCATCCATACGGACAACCAAGTAGCCATGTTCTATGTGAACAAGCAGGGCGGGACTGGCTCTCTGTCGCTTTGCAACGAAGCTTTGTGACTGTGGGCCTTCGCCAGAGAGCATCACATCCATCTTCTGGCAGTATATCTTCCAGGCGTTCAAAACTCTTGGGCGGACAGACTCAGTCGAGTTCTGCTTCCACACGAATGATCCCTCCACATGGACCAAGTAGCCAGGATTTTTCGAATTTGGGGAACCCCGGACATAGACCTCTTTGCAAGTCCGTGGAATGCCAAACTTCCCCGGTTCTGTTCCAGAATTCCGTGTCAGGGAGTTCAGGCCAAGGATGCCTTCCTCCTTCACTGGGGTCAAGACTTCCTTTATGCCTTTCCACCAATTCCCCTAATTCCCAAAACACTATTCAAGCTTCAGAGAGATCGAGGGACCATGATCCTCATAGCACCACATTGGCCACGCCAAGTGTGGTACCCTCTACTTCTGCATCTCTCTCAAGCTCCCTCCCTGGACTTGGGCTCTGCACCAGACCTTCTATCCCAGGAAGAGGGAACATTATGGCACCCAAACCCCCAGTCGCTCCATCTCAGGGCTTGGTTGCTAAGGGCTTAGACCTTCAAGATTTTCATCTCTCTCAGCAAGTCAGAGATGTTATTCATGCCTCTAGAAAGCCTTCTACTAGACGTTCCTATGCTTTCAAATGGAAAAGATTTACCATTTGGTGTTCAGAGGAGGGTCTAAACCCTCTTGCAATACCTCTGAATTCTCTACTAGAGTATCTCCTGCATCTATCCCATGCAGGTCTGAAAACAAATTCAGTAAGAGTCCATTTGAGTGCTATTGCAGCGTCCCTCAATCCTCTCAATGGACAACCTATTTCCTCTCATCCTCTTATAGCAAGATTCATGAGAGGCCTTCTTTTAACTAAACCTCCCATTAGACCACCTCCAGTGGCATGGGACCTAAACCTGGTTCTTGGCCAGCTCATGAAACCACCCTTTGAACCTTTAGCCATCACCTCCTTGAAATTTCTTTCTTAGAAGGTTATTTTTCTCATTGCAGTCACCTCAGCACGCCGCATCAGTGAATTGCAAGCTTTGGTGGCTAATCCACCTTATACAAGGTTCCATCATGATAAAGTAGTCCTCAGGACCAATCCACACTTTATGCCTAAAGTGGTCTCGCCTTTTCATCTGAACCAAGAGGTGTATTTACCTGTCTTTTTTCCAGGACCTCATGCATCAAAGCAACATAGAAAGTCTTCTCAACTCTTTGTTGCTTTTGATCCTTCTCATTTAGGACTTCCAGTCTCTAAGAGAACACTGTCCAACTGGATTGCTCAGTGTATTTCTTTCGCCTACCAGAGTAGAAACCTTTCTCTGGAGGGCCATGTCACTGCTCACAATGTGAGAGCCATGGCAGCCTCAATGGCTCATCTAAATTCTGTGTCCATCGACCCAAATCTGTCGAGCGGCCACCTGGGCCTCGGTTCATACCTTCACAGCCCATTACTGCTTGGACAAGGACTACCGCCGGGATGCCTTGTTTGGTCAGGCTGTTCTCAAACACCTGTTCCATTCCTAATCAACTCCTACCCACATGCCCTGGTTGGATGCCAGAGATCCATGGGAGGAGGTAGAGTCATTTTCAAGGACACACAACCTGGGGTTCTTCCCTGGCATCTGCAGCTAGGGAGTCCCCATATGTGAAGACTCATTCCTGCTTGTTCCTGGAGATAGCACAGTTACTTACCTGTAACAGGTGATCTCTGGGAACAGCAGGAATAAGTCTTCACAACCCACCCACCTCCCCTAGGAGTTGTATCTCTCTATCTTTCTTTCCTTTCCTCTCTCTCTCTTTGTCTCAGCTTTAAAACACGAACTGGAGAGAGGCGGTTGGGAAAGGCGGGAAGGCAGCGCGCAGGCGCTGTGGGATGCTCCCAAAAGCTTTCTTACTGGACGCTGGGGAGCGTTCCCGCGCAGGCTTCGTCGGTACCGACGATACCCATATGTGAAGACTTATTCCTGCTGTTCCCAGAGATCACCTGTTACAGGTAAGTAACTGTGCTTTCCAGTCCAAGTCATGGTAGCCGACATGTCTTCACCATCTCCATTGCTGCATATTATGGGGCAACCAAACCCATTACTTCAGAAAACATTGGTTAATATCTATTTTAAGGTCTTGCTGATCATGCACTAGCAATAACTTTCTGAAGTGTCTTGTTGTTCAACAATTCCAATGCAGTGATCCTCTTGGGATCCTATAGTATTCCTGTTTTGTACTTCATATTCTGAGCCAGAGCCAGCACATACTCTTTCTGTCCTCCCCAGGACAACAAAGAGGTGGATTCTGCAGAAATCCCATTTGATCCTTCTCTTCCCCTAGTAAGAAATAATTTTCCTTATAAGAACACTTCTTATGCAAAGTTTGTTTGAAAAAATCCACTTGCCGTGCAGTCACTGTCAAAAAATAGAGATATAAAGTATTAGGTTCAACTGTTACAAGGAAAGCTATGAAGTGTAGAGATCTCTAGGCATTTTGGTGAGAAGGTTTTCAAGGAAGCACACTGCCTGCATAACAGCTTTGAAGTTTTACATGGTCCACTACATGCATATATAAACCCAAGTTTATTCACCTACTTTTTCATCATAACCTTATTTCATAATAGCAGATATGGATGAGGGTAGCATTTGTCTCATATGGACAGTATAGATATCTTTGAGACCTCCTCCATTGTTTCCACTTCCTCTGAGGTAGCCAGATATCTGGTTTGCTTATGAGTCTCTGACTTGCGCGAGAGCAGATCTTCTAAGTTTGAAGATGTCCCTTGTACTAGAGAGATCCTGTTGGGTCACATGGTAAAAAAGATAGTAGATATTAAAACAATCCCCATAACTGAAACCGTTTAAGTTTTATCAGGCTACAGCTGCTCAGCCTCTGTTCCCGCAGCACTTACAAAATATAAATCCTGTCCTTCCTGTCATGGTTCGGGATCAATTCTTTCTTTAGTCATCAATACTAAAAATCATGGATCCTGAATATAATCAAAATAGGTATAATCAGATAATGAACTCTGAGG
Organism: Ichthyophis bannanicus; assembly: GCA_033557465.1. NCBI lineage: Eukaryota > Metazoa > Chordata > Amphibia > Gymnophiona > Ichthyophiidae > Ichthyophis > Ichthyophis bannanicus. The sequence continues at coordinate 427,708,853 of CM066036.1, forward strand.
AAATACAGAAACTACCAACAAATCTTTATATAGTATAAAGGAAATAAGGAAATAATCTAAGAAGGGGGATGGTTAACTTAAGACTTAAGGAAGAAAGTAAACTATCACATCAAATAATGGAAATGCATGGCCAGATGCTGGCAGATAACAGACACGTCATTGCGTTTCAGGGTATCGGAGGATTTGCTATAGGATTAGTACCAGACTGAGTCGCAGTTGTTCCAGTAGATATGAGCAAAAACAAATGGAAGGGTTCAAAGTAAACATACCTAGCCTCGTAAAGGATAAAGCGGTATAGAAAAGTGATTAAATAAATACATTTACAAGGAATGTGAAGTGAAAATGTAGCCCCCAATTACTATAAGCCAGTCTCAAGAACAAAAGTTGCTTCCTCTTCCTTTGCCTGTCCCAAGAGATATCTGGATGCCTACTCACTTTACAATTCAGAAATAGAGCATCACAAAGTACTTTTTCAAAAGCCATTCTCTATCAGCTTCCAACGCAAACCGCACTATCAGCATCAACAGTGTCTCCTCTCCTATCTTTTCCAAGTAATAGGTCAATTCCAAACCATCAAACAACAAACCAGACAGTTGCTCATCAGCATCCAGATGTTTCCTCACCTGAGACAGGTAATATATTTTAGAAATAGGGAGGAAATTCTGGCATCTTGAGCACCTCAAGAAGATATCTCTTTAACATACAGGATAATATAGTGAATGACTTTGGAAAATATTAAATATACAGATTTATTTTATTTTCTTATCAATATTCAGGCTGACTTTCATCAAAATAAATACAGTAAACTGGTTTCTATTTAGTGATGCATTATCTTCTCAAGTTTCTCCATATTCATTTTAAACTGGGAAGAATCGCCAACAGTGCAACCAATTTGATGAGATAGTGTTTGAATTGGAACTGAGAAAGAAAGCAGCAATTTGAAGACTCCCATATAATTTCCATATTGAAACCAGGGTCTACTTCATCATAGAAAAATATCCAGAGTTGATAAAATAGTAGTTGTTCCCGAAGCTAGCTGCAGTGGACTCATCTGCTCACTGCTCAAGCTCTACTCCAGCCCTCTTTTCTCACATAGAACTTCTAAATTCAGCATATGTCCTCAGTGCTGTCACTCTCCCGCTAGCTTCCTCCATCTCAGTAAAACCCCAGGCATTGCATCATCAGAGAATTTCGACTCAGTCAACTGAGCAGATTTCACTGCTGCCAGTGGCTTTAGAGGAACTCGTTCCCCAGGAAAAAGAGACACTGCCTCCAACGACAAATGGGGATTGTTTATTCTTCCTGCACTCACCAGCAAGTCTCAACCAATGTAGACATGACTGCCCCTTGAATCACAAAAATATCCATAGAGCCCAATGGAAAGAAGCTCAAATTTTGGGTTCAGAAGGGTAAACGCGAAGTTTCCCTTTCTTGTTAACCCTACTTGTTAATCCTTGGGCTCCACATACAACTTTCCAGCATCCACTATCTTGGACATCCTTCCCCCCACGCTAGTTATTGAAGGCATTCTTCAAAGCATTGGCATCAATATATATTAGGGTAAGGAAACAAGACCAAAGAGGTTGCAACTGAAGTAGATATACTTCCTGAGCAGCTACCTCATGAGAAAGGTTCATCCTTCTGGACTTGGACAGTGCTATAACAGCCTTCAAGGGCACTCATGGGCTGTAGATGTTTCTCTTTTGACTACTCTGGCCTTGTAGATCTTTCAGAGAGAACTGGACCGAAGGATCCCCAGACTATCGCTTGTTCCTTACAGCTGGTTCAAGTGTTGGCACAAGTCCTTTGACACCTACAGTACAATGTTTGAACCAGTTCTGAAGATCTTTATATTAGTATTGAATGTCTAGCATCAAAGGTGCGATTTTTTTTTTTTTTTTTTTTTTTTTTGTATTGACGTCTCATGTTGAACCTGACTGCATTAAATCAAAACCAGTAAACCAGTAAATCAAGACTCAGAAAGGGAGACCTTCCAGATATTCAACAACATTCAGACTGAGGGCAAAAAAGCTGGGTCACATTTGGGGATCAAAGTAACTCAAGACACTACATAACATCCTTGCGAAAAAGTAGGGATAAGATTTTGTCTGGTTCCATAGTGCATAACCAATACACCAGTCTTCATTTGGAAGCATTTACCTGTTGGGAGGAAGCTGAGGTTTTCTGCATACCATCGATACCTTATAACTTCTAACAGATTGTGATAGAACGAGATCACGAAAGAAAGCTACCATTTATATTTGTCAGGGTTCACTCCATGTTGTCAACCAAGAGGTCATTCAGTGTCTCTACAATACTGGGATCTACTATAACTGGAGTACGCCGTCTTTTTGCAGTTGAGCTTATCACACCACAGAAGAAAGAAGTGGGCTTTTATTTCAAATACCTCCCAAGAATACCAGAAGCTTCAGTCACATCTTATAGCTTACTATTATTGCTTACGTTCATATGTAAGCCACTTTGAACTGATAATAAGTAGCCTATAAATATCTATAAATAAATAAATCTTCCCCAACTCAAACATTCTGATGGGCTTTCAGTATTTAATCATTCATAGAAACATGTCAGCAGAAAAAGACTATATGGCCTATCTAGTTTGCCCTTCCATATCAAATCTGAAATTATTTGCATAATTTTAAACCAGCCTGAATAGGGGGGAAACCATCTGATTTAAATTGGGTGAAAGCTGATTCTATTTATCTGAGTAGATCTGGGACAAAAACGATCTTATTCATAGCTGAATTTGAGCTTGACCACATGTGATTTGCTTATACACAGTTTGTTGGTTCTGGCCTCGCTGCTTCTCACAGGTCAGTGTGTGTATATTTCCAAAATTCTGTGACCAGAAGGTACATTGGAATCCTAAAGGAATGAAAACCTAAATTTTTTGTTTTTGGAAAATAAAGCAAGTCCGTCGTGCCAGTAGCTATTGTGAAGTCTGATAGAGCTAAAGCATCATTTAATATGGCGAAGGCTGGAGTCTTTCTGTGGTGCAGCGTTACCTGAGGCAAATGGGAATTCATTTTGGCTGACAGAAGAAAGAAAATAGAAAAAAGTGAACAAGTTAAAAGTTCTAAGCAGCCGCAGAGCAAGATCGCTTTAGAAGCTGTGCATTTTTTATGCCTGTCCTTAGCAACTTCTTCTCCTGTGTCCCGAGTTTAGGCATTGCTTAAGGTCACCAGAGCAAGAAATGTAAAAGCTGAATTGTGATTTAAAGTGGTTTTTTTTTTTAAAGATTGAACTTCTTGGCCCCATTTAATAATAATATACTACTAATAAATGATGAAGCATGGAAAGTCGTGAGATGTATTCTCCTGTCTGAGGGAACTATTTTCATTTAACCTACAGTCCTGGCTGTTTTCCACACTTTTGTTTAATCTCCTGAGTGTGAACTCTCTCCGCCCTCGCAGCCACTTTTCTTCCTGAAGGTGGGGACAATGCTTAGGTGGTTTCAGGTGCAGTTGCACAGCATTCCCCAGTGCGAGAAAGAGAGGGAGAGATTTATATCTTCATTCCTTGACCGAGAGTACTGCCAAAGCAGGCCCTGCCCATTGAAACTAAATAAGAAATGAGGGATCGGTGCTGCCAATCTGAAATGTGCTTACTGCCGAGTCGAGGGTTGGGAGAGCGGGAGCCGAGGTTAAGAAGTTAATGTAGGGGACTGGCAGACTCCCGTCCTCTAACCAAAAGATGCAAGGGGGAAAAGATGGACGAAGGTATATATAGGAAATGGAATACTGTGGAAGAGAGAAATAAAAGAATAGCAACAGCTAGAAAGAAAAAGATGAGAAAAATGTATTTGAATTTGGGAGGGAAGATGCAGAGGGAGAAAATGAAGGTGGATGTCCATCATATGCAGTTTCAGGGAGCGGGAAGTTTATGTGGAGAGTATCTAGGTGGTCAGGGGGGAGACATGTAACAGTTTGGGAGAGGGAAAATGAAGCAGCTGATCCAGTATGCCCAGCCTGGTTCTGCATTTAGAAACTGATAGTGAAATGGGCTTGAAATTTTTTTATGTCGCAGCAGAGCGGGGTCACCCTGGTATTTCCACCCTGATTGAAGGGCCTCCTGTCATGGAATCTGTTCTTGGTAACCTTTTCAGTTGGAACACACAAGATTGTCAGAGTGGTAAATGGTTATTAGTTGCTGTGATTATTATGAAGTTTTACTTCTAAGGTAGGGGGAAGGGTTAAAGTTTTGGTCTTATTTTATCCCCCTCCCTCCCCCCAAAAAAGTTGTGAATATCAGATGGGTGTATGAGGCGTGCGTTTGATCTGAGTTACGCATTACTCAACTTCAGGCCCACGATCAGATCTTTCTCACAGTTTATTCATTTTAGTTAGAGATCTTTCTTGAGGAACATTCTCCTGTAATAATCCACTGTCCCCTCTCCAACCAATTAATGCTGGTAAGACAGGAATGTGAGACTACATAATACTATGTTTTTTTTCTTCCCAAAGGCTTGGAATAAGATATTCCTGACCCTAACTGAAAAACCACTGTGGTTGCGCTTTAGTTTGGGGGTTTCCTGGTTTCAACACAGGGACTGTTTTTCTGAACAGGTACTTTATCAAACCCTAATGCTATGATCTCTTGACACTAAGTGAATTCTTCGGTGTCTTAATAGGAATATAAACAAAACTGTAGTGACATCTTTTCCTTGTCAGATTACTGAACATTTTGCCTTTGAAGCCTGGGATCAGTTCACACCATTGTGTTCCATGTGTCTCTCCCACAGACACAGTTGGCTGGGGAGACAGGAATGTGATCCTAAGAATATATCCTTTCCCCCCACAGGCAAATAATATGATACCCCTGATCCAAACTAAAACTTTACTGTGAAGTATCTGTATGCCAACAAAGGGAATTACAACTTTTTTCTAAGCAGATGATACGTTAAACCCTAATGCTATGGTCTCTCAATACTGAGGTTAGCTCCACAGGGAAAAGCACAGGAGAAATGTCAGGAAATATGTTTTTCACAGAAAAAGAGGTGGATATCTGGAATGGGTATTGGAGGTTAAAACTGTAGTGGACTTCCAGAAGGCATGGGATCAGATAGAGTATTCTGCTTTGAAAAAGTGAAGGGATAGTTGAAGCGTAAAGTAGTAGTAGGACAAGCTATGGGATGGTACCTCAAAGAAGAGGTAACATACATGAAGTGGCAGCTACGCCCCTATCAACTACAGCAAGACCGCAATTGATTGGCTTAATTTGGCCTTGTAGGATGCTTCCTTTGGGGGGCAGTCTTTGTCCTGTTCACATAGCTGCAGAATGCGAGCATATTTTAACTTTGAAGGAAAATGTACCCGACCATGAGCGTACTTTCGAAAATAAAAATGGACCCCTGTTGTTTCAGTCCCATTCCTGGGAATGCCTCTAAATGCGGGTAAAGGTATGTGCACACTTTCACCCTCACATAGAGGCCAATTCTATTCTGGCCGTCCAGCCCCTGCGTGGCCCCTCAGAATTGGGGCATACGGTAGCACACCTGATTCTGATTCTGCAGGGCCTAGACGTGCCCGCAGGATCAGAATTGGGTCTACCGGCTTGGAGGTGTAGGCCAGGCCCTGATTCTGATGGACCGCACGCCCAGTAGATCCCTAGCTACCTCAGCCAGAATCCTGAATGGAGCTGCAGTGCCATGGCGTCCTGTCTCCATTCAGGAGCTGCAATCACCGACTGAAAGACCCAACATCCTTTTCCTGCAGCCCGACCCCCGATCCGGCCTCCCATGGCCAAGGTACTCTGCAGATGCTGTAGGCACCAACCTCTTTATATCAAATACTAGCATAATTGGCATCACATGCTGCCTATATTGCCCGGTGCAGTGTAAATGTCCATGCGTATATTTTTCAAGTACAAATAATAGTACTTTACAGTCTGTGCGTGTACTAACACCCCCCCCCCCCAACTCTGCCCATGTGCACACCCACCAGCCTTAGTTGCAAAGCACATGCACCAGTTGGCAATTTATAACATGTCATTTAATCTCATATGTGGCCACAGACGCACGAGGATGACTATAAAATTACCTCCTTTGGGATTATGTGCATAAGAGCTGTATGGTTCCAAGAAGCCATGTACTTTTACGAGACCTGCTGACGGCGTGTTCAGGGGCGGAGTTGTGTTTTTAAAATACGCATTTATCAATTTTATTTATTTTAAAACATTTGTTAACCACCATATGCTCAAGCATTCAAGGCGGTGTACAGCAAATAAAACCTATAAAAACCCTCAGGCCCCACCCCACCGGAACCCCACCATCCCCCTCCACCACCCACATACCCTACGAACTGCTGCCATACTGCTACTCTTTCCAAACTAACACTATCAGCTTGAGGGAAAAGAAAAACTTTCAGTGCCTTTCGAAAGGTTAGTAGGTCAGTTTCCCTCCGCAGAGCTACCGACAGGGCATTCCACAGAGTCAGGGCTACCACAGAAAAAAAATTGTGCTCGCCAGCACTACAGGGGAACTTGCATAAGCCTCCTCAAAACCAGCAACTGCATCCCAGCAGAACACAGGGCCTGCCCAGGCTGGTACCACTGCACCAGCTCCCGCAGATACCAGGGCCCCATGCCCCTCAATACTTTGAATACAAGAGTCAATAGCTTGAAAGCACACCTTTGCCCGATTGGAAGCCAATGCAACGGCCGCAGATCTCCAGCGACCGAATCTTGCCTATGCAGCCCCCATATAAGTCAAGCTGCCGAGTTCTGAACCACCTGTAATCTCCTCAACATGTAGCCTGGCAGCCCCACATAAAGGGCATAACAGTAATCTAGGTGTGATAATACTAACACCTGAACCACTAGACGCAACGTCTTCTGATCTAAAACTGCTTCTGAGCAGCTTCAAGCTAGGTGTGTTTTCTGCCACTTTGGCCCTGATAGTTTCACTTAGTTTATTCTTTGATTTGATGATTCATTTTCCATTTTCAAATAAAATTGCAAAACAAAGGTATCAGTGTATGTTTATAAACATACAAAATAGGCACCTACTTGGCCTTCACGCACGTTTACTAAGCCCCAAACTGGTAACGCAGGTATGGACCATGTTACTAGCATGGGGCTTTGCACTAAATGCAGGGTGGGGCGAGTACATCTGTGGTAAAACAGCCACGGAAGGAATTAACGACGCCTGTTGAGGTGGCGTTAGTTGCGCCTGCAGTACTTAAGCTGAGCACAGGTAGTGCGGGCTATAAATGTACGCCACAGTGGGAGAGCTGGGCCCAGCCCACCCAGTCTCTTCCCTGACGCATGCTGCAAGGGTAGCATGGGAGCCCCATGCGGCTTCTTAGTGCGGCGCCGATACTGCGCACTATCCCCACGTTAACGTAGTAGCACACTTTAGTAGACGCCCCATAGTGTAAAACTATCCAGTTGTAAAACTACCCTCTGGTGATATTTTAGTCACTAACACATGTATGTAGTTATATACGCACATTAACCTCTTATAAAAGTACATGCCTGGATATAATAGTGTGCACATGGGTGGAGTTTGAGAGGAGCACACAAGAACGCATGTAGATTAAAAAAAATACTGTAATTTTATGCATATTCTAGAAAAATATAGGCATGGACATGCACAGCAGTTCTAGGATGTAAATGTCTGTGCCATAACTTTAAGTGCAATATCTGCCACTTGGGCTGGTATTTAGCAAAGAAAATAAGCATCTACTCATCTTTACAAAATAGACTTAACATAGACACTTTAGAAAGTACCACCTTAGAAAATTACGCTATTTACATCATGTGAATCTTCCACTATTTCGGTTATAAGGAGGTAGATACTGATCCCACTGTCATCTCCTGGCCTAGGCCCCAACCATTTGGATGCTGGAATTCCTGTTGTAAAAATAACGGGGTCGTTTTCAAAAGCCTTTATCCAGATAACCACTATCTGGAGAGTGCCGGTGCACCAATTATCTGGATAATCTCTGCACATACAGAATCCGGGTTGTGGCCATTTTCAGCCGCTATCCAGATACGTTATACGGTAGCTTGGGCTGCTGAAAAAGCTAGCCGGGTAAGTACAGCAATTATCCGTATAGTGCCCGCACAGTCCAGATGGTCAACGGCAGCCCCTATCCAGACTATCTGGAGAATATTTAAATGCCACAGCTGACCCCTATGACTTTTAAATATCAGGCATGCTGAATATTGGCTCATAAAGGACTCAGCCGCTTAGATTCACCGATTCCTTTGCAAACTCTCCCAAGAAAAGACAGCACATTTCCCCGTGCTTCTGTTAAAAATCTTGCAGTACTATGCTGTGTCTGAGCTTCATTTGTCTGGTTATCCTGACCATGACGTTTAATGTTGCTCACATTTTCTAAAAGATATTTGACCATGATCTGGTTGCCCTGTCTGCCTGTGGAGATTAAAGGGGAATTCCTAGATGACCTCATTCCAGTCGCGTAAATTCTTGTGTTCTCGTTTGTTTCAACTTCAGCAAAACACCAGGCACTTTTTGAAAAGACTTGTAAGTATTTCTGAAGACAGTGGAAACAGACAAAAACTGGCAAAGGTAAAATCACATTGTGCTGATCTTCAGACTGATGAACGCTGCTCCTGCCAGCCATTGTTGGACGTCAGGTTCTGTAAATCCTCTCAGCCTAGCCCTCCGATTCCTTTCGCCAGTTGAATATGTTGGAACTGCATGGCTGTGTGGTGAGGTGGCATGCCAACCTACTAACTCACTCAGGAGCCAAGCATGCAATGCCAGGTCTCTTTTTTTTTTTCCTGCTAGACACCACCCTCTTTCCTTCTTTTCTTTCCTTTTATCTTTCCCCATCGATCCGTGCACATGAGTCAGTGAAACCTGCTCATCTCTGGCCTGTTCCTCCCTCGAAACCTTTGGAAAGGGTTTAAGTGTGCGAAACAGGATTGGGTAAAAACGGGGGGGGGGGGGGGGGCAGATTTCTAAAACAAAATAAGATTAGGAAGAATCAACAAGGAAACCAGGAATGTCAAAGCAATGGAAATGTACAATGAAGATTATAAGAGCTGGAAGTGGGTGCGGTTTACATAACCGAAAAAGCGATGTGCAACTAAATGAGAGGATTATTTTTCTTATTCATTTCATTTAGTAATGTTTGTTGAGCTATTATGCTATTGTATGATCTGCATACAAGTGGGTCATGTGAGATCAAGTGAGGGGTTTCCACAGAATAAAAAAAATGGTTTCAAAGGGGAAAGAGTGAAGTTTGCTGAACGCTGCAATTTTTTTTATTAGATGTGCAAACTTTGACACACAGAGAGTAATGTTATAACAGGTTGGGAGGCCAAGAAGGCATCTATTTTAAGTCTGTTTTATAAAGACACAGAGCCATCTCTGTGTCCTCATAAAATACCAGCACAAAAGTAGCCAAAATAGCAGCTAAAATGCAGCAATGTAAATAGCCTTGGCTGAAATATGCACGCAGGTGTATATCCTATGTGCATGCTTTAAGTGGCATTTTAGAAGGCACTTCTAGGAAGAATCTGGGATGTCCAAGGCACCTTGTCTAAAATACCAGAGAAGTGGCAACCGTGAAAGGAAGCACGTATTAAGTGCCTTCTGAAATCAAGCTGTTTCCACCCTGAAAGATGCATGTTTCCTAAATCACTTCTGGAGACGGGCCCATGCGTATAGCAAGGCTGGGTATGTGCCTGTGGACATCCCCACACGGCTGCAGAAACAGGTTCCTGTCAATGTATTTCAGAACAGGGGCATCACTATGATACGTGCACATTCAAGCAGTCCAGACTGCAGCGACTGGGCAGAAAAATGAAGGATTGCTAATTAACGTGCAGGGTTTTTGGACTTGGTTAAATTTACTGTGGTGGTGAGAGCACATTTCGCTCTTCTCCCTGCAAGCGTTGCTGCCGTGAAATAAGCACTTCTTTTGCAAATGCATTTGTGGTCAGGAACAGCTACAGCCATGGGCATGTCAACAGCCAAGGGCAGACATGCCTAGGCCATTCTAATATCACAGGGCAAAATGCATCTCCATAGTTCCGCCCAGGCCATGTGTCTACCACACCAGGGACATCTATATACCTGGCTTTCCAAAATGGCTCCAGGGATGTCTTTGTGATTTGCATGTCTGAATAGAGCTTCTAAATGACTCCATATGGTACTACCTACAATCTGCTCAAACTCCTCAAACAAGCCCGCACTCAGAGCAGGTACAAGTCAAGTACATGCCTATTTGTCATGGTGTGTGCTTGCGCACATGGGGTAATTGTATAAGAGATATTTTATGCTCATATATTGGCATATAGGTGTAAAACATCCTTTATAAAATTGTCCCCGTGATGTATAGCTTTGTCATTTCCAACAGGCCAAAATAATATGAAAAAAAGCAATCATGGAAGGGGGGGGGTGTCAAAGCTTATTTTGAAGGTGTCTTCATACAGTCCACTTTCTTCGTAGCCACAACCTTAATTTCTTAATTCCATTTCCAGACTTGGAAAGAAATTCTGAAACGGTACCAAAACAGAAAACATCCAACATGCACAACGTTCACCTTTGCTTAAAAATGTGATTGTAAAAATTAAACCGTTAAAATGAAAGGTATGAAGGCTAGCTCCGTGCTCATGCGGGTGATCTCAGATTGTACATCATGAGATATCACTTCATAATGCCTTCTCTGCTTTGGTTAATGAGGATGCCCATTCCACAGAAACTGAAGGGCCCTAAAATGAGACAGTCAATGCCCAATCTCCTGATAAAGCACAAATATGAAGAAAAACTCAAGGAACAGAAAACTACTACTACTTGGTGATTCCATCATCAGAGGCACCAACATGGGAACACAGTTCAAAGGAGAGAAGTTAGTCAAATGCCTCCCAGGCTCTTCAGCTAGCAGGAATACAAACCAAATTGTTGATGTACTTAGCGCTGAAAGTGAACACTCCAAAATTGATGTTGTTATCCACTTGGGTACAAATGACCTGGCTAGAAAAAGTGCCACTACAGTTCAAAGGGACTTGCAAACTCTGGGAGAGAAACTGAAGCCCATTGTTAACACTGTAGCATTCTCAGAAGTTCTACCTGTTCTTGGTAAGGGGGCAGAAGGGCTACATCACATAAACAGCTTTAACACATGGCTCCAGACCTGGTACAAGGAAGGATTCAGAATCATAGGCGACTGGGGAAACAGATGGACCAACAAGAGACTATACTGTGCTGATGGACTACATCTCTCTGTCGCAGGGAAAAGAATCCTAAGTGAAAAATTCAGGCAGTATGTGGATATACATTTAAACTAGAAAAAGGGGGTGACAGATGGGGAAGGTCAAGTTCAGGACGTCACTCCCTGCAAAAGCAGAATAACATCAGAAACAGCCACACTTTTAAACCACACATCTAAAGCAAGTGGGAAGAAGCAGGCAGAACAAAATCAATGCAAAATATATGCAAGCCAGTTAAATTCTGGAAAGCAATGAGCAAAAATGCTCGAAGCTTAGCCAACAAAATTACGGACCTGGAAGCCCTAATGGTGGAAATGGACTTGGACATTGTGGCCATTACAGAAACATGGTTTTATAGTTCGCTTTCATTAAACGTTTTCAGGCAAACACAACAAAGTGTCAAGAATTTGGTGATTTTGCCAGGCTTTTCCAATTTTGTTCTAACTTGCCTATGCCTTGCCTTCAAATTGTTTCAAACCACTGTGACTTTTGCTTGCCTCTGCAATTTTATTTTGCCTAGCCTTTGTGTTGATTCTACACTGCAATTTTATTTCGCCTTGCCTTTGCGTTAATTCTACACTGTGTGCAGAATTTATTAAATATTTGAACTTGTTTGGCGGTATTTGATTTTATCTGGTTTGCTGGACAAGTGTTTGAGTTTTTTGATGATTGTTTGGTGGTATTTGTTTATTGGTGCCAGTATGATGAATTCTTATTTTTACTTTTAGAAATGCATGTGCGGTTTTGGCATCTCCAGTCCTTGTATTGCACATCATCCAGAGGTCTTCAGTTCCTGTTGAGCTTTAATACTTTGGGACAGTGACAGTTTTGGACCAGATTCAGCCAATGTTTATACTAACTTTGCAGATTTGGCTTTCTTACATCCAGCCACCCCAGTATAAGGAAGACGAGTGTTCCAAAGAAGAGCAAAACCTACCACTTTCATGATGAATGGGAAATGGACTACTACTTCATCATGGTGAAAGACAAGTGTTGTTGTCTAATTTGTAACGCCCCAGTATCCTTGCCCAAAAAGGGTAATCTGGAACGTCATTATAAGGCTCTGCATAGCCATAAGTTTGATGCTGATTTTCCACCCAAAAGTGAAATTCGTAAACTGAAGCTCAAAGAACTTAAATCGAAATTGGCTACTCAGCAACAGTTGATGGCGAAGCCAAGGTCACTTTCGGTCAATGCAACTATAGCATCCTTCAAGGTCAGCAACCTGATCGCAAAGAAATGCAAACCTTTCACTGAACGGGAATTTATAAAAGATTGTTTTCTTGAAGCAGCTGACAATCTTTTTGAATGATTTAAAAATAAGAAAGAGAACATAGCTGCTATTCAAGATGTACAATTGTCAAGAAACACCGGTCAAGAACTATTCGGTTCTTTCCATTCTTTTGTGACAAAGTGTAATCTTCCATTGCATAGACTTGTTTCCATCATTACTGGTGAGGTTAACAGTTTCATAGCCCTCTGTAGACAGCTTGACGACTTCCCAGATTTCCTTTCTTACCACTGCATCGTTCACCGGCAAGTTTTGGCAAGCAAGAGACTCAATACAAAGACTGTCATGGACATCACTTTCAAAATTGTAAATTCAGTTCGTGGAATATCACTTTAAAAACAGCTTTTCAATCTTACTCTTAATGAAGGGGCAGCAGAAATCATTTTGCACACAGATGTAAGGTGGCGAAGTAGTCACAAATTTCTGCAAAGATTTTGGATTTGCTGAGTGAAATAAGAAGTTTTTTGAAGAAAAGGAGAGATGACCAAGCAGAGTTGGAAGATGAGGAGTGGTTATGTGATCTGGCATTTCTCGCTGACTTTACAGGCAAACTAAGTGATATGAACCTTGAACTACAAGATAAAAACAAATGCATTGGCGAGATGATGAGTACAGTTTCATCCTACAAGAGCAAATTTGAGCTAATGATGACTGACCTTGCAAACAACACTTTTAATCATTTTCCTAATACGCAGGACCATCTGGGACAATATCCAAATTTTGTTTTTCAGAACGAGAAGTATGTGACAGAAATCTGTTCTATTATCCAGGAATTCGAAAATAGATTCTGTGGCTTCCAAAAAATTGGAACAGTTGTGGAGTACTTGTCATACCCATTCAAAGTAGATGTGGACATTAAAGAAACTGCAGCTGCTATCAGTAAAAATTACTCATTGAACAAGCCATCTCTTGAAAAAGCATTATTAACCCTTAAAAATGACATTTTTCTCAAGACCCGTGCTGAGCAAGAATCGTTTTGGAAGCTAGTGCCTAGAGACAAATTTCCCAACTTGAGAAGATGCAGTGAAGCTGTACACTCCTGTTTCGATTCAACTTATTTGTGTGAATCGGCGTTTTCCCATCTGAAAATGACAAAGAGTACACAACGTTCCAACATGATAGATGAACATCTCCAGGATTCCCTTAGACTGGCCCTCACGCAATATTCACCCAACTTCAAAAAGCTGGTGGATGAAATGCAGGCTCAGAAGTCTCACTAATGAGCAAGAGCAAAATATTAAAGATTGTGCAAGATCAGCCTGGATCAATGCTCAACCTAAATTTAACACAAATTACTCAATAAAAGTTAAAGAAAGTTATTAAGACAGTTAAAGAAAGTTATTACTCAATAAAACTTTAAGAAAAAATGTACTTTCCATTTCCCCTCGCAGTTCTTACTGGATCTTCGTCTCTCTGTTTTGTTTTTGCTTAATTTGCTTAAGAGCTGATCACATCCAAGTAAATGACAGAAGGTTCATTAAAAATGGGGGGGGAGGGGAATCCTCCAACTTCATTGCGTTAAAATTTAATTTGAAACTAATTTTCAACTTAATTTTCATGGTGGTAGATCACCGGCACTTTTGGCTGGAAAAAGTAGATCACGACCTGCTCAAAGTTGGACATGCCTGCTGTAGAGTATCTATGGAACATTCTCCATCCTTTTAAGTGGGTGGGTCTGATGGGACACTGCTACTCTGGCTGAGCAGCTCTTGAGAGAGAGACACACCTTGACACCTTGCCAAGGAGGTACTCCTTTCACTATAGCCCTTCCTCAGAGTACGGGGAGGCCTTTCCCCACTCCACCACTGCATTCTTGAAGGGGGCATCCTACCCCACTACCTTGTTTAGAGCGCTGAGAAGGTAAATCCAACCCTAAACACATTTTATTTTCATTTCAGACTTTGAAGTTGATTTTTGTATTGAAGTGCTTTGCTAGTTCTGATATTTTTTTCAGTTTTTCAGATCATAGATTTGCAAAAGCATGTGTAAGGTCAGTTTAGAGGACAGAACTCACTCAAAGGTTTCAAGCACTAAGATTTAATTTAATTTAATTCCGGTTCTTATATTCTGCTCTTATTCAGACGAATAATACATAATAATGCTATTACAACAAGCAATTAAAATACAAGCATAGAAAATATAATTACATCATACACTATTAAGACCAAAACTACAAAAGCACCATATTCCTATTAATAAGATTTTACAATAGTAAACATACCTTTCAGAAATGGAATAAACTAAACAATAGGGACCCGATGTTCTTCTGGGACAGCTATGCACTGCTATGGCATATAGCCGTCACTGCTGACATTTAACCCCAGATATTCAATGCCAGGGGTCATATGCGGCCCTGGCATTGAATATTCACGGTCACCGCAGAAGCTAACTGGGCAGCAGCGATATTGAACTGCTGCCTGGTTAGCTCCCATGGGTAAAGATAGGCCATCTTTCACTGCGCCTTTTACCCATGGGTACTAACCAGGTAGCGGTGCGGTATCGCCACTGCCTGGTTAGCAATTGGTGCTGCCCCTGGAGCACCCACGGCACGTCTCAGTGCTAAGCAGTTAGCATTGGGGCGTGTAGCAGAGATAATCAGAGATATTCAGCGGCACTAACCAGCATTGATATGGTTTGCAGGTCTGTAAACCATGTAAATGTCTTTGAATATCAGACCCCAGATGTCTAGGATAAACCTGGATTTATTTATTTATTTTATTTATTTAAATTCTCTTATATACCGCACTATTCAGCATCAGCGCGGTTCACATAGAACAAAAATCTCAGTACAGTCAACTTGCATGAGTTTACAGATAACAAGGGAAGGAACTTGGATAACAAGGGAAACTATTTACAATCTATTTACAGATATAATACTACTGAATAGGTACATGTTACTAGGAACAAGATCATTCGTTATAGAGAATCAGCCTAAGCATGTTATTGAGACATCATGGAATTGGGTAACTGGGTGGGATCACTGATGTCATTGGGAGTTGATGACTCTATAAGGATGTCTAGGATAACCTAACAGTTGGCGTAGTGGGCTAGGAACAGGGCAGCCAGGATTCAAATCCCACTGCTGCTATTGTTGACATTGTACTGAGCACTGTGGATGATGGAATGCTATCTTCTCTACACCCTCTGGATGTTTTAAAGAGGGACCTTGGAGTGCCTAAGGATCTCAAGGTGGCGAGACAAGACGGTAGCCAAAGCCAAAAGGATGCTAGGCTCATTACAGAGAGGAATTACCAGCAGAAAGAATGAGGTGCTAATGCTCCTGTAGAAGTCGTCGATGATGCCTCACTTGGAGTATTGTGTTCAGTTTTGGAGTCAGTATCTCACAAAGGATATTAAAAGACTTGAAACAATTCGGAGGAAGGCAACTAAAATGTTTTGGAGCCTGTGCCAGAAGATGTATGAGAAGAGACCTGAAGACCTAAATATGTAAACCCTGGAGGAGAGGAGGGAGAGGGGAGATATGATACAGATCTTTAAATACTCAAAGGGTATTAATGAACAAACAAACCTTTCTCAAAGAAAGGGAAGCTGTAAAGCTAGAGGGCAACATCAGGAAATGCTTTTTCACTGAAAGGGTGGTGGCTGCTTGGAATGCCCTCCCGGTGGACATGGTGGGGACAAATACAATGACGGAATTCAAAATGGAATGGGACAGACACAGTGGATCCCTTTATAGCAAGAAGATAAAATCAAACAAATATCTTATACTTCAGTAAACAGAGGGGGGCTGACTTGCACGGAGCAGCAGATACAACCCTAAACACAGGCATAGAGGGGACTGACCTGCACGGAGCGGCAGTTACAACCACTCTAGCCACCTTACTGGGCAGACTAGATGGACATACTGGTCTTTTTCTGCCATCATATACTATGGGGTATGTTTACTAAACCGCGGTAGCGGACTCTGTGTGATATCGGAGTCGCGGCCCCATTGATTTCAGTGTCCCCTGATTTCAATGGGGCCGCGGCTCCGATATCGCACGGTCCGTTACCGTGGTTTAGTAAACATACCCCTATGTTATTATGTAAAACAACTGAAAACAATCATTGATCCCTAGATACCACATATTTCTCAAGTAAGTGAATTTTCAGTGCTCGTTGAAATATATGTAATGAGATAATGATTTAATATTGAAAGGTAACAGGTTCCATTTATGAGCAGCATTATATGAGAAAGATTTATCAAAAGAACGTTTAAAATGAAATTCTGTGACTGAAGGATAGGACAGAGTTAAAGTAGAAGTTGGTCGCAGTGTTCTCTTATCTACTGGAAACACCACTAAATTCACCATAGTGTGGCACTAGACCATTTTGAATTTTAAAAACAAAACATAAAAATATATAAATGACTCTAGCTTCCACTGGCAATCAGAGCAAGTTTATCAACAAAGCAATAACACTGTCAGTAATCTGGGAACCTGCAACCAATCACGCTGTATTACTCTGCACTAACTGTAATGTCCTCCTTTGCTTCATTGAAATGCCCTAGTAAATGGAATTGCAGTAATCCAAATGTGATATTATGAGACCTTGCACTAAAATCCTGAAATGTTCTTCATGAAGGCATGCACGGATTGACCAAATATGTCGCAGTTTACATTAAATGTTCCTTATGACATAAGAGATATGCAATTCCATTATAAGACAAGAATCCAAGATAATACCTAAAACCTTCAAAGAAGAAACAAAGGGAATTTTTAAGCCCGACTGCACAATTTTAAACAACAACATATATGAGATTTTTCACTGTCTGATGTTTGCTCTCACAAAAAAAGTACCAGCTTGGATATGAGTATGAAGTACTTGTGTTGTCCCAGGAAGGTTGATTTGTGTGCATGCTAAATGTAACTGAATAATTTGAATCATTTTCCGTCAGCAATATAGATATAATCTGACCTATACCCTAACATACTATTTGGATTGTGCTGGGTTTTTTACTTTGCTTCAAGTGAGATCAGATATTACAAGTTGAAGGTTGATCAGATTTTGCTATCTCAGACGACCAGAGCATGCAACACCCCCAGTTTATTCTAACAGATGAGCTGCAATTGAATTGCAGGAAACAGTCAGTCAGTGCAAATCGTGAAGTTCTGGTGACATCATAAACCACGAGAGTGAAACAGGAGCAATTTCAAATGTCACCAGAGCTTTGTGATGGAATTGGTTCTTGGTATTTATGAACAGTGGACCTTTCCTTTGTATAAACTGCAAGGATTCAGCACAGACTCTGACAACTCCTCGCCTCCCCAACCCTCCCCCCAAAACACAAGCTGCTTGTTTTCCATTCTGTTAGTTGTCTATGGAAATGTTTTTTATTTCCAAATATGAGTTTTATTGAATCATGCTTTCATTTTCGGCATTAAAAACTATTTTACCCTTCTCTTCATAAAAACATAATGGAAGTGCTGTTTTTTCTGGCAGCCCTATATTAATGGAGTAGAACTGGAAGTTCTAGTCCATTAATCTAGCATTACCCTTAGATTCAAGCAATTTGCATTTGGAAAACTTTTGACATGTGATTGATGGAATGATGAATTGTTTGCATGGTCTGAAGTAGCAAAAACAGCTGCAATATAGGATACTACAACCTAGCGTGTCTATTAAGGACACAAAAGAGATTAGGGATGCATAGTCCTATCAGCACCCTAGTGCATGCATAATAATTTTATCTTTAAATAAATTGGTTATGAAAACTAATTAAACAAATTTAGACAAGCCAATTTATACAAGTTCTTATTGACTAAGTCGTTCTTTCTTCATCACTCACCCTTTTTCAAGAATTGAGTGCAGATTTCACTGTTAACATGTTTTACAGTTTTTAATAGGCTTTTTTTTTGGTTATCCGTTTTTGTTTCACATTGCACAGGGTAAAAAGCATAGTGATGGTAATGCAAACCGAGAGCCCCATTTCATAAACTTCTTTTTTCATATACACAGAATGGGAGAATGGCCTCAATTTGGCAACTTTCACCTTATCGCAAGATGATGCCATACATTTCTCATCCTCACTGACCTCTAGCAAGCTGATTGTCTTCCTGCATATTTTGATGCATTATACTGCAGGACAAATTTCATTTTTCTCTTTATATATGAAAGTTTTGTCTATTACCCTAGACCAATGTTTTGCACCGCCGGGGCTGAGCGAGTAGATCTAGGCACTGGTCTGAACATGAGCATTAGGAAGTGGTTATTCTCTGGGAACAAGCAGGAAGTCAGCCCTCACATATGGGTGACGTCGGCACCGACGGAGCCATCACGGAAGCATCCCCCCAGCTTTCAAAGAAAGCCTTTGGGAGATGCCACCACGCATGCATAGTCTCCTTCCCGCCCAAGGGTGCCATCTTGCTCAGTCTCCTTTTTTCCATGCAGCCCTTCAGAGGTTGTCTGGCTTGTCCCCGGAAAAAGTTGATTTTTCTCTCTCCAAGTTTCACACTCGCCTCCAGTATCGCACCGGTACTCTTCCCGCCTACCGATCTCAGTGCCTCGGCATCAGATTTGGTGTATTTTTCCATAGATTTTGTTCTTTTCTTTTCTGGCATCTTCACGCCTTTTTTTCTTCCACTGGCAGTCTTCGACCTCGCAGGGGTAATTTTTTCCCCCATGGCTATCATTGGCTTTAAGAAGTGTGATCGTTGCTTTAAAATTATGTCTTTGACTGACACACATGCTGTCTCTGCTGCCTTGGGCCAGACCACGACCCGGCAGCCTGCAGTCTCTGCAAGAGGATGTCCAGCAAGACCCTCAAGAGCCACTAGCAGCAGCATGATAAGTTTTTCCCCGAGTCCCCGATGCCTCTAAAAGCCAGGACCTCGTCTGAGGCCCCGACATCTCGGGCGGAACCCTCTGAACCCGAGCCTCATCATGGGTCCTCAGAAAGGGGGTCTCCCTCGAGGGAACCCAGGAAGAAGAAGAAACCCTCAAAGGCAGCGTCACTGGATGTTTCTGACCGGTCGGGGCTCCTCGGGCCCGATCCTGGTCCCACAGTCCAAGACACTAGTCCGAGGCATCGGTGAAGGAGTTGCCTGCGAAGGTCCTCCGAAAGGATCCAGCCACGGACCGGCCTTGGTCCCCAGACACCATCCTCATCGAGGATTCATCTTCAGGGGAGCCGGCGTCGGGCCTGAGTCCCTTGGTGCTCGCGCCAAAGGCTGCGGAGCCATCTGGTCTGGAATTCAGAATGGCGGCCCTGGGTTGTAGTTTGTCTGCCTTCATGGATCAGCAGTGGGCGCTGTTGTCCGGCCCGACCGGTTCATCTGCCCCGACCACCGGGCCCTCGACTTCCAAGACGTCCCCAGAGGCTGAGCTGATCCTCGGCCAAGGTCACGTTCTGAATCTCACTTGATGAGACCACTGTCATCTCTGGCAAATTTGCCTGGCACCAGCCGCAGGGCATTGGGAGCCTTGAGGCCCACAGAGCAGCCCTCCTATGAGTCCTTGATGGACTACTCCGAGTGGGAGACGGAGGACGAGGAGTCCCACGATACCCGTCGCCACCATGACGTCCCTTCTGACTCTCCCGTCTCGGAGCCTCGACGGCGGTCCTCGCCTTAGGACATGCACTTCCTGGATTTTGTCAAGGACATGTTTAAGGCCCTGGCATTCCCAACGGAGTCGGAGGAAGACCCTCGGGCGGATGAGATGGAAATCCTCCTGTACGAGGCCCCTCCACGAGAATTGCTCACAGTGCCCATCCCTCCCATCCTGGAATGGCTCATGCTTCGAATGTGGGAGACACTGGCCTTGGTGCCGGTGGTGAGCAAACGACTCGACTCGATGTATCGTGTCCGCCGGAGCCCGGGCTTCCAAAAGTCACAGCTGCCGCATAACTCCATGGTGGTTGAGTCGGCCATGCATTGGCTGAAAAGCCAAAATACGTACTCCTTGGTGCCTCTCAGCAGGGAGGCCCGTAACCTGGACATCCTTGGCAGAAAGTGCTACCAGGGCTCAATGCTCATCTGCCACATCCAGGCCTACCAGCTGTACATGAGCATGTACCTGAGAGACCTGGCGAAAGAACTTGCCAGGTTCTTGGCTGGTTTCTCTGAGGAACCTTTGCAGCGGTTCAAGAACCTGGCCAAAGCAGTCCGTGAATGCTCCAAATTCATATCTTGGGCGGTCTATGACGGGGTCGAGTCAGCGGCTCGAGTAGCGGTGGCTGGCATTGGTGCATGCTGCCAAGCTTGGCTACAGTCGTCTGACCTAGAGCAGTGGGTTCAGGACAAATTGGTTGATGTCCCCTGCCAAGGAGAGAATCTCTTTGGCAAATCCATGACCGACAAGGCTGCCGAGCTGGAGACCGAGTTCATGGCGAGGACCAGGCTCTCTAAAAAGTCTGCTGCCGCTCCCCAATGGAAGGGCTTGGGTAAAAAGCCCTTTATAAAAGCACATAGAGCACTTATGCATCTTTATAAAAGACTAGGAAAAATCCAGAAGAAATAAGCCTAGATTATGGGTGCTGATATTTGCACCTGTATGTAAAGTCCCGTGTAATTTATAACACACACATGTAAATCTCAGCTCTGCCCAAGCTCGTCTCCTAAGCATTTCTAGAGGTATACGCCTACTTGTACTATGCATATTTTAAAGCATGATCTGATTACATTTAGGTGCCTTCAGTGCAAAAATGGTTTATAAAATTACTCGCATTTCCTTTGCAAGCAAACATTTTACTTTAAAGATAAGTTGCTTTAAATGGAGGGATAATCAAGCGTGAGAGGATGCCTTACAGTAACATATTGTAAATTATAACAGGCACCCATCGGTGGCTGATTCAAAAAAAGAATGATTTGGTCCATTTTCAAACCTGATGTATTTTTGCCAGTTTATACCATCTGTCAAGTTTCATCCCATTCAAGTTTCGTCCCATTCTGTTAAATCTTTGGGGTTATTATGTCCCAAGCAGACAGACGGACAGACATTCTCAATCCCTTTTTTATCATTATTCCCATCTTCCATTGGGTTGGAAAAAATAAAAAGGGAACGGAGCAACTTTTAAACTAGTGTATGTGGAGAAAGCTGAGAGGAGGGCATAGTTCAGACTGAGGTATCTTCAAAGGATACTGGCAAAATGGGGAAATTAGAATATGGAGATAGAAATGTACCAGTGAAGGCCTGAATTAACTGAGGTGCATTTTCATAAAGAGCTTGAAAGGTATAAAATGGATTCTAGTTTTTCCCCCTCAATTGCTAGGCGGGTTGTGAAAAGATTAAAAAAAAACAGCATTTTTTTGAATTTTCTGTCTGTGACTATCAGAAATCTTTAAAAAAAATAAGATTGGAGAGTGAGAATGCAGGGCACTAAATTAGAATATAGACATAATAGGCCTCTTGGAGGTCAGGTAAAAGTAGGATAACTAATGGAGTGGTTTGATACTAAGGTACAAATTATATCAACATGATAGAGCTAATCAAATTGGCAAAGGCTGAAACAGGATAAAAGTCCTGCAGGAAACAAAATGCACTGTAGCATCCTTATTGATAGAAATCCCGTGTGTCAAGGGAGAGCTATAGCAGTGCAGAAATAATACTGTCCACCTGGCCAGGATAATGAAACGGACAATGAAATGTTCCTAGAAATTAGAAAGGTAATGAAATTGGCAACATAATAATAATGGAAGGCTGCAATTGCCCTAGTATGGCTTGGGTAATTGAGCTTATGCTAGGGAGTAAAGTTTCTAATGCTATAAATGACTGCTTCATAAAGCAGGGGCCCCTAGAAATGATGGGCATAGATATGACTCTAGATTTTAGTCACTGCAACATAAGGGGTAACAATCATAGGGGCCACTTGGCAGTAATGATCATAATCAAAAGAAGAAACAACTCATTCCAAAATAAACATATAGGGCTGCAGATGTCCACGGTATAAAGTAGTATTTGTTGAGAAGAAAAGGATCTCAGATCACCTCCAACCTGCCATTACCATACGTTAATATCTCGCATTACCAGGGGTAACTGCAGAGCCTTTGCATCAACTATTGGGGGTGTGGGCTATTCCCAGCATCTGCCCATTTAGTAAACAGAGAGAAAAGACATTTAACATGTGTTGACTGTATTGCAGAAAGTGCTTATGCACTTAGCACTGTGTATTGAGGAGGTGTGAAGTGATCTCTATTACCTTCTGCAGGAGCGGTAGGTTAATATGCTTTACCTGTGAGATGCAGCCTCTGCCCATTCCACACTACGCAATTAATACAGGTGCGTCTAGAGAAATGTGTGTTTTAACACCCATCAATCACGCCTATTTTGTGAATTTATAAAGTAGGGGTGCAAATAGCAGGAAATACACATTAAATCTAGGCATGATCACTTACATCAGCCCTATAGCTGGTGTAAATGGAGGCATGTATCTTGCACGCATATGCCTGTATTGTATAAAGTAGGTGTGGGAATTCATGTTGACTCCCTCAGTGAAAATACACGCCATAGGCCTAACGCGCATATTTATAGACTAGCGACCAGCTAAAATGCATAAGTCACTGAAAATACATGATTTGCGAGTGTTGACGTTGTGTATCCTGCCATGGCTTCTTATAAAATTACCCACGAAGTGTCATGCCAACATTTTAACCATTAGCGCACACCAGTTTCTGCATTAATTTTGTAATGCACTTTTGTAAAAGGTCCCCAGAGAGTAGGACTAAATGGTTAGCTGTCTCTCTCATGAATGGTAAATGCAGAGTCCCAGGAGTACATACTGGTACCAATGCTTTTTAATATATTTATCAATGATCTCAAAAAGCAAGTGATGAATGAGGAGATTAAATTTGCATATGGCACAGTTATTCAACTTGTTAAATTTCAAGTGGATTGTATAAAATTGCAGGAAGACCTTGCAAGACTAGAAGACTGGGTGTCTAAATGATGACTTAAATTTAATACAGACAAGTTCAAATAGATGCATATTTCTGTGTTTTTTGCAGCTTCTCGCTCCCTTGGATTTTCTTCTGTTCTCATTCCCTGTCCCCACCCCCTCTCTCGCAGTCTCCCTCTTTCCCTTCCACCCACCCATGTACTCTCACCATGTACTCGCAACGGAGCTCTGGTGCCATCCCCAATAAAAACAATTGCTCACCTCTTCCCGCAATCCATATCAAGTAATTAAGGCATCCCCAGGACTCTGAGGGTGCAGGGGCTTTTGATGACGACGAGAAGAAAAGCTGCAGACTTGCGTGAGTTTGCCTATGTGAGAGCGAACTCAGACGGAGGAGAACAAAAGATGGCGGCCGGCAGGTCTGTGAGTGGGGAGATGCAGGAGCGGGAAAGGAGAGGCGGCAAGAATGACGGAGAGGAGGAGAGGTTATGCTGCAACAGATTTCCTGAGGTGAGCTCTGTACGTGATTTACTGAATTGAAAACCGAGCTGATGGCAGTGAAATCCAAACTGGGAGAGCTAACGGGCGAGCTGAAAGGTGGCGGAGCTCGGCCGTCATGTGGGGGAGCATGATAGAGCAGCTGGCACAGAACCAGGAATGTATGGCTGCTCAGCTAAAGGTGACGGATGATTGGAAAGAGCAAATGATGTACAAATTAGAGGACTTGGAAAACAGGACTAGCAGAAATGATCTCCGTATAAGGGGAATCCCTGAGGATCCTGAGTTCAGAGACAGTAAGAAAGTGGCGGAGGCAGTCTGCCTGGAGGCCCTCCGTAAAGGCAGGGAAAATGACATTCCAGTGGGCATAGCTCTGGATTGAGCGCACTGTGCTTTGGGTCTAGCAAGACTTAACAGACCTCGAGACATTGTTATTTGCTGGAAGGATTATAGCCTCAGGGAGCATATAGCCACCAAAATGCGTGAATTGAGTACATTTGAGTGGCAGGGCTTATAAGGTGCCCATATATGCGGATTTATCCACAGGCACATTGCAATGGCACAGAGACATATATCCCATTACAAGGGCCCCGACGAGAACTGAAGTACAGATGGCTCTACCCCTTCGGATTAGCATTTTCCAAGGATGAGAAGGTCTGGAGGAGGCCGGGCTGCAAGGCCTGATGCTGGAGAAGTTGAATGACTCTGGTCACTAAATTTGACAGCATCATCGCTATACTCAAACAACTCCACTGGCTACCACTCCCTAGTAGAATTACATACAAAACCCTACTACTAACCCACAAGGCTCTTCACTGCATCCCTGCCACCCACCTGCAAACCATGCTCCAACCCCTCAACCCCAACAGGCCCCAAAGACTCTCCACAACCTACAAACTCACTGTACCTCACTCCAGAATAAAGCATCCTCAGCAAACCTGCCACAGAGCCTTCGAACTATATGCACCATCTCACTGGAACACTCCTAAACTCTATAAGAAATATCACTGACCTCCATTCCTTCCGTAAACACCTAAAAACCTTCCTGTTCTCCATGCACTTCAGCCCCGCTGCTTAACCGAGACTATACTGACTCCCTCTGTAAATGTACCTACCGAAACTGTAGAAAATATAGAGTTAACTGTTACCTGTACATAGTTAAATGTTACTCATAATATGAATCTCTTTGTTCAATTTAAACCTTTTTGACCCAGTGAAAAGAGGTATATAAGCCCTGCTAAAATAAATACTCTAACTCCCCTCTCTTTTAGCTGCTGCTCAACATATTGCACCTGCCTTTGGCCTTTCGCTCCCCTTATTCCCCCCTTGCCCTCTCATTTCTTTTGCTTACCCTCTTTTCTCATTTCCTCTTCTAACCCTGCCCTTTCCCTTATGCTTTGCCCCTTTACTGCTCTAAACCTGCCCCTTCCCTTACATGCCATCCTAGTCTCTCCTCCTCTATAACCCTATCCCCTCCATTATGCCCCATTCCTTTCTTCCTAAACCGGTCCCCTCTTGTCCTTTCTATCCCCACCTATTTCTGCTCTGCGCTGTTCCAGTCTTCCATGCTGGTGGGACCCAGGGGACTCCTGCCAGTTGTTCATACCTCTTTCTCCTGTCTTCCATGCCAGCAGGTCCCCGGGTTCCCGCTAACTCTTTAAACATGCCGTGTCTCTCTTCTATGCCAGCGGAACTCGGATTCTCACCAGCTCCTCAATCCCACCGCTCTTCAGAGGCTGGAATGACACTTTGCTCATACAAACAAACGTATACAGATAGACAAATACATACTGTAGATAGATCGGACCCTCAGCTATAAGCACTATCATTAAACAAAGCTCACCTAATAATCTGTCTGTATCGATCCATGGTGCCACTGCACTATATGCAATTCTGGTCCAGATATAGTGGAACCAGAAAAGATACAAAGAAGAGCTATCAACATGATAAAGAGGATAAAACAGCTTCCTTAAAATCTAAGCGGTTTAGAGTCTGTCATATTGGAGAAGGGATGACAGAGAGGAGATATGAAAGAAGTCTGCAAGATCATCAGTGTGGTGGAAAAGGTAAATAAAGAAATGTGTTTTACCCTTTCAGAAAGAAAACAAGGGGATTACTGCATATGCTGCCTATTAGTTTCAGTTACAACAAATCAGAGTATTTCTTCACTCAGCCTACACTTAAACTGTGGAATTTGTTGCCAGTTATAGCTGGGTTTAAAAAGGGTTTAGATAAGTTTCTGGAGGAAAAGCCTATAAACCATTTTTATTAGCCATATAGGCTTTGGAAAGTTACTGCTTATCTCTGGGTAAGGAATGGATCTATTCACTGGGCTCCTGTCAGGTCCTTAATGAACCCTTTGTCCAACCCAGTATGGCACAATTCATGTTCTTATATCATCCTTTCCAATGAGTAGTTCTATTTTTGCTTCAATATGTTTATTTAATTTATTTAACCTTTGCCGTCTTCAAGTATGACATATTCTCTTGTCTTAAGTAGCTCAATATATAGTTCAATATATAGATGGCAGCGACATTTCCCTGTATAAAAAATGTACATGTGTATGTGTTCAAAAAAAGTATTCAGTATTGAAATAACTACCGAATACATGTGGAACTGACTGTAATTAATCTTGCAGTATTTATTGTTGGATTGACATAAACGTCCACCTTTTGCCCTTGTTGATCATCCTGGGTGAGTCACAGAAACCTGCTTTTCCACGACCTAGCCTTATTTGCTGGAAGCTAAAGACCTAGTTGGCAACTATCACAAGAATGAAATGCAGCTTCAGGTGATAAGCCGACGTGTATCCTGTGTTCAGTGTAGGAAAATTCCAGGGAAAGAGGAGCCAATGAAAACTCTGCCACCTTTCGTCTCCATTTTGTTCTAAAGTAAGAGCATATTTAAACCTTCATAATGTAATATATAGTGTCAGAAACATAGAAACAGTGAAAATAATGGCAGACCATACAGCTTATCCAGTGTATCCATCAACATCGAATACTAAGCTCTATAATCCCTTCCACTCCCTCAGTGATCCTCTGTACTTGTTCCGTGCTTTCTTGAATTCAGATACCATCCTCATCTCTACCACCTCCACTGGAAGGCTGTTCTATGCATCTACCGCCCTTTCCATAAAGTA
Organism: Ichthyophis bannanicus; assembly: GCA_033557465.1. Taxonomy (NCBI): domain Eukaryota; kingdom Metazoa; phylum Chordata; class Amphibia; order Gymnophiona; family Ichthyophiidae; genus Ichthyophis; species Ichthyophis bannanicus. The sequence continues at coordinate 427,735,820 of CM066036.1, forward strand.
GTATTTCTTTAGATGACTTTGAAGTCTGCCCCCTTACTTCTTCATCCTATAACCTTTCATTCTAGCGCTTTTTTGCAATTGGGGACATATGCATTGATACCATATAGGCATTTCAATATCTCTATCATATTTCCCCTCACCCGCCTTTGTTCCAAAGTATACACGTTTAGATTAAGCCTGTTCCCATATGTTTTATGATACTGATCATTTTAGTAGCCGCCCTCTGAGCAAACTTTATCTGTTTATATCCTTTGGGAGCTGCAGTCTCCAGAGCTGTACTTAGTACTCCAAATGAGATCTCACTAGAGATTTATGCAAATGCACTATCACCTCCTTTCTGCTGCTGGTCAGTCCTCTTCCTGTGCATGCAGATCATGTTGCAAAATTTAAAATGGTGTGAGCAGTTTTGGATTTTTAAATATAAATCTCAGAAACGGCAAGACTTGAATGATTAAGCCGAGTAATACACTTATTTGAAGCACTTTGTTTTCATTCATGTTATTCTTTCAAGTCTTTGCAGTTTATAATAACTTTTATTTCTAGAAATTTATTTCATTTTCCAGATGCGGTGTCTAATCACAGCAGGAGTTTTCGTTTTTTAATTGTTAGTAGATCAAACTGATGATCGCATCTTTAAAAAATAAAGTTTCTTCACTTGATAAATGTGAAGCCGGGAGACACTTTAAAAAAAAAATGAAGCAATGGTGTAAGCAGACCTGGAGACACTGCTGTCTAGGAGATAGGCTGCCCTGCGATGTTCTGAAGGTTAATGCCGCCCCTGATGAAAGAGCAAAATTTGGCCTGGCCTGGTCAGGTCAGGTGACGGGCATGTTTTGGTAGTCTCTGTCAGCCGATGAGCTTCATTTGCTCCAAGCTTTCAGATAAGTACTTTTTGGCATCTTTTCTAAGTTCCATTAATTTGTATATAAATTTGATGAGAACATCGATGAAATATATATAGTAAGTTCACATTTTTAATAGCCATTTTCCAATGAATTTTTGCATGGACTCAATGAATTGACTTTTTGTAGTCATTCTATTAGAGGATGGCAATTAAATTAAATATTAATAGGACTGATGAATGAACCTCCATAAATGTTATTAGTATATTATTGCTGCACATAGTGGCAAGTTCTCATGGCCCCTTTTCATGGAATTATATTCTTCATCGTCTTAGCTGAGTGGATGTGTGTTAGGTTTTGAATATGACTCAGTTCATTGGGTTTATGAGGTACCTGCAATTAGCCGAGGCACTCCAGGAAATTAAAGCAGTATGCAAAGTTTTTAAAAGTAGAAGTGTTGATTTGATCAAAAAAAAATTACCATCAAGAGGGACGCCTGCAAGTTACTATGGGCACTAAATGCTTAGATAATTTTCAAAGTGAAAGTACACATAGGGACATGATTACTGAAATACAGTTGTTTACTGTGCATTCAGCCCCAAAACGTAGCATGAAAGTGGTACTGGACACACACTAACAAATGACTGCACGCATGGCATGTCCCCAGGCATTTAGCATGCATTCAGCACCACCCCCACACTAATTTGTTTGCCACGATTACCCATGGGCGCAGTTACTGCCACCTATTGAGGTGGACTTAAGTGCATCCATGTGAACTGCGACATTGATGGTGAGCGCACGCCAATGACTCCTGCACTAACCGCGATGCTCGGTCACCGCCCACACTCTGCCCCTTACGTCTCAGTCTCCACCCCCAACTCACACTAAGCGGTCAGTACAGGATTTTTAGCACCGCCGCATTTTTAGCTCACGCTTAGTTACTGTGGTGGGCTTGGCGCATGGTTAACCCCATGCTACCTTCTAGTACAGTTTAGTAAACATGCTCTGTAGACTTTGAAAATTTGTGCAAAGTCTACAAGTGAAATAGTACTGTATCTGCTGACTGAGCTATGCAGGCAATGTGAAAATTGCCACCCCAAAACATGTGTGCATTAATATGTGTGTATGTGTAAATCTATATATTATATAATATTTAATTTTTTGCTGTGTTCCGTCTATTGGGGATAGTTATTAAGATGCACTGATGTTGAGGTGCATTATTAATTACTAGAGCCCATTGAATAAAGTGAGGCCTGTGCTAAAATAATGTGCATTATGGTGAATTAACGCACATTAATGTTAGCTCACCTTGGTCATTAGCCACCTATATTTTTAAATTAACAAAAAAATGTTTTCTGTTAATCTTTCTTGTTATGCTTAAAAGGCACCAGAGGTTGTGACCAGCAGATTGCAGGAAATGCATGGCATTAGGAAATCCACTATTTTATGTAATCCTTCTAGTTAGGGGAAGAAAAGTTCCTTTAAAATAGCTGATACTTGCCTCGCTCTAGCTTTGGCTGCTCTCTGACTGCTTGCAGTGCCAGTCAGGGGAACAGAAGAGTATGCTCTTGTTTGTAAGTTTTGCTTATAGGGCTGCCTGGCAGTAGAACATAAGAAATGCCATACTGGGTCAGACCAAGTCCCATCAAGCCCAGTATCCTGTTTCCAACAGTAGCCAATCCAGGTCACAAGTACCTAGTGGGTTCTCAACAAAGCACACAGGTTCCACAATGCTCGTCCCAGGGTAAGCAGTGGATTTCGGGGGTTCTTTTTAATATTGGTTTATGTACCTTTCCCCCAGGAACTTGTCCAAACTTTTTTTTAAACCCAGCTGCACTAACAGGTTTTACTGCATCCTCTGGTAATGAATTCCAGAGTTTGATTGCATGTTGAGTAATAGTCTCAAACTTGATAAATTATTCTTTTTGGGCCCGATTTTCATCTGGGTGATGCTATGCGCCACGTCAGCACATAGCCCACCTGCCCGCCCACCATCCGTCTAACTCCGATTTTCAATGCCGGGGTCAAATGCGGCCCTGGCATTGAAAATCCAGGTCTCGCCGCACAACCTGGAAGACGCAGGAGCTAGCTAGGGAGCACTGATTTTCGATGTTACCCGCTTAGCCCTGCGCCTGAAAGATAGGTGAGGAAAAACCTTGCCTATCTTTAAGGTGCAGAAGGCTAAGCAGGTAGCATCAAAAATCGGTAATACCATTTAGCCCGTTCCTCCACTCTGGAATGACCCTAACAATCCCCGATGCTAACTGCATAGCATCTGGGCGTATTAGGGACTTACCCGGGATTTTTGAAGGGCACTACCCGTGTAGGTGCCTTTCGAAAATTCTGGATAAGGCATTTAACTGGATATAAAGCCAAGCAAATAACATCAAGAGGAGCTATTTCATTAGCTGCTATTTCCCTTTGGAATTTACTCCCTGACTATCTCAGAGTCATCACTGATGCTAAGGATTTTAAAAAGAATCTGAAGACAACTCACATGATTACCCATTTTATTACTGCTTTTGTTGTTCTCCCTTTTTATTTCCTTTTATGTTCATATAGTCAGTTTTGTAAATAAGTTTATTTAATTTAATCCCTGTTTTCTTCTTCCCTGTTTGTTGTAAGATTTTGAACTTCATTGTGAACCACTTTGATTTTAGGAAAAAGCAGTATATAAGTCCTGTTAAATAAATAAGTAAATAAATAAATAAAATAAAATAAATAAATGCCTTTGAAAATTGGGCCCTTTATCTCTTACTTTTAAACAAATTTCTCCTTCAGACTATTGACAGTGCTATTTAGGTATTGTACATGACTACAACAGAATTAGTTTAGCCTATATGAAAGAGTTTTGTCTCTGTCAGGGATGCTGTTTTGTTTGCCTCTTTTACAGCTTTATCCTCACTTACCTTTTCCATTTGAAGCTATCTGTGGCTGAAACAAGATTCTTCTGTCCACATTATAAAATCTTTGGAATATTTTTTAATATATACTTAAGATTTAACTTAACATTATGCACTGTAGTTCACATATTTCTTCCTTTCCCACAGTTTGGAAAATGGTTTCAGACATTATGAAAGTTGAGCGTGACCTGCTCTTTAAATATAGATCATTACCAATATTTCTTCTTTGGGACGGCCATTTTGATTTGTTTGTGTTTTTTTTTGTTTTTCTTTTTGCCAGAAATGCTGCCATTTTTCAATGTCCCTTTTTCTCGTGCCACATGTAATTATAGACATTTTTTTAACGTTGATATGTTGCCTTGTAAAAAAGAGCTAGGAGAAAGCCTGTATTTTGCAAGTATGTTTGTAAATTATAGTATTTTATAATTTGTGCATGTTCTTTTCATGCGTGCCTTTGCTCTGCACAAATTCTAGGCATGTGCATGCTTTTAGGCAAAGTACGCACTTTCACATCAACGCTTGTGCGTTTTGTAAGAGTCCATTTACCAGCGTATGTGGCCACATACATGCAGAAATGACTAACATAGCCCCATTTAGGCACCTACTTTCACACTTAGCGGTATGTTTACTAAAGGTTAACATGCACTAAGTGCTGCAATGGCCCGTAGAGATGAATGGGCATTGAAAGCATTTAATGGGCATTAACTTTATTTAATGCATGGTAACCTTTAGTAAACATGCCCCTTAAAGTAGGTGCCTCCTTAAAAAATTACCCCCGTATGCCTATATATAATTTTCTATGTCTATCCAGTGCATCATTTAAGAAATGGCTCTTTTCATATGTTAAATGAGGTGAAAAGCCTTTCTAAAATCGTCTAAATCTCTTTAAGGTACAAAGAATCAGAATGTATTTTCTTTCTTTCTGTTGTTCAGCTGTACAGAGGTGCCCCCGTTCAGGTCATTAATACTTAGAATATATGGAGAAATGTTCAGACTGGTCACGGGACTTGCAGGTACATTGTACTTCTGGACCTGCAAATGAGTTTAAAAAAGGGAAATGTGGAATATCCCTTTGAAAATATGTGGTGCCACAGGTACCAAGATACCTGCAGAATTTGTATATGCCAACTTCCCACTGTGAACTACACATAGAGCATCAAACAAGTAAATTCCACGTTCATACTTTGTGTGGAAGACCCCTATTCTTCTCCCAATGCTGTCTTTCATATGAAGGAAACTACATGCATTGTGGACTGGCAATGTGATTTCCCGCATGCTGAGGGAGGAAGAATTTTCAAAAGCCATGATCCTGCAGGTAAACACCCGTTTGCCTGTGAAAAAGTCACATGAAAATTGCCTCCGTTCTGTTCAGATCTGGAGGATGTACCTCCAAAAGATATAGAGAGGCCAGCGTTTGTCCAGAGAAAGGCAACTGAAATGATGCAAGGTCTGGGGAAACTGGATGGTTTGAACTGTAGCCTTGCTTTTTCGGTGGCTGTAGGGACGTTTAGAAAATTTGGTGCTAACGTATGTGGGGAGAAACTGGGTATTTGTTAGGCTATTGCTCTTCAAGTACTCGTGGAAAGCCAGGTTGGCATTCAGGCGTGAATCTGGATCCCATAAGCAGTGAAAGCTGAAGAAGAAGGAGTCCAAGCTTGCACCTGGATAAACAAAGACATGAACCTGGAAGATGTAAGTAGTAAAAGCTGGAGTGGAACTGGAATCGGCGCATCCAGAATAGCAATTTCCACAGCTGGGGCCAGAACTGGAATCAGCAAACAGATCACAAAGATAGGACCAAGACTAGAAACAAACTGAAACTTACAGAAGTCAGCAATCAATATAGCAGGTCAGTCTGGGGCTAAGAATATGGCAACAAGGATTCAGCATTCAGAAGGTTAGAGAGCAAGTGGGCTGAATAGCCTGTGGGTTGCTGTGAACAACGTCCTGCTTCCCAACAAACTCTCTTCTTCAACGGAAGATGAGAGATCCCCCCCGAATGGCTCTCAAACCTGAAGGGAAGGCGATTGCCTTAGGAAGAGGAACTTCCCATTAACTGGAGACCTGCTGGGTGGCTTTTGTCAGAACAGTCACAGAGAACACTTGATGGAACAGAGCATCATGACTTACTACCAGGTAGATGACAACGACCCCAATTTTCTCTCAGTTGGGCCTTAAAGGCTGAAAGGCTAGAGTTGACAGCTACTTCTGTGCAAAAAACAGGAGAAGTGCGCCTTCCGCAAAATCAAACTCTCTCCCTCAGCTACTTCTGTGCACCAGGTGCTGGACTCTATTTAAAAAGTTTAATCATAGGCCCCTGAACTGGTGTGGATGGTCTGAATATAGATGGCCTAGTCTTCATCTTCCTCTCTACCTTTTCCACAATGTACCCTTCAATGGCACCTAAGGGGAACTAAAGAGATACATCCATTTTGTCTTTCCCTAGGGTGAATATCCGTGACTGCATCTTGTTTAGGTGGCTTTTTCTTCAAACACTGCCTTGCAAACAGCTAAATATCACTGATTGAGAAATCAAAGCTGCCATGGGTCACCGAAAAATTAACCACTCACAGCTTCAATGAGACTTGCAGCAGGATCCAAGAGACTCCCTCAGGAGCCCTCTGTCTCTCCACCTGGATACAATAAGCCACTCTTTTCTGCAACCAACAATCCCTTTTAATTAAGCCACAATCAGTCCCTAATTTATAGAGGGGTTGCCTTGAGGGCTATGCGATGCAGTCTTTTTCTATATTGTTTTTGGTTGCTCCGTGTCTCTAGCTGGTCTGGTGGCTAGGACTTTTGTCCTAGAACTCCAAGGCTGACCCCACTGTTCAATCCCATGCCAGGCCTTGTCCTAACAGTGTTAGATTGTTGGTCTTCTAAGAACCAAAGAGAAAGATAACAAGGCATAAAATGGTCTAGCAGCGAACATGGAGAAGGCCAGTTAGTAGTTGTAGGAAAAGGGCTGCCACAGTGGAGGGAGGAGACTATTGCTGGGTTGTTCATGGATGTGGAAGAATCTGAACCAGACTGAATGGACCAATCCAATCTTTATTTGGTATCAGTTGCTGTTTTAAATTAAGAATTGCGATTTTCAGCAATAGCATTGTCACCTATGTACTTTGGACCGTTACAAGGCGTACGCAGTGCTGCACAAGTTCATATAGAAGATAGGCCCTGCTCATTAGAGCTTACAGTCTAATCAAGACAGACCATACAATACAAGAGAAACAAGGGGTTCAAATAGGAAAAGGAGAACAAGGAATTAGGATCTAAAAGAGGTGAGCTTTTAGCATGGATTTGAAAAGGGGGAGAGAGGAGACCTGACTAATAGATTCAGATAGTTTGTTCCAGGCATAAGGAGCAGCAAGGTGAAAAGATCGAAGACTGGAGTTGACTTTGGAAGAAAAGGGTATAGAGAGGAGAAAGTCCAGAGGAAGAGCGGAGTTCACGAGGAGGGCTATAGGGAGAGAGGAAAGATAGCGAGGGGCAGTAGAGTGAATGCATTTATAGGTCAGAAGAAGTTTGAATTGGATACAGAAATGGAAGGGAAGCCAATGAAGTGATTGAAAAAGAGTGAATTGTTCCATTCAGTCTGGTTTAGATGAGCAACCCAGCAACAGTCTCCTCTCTCCTCTGTGTCAGCCCTTTCCCTATTTATTTATTTATTTAGCAAGCACTTGTATACCGCTCCTTCCAGCGATCAGAAGCGGGAATGATTATATAGAAACAGCTGTCGAATCAAGACAGAGAAATTATGTCATATACATATAGATTCGCAATGTAAGCACGGCACATAGAAACTTATCTACTACTTATCAATGGTGAAAAGAATTTACATATGTACATTTTTACATAGAAAGTTTTCTGGGTCGCAGCGTAGGTAGTTTTCCTCATGTGGATTTAGTACAGGTTGAAATGACTTTGAAATAGGTGCGTCTTGAGTTTTTTTCTAAAGTCTGGTAGGTCTTTGCTGGCTCGAAGCTCGGGCGGCAGTTGGTTCCATAGTGTTGGTGCTACGTATGAGAAAGCCCTGTTACTAGTGCTGACATTGACAGATCTTATATTAGTTGGAATGTGGAGGGTGTTGGAGTTGATGGTTCTCCTGTTTCTGTTGATGGGTTGCAAGTTGATTAGGGTGGCGAGGAATGATGGTGCTGTGCTGTGGATGAGTTTGAAGGTTGTTGTTAGTATTTTGTATTTTGTGCGAGCTGTTATGGGGAGCCAGTGCAACTCAATTAGTACTGGTGTAATGTGATCAGTAAGACTCTTTCTCATAATGATCCTGGCAGCTACATTTTGTGCCATTTGCAGGATGTTTAGGGTTTTCTTAGGCAGCCCTTGGTAAATGGCGTTGCAATAGTCAAAATGTGGCATGATGAGTGCTTGAGCGACGGATCTGAAGTCGTGGGGATCAATGATGTTCCGTATAGGTTGTAGAACTCTCAGTTTGTGGAAAACTGCCCTGTTGGTTTTGCGGAGGTGTTTCTCCATTGTTAGGTCGCTGTCAAATGTTACTCCTAGATATTTTATTTCTTTCTTCGTTTGGTAGGTATTATTGCATAGAGTTATTGTTGTAGGGGGGTCAAAATTTGCTTTTTTGGAGATATACATCACCTCAGTTTTCTTATGGTTGATTGCCATGCTGCTTTGTTGTAACCAGTTTTGCATCTCACCTAGGCATGTTTCGAGTAGGCTGTAGTCCGGGTTATCAGTGTCGAGTTGTGTGTATAGCATAATATCGTCGGCATAAATGTGATAGTTGATTTTGCGCTGAGTGAAAATTTTGCATAGAGGTTACATATATACGTTGAAGAGGAGTGCTGAGAGAGCAGAACCTTGTGGTATACCTTGTTTTTGGGGGAACGCTTCCGCTTTATCTCCATTAAACTGCACTTGTTGCATTCTATTTGAGATGTATGATGTGAACCACTTTAGGGGGGTTCCCGATATTCCTATTGATTTGATCCTGTTTATGAGGGTTCCATGGTTTACTGTATCGAAAGCAGCTGAGATGTCGATGAATAAGAGTATATACATTTTCTTTTTGTTTTCCAGGCCCTTGAGTAGGTTGTTAAGTAGAACTAGTAATAGGGTTTCTACCCCATGATGTTGTCTAAAGCCGTTATGCTGGTCATCAAGGGGGGCACTGTCGTTCAGGTGGTCTTGGAGTTGTAGTAGGACCGCTTCCCTACAGCTACTAACTGACCTTCACCATGTCCTCTGCTAGACCATTTTATGCCTTGTTTTCTTTCTCTTTGGTTCTTACAAGACCAACATGAAACATCTGTCCTTATATTTTATTGCTACTAAGTCGGGCCTTTATTTTAGTTGTCCCTCGGATAGAAATTGTCTCCCAGTAACCTTTTGACCTTCTCAGATCACTGCCAAAGATTTTATAGGCAAGGAAATATTTTGTACAGGCTACAGACAGAAAGGTTAAAAAACTGCCAAGGTGATTCAGCAGGATCCACAAGGGATTATAATACACACACATGCACAAAAAACCAATATGATGGGAGTGTTTGTCCAACAGCATTCCTGATCTGAACTGAGGATTACACACCCATGTGTACGTGTGCAGCTAGTTCCTCTTTGCTCAGGAACACTCTAGTGCAGAAAAGTGTTTTGGGTGATGCAAGATATTTTCATCACCTTATTTCACTGGGATAAGCTTTTTTGCACAAAAAGACTTAAAGCAACTTTATTAGTTTGGTATGTGTAGCAATTAAGTTATCTCAGTTTGAACTGCAGTTTTAAAATAAATTCATGTAAAACGAAAGTTGGTGACATTCTACCAAAAAAGGAAACAATTTATAATTGATAACAATATGGCCAATTTGTTTGGAAAGCCCTGGGCTTAGATTTTTAGGAACTTTATATTAGTGTTATTATTAAAAACCTTTTATATACAGTCAAACCTCGGTTTGCATTTGCCCCGGTTTTCATACGCTTCAGTTTTCAACGTCTTTTTTGACTGAGATTTTGTCCCGGTTCTCATACATCGCTTCGGTTTTCAACGTCTTTTTTGACTGAGATTTTGTCCCGGTTCTCGTACATCGCCTCGGTTTTCGTAAAGTACAGTACTGTAACTACATACACCCTTGCGCTGCACACCGGTCTGTATAAACTGCCGGAACGCCCCCCCGGTCCCGGCAGCACTGCCCCCCAGACTCACCGATCGCCAGCGTGATGAGAAGCGAAAGCCAGCTGAGCACGTAAATGAAACACATCCTCGAGCCTGGTCAGAGTCAGAGAGGCAAGGATTGCGCAGAGAGGAAGGCCCAGATCTCGTCCACCGCCTGCCCGTTCTCTAGAGCGCCCCCTCAGGCTCAGAGGTAGCAGGGAAGAAAAGCTGTCAACGTAAGCAGGAGATGTTACATGAATGTGGGAGGCAGTTCTTTTTCTTGCAGGGTACGTCTGAAGCTATATCATTAAGATTTTCTGCCATTCTGAAGCATTGAGCAGATAATGTAAAGGTATTTTAATGGGCTGAATCCAATGTGATTCCGAAGAGAGCTGGGCTTGTCAGCTTGTCAGGGGTGGCTAAGGCCAGATGTTAACATACTGTACTGTACAGTACTGTACTTAGCTTGCTTTCAGTGATGTTAAATGTTCATTTATCCATTTCATTAGTCATTTATATTTATTTCTCATTGTTTTCTGTATGTAAAAATATAGTTATTCTCTATAAAATGTATTTTTTGTGAATGTTTTTGGGTGTCTGGAACGGATTAATTGGATTTACATTATTTCTTATGGGAAATATTGCTTCAGTTTTCATACGTTTCGGTTTTAGTCTGACTTTTTCGAACGGATTAATCATGAAAACCGAGGTTTGACTGTATTTACTTTAGTTTAATAGTTTAGTTTTTGTTGAAAATGAGTGAAAGTAAGGAAATGGGCGTGGCAAATAATGGCATGATATTTGCCACAACCCTGGTTTAAAAACAACTGAATACGTAAATAAATCTGCTAATGAACCAAATGCTGAAACCCCAACTTGTTTTTGAAATAAAGAAAGGAACAGAGTAATCCCACCTCTTCCCTCCCTTCTTCCCTCCAAGATAGGAGCACAGTGACAATGCAGCTCTTAATGCAAATTCACCTAATGACACCTCTATGGGATTCCTTACTGGAGCGCACATTAGAATTTGCGTCCCAGTGTTAACTGCCAGGGAGATGCTGTTCAGGCTCACGACAGCTAACACAGAGGCTTTCCAGTTAAGGTGCATTTGTTTTGGAAGTGCAAAATCTTATCTGGCTTTGCTAAAAGGAGCTCAGCTGGTAGCTCCTTCAGTAGCTCAGCTGGTAGAGCGGAGGACTGTAGAGGGAAGAGGAGCAATCCTTACCAGTGGAAGATCATGCCAAACAAATGTGATTGACTTATTTGACTAAACAACTAGATCCGAGATCATGCGATGGATGTGATATACCTAGATTTCAGCAAAGCCTTCGATACTGTTCCTCATAGGAGGTTTATCAATAAACTGGGCAGCCTGGGAATAGGTCCCAAGGTGGTGAACTGGATCAGAAATTGGTTGACTGACAGACAACAGAAGGTGGTGGTAAACGGAACTCACTCAGAAGAAAGGAAGGTGCGTAGTGGCGTGCCTCAGGGATCTGTCCTGGGACTAGTACTGTTCAATGTATTTGTGAGTGATATTGTAGAAGGACTGAATGGAAAAGTCTGCCTTTTTGCAGATGATATGAAAATTTGCAACAGAGTGGACACTTCTAAGGGAGTGGACAACATGAAGAAAGATCTAAAAAACTGGAAAAATGATCTAATGCTTGGCGGTTAAGATTTAATGCGAAGAAGTGCAGAGTCATGCACTTGGGATGCAGAAATCCAAAGGAATTGTATGTGATAGGGGGAGAGAGGTTGATGTGCATAGACCAGGAGAGGGACTGCAGAATGCTAGTGTCTGAGGATCTCAAGGTGGTAAAATAGTGCAAGTAGGCAGTAGCCAAAGCCAGAAGGATAATGGGCTGCATACAGAGAGGAATAACCAGCAGAAAGGAGGCGGTACTAATGCCGCTGTTCAAGTCATTGGTGAGGCCTCACTTGGAGTATTGTGTTCAGTTTTGGAGACCATATCTCACAAAGGATATAAAAAGGCTTGAAATAGTTAAGATCAAGGCGACCAAAATGATTTGGAGCCTGCTCCAGAAGACATATGAGAAGAGACTTGAAGACCTAAATATGTAAATCCTAGAGGACAGGAGGGACAGGGGAGAAGGCATAAGGTGAAGCTGGAAGGCAACAAACTTAAAAGCAAGACCAGGAAATACTTGTTCACTGAAAGGGTGGTGGATGCTTGGAATGCCCTCCCAATGGAGGTGCTGGGGGGGGCAATAATACAATGATGGAATTCAAGATAACATGGGACAGATACAGTGGATCCCTTTATAGCAAGAGGATGAAGTCAAAGCAAACTTAAATATCTTTTATACTTCAATAAATAAAGGGGGACAGCAGGTACAACGTTAAACACAGGTATAGAGGGACGTAACTTGCATGGAGCTGAAGTTACAACCACTCTAGCAGACTAGATGGACCATACTGGTTTTTATCTGCCGTCATATATTATGTTACTATGTAAATGTTGGTGTGCAGATGGAAAGCTGTTGTCTTCAGATTGATTGGGTTATAAAGCCATAAAAAAAATTGCCAGATAAAATAAGACTTCTCAGGTGCTGTTTTGTGCCTTGTGAGTATTTATAGAAATAGCGGGTGTGCTCAGAATACAAGGAAACAGAATTAGAGATTATTTTTCAAGCATGATTTCCAAGTCAGTGGGACTAGTATTTTATTGCTGGAGGTATTCTATACCAAAACACGAAACAATTTTAAATTCTTGTGTAGAGAGCGGCTTCTACATGAAGGATCCCAGTGATACCCTTTACAAAGCTTTCTCTGTTCTGTTGGCTTATGTAACTACTATAATTCTGTTCATAAATGGATTTATATGCCTATTCTGCCTTAGACAGTAGCACAGAATCTCCCCCCCCCCCCCCCGAAGTAGTATTTTATATGAACAGATAATAGTATCGTAGCATAGAAAGTGTCTGTGTATAAATAGTAATGCACTACTCATTGCAAGGTAACTTGATAAAAAGTGAAATTCAGACTGAGCATTGCTTGATAGAAAGGGTGATAAGCCTGGCAGAAACTGTAATATGTTATAGAAGTCAATGTACACAATGACAGTAATATAGCAGCAACTGTGATCTTGTATGATAGGAAAATATGCACATTCGGCATTGTTCAAACATCTACATGACCATTACAGCTATCTAGTTTACCCATATGAAGTAAAATTTTAGAAGGGACGTCTAGGAAGAATCTGGGAGGTCTGAATCACCACGTTCAAAATACCAAGGCAGTAGTGAAGGGAGGTTCATGTAAGTACTTTCTGAAATCGCACCATCTCCACCCCAAAGGCTGCACATCCTTGCAAGTGGTTCTGGAGATGGGCCTGTGCATATAGCAAGGTCAGGTACGTGCACAGTTGCGGGTCATTTTAGAAATATGAATGTCCCTGAAATGCGCAGCTGCAGAAAGGGATACATTTTATTTATTTAGCTGTATTTATATCCCGCTTTTCACCGGATCAAAGCGGTCAATTGGGGGATACATTTAACACGAGGGGATATGAGACACACACACACTAATACATACAGGGAACATGGGCAATGGAGGGTTAAGTGGTTTGCCCAAGACCACAAGGAGTGCCTATAGGACTAGAAATCCCAGTCCCTCCGGGTATGTTTACTAAAGGGCAGTAAGGGAGCTGCGGATAATGAGCATTAACGGCAGTGATAAGGTGTTTCCGTGCATTAAAGGCCGGGGCGGGGAATAGGCGGTCAGGCAGTAAGGGTGCTAGGCTCCACTTATTGTTCGCTAAGAGGACATCTGGCGTTAAGGTGACACGCATTCACCGTAATGCCCGAAAACGGCTGTTACCTTAACGCAGGATAAGGGAGCCCCAGTGAAAGTCACATTAAAGCTGATGGATGGAAAGAAAGGTAGGAGCTGATGGACTGGACAGATCCAGAGGCATCCTACGTGGCAGTCAGTAAGTGGGATGAGCATGTGGGAGGCAGGTGTACTGATGTAGTGAGGGGTGCCCACGGAATATGCTGTAATGTCAGTGTGTCACATAGGATAGGGAAGTAGTGTCCCTGGAAGAGCCAGAATTGCCACGATATGTGCATCAAAAGGATGACGGAGCAGGAGTGGCGTTAGGGCTCCCACTCCACCTCTTTTCCCCTTACCGCTGCGGGCCCTTCTGACGGTCATTGAGGCAGCATTATCGGTGCTTTCCATGGCATTAACCGCTCACGGGTGCTGTTAACATGAGTTAGTTGCACACTGGCTCCCTTACCGCCCTTTAGTAAACATGCCCCATAGTTATGCGAGCTGAGGTATTTCACAGTGCGGGCATCTAAGCTATAATACATGCACGTCCCAGCAGGCCATTTCTGATCTGCAGACATGCAGCATCGAGGCAAGACAATGAATGGACTGTCAAGTATCATGAAGGGTTTTTTGACCCAGTGAAATTTACTATGTCAATGAGAGTAGCTTTCGCTCTTTTATTTGGTAGCTGGCATCGCGGCTTTTAAATGGAGCCGCAGGGGGAAGCCCCGCACATGCAGGACTGTTCGCGATTCTGATCCCACGGGGCTAGACGTGCTCCGTGGGATCAGAATCGCAATCCCCTTTGTGCATCCAGTTCAGACCGGACGCACAGAGGGGATCTATGTGCGGGACAGAATCGGGCCCATAACATATAAGTTGGCTCCCTGAAAATGCATGAATAACTTTAAAAGGATAATTTATTTATTTAGGGCAGTGTTTCTCAAACTAGTCCTTGTGTACCTCCTTGCCAGTCTGATTTTGAAGATACCCACAATGAATATGTATGAGATGGATTTGCATGCATATTGACTGTGGATATCCTAAACACCAGACTGGCTAGGGGGTATACCAGGACTAGTTTGAGAAACACTGATTTAGGGGATAATTTTATAAAGGTTTCCCCATATGTAAAGTAGGTTATGCACACAGAAAAGGCCGTTTACTAAATTCTGTTGACATATACATGCATAAAATTATGCATGCCAAAACATCATGTGTACTTTATGCAGACTCTATGTAGATGTTTCCTGAGGCCTAGGTTGAGCTGAGCGAAGGTGGAATTGATTTATGGGTACACATATAGAATAATGCAACAATTTACACTATCTTCAGATCAGGTATAAATTTAGGCATGTGACTTGGTGCACTATTGGATCTGGTTCTCTGTATATATTGTATAAAGGTACTTAAAGCTACGTTGCTTTAATAAAATAGGTACTTTTGGTACCTTGAACCTAAGCACCCTGTTATAAGTTTCCCCTGTCATTTTTTGGACTGATCTAAGATGGCGTTCTGATGAAATGCTCCAGCGGGATGCTCTGAGGCTCCTCTGTTCACAGCAGTAGCTTTTGTTCCAGTCATGGACAAAAGAAAGGGGAAGGGGAAAGCTGTACTCCTGGATGGTGCCTCTTTTCGGCATTTGACCCTGGATCCTTTCTGCGTTTCCCTTGGCCCTTCAGCAGCTGCTTCCCAGGACTGGCCTGTTGGGCATGCAATGGACAGCAGTGAGGGGGCTTTGCTGAGCCCTATTGCACACACATCACCTCCAAGACACAGAAGTGTTCGGTCTACAGGAGGGTTGGAGGATTCCTGGACCGAAGAGGTTACGGGAGTCTCCCTATCCTGGAGGCTTTCCTGTTGCTGCATCCTGCCCTCTTGTTGAAGGTAACTCTGAGGAGAGTTTGGTTCCTCCCCGACGAACTGTAAGTGAGATCGCACAGGGGAAGGGAGAGTCTACTTCTGGGCTGTTCATGTGAGAGGTTGTAAAGCTGGGTGTTGTGACTATGGAGTTGCTCTGGAACGCTATACAAGGGTTCAGCTCCTCATTGCAAGTTTATTCTTTGTGTTTTGTGGGTGATTTATCAATTGTATCTCAGGCTGTGGTTGAACAAGCATAGGTGATGGAACAACTGACTGTAAGATGTGATACCATGGAGCCTCAGGTTAACGCTTCTCAAATCCTGGGAGAGACTCTGTTCAAGGACAGAAATCTAATCCATCGTCGGATGGAATACTTGGAGAACGAAGTTAGAACGAACAATCTCAGATTTCTGAACTTTCCTAAGTCCCCCATTCTCTCTCCTTTAGATATGGTTAAAAATATGTAACTGAAGTCCTTGGCATGTCGTCTAAGTTACTTCCTTCTTTAGTAAGGGCACATTACTTGTCACTTGGAGGAAATATCCTTTCAGGTGAACGAGGGAACTCTGTGGGGGACAACCTTACAGAATTTCTTGAGTCCTCACTTTGATAGTAGCATTCGCGCTAGGGTTTGACCATAATACTGTGTTTAGAATGTATTTCCGTAATATAAATAAGTTGTTTCTTGGTTCTAAAGTAAGAATATTTCCTGATTTATCAAGATTTATGCAAAAAAGGTGCCATGAATTCCCAGCCCTGCAGCCTAGGGTTTTGGCCCTTGGTCTCAGTTTTGCTTTACGTTTTCCTTGTATATGTGTTCACTCAGAGGGGAAAAACTTTTTGTATTTTGAACCGAGACAGTTTTCTGATTTTCTTTTGGCAAACGAGTAGATTAGAGTCCATATTGCTGCCCCAGGGGCAACACTGTAGGGTCCATTGGGAGAGTTTCTGTTGTTGGGGGGAGGGGGGTTGCTGACTATATATATTATTTCCTAAACTTTATATCATGACTTGGATCTGTTTTCCTCTCATTGTGATCTAATGGGTTATGTACTGTACTCTTGTGAAGCCAAGAGCTTATTTTCTTGTTTTATTTGTTTTTCTGAATTTCTGATTCACTTTGTTTTTCTGAAGTGTATAATTGAATTTTCTTTAAAAAAAGAAAAAAAAGTTTCTCCTATCATTTATGCCCTTGGAGATAAACCCAGAAATTATCCATTCTGAGGCTGAATTCTATCATTTGATGGATAATTATGAATGCTGCCTCAAGCCATACTTCATCTAAAAAATGGATAACCTTGGTTGTTTAACAATTTAAATAGCCAAAGTTACCCAAGCCCTACATTTAAAAAATGATCAAATGCTTGTGTAGTTAGCTCCCCTGCTACCAACTGCATAAGTGCGTTTAAATATCAATCTAAAAATGTCACAATACTTATCCAGCTTAAATTTCTTCCTAGCATTAGATGGAATTTCTCATATCAAAACTCCTACCACTGAAAGCTGCAGTAAGTGCAGATAAGCCCCTGATACAAACCATATTTTGCCAGTCCTACTGATCAGTATAGGTACTGAATCACAAATAGAATAAGAAATATTAGTTCTGATAATCCAGGTGCCAGTCACTAAACAAAAAAAACATAAAAGATCAAAACAACATCATTCAAATCATATTGGCTAGTCAAAGAACCAAAAATTACAAGAAGACCTGTTTACTGAAGGGCAGTAAGCTCCAGCTTACTATATGTAGTGCTTTTCTAATCTGCACTACCCTGATACCACAAGTTAATAAATCCTGTGGTGATACAACCAAACAACTGCAGCTGGGAACATCATGTATTCCAGGAAACAATAGTTCAGGAAGTGCCACGTGCATTTTTTACACGTGTTTACTTAGAGACCTGTAGGTGCTGGGGGTCAATAAATGTACCATTGCTATCTTTCTTCAGATCACAGCAACAGTTACTTCAGTTTCTCACATATAGCTAATTCTTCTTTTAAAACCTGATGTGTTTAGTATGCTGCTTTTGAAGTCTGCTGTGCATCTAGTAAGGGAAATGGCAGGATATGGAAGAGAATTTGTAAAGAAATTTGCCCAAGTAGATAAGTTATCTGGTTAAATGCACCAGAAGGAAAGTTACGCATCCCTCATTTGCTATAAAAGTATGCACATTTTGTGCCATGGGAAAAAGGGGAAACGTTAGGGTGATAAGAGTTGTCATGTAATTTCAGTTTGAAATTTCTGGGCACTTTTTTACTGCATGAATTTTGTATCTGCTGTGACACAACTGCAAAGTCCATGGGAATTTTGTAAGAGTGTCTCTGTCAGCCCTGAATTGTCAATGGAGAAACTCCATATAGTTTTCCCCTTTATATATAAGCTGTCAGATTCACAGGTATATGGTTCATGGGCCTGCTAGCTGCCTGCAAAGTTTCAAAATTATCCCCATGAAAACTAGGTGGTACATGCATCCAAACCCATGATGTACATAGCTGGTATGTTCCTTCCATACCAGCTGCTAAGCTCTAGAATCTCCTCTTCTGCGTCAGAGACCCCTGTGCTTTTTCTCAATCATTCTTGAATTCCATGCATCCACAACCTTTTCCATTAAAAAATATTGCCTTAGATTACTCCTGAGTCTACCTCCTTTCATCTTCATCTTATGGCCCCTTGATTCTAGAGCTTCTCTTCCATTGAAAGAGGCCTTCCTCCTGTGTGTTTATGCAATTGAGGCTTTTGAATGTCTCTAACATATCTGCCCTCTCTTGCCATTCTTCCACTGATGCTTTATGATGTAGTGCCATGAGATTATCACTAGGGGGCATCGGCACCATTTTGGAGTGGGACCCCATGCAGAGCAGGAGTGAGTGGACCTGGCTTGTGTTCCCACTGAACATCAACGATTCCAGTAAGCCCAAGAAGCTGGGGGGGGGGGGGCACTTTTTTACTTTTTGTATTGGCGGGGCCTCAATGTGCTGCTTTAGGGGGAGCAGCTGGGGAGGATCCCCAACATCAACATCTGCATCCTATTCCTGGGGATCCCCAACATTTTCATCTGCTCCGGACAGCAGGTACGTATTCATGCCTGGGGGCAGGATAAATTATGGTAAATTATTATATATGAGAGAAAGATAATAAAATATTACTTGCAGTGGTTCTTACTCTCTTTAATCATATTTGATTTGATTTGATTCTTTACAATTTATCCCATTTTATTGGACCCATAGGACACCCAACACAGTTTGCAACATATAAAAAATAGTACCTAGTTATAACAAATTAAATATACTAATCTCAGAGTTTTCTCCTGTTAATATTTATTTTATTTATTTATTTATTTATTTACATTCTCTTATATACCGCGCTATTCTGCATCAGTGCGGTTTACATTGAACAAACTAAAATTAATAATTAATAATAAAGTAGAAAATTCAGAAATGAAAGGATGGTGAAAAAGAAATACCTATATGGCACATTTGGTATTTAGTATGTACTTATGAATTTTATTTTAAGGTCCAAAATGTTTAGATTACATAATCATTGTAACGTTTTAAACTTTAGCTAGAATCTGGAAGACTCTAAAATATAATTATGTAATGTGGTTCTATATTAACACAACTTCAGAAGTAACATCGTCTAGTCAGGACTACAATATCATCTTTGGGCTGTGGGTGAACATATTCATAAGAACATAAGAAATGCCATACTGGGTCAGACCAAGGTCCATCAAGCCCAGTATCCTGTTTCCAAAAGTGGCCAATCTAGGTCACAAGTACCTAGCAGTTTCCCCAAAAGACACACAGGTTCCACAATGCTTGTATTGTGACCAACAGTGGATTTCCCAGGTCCTCTTTAATAATGGTTTAAAGACCTTTCTTCCAGGAACGTTTGCAAACCTTTTTTAAACCTAGCTACACTAACAGCTTTTACTACATCCTCCGGTAACAAATTCCAAAGTTTGATTACAGGTTCTTTATCTTTATCAAACACTTGATATACCGCCCTAGTAGACAATGCCTCAGAGCGGTTTACAATATCTATATAATTTAAAAAAAAATTAAAGGAATGGCAGAGTTTTGGCAGGACAGAAGAGGACAGAAATCAGAGATGGTCAAGAAGGTCTAGAGCAGCGATGGCGAACCTGTGGCACGCGAAAGCCTTGCAGCTGGCACGCGGGAAGGTCCGCAAAAAAGAAAAAGCTGGCTCTGACTGCTGCCGCGGACGCGGCAAGGGCAGAATGCAATGTCCCGCGGGGCCCCCTCCGCTCGCTAAGCCCCTCTGCAAGGGCTTTCAGATTCGCGAGGGAGAGCGTCTCCCTCGCGTCTCTGTTAAGCCCGCAGGGGCTAATGGGAAATTTCCCATCAGCCCCTTCGAGGGACTGATGGGAAATTTCCCATTAGCCCCTGCGGGCTTAACAGAGACGCGAGGGAGACGCTCTCCCTCGCGAATCTGAAAGCCCTTGCAGAGGGGGCCCCGCGGGACATTGCATTCTGCCGTGGCAGCGGCAGCAGCCAGAGCCAGCTTTTTTTTTTTTTAAATTTGCCAGGGGGGGGGGTGGGTTAGGACTTCTAATGGGCTAGGGGGGGGGTTAGGACTTCTAATGGGCTGGGGGGGGGTTAGGACTGCTAATAGGCTAGGAGGTGTTAGGACTGCTAATGGGCTAGGAGGGGGGGGGTAGGACTGCTAATGGGCTAGGGGGGGTTAGGACTTCTAATGGGCTAGGAGGGGGGTAGGACTGCTAATGGGCTAGGGGGGGTTAGGACTGCTAATGGGCTGGGGGGGGTTAGTACTGCTAATGGGCTAGGGGGGGTTAGGACTGCTAATGGGCGGGCGGGCGGGCGGGCGGTAGGACTGCTAATGGGCTGGGGGGGTAGGACTGCTAATGGGCTGTGGGCTGATGGCTGACTGGAAATGGGGTGATGGGGGTTAGGACTGGTAATGGGCTATGGGGGGGTTAGGACTGCTAACGGGCGCGGGCGGGCGGTAGGACTGCTAACGGGCTGGGGGGTTTAGGACTGCTAATGGGCTGGGGGGGTAGGACTGCTAATGGGCTGTGGGCTGATGGGGGCTGTCTGGAAATGGGGTGATGGGGGTTAGGACTGGAAATTGGCAAGGGGGGGGGTTAGGACTGCTAATGGGCTATGGGGGGGGTTAGGACTGCTAATGGGCGGGGCGGGCGGTAGGACTGCTAATGGGCTGGGGGGTTAGGACTGCTAATGGGCGGGCGGGGGGGTAGGACTGCTAAGGGGCTGGGGGGGTAGGACTGCTAATGGGCTATGGGGGGGGGTTAGGACTGCTAATGGGCTATGGGGGTGTTAGGACTGCTAATGGGCTAGGGGGGGGGGTTAGGACTGGTAATGGGCTGTGGGCTGATGGGGGCTGTCTGGAAATGGGGTGATGAGGGGTTAGGACTGGTAATGGGCTATGGGGGGGTTAGGACTGGTAATGGGCTTTGGGCTGATTGGGGCTGTCTGGAAATGGGGTGATGGGGGGTTAGGACTGGTAATGGGTTATAGGGGGGCTTAAACTGAAAATGGGGTGATGGGGGTTTAGGACTGGAAGTGGGTTGATGGGGGGCTAGGACTGGTATTGGGTTTGGGGGTTGCTAGGACTGGAAATGGGCTGATGGGGGGCTAGGACTGGAACTGGGCTGATGCAGGGACTAGACGGGAATGGCTGCTGGGTGAGGCTGGAACTAGAAGGGAGCTGATGTTGGGGGAGGATTAGAATGGGATGGGGCTGGGAGAGTAAAATGGAGAGGGGAAAAATATTTTGTGTGGGAGGGATAAAAAATCTACAATTGGCCGGGTATTGGGAGAGTAAGTGGGGATTGAGGATGGAGGGGTAAAATTTGAGTGGATGAAATAGGAATGAGGAAAGAGCAAAAGGAGAAAGATTAGTATGTTAAAGTGGATGTAGAGAGAGAGAATGGAAAAAAAAACTAGAAGAGAGAAGAAAGGACAAATGGACAGCAGATGATGGAGAGTTAGCAGAAAACATGAAGAAACCAGAAGAAAGTGGCTGGAGCAATTGCAACTGTGTAACTGAGCTGAGGTATTCTGTTTATGTAATTCCTTTTTGACATTGCCACTTGTTCTCTTTCCCCAGTAGGTCATGTATTGTTATTCTCTGAAATGTATTGGTTTAATATTTGCAGTGTTGCCTTTTGATACGTATGGTATGGTGCTTTGTGAGTCCTGGTAGTGCTGTTAGGATACGGCGGGTTTGCTATTGGTTCTAAATGGGCAGTGTTTGTAGTAGTTCCTAATGTGCCTGGCGGTTGGCACTGGATTATAGTAATGTAGAAATCTTTTAGTCTGTCTTTATCCATACACTCATTAAGAGACATGTTTACTAAAAGTTAGTGTATGTTAGCATTATGCAAATATTTATGCAAATTGACGTGCTGGCACTTTGAGGAAATTCTTTGGTTTTGTGCGGCAGTTTGGGCACTCGGGCTCAAAAAGGTTAGCCATCACTGGTCTAGAGGGTGTCTCAGGTCAGAGGAGAAGGGGGGGGGGGTGGCAGGTGACTTGCTGAGAACTGCTGTGGGAGAGGTCAAAGGCAAAATGAAAAAGGTTGAGTAAAAACATATTTTCTCTTACAAGTCTTACATTGTAGCTTCATTGCGTGTCCTTTAGTCTTTCTACTTTTTGATGGCATAAACAACTGATCTACGTTTACCCGTGCCACTCCATTCATTAATTTATAGACTTCTATCATATCTCCCCTCAGCCATCTCATTTTCAAGTTAAAGAGCCCCAACCTTTTAAGCCTCTCCATCCTCTTTACCATTTTTGTCACTCTTCTCTGTACCTTTTCTAATTCTGCTATATCCTTTTTAAGATGTGGTGACCAGAACTGCACACAATATTCAAGGTGCAGTCGCACCATGGAATGATACAGAGGCATTATAATATCCTTGGTTTTATTCTCCATTCCTTTCCTTATGATTTCTAGCTTTCTATGTGTTTTCTTGGCAGCTGCTGCATACTGGATGGAGGGTTTCAACGTATAAATCTTTTTCCTGGGTGGTGGCTTCTAAGGTGATGCCTTGCATCATGTAACCATAATTTTGGTTGTTCTTTCCTAGATGCATAACTTTGCACTTGTTCACATTAAATTTAATTTGCCATTTGGATATCCAGTCTTCCAATTAATCAAGGTCCTCTTGCAATTTTTCACAATTCTCTTACATTGTAACAACTTTTTAATAATTTTGTGTCATCTGCCGATTTAATCATCTCACTCATTATGCCCATTTCCAGATCATTTATGAATATGTTAAAAAGCAGTAGGCCCAGCACAGATCACTGGGGTACTCCACTATTCAGCTTTCTCCATTGAGAAAATTGGCCATTTATCCCTACTCTCTGCTTTCTCATATTTCAGTTCTTTCAACACCCTTGAATGTATGCCATCTGGTCCAGGTGATTTGCTACTCTTCAGTTTATCAAATAGTTGTAATACATCTTCCTGGTTTATCTATATTTCTTTCAACTCTTCCGATGCATCGCCTTTCAATACTATTTCAGTCATGGGTAACTTCCCTACATCTTCAGTAAAGACCAAAGCAAAGAATTCATTCAGTCTTTCCACTATGGCCTTGTCCCCTCTTAGTGCCCCTTTTACCCCTCTATCATCTAATGGTCCAACTGACTCACAGGTTTTTTGCTACAAATTACTTGAAAAAGTTTTTATTATGCGTTTTTGCTTCCACGGCCAGCTTTTTTCAAATTCTCTCTTTGCCTGCCTTATCAGTGCCCTGCATCTAACTTGCCAGTGCTTATGTTGTTTTCAGTTTTCATCATTTGGCTCCTTTTTCCATTTCCTGAAAGATACTTTTTTGGCTACAACAGTCTCTCTGACCTCACCTTTAAACCATGCTGGCAGTTTTTTGGAATACAGCTGGTCTGGGCTTCCAAGATAGTATTTTTAAACAGCACCTATGCTGGATGTAGATCTTTAACCTTTGCAGCTGCCATGATTCTCCCACATGCTTTTGGACGAATACTGAAGGGACCTCTGGTGGCTGAGATGAATAGAGGCATAGGAGTGATGTCATTGAAACCTGATCTTTTCCTTGGTTCTTTGTTTCCACAAATCTGCTGGTAGGGGAACACAACCCACTTGTCTGGACTGGTCTAGCAGGGCTCAAGGAAAGGACATTAACTGGTAAGTAAAATGTCACTTTTTGCAGAATTTCTGCTAGTATTTTATAAAGACACATAGGCATCTATGGGGCCCTTTTATTAAAAGGCACTATGGTGTTGCATCTAATGCACCGATTGCGCTCAAAATCATAGAGCATTAGGTGCAAAAGCACCACATTAACTGTCAGGATCTTGAAAAGCATATGCCCAGCAGTTAACATGGTGCACCCTGCCCTAATTCGGCCTAAAATTAGCATAGCTGAACTTAACTCTACCTATGAAAGTGGCGGTAGGTGCACCCATGCTAATGCATGCCTTGCAGTTACCACGAGGCACACTATAAGATGCTCACCTCACCTACTCTATACCCTAACCTCCACCCCCTTACCACCCCAATTCACAGAGTACAGTTAGCACAGAAATTGGGCTACGCTAACTGTGCTGGCCGCACGCTAATGGTTACTGTGGGTGACAACATGGTGTTAGCGCATCCTGTAACCCGCGCTAATCGCATAACGCCTTTTAGTAAAAGGTCCCCTATGGGGCATGTTTACTAAGCTGTACTAACGGTTAGCAGAGGCTATTTGTAACTAGGTCCCATGGTATTCAATTGGATCTAGTTACAAATAGCCCGTGGTAACCATTAGCCCAGCTTAGTAAACATGCCCCTATGTATTGTTATAAAAACAGGTGCCGGCGTCAGACACTAGCACATCCGCAGCAGCAAATGGAAGTGCTCCTGCCGCTGTGATACCGCTAACAATGAGGCAGGATCGGGCACCCTTAAAGCTTGTGTGTCCGAGCCTGCCTCACTGTCTAACTGGCCGGTGCCAGCTCAGAATTCCCATAGGAGTGATCGTCAAAATATATCTCTTTAAATATAAGAAGGCCCAGGATTATTCTGGTGGCAGGGCCGAAATTTAATTGTATAGTAGCAGTGTTCAGCTGCTATCCAAATAATTTATCAGTTTAGAAGGACAGCACAAACAACAAGATAAGTTTGTAAATGTGTGTTTCATAGTAAGCTCCTTGTAGATGTGTGAGTTATAATGTAAACTGCTTTGATTTAATGAGAAGGCAGTATAGAAAAACTGTTAAATAAATAAATAAATAAGATAATTCATTTGTTTAAATTTATGGCCATATATTCAATGGTCCTACCTAAACAGATAGGGCTGATGAATATCGCACACAAAATAAGTGCATAAGTGGCTGTTATTTCTTTGAATATTGACCCTCTTATCTGTGCAAGTGATGCTGATCACTAGAAGACCATTGTTGGAATTTTTAGTAATAGAAAAGGAAAAAAGCTGTGTTAAGTGCTTGAGTTTAGAATGCTTGGATGGAGTCATCTTTGTGGATTCTTTTAATGGCACGCTGTGAAAGGGAAGTACTTCACTTGGAACCGATGACAACTTTCCATGTCTCATGGATTCTGCCAGTTCCTTACATCCTTGCGGGTGCACCTTACATAGCTGGAGACATGTCTTTTTTACAACACAGTTGGCTATCAAACAGTTCCCCAACAAAGTAAATATACTGAAAGGTTACTAGATTGTCCCAGGATTGAGCAAAACATTAGGGATGAAAAGCCATTTTATTAAATTGGTGAGACTGTTAAAATGGCTTTAAATCATGCAAAATCCAGTTAATTAGCGGGTATAATGTAAAGATCATGGACCTGGGAACAGCTTGTGGGTATAATTGTGACTTATGTCACTTTGAGATAGATAGCCATGAAAATGAGTCTTACTTGCATACGGGGGACCTCTTGAAATACAAGGGCCTGTAAACTCACTGTGCGAAAGAAGAGCCTGGCCATCTGCTTTCAGTCATACCTCACCAAGAAAACCCAGGAGCTGGCTCACCAGGAGTTAGCATTGACTCGACGACACAGATTGCATTGCAGTATTGAAAAGTCCTTTTACAAAATCCCTGGAATAAATAGATCATATAGTTACAAAATTATGAACAGGCAGTTCCGTATTTCTATTCAGTTAACTACCATTATGAATTACAGTCTCCTGTTCTGGAGAAGTTTTTCTTCTTTATGAAGAAAACGATGGAAATATTTCCTGATTACTGGTGGATAAGGTGAATTTTGCAAACACTAGAAAAAGTAAATGCTGTAAATTTAGGACTCTTTAAATTGTAAGCTGCCTGGTGGAATGTGTGCTTTTTTAAAAATATATACACCGGTAAACACAATTTTTGTCACAGGCCCACTCTGACCTGTTTTATATGTAATATTTCCCATTGTTTACAAATATGGTATCAGAATTTTTCTGTCACCCATACTTCAGGAGATATCATCTAGTAAAGTGTGTACATTACTGTAAATTAGCCGTTACAGTTTTGTTTCAGTAAACAAAGGTTGAATATGAAAAATTCCATTATAATTATTAATCTCCAGGAACAAGCAGGAATGAGTCTTCACATATGGGTACGTCGATACCGACGGAGCCTGCGTGGGAACGCTCCCCAGCTTCCCAAAAAAGGAAAGCTTTTGGGAGCATCCCACAGCTCCTGCGCGCTGCGTTCCCGCCTTTCCTAACCGCCTCTCCCCAGTTCTTCTTTGCCGCGGAGCCAGCAGGTCGTGTTCCTGTCACTGCTGAAGAAGTTCTTTGTTTTATTTTATTTCTTTGGTCGCGCGTCTGCCTCCCCCGACTTCGGACCGGTATCGCCGTTTTTTTCTTTCTTTTCTAAAAAAAAAAAAAAAAAAAAAAACCAACATATTTTTCCCTCACTTAGTGTGTTTTTCTTCTTTTGGGCCTTAGGCCTCACAAAGAATTTTTCCTCATGGAAAAACCAGCCTCCGGGTTTAAAAAATGCACTAAGTGCAGCGGTACTATTTCTGTTACCGACACCCATGAATGGTGTCTTAAATGTTTGGGTCCTGAATACTCCATTTTGGATTGTTCGTCCTGCTCTTTGATGTCTAAACGAGGTTTACAGAACCGAGCAGCCAAGCTCCATGTGCTGTTTCCCTCTGATGCAGCTTCAGTGGCATCGACGTCTTCCAGGGCTGCTTCTTCCTCCCATGGATCTCAGGTAACCAAACATAAATCCAGCTGGTCCTCGAAGGGTAGATCTCCTTCCAAGCATCGAGATGCCTCCGGGCTTGCCCTCGAGGATCCTGCACCAGCAAAACAACCCCGGCGGGAAGCTCCGGCTTCCAAAGCTCCACCTATGGGGTTACAGGTTGACATCGATGGCACGGCCTCGACCGATCACCTGTTAGAATGCTCTGGGGTACCGGTGCAATCTTCCGGTACCGAATTCCAGGCATTCATGGCGTCGATGGATCAGAATGTTCTGTCCATGCAGCAGGCTATCTCGGCCTTTATTCAAGCTGCGACGCCGCTGATACCACAACGAACTCCGTTGTCGGTATCAGCTCCGGTACCGACACCAGCGCTGGTACCGGTACCGACTGCATCGACATCAACCAGGATGCCGACTGCATCGACATCGACCAGGATGCCGACTGCATCGACATCGACCAGGATGCCGACTGCATCGACATCGACCAGGATGCCGACTGCATCGACATCGACCAGGATGCCGACTGCAGCGGTTCCCTGTCCAGGGATGCTCATCGGTACCGAACCGGTACCGATGACGCCCGATGTCGATACCACTCGATACGCGTATCGAGCTTTAGAAGAGCACCCTGACAGGCGATACTTTGATTCCTCTGAAGAATCGGATACATCGGAGGACTTTGCTGAAGTATCCATAGCCCTTCCTGAAGAGCCTTCTTCTCCAAAAAGAAGAATGTCTCCTCCAGAGGACTTGTCCTTTCAAGACTTCATAAAAGAAGTGGCTAAAGGACTTTCCATTTCAGTAGCCTCTGAATCAGAGCCTAGAGCTAAAAAATTGGATATTTTAGGTTATTCTAAGGCTCCTAAGGAGGCAGTCACCTTGCCAATTCATGAGATTCTTTATGATCACATGATTGACTTATGGAAGACTCCTCTCACTACCTCTCCTCATTCTCGTAGATTGGACACTATGTACCGTGTCCCTCCTTGTCCTGGTTTTCATAAAACACAGCTTCCTCACCATTCTATTGTGGTGCAGTCAGCCATGAAAAGGATAAAGAGTGCAAAAAGACACTCCTCTGCTCCTCCAGGAAGAGAATGCAGGACCTTGGATGCTTTTGGTAGAAAAATCTTCCAAGCCAGTATGCTCATTGCCAGAATCAACTCCTATAGTCTTTATATGGGTATGTTTCTGAAAGAAGTTGCAGATAAACTGCACACTTTCCTCCCTTTTCTTCCAGAGGATAAAAGGGAGGAATTCCTTATTTGGCTTAAGCATACTCAAGATATTTCAAAGTTTTCCAACCGTGCAGCTTTTGACTCCTTTGAAGGTGCTAGCAGAGCTTCGGCCATTGCCATAGCTGCTCGCAGAATTGCTTGGCTCCAGGCTTCTGATCTAGAATCTTGGGTCCAGGATGGTTTAGGAAATCTTCCCTGTACAGGTGAAAACCTGTTTGGCAAAGAATGGCAAATAAAAGCCACTCAAATGGATGCAGAAAACGCTGCTCTGGATAGACTTTCAAAGTCAACCTCCATTCCTGCCAAGAAAAAACCTTTCAAGAAGTCTTTTTTCAAAAAAGGCAGATTCCCTTCTGCTTCTGGCCAACAATCATCTACAGGTCGCTTTGCTACTAAGCGTCAGCAACCTAAACAGTCCAGGCCTAAGTCTACAGGGGCTGCTGCAACCCAGCAGACCCAGCCTCCTCAGGGTTTTTGACTTGATGCTAGAGAACTTAGCCTTTCTGGCTCTAAAACAGCCAGAACCTCTCACCATTCCAGGAAGGTTAGCTCATTTTGCTCCCAGATGGGAGCAAATTACAGCAGAGCAGTGGACCCTCTCTATCATAAGGGAGGGCTACAAGCTTCATTTCTCAAACCTTCCTCCTCACACCATGGTGAGACACTTCAATTCTCCAACATCTCTTCTCGACCTTCTAGGTCAGGAGGTGGCTACCCTTCTTGCCCAAGGGGCAATAGAAGAAGTACCTCTTCTTCAACAAGGGTCAGGGTTTTACTCCCCCTACTTTCTGATCCCAAAGAAAACAGGGGGCTACAGACCCATATTAGATCTCAAGGAATTGAACAAATTTCTATGCAAGGAGAAATTCAAGATGCTTTCTCTGGGCACTCTCCTTCCATACCTTCAGAGTCAGGATTGGCTTTGTTCTCTAGATCTCAAGGATGCGTACACACATGTCCTCATCCATCCTTCTCACAGAAGGTTCCTCCGTTTTCTTTTCCAAGGAAAGCATTTCCAATACAGGGTGCTTCCTTTCGGTCTGGCCTCTGCTCCAAGAGTGTTCACCAAATGCATGGCAGTAGTAGCTGCATTTCTACGCACTCTGGGAATATTTGTATTCCCATACCTGGACGACTGGCTCATCCGAGCTCCATCTCAGTCAGAGGCCCAGACTTCCCTGGACTGCACAAGGCGCATTCTGCAGTATCTGGGACTGGTGGTAAACCTCCCAAAGTCCCAGCTCACCCCTACTCAGTCTCTAGAGTTCATAGGGGTCTGGTTAGATACTACCACTGCAAGGGCCTATCTTCCTCAGGCCCGTTGCCTACGCCTAGTGCAGTTAGCCTCCCAGATTCAGTCAAAGAGTCATTTAACTGCCCGGGAGATGCTGCAACTGCTAGGCCACATGGCATCCACAGTGCATGTGGTCCCCTATGCTCGCCTTCACATGAGAGCAGCTCAATGGACTTTGTCCACCCAGTGGACTCAAGCATCAGGGGCTCTGTCAGACAAAATAGCAACCTCCAGGTGCCTCCTTTGGTCTCTCCAGTGGTGGAAGTCCACCCAAAATCTGTTGCTGGGGTCCCCCTTTCAACAGTTGTTGCCCCAGGCAACCCTCACAACAGATACCTACCAAAAAGGTTGGGGAGCTCATCTGCAAGACCTCTCCACTCAAGGCACTTGGTCTCCGCAGGAGACCTCCCTACATATCAACCACTTGGAGCTCCGAGCAGTTTTCTTAGCTCTCAAGGTCTTCCATACCCTGCTCAGCTACAAGACAGTCCTCATTCATACGGACAATCAAGTAGCCATGTTTTACATAAACAAGCAAGGAGGAACTGGCTCTCTGTCGCTTTGCAACGAAGCTTTAAGATTGTGGGCCTTCGCCAGAGAGCATCAAATCCATCTCCTGGCCGTATACCTTCCAGGAATCCAAAACATTTGGGCAGACAGACTCAGTCGAGTTCTGCTTCCACACGAATGGTCCCTGCACATGGACCAGGTACTCAGAATCTTCCAAGAAAGGGGAACCCCGGACATAGACCTCTTTGCAAGTCCATGGAATGCCAAACTTCCCCGGTTCTTTTCCAGAATTCCGTGTCAGGGAGTTCAGGCCAAGGATGCCTTCCTCCTTCACTGGGGTCAAGGCTTCCTATATGCCTTTCCACCCATTCCCTTGATTCCCAAGACTCTGTTCAAGCTCCAGAGGGATCAAGGATCTATGATCCTCATAGCTCCACGCTGGCCACGCCAAGTGTGGTACCCTCTACTTCTGCATCTCTCTCAAGCCCCCTCCCTGGACTTGGGAGCTGCTCCAGACCTTCTGTCCCAGGAGAAGGGGACTTTGTGGCACCCAAACCCCCAGTCCCTTCACCTCAGAGCTTGGTTACTGAAGGCCTAGACCTTCAGGATTGGAATCTTTCTCAGCAAGTGAAGGATATCCTCCATGCTTCCAGAAAACCTTCTACTAGACGTTCCTATGCTTTTAAATGGAAAAGGTTTGCCATTTGGTGTACTGAGAAGGGTCTTGACCCTCTAGCACTACCTTTGAATTCTCTATTGGAATATCTCCTGCATCTCTCCAATGCAGGCCTTAAGTCGAATTCAGTAAGAGTCCATTTGAGTGCTATTGCAGCATCCCTTAAGCCTATCAGTGGACAACCTATTTCCTCTCATCCTCTTATTGCAAGATTCATGAGAGGCCTAACTTTAACTAAACCTCCCATTAGACCTCCTCCGGTGGCATGAGACTTAAATCTGGTTCTTGGTCAGCTTATGAAGCCACCTTTTGAACCCTTAGCCACCACCTCCTTGAAATTTCTTTCCTGGAAGGTTATTTTCCTCATTGCAGTCACCTCAGCTCGCCGCATCAGTGAACTGCAGGCCTTAGTGGCTAATCCACCTTATACAAGGTTTCATCATGATAAGGTAGTCCTTAGGACCAATCCACACTTTATGCCTAAAGTGGTCTCACCTTTTCATCTTAATCAAGAGGTGTATTTACCTGTCTTCTTTCCAGGTCCTCATGCATCAAGTGCAGAGAGGAATCTTCATACTCTGGATTGTAAGAGAGCTCTTGCCTTTTACTTACAAAGGACACAGCAACATAGAAAGTCTTCTCAACTCTTTGTTGCTTTTGATCCCTCTCATTTGGGACTTCCAGTCTCTAAAAGGACACTGTCCAATTGGATTGCTCAGTGTATTTCTTTCGCCTACCAGAGTAAGAACCTTTCTCTGGAGAGCCATGTCACAGCTCATAATGTGAGGGCCATGGCCACCTCTATGGCTCATCTAAATTTTGTGTCGATCGACCAGATCTGTCAAGTGGCCACCTGGGCCTCGGTTCATACCTTCACAGCCCATTACTGCTTGGACAAGGACTCCCGCCGAGATGCCTTGTTTGGTCAGGCTGTTCTCAAACACCTGTTCCATTCTTAATCAACTCCTGCCCTCCTCCTCGGAATGGATGCCTGAGATCCATAAGAGGAGGTAGAGCCCTTCCCAGGGTCTCCTAACCTTGGGGATCTCCTAGGCATCTCTAGCTAGGGAGTCCCCATATGTGAAGACTCATTCCTGCTTGTTCCTGGAGATAGCACAGTTACTTACCTTTAACAGGTGATCTCTGGGAACAGCAGGAATAAGTCTTCACAACCCACCCACCTCCCCTAGGAGTTGTATCTCTCTATCTATCTTTCCTTTCCTCTCTCTCTCTTTGTCTCAGCTTAAAACTCGAACTGAGGAGAGACGGTTAGGAAAGGTGGGAAGGCAGCGCGCAGGCGCTGTGGGATGCTCCCAAAAGCTTTCCTTTTTTGGGAAGCTGGGGAGCGTTCCCGCGCAGGCTCCGTCGGTACCGACATACCCATATGTGAAGACTTATTCCTGCTGTTCCCAGAGATCACCTGTTACAGGTAAGTAACTGTGCTTTAGATGTTGTCAGCCACAACCAAAAATGCTGAGTCATGTAGTTATAATATAATTAATTAACCGGGCCCCTTGCCGTACTGGTCCTGCTGATACAAGCAGAAAATGCTGAGTCATGTATTGGTATGCTTTCTGTCACCGTCAGCGATTGTGGTTTGTATTGTTTAAAAAAAACAGAATCTGAATGGATGTGAGTTTGCGTTAATCTATTTCATAAACAGCAGTTGGTTAATAAATATTACGGTTATCACTTATAGTTGTTTAACAATGCCTCGAAAGTGTGTTAATCGTCCAGATTCATTTTGCTACATTTGTGGTGAGGTTACTTTTAAGAAGCAGAGAAGATGTTTTACTCTGCTTGTTAAGACATGTTATAAGCTGTACTTTGGATGTCAAGCCGGTGACCAGGACAAAGATTGGGCGCCTCACGTCTTCTGTATTACCTGTGTCAGACTTCTAACAGTTGGGTAAAGGGTGTTTGACACATGAATTTTGCTGTTCCAATGATCTGGAGGGAACCAAGAGATCACTTGACAGATTGCTACTTTTGCCTTACAAACATTGCAGGCATTACTTCAAAATCGAAACACACTGTAAATTACCCAAATTTACCATCTGCCATGAGGCCTGAGCCTCACTGTCAAGAATTGCCGGTGCCAAAACCTCCAGAAAATCTTACAGTGAATGAGGATGAAGAAGAAGAAGAACAACCAATGAATGCTGATGATGTTGACGATGATGCTGTAATGCAGGATCCAAGCTTTGAAGCATCCGGTTCCTCTTCTGAACCACATTTACTGGACCAAGGCGATTTGAATGATCTCGTCAGAGATTTGAATCTTTCAAAGCAACAAGCAGAACTGTTAGGGTCACGATTGAAAGGATGCAATCTTCTTTAGAAAGAAACCAAAGTGTGCACTTTTAGAAATAGGCATACTGAGTTTGTGGATTACTTTGCCTTTGAAGATGGAATTGCTTTTTGTTGTGAAGTTAAATCCCTGATGGAAACACTTTGTCCGGATTATAGAACAGAGGATTGGCGACTATTTATCGATTCTTCTAAATGTAGCCTAAAAGCTGTGCTTATCCACAACGGAAATATTTTACCATCAGTTCCAGTAGCTCATGTGGCCAATATAAAAGAAACTTAAAGCAGTATGCATCTCCTGCTAACAAATATCAAATATGAAGAACACAAGTGGAATATTTGTGGCAATTTAAAAGTAATTGCTCTCTTGCTTGGACAACAGCTTGGTTGGACAAAGTATTGTTGCTTTCTGTATGAGTGGGACAGCAGGGACAGGAAAACTCATTACATCCGGAAACAGTGGCCAAAGAGAACATCACTAGTCCTAGGCCAGAAAAATGTTGTACATGACCCACTTGTGGAGCCGAATAAAGTATATCTACCTCCACTCCATATAAAGTTGGGTCTTATGAAGAACTTTGTAAAAGCCATGGATAGAAGTGGACTTGGATTTGAATATCTAAGAAAGACATTTCCACGAATCAGTGAGGCGAAGACCAAATAAGGGATCTTTGTAGGACTTGATATTAGAAAACTGATGAAAGATGAAAACTTTGACGGTCAGTTGAATGAAACTGAAAGAGCTGCATGGGAGTCCTTTAAGACTGTTTGCTGCGACTTCTTGGGAAATAACAAGGCAGACAACTACGCAGAATCAGTGGATACTCTACTGAAATCTTACCAGAAACTGGGATGTAACATGTCTTTGAAAATGTACTTCTTGCATTCACACCTGGATTTTTTTCCTGCAAATCTAGGAGCAGTCAGCAATGAACATGGGGAAAGGTTTCATCAGGATATTTCGGTAATGGAAAATAGGTACCAGGGCAAGTGGAGCTCCAGTATGCTTGCAGACTATTGTTGGAACCTTAAGAGAGATGTTCTTGAGGCGCAATACAGCAGAAAATCATATACAACTACCTTTTAGGAGACATTACGTTACAATATACATCTATATACATCTAATGTAAATATGAGCAACATAGTCTAAATTTAAACTACATGTCACTCAAAAATGTTACGTGATGGAGAATTTCTAAGTACATATCCAAGTTCGCAACCAAAAACAGTACCAGAATCAGCCATTTTCATTTCTGTGACAGAAAATGTTTTGGATTTTGTTTACCAGTGTTATGTGTCTGTAAGTAAAGATCTGATTTGTTTTGCCTTTATAACTTAACTGTCTCCAAAATTTAACAAATTGTGTGTAACAAAAGGATCCTTTTACTAAAGAGCACTAGGTTTTTACACTTAGCCACATTTCACGCAAAAACTAACATGTTAATTGCAAAGCCTCTGCGTTACCTGTAAGGGGAATTACCAGAATATTCCTGGCAGTTACTGCGGGGGTGCATACTGTAACGCACAGCATGGTTGACATGGGTACACTTAACGCCACCCACTGAGGTGTCGATAAGTGCACCCGTGCTAATTGCAATATTGACAGCGAGTGCAGTTTTCTCCTACACTTACTGTAATGTGGTCTCCATGACCCTAACCTGCCCGTTTCCTGCCCCATCACACACAATTTGCAGCTACCACAGAATTTATCGCACAGTTTGTCATGCCCCTATGGTAACAGTTACCGTGGATACAAGCAAACAGTTCCCGTGAGCTAAATTGCACAATAACTGCATAGCGCACTTTAGAAAAAGAGCCCCAAAGTATCATAAATGTCAGTCCAGTTGCTTCCTATCGGCATTATTTCATGTATTTTGTATTTAGAGATTGGTTTCATTTTGAATATGGGTTTTAAAGAAATAGCTCAGCATAGGAAACTTGGTTGAAATTAAAGATACACATTTGTTAGTGTGCATTTCGTTTGTTCAGTGGCGTAAGTTACAATGATGGGCCCTCAGGCAATATTTTTCTGGGGGATCCCATTGTTGCGGTAGTGGAACGCCCCCCCCCCCCCTTCGTGCGGCACCATCCCATACAGTGGCAGCAGCAGCAACACACCACACTTAATTTGTTATGTTTGTCGCGCTGCTTCACTCTGTTTGCTGCGGCTGTGCCCCAAAAGGGTCGAAGTCTCACGATGTGGATGTTATCGCGAGACTTCAGCCCGGTGAGGAACAACCGCAGGGCCCGCAACAGACCTACAAGAGCAAAGCAGTGCAACAAACATGATAAAGTAAGTTTGCTGCGCTGCTGCCATCTTGTGGGCCCCCTTGCTGCCTGGGTCCCCCAGAATTGTAGGGGTTGCTTGGGCAGAGTTTACGCCAATGGGTTTGTTATTTCTTTAAAAAAATGAGTGCATGCAAAATCAATTTAATTTACATGAACCAATGCATTACATGCATTTAAATGTTCTGATGCATGTTTTAAATGTTTTATTAAAACTAATGCGTGAAATAAACTGAAAAACTGTTCAGTAAGCAGGGGGAGAGAAAAAAAGGCCATACATATTGAAAATAAACAGAACATTTTTACCCTCTGCACATCCTTAGTTGAAATGCTTCCCCAAATGCACCAAAAACATAATGCCATGCGCCTTTTCAAGGAGAAAGCTATACATTAGAAGTTTGATCCTTTATAATTAAGGAGTTAGTTCCAGGTATTATATTCCTAGCTAGTCTTTCCTGTTTTCCAGGGTATGTGAGAGTGATTCTTGCAAATTTTTTGAAAATGTGGTTGAGCCCTACCCAGATTATTTATTTAACAGTTTTTTTTATACTGCTTTATCATTTCGTCAAAGCAGTTTACTTTGTAACTTAAACTTGATAACGTACATTAAACAGAGACATTGATAACTTGGATTCTTCTGAAGCAATAGAGGGTTAAGTGACTTGCCCAAGGCCACAAGGAGTGCTAGTGGGAATTGAACCTTGATCTTTTGGTTCCCAAGTCAGTTCTCTAACTGTTAGGCTAAGTTGGTAGATGCAACTCCTGGTTTTGTTAACTTCTCCATTTTACCTCCCCATGCTTTTCAATTTAAAATGCCCTTGGCCTTGGTAGGTAGTGAGCACTTTTTCAATATATAACAAGGCCGATGTACTAACAAGCAGAAATGGTCATAAAATTGCAAAAGAGCTGCTGCAATGCAAAACTATGCAGAGCAACTCATCAACTATTTGAATATTGTAGTACTATGTGCAAAGTTGCATTTGTAGTTCTAGTACTGAAAAATAAAAACGATACTTAACATCAGATGTAATTATCCTTTTCTGAAATTTTCTGTTGCAAGACTTGCATGCAGTTTTTCTACCAGGCTTATTTGCATATAACTCCCAGTAGCAAAATGACACATGTACAGCCCACTTTTTGCATTTATTTTATTAATTTACAGACTTTTATATACCGCGCTATTCGACATCAGTGCGGTTTGCATGAAACAGAAACTTATACGGTGCAGGGGACTGTTCCGTATTTACAATAAACAGGTGCTTAAAACTTGGATAAACTGGGGTAACTATTTACATATAGGCTTCATATCAGGTCTAGGACGCATAGGACGTCTAGGTCAGAAAAGGGATGACCAAGTCAGGACATTCCAAATTTCCCAGGTATTTTACACAAAGTTTGCTGAACGCAGAGTTTTTTATAAAGTATATCCATGTGTGTATCCGCTGGAACATAGTGCCGATTTTGTAACTTACACAGATATTTGCTAGGTTTACAAAATTTAACATTTACAAGTGTAAAAACTACCTGTATATGACGAGCCAATTAAGAAGAAGAATTCTGCACAGCAAATTGTTAGCTTTTCGAGATGATTTTTAAGGCCAGTACTCATTTGTATAGCGCTACAAGGCGTACACAGCACTGCACATATAGGCTAGCGAGATAAATACAGTTGCCCCGCACTCGCTTCTAGAAATCCCAAGTCTAAACAAGCAATTACTTCACATTTATGCTTGATTCATAGGAGGTGCATGTACTTCCACTTGTAAACTGTGAAGTGCATGCATAGTTTAAAAAGTCTGCACATACCACACTCAGAACACGACCCTTGAAATCTGCACACGATGCAGATATACACAGGAGTGGCTTTTCTAAAACTGCTACTTGCCTATTTACAAGGGTGGATTGCCCTGTCGGTGAACTGGGCATCCCTTGGTGGACCAGTGCTATAAACAAATAGTAACTCTCCTCCGAGACTCTGTCCTCTGAAAGGCTCAGCTTGCTTGCAGGCCACACTATAGAGATAGCTGCCAGTTCATGAACTCCTATTCCTTTAAGAGGGCATACTGCTGCTGGAATTTGTGTACACGATTTGAAGCAGAGGCTTGCAGCAATAGCATCCGAGCCTAGAGCAGCAGAGATTGCAACATCAGAAGGCGAGAGAGACTCGGGGGAGAGGATCGGCTGGGGACAGAATCCTCATGACCAGGCCGATTTGGTCACAATCCGCCTCTGTTCATGTTTGCCCATTTTTAAACTAGCTTTTTACATGTGCTAATACTATTTAACCCTTCTAAAAAGTTGTACACATTAGTATATCATTAATTTATCTTCCTTGTTCTTTCTCATTGTCTTTCTGTCATCTCTTTCCTTATTATTTGATTCACTCTTTATTCATTTTCTTGAAGGATTGTTCCATACTCTCATACTGCACACAGAGTAATTTGCATTATGCTTACTCATTTTTTTAGCTATGACCTTTTTTTTTACTATTAAAAATGTAGTCCTTTTTTTGAATGAAAGGAAACCTCCATTTCATAATGGAACTTCTATTTCCCTAGTTAATACATTAACTGTAGACAGTAGGGGCTCCACTTTGCAAAGTCAGGCGATGACACTATGGATAAATTTGGTCAGATACCATCCCACCACAAGGCGATGACACACTTATAGTCTCAGCATATTGCCAGTGGGTTTCCAGTGGTGCAGTGACCTCTGTTTCTTTTTATAAGCGAGTCACCCTCTCCATGGTTGAGATTGTCATTTCAGACGAGTTCATTTAGATGCTGAGAAGTATAGAGGGTGACTGAGAGATAGAAAAAAAAGGATTACGTGTGTGGGAAATGTTTGGGTTGAATAGCCCTTAAAAGTATCTTTCATTATCACCAACCCCATTTGTTACCGGTAACAGAGGTTGTAGTGATTATTGTGTATAGACAGCTCATGAAGTTAGTCTGTTTCTCTTCCTTTCACAGTGGGTAAGCCTCACAAATGTAATTACTGTGGGCGGAGCTACAAGCAGCGAAGTTCATTGGAGGAGCACAAGGAACGCTGTCACAACTATCTGCAGAATGTTGGTATGGAGACTTCTGGGCAAGCTATGACTCATCATGGTGAGTGCGGATGACGGTTGAGAATCTCCATTACTTGGCAGAAATTCTCAAAATGTTTTTCATTCTGATTTATTTCTCTTCTATTTACTCTGAAATTTTAGTGCAAAATATTTCCGGTATTAGCTGACTAGGAAATTCAGTATGCATCTGCTTATAGAAAGTGTAATGAAAAAGAACATTTGTCTTTAAACTGAGAACTCATTTTACAGTGTAGCCAAGTCACTGATTGGGTAATGTCTTCCAACAATACAACATATACTTCTGCCTATACTTTCTTTGGCATCATTACTCATAGATGTACGCTAGCATCTTTAATATACATTATTGGTAAATAGGTCCCATTGCATAAAATATAAGCTGCAGTAAGTCACGCACCTTAATGTGTATTAATGCCTTGTAGTAATTCTATCCTGCTTTGACAAGTTTTTAACTGTATAATTGTCCTTTGCCTCTCACTTTATTCTTCACAGGTAGCACAGTTCAGAATTTGATATACT
Organism: Ichthyophis bannanicus; assembly: GCA_033557465.1. Classification (NCBI taxonomy): domain Eukaryota; kingdom Metazoa; phylum Chordata; class Amphibia; order Gymnophiona; family Ichthyophiidae; genus Ichthyophis; species Ichthyophis bannanicus. The sequence continues at coordinate 427,774,473 of CM066036.1, forward strand.
GAAAGTTTCCCATCCTGGTGAACTATGGTTTATGGTTTAATTATCACTTTTAGTACCCACAAACTGGTTTACAATAAATTTAAAAAAAATAGAAAATAATGCCATGACAAGATAAGAAAAAAAACAAAAAAAGAAGACAGAAAACTAAAGGAAAATAATGCCAGACAGAATTCACGATACTAGTATAACTGCCGAAGGCAATCAAACTTCTCACTAAGCCCACTAAGTGCCAAAAGCCTTTTGAAAAAGGTATGTTTTAAGGAGGCCCTAAATTTCTTGTAAGTAGGTTTGGTGCAAAGGCCCAAGAGAAGGTTATTTCAGAGGACAGGAGCTGTACTAAAGAATGCAGATGATCTAATGGATTCTAAATGAGCATAAGAGACTCGCAGCAAAGTTAATCTATGGTCATGGATAGATCTCAGCACCTGGCCTGTAGTATGTGAAATAGTTAAAGAAGTCAAACAAGTTGGTGCACCTGTATAAAAAGCTTTATGGGCTAGAAGTAGAAGCTCGAATTGAATGTGAAAATGAACTGGTAACCAATGGTATTGCTTCAAGAGGGGAGAGACTTGATTGAAATTACAAGCATGAGCCAAAATCCTTATAGCAGTATTGTGGAGAGATTAAAGGCGCTTTAGTTCTTTAGAAGACATACCAGCTTAAACACTATTACAGTAGTCTAAATATGAAGTGAATAAGGCATAAGACAGGGTGCTGAGTGCAGGGATATCTAGGAATGGATGTAAGCTACAAAACTGGTGAAGCACTGGAAAAATAGACCTCAACACTTTGGACACCTGTTTCTCAAACAAGAGTTCTGAGTCAAAGATAACCCCAAAATACTTGACCGAAATGATACTGAAATCGGGGAATCACGAAATGACTTGTACTCTGCCATGTTCTGAGAATCAGGCAGGAGGGAATAGCTTATTTTACAGACATATATAGATTGGAATTATCTAAGTGACTTGCTGGTCACTTGCACGATATTGCCAATATGATGATCATATTTTCTTATAAAATTAGTTCATGGCTAAAAGTGAGTATGTGTGATGCAAATAGATGCATATTTGCAGAGTAGGCATGCTCGAGGGAGTTTGAGCAGAATCATGATTCATATGTATATTTTATAAAATACTTTATGCCTCCTGAGTAGACATAGATGTCTGCATCTTCAATGTAACTTGATTTCTGCAGGATTTATGGTTGTATTTTATAAAGACAATTAGGCAAAAAATTAGCACCTTTCTGCTCAGTTAACCAGGGCTTGCCCCAGAGTTGGTTCAAGGTGTTGGTGCCCTAGGCAGACCTTAAGCCTTATAACCCACTTCCCTCCAGCTATCAGAATCTATTGTTTAGCTTTGAATGCCCTGCTCTTTGCTGCCCCACCCCATCTCCAGAAGCTGCCGTCCCTCCTGACCATCTTGTTTGCCTGACGGTTGTGCCAGCCTTGCAGTTAACCTGTTAAAAAATTATACCTTAAAGTATATAGCAATTATTAGCGAGTTTCAAACACTCATAATAGGACACTTCACACGAGTATGCCATTTGGTTCAAAGACAATAGTAGTCTCTTTTAACGTTTCTCTTTTTTGATAAGAAATTCTTGACTGATATAAAATGTGAAAATTAGCTCAGCTCAAATGCTCTTATTCCTCATGAATTAGAGTCATCGAATGATCCTAGTTAAGAAAAATAGTCAAGATTGCCATAGTGGGACCCCGTATCCATGACGAGATTCTGTAACAGTAATTTAACAGTGAAATGTTACTTTTGTGTTTGATGACTATGGGGTACTGTGACTATGTTTACTAAAGAGCATTAAGGGCACACCGGTTAGCAGGCGGTAACGGCAGCAGTCATCGTGTGGTAAAAGCCGGGTCAGGCAGTAAGCATTCCGGCGGTAAGGTCGCTTGGTTCCACTTATCGGGCACTAACAGGACTTTGGGCGTTAAGATGTTAGTGTAGCTGGGTTTAAAAAAGGTTTGGAAAGTTCCTGGAGGAAAGGTCCATAAACCATTATTAAAAGGGACATGGGATATCACTTCTTGACCCAATACAAGAATTAAGGAACCTGTGTCTTTTGGGGAAACTGCTAGGGACTTATGACCTAGATTGTCCACTGTTGGAAACAGGATACTGGGCTTGATGGACCTTGGTCTGACCCAGTATGGCATATCTTATGTTCTTATGTCTGAAAATGGCAGTCACCTTAACGCAGGATAAGGGAGCCCCGGTGAAAGTCACATTTTAGGTGATGCATGGAAGGAAAGGTAACAGCTGATGGACCTGTCAGAGCCATATGTATCCTACGTGCCAGTCAGTAAGTGAGATGAGCATATGGGAGGCAGTTTTACTGTATCAGTGAGGGGTGCCCACGTAATATGCTGCAATGACAGTGTGTGGCATAGGACTGGGAAGAAGTGTCCCCCCGGGGGAGCCAGCATCGTCACGATGTGGGCATCAAAAAGGATGACCGAGCAGAAGTGGTAATGTGCAGATCACTCACAGGAGAAGTGGAAGTGATACATCCAGATGCTTAAACTGTTCCTGTGTGGACCATGGTATAGCAGCTGACAGCTGGCTGTACATAACGGGCATATGCTGACAGATGGGCTGAAGAATGGATGGCGGTAAATGAGATTGCAGTATGGCTTAGCTGCCCTGATGTATTTGATGTAACTGCATAAATGCAGTTGTAGTGTGTGTGAAAAAAGTGTAGCTGTGCTATGGGGAAGTCCCAATACCAGCTATTTGGGTATGACAGCTGTGTTAGTTTTTTCTAACTACCATACAGTCTTCCTGACACATGTGCATACTACAACTGGACAAGTGTCTCTCATATTGGCCATATCATGCAAGTAGGGACGTGTGATGATCCCTGCAGGTGGCCATCCAAGGAGTGGGATTGCCTGCATTTACTGCATACATATGATGGAGCCAAAGATGTTCCATCACAGTTATGATAAACTATTCCAATCATGTACAACTCATGTGTCATACATCTACATGGTGAACATGTCTGAACTTTTACAATGGGCAACAGCAGAGCCAATAGAGTTATGCTGTTAGATGGGCATGATTGCAATGTGCATGTTTGCAGACCCAATATGCTTTCGTAACACATAACCAAGTATAAGAATGTGTGTCCTCCAGTCAATGCAGACCCCAGACCTTCTGGCAGTATATTGAAGTGGGTTTTTCCACAGCCACAAAGAGAACAAGTGGGATTCAAATCCTGGTCTATTGCTTATCGAGCCAGTGCTCTAACCATTAAGCTATACCTCCACACTCTTCTCCATAGCACTGTCTAGACTCCAAGAGACTGCAGGTCCTTGCCTGCAATGAGTAAAACACAGGACATGAAAAATGTGGCTGGCACAGTCTTGGACAGTGGTATACCATGCCTGGGGCCTGCCTAGAGCATCGCACATGCAGTATGCACTGTACTGCACACTCAATACACTAGCTGCATAACAGACACACAGTTGCAGGATACATCCCTTGTCCAGAGGCCAAGCCCCAAGTGAGGTAAAGATGCCCTTCCCCCACTGTACCTCCAATGCCAAATAACAGTTGCACACAGAGGTCTGCTGTGGTGCAGTGTGGCACAAACCCCTGAGGCAGCACATGTGCAGGTTGTGCAGTCCTTTGTCACCTGCTGTACACTGCAAGATAGGTACACCTGCATATACACCTAACTCAAACCACATTCATGATCCCTGTGGTCCATCGCTGATCATCCTGCCCTCTTCGGGGGGCCATGCATAAGTCTCCCACTATCATAGAAGAGAAGCAGGTACTGGGCAGTGCTCCAGTGATCACAGTGGCTGCAATTGGGGCCCTGGGTGCTGGAATCGGTTAGCCCCTCCATTACCCATGATGCATTGCACAATCTGAGCACATATATGAAACTGATGGCCATATGGAGTTGGCAGTAGTGCATCACAACAGCCCTGTAATATGCAGGGACAATGTGTGCCTCCTGCACATGACAGCTCCAATATGTGCAAATGACCTGATTCTGCAGTCAACCTGATTGTGAGGGAGGGCACACATCACTTGGTCCCCAGAGCAAGCCTTACAATACATGGACTCTCCAGGTTCTGTCTGCAGTGTGTGATGCTAGTTACTTGGTATTCTGTAAAATTGCAGCATGCCGCGGTATCCTGCTCCTGTTGGCCAGGGACTCTCATATAGCATCTCATGACAGTCCCTAAGTTTGCAGCAGCTGTTGTTAAGGGACATAAATGCAGTGAGTGTTGTCTAGACAGGAGGGGGGTTGCTGACACCCCACAGAAGGGCTTGCCGAGACCATCATTACCAGCAGGTTACTAAGCCCAAGAACAGCTGCTAGCCTCACTTTCTGGGAATTCCAATTAACCAGATCAATTCCAGGCAGCCTGCATATGTTGGACAAAACTGTCCTGTGTCAGCCGCTCACATACCATCTGTGTCCAGTCTGCTAGTTACCACACTCTGCACGTGCACATAGCCATAAACACATTGGCTTTGTACAGACAGCATGGACAACCTGCTGTGTAGTGACTGGATTGCCATAAACAGCCCATACATCAATATAGCTTGACCCTATTTAGCACCATGTGCATACATAGCCATGACATGGTCACAGCTTGGTCAGAGTGAGAGAGGCCTCTCAGCATGAACAAATGTGTGCACCCAGGCCATAGCCATGGCAGAGCTACACTAAAATGGCTCAATCATTGACCTAAACCTCTGACACATATACACTCTGTGCAAACCGCTCTGTTTTAGGAAATACCCAGAATTCTCTGCTCATCATTGTATACTCTTGTCTTGGACTTGGGGACAGCTCATGCAATGAGAGGAACAGTGGAAAGTGGACCAGAGACAGGCTGGGAGTGCATGCAGGCCCACAGTGGGCAACATCTGTCACATACACAAATACGGTGTCCCCTTACACAGCTCTTGGCAGTGAGCATTCAACCTAGTTCTATGCCTATACTCGCATATAATGTCATGTCTATAGCCATAGATGCTCCAAACCTGGCCAGTGCAGCACATACACTCTCCCATGCTGCAAACGCATTGGCACCCTCCAAGAGTGTGTGGAAGCATGGCAAGTTGGACATGGGGATGGATATTGGACCAGTTTCTGGTGACACATATGCTACCATACCCTGCCTCTGTACTCCAGTACCATCCATACGACTATCGCACTCGGTGCCCATGGGGAGCCATTGAGGCTGTCATGCAGGCCCTCTGATGGAACACATGCAGACAATGAGTAGGCCCTCATAGGTTCTGGCCATTTGAACATAGGCTTTGGCCAGCAATGCCACCTATGAAGGGCGTATACTAAACATGTATGGTACTGTTCACCGCACTCCTACCCCCACCCCAACATTCACCTCCAGGCACTGCCTGGCGGTGGGTGATGCAGAGAACAACATGACATCCTGTGCCACATTTCGGCAGCTAGAAGTGTGCATGCACCAGAGGTCAGTGTCCCACTATTGCAATCAGACACACAGGTGCATTTGGACTCTCCTTTAGACTAATAGGTAATGTACTGCTGGATGCTGTGGTCAATGATTAGTTGATGGTGTTGAGGTGGTGTTTCTTGTGTGTGATTTTTTTCCTGATACATACCCCCCCCCCCCCCTGTATGTGCATACACTGCATGGAGCAAAGAGTCCCCTTGCTTGCACTCTGTGAATGCAGCATGGGACAAAAGCAACATGCATGCAGGTAAAACGCCAATTCCTGCCAGTGTTACTAAATAGGTGAATGGATTGGACATTCACAGAGGCCAGCCCTGCCCCTGAACCTAATTCCCTATAGGCTGCAGCTGCCCCAGGTAGGCTGACCCTGTTGCCACAGATACAGCTGTTATGGCAGTTGGCATTGATCTGGACTCTCACCTGTGTGAAAAGGTATGACCTGGGGCCTGGAGGCTGAGTCAGAGATGAGGGTTGTAACACATACACACACACATGTCCACCCTGCTCAGTCCAATCAAACCAGCAGATGATTTGGGAGCTGCACAACTGTGTCATGTTGGGAGGTAAGTGTAGGGGAATGCTGTGGGGATGGGCCTTGTCGATGTTGTAACTGGAAATGCATTACAGTGTCAAAGCCAGAGGTTGCAACTACTTTCTGCAAAGTAACCTTCTGCTTGTAAATGGTGGGGTTGCTGTATAACTGACCTGCAGCATGTTGTATGCACAGCCATGAAGCCTGGGCACCACATGCATGCACAGTGCATTGCTGAAGTCTACACTACTCTGGACACACACACACACACACACGACCCTGCTATCCAAAAGTGGTGTAGGTTGGCATTCTTACCTGCCCCTCAGGCCTCCTTTGATGTTCCACCATTATCAATGCCTGCTCAGTGTGCCGATGCTGTTAGCACGCTTTACAGTGCTCAGGCGCTATTAACACGCTCTGCAGTGCTCAGGCACTGTCAACGCCCACTCAGTGTGCTATTAGCTTGCTCTGCCATCCAGCCGTGGGTGGTGCAGCTTCTCATTATGGCAGCTGAGTGTGTGAACTCCTGCTGGAGGAGATGATGAAGACTGCCCATGCTGATACAGTTCTGGAAACATAGGATAAAGTTAACATACAGTTCCTGACCCACAGGCTGTAATTTATTTATTTAGACAGTTTTTGTATACCACCTTATCCTTCAATCAAAGTGGTCACAACACAATTGGGGGATACATTTAACACAAGGGGATATGAGACACATACACTAATACTTACAGGGAACGTGGGCAATGGAGGGTTAAGTGGCTTGCCCAAGACCACAAGGAGTACCTGTGGGACTAGAAACCCCAGTCCTTCCAGCCTTAGGTTGCTGTCCTCTAGTGGGATTTGAACCCCTGACCTTCCAGCCTGAGATAACTTGCCCCAACCACTAGGCCACTCCTCCCTCTAATTGAACCCATGACCCTTTTCTCATACACACAAACTGGTCATGTGTGTGGAGCCACAGAGCAGCCATGTGGATTCATCATTCCATGGATATATATGTGGTCATTTTCAGGATGCATGAGTTGGGGTATGCCTATATCAGCTTAGATCTCTGCAGATTCTCAACCATACTTGTCCGACAAGGTATGTTCAGCAGTTGTGGGAGAGGGACATCTTGTCGGGTCTGTATGTTGCACTGCCTTGCTGTGCTGCTGGTTCAAATGACATTCATAGCTTACATATGGTATCTGTCCAGTCAAAGGAGCAGGCCATGATACATATACACACACACTGCAGACCATGGGTGTACTTGCTACATGACCAACATTCCCATTTCGTGGTGTGTGCTTTGGGGCAGTCATGGAATAATCTCATATCTTGCAGACCAACATTGCTTATTTGGATTCACATGTGGCTCAGATGGTTGTAACTGACAAAGTACTTACTTATGGAGGGGCACAGGTTCACACACAGATTCTGGTCGTCATTTGGCAGGTGAGGGGCCAGGGTGGGCATTTTTCCTCTGACATGGCTGTTAGCATATTGCATAGCATTCCTGCCTCAGTGGTATATTTTTCCCCCCACATGCACATATCCATTCTGTTCGGATAAGGGGCATCTTGATCCCAAGGCCAGCCCACCCACTTGGAAAACTAGCCAGGTTGCAAGGTCCAACAATCATGGTGATCAGCATGTCAGCCGATTCCTCATTCCCTGCCATCATGTCACAGCCACTGCCTCAGTGCTGCAGATGGCCTTTTTGAAGTTACACACATGCAGCTAGGCACACCTTGCCACTCCTGCCTCCCGCCACCGGGGGATGTGGCCACGTGTGCTGCTGCCTTAAACCTCAGTAGGGAGGGATCACCATGTGCTCCACAGTACCTGCTGCTGACATGCTTGCCATCCCACTAACAGTGGCAACTGCAGCGTTGCACCGGACACAGAGGGCCAGGACAAAGTTATATCTGCAGCAGCTCACAGCCACTGCAACTGCCACCACCACCCTGAACAATGCTGACATGGCAGCATGGTGGCATGCCTTCTTTTTGGTTATGGCAGCATGTCTGTGTACTGCTACTGTCACAGTGGAGTCATACCAGACATCAGAGATGTACACACTAGGCAGCGGCCTTGTAAGCCTAGTGGACCAGCCAGCTCCACTGCATCACCCACATGAAACTTCCTTTGCCAAATTGGCACCAACAACATTGTGCCCTTACTTAATAGGGCACTATTCTGTTGCTGCCAATAGAGCACTACTATCACAAATTTGGGTATCCCAGTGGTTGGAGAAAATTGCATACAATTAAATAAGCTCTCTTCCCTCAGAAATAGCCCTTTCCACGAGCTTTCAGATGGCGTTAGGCTCTCAGCGCTGGGAACCCTAACGCACAGTAACACAACCCAGCATTAAAGGTGTACACGTTATCCCCACCCACTCTCCACCTCCATTCACCTTAACACTACAGGCCTGGCTTCTAATCCAGCATTATCAGAGCGTTCCATGGTGTTATCTGCTCACAGGCGCCGATAACACATTTATTTATTTATTTAATTTATTTATTTACATTCTCTTATATACCGCGCTATTCTGCATCAGTGCGGTTTACATTGAACAAACTGAAATTACATTGAACAGGGTATTATAACTTGGAGATAACTATTTTACAGGGAACATGGGCTATGGAGGGTTAAGTGGCTTGCCCAAGACCACAAGGAGCACCTGTGGGACTAGAAACCCCAGTCCTTCCGGCCCAAGGTTGGTGGGATTTGAACCCCCGACCTTCTGGCCTGAAGTACCTTGCCCCAACCACTAGGCTACTCCTCCACTCCACATGTTAACGGCGCCTTTGCACCCTTACCTCCCTTTAGTAAACATACCCCTATGTTTGACATTTTGAAAAGATAAATTGAGCTTAACATTTGAATGAGACATTCCTGGAGTGGGAGAAGAGAGGGGTTTTAGGGTGCTATGCATATTGGGTATCTCATTCTGACTGACCAAACAACAGCTGTGACATCTCTGTTCTCTGGATTTCCTGTACGGAAACATAGATAAAGTGTGTGCAGGTATTCTCTAAAGCATGTATAGGGCACCTTTAACTGCATGGAATATAGGGGCCACTCACATAGAAGAGAGCAATGGATTGCAGAAAACGATCTTTGACAATCATTGGTTGTCTCTACTCCATGGGAGTTTAAAAAAAAAAAAAAGAGTGTTGTTTTCACTTAATAAAGTAGAACTTGGTTTGATTATAAAAGATGAGTTAATTTTCCAAAACACAAAATTAATCTAACAGTAGTTGCACTGATATTGTCTTTACTCATACCCAAAATCTGTCCTTGAGTAAGGTCAAATAGAACCCTTCGGTTTTGCTTTTTGATCCACCTTCCCAAACGTGGAAGATATTTTTGTCAAGATAACTTAGTAACTACTGTTAATGATTTATCTAAAGGATGACATATTATAACAGTACTTTTTAACTTACTTGAAAGCTTTTAGAAATTTCATACATGGAAATGTTTAGAACATGGTGCCACATAAGATTAATAAATTCTGACTAGACCATCCTTCCCATTTCAATAGCATAGACCACACTTGATCTCTGGCTTTCCCTAGATATCTTTATAACAAAGGGTACTGTGTGCTTAGCCATGCCTTTTAATTTTTCATAGTGAAGAGAAGGTCAGGTGTAGTTCTGATGGCCCATAGTTACAGAACAGTGGCTAGAGGTGGCATGCCTTTCCTCTCTGCTCAGTCACATCTATTCTGTGTAAGGTGCACATTGGAGTGGCAGGAGACGGGGGGTGGGTGGAAGGGGCAGAAGATATCAGAGGAGGGCTAAAGGATGGTTCCTTGGAGGATTGTTTGAATTTTGAGAAAAGCAGCCATTTGGCAACTGTGGATTGGTGGAGGCCTCCGGGAAACACGGGAGAAGTGGGGCGTGCTAGGTAGAGATAAGGAGGGGAATTTTAGAAGGGATATCACAGTACAATCGGGGACATCAAAGTCAGAACGTCTGAAAAAAAGCAGGCACGTCCTGATGCAGACATGATTTCACAAACGTGATGTTCCCAATATGGTCGTCCCCAGAATAGTATTTCAGAACCTGGATGTCTAGGTATAGCCTAATGGTTATAGTGGGCTAGGAATGGGGAAGTGAAGGTTCAGTCCCACTGCTGCTGTCATTGAAATTGCATTGTGCTGCATTGTGCTGAGTATTTGGGATGATGGAGTGCTTTCTTCTGTACGCTGTCTGGATATTTTTCAGCCAAAATGAGCACTTTTCAGATGATTGTTCATGTCTGGAGCAGATCTAAACTTAAGATGCCATTTTGGACATCCAGGACGTTTCTGAAATCAAGTGGGGACATCTAGGTCCCAGCCACGCCTCCACAGTGCCCTTGTTCAGATTTGCACATCCACAGACCTGGCTCCTAAAATAACTCTGGAGATGTCTCTGTGCTTTGGACGTCCCTATAAGAGATGGACCCTATCTGTTTATTGCTAATAATGTGGTTTGACTGGGCAGCTCAGGGTCATAGGGATCATTCTGCTAATAAAATGTAAGTGCCCGTCTTGCCAAGCTGATCACTTTATTGTTGTTGTGACAGCTTAGGTCTTTTGATACGTTACGCCCCACCATGCATTGTTAGCAAAGCTGTGGCCTACTTAATCCAAGTTACAGTGTCTTTGGTTTTCTTGGGTGAGAGAAAGGGACTAGAACGTTCATAATAGTTAACCTGTTATTGTTTTTGCCTCCATGGGTAAGCCAAAGGATGTTTTCTAATTTTTTTCTGTTTTTACATGGACTATCGACTTAGAAAACTTTCTAAGTAGAATTTACACAAAATGTGATTTTAAGAAAAGTGGATATAGTAATTTTGAGATTTAAAAATAATTAAAATTATGGAGAAATAGAGAAGATAACAGCACGTATAGACCATAAAGCCCATCTAGTTATACTTTACTTTCTCTATTCCAGAATTACATGATTGGGTTTTTATGCTGAAGTAGTGTTCCAGTAATTTCTTATGTGACAGGTGATGTCAAAAAATTATTGAAAATGTGTAAAACTAATTTGATTTTAAAATAGTTCTTATTAAATTTAAAATGATCAGAAAAAAAGTGTTTAATAAGGTCAGTGTCTTAAAAATCTGGAGAGCCTACAAGTCAAAGAGTGAGTGATTATAAAAAACCACCACACTGCTAGAAGAATCTCTTGCAAGTGTATATAGTCATCCTAGAAGGCCCACGTTACTGCTCGAAAACACAGACTGTACTGTATCGAGGATTTGTAGCAGGGAATTGTGAATGTGAATTTTTTTTTCCTATGACATGGGGTTTTCGTTGGTTGCATCATAACTTGCAAATAATCTTAGGGGCCCTTTTAGTAAAGTGCACGAAACAGCTAACGCATGTTTTCATGTGCAGTTACAGTGCGCAGAGACCCGAGGTAACTATTACTATGCAGGCATCATAGTTACTGCCAGTAGCGGCATGAGGGTTTCTCCCGCCTTTGGCAGAGCCTCTGTGCCACTGTCTCCCTCAAAAAGACTGTGCCTCCGTCCAGTCTGCCATGCCATCCCCACCTTGCGCTGAATCGGTGGCGACTGAACTGCCGATTCAGCGTTGCATCGGGCCTTAAACTGCCCACGCGCAAACACGCTCTCGGCCTACTGCTCCTGCCCACCCCCCCCCTCCAATGCAGCTTTCCTGGAAGGCGGGCACAAGAAGCAGACCAGAACGTCTCGCACGTACGCGGGAATTTTAAAACCCACCACGGCGTTGAAGCAGCAGTTCAGCTGCCGCTTCCCGGGGGGTTGGGTTAGCAATGCCACCCACCAGGGTCTACCACCTAGGCGATTGCCTAATTTGTCTAATGGACAGGATGGCCCTAGTTACTGCATGCTAATTCCTGTGCTTAGGCGTATGTTTATCAACATGCATTAACAGGTAGTGTGGGATTTAGCAAGTGCCAAGTGCACCATAGTAGTGTTTACCATGCACCAAAAATGTGGCTGCATTAACCACATAGTGCAGGTTATGGCAAAGACTGGATGGTTCGGGGCAAAACGAACATCGCAGTTAGCACGGACATCTTTAATACATGCTAACCGGCAATGCTGTACTTAGTACATTGCACTTAACTGCCACCTCAGTGGATGGCATTAATTGTACCCATGTTGATCGTGCCAAACAGCATAGCATGGGCTGATGCAATACCAATGCGAGCTACATGGGGACCTGATGGGCATTTTTCACTTGGATTCAGCACTCCATCATTTTTTGGTGCTGAATGCATGGTAGACACCAGTGGTTTAGTAAACTTGCCCTTAACTTCAGATCGCTCACTGGGGCGAGGAATGGCAGGTTAGGGGCAGAGATCAGGCATAGAGAACACATCGCATTAGTGTGGGGAACATAGCAAGCAAATAACATAGATGCACCTAACACCAACTCAATAGGTGGAGTTAGGTGCAGCCACGGTAATTAGTAAGGACCGGAATGCACACCAAGGGACTTGCTTGCATGGTAACTATCAGTCACATGCTGCCATAGTCATAACAATTACCGCAGTGCAGTGGCCCCTGACACACATTGATTTTGACTCAAAAAGCACATTAGGGGCCAAAAAATACCGCACTTTAATAAAGGGGTCCCTTAGTCTTTCTAAGAAACAGATTTTATTAGAACACTTTTTTCAATGGATTTAATATATTTTTTGCATCTTTTATTTTTCCAGAAAATTATGTGTTTTGGGGGCCTTGAAGATAAATTGCAAAACAATTGCTCTCTAAAAGCAGGTGGAAAAGAGTAGGGTTCTATATTCTTTAGTGCACATTCGGTTTGTTTCGGCGCATATAAATTTTATTACACATACAATCGATTTGCTTTAGTATGTATACAGTGCGTGCATTTACAACAAATGTGTGAAAAAATGCATGTAAAAATCGAGAAAAATTGTGAAAATATGAAAATGCGGCAAATTTCTTTTTGACCGTGCACATACCTAGAAAATAAAGTAGTTTATTAGTGTGATCCAAGCATACGGAGTCTTTACAAGCCATACACCAAAAACAGGAGCATTGAGAATAAAGTCGAAACCAGGGCTTAAGAATGTTAATTCATTAATTCACATTAGTCTCATTCAGGTGCCTTAAACAGTGTACACAGAATCAGTCTAATGCACATTAATCTACTCTTTTAAAGTTGATTTTGCTTGTTAAAAAGTTCTAACTACAGATTCTCATTATCAAAAAGTATAACACAAACTGAAAATCAACCATGTTTCTGTAAAAATTGGTGGAAAGTTTGAAAACAAACGAAAAATGAAATGAAATAGATTGTGGCTTTTTAGGTGTGTGGCCATGAAATGTCAATTTTCAAAGGGGTTGTTCTGAGCATGGATTGGATGAGCCTGAAAGTTTTGCAGGTATTTCCTCTTTTGTAATGGAAATATATATCCGATTAGTAAAACCTAAACATCGGCCTATACATTGGCTCCAAAGCACCTGTAAGTATCAGCTAACTACTCATTTAGGTCTGGGGTTTGGAAGAGTGTTAGAGGGTTGCAATGGTTACGTTGGAATCTCTGTGGGATGCTATGGCATCTTCATAATAAAAATGCTAAGGTTTATGAGGACCAGGCCCGGCCCCAGAGATGGGTAAAGGTGTTGGCACCCTAGGCAAACTTTAAGCCTTACACCTCCCTGGCTGTCAGAGTCTATTGTCTAGCTTTGAAAGCCCTGCTGTTGGCCAACCCCCCCCCCCCCCAGCAACTGCCACCCCAGACAACTGCCTAGTTTATCTAGTGGTTGGACCGGCCTTGTTGAGGACTCTCAGAAGGTTGCGGATGAATAAGCGGTTTTCTGGAACAGCACACTGTCAGACCAGGAAGACTAAAAAGGCAGATGGATTAGCTGAAGGAGTGCAGTGCTACATATACTATCCGTACAATGCCGCTGAATATTTCCTCTGACCACCGCGGCACTATCTGGATCGTGCCAGGGCGGTTCCCTGTTCACAGCAGGAGCAAGAGTTCAACGTTATCCAATTAGCAGAGAAATTCATACCACTAACCATAAGGTTAGGCCAGAGACTGATGTGAAAACTGTGCTTTAGTATATAGGTCCCGTCTTGAGGGTTCACTGCCTCTGTGAGGCACTACCTGAATTGTTTCATGTGTGGACACTTCCTAAGAGAACACGGCCTGTCAGAAGTACAAATATTGACGCGTAGAAAAAGGGAGGACACATTTACGTGGGTGCTGATATACATAGCAGGAGCAGTTTTATAAAGGGAAAGTACATCTGCGTTTTCCCTTATAAAATCATTGCTTATTTGTACAACCCCTGGCAAAAACGTTAACACCTATTTGCACCAGTTCCGGAGCAGGCTTAAATTATGTGTATGCTTGCTGGTTGCGTGCATATACTTCTCCTTTACATAAAGTATACATGTAAAACCGAAACACTGCCCAGCTCTGGAAACACCTTCTTTTAAATATGCATAAAAGTCTGCAAAGAATCGCTGCCCGCACATACATCTACATATGCATATGGCGGTGAATTTTATAAAGCGCTCCAATGAGTAAAAAGCCCCGTTTTACATATCGAAAGCTTTTATAAAGTTACTTCCTTAGAAGCCATTACACTCAGAACGTGCTGTTTATATAATTGCCCAAGCTATCGGTGGATAAAAGTATATGATAATAGCTTCTTAACACAGACTTTTACCCGGAATGAGCGTGGATGTTCCCAGAGGCAGAGCTGGGGCAGAGTTTGGACTAAGGCACTTATGCTATAAAATATGTACCAACGCATTTAAGATTTGCCGGAACTTGCGCAGGCCTCAGAACAGGTGTAAATGTCTGCAGCTACTTTCTAGGGGTAATTTTACAAAGGTACATACGCTCATAAGTTCCATTCACAAAGCAGTCTTACGTTATACCCTTCATGTTGTAAGAAATAAAACATCATACTTTACGGTTTTATTTGCCATACTGTCTTCTGCTATCTTGTTCACAGTAGGCAAATACTTAACATGACGAAAAATGCCACTGGCCCTAATTTGCATCCAAGTTTGAAGTCTGAATCGAGAGAACGGGGTTGGGTGTGGTGACGGAACTGTTCTGATCCCTTCAATTTATCCTTCCACAGCAAGAGTGAGCTATGTTGAGGGTACTTCTGCAGGAAACTTGTACTTTCTACTGCCTTTACCGATCTGTTCTCCGGATACTTTTCTGTTTTCATTCTCAACCTCACACCAATACTTAGCCCGGTGACCGCTGAAGATGCATTTTAACATGTGGCACCTGGTAGCCAGGAACACTAACACATGAGCATGCCAGTCACCGCACAGTAATCAGCTGTCGCAGGATGGGGAGGGGAAAGGGCGGAGCGTGGGCATGGAGGCGCATTACTGATTCTCAATGCGAGTTCACCTAATGACACCTCTAAGGGAGTTCTTAGGTAAACCTGCCCTACAGGAGGTGTTAGCCGCCGGGAGCATGCTGGTCACGACCCAAAAGCTAATGTGGAGGCTTTGCACTTAACATAAAAGAAAAAGGGGCCCTTAGTCCCTTAAAACAATGCAGAAAATGAAATAATATAACAAATGCAACCAGTTCAGTCTATATTGGCAGAAGACAGTGCAGCGCAAAGTTTAATGTATATTTAAGAGAGAAATATAGGATGTAAAATATCCTTGGTTTAGTTTGGAATTCAGTGAATACCAAGTATAAAATGGCAGGATTGGGGCTTTGCTCACTAAACACAAATTAGCACGTTATTTGCAATAGTGCAGCTTGTGATGTTTATGAAATTTGCACTGAGTAGAATTTTACGGGCAGTTTCCTGTGTGCAGAATTTAATTCAAACGGTTAATGAGCTGCTGTGATGCAAAATCATGCAAAGCAGTTTATTAACCATCAAATATGGTAAACCCACGTGCAAAATTGGTTCATGACCTAATTTAAAAAAAAAACAACAACTTACAGTTCCATGAGGTATAGACAGTACTTTTCCTTGGGCAAGCAGGATATAGTTATGCCTAAATGTTTGAGCGGAGGAGTAGCTTAGAGGTTAGAGCAACAACCTAACAGCCAGGAGATTGGGGTTCAATTCCCACTGGCACTCCTTGTGACCCTTGCCATCTACTTCTGGTCATACCTTGCCAAGAAAACCCAGGGGTTGCTGAGTCAGCATTGACATGATAGCACTTAAAAAAGAAAAATAGCAACCCATTTCTTAAGCACATTGGGCAAATTATGTTACAGTTTTGTGTACTGTTAGCTGTAGGAAGAGTATTATAGAATGGTTCAAATATGGGGCAGAAAGTTCAGCTGTAATGTTCCAACTGTTTAAAAAAAAAAAGGTGATAACGTTTATCTGTAGCAGATGGGATGAGCCAACATGCTTTTTTTGTCACCTTGGGTTTTTGCCAGTTATACAATAAGAGAAACTGTTTGAGATAAAAATCACCACCTTCTTCCAGTCTGTCACATTTTTCTGATGTTCCATTGTATCTTTCTATCCTTTTATCTAAAACAGAACCGAATTACGCCTTAAGAAAAAATAAACATATGCTTAGGGCCTTGCTGGCTGTGGAACTTAATTCCATCCAATAAAGATTCTTTTAGGGGCTTGTAGAGGCAAACGTTCCACAATTTTCTGCTGGGCACCTTTAATCAAAGAGGCTGAATATTAGAATCAGCAAATTTCAAAAGCAGAATTGATAGGAAAGTCGCCAAATTCAGATTTTATTGAGAAAAGGAAATGAACTGTTTACCACCAAAGGCAATGGAACACCTTTTTGGTTTTTTTTGGGGGGGGGGGTTATTAAACTCTGCCCTGTCCCCAGAATTCTCTATTTGGCAATGCCATGTGGGGCAACATGTTGGTAGGCCCATGGCCCCAGTTACCCACCCCATTCCGCTGCCTATGCTTACCACTATTTCCTCTTCTAACTGCAGTGGTGTGCAGCAACGGAGCTTGCAATGGAAGCGGCCAAGGCACTCTCAGAACAAAAGCGACATGGCATGCTTCCCCTCCCCCACAGACCACTGCTGAAAGCACCCTGAGGAACATAGTGCCCTGCTCATCGCACCCTAGTTCCGGCTCTGATTGTGTTTATTAGCCATAACGGAAATCGTTTACCTTTTCACAGTGAATTACACAGATATTGTCCAAAGTTACGCAATTTGGAAAAAGAAAGGAAATGGACTCAAATTTTTACCAAAAGCAAAAAACTAATGAAAGAGAGGTTCAAATGATAACATCCATGGAGATTTTAAGCACAGCTTAGCTGTGCAGGCTAAATTATATATTGTTGCGGAGCATAGCAGCACTTCTGCCAGTGTTTATACCTCAGCTGAATGCTTTTAAGCTTTCGGTGTACTAATTAACTTGACACATTTCAAAAGTCAGCAATAAGGGAAATTGGATTTATCTCACGCCTTTCTCAGAAGTTAAAGGCAAGTTACATTCAGGTACAGTAGGTGTTTTCTTGTCTCCAGAGTGCTAATAGTCTAAGCTTGTACTTGAGGCAATGGAGGGTTAAGTGACTTATCCAAGGCTACAAGAAGTGGCAGTGGGATATGAAGCTTGCTCCTCTGGATTTCAGCCCACAGCTCGAACCATTAGGATACAATAACTGATACATTGCAGGAATAGGTTTCATTCTGACCTTCTAGTTTTGCAGCGTGCGCTGTAGCAATTGGGACTTTTTAATCGTAGCTACAAGTATAGATAATTTGGTTTGATATCGCATTTTGGTTCTGTGTAGCACCTCCAATGGATGAATGCAAGGATCAAGAGACCAGGATGGACAACAATATTTCTCTGATGTCTTTTGAGCGACCTGCTGTCATAGAGAGACTGACTGGCAACATGGGAAAACGTAAAAGCACCACCCCACAGAAGTTTGTGGGTAAGAATTTGCTGTTTTTTTACTTAAAATTCAATGGTAACCATCTGACAAATAGTATCTCGGATACACACAGGTTCCCACCAGTTTATGTAGTTAAAACAAATAAGGCCTAACCATTCAGATACTTAGATTTAGAGTGCTTTTCAGCTTTGGCGTTTTGAAAAAGACCTCAACCTTATCAAATCCAGGTCATTTTTAATAGAGGCATGGTCCACATTTTCCCTCCTTATCCATATTGTAGCCCATTTGGTTCACTGGCAGGCACTTTATTGTTCTGACAGACAAATTTAATCAAACCATTAGGGGGTCATTCAGTGGCCGAATAACGGGGATGGATGTCCAGATTGGACATCCATCCCCACTATTCGTTCCCCTGCTGTCTCCGACTAATGCCTCCCTGTACAAACAGCTCGTTCGTACTGGGATGTTTAGATGGGGTTGGGAGGGGGCGTATCTGGAGCGAGGGCGGGACATGGGCGGGCGCGACCGTGGATGTTCAGGGCGGATTCTGAAGTCAGTCCTGTACGTCTGGGGCCGTGAACATGGATAGGGGACTTATTCCACCACAGAGGTGGAATAAGTCCCTCTGGACAACGGGGAATCATGCCGCCTGGCCGTGTCAAAGAGGTAGGGGGTGCAGTAAGCTCCCCGCAGCCGGACCCTGGCCATGAGAGGTTGGATCGAGGGTCCAGCTGCGGGGAAAGAAGAGGATCAGCAGTGGCCGGCATTTGCGACTCCTGAATGGATCCACGGTGCCATGGCAACGGGACGCCATGGCACCGCGGCTCCATTCAGGATCCTGACTGAGGTAGCCAGGGATGTGCTATGCCTGCAGGCCGACCAGAATTAGGGTCCGGTCTGCACTTTTGGGCCGTAGACCCAATTCTGATCCCATGGGCACATCTAGGCCCCGCAGGATCAGAATCGGATCTAACTCTGGGCGTCCCGCTTCTGGTCGGCCTCAGAGGGGGATGGACGGCCAAATCAGATTGTGCCTCTTAGTGTTTCCAGCCTTCGTTAAAAAGCACTAAAATCATGTTGTTACAGTTTGGATTTTTTATTCTACAGCAATGTGATTTATGAATTTGCTTCATTCACTGGTTACAGTTGCTGAAATAAATAATTGGAATGGTTTATGAGGCCACAAGCTGCACACTTCCCTTTTCTGCCTGCATTGTTGGCCATCTGTTGGTCCTGTTATTGTCAAGTAATGCCACAAAACACCCTCCCTCCCCAAATAAACAGAAGAATACCTCGATAAGATTAATAAAAATTGCTATTATTCCATTGCCATCTACTACTGGCTTTTATGATTTCAAACACCTAGTCTGCCTCTGTCAAATGGCTTTATCTAAGGGGATGCATAATGTGTACACAAAAAAAAAAATTCCCAAGGCTTAGCCAGTTTTCTGAGATAATGCTGTTTCCTTTTTTAGCTTTTCCATAGATCTCCATAACCCGAAAATGTTTCTGACAGTGGAATAGTTGAGGAGACAATGGGCGCACAGAGTAAAAACATCAGCAAAAGAAAAGAATATTACTCTTGCTGCTATAAACCTCAATAAAACAATCAAGTTAGACAATCACACGCAGATGTGAACATGCCGTTGGGTATAGCCTTCAAAGAAACAGAGAGGGTCCAGCTATTTCAGTGAAAGATAGAGGAGTCCTTAGGTACAAATGGATGGACAACTAGTTTACAAAATGTATTGAGGCAGCATACCGATGGGATAATTATAAGGCAGCGACAGGAGTGAATATGTAGGTGGATTCTGTGGTGTGACAGCAAAGGAGCATGTGCCTCCCATCACAACCTCAGGGCTATTAGTACACAGAACAGGGAGAGGCAGCCAGCCCAAAGCTAAAGTGTCAGTTCAGAAAAGCTTTGGTAAACATGTAAAATTGTTCAAACAGCGACCAGCAAACATTTCAAAAAATTCAGGCACAAGTTTTCCCATCGTTTTCATGTTTTCTTTCATGCAGTCACCTTCCCCAGTCACTTCAGTTGTTCTTCAAGTTTAGTTACTTTTCCCTGTTGTAGTTGCTGTTTTGGAAGTTAAGACGCTCAGGCGAGATTCACGCTAAGTGTGATGCCAAGAGGAACCCAGTGCTATTACTATAATTTTTAGAGAGCTTTTGTTCTGCTGTAGTGATAAGTGCCATTTTGACGGATTTCACTTGGATGTTGCTTTGATGGTAACAGCTACTTGGCTTCATTGTTTGCACATTGAGGAGTGATTTTATAAGAGGGCGCCTAAGTGAAAATTCCAAAAAAATTGTGTTTTATGAAGACATCATAACTGCTTTTGTGCTTTTATTAAAAAAAAAGCACCAAGAAGCAGCCATGCTTAATCTCCAGGAACAAGCAGGAATGTAGTCTTCACATATGGGTATTGTCGGTACCGACGGAGCCCGAGCGGGAACGCTCCCCAGCATGCATTAGCAACACTTTTGGGAGCATCCCACAGCGCATGCGTGCTGCCTTCCTGCCTCTGTACCTCTCTCATTTCAGTTCTTCGTTTTCCGCAGAGCCGACAGGACGTGTACCCTGTCACCGCAGAAAATTTCCTTTTATTCTTTGTTTTTTTGTGGTCGCGTCTGCCTTCATTCGACGCCTACCAATACCACTGGTTCTTCTTCTTCTTTCTTTTTAAAAAAAACAACAACTTGTATTTCTTCAGGGGTCTTTCCCCTGTTTCTCGTGCTAGGCGCCATTTTGGGCACTAGGCCCACTTTTCTTCAGGCATGGAGAAACCAGCTAGTGGTTTCAAAAAATGCTCAAAGTGTGGCGGTACCATTTCCGTAACCGACACCCATGATTAGTGTCTAAAATGTTTAGGTCCTGAACATTGTCCAACGGAGTGTCTCTCCTGCACAAGGATGGCCAAAAGGGGCCTGCAGAATAGAGCTGCAAAACTCGGTACCCTTTTTGCCGCGGATACGATGTCAGTTGCATCAACGTCTTCCAGGGCTTCATCTTCCTCCCATGGATCTCAGGTAGCTAAACTTAAGTTTTCTAAGACTGGCCGGTCCTCGAAGGGTAGATCTCCTTCAAAGTATCGAGATGCCTCTGGCGTTGCCCTCGAGGATAGTTCACCGGCAAAACAGCCCTGGCGGGAGTCTTCGGGCTCCAAAGCATTAACGGGGCTCCAGGATGTTCCAGAGGCTTCCACCTCTGAAGAACTACTGGTGCCATGTTCTGGGATCGTAGCCGCTTCCACTGGTACCGACACCCAGGCATCGGCAGGAGCATGTATAAGAGAATCCTCACTATTGAACGCAGTCTAGGGTCCCCCTTAGCAGCTTCGGTACCGCTAAGACCGCTACAGACGGTTCAACAGGTATCGGTACCGACATCGGTACCGGTACCGATAGTACCTGCTTCGACAGGACTGCTTCCCCCCTCCTTACCGAGCCTTGAGTCTATCTTGAGTATCAGGGATCAGGAACCGAGACATTTCGGTACCGACTTCGAGCGGTACCGATACCACGCGTTACAGGAGCACCCAGTACAGAGTGCCCTCGAGTCTTCCGATTTCGGTGACTCTGATGATTCTACTGGTACCAGAGCGAACCTACTAGAGGATTCAACTCCTCCTCCTCAACGCAGAATGTCTCCTCCAGAAGATATGTCCTTCCAGGATTTCATACGTGATTTGGCAAAGGGTCGTGCAATCACTGTGATTCCAGAAAAGGAACCTAGGGCAGAAGAATTAAGAATTCTACAATACCCTATGGCTCCCAAGGAGGCAGCTATGCTTCCCATTCACAAGCTCTTACATGATCTGAGGTTGAGAATGTGGGAAACTCCTTTAACGGTATCTTCACATTCCCGACGCCTTGACACTATGTAGCGAGTGCCAAGTTGTCCTGGGTTTCAAAAAACTCAGTTACCACACCATTCAATGGTAGTGGAATCGGCCATGCGAAGAATCAAGAGTGCTAAAACACATTCTTCTAATCCTCCAGGCCGTGAATCCAGGACATTCAATGCCTTTGGGCATCGATGTTTTCAGTCCTCCATGCTATCAGCCAGGATCAGTTCCTGCATTCTTTACATGGGAATATTCCCGGAAGAAGTCACAAAATACTTAGAGCTCATTAGCCCTTGTGTCTCTGAGGAAAAAAGAGCAGACTACCTTACTCTGGTCAAGCACGCCCAGAATGTCTCTAAATTCATGAACCGTGCTACCTTTGATTGCTTTGAATGTATTAGCAGAACCTCTGCTATATCCATAGGAGCACGTTGTATTGCTTGTCTTCAAGCCTCAGACTTAGAACAGTGGGTGCAAGAAAAGCTGGGAAACATTCCTTGAACAGGAGAAAATCTCTTTGGCAAGGACTGGCAGAACAAGGCTAATCAGATTGAATCTGATAATACTACTTTGAACAGATTGTCAAAGTCCATAGCCAACCCAGCAAAGAAGAAAATATTCAAAAAACCCTTTTTCAGTAAGAAAAAGAAGTTTTACCTATCTCCCATCAAAGCCACTGTCCGCTTTATGTTCCCCAGAAGGGACAACAACAGAACAGACAGCAAAGAAAGCTGCAAGCTGAAAGAGCTCAACCGGCCCAGCAGACCCAGTCCCCTCAGGGTCTTTGACTTCTACCTAGAGAACTTAGTCATTCTGCCCCTAAAAGGTCCAGAACCCTTAACCATTCCAGGAAGACTATGCTATTTTGCCAAAAGATGGCAACAAATAACATCAGAAAACTGGACTCTGCCCATTGTACGATTGGGGTACAAGCTTAATTTTCTCAACTTGCCCCCACCTACAATAATAAAACAGTTCAGTTCTCAGGCCCCTGCCACCAACCTCTTGTGGCAGGACGTCACATCACTTCTCGCTCAAGGAACAATCGAAGAAGTACCCATACCCCAACAGGGTTCAGCGTTTTACTCCCCCTATTTTCTTATTCCAAAGAAGACAGGGGGACACAGGCCTATACTAGACCTCAGAGAATTAAACAAATATTTGTTCCGAGAAAAGTTCAAAATGATCTCCCTCGGGACACTCCTACCATACCTTCAAAGTCAGGACTGGCTATGTTCTCTAAATCTAAGAGATCCGTACACGCATATTCTCATCCACTCAGATCACAGGAAGTTCCTTCGATTCCTGGTCCAAGGAAGACACTTCCAGTACAGAGTTCTTCCTTTCGGACTGGCCTCTTCTCCAAGAGTCTTCACAAAATGCATGGCAGTGGTAGCAGCATTTATGAGGACTCTGGGAATATTCGTCATCCCTTACTTAGATGATTCGCTCATTCGAGCATCGACAACTCTAGAGGCCAGCTTCGCTCTTTCCCGAGCAATGAGAATTCTTCAATACTTGGGACTGGTCATAAACCTCCAAAAATCTCATCTCGCCCCCTCTCAGTCTCTCGAATTCATAGGGGCTCGTCTAGACACAGGGCTTTCCTGCCACAGCCACGCTGTCTACGGATAATACAACTAGCATCTCAAGCATCTATGAAGGTGTTCCTTACTGCTCGGGAGATGCTTCAACTTCTGGGACACATAGCATCCACTGTCCATGTGGTTCCCTATGCTCGCCTCCACATGCGAGCAGCCCAGTGGACCCTATCCTCTCAATGGTCACAGGCCTAGGGTCAGCTAATGGACAAGATCAGAAACTCCACACGTCTGACTCTAGAAAACCTCCTCGTAGACTCTCCTTTCCAGCAACCTTTATATAAGGCCACCCTAACAACAGATGCGTTCAAGATGGGTTGGGGGGCTCACTTGCACGATCACTCAGGGTCTTTGGACCTCACAGGAGGTTTCCCTTCACATAAACCTCCTAGAGCTGAGAGCCATCTTCAATGCTATTCAAGTCTTCCAGGCCCATCTCAGTAACAAGACAGTTCTGGTCCAAACCGACAATCAGGTAGCTATGTTCTATGTGAAGAAGCAAGGCGGAACAGACTCTCTGTCACTATGCAACAAAGCTTTGCGACTATGGGCCCTTGCCAGAGAGTTGCAAATTCACCTGTTTGTGGTATACCTTCTGGGTATTCAAAACTTATGGGCAGACAGACTCAGTCGAATACTGCTGTCACACGAGTGGTCCCTCCACTCATACCAGCTTGCTCGAGTATTTCAAATCTGGGCAACACCAGTTTATAGACCTCTTTGCAAGTCCACAGAATGACAAACGTCCCCGATTGTGTTCCAGAATCCCAGCTCACAACTTTCAGGCAAGAGATGCTTTCCTACTCCACTGGGGTCAGGACTTCCTCTATGCCTTCCCACCCATTCCCCTCATTCCCAAAACTTTATTCAAACTTCAGAGAGACAGAGGTCGTATGATACTCATAGCTCCACGTTGGCCACGACAAACGTGGTATCCTCTTCTGCGTCTCTCTCAAACCACTCCTCTGGAGTTGGGAAATGCTCCAGATCTTCTATCTCAGGAGAACGGATGCTTACTGCATCCCAATCCCCCAGTCCCTACATCTCAGGGCCTGGTTACTGAAAGCCTAGAATTCCAGGATATTAACCTTTCTCAACAAGTAAAGGATATCCTTCTGGCTTCCAGAAAACCTTCCACAAGACGTTCCTATGCTTTTAAGTGGAAAAGGTTCCCTGTCTGGTGTTCACAAAAGGGACTTAACCCCCTTTTGGTACCTGTAGAGTCGCTACTAGAGTATCTCCTCCAATTATCAACTTCTGGTCTGAAGACCAATTCAGTGAGAGTCCATCTTAGTGCTATTGCTGCTTTTCATAAACCTTTCGATGGATAACCTATTTCCTCTCATCCACTTGTATCAAGATTTATGAGAGGCCTACTCTTAACAAAACCTCCCATTAAACCACCACTGGTGGCATGGGATCTGAATCTTATTCTTGGTCAGCTTATGAAACCACCCTTTGAACCTTTAGCCACTTCAGACCTAAAGTTTCTTTTATGGAACATTTATTTTCCTAATTGCCATCACTTCTGCAAGACGCATTAGTGAACTACAGACATTAGTAACTGACCCTCCTTATACAAGGTTCCACCATGATAAAGTAGTCCTCAGGACTCATCCTCACTTTATGCCAAAGGTGGTTTCGCCTTTTCATTTAAACCAGTCGGTTTATCTTCCTATATTCTTGCCTAGGCCTCATGCCTCTAGTGTGGAAAGGAATCTTCACACATTGGATTGTAAAAGAGCCTTAACCTTTTATTTCCAAAGAACTAAGCCACATAGAAAATCTTCTCAGCTTTTTGTGGCTTTTGACTCTAGTCATTTGGGACTTCCAGTTTCCTAAAGAACTCTGTCAAATTGGATTGCAGATTGCATATCCTATACATATCAGAGTAAAGGACTTTCTCTCGAGGGCCATGTCACAGCTCACAATGTGAGAGCAATGGCAGCCTCAACGGCTAACCTTCGTTCTGTGTCTATTGATGACATCTGCAAAGCAGCCACTTGGGCTTTGGTACACACCTTCACAGCCCACTACTGCTTAGACAAGGACTCCCGTCGGGATGCCTCGTTTGGCCAGGCTGTTCTCCAGCATCTCTTCCATACTTAATACAACTCCTACCCACCATCCACGGTTTGGATGCCAGAGGTCCATGGGAGGAAGCATGACCCATCTCACCTAGGTTCGCAGCTTGCTGGGGTCTCCCCTTGGCATCTCTCAGCTGGAGAGTCCCCAGAAGTGAAGATTATATTCCTGCTTGTTCCTGGAGATAGCATAGTTACTCACCTGTAACAGGTGATCTCCGGGAACAGCAGGAATTTAGTCTTCACAACCCACCCACCTCCCCTAGGAGTTGTCTCTATCTATCTCTTTCTCTACTTCTCTCCTTTGGTCTCAGCTATAAACTCAACTGAAGTGAAAGAGGTACAGAGGTGGGAAGGCAGCACGCATGCGCTGTGGGATGCTCCCAAAAGCGTTCCTGTTGGATGCTGAGGAGCGTTCCCGCGTGGGCTCCGTCCGGTACCGACGATGCCCATATGTGAAGACTAAATTCCTGCTGTTCCCGGAGATCACCTGTTGCAGGTGAGTAACTACGCTTTCTCTGCATGTACCCACGTATTTTATAAAATACACTTGTATACCTCAGCTCCACTTTTGCTCACACCAAACCACGCTCCCAGGACCTCCTATGTGCAGACCATGTAAAAGTGCATGCAATCTTTTGGCGTGATACTTTTTTTACACAATTTGATAAGTGTTACTTCTCTGTATAAAGCAAACGTTTTACATACAGAATCATAAAAGCTTAAATGTTTGCATGTCCCATCTTAATTTCATGGTGGTAACCATGTGGTCAGTAGATGCATTGTAATGTTATGTACTGCCCTTTAAAAATGCCTTCTGTGAGACCAGGCCAATGACTCATTGGCCATACTGCACTGCAGGTGATCCAAATTTGCTTTCCAAGTTTGTATTCTATTCTTTAGTTTGGCAGCAACATCTATTGTCTGGTTCAGAGCACATTTGTGCCATGTTCTGGAGCTCATGCATGCACCTTACCTAGTGAACTGTTGCATTGATGATTGGATTAAATGGGAGCAGACTTAAAAACAAAGTAGCTAGACATAGAGGTTTATTGCACTGTAGCCCCAGTAGCAGCCAGTTCCAATTGAACTGAAAGGAAGAAGAGCAACTTACTGGACCAGTAAAAAAAATTTGACTTGATGTGCAAAGAAATACAGGTACCTGTCCATAAACAATAACGCCCTCATTCACGAATGTGGGTTGCAGAGCTGCATGTCCCGGCAGGACGTGCAGCCCCGCAATCCGCTTCGACCCTATTCCCCCACCAGCCCTCCCCATACGTCCAGTGCATCAGGACGGAGGGGGCGGAGTGGAGGCGGGCCACCCAGTAGCAAAGTACAGGGCTGATTCAGGTCACGGCCCTGTACATGCTGCCAGGCCCGTGGGAACGTGCTGATTATACTACCTCCAAGGTGGTATAAGTGGTAGTTTTTGTCCGATCGAGTCCAGGGAGCCCCGCCGGGGCCAGGTGCAGGGTGGTCCCTGCCGCCCATTCCAGGCCAACCGTGGGTCAGGCGGTGGGGAAATGGGAGGCCAGAAATGCAGGTGTTGGGGCACCTGTGGGGAGGACATCCCCTTAGCTGGCAGGGGCATGCCAGACCATCCTCAGGCACGATTCTGGCAACATTCCCACAGACCAGAATTGGGTCCAAACATGCCCCTTTTGGAATCGGGCTCCATGAGTAGAATTTTATAACTGTGGAAGTACCAGCATGCTTCTACTTTAAAAATTATCCCTTGGGAGGGGCGGAGCTAGCCGCGCTGCGAGATGGCTGCCTAAGGGAATCGCTCCCACCTCAAGACTAGAATCCAAGCCCTTTCTTCCCTCTTTTTGGCTCAATACACTGGTTCCTCTTGGCTGGGGGATAAGAGTAAGATGTCATTGTTGAAGCCAACGAAGCTTGAATTTCAGCAAGCGGCTAGGCAAGCAGCAAAGCGTACAAAGCAGGAAACAACGTCCCCGCACAAAATGGCGTCTGAGAAGGAGACTGGAGATGGTCTGCGTGAGATCCTTAGTGAGTTGAGGTCGGTGAAAGAACTGATAACTACCAATGCTGCAACGTTAAGTCAAATGCAAGACGACCTACAGGAGGTGAAAGGAAAGCTTGAGGATATGAGCGGTCGCTTGGGTAGAGTGGAAGCACAAGTACAAAAGCATGAACACATGTTAATTCAAGTGGGCCCAATTGCGAAACGTGTTACTGCATTGGAAATACAAATGGAGGATCAAGGTAATACTGCATTGGAAATACAAATGGAGGATCAAGGTAACCGGGCTAGAAGAAATAACATTCATATCACAGGCATCCCGGATTGAGAAGAAGGGACAGACCCGATTGCGTTTCTGGAGAAGATGATACCTGAGCTGCTGCAAGCTACTTTCCACAAGCCCTTTGAGTTAGAACGGGCACATCGGGTTCCATCACACCCAAGTAGTACGACTGTGCGCCCGAGGCCCTTTGTGACTAAAGTGTTGCGTTATCCGCAAGTACTGCAGATACTCCAAATGGCTAAGCAGAAGCTCTCAATACAGCTTCATGGACATAAGATTGCTTTCTACCCAGATCTTTGCAAAAAAACTGTGGAACGCAGAAAAGAACTGTTGGCATGTTGGCCGGTGCTTCAGCAGCTACAAGCAAGGTATGGCCTATTTTACTCGGCAAAAATGCGAGTCACGCTTGACAACACGACGCACACTTTTGATAGTGCTGCAGCGCTTCGGACTTTTCTGCAAGACTTTGCCCATATGGAAACTGGAAGGTGAAGTGAATTGATGGAAGAGATGCTGGACTGTGTGGGGTCTGAAGTGGATAGATGTGGAGGGGTAAGGGAAGGAAGCCTAAGGGTTGGTCTCAGTGGATGATAAAAGATGGTTGTGTTGGTTAAGTAAAGCAATAAGTGTATAGATGAGTAATGTAAAATGTTCAGGAGTTATGAATGAAGATTAAGGGAAGCCTGGTATACTGGAAATGTATTTCTGTGGTGGGGGGAAAGGGCATGTAAGGGGTTTGTTTTAAGCAATGACTAGGAGTGAGGGGATCTTGGGAGCCTTCTTGCTTAATCTGTGGGTTGGTTTCCACCATGCAAAGGTTAATAGTTACTGTGTGGTTGAAGACCCGGCTGTATGGGTGGAATGAGGAAGGTTATGTACCAAGGAGGATGATGCCCTTGGCAGCAGATACCACTTTTGTTCTGAACACTACTGGCTATTATGGCTAATAACAAGTTCAATGTGTTGACTTTGAATGTACAGGGTATCATAAATCCAGTGAAACGTAAAAAAATCCTCACATATTGCCAGCGACAGAACGCTGATATTGTCTATATACAGGAAACCCATCTCTCCTTGTTTGAGTCCCATAAAGTTGGATCAAGTGTGTTTCAGATTGTGTTAGCAGCGCCAGCAGTAAAAAAAAAAAGGTGGTGTGATCATATTGGTGCGGAAATCGCTGGCACCAACAATAAAAGAAACTAAGATAGATTCGGGTGGGAGATGGGCTAAAGCCATTGTGCAGTTCGGTGAAGAGATATACACGCTGATGACGGTGTATGGACCCAACCAGGAAGAACCCCAGTTTTCTGAACAAGTGATCGAGGAATTAATGGAAGTGGCATCAACGTATATCATACTCGGTGGCGATTTCAATATTATACAAGACCCCCTTATTGATAGGACTCCTTATAAACCACAACCTAAGCCCAAGGCTAGTAGAGTACTGCAGAACATGATAGAATCACTGGGACTGGTTGACCCATGGAGGCTTATGCATCCGAGTGCTAGAGAATACTCGTACTATTCTTTCCCACACAACACGCAAACGAGAATAGATTTCTTCTTAATCTCTAAAACACTTGTGTCGCAGGTGCAGACGGCGGAGATGTGTCCAAAAACAGTTTCGGATCACGCAGCAGTGATGCTCACTTTGGATATGAAGATTACTCGGCGGGCTCATTTGAGATGGCAATTTGACAGAGCATGGCTGACTGATAAGGCCTTTGTTAGTCATATAAAAAAAGAGATCGCAATCTACTTTGAGCATAATTGCGTATCAGATACATCTGTGTGGGCCTGGTGGGAGCTCCGAGCCTCAGACTGCTCAACGCTCTCAGGCTCAGACTGGGAGACTGACGTCGAGATCTCCCCTGAGACCTCCCGACATCAAGACATCCCCTCGGAGCCATCTCCCCACCCAAGGATGTGGCACTCCACGACTTCATCCAGGACATGGCCCGAGCCCTCTTGGTCCCAACCGAGTCCAAGGAGGACCTGCGCACCAAAGAACTGGAGATCCTGCGGTATGAGTCCCTGCCAAAGGAGACTCTGTTGGTGCAAATGCAACCTATCCTTGAGTGGCTGCCCCTGCAGATGTGGGAGATACCCTGGCCCTCAGAGCTGGTGGTCAGCCGGCACCTTGACTCCATCTACCGCGTCAAAAGGAGTCCAGGCTTCCAAAAGGCCCAACTTCCCCACAACTCCATGGTGGTGGAATCTTCGATGCAGAAGCTCAAGAGTCAGAAGACTTATTCTTCTGTACCCCCGAGTAGAGAGGCCAGAGCCCTCGATGCCCTGAGGCGCAAGTGCTTCCAGGGTCTATGCAGGGCTGCCAGATACAAACCTATGAGCTCTACATAGGGATGTATAGCATAGTTACTTACCTGTAGCAAGTGATCTCTCGGAACAGCAGGAATAAGTCTTCACATATAGGTACGTTGGTACCGACGGGGTTTGTGCGGGAACGCTCCCCAGCATCCAATTAGAACGCTTTTGGGAGCATCCCACCACACCTGCGTTCTGCCTTCCCGCCTTTCCCAACTGCCTCTCCTCAGTTAAGTTTTAAAGCTGAGACAAAAAGAGAGAGGGAGAGAGGGAAATATAGAGATAGAGAGATACAACTCCTAGGGGAGGTGGGTGGGTTGTGAAGACTTATTCCTGCTGTTCCCAGAGATCACTTGTTACAGGTAAGTAACTGTGCTATCTCCAGGAACAAGCAGGAATGAGTCTTCACATATGGGGACTCCCAAGCTAAGATGCCCGGAGGAGTCCCAGCATGTTGCGAATCTGAGAAGGCCATGCTATTCGATAGAACCTCAGGCATCCTGGGGGTGGAGGGTAGGAGTTGATCTAAAAGATATGCTATGGACCAGCTGGACCAAACAGGACGTCTAGAGAGGAGACCCTGTGTAGATAATATCTGGTAGTAAATATTGAACTGGAATTTAGCAATATGGACCTCACCTGGAGGTATTTTAAAAAGTTTATGGAGGTTCATATGGAACTGCTAATAGGAACCAGCAGAATATCCTCAAGGAATACCTCAATATAGAGCAGATGTAATAAACTGTGCAGAAGACAGGTTGAGGTCAGAACCTTTAGGGCGAGAAAAGTCCCAGCGGAGACTGGGGTAGTTCAATGAGGTAGGACTTCTGCAGGAAACACGGAAGTCCCTATTAGATAAACCTGAAGTTCTTTTGACCCTAAAGAGACATAGTTCTTTGGAGAAGAGGGGCTTTGAAGACCCCTATATCCGATAACAAAGAAGGACAGAATTATGAGACATTGTAGCCTCCTATCTTCTGAAGATTCAGAATGTCCTTCTTAATTGAAGTTACTTAGGAAAAAAGATGGTACATGGAGGACTTCAGATGTACCTAAACTGAAGGTCATGGTGGAAACCCTTTAACTACCACAGGGAGGTGGTTGTTTATGTAGAATCCTGAACATGCTGGAGCAGCATTGAAAAGGATAGTGAGTATCTGTCGGGGCCGTATAGGAAAAAAAAAAATAAATGTGTGTATATATATATATATATATATATATATATATATATATATAAATCTAGGCAGACAGATCAAAAGAAATATATAGATATATATCTACTTACTATGATATATGGCAATATATAGATAGATAGATAGATAGATAGGTGAATACAGGTATATCTATTTATCGAAATATATATATATATATATATATATATAGGTACAGACATGCAGATGTGTATTATACATGTATGCATAAATATATACCCATGTCCCAACATAGGGATATGTGAAGAGAGAAAGATTCATCTAACAACAAGAAGGGAATACCTGCTTGAGGAGATGTTTAGAGAATCCATTCTCCTTTGTTGTGGGTGAGAGAGAGTGCTCTCACTGACAAGGAGAAGTCTAGAGTACTCTAAGAACTAGGAATGGAGGATGTTTTAATCCGTTGACAGTAAGTCTGGATCCTTCCATAACTCCAGCATGACAGCTGGAGAAGAAGATGCAATGAAATGAGGTACCATATTTACCCCTCTGAGAGGGCAAAATGAGTATGATGCATTCTTGCACTCAATATGAATTACTCCATGAAGAATTGAGGATGGAAGGAAATACAAAAACAAAGACTGGCTGTCACTGAAAGAAAACCATCCCTGGCGAAGGGGTCCACTGGGGATGTGAACCAACCCAGGGGATTGGGTAAGTCTTTAGGTCTTCACTTAATAAAAGGTGTGTGTCCTTTATTGAAGAAGAAGACTTTAATGGAAATGATAAGGGTAGGGAAGAACCCAGTAAAGCCCTTCCTAACTTTCTGGAATTATTTGCTCTCTAGCAAGGGCCCATAGTGCAGAGCTGCTCTGTAGAGATGCAGAGAGCATGTTGCAGGTTGGGTAGAAGAAAAAACTGGCTGTTTAAGAGCCAGTATGTGACCTGAACTAGTCCGCCAACGCCCAAGGATTGGGGAAGGCTAAGGAGATAGAAGGTATGCTGCAACAAGAAAACCCGAGAAGGTTCTTAGTCTGTCTGGGACTTAGTACTAAGACCAGAAAGATTGATATTGGAAATCAAGGTCTGGGTGCTTGGTTAGCAAGTTAGTGGTTTAACCACTAAGAGCCCCTGCATTCTAACTATTGTTAAAGCGGCAGAACAAATCTTAGGTCGCAAGATTAGAAAAGACCTACAGACATAAGTAGGAGTGGTAAAACTCCATCATTGTCTGAGAAGCTGCCACGAGAACCAAGAATGCAAGGTGGCGACAACTCTGAAAAGAAACTCAGGGGCTTAGGGATAAGCCCTCAGTTAAGTAGTATCACTCTTACAGATCAAAAATGTCTTAGTAAGAGGGGCAGAGTTGAAAAAGACTTACGATGGAGTAAATCTTTGAAAAGAATAGTATGAGACATGCTGATACAGGAGAAACTGTCAAAGGTAAAGGTATAGACAACCTTATTGACAGTTGTTACTCCTCTATCTACTTAGAAGGAAGAGGAGTAACCTTACTACCTGTAAAGCATAATTATGCTAAGGAGCTCTATGAGCTAAAAGTCAGGATGTCTCTTTAATGTAAAGTTTTGGATGGTACCGTTGTAGATGCTTGTCAGAGAAGAAGCAAACTACAGGTTCTAAACCTCTAAGCAGGATTAAGGATTCAGTGAAGAGTCTATCAGCAACCCTGTGACTGCTGAGTTTGCTGAAGTGTTTGAGGTTGTGGTTTCTTTAGCCTGGTTTGATGTTTCCCCTGTTTGGAAACAGCTGTATGATGGGTAGAGAAAGGATAAAACTTTTTCCCCTTGGAGGAATAGTGTTTGGTAGAAGATTTCTTACCAACTGGGATAGAGGAAGGTGTAGACAGTCTTTTGAAAGCAACAGTGCCAGTGGTTAACTGAGCAACTTGGCGTAAAGTCTCTGTGTTAAAGACATTCTCCTCAGTACAAGAAGTATTTCCCAGCCTTTCTTTAGTGATGTATCCAAGTCAGATGCTTGGAGCCAGGCTATGCGTCGTGCCCCTATGGCTATAGCAGAAGTTCTGCTAACAGACTCAAAACAGTCCAGGCTAGCACGAGTAAGAAACCTAGAGATATTTTGAACATGACTAACCAGTAAAGAGTTGTCTGCTCTTTTGTGGTCCTGAAGAAAAGGAGTCAAAAACAGCAAACTGTTTGTGAGCTCTTCAAGAGATAGTCCCATATAGAAAATATATGAGAGAATTCTTGTTGAAAACATGGATGCCTGGAAGCTTTTACGTCCAAAAGCATCTAAAGTTCTAGACTCTCACGACCTGGCGGATAAGAAGAGTGCCTTTTAGCACTTTTCACACGCCTCATTGCTGATTCCACAACAAGAGAATGATGTGGAAGTTGAGTCTTTTGAAAACCTGGAGAAGGGGGCACCTTGTACAGAGAGTCAGTGGCCCTTGAAGGTGGGGATACCTGTAAAGGAGTTTCCCACATTCTAAATAAAAGATCCTGTAAGGTTTGATGTAAAGGAAGCATGATAACCTCCTTTTGAGTCTCAGGGAGACACAGAAACTCTGAATCCCTTGGTACAGGATCTTGATCAGATATAGAAATGGCAAGTAACCTTGCCATATCAAGCAGGAATGCTTGAAAAGAATTTTCCCCAGAAGGGGATCCTGTATTATGAGGAGTGAAGGTCAGATCTGTTGAAGATCTAGCCTTAGCACTAATGGACTGATCCATTAGAGTACCCGACCCAAAAGGGTGGAGCATCGGGTTGTCCTGAAAGGATAGTCGGTGGTACCGCTCGAGGTCGGTACCGCGACGAATCGGTGGAATACTATCCATGCCAGGGATGGACTCCAAACTCAATACTGAAGGAAGCGAGCTTGTGGAAGTAAGCATGGAAGACACCGGTACCGATGCAAAGGTAGAAAACTGTACCGGCAGTGGTATCGCAGCCGGTACCGAAGGTACCAAGAGCGGTAGACTTTGATCTCCGGGACAATGTCTTCGGCACCGTGCGAGGTCGATACCGAGACGAGTCGGTACCCAATCGTCCAGGCTAGAGATCAATTCTAGACTCAGCATCGAGAGCAGCGAATCAATCGAAACAGACCTGGAGGGTACCGACATGGATGCCAGAGTCGGTACCAGATCGATACCGATGCTGGAAGATCGGTCTGTAGCGGTTCTAGCGGCACCGAAGATACCGAGAACGCCGGACTGCGATCATCGGTGTGGAGTGTTTCATCCAACACCGTTGCCGAAGCCGGAGTACCGGCACCGCTCCCAGCAGATACCACCACCGAGCATGGCTCAGGTATTTTCGCGGAGGTAAAAACCCCGGAAACAACCTGAAACCCCGTTAGTGCTTTGGAGGCCGAAGACTCCCCCCGGGGTTTTAAAGCCAAATTGTCCTCGAGGGCAAGGCCTGAGCCATCTTGATGTTGAACATGAGATCTACCACCCGAGGACTGGCTAGTCTTTACAGACTTTTGTGGGGTTACCTGATGCTGTGAAGAAGTTTTAGCTGGTACCCTCAGAGCTGACGGGAACTGCGTATCGAGTTGAGCTCGATGCTGAAAACTTCTTTTGGAAAAAGTGCTGCATGAGGGACACTCCAGCGGATAGTGGTCAGGACCCAAACATGGAAGGCAGCAGTTATGGGTGTTTAAGACTAACTTAGTACCGCCACAGTTGAAACATATTTTAGGGATAGTGGCTGACGTTTCCATGAAGGAAGTGGAGAGGCCTGGTAGGCTGAGAAACCGTCAGGCACTAAACAGGGAAAAATTCCCTACTAAGGAAAAAATTTTGTTTAAGAAAAAGAAAAACACTGGCGGCACCGGTGCGTCGAGGGAAGGCAGATGCGACCACAAGAAAAAACAAAAATAAAGGAAGAATTTTCTGTGGTGACAGGAGTACATCCTGCCGGCTCTGCGGAAAAATGAAAACTGAGGAGAGGCAGTTGGGAAAGGTGGGAAGGCAGCACGCAGGCATGGTGGGATGCTCCCAAAAGCGTTCTAATTGGACGCTGGGGAGCGTTCCCGCGCAGACTCCGTCGGTACCGGCGTACCCATATGTGAAGACTCATTCCTGCTTGTTCCTGGAGATTTTAAGAATCACATTTAGGAACTCGCGGGCTTCTCAGCGGGGCTTACCAGGGAACCCTTGCAATGGTTCCAGACCTTGGTGGCCACCATCTGGGACTGCTCTAAGTTTCTGCCCATGCTG
This sequence comes from Ichthyophis bannanicus, assembly GCA_033557465.1. NCBI lineage: Eukaryota > Metazoa > Chordata > Amphibia > Gymnophiona > Ichthyophiidae > Ichthyophis > Ichthyophis bannanicus. Next base: position 427,809,828 of record CM066036.1, read on the forward strand.
CCTACAATGGGTTCGAGGCTGCAGCCTGGGCAGCAGCCGCAGGCATCGGTGCTAGGCCTGGCTGCAGACCTCGGACCTCGAACAGTGGGTCCAGGAAAAGCTTCTAGATGTCCCCTGCACCGGGGAGAACCTGTTTGGGAAACCTATGGCCAACAAGGTGGCCGAGATTGAGGCCGTGGTGGTGACCAGGCAGAGGCTCTCAAAGAAGACCTCTACCCTTCCCTGTAAGAAAACCTTGGGGAAAAGGCAAAATTTTCTCAAGAAAGAAGGGCTCTTTTCATCAGAGTCACCACTGCCAAGCCTTCCCAAGCCAGCAGCAAGCAGGGTTCCCAGCCCAAGGGCCAGGGGCACGGACCCAGGAAGCTAAAGACCCCCAAACCGCAGACACCAGCTCCGGCTCAGCCTGGTGGAAGCTTTTGACTCCCAGGGTGGAGCCTCCCTACTCCTTGGAAGACCCTCACCAGCCCACAGGGGTCCGCCTGGCACTCTTCACCCAGAAGTGACCCGAGGTCACCTCGGACCAGTGGGCACTCCGGATATTGAAGGAGGGGTTACCACCTCTGCTTCCAGCTGCCACCTCCAGGACATTTTCCAGGAGAGCCAGTGCACCAGGCCCTCTTGTTCTCAGAGCTAGCAGGTCTACTTAGGGAAGGGGCAGTAGAGCCAGTTCTCCAGCACCTGTGGGGCAAGGGCTTCTACTCAAGATACTTTCTTGTCCCCATAAGAACCGAGGGTCTCAGGCCCATCCTGGACCTCCGAGACCTGAACAAGTTTCAGGTCAGGGAGAAGTTCAAAATGCTATCCCTTGGGACACTGCTGCTCTACCTCCACCAGGGCAACTGGCTTTGCTCCTTGGACCTAAAGGATACCTATGCCCACATCCTGGTCCACCCATCTCACCGGCAATACCTGAGATTCACAGTAGCAGGAGGCCCCTACCAGAACAGGGTAGTAGCCCCCGTGGGATCAGAATGAGGTCTGCCTCTGTGTGTCCTGATTCCGATCAGACGCAAAGGAGCCTGGATGCTCACATTAGAATGTGCCTCTATATGTTTATGTTTATTGGATTTGATATGCCACCCTTCACATACACAGCAGGTCAGTGTACAATAAAAACAAGTAATAGAGTAGAAAGGAAAGGAACACCATAAATGATAGGAAAGACGATCAATGATTTGGGAAGTAAAAAATATGTCTACCCTCATGCATAAACAAAACAAACATAAAAGAAATATCAGTTAATAAATAAATATATGAATAAACAACCCCCCAAACAAATATAATAAAAACATTTTAATTTAGAAAGGATCATTTATCATGACATTATGACTATCCATTTACTATTCTTATTTACCCAAAACAAAGAAAGGGGAGAGAGAAGAAGGGGAGGGGGAAAAGAGAAAGGAAGGAGCAGAGAGGGGAGAAGGGAAAGGGGAAGGAGGAAGGAAAGGAGTAGGGGAGGGAAGAAAGGAAATAGGAGGGGGAGGGAGCCTAGAAGCGGAGGGAGAAAGGGAAGAAAAAAAGGTGGAAGGGGAAGAAGGGTTTGCTGCCAGTTATGGCCTTCTTAGTGGTTTACGACTTAAACATTGACAATGGAACAGCATTTAAAGCATATTAAAAACATGCAGGCTAAAATAATAAAACATAATTCATCACTATCAGAATAATATAAACATATAGTTAACACACAATAATTTTTCTAAAACATACAACTTGAAAGTATAAAACATATATCACTATTACTACTTATCATTTGTATGGCGCTACAAGGCATACGTAGCGCTGTACAGAGACATGTTAGAGACAGTCCCTGCTCATAAGAGCTTGCAGTCTAGTCAAGACAGACAATACAACAACTGGGGACTGGGATATTTATTTATTTAGCAACTTTTTTATACCTCTGTATCTACCAGTCACAATGGTGTACAGGGAACCTTTAACAAATTTAACATTACAAGAACGTTGCAAGTCAAAGAGTTAACAGTTAACATATAGGTCAAACAAGGCTAAATACAATTAACATATATAGGTTTACACTTTTAACATATCTACATGCAAGTGTGATGTACCTTAGCTTTAAACATATACCATATCTACATGTGAATGTAAGGGACCTGAGCAACAGTAAAGTTTCGAAGTGGGGGAATCACGGTGGAGTATTGAGGAACCTGTGGTATAGGGGTTCATGATATATATAGGGAATGGTAAGGAAGCACATAGGAGGTGATCAGGAGACTAAGGGGATCAGGCTCCAAAAGCAGTCTCAAAGATGTGAGTTTTTAGGTGAGTTTGTCATTAGCTTCATCATGTTGCCTAATTGCCTTATGTTTCATGTCATAGGTACAGAAGCTATAAAGGTATGCCAATTCCATTAAGAAACTAGACAATGAATGTCCACAAAATAATACTTGCTCAGCTTTATTTTATTTTATTTTATTTTTTGCTTTTTATTTATCAGCTGGTGCATTTAAGGGCGTCAATCATGAATTTTATGTTAAGAATATCGCTGCCAATTAATATAGTAATCGCCATAAAGGCCTATGACTGTAGAAACAGCATTTAATAATCAAGCATTTTCAAATATTTTATGTGGTGTTGCAGTGGTAGGTTTCTGATATCATTACAAACGTGTACGTCTAGATATGGAAATACACTGATGCCACTGGGAAACTGAAGCAGTATTATGAGTCGGGTTTCAGTAGTTCTATTGATACATGAAAATGCAAAAAGGACTGAATTTTAAGCTGACCTTGTGGTTCAAGTCACTGTATTGCAGGAGTCTTATCTTCCTACCCTTGGTATGTTGATGATCCTGGTCAGCAATGGGGACTTCTTCAAGAAGCAACCAAAGGGCTGCTCATTGGTCTGCAGAGGTGCCTTGTATAGCTGCAGTCATAGTTTCACCCTCCATGGTACCGAGTGCATTGCCTCTATGGAGCACAAATGAGGGGTATGAATCTGAATTTCCTGTGCAGCAGCATGCAATACACTGGCAGGGATCTCCAACTTCAGTCCTGGAGGGCCGCAATCCAGTCAGGTTTTCAGGATGTCCTTAATGAATATGCGTGAGATATATTTGCATGCACTGCTCCCATTGTATTCAGGAGCATAGGGCGGGCTAGCCGGGCAGAATCAGGGGCATGCTGGACCGTTTAAGTGCCTGATCCTGCAACTGCGTGAGCTAGAGATCCTGCAACTGCGGGAATGTCTAGCTCCTGCGGTTGCAGAATTTGGTACATTTTGGACCTGTCCATATTTTGGACGTCCGGACAGCCCAGACATGCCCCTGTTAGAATCGCCCTCTAGGTGTGTAAGATATGGAATATGTATACGTTAGTATTAGGTCCATTGCTGTTCAGTTTACAAGGAACAATACATGTTTCTCTAAAATCACCATCTGGCTGCATCTAATATACACATGCCATGGATATCAAGCACATAGTTTTGAAAATTATGGGAGTATATTGAAAAAGGACGTGGATGGAAGTTGTCATCTAGATAAGTAATTTTCCAAAACTTCCTACAGAGAATACCTAGAAAAGGCCGAATTTTAAAATGGATGTGGTTTGCAAAATACAGAATCCATTTAATTTAATACTCCTCATTGTGTAACACTAATACCTGTTAAGATCTTGTTTAAATAAATGACCTTATATGAATCCAAATTTCGTAACATTCTCTTTATATTTCTTTAGGGGAAAAGCTCATGAGATATGGCTATCCTGATTTCCACTTTGATATGAACCTAGCCTATGAGAAAGAAGCTGAGCTAATGCAATCTCAAATGGTGGACCAAGCTATCAACAATGCAATCACCTACCTTGGAGCTGAAGCACTTCGTCCCCTGATGCAGCACACATCAAGCACAATTGCAGAGGTGGCCCCAGTCATTAGTTCAGCTTACTCTCAGGGCTATCATTCAAACAGGATAGAAAGGCCCACCAGCAGGGAAACAGCAGACAGTAATGACAATAATCTGGATGGTCCTATATCCCTCATCAGACCAAAGATTCAACTGCAGGAAAGAGAGGTCTCCCCTAGTAACAGCTGCTTGGACACTACTGACTCAGAAAGCAGCCATGAAGATCGCCAGTCGTATCATGGAAACCCTGCCTTAAATTCCAAGAGAAAACAAAGCCCTGCTTACATGAAGGAGGATATCAAGTCTTTGGATCCTGCCAGAGCTTCAGTGGGATCCTCAAAAGACATCTATAAAGTCTTCAATGGGGAAGGGGAGCAGATAAGGGCCTTCAAGTGTGAGCACTGTCGAGTTCTTTTCCTAGATCATGTCATGTACACCATTCATATGGGTTGTCATGGATACCGGGACCCATTAGAATGCAACATCTGTGGATATACAAGCCAGGATCGCTACGAATTCTCCTCACACATTGTTCGAGGCGAGCACACATTCCATTAGGCCTAGTAATCCAAAGTGGACTCCTAAGAAGTGAAAGAACTGCACATGAAGTACTGCACTTACCAATCCCACCTTTTCCCAGATATTTACCAATATCGGTACACCTTTGATGTGTGTATTGTTAGATTTTATTTGAGAGACTATTTTTTAATTGTAAACTTTAGTTTATGGTACTCATTGACTTCTCTACCTAATTTTAAGGGAGAAAGAGTGGAAGGAAATGGTGTCGTTTTTTGGTAACTGTGTTCTTTTTGTGAAACTATATGGGCAGTTTGGTTTGATCTCAATTAGTTGCAAGTCATGTCACACTCAGGAGGATATTACTGAGCTTTCACATGGGTCATGATATACTACATGATTACTTATTTATAGAGATATGGATTCATCCAAAAAGGAAAAGCCTAGAACATATTAAGAGTAGTAAGTTATAGGAAGGATTTTAGCCTACAAAACAGTTATTTTTGGCTCCGATTGTTTTACAGCAGAGCTGTATGAGCTTCGAAACAACCAACATAAGTTTTTTGGGGGTTTTTTTATACATTCAATGCTAGGATTTTGGAAAATTTAGCCTCCCCCCTCTGCAAAACATTTGCTATAACTTTTATATAAACGTCAAAAATTGTAAATTCTGGTTGGTAAATCAAGTTCATGGTATAGTATTGTTAAGGTATCAGGTGCTGAGGCCATTTTAATTGCTTTCAAGAAAGGCAGTTGCATAAACACATTAAGTTGTCTGAGAAACAAATAAACTTGATGTTTAGAGTTTCCTTTGAATAAGGCAACAACTAATCAAAATGCTTTCCCCTTGTCTGCAGAAAATCTTGTCCTGAAAATTATGATTGGAACACACATTTAATACAAATGTTGGCTAGACTGGGAGGTCAACAGTAGTAAGACTGTGATAATTAGGGTAATTTTATCACACGTTGCCTAGGTTGGAAGTCCAAGTAATGTGCCCATTTTGAGGCTATTTTATGAAATAGCCTCAAAAAAACAGCAACAGTCATGTGGTAAATGTTTGGGAGTAGGTGTAAATGTGTGCATATATGTGCATATTTTATAAAGTTCATGTGGACCGTGACTCCACCCAAATTACGCCCCCAGACACACCTACACTCAGGTAACATAAAAGTAGACTTACTTTATATGCATATAACCACAGGGATAATTTTATTAAAGCCCTTTTCGGTGGTTCAAAACTGTGTTTACTGTGGAAAACGTTTATAAAATTACTCTTATTGTGTCTAAAGCTATGGTTTACTGTTCATGTCCGAGTCCAGCCGTCATTTGTTTCATAAACTTTTCTCTTAGCATTTTTTGAAGACTGGCAGTGATAATAGAATTAGCAGAACCTATGTAATTATGATAGGTGCAGTGGCTTAAATTCTGCCCAAGCAGCCTCTGCAGTGCAGGGGGGGGCGGGGGCGGGGGCAAGGACAAAGGGCATCCTCTCCCAGATATTTTAAAATGGATTCTACCTACTTTGGGGGGACTCTTTCATAATATGTTGTTTAGGGCCTTTAATTTGAATATCTGCCACTGGGTAGGTGCAAAAAATACTTCTCTCTTTGCTGGATATGTTAGTTTGCAGGTCGTTACACGTGGTATTTTGATCATCTGGTATCATTTCAACCTACTAGAATCCTTCAATAGTTATATGTCTGTTCGCAGGTAGGTCTCTATACTGCATATTAAAGCCACTTACTGTCATCACCTGTCATTACAGCCCCATTTAGATTAAATTGTTCTTAAACCATTTAGTATCGAGCTAATGGACATCAGCTTTGTTTGACTTACTTGCCTATTCAGTGGATAAAAATGTAGCTATTTTTGTTACAATAGTGGATGTTTTCAAGTAATTACCCGAAAACATAACTGAAAGAACAGTCATTCTCTCCAAGTGCAGCATTTCTTAAACTTTTTTTAGTCCTTCATTTTTCGCTGTTTGTACATCCTCACCCCCGAAAGCAAGATTGGGTGAAAAGTGCCCTCACTGTCCAGAATGGTTACCGGGAAGTCTTATGACACCCTCAACACTGTTCAGCAGGTTTGACCACGGTACAGCAGTCATCTGCCCTTGATCCTTCCTCTCTCCATCAGACAAAAGATTCAAATTTGAGCCTTCTGTGCTATGGCCAAAGCCATATGGCTGGTCCAAGTACAAGCATTTTGTTAGGTACCGGTAGCCTCACTATTTTGAAAATCTTGCTATCAATAAAGTTTGACTTTCAAAGATAGTGAATTCTAGTAAACCAGGGGAAAATATATACATCAAAGAAACAGCACGACCCAGGACCAGTAGTATAAGAATACTATAGATAACCTATTTATAGTAAAGACTTAAAAATTTATTTTACAGTAAGTAAATCAACACAAAATAGCATAATATAAAAGCTGAAGTGTTTCTAGTGGAAGAGTTAACATTATTCATTCTTTCATGTCTGAATACCTAACCTCATACCACTTAGGGCCTGATTTGTCAAGGTCTTTTCCCATAAACACAGAATGAGAGAAAAGTCTTAGTGAATCAGGATTTTACTATGCATTTCAATTGCTAGCAAAAAAAAACCATGATAGTAGTATATATCATATGCCTATGGGGCCTGATTTACTAACATCCATTAATGTGAGTTCTTCGCTGAGTTAGTAATAGGCCCCATGTGTGTTAAGTTGCATTAATGTGTATTCATATGCATTAATGCACTGTAGTAAATCTAGGCTATGGCCTGTCAGGTCAGTAATTGAGATTAGCGACCATTAAGATTACACTGCCTGAATTTTGAAGGCATTATTGACCTTGGAGGTGACTCTGTCCTCCAGAGGCCACCTTTTTCTTTCACTGTTGCATAAAGGTGGCCCTCTGCTTGTTTGCTCTAAACTTGCAATCTAAAAGAATATAACACAGTGGCATTTGATGTCTTCCTGTTGCCTTCTAGGTGAATTGGCCAATGGTTCATTTTATATTAGGTCAAGTAATCCTAGCTAAACCAATGGGAAATGTTCTGAATTTTAGGTACGATATAGGTCTGTTTCAGTTATTATGGTACGGAATCAGACATTAGGTCCTTCATAGTGGTCTTGGAAGCATATAAAGATGTACATCATAGATAACGAACTGAATGTTTTATCTACAGTAATACACTGGGCTTTTTTTGTTTTGGTTTTTTTTACAGATTTTTGTGACATGGAAGTGTCAGTGTAATGAGAAAAAATGTTAAATTATAGGATTTTTCATACAGAAATGGTTGTTTATAGCCCTGCAGATCGAAAACTACAAGCTTTACGTTTAGATTAAGCATGGCCAGTTTACCTCTTAACTGTATTTGAACATTGCATTTCAAGTGTAATTTTAATTAATTTCCATGATTTTGCATATCAGAAAGTAATAAAAATATTTTGTTTAAAGCAGTGGTGGCTAAAAACAGAAAGTCTACTGGGGAATTTTTTTTTCAAAAATACAAACAAGACAATTATATTTTGTACTTAAACCTGTGAAATTTAAGCCTTATTCTTGTACACAGCAAAAATGCTGACTAATTCTATGACGTTACTATGTTGATTCTTTTTCATTTTATATTTTCTTTCTCATTACTACAAAAAAAGGTTTATTTTAGCTACATCACAGTAAAAGCAGTGAAATACAGAAATGTATTAGGTTGGGTGAAAAAGGCATATTTTAGTGCCCCGGTATCTGAAACAGAATATGTATTGAACAAAATAAATAAATATACAAAAAACAAATATAGACCTCTATTTACTACCAGTGTGCAATAATGGCATTATTACATTTTATCTGCCACAAAGCCCATTGTATAAAATGGGCTTTGTGACTGTCAACATGTGATAACTCTGTTATCGTGCGATAGATGTTAGTAAATAGGGGCCATAGTTGTAAACTGGGCAGGGATAACTGAGCAGACTTAATAGTTTTTATTCTTAGAACTTGCTTTTTATTGTATTGTATTTTTGTTAAGAGGATAATTTATTGTTAGATTTTCCTGTAACTTGAAAAAGACAGGAAGCATTGATACTTTAAAGGTAATGGCAGAACTCACTGCTCCCACTAGAAAGTTTTTGAATCTTCGTTAATTTAAATTCAGCCTTCTTTACCATTCCAAAAAAAAAAAAACTACAGTGTCATGTTAACCTCTCTGAAACAGATTTTTGAATATATAAACTGCAAAGCAGGCAAGACAAGCTGCTCTAAAACAGATGGGAAGAAGGCTTTATTTTATTTATTTATTTATTTAACATTTTTTATATACCGCACTATTCGTCATCAGTGCGGTTTACATTGAACAACAATATACCTGTCAATACATGACTGATCTAGGTTTACAGATAACAGGGAAGATAAACTGGGTGTGAACTTTAGCAATATCAGAAGTGGCATTTAACTTTACACACCTATCTCAGTGAGTTTACATCAACTCTATAGGACATGTTAAACATTAACATGCGTTAATGAAAGTCAATGTGCATTAAGTGCCGCAGTGGCCCATAGGAATGAATGGACCGTAACAGCACTTAACGCGTGTTAGCTTTCATTAATGCATATTAACCTTTCGTAAGCTTGCCTCTATGTCTTTTTCGTTTGGCCTTACAGGATGAATCTTATAATGTTATACTGGATGCCAGCAGAACACAACGGTCTGATAAGCTTGGGGGGAACTTGACTATCATTCAGCCATTTTAACTTGTAATGCTGACATTTCTCAAATGGTAGATTATCCCAAATTTTAGAGGTCTATGTACTAAGCCTCATTGAAAGAGCAATTAATTCATGTTAAAAATCTGTAGCACGCATTAATTGCACCTAACTTGTTATGTCACCATAGCTAACTCAATGTGTGTTAAAATGTGTTGTGTGCAAATGCATGCAAAGCAGCTCAATAGTATTAAAAGTGGATGATGCCGCTTGTATTCACAAGCTGCCTTATTCGTGAAGAGTTAGTAGCACCTCTAGAGGTGATGCAAGAGTTCTTCCTTGGGAGTACTGAGTCACTAATGCGCAGGCCTGATGCCCCCGGGGAATAACTGGAAGAGGCCCTGCTTAGTTATAAATGTCCTCCACGCTAAAGCCCTTTTCAACCCCTCACACAGAACCCTCCTACACCACCTTCCAGGGTCACTCTGATGGATAGTGGGGGAGAGCAGGATCCCCAGGAGCCCTTCCTTATTGGGTAGCTTTATACCCTAATGATAGTACTATAAGGTTACTTCTAGGGGGCCGAGGTGGACATTTTGAGTCAGGGAGCTGCCGGGGAAGGAGTACTTGGGTATCATTCCTGTACCTCACTAACCCAGAGAGACCCCAGTAGAGGCAGAGGGAGGGGATTTTGGAAAAGGGTCGAGTGGGGAGGGTAAATTTTTTTTAACTGTGCACCAGCCTCACCCTTTTAAGGGATAGTGTGCCTGGCTTGGGGTCCACTATTTCGTTTCTTCAACCAGAAACATGCAGTATTTCTTGCTGTAGAAATATAAAAATAAATTTATTGTGAGATTTATTTACCTCTGAGTGGAGGCGTAGCCTAATGGTTAGAGCACTGGTTTAATGACCAATAGACCAGGATTTGATTCCCACTAGCACTCCTTATGGCCTTGGGCAAGTCACTTAACCCTCCATTGCCTCAGAAGAAAGCTCTGGCAATCTACTTCCAGTTGCACTTCCAAGAAAACCCAGGAGCTGCTGGGTCACCAGGAGTTAGCATTGACTCAAAGGCACACATCACTTACCCCTGTGGTCCTGAGGTAACGTGGTTCACTACTGAAACCCACAGTAAATTTTCTCATGGTTAAAATAGTGCTGTATTACTACAGGTTAGTACATGGGCCTCTTAGCTTTATATGGCTTTCTCATCTGCTATGGTGTTGATCAATGTAGGATGTATCTTTTTATTGCATTATACTGCAGACAATGAGTCTAGACAGACCAAAATCTGAAGGCACATTGTAAGCCCGGGAGGAGATGTGTTTGCTGTTACATTAATAATCAAGAATTGCCAGCACATAAACGGATAAAGATCTTGAGATTATGGATTATATGAAATGCTATCGGGAAATACCTAACTGAACTCAAAAAACAAATTCCTGAAAAAAGGAGTGGAAGAAAATAAGATAATATGGAGCTAAATAACAGCAATAAACTTGTTCATGGCTTCCGAAGAATGAGGACTCTCACATATTATTATTGGTACCAAACTGCACAAATGTTTATGGTAAATATAGAAATGTAATAGTTAAATGAAAGGCACATTTTACAATGGGAGTCCAAGTACAATCTGGGACATCAAAGTCAGAACATCTGAAAAAAGCCCAGGCACGTGCAAACTCGGGCATGATTTCAGAAACATGGACGTGCTCGATAGGGACATCTATAGAGACGTCCCTGGAATAGCATCTCAGAACATGGACATCTAACAGCATAAATGTAAAAGTAGTGGGTTGGGGGCAGGGTGGCCAGGGCTCAAATCTTAGCATGGGTCTTTGTGATCTTAGACTAATCACTTAACGCTCCATCTTCTGTACACTATCTGGATGTTTTAAGGCCAAAACAAGCACTTTCCCGATGCCTATTCGTGCCTGTAGCAGGTAGAAATGTGGACATGCCCGCAAACATTCCCATCATTCCTGAAACTGAATGGAGGCATGTAAGTCCATAGCACCTCCCCGGAAATGCCTCCACCACACCCCCTCGCCTACTTGGATGTCCCTGCACCGGAGACATCTGTAAACGTCATTTGTGGAACAACTGCAGAGACGTCTCCGTGATTTTGACTCTGCACGTGCATGTCTTTAGACATCCTACATCGTGACTAAGCCTTTAAAATGACCTCTTAAGTCTACCAGAAAAATCCAAGCTATCAATGTCCCTTTTAATGTACATTACCAAGTTTAACTTACAATGCAAATCGCTTTGACCGAAATGATAAAGCAGTATAAAAAAAACCTGCTAAAATAAATGCCTTGGCAACTCCTAGTGCATCTGACAGAATCAAATTAAGGGACCTAAGCCGTAATGCTGAGCTTGCAGGATGAGGCTATTTGGCATGTGTTAACAATAGAGTGCTATGCAATAATAGCATAGTGTGCGCATTAAACCAGAATCATAAGACTAGCATTTCTATACTAAAATTAACCTTATGGAGGGTCATTTTATAAAGTCCTGCTGTGTTTCATGCATGTTTAATAAAGTAAAGTGCACACTTACTTTTTAAATACGGGTGCTTTAGAAAATGCACATTAGATATCAATAAGCTCTACTCTAAAGCCTGTTTCAATCCACCCCCCCCCCCCCACTTCACCCACCCAGAGCTCTCCAACAACACCTGGGATCTCTCCAACAACACCTTCTGGGATCTCTCTGGTGAATAGTAGGGGAGAGCAGGAGCCATTCCTAGGAGCCCTGATTGGGTAGCCCTATGACTGGTATAAATGCGCACACCTAGGGGTGTGTTTGCTAAAGGTTAATGCGTGCTAAGTAAAGTCAACGCGCGTTAAGTGCTGCAATGGCCCATAAAAATGAATGGGCAGTGATAGCACTTAGCACGTGTTAACTTTATTTAATGCACGCTAACCTTTAGTAAACATGCCCCCTAGATTTTATAATTTGTGTGTGCTTGTGCGCTCACCCATGCACCAACCCTGTGCACACTCATGGTGAAAGTATTGGCCCCTACTGTATACTTACAAAATAGTGGCTCGTTTACGTGTAAATCACTAAAATACTGTGATCTATGCACATAGATAGTGTGTAATTTCCATAGTTCATATAAAACTTTCTTTATGCATGTGAATGAAGGGAAGCACTATGCAAATGAGACTTCGGGAAGTGCGTTGAAAATAGGGTGGCATGTTACGTAGCATGCATTTGCTAAAGCGGAAAATTTAACACCTGCTTCAAGCTAGCTGTTAACTTTTTAGCACGCACACTACTGAAGAGGCAACACTAGTAGCACACATTCTGATAGTTTTTATTGTATCTGGTGATTTCACAAGGTCATATAGAATGGTCTAATGATCATTGCTGTCATGGATGGGATTAATCTTGTCAGAGACCATTGCAAGCATGCTTAGCCTTGACCCAGAACAGCGATCTAGATGTTTAGGGTTTTGTGAGTTAAACAATTCATACTTATATACTTTCTTAGTGTCAGAGTAAATGGCCGATGAAGACCAAAATAGCTTATGTGGTCTGCACTGTTGAAGTTTTTCCTTTCTGGGTAGATAAATGTACAAACTCTTGCAAGGCAACCCTTTACAAACTCCTTCGCCATGCCTTCTACCTGAATCCCACATAATTTCTCTCCCATCATTTCCTTCCATATTCACTGCAAGTATGTTCAAATCCACCACAGGTATGGTCTTAACTGTCTTTGCTATCAGGCCACCTCAGACCTTGCTATCAAACCAACTGCCTGGCTTCCCTCTATGTTGTACTGCTTCCTGAAATAATCCCCACACCTAGGTTCCCCCATGTTCAATTAAATTCTGTAATAATTCCCACAGCCATGAAGGCTAGTGAGACTGCAGTAAAAATAATTCAACCTGCCCATGCTCATTGAGTCCTGATTGTAACTGTGATACCTTCATGCAGATCATCCTAGCCCTCTTGGAAACCCAGTGCTGTTCTACTACTGCTATGTAAAGTTGACTATCACTCCATGTAAGCTACTCCCTACCTTCTTGGAAGCATATACCGGTGTTGTTTTCGTCTCTTAACCACTTATCCTTGATTTTGTTTAACTACAAAGTTCTCTTCAGAAAGATTTAAGGCTCTCCCAGATTATCTTATCTTACTGTTCTATCAACAAGTAGGACCGACACCCCATGTGTTCTCATGGGCAATCATAGAACTGCTCCCCCTCCCCGATTTCTTCATATTGCCCACGTGGAGACCAATTCTGTTCTGCGTGTCCCCCACTTATCAGAGCATCCAGAATTAGGACGTGCTCCGGTTGCATGCTATTCTGATCCTACAGGGGCTAGATGTGCCTGCAGGATCAGAATCAGGTGCAGTCGGCCTGGACGTGCAGGTCGTGCCCTGATTCTGGGTGCCCAGACGTCCAACAAACTTCCTAGCTAGCCCAGCCAGGCTCCTGCATGGAGCCACGGTGCTGTGGTGTCCTGTTGCCATGGCTCCATACAGAAGCCATGATCACCGGCAGACCCTGACAGTTTGCTTTCCCCGTAGCCCAATCCCCAATCAGGCCCACTGTGCCCAGGGTCGGGCTGCAGGACACCCCCTGCACCCCCTCACCTCACTTTTTGGGCTTTGCTGCAGCAATTACTGCCATCCAGGGGGACTTATTCCACCTCTGAGATGGAATAAATCCCCTGTGCAAATGGCCAACCCCAGACATACAGGGCCAACCTCAGAATCAGCCCACTGCCCGCCCTCACTCCACCTCCAGCCCATCCCCTCCTACCAATGAACAGAGCTCAACTCCAATCTAAATGTGCGGAGCTTTGTTCTGTGAATTCCAAACCTGGCATTTAGCAGGGCCGGATATCCAGATCGGACATCCAGCCCCACTAAACACTGCACCGAATCGACCCCATAGAGAACCACTAGGGCCAAAATGCATCAGAGTTTTATTTTTTTTAGAGGGTAGATGGTCAGATGCAGGTTCTGTCTGGAATCATGGTCAGCAGATCTTCTCTGAAATCAAATAAAAACCTACTAAGATGACAGTATCATAAGGCCTATCCAGTCTTCCCTTCCATAGCAACTACCAAGCTTTACAGGCCCTTTCTCCTCAGAGTGAGCTCCATTTATCCGTACTCTTTGTCACCTCCCATTCAACCAATTTCTAATGCAGTCAATCACTTTAAGGTCCATCCCTAGGGTTCTCTATTTATTTTAAGTCGCCTGTGTGAAATGGTGTCAAAGGCTTTACTGAAATCTAAGTATATCATATCTAGGGCTTTCCCTCAGTGCAACTCTCTAGTCACCTATTCAAAGAAATTAATGAGATTTGTCTGACAAGGCCTGCCTCTAGTAAAACCATGCAGTACAGAAATGGATGTATTGGGATTGGGCATAAGTGATAGAGATGTTGGTCCCTGCAACAGGAGAAGTTTCAGGAGCTGCAAAATAGAGGACCGGAGAGATTAATATTAAAAAAAAAAGCAGCTGACTGAGAAAAGTATACAAACACAAGCGTCCCTTCAAAAATATTTCTGAATCTATTTGCACAATACAAATCTATTTCAAAAATTAAGATTAACACAGAGCAAATGTCTTTGCTATTGGTGGTTCTGTTAGTGCAGCTGAGGACTGCCATGTGTGTTCTGAGGATAGAAGCTGAACAGTAGTCTTTTCTTTCATTTTTGAGATTATAGAATGCTTTGCATGCAGTCACTGTAAAATTTACATTACAAAGTGCTTATATATTTTTAAACTTCATCAGGTGAAAAATGCATACCTTTATTTAAACCCAAATTCTTTCCATACAATTGTCCAAGCTCTACAGTATGATACTGCCAATTCTTGATTACTATAATGGTCTGTGGGTGGGTTTCCAGGTAGACTCATCCACAGGATGGAGTATTTCTAGAATGTGGCAGCAGGGATGATAGAAGGCCAACCTATATAAGCTCCTGCAACCCGATTTTGTGTCATTTACACTGAATCCCTATTGAATCTGGAGCAAAGTTTAAGATCCTGACCATGGATTTTGAGTGATGAGAGATCATGGGCCTCTTCGTTGAGGGACAGGTTGTGATGGTATGAGCCAAGACACCAACTATGATCTAGTCAGGTGGCATTGCTATTTGTACCTACTGTGGTCTGGGCGCCTGTTTTATGGAATCAGTTGCTAGTTGAGATTAGACATGAGACTATCTGCAGTTTCAGAAACTCCTGAAGGCATTTTTATTCCCTTGATTGCTGGTTGCATTTTTAAATGACCGTTTTTTTTACTAGGGGGGGTATGTTTTTTGTTTTATTAAATTATTTGTTTATTGTTGTACACAGGTTAGTGTTTTTTAAGTTTGAGAAATAAATAAATGAAGAATGGAGTCAGTTAGATGCCTTCCTCGGTCACCTTCTTCCATATTGTCTCATGTCAGTCTTTGAAAACCTTTACTAACACAGAAGATAGGCAAGGAGAAGCATGCACGCATCTCTCAATTCTCACACTTCCTTTGCCGGGATATGGTAGCTCTTCTGCTTCTACCTTTGGAAATGACCTCAACTTTTATCCAGTTTTGAAGAGAATGGACCATGCACAGTTTTGTGTGCATATGCTATTTTGCATTTCCAATGCCACGTAGCATTCATCTGCTATTTTTGCATTAGCATGCAAATTAGTGGTTGTGGGCATGGCTTTCAGGAAACTGTTTTACTGTGCATGTGCTGAAATGTATTGCATTGCACAAGTGGAAGGTGATCTTGAAAGAGGAGCCGACTCTACACTGTCTTGACTAGACTGTAAGCTCTGATGAACAGGGACCATCTTGAACATGTCTGTGCAGCACTATGTACGTCTTGTAGCGCTATAGAAATGTTCAGTAGTAGGTGTCTTCTTAGGTGCTGTTTTATAAAGAAAAGTAGGTGTTTTTCTTTATAAAATACTAGCATAAGTGATCAACAACGCACATTAATTCAAGGCATAATCGGTTACTCCAGTCCTAGAACTAATGTAAAAGCTTGTGCCTAAATGTCTAAAGAATACATTTAAATTATACTATTTTATAATTTACGTATGTAACTTTGGGTCCCAACGTTGCTCCTGCGCACGCCCGCAGGGTAAGTACATGAGCACGTTCATTTATGCATATAAATGACTAAAATACCCCTCATTTGTGTGCAACCCCTTATAAAATGACCCCCTAACTGGCGTTTTAGCAAGTACATTGATATCAAATCCACACTAGACGTTTTAGTGTGAGTTTTATTACATAGACCCCTTTGCATTATTTATTTTCAGTCTTCATATTTGTATTACTTTTTTAATGTCAATGTGTTTCTGTTAAGAAAGTTAATTATAAGTTAGCCAGTTTTTACACTAAGAGGGAACGCAGAATTGGCATGCCTTTCAGTTGCTGGCATTAGATTGCTATATGCAATGCAGACTAAGACAGCTAATATGTTGAAGATTTCTCCATTACTTTGCATGGGATTTCCACAAAAGTATGAATAGATAAATGTCTACGTAAAAAGACGCTGCTGGCCTCCATTCAGTGCAGTGGGATACAGTGCTCACTACATAAGGTTGCATTATTTCAAATAAGATGTAAAGTAAGAGAAGCAACAACAGACAGAAGTGCTTCAAATTAAAATATCCAAATTGTCAATAAAAGATGTGGCCCTATAGCTTATGAATATAGATAATGGAGCAGATAATTCATGAAATAGATTTTTTTTTTTAGTTTTTGGACTAAAGAAATTGAGTGTCAGCACATGTAAGTGAATACTCCTTTTTCATTTGTGGCAGTCCGATAATATTGGTATTCCCAAGTCCGTTGTCACACTTTTGGTAGTAGGCCACTCTATAGTACCTCGTATTTAGCAAATGTCTTAATCCCAGGTAAAGAGAGACTGTGCTGGGGGGCATTCCTAGGACACAGTTTCACTTTACCCGCCGTGTGCTAATTTGCAGTACTAACCAGAGAAAGTTATCCAGGTTTATTCAGAACATATAAATAGCTGCCCAGAAGCTACCTTGACGGTTTTATCTGGATATATTTAGATCATGCAGACAAGGGCCGAGTGTCCATAAAATGTTAACTGGACAAAGCTGTCCACTTTCCTGTTCAATGCCTTTTTGAATATTGATTTCAGTGTTGCATATATTAGGTAAGTCTAATAAAGCCCTAAAGTATCTTCTAAAATACAAATATTGATTGCCTTGTAACAACCATCTGAACAGATTGCTGTTTTTTTTTTAAGTGCAGTTATTTGTTATTTCGCCATTCTAATTTGCAACAACAGGAAGTATTTCCAAGGTCGTGATTTATGAGGGTTGACTTTCTGAGATGACTGAAATAACTTCACTCGAGGTGTACAGTAACAGACCATGAATGCATAGTCCTGATACATCATCTTGCTTAAATAGAACACATGGACAGTCTTACCCTTTCAGTTAGAATCCTTAATAATATGGCCAACTCTTCTGACCTTTCACACGTTGTTTTTGATTTGCGAGAACAACGTCAACATTCTCACGAAATGATTGTGGGATATCTCAGAAAGAAATGCCTGTGAACCAGTTAAAATTATTTCTATTTTATTGCCCTCTACATCTACTTGGAATCTAAACCAGATGCGAGATAACATTTGAGGCGTGATACACAATATCCCCCCCACCCATGTAAATACAGTCTTCTAATTAGCAACACAACAAGTAACAATGACTAAAGTGAATATAACAGATAAGGGCAGTGGGAAAAGGAATGTGCCATGATAGACGTGTGCTTTGAAAATATATTGAATTTTAAGACACACAGGAGCATCATGTTTAGAAAAAGGCATCGTTATGGGTCTATTTGGATACCACTGATCTTATGCTCTCCCTGAGGAAGAAGAAGGATGTAAAACCCAGACGTGATCAAATTTCAAGACGATAGGGATGATTAACAGAGTGTCATGACTGCCCACTTCAGCTAATTAGCATCAAGGCTTGTGATCTAGGAAAGATAGAGACTGTTTGTTTATTGAAATATGGTGGATCACTAATGGCCTTATCTTCTGCTGTCCGTTTCATTGAATTAAATGCAATTGAACTGTTCTCTTGAACTTTGAGCGTTAACCATTTTAACAGGTGGCCTCCACCTTATTGGGTGCAAAATGATAGTGCAGCAAATATTACATAATGCTGTAGTATGTTCCAAAATATCCCAGGCATAATGTGATATTAGGGGCAACCAAAATGATTGCAAAAGAAAACCCAGTGAACATAGTAAGTGCTTTGTATAGTACATGCATTCACTCATAAGAATATGCTTGTTTTTAATACCCATTTGGAATTTTCAAATTAACCTTAAACCTTCCACATTTGCTATATGATCATTGGATTGCTACATTTTCAGTTTAATTGTGGATAATATATGAAGTGGTTTATTTACTAATTTGCACTAAAGTTTTGTATTTATGCGCATTAACGACCGATATTGTAGCATGTTAAGTACAGTCTGCGTTAATTGCTGGAAGCATTCCCAGCGCTTTGGCAAAGATAGCCATGCACTTAACAGGGAGAAATAGTTGTGAGCATGTATTAATGACATGACCAATATCGCCACAAACATTAGCTACACCTTTGGAGGTATAGCTACCTGTTCTATATTATCTACTGCATTAACAAGTAATGAACCTTCACGTTAACTGCAAGGTGTAATCCCCGGCAATTTCTTGTCCCCTAATTGGACTTTCCATTGAAGGAGTTTAATATGACAGTCAGTGCATGTTAACAGCTAAGGTGCTGCATTAACTAACATGGGACCGCACTGTTAATGCGCATCAATTGTCACATTAAACACCTAACACAGCTTCGTAACTAGGGCTCTTATTGATTGAGTTACGTTCTGAGCAAATTTGAGTATAATTTCATTTGTGCATGCTCCTAAGCCAGTTTGCCGTGTCTTAACCTTTAATTACCTCAACCCAGAGAAGGCATCTCAGAAATATGTTGGTCAGTGGACCTTTTCTTCCCACCCTACTGTCCTCTTCCTTGGACTGGTTGTGACTGGACACCTTCATAGACTTTAAACATTCAATAACAAGGGAAGAACTTTCTTTTATTCCAGGTTTTCTAAACTGTGATTAATGATTTGTTGAAAGAATACACACTGTAGTTTTTGACCATATTCACATCGGTTTCATGTAGCAGAATTTTGGTCTTTACCGTGTAAATTCTCTTTCCGTTTTGGTTGAAGCTGGGTCATTCTTCTGCCCGAGAAGCACTGGACCATCATTCTAGAATTTTGTTTCTGTTTGTTGGCTGTAAAGGCTGTTTACATATTTTTGTATTCAAGTGTAGTTTTGTACAGAAGGAAACAAAAAATAGTTACTTTGAGGAAAAATGCATAATGGTACACTATATATAACCTTTTTAACATTCATTTTCATAATTAGAGTACCTGAAAATAAATGGAGGGCGTAATTATGTCAATGTATTATTGTATACATATCTTCTTTTTTGTTGGTTCTTAATTTTTGAGGTTGTACATTTTTTCTGATTATGTATTTGCATCTTTTTATGAGAGAATGGAAACGTTTAATGCATATATTTAGAAAGATTTAAATTTGTAAATTTGTTAATTCTTATAAACCGTTGTTTTGTTTTGTTTTTGTGGGGAAAGAAATGCTTTAAGAAATGTTACTGTTGTATTCCAGCATAGAGTAGGGATTCTCCTGGAGGTATTTTGCCCTCCACTGTTTCTTGTGCCACGCCATTATGGGCAGAAGCAAGGTCTAGTTGTTATAACTTTGGACGGTGATTCTTGAGACGTTCTGGGATATAAATTAAAGACCCTCACCTGCCACTGACACACTGTGGGATCTTGGACAAATCACTTTCTCTTTGCCTCCAGGATTCTCTTGAAATTAAGGCACTTGCCTTAATCTGGATTTTCTGATCAACAAATATCCTAGGACATGGCTCTTGTAAAAAAAAAAAAAAATATATATATATATATATATATATTTCTTTGTTACTAACTTCAAAAGTCGCTCTCTTTGTCAAAGTGCAATACCTCCCTTTTTAAGTCTCAAGTGTACAGCAGTTTCTTCTATTCTTGTTTTGCCCTTTTACAAAAATGTTCAATAGAGGAATCATCAAAGTGTAAGAGTGGTTTAACTCTGTAGAAATGCACAGATGTTCGGCAGAGTTGTTAATAAATGTTTTTATATGAAACTGTTGGTCTATATTGTATGTCATAGAGGAAATGTCCATCAGTGGAGAGCCTTCATCATAATGTTAGTATGTAAAATAAATAAAAAGGCAATAACTGCTATTTTTTGGAGTTTGCTGTCTTTACTAATATAGAAGCATAGAAATCTGATGGCACTTGGCCTATCTACATAGTCTGCCTTTCCATACAAATTACTGCAATCCCTTTTTTCCCTTCAGAGATCTTTTCTGTTGGTCCCATGCTCTACTTCCTCCACTGGGAGACTATTCAACGCATCTACCACTCTTTCCATAAATAAATATTTCCGCATATTACTCCTGAGTCTATCCCCTTTCACCTTCATCCTATGCCTGCTCGTTGCAGAGCTTGCTTTCAATTGAAAGAGGTTCTTCTCCTGTGCATTTATGCCACAGAGATATTTAAACGCCTCTATCATATCTCTTCTCTCCCACCTTTCCTCCAAAGTATACATATTGAGATCTTGAAGTCAGTAGCATGTAAATATCCTGGAAGGGGCAGTTTCTCCAAATGGAGCTTGATGCCATGTCCTTTCAATGTCATAGCTAGCCAGTATCAAAGAGGACATGGATGAGACCACTGTTTCAATACAGACAATGCAAATTCCCAAAAGACTCTAGTTCCCCTATCTCTAAGTCCATTCCCAAGCATTCCATCCAAAGGGAGCATTTCTATGGCAGGGCACACCCAGCCATCTGCCAACAGACACTACTGCCTGGCAAAGTGGAGTGGAGGAGTGGCCTAGTGGTTGGGGCAAGGTACTTCAGGCCGGAAGGTCGGGGGTTCAAATCCCACTAAAGGACAGCAACCTTGGGCTGGAAGGACTGGGGTTTCTAGTTCCACAGGTGCTCCTTGTGGTCTTGGGCAAGCCACTTAACCCTCCATAGCCCATGTTCCCTGTAAAATAGTTATCTCCAAGTTATAATGCCCTGTTCAATGCAATTTCAGTTTGTTCAATGTAAACTGCACTGATGCAGAATAGCATGGTATATAAGAGAATGTAAATAAATAAATAAATATAGATAGACAGAGACTTTTTCTTATATAGAACCTCTATAACATTTTTGTAAAGGCCATCTTCACTTGGCATTTGTAGTCAAATGCCAAATGAAAGTGCATATGTACACTGCTAATCCCTTTTAAGGCCTTTGTAACATAGTTTTGCCATTGCCGTCTAACATGAAACATTTTTATAAAGATAAAAATAATTCTTGCAGACGTATGTGCATGCATAAGTTCAGGTCTCCTGGCTGTGCAGGCACATGTGTGTGGCACTCCTATGTGCATCTGTGCTGGTATTAAAAGGAAAGAAGAAGCTGCATTGGCTGTACATTGTAATGTTTTCGGAAAATGATTTGAAACGATTAAAGATTTATTTTCTCTGAGTGCACAGCTACTGGAATAAACTATAGGGGAACTCAGGAACAAGTATATGATTTGTCCAAGATTTATTTCTTACTTTATATGGTGTGAAGTTCAGGATTTACTTTTGTATGTTTGATCATATTCGGCAATAGGAACTAATGGACATGAAAGGGTTTTTCCTTAGGTCCTTTCTAATCATGTTCACACGCAGATCTATATATTACGCCCTCTCATAAGTAGCTTGAGGATTACTGGAAGCAACATTGCCCCCTTGCTAGTCTCACTTTCAGGATATCCACATGCATGAAATAGATTTGCATGCGCTGCTTTCATTGTAGGCAGACATATCTAGTTTTATTTCTGCTACTTAGCACGTACATAGCACTACGAGTTATACTGTATTATATTTATTTCTGCCTATTTGATTCTGTAGTGACTGGATCACAATAAACGGGCCTGCTAATGTTTTTCACTCAATGCATTGCAATAATGCACAGTTGCCTAACGACTCCATAGTGGAGTCATTAGGGGAGTTCACACTATGTGCCATGGTAACAGTGAATAAACGCTAATGTGCTCTTCATGCCCACCCTCCACCCTAACCATCCCATGGTGCACAGTAGCACACGGTTGCCAGTTAACTTTCATTAGCTGGCATTGCTGCATTTTAGCTAAAACGTTCCTTAACAGGTTAATGAAATTTAGTAAAAGGGCCCCAAAATACCTTAAAACAAAACAACAAGGCAAAACATAAAAACAAATAAACAAAACAACAAATACCACAGTGCCGTAAAACAATTCAACAATACCACCCATAAAATTAAAACATACCCCTAAGAATCTGTTACTCAATAAAAAACTGGCATCGTAAAACATCCTTCTTTGACCTAAAATCAATTCCAGAGGAATTACTAGAAACAAGAGTAAATAAGCATCTGCAGAATTTTCTGAACAGATAGCCAATCAGCTTCTGTGCTGATCGGACGTGGCAATGCCTCCCAATCATTAGGACCAGCTATTGAAAAGACATGTGTGCGAGTTGTTTCATGCATATCTCGTATCTCGTGCGTTTTCATTTTGCATATCTTAAAACGCAGACAGTATAGGAGGTACTCGGAGACCAAAGTAAAAACCACGGATGTAACAACATGGAAGGATAGATACATTGCCTTGAGAGTTATTGGATGTCAAGACAAAGTTTGTTAGCTTTAAAACTTCTCATGATACCAAGCTCCTCCTTCATTTGGCACTCAACACAACTGTAAATATTGATACTGGAAAGCAAGCTGATGTTATTGATCACAAAAAAATGTTTCCAAAGAGAGGAAAGGAGCTACAGATGATGAGGGAAAATCTGAGGAGCAGACATTTTGGCAGATCATTCATAGATTTGAAAGACTAGACTTGTAATAGAAACACACTGCCTTGATAGTGTAAAAACCTAGATTGTAAGGAGAAGGGGGGGGGGGCTAGTCCACATTGTTTACACAAGCTCAATGAACAAAATTGGATACTATTGCCTTTAAATGGCATTTCCATTGTGATGACATAAAACAAAGGCGCAGGCATGCCAGCTACCAACCACTAAAATGCACATTATTTGGAACTTGCACGATAATGTGGAACGTGGGCAGGTTAGAGGCGGAGTGTGGCATGGAGATCAGAGTGTGCGAGGGCAGTTAATATGACACTTGGTGCAGATGCACCAATTAGCACCTCTGTACACTTACATTACTTGGCCACTCGTTATGATACACAGTCACATGTTAGCTGCGGAAACATACTGGTCATGGCCCCGACAATTAACGTGGAGGCTTTGCATGTAACCTGCATTGGTAACACATGTTCTCCAGGAACAAGCAGGAAGTCAGTCCTCACATATGGGTGACGTCGGCACCAATGGAAGCATCCCACCAGCTTTCAAAGAAAGTCTTTGGGAGATGCCACCACGCATGCATGGTCCCCATCTTGCCCAAGAGTGCCATCTTATTCAGTCTCCTTTTTTCCACGGAGCCCAATAGATGTGGGTTTTTTCCCCAGAAAAAGTTCATTAAACTGTGTGAAAAAAATTCTTTCTCCAGGAACAAGGAGGAAGTCAGTCCTCACATATGGGTGACGGTACCGACAGAGCCCGCGCAGAGCATTTCCCCAGCTTTCAAAGAAAGCCTTTGGGAATGCCACCATGCATGTGTGGTCCCCTTCCTGCCCAAGGGTGCCATCTTGCTCAGTCTCCTTTTTTTTTGCGGAGCCCTTTGAACATGCGTCTCATCCCCGGAAAACGTTTTTCAAATTCTAACTCTGTTTTTGCCTTTCTGGCCTTCTCATGTCCTTTTCCCACCATCCCGAGCTCCACTGCTTAGGCTCTCGGTCTCAGGATTCTTTTTTTGCCCTTCTTTTTCTCTCCGTGCTTTCGCACCCTTTTTAACCACGGGCCGCGTTGAGGATCTTCGACCTTGCCGGGGTCTTTTTTGCCCCAATGGCCTCCGGTTTCAAAAAACGTGATAGGTGTTCTAAGAACATAACACCCATGACTGCTGTCTCAGGTGCCTGGGAGCTGAACATGATCCAGAGCAATGCTCCCTCTGCATGAAGATGTCCTCCAAGGCCATCCAGAGTCATAAGCAGAAGCTGGATGATCTTGTTCATAAGGCAGCCCCAGTATCCCAGGTAGCCTCACGCTCCATGGTCCTGCAACCCCTGAAGTACCCTAAGGCGGCTCCTCGGGCCTGGAGGCACTCCAATCAAGGGTCGCTTGAGCGTGAGCAGAAGAAGAAGAAGAAGGCCATGAGGACACTGTCAGGGGCGCCAGACACGTATGAGCATGCACCTGGTCTCTCATCCCCCTCAGCAGATCCCAGAGTCGGAGAGGGAGTGGCCCAGAAAGGTACCTCAAACTGATACGGAGGTCTCTGGCAATGGTGCCCGGTCTCCTGAGGGTCGTCCTGGCTTAAAGGATGCTTATACTTGCATTCTTGTCCAACCCAAGCACAGAAGGTACCTCTGATTCATGGTAAAGGAGAACCACTGCCAGTACAGGGTGCTCCCCTTCGGTCTTGCGTCCACCCCGCGGTTTTCACAAAATGCCAGGCCATGGCGGCGGCCCACCTCTGATTGCAGGGCACCTTCATTTATCTTTATCTAGACGACTGACTTTTGACAGGGAGGCATGGCATCCGAGGTTCGTCAGACCACAGACTGCACCATTCACCTTCTGGAGCACCTGGGATTCGTGGTCAACTACCCAAAATCCCACCTCTCTCCGGTGCAGTCCCTAGAGTTCATCGGGGCCCACTTGGACACTCGATGGGCCATGGCCTTCCTTCCCCAGGACAGGGCAGACCGCTTCGTGTCCCTGGCATCCAACGTGCAACACCACAGTGTGGTCTCGGCTCGGTCGATGCTTCGCCTTCTTGGCCACATGACCTCTATGGTCCATGTTGTACCCTATGCCAGCCTCAACATGTGGGCGGTACAGGGGTGCCTCTGTGCAGAGCGGACCCAGGTGACAGGCCGTCTTCGAGACCCCGTCTTGGTCACACCCTGCCTAGTGGAGTCCCTGACCAGGTGGCGGGATGCATGGAACCTGCTCCAAGGCATGCCCTTCCAGACCCCAATGCATTAGGTGGTCTTGATGACAGACGCCTCCCTGTTGGGCTGGGGGGCCCACTGTGAGGAACGGTGCATGCAGGGGACTTGGTCCCCTGAGGCTGCTTGGCAGCAGATCAATCTGCTGGAACTCTGAGCCATCCTCCTCGTGCTCAAGGTCTTCCGGCACCACTTGCAACATCGAGCGGTCCTTGTTCAGACAGAAAACCAGGTCACGATGTTCTACGTGAACAAACAAGGGGACACCGACTCTTATAGCCTCTGCCTGGAGGCAATGGCTCTGTGCTCTTTTGCATTGAGCCTGGACATCACCCTCTGAGCCACCTTTCTCCCGAGACAGGACAACACCTTGGCGGACCGGTTAAGCAGGGTCCTCCAGCCACATGAGTGGCGCCTGTGTCCCTGGACTATGCAGCGGCTCTTCCAGTATTGGGGGACTCCAGACCTGGATCTCTTTGCCAGCCCTGCGAACTTGCAGCTCCCTCGGTTCTGTGGTCCCCTCCCTCGCCTGGGCAGGGTGACACCAGATGCCTTCCTTCTGTCATAGACCACCAGCCTGCTGTATGCCTTCCCCCCCCCCCCCACGCCTCTCATTACTCAGACCCTTCTCAAGGTCCAGCAGGACAGGACCTCGGTGATCCTCATGGCCCAAAAGTGGTCCAAGCAGCCGTGGTTCCCTCTATTATTTTGCCTCTCGACGGATCCCCCAGTTCCTTTAGGGAACTCGCCGGGGCTGCTGATGCAGGAGGGGGTTTGCTGCTTCTCCCCAATTTGAGGTCTCTCTCCCTTACAGCCCTAGCTTACCATCTCCCTATGGAGATCGAGGACATTCTTCTGGCCTCACGGAAGGATTCGACCAGGCAGGCGTATGCCTTCAAGTGGTGACAGTTCTCTGTGTAGTGCTCGCAGGTCCGAGCGGACCCATTTTCCTGCCCCACCCAATTGGTCCTGCAGTACCTTCTTCACCTCTCGCTTGCTGGACTGAAATCGAACTTGGTCAGGGTTCACCTGAGTGCAATCTCAGTGAACCACCACCCCATCGAGGGGAAACCCCTCTCGGGGCAACTGCTGGTCTCCTGCTTCATGCGGGGCTTGCTGCTTTCCAGGCTCCTCGCCCACCCTCTGCCTGCAGAATGGAATCTCAATGTGGTCCTCATGCAACTCACCAAGCTGCCCTTTGAGCCCATGGCTACTTCCTTGCTGCGGCATCTGTCATGGAAGGTGGTCTTCCTGGTGGCCCTCACCTCTGCCCGGAGAGTCAGCGAACTCCAGGCGCTGATGGCCTAGACCCCGTACACGAGGTTCTACAGGAACAGGGTGTTCCTGCATATCACACCAAGTTCCTCCCGAAGGTTGTCTCGGATTTCCATCTCAACCAAGAGATAGTGCTGCCCACCTTCTTCCTGGAGCCCCACACTGACTGGGCAACAGCGGTTCTCCACATGCTGGAATGCAAGTCACGGCACACAATGTCCAAACGATGGCGATGTTGGTCACTAGCCTGTGCTTGGTGCCGCTGGCAGACATCTGATGGGCCGCAACCTGGTCCTCTGCTCACATCTTTGTGGTGCATTACTGTCTGGAGAGGGAGTCCCTTCTGGATAGCGCCTTCGGCCAGACTGTACTCTGTAACCTGTTCAGAGTTTAAGCAACTCCTGCCCTCTGACCTTCTTGTTCTGGCTACCGGGAGCGTGGCCACCCAGGGACTCGGGGTCCTTGGGCTACCTTCTTTTTCACTGGCGACTGCTCACGGCTCTGCCGTGATTTTTCCTACATGTCCTCGGTAGCCTGTTGCTAGGAAGTGCCATATGCGAGGGCTTTATTTATTTATTTATGTATTTATTTATTTAAGCAGTTTTTCTATACCACCCCTTCCAAAGATCAGGGGTGGTTTACATTCAACAACCAGTTACAGAGAACATTATTACAAACAATAAAACCGTTGAACTATGTACAAAGTAGCTTAAAATATCAGGGAAAATAAGGTAGTGAAAAATCAACTATATACAGTACATGTTTACATGGATAGTGGAGAGAAGGATGTGTATAATCTACTTCAGGCATTGCTGTTAAAGTATTCAGAGAAGAGCAGGGTCTTAATCTCTTTCCGGAAGGTCTGTAGGTCTTTGATTGACCGGATGGAGTCAGGCAGAGAGTTCCACAGTGTCAGTGCAGTGTAAGGAAAGGCTCTATTGCTGGACTTCCTGCTTGTTCCTGGAGAAAGCGTAGTCACTCACATAGTAACATAGTAAATGACGGCAGATAAAGACCAGTATGGTCCATCTAGTCTGCCCAGTAAGATGGCAAGAGTAGGTGCACCTGCCACTTGGTGCAGGCCACCCCTCCCCATGTCTTTGTTTAGGGGTGAACCCACTACTCCATGTAGGACACCCCTATTTGTTGAGAAATAGGTAACATGTAACAGGTATTTTCCAGGGACAGCAAGAATCAGTCCTCACAACCCTCCCTCCTCCCCTTGGAGTTGCTGTCCATTTTTGCCATCTTCTTGGTGGGGCTCTAGCTATGCAACCTGACTGAGTAAGATGGCACCCTTGGGTGGGAAGGGGACCACGCATGTGTGGTGGCATTCCCAAAGGCTTTCTTTGAAAGCTGGGAAAATGCTTCACACGGGCTCCGTCGGTACTGACATCACCCATATGTGAGGACTGATTCTCCAGGAACAAGCAGGAAGTCAGTCCTCACATATGGGTGATGTCAGCTCCGACGGAGCCCTCATGCGGAGCAATCCCCAGCTTTCAGAGAAAGCCTTTGGGATTGCATCACGCATGCGCAGTCCCCTTCCCGCCCAAGGGTGCCATCTTGCTCAGTCTACTTTTTTCCGCGGAGCCCAACGGACGTCATCCACGTTTCCTCGTGAAAAAAGTGTTTAAAAAGTCAGAAAATTCCTTTTCTGTCTACTGGTTCAACGCCTGTTCTCCCTCCCGCCTTGGCTCAGTACACCGGTATCGACTCCGGTAAAAATTTTCGGTTTTTGTCCTTCGAGACTAGCGTTCGCGCTCTTTTTTTCTTTTTAGCTGGCAGTCCGGTCCTTTGACCTTGCAGGGGCCCTTTTTCCCCCCATGGCTGTCAGCGGGCCTAAGAAGTTTGATCGGTGAACAAGGCTAATGTCTCTCACCGACACACATTTATTTATTTATTTAACATCTTTTATATACCGCGCTATTTGTTGTCAGTGCGGTTTACATATAACAAAGGTTGCACATTCAGAGGACAATTGTGTGCTTACATTATAACAGGAAACTTAAACTTGGAACAACAGGGTAAAAAACTGTAACTATGTACAAAAACATATTAGATTCTTTAGTATTCGCAAGAGGGCTAATGCAAGACCGCAGAGAACTTGGTGGAATTGTCTATGAGGGAATTGGGAGTGGAGATTAAGAGTTTGTAGGTTTAGGAGTGCTGATGATTGGATGCTTGTGCAAAGTGGAGAAGGAAAATGTGGTGCTTGATTGCCTTGCGGAATTGAGTGAGGTCTTTAATTGCTCTTATTTCAGGTGGGAGGTCATTCCAGCATTTAGATGCATAGAAGGCAAAGGTCCTTTTCTTGGTTGTCTGGGTGCATTTGATGGACTCTTTAGGGATGATCAGGGTGTTGTCCATTGTTGACCTTCTCGTTCTGTTTTTTGGGGTGAGGGAGATGAGATCATTGAGGGGCGTGGGGGCAAGGTTGTTGATGATCTTGAAAGTGATGAGGAGGATTTTATAGGTTAACCTGCAATGAATTGGTAGCCAGTGGAGTTCCATGAGAATCGGGGTGATATGGTCTGATCTTGTTAGACCACAGAGCACCCTAGCAGCCGCGTTCATAGCGAGTTGCAGCGGATTAATGATGTTGTTGGGGAGTCCGTATAAGACGACGTTTGCATAATCAAAGTGAGGTAGTGTGAGGGCCTGGAAAATGGTCCGGAAGTTGTTATGAGGTAGCATGGGTCTGAGGTGCCTTAGCGTCCTGATTTTATTGTAGACAGATCTGGTGGTGTTCCGTATGTGTTCCTTAAAGTCAAAATGCTGATCCAGTGTAATGCCTAGGTAGCGAATAGATGGTTTACTAGGGAGTTCCGCATCTCTTACTCTTAGGGAGGATGGGGGGGAGAATTCTTTGTTTCTTGATATGAACAGAACTTCGGTCTTCTTGAAATTTATACGGAGGTTTTGAGATAATAACCAGTCTGTGATGGCGTTGAAGCAGTGAATATGGTTGGTGAAGTCTGGTTGTTTGACTTTAAATGGTGTAAACAGTAGGACGTCATCAGCATAGATTAATGTGGAGATATCGAAGGCGCGTATGATGTCACATATAGGCTGTATATATACATTGAACAGAAGCGCAGATAAAGAAGACCCTTGCGGAACACCTTGATGTTGGTGGAAAGGTGTGGATGTGGTGGAGCCGACTCTGATATGCTGCCAGCGCTCCGATAGGTAAGACCTACACCAATCCCAGGCGAGGTCACGAATTCCTTTCTCCAGGAGGCGGGCGAGGAGTTGATTATGATTAACGGAATCGAAGGCAGCGGAGATATCTAGAAATATTAGGGCGAAGCCGTTTTCAGCCTTATGGAGACCTCTGTTCAGTGCGTTAGTTAGGGTGGTAAGGAGAGTTTCTACACCGTGTGATTCCCTGAAGCCATGTTGACAAGGATCAAGCGGTGAGGCTATATCGATGTGATGTTGTAACTGTCTCTGTACAACCTTCTCTATTATTTTGGCTAATAGAGGTATGTTCGAGATTGGGCGGTAGGAGTCAGACTTTAACGGGTCAAGTCTAGAGTTCTTCAGGAGTGGTCTTATGGAGGTTTGTTTGAGGAAAGAGGGGAACGAGCCTGTTGCAAAGGATAGCCCGATGATGTTGATTAGGATTGGACTCAGTTCGGCACGCAGAGATCTGACCCAGTATGCTGGGCAGGGGTCACTTGGTGCTGTAGAGGTGTTGATGGAGGTGATGAGGTCTTGAATGTTTTTCTCAGTTGGTGTGGTGAACATTGTGATAGGAGGAAGTGAGGTGTGAGAGTGGGAGAACGCTGTAACTGAGACTGTGTCAGTTAAGGAGGTCTTGGATTGAAGGTAGTCGGCGTAAGACTGGGGGGAAATAGGAACAAGTTGCGTAGGTGATGGTTCTTTAATTAGGGATTTTGCTATGTTGAAAAGGTCTCTAGGTTTATTTAGTGAGCGGAGGAGAAGATTAGCATGGTATTCACTCATTCTGAGATAGATGGTTTCACGGTGGAGTTTGAGGTGGTTCAGGTATGTTACTTTGTCAGATTCAGAGCGAGACCTTCTCCATTTCCTTTCAAATTTTCTGAGGGAGAGGAGGGATGACCGAAGATCTGCTGTGAACCATGGCGATGGCTGTCTTTTGTTTTGTTTGTTCTTATTGCTTTTGGTTGAGGCTGGTAGCTGTGCAAAAGACTTTAATGTGGCGTTCCAGTTGGTGATTGCTTCGCCGAGGTCAGAAGGCATTGAATTGAGTATAGGTAAGGCGTGCTTAATGAATTCTTCTTTGTCCAGTGGTTTGAAGTGAGAGGTAAGTTTGGGTTCTGTACTGGAGTCGTTAGGTGGGTATTTAGAATGAAGAGTGGGCATCATGACTGCTACCTCCGTTGCCTCGGGCCCGACCACGACCTGAAGGTCTGTGGCCCATGTAAGAAGATGTCTTCCAAGGACTTGAGGAGCAGGCAGCAACAACATGATAGGATTTCTTCTGAGTCCGCACCCGCCTGGGCCCGGACCTCATCGGAGGCCTCGACCTCTCGGGAGTTCTCTGATCCTGAGCAGTGTCGAGTGTCCTCTGAAAGGGGGTCTCCCTCACGGGAACACCGGAGGAAAAAGAAATCCTTGAGGACAGTGTCGTCAGATGGCTCCGAGGTGCCTGGTCTCTCGCTGGATAGGTTGCAGAGCCCTGCCCGTTGCCCCAGATCCTCAGAGTCAGAGAGGCCTACCAAACTCCCTTGTAAGGAACTGGAGACACCGAGGCAGGTAAGCACTGTCCTCGTTGTTGGCTCTCCTCCAGGAGAGACGGCGTCGGGTCCTGACCCGGGGGCTGCGGAGCCTCCTGAGCCCGCTCTCAGGATGGCGGCCTTGGAACGTAGCATGGCTGCCTTAATGGACCAGCAGTGGGCGCTGATGGCCGGTCTCACGGGTCCATCCGCCCCGACCACCGGGACATCGACGTCCAAGTCGACCCCAGAGGCCGAGACGATCCTCGAGACACTAAGATCTCGAGTCGATCATTGGCTGAGGTCCCCCTTGACCTCCCGTTTCGAGACTGAAGCCCTTGAGGCCGGAGCTGCTCGATTCCTCCTCGGAGGGGTCCAGGTGGGAAACGGAGGACGAGGAGTCACCGGACACCCACCGGACCAAGTACATTCCTTTAGATTCCTCGGGTTCCGAACCTCTGAGACTGTCCCCCCAGGAAGACACCCAGTTCTTGGACTTCGTCCGGGACATGGTAAAGGCTTTGTCATTCCCGGCAGAGGCCGAGGAGAAGCCTCGAGCCAAAGAGCTTGAGAGAGATCCTCCAGTATGACTTCCCCCCTCAGGAAGCCCTTACAGTACCGGTGCCTCCCATTCTGGAACGGCTGATGCTCCGCATGTGGGAGACGCCGACCTCGAAGCCGGTGCTCAGCAGGCGAATCGATTCCATCTATCGAGTTTGCAAGAGCCCTGGGTTCCAAAAAGCACGACTGCCGCACAACTCCATGGTTATGGAATTGGCCATGCACCGGCTCAAGAGCCCGCAACATGGATTCCCTCGCCAGAAAGTGCTACCAGGGTTCGATGCTGTCATGCCAGATCCAGACTTACCAGCTTTACATGGGCATGTACTTACGAGACCTGGCAAAGGAGATTGCCAGATTCTCAGCTGGTCTCTCTGAGGGACCTTTGCAGTGATTCCAAGTTTTGTCCACTGGGATCCAGGAGTGCTCGAAGTTTGACTCGAGCAGCCTATAACGGCTTTGAGGCGATGGCCTGGGTAGCTGTGGCCAGCATAGGTGCACGCCGCCAGGTATGGCTGCAGTCATCAGACCTGGAGCAATGGGTGCAGGACAAGTTGGTCGATGACCCTTGCTGAGGTGAAAACTTCTTCGTCAAGTCCATGACAGAAAAGGCTGCAGAGATCGAGTCCGAGTAACTGATCCGGACAAGACTTGAGAAGAAGATTTCTGCCCCTTCTAAGAAGAAAGGCTCAGGTAAAAAGCAATTTTTCACGAGAAAAGGTACTGCTTACCGCAACTACCCCACATATCAGGCCTCCCCAGCTCTCCAACAGGGGCAGCAGGCCAAAGGACAGAGGCATGGCCCGCATAAGCAAAAAGCCCCAAGACACAGGCACCGGCTCTGGCCCAGCCTGGAGGGGGTTTTTGACTCCCAGAGCATAGCCCCTCTCTCCAAGGAAGCAAGGCCATGCACAGGAGGAAGGCTGACCCTGTATGCCCACAGGTGGCCAGCCATCACAAGAGATGCCTGGGTTCTGCAGATAGTCCAAGTGGGCTATCGCCTACATCTCATCCAGGCACCTCCCTCTTTCTTTCCAGAGGAACCTCTCAGACCCCCTCTTCACAGGGACCTCCTCTTAGAGGAGTTGACAGGTCTTCTAGAGGATCAGGCGGTAGAACCGGTGCCCCACCACCTGAGGGGAAAGGGCTTCTACTCCATGTATTTTCTGATACCAAAAAAACCTGGAGGCCTAAGAACCAGGGGGTATTTGTCTTCCCCTACCTGGACGACTGGCTCATCAGAGCTCAGTCGGCCCTGGAAGCCCAACAGGCCACGTCTCGCACTATCCAGTTGCTATAGCACCTAGGGTTTGTAATAAATTACACAAAGAATGACCAAATGGATGATGAAATGCTCAAAGAAATCAAGGAAGCTAACAAAAGTTACAGCGCAGTATTAATAATGGGTGATTTCAATTACCCCGGTATCGACTGGGTCAGTGTCACGTCAGGACATGCTAGGGAGATAAAGTTCCTAGATGAAATAAATGACTGCTTCTTGGAGCAGCTGGTTCATGAACCGACCAGAGGGGAAGCCATATTAGACCTAGTCCTTAGTGGAACACCAGATCTAGTGCAAGAGATAAGGGTGTTGGGGCCACTTGGCAATAGTGATCATAGCATGATCGCCTTTGATTTAATTAGTGGAGGAGGGATAGTAAGGAAATCCACAGTACTACCTTTTAACTTTCGAAAGGGAGACTATGATAAAATGAGGAAAACAGTTAAGAAAAAACTAAAAGGAGCAGTTGCAAAGGTTAAAGACGTACATCAAGCTTGGGTGTTGTTGAAAAATACTATCTTCGGAGCCCAGACCAGCTGTATTCCACGCTTAAAGAAAAGTGGAAGGAAGTCCAAAAAACTGCCAGCATGGTTTAAAGGTGAGGTCAGAGAGGCTGTTGTTGCCAAAAAAACATCTTTCAGGAAATGGAAAAAAGAGCCAAACGATGAAACCTGGAAACAGCACAAGCACTGGCAAGTCAAATGCAAGGCATTGATAAGGCAGGCAAAGAGAGAATTTGACAAGAAGCTTGCTGCGGAAGCAAAAACGCGAAATAAAGACCTTTTCAAGTACATTCGTAGCAAAAAACCTGTGAGAGTCAGTTGGTCCATTAGATGATAAAGGGGTTAAAGGAGCACTAAGAGGCGACAAGGCGATAGCGGAGAGACTGAATGAATTCTTTGCTTCGGTCTTTACTGAGGAAGATGTAGGGATGTTACCCATGACTGAAGTGGTATTTAAAGGTGCGGAAGAATTGAAGGAAATATCGATACATCGGGAAGATGTCTTAGAACTATTAGATAAACTGAAGAGTAGCAAATCACCTGGGCCGGATGGTATACATCCAAGGGTGTTGAAAGAACTGAACTATGAGATTGCAGACCTGCTATCAGTAATCTGTGAACTATCATTAAAATCATCTCTAATAACTGAAGATTGGAGGATCGCCAATGTAACACCAATTTTTAAAAAGGGTTCCAGGGGTGATCCGGGAAATTACAGACCGGTGAGCCTGACGTCAGTACCAGGAAAAATGGTAGAAACCATCATAAAGAATAAAATTACTCAGCATGTAGATAGTCACAACCTAATGGGAGACAGCCAACATGGCTTTAGACAAGGAAGATCTTGTCTTACTAATCTGTTATGTTTTTTTGAAGGAGTGAATAAACAGGTGGACAAAGGTGAGTCGGTTGATATTGTGTATCTGGACTTTCAGAAAGCCTTTGACAAGGTCCCTCATCAGAGACTTTTGGCAAAACTAAAGAGTCATGGGATAGGAGGCAGTGTACTATTGTGGATCAGGAACTGGTTAAAAGATAGAAAGCAGAGGGTAGGGCTAAATGGCCAATTTTCCCAATGGAGAAGGGTGAATAGTGGTGTATCCCAGGGATCTGTGCTGGGTCCGCTGCTTTTTGACATATTCATAAATGACCTGGAAAGTGGAATAATGAGTGAGGTTATCAAATTTGCAGATGACACAAAGCTATTTAAAGTTGTTAAAACCCAAGAGGATTGTGAAAAATTGCAAGAGGATCTTGATAAATTGGAGGACTGGGCATCAAAATGGCAGATGAAATTTAATGTGGACAAGTGCAAGGTTATGCACGTAGGGAAGAACAACCCAAACTATGGTTACACGATGCAAGGTTCCACATTAGGAACCACCACCCAGGAAAAAGATTTAGGCGTCATTGTGGATACCATGTTAAAACCCTCGGCCCAGTGTGCAGCGGCGGCCAAGAGAGCAAATAGAATGCTAGGTATGATAAGGAAAGGAATGGAAAATAAAACAAAAGATATTATAATGCCTCTATATCGTTCCATGGTGAGACCGCACCTTGAATATTGTGTGCAATTCTGGTCGCCGTATCTTAAAAAGGATATAGCGATTTTAGAAAAGGTTCAGAGAAGAGCCACCAAAATGGTAAAGGGGATGGAAGGATACTCCTATGAAGAAAGGCTAAAAAGGTTAGGGCTCTTTAACCTGGAAAAGAGACGGCTGAGGGGAGATATGATAGAAGTCTATAAATTAATGAACGGAGTGGAACGGGTAAACGTAGATCGATTGTTTACGTTATCAGAATGTAGAAGGACTAGGGGACATGCAATGAAGCTACAGGGTAAACTATTTAAGACTAATAAAAGAAAATATTTTTTCACTCAACGTGTAATCAAACTCTGGAATTTGTTACCGGAGGATGTAGTAAAGGCTGTTAGTGTAGCTGGGTTTAAAAAATGTTTGGACAAGTTCCTGGAGGAAAGGTCCATAAACCATTATTAAGAAGTGACCGAAGATATCAATGCTTGACCCAGTACAAGCATTGTGGAACTTGTGTCTCTTGGGGAAACTGCTAGGTACGTATGACCTAGATTGGCCACTGTTGGAAACAGAATACTGGGCTTGATGGACCTTGGTCTGACCCAGTATGGCATATCTTATGTTCTTATGTTCTTAAGTCCACTCTGGTTCCCTCTCAGGGACTGGAGTACATAGGAGCAAGGTTAGACCCCCTTTAAGCAAGGGCTTACCTTCCGGAAGACAGGGCACAGAGACTTGTCGCCCTAGTGCAGCAAGTGAGTCGCAGATCTCAGATCTCAGCAAGACACTTTCTGCGCCTCCTTGGTCACATGGCCTCCACGGGACATGTGACACCCAATGACTGCCTTCACATGAGAACAGCTCAGTGGTGCCTCATGGACCAGTGGACACAGGACCCAGGCAAAATCAGAGACAGCATAAAGGTGTCCAAACTACTGGTGCAGTCGTTGGCATGGTGGCATCAACCACACAATCTACTGGAGGGAGTGTCTTTCCAGCCTCCTCCGCACATGTAAGTGCTGACTACAGATGCAACCTTGCTGGGCTGGGGAGCCCATTGTCAGGAATTGTGCACTCAGGGTGTGTGGTCTCCACAGGAGAGCACACAACAGATCAATCTCCTAGAGCTTCGAGCTATCCGCCTAGCTCTATGGACCTTCTGTCAAACCTTGGCCCATCAGCCTGTCCTAATTCAGACAGACAACCAGGTGGCAATGTTCTGTGTGAACAAGCAGGGGGGGCACAGGGTCTTGCATCCTCTTCCAAGAGACGCTGGACCTATGCTCCTTTACAGTCAGCCAGGGTATGCACCTCAAAGCGATTTACTTGCCAAGTCAAGAGAACTTCTTAGCCAACAAGCTAAGCAGAATTCTCCAGCCACACGAGTGGCAACTGGATCCCAGCATAGTCCAGCAGCTGTTCCAGTGCTGGGGGCGTCCATCCATAGATCTGTTTTTGAGCCCACAGAATCACCAGTTGCCCCACTTCTGCTCCAGAAGCCACACCCATGCAGGGTGGCTGCAGATGCTTTCCTAATATCATGGTCTGTGGGCCTCCTGTATGCGTTTCTTCCCACGCCCAAGGTGGCTCGGACTCTATTCAAGATCCTTCAGGACAAGGCCTCGGTCATCCTCGTAGCTCCCAGGTGGCCGAGGCAACTGTGGTTTCCGCTGCTGCTTCAACTGGCGGCAGAGGCTCCAATTCCTCTGGGATTACACCCCAACCTTCTGTCGCAGGAGGGAGACACTCTTCTGCATCCCAACCTCAGGTCTCTCAACCTGATGGCCTGGCTACTGAAAGGATAGTTCTCGCACCACTTCTCCTGCCTAAAAATGTGGAGGATGTACTACTAACCTCAAGAAGGCAATCGACTCAGAAAACCTATGCGTTCAAATGGCATAGGTTTGAGGCGTGGTGCGATAAGCGGAAAGAAAACCCTTTCTCCTGTCAGGTGTCAGTGGTGTTGCAGTACCTGCTTCACCTCTCAGATTTAGGCCTCAAGTCAAACTCTGTTAGAGTCCACCTTAGTGCCTTATCGGCGCACCACTCGCCAATGGAGGGACAACCTCTTTCTCTATACCCGTTGGTGTCCAGGTTCCTCTGAGGTTTACTTCTGCTGAAACCCCCAGTTCGTCTCCCGGCGACTGAATGGGATTTGAATGTGGTCTTGGACCAGCTTACTCACCCACCTTTTGAGCCGATGGGATCCTGCCATCTCCGCTTCCTCTCCTGGAAGACACTTTTCCTGGTGGCACTCACATTGGCCAGACAAGTGAGTGAGCTGCAGGCTCTGGTTACAGATAGACCATACACACGGTTCTATAGGAACAGAGTGGTGCTTTGCACGCACCCCAGGTTCCTTCTGAAAGTGGTCTCTCTTGTTCCACCTCAACCAGGAGATGGTACTTCCGACATTCTTTCCCAGGCCGCATGCCAGTCGGGTAGAAGCAGTTCTGCATACCCTGGACTGTAAGAGGGCTTTAGCCTTCTACATGGAGCGTACACGGGGACATTGAAGGGCTTCTCAGCTCTTTGTCTCTTATGACCCCAGTCAGCTGGGGATGCCTGTCTCCAAGCGTACCTTGTCCACTTGAGTGGCAGATTGCATAGCCTGGGCATACAGGGCAGCCGACCTCCCATTGCAGGGTCGAGTCACGGCCCACCGGGTCAGGGCTAAGGCAGCATCAGTGGCTCACTTCAGCTCTGTTCTGCTGGCAGACATCTTCCGGGCCGCCACCTGGTCTTCAAGCCAGACTTTTGCGGCCCATTACTGCCTGGACAGGGAGTCCCAAAGAGACAGTGCTTTCAGCCAGGCTGTACTCCGTAACCTGTTTGAGGTTTAGGCAACTCCTACCCTCCAACCCTCAGTATTATGTTCTCAGCTGAACTTCTATCATGGTTGCTGCGGCTCTTCTAGAGGGAGCCTATTTTTCAGTTATGGGTTCTCGGTAGCCTATAGCTGGGGAGTCCCATATGTGAGGACTGACTTCTTGTTTGTTCCTGGAGAAAGCCTAGTTACTCACCTGTAACAGGTTTTCTCCAGGGACAGCAGGAATCAGTCCTCACGACCCTCCCTCCTTCCCTTGGAATTGCAGTTCTATTGTTAAATTTTATTTTTTTGCCGTCTTTTTAGCTATGTCATTTGACTGAGCAAGATAGCACTATTGGGCGGGGAGGGGATCGCGCATGCGTGATGCAATACCAAAGGCTTTCTCTGAAAGCTGGGGATTGCTCCGCATGACGGCTCCGTCGGCGCCGACATCACCCATATGTGAGGACTGATTCCTGCTGTCCCTAGAGAGCACCTGTTGCAGGTGAGTAACTATGCTTTCCTGCTGTCCTTGGAAAACTCCTGTTATAGGTGAGTAACTATGCTTTTTCTTAATCCGGTTGTGACCGGTCACTTTCCTGTCTCTGAGCACGCTTGTCCCAGCATTGCATCCCGGAACCCTTTATAGGATTTTTCCCTCTGGTGCGATTCGTGCCTTTTTCCATTTGCTGGCAGCTCCGAGGGTCTTCAACATCACCGGGGTACTTTTTCCCCCAATGGCCAGCGGATTCAAAAAGTGTAATCGGTGCGCTAAAAACATGCCTCTTACCGACACACACAATTGCTGCCTCCGGTGTCTAGGGGCCGACCATGACCTGGAGGTCTGCTCCCTCTGTAAAAAGATGTCCGCGAAGGCCATCCAGCATCATTAGCAGAAGCAGGATGACATCTTCCACAGGTCAGACTCTACCCTGGTATCCCCAGTAGCCAAGGCCCCACATGGATCCTCAGAGTCACATAATGTCCCCGCGGCGCCCTACCGGGACCGTGGACACTCTAAGGGTCCTCGGAGCGGAAACACAAAAAGAAGAAGAAATCCTAAAGGACCTCATCCTGGGACTTGGACACACTGGGCAAGTCCCGCGCCATGTCCCGCAGCCCGCGTAGGGGTAGGGGTTAAGAAGAAATTTGCAAGAACTATAATGAAATACAATGCAGTCAGTGAATGCTTAATTTCTGTTCCTCTATGAGGAGAGCACATCATCACAACAATAATTCAGGTGTATGCCCCAACAACAGCTGCAGAAGAGGAAGCTGTTGATGAGTTCTATGAACAAGTCAAGTTGAAATTGACAGAACATGCAAACAGGATATCCTGATATTCATGGGTGACTGGAACACAAAAGTTGGCAGCAAAGAAGAAGGCAAAGTGGTTGGAAAATATGGACTTGGCAAAAGAAACGAAGCTGGAGAAAGACTGATAGAATTCTGCAAGACCAATGACCTATTCATCTCAAACACCTTCTTCCAGCAACACAAGCGCTGACTGTATACGTGGACTTCACCCAATGGATTGTACAGAAATCAAATTGACTACATCAGTGGAAGACAACAATGGAAAAGCTCGATAACATCAACAAAGACAAAACCTGGAGCTGACTGTGGTGCAGATCACCAACTACTAGTATGCATACTCAATGTTGAAAAAGAGCAAGTCACTAATAAATATAGCAAAATAGGACCTTTATAATATATCACTGGAATTTAAAGGTTGCCTGAAAAACTTATTTGCTGCTTTATATACAAATGACGGAGTTCCAGAAGAGTTATGGGATGACATAAAGAAGATTGTGTTGGAAGAAAGCGAGAAGCCAACATGGATGATTGAAGACACTCTGAAAATTGTCCAGAAACACAGAGAAGCTAAAGCCAGAGGAGAAAGAGAAGCAATCACAGAACTCAACAGAGATTTCCAACGTGCAGCAAGACAAGACAAGGAGAAGTACTACAATAGCACATGCAAGGAAATAGAATCAGAAGCTATTAGAGGAAGAACAAGATCGGCTTTTCTAAAGCTATGAGAGTTAAAGAAAAAATTCCAGCCTTGAACTGGAATGCTATAAGATGCTCAAGGATCCATGTTGAATGATGCTGAGAAGATCAAGAAAAGGTGGAAAGAATATACAGAGTCATTATGCCATAAAGATCAAGTGGACCATCAGCTGTTTCAACTGTACCTTATGATGAGTAACCATTGGTTTATAGAGAAGAAGTCGAAGCGGCATTGAAAACCTTATCAAAGAACAAAGCATTGGTCATTGATGGCATTCCCAGAGAAAATATTGAAAATACAGACGAGTTAGTATAATCTCAGTAGTGAGAAAATGAAAGGAGACTCTACAAAAGTAAAAAACAGTAAAGTATCTACTGTAGAATATCAGTGGGTTGCAGAGTCTGATGCAGCATGCCTTCACCAAAGAGAAATCATGTTATTCATGTCTTAACAATTTATTGTATTTGGTGGCCAGAGAACAAGGACTTGCACTGGATATAGTTTGGGTTTATGCAAAAGGTTTTTGGTTTTTTTTTTACCATTTCAAATTTCTTGATTAATCATAATGAAATTAAATAAAATAACATCCTTGTCAAGAAGGAGATCATTTAACATAAAAAAAAATAACACTCAAAACCCATAACAAACAAAATCAAACTGAGAAAACATTTATCAAAGCCCCCGCAGAATTTCTATTAAACTAATGCCCATTTAAACTTAAGCCAGGAAGCCCGAACCATCTAAGGGAGAATTCCAAAATTAGACCTCCTCAGAATAAAGGCCTCAAGTTGCTCCTCTTCTATAAAAATTTATTTAACCCCATGTAAGACAACAATATATTTACAAGGATGTTTCAGAAACAACGTAGCAACAAGCGCAAGCACCTGTGGCTTCAATACCAAGAAAACCTTTCTACGCCTGTGTTACCTTGCTAGCATCAGGAAATATTTCAACCGTACTTCCACAAAAAGTGGCAGTCTTCTTGTTAAAATATAACTTCATAACCAAACTCTTATCACTCATAGATAAAAATAATACCATCATGGAGGAACTTTGCTTGCTACATTTTTTTTCTGTTTTGAATTGGAGTCCCTGTATTCCCCGGGAGAGAAGGAGCAGTTGCTGAAGTCACAAGTGTGCTGCTATAACAGCCCTTGCTTGCCATGGAAGTGTCCATGAGCACATGACTGAAGGAGCGTGACCAAAGGGGTACATTCTGCCCCTTTGGAGTCCCTTCAGAGCTGGGAGGAGCGAAACAACCATTGAGGGAGTTAGATGGGGAAGCAGAGAAGAAGGTGTTTCTGATACAGGCGGTCAAGGCCATGAAAATCGTTGGACCGACTTTATTTATTTTTATTTTTATACAGTTTTTATATAACACCCCTTCCAGAGATCAGGGTTTTTTTACATTGAACAAACCAGTTACAAAGAACAAATGAAATAACCATAGAAAATTTTGAACTATATACAAAGTAGCTGCCTTCAATCAACCAGCATGGACACCTGTTTACTAGAGCTTGAAGGTTCTTTTGGTACTGTGAGTACTCCCTCGGAGACTTCTTCTCCATCACGCATAGGTGTTTCCCAGCCCAGCCAGGGAACTTGCCTTCGAGCAGATACCCCCAACCCCCCTTTTTGGATAAAGGGGTAAGGTAATCCGCTCACCTTCCCACTGGAGTCTTCTTTTGTTCCAGACCAGGGAACTGTTTCTTCTGACTTAAAGTGGACACTTAGTCCATTGTCATTTCCAGAAGTTCCCCAGAAAATCTCCCCCAAAGGAAGTTTTACTACGCAACATTTGGGAAGTAGTGACTCGCACGGAATTGTTGCTGCAGTCATCTCTTTCCCAGGTTGCGCAGTTTTCTGTTGATGTGATTGATAA
This sequence comes from Ichthyophis bannanicus, assembly GCA_033557465.1. Lineage (NCBI taxonomy): Eukaryota > Metazoa > Chordata > Amphibia > Gymnophiona > Ichthyophiidae > Ichthyophis > Ichthyophis bannanicus. Next base: position 427,851,641 of record CM066036.1, read on the forward strand.
ATGAGCACGAGGGTCGAATTTCTTTCTGTAATACTGCTTTGTCTAAGTTGGAGGGGCAAGTTTCCTTGGCTCAGGGGCTCTCTTAAATGTTTGTGATAGTTTGCTGCTGCTTCACCAACTGGAGGCAATGGAGAATTCTGCCCAAGCCAGGAACTTGAGGCTACTCAACTTTCCACGCACTCATTATTTAGCTCTGCTTATATTGTGACAGAAGTATTTGAAAGAGGTATTATTGATTGAGGATGTTAACTCAATAGTTATCTAATATTTTTAACATCCCCTCGGGTCAGTCAGTAATGCACGAGGAGGTAGGCGGTTTATGTCCTCCCTCCTCGGAGTCATTAGATATTTCAGTTTTCTTAGAATCATCTCTCGATGTAATTTTGTCTCGCACAAAATGTTTGATGCAGTCTAACATAGAAGCATTATAGAAATGGGTTAACTGACACAACAAATGTCCTGGGGCCAGATCTGTTTAATATCTTTGTTAGCTACATTATACATGAGGTAGAAGGAAGAGTTTGCCTTTTTGGCAGATGACACTAAGAGGCATGTTTATAAAAGTGCACTAACGGTTAACACATGTGGTAAGTAGTTAGCGTGGGACCATGGTAATGACTATCACATGCTAAAAGCAGCCAGCAAGGTACAAATCCCTCGCTAAATGCTTACTGCATGCCGGGCAAGAATGGGTGTTGACTACAATTAGTGCTAATTGTCTACATTGCAGTTAGTGTGAGTTTACTTAACACCCATCTGAAAGGGTGATGTTAAGTGCATCCATGCTGAGCTCACTTCCAGCAGTTAGCATGGGGCTTTTGCTCTTACTGTGCATTGGTGTTGCTCCAAACACATGGAAACCCTGAGCACACTTTAGTAAATATACAGTACTACTAAGATCTGCAACAACTGATATGCTTGAGGAAGTAAATGGAAAGAATAGTGATCTAAGAGAGCTTGAGAAATGCAGGGCCGGCCCGTCCATTGAGCAAGAATTTTTTTCCACAGGGCCCCGCATTTCAGGGGGCCCCGCGCAAAAAACATTCTTCATCATCCCAAGTTAAAAAAAAAAAACACAAAACAGCTGCTTCTGCCGCGGCAGCATCAAGAGTGCCGCCGCGGGGCCCCCCCTACCCGGCAGAGCCTCCCTGCATCGTAGGCTAGCATTGAATCCCCGAACGCGGGCTTCTTTCAGAGCCGCGAGAGTTTCCTTTCTCGCGGCTCTGTTAATCCCGCTGGGGATCAGCCCCGGCGGGATTAACCGAGCCGCGAGAAAGGAAACTTTTGCGGCTCTGAAAGAAGCCCGCGTTCGGGGATTCAACGCTAGCCTACGATGCAGGGAGGCTATGCCGGGCAGGGGGGGCCCCGCGGCAGCACGCTTGATGCTGCCGCGGCAGAAGCCGCTGTTTTTATTTATTTTTTAAATTAGGATGAGAGGGGGGACGGGGGTTTAGGACTGGTAATGGGCTATGGGGGGAGGCTAAGACTGGAAGTGGGATGATGGGGGGGTTAGGACTGGTAATGGGCTATGGGGGGGGCTGACTGGAAATGGACTGATGGGGGGGTTAGGACTGGTAATTGGCTATGGGGGGGCTAAGACTGGAAATGGGCTGATGGGGAGGTTTAGGACTGGTAATGGGTTATGGGGGGGGCTAAGACTGGAAGTGGGCTGATGGGGGAGGGTTAGGACTAGTAATGGGCCATGGGGGGTGCTAAGACTGGAAGTGGGCTGATGGGGAGGTTTAGGACTGGTAATGGGTTATGGAGAGGGCTAAGACTGGAAATGGGCTGATGGGGGTTAGGACTGGTAATGGGCTATGGGAGGGGTTAGGATTGGTAATGGGCTGATGGGGGATTAGGACTGGTAATGGGATATGGGGGGCTAAGACTGGAAATAGGCTGATGGGGGGGCTAGGACTGGAAATAGGGTGATGGGGGTTAGGACATAATGGGCTGATGGGGAGGTTTAGGACTGGTAATGGGTTATGGGGGGGGCTAAGACTGGAAGTGGGCTGATGGGGGAGGGTTAGGACTAGTAATGTGCCATGGGGGGATGCTAAGACTGGAAGTGGGCTGATGGGGAGGTTTAGGACTGGTAATGGGTTATGGGGGGAGCTAAGACTAGAAATGGGCTGATGGGGGTTAGGACTGGTAATGGGCTATGGGAGGGGTTAGGACTGGTAATGGGCTGATGGGGGATTAGGACTGGTAATGGGCTATGGGGGCTAAGACTGGAAATAGGCTGATGGGGGGCTAGGCTTGGAAATAGGGTGATGGGGGGGTTAGGACGTAATGGGCTGATGGGGGGGTTAGGACTAGTAATGGGCTATGGGGGGGCTAAGACTGGAAATGGGCTGGGGGGTTGCTAGGACTGGAAATGGGCTGAGTGTAAGGAGGGCTTGAACTGCAAATAGCTGATGGGGACGGGGGCTTGGAATGGAAATGGGTTGTGAGGGGGAGGGAGCTAGGACTGGAAATGGGTGAGTGGGGGGGGCTAGGACAGGAAATGGGCTGATGGAGGGGCTATAATAGGACTGGAAATTGGCTGTTGGGGGGTGCTAAGATTGGAAATGGGCTGTGGTGGGGGTTTGGATTGAAATGGACTCATGAAGGGGCTAGAACTGGAAGTAGGCTCATGGGGGGCTTGGATTGTAAATGGGCTGAGTGGAGGGGAGCTAGGATTTGACATGGGCTGATGGGCTCATGGGGGGCTGGGATTGGAAATGAGCTGATGGAGGGACTCGGATGGGACTGGAAATAGATGGGGGAACTAGGACTGGAAATAGGCTGATGGTGGGTCTAGGATAGGACTGGAAATGGGTTTATGGGGGGCTAGGACTGGAAATGGGCTGATGCGGGGACTAGAAGGGAGCGGATGCTGGGTGGGACTGGAACTAGAATGGAGCTGATGTTGGGGGAGGATTAGAATGGGATGGAGCTGGGAGAGTGAAATGGAGAGGGAAAAAATATTTTTTGTGGGAGGGAAGACAAATCTACAATTGGCCGGATATTGGGAGAGTAAGTGGGGATTGAGAATGGAGGGGTAAAATTTGAGTAGATGAAATAGGAATGAGGAAAGAGCAAAAGGAGAAAGATTAGTATGTTAAAGCAGATGTAGAGAGAGAATGGAAAAAAACTAGAAGAGAGAAGAAAAGACAAATGGACAGCAGACGATGGAGAGTTAGCGGAAGACACAAAGAAACCAGAAGAAAGTGACTGGAGCAATTGCAGCTGAAAGAAAATGCACAAAAGGTAGAAACATATCTCTTTATTTTGAATTTATTAATTGGAATATGTCAGCTCTGGGAAATGTGCATCATTAACGTCTGCGCTTTGTTTAGTACAAGAGCAAATTAATGTATAGTTTTATTTCTACAGTGTTGTACATTCCAAGTTTGGCTTTTGGGATTCCCAGTTTAATTATTGTCTTCCTGTTTCTAAATTGTGATTCCTTGTTTGGTGATGGTCTATGTTCTGCATGTGTAACTGAGCTGAGGTATTCTGTTTATATAATTCCTATTTGACATTGTCACTTGTTCTCTTTCCCCAGTAGGTCATGTATTGTTGTTCTCTGAAATGTATTGGTTTAATATTTGCAGCGTTTCCTTTTGATAGTTAGGGTATGGTGCTTTATGAGTCCTGGTAGTGCTTTTAGGATACGGCGGGTTTGCTATGGGTTCTAAATGTCCACAAAAATAGAACCAAACCAAATCAAACTATTCCCCCATCTATAATATTTTTTTGTTGGAGCAGGCTGGAGGCGACTGAAAGAACAATACAGCCGCTCCAGACAGCCAGTTCCTTTTTAATCAAACCAAGCAAATATGGTACTTATCCAGATTTGTGTCCCAGTGAAGTATTGCAGTAATCTTCAGAAACAAAAGTATTATCCAATGTGATAGCGGTCACAAGCAGCTTATTCACTCCATGACGTGCACGTTTCGGGCCAGCAAGCCCTGTGTCAAGTGTTCATAAACGCGCAGAAATCCCGCTTACAGCTCACCAAACAACACACACCGGATATGGAGGGTGAATCTCACAGAGTGGCTAACAAAAGCATCAGTCAGTCAGGAGCACCAATCACCAAATGGGAGACCCCACTGCACATCAGGGAATCCCTTGGTAGTAGAGGTGACATCATAACAAGCTTGGCCAATCTATTTCCTTATTCAAGCCCGTCGGATGAACTGCAGCCATATCAAAAATCAATTGTTGCTCACGACGCTGCAGCAATGCTAGTCGATTGCTCCCCCGAGGGTTAAACGGAACATGATCTAATACAGTCCAAAAAATATCAATTCCAAATTGATGTTGTTTTTCAATACAGTGTTCCACAGTCGGTGCTGACAACACTTGTTGCCGCAGCCTCGACGCATGTTCACTCAGTCTAATTTTTATCTTCCTGGACGTCCTGCCAATATAAATGAGAGGGCAAGCACATTGTAGTACATACACAACGTAAGTCGAATCGCAGGTAGTCGCCCATCGTCTAGTGAATAGTTGACCAGTATTCGGATGGATCCAATCCACCCCTGTAAGTGAACATGCACAAAATGTGCAAGTGGAGCAAACAGAATGACCCCGTGCACTATATTCAGGAAGTGGAGGGCGATCAGTCAAAGTAGCCGTATGCATTAGTTTATCCTGCAGATTTGGTCCCCTAGAATAAGCAATCCGAAGTGGTTTCTGAAAACATTGATGCAACCCTAAAATAGACCAATGCTTATGAAGGATAGCTACAATGGCAGAACTTAAGGTAGTATAAGGTAATACCCCTACAACAGGGGCAACCTCGTCTAAAGAAGAGCGTTGTGGGCGATACGACTCATCTAACAACCATTCACGATGGGTATAGAGAGCCCGACGATACGCTATCCTAATTACCTTTTGTGGGTATCCCCTTTGAGCTAACCGAAAAGACAAATCAGACGCATGATATTTAAAATCTGCCAGTGTAGAACAGATCCGTCGAAGCCGGAGGAACTGTCCATAGGGTAAATTTCTCCGCATAGGGCCAGGAGGGGCAACTATGATACATCAGCAAACTATTTGGTTGGACACTTTTGCGATATAATGTAGTACGAAACTTTCCCTGATCCTTAATAATCAGCATGTCAAGAAATTCAATTTGTTCAAAATTGAAATGTGCTGTAAATCGGAGGTTTGGTTTCAAGGTATTTAACCAGGTGATAAACACCTGCAAATGAGGCAATGTGTCGAACCACAAGAAAAAGACATCATCTAAAAATCTCCAGAAACGCACCGGGGCAAAGTACGGGGAGGAATAAAGAAAGGTCTCTTCAAAGTGAGCCATGTAAAGGGTGGCAACAGAAGGGGCCGCCGTCGCCCCCATGGCTATGCCAAAAAGCTGATGGTAGAATTGCCCCTCAGAAAGGAAGTAGTTTTCAGTCAACACAAATCTCATCAATTCGCACAAAAAAGGTCGAGGAAGCCGATGTGGGGCAAAATAAAACAAAGTTGACATCAAGGACATGACCTCCACTTGGTCGATATTAGTGTAGAGGGCTTCAACATCAAGCGTCACCAGAAAAAAATCCCAAGAGGGCAAATCTTCACTAGTCAGTTGTTGCAAAAAATGTGAAGAATCCTTAACAAAGGATTTCACCAATGCTGCTTCTTTTTGTAAAAAAACATCGCAAAACTGCGATAACGGTTCCAGCAGTGATCCCCTACAGGAGACAATCGGCCGCCCGGGAGGGGACACAAGGGACTTATGGACCTTTGGTACCATATACATAATAGGGACTATCGGAGTTTCAGATTTCAAAAAACGATATTCACGATTAGTCAGCCAACACTTGACACAGGGCTTGCTGGCCCGAAACGTGTGCGTCGTGGAGTGAATAAGCTGCTTGTGACCGCTATCACATTGGATAATACTTTTGTTTCTGAAGATTACTGCAATACTTCACTGGGACACAAATCTGGATAAGTACCATTTTGCTTGGTTTGATTAAAAAGGAACTGGCTGTCTGGAGCAGCTGTATTGTTCTTTCAGTCGCCTCCAGCCTGCTCCAACAAAAAAAAATATTATAGATGGGGGAATAGTTTGATTTGGTTTGGTTCTATTTTTGTGGATGATTGTTGTTACTGAACCAGGGGAATTTTGGTGTTTATGGGTTCTAAATGGGCAGTGTTTGTGGTAGTTCCTAATGTGTCTGGCAGTTGGCACTGGATTATAGTAATGTAGAAGTCTTTTAGTCTTTCTTTATTCATACACTCATTAAGAGGCATGTTTACTAAAAGTTAGTTATGGTAACATTATGCAAATATTTATGCAAATGAGGCCCCTTATGCAAATGAGGCCCCGCACCGAGTCTCCACACATGGCCCCGCCTCTTGGGCCACCCCTGGAGAAATGGTTACTCATCTGGCAGTTATGATTCAATAAAAGAAGAGGAGAAACAACCCTCTGCAGAAATCACAGAAGTCACTACAGCAGCGCAGGGAGGACACGGCCACACCTCTGTAAAACAAAGAAACCGGTTATTTCATAAAACCTTCAAAGGTACAGACCCGACTTGGCCAAGTTTCGGCAGTCAGCCAATTAAGATGCAATTGCATATATATTCCAATGGAGGTCAGGACATTGTAACAAGAGCCAGTAGTTGAAAGCTCAAAAAGCGCTTCTCAGGTATGCCTTTGGCGTCTACTGAGAAAGTGAAAGTGAAAGTAAAAGTAAAAGAAGTTATGATTCAATACCAAAAAGTCCAGAGTCATGCATTTGGGATGCAGAAATCTAAGGCAGCAGTAAATGAAATGAGGAAGAGGGGAGAGTGAACTAATATATGCTTCTATCAGAAAAATAATTTCGGGATGATTGTGTCTGATGATCTCAAGTTAATAAAGTGATGTGATAAAATAGTGACCAGAGACAGAAGGATGCTATGAGGAAAGGATGCAATGGAGAAAGGCGAATAGTGGAGTACTCCAGGGATCTGTGCTGGGTCTGCTGCTTTTTAACATATTGGTAAATGACCTGGAAATGGGAATAACGAGTGAGGTAATCAAATTTGCAGATGACACAAAATTATTCAAAATTGTTAAAACCCAAGAGGATTGTGAAAAATTGCAAGAGGATCTTAATAAATTGGAAGACTGGATTTTCAAATGGCAGATGAATTTTAATGTGGGCAAGTGCAAAGTTATGCACTTTGGAAAGAATAATGGTTACACGATGCAAGGTTCCACATTAGGAACCACCACACAGGAAAAAGATTTAGGCGTCATCGTGGATAACATGTTAAAACTCTCCGCCCATTGTGCAGTGGCGGCCAAGGAAGTAGCTAGGAATTATAAGGAAAGGAATGAAGAATAAAACAAAGGATATTATAATGCCTTTGTATCGTTCCATGGTGCGACCGCACCTTGAATATTGTGTGCAATTCCGGTCACCGTATTTTAAAAAGAATATAGCATTAGAAAAGGTGCAGAGAATAACCACAAAAATGGTAAAGGGGATGGAAGGATACCCCTATGTGGAGAGGCTAAAAATATTAGAGCCCTTCTTCCTGGAAAAGAAATGGCTGAGATATGATAGAGGTCTATAGATTAATGCATGGAGTGAAACGGGTAAATGTAGATCTATTGTTTACGCCATCAAAATACAGAAAAACTAGGAAACATGCAATGAAGCTACAGTGTAACCTATTTAAGACTAATAAGAGAAAATATTTTTTCACTCAAAGCGTAATCAAACTCTGGAATTCGTTACTAGAGGATGTTGTAAAAGCTGTTAGTGTAGCTGGGTTTAAAAAAGATTTGGACAAGTTCCTGGAGAAAAGGTTCATAAACCATTATTAAAGGAGACCCAGGAAATCCACTGCTTGCCCCAATACAAGCATTGTGGAACCTGTGTCTTTTAGGGAAACTGCCAGGTACTTGTGACCTGGATTGGCCACTGTTGCAAATAGGATACTGGGCTTGATGGACCTTGGCCTGACCCAGTATGGCGTATTTTATGTTCTTAAGGCATAGGGAGAGGTATAAGCAGCTGAAAAAGGAGGTCATAATGCCTCTGTAATGCTACTGGTGAGATGTCAACTATAATATCGTGTTCAGTTTTGGAGGTCAGTTTTCAAAAATTGGCCATTTCTCCCTCCCAAAAAAGAGATGAGAAAGAACCTCAGAACTCTTTAGCTATTATCCCATATATAGCCTCAAAAAGCTCACTGGGTTAACGTGTCATTCATTGCTCCAAGACACTACTCTCCAGTTGTCAAGAAAGTTTTCAAAATTATATCCTTAAAAAGCACTTTTTATTGTTGTTGTTAAGTGCCGTCAAGTCTGAGTCGACTCATGGAGACCCTCTAGATAGCTATCCTAAATTGTGTTCGGTCTTGAGTCAGGCGGCTCATTGTTGACAGACTGGTACCCATAGCTGCTGTTATTGTATCGATCCATCTCACTGCTGGCCTTCTTCTTTTGCGTTGACCTTCTATCTTGCCAAGCATGATGTCTTTCTCTAATGTGCTCTCTCTTCGCATGATGTGTCCAAAGTATGAAAGTCGAAGTCTTGTCATCTGAGCTTCTAAAGAAAGCTTAGGTTTGATCTCCTCTAGTACTGACTGATTTGTTCTTTGGGCAGTCCATGGTATACACAGTATTCGCCGCCAGCACCATAATTCAAAGGCATCAATTTTCTTCCTGTCTATCTTTTTCACTGTCCAGCTTTCACATCCATATGATGTTATTGAAAATACCATGGCTTGAACAAGTCAAATCTTTGTATGGAGAGAGACATCTCTGCTCTTGAGAATCTTATCTAGGTCTTTCATAGCCATTCTGCCAAGAGCAATGTGTCGTCTGATTTCTTGACTGCTTGTTGCTTCTTTATTGATAGTTGATCCAAGTAGGTTAAAGTTGTTCACAATTTCAATTTCTTCTCCTTCAACGATGAACCTGTTGATTATGCCAGTTGTCATGATCTTTGTCTTCTTTACATTAAGGTGCAGGCCCATCTTGAGACTATGTTCTTTGATTGTGAGAAGCAAATGTTTCAGATCATCTTCACTTTCAGCCAGTAATGTGGTATCATCAGCATAGCGAAGGTTGTTGATGAGTCTTCCACCAATTTTCACACCTCTGTTGTCTTCATACAATCCTGCTTCACTTTTTATTACCTTTTTTAAAAATGTTAACTTCTTAATTATGCACAAAATATCTTTCAAAAAACACCAAATTTTCTAAAAACATGTAAAATTGATTGCCAGTTATCTGACCATGATATATTCCAGCCCAAATATGTGGCAGTCGATTCAATCACTTTTAGAAAAATTTGGTGGTTTTGAAATATATTTTGTGGTATTACTGTGGGGCAAGTTTACTAAAGGTTAGCGTGCATTAATGATATTAATATGTGTTTAGTGCAACTGCACCTTAATGCATATTAAATCCTTTAGTAAACATGCCCCTAGAGTTTAATGCATGTTAAGTAAAGTTAACGCGCGTTAAATGCTGCAATGGCCTTTTCATTTCTATAGGCCATTGCAGCACTTAACGTGCATTAAGTTCATTTAATGTGCATTAACATTTCTTTAGTAAACTTACCCCTTTGTGTATTTTTACATACAATAGTAACATAGTATATGATGGCAGATAAAGACCAGTATGGTCCTTCTAGCCTGCCAAGTAAGGTGGCTAGAGTGTTTTTTAACTGCAGTTCTGTGCAGATCAACCATCCTCTATTTATTCAAGTATAAAAGATATTTAAGTATGCTTTGATTTCATCCTCTTGCTATAAAGGGATCCACTGTGTCTCTCCCATGCCACTTTGAATTCTGCCACTTTATTTGTCCCCACACCTCCATTCGGAGGGCATTCCAAGCATCCACCACCCTTTCAGTGAAAAAGTATTTCCTGATGTTGCTTTTACGTTTACCTTCTTGCAGTTTCATTTTATGTCCTTTGGTTTTACAGTATCCCTTCTCTGAATTATTTCAAGTTTTTTTATATCCTTTGTGAGATATGGTCTCCAAAACTGAACACAGTATTCCAAGTGAGGCCTCACCAGTGACTTGTGCAAGGGCATTAATACCTCCTCCTTTCTGCTGCTTATACCTCTCTGTATGCAGCTCACTTTCCTTCTGGCTTTGACTACCGCCTGGTCACATTGTTTCGTCACCTTGAGATCCTGTGTCTGTAGCACTTTGAGGTCCCTTTCCTGGTCTATGCACATCAACCTCTCTCCCCTATTGAATATGATTACTTTTGATTTCTGCATCCCAGGTGCATGACTCTGCACTTCTTTGCATTAAATCTTAACTGCCAAGGTTTAGATCATTCTTCTAGTGTTTTTAAATCTTCCCTTATGTTGTCTAACCCCTCAGAAGTGTCCATTCTGTTGCAAATTTTCATGTCATCTGCAAAAAGGCAGACTTTTCCATTCAGTCCTTCCACAATATCACTCACAAATACATCGAACATATCGGTCCCAGAATGGATCCCTGAAGCATTCCACTATACACCTTTCTTTCTTCTGAGTGAGCTCTGTTTACCATTACCTTCTGTCATCTGTCAGTCAACCAATTTCTGATCCAGTCCATCACTGTGGGACCCATCACCAGGCTGCTCATTTTATTGATAAGCCTTCTATGAGGAACAGTATCAAATGCTTTGCTAAAACCCAGGTATATCACATCCATCGCATGTGCTTCATCTAATTCTCTGATCAATCAGTCAAAAAACGCAATCAAATTTGTTTGGCATGATCTTACCCTGGTAAATCCATGTTGCCTCAGATCATACAAGTCATTGATTTCCAGAAAGTCCACTATTCTTTCTTTCAAGAGTGCCTCCATTAATATTCCCACCACAGAGGTAAGACTTACCAGCCTATAGTTTGTCATCTCTTCACTATTACCACTTTTGTGAAGAGATACCACATCAGTCCTTCTCCAATCCTGTGGAACCTCTCCCATCTCCAAGGTTCTATTAAAAACATCCTTTAAAGGCCCTGCCAGAACCTCTCTGAGCTGCTTTAGTTCCTGGGATGTATCCCATTGGGTCCCATGGCCTTGTCCACTTTCAGTTTTACAAACTGTTCAAAAACATCATCTTCTGTGAATGGTGTGGCATCTACTCCATTCACATTTGTATATTTGTCAATCTTACTTGGGCCTTCTCCGGGATTTTCTTTCATGAATACAGAACAGAAGTTTTTGTTTAGCATATTTGCTTTTTGAATGTCACTTTCCACAAATCCGTCCTCGACACTTTTGAGTCTTGCAGTGCCACCTCTGATCGTCCTCTTCTCTTGAATATACCTGAAAAAGGTTTGGTCTCCACGCTTCACATCTTTAGCCATCTTTTCTTCTGCCTTTATTTTTGCAATTCTTCTTTCTCTTTTTGTCTCTTTTAGCTTTATCCTGTATTATTTTCTGTGTTCCTCTTTTTGTGATATTCTGAATTTTGTGAAAGCTATGTTTTTTGCTTTTATTTGTGCAGTCACTTCTTTGGTGAACCGTATAGGTTTCCTTTTTCTCTTGTTTTTATTTACTTTCCTTACATATATATCCATCACCCCTGTTATTGTCTCTTTTAGTTTAGCCCACTGCAATTCCACTTCCCTTATCTCTTCCCACCCTGTCAACTTCTCCTTCGGGTACTTGCCCATTTTACTGAAGTCAGCGTTGGTGAAGTCTAGGACTTTGAGATTGATGATTTGACTCTGCTTTGTCTTTTACCTCAGACCACACTGTGTGATGATCACTGCTACTTAAATGGGTTCCTACCTGGACATTCAACATGCTTTCTCCATTGGTGAGTACTAAATCCAGCATCAAACTTTCCCTGGTCAGTTGCATCAGCAGTTGTCTGCACAATGCTTCTTGGAAGGCATCCACAATCTTTTTACTGCTTTCCAGTTTTGCAGAAGGAATATTCCAATCCACATCTCATAGATTAAAGTCACCAATATGATCACCTCTCCCTTCATAGTTACCTTTGCAATATCAATGATCGCGTCTCTATTCATTTCCTCAGTTTGAGTTGGAAACCTGCAGACTACACCAGTGTTGATGACAGTGTCATCTCCTCTTACTAACACAATCCACATCGCTTCTTCTTTTCCTCACATCCCTGAAAGAAATGAAAAGATAAATCCTACTGAGGCCCTTACTCCATTCCTGCTGACCCTCTTAATCCATCCCTATTAACACTTCACAGGTCAGGAGCAATATCCAGTTACTTATACCCTGCCATTGTACCAATATAAATGGCACCTCATGAGCTGAGGCTAGCACCATTTTGATTATATGCTATGCAACAAAATGGTGCACATCAAGAGGCCAGGGCCATTTTGTAGTATGGCGAAGGGGATATGTTCAAAATAATGCTGACATCAGGTTGATGACTAGAAATGACTTCTGCCCTGTGAAGAGTTCATTGAACCCACAGATGGGGTAAAAGGGTTAAGAAAGTCAGGGAGGCTGGCAGGGATATGGAAAAGAACTCAGAGAGGGTTTGTTTGCCTTTTGCAGTAATGCAGGTAAGGTAGCTGAGGCTCAGCCATTTTATTTGCTATTTTTGTTTATTGTTTTAAATAATCAAACACATGAAAAAATGAAATTAAAAAGTAATTAAAAGTATTTTGTGTATACCCTTAATTCCGTCTCTCATTCTTCTCTCTGCATCCTCTTTACTCCTTATCTCTTTCTTCTAGCAGTTCCTCTTCCTACCCATGTGTCTGCCCCTACAGCAGCATCCCCCATTTTTCTTTCCCCTATAACATCTTTCCTCTCTTTCCATCCCCTGTAACACTTCCTCTCAACATATCCCTTCTTCTCCTTCCCCAGCAACTACTCCCTGTTCTTATCCTCCTGTCACCCGTACATGCCACAGATCATCTTCCTAGGCGCTTGCCTCCCTCCTTCAACAGTAGTGTGTCTAACCGGTGCCTTCCTGCTCTGTTGGCTAGACTTGCTCTGGAGCATTGACTCTCCTCCTTTGCCAGTGAGAAACCAGGCCATCCGATCCTCACTTTTGTCATTGATTCTCTAAAATAGCTTCCTTGTTTATGTGGTGGGTCAAGGTAAGGCACAGTGAGCCAGATAAACTTTCCCTATGACATGTAGTTTTGGGACCTCTTTTGTAGGAGATGTGAGTCCCTGTGATTGAATATCTACAAGAAAATAACATCTAAACAAGTTAATTGGTTTGCTCTGAAAATATCATATTTATCATACAATAGGACATTATTGTGACAAGCCTCCCATGAATTAGTATGAACTTCGTAGACAGGCTGCAGATACTTTTGAGAGATATCTTAGAATCAATGTAGCAATACAAGACTTAACCTATTTAATTAAAGGCTAGCCTGGACATAGACAATACTGACTGATTTATCTCAAGTGGTGCTCTGAAACTCTCCCAGAAATCCCCCTCCCATCCTGCACATTAACAGGTTCTCCAATCTGGTGCTTATCAAGATGGAAACATGACCAGAGTTGTTCTTGTAGATAAAATATTTTAACTGACTAACTGCTTATCTTTGTCCTTGCAGATGTTACAACAATCCTTTTCCTGACATACTCCACTTTTTTTTTTTTTTAGCTCCAACTGCAAACCAGATCATTTCAAACTGCTGGAAATATGAAAAAAAATACCCCGCCTATCACATCTACTGATAAAGATGCCTCATCATTGACATGGGAGATTTTTTTGTCAGTTTTCTCAGGGTTTTTTTTTTAGATAAAATAGGATTCATATGCACAGACCCCAGACAAGGTTTACAGGGAATCTTTCACATCCTTTTCATAAAGAAATAAGCATTATTTTTATTAATGTCATATGCAACATTGCATTTTATATCTATATTTATTTTACAGATACACACACTTAGAGGGCAATTTTATAACAGGTCCTTCATATGTGAAAGGCAAATGGGCACCTATTGTGGGCCAGTTTTTATAAAGACACAGAGGCACCTATGTGTCTGTATAAAATACAAGTAGAAATCCTGCAGAAGTCATAGGGTAAAATAAACTCATGCACATATACACCTGCTTGGGATTAGATGTAAATGTGCACAGATACATTTTATACAGTAACACTATAGAAATGATAAAAAGTAAATTCTGACTCTGCAGATAACTCTCCCGGAGTCGCATAAAAGTACACCTGTGCTTGTCATTGTATATACTTTTGTTGTTGTGTGGCAACTCATGGCAACCCTGTGGATAGCTGTGATTATCCCCTGAGTTTTCTTGGCAAGGTGCAACCAGAAGCACATTGCCAGGCCTTTCTTCTGTACATTAAGAGGCTCATTCTGATCAGGGCACGTCTGGACGTCCAAAATCTGGATGGCCCGGATCTGCACCCGATTCTGATCCCATGGGGGCTAGATGTCCCCTTGGGATCAGAATCAGGTGCAGAGGGCTTGGACAACCCGGCCATGCACCGATTCTGGCCTGCTGGACGTCCAAAAATGTCTATGGCTAGCCCAGCCAGGCTCCTGCATGTAGCCCCAGGGCCATGGTGTCCTGTTGCCATGGCATTGCAGCTCCATGCAGGAGCCATGATCCCCGGCAGACCTAGCTGTGTCCTGTTCCCCACCACCTGACCCCTGATCGGGCCTGCTGTGGCCATGGTCAGGCTGTGGGGAATGCCGTGCACCCCTTTACCTCATTGTCCAGCCCCAGGGTCCACTTTTGTCGCTGTGCAGAGGGACAATTCCACTTCCGAGATGGAATCTCCCCCATCCAAATGGCCAACCCCGGACGAACAGGGCTGACCCCAGAATCGGCCCTGTATGTCCAGGGTCAGGTTGCCACCCTTGCTCCTCCCTCGGCCTGCCCCTCCCGCCCAGGAACAGAGCTCCCCACACATCTCCAATCTACGTACATGGAGTTCTGTGCTGTGAATTGCAGCCCTGCTAAACACTGCTCAAAGTCTACCCCTAAGCCTATAGCACTTGGTCTTCCAAGGTGGCCTCACATCCAAGTACTAACCAAGCCCAACTCTGCTTAGCTACTAAGATAAGACAAGATCAGGCTCACGTAAGGTAGCATGACTGTAGCTTTTTTATATAGGATAATTTTACAAGAACCATTTTCTGTCCTGTATGAAAGTAGCTCTATATTGTGTATTTATTATGATTATGTATCAAATTATAATTTCAATGGTGACTATTGTAAGCTGCTTTGAACATCTTTTGTAGTATTAGAAAGAGAGGATATAAAATAAAAAATAATTTACATCGACAAGCAGGTCTGAGTCAAGCACAAAAGTGCATGGCATCATCGTTCTGTAGGTAACAGACTGAACAGATCATTCAGTTTAAAGTTCTGAGAAAGCACAGACCTTCCCATGCACATAAGTCTCCTCAGTTCTGTTCATACCACTCAGCCGAACAGATGCTAAAAGGCACATTTTATAATGGGACGCTGAAGTGCAATCTGGGATGTCCAAGCCAGAATGTCTAAAAAAAAAAAGGCATATCCAAGCTCAGGCACAATTACACAAACGTGGATATACCTGATATGGATGTCTGTGGGGCATCTACATAGATGTTCTCAGAACAGCAGCTCAGAAAATGGATATCTAATAGCATAATGGTTAAAGTAGTGGCTTGGGAGCAGTGTGGCCAGAGTTCATATCTCAGTGTAGGTCTTTGTGATCTTAGACTAGTCACTTAACTATCTTCTCTACACTCTCTGGATGTTTTAAGGCCAAAACAAGCACTTTCCTGATGTCTATTCATGCCTGCAGCAGGTCTAAATGTGTATGTGTCTGAAGATATCCCTATCATTCTTGAAATCAAATGGAGAAGAGTAAGTCCATTGCACCTCCCCAGACATGCTTCCACCACACCCCCTTGCCTCCTTGGATGTCCTTACACCGGAGACATCTGTAAACATCATTTGTGGAATGACTTTGGAGATGTCCCCGTAATTTTGAAGTCCACGTGCACATCTTCAGACATCCTAAATGGCAATAGTGATCATAGCATAATCGCCTTTGATTTAATTAGTGGAGGAGGGATAGTAAGGAAATCCACAGTACTACCTTTTAACTTTCGAAAGGGAGACTATGATAAAATGAGGAAAACAGTTAATAAAAAACTAAAAGGAGCAGTTGCAAAGGTTAAAGACGTACATCAAGCTTGGGTGTTGTTGAAAAATACTATCTTGGAAGCCCAGATCAGCTGTATTCCACACTTTAAGAAAAGTGGAAGGAAGTCCAAAATACTGCCAGCATTGTTTAAAGGTGAGGTCAGAGAGGCTGTTGTTGCCAAAAAAGCATCTTTCAGGAAATGGAAAAAAGAGCCAAACGACGAAACCTGGAAACAGCACAAGCACTGGCAAGTCAAATGCAAAGCATTGATAAGGCTGGCAAAGAGAGAATTTGAGAAGAAGCTTGCTGCGGAAGCAAAAACGCAAAATAAAGACCTTTCAAGTACATTCGTAGCAAAAAACCTGTGAGAGAGTCAGTTGGTCCATTAGATGATAAAGGGGTTAAAGGAGCACTAAGAGGCGACAAGGCGATAGCGGAGAGACTGAATGAATTCTTTGCTTCGGTCTTTACTGAGGAAGATGTAGGGATGTTACCCATGACTGAAGTGGTATTTAAAGGTGTGGAAGAATTGAAGGAAATATCAATACATCGGGAAGATGTCTTACAACTATTAGATAAACTGAAGAGTAGCAAATCACCTGGGCCAGATGGTATACATCCAAGGGTGTTGAAAGAACTGAAATATGAGATTGCAGACCTGCTATCAGTAATCTGTGAACTATCATTAAAATCATCTCTAATACCTGAAGATTGGAGGATCGCCAATGTAACACCAATTTTTAAAAAGGGTTCCAAGGGTGATCCGGGAAACTACAGACCAGTGAGCATGACGTCAGTACCGGTAAAAATGGTAGAAACCATCATAAAAAATAAAATTACTCAGCATGTAGATAGTCACAACCTAATGGGAGACAGCCAACATGGCTTTAGACAAGGAAGATCTTGTCTTACTAATCTGTTATGTTTTTTTGAAGGAGTGAATAAACAGGTGGACAAAGGTGAGTCGGTTGATATTGTGTATCTGGACTTTCAGAAAGCCTTTGACAAGGTCCCTCATCAGAGACCTTTGGCAAAACTAAAGAGTCATGGGATAGGAGGCAGTGTACTATTGTGGATCAGGAACTGGTTAAAAGATAGAAAGCAGAGGGTAGGACTAAATGGCCAATTTTCCCAATGGAGAAAGGTGAATAGTGGTGTACCCCAGGGATCTGTGCTGGGTCCGCTGCTTTTTGACATATTCATAAATGACATGGAAAGTGGAATAACGAGTGAGGTTATCAAATTTGCAGATGACACAAAACTATTTAAAGTTGTTAAAACCCAAGAGGATTGTGAAAAATTGCAAGAGGATCTTGATAAATTGGAAGACTGGGCATCAAAATGGCAGATGAAATTTAATGTGGACAAGTGCAAGGTTATGCACCTAGGGAAGAACAACCCAAACTATGGTTACACGATGCAAGGTTCCACATTAGGAACCACCACCCAGGAAAAAGATTTAGGAGTCATTGTGGATACCATGTTAAAACCCTCGGCCCAGTGTGCAGCGGCGGCCAAGAGAGCAAATAGAATGCTAGGTATCATAAGGAAAGGAATGGAAAATAAAACAAAAGATATTATAATGCCTCTATATCGCTCCATGGTGAGACCGCACCTTGAATATTGTGTGCAATTCTGGTCGCCGTATCTTAAAAAGGATATAGCGATTTTAGAAAAGGTTCAGAGAAGAGCCACCAAAATGGTAAAGGGGATGGAAGGATACTCCTATGAAGAAAGGCTAAAAAGGTTAGGGCTCTTTAACCTGGAAAAGAGACGGCTGAGGGGAGATATGATAGAAGTCTATAAATTAATGAATGGAGTGGAACGGGTAAACCTAGATCGATTGTTTACGTTATCAGAATATAGAAAGACTAGGGGACATGCAATGAAGCTACAGGGTAAACTATTTAAGACTAATAAAAGAAAATATTTTTTCACTCAACGTGTAATCAAACTCTGGAATTTGTTACCGGAGGATGTAGTAAAGGCTGTTAGTGTAGCTGGGTTTAAAAAATGTTTGGACAAGTTCCTGGAGGAAAGGTCCATAAACCATTACTAAGAAGTGACCGAAGATATCAATGCTTGACCCAGTACAAGCATTGTGGAACTTGTGTCTCTTGGGGAAACTGCTAGGTACATATGACCTAGATTGGCCACTGTTGGAAACAGAATACTGGGCTTGATGGACCTTGGTCTGACCCAGTATGGCATATCTTATGTTCTTATGTAAATCACAACTAAGCCTTTTAAAATGACCCTCTAAGCATACTGTCCTGATAGATTTTTCTACAAATTAACATTTGTTCGAACATTGCTTTTTATCAAACTATTGTTTTTTTTTGTTTTCTTCATTGATTTTAGTATGTCACCCAAAGTGAGGGATCAGAACGTGCCGAAAGTGTGACAGAAAGATCCAGAACTTCATCACACATTCCGAGTGTCTAATCAGCTGGAGTGAAGTTCACAACCACAGAGATTGTAAGCATTATGCTCTTATCGTGCACGGAGCTCTTTGCTTTCAGGGAATGAGTCCGTTCTCTAGAGGCTAGAGTAGCAGACTTGGAAGACATAAGAAAGACAGAGGTACATAGACAAGACCTACAGAGATATAGTCCTGAAGTCCCACCTCCAGTCTGGCAGCATCCCTGTTGCCATGGAGGAGAGAGGTCACGTGACAGGAGAGCATCACCCTGGTGTGGCAGGAAGTGATCCTGTAACTAGGACCTGTCCTGGTGATGTAAAACCCTCTCGCACCGAGGAAGTTTCTCCAGGGCCATGTGCCCATGAGGGAAGGGTTAGGATAGCCGTTATAGTTGATGATTCGATCATCGAGCATGTAGATAGCTGGGTGGCTGGTGGACGTGAGGATCACCTGGTAACATGCCTGCCTGCCTGGTGCAAAGGTAGTGGACCTCACGTGCCACCTAGATAAGGTCTTACATAGTGCTGCGGAAGAGTCTGCTGTCTTGGTACATGTCGGTACCAATAACGTAGGAAAATGTGGTAGGGAGGCTAAATTTAGGCTTTTAGGTAGGAAGTTGAAATCCAGAACTTCCAGGGTAGCATTCTCCGAAATGCTTCCCGTTCCATGCGCAGGACCCAAAAGGCAGGCAGAGCTCCGGAGTCTCAATGTGTGGATGAGACGATTGTGCAAGGATGAGCATTTTGTATTTGTTAGGAACTGGGGAACATTCTGGGGAAAGGAGGGGCTCTTCCGAAAGGATGGGCTTCACCTTAACCAAGATGAAACCAGGCTGCTGGCATTAACCTTTAAAAAGGAGATAAAGCAGCTTTTAAACTAGATAATAGGGAAAAGCTGACAGTCGCACAAGAGTGTATGGTTCGGAAGAATACATCCTTGAAGGATACTACCAAAAGCAGAGAGGTTCCAAAAAAGAGTAAAGTAGCCCAAATGCCCCTGAGTATGGAGCAGACAGAGCTAAAAGATTCCTAATTACCCATGCCTACCGATAGCCAAATTAACATAATTAAATAGAGTCTCTAAAATGCTTGTATGCAAATGCTAGAAGTCTAAAAAATAAGATAGGAGAGTTAGAATATATAGCACTAAATGAGAGGTTAGATATGATTGGAATATCAGAGACATGGTGGAAGGAGGACAACCAGAGGGACACTGTGATACCTGGGTACAAACTATATCATAATGATAGAGCTAATCAAATTGGGGGAGGGGTTGCACTCTATGTTAGGGAGGGCATTGAGTCAGAGAGGATTAAAGTTTTGCAGGAAACAAAATGCTGTAGAATCTCTATGGATTGAAATTCCATGTAAAAAGGGGAAAGCGATGGCAGTGGGGGTGTACTATCGACCGCCTGGCCAGAATGAACAAATTGCTAATGAAATGCTCAAAGAAATCAAGGAAGCTAACAAAAGTTACAGCACAGTAATAATAATGGGTGATTTCAATTACCCTGGTATCAACTGGGTCAGTGTCATGGCAGGACATGCTAGGGAGATAAAGTTCCTAGATGATATAAATGACTGCTTCTTGGAGCAGCTGGTTCATGAACCGACCAGAGGGGAAGCCATATTGAACCTAGTCCTTAGTGGAACACCAGATCTGGTGCAAGAGATAAGGGTGTTGGAGCCACTTGGCAATAGTGATCATAGCATGATCGTGTTTGATTTAATTAGTGGAGGAAGGATGGTAAGGAAATTCACAGTACTACCTTTTAACTTTCGAAAGGGAGACTATGATAAAATGAGGAAACTAGTTAAGAAAAAACTAAAAGGAGCAGTTGCTCAAGCTTGGGTGTTGTTGAAAAATACTATCTTGGAAGCCCAGACCAGCTGTATTCCACGCTTTAAAAAAAGTGGAAGGAAGTCCAAAAAACTGCCAGCATGACTTAAAGGTGAGGTCAGAGAGGCTGTTGTTGCCAAAAAAGCATCTTTCAGGAAATGGAAAAAAAGAGCCAAATGACGAAAACTGGAAACTGCACAAGCACTGGCAAGTTAAATGCAAGGCATTGATAAGGCAGGCAAAGGGAGAATTTGAGAAGAAGCTTGCTGCGGACTTTTTCAAGTGCTGCGGACTTTTTCAAGTACATTCATAGCAAAAAACCTGTGAGTCAGTTGGTCCATTAGATGATAGAGGGGTTAAAGGGGCACTAAGAGGCAACAAGGCGATAGTGGAGAGACTGAATGAATTCTTTGCTTTGATCTTTACTGAGGAAGATGTAGGGATATTGCCCATGACTGAAGTGGTATTTAAAGGTGCGGAAGAATTGAAGGAAATATCGATACATCGGTGGTTTACAACAAAATAGTTTGACATGTTACAACGAGACATTACATAACATGCCCGTTAACTGCTTAGCAGGATTTAGTAGAAAGGTCCCTAAATATTTTTAATGTATGCTAACATACTGAATAAGCGCTAACATCCTTAAAACATATGTGGGGGCATATTCAGAAGGATTTAGGCGATATGCAGTCCTGAAATCCAAGTAAACCTCGCTCACCAGTTAGTGCTATTGAATATCCCCTTCTAGGCCAACTAAATGTCAGGACACGAACTAAATGGGGTAGCAACCTAAGTTAGCCGGTCAGCAGGAATATTGAGCCGTTAACCAGCTAACTAAAATGCCTTAAGTTAGGACATTAAAAAGGCTATCCTAACCTTAGGTGTTTTGGCAGGGCCGGATTTACCTTGAGTGAGGCCCTATGCCAACAAAAAGTGTGGGCCCCCAGAAAAGATAAAAACGAGCACGCCGGATCAGCTGCGCGCTGTTGGCCCTGACTTCATAATTAAACTGGGAATCCCAAAAGCCAAACTTGGAATGTACAACACTGTAGAAATAAAACTATACATTAATTTGCTCTTGTACTAAACAAAGCGCAGACGTTAATGATGCACATTTACCAGAACTGACATATTCCAATTAATAAATTCAAAATAAAGAGATATTTTTCTACCTTTTGTGCATTTTTTTTCAGCTGCAATTGCTCCAGCCACTTTCTTCTGGTTTCTTCGTGGCAGTCCACCTCCAGTCTTAACCCCCTCAGCCCATTTCCAGTCCCAGCCCCCCCCCCATCGGCTCAAGTAAAATTAAATTTAAAAAAAACAAAACGCTGGCTGCTGCTGCGGCCGCCGCGGCAGCATGGACTGTCCCGCGGGGCCCCCTCTGCCCGGCTGAATCCGTCCCTCCCTCCCTCCCTCCGTGCCGGCTTTGAGAGGCACGAAGGGAGATTGTCTCCCTCGCGTCTCTGTTAAGCCCGCAGGGGCTGATGGGAAAAGCCGGCACGGAGGGAGGGAGGGATGGCCGGATTCAGCCGGGCAGAGGGGGCCCCGCAGGACAGTTCATGCTGCCGCGGCAGCGGCAGCAGAGGGGGCCCCGCGGGACAGTCCATGCTGCCACGGCGGCAGCCAGCGTTTTTTTTTTAAATTTAATTTTAAGAACGCTAACAATTTTTTCAATTTTTAGAACATAAGAACATAAGATATGCCATACTGGGTCAGACCAAGGTCCATCAAGCCCAGTATCCTGTTTCCAACCGTGGCCAATCTAGGTCATACATACCTAGCAGTTTCCCCAAAAGACACAGGTTCCACAATGCTTGTACTGGGTCAAGCATTGATATCCTGGGTTCCTTCTTAATAATGGTTTATGGACCCTTCCTCCAGGAACTTGTCCAAACCTTTTTTAAACCCAGCTACACTAACAGCTTTTACAAAATCCTCTGATAACAAATTCCAGAGTTTGATTACACGTTGAGTGAAAAAAATATTCTCTTTTATTAGTCTTAAATAGGCTACCCTGTAGCTTCATTGCATGTCCCCTAGTCTTTCTATATTCTGATGATGTAAACAAATCGATCTGCGTTTACCTGTTCCACTCCTTTCATTATAGACTTCTATCATATCTCCCCTCAGCCATCTCTTTTCCAGGTTAAAGAGCCCTAACCTTTTTAGCCTTTCTTCATAGGAGTATCCTTCCATCCCCTTTACCATTTTGGTGGCTCTTCTCTGAGCCTTTTCTAATAACACTATATCCTTTTTAAGATACGGGGATTTGCTGCCTGACTCCCTATTTCTGGGGTTAAATTGTTACTGCCTGCATTAAGACCTTAAGTCTAGCCTTTCCATTGTTAAAGATCTTTAAGAATCAGGACCTTCTCTCAATTCTATTATGGATATTTAGCCTTTGAAAAACTATTGTAACCTACATGACAACATTGTAAATTGTTTTTAAAGATCAAATTTGACTTCTCCAAAACTAAGATGATGTGCTACTTCTTAATTAGAAATGTTTTGATTCTACAGGAAGAGATTTAGTACAGTATTAACAATTTGGCATGAGAGCTAGCTCCCCAAAAACAACAACTAAAATACATAATGCAGTTTAGTTAAGGTCACCTTTTCATAAGCTACACTTACAGTAAGTCTGACATGAGAAGCGATCCCATAACAAAATCACAGGTTGTATATAACCAGAATGAAATGTCCCTATGAAGGGACAAAAAACAAAATCCCAAACTCCTATAAGTATTAAGTGAAATTTTCCACAACATGCACAAGCACACACACACTTTACTTGAAAATATTTGCAGAGGAAGGATAACTGGAAGGTAAATCAAGAAAGTTATGATGCTGGTCACAATGCACATCTTACGTTTTGACAAAAGATTTTACAGAAAGCAAAATAAAACGTATCTGAACACATCATTATCAAATGAGTAGAACTGTTTCTCTACCTAGACAAAAAGATGTGTCAGCAACGCAAAAAAATAAGCCATTTAAAATATCTTTGCAACAGACCATTTACTATCCTTTCAATCTTCATTTGCTTAAAACTTCAAACTAATTATAGGGGGAGGGGCAGACAAAATGAAAGTCAGTGTTATATGCTGTGCCTTCACTCAGGAATAATTTAATATAACCTTAGGAACACTGTGAAACCCTGAAAAACAAGACGTCCCATTCCAAAATGTTAAACAAAAACTAAAAGCCACTTCCTGTGTATGTAAAAAGATACAAACTTGTGTACTATTTCTCGAATGCTACAAACATTGCTCCGAATGTAGCAATAAAGTTAATGGTATTCAAGGGGGGAGCAAATGTACCGGTATTTTGCTATTTACCGCACATCTATGCAATTTGTTTCGATAACAAGAAAAAAAAATTCAAAAGTAGAACGAATTTAGATGTCTAGAACTGCACATCCTCTACACTACCAAGAAGGAACTTTATAAACTTTTTTTTTTTTTAGTTTGTGTTATAGCCACAATAAATCTCGAGACCAATAACCCCTAACTTACATTACCGCAGCACGCCGGTCACCCTAAACTCTGGATACTTCCTTTGTAGGAAGCAAAACCGCTGCCTCTTCTTGGGCATGGTCCAAAAAACTTGTGGCTTCCAAGAGACCAGTCAAGTCGAGCGAGAGAGACGGTGCTGGGACCGCGCCCTGGACTGCCGCCACCAGCGGCGGGGAGCAAGGCAAGGTCAGGGCCTTTCCTTTGAACATTCATCTTGTGCACACACAACAGCCGAGGACTGCAGCGCGGGAGCAAAGACAACAGCACGCGAGACCTTCCTGCACACACCAAAAGCCCACCACGCGGCCCACACACAAATCCCGAAGGGCTTCCAAATCTGCAACCAAAGCGCGAAAATATACAAGGACCACTCGGGGTCCTTGCCCAGAAACCCCGAACCATCCTCAGCCCATTCACCTTTTGTTCTTCGATAGAGGTCTCCTCTGAGGGCTTCACCTCTTGGTTCTCAACAGACATCTCTCCTAAATCTGGCGCCCTGTAAGACAAGCAATAAAAAACTGGGCCCTTGTCAGCTGTGGGCCCTACGCCACGGTAAATCCGGCCCTGTGTTTTGGCTATCTGGCCAGCAGCTGAATATAGCTAGCTAAACACTATCCAGCCAAACTGAATATTCAGTGCCAAAGGCAGGAAATGGCCCAACACTGAAGACTGATACATAAATTAAAGTAGGGACAGCCAGTTGCTTTAACTGCGCTGTCCGCCACAGCTGAATATGGCCCCCATGTGTGTTTTTTAAGCTAATATGGATTGTTAAAAAGTTACCCCCATAGAGACAAGAAACGTGAGGGTAACGCAAAGTTATTTGAAAAGGTCTGATGAATATCTTCTATGCTATCCTGAGTTTTGGGAATCCAAATCGTAGGAAATATTCTAATGCTAATCATCTGGAGGGTAATTTTATGACAGGTTGTCCATGTTGAGAAAAGCTGTCAAAATCACAGTTTAAATGCAGACATGTGCACTTGTACCTGTTAGAGAGCTAGGGTAACTGTACATGGCTGAAAGAGGTGCTTAGACACGCGTTTCATAACCTACGTGCATACTATGTGACACCACCTAACCCACCCCCCTGAAGACACCTGTGTGCATAACCCACGGCCTAATTTTATGAGAAGCCTTCTAAACACATACAACTCGGTTTATGCACAGAACCTCCTTTATAAATGTACCCCCATAATGAAGAATTTTAGGAAGGTCCTTCTCCAAAGAGAAAGAATGCATTATGGAGGTAATTTTAGAAAGACTCTCTCTCGCGCCTATGTGGCCACATAAAAGACCTGTTATAAAATCCTGACTTAAACTTACTAACAAAAGAAAACCCCACACTCTCTTTGACTAAATACAATAATAAAATTAACAAAGAGGAAGCCTCTAAACCACTAACCCCTGAATATAAATCAAACCCGAAGAAGGGGGAAAAATATGACAAACAATCAAATAGACCACCCACATAGACTGGCATGTTGTAATAGACTTTAAGTCGTAGGTGTCCCAGATTGAGGATGAGTCTATGCGCTTAGCGACTGTGTAGTAGCACACATTGAACAATGTCCTCAAGGAGCATGATGACCCTGTGTAGAAGTAGCTCCATATTGTTTGCCCCTGAAATATAGTGTATGTCGGTCATACAGTCCAGCAAGTGAAGGTGCGCGTGACCGAGCATAAGTCCCGTTGTGTCAACAAAGTAATTACGGCACCCATTGTACAGCATTGTATAGACTATCAACATGATTGGCAACACTTGTACTGGCTAGTGATTGAAAGTATACAAGATCTAACGCATAATTGCACGAAGCAGTATCTTGCACGATTAGAGCAAATGTGGGTTTTCACGCTGAACACCGTCCATCCAGCGATGCTAAATGGATCATTGGATTGGTTCACAGCCCTTTAAGATAGCTACACTTCTGCTGATTGGTCTGTTTGAATGTAGTCTATTTTCCATTTAAATTGCCTGAGCTTTTGCCGGTGGTACCTGCATGATTTTGGTTATACTACCGCAAGACTTGTCCTGATGCAGCCCTTTTTTGGGTGAGCGAAACTCGAGTCGACATCTTAGTCTTTGACTGTTCTAACGGCACCTCTAGGAGTCTGGCGTCTTTATGGGATAGCATCTTAAGATAAGTGTTGGTTTTTTGGTTTCTTTAAATGCATTTAAAATAGCAAAAAAAATACACACCACAGAAGCCGATGAATGAAGTGTTGAGGGGACTTGCTTATGTGCTGTGTTTAGCGACTCAGGTTCCGCGGTGTACAGCTGTCAGCTCCTGTCTGAGGCTTCTTATCCCCTTTTCCATGCAAAGTTTAGTGGTTTTTATGACTTCCTAGAAGTTGTCATATTTTTCCCCCTTCTTCGGGTTTGATTTATCTTCAGGGGTTAGTGGTTTGGCGGCTTCCTCTTTGTTTATTTTCTTATTATAAAATCCTGACTGGCATAGAAGTATACATATTTATATTATGCCACATACTTAGCTGGTAAGCATAGCGGGGGTGCAGTTAGGGTGGAACATAGGTGGAATTCACATGTGTACGCATAGATTATAAAATATGTTAAATTACATGCATACTTCAATCGTCTATATGCTCATGTTTACACCTGCTCTACAACAGGTGTAAAGCATCTGCAGTTATTTCTACCACTTAGTGTATGCTCTTATTTTATAAAGACACATATGCTATGTGTCTAGGCTTAAAGTAGGGGTCTGCTTACCCTCTTATCCTGTTTTGAGCATGTAGAACAGCATTTATGCATTACACTTATAGAACAGCCCTGGCTTAAATATGCATAAAGGTAGATATTAAGACAACATAATGCCTACATTTGTACTAAAAGCCCATGCCAGTAATGAACATGTGGGTTGCGCTAACTTCAGGGGGTGAGTGCATGCCCCCATATGTCTAGGTGTTCCCTGGGGCAAAGTCTGGACAGTTAGAATGAAGTTGCAACTTGCCTTCGTACTTTATGAAACAGAACAGGAAATTTGTGTGAGGCTCAGAGCCAGTATAAATACGTGCGCCTACTTTCCAACAGGCCATTTTTATAAATGAGTATAGGCGCATATGCTGCCTTTATAAAACAGCTGTGATACATGCGTCCATGTGACTTCCCTGCCTAGGTACCAGTAATAACACTAGCCTTCTCCTATGTTATTTACAGTAGTGTGGTGTTGTGTTAGTCCACCTGAATACACAGAAATAAAAGCTAATACATTAAAATGAAACGGCGATCGGCTATTTAGCTGTACTGTAGAGAATACAATGGGCAAACGTCACACCAACATCACGACACAGATAGAAAATGTCTTGCTAAAGTACAAAATTCACCCACAGTGCTTTACTGCAATAGAAAACATGAAAAGATGATAGCATGGAAGGTCAGCATTTGCGAAAAGATTACAAAACACCTTTTCCGATTTATGCAATCTCTCTCTACATCATGACTGCTCTTTAGGTACACGAAAAAGGATCCCAAAAAGTCTGGAAAGGCCCTAATCAAATACTTCAAAATCAAAAAGCCCTTCACTAATCAAGGCACTGAGAAAAGCATATAAAAATGTTGGCGTCACTTAATAGAAGGGGGAACACATCCACTCTCTATCTAAAAGGCTCCCTTTTAATCGTTTTTATTAATGTGAATTTTTAGTTTTTCAAATAGTGCATTTATAAAAATAAGTGTACTCATCTCCAAAAGCACAACATTAAATATTGCAGGAAGCCCCCATACGACGAGGCACGTTTCAAGCTCGACCAAACGGAGCTCTGCTTCAGGTTTTAGGAAACTCCCTGATAGAATAATGAAAGTGAAGACAGCACTTTTAAACAGGAGCCCAAGTAGTTCACGCCTTATGCAAGAAAACCAGCATCTGATGTCACTCTATGTCCACCAATCAGAAAAAAAGGGCGAATGCCATGAAAAGGGAAACCCCTCATGTGATAGGCTGGACATCAAGAGAGATTAAGCCAATCAATTTCAGAATTCAAACCAGATGGAGATAAAGATCCCAATTTAAAAATCCAATGCTGTTCCTTCTACTGTAGTTTAGCCAGCCAATCCCCACCCAGCGGGTCATGGGGCACAAAGTCGACTACTCTCCAAAATAACCAGTCAAAGAAATGTCCATGTTGCACACAATGCTCCACCACATTAATAAAAATGAGTAAAAAGGAGCCTTTTTCAATTTTATTTTATTTATTTATTTTGTTACAATTTCAATACCGTGATGTCTAAGGATCAATTGCGGTTTACAAATAACAAAATTTTGAGTAGTGCATAAATAGATGCATACTCATGTACATGGAACAGAGGAAAACTATGTACATTAAACTGAATTCAATGAGGTACGATGCATAAATAATCACAGACACATAAGTAATCTCAAATTAGCTATATACATCTCAATGAGTGGTGGAGTGGAGCGTCCTGGCTTAAGGATGGGAAGGGGAAGGGGTTGTTATTGGTGTATTATGTTGATTGTGAATGCCAAAGTGGAGGGTAAATAGATGAGTTTTGTGATTCTTTCTGAAAGTTTGTAAGTCACTTAGTTCTCTGAGATGGTCAGGGAGAGTGTTCCAGAGATTAGGCGCACTGTGGGAGAAGGCCTTGTTGATAGTTATCTGCCTGGATTTCCTGAAGTCTCTTGGAAAAGTGAGTTTGTTTTTGTTCCGGGCGCGTTGGTTGCGGTTGTTATTTTCTTTGGTGATGAGTGTGGAAAGGTACGATGGCGATATGCAGTTGATTAATTTAAATGTTGTGACAAGAATTTTGTATTTTATACGGCTTTGTATAGGTAACCAATGGAGGGCATAGAGTGTTGGGGTGATATGTTCCATGGAGTTGATATTTTTGATAGAGAGCGGATGTGTTCCTCCTCTATTAAGTGGCTCCAACATTTTTATATGCTTTTCTCAGTGCCTTGGTCTTCAAGTAACAGCATTGATCCCGAGCTTGCAAAACACACCTTTCCCTTACACAGATGATTCAATATTCAGCCACTGCAGTGCTTTCATTATCTTTCATTTGTATTTATTTTGACATCTATAGAGAAGACTAAATTAGGGCATAGTACAACAAATTGCATACAGGTATAAGTTTCTGCTCAGCCATGCTTACAATCTACGCAGGTACTCGAGGTAAGAGGAGGCAAAGCGATTTGCCATAACTAACTTGGAGGGTCAATAGAAAAAGCAAGATTTGAATCTTTGGCTAATAAGCACTTTCAGTATACCACGAGAATGTGGTGCTAGGAATTGTAGCTTCCTTTATTTCATTACTGTCACATCTATTCTGCAGGGTAGTAATATAATAACACCATGAACCCCAACAGTCATATGCTGGTTTGGAATATTTCCAGCCCACCAATCAGCTGCATTGAGAAACTGATCTCTATGATAGAAACTCTTGCTCTCTTCTGAATATATCGGCATGGTACAGGGATAAGCGTGACATGAAGCATGAGGGCAAGCCTGGCATGTACTAAGAAATTGGCCTGCCCATCCAGGGGACATAGAAACACAGTATATTTAAAAATAGCTTCAAATATTTTTAGTTAACTGTATATAGGGCCAGATATTCAAAGGAGTTATGCCCCTAAATTGGCTTTTTGAAAATTTACTAGGGCTTAGTGCCTACATTTTTTCTTAAAATTTCACTAAACGCCTAAATTTAGGAGCACAAAATTGGGTGGATTTAGGGCGGAGAAAAAAAGTTTGGAGCTTAGCACTGAATTTCAGCACTAGGAACCTAAATTAGGCTCCTAAGTTTAGGAAAATGAATGACAGACCTAAATTTAGGAGCATCAATTTAAGCTTCTAAATTAGGATGCATTTTCAGCTAAAAGCTTAAGGCCCAATATTGCATGAGGCACTGAAGCAGCCGATAAGCGGCTAAAAAAAACGCTCAGGAAAGGAGCACAAATCGCAAGTAAGGCATACACGCGAGCAAGATGAGAATATTTCCACGTAATGGAAGAATTACAGCTGGCAGCAAAATCCACATACCCGGGCAGTGCAGAGCAGGGCATATTTGCTCTACGCGTGCAGACACCCAAAACAATATCGGCCCAGAAACCGTGAAAGGCACAGAAAATTGGGACAAACCGCGTAGCAGTGAAACATGGGCAAAACGTAATATGACAGGAATGCAGCGTCCCATGAATGGATATGATGGCCTGCCCATGTCAAACCCAGGCAACGCGGACCTCCATACTTGGGTAACGACTCTGCTAGTGCAGGGGCCCCCTCTGGCTGGGCTGATACATAGCGGTAGCATGGCCACTAGGAGGACTGAGAATTTCAGTTCTGCTCCTGCAGTATGAGAGGGTGCTCTATCCCCAAGGGAACTGTAGGGAAAACCTGAGCTTCTTTTGACAGTCATCTGGCAGGGAATCCAGCTCCAGCTGTACAGGTGAACAACCAGTGGGATATGTTATACTAATGTAGCAGCAAAGCGCAGACAAACCAATGATACCAGGAGTCTGTTCAGAAGGTCCAAATCATTTATTTGTGCACAAGTCTCAAGCAATAAGCAATTTCAAAATGGCTGAGCAAAGTTTTCTAGCATTACAACAACTTTTATAGACTTCTGTTCCATTCTAGGTATAGAAAAACATTCCATTGGTCCCGGTACTCTCCCGTACCTCCCGTACCCCTTCCATTGGTCCCGGTACTGATAAGATTATCCAATTATGTTCCTTCAGTGGGCATGGCACCTGCATACCCCCCTTCTAGTCCCAATTACAATGGTCAGTTCATCAACTTGTTACTTTCATACTCTCAAGGCCATAGAGCCAATTTGTGCATGCAGGGGAGCAGGGCTCTGCAACTCATCTGTCAGCACTCCCAATTATATTCCTTGCAGATGTACTTTTTCTTATCAGTAACTTTTAAACATGTTTTTCTGTATTTTTCCATCCCTCAGTTTTGCTTATCTAAGTTAGTTTAGTTCTCTCACAGAGTTCTATCCTACAATAGCAGCATATTGGGGGATGTGCAATTCCTATGTGCCTCTCCACAGGCTTCATTTACAGGTCAAGCTAGTTAGGCCTGCCTGCTTATGTCAGACACCGTGGATCACAGGCCTGCACCTGCCACATTCCCCCCTTTGATTAATCTCACCCTATTACTTAATAAGGTGTGAGAATTAAATCACCTTTTGAAGAATCACATCATGATTGAAGGATTACGACTAGGGCTGGCTTTATATAAAGCCATTATTTTAGTTGCGGTCTTCCGCTCTACTGTGCTGTCAATAGCATTATGAATGGAACGCATACAACATGGGATGAAACATGGTAATAAGAAGATAACAACAACAAGAATTAGTACTAAGACAATGAAAGTCTTAAATCCTCCCAGCCAGGAGAAAAGGTTAGCAAACCAGTTAGGGAATTTCAATGAGTGCCAAGTTTGCACTGGCACATAAGCATGTCTTTGCATATCTCTAGCAATTTCTTCAACTACTTGACCTTTATCATCTATTTTTAAACAGCAATTAGTTAAATTCAGTTTACCACATACTCCTCCTTCTGCTGCTAACAAATAATCAAGTGCTAAGCGGTTCTGATATATAGCAGTGCGCATCTGAGTACTTTGTCTAGCTAAAAGTGTAAGAGCATGACTAGTTTCATTGGTTATTATTTCAACTACTGCTTGTAAGCGAATAATACGATTAATCATATAGATTGGAGTGCGGTAACCATACATACCATCATCATTCCAGGTGGCGGGCCCATAATACTCAATGATTCTTTCTGGTGGCCAATCATCACCCTGCCACTTCTCCCACTTGCCTATCTGTAAGGCTTCTCTTTTCTGTCTTAGTGCTCTTTTGTGTCGGTGGGTAGTGTATACAGGGTATCCTAATTGTTCTCCATGTTCAGTGTTTAAAAGAAAGAAGGAAGGTCTGATGGTTCCTAAGACACATGCTCCTCCCCATTGTGGCGGGAGTTGGGCATACGCTCGGTTTCCACAGATCCAATATAGGCCAGGTGGGGCTTGCCAGGCATGGACTTTGGCAAGGTTAGTCCATAAATCTGCAAGTTCAGGAAATCTAGCTAATGGGTTAGGAGATTCAGGGTGTCTGATTCCTGACCACCATGCTGTCTTTTTGGTCGTGGCATTATAGTACTTCTGGCTAAGACAGACCAGCTGTCCTACCTTTTGGATGAACTGGGGTCCAGTTCTGGCATAGCAAAGACGTCCAACGATTGAGTGCGCTAACACCCATTCACTGGTAGTCTTGTGTAATTCAGTCTGATTGTAAATCAAAGAATAATTCAATTCTTGGGCTTCCCATGGCCATTGGTCTCCCATTTGAGTTCCGCCACAGAAATAGCAATCTGAGATCTTAAGACTAGATACTACTGCTCCGGCTAATTCTAGAAATAAATTCTGTGAGGGATGAGGGATCTCAAACTTATTTACATGCATGGCTTCATAGAAGGTATTATGGATATGATATTTAGATGACTTGTGTGCTTGGATATTCAATCTAATATACACAATGGTTCCTGGATCTACTGCCCCTCCAGCAATACGTAAACCAAACTTGTATCCTTGTTTCCATGCATAGGGATTGTGTATACGTAAGTGTAAAGGGTTACAAGCATCTTTCTGACATTTATCATTTGTGGTTGGCTTGGTTAAAGTAGCCATTCATTTATCTATCTTCTCATCAATTATACCATTATTCCAGGTAGCATAGAAAACACATCCCCAATACGGGCAATAGTAATCTGCTGCTGGTGCAGTACTATAGCCTGATCCCGTTTTACCTGTACACTTCCACCATCCTGTGGCACCTTCCGGACACATGTACTTATGGTCATTTCGATATGCTTTCTCCCAAGTACCACAGGTGGAATAACTATCTCTATTAATGACATTACATGCATCAAAATTCAAAACAGCAGGTTTAGTAATGTCCTTAAGTGGTGGTGTAGCAGCTATTATAGGTCCATCTGCATCCTTCCATCGTATTTCCAACGTGTAATAGGATGGATTCTGATGCGGATTATAGCATGCTCTAATTTTGCCATAAGTGCAAATATTTAGTTCAGTGGTGTTATAAATACACGAGTCACTTTTCCCTTGCAGGTATAGTACGAGTGGTAAATCAAAGTCTGAGTTACTTTCGGTCCAGTTCGAGTAGAAGTAATGCAAGCAGTGCATGGAGGTAAAGCACAAGTCTGTTCAAAACCTCCAAAGAAGGCAACCAAAGCAAAGCAAAAGTAAAGATGCATGTTGATGTTGATTGGAGTTCTTCTGAATCCTCAGCTTGCTGATCTTGATCACGGTGTTCTCTCTCTTCGTCCCGTTTGCTAATGAAGCAATTTAACGGGTGCTGAGTGTTGATTGAAGATCCTCAGGTTGTCCAGTACACATTAACCAACTTATCAGCAATTTCAGTTGGCTTGTGAAGTCTGGCTAGTCAATGTATTATCAAAGTAGTGTGCAAAATCGCACAGATTGAGTTCGTTGAAACAAAACTGTTGCTGCATGGAAAACAGCAATCCTCTTCGAAAGACTTGGCTACTGCAAGGCACTGTGATGAAGTGTCTAAGCTGCTGGTTGCCGTCTCAGAGTAACTCGCAAGGGTGCATCAAGATGCTGCTCTGCTGTCCACTGCTCAGGTTCAGGATCAGCGGCGGGCTTGACTCTGCTGTGGTGGATCCAGGCGTCGATCTCGGCTACCTTTACTGCAGTTGGGGTAGACAGGATGACGGTGTACGGTCCCTTCCAATGGGGTTCCAACGGTGTCTTCTTCCAATCTTTGATCCACACCGAGGTACCAGGCTGATAGGGATGCAAGGGTTCCGTCAAGTTGATAGGCAACTGGTCTTGGATCCACGCATGGAGAGTCTGCAGAACAAAACTAAGAGCTAGGAGTTCTTGTCTGGTTACTTCTGAACCAATTTGGGCTAAACTTCCTTTGATTCCCTGCACTATTGGTGGGGGTTTACCATACAGAACCTCAAAAGGGGAAAAACCTGTGGATTTCACAGGAGCTGAGCGTATTCTGAGTAAAGCTATTGGGAGCACTTGGGGCCACTTCAAGTGTGTCTCCTGACAAAGCTTGGACATTTGGGCTTTTAGGGTACGATTCATTCGCTCAACTTTCCCTGAACTCTGGGGTCTGTATGCGGTGTGGAGTTTCCACTGTATCTGCAAAGCTTTAGCTAACTGTTGAGTAACTTGGGAGACAAATGAGGGTCCATTGTCTGACCCTATTACTGCTGGAATTCCGAACCTAGGGACAATCTCTCTCATTAAAACTTTGGTAACTTCTCGGGCTTTCTCAGTTCTGGTTGGGAAGGCTTCTACCCACCCAGAGAAAGTACAAACTAATACTAATAGATAATGGTATCCATTGGCTCTTGGCATTTCGGTAAAATCAACTTGGAGGTTGTGCATGGGGGTTACACCTCCTGACTGAACTTGGGGTGCCGTTATAAGGCCTTGCTTGGCATTATTTTTGGCACAGGTTAGACATTGACGTGCTACTGAAGCTGATATGGTTGTCAATAGAGGGATGTAAAAATGTGGTCTGAGTGCTTTTTCCATAGCACTTTTCCCATAGTGGGTGGCTTCGTGGAAAGCTTTGACAAAAGATGGTCCTAACAGTTCAGGAATTACTATTCGTCCATGGGGTTGACTGCCCTCTTCTGGTGGCAGCTCAATCCATCCATCTTTCAGTACTCCATCTTCTTTGTTACAGTAGTAATCTAATTCTTTGGTGGTATATCGTGGTGTCCATAAATTCAAAGGTACTGGAAACAATGCTGCTTGCATTGGCATCGCTTGTGGGATAATCTGTCCTGTCATAGCTGCTTGTCGTGCTGAAGCATCTGCAAATCTATTTCCTCGGGCAACTTCTCCTTTTCCGGCTTGATGTCCTCTGCAATGCATGACAGCTACACGTGTTGGGGCCCAAACTGCATCAAGTAACATCAATATCTCGGGACCATATTTGACTGACTTTCCTCCGGATGTGATGAGCCCTCGTTCTTTATAGAGAGCTCCATGGGCATGCAGAGTGGTGAAGGCATATTTGGAATCTGTATATACATTTAGCACAAGTTTTTCTCCTAACAATAATGCTCTGGTGAGTGCTATCAATTCGGCTTTTTGGGCTGATGTGCCTGAGGCTAGAGCTGATGATTCAACTACTTCGTGTTGAGTGATGACTGCATATCCGGCACAGCGTCGTCCATCAAGGATGAGACTGCTCCCATCAACATAATAGATTTGGTCAGGGTTGTCTATGGGCACATCTGTCAAGTCGGGTCGACTGGAGAACACAGTTTCCATGACTTCGATACAGTCATGTTCTGGGAGTTCTTCACTGATGGGTATCAAGGTGGCTGGATTCAAGGCATGACTCACTTCTAGTTGTATCTGTGGGTTTTCACATAACATGCTCTGGTACTTCAATATTCGGGAATTGGTGAGCCAATAATTTGCTTTCTGTTCCATGAGGGCAAGGACTGCATGTGGCACAGTGACTCGTATGTTCTGTCCTAAGGTGAGCTTGTCTGCTTCACTCACTAATAGTGCTGTAGCTGCAACGGCTCTCAGGCAAGGTGGCCATCCTTTGGCCACAATGTCCAACTGTTTCGATAGGTATGCTACAGGTCGTTCCCAATTTCCCAATTTCTGAGTCAACATGCCTAAGGCATTTCCCTGTGCTTCATGTACAAACAAGTGGAAAGGCTTGTGGACATCTGGTAGTCCAAGTGCTGGTGATGACATCAATTCTTCCTTTAACTTCTTGAAGGCTGTATCCTGCTCAAGTCCCCACTCCAGTGGCGACTTTTCTTCTCCTTTTGTGGCTTCATATAGTGGTTTGGCAATTTGGGCGAAGTTGGGTATCCAGATTCGGCAATATCCTGCCGCTCCCAGAAAGGCTCTGACTTGCTTTCTGGTTGTTGGAGTTGGAATTCTACATACTGCTTCTTTTCTCTCCCTGCCTAATCTTCGGCTTCCTTGGGTTATACGAAAACCCAAATATTTCACTTCTTTTTGGCATAGCTGTGCTTTTGCTCTGGAAACTTTGTATCCAGCTTCATCTAGTAACTGCAAGAGGTCTTTGGTGGCTAGTATACATTCACTTTC
The DNA here is from genome assembly GCA_033557465.1 of Ichthyophis bannanicus. Lineage (NCBI taxonomy): Eukaryota > Metazoa > Chordata > Amphibia > Gymnophiona > Ichthyophiidae > Ichthyophis > Ichthyophis bannanicus. The sequence continues at coordinate 427,887,626 of CM066036.1, forward strand.
TGATATGGCAGCTATCAACAGATCGTCCACGTATTGGAGAAGCACTCTCTTCCCCGGGGCCACTGGATAGCTTGAAAGGTCTTGATTCAGTGCAGCACTAAAGATGGTAGGCGAATTTTTGAATCCTTGGGGTAATCTTGTCCAGGTGAGTTGGCCCCCTCTTCCAGAGATGGGATCCTGCCATTCAAATGCAAACAATATTTGACTTACAGGGGCTAATCTTATGCAAAAGAATGCATCTTTTAAATCCAGTACAGTGAAATGGGTAGCTTCAGCAGGTATCAGTCCTAGAAGAGTGTAAGGATTGGGTACAACTGGATGTATAGTTTCAACTGCATCATTTACTCTTCTTAAGTCTTGTACTGGGCGGTAATCATCCGTTCCAGGCTTCTTTACTGGCAAAAGTGGAGTGTTCCATGGGGATTGACATACTTTTAGTAGGCCATACTCGAGCAATCTTTGTAGGTGGCGATGAATGCCTTCAATTGCAGCTCTTGGGAGAGGGTACTGTTTGACGTGCACTGGTGTAGCACTAAGCTTGAGGGTTACAATCACTGGAGCTATATGCTTGGCTAGGCCTGGGGGACTGCCTTCTGCCCATACTCCAGGTGGTGCATGAATGTTCTTTAAAGTTTGTTCAAAATAAGTGTCTTGGATAGAGTCATCAATGTAATACCTCCATTCTTCTTTTCGAGGAACTGTCAGCAGCATTATTCCTGCTGGTTTGGCTTGGGGATTTACTGTCATTTGCATTTCTCCTTGTTCAGAGAAGGATATTTGTGCTTGGAGTTTGGCTAACATATCTCGTCCCAGTAGTGGCACTGGACATTCGGGCATGTAAAGGAATTGATGAGTTATTTGCTGTCCTCCTAGACTGCATATACGATTCTGAAGAAAAGATTTTGTAGCTTTGGCACCAGTTGCTCCTATAATGGTGACTGCTTTTGTAGAAAATGGGGCTATCTTCTTGTCTATTACTGAATGTTGTGCTCCAGTATCAACCATAAAGTCCATAACTTGGTCTCCTATTTGTATTCCGACCATAGGCTCCTGGAGACCTAAAGCAAACTTGGAGCCCGGTCTGTCCTAATCCACGTCATTTTCATCATGGATCGTTGTGGCCAATGCTTGAATGGCTCCTCCTCCTCTTTCTCGCTGGAATTGTTCTCGATTGGCTCCTCCGCGGTTTCGGGGATAGCCTCGTCTTTCTTCTCACCACTGATGATTGCTGTCGTCATCTTGCTGGGCGTCTTCGAGTTGCGGGCACGTATCTCTCCAATGTCCTTCTTCTCTACAGTAGGCGCATTGGTTCACGCCTAGCTTCTGGGTCCGGCCTCCGCCTTGACCCCGCCCTCTTCCTCTGCTCCGTCGACTAGGGACACCTCCCCTTTTCTGTTCAACTATGGCCGCAGCCAAAAATTCAGCTTTCTTCTTCATCTTTCTATCACATTCTCTCTGTCTTTCATTATCACGATTCACATACACTTTATGAGCGACTTCCAGTAACTGTGTTGCATTCATGCCCGCAAACCCTTCTAACTTCTGTAGTTTACGTCTAATGTCTGGTTCAGACTGGTTTACAAAAGCAGAATTCACCATACATAAACTTCCTGGTGCCTCGGGATCATAGGGGGTATACATTGTGTATGCTTCAGTTAATCTTTCGTAAAAGTCTGCTGGGCTCTCATCTGCACCCTGGATAACTCCTGCAACTTTGGAAAGGTTCATAGCTTTTTGGCCCCCCCTTTTCAGGCCTTGTAAAAAGCCTTGGCGAAAACGGGCTAGGGCTGTGGATCCTTCATCTGTATTTGGATCCCAATGGGGGTCTTCATTCGGGAATTCCTTCTGAGCCGCTTCCCGATAGTCTATTCTACTCAGTCCCTGTCCCGGAGCTACAGGGTTATCTGACATCCACTCAATAGCTGCTTTTCTAATTCGTGCTCGCTCTTCTGTCGTGAATAGGGTGGACAGGAGCTGGCGGCAATCTGCCCAGGTGGGTTGATGGGTTTTCCATTAGAGTAGTTACTAATTCTGTAAGTTCCTGGGGCTTGCTAGTATAGGAGGCATAATGCGACCTCCAATTTAACAAATCAGTTGTAGAGAAAGGGATATACACATAAGTTAAGGGTCCCGCTACCACCTCCTCATTATCGTTCTTTATGGGCACTCCCGGGACTTGCCGTAAAGGCAGCATTTTGGCGGTAGCTGTCTTGTGGGATCTAAGGGCTGTTTTCTTAACTATCTTTCCAGGGATTACTTTCGCTTTCTCTCAACAGGTTTCACTTTGGGTGTACATTTTGCTGGCTCGCTGGCGCTGGCAATCATTTGTTCGCTATCTTCCTCGCTTTGGGCATTCTAATTTTCTCCCTCTTCTACCTCTGCTTCTGACTCGCTTTTTATAGCATCCTCTTCTTCAGCTAATTCCTCTCTCTGCCCTCCAGGAGGGGGTTCAGGGGTTGGGCCCCGCTCCGGCCGTCTCTGGGGTTCTGGGGCAGGACGCCGGGCTACTCTTATCGGACCTGGGGTTCGGGGCTGTCTGAGAATTATCTCCGGGGAATCAGGATCTACCAGGATGGGCTTCTTCCTGGACTTCTTATCCTGCTCTTTCATTCTAGGCTGTTCCGTTTTCTGTCTAGAATCTGTTTTCGCTAACATTATCCTGCACTGTTCCTCATAACAGCGCTGCGCCCAGGGGGGCGGACCTTCACAAATACTTAACCAGGAATCTATATAGGGGTACTGATCGGGGTGCGCTATCCGCACTCTACGGTGTACTGACTGAATAATCTCTACATTAAACGTTCCCTCTCGGGGCCAGATGGGGTCTAGATTGGGCCACTCCCTAGTACACAAAATCTGCAAACGGGCTGCTGTCATTTTAATACCATAATCTCCAGAATATCCCTCTTTAAAGTGTGCGATCATACATTCTAATGGAGTGTTTCTAGTAGACCCCGCCCCTCCCATTTCGATGTGTGCGCGCAACAACAGACAAAAGGGAAAAGGAGGGCGGACCGTGGGTAAGGGGTCCTCACGGCCCTGGAAACGTATAAGGAGTACAAATAACAAGACAAGATGACAATCGCTTCCCCCTTTTCGCGACCTGAACGCGGTCGCCCGGTCAGGAAATGCGCTACTCAGGGGTCCGCCTTCACTTGGTCCGTGCTGCCAGACCTCTCATTCACACTTCATTCACACAATCATGCTAGCAACGTATCCCAGAATGCATTCGTTTCTATCTATTCTGACTAGTCTTTTTCCCAATTACAAAAAGGATGAGGGTTTCACCCGGCGAATTCCCATGCGGGGTTACTCGGCCCTTCCTTGAGAGGTGATCATGCTCTCTTACCAATTCCCAATATCTCGAGATTACAAATTCCAAATTCCAAGTTCCAATGGCAGTACTGCTCTTTCTATTTCTGTCTAGACACCAAATCAAAACTATACTCACCGGATCCGGTCCTCAAACTTCCCAAGCAGGCGCATGAGTTGGACCTCGGACTCCCCTCACTCGGGTTCGAGGCGTTGGCTCCAGCCGGGCCCGGCACCCGCCGAGGTCCGACCAGCTCCCTCCGATACAAGGGACCGGCGGCGCCAGGGAGCAGCCCTCGTCGGAAGGGCGCGATCCCGGCAGGACCAAGCCTATAGAGGCGGAAAGTCGTGGTATATTGCCCTATATACACTTTGATTCCACAACTTCCCGGCCAACGCACCAAGAATATGTAGCAGCAAAGCGCAGACAAACCAATGATACCAGGAGTCTGTTCAGAAGGTCCAAATCATTTATTTGTGCACAAGTCTCAAGCAATAAGCAATTTCAAAATGGCTGAGCAAAGTTTTCTAGCATTACAACAACTTTTATAGACTTCTGTTCCATTCTAGGTATAGAAAAACATTCCATTGGTCCCGGTACTCTCCCGTACCTCCCGTACCCCTTCCATTGGTCCCGGTACTGATAAGATTATCCAATTATGTTCCTTCAGTGGGCATGGCACCTGCATACCCCCCTTCTAGTCCCAATTACAATGGTCAGTTCATCAACTTGTTACTTTCATACTCTCAAGGCCATAGAGCCAATTTGTGCATGCAGGGGAGCAGGGCTCTGCAACTCATCTGTCAGCACTCCCAATTATATTCCTTGCAGATGTACTTTTTCTTATCAGTAACTTTTAAACATGTTTTTCTGTATTTTTCCATCCCTCAGTTTTGCTTACCTAAGTTAGTTTAGTTCTCTCACAGAGTTCTATCCTACAATAGCAGCATATTGGGGGATGTGCAATTCCTATGTGCCTCTCCACAGGCTTCATTTACAGGTCAAGCTAGTTAGGCCTGCCTGCTTATGTCAGACACCGTGGATCACAGGCCTGCACCTGCCACACTAACTTATTCATTCTATGTAAAGTTAAAGTTACTGGTTCTATGAAAATCGCTTTGATTCCCTGAATAAGTGGTACAGAAAAAGATGAGCTGAGCAGAACACATTGCCACAGGCCCAGCTGTTGGAGAATGCAGACCAGTGAGGTTCGGTCATGACACATGCTGTCCCCAATGCCATGTCCCTGGGTCCTGTATCTGCCAGCAACTGCAGCGCAGAATGGAGATTCCTGCCAAATTAGGATGCCTAAAAGTCTGCAACTGCAGTAAGTACATTGGAGAATGCTTGAGCTCCCCCTGGCAGAGCATATATGGCAAATGCATGGGCAACAATGACATCCACACAGATTCAGAACAGTCCCAGCATCCGGGGCTTGTTAGGGAGGAGTATGTTGCAGGGGTGTGAATTGTGTCCAGTGGCATACAGCAGACGCCATGCAGACATGACCACCACTGCAACTACAAACCTGCACAAGCCATACTCCTAGGTGAGCTGGACTAAGAGTGGAGTCACAATATGGAGGCCCAGAAGTTGGCATGGTGGTCACATGGGCAGTACAGGAAGGCCAGAGGGAAATAAAGGAGGGAAAGTGCAGCCGACTGAGGGCGATGGTGCCAGCTGCCATACTTGAGCAGAAATGGGACAGAGTGTGGAGTCTGGTTGGAAATGCTGGGGAGGCAGGTGGTGGCATGTGTCAGGGTGTCATGGCCTGGAGGTGATCGTAAGGGACTGTGAGGAGGCATGTGGCAGCAGAAAATGGGGCCATGGGGTCAAGTCGCGGGGGCCAAGAAGACGAGTATTAATGCCTATCAATCTCCCACAGTGAATACAGTGTGAGGCGCACACTGGAGGCACCGAAGTGCAGATTCTGCACCATGTGGCGACAGAGGCCAGTGTACATCCAGCGCCTCAGGGAGGCAGTTGCCACAGCTGCAGGTAAGTGGGGAACAGTCCCCATGGCATCAGCAACAACAGCAATGATGGAATGTAATGCCTATGCCTGTAGGTTGAGAGAGCAAACAGCCAGTATGCACACAATCAAGACAAACAAAACCAAAGCATAAGTAGGTATCACCATTAAAGTGTAGCTGAAAGCTACACCTGGAGGAAAAATGACCCCAGCCGATATTCCCCAGCCGACGCAACGCCGTCATCTCTCAGCACTAATTTTCACGGGCCATCATTGGCTTACTCAGCATGACAGCACAAGTCTATAAAACAACCCTCCAGTAAGGTTATCTGTGGCTGACTGTACATGACCTACACAGTGAAATACAACATGTCACTATAATAGTAACAGGGGGCTTGGCTAACAAACAACATAGTACGTTGCATTAGCACGGGTGAGTAAACAGCAGCACTGCTCCTCTGCCAGGCACATTGCCAATGCTGCATCAGGTTGCCTGACCTGAACTAATGGCAAACAGCAAGGAACAGTCAAACCGAAGCTGAAACCTAACATGCTGTGAGCACAAAATGTAGACAGAATCCCAACAATCAAACTAACCCTCACGTAGCCAAAATAAGGAATAAAGGCAAACGAAAACCACATAAGGACCAGGAATCGCAAATCCTAATTCACCTCACCATTTTTTCTTAAGGACAGATCAACAAGCAAAGGGCACGCTCAGCAGGAATCCAAAACGCAGAGCATGCGCTACCCGTATATCCGATTTGCATGGTTTTCATACATAGCTGCTTACCGTTCGCAATATCTCCATGTTATGTGCTGCCCGGTTAACGATGCCTCTGGTGGCATGACTTGGCTCCCACATTCATTTTTCCAGTGGTTGAATCTTAACACGGATTAGTCTTGTAGGTCTGTGCAGGGCATGGCCCTGCTAGGACATCATATCCATGCATTTTGTAAACCTTACATGGGTAGCATCTCGTCCCATTCCCCTTAGCCTGAAGCCATGGCAAAGCCAATGAGGATGACATGCAATGCAAACTTCTCTCTCTTGGAGACCTCCATGGCCCTGGTCCTCATTATGCACGATGCCACCCTCTTCACCTCTGAGGATGCGAGTACCCAGCAACAGGGCTGGCAGGACATTGCCCAAAGTGTTAATGCAGTCCACTACCACAATAGTGATGTGTAGGACATCAAGAAAACTGGCTACCTTTCTGAGTAGGATGCTGCAAGCACGACATCAGACACGGCTCCTCTGAGACGCAGTGCACGTGTCGCTAAGCATCCAGGACTGGCACCGACGATATGCAGAAAGCTTCCTGTAGCCAGGAAGTCAAGGGCAGTTGTTACTCTTACTGCCACTGGCAGTTCCTGGCGTTGGGCAGTGACTGGCTCCAGGTCCTGGCCCAGAATGGCACACAGCTCTGTGATAATGGCACTGTCCATGTGGTATCATTGGTACACTTCCTCCTCTGTCAGTTGGAGGTAGCTTATCCTTGGCCTGAACACCCTGGCCACTGTCTGCTGCTGTTGCAACACATATTGTCACCTCCTCTGCTGTTCTTTGGCCCATCGGAAGCATCTACACCTATGGACCATCATGAGGAATCCCCACATTGCTGGGTCTTTCCTAGAACATGGGTGTAACTCTTACATGGGTTCTCCGCTGTCATTCCCGCTGTCCTAGGCATCCAAAACTCTTGACTAAACTTCTGTGGTTTATGGTGTTTTGGGCTGCCACCCAATGCCATAGAATATTGGCGTTACATGGGTACATTTTATTTTATTTATTTAACAGGTTTTATATACCGCTTTATCATTTCAATCAAAGTGGTTTACATTGAAACTTAAACTTGGTAATGTACATTAAACAAGGACATTGATAACTTGGATTTTTCTGAGGCAATGGAGGGTTAAGTGACTTGCCCAAGGCCACAAGGAGTGCTAGTGGGAATCAAACCCTGGTCTCTGGGTTCCTAAGCCAGTGTTCTTAACCATTAGGTTAAGTTACGCCCCTTATGCCCTCACAGATACATGGTTACTGTTACCCGTGTTGGCAGGATTTTCATAGCTACCCAACTATGTGAACATCCGCATTGCCCGGTTATGATGCACATCCATGGGTTAGTTGCTGTTCACGGCACCTTGGCAATACCTGCGGCTTCCAATATCAGGCCCTTAGGCTCCTAAGTATGGCTGAAAATAGGGCACAAATTTAGGAGCCTAACTTAGGTGCCTAAATTTAGGTGCTCAGTTTTTTTGGAATATTGGTTCCATAGGGCCCAATATTGAGTTAGACAGGCTATGTGCTGCCGCGGCGCATAGCCTGCCCGCTGACCCCTTTAACCGCGCCAGCGAAAGTGAAAATTTGGATAAGCCTGCATGCCCCGGCAGTTGCGGAGGCTACATGGGTAGTAGCGATTTTCAATGCTACCCACATAGCCTCTGCGCCCTAAAGATAAAACCTCGCCTATCTTTAAGGTGCAGAGGGCTGCATGGATAGCATCGAATATTGATGCTACCCATGTAGCCCCTTCCTTCTCTCCTGCTCTGTTCCAGAATGCCCCTGTATCATCTGGGAGCGTTAGGGACTTAGCGGGGTTATTTGAAGGACACGAACCATGTAAGGGCCTTCAAATATCGGGCCCGTAGTTTCTTTTCTTTTTATTTCCTGGGAGAGCGCAGCTGGTGTATATACACTGGAGAGGATATGAAGACAAAGCATGAATGGAAGACATATGTGGTTAATAAGTATGTTTTGCCAGCTGTGAACTGTACTGGGTCTGGTGAAGTACTTTTAAAATAGAGAAGTACCCCAGTGTATTACAGAGGCAGCTGTACCAGTTACTTCTCAGTTCTGTAGCACTGCTAGTCATTCATAGACCTGTACAAATATATGTAAGAGAGAGTTCCTGCACCATGGAGCTTAAAATCTAGTCAAATAGGCTTCTGGAAATCGATTTATTATAGGTCACAGGGTTGCATGTTTTAAAATTTTGCATTTAACTTATGCCTTTTCATTGGTAGCTCAAGGTACGTTGCATCCGAAATTTTAAAGGCTCTGAAAAAAGAGAGTTTACAGGCAGCAAAACAGGCTATTGAAATGGTACCTTGTTAATCTCTGTCTTGACACTTCCGTCATTTGCCATGTGAATGCAATGTGAACATGTGGAGGGAAAAAGGTGGTACAATTTGACTTCCATGGTTTTCTATGAGAGAAAAATACACAGAAATATAGGAAAATGGAGAGAGACTATATATATATATATATATATATATATATATATATAAAACACAAATTTTCTCCCACAGATCCTGGTCACCTCAGAAAGGCTGGTCCAGTTCTTCTTTTAGCCTATTGTATCTATGGAATTATGGTTCTGAGTTTCCTAGAGAAACTGGAGCGGTAAGCCCATAGATGCAGTGGGGCAAAATCAACGAACAGCCTGTCAAGGACTATCTGGATTGTGATAAGATTATATATAGGTCTGGCTGGACTTCCCCATGTAAAAAAGGGGAGGTCCAGCCAGACTTACTCCACTCTTAGGCAGAAGTAATGCATTTGTGTCAGACGCCTCTATATGGTGAATTTAAACTTCTTGTGGCTGAATGAGCTTTGGAACCTGTTCAAGTGTGGCACATAACATAGTAATGGAGTGTCTATAGCGAGGAACCCCAAACTAAGGCTTGGGGGCCAGACGAGGCCCTTGGGGAAAGTTTTCTGACCCTCCATGTTTTTTTATAACTCTCCTCGGCTCCAATCTAGCTCCCAGAGCAAGAGTTTTTGGGTTTTGCCCATGTGCTCCATGGTGCCTCTTACCCCTCCTTCCCTCCTGCAGTTCAGTGATTTCAGCTAGCGGCCAGGCCCCTGTTTCAGTGGCCCTTCCCTCCCTGCTGAGTTTTCCCACTACTCAGATGTTTGTCCTCCTTCCCTCTGCACGGGAAGCGTCAAGAGCCCAGGAATAAGGCGAGAGAACAACAGAGTTGCGAATAGCTGGGACCGCAAAACTTAGCAAAAGTGATTGACTGGTTAACTTAATTTCATATCTCGCCTCCCACCAGAAACATACTGGTGATTTATAAAAATAAACAATAATTGTAACACAAATGTAATAAAGAGAATTATATAGAAAACGTTCTTCTTATTATCATACTCTGGTATAATATGGCATACAGTAAATAGCCATGCTTTTACCAATTTTCAAAATCTGAGATAATTTAATTTGCCCCTAACTTCCAGCGGAAGTTGATATCATAAATAGGGCCCCCGGTATCAGAATATTGTCATTCTAGCCTTTGATAGATGTACTTCAGAAAGAGAGGGCAGCTGAAGTACTCCTTGCTATTGTAGTAGCGAAGTGCACGCAACGAATACACCAGGAGTCTATTTACTAGAATTCAAACCAGTTTATTTTGTGCACAGTCTCAGACGCTTGTCAATTGTCACTTTCAAAATGGTCTGAGCATGGCATTCAACAAAACAACAGCATTTATAGCTCTCTTCGTCAGTTCTATACAGACAAACTCCTCATTGGTCCCGGTGCCCCCCCCCCCCATCCAATGGAAATTTTCTGACCGGGCCCACACTGCATTTTCCCCTGCTCTCAGGCCTTCCTAGCCATGGCTCAGTATCTACACATAACATTCTGCCTTGCTTTTTGCTTACAAGGTCACTCTACAGTACAAAAACTGTGTGAAAAGCAGGATTCTGAAATACATCTGTGAATAACATAACAAACTCAATGGAAAAGTTTATATTCTTATCAGCAAGGCAGTTTAAAGCTGTTTTCTATTTCCATTTCTATTGTCTTTGGCTTTCCAGCTCTGCTTAGCTATAATATTCTAAAGTGGGGGTTGGGGATTCAGGCCTAACCTACAGGCTTCTGCTACATAACATACATTTACAGGCTATTCTAGGCCATAGCCTATCACACTATGAAGATCACAGAGGTTTACAAGCCTGGACAGGTACCATGGCGATCCCCTGCATAGCATAGACTAAACAGAGGATCTTGAAGTTCACACAAGCCTCAATTGGCAGCTGGTGCCTAGCAAGTATGGCAGGGTAATGTGATCATACTTCCCAAGCCTGCCACCGAACACACTGCTGCATTCTGTACCAATGGTAGTCGCTTAAGCGGATGTTGTGGCAATCCTGCACTTTGGGAATTACCACAATCAAGTTGACTAACCACCAGCACCTGAACCAGTAAGTCCAGATTTCCAATAGTCAAATAAGCCTTCAATTGACACAACATTCTTATAGCTCACTTTCACCACAAATCCAGTTTGCGAGTGCATGATTAGTTTTGAATCAAACCCGATTCCTAAACTAAGCACGTCTTCAGTGATATATAAAACCTCTCCATTCAACCTAATTTTCCTTCATGCCCCTTTTGGAGAGCCACCCTTCAAAGGACTGAGGATTTGGCATCAGCCCATGTTGGACCAACCAATCTGCAATCTGAGCCAGACATTCATTCAGATTTCTCATTATAGTTGATTGATCAGCAGGGACACTCACCATTAACTGTATGTTATCTGCACATATAAAAATTTTGTCTACAAACTGAATGGCAATGGATGCTACTGGGGCCAAAAAAATACTAAATAAAATTGGAGCTAATAAAGGGCTTTGTGGGACACCCTGATAAGTGGGTTACACATCTGATCTTTCGAGAGCACTGTTGCCAGCCCTTCAGATAAATGGAAACTGTATTAAATGCCACTCTCTGGATCCCTATTTCATACAAACAAGCAAGCAACTGGTTGTGAGAGACAGTGTTAAAGGTCACCGAGATCTAATATGATCCATAGGGGCATGTTTACTAAATCACGTTAGCTACCACAGGACTAATGCAGAAACATTGTCTGGTGGCTGCAGCTAGTGCTGTTGAAATGCAGATATTGCAGGCACTTTTGATATCTACATTTTGTGTGGTGGACTGGGGAGAGGTGGGATTGGGGTGGGGAGTAGACATGCTGATTTTCAGCAGCCACTGCGTGAAAACTTGTCACGCGATGGTTGCTGAAATCGGGCGTATCGCATATGCCTAGGACATGGCAGCGGCCGTCTCCGCAGGACTCGATCGCCCCCCTGAGGTCCAGATCTGCCCCCCCAATCCATGTCCATTGCTGATGCCACAGATGTACCAATCTGCAGTACCAACAATGTAAAAGGCCTGACCCCTCCTTCCTTCAATTCCAACCTCCAACTGTCTGGGGGGATTGGGGCAACCTTGGCAAGAAGTTACTACCAGGCTAGTCAGTCAGCCCCACTTCAACCCTCCCAAGTTACCTAAGTGAACCCAGCTAGCCAGTTGGCCTCACTCCCTCACTCACTCCTGCCCCATACCACCCCCAAAAAAACATTAACACAAGCTTGATTAACCAGTCAGTGAAACGGAGCCCCCCTAGGTCCCCAAGATCCCCACCCCCTTACCTGTCCAATCCGTGATGATCTAGTGGGACCAGGAGCAAGAGCGGTCCTCTCTGCTCCTCTCCTTCTAGAAGAACCTCATTTAAAATGCTGGGAAGAAAGGTGGACATTTGAAAGGCAGTCTAAGTGGCTCTACAGGAAATCTATGCAACTGCCAGGCAGATGACTTACCCAACTGCCTTCGATCACGACGATCACAGCTCAGTCACTGCTTGTACCTGTCATGTGTGCAGTGACACTAGAGGGAGAAGAAATGTTCTCTGCTCTTGGTGATGCAGGACTGGGGCTATGTATCTACTCTCTGCTGCAGGGTTATAGTGGATACGAGTGCTTATGGCTCCTGGGGCTGCAGCACCAGCATGTGTGTGTGTTTGCCTGTGTGTGCAGGTGTGCACCACTCCAGAACTGCAAGACCAGGGTGTATTGTGTGTGGGTGTGTACCACCCTGAGATTCCAGGTCTGGGGGAATGAGGTGGAGGTGAGAGAGAGGAAAGGAGAAGAAGGACTGAAAGAGAGATTATAAGGAGATCGATGCAGATCCGTTCTATTAAATCTTTTCTTAGTACTAAAGATTAAAATGCCTTGACCCATGCACTCATCTTCAACCATACTGATCACTGTAACTATCTACAATGGTCTTAGACTTTATTTTTTCAAATGGCTACAACTAATACAAAATAAGACTATTAACCTCTGATTGAACACAGTTTAGGACAACTATCTGCAGTCTTGCCATAAGTTAACAGCACTTAACAACATCAACAACATGCGTAGAAGCAATCAAGCTAACACCATTATTGGTTGAGCAGTAGTGGCTTCTAGTTTCTTTGTGGGCTAAGTGTAAGATTTTTATCCTACACACAGATCTTTATTCTGATGCCCCCTTGTACTTAGCCAATCTGCTATTACCATATTGCCCATCACGTCTTCTGCATTCTCAGCAAGATAACCTGCTTACTATCCCTCGTATCGTTATCAGCCTTGAAATTACCCATTGTACCACATTTGTCTATCTGGCCCCTCTCTTTGGGATCCTTTGCCATCTTTCCTCAGGCAATTTAAGGCGAAGTCTACAGTTCCTGGGAACATTAGTGGCAGCTGGGGTGTAGCCCGTGGATCAGGTGCTATGAGTTATTACTTAAATTCTACTGATGGCCCTTTCTCCCTATTGTTCATTTTTTCAGTACATCTGGTTGGACCATTACAGATTTGTCTTATGTTATTTGTTTTAATTTATTCACTGTTTTGCTGTATGCTTGAAATGCAGTATACAAAGTCTGTCAATAAACTAAACCAAACTAATGAAGGGGAGGAGAGAGAGCAAGAATGTAGAATGAGAGGGAGGAAAGAGAGGGAGAGTAGTTAGTCCAATGGTTAAAGTAGCAGGTGGAGAACCAGGGAACCCTGGTTCTCCACCCTTGTGATATTGGGCAAGTCACTTAATTCTCCGCTGCCTCATGTACTTACTGAAGGGCTGATATTAAAAAAGCCTAATATTTAAAGGGCTAACCACAACATTTAAAAAACTATCCAGATATTCAACACCAGTATGCAAATAACAGCCGGCACTAAATATCCAGATATTACATCAGTGCTGATAACTATCCAGATAGTGGAAATATTCAGCTGCTATCCAGATAGCATTTAGGGCAGATTTTCTTGTTCTCCTAAGTTATGCAGATAGACTATCTAGATTGTGTTATGAAGATCTGTGCAGATACTGTATTCAACGGCATTATCCAGAGAGTGCCATTGAATTTCTCTCTCATCTCATAATCCTTATCTGGATCACTTCCCTTCTTATCCAGATAAAAGTTTCTGAATCTTGAAGGACTACAAAAAGGGACTGGGGAAAGATCTGCAATTGTAAGTATTTACTTCTGGGAATTTTTCTAAATATTGGGGAAAAAGGAATTCTTTAGATTAAACCTGATTAATCTGTGTAAATTAGAATCCAGTGTAATTGTTAAATTAGTCAGGGCCTAGAATCAGCAAAGAGATTTTAGTTAAATTAAAAACTCAACAGGTAACTTTCAGTTTAAGTTTAAAACCCAGCAGAGGGTTTTCAGTTTAAATTTAAAACAAAGCAGAGAGCTTTCTGGTTAAATTCAAAACCCAGCAGAGAGCTTCTAGTTTACATTTAATACTCAGTCAGGACCTAGTATCAACAAAGAGCTTTAATTTAAATCAAATCAGAGTATAACTTAGCATAAAAGGAAAAACAGAGTCAGTATTCTTTGAGCAATAAATTGTTTCTAGAGATCTTTAAAAGAGACCTTCTAGATAACGGACAAGAGACCTGTGAAATTGTTTTAAATAGGTGTTAAAGCCACGTGACAGATCAAAGGGACATTTTGAAAGACTCCCTCTATCCAAGCAAGGGCTGTGTGAATCACCCAGGAAATTGGTCACAGATTACCTTAGAAGCACAGGACAGCTCCCTCCCTCCCTGACTTCCACCCACCCCTGGGATAATTGTAGTTTTATAGGTGCTTAAATCTCTTAAAGGGAAGGAGGTCCCATATTCACTCTCAGGTGCAGCTGTTTATCCTCATCAGGCGTAAATTAAGGACCTGAGATTAATTAAGCTTGAGGTATAGTTTTATTAGTATAAGTATCCCCAGCAAACTTTAGTAAGTAAACAACTTAAATACCTGAACACAACCTTAAAACTAAGATGCAGACAGCAGTCCAGCAGTGAGATGGGGGCTTTCCAGTCTTTTGCACTGAGTGTCACATGTATGATTTTCTCCCAGTTGCTGAGGGGTTTTACGTGTGCACTAGATGCAAGGAGCTCTTTGCTCTCAGGGAACGAGTCCGATCTCTGGAGGCTAGAGTAGCAGACTTGGAGGAAATAAGGAAGACAGAGAGGTTCATAGATGAGACCTACAGGGATATAGTACTGAAGTCCCACCTCCAGTCTGGCAGCATCCCTGTTGCCATGGAGGAGAGAGGTCACGTGACAGCAGAGCATCACCCTGGTGTGGCAGGAAGTGATCCTGTAGCTAGGACCTGTCCTACAAATGATGGAAAACAATCTCGCACTGAGAGAAGAGTTAGGACAGTCGTTATAGTTGGTGATTCGATCATTAGGCATGTAGATAGCTGGGTGGCTGGTGGATGTGAGGATCACTTGGTAACATGCCTGCCTGGTGCAAAGGTAGTGGACCTCACACGGCACCTAAACAAGGTCTTAGATAGTGCTTGGGAGGAGTCTGCTGCCTTGGTACATGTTGGTACCAATGACATAGGAAATGACATATGGTAGGTAAGTTCTGGAGGCTAAATTTTGGCTTTTAGGTAGGAAGTTGAAATCCAGAACTTCCAGGGTAGCATTCTCTGAAATGCTTCCCGTTCCATAAGAAGGACCCAAAAGACAGGCAGAGCTCCGGGGTCTCAATGCGTGGATGAGATGATGGTACAAGGAAGAGGATTTTTGATTTGTTAGGAACTGGGGAACATTCAGGGGAAAGGAGGGGCTCTTCCGAAGGGATGGGTTCCACCTTAACTGGGATGGAACCAGGCTGCTGGCATTAACCTTTAAAAAGGAGATAGAGCAGCTTTTAAATTAGATAATAGGGGAGAGCCGACAGTCACCCAAGAGCACTTGGTTTGGAACAATGTATCCTTGAAGGATACTAGCAAAAAATTGAAGTTAAGGCATATCAGCAGAGAGATTCCAATAAAGACAAAAGTAGCCCAAATGCCCTTGAGTACAGAGCAGACAGAGCTTAAAGTTTCCAAACTACCCCTGCCTACTGATAGCTGGATTAATATGAATAAAATACAGCCTCAAAAATGCTTGTATACAAATGCTAGAAGTCTAAAAAATAAGTTGGATATGGGAGAGGTAGAATATATAGCACTAAATGAGATGTTAGTTATGATTGGTATCTCAGAGACATGGTGGAAGGAGGACAACCAGTGGGACACTGTGATACCTGGGTACAAACTATATCGTAATGATAGAGCTGATCAAATTGGTAGAGGGATTGCACTCTATGTTAGAGAGGGAATTGAGTCACAAAAGATTAAAGTTTTGCAGAAAACACAATTCACTGTAGAATCTCTATGGATTGAAATTCCGTGTAAAAATGGAAAGGGGAAGGCGATGGCAGTCGGAGTGTACTATCGACCGCCTGGCCAGAATGAACAAATGGATGATGAAATGATCAAAGAAATCATGGAAGCTAACAAAAGTTACAGCACAGTAATAATAATGGGTGATTTCAATTACCCCAGTATCGACCTGGTCAGTGTCACGGCAGGACATGATAGGGAGATATGTTTCTAGATGAAATAAATGACTTCTTCTTGGAGCAGCTGGTTCATGAATTGACCAGAGGGGAAGCTAGTCCTTAGTAGAACACAAGATCTGGTGTTGGGGCCACTTGGCAAGTGATCATAGCATGACCGTATTTGATTTAATAAATGGAGGAGGGACGGTAAGGAAATCCATAATACTACCTTTTAACTTTCAAAAGGGAGACTATGATGCAAAATGCAATGTGTGCCTTTGAGTCAGTCCTGACTCCTGGCGACCCAGAAGCTCCTGGGTTTTCTTGGCAATGTGTCACTGGAAGTAGATTGTGTCGCCCACTCACCCCCCAGAGGCCATAGGCATGGGTGGATTAGCAGGGTAAGTTCTTTAATAGCTGTAGAGTATAGTAGAGAGTCTTGGCAATGCCCTCTGGGATTTGTAGTTCCACAACTTTAGCAAAAAGAAAGTAGTTGTAGTCGGAGTGATAAGGATTTAAACAGGATTTATTCCCTTCCCAGGGTTGGATTTTCACACAATGAAATAAGGCAACACAAAAACCATACGTCTGGTATCAAAGTTAAAGAAACATTTGAACAAAGGATATGCTTATCTTCAGCTTTCACAATGGAGGCAAAAATGGTAAAAGAAAACAGTTTCCTTCACAAAACTCTTCCTGTCTGTTTTCTTTATGGATTAGCTCCTACAGCTCTTCAGCATAGAGAAGATATGCTATCAGATAAGGTATATGTACAGTCCATGTAAATATCACTGTTAGACTCCTCACACGGATCACATTGCATCTCTTCTATATCTGGGTAAGTTTCCCGGTGAGTGAAACTTCTGTTCTGACTGCTGAGTTCCTCTCTATAGCTTTGGGAGTTCCCTTCCCCCACCAGCCTAGAGGTGGATGGGTAAATACCGTAATCACTATAGTCTCTCTCAGAGGCGGCACATAATTCTTGGTAAGTACAGGGCTGACTGCTATAGTCTAAGCTTCTTCTATTAGGAAGAATAAGGTTACCTTTCAGCAGTTTCCCTTCAACGTTCCTCCCTCGAGCCCAGCTCTGCTCGTGGGAAGGCTTTTCACTCCGTGTCTGTTTGAGCTTTCTCCTTGGCACCAAATTATCTTCAGGATAATGGTTTTCTCCTGCTTGGTACCTTGTGCTGGGTGACTGGTCTTGCCTTAGCCTGGCCTCAGAGCTACTACCTCTGCTTCCTCTGTAGCAAGGTTCTCGGAAGCACTGGTCAGCTGTGCCCTGCTCTTCCAAACAGCCCTTCCTGGGTTTCTCAGCACTGCACCTCCCTGGTAGTCTCCTTTGGTCAGCAATTGGTTTTAACCAGCATGGAGATCCTTCTCTCCTGCCTCTCAAGCTTCTCTCCCTGCTTGGAGTTCTCCTGCTATCAGGACTTCTCTCCCTGCCAGCACGTCTCTCCTCAGCCGTTCTCTCTTTTGCAGTTCTCCCTCTAGCCGCTTCTGCACTACTCTCAGGTGAGTGATTTTTAACTGCGTAGCTTGTGATGTTGGCTCCGCCCCTTGTCAGCTGCCCCTCATCCCCTGATGAGCCACAAGCTAGCTTTGAGTCTGGGCGTTCCCCTACACCACGTGAAATAGCTTGTGTATAGTTCCTATGGCAACCTTTGGCCATGTGTATCTCCGAGCTGTCAAAGTTAGCTCCGTTTTGTTCAGAATCCCCTATCTCCATGGGCTCTGACCGCTGCACCTCATGACAATTGCCAGGCCTTTCTTCTGAGGCAATGGAGGATTAAGTGACTTGCCCAAGGCCACAAGGAGTGATAGTGGGAATCGAACCCTGGTTGCTTGGTTACCAAGCCAGTGTTCTAAGCACTAGGCTACTCCTCCACTCTGAGACTATGATAAAATGAGGAAAATAATTAAGAAAAAACTAAAAGGAGCAGTTACGAAGGTTGAAGATTTACATCAAGTATGGGTGTTCTTTAAAAATACTATCTTGGAAGCCCAGACTAGCTGTATTCCATGCTTTAAGAAAAGTGGAAAGAAGTCCAAAACTCTGCCAGCATGGTTTAAAGATGAGACAGTGAGGCTGTTGTTGCCAAAAAAGCATCTTTCAGGAAATGGAAAAAGGAGCCAAATGACAAAAACTGGAAACAACACAAGCACTGGCAAGTTAGATGCAAGGCATTGATAAGGCAGGCAAAGAAAGAATTTGAGAAGAAGCTTGTGTGGAAGCAAAAAACCTGTGCCAGAGTCAGTTGGACCATTAGATGATAGAGGGGTAAAAGGTGCACTAAGAAAGGACAAGGCCATAGCAGAGAAACTGAATGAATTCTTTGCTTTGGTCTTTACTGAGGAAGATTTAGGAATGTTATCCATGACTGAAATGGTATTTAAAGGTGATGCCACAAAAGAATTGAAAGAAATATTGATACACTGCGAAGATCTATCACAACTATTTGATAAACTGAAGAGTAATAAATCACCTGGACCAGATGGTATACTTATGAAGGTGTTGAAAGAACTGAAATATGAGATTGCAGACCTACTATTAGTAATCTGTGAACTATCATTAAAATCAACTGTAATACCTGAAGACTGGAGAATGGCCAATGTAACTCCAATTTTTAAAAAGAGTTTCAGGAGTGATCCAGGAAACTACAGACCATTGAGCCTGATGTCAGTACCAGGAAAAATGGTAGAAACCATTATAAAGAACAAAATTACTGAACATGTTGATAGTCATAGCTTAATGGTAGAAAGCCAAAATGGTTTTAGCAAAGGAAGGTCTTGTCTTTCTAATCTGTTATGTTTTTTTGAAGATATGAATAAACAGATACACTATATCAACCGAATCACCTTTGTCTATCTGGACTTTCAGAAAGCCTTTGAAAAGGTCCCTAATGTGGATCAGGAACTGGTTAAAATATAGAAAGCAGAGGGTAGGGCTAAATAGACAATTTTCCCAATGGAGAAAGGTAAATAGTGGAGTACCCCAGAGATCCGTGTTGGGTCCGCTGCTTTTTAACATATTCATAAAGGACCTGGAAATGGGAATAACAAGTGAGGTAATCAAATTTGCAGATGACACAAAACTATTCAAAGTTGTTACAGCCCATGAAGATTGTGGAAAATTGCAAGAGAACCTTCATAAATTGGAAGACTGGGCATCCAAATGGCAGATGAAATTTAATGTGGACAAGTGCAAAGTGATGCACCTAGGAAAGAGCAACCCAAACTATGGTTACACGATACAAGGTTCCACATTAGGAACCACCATACAGGAAAAATTTAGGAGTCATCGTTATAATGCCTTTGTATTGTTTCATGGTACAACCGCACCTTGAATATTGTGTGCAATTCTGGTCGCCGCATCTTAAAAAGGATATAGTGTTATTAGAAAAGGTACAGAGAAGAACTACCAAAATGTAAAGGGGATGGACAGATACCCCTATGAAGAGAGACAAAAGGGTTAGGGCTCTTCAAACTGGAAAAGAGACAGCTGAGAGAGATATGATAGAGGTCTATAAATTAATGAATGGAGTGGAAGGGGTAAACGTAGATTGATTGTTTATGCCATCAAAATATAGAAAGACTAGGGGTCATGCAATGAAGCTACAGGGAAATCTATTTAAGACTAATAAGAAAAAATATTTTTTCACTCAACGTGCAATCAAACTTTGGAATTTGTTATGGGAGGATTTAGTAAAAGCTGTTAGTGTAGCCAGGTTTAAAAAAGGTTTGGACAAGTTCCTGGAGGACAGGTCCATAAACCATTATTAAAGGGGATCCGGGATATCCACTGCTGGACCCAGTGCATGCATTGTGGAACCTATGTCTTGCGGAAACTGCTAGGTACTTGTGACCTAGATTGGCCACAGTTGGAAACAGATTATTGGGCTTGATGGACCTTGGTCTGACCCAGTATGGCATATCTTATGTTCTTATGTTGTTAATATCCGCCCCTTAGTTTGTAAGCCCTCTGAGTATAAGAAAACACCTACTATATCTGAATGTAACACACCTTACTGAAAAAGGTGTAAAAAAAATAACCAAAGGAGAGAAGATAATGTACGGTTAAAATGGAATGAGAAGAGGAGAAAATGGAAAAGAGAGTATGCTGTGGAAGAGATGTACCACACACCCCGCCCCACCATCTACCCATCTTTCACTCTCACAGGAAGCAGATGCTGGTGGAAGGAAACAGGAAATAGGGCTATCTGCCGCCCTGCCTTTCTCCTTCTGTATTTGATATCTAATATCGCTGACCTGGTCCTTTTTCCTTCCCCTCATCTCTACTCCACAAACTCTTCTGATTTCTCTTTGAGATTTTAAATGTCATTTGTGATCCTTCCCATTTAAAGTCTGTGGATCCCCCGGTCTATGATAATTCCCCAGCCTGATGACTCCCAAGTTACCTTTTTGTCAGCTCTGAATATATACTAAATAGACCCTTTTTACAACAGTTGCTCTTTGGAACAACCCAAACATCTGCTGCTATTTACCCAAAGGAGAAAATTGCAGTGGTGAACTGATTCCTATATGAATTCAGTCTTTGACATCCATGTCACTTAACAGCCTATTTACCAAATTGCGTTAGGTGATTAATGTGGTTTTTAACAGATGCTGTTAACATGCAGCTCATGAAACAGCCAGCATGCCATGTTAACTGACACGTAAAGAACTTAACGAGGAATTTCATGTAAGGGGGCAGGGAGCGCACTCTGCAGTTAGCGCACATTAACTCCTAGCGCAGCACATAACATGGAACAGCAGATAACTATGGAGGACACAACACACCTTTTTCACATGTAAAATGTTGATTGATGTACATAATAGACATCTTATAAAGTTCGGTCATGCTTAAAATATGCACGGTGCAAGTAGGCACATATTGATAAAGTGCGTGTGCTCAAAGGAGGAATTTGGGCTGCTTCCACCCCCATGCAAAAGCAAATCGGGGGACAGAAGCACAAACGGTCCCACAGCACCGCAGGTGCTATTTGAAACCATTGCTGCCACTGCAGGTCCCAGAGAGGGGTGACAGTTGCGGCAATGGGGGTCGGGGAGGGGTGGGAGCAGAAACAGGGGAGCACAAGGGATGAGGTTCACCTAGGATGCCTTATGTCCTTGCACCGGCCCTGCACGCATATGGATGTACTTTACCTGCTAACACTTTAACCTGCTCCCAAGCAGACATAAATGTCTATCTTTCAATGTAGGTGCAATTTCTGCAGGATTTGTGCTACTGTTTTATAAGGACACAAACGTGCCTCTGTGTCTTTATAAAATCGACAAGAAATAGATGCCATTAACCAGGGCAACCTGCTATAAACGCGCCCATGTAATGTTCAAAGGTGTCACATTCCTTGTTAGCAGTTGTGCTGTTGATGTTAGCATCATGGCTGTCTTCTCTCCAGTGCCAGCAAGACCCCCTACATTTATAGCAGAGAGCTTCCTGTTACTGCAGCTTTGCAGCTAATTGAACCGCAAAACCATAATGCGGGTTAGTAAATAGGCTCTGGAGTGGTTGGTGTATTACAGATGTGGATAGCTGCCCACTGGTTAGCAAACTAAAACCACAAAGTGAGTTCATAGAGTCCACCAATCATCTTTCAGATGGTGTTGATAATTTTAAGTCACTACCATCCTAAATCTGGTTTGAACTTGTAATGTAGGCCCAAAAGACTTTAGAAAATTGTTCCAGACCACTGAGCCATCCATTTTCCACAAATCTGATTTTAGGACTACCACCCTCCTCCCAGCCACTTGGTTTAAATCTGATTTAGACTAATACATACATGAAAGAAGACTGGGTGGGCATGGACAGTAATTGAGATCTTAAGCCTTAGTACTTGGTTTTCCAGAGCTAGGCAAAGACTGAAGGGTCGGTACACTGCAAAGGCATTTCAAATGATATTTCTGATACTGTTATGCTGAATATGTGCATGAAGAACACCAGTTTCCAGTGAGGTTAATCTGGCATATATGCTAACAATAAGCCTATTGAAGACTCAAATAATCCCTAACAGAACCGTCAAACTACTTAATTTCTTTGTGGTAACTGTAGTCTTTGCAAGGCCAGAAAGGTGACAGGAATAGTTGAGTCCTCTTGCTTAGTTCTTGGGTGCAGAAGATAAAGTAAATCAGGGAAGTGGATAGTTCAGATGAATAGACAGAAAAGATGATTAAGGTGTTGAGAAATAGGGTAAGTTAGCACATTGCAGAGTCGCTGCTGGATAAGATCAGGAAGGAGTTCCTTTTCAGTTAATTCGCGGAGTGGCTGCGTTGCTGTGGTTGGTGTTTAGATGCACTGCAGTGCCTAGAGGAGCTCTTATCTCTGGGAACTTAAAAAGAAAAGCGTTCAAAACCACAGCGAGGAACATTTCAAAACTGATTATTGCTAGCCCTGGGGAAACTCAGAAATGACACAGAGTGAAGTCCTTTCAGTTTTGATACCAATTATCAGAATTCTTCAGTTCACTGTGTATTGATTTTCAGCTAAGATTTGCTTGAAAGTACGCCAAGAATTATTTTTAAGAAGGATCTGAGCAGCGATGCTTTTACTCCTTTGTTAATAATGTGAAGGAGGTACAGGTATGGAGACCGATTTTGTCTAGGTCGATCTCTGCATAGCGTTAACCATAGACAAATTTGGACATTTATATACTCTGCACACCAGTTCACATTGAGATTCTGTCCTTAGGACATTAAACTCATGAGGGCAAATTCAAAACATTTTAGCTGGTTAGTAGCCCTGCTAACCAGCTAAAATGCAGTCACTGCAATATTCAGCAGCACCAGAGCTGACACGACCCACTGTGTGAACTGTGTACTGGCACTGGGCAGCAGCCATGGGAGAGTGGCATGGTTGGCACAGTGAGTAAGCCAGACCCAGCTGTGGGACAGCGTTAATGAGTGAATGGCAGCAGGCTGCGGACAGTTGGTCTGATAAAAGTTAAATATTAGATATCAGCTAGGGCTTTGGGGCCCATGTGTGCATCCCCACCCCCTCCAATACAACTTCCTGTTGCTGAGGGACACATCGGAGGCACATCATACGCATGGGCTCTAAAGGCCCCCCTCCCGCTGGCAGCAAGGACCTAAGGCACTACTAAAAAACAGTGTGCCAGCGGGGATCCCATCCTCCGCTTATGTCAAGGCCAGAGGATTCCACTGTGGCAGGGAAGTGCCATGTCCACCAGCGGGTACCCCTGCCCACACCAGCATCAAGGATCAGGGGCCGCCGCAGCAGCACAGAAATGCTGTGTCTGCTAGCGGAGATCTCATATCCCAGCAGCAGCAGGAAGACTTCAAGACCTCCAAACTGTGGCCTTAAAATATCAGCGGGAGTCCCAGAGTCCCACTGGTAATTTAAGGCCACAGTAAGTTAGTGAGGGCATCAACATGAGATAAGGGGAAGTTGGCAGAGACGGATGGAAGGGGTGGGGCTAGAGGAGGAGGGGAGGAGCATGGAAGGGCAAAGATAGAGGAGAACAGAAGGGGTGGAGCATAAGGGGAGGAGCAGTGTTGGAGGAGAAACCAAAGAGAATGGAAGGTGCGAGAGTAAAGTTGGGTGGGAGGGGAAGAATGCATGAATAGATGAAAGGGAAGGAGGGGGAGTGCAGGAGGAAGGATATTGAAGGGAAGGGAGGGAGAGAGGAATCTACATGCCACATATAATGTGCATGCATACAGTCTCCCTATACACAGGGCCGGATTTACCTATACGCCATGGCGTAGGGCCCACAGCTGGCAGGGGCCCCCAAAAAAAGAACAAGTTAATTTTTTTTTTAAATAAAATTTAAAAAAAAAACCTGTTGGCTGCCGCCGCGGGGCCCCCTCTGCTGCCGCGGCAGCACCGACTGACCCGCAGGGGCCCCCTCTACAAGCTGAAGCCGTCGGTTCGTTCCTTCCTTCCTCCCTCCCTCCGTGCAGGGTGCATGCTGTGAGAGACGCGAAAGGAGAGTGTCTCCTCGCGTCTCTGTTAAGCGGGCTTAACAGAGACGCGAGGGAGACACTCTTCCTTCGCGCCTCTCACAGCGTGCACGGAGGGAGGGAGGGAGGGATCGACGGACCGACGGAGTCAGCTTGCAAAGGGGGCCCCCGCGGGTCAGTCCGTGCTGCCGCGGCAGCAGAGGGGGCCCCGCGGCGGCAGCCAGCAGGTTTTTTTTAAAAATTAAATTTTACTTTAGGCCGACGGCGGGGGGGGGGGGGTAGGACTGGTAATGGGCTATTGGGGGGGCTGGGGCTGGAAATGGGCTGGGAGGGTTAAGGCTAGAGGTGGGCTGATGGGGTTAAGACTGGTAATGGACTGTGGGCTGTTGGGGGGGTTTAGAACTGGTAATGGGCTTTTGGGGGGGTTGGTAATGGGCTGTGGGCTGATGGGGGTTGTCTGGTAATGGGCTATGGGGGGGCTAGGACTGGAAATGGGCTGGGGGGGTTAAAACTGGAGGTGGGCTGATGGGGTTAGGACTGGTAATGGGCTGTGGGCTGATGGGGGGGTTAGGACTGGCAATGGGCTATGGGGGGCTGACTGGAAGTGGGCTGATGGGGTTAGGACTGGAAGTGGGCTGATGGGGGGTTAGGACTGGTAATGGGTATAGGGGGGCTTAAACTGAAAATGGGTTGATGGGGGGCTAGGACTGGTATTGGGTTGGGGGGTTGCTAGGACTGGAAATGGGCTGATGGGTGGCTAGGACTGGAAATGGGCTGATGCAGGGACTAGAAGGGAATGGATGCTGGATGGGGCTGGAACTAGAAGGGAGCTGATGTTGGGGGAGGATTAGAATGGGATGGGGCTGGAAGAGTAAAATGGAGAAGGGAAAAATATTTTGTGTGGGAGGGATAAAAAATCTACAATTGGCCGGGTATTGGGAGAGTAAGTGGGGATTGAGGATGGAGGGGTAAAATTTGAGTGGATGAAATAGGAATGAGGAAAGAGCAAAAGGAGAAAGATTACCATGTTAAAGCAGATGTAGAGAGAGAATGGAAAAAAATCTAGAAGCGAGAAGAAAGGACAAATGGACAGCAGACGATGGAGAGTTAGCAGAAGACACGAAGAAACCAGAAGAAAGTGGCTGGAGCAATTGCAGCTGAAAAAAATGCACAAAAGGTAGAAAAATATCTCTTTATTTTGAATTTATTAATTGGAATATGTCAGCTCTGGAAAATGTGCATCATTAACGTCTGCGCTTTGTTTAGTACAAGAGCAAATTAATGTATAGTTTTATTTCTACAGTGTTGTACATTCCAAGTTTGGCTTTTGGGATTCCCAGTTTAATTATTGTCTTCCTGTTTCTAAATTGTGATTACTTGTTTGGTGATGGTCTATGTTCTGCATGTGTAACTGAGCTGAGGTGTTCTGTTTATATAATTCCTATTTGACATTGCCACTTGTTCTCTTTCCCCAGTAGGTCATGTATTGTTGTTCTCTGAAATGTATTGGTTTAATATTTGCAGTGTTGCCTTTTGATTGGTAGTGTATGGTGCTTTGTGAGTCCTGGTAGTGCTGTTAGGATACGGCGGGTTTACTATGGGTTCTAAATGGGCAGTGTTTGTAGTAGTTCCTAATGTGTCTGGCAGTTGGCACTGGATTATAGTAATGTAGAAATCTTTTAGTCTTTCTTTATCCATACACTCATTAAGAGGCACGTTTACTAAAAGTTAGTATATGGTAACATTATGCAAATATTTATGCAAATGAGGCCCCTTATGCAAATGAGGCCCCACACCCCCCTTGGGCTGCCCCTGCTGGGGGCCCACAATTTTTGTTGGCGTTGGGCCTCACTCAAGGTAAATCCGGCCCTGCCTATACATACAGCTTCCCAACACACACATAGCCTTGCAACCATGACACGCCATCCCTCAGCTCCGAGCAAAAAAGAGGACAAGGCCCTTACCTGCAGTTAGGGGAGACCCCAGTTTGGCAGAAAGCCTGTACCCAAAGTCCCTTGTAGGCAGGAAAAATCTTCTGTAGATAATCAAGGGCAGGAGAGTTCCTTTCGCCTGGGAGACCGGGGGAGGGGCAGAGGACCTGCAGTTTCCCCGGGGGCACAATCGGGGCAGGCTCACTCCCAGGAGCCAATCACTGCCTGAGAGAGTTAACTGTTGCTCAGGAAACCGGGGGAGGAGTTAAGGGCAGAGAGTTTCCTGGAACATGAGGGCCCAGTGCTTGCAGCCAAACCAAGAGGGATTTAAACATCCTGAAGTGCCTCTTGTGGGCAGCCAACTTTGCCTTGAGGGGTCACTGGATGAGATGGAAGTGAAGAAGCCTCAAAAGGGCTGCCACTTGACCTATCTGCAGTGGAGGAGGAAATGGAAGTAGAATGGGCCAGTAGGCAGTGAACTTTATTTTTATTGTTTTCTTTGATTGATTGTTTAAAAGTGGTGCAAGAGAGAGGCGTGACGAAAGTAAATCACATGGTGTGGGCACCTCCCTTCCTTTTTCACCCCACTGTTCCAGGTAGGGTTGCCAACTGGCTCCAGATGCGCCCGACACACTTGATCCAGTCCTAGGTTTGCCCCACTGCATGCAGGGACATGTAGTTCTGATTTTCCATTGCACTCCATAGGAAAAGCAAGACTACATGTCCCTGCATACAATGGGGTAAACCCAGGACTGGATCAAGCCTGTCGGGCGCATCTGGAGCCAGTTGGCAACCCTAGTTCCAGGGGTTTTCAACCCAGTCCTCGGGGAACCCTAGACCAGTCAGGTTTTCAGGATTCCCGGAATGAATATGAATGAGAAAGATTTGCATGTTCTGCATTCATTATATGCAAATCTATCTTATGCATATTCATTGTGGGAATCCTGAAAACCTGACTGGCCTAGGGTTCCCCGAGGACTGGGTTGAAAACCTATGGTTTAAGCCAGGGGTCGGCAACCCGCGGCTCCGGAGCCGCATGCGGCTCTTTCTCACCTTTGCCGCGGCTCCGGAGCACACTGCCCGCCCGGTATTTATGGCGTTATGGGCTCCCTCCCTTCTTCTGCAGCCGCGGCTCCCTGCCTCTTAGGGAACCGCGGCTGTGCTTTTAAAATCATCTCGGAGCCCTTCCTGTCTTGACGGGCTCCGTGCAGCATTGTCCCGCCTCTAAAGGAAGTTTACCACTTCCTTTGGAGGCGGGACAATGCTGCACGGTGCCCGTCAAGACAGGTAGGGCTCCGAGATGATTTTAAAAGCACAGCCGCGGGTCCCTAAGAGGCAGAGAGCCGCGGCTGCAGAAGAAGGGAGGGAGCTGACATGGAGGGAGGGGGGCAGTCATGGAGGGAGGGAGCAGATATGGATGGATGGAGGGAGGGGGGCTGACATGGAGGGAGGGAGCTGATATGGATAGATGGAGGGAGGGGGGCTGACATGGAGGGAGGGAGCTGATATGGATGGAGGGAGGGGGGCTGACATGGAGGGATGGAGGGGGCTGACATGGAGGGAGGGAGCAGATATGGATGGATGGAGGGAGGGGGGCTGACATGGAGGGATGGAGGGGGCTGACATGGAGGGAGGGAGCTGATATGGATGGATGGAGGGAGGGGGGCTGACATGGAGGGAGGGAGCTGATATGGATGGAGGGAGGGGGCTGACATGGAGGGAGGGAGCAGATATGGATAGGATGGATGGAGGGAGGGGGGCTGACATGGAGGGAGGGGGGCTGACATGGAGGGAGGGAGCAGATATGGATGGATGGAGGGAGGGGGGCTGACATGGAGGGAGGGAGCTGATATGGATGGAGGGAGGGGCTGACATGGAGGGAGGGAGCAGATATGGATGGAGGGAGGGAGGGGGGCTGACATGGAGGGAGGGAGCAGATATGGAGGGAGGGAGCTGATATGGATGGATGGAGGGAGGGCGGCTGACATGGAGGGATGGAGGGGGCTGACATGGAGGGAGGGGGGCTGACATGGAGGGAGGGAGCTGATATGGATGGATGGAGGGAGGGGGCTGACATGGAGGGATGGAGGGGGCTGACATGGAGGGAGGGAGCTGATATGGATGGAGGGAGGGGGGCTGACATGGAGGGATGGAGGGGGCTGACATGGAGGGAGGGAGCTGATATGGATGGAGGGAGGGAGGGGGCTGACATGGAGGGATGGAGCACTGGTAATGGGGTTAGCACTGGTAATGGGGTTGAGGGGGGATTAGCACTGGAAGGTACTGGGAGTGAGGACTGGAAAGGGGCTGATATTGGGGAGGGTTACTGGGACTGGAAATAGGCTGATGGAAAGAAGTGAAGAAAACGAAAGAAGAGATAAGAAATGGCAGATGGACCATAGACCACAGAAAGAGAGCTAAGAGAAGACAGGAAAGCAGAAGCCTCAGATCGGGACCAGCATGATCAAAGAATAAATTGGTCAGACAACAAAGGTAGAAAAAAATAATTTTATTTCATATTAGTGATTTGACTACAAAATCATCATAATTTTGAAATCAAATATTGTTACTTGTTGTTGTGATATTTTCTGGCGTTTTCTTTTTTGTGTGTGAAGGAAGAGGGGTAGTCTTATACGGCGAGTATAGGCCAAACACCTATATTTTAACAGGAAAAGTAGGGGGTCGTATATAGCATTAAGGTAAGAAACAATATATGCAGTGTTAGATTTGTTTTAAATGTCGCAATGGTTTTGCGGCTCCCAGTTTTATTTTTCCCTTCGGAAACGGGTCCAAGTGGCTCTTTACGTCTTAAAGGTTGCAGACCCCTGGTTTAAGCGATAGTGGCTATTTTGTTAAGGGCTGAGAAAGGGGATCAAGTTTTTGTTTTGTGCTTTGCTTGGTGGATTAAACTGGAAGGAAGCTTGTGTTTACTGGAACCAGTGAGGGGGGGTGGGGAGGATAAGCTCCTGAACTGATCCTTTGCTTTTGGAGGGGGTTCTCTTTTTGGGAGAAACTAAACTGTGTGTTGTGGCTGGGAGTGCCTATTCCAGACAGCCACCGGAGTGAGGACTTCCTTTAAAGGGCTGGGGTTCTTCGGGAGCAGGAGTAGGCATACACCTAGGCCCTGGCCTGCACTGTAACAGACGTGTTTTCTTTAATTTTCTCCTGACCTGCCTGGGGATTTGTCTCCTGAGTTTTGTTTGGATGTTTGTCCGACAGAACCGGCAGAATACCAAGGGACTGCTCCTGTGATCCCTGTTCCCAATGGAATACTTGCCACCTTTTTTTTCTGCACAAGCTTGTGAGACTATCTGAAGCAGTCTGCACCATGGGTGGACAGACCAGCGCTTGGTTACAACACACATACACACACCCATGTACATACAGATGCAGCCCCCAACACACACAAATACATGCAAAAACACCCCACCCTTTCAATCCCCCTGACAAAAATAGCACAATACTGACAACCACCCCTACCCTCACCCCATTTCCCCCATACACACACACACCCTTCCACGCTTGGAAACATGCTTGAAACAACCTCACATCTTCATAAACAAACAACTAAACTCTCCCTGTGGAAACAGATAATGCACATCACACCATTCATTCAGACACACACACACACACGCATACATATCTGCAGCTGTATATGCTGTGCTGCCCTATTGCGTAACACTTTGCCATGACTGTTTCAATAAAATCTCCCATGCCCAAGCATGTAAATGGAGGAAAGGGAAAATGCCATTTGTGTCACACGATATTTGTGGACTTTTCAACTTGTTTACTTTCTGGAATTGGTGACAGTGACAATGTGGTAGTGATGACAAGAGAAGAGAAAAAAGGAGATGGAGCAAGGGAAGTGGGGACAGGAAGCGGCCAAACTATGAGGGGATGGGGAGATACTGGATTGGGAGAGGGGAACAAGAGAGCTCGACAGATGTTGAGCTGTGAGGGATAAACAGAGAGAGAGAGAGGAGGCAGACTCTGGGCTCAGGTGTGGAGTGTGGACACAGAGAGAGGGGGCAGATGATGGGTTCTGAAGGGAGACAGAGAGAGAGGGGGGGTATATGCTGGGTTCTGAGGGGTGGATAGAGAGGGTAAATGCTGGAATACTAGGGGGACGTGAAGGACCAAAAGAAGGGGAGGGGAGGAAGCTGCTGAGTTTTAGGGGAGGGTGAAAAGATAGATAGTAAACAACAAATACTCGATGACAGGGGTGGAGAAGAAAGGTGAGAAGTGTGGGACCGGGGGGAGA
Organism: Ichthyophis bannanicus; assembly: GCA_033557465.1. Classification (NCBI taxonomy): domain Eukaryota; kingdom Metazoa; phylum Chordata; class Amphibia; order Gymnophiona; family Ichthyophiidae; genus Ichthyophis; species Ichthyophis bannanicus. The sequence goes on from CM066036.1 coordinate 427,917,718, forward strand.
GAGAGGGAAGATGCTGGGAATAGTGAAACCATGGTGGGTTGGCAGAGAGACGAGTGAGAGAAGAATAGTAAGTAGAAGGGGTAGTAATGTGACAATGGAGAATAGGTGAAAAACAGGAGGCTAAGGAAGGAGTGAGATGGGGAAATGGGATAGCTAAGGGAGAAGAGCTGGACTGGAGGTGAGAGAAAGATGGAAAATATAGGTGAAAAGTCAAAAGGAGACTGAGGACTAGAGGGAGATGATATGTGAGTGGATAGAGAGGGTGTAAAGAAAGACATGAAGGAAAGAGCTAAGAGGCAAAGATCAATATGTCAGAGACAGATATGGAGAGGGCATGGATGAAGACAGAAGAAGCAATTTATTTTATTTGCATTCTCTTATATACCGTGCTATTCTGCATCAGTGCGGTTTACATTGAACAGCCACCGGAGTGGCTTATAACTTGGAGATAACTATTTTACAGGGAACATGGGCTATGGAGGGTTAAGTGGCTTGCCCAAGACCACAAGGAGCACCTGTGGGACTAGAAACCCCAGTCCTTCCGGCCCAAGTTTGCTGTCCTCTAGTGGGATTTGAACCCCTGACCTTCTGGCCTGAAGTACCTTGCCCCAACCACTAGGCCACTCCTCCACTCAATGGCAGATGGACAGAAGTCACTGGAAAGAGAGTTAGAAGAAGACAGAGGAATGTAGAAGACAGACCGTGGCCATCATGACTGAAAAAATAAAATGACAGACAACAAAGGTAGAAAAAAGTATTTTATTTTTGACTATATTAACTGGAATATATTAGCTTTGGGAAATGTGCATTGCTGAGGTATATGTGTTTTGTTTAGTATAAGAAGAAATGCATTTCTACTTTTACTTCTGCAATGTTCCTATAAATGTGCAGTTTTGGTGTTTTCAGTTCAGTTATTGTCTTTATATTTCTGTTTCTCATTTGTGGTTCTGTATTTGGAGAGGGTCTATCTGTCTTTTGTATGTGTGGCTGAGGTGCGACATTCTGTTAGCATGCACTTTCTGTGAAGAGCTCTATAGCAGTTCCACTTGTTTTGTTTTCCCAGTAAGAGATGCTGACTTCCATTCCCTGTGACCCAGACTTCATATTTGCATGGGGGTTGAAGCCTGCATCAAAGGGAGCGGAGGTGGCAGGTCAGAGAGGAGGACAAGCAATGCAGCGCTGGAGAGTTCAGGTGAGCGCAACATTGCGGTTTTCATGGCATCACTGCTGCTGCAGGTCCCATAGAGGGGCAGCAGCAATGGGATAGTGGTGGAAGCTGGGAGAACGGAAGAACCGAGGGCTCACCTAGAAATACCTCATATCCTTGCACCAACTAGGTGCGAATCATGAACAGGGCTTCTCAAATGACTCCCATAATGTTCAGGCCAAGCTAACAGAGCAAGCATGATCCTGCCTGATGCTGACGTTAGGTCATTCAGCACGTGTGAATGTTTTTCTTTACATGTTTCTTCTTGACTTTTTGCACTTTTCTTTTTATGTCTTGCTGTCCCTGAACACCCACTGCTACTGTTTTTCCATGCTTTTCCCTGTTTTATAAATAAAAGATGCTGTCTCTCCTGGGCCCATTGGGAGCGCAGAGGTAAGTCGATAGTCCTGGGCATTGAAACATGATGGTTACTGTATGATTCAGATATTTCCTGCTATTAGTTATGGAGTCAGGAATAAGTCATGTTTGCGAGGGCCAAACTCTGGATGTGTCTTATCCATTTTATAAGTGGAATGAACTTTGATACCAAAAGGTTTCCATGTCGGCTTTTACCCCTGTCCCAAGGCACTCAAGTTCCGTCTTGAAGGGGTGGTGCAAAGGCCAAAGCCATTACCCTCTTAACTCCCCTAACAACAATATCAATCCCCTCACCCCCAACACACCCTGACATCAAGACTTCCCTGCCCATCAACCTGACATCCAAACTCCTCCCCTGACACCCCCTAACATCAATACCCCTGATCAGTCCCCCTTGCCCAACATCCAGAAGCCTATCATGTAACCCTCCCCTTGACATCAAGACCCCTCAATGAGCCCCACCTGGCAGACGACCCCCTACCTCCATTATTTTACCCCTGGTTCTTACCAAAGGTCTCTAGTGGTACTACTGCTAGAGGTCAAATTGCCAAATAAGGGCAATAAGTGATGGAAGGTAAAACCTAAAATGGCTCATCCAATCTGCCTAGTAAGGTGGTTAGTGTAGTAAGAGCTGCTCTGTGCAAATTACCCTCATGTCAAGTTAGACATAGGAAGGACAGGGTCCAAGGGAAGGAGTCCTTGCAGCCTGTGCTTGTCATCTACACTAGCCTTCTAGTATCCAAAAGCACACTCTCTGCCACTGATCCCTTCACTCATGTCAATTAGTTTTTCCCGTTCACTCCATTTTTTTCTGGTTCTTTTCTTTTGCCCTGTAAATTGACCTTGTATGTCTATAATTCTGCAAAAACCTTCTTGATCCACCTATCCCTTCAAACTATTGCACCATTTCCCTTTCTTTCAATAGTCCTAGAGCGTGCCAGTCATAGCCAGCTCTTAGACTTTCTTACTAGCTACTCTGCGCTTGATCTATTTCAGTTTGCTAGAAGGCACTTATCTAACTGTCAATAAACAGAGTTGAAGAATATGTGATAAACTATGGTGAAGAGTTTGTTATAACATCCAACAGGGCTTTAAAATACTTTGCAGGATGTGTGTTGAGATGTTTCTCTTCGTCGGAGACTTGTGGCTTATCCTGTTTAAAATGAGCTACAGCACACTGCCTCTTGAGGCATCTTTAAATATAATCGAAATGTTTCCTTAATAATGCAGATGGTGTAGCAGTGGTGAGTGCTTGAAGTCATTGAGTTTAAAATATTCAAAGTGTCACCCATGATGTATGACAGCTGTTCCAGACTAGTTACTTAGAAATCCATTTTCAGGTGCATTCTAAGGCATTATTTGTCAATAAGAAAATAACTAGCCCAGCTCCAACCTGTCTGCCTAGTACCCGCCCATGTTAACTTCAGACCCGGCCCAAAAATCAGTCCTGGCTATGTTGCTGCTTCAAAGAGGCCTCAGTTTTGTGCTTTCTTTTTATTTGTCTCTCATTTCTAGACTCAACTACCTACAAAATTTCAAACCCATCCCCTCTGGCTCCATTTAAATCAGGGACAAACAAACCTTGGCCCTGGTGCCGCATCAAGAGCCACAGCAGGACTCAGGACTGGATCAATCAGTGGTTTGGGGAACAGAGGGAGGGGTAGTTTTGAAGGGTGGGGACAGTTTGAGGATTGGTGAGAAAGCCGCAGGCCGGTAGACTTGAAAGCTGGGATAGTTTGGGGGGACAATTACAGAATTACTTCAAGTAGGTGGGAGAAATTTGAGGGGTAGAGCATAGTTGCAGAGAATAGTTTTGGAGGGTGGGGACAAAGAGTAAATTTTCTGAAATTACTGGTACTACATGTATTATTCATTACAGTGATAGCATACATGTGGTCTTGGTAATTTAGTGGATGATGTGCATTTCAGTGTCTCATGTAATACCCATAAGGGAAAATACTTTGGGTCATTTTCAGCCAAAGTAATCATAACCAAAAAAGCAAAACATATACAGACAGTTAAATATTCATGATAAGGATAGTGGAGGAGGTAAAGGAGTATCTGCACCCAGGTAAAATTCGTGGCATATAGGAGGGACACTGAATCTCTGAGAGAAGGTTGCAGGCTTCCCTCAATTTTCATTGCATGACGTATTTTGTGGAAACTGTTCTAGCACGGGTACTTGCCTCAGAAGAGGGGACTGGTGCAGTCGTGGCTGGCCCCGTCATTGCTCTGAGCAGGACGGTCCCTTTTTAACGACATGCTAGTAGTATTTGTGCATCATCAAAAGTGGGCATTCTGGTTCACATTGATGATGTTGACCACTGGAGGAGGAGACTGTGACATTGGCGGTGAGGTATTGTATGTGAAAGCTGAGGACAGTGAATTTTGGAGTTTGCAGGCCAATAGGGAAGGTATTGGGGCCTCATTAACACTGATTTTGGTGCTTTGGAGGTAGGCTAAAGGTTCCCTGCTGGAGGACTGGTACCAGCTCATGAGCCATAGTTTGCCCACCGCTGGTTTAAATGGAAGTTAAAATCTCATTTCTTCAACCTTGCTGTCACTTAATCTGCTGCTGTTTTCCCTTTACCCACTACCTATCTTTTGTATGATGCTGCCAAAGCACCCCAAGGTATTGCAAAAATAGTGAAATAACTGCTACTTGATATGAAAGCATGATTGCTTTAGGATTTTTAACCAAATTATTTTTCATTCATACAATGCCATTGAAATTATTATAGAGTCATAAATTGAATACTGAAGTCTCCAGTGAATCGCCAGCAAAGACCACCAACCATTAGAACAAGGTGCAGACGCACCAAGTTAGCAACAAGGCTAACTTAACAAACCCCAAACAAATCGGCAGCTCCTTCCCTTTTCCGTGATATTGTTCAGGAAAGTACACAGGGTCAAACACCTGACTCCAGTTTCAAATGGCAGGTGCTCTTGTCAAGCAGGATTCCTTTGCCCTGCGGGCAAAGGGCTGGCTTCTTTGAAAGATCTGAAATAATTACTGATGTACCTTCTTTCAATATGAAAAGAGCTAATGGCCAACTGACAACGTTGAAAAGTGAAATCATACATATCAACACAACTTTTCTCCTACTGCTCTTCCAAGTATCTGGTTTCTAATTATCTTGATTGCGACAGCTAAGCATTTTTAAGAATTACTTTTCTGACTTTGTGCAGATTTTGTTCCTTCTATACATGATGGGGTCATTTATAAATGTTCTCCATGCATAAATGGGCTTTTATGAAATGTTATGCACATGAAAGTACTTGTGGTGAAAAGAAGATGTGTGCTAGCATGTTCTTGGGCAGGGTTTGAGCAGCGCATGGATGGAGTCACTATTTACTGGGGTATTTTATAAAACACCATGATCATTTACACCTGCTCCCAAGCCAGCATAACCGTCCACAACGTCAGTCCAGCCGTGAATTCTGTTGATTTACTCCTAGTATTTTATAAAGCCATATCGGTGCTCATGTGTCTTTATAAAATAGGCTAGAAATAGGCGCCTACTTGCCCTCTCAACCTCGATGACCTCTATAAAATCACTTCCCATAGGGGTAATTCATAATAGGATGCCTATGTTAAAGCTATAAAAAATACCCTTTTAAAAAGGCAATGTGGGTGCCTATGTATCTTTACAACAGGCATATTTATTAAGCTGTGTTAACTGTTAATGCGTGCTTCAGTGTGGTAACCAGCATGTGAGCAGCCATACTAACAGTGCGAACGCAAAACACAGCACCTATATAAATCTGCACTATCTACTTAGATCGATGGGGAGGGAAATGGGCAGAGCAGGGGTAGATAGCGGTTGTGACTTCACATTGGGGTTAGTACAGGGGTTAGTAACATGCGTTCATCGTCAATATTGCAGTTAACGCGCGTGCACTTGATGCCACCTCAGTGGATGACATTCAGTACATTCGCGTTAGGATGCGAATCAGTGTGAGATCTGTTATGTACAAGCCCAACAGATAACGCATGATTGTTGTACGTACTGGGGTTAATTTCTATTCTCAATGCACTTTACCTGCAAAACATTAGAAGTTTAATAAACATGCCCTTCCAACAGGCAATAGAAACTATGCCCGTCCATCCCACTACCTGGCTACCTGGCTGTGGAGTCCTGTTGCCATGACACCATGGCTCCATGCAGGAGCCATGATCCCTAGCAGCCCCGAGATGTTCTTTTCCCAGCCACCCAACCCCCAATCAGGCCTGCCATGGTCAGGGTCGGGCCACGGGGTATCCCCTCACCTTCCTTTCCAGGCCCGGGTTCTCCATCCTCTGCCATCGAAAGGGACTTATTCCACCTCTGAGGTAGAATAAGTCCCCCATGCAAAAAGCTGACCCAGGATGTACAGGGCCAACCTTGGAATCAGCCAAGTGCATCCAGGGTCACGGCGTCGCACACAGCCTTCCCTCGCTCCTCCTGCAGCCTGCCCCCTCCCGCCCATAAACAGAGCTCCCCGCACAGCTCAGATCTACATGCAGGGAGCTCTATTTCCAGGACACAGACCAGGCATTTAGCGAGACTGGATGTCTGAATCAGTACATCCACATCCGCTAAACACAGTTCAGAATGACCCCCAAAGCCTCCATGTTAGTTGTCTGGGGCTTGACCAGTATGGTCCCAACAGCTAACTCGTGATGGGCCAATCTAAAATGTGCTCCACCAAGGCGGGTTCACTTAATGACTCCCACAGATGACACGTTAGGTGAAATCACATTAAGAGCCATGTTGCTGTCGAACATGCGGTAATAGCCCTGATGCTAGCAGTAATTTGCTCTCCATGCCCACACTCCACCCATTCTCTCCCCCCCACCCCATCCTGTGATCACCAATTAATGTGTTTTAGCATTTTGTGGCAGACACATTCGTGCTTTAGTATTCCTGATTGCCAATTGCCAGGGGCTAAAACACACATTAAGCAGCTAATGGCCTTTAGTAAAGGGGACCCTAAGCTACTGTGGGTAGGTCATAATTTGACCTTATTTCTAATTGTTTCACTGACGCTATTCTTGAATAATGATTCCACAGAAGGTATTTCATAAATTGCACCATATCTGACAAGTTTGTGCCAATTTTAATACGCAACAACTGAAGCTTTCAGTACAAGCATTAATTATATAACACATTTCTACAATTGTGATATTATGCATTTATGATATCAAAAAAATATCTAATCCGCATACAAAATATTGCAGCTAAAATCATTTTTAAAGGAAAAAAATATGAAGGGCAATACCGGTGAGGATTAATTTTAAATTGTTATGTTTTGTTTTTAAGATTTTGAATGGTGTTATTCGTTTTTATATGGCTTTGGCTGTTCAATTTATGGCGTTGTCATCAGTAATTCATTAGCAATGCCTTCTAAGAATTTAAAATATAATTAGTCCTTGAACAGACAGGTTACATGGCTGCAACGGAATGGACAATCAGGAATATGTCTAATTATATGTTGTTTAGGCAGTCATTGAAAACAATTTTATTAGGGGATTTTTATTAACTAGATAGTTTTGACCACACTCATGATATAGGTTGCAATTGAGTGAAATTGATCCAAACAGTTTTATCTTTTTATATTACTCTGTAATCCACTTAGAACTTACTTGTATAGGCAGATATAAATGGATAAATTAAATTAAGTGCCTTCACGTGATGAACCTGTTCTATAAAATCTCTTCCAAATCTGAGCAAGGTGAGATTAGCGTACTGGCCGCATGACACCCAGACTAAAAAGGTGCCCAACCAAAGCTTATGCACTAGGGCTAATGATAATGGTAATGATAGTGCAAAACCTTCAAGAAGATATCACATTCCTGATGCAGCAATAGGCCATGCTGAACTTGTTCATAGACTCACTGCAGCAAAAAACTAATGAAAAAGTGAAGCACTCTAAAAACTGTTAGGTAGACACCTGAAGATAAAAATAAGATAATGTATTGCTACCATTATGCCACAAGCCCAGTATTAGACTACAGAGGATATACAAAGAGAGCTCACCAAAAGATGGAAGAAAGAGGAAAAATTTCAAAGTTAAAGCTAGAGGGTAAAGAGAAGAGAAGTGGGAAGTCTTGCTGGCCAGGGAGGAGCATGCCCAGAGCTGCTGGACTCGGCGTTTGGTAGTTGCTCTTTGCCTAAACCATCATCAAAGAAACTCCAACTCCCATATATCATTGCCCTTTTGGGCACATTCCTTCAGAGACACTGAGGAGGTCTGAGGAGGAAGAACTCCTATCCAGTAAGCTCAGAATTTTTTCTTTTTCTTTTGGTTTGCTGTTATGTGTAAGAGGAAGATCAAGAGCACAGCTTCTTCCATTCTGGTCTGGAAAGTTCTGATGGACAGATATCTGGCTCTACAGTTTAGTTCTGCACCAGATTACTCAGCTTCTTCTCCTGAGGGTGTTTCCCTCAGTTTCGGTGATAGACAACCCCCCCCCCCCCCTTTTACCACCATTAAGCATCGGCTGTTAGTCCTGCAGTGGATCCATGTCTTGCGAAGAATGCACTGAGGGGTATTTTTCCAGAGTACCTGTGAGCCCACAAATCCTCCAATATGCCACAGATTGTGTTTTTTCCATCAGAAGGGGAGAATATTATGAAGGCTCCACCATCTCTTATTTGACATGTGGACTGGAGTATCTAGAACTGCCGGTCTTTTGAGGGGGACAGTCATTCAGTTATACATTTTTACTGGCCAGATGGTGGTGAAATTGCAGGACTTAGACTCTCAGGTAGTTTTATTTGTGGGCCATTTGTCTTCCCTTGAGTCTCAGGTGCAGACCTTACAGGTAATGGGAGGTTCATCTATAAAAGGCTCCCTAAGCCTGCATTATAAGCTAGAGTCAATGGAGAATGTTATCAAGAGAAATAATATTAGATATTAAATTTTCCAAGGATATATTTGTTATCTCCAGAGATATTGTTTCAGAAATATCTTAAGGAAGTGTTGAAGGGCAGCATTTCCGAAGGCATTTACATGGGTAACTACTACCCTAGTTACCTGTGTAAATGCCTTATCCTGGATTTTCCAAAGGCACCTACATGGGTGGTGCCTTTGGCAAATCCCAGATAAGTCTCTAACGCACCCAGATGCTATGCAGTTAGCATCGGGGCATGTTGGGGGCGTTCCAGGGCGGAGGAAAGGACTAAATGGGTAGCAGCGATTTTCGATGCTACACGCTTAGCCCTCTGTGCCTCAAAGATAGGCGAGGTTTTTCCAATGGAAGCAGTGCATGCAGACCTATCTCATGCATATTCATTGTGGATACCCTGAAAACCTGACTGGCCTGGGGGTACCCGAGGACTGGGTTGGGAACCTCTGACCTAACATCACCTCAGTAGGTGGAGTTAAGTGCATCAGCGCTAATGTGGCATGCATTAGAGGACAGGGTTCCATGCTAATTGCTAGAAAAACGCTGTCTGCACCTCTGTCAATTAATGCGCTGGTGTTTTACCTAACACACCATGGTTTTGGAGCTATTAGCATATTAGGTGCAACACCTTAGCACTCTTTAGTAAAAGACCCCCCTTAGAGTAGATGAACCTGTCTACAGACTTGGAATTGCAGTAGTCTATTTACAGATGATGTGGGCACTTATTATAGATCCCATACAAGTTTAAACCCACTATAGAAGGAAAATCAAAACACAGTCTTTGAGGGCCACAACAGCAGGCAGGATTTCAGAATTTCCATAAGGAATATACATGAGGTAATGGAGGCAGTGCATAGAAACAGAACTCATGTATGGTCATTGTAGAATTCCTGAAAATCAGACTCTCCTAAGACATGCATATGCACTTTGTTATATTCCATTCAAAGTGACGGAGTGCTTTTATCCACAGCCAGCTGCATGCTTCAGTATAACCAGGGCTGTAACTAATATGCACCAAAAATAATGGAGTCATCAGCAATTATTGTTTCTGAACTATTTTGTTTTTTCTTAATTTCTCCTGTGTTGCAAAATCTTTCTTCCTTTCTTGTGTTAATGAGTTACAGTAAGGCAACTGCAGGTAGGCTGATTCCTCTTTTTTTTCTTTTGTTTTGCTTTTTCTTCTCATCCTAAAATATCCTGAGATTTTTGGTTCAGCTTTCCTTTTTAAACATAAATTCTAGAATTATAAATTACTTTGGAACCTGAGTCCATTTAATCAAGAATGGACCTGTCAATGCCTTGCAAGATCTAGAGCTTATTTCAAATGTATGTACTGATTCAAATGTTCTTGAAATTAATTGTCGGTTTCGGGCAGAGTGAAAGCACTTGTTTATTTCTGTTAACTAGAAATAATGATATTCCTTACGTTCGTTGAAAGGAAATGGTTAAAGGGGGGGGGGGGGGAATGTTTACCTGGTTCCAGCTTTGAAGTTGAAGCTTGCTTTGCACTGGTGTTCTCATGTTACCATATCTTCTACTTCCTGTGAATGCAGGACGTGGCTTCCACTGAAGCCCTGGGAAATTCTAGCGAAATGCATGCAGGAAAAAGATCACACATTACTATGAAGCACAGTATATAAAAAATATCTTTCTTAATCGTTCTGTAACGATCAACTTCTAATGAAGCTTACAGTATTACGGTCTCTCTCGGTTACCAAATAGCTTTTTCCCACACACGCACACAGTCTTTGAACGAGGAGAGTGATATATAATGAATAAAGTGATGCAATCTCATTTTCAAGGCTAAACATGATTGTGTAGTTTCCTACCTAATTATTTATAGCATGATGTATACGCTAAACTATATACTATTTTGTGCTATTTGTATTATTTTGCTATGGCTGTGAAGGATATCAAAAAAGCATTTTAATCATTTTCTGAAACAAGGCCTCGTGTTACTAATGGGTCCCATTGCAACTAGTTCTTAGTAAAAGATTCTGCATCCAGCTATAGAAGAACAGAGCTTATCCAAATATCTATCAGCAGAAATTCCCACTATCTGAAAGACAATTGTGGGCTCTATTATTTGAAAAAAAAAAAAATCTCTTATTTGAAATGTGCATGCCAAGCGGATACCATAAGCTAATTCTTCAGTCTCATTCTCAGTCATTTGCTGCCAATGGGGTCACAGCAGACCAGCTACATTTCTTCTCTCCTGTTCATAGTGTTTCTGTCAAAAGAGGGCTGAAATAGTTGAATTTAGTGAAAGCTGTTTTCATACTGGTGCTGTGCTGTTACAGCTGGTCATTATCTTTGCTCCCATCGTTTTTGGCAAGGGTAATTGCAGTGAGCCTGGCAGAAAAGGAATCACAATTTTTAAGCTATGAAGGGTTTATTTATTAACCCAAGGTAAAATAGCATGTCAGTGCATTCATTTTTTTTTTTTTTAGTGCCATCAAGTCAATGCTGACTCCTGACAACCCAGCAGCCCCTGGGTTTTCTTGCCATGGTATGACAGAAGTAGATTACCAGGCCTTTGCTTCAGTGGAGGGTAAAGTGACTTGTCCAAGGCCACAAAGAGTGCCAATGGGAAACAAACCCTGATCTCTTTGGCACTAGGCTGTTGATCTAACCACTAGACTATTCCTCCACTCCCATATTTTACCATATTTTATTTTGCATTATTTTACCACAGGAAGATTTACCACTGGATTCACTAACCCATAGTACTTTATTGTTTGTAAGTTAGTGGTTTTGCATTCCTGTAGCTTGCAATATCTCGCATTCCAAGTCACAGCAATGCAAAGATTGTGGACCCAATCATACTCCTGTCTTTTACAGGGCCTGCCCATGATGGTCATGAACTAGGCCCCGCACTGTACTAATCCTTTAAGAAAGAAAAGCATCCCCAGTGATTACCCTCACATCTCCATTTCGGAAAGAAGAATAGTCCCTGGTCTAGCCTCAACACCAGTCCTTTAAGAAAAAAGAATATTCCTGACCATCCCCTACCTCCATTCCTGTGAAATTTGAAAGGAACATTCCCTTATTTGGCAGCCTGAGCCCTAGTAATAGTACCATGATCCTACCACTAGGGGGATTGAGCAGCCAGGGATCACTCCAGTCTCCCACTACCCACCCAGGAAGGGCCACCAAGTACTGGGGAAGTCTAATGAATAGGGGAAAGGTTTGGCAGTGTCTTCTAATTATACATGATTCAGAGTGTGTGGATGGTCTGTAGGACCTTTCCTTCACATGGATGGCGAGTAGTGGATGTTTTACTTTCACATGATTCTAGGATGGAGGGGGGGGGGGGAGGGATATTTTCCATATATCACCAGTTCCTTTCATAGCATCCCTGGCAATATCAACTTGTATATTAGTAAACCAATGTAGGTCAGTAACAATGCCTGTGGTGTTAACTTTCAAAGAATAGCACAGCTTGCAAAATTTAATGAACCTTCTTTTGACCGATCTCAGAAACTAAGCTGGGTCAGACCTTGCTAGCGTTTGGATAGGAGACCACCTTGGAATACCAGGGGCTGTAAGCTCACTGCACAGAAGAAAAGTATGCAAATCTACTTCCACTCACACCTTGCCAAAAAAAACCAGGAACTGGGTTGCCAGGAGTCAGTACTGACTGAATGGTACACATTGTATTTTTTGCTTTGCATACATTTGCGTGCTCCACGGTTCATTATTGTTTTTAAGACGCTGCGGTGAAAAATCCTGCATTAAACTATGCTATCGGCAAGTGATGGATAACGACGACAAATAAGACTAGTTAATTGCCAGACAACATATGTTATTGCCATAAAGCTCTTTAGTAAGCAGTGGGCTGAACTTGATAATTAGAGATCAGCCCAAAAGTGAAAATGAAGAGGTATTTGCTATCCATACCACCAAAACTGGAGCTCCTTAAAAAACTCCATCACACAACAAACATCACTAAGCACCAGGAAGAATAAGGTGCTGGGCAAAAAGCAACATTTTTCAGAAGAACAGAGAGCTGCAATTCTGCAGTTTTATGCTGACAGTGAATCTGTAATAGCAATAGCAAAACACTAAACATAATGAGGGCCTCAGAATTTTGATTTGGATAGTGCGCTGTATAAGTGGTTCTACCACTGACCTAGCGAAAGTATGTCTGTATCAGGGTCTAAATTAATGGAAAAAAAAACACACTTTCACATGGAAATGAATATTAAGAGAAATATGATTATACCACTGGTTGGCTTCATAGGTTTAAGAGTTGCCAAGGCATTCAATGCCTCAGAGCTACTGGCAAAAAGCTGCCTGCAGAGGGTGAGGATGCAGAGAAGTAGGAATCACATCGTGCTTAGCTCGTGTATGAGAATAACCTACTTGCAAAGCAAGTCTACAATGCTGGTGAAACAGGATGTGTTCTGGAGCTGTTTGTCATGCAACACCCTTGTCTGCAGTGAAGAGAGATCTACATGGAGGCATGAAGGAAAGCAAGAAGAAACTGATCATCTTCATGTATTGCAATATAGGAAATACACAGAAGTGGGAATAGTTGGCCATTGATGAAAGTGCTCATCCATAAGCTTTTGAATGTGAATTTGTTCCCTGTTACTCAGCAGTCCAGCAAGCAGGCCTGGGTCACATAGGAAATCATCAGTGACCGGTTTGATAATCATTTTGTACCTGAGGTCAGGGAGCATGCTAAACAAGTCAAACTACTTGAAAATTGCAAGCTTGGGTTGCTGCTGGACAAGCCTCCTGCTCATCTAGCTGACAAAATATTGGTGACACACATATTCTCACCATTTCTTTCTCACTCATCTTATTCAAGGAGTCATCTGGATCATGAAATTCCAACACTGTAAAAAATTCATGAAGAAGCCTCTGAACTTCGAAGGACCCAATGGTTATGAAAACATTAGAAGATGCTTCATCAGAGATGCCATTTGGTGTATCACCTGTGCCTGGGAGGCTGTCATGGATCTAACTCTGCAGAATGTATGGCACAAGCTGTGACCTCCTTCCTCACCCTTGAAGAGCAAGATGATAGTAGTGACTTGGTAGCACATGTCCCAGTAATCGTGACCAGACTTTGTGTTTCCTTCTAGTTCAATTACCTTTATAGTCCTCCCCAGGTTTTGGAGATAACACCACCAACTGCCAGGATCAGGCTTCACCCCCACACACATGCACAGGCAGACTAAGGGCCTTTTTACTAAAGCCGGCTAAGGCTTTGCAATTAATGCACCAAACAAATACACGTTAATTACAAGGTGTGACTAGTGTGTTCCCGGCAGTTCACAAGTGATGGGTCACTCTAACATGTGCTCCAGTAAGGTGGGTTCACTTAATGATACCTATAGAGGCTTAGTTAGGTGAATTCGTGTTAAGATCCATGTCGCTACTGAGCACACAGTAATTGCTCTGCGCTAGTGGTAATACACTCTTCATGCCCTCATTCTGCCAATTCCATGCCCCTTTCAATGATGGCTGGTGAACGTGCATTATAGCATGCAGCGGCAGACACTCTCACACGTTAGTATTCCCGTCTGCCAGATGCCGCAGGTTAAAATGCACGTTAATCACTAGGAGACTTCAGTAAAATGGGCCCTATGGAATTATGAGGCAATTTCACTGACTGTCTGCTGCATGTATTAACAAATATGTTTAATACAGTCTTTAGCCTCTTTCTTGATCTCTGAGACATGATACCAGCAATAAGAACAGAATCTGCACCTAATTTACAGGGTTATGCTAAGGGCTGGCCTGTCCATTAGTGAGCTAGGAGGCCTGCCCAAGTGGGCAGAGGCAGCAGCATGGGTGGATGGCAGTGGTGGCGGCATACATGGGTGCCTGCTGCCGCCCCACCCCACAGCTGTCGCCAATTCCATTTGGGAGGGAGGCAGGCAGCGGCCATATTTCCAAAAGCTTCTGCTTTTGGAAATACTGCTGCTGCTGCCTGCCTCCCCCTCTCTGGATGGCATTGGTGGTAGCTGGGGGGGGGGGGGGGTGACACCGGCAGCTGGAAGGGGGGGGGGGCAAGGCTGGGGTTTCTGCCTAGGGCGGCAGAAACCCTTGGGCCGGCCCTGGTTATGCTACCCTCCAGTAGGGCAGATTCAGGCCCAGCTCCCCTTGCAAACCAATACATTGCTCCTGCAATCTACAGTCAAGGCCAGTTACAGCACTGAGAGGAAAAAGGTCACAACCTACAGCTGACTTACTGTATTTACTTCAGCAGCTCAATTTTGACTCCCTGCTGGTTTTTCCCTCCAAAGCTACCTTGCATTCACCATGTACCAGCTACCAAAGTTTCCAGTCATCTCCAACTATGATTTTCTTTCCACAATCAGAACTGGTTGGGAAAACAGTAGAATGGCTGGCAAATCTATTTTTGGTGTTCAGAGAAGATAATACTGCAAAAAAAAAAATGGACTTTACATGAGATGACACATCAAATTTTCAAGACCTTATCAGATAAAGGGGACAGTGTTGATTACAACAAAATTAAGGAGTATTTTTGACAAAGTCATTTCAGAAACGGATTTTGAGCAATACATGTTCCCTGCATCCAAACAGTAAAATGAAAGTATAGATGTGTTTCATTCCCAGTTGTGCATCCTGGAATTTTGCAAATACAGATGAGGAAATAAGAAAGTAAATCATACAAGGTTGCTTAACTGCTAAACTGAAATGACACATCTGAATGCTGCGAGACCAAATAAAGTCACAGAGACCTTAGCTTAAGAAATTGAGAAACAGACTTTTGTAGCCAAACAGAAAATACTTCAGCTAACACTCCCTCTTGTCTTTTTGTCTTTCGCCATATTCCAGATACCCAACAGTCTGAGAGATTTGCTGCTGAGGCCTACACATACGGGATTTTCTCTCATGAAAACACTGGCCCTGCCAGGGCCGGATTTACGTTGAGTGAGGCCCTACGCCAACAAAAATTGTGGGCCCCCAGAAAAAATAAAAGCGAGATCAACTTACCAAAACAGAAATGGCAATAGATGTATAGAATTGCCTGACATAAAGAGGCAATAGGGACAAAATAAGCATCGGAATTCAAGAAATACTTTAAAAAATGTCTTATCCATCGGGGAAGAGGATCATTGAATGATCTGGCGGTACTACAGCAGCTACAGGAAACGGACCTGGCCGTCGCTGCTCCCCGGTACTCACTATGGCTTTGGTGTAACAGGCCACCGCCTCCTGGTACTTGCGGGTGACGAAGAGTCTGTTTCCCTGCTCCTTTAACTCCTGAGCACTAGTACTCTTCTCCGGACTCCCGCCTCCTGCCTCCCCCACTCTCCTTTTCCTCTTTCCCCTTCATGCCAGGGCCTGGAGAAGCTCGCGGACGGCCCCCTTCAGCTAGGCCGCAGCAATTTCAACTCTCTCTAGAGAGCGAGGGATCCAGGCTCGCACAACCCCGCCTCTCACTCTGACTATACCCAACACACCCACAAATAGGGTTGCCAACTTTTTCACCGAGAAAAACCCGACACCTGTGGCTTGCCATGCTCCACCCATTCTCTGCCCCTAGTCCCACCCCTGCCCCGCCCCCAGCCCCACCCACAAAAATTACCGAGGATACGTGTAGGCTAACTTCCTTGGTCAGATAATAATTAAACTGGGAACCCCAAAATCCAAACATGAAATGTACAACACTGGAGAAATAAAACTATAAAGTAATTTCCTCTTGCACTAAACAAAAACGCAAAGATGTTAGCAATACACACTTCCCAGACCAGACATATTCCAGTTAATAAATTCAAAATAAAAAGTATTTTTCTACCTTCTGTTTGGGCATTTTTTCAGTTGCAATTGCTCCAGTCACTTTCTTCTGGTTTCTTCGTGTCTTCTGCGAGCTATCCATTTGTCCTTTCTTCTCTTTTAGATGTTTTCCATTCTCTCTCTATTTCTGCTTTAACATACTGATTGTTTCCCTTTTGCTCTTTCCCCCAATTCTTTCCTTATTCCTTTATCATCCATTTAAATTTCACCCTTCCATTTTCAAGCCCCTCTTACTCTCCCAATACCCAGCCCATCATAGACTTTTCTTCCACACAAAATATTTTTCCCCTCTCCATTCTCATTCCCCATCCATTCTAGTCCTCCCCCAAAATCAGTTCCCTTATAGTTCTAGACCCACCCAGCATCCACTCCCTTCTAGTCCCATTCTCCCATGCCCCACATCAGCCCATTTCCAGTCCTATTCTAGCTCTTCATCAGCCCATTTCCAGTCCTAGCCCCCACCATCACATCCCATTTGCAGTCCGAGTCCCCCTGCACCATCACAGCCCATTTGCAGTCCTAGTTCCCCCCCCCCCATAGCCCTTTTCCAGTCCAGGTCCCCCTCCCCATCACAACCCATTTCCAGTCCATGTCCCCCCCCCATAGCCCTTTTACAGTTCAGGTCCCCCCCCCATCACAGCCCATTTCTTTCCAGTCCAAGTCCGTCCCCCCCATAGCCCTTTTCCGGTCCAGGTCCAGGTCCAGGTCCCCCCTCCCCATCACAACCCATTTCCAGTCCAAGTCCCCCCACCCATAGCCCTTTTCCGGTCCAGGTCCCCCCCCCCCCATCACAACCCATTTCCAGTCCAAGTCCCCCCACCCATCGCCCTTTTCCGGTCCAGGTCCCCCCCCCCAATCCCCGCCCATGCAGTCCTTGCCCCCCCCCCCCCGACCAGCACCGCAGCTGTCTGAGAGGCTTCAGAGGGAGCCGAGTAAGCTCGCGCGAGGCCCCGGCTTCCTCTGTACAGCTGCCAGCGTGAAGAGCCTTTTCCTTCACGCTGGCGAATGCTGGGAAAGGTTAAAGGGTATTGCCTTTAACCTTTCCCAGCAATCGCGGCTTTACAGATACAGCCGCCAGCGTGAAGGAAAAGGCTCTTCACGCTGGCGGCTGTACAGAGGGAGCCGGGGCCTCGCGCGAGCTTACCCTGCTCCCTCTGAAGCCCTCCGGTGTGTGGGCCGGCCCCGGGTGGGGGTTTTCTCAGTGATGGAAATACAATTGTCCTGGGGACTCTTGTTTGTGGGCCCTTGCCAGCTGTGGGCCCTACGCCATGGCGTACCTGGCGTATAGGTAAATCCGGCCCTGGGCCCTGCTATACTTTACTTTACTTTACTTTATTAAAACACTTGATAGACCGCCCAGGCCAAAGCGTCAGGGCGGTGTACAATCATAAAATGTGACAGCTGCTGAGAAAGGAAGAAGAAAAGAACGCCAAAAAATAATAGAACAGCAAAGAAATAGTAGAGAATAAAGAGAGAGCAAAACAGTAAGACAGTAAAACTGATAAAACAAAATTGTAAAAGCAATAAAAATAATAACTTAAAAATAAGACGGATTAAAAAGGCAGGGGAGGGGAGGAGGATACACGAGCCAGATATAGGTGTCACCTATCACAGTTGTGGAAAATGGAGTCACCTTCAGAGGATATCTTGTTCTTCTAGGCCCAGCTATCCTGATCCCGATAGATTCTGCGGATGTGCGTGCAGGAGAAACCTTCCTTAGAGAAAAACTGAGCAAAACTGAAAACATCTCTCTGACCGAACACCATGACCTAAAGAACTTGAACAGGAAGGTGTATATAAACATCTAGAAGTAGAGGAAGGAGCAACAATCCAGCATAAATCAATGAGAGAAAATATGAGCAAAGAATATTATAGGTGATGTGAAGGCCAATTTTATAAACTCCCACGCCGTTAACACACGTTAGCACGAATGTATTTGAGGCCTGTTTTATAAAGTGTAGTACGCGTGTATCCTGCTTTATAAAATAGGGTCATAAATGGTGTAAAAATGCATGCAAACTGGGCACGGACACTTACACCTGCTCTATGGTAGCTATAAATACCCCACCCCTAGATTTTTCAAGAATACACATAAGTTATAGTATTTTATTACTTACACATTTAAACTTGTGTTCTGCCTATGCTCCTGCCCAACCTCCACCCGTGTGCACACCTACAGCGAAAGTACAAGCGATGGGTCTTAGGCATGTATTTACAGAATAGTGACTGCCTCGGGTATGCGCATAAGTGTCTATTCATGCATAAACGTCCTGGAAAATAGTGACTTATCCAAATAAATGGCATGTATCTTTAAGCTCCTCCCTTATAAAATCAGCCGCTAAGAAAGCAAGTTACTAAGATGTGCTGACGTTATTGCATATTATTTCACCGTAGCACGCGTTATTTTAGCACAGGTCCTAGGTTATTCAGTGGGACCTAGTTACTAATAATACATATTAATGTTAGTGACATTGAAAAGTGCTTTAATGTCACGGAATAAGAATCAAGCCATCAATCAGCTTGCAATTCCTGTATTCTCATACAGCTTTGCAGCTATAGACTCGCCTCTTAAATATCTTGAAAAACTGGATGTAGGAACAAGAAAATTCTTCCCTGCCTTCAAGGTAATTTATAAGAATTAGTGTATGCTGAGACTATACATTCCTAGAGCCGAAGTGGGAATGGCCCTCATAGAAGTAGGCTGTGCATATAGAACTATTATCATTGGTCTCTAGGCCTACTTAACAGCATCAACAGACCCATATGCAAAAAAGGGGGTAATTTTATCACAGCTTGCCTAGGTGGGGAACCAATAATATGCATATTTCTAGCCTATTTTATAAAATATTAGGGGCAAACCGCCAGAAATCGTGACTCATGTTCTGCCCAAACTCTACCCCAGAACACCTAGGTCACATTTAAGTACACACCTTCTTATCACTGTGCATACTTTTATGCACGTAAACCCTGGAGTAATTTTATAGAAGTCTTGGGTCATTCCCATTCAAGCCAATAAGAAGCTTGAGTCAAGAAAACCCAACACAGGGCTAAAGGAGAAGACGACAAGAATGTCATTGATAATAGAGGTATCAGTGCTAAGTGATTATACAGCACATCAAGTAGAGACAAAGAAGGATCCTCAAGTCCCAAGACATGCAGTCAGAGACTAAGATTCAGAAATATTTCCTGTTGTACTGTGTGCCATGGGCCTGATTAAAAGCTGTTTCCAGTCATACCTTGATAATTTGAATCGAGATCCCTTAGCTTTAGCACCTTTAAGCAGCAGAACCCTCCAGGAGTCCTATTAAATTATTACCATCTGACCTGTAAGTGTTCTGGTAATTTTACAGAATAGGAAAGGTTACTCCTGCCCGGTGTTATCATCTTGAGGGAAATTCAACTATATAACCTGCACCCAAGGACAGAATCCTTTCTTCAGCTGCACCAGTCACTGCACCATTGAGATGGAGTAAGAGAGGGCAAATTTCTAGAGAATCACAATACTCACACATCAAAAGGGATCCATCTAGTTAGAAACAGATGAGGTAGGAGGGTGACCCAGGTTGCTTAAACTTTACATCCGAAATCCAGGGGCTGATATTTAGCAGCAGTGGCTAGTGCTGTTAAACTGGTTGGCCATTGCTGCTTTAACTAAGCATTGAATATCTGGGTTAGTCATATATCACTGCAGGTAACCAGGCATCGGCAACATTTAGCCATTGACCATTTAGCTAAAGCGGCAAAAGTTAGGACAGCTACCTGGTCAACAGCATCTTAGAAGGGGATATTCAGCTGCACAAACTGACTGTGTGTAGCTGAATATCCCGCTCAGCGCGATTAATGTGGTTAGCAGGTCCCTGTTGACTATGCCCCCCATTTTGTTTGTGCAAACCCTGGCAGCACACCCTAGAGCTCACAGTAGAGAGTAAAAGGAATGAGAAACTGAACATCTGGGAGCAAAGGAAACCAATGACAGCAGAGCAAGGAGTTTCTAACGTGCAGTATCGAGGTCCTGCATCTGCAGCAGCCACCAGCTCAGAAGGTACAATGTAAGGATAGAGTGTAGAAGGAGGGTTTACCATCAGGATCAACCATAGAGTAAGGGGAAAGAGAGAGAAAGAAGGAAACGAGTGTAACTGCCTGTAATATAGTTTGATGAAAGGAGAGAGGAGTGTAACTGCTTGTAATATAGGGTTTCTTTTTACTCTGCCAGTACCTTTATTTGTTATTGTTATCAGTGACCCTAAGTTTTCTTTGAGTAAATCCTTTCTAGCCTGGACTTTGTTCTTGAGAGAAAGGTAAGAGGAGTGAGTGGAGTGAAAATTCCAAAGGCCTCCCAGTGCATACTGGTCCCGCTTCAGGAACCCTAATTATCCTCAAGAATAGAGAACAAAAGACAGCAAGATTAATATATCATCCACTAACTTGCATTCAAAATGTATTTATTTAGCTAACACTTTTCCCAGTAGTAGTTCAAGGTGAGTTATACTCAGTTACTTCCCTGTGACTTCCCAAGACCACAAGGAATACCAATGGGATTCCATCTGTGGTTTCTTTAGTCATGAGGCTGCTGCTATAACTGCTAGGCTACTCGTCCACTCTAAATTCTTGAACCTCAGCCCACTGATAACAACCGTTGGCCAAACTGCTACCAACAACAGTTCCAATGTTGGAATGAACAATAGAGAACAAAGTGGGCACTTCTTCCTAGTCCCTCTAGTTCAAACTTTTTCAGAAAGCTAGTTATTGACCAAGAACCGTGAACTTGGATGACTAAGTACCTGAACCATGATAAGAAATTGGTCCCTACAACCAAACCACTTCATTGCACTAAACAAATAGGGCCATTCTATTTGATCAAACTCCTTCTCAGCATCCACAGGCAAGGCTGTGACTGGGTACTGTCTAGCATGGGTTGAGATCAGATGATTATGAAACAAACAAGCATTATCAGTTATATTCCTGTTCTTCATGAACTCTACCTGATCAAAATAGATAATGATAGGAAGACCCTAGATAATCTCATTCAACAGTGCCATTTAAAATTGTGGCATTGATGGAGCAGGAGTGATTAGGCTTTGGTCCACCCACAGAAGGCTTGTCTGTCATTAGGATAAGGAGCAGAGATCATAGTTTCTGGAGCCAGAAGATTTTTAAAGATGTGTGTGTGGGGGGGGGGGGGGGGTAGGACGCCAATATACTTTGTTGAAGGGATAGAAAAGATGATTGGAAAGCTGTAAACATGAAACATTTGGCCTTAGTAGGTGGGTCAACTATAAGCTATGTAGCCCTTTAACGATTACAGGCTGGGAATACACAGAGTTCCCCTTTGAAAACATGTTTGCAGACCAGTGTTGAGCCTATAAATTGCTCCAATGAAGTTTTTTTTTTGAGCTATACATTTCTCTATTACAGAGGTTCTCAACCCAGTCCTCGAAACCCACCTAGCTAGTCAGGCTTTCAGGATAACCACAATGAATATGCATGAGAGAAATCTGCATGCTCTGTTTCCATTGTATGTAGATCTCTCTCATACAGGGCTGGAGTTAGGGGGTGGCAAACAGGGCAACTGTCCTGGGCCTCCCTGTCATAAGGGTCCCCAAATCTGCCTCAAGCTAAAGAAGTCATAGCCTGCAGGTGGGCTTAGTGGCCCCCCCTCACCAGTTTCTGCCCTAGGTTCCTGCATGTCTAACATCATTGTGGTTATCCTGAAAACTTGCCTGGGTAAGTGTGTCCTGAGAACTGGTTGAGAACCCCCGCTCTGTCATTTCCTGTCTTCCTGCTTGGTTTCTTTTCCCATCTCTCAGAAAAAATATCTCAGAAAATTGGCTGATGGTGTGCAACATGTAACCTATTTGTTGCTATTCTGAAATTATTTAGGTTTCAATTTTTTAAATTGTACTTAATCTATTATCTATAATTAATGTTTTTGGTTTTTATTTTATGTTTTGCTTTAATTGTCTTATTTGATTTTAATTTGTGTTTTATGATGTTTTATTGAATTATTTTATATCTGTTTTATTATGCATTTATTCATATTACTAAAGCCTTTATTTACTAAAGTGTATTAAGGTTTTGCTGTTACCACACAGTAATTGCCAAAATTAAGTGTGGTAACTTCAAAACATTTGATATAACTCTTTAGGGCATTCTCAGCATTTTAGGAGGGTTGTTATGCAGTAAATGCAGAAAAACGTTTGCTATCATGCGTTATCTTTATTATCTTTCATGTTAACAGTTACCATGTGATAGCTACCTTCATGTTAACTGTAAGATGCAGTTCACGCCCATTCGCTGCCCCAAAATGGAACTGTTTAACGCAGAAATTGTTAGCAAGAGCCCACGATAGCTGTTAGTGTGTGGTAATTCCTGCACTGAACAGCAAGCACAACATTGTAAATAGGGCCTAAGATATCTTGTCCTACAGATGCAGATAGGCTATATTCACAAAACTTTGGCTGAGAGAGAAGAGATGCCGGGCCTAGATTGGAGGCAGCGCGGTAAGCCATCCGGCTTTAAGGTAAGTTTGCCACACTGCCTCCGAAGTGAGGGCCCAGTGGGGGTGCACCCCCTCCTGCATGGAAACCAGGGTGGGCTGCACCCACCGCCCCCTCCATTGATACGCCACTGCATACACTTATACATAGAAACACCAAATATCGGGTTTGCTATACTGGCACTATACAACCAAATATATAAGCTATTTGTATGGAGCCAAATATCAGCACCCATACGCACCATTAATATGGATTTGTAGCCCCCCCCCCCCGCCCCCCCGGAATGTCCCAGCACCATCCTCCCTGTTCTATTTATATTGTTACACATTGCCACCAGATTTATTTTTGATAAAAGCATTTAAGGACGGTAGTTACTAATGTGTATTAAGGGAATAATAATAAATAAGAAGAATAAGAAGACCGACGGCTATAAACACACTAATACTTCCTAAGGCTGTAACAAAATGCACCCAGATAACGGCAAGCAGATCTTTTATATTCTACGCCCCAAGATGCTGGAACGCCTTACCACCAAGCGTTCGTGCCATTACCGACTTAACCCAATTTAGGAAAGCACTTAAATATCACCTTTTCCTCATATACTACCCACCAAACATTACCCCCAGCCAAAGCCCCCCCAAATAAGAGACACACCTTATCTTCAGATAGCCTCTCCCACTTTCTCAGTAAGATTGCTAGGACTTTTGTGTTGTCATGATACCTTTTATATAATCATGTTTGTAATAAGTTAACCTTAAGTTACCCAAGTTTATATACCTGTTTGCTGTAAACACGGAATAGCCTGTTATTCTGTTGATGTTGTTGTATGTGAACCGCGCTGATACCAAATAGCGCGGTATATAAAAGATTGTAATAAATAAATAATAAATAAATAAATAATGCATAATTCTTGTCTCTTAAAGAGCTTTATAGAGCAAAAGCATGCATTATTTTACCATAATGTATGTCAATTTACCAGAACATGCATTCCATAATAATGAGAAGCAAAACATGCAAATATATGCAAAACACCTCATTATTATGGAAAGCAAATAATGCAACTTGTATTGAACTCACAAGTTGTACTATTCTAGGAAAAGTAATGTCACCTCAAGACTGGCATTATTTTTCCTGCCCAGGAGCATTAGGCCAACAGACAACCAAATGCTACTGAAGATATTCCTTGTCTCCAAGAGAACACCTTGAGAAAAGGTCATAGACTCAATTCTTAACACTCCACCCCCTGTAGGACTCCTGGAGCTCCAATCATGGGGCCCACCCCCACAAAGACTCTCCGCCCACCTGTAGCCTGCCCCAGGCCTACCTCAACCACTTCCTGGTGATCTAGGGGTACTAGGAACGAGCAATCCCCACTCACTCAGTCGTTGCTAGTGCCAGGCTCAATATGGCAACTTATGTGACAATTTGATCCCTAATGGTAATACCAGAAGACTTCACTAGGGGTCGCAGGTGTCAGTTTGAAGCCAGCATTAGCAAGGGCAGGAGCAAATGGGGATTATTGTTACCTAGTATCCTTTGAATGTTGAGGGTGGCCCAAAGGGACGATGAGGGGTTTTTATCGGGGATTGGGGTCATGGTTGGGTGTTCAATAGGAGCCTATGGGGGCTAGGGGGCTTGGAATTGAGTCTATGACATGTCTTCTGGGGGATCTGGATAGGGTTGGGGGTATCTTGGGGATTGTCTTTGTTGGGCGGGAGGTAAAGGGGCAGGGCTGACACAACTCAATAGGCAAACTAGACAGCAGCCCAGAGCACCATTATCCCTACCTGTCCTTCTAACTATCGACCCATCTCTCTCCTTCCCTTCATTTCTAAACTACTTGAACGTGCGGTTCACCGCCACTGCCTTGACTTCCTCTCCTCTCATGCCCTCCTGGATCCCTTACAGTCTGGCTTTCATCCTTTACACTCTACTGAAACGGCTCTTGTCAAAGTCTCCAGTGACTTGTTCCTGGCTAAATCCAAGGGCCTGTACTCTGTCCTTATCCTTCTTGACCTCTCTGCTGCTTTCGACACCGTTGACCACATCCTTCTCCTCGACACCCTGTCCTCGCTTGACTTCAAGGGCTCCGTATCATCCTGGTTCTCCGCCTATCTCTCCCATTGCTCCTTCAGTGTGTGTTCCGGTGGCTCCTCCTTCTCCTCGACACCCTGTCCTCGTTTGGCTTCAAGGGCTCCATACTATCCTGGTTCTCCTCCTATCTATCCCATCACTCCTTCAGTGTGTGTTCCAGTGGCTCATCCTCCTCCGCTACCCCGTTTCCAGTTGGTGTACCCCAGGGAAATGTCTTGGGTCCGCTACTTTTCTCTCTCTATACCCAGTCCCTTGGTGCACTTATCTCTTCCCATGGCTTTCAGTACCATCTGTATGCCGATGACTTCCAGATCTACCTCTCTACACCCAAACTCTCCCCAGCAATCCAGACCCGGATCTCTGCCTGCCTTTCTGACATTGTGCCTGGATGTCTCACCGGCGCTAGAAATTGAACATGGCCAAGACTGAACTTCTTATCTTTCCCCCTAAAACCTCCTCTCCTCTTCCTCCTTTCTCAGTCTCTGTGGATAACTCTGTACTCCTTCCTGTTTCCTCGGCCCGCAATCTGGGGGTTGTCTTTGACTCCTCTTTCTCTTTCTCCACACACATCCATCTTGTAGCTAAGACCTGCCGTTTCTTTCTCTATAACATTAGCAAAATCCGCCCCTTCCTTTCTGAACACACTACTAAAACACTTATCCACTCCTTAATCACCTCCCGTCTTGACTACTGTAACCTACTCCTTGCTGGTCTCCCTTTGAATCATCTCTCTCCCCTTCAATCTGTTCAACACTCTGCTGCGCGGCTAATCTTCCGCCATCCTTGTCATTCCCATATTACTCCTCTTTTCAAGTCACTTCATTGGCTCCCTATCCGTTTCCGCATCCAAGTCAAACTTCTCCTGCTGACCTATAAATGCATTCACTCCGCTGCTCCTCAGTACCTTTCATCTCTCATCTCCCCTTATGACCCCACTCGGGAACTCCGCTCCTCTGGCAAACTGCTTCTATCTATGCCCCGCTCTCTTACTCCTAACTCCAGACTTCGCTCCTTTCACCTTGCTGCACCTTACGCCTGGAACAAACTACCTGTGTCTGTATGCCAGGCACCTTCTCTAACCCTCTTCAAGTCCAGGTTGAAAGCTCACCTCTTTGCTGCTGCTTTTGGATCTTGACTCACCTGATCTCCTTTTCTCTCCCTTGCTCTACCCCTGCCTACACCTCCCGTGTTTCGTGTGTTTTGTCTTGACTAGATTGTAAGCTCTGATGAGCAGGGATTGTCTCTTACATGTCTGTGCTGTACAGTGCTGCGTACGACTGGTAGCGCTATATAAATGCTGAGTAGTAGGAGGAGGAGGAGGAGGGGGAGTGTCCATAGCTGTTGCTGCCGTCCCTCTCTGGGATCTGCAGTGGTAGCAATGGCATTTAAACAGTGTTACGGTGCTTAGCCACACTGTCCGACTCTATGTTGCTGTTCCTTTTATCTATGACCTGCCACTTCAGTCCCCTCTGACACAGACTTCCAGGGCCTGAGCAATCCTAAAGCCACCACTTCCTAGTATTCCTGATCTGTCCATTTACTCTGTACTATTATGTTTTTTCAATAAAATATTTTCAAGCCTTTTATTTCTTGTTATTTTAGTTTTCATTTCATCCTTTATGTTTCATTCTTGTTCCTTTCTCCTGATGTTAGTGCAGTTTTTTCACATTTTCTTTATTCTTTAATTCATTTATCATGTTTATTTTTTAACTCTTCTGATTCTTTTTCTAGTTTCTTACATTTCCTTTCCTCTGATCTTTACATTTCTTTTATACATTCTCTTCTCTCATATTTTTGCTGCCTTTTCTTTTCTTACCATATTTGTTTCTCTTTATCCTGTCTTATGGCTTTCCCTCCCACACATCCTTCACTCACAATGTCTTCTCCTCACTCACACACACCTTACTCCCATCTTGCTAATACAATTGTCCCCAGCTCGCACACATATAGACACTTCTTTTTAATTATAAATTCTGCAGTGCAAAAATGTGCATACTGCAGATATATATTGTCATAAACCATAAATCATACACACCTCATGTCCTTCTTTCTAACATACAAACGTCTCCCCAGAATTCTCATCTTGTTGCTGTTCACTCTTCCACACTGCTCATCTCCTCCTCTCTCCCTCACATATCCTTCCAACATCCTTTTTCTCTACTTCCATTACTCTTGTTTTCAGTTCTCCTCTTCTCCTCACCTTATCTATATCTTCCGTCCCTTCATCATATCTCTATGCCTGTCCTTATATCCTCAGCCTCCTTTCTATTACTCCATCCTTTCTACTTCACCTCTCCTCTTCCTGATTCACATCCCCCACCCCTTTATCCTTTTTTGAGCCCCCTCCTGCTCCAACCACTTTGTCCTGAATAGTGGCAGGAGCGCAGGCCGCTGGATCTCTGAACAACCCACCTCAAGCCATCAGCATCCTGAACCGAACCATACCAATAAAGGACGAGGTGAAATACTTATCACCCTGGATAGGAACGTAAACCTTCAATCACACATAAGCAAAACTGCGGCAAAAGCATACCAACGCTTGAAGATAATCCAAAGACTCAAACTGATCCTCAGCCAGGACCATTTCTGCACTGTATACCAGGCGGTCATCACCCCAAGACTGGACTATGGAAACTCTCTATATCAAGGACTGCCTAAGCAAAATACCTACCCACTCCAACTAGTGCAAAACACTGCAGCCCACATCATAACCGGCATAGCCAAGAATGAGCACATTACACCTACACTTCAGCAACTGCACTGGCTACCAATAACTGTATGGGCAAGATTCAAAACCACTATAAATATATTCAAGATCATGCACCTATGCTCATCAGATGTCCTCCATAATTTGATAGTCAAGGACACAACCAATTGACCAAGATGAACCAACAACAGCAATAGACTCAGCACTCCCTCTGGATACCATAAAAGAAAACAAGTTACCTCCAGCAGAGCCATATCCCTCTCAGCACCGGCCCTCTGGAATTCCCTCCCGGATGAACTATGGGTGATAGGTGACCTCAAGGATTTCCGCAAATCCCTTAAGACCTTCCTATTCATGCAATACTATGGCCAAGCAGCCTAAGGACCCCATTAACCACACATGAATGTAAAGATAACCCGTCCACTTCAGTATATTTGTACGTTGTGTCGCCCCTATTCAATGTAAACCCAATTTGTGTAACCAACCACTTTGATTGAAGGAAAAAGTGATATACAAATCTGGATAAATAAACAAGTGCAGCACTGTCTCTCTCCGCGGCCTGCGGCCTTTGAACAGGAAGTTAATAGGGATGGAAGGAGGAGGCAGACCAAAGGGATGGGCAGAGATACAACTCCACAGTCTGTGCTGCTGCTGCTACTGCTCAATATAGCTTTTAGTGATGCCGGCAGACAGGGCCACTCAGAGGGGAAGAATGTATGAGAAATAAACTGAAATAAGTGCCCCAGGCCCTCAGCTACCACAATAACCCTGCCAACAGCATGTTTCTGAGTGTTGGGCATATGATTATGTTGTGGACCAGTGGGGCATTTGGAGAAGACAATGGAAAAGATACGTATTGCTACTTACTACCAGCGAAAAAAGCCTTGCTTACCTTCTGAAAGCTAGTACAAAAGACCGCAGGTGCACAGTTGCCTAGGAAGTTTGAATACTGCCCCCTAAATATCAGGAAGGTCAGTGTTCTCCCTGTGCTTTCTGTCATGGAGACACCACTTCCTGTAGAACTCAGGCCATTTTCCAATGCCTGTTGACCTCATCAAGCCAAAGTGCAAACTTCTTGTCCACTTCTCATCAGAGTACTAATTATGTTGCATACTTTTGCGTAAGGAGAAGAAGCTTTAATTCTAATGCCTTCCTTTGCACCTGCTGAATTTTTATAATTCCCACCTATCTGTTCATCTGTCTTTCTTGCCATACAGCCATTAGCAGTACATCAGTGTACTGAAAAAGGAGAGGCTAAGATGAACAGTTACATTAAATCAGGGAAGTTAATTGTGCACCGGTTTTGCAATTAAGTACTGTAGATTAGGCGGTAGGAAAAAATAGCTTAATATGCTAAATACTATAATTATATTGACAAATTAACTTGTTATAACATAATGTTACATGATTATATAATGCTGTTAACTGTTATGAGCAATTTGTCTATAAACTGCTCTCTCAGCTTGTTACTACATGTGCTGTTTAATATAAATTTCTTTACACAACCACTTACTTCAGTATCACCAGTGTTTTCATTACACCATCTGTATTGATGGCTAGAAGCAACTTAAACTGTGACTTAAGCGTTAGAAATGCCACGTGTAAAATGCACTTGCTGAGAACTGTGCATGTACCCAAGTGAATACAAAATCTGTAATTATTCTGTGCTGGGATTTCCTAATAAATTGCGTACGTTTTTGCTTGCCAACTTTACATGCCAAATGATAGATGAAGGCTGAAAAATCATTAACCCTTAGGCATGGGCAATGCCTACTGGAAGAACATTGGCAGCAAACACGGATCAAAGTCAAGGCTAGTTCTTAGCTAGTGCTCAGCCGTTTTTCAGAAGACTGGAATCTGTTCTAAAGGCAATCCATCAGGCCTTGACCTTGATTGCAATCTCCTTTGGTTTTTTTTAAAGAAAGTAAGGAGAAACCTGCCTGGCAACATCATTTTGTAAATCGTTGCATGTCAAGAGACTGGAAAGAGTTGGTTAGCCCAGAGGACGAATACAAAAATAACCCAAAGCTTGACGTCTTTTTCATATACTTTAGACTTTAAAGAGCAAATCCTTAGAAAGACAGTTGAACAAAAGGTGTGGTAACCCCTGATCTGGAATGCGATGTCCTACTAATTGAACGTGTTGGGTGTGTACGGTGACCAGTTTAGAACAGCCAAAAGTATCCTCAGAGAGGTACAAAACCAGAGACTTCTGATTTTCAAGTATATAGAAGAGGAATATAACATTTAAATTTAAGGCTCTGAATTTTTCATTGTTTATTTTCTGGGCATTTGCGTATAGATTTGACGTGTGTCAATATTCAGTGGCCTGCTGTGGCACTTACTATAAATACATATATTTTGCCTCCCTATCCAGATAGACGGCAGCACTGAATATATATATATAAATATATATGTAAAAATATGATTACCACTGCTGTATATATATGGTGGTACTATCAGCCACTAAACATATAGTTAAGTGGTGAAATGTAGGACAGCTTTTTCTCTGGCCTAAATTAAATTGCATAGCTATACAGATGTAGCCGAATATTGACCCTATGAGGGTCATTTTAGAAGCCCTATTTGTTTCATGCTTTGGATGTCCAAAAATGGACTTAGAAATGTCCAAAGCAAAGCAACGCCTCCAGAGTTATTTAAGAAGCCGGTTCTGAGGATGTCCAAGTCGACTCGTGCGCTTGGTTGGTACCTGGCATAATCAGCATGTTGACTCTTGCGCTTGGTTGGTACCAAGTCTGAATGGGGACATGGAACAGGAGAGCATTCCCACGTGGACATCCCTGCCTGATCACAGAAGCATCATGGACATGTATTAATTTTATTTATTTAACAATTTTTCTATACCGCTTTTCTTGCATTCAAAGTGGTTTACATTGAACATTGAACAATAAACAGCAACATTACATCAAACAGGGTCGTTAAACTTGGAGAGAAGGGGTTGACCATATTATTTACATGATTTCTTGTTACAGGTTATGGGGTATTGTTATTATATGGTAGGGATTGAGATAGGTTGTAAATACTGGTTGTTGTAGGTGGGGTCAGATTTTATTGTAGTGGCTATGTTTCGCATAGTGGTTCTGCTTCTGGTCCGTAGTACTCCGAAAAGAGGTGTGTCTTTAAGGCTTTACAAAAGTCCCATAAGTCATTGGTGGTTCTTATTCTTTCTGGGAGTGCGTTCCAGAGAGATGGAGCATATATTGAGAAGGCTCTGTGACAGGTTGCCTGTTTTGCTTTAGTTTTGCCTTGGGTATTATTAATTGTTTTTTATTGTTTTTCCTTTTTATTCTATTTTCAGGGTCTTTGCTAATAAGCGTTTGAAGTATTGGTGGTGATAGTTGGTGTAGGATTTTGAAAATAGTAAGTATAGCTTTGTATTTGGTTCTGGCAATTATGGGGAGCCAGTGGAGTTGTTCCAATGTTGGGGTTATGTGGCTGGTTCTTGTTGTACCCATTATGATGCGAGCTGTGGTGTTTTGGAGTAGTTGCAGAGGATAGATAGATTGGGTTGGTAAACCTTGATAGATGATGTTACAATAGTCCAGAGTGGGCATTATTAAGGCTTGACAAACTGTGTGGAAGTTGTTGGAATCCAGCAGTGGTTTGAGTTTTTGTAGTGTTCTCATTTTTTGGTAGGCTGTCTTCGTTGATTTGTTTATGTGAGCTTGGAAGTTTAGGTTTTGGTAGAGGTAAATCCCCAAGTATCTGACTTCTGTTTTTACAGTTATGATGTGTGCAATAATTGCAGAGATTTCGGTGGAGCAAAGGAGTTGTTTCTTGTTATGAAAATTGCTTCCGTTTTATTGTAATTTATTAGTAGGTTGCGTTCCTGAAGCCAGTCTGACATCTCATCTATGCATGATATTATTCTTGAGTAATCAGGTTGGTCTATGTTGAAAGGAGCATGTACCATAATATCTAGCATTGTGACTAATGTTAGATCTGCTGCAGTCATGAAAAGTGCTTATTTTAACTGAAAACCATCCAGAGGATGTAGAGAAGAAAGCACACCATCAACCCTAGTACTCAGTACAATGTCAATGACAGCAGCAGTAGAATGTGAACTCTGGCCTGCCCTGTTCCTAACCCACTAAACTAGTCATTAGGCCATCCTAGATGTCCAGGTTCTGAAGTATGGTTCTTGGGATGTCTATGTAGATGCCTCTACAGACGAGTCCAACACAGAAGCATCGGGACACCCGCAAGCAACAGATCAGCAACCAGGAGCGAGGCATCAGAGAAAAAGTTCCAAATCTTTATTCACAGTGGTTAGAGAGATTTTCGGTGTTACTATCCCAATAGTACTGCTAAAAATTTCATAGGCAGGGTACTTGTGCATTTAGCAGCAGCTGCTAAGGGGCATGTTTACTAAGCGTTATCATCTGCTATTTATAACTTGTAATGATGTCCAATGTAAACCGCTTCTGATCACGGGAGGAAGCGGTATATAAAACTTTGCTAAATAAATAAATAAATAACTAGGGCCCATTTTGAACATTATAGAAAGTGTTCACATCTAGCAGAATATTGAGTATAAGAATATATATAATATATATCTGGTATAAAAAGGGAATGTCAGCTCTTGAAAACTAGTCAAGAAATGTTTTTAGTCCAATAAACAGAGCCAGCTTATTGATATCTGATGCCCTAGACCAAATGTCAGCCATATGCCCCCCCCGGTGTAACTTAAGGCCCAACCTCTTCCATAGTGTAGCATGTTCCCTTCTCTTCCTTTCCACACTCCTGCAAGGTGTTCAGCATCTCCACTGTCATACCCCCTGCAGGTATCAAGGATCTTCCTTTCCCTTCTCTTCCCCCAAGATGGCCAGCAACTCTCCCTCCCTATGTCCAGAATTTCCTCCTTCCTACCACCAAGGTTCCAGTACCCCTCTTCCCTCCTTTTCCCCTCCCCAGGTGGCCAGCAGCTCATCTTCTCCTATCCCCATGTCCCCATGTACAGCATTTCCCTCCTGTTCTCTTCCCCCTTTTGCCACTGCGGTCCTACCTTGGCTGGTGCCCGAGTCACAATGAAACAAGAGCCAGCGCGGTGTGTGTCCTTGAACACAGGCCTGCACTCAAGTCCTCCTATTTCCTACTCCACTCCACCAGTGCAGACTTCCTGTCAGAAGGGTTGGGATCAGGCTTGCCAACCGACCAATTTTAAGCCAGTCCAGCTGGTTTTAAGAGTTGTGAGCCGGCAGCCAGCCGGACAGTAAAACTGTCCAATGAAGGACCAGTTTTCTGCTGACTGACGCCCTCAGCTCCCCCCTTCCCCCCCGCGCCGCCTTGCCCTGTTGCCACTTTTCTTATTCCAGCAGTGGCGGCGGCAGCGGAAGCAGACGTTCAATTAAAAATAAGTGACTTTGCCTTTGCGCTTGCAAGGCTGGTCTGATCCCTCTGACTTATGCTGGACATGGGGGGATAGGGACAGAGGGGGTATGCTGGACATGAGGTAGAGATACACATGAGGAGATGCTGGATATGGGGGTTTAGGTACAGAGGGGGTATGCTGGACATGGGGTAGAGATACACATGAGGGGATGCTGGATATGGGGGTTTAGGTACAGAGGGGGTATGCTGGACATGGGGGGGATAGGGACAGAGGGGGTATGCTGGACATGAGGTAGAGATACACATGAGGAGATGCTGGATATGGGGGTTTAGGTACAGAGGGGGTATGCTGGACATGGGGGGGGGATAGGGACAGAGGGGGTATGCTGGACATGGGGGGGATAGGGACAGAGGGGGTATGCTGGACATGGGGGGGGATAGGGACAGAGGGGGTATGCTGGACATGGGGTAGAGATACAGATGAGGAGATGCTGGATATGGGTGTATAGGTACAGAGGGGGGATACTGGACATGGGGGGAGGATGAAGGGGCAAAGAGGGTACATATTGGGCATGGGGGATAGGGACACAGAAAATAATGGACATGGAGGAAGTGATAGGAAAATGCTGGATAGAGGAAGGAAAGCAGAGCTGGGAGAGGATTGATACTGGACATGGGGACAGAGGGGGAGAGTTAGTGAAAGACTAGGAAATAAGAGGCTGAAGAAGGGGAAAGACCTGGGAAATGGGAGGGTTGGGGAGAAGGAAAGAGATGGAAAGCTATAGCTACAGTAAAAAAGGGTGACATTGAGGAGTGGTTGGTAAGAAGAAGGAGTGAAATCTGGATAAAGAAGCAGAAAAATAAACGGAAGAAAACTGAAGGGAAGAGATCAATATTAAAAACTGATGTAAGGGAAGAAGTGAAAACAGAAGGAGAGAGAAGAAATGACAAATGGAGAGGAGACCATGAAAAGAGAGCTAAGAGAAGAGAGAGGTAAATAAAAACCAGAGACTGAGACCAACACCATTAGAAAAATATAATGATCAAACAACAAATTGTAGAAAAAATAATTTTATTTTCTATTTTGTAATTGGAGAATGGCAATTTTTGGAAAGTATATCTGCCAAGAGTCAGGATTGGTATCGGACATGGCTGGGGCCTAGCCAAAGGCAAAAATTTGAGAAGGGACCCTAAAGACCTCTAACAAGTTGTACCTTTTTCATTCACATCTAACATCCTCTCTGGCTTGGGGGCCCAGGGCAATTGCCCTGGTTGCTACCCTCTTAATGTCAGTCCTGACATCTGCTGTCTGTTATTAATACAGAGGGAAATGCATTTCTTTCTGTTTCTCTGATGTTGCACTGCATGCAACATCTGGCTTTCTGAGGTTTTATTTTTATTTTTTCTAACATAAGAACATAAGATATGCCATACTGGGTCAGACCAAAGTCCATCAAGCCCAGTATCCTGCTTCCAACAGTGGCCAATCTAGGTCATATGTACCTAGCAGTTTCCCCAAAAGACACAGGTTCCACAATGCTTGTATTGGGTCAAGCATTGATATCCTGGGTCCCTTCTTAATAATGGTTTCTGGACCTTTCCTCCAGGAACTTGTCCAAACCTTTTTTAAACCCAGCTACACTAACAGACTTTACTATATCCTCCGGTAACAAATTCCAGAGTTTGATTACATGTTGAGTGAAAAAATATTTTCTTTTATTAGTCTTAAATAGTTTACCCAGTAGCTTCATTGCATGTCCCCTAGTCTTTCTATATTCTGATAGCGTAAACAATCGATCTACGTTTACCCATTCCACTCCGTTCATTAATTTATAGACTTCTATCATATCTCCCCTTGGCCATCTCTTTTCCAGGTTAAACAGCCCTAACCTTCTTAGCCTTTCTTCATAGGAGTATCCTTCCATCCCCTTTACCATTTTGGTGGCTCTTCTCTGAACCTTTTCTAATAATGCTATATCCTTTTTAAGCTACGACAACCAGAATTGCACACAATATTCAAGGTGCGGTCTCACCATGGAACGATATAGAGGCATTATAATATCTTTTGTTTTATTTTCCATTCCTTTCCTTATCATACCTAGCATTCTATTTGCTCTCTTGGCTGCCGCTACACACTGGGCCAAGGGTTTTAACATGTTATCCACAATGACGCCTAAATCTTTTTCCTGGGTGGTGGTTCCTAATGTGGAACCTTGCATCGTGTAACCCTAGTTTGGGTTCTTCTTCCCTAGGTGCATAACTTTGCACTTGTCCACATTAAATTTCATCTGCCATTTTGATGCCCAGTCTTCCAATTTATCAAGATCCTCTTTCAATTTTCCACAATCCTCTTGGGTTTTAACAACTTTAAATAGTTTTGTGACATCTGCAAATTTGATAACCTCACTTGTTATTCCCTTTTCCAGGTCATTTATGAATAGGTCAAAAAGCAGCGGACCCAGCACAGATCGCTGGGGTACACCACTATTCACCTTTCTCCATTGGGAAAATTGGCCATTTAGCCCAACCCTCTGCTTTCATTCTTTTAACCAGTTCCTGATCCACAATAGTACACTGCCTCCTATCCCATAACTCTTTAGTTTTGCCAAAAGTCTCTGATGAGGGACCTTGTCAAAGGCTTTCTGATCGTCCATATACACTATATAAACCGACTCACCTTTGTCCACATGTTTATTCACACCTTCAAAAAAACATAACAGATTAGTAAAACAAGATCTTCCTTGTCTAAAGCCATGTTGGCTGTCTCCCATTAGGCCATGACTATCTACACGCTAAGTAATTTTGTTCTTTATGATGGTTTCTACCATTTTTCCCGGTACTGACGTCAGGCTCACCGGTCTGTAGTTTCCCTGATCACCCCTGGAACTCTTTTTAAAAATTGGCATTACATTGGCGATCCTCCAATCTTCAGGTATTACAGATGATTTTAATGAAAGTTCACAGATTACTAATAGCAGGTCTGCAATCTCATATTTCAGTTCTTTCAACACCCTTGGATGTATACCATCTGACCCAGGTGATTTGCTACTCTTCAGTTTATCTAAAAGTTGTAATACATCTTCCCCATGTATCAATATTTCCTTCAATTCTTCCGCACCTTTAAATACCACTTCAGTCTTAGGTACTATCCCTACATCTTCCTCAGTAAAGACCGAAGCAAAGAATTCATTCAGTCTCTCCGCTATCGCCTTGTCGCCTCTTAGTGCCCCTTTAACCCCTCTATCATCTAATGGACCAACTGACTCTCTCACAAGTTTTTTGCTACGCATGTACTTGAAAAAGTCTTTATTTCGCTTTTTTGCTTCCGCAGCAAGCTTCTTCTCAAATTCTCCCTTTGCCTGCTTTATCAATGCCTTGCATTTGACTTGCTAATGCTTGTGCTGTTTCCAGGTTTTGTTGTTTGGCTATTTTTTCCATTTCCTGAGAGATGCTTTTTTGGCAACAACAGCTTCTCTGACCTCACCTTTAAACCATGCTGGCAGATTTTTAGACTTCCTTCCACTTTTCTTAAAGCGTGGAATACAGCTGTTCTGGGCTTCCAAGATAGTATTTTTCAACAACATCCAAGCATGATGTAAGCCTTTAATCTTTGCAACTGCTCCTTTTAGCTTTTTCTTAACTATTTTCCTCATTTTATCATAGTCCCCCTTTTAAAAGTTAAAAGGCATTACTGTGGATTTCCTTAATATCCCTCCTCCACTAATTAAATCAAACGCGATCATGCTACGATTACTGTTGCCAAGTGTCCCCAACACCCTTATCTCTTGCACTAGATCTGGTGTTCCACTAAGGACTAGGTCCAATATGGCTTCCCCTCTTGTCGGTTCATGAACCAGCTGCTCCAAGAAGCAGTCATTTATTTCATCTAGGAACTTTATTTCCCTAGCATGTCCTGCCGTGACACTGCCGTGACACTGACCCAGTAGAAACCGGGGTAATTGAAATCACCCATTATTATTACTACGCTATAACTTTTGTTAGCTTCCTTAATTTCTTTGAGCATTTCATCATCCATTTGTTCATTCTGGCCAGGCGGTCAATAGTACACTCCCACTGCCATCACCTTCCCCTTTTTACATGGAATTTCAATCCATAGAGATTCTACAGCAAATTTTGTTTCCTGCAAAACTTTAATCCTTTCTGACTCAATGCCCTCTCTAACAAGGAGCGCAACCCCTCCACCAATTTGATCAGCTCTATCATTACGATATAGTTTGTACCCAGGTATCACAGTGTCCCACTGGTTGTCCTCCTTCCACCATGTCTCTGAGATTCCAATCATATCTAACCTCTCATTTAGTGCTATATATTCTAATTCTCCCATCTTATTTTTTAGACTTCTAGCATTTGCATACAAGTATTTTAGAGACTGTATTTTATTCATATGAATCTGGCTATTGGTAGGCATGGGTAATTTGGGATCTTTAAGCTCTGTCTGCTCCATACTCGAGGGCATTTGGGCTACTTTACTCTTTTTTGGAACCTCTCTGCTTTTGGTAATATCCTTCAAGGATAGATTCTTCCGAACCATGCGCTCTTGGGCGACTGTCGGCTTTCCCCTATTATCTAGTATAAAAGCTGCTCTATCTCCTTTCTAAAGGTTAATGCCAGCAGCCTGGTTCCATCCCGGTTAAGGTGAAGTCCATCCCTTCGGAAGAGCCCCTCCTTTCACCAGAATGTTCCCCCAGTTCCTAACAAATCCAAAACCCTCATCCTTGCACCATCGTCTCATCCACGCATTGAGACTCCAGAGCTCTGCCTGCCTTTTGGGTCCTGCGTGTGGAATGGGAAGCATTTCGGAGAACGCTACCCTGGAAGTTCTGGATTTCAACTTCCTACCTAAAAGCCTAAATTTAGCCTCCAGAACCTCCCTACCACATTTTCCTATGTCATTGGTACCGACATGTACCAAGACAGCAGACTCCTCCCCAGCACTATCTAAGACCTTATCTAGGTGGCGCGTGAGGTCTGCTACCTTCGCACCAGGCAGGCATGTTACCAGGCGATCCTCACGTCCACCATTCACCCAGCTATCTACATGCCTAATGTTCAAATTACCAACTATAACGGCTGTCCTAACCCTTCCCTCATGGGCACATGGCCCTGGAGAAACTTCCTCGGTGTGAGAGGGTTTTACATCACCTGGAGGACAGGTCCTAGTTACAGGATCACTTCCTGCCACACCAGGGTGATGCTCTCTTGTCACGTGACCTCTTTCCTCCATGCCAACTAGGGTTGCCAACTTTTTCACCGAGAAAAACCCGACACCTGTGGCTCGCCATGCTCCACCCATTCTCCGCCCCTAGTCCCACCCCTTCCCCGCCCCCAGCCCCACCCACAAAAATTACCGAGGATACGTGTAGGCTAACTTCCTTGGTCAGATAATAATTAAACTGGGAACCCCAAAATCCAAACATGAAATGTACAACACTGGAGAAATAAAACTATAAAGTAATTTCCTCTTGCACTAAACAAAAACGCAAAGATGTTAGCAATACACACTTCCCAGACCAGACATATTCCAGTTAATAAATTCAAAATAAAAAGTATTTTTCTACCTTCTGTTTGGGCGTTTTATTTTCAGTTGCAATTGCTCCAGTCACTTTCTTCTGGTTTCTTCGTGTCTTCTGCGAGCTATCCATTTGTCCTTTCTTCTCTTTTAGATGTTTTCCATTCTCTCTCTATTTCTGCTTTAACATACTGATTGTTTCCCTTTTGCTCTTTCCCCCAATTCTTTCCTTATTCCTTTATCATCCGTTTAAATTTCACCCTTCCATTCTCAAGCCCCTCTTACTCTCCCAATACCGGCCCATCATAGACTTTTCTTCCACACAAAATATTTTTTCCCCTCTCCATTCTCATTCCCCATCCATTCTAGTCCTCCCCCCAAATCAATTCCCTTATAGTTCTAGGCCCACCCAGCATCCACT
Source organism: Ichthyophis bannanicus (assembly GCA_033557465.1). Lineage (NCBI taxonomy): Eukaryota > Metazoa > Chordata > Amphibia > Gymnophiona > Ichthyophiidae > Ichthyophis > Ichthyophis bannanicus. The sequence goes on from CM066036.1 coordinate 427,956,575, forward strand.
CCCTTCTAGTCCCATTCTCCCATGCCCCACATCAGCCCATTTCCAGTCCTATTCCAGCTCTTCATCAGCCCATTTCCAGTGCTAGCCCTCACATCACAGGCCATTTCCAGTCCTAGCTCCCCCCCCCAATCACAGCCCATTTCCAGTCCAAGTCCCCCATCACAGCCTATTTCCAGTCCTAGGCCCCCCCCCCACCATCACAGCCCATTTGCAGTCCGAGTCCCCGCACACCATCACAGCCCATTTGCAGTCCGAGTCCCCCCGCACCATCACAGCCCATTTGCAGTCCTAGCCCCCCTAATCACAGCCTATTTCCAGTCCAAGATCCCCCTTCCTCCACCATAGCCCATTTCCAGTCCAAGTCCCCCCACCCATAGCCCTTTTCCAGTCCAGGTCCCCTCCACCCCCATCACAACCCATTTCCAGTCCATGGCCCCCCCCATAACCCCTTTTCCGGTCCTGGTCCCCCCCCCCCCATCACAGCCTATTTCCAGTCCAAGTTTCCCCCCCCCCATAGACCTTTTCTGGTCCAGGTCCCCTCCACCCCCATCACAACCCATTTGCAGTCCATGTCCCCCCCCATAACCCTTTTACAGTCCAGGGCCCCCCCCCCATAACAGCCTATTTCCAGTCCAACTCCCCCCCTCAGCCCTTTTCCAGTCCATGTGCCCCCCCTTAGCCCTTTTCCAGGCCAAGTCCCCCCCCATTAGCCCTTTTCCAGTCCACGTCCCCCCCCTTTAGCCCTTTTCCAGTCCAAGTCCCCCCCTTTAGCCCTTTTCCAGTCCAAGTCCCCCCCTTAGCCCTTTTCCAGTCCAAGTCCCCCCCTCCCTTAGCCCTTTTCCAGTCCAAGTCCCCCCTTAGCCCTTTCTCAGTCCAAGTCCCCCCCCCCTTAGCCCTTTTCCAGTCCAGGTCCCCCCCATCACAGCCAATGCAGTCCTTGCCCCCCCCCCCGACCAGCATCGCGGCTGTCTGAGGCTTCAGAGGGAGCCGGGGAAGCCCGCGCGAGGCCCCGGCTCCTTCTGAACAGCCACCAGCGTGAAGAGCCTTTTCCTTCACGTTGGCGGCTGTTCCTGTGAAGCCGCGAATGCTGGGAAAGGTTAAAGGGCAACCTTTAACCTTTCCCAGCATTCGCGGCTTCACAGGAACAGCCGCCAACGTGAAGGTAAAGGCTCTTCACGCTGGTGGCTGTTCAGAGGGAGCCGGGGCCTCGCGCGGGCTTCCCCGGCTCCCTCTGAAGCGGAGAAAAGTGGGTTTTTTTGCTCTGGCCGCTCCCGATCTTGCGGCCAGAGCAAAAAAACCAGCTTTTAAAGGGCCGGTTTTGCCTCTGCGCCGGCAGCCGGCCTGGCCGTGGAAAAACCGGCCAGGCCGGCTGAAAACCGGCCAGTTGGCAACCCTAATGCCAACAGGGATGCTGCCAGACTGGAGGTGGGACTTCAGGACTATATCCCTGTAGGTCTCGTCTATGTACCTTTCTGTCTTTCTTATTTATTTATTTATTTTTTATTTATATATTTGCATTTCTTATATACCGCAATATTTGCGATCAGCGCGGTTTACATTAAACAAAACAGTATCCGACAATAAACAAAAGTCAGGTCATTACATTGAACAGGAAAAAGTAACTTGGAGAACAGGGGTAAACTATATACATGTGCAAGTCTTCCAAGTCTGCTGCTCTAGCCTCTAGAGAATGGACTCATTCCCTGAGAGCAAAGAGCACCTTGCACCTGGTGCACATGTAAGACCTCTCACCAACTGGGAGAAAATCATACATGTGACACTCAATGCAAAAGAATGGAAAGCCCCCATCTTGCTGCTGGACTGCTGTCTGCATTTTAGTTTTAAGCTTGTGTTTAGATCTTTAAGTTCTTTGCTTACTAAGGGTTGCTATGGTTATTTATACTAATGAAACTGTACCTAATACGTTTAATATACCTTATTCACCTGAAGCTTAATTAATCTCAGCTCCTTAGTGTATGACTTATTTGGATAACGAGCTTCACCTGAGAGTACCACCTTTCCTTTAAGATGTGTAAGTACCTATAAAGCTATGATCATCCCAGGGGTGAGTGGGTGTTGGGGAGGGAGGGAGGGAAATAACACTTATTAAAAGAGGGCTGCTACACAGTACCCTGTCCTGTGCTGCTGAGGTAAGCTATGACCAACTTACTGGGTGATTAACAGTCCTTGCTTGGATAGAAGGAGTCTTTCAAAATGGCCTTTTGACCTGCCACCTGGTGTTAACACCTATTGAAAACGTTTCACAGGTCTCTTGCCCCCTAGGTAGAAGGCCTCTTTGTAAAGGTCTCTAGAAGACTTTATTTGTTGTTCAAAGAGTACTGACCCTGTTTTGCCTTTTATGCTAAGTTATATTCTGATTTGATTTAAATTACAGCTCTTTGCTGATGCTAGGTTCTGACTTATTATGAAATTTAAACTACAAGCTCTCTACTGGGTTCTAAATTTAACCAGAAAGCTCTCTTATGTGTTTTAAATTTAAACTAAAAGTACTTTGCTGATACTAGGCCCTGAGTGACTAATAAATTTAAACTACAAGCTCTCTGCTGGATATGAAATGTAACCAGAAAGTTCTCTTCTGTGTTTTAAATTTAAACTTAAACTGCTGCTACTAGGCCCTGACTGATTTAACAAAAACACTGGGTTCACAGATTAATTAGCTTTAATACAAAAAAGTCCTTTCAGAAAATTCCCAGAAGTATATACTCACAATTGCAGATCTCTCTCCAGAAGTAGCAGTCCCTTTTTCTAGTCCCGATTTCTATTTTCACTTTGTGGCCACTTATCGGCAAAGGTCTTTCTGTAATGTGTAGATGTGTGTTTGTGAACAAGAACATAAGATATGCCATACTGGGTCAGACTAAAGTCCATCAACCCCAATATCCTGTTTCCAAACGTGGCCAGTCTAGGTCACAAGCACTGTTCCCTCTAAACTGTGTGCGTGTGCGCGCGCACACACCTCGCCGAGTGAGCGCACATACTTTACAACAGAGCGCACAAAAATTACGGTTCTGATTCTGATAGAAAACAACACAGACGTCTTAAAATTTAAAAGTTGTTGTGTATTTACGGTTTTCACAAGTTCTACAATATTTTCTAGTGCAAGCAATGTGGTGTACATACTGTATTCTGACATGTAGTCAAATTTTAAAGTATATAACTCCGAGTGTCGTTATGTGGCGCACAAAAATTTAACCTTCCTTCAAAAGTTGCACAGCTGATATTTTATGCACACACAGCCTACAGAAAATTAGTACCTAGTAAGTTTCCCCAAATATACAGTTTCTACAATGCTTGTACTGGGACAAGCAGTGGATTTTCTGAATTCCATGGTTTGATTACACAAATTCGAGGGTTTGATTACACATTGAGTGAAGAAATATTTTCTCTTATTAGTCTTAAATAGGTTACACTGTAGCTTCATTGCATGACCCCTAGTTTTTCTATATTTTGATGGCATAAACAATTGATCTACGTTTACCCGTTCCACTCCATTCATTAATTTATAGACCTCTATCATATCTCCCCTCAGCCGTCTCTTTTCCAGGTTGAAGAGCACTAATGGTGGCTCTTCTCTGTACCTTTTCTAATAACGCTATATCCTTTTTGAGCACAGGCCTGTACTAAAAGGGCTCACGACACTCTGAGAGCAGCATTAAAGTACTGCTATTATGCTAAGCAGAAGCTGCACTGCAGCCCCCTCCCCTTCTGTCACTCTAAGCAGATGCCTAGTCTACCTAGTGGTGGGGCCTGCCCTACCAATAAGAAGATAGTAGGAATCCTCCTCTATAATTGTGTACAATTTGTAAGTGTGAGGTAGTGTTCTGCACTTTGTTTGATATATCCCCCTTTGATCATTTTTTTTTCCATTTTGGATTTAATTTTCTTTTATCTGTGAAGTTAAACATCTATGCCTTGATCCTTTTTGGTTCCCTCTCCAACTTTGAAGTTTTAACAACAATATCGTATGTATACATGATTTTATTATTTTGTTTTTCTATACTATAATTTCTTTGTCAAGAATGTATTCTGATAATTGTACCTTACAATTAGAAATGTTCAGTTTTAAGAAAGATATCACTGTATATTTCTTTTTAAAATTATATTGATCTTTTTTGTCCTGCATTAAAGTAGACTAATAAGTCTACCATGCTACTTCAGTATAAGAGAAAGCAAGTCTGCAATAAACTGAAGTGAATCTTCTTTGAAATTCTACTCTTGGAAGGCTGATCCATGGCCTGGTTAAACCAGAAAAGAAGTTAAATACAAGATAGCACAAACAAATGACATCACTACCAGGAAAAGCAGGTAACACCATTTTCCATGTCTTTGCTTACTCAACACAAGATATCAGTGCAACGACTACATCCCTATAGTCCTTATTCTCCAAGCCTCTTAAAGTATTGTTCCATTTGTGTTTTGCTTTAAAGCAACAAAAGGAAATTAACTAAAGGGTGGGGGGGAAATCCTGTATGCCCCCTAGTGGTGGGAAGCACAATGAAGTGAATTTATAAAGCATTTCCTCATGTAGAGCATGTCTTATGTATAAAACGTTTTGTGGCTGAAAACATATATTCAAGTACATGTGCTAAAGAGAGCATACATACTTTTATATGATCTGTGCATAGGTGTTGGGTGGAGCTGCAATGTACGTCTAGTGGTTAGAGCAGTGGCCTGGTGACCATGCTTTAAGAAAAAGTGGAAGGCCATAAACCTTCCAGCTTGAGGTCAGAGAGGTTGTTGTAGCCAAAAAAGCATCTTTCAGGAAATGGAAAAAGGAGCCAAATGACAAAAACGGGAAACAACATAAGAACTGGCAAGTTAGATGCAAGGCACTGATAAGGCAAGCCAAGAGAGAATTTGAAAAAAGTTTGCCATGAAAGCAAAAATGCATAATAAAAACTTTTTCAAGTTAGCAAAAAACCTGTGACAGAGTCAGTTGGACCATTAGATGACAGAGGGCTAAAAGGGACGCTAAGGGAAGACGAGACCATAGCAGACAGAATGAATGAGTGTAGCCAATGTAACTCCAATTTTTTAAAAGGGTTCCAGGGGTGATCCGGGAAACTATAGACCGGTGAGTCTGATATCAGTATCGGGCAAAATGGTAGAAGCTATTATAAAGAATAAAATTACTGAACTTGTAGATAGTCATGGTTTAATGTGAGACAGCCGACATGGATTTAGCCAAGGAAGGTCTTATCTTACTAATCTGTTATATTTTTTTGAAGGTGTGAATAAACAGGTACACAAAGGTGAGTCGGTTGATATATGAGGTGTGACAAAAAAGAAATGAGACTGTCCCATAAATGTTTTATTACAAAATCTACAGAGAAATTACGCATTGTCCCCTTCAAAGTAATTCCCCTCCCCCACTCCCCGAGTTAATGCACTTCTGCATTCGCTCCTGCCACGTATGGAAGCACTTGGTAAAGTCCTCCTCCTTGAGGGTCCCTCAACTCCCTTGTCACAGTGGCCTTGATCTCTTCTACAGAGGTGAAATGAGTTCCTTTGAGCACAGTCTTCAGCCTGGGGAAGAGCCAGAAGTTGCACAGTGTGAGATCTGTGGAATAAGGAGGGTGGTCAAGAGCTGTGATCTGTTTGTTGGCCAAGAACTGCCTCAAACTGAGCGCGGTGTGTGCAGATACGTTGTCGTGGTGGTGCAGCCAAACCCGGTCATGGAGACAATTGAGGACCTGCTGGTAGACGTGCTGGTTGACAGTCTCACCCTCATACACAAACTCATGATGGACCACTCCCTTCTGGTTGAAGAATACGATCAGCATGACCTTGATCCTTGATTTGGACATGCGTGCCTTCTTGGGTCTGGGTGAAAGTCGAGTCTTCCACTGCAGGCTCGGTCTCTTGCTTTCAGGGTCATACTGAAAGACCCAAGTCTCATCTCCTGTGATGACTCAGCCAACAAACTCTGGATCTTTTCCAATCTTCTCTAGCAAGTCTTGACAAACGTTGACCCGGTGCTTCTTCTGGTTGTCTGATAAAAGCTTGGGCACCATCTTAGCGCACACCTTCTGCATCCCCAGCCCCTGCACCAAGATGGTCCGCACTGACTACCTGTTCAGGCTGAGCTTCTCAGCTATCATCCACACCGTCAATCTGTGATCACTCTGCACCAACTGGTTCACTCTGTCAATGTTCTCAGCCATCTTTGTTGTGGAAGGCCATCCTGACTTGGGGTCATCCTCCACCTCCTCGCGGTCTGTCTTGAAACGTTTGTGCCACTCGAAGACTCGCAGCCTTGACATTGCATCTTCTCCATAAGCCTTTTGGAGAAGTTGGTGACACTCCGTTCGGCCCTTCTCCAACTTAACCAGAAATTTCAAGTTGATTCTTTGTTCCATATTTCTGCCACCTCCAGTTGCGTGACAAAGCGATGGAGCAGTGTGCTACAAAAAATCTGAAAAAGAAAAACAGAGTGAGAAAGATGAAAAAGATTATAGCAGAATAGTGGTGAGATGTTGCACAACACAGTGACATAAGTGGTTAGCCAATTGCTATTGAGTCATTGGCGTGGCTGCCACAGTCTCGTTCTTTTTTGTCACACCTTGTAGTGTATCTGGATTTTCAGAAAGCCTTTGTCAAGGTTCCTCATGAGAGACTCTTGGCAAAATTAAAAAGTCATGGAATAGGAGGCAGTGTACTATTGTGGATCAGGAACTGGTTAAAAGATAGAAAGCAGAGAGTAGGGTTAAATGGCCAATTTTCCCAATGGAGAAAGGTGAATAGTGGTGTACCCCAGCGATCTGTGCTGGGTCCGCTGCTTTTTGATCTATTCATAAATGACCTGGAAAAGGGAATAACAAGTGAGGTTATCAAATTTGCAGATGTCCCAAAACTATTTAAAGTTTTTAAAACCCAAGAGGATTGTGGAAAATTGAAAGAGGATCTTGATAAATTGGAAGACTGGGCATCAAAATGGCAGATGAAATTTAATGTGGACAAGTGCAAAGTTATGCACCTAGGGAAGAACAACCCAAACTATGGTTACACGATGCAAGGTTCCACATTAGGAACCACCACACAGGAAAAGGATTTAGGCGTCATCGTGGATAATAGGTTGAAACCCTCTGCACAGTGTGCAGCGGCGGCCAAGCATGAAATAGAATGCTAGGTATCATAAGGAAAGGAAATGGAGAATAAAACAAAGGATATAATCATGCCTCTGTATCAATATCATTCCATGGTGCATTGAATATTGTGTGCAATTCCAGTCGCCATAGCTTAAAAAAAAAAAAGCAGAATTTGGAAAGGTACAGAGAAGAGCCACCAAAATGGTAAAAGGAATGGAAGGATAGCCCTGTGAGGAAAGACCTAAAAGGTTAGGGCTCTTCAACTTGAAAAAGAGACAGCTGAGGGGAGATATGATAGAGGTCTATAAATTAATGAATGGAGTGGAATGGCTTAAAGTAGATTGGTTGTTTACTCCTTCAAAAAGTAGAAAGACTAGGGGGCACTCTATGAAGCTACAATTTAGCCCATTTATGACTAATAAGAGAACATATTTTTTTCACTCAACGAATAATCAAACTCTGAAATTCATTATCGGAGGATGTAGTAAAAGCTGTTAGTGTAGCTGGGTTTAAAAACGGCTTGAATAAGTTCCTGGAGGAAAAGTCCATAAACCAATATTAAAGAGGACCAGCGAAATCCACTGCTTACCAGGGGATACGCATTATGGAATCTATATACCTCTTTGAGAACCTGCCAAGTAGTTGTCACCTGGCTTGGTCACTGTTGGAAATAGAATACTGGGCTTGATGGATCTTGGTCTGACCAGTATGGCATTTCTTATGTTCTTACCTTATGTCCTAAGAGGCCAGCATTCATTTCCTATTGGCACTCCTTACAAGAAAGGCCTGGCAATCTACTTCTGGTCATACCCTGCCAAAAGAACCCAAGAGCTGCTGGAATTCCAGACATCAGCACTAATTTCACAGTACAGAGAGAGTATTTGCATGCTTTTACGCTGTCTTCTGCAAGAGAATTTGTGGGCTAGAAGGGCTGGTTCTGAGAGCCTAATTTATACAGGCATATAGATGTCTATGTGACCATATAAAACAGGCACCTTTTTGGATATTTCACATAGGCACACTGTTCTGGAATTACCCCAAAGTAAAGTCAAAGAAATCAGTTGCTTGAATGCAGCTGCTTGCAGGATCTAAAGCAGCATGCTTTTACCAGGAGACCAGATCAATTCATTTGGCTAAACAGATAACAATTATTATTTCCCAATTTATAAAGCACTTTACAACAAATTATATGAAGGTACAATAGGACAGCTGAGATAAGTGCAAGATAGCAACTTGCTCCTTGCCTTAATGACAGAAGCATTTTTCTGGGCTGCTAGTATATTTCTTTGACCACAGGCCACTGTGTTTGCTATACTTTGCTATAAAAAATATTTTTGTAACTATGCCGTATTAAGCTTATTAAAAGATAAGCAGGCCAGGCATCTTCTCCAGTGTTGCTCAGTGTGTTAGAAACTAGCTGCGTGATACACAACAAAAGGCAATGTTACATGGTGTTCACTCCAAGGAATGAGGTATTACAATAGTCAACATTGAAATCGTTACTGACTTTAAAAGGCCCTAATCTGTAGTATCTTGGTGAGCTGAACACGAATATAACATTAAAAAATTTTTATTGGCTCTCATTTTGAAGATATTGCATGTGGTTCATTTTTGACGTTTCACTGTGTAAATTTATCCAGTAGGACATCAACAACATCCCAAATAAGCCTTGAATGATGTAATATTGTATCACATTGCATCCTACCAGCATGCACACATCATCCAGAGTTGATTGCATCATTTTCTGATACAATGCAATACTACTGCCAGACGGCTGCTGAAGCAATCTGACGTCAGCAGTGTACTATACGCAGTCAGAAAGGAAAGCAATCTGGTATTCTGTTCCGATACTGAAAGCCTCATGAATGCCTTAAAAATCACTCATGACCCACAAGACTGGAGACTATCTATAGACTCTTTGAAACTGAGTCTGAAGGCTGTGCTTTTGAACAATGGAAACCGTCTTCCATCTATTCCAGTAGCGCATGCCATCCACATGAAAGAGACATACGATAACTTAAAGCATCTACTGACTTCCATTAACTATAACAAGTACAGCTGGCACCTCTGTGGTGACTTGAAGGTAGTTGCCCTTTTAATGGGACTGCAGCAGGGATATATAAAATACATGTGTTTCTATGTGAGTGGGATAGCCGAGCAAGGGACTGGCACTATTTGCGGAAGGAATGGAATTGCAGACAAAATGTAAAACAGTTGGAGAGAATATCCAGCACCCAGCACTGGTTGAGGCTCACATAATCCTGCTACCACCCCTTCACATCAAACTAGGTTTGATGAAAAGCTTCGTGAAAGCCATGGACCGCAGTTCGCTAGCTTTCCGATACCTGCATGAAAAATTCCCTCGACTCAGCGAAGCAAAGATTAAAGATGGAGTTTTTGTGGGTCCTCAGATTCGAGAGCTCTTCAAAGATGACCGGTTCAACAACTTTCTGCAGGGTGATGAGAAACAAACATGGAATGCTTTTCGCCTAGTGTCAACAAACTTTCTCTGGAATGTTAGGGCAGAAAACTACAAGGAACAGTAAGGCCGCGGGCCCCGTCCGCGTGGCCGCTCCTAACCGGGAGGGTGGCGGGCCGTTCGCCCCCCCCCCCCTCGGTTTCGGCGGCGCGCGGCTCGTTGGTGCCCGCGCGGCCGGGCGCCTCATTGGCTCCCCGCGGCGTTTAAAACGCCCGGGAGCCAATGGAGAGGCTAGGACCCGGCAGCGGGGGAGGGGGGTGGGGTGGGTGGCGCGGGGACCCAGCTCTGCATCGGCAGTTGCTGGGTCCAGGCTGGAGGCTCCGGACGTGTGCGGGCTTGCGGCGCGCGATCCTTGTGGCTCGAGCGGGCCTGGGGTAGCAGCGTGAGTCTGCACGCGGAGCGGCACCGTCTGTTGAGCTCCGGGGGCGGCGATCCAGCGGCGGGGGAGTCGGGAGGCTCCTGGCTCTTCAGGCAAGTGGTATTTTACTATTGTGGTCTTTGTCCCCTTACACCTGCCTCACTGACTGGTAGCTCAGCTTTTAGAGTGCTGTTTCTGAGTTGGAAGGTTGTGGGTTCAAACCTAGCTTGTCCTTAGATTAAAAAAAAAAAAAAAAAAAAATATCTACTTATGTTTCCTTCTAAATTATTACTTTCCCTGAATCTGTAGTCACCAAGTGAGCTACCCTTGTGCAAGCAGTTTCCAGCTTGCCTCCGGCCCATTCTTTAGCCATGGCCGGGGGAGGGAAGAAAGGGGGTTCCGGTGAGCGCCACGGGCCTGGGAAGGCTAAGCCGGCTGGTCTTCGGAGAGGTGATCCTGCTCCGTTGGGGCACTCGACTCCTCTTGGCAGAGGGGCCAGAGGCAGGGCTCCGAGCCGTGGCCCAGCATCTGATCATGGCACTCTCCCTGTCACCAGGCTTGGGGGGCGGGCGAGTAGAGGGGTCTCGGCTGGCCGGTCAGCTGGGGGCCGGCGTGGTAGGTCACCGGCCCCGGCTAGGGGTGCTTTGGGGCGGGGAGAGGCCCCTGGTGGCTCGGGGGTGGCTACAGGTCCCCCGGGGGTGGGTGAAGGAGCGGCTCCTCAGTCGACCACTGTGGTGTTGGACGCCGCGAGTCCGGGGGTGGATCTGCTCCGGCTGGGGCTGCCTATTCCCCCATGTGGGCGCATTGGCAGGGCGGGGGTCAAGGCTCGTCCCGCGCGGAATGGCTAGGGGCGTGGCAGCCGCCTTGGCCGGGGGCGGGTGTTCCTTCGCCTTTCCCTGTTTTTTCTCCGCAGGTTTCGACTGGCTGGCACTACTTGGGACATCCGTCGGGGGCTCCGGCTGGACAGCTGGACGCCGGGAGGGCGAGCACAAGTGAAGACCCCGTGTCTGTTGGAAGCGGTGGAGGAGCGGATGCATCTGCGTTGGCGCCGCAGGAGCCGGGCGGGTCTTCCGAGGTAGCAGCACCAGTGGCAGGTGAGTTGGCTGCTAGGGGGAGGGCAGGGAAAGGGGGTAGGAAGCGATCGACCAAGCGCAGGCGGTGTTCTGGTCACCGGCGGCGGCGTTCGAGGTCCTCCTCCTCTTCAACTTCTGTGTCTTCGTCCAGCTCGGTGTCAGACGACTTGGCCGGGAGTCCGCGAGCCGCTGGCGGAGAGGTCGGTGTGGGACAGGCGGGTTCGGTTCCTTCGGTGGCGTTTTTCTCGGAGTTATGGGAGGGGGTGCCAAAGACACTGCGGAAAAAGATTTTAAAACGTCGTTACGTGGATATTTTCCGCTTACTCGAAGGTCGAAAACGGTCGGGGGATAGCCGACGGAAGCGTAAGGAGGACGAAAAGGCGGGTAGGGTCAAGAGAGTGTCCCGGAATGTGGTTAATTGGACTCGGTCTTTCTTGCGCTTGGCCAGTGTGTGGGGTCATTCGCATCCGCAACAGTACGGTATGCTGTTGGCTTACGCGGATTCCATACTGGAGGCCTCACAGACTCATGACGGTTGGGCTTGGCTCAACTATGATGAGAAATTTCGTGACAAGATGGAGGAGAATCGCCTGTTGTCGTGGGGAACCCAGGACATTAACCTGTGGCTGACACAGATGGCGATCAGGCCGGGCGGGGGGAGTATGGGTGGGCAAAGAGGTGGACTAGTCACCCCTACGCGGGCGGATCGGCCCTTTCGATCGGGCGTGCCCCAAGTTTTGCAGAGAACTCCAGGGGGGGGGGAGCGGGGGACTTGTGTTGGCGCTACAACAAGTCGTCCTGCCCCTTTCCGGATTGCAAATTCCGGCACGCCTGTTCCGTCTGTAATGGGGGTCACCCCGCTCTCAAGTGTGTCAAGAGGAGTGGCGGGGGCGTGTCGGCCCCCAGCCACAAGTAATAGGGACGTTTGGAGTGTGGCCCCCACCCCGGTTGCGATTGATGGGTTAGGCCCGTGGCTTAAGAAGTATCCGAAGCGACAGGTCAGCGGTCTATTGGAATGTGGGTTTAAGGAGGGGTTTCCCATACCGGTGGTGGGCAGTGTAGGGGTGCACCAGGCGCGGAATTCGCCTTCGGTGCGGCGTTTCGCGCAGCTGGTACGGGACAAGTTGGCGATTGAGTTGGCCTTAGGTAGGGTGGCAGGCCCTTTCGGAGAGCCCCCTTTTGCGGAGTGTGTGGTTTCTCCATTGGGTATCATTCCAAAGAAGGAGCCGGGAAAGTATCGCCTGATACATAATCTTTCTTTTCCTATTGGTTCCTCCGTTAATGATCACATTCCCAAGGTTTTGTGTGCCGTGCGTTACGCATCCTTTGATGAGGCTGTTGAGCTTGTACGTGCCTGTGGGCCAGGGTGCTTGATGTCCAAAGTGGATATTGAATCCGCTTTCCGTTTATTGCCGGTGCACCCTTCTGCTTTCCCTTTGTTGGGGTTTTGCTTCGAAGGGCAATTTTACTTCGACAAATGCATGCCTATGGGCTGTTCGATTTCCTGTGCGTATTTCGAACAGTTTAGCTCCTTTTTACACTGGGCATTCGTGGACTGGGTGGGATGCGGCTCGGTAGTGCATTACTTAGATGACTTCCTCTTCGTCGGGCCGGCGCATACGGGGCAGTGCAAGGCTTTGTTGGATGGGTTTGTCCAATTGGCCCGCGTGTGGGGGGTTCCGTTGGCATCTGATAAGACGGCGGGTCCGGCGACTACTCTTACCTTTTTGGGAGTGGAGCTGGATTCCGTGGCGTTGGTGGCCCGCTTGCCTGCGGAGAAAGTTACGGGTCTGCGGGTGTTGGTCTCCAACGCGCTGGGTTCTCGTAAGCTAACGCTGCGGGAGATGCAGTCTTTGGTAGGGTCCCTGAATTTTGCGTGTCGGGTGATCCCGATGGGGAGAGTGTTCTTGCGCCGGTTGTCCGCAGCTACTGCGGGTGTCTTTCGGCCGCATCATCGGATTCGGATATCCCGCAGCTTGCGGGCGGACCTGCGGATTTGGGACGAATTTCTTCGTGACTTTAATGGTACCACGGTGCTGCGAGACCCAGAAGTGACTTCTGCGGATCTGCAGTTGTATACCGATGCCGCAGGAAGTTCCGGGTTGGGGATTTATTTTGGGGGCGCATGGTGTGCAGAAGGCTGGCCTCAATCTTGGCGAGCGGTGGGGCTTACGAGGAATATTACCTTCCTCGAGTTGTTTCCCATTTTAGTGGTCCTGTCCTTGTGGCCGGACAGACTCCGCAATCGCAGAGTGCGCTGGTGGTGCGACAACGAGGCAGTAGTGTCGGTCATCAATAACTATTCCCCGAGATGTCAGCCGGTAGCCGACCTGATGCGGCGGGTGGTCTTGTCATGCTTACAGTTGAATTTAGTGATTAGGGCTCGTCATATTCCTGGGAGTCATAACCTGATTGCCGATGTTCTTTCCCGTTTCAAGTGGGCGCTGTTTCGGACCTTGGCGCCGGATGCGGACGACATGGGATCTGCGGTCCCGGAGCATTTATGGCGGATTGGCCTACAGCCATGATCGAGCTGTTGCGGAAGTCCGTCTCCTCGGCGACTTGGGACGCGTATCAACGTGGCTACTGCAGTGTGGTGTCCTTCTTGCTGCTACATGGCTGGCGTCCTGGGCCAGCGTCGGATCTGCTTCTGGGTCAGTATGTGGCGGCGGCTAAGGGGCAGGGCCTGTCACGGACCACGGTCCGGAAGAACTTAGCAGGGTTTGCCTTTTTCGCACGGGCTCTCGGGTGGGGGGGGGCGGGAGGGGGATTTTTACCGCGTACATTGTTGCGGGGTTGGGAGCGGGCCAGCCCCTCGCTTGGGGATTGGCGGCGTCCGATTACTCATGACTTACTGCGTCGGTTATGCGGGGTCTTGCCGCAGGTGGTGTCCTCCTACTATGAAGGGGTGCTTTTTCGGGCCGTTTTTTCGTTAGCCTTTTTCGGCGCATTTCGGGTGGGCGAGCTGGTTGCGGAGTCGGGTCGGCTTCACAATGGGAGGGAGGTGCATGTGCATCACGTGCACTTGCTCGGGAGTAGGGTTCGTATACGCCTTGCCCGTTCTAAGACGGATCAGGCGGGAAAAGGTATCTGGGTGGACTTGGCAGCAGTTCAGGGTTCCCCCTCGTGTCCGGTCGCGTTACTGCAAGCGTACTTAAGCGTTCGTCCGAGGGTTGGCGGTAGCCTTTTTATCCATCAAGACGAGCGGGTTCTTACGCGTTTTCAATTTACCGCAGTGCTGCGTCTAGCATTGCGACAGATAGGCGAGAACCCGGGTGCCTTCGCCCCCCATTCCTTCCGGATCGGGGCGGCGACCAGTGCGGCGGTGGCCGGGCTGCCCGATCCGGAGATTCAGCGCATAGGGCGTTGGCGGTCGGGAGCTTTCCACAGCTATGTGCGTTTGTAGGGGAGTGGGGGGGGGCTCTAACGGGGCTATTCTTTGTCTTTCAGGTGTGGAGCGTGGAAGCTGCTGGATTCTTGGCCACTCCTTTGTCTTCTGGGCTGGGCGGCAAGCAGCGACGCGCCCAGTGGGGCTGAACTTAGGACTTTCTGAGCGGGCGGTGACGATCACATGGCTGGGCGAGCGCGGACTCCGGTGGATCCAACTCCTGCCTTTGCTTCGGCACCTCCAGCGTACCAGCGGCGCCCCGGACGTGTTGCTGCTCCACTTAGGTGGCAATGATCTCGCTTCATGGACTTGCCGGCAGTTGATTCGAGCAGCTATCAAGGACTTTGGGGTGGTTTTGGGGATGTTTCCGGATGTAATTTTGCTATGGTCGGATATCATTCCAAGGCCGTCCTGTAGGGCTCAGCGACGGTGGTCAAGGGGTCTGACCAAGATTAACCGTCAAATTGGCCGGTGGGTGGGCCAGCGAGGGGGCTGTCAAAATTTTCACCCTTGGGTGGACGTGGACTGCCCAGGCCTCTATAGGCCGGATGGGGTGCACTTGTCCCCGATAGGGCTAGATTTATTGCTTAACGATTGGCAGGAGGCCTTGGAAGGTATTCCGCTGGGGGCGAGGGATGGTCGCAGCTTACCTTTGGGGGGCGGCTCTGGTCGTGGCTGACCTGAGCCGGTGGCGGGATCCCGGAGGTTTCCGGGGTCCGGAGCCAGTGGCAAGCATGAGGGCGGGGGTGGGGTACCCCCGACCCGGTTAACCCCTCAGGCTTTTGCTAATAGCATGGCGAAGCCGGAAGAGGGAGGGCGTGGAAATTGTCGGGCCTGTGCCCGGGGGGAAGCGGATGCGGCGTCACCTTGCTACTAACATGGCGGGTGAGAGCTCGCTCTGCTTGGGGGGGGGGGGAGTTAAAAAGGTGTTGATGTTGTATTATGTTTAAAAGGTTATTAAAGCTGCGACCAGTTTAAGTCCCAAATGGTTGTCATGTGATTTGTGTTAAATGAATCTGTCGGGGAAGGGAAAGTGGGGGTGGGGCCCGGGCGGGGGGGGGGGGGCGAGAGGTGACATGCCGCCTTACCCGGTTACAGTAAGGCCGCGGGCCCCGTCCGCGTGGCCGCTCCTAACCGGGGGGGTGGCGGGCCGTTCGCCCCCCCCCCTCGGTTTCGGCGGCGCGCGGCTCGTTGGTGCCCGCGCGGCCGGGCGCCTCATTGGCTCCCCGCGGCGTTTAAAACGCCCGGGAGCCAATGGAGAGGCTAGGACCCGGCAGCGGGGGAGGGGGGTGGGGTGGGTGGCGCGGGGACCCAGCTCTGCATCGGCAGTTGCTGGGTCCAGGCTGGAGGCTCCAGACGTCCCGCCCGCCCACCCTAGCTGGGGAAGCTTTGGTTGGGGGGGGTTTTTGGGGTTGTTGCAGCTGGAAGGGGGGGGGGGTATTTGGCGGGATCCCGGAGGTTTCCGGGGTCCGGAGCCGGTGGCAAGCATGAGGGCGGGGGTGGGGTACCCCCGACCCGGTTAACCCCTCAGGCTTTTGCTAATAGCATGGCGAAGCCGGAAGAGGGAGGGCGTGGAAAATGTCGGGCCTGTGCCCGGGGGGGAAGCGGATGCGGCGTCACCTTGCTACTAACATGGCGGGCGAGAGCTCGCTCTGCTTGGGGGGGGGGGGGGAGTTAAAAAGGTGTTGATGTTGTATTATGTTTAAAAGGTTATTAAAGCTGCGACCAGTTTAAGTCCCAAATGGTTGTCATGTGATTTGTGTTAAATGAATCTGTCGGGGAAGGAAAAGTGGGGGTGGGGCCCGGGCGGGGGGGGGGGGGGGGGAGAGGTGACATGCCGCCTTACCCGGTTACTAGTAGAAGACATGCTGATGCAGTATCAGAAACCTGGCTGCAATAGGTCTCTAAAGATCCATTTCCTTGATTCCCATCTTGATTTCTTTCCTGACAACTGTGGTATGGTTAGTGATGAACAGGGCGAACGTTTTCACCAGAATATCGCAATGATGGAGCAAAGATACCAGGGAAAATGGTCCACTACAATACTGGCTCCCTACACCTTTCATTGGGAACTCCAATCTTCTGGCAGATCCCTTCTATCTGGGCCCTTATCTTCCATTGCCAGCTCCAGACATCGATCTTTCCACCTTGCTGCTTCTTATGCCTGGAACGAACAATCAGAGTCAGTGCATCAGGCTCCATCTCTGACTCTATTGAAATCTAGGCTAAAAATTCACCTCTTTGAGGCTGTTTTTGGATTCTGATCCCCTTAGTCTCCTATTCACCTCCTATATGTTTCCTTATCATTCCTCTAGATTTATCCTAGTCCCTAGTTGTTGTGTGTCTGTCTTGACTACACTGTAGGCTCTGATGAGCACGGACTGTCTCTTACATGTCTCTGTAGAGCGCTGAATATGCCTTATAGATTTATACAAATGATAAGTAATAGTAGTATTAATAAGAAGAGGGTATAAGTAGGCTGGACAGCCTACTTTTAGAACCTTATAGGTTAAGATGAATATCTTTAACGGGACATGGTAGGTTAACGGAAGCCAATAACAGTATCACATTGTCAAAATTGCGAGTATGTGTGAGTAAACAGATGGTAGAATTCTGAATGTACTTAAGGCATTTAAGATCCATAAATCTGAGGCCAAGTAAACAAGATTGCAATACTCCAAACTAGACGTTATAAAGTCATGAATAAAAGTATGTTGGTCAGTGGGTTCTGGAAAATTCTGAATAGAACAGGACTGTTGTAGAGCTAAAAATAAGGATCGGATGGAGGAAGGAACATATGATTCAAAGGTTAGTTAAAAATTGATATTTAACTGCAAGATACTTAAATGATTCCACTAGATGAATGGGATGACCATGGAGGAACAGTAGGTATTCAGTATGGCTGGTGATTCATATGGTGGTGGATTTGTCAGGATTCAGTTTGAGCTGATTCTGCTCCATCCAAATTGCAACAGAGTTATTCATGGGAGACAGGTCTGAATGGAGAAAGCTAGTATAGTGTATTAGAAAGATATCTACATAGTAAAATCCGTTGATGTTATGGTTTTGCACCAAAGTGGCTAAAGGGCTATAAAAGATGTTGAACAGCAATGAGGCCAAGTAAGAACCCTGTGGGACTCCACAAAGCAATGCATTTGATGCTGAAATGGTAGAGGTCACGAAGACGGAGAAATGATGACCAGAAATGTAAGAGGCAAACCAATTCAGGACAATGCCCGAAATGCCAATGTCTTGGAGACACATTAAGAAACGATTGTGATTTTTTAGGTAGAAGGCTGATGAAAGATCAGGCGATATCACAAAACCTGCCCTACCACTATTCAGAGCTCTACAGAGCTCAATTTGTAGAGCAACCAACATGGTCTCGGATTTTTTTCAGCCACTACATCAAGCATTTAAAAGAATTCCAGCTACAGTGGCTGAATATTCACCCAAAAGGAATCTTAGTGGCAGAGGAAGGGAGAAGGGGGAAGAAAAAGACGATATTGATTACCATCTGGTAGGCCGTGGTCATACTTCCGCTGTTTCCTCTTAGAGGAAGGGAGAATGCCAGAGAAGTATTACCTCCATAATGCTACTGTGATACAATGAAGCAGGCCACACATCTACATTAGCATTCATATCAGCGATCACATAGAGACACTCCGCTGGTATTCATTGCAAAATTAACAATCCAAAGTTGTTCTCATGATAGCGCTGCATCTCAGTAAACATGCTTACCGGTATTTCTGTTAAATATCAATATCAACAACATGAATATTGACTTCTTGACTGACATTATGCTAATTTCACCAAAGTCCAAGGTGATAATGCTCATGAAAATGCTGACATACTACTCATAGGGAGGGGGTGCAGGATTCACCAGAGACCTAATGCATGAAAAGCACACATATAACATTCTTTAGGCAGGGCTGGTGAAAGGGTATTGAGTGCACTTAACAAAGATTCAACCTTATGCCCACCCCCACCTCTACAATTTTGATAATTAAAAACTATGATCATATGAACACCACCCCTTCCACAACAATCCTATAAAAAAACATAATTGGACATCCTACTTTACAATATTAGACGATGCTTTCTCTGCATGTGTGTGCCTGCTCTCCCTGCCAGTAAGTGAATGTACTCATGGCTCTTTGAGTTTGTGGATCTGTCAAAATCTATCGCTTTACTTTAATTGCTGCTGCTCTTTGCTGTCCTGGAGAAGCTTCTGCTCAAGACAATGACTTAGTTTTGCCTAATGGCTGAGCCGGTCCTGACCCTAGAATTTTACAAGTAAAGGTGCTGCGAAAAATAGCTTTTCAAAGGAATTCTCAACATGGCTATTTATAAAAATAGAAGCATTTTAAAATGTGAGAATGTTATTATCAAACGGAACTCAAGAAAGTGCAAATAATAGAGGTGGGAAGGACTTTATACATGTTAGAGCTTTTTAAATTGCTTCAGAATGAAATCTGAAATATTTTTTAAAAATAGTTTTGGCTGCTTTCGTTGAAACTCATAGGTCTCGCACAAATGAAGTATCCAACTAAGGTTTACCATTAGGTATCATCAAAAATGATAAATCCCCTGAAAGCTTTCTTATGAAGTGTGTTACTTTTATAATATTAGAGTATAAAGCCCTCCCCCTCCAACTGTTATGAATTATGCCTAATCAGGATTTCCATGGCTTCAGGGATGCTAATGTAGTGGCCCACCCTTACTTGAGCAGAAAAGACAGCAGGAAACTGCTCTGGCCATGGTAACTGCCACGATGTTGCAGCATCTGATGTCAAAACAAGATGGCTGCTACCACGGCCAGAGCAATTTCCTGCTGTCTTATCTGCTCAACTCTTAATGTAGGCCTCAAGGTAGGGCAAGTTGCCTTCATTGTTGAGCACATCATAGTCAATAGTGAGCAGAGAACCTGGCCTACACATGGAAAGTAAACATTAAGGAAGTAGTATCAAATGAAAGTGACAGTATTGCTAGATACACTTTACATATCCTCAGATGGCTAAGCAGAGAGAGCTAGATGCATCTAGACAACCTCTCTATGTGCTGTGTTCTGACTTGTGTCAGGAGGCACAACTCTGGAATTCCCTATCAGGGGTTAACAGTTCAATAACTTTCTTTCATAATGAAGGCAGCAGTCTCTACCACCTTTCATTTTCTTCGCAGAATGTTAGCCATTAACATCCTAGCCTTGCATGTGGTATAGAGAACGGATGCAAAAACAAGGCAAGGATTGCTCTCCTTCAAATTGTGCTAGGTAGAAGTAAAAATTGATAGAATTTTTGATTCCCGTTCCCTTTGGTAGCATTTAGACATAATGCTTGGTAAGAAAGATATGGTGTGGTTCCAGTGTAAAAATACCATACATGATTTTTGCATATTATTATCTTACTCTGCTCTTTTCTAATGGGATGTTTGGGCTAAGTATCCTGCAGCAACTAACTGTGTATTTATCAAAGATTAGTACATAGGCCATTATATCTATGTTTAGTTGGGCAATGCAGCTCTTACATTAGATTCAAGATTGTTAGATGACCTTTCCTGGATCTATTTCATTGCCGATGGGGATGAGTACTTCTCATGTCCTAAAGCAGCAATAAAACTCTGCATGAGCAACCGAGTAAAGCCAAGACTGACTTAACAGAGCAAGGGAACTTGGATCTATCTAGTTTTCTGAATGACCATCAGACTCTTTATAATTTAAACATGGCTGGTGGCACTACTGTGCTGCTACTTCCGATGCCTGGATGTGAGTTGCATCTGTTCCCTTTCCCTTTTCAAATCCTATCTAGAAATGCTCTTCCCTTGCCAATAATTGCAAGGTGCATTTTATCCCATTATGTTGTACTGTGATGTCACATCTTCTCTTACAAGAACAAGAAATTAATTCCTTCAACTCTCTCAAACTTTGCCTATATTCAGCACATCAATGGCAAAGGAAAGCAACAGCCACTAAGAATGATGCAAAGACGGTAGGAATTCTGCATGGAATAAGCTCCAGATGAGGCAACGTAGGTGTAAACAGTGAAAACAAGAGGCGCTCGAACGGATGGTATAAGGAGGGATACATAAAATGCAGCACATAACCGTAACAACGTTCCTCCAGAAAAGTTTTCTCGGTTATTACAATACTTGATGCTTGTGAAACCATAGTCAAGCTCCATTAACATTTTCTCTTTGACTCTCGAGTGCCGCTCCTTTGTAGATGTGACAGACACGCTAACAAAAACATTGACAAGAACTCCCAGAGGCAAAGGACAAGTAATTCACTCCTAAAAACACAAGACTGAAAGTACACACTGTGGGTGGGGTCCTAGTCCAGGGAAAAATAAAATGCTTCCTTCTCTCTGCTATTTTCCTTGTTTGTGTTTGTCTCGCTCTATTTCTTTCCTTCGTTTTTCTCTTCCTAACTTTATAAAGCTACCTACAAATTACCCCCGTAATAACTGCTCTGTGATATCTTTGTATTCAACATTGCTACAAAAGAGGAAAGAAGAAATGTTCTTTGCTGGATAAACTCTGACTCTAACAATAGCTGGAGGGTTCAGCAGTGATATGTAAGGATTTTTGATGTGATATGTCTGAGCTTTTGAGAAAAGGCTTAAGAGATGCACACAACAGAAATATGTCCAGCTGTTCAGAAGTTAAAAGATCATGGGTTGATGTAAATTCTGCATTCAAGGTTTTTTTAGGCACTGGTCACGATGCTTAAATAACATATGTATAGTTAGCATCGCTATACGGAAAGTGAGCGGTACAGAATTGTTCGCAAGGAGGAGTCAGCACAGCTCATTATCTGGCTGGTGGTGATACGTATTCAGTTCACTATCCGGATAACTATTGGCCTTTTTACTGTCCTTTGGTGATCCAGATAGTTATCTGGATAGTGAGCTGAATATCGCCGCTATCCAGATCATTTCTGGGAATGCCGCTCTCAATCCATGCTCCATCCTGGAACTCTATGGATAGTGCTGGAACAGTCAGCAATGGTGTTTACTGGTACTCTCCAGATAGTGGTGCTAAAAATGAGCAGATTGGCCTGGCCAGAGGCATTTATTTAGATAAGAGGTACAGCTCTCTGGATAAGTGCTTTTGAATATCATTCCGTCAGACTTTAATGGAGTTCTTCAACCTAGTCATTACAAAGTTAGCTAGCTAGAAATAGTCTTTATGAATGTATCAGACTAAAATATAGCACTGCTCCTAGATTCTTCTGAAATTAGAATTTAACTTTTTAAAAGAAGTTTCTCCTTGAATTTGGATATTTTTCACTGGGTGCTCTACTCCTAGCTATCCTTTAACCCACTGCTGAATTTCTCAGATAGAAGTTGCAAGACTGTGGGTTCCTTTTCTAGCTTTTGCTATAAAATGAAATGCCTTCAGAGAAGATGTAGACGTTAAGGATATGGATTTGTCAGCACATATTTGGTTCATTTGGGTGCCTAAAAATGCCTGTGCATGCATATACCTACCAGTTAATGTGTACAATCAATTTGCACATACAAAAAGTTCTTTTGTGGTGAAGAGGGCATGCTAGAGAGATGATGATTGAGATGCTCTCTTTTGTTTTCCTTTATATCTCAGTAAATGGGCAAGTGCAAGGCTAAAATCATGGTGAGATCCCTTCTTTGTCCCCTAACCTTACTGCTTGCCAAATGACCATTCCTGAGCTGCTCACTCCCCAAGAGTCCAGTCATCCAGGGCTAATGACTGTCGCATCGGAGTCTTCAGGAGAGGGCTCCTTTCTTGGCCTTGACATCTCCTTGAGCCCCGGAGGAAGGCTGTTTTCATCACTGCAGCGGTGGTCTGTAGTCTCTGGTAACTTCAGCCAGGAGGCTGATCGAATCGATGTGGAGCCCTGCCTGGCTGTTGGGGAGGTTCCCAGAGCAGTGGTATCACCCGGAAGTTCTTCGCAGCTGACATCTGATGCGAATTCGGAGGCAGCGATAGGCACGATTGGTGAGATGGAGTTCTCATACTTCCCCTCAGTGTCTACTTGGGGGGGTGGCTAGAGGTGCAAATCTGCAAAATGCAGTTGCCAGTATCCAACGTAAAGCCCTTCTGGTGAAGCCTCAGAAAGTGTCCCTGAAGAGTCTTTGGCAAGCAGTGGCAACCATAGATCGTATGCCTTTGGTGATGGCTACTCTTTCCCTGGATATGTGTGATAGTTTGCTGATCAAGGACCAAGAACTTTCACATTTGGGAGTCTGAAAGAAAAAAAATGGAGGACTCTATGATGCGGTTTGGTGAGACCCAATCTACTTTGCTACAGGATAAGATATTGGCTGCTCGCAAATTAGAAAGTCCGGACAATGCTGTCCGGGCCTTAAATCTTCATTTTGTTAATTTTCCCAAGACCTCTTAGCATATTGCATAAGTATTTTTTGGATGTCTTAACAATTCCTGAAATTAATGCCCCTCCCTCCCATGACTAAGGTTTTTTACTTTTCACTCCTATGTAGTCTGGTCCTAGAAGGAATCCTTAACTGTGGGGGCGTCTCAGGTATGAAAATCTTTGGATTTAACAGGTTTACTGTAAAGTTCCCAGTCTGAGGCAGTGCACTGAGGAACTTTGTTAGCTTTGTTTTTCCTCAGGATAAGGATCATATCCAGCGTCTTGTTAATGGGGGCAGAAATTTGGGTATTTCCTGACTTTGCTAGTGCTACGCAGGAGCAAAGGAGGAAGTTTATAGGAATGCGACAAATTATTAAATCTGGGGCTTTCTTTAGGTCTCTGGTTTCCTTGTAAATATGAGGGTTATAAGTTTTGAAATAATAGGTATTTGTTTTTTGAATCCTCTCAACTCAGATTTTTTTTTCTAGATTCTAGGCCTCTGCTTTGCCAAACTTCAACTCCTTATTTAGTTTAATGGATCTCTGTAATCCCTCCTTTTCCTGAGTCCTTTACTTAGAGGGTACTGGTGTTAGATCTTCCCCTCCCCCCCCCCGAATCCCCCCCCCCCCCAGGTTTCCTTATTTTTGATCTAGTATACACTGTATATTTTACCTTTTATAAATTGATCATTATGAGATATATTTCTTTTTGGCGCTTTTCCCATTGCAAGAATGTTTTGTTGCAAAATCAATTTTAAAAAAGTTCTTGTGAGCATACAATGTGTACAAAAAACACAAATGTGTGCAAAAAACATAAAAATACACACTAACATTGCAAAATCTTTGTTTAGAACAAAGACTAGCCCAACATCTTTTGGCCAAACACACCCCTGGTAGAAGTTTTATTGGAGTACGTTAGGCCACAGATGATAAACTAACCAAGTTTTTATGATGTAGTTATTTACTCCCAAAAGTAAATAGCATAACACTACCATTTAGTGTTATGAATGCACAGGGATCATATTAGCAAGATGAAATTTTGTTTTGCATAAGATGAAAGTTATAACATTGCTCAGTGAGGTTGAAAGAGATCAGGTTTACAAATCCAAAGGAGCTGAGATAAAATGCAGTGTCCTATGATTCATAGATGAGGGAATTTCCTTAGCATGGCATTGCATGGAAATAAAAACGGAAATCACCTTTGAAATACAAATTGTTTGTAAGCTTTAAAAAGCTACACTCTTGAGAACTGGTGTGAAAAATCTGTGGTTAGCTCAAGTACCTGGGCCTACAGCATGTGCCAATATTGGCAAACTCCTAAGAGAGAAACTTAGAGATCACCAGTGAAGGAAAAGGAAAAGTCTGTCATTTTAGCGAGAAAAAGTGGGATAGATGGCAATTCATTGGGAGAGAGAACGAGGTGGCATTCCGTCTCAGGAAGGAGATAGGTGTCAAGAAGTTCAAGGAGAGTGTGTTCTTAGTCACAGGAGATTACATTCCCATTTGGTACGTGCACAGAAGCCATGAGAAATGCAAAATGATGCCTACTATTCAGATTGCTGCTTCTCTTTTAAAAGATCACAGCATTGTATCTTTAAATAGTTACTGTAGCTCGCACTTTTTCATTGGAATCTCAAGAGGAGATATTTCCCTCTTCCCAGAGGGTTTACAATCTAGTTTCATACCTAAGTATCAGAGGGTTAAGTCATTTGGCAAGGCCTGAAAGAATCCGGGCTTTACCTTGCTCCCTACCCGTTGTTCCAACTTTTAGGCTACTTCTCCACTCGGCAAAATAGAAAAAAAATCCCTCTGAACTTGACACTAATTAATACTAGTTCATCATGTTCTTTGTCTGTAGACCCAGAATAGAAACATAGAAACATAGAAACATGATGACAGAAAAAGACCACAAGGCCCATCTAGTCTGTCCTTCCATAACAACAACTACAACAGTCCAATAGAAACATAGAAACATGATGACAGAAAAATAGGTGAACACTTCAGTGAATCAGTCTTTAAATGCTCTCATCTAAGTTCCTTCAACTCTGGTCTGCATGCACCTCTTAGGGACGTGCTCTCTAAAGCTTTTTACCCATTCTGTGTCTCTACGAACAAGCTTAGTAAATAAGGTGTAGTTTTTATGCCTCAGCTTCTTAGCTGGGAACCATACAGTAGGGTGCCAAAGAGTATCTATCGCGGCAGCTGGTTTTTTTTGGTCCTATGAACACAGCAGTCTCTTGGCAGTAGCTCGCAGCCACCAACTTTTTTTCATAGACCACCAAGCAGTTTCCAGCAGATAACCTCCAGTTATTCCTAATTAAGCCAGTAATGTTGCAACATTGCGTGCAGTAGGTTCTTACGTGTTAAAGGAAGCTGCTATGAATAAGGATTTTTTTTTTTTTAATGAAACTGTTCCTACAGGGAAAAGAGCGCCGCCATTCAGGCTGGAACAAGCTGATACTTGCCTATACAATAAGGACATGTGGATCATACCTCGCTGTTGTAGTCACTTTCTGTTTACTGTAATTAAAAGGAATATTAGAAAGGAACCAGAGCACTACCCCTTATTGATGCTCAGACTCACAGAACAGTCATCCTGTTTGCCTTCTGCCCGTGAGCAGTGTTGTAAGCCTGAAGCCACCCCCTAACCTATAATTTGTTTCTAAGCTAAAAAAAAAAAAAGGACTATTCCTGGAAAACCATTTTACATAGCAAGTCAGCAAGCAAATTCCCCACCACTCCCCACCCAAAAAAAAAATCAAACAAAAGAAATCAGTGTGCAAAACTGCTTCTTGCTCTACCGGAATCAGTGTTGGGGGGGGGGGGGGACGTGAAAATGAAAAGGAGGCAAAAACCAAGGACGGTAGGATAGGAAACTAAAGGAAAAATAATTGAATTATGGTTGTAGGCATACTTTTATTTTGAAGATGAGAATATCAGCACTCTGATGTGCGAATAGATTACATACTGTCTGCAAATTATGGGAGACTATAAATTCCAGGAAACCTGGTAAAGAGAGGCAGATGAACAGGGCTGGGTGTGTTTTTCTAGGCATCCTTCCCTTAAGGGATAACACCTGTTGGGAAGGTTTCAGCCATCTATGTGTCTGTGTGTTGAAAAAAGCACAGAGCAGTAGTAGAGGCATCAGTTAAAGAGTAAGCAGGAACCCCCTCCTTCTGGCAGGGAAAAGGAGAGCCGAGGCACAGTATCCAGTCAAAAAAAGGCTGACCAGAGGCAGAGACTTTGTTTAAAGAGCCAGCGAGAGTTTCCACCTCCTGCCAGCAAAGATTGTTTGAGGGTCCAAGAAGGGGTGGGTAGGAGGGTGATGGAAGGGAAGCTGTGAAGCACAAGGCAAAGAGAGAGGAGGATGAGGGCCGATAATAAGGGAAGGGGTGGGGAGAGGAGAGGAAAGGAAAGGTGGGATGAGAGGGGCAGAGTGAGGGAGCAGAACGTAAGGAAGGAAGTGGGGCACAAGGAAGGGTATGGCTAGAGGGAAAGCATGAAAGGGGAAGAATTCAGGGAGACTGAAGAGCGGAAGAGGGGGAAATCAGAAAGTACAAGATTGGGCAGGGTAGGGAGGGGGAGTACAAAAAGAGAAATGGGAACGGTTTCAAAGGGCGAGGGGAAAGGAGACAGAGTACAATGTGGCAGTCAAAGGAGTTAAGGAAGAATGCTGAAGGGTATCAAAAGAAAATAACAATGGTCAACAAATTTTTACAAAAGTCATGTTACTGAAATAAAAATAGTCATTTCTTATCAATTTTTATTTGCTGAACACGAATATGACAGTGAACTTGCAAAGTTGGCTCTCGTTTTTTTGTAATCTACAAGAATTAATGTTTACATCACGAAATGCATATCAATAGTAAATATAATAGGCCTTCGGTTAATACCTGTAAAAAACAAAGTCATAGACTACTTCTTAGATTTTTTTGTCTGTCTCTTGTATAGCTGTTCGGGAGCTTCTCTGGGGAGTGTCCAGCAGTAGTCAGCCAGCATTGTAGTGGACCATTTTCCCTGGTATCTTTGCTCCATCGTTGCGATATCCTGGTGAAAATGTTCGCCCTGTTCATCACTAACCATACCACAGTTGTCAGGAAAGAAATCGAGATGGGAATCAAGGAAATGGATCTTTAGAGACATATTGCATCCACGTTTCTGATACTGCATCAGCATGTCTTCTACTAGTTCCTTGTAGTTTTCTGCCCTAACATTCCCAAGAAAGTTTGTTGACACTAGGCAAAAAGCATTCCATGCTTGTTTCGCATCACCCTGTAGCAAGTTGCTGAACCGGTCATCTTTGAAGAGCTCTCGAATCTGAGGACCCAGAAAAACTCCCTCTTTAATCTTTGCTTCACTGAGTCGAGGGAATTTTTCATGCAGGTATCGGAAAGCTGGCGAAGCGCGGTCCATGGCTTTCACGAAGTTTTTCATCAAACCTAGTTTGATGTGAAGGGGTGGTAGCAGGATTTTGTGGGCCTCAACCAGAGCTGGGTGCTGGATATTCCTCTCTCCAACTGTTACATTTTGTCTGCGATTCCATTCCTTCCGCAAGTAGTGCCAATCCCTTGCTCGGCTATCCCACTCACATAAGAAACACATGTATTTTATATATCCCTGCTGCAGTCCCATTAAAAGGGCAACTACCTTCAAGTCACCACAGAGGTGCCAGCTGTATTTGTTATAGTTAATGGAAGTCAGTAGATGCTTTAAGTTATCGTATGTCTCTTTCATGTGGACGGCATGCGCTACTGGAATAGATGGAAGACGGTTTCCATTGTTCAAAAGCACAGCCTTCAGACTCAGTTTCGAAGAGTCTATAAATAGTCTCCAGTCTTGTGGGTCATGAGTGATTTTTAAGGCATTCATGAGGCTTTCAATATCGGAACAGAATACCAGATTGCTTTCCTTTCTGACTGCGTATAGTACACTACTGACGTCAGATGGCTTCAGCAGCCATCTAGTAGTAGTATTGCATTGCATCAGAAAATGATGCAATCAACTCTGGATGATGTGTGCATGCTGGTATTATGCAATGTGATGTAATATTACATCATTCAAGACTTATTTGGGATGTTGTTGATGTCTTACTGGATAAATTTACATGGTGAAACGTCAAAAATGAACTACATGCAATATCTTCAAAACGAGAGCCAATAAAACTTTTTTAATGTTATATTCATGTTCAGCTCACCAAGATACTACAGATTAGGGCCTTTTAAAGTCATTAATGAATTCAATGTTGACCAGTGTAATTTAAGAGGGTGAGAGAGAGAGGGGGTTGTGCAGGAGGACAGGGAGAGTTCAGGAGAGAGAGAAGTCTGTATGCACACACACCTGCACCCATCATGTATCACATACTCCCAAAATCATGCATGCACATCTTCAAAGATAAACAACTAAACTCTTCCCATGGATGTAAATATACCCATGCAATTGGTTCACATGTTCCTGCAAAGCTATGGGGACATGTTTAACATGGCTATTTCAATTAAGTCCCCCACATGGACAAGCTTGAATCTGCAAATGGAAGAAGGGAAACGTGCCATCATGTCATGTTGTATGTGTGCATTTTTCAACTTGTTTTTTTTTTTAATTGCCTTTGCAGAACAAGGGATCCTAATGGAAGACAATAAGAACTGGGCCCAGATACAGGAATTTTATACTGAATGAATATGTTTATGTGCTTTTCTATTGTATTAGAAAGGAGGCGTATCGTGCTCATTTCAGGGGAATTTTTAAAAGACATTTCTGCATATAAAACAGCATTTCATATGCAGAAGTAGATCTTTCTAGAATTCAGAGCTTATGTGCATTCACCCATTATATGCATAGGTTTAGCTGACCTAGAGCCCTACCAGTTACTCCAGTGAGGGAGCTGGGCTGAATGCAGGGTGGGTCATGTTCTGAAAACATGGCCAAACATGCCTAAGGCTGGCCATGTTGCCAAAGACAATTGCCTGACTCA
The DNA here is from genome assembly GCA_033557465.1 of Ichthyophis bannanicus. Taxonomy (NCBI): domain Eukaryota; kingdom Metazoa; phylum Chordata; class Amphibia; order Gymnophiona; family Ichthyophiidae; genus Ichthyophis; species Ichthyophis bannanicus. Next base: position 427,985,299 of record CM066036.1, read on the forward strand.
CAATAGCCCTTTAACCCTGGTCCTAGCCAATCCAAGAACCTTGGGGATAGATCCATGGTCTTCCTAACCAGACTTTTATCCTGTTGCTCTGTATCCATCCTGTATTGCTGTAAATCCATCGACTAAGACTCCTGATTTACCTCCCAAACTGTCTCCATGTTTGAGCATCAACATCTTGGTATGACAACAGAGAAGCAGTGACACATGACACTTCACTGAAGGGCTATCAACAGAAACTGAGGAAACAAATAATAGACAAGACACAAAGACAAAGTATGAAATCAAGAAATGCATAAAGACTGAATAGGCAACAGATCAGAGCATCCTAGAATGGTAGGATGATCAGGGTCGGATTTACCTATACGCCATGTACGCCATGGCATAGGGCCCACAGATGGCAAGGGCCCACAAAAATAGAACAAGTTAGCTTTTTTTTTTTAAATCAGTATCAGCGCACCAAGATGCTGGAACGCATTACCTCCAGATATCCGGGCTATTAAGGGCCTTACGCAGTTTAGGAAAGCCCTCAAGTACTATCTTTTCAATAAGTACCTCATAGAACCCAACCTCACCCACCGAGACAGAGATGCAACCCACTAAGCAAATATATGGTTTCCCAACAACTTGCCAAGAAAGATTCTCTAACCCTTAGTGGTGCATTTGTTTCTATAGAATTCATGATCATACAACCTTATGTAGCAATATTTGTAAATAGTTTACAAGCTTATGTAGCAAGTTTTTGTAAATAGTTTACCCCTGTTATCTAAGTTACTTGCCCTGTTATCTGTAAACTCATACATGTTAACTGTACTGAGCGTTTCTGTTCCATGTAAACCGCGCTGATGCTGAATAGTGCGGTATATAAGAGAATGTAAATAATAAATAATAATAATAATAAATAAATTTTTTTTAAAAAAACTTGCTGGCTGCCGCCGCGGGGCCCCCTCTGCTGCCGCGGTAGCATGGACTGACCCGCGGGGGCCCCCTCTGCAAGCTCGATCCGTCGATCCGTCCCTCCCTCCCTCCCTCCGTGCAGGCTGTGAGAGACGCGAAGGGAGCGTGTCTTCCTCGCGTCTCTGTTAAGCCCACAGGGGCTGATGGGAAATTTCCCATCAGCCCCTGCGGGCTTAACAGAGACGCGAGGGAGACACGCTCCCTTTGCGCCTCTCACAGCCTGCACGGAGGGAGGGAGGGACGGATCGACAGATCGAGCTTGCAGAGGGGGCCCCCGAGGGTCAGTCCATGCTGCCGCGGCAGCAGAGGGGGCCCCACGGCGGCAGCCAGCAGGTTTTTTTTTTTTAATTAAATTTTGCTTTAGGCCGACGGGGGGGGGGGGTAGGACTGGTAATGGGCTATTGGGGGGGCTGGGGCGGGGACTGGCACTGGGCTGGGGGGGTGTAGGATGGAGGTGGGCTGATGAGGTTAGGACTGGTAATGGGCTGTGGGCTGTTGGGGGGGGGGTTAGAACTGGTAATGGGCTTTGGGGGGGTTAAGACTGGTAATGGGCTGTGGGCTGATGGGGGCTGTCTGGAAATGGCCTATGGGGGGGCTAGGACGGCAAATGTGCAGGGGGGGTTAAGACTGGAGGTGGGCTGATGGGTTAGGACTGGTAATGGGCTGTGGGCTGTTGGGGGGGGTTTAGAACTGGTAATGGGCTTTGGGGGGTTAAGACTAGTAGTGGGCTGTTGGGGGGGTTTAGAACTGGTAATGGGCTTTGGGGGGGTTAAGATTGGTAATGGGCTGTGGGCTGATGGGGGCTGTCTGGTAATGGGCTATGGGGGGGCTAGGACTGGAAAGGGGCTGGGGGGGTTAAGCCTGGAGGTGGGCTGATGGGGTTAGGACTGGTAATGGGCTGTGGGCTGATGGGGGGGTTAGGACTGGCAATGGGCAATGGGGGGCTGACTGGAAATGGGTTGATGGGGTTAGGACTGGAAGTGGGCTGATGGGGGTTTAGGACTGGTAATGGGTTATAGGGGGGGCTTAAACTGAAAATGGGGTGATGGGGGTTAGGACTGTAAGTGGGTTGATGGGGGGCTAGGACTGATATTGGGTTGGGGGTTGCTAGGACTGGAAATGGGCTGATGGGTGGCTAGGACTGGAAATGGGCTGATGCAGGGACTAGAAGGGAATGGATGCTGGGTGAGGCTGGAACTAGAAGGGAGCTGATGTTGGGGGAGGATTAGAATGGGATGGGGCTGGAAGAGTAAAATGGAGAAGGGAAAAATATTTTGTGTGGGAGGGATAAAAAATCTACAATTGGCCGGGTATTGGGAGAGTAAGTGGGGATTGAGGATGGAGGGGTAAAATTTGAGTGGATGAAATAGGAATGAGGAAAGAGCAAAAGGAGAAAGATTAGTATGTTAAAGCAGATGTAGAGAGAGAATGGAAAAAACTAGAAGAGAGAAGAAAGGACAAATGGACAGCAGACGATGGAGAGTTAGCAGAAGACACAAAGAAACCAGAAGAAAGTGGCTGGAGCAATTGCAGCTGAAAAAAAATGCACAAAAGGTAGAAAAATATCTCTTTATTTTGAATTTATTAATTGGAATATGTCAGCTCTGGTAAATGCGCATCATTAACGTCTGCGCTTTGTTTAGTACAAGAGCAAATTAATGTATAGTTTTATTTCTACAGTGTTGTACATTCCAAGTTTGGCTTTTGGGATTCCCAGTTTAATTATTGTCTTCCTGTTTCTAAATTGTGATTACTTGTTTGGTGATGGTCTATGTTCTGCATGTGTAACTGAGCTGAGGTGTTCTGTTTATATAATTCCTATTTGACATTGCCACTTGTTCTCTTTCCCCAGTAGGTCATGTACTGTTGTTCTCTGAAATGTATTGGTTTAATATTTTCAGTGTTGCCTTTTGAATGGTAGAGTATGGTGCTTTGTGAGTCCTGGTAGTGCTGTTAGGATACGGCGGGTTTGCTATGGGTTCTAAATGGGCAGTGTTTGTAGTAGTTCCTAATGTGTCTGGCAGTTGGCACTGGATTATAGTAATGTAGAAATCTTTTAGTCTTTCTTTATCCATACACTCTTTAAGAGGCACGTTTACTAAAAGTTAGTATATGGTAACATTATGCAAATATTTATGCAAATGAGGCCCCTTATGCAAATGAGGCCCCGCACCCCCCTTGGGCCGCCACTGCTGGGGGCCCACAATTTTTGTTGGCGTAGGGCCTCACTCAAGGTAAATCCGGCCCTGAGGATGATACAGTATCTGATTAGAGAGAGAATATCACAAGACCAGTTCCAAAATACGGAAGAACATAAGATAAGCCATATTGGGTCAGACCAAGGTCCATCAAGGCCAGTATCCTGTTTCCATCAATGACCAATCTAGATCATAAGTACCTAGCAGTTTTCCCAAAAGACACAGGTTCCACAGTGCTTGTATTGGGTCAAGCAGTGATATCCTGGGTCCCTTTTAATAATGGTTTATGGATCTTTCTCCAGGAACTTGTCCAAACCTTTTTTAAACCTAGCTACACTAACAGCTTTTATTACATCTTCCGGTAACAAATTCTAGAGTTTGATTACATGTTGAGTGAAAAAATATTTTCTCTTCTTAGTCTTAAATAGGTTACCCTGTAGCTTCATTGCATGTCCCCTAGTCTTTCTATATTCTGATGACATAAACAACACTGGTCAACAAATTTTTACAAAAGTCATGTTACTGAAATAAAAATAGTCCTTTTTTATCAATTTTTATATGCTGAACACGAATATGACAGTGAAATTGCAAAGTTGGCTCTAGTTTTTTTGTAATCTACAAGAATTAATGTTTACATCACAAAATGCATGTCATTAGTAACTATAATAGGCCTTCGGTTAATACCTGTAAAAAACAAAGTCATAGACTACTTCTTAGATTTTTTCGCCTGTCTCTGGTACAGCTGTTCCAGAGCTTCTCTGGGGAGTGTCCAACAGTAGTCAGCCAGCATTGTAGTGGACCATTTTCCCTGGTATCTTTGCTCCATCGTTGCGATATCCTGGTGAAAGATTTCGCCCTGTTCATCACTAACCATACCACAGTTGTCAGGAAAGAAATCGAGATGAGAATCAAGGAAATCGATCTTTAGAGACATATTGCAGCCAAGTTTCTGATACTGCATTAGCATGTCTTCTACTAGTTCCTTGTAGTTTTCTGCCCTAACATTCCCGAGAAAGTTTGTTGACACTAGGTGAAAAGCATTCCATGCTTGTTTCGCATCACCCTGCAGCAAGTTGTTGAATCGGTCATCTTTGAAGAGCTCTCGAATCTGAGGACCCACAAAAACTCCCTCTTTAATCTTTGCTTCGCTGAGTCGAGGGAATTTTTCATGCAGGTATCGGAAAGCTGGCGAAGTGCGGTCCATGGCTTTCATGAAGTTTTTCATCAAACCTAGTTTGATGTGAATATTTATTTATTTATTTAATTTTCTTATATACCGCAATATTTGTCATCAGTGCGGTTTACATTGAAACAATACAACAATTGGTCAGATATAACAGACCTATTACAAGTAACAGGAAAATTAACATGGAAGTAAACAGGGAAATCATTTATATTTCTAGAAAATACATGTTGGAGATATATAAATCTATACAGTTAGTTAGGGTAGGTATGAGGTTAAAAGGATGGGGGAGGGGAAGGGGTGTTTAGGTGTTTGAAGTGTGTGATGAAAAGGTGGTGTTTAAGGGCTTTTTTGAATTGTTTGATGTCTTTAATTGCTCTGATATTGGAAGGGAGTTTGTTCCAACATCTAGGAGCATAATTCGAAAAAGCCCTATTGATGGATGATTGATTAGCTTTTAAGGAAACTTTTGGTATAAGTAGTGTGTCAACAGCTGGAGATCTTCTGGACCTGTTATTTGTTGTGTGTATGATGAGATCAGAGATGGAATCTGGAGAAATATTATTGAAGGCCCTAAAGGTGGTAAGGATGGCCTTATATTGGATTCTACAGTTTATTGGTAACCAATGAAGCTTCTCTAGAATGGGGGAAATATGCTCACACTTTGATGATCCGCAGAGGACACGAGCAGCTGCGTTCATGGCTAATTGTAGAGGATTAATAGTTATATTTGGTAAGCCATGGAGTATTATGTTAGCATAATCAAAGTGCGGGGTGACTAGAGCTTGAAAGATGGTGTGGAAGTCATCAGACTTCATCATAGGTCTCAGATGACGAAGGGTTTTTATCTTGAAGTAAACAACCTTTACGGTGCGTTTTATATGTTCCTTAAAGTCTAACCTTTGATCCAGAATTACTCCTAGATATCGAATATTTGATTTGACTGGGAGATCAGCATCTCTGACTTTTAGAATTGATGGAGGGGAGAAAGATTTATTCCTTGTGATTATTAGAACCTCTGTTTTTTTAAAGTTAATACGGAGGTTTTGAGAGAGAAGCCAATCAGTTATTGAATTAAAACAGTTGATTAGCACTGTATAGTTTGGGTATGATACAGATATTGGTGAGAATAATAGCACATCATCCACATACATAAGGCAGGATATACCAAAAGAGCGTGCGATGTCACAGATTGGCTGCATATAGATGTTGAACAGCAGCGCAGACAAGGAAGAGCCTTGTGGTACACCTTGTTTCTGCTGAAAGGGATTTGAAGTAGCATTACCAATACAAACTTGTTGTAATCTACCTTCCAGGTAGGATTTGCACCAGTCCCAAGCACATGAAGTCGCTTTAGTAGTTGTATGTGATCCACAGAATCGAACGCAGCAGCTATATCAAGAAATATTAGAGCAAAGCCATTTTTCAGATTGTCAATGCCATTGATAAGTGTATTGATTAATGTTGTTAGGAGAGTTTCTACACCGTGGCTTCCCTGAATCCATGTTGACATGGATCTAAAGGGGAAAATGAGTCTATATGCTGTTGTATCTGCCTGAGAGTTAATTTCTCAAGAATTTTGGCTAGAAATGGGATACTAGAGATTGGACGGTATGAGTCCTCCTTCTTTGGGTCAAGCTGGTTGTTTTTCAGCAGTGGTCGGATGGATGTATGTTTGAGAGCATCTGGGAAGACACCAGATTCAAATGACAGCTTCGCTATGTTAGCTATAAAAGGGCTGAGTTCTGTGCGCATAGATCTTATCCAGTGTGCGGGGCATGGGTCAGATGGTGAAGTAGTCGTGTTGATGGAGGTAATAACTTCATTTATGGTTTTTACAAAGGGTGGTGAGAGGTTGGTGATTGAAAACTGCGGAAGGGAAGTTTGGACAAGTTCATGTAATGATGTAGTATTTGTTTTTATTGATTTGGATTGGATGTAGTTCGCATAGGCTTGGGGCTGAATCCCTTCTTGTTGTGGCGGAGATGGTTGATTGATAAAGGACTTTACTAGATTAAATAAGTCTCTTGGTTTATTCAGAGAGCGGCTGAGGATATCAGCATGGTATTCTTTTCTCTTAGCCCAAATTGATTCACGATGTTGTTTAAGATGTTCTAAGTAGGTGGTTTGGTCAGAGGAATTACGTGTATTTCTCCATTTTCTCTCAAGCTTTCTGAGGTGGAGGAGAGAGGTACGTAGTTCATGTGAGAACCATGGGGCAGATTGTTTTTTAGTAACTCGGTTGTCAGATGTTGACTTTTTGATCAAGGCTGGGAGTTGCGAGTATGAGGAGAGGGTATTGTTCCAGTTATTTACAATATCATTGAGATTATCTGATAGTTTGGCAAGCTTTGGGAGAGCATGGTTTTTGAAGTCATCACTGTCTAGTTGCTTGAATCTTGTAGATCTTTTGCATCCAGTTGAGTTTAGACAGTAGTCTGTGGATTGATATGCTGGTATCTGAAAAGTTATTAGGTTATGGTCAGACCATGGGACAGGGGTAATAGAGAGATCAATTTTTTTCATCATAATCATGTCATGTTGAGGGATAAAGATTAGGTCCAAGAGATTCCCACTTTGATGGGTGGGATTAGCCACTACTTGTTTGTAGTTGAGGTCAGACATTGCTTCTAAGAAAGACTTGGCTAGGGTAGGTTGAGTAGAAGCCAGATTAAAGTCGCCTAATAACCAGTTTGGTTTGGAGGGGTCTTCTGGGTTACAGGCTAGGTCAATGATGTCTGAAAGTTCATCAGAGACAGCATTTGGTGCTCTGTAGATGAGGTTAATGGAGTTGGATTTGTTGGTAATAGTTAGTGTGTTTAAGTGTTGTGTAGGTGTTGAATAGGTGGTAGCAGGATCTTGTGAGCCTCAACCAGAGCTGGGTGCTGGATATTCTTCTTTCCAACTGTTACATTTTGTCTGCGATTCTATTCCTTCTGCAAGTAGTGCCAATCCCTTGCTCGGCTATCCCACTCACATAAAAAACACATGTATTTTATATATCCCTGCTGCAGTCCCATTAAAAGGGCAACTACCTTCAAGTCACCACCGAGGTGCCAGCTGTACTTGCTATAGTTAATGGAAGTCAGTAGATGCTTTAATTTATCATATGTCTCTTTCATGTGGACGGCATGTGCTACTGGAATAGATGGAAGATGGTTACCATTGTTCAAAAGCATAGCCTTCAGACTCAGTTTTGTAGAGTCTATAAATAGTCTCCAGTCTTGTGGGTCATGAGTGATTTTTAAGGCATTCATGAGGCTTTCAATATCGGAACAGAATACCAGATTACTTTCCTTTCTGAAGAAAGGCTCCAACTGCTGGTGGCGCTTTCGATATGAAGTAATGTTGACATCTTCTAGAAAATTCCATTGTTGGAGTCTTGATCCTAGCAATTCTGCCTTGTTCTTGGATAAGTCCAAATCACGAGCCAGGTCATTTAGTTCTTCCTGTGTTGTTCTGTATGGAGTTGATATGCATCCCAGTGAAAATCTGGATCACTGCATGCTGACGGACCAGGAAAAGAATAGGTCGGCTCACCCTTGTCCTCATTAAATGAATCAAGAGAATATTCTGATGGAGGTTCTGGAATAGGAAGTCCCTCACCACGTGGAACTGGTCTCAATGCAGAGGGAATGTTTGGGTAGACTATGCTCGACTTCTTTTGCTTCGTTATTATGCTGGAAAGAGGAGGAACCAAGCAGAAGTAACAGTCATTTATGTGGTTGCTTGGCTCTTTCCACACCATGTGGACTGCAAACGGCATTGATGGTCTTTTGCAATTCAACCACTGTGAAAGCTGTCTTGTACATGTAGCGCAGCATTTATGCAGGGCCCAAGGCTTGTCTTGGTCACCAATCTTGCATCCGAAGTAAAGATGATATGCCTTCTTCAGTTGAGAAGTGATACTTTTCTTCTGGTTGGTAAATGTCACTTCCCCACAAATGTAGCAGAAATTGTCAACGGTATTAACACACTTTTGTGGCATTACTGTTCTGTATTGTACCTAAATGGATAAAATTATATGATTAATAAAAGTTACATATAACTAGCTTAAACTGTCTCGCACACAGTCTGGAATATTTTAAATGCTTAACCTTTCCGACTGCGTATAGTACACTGCTGACATCAGATGGCTTCAGCAGTCGTCTGGCAGTAGTATTGCATTGCATCAGAAAATAATGTAATGAACTCTGGATGATGTGTGCATGCTGGTATTATGCAATGTGATGCAATATTACATCATTCAAGGCTTATTTGATATGTTGTTGATGTCCTACTGGATAAATGTACACGGTGAAACGTCAAAAATGAACTATATGCAATATCTTCAAAACGAGAGCCAATAAAAAATTTTTAATGTTATATTCGTGTTCAACTCACCAAGATGCTACAGATTAGGGCCTTTTTTTTTTTTTTACCATTTCACATTACATAGAAGAAACAAAATAGAACATGACAATATCAAAGAAACTAACATAAAAGAAATCAAATATACAAAGCACCACATTCAACAGTTTACCAAGACCACTTCCAGGAGGAACTATTAAAGAAAAAAACAATCATAAACCTAATAACAGCCCTATAGGTCCACAGGCCTTTTAAAGTCAGTAACGATTTCAATGTTGACCAGTCGATCTGCGTTTACCCGTTCCATTCCATTCATTAATTTATAGACCTCTATCATATTTCCCCTCAGCCATATCTTTTCCAGGTTGAAGAGCCCTAACTTTTTTAGCCTCTCTTCATAGGTGTATCCTTCCATCCCCTTTACCATTTTGGTGGCTCTTCTCTGTACCTTTTCTAATAACGCTATATCTCTTGCACCAGATCTTGTGTTCCACTAAGGACTAGGTCCAAAATGGCTTCCCCTCTGGTCGGTTCATGAACCAGCTGCTCCAAGAAGCAGTCATTTATTTCATCTAGAAACCTTATCTCCCTAGCATGTCCTGCTATGAGACTGACCCAGTCAATACCGGGGTAATTGAAATCACCCATTATTATTACTGAGCTGTAACATTTGTTAGTTTCCCTGATTTCTTTGAGCATTTCATCATCCATTTGTTCATTCTTGACAGTCGGTCGATAATACACCCCCACTGTCATCACCTTCCCATTTTTACATGGAATTTCATTCCATAGAGACTCTACAGTAAATTTTATTTCCTGCAAAACTTTAATCCTTTGTGACTCAATGCCCTCTCTAACATAGAGCACAACCCCTCCACCAATTTGATCAGCTCTATCATTACAAAATAGTTTGCACCCAGGTATCACAGTGTTCCACTGGTTGTCCTCCTTCCATCTTGTCTCTGAGATACCAATCATATCTAACCTCTCATTTAGTGCTATATATTCTAACTCTCCCATCTTATTTTTTAGACTTCTAGCATTTACATTCAAGCATTTTAGAGACTGTATTTTATTCATATTAATCTATCAGTAGGCAGGGGTAATTAGGAATCTTTAAGCTCTGTCTGCTCCATACTCCAGGACATTTGGGCTACTTTTGTATTTATTGGAATCTCTCTGCTGATATGCCCTAACTTCATTCTTTTGGTAGTATCCTTCAAGGATACATTCTTCCGAACCATGTGCTCTTGGGTGACTGTCGACTTTCCCCTATTATCTAGTTTAAAAGCTGCTCTTTCTCCTTTTTAAAGGTTAATGCCAGCAGCCTGGTTTCATCTCGGTTAAGGTGAAGCCCATCTCTTCGGAAGAGCCCCGCCTTTCCGCAAAATTTTCCTGAGTTTCTAATAAATCCAAAACCCTCATCCTTGCACCATCGTCTCCTCTACGCATTGAGACTCTGGAGCTCTCCCTGCCTTTTTTGTCCTGCGCATGGAACGGGAAGCATTTCAGAGAATGCTACTTTGGAAGTTCTGGATTTCAACTTCCAACCTAAAAGCCTAAATTTAGCCTCCAGAACCTCCCTACCACAATTTCCTATGTCAATAGTACTGACATGTACCAAGACAGCAGACTCCTCCATTATCTAAGATCTTGTCTAGGTGGCGTGTGAGGTCCACTACCTTTGCACCCGGCAGGCATGTTACCAGGCGATCCTCACTTCCACCAGCCACCCAGCTATCTACATGCCTAATGATCGAATCACCAACTATAACAGCTGTCCAAACCCTTTCCTTGTGGGCAAATGGCCTTGGAGAAACCTCCTCAGTGCGAGAGGGTTTTACATCACATGGAGGACAGGTCCTAGCTACTGGATCACTCCCTGCCACACCAAGGTGATGCTCTCCTGCCACATGACCTCTCTCCTCCATGGAAACAGGGATGCTGCCAGACTGGAGGTGGTATTTCAGGACTATATCCCTGTAGGTCTCATTTATGTACATCTCTGTCTTCCTTTTGTCCTCCAAGTCTGCTACTCTAGCCTCCAGAGATCGGACTCATTCCCTGAGAGCAAAGAGCTCCTTGCACCTAGTGCACACGTAAGAACCCTCACCAACTGGGAGAAAATCACACATGTGACACTCAATGCAAAAGACTGGAAAGCCCCCATCTCACTGCTGGATTGCTGTCTGCATCTTAGATTTAAGGTTGTGTTTAGATATTTAAGTTCTTTAGTTACTAAGGGTAGCTGGGGGATACTTATACTAATAAAACTATACCTAATACTTTTAATGTACTTTGTTCACCTGAAGCTTAATTAATCTCAGATCCTTAATGTATGCCTGATGAGGATAAACAGCTGCACCTGAGAGTGAATATGGCACCTCCTTTCCTTTAAGAGGTATAAGCACCTATAAAGCTACGATTATCCCAGGGGTGGATGGGTGTTGGGGAGGGAGGAAGGGAAAGAAGACTTATTAAAAGCTGGCTGCTACACAGTACCCTGTCCTGTGCTTCTAAGTAATCTGTGACCAATTTCCAGGGGGAGTCCCACAGCCCTTGCTTGGATAGAGGGAGTCTTGGGGTCTAAATTTAACCAGAAAGCTCTCTTCTGTGTTTTAAATTTAAACTGAAAGCTCTTTGCTTCTTCTAGGCCCTGACTGATTTAACAAATACCCTGGGTTCACAGATTAATCAGCTTAATCTAAAGAATTCCTTTTCCCCCCAAGATTTAGAAAAATTCCCAGTAGTAAGAACTTACAATTGCAGATCTCTCTTTAGAAGTAGCAGTCCCCTTTTGTAGAAGTTGATATAGATGTCAGCTTAGACTGCATTACTGAAATTAAAGACAAGATGCCCATCGAGGAACTTAAAGTCAAAAAATGCCTGGTGATGACAGACACTATCTGGACATAGTAAAAGATGTAGAGGAAAAAATACCAAAAATCATCTGCAAGATTCTCCAGTAGATATGGGTCTGGAATACTCAAGATATCACAGCATAATAGAAAAACTGGTATTATTGCCAAGACTTTTAAGAAAGGTAATTCTGAGAAATGTAATAACTGGAGAGGAATTAAATTATTGTTTATCAGTAACTAGATCCTCAGTAGGGTTATCCTCAGAAGAACTCAGCCATAGTCAACAATGTTATCCATAAGGAACAAATTGATGTCATGTGACAGAAACGCTACATTGCTCACATCCTTCAGACACATACTTAGCAAGCAGCTGAATGAAAAAGCATAATTTTCATCAGTTTCATAGACTGTGAAAATCTTTTTCTCTCCTTTAATTTGGAATCAAAATCCTTCCTTCATATAGAATCCCCTAGAAAGTGGCAACACTGAGAAGCTGAGAAGGATAGGGAGAAAACAAATGAAATGCCCAACAAGCATCAGAAAGAAGGGCTGAAACTATGTGGGGTGGGTAGAGAACGGCCAGTATATACCAGCTGGCAGCAGGAAAATGGCCAGAATCACACCTCGGCCCAAAGAGATGAGCCATTGAGCACAGGCTGACAAGTGAAGAAGATACCGGAAGCTAAGGAAAGTGTAAAGAGAAAAGATGTAAGAAGGAAAGCCAGGGTTAGAGAACAAGGAAAAGGGAGCAGGGAGAAGAAGGTGGAAGTGGAAGTGGTCTATAATGAGTGAAGATATTGTGGGTGGGAGAGAAGAGATGGTAGAGAGAAAGACAATGAAGTGGAAGAATGTGGGTAATGGAAATAAAGAAGAAAAACAGAAAAAAATGTAAAAGAGAAAAGGGCTTCATTATGTTATCGCACTAGGCCCTTCTCTAGACTAAAGATGTTCGTGAGTGTTTCTTATCAGGAAGACTTAATTTTGGAGTTACAAAGCAGCAATTTGTTATGCTGTTCCTAGATTTATTTCTTCTTTAATTGACTTTGTTCTGTTTACCCACAAATGGGAGTTTCACACAATTCAAAGATTCTGAAGTGGCAACCCAACACACCCAGTACCGCCAGATTCCAGCTTTCCATGGTAACTCCAAGTAGATTATCATAAAGTATCATAAGGAAAGGAATGGGAAATAAAACAAAGGATATTATAATGCCTCTGTATCGTTCAAGGTACGACCGCACCTTGAATATTGTGTGCAATTCTGGTCACCGTATCTTAAAAAGGATATAGTGTTATTAGAAAAAGTACAGAGAAGAGCCACCAAAATGGTAAAGGGGATGAAAGGTTACTCCTATGAAGAGAGGCTACAAAGGTTAGGGCTCTTCAACCTGGAAAAGAGACGGCTGAGGGGAGATATGATAGAGGTCTATAAATTAATGAATGGAGTGGAACGGGTAAACGTAGATCGATTGTTTACGCTATCAGAATATAGAAAGACTAGGGGACATGTAATGATACTACAGGGTAAACTATTTAAGACAAATAAGAGAAAATATTTTTTCACTCAACGTGTAATCAAACTCTGGAATTTGTTACCGGAGTATGTAGTAAGAGCTGTTAGTGTAGCTGGGTTTAAAAAAGGTTTGGACAAGTTCCTGGAGGAAAGGTCCATAAATCATTATTAAAAAGGGACCCAGGATATCAATGCTTGACCCAATACAAGCATTGTGGAACCTGTGTCTTTTGGGGATACTGCTAGGTACGTATTTCCTAGATTGGCCACTGTTGGAAACAGGATACTGGGCTTGATGGACCTTGGTCTGACCCAGTATGGCATATCTTATGATTAAACTACCTCCTCCTTGTCTAAATAGGCAATTCTAATCCTTCCCATAGTATCTCTTCAATGACTTTAAAAGACCCCAATCCTGTTGTCTTAAAAGCTCTTAAATAAATATTCACAAGATTTCGTTTCAGTTTTTGGGAATAGGTAGACAAAATATTTTTTCCCTCTAGCATTCCTGCCCACATAATATTCATGGCTGTAGTAATTGCTGCAATAGTTATTAAGAATCCTCCATGAGTGCAATCTGCCAAACCCCTAGGCAGAGTGAGGAATCTTTATCTTTATCTTTATTTCTACATTTTACATACTGTTCTTGTCAGGACATTAGAGCGGTTTACAATAAAAAGATCTACACCACTAAACTAAGGAAAAAGAACGCCATAAAAATAATAAGAAAGAGGGAGAGACAGCAGTAAAATCAAACAATAAATAAACAAAACACAAACAGAAAATACTCAGGGAGGGGTGTCATAGGGGAGGTCAAAGGCCCGTTGAAACAAGTGAGTTTTTAGCAATTCCTTAAACTTAAGGTATGAAGTTTCCAGACGGAGGGAAGGTGGTAGAGCGTTCCAGAGCGAGGGGCTGAGAAAAAAGAAGGCCGAACGATGAGTCTGTTCTAGATGTGCCTGAGAAGGGGAGGGTAGGGACAAGCGATTAGCATGCAATGAGCGAAGTTGGCGGTATGGTGTATGAAGAGAGATAAGATCAACTAAGTAAAGAGGATTTGATGTGTAAATGGCCCTATGTGTCAGAATGAGAAATTTGTATTGAAATCTGAAACAAAGAGGCAACCAATGGAGGCGAAGGAGGAGGGCAGTTACATGATCAAACCGTCGAGCGATTGTGATAAGACGAGCTGCAGTGTTTTGTAAGAGCTGTAAACGCTGAAGCTGATAAGCTGGTAGATTGGTGAGGAACACATTACAGTAGTCAAGTCTACTAGTGACCAGGGCCAGAACTAGAGTGATCAGTGAACTGGAGGGGAGAAGGGAGCGGACAGCCCTGATTTGACGCAGAGCTGCAAAGGAATGGTGAGTAAGGGTGGATATATGGCTATTAAAGGAGAGAGAAGAATCCAAGATTACCCCCAAGTATCGGAAAGAGGAGATGAGGGGGATAGGAGCGAGGTCAATCTGAGATTAAATGGTTGGGCACGGGCCACTTAAGGAGACCCACATAGCTGTGGATTTGGAAGGGTTCAAATGAAGGTAATTCAGAGAGAGCCAGGAGGCAACATGAGAGAGGCAACAGTCAAGCTGTGAGATGTTCAAGTTGACCGGTGAAGTGTGAAAAAGGAGGACAATGTCATCCGCATAAAAGTAAGAGGAGACTGGATACTGTTGAATCAGGAGAGGCAGGGGAGAGAGGAAAATATTAAATAGCAAAGGAGAGATGACAGAGCCCTGGGGCACACCACAGGCAAGAGGGAGAGAAGAAGAGAACTGATTGTTAGAATGGACAGTAAAAGAGCAAGCTGTGAGAAAAGAGTGGAACCACTGCCATACTGTACTGCGCAACCCAATATCGTAGAGGCGAGAAAGAAGAGTCTGGTGGTCAATCAAATTGAATGCTGCGGAAAGGTCAAGAGAAACAATGAAGGTAACGTCTCCTCGGTCGTGGGCGACATGGATTTCATTCAAGAGGGCCAGAAGGACAGTTTCTCTACTATGCCCTGGCTGGAATCCTGCTTGCTGAGGATGAAGGGCATTGGTGGTTTCTATGTGTGAGTTTAGCTGCGAGAATGCAAAACATTCCAATAACTTGGCCAGAAAAGTGAGGTTTGAAACAAGATGCCAATGAGATAGCACAGAGGGATCAAGGGAAAGTTGTTTCAAGGATAGACCATGGCAGATTTCCATAGGGAAGGGAAGTGGCCAGAAGATAAACTAGTATTAATAATAGAGACCATGATGGGCATTAATTGTAAGGAAGGCTTGGCCAAGCCAGTGGAATAAATGGTTTGACTATGGGATCAGTCTGCTTTGTCTTGGATAAGGTTCTGTAGTTTGAAACAGTTTGCCATTGCCATGGTGACCATAATTCCTTCTTATTGTGGAGTAACATGCCCACTCTAAACTCCCCAACCCAAAACTCCTGGCTGGCTGTGAACCAGGAACAGATCACACTAGTCATAGCATGTTACAATTTGCAATAACAGGCTTTGCCCTTTTCTTGGGTCTTGAACTGTTTAGATATTGACATGTTTCACAGCAGAGGAACAAATTTCACACTTCCAAGACCTGGGTCCAATTGTACAGAAACTCAGGCCATTATCTGATGCTTATTGGTTTACGTATAGAATGTGTGCAAGGATGGCCAAGTTGGCGCATCGTTGTTGAACTGGGACTTTAACTTTCACTTTAAAATAGTGGGTCTCAACCCATAACTCACTGAGCCTCTGCAGTGAATCTGATTCTGTGGCACTATCCAGATAGTGCCATTGAATATTGTCATAGAACGGACAAAAGATACCCGATTAAAACCAGAACAATCTCGGAGAAGATCAGGGGTGAGCCCAGTCACTCTCCGGACTGCAGCGATACTCAGCCGCTTACTAGATAACTAAACCAGTTAAAATTAGGAGAGGTCAATGGCTGTCCTAAAACAGGTTTTCACTATTGAGTTAGCACAGCCCTGCTTGGTGACAGCAGATGTTCAGTGCCAGATGCCAGATAAAGTTCTGGTGCTGAATATTTGGTTTAGATAAATCGGTGGTGGATAGGTGCTTTAAACGTTCCTAGCTGCCGCTGAATATTGGACCCTGAATATTGACTCTGAACATCCCCCACCTGATACTGTTTTAGAAATTTAAAAATGTGTTTCAACTGCCTTCCCTAATTAATGTTAGCCACTGGAATGAATATAGCCTCCATACACTTAGATGATCTCTCTGGCTCCTGGTGGTGATGGTGTAGAAAGAAGGATACAGATGGCAGATTGCATGGTCAAAGGTTTGCATGTATATTAATGAACTCTAATAAGTTGCCTATACCTGATCGCATGCAATTTCTTTTGCTTTCTCTAGCACAAAATGGAGGTAATTTTATAATGCCATTGCTGCATGTCTGTGGCCACACACATGTGTAAAATAGCCTCTTATAAAATGCGGATCAGCATAAATATACGTGTTTTGGCATGATGGTGCTAGTAGGCAGGCAAATCATGGGCAGAGTGCACAAGTATGAACATAGATTTTAAAAAACACAAATTTGCACATACATTTGAAACATATAGGCGCAGACATTTACACCAGATCCAGAGCTGGTGTTCACATCTGCAATGAAAGCATGTGTTATGCCACATAAAAGCTAATTTTAGATAGGAGGTAGAGAGGGGAATTAAGATGTTTGGGTCAGAATGTGGAAGAAAACCACCATATATTACAAAGACTCTGCCAAATGAAAACTCTCTTATAAAATACATGTAAGGACATTCAGGACAAGCACGTTGAGGTATCCCCATCTGTGCATTGGTACAGCTTTTTAAAATGACTGCTCCTGATATCCAAGCACAGCAGCTCAAGTCCTTCACCCTTCTCCCAACATCACCCCCACCCAAATTTCCCTGAGCATCTGATGCCCTCCTGACACCCCCTAACATCCAATCTCTCTGACAACTGACCCACCCTCAGCATTTGATCCCAACCCATTGGATATCGCATCATCAAGCTCCCTGTGACTCCCTCCCCCCCCCCCCCATGGCATCAAGAAACCTCCTCTTTATTTGGCAGCCTGATCCCTAGTGGTAGTCACATGAAATTACTGCTAGGGGGCAGAGGTGCTGTTTTGAAACCTGGGGCAACATGAATAGAAGCAACTGGGGATCATTCCTGCTTCCACTAGACACCAGAAACCCCAGTAAGAGCCAGGGTTGGGATTGGAGGTAGGGAGTGTCAGGGGGCATGGAGGAGGCTCTTGATACTTTGTAGATTCAGGGAGAACCTGATGTCAGGGAGCTCAAGTGGGGGAGATTGGGTGCTGTGAGGGCCGTCTGCTGGAGAGTGGTAGGTTGGGGGCTCAGTTATCAGTGGTAGCAAGGGGATCTGATGCTAGGCGGATATCAGGTGGAAGAGCAATGTTAGGTAGTGATGGTGGGGGCTGACCTCAACTTTTATACCTGCCACTTCAAGCAACCACTTACTGTATTTGGCCTGGGGGCAGCTGTAAATGCCAACATCTAGATTTTTGTATACCGATGTGGATTCTACTTGTAAATTGGGGAATACCTGTCAATATTGTAGGCACACCCAAACCACTTCCTCTTCATGTCCTAAGTACACCTCCTTGCTATCTAGATGTGCTTCAGTTCTCTATGTGTAAACAATGGCTCTGATGCCAAATACTGAAGACTTTGAGGTGCTTGTGGAAGCGATGTAGTCTGGTAACATCAGAATGAACTCCCCTGAAAATCTGAGAGAATAATCAGCAGGAATGTAACTGTCGGTTCTGGGAAACCTTCAAATGGTATTTAGGGGTGATTTACAGCAAACTGAGGTCGGGGAAGTCTTGGGTTATTCCGAGAAGGATGAGCTGCAGCTATTATCATGGTTGCTTCAGCCCCACTACCCTCTCCGATTTTGTTTCAGTTGCAATCCAAATCAAATCCTCCAGATAATCTATCTCTAGGAGAGATTTAGTTGGTGGTTCCTCAGATGTAGAACTTACTTTTTGGCCTTATTTCCCAACTATGTCAATTTTCTCCTGTAACTTCAGCCGGAATGTCTGAAAATGAAGAGATTCTCAAGAATCAGGAGAAGAGAGAAAGATTATATTTCACATATTTCCCTCAATTTGCTATGATTGAACCAATAGGTTTTTTAAAAAAATTTATTTATCCAATTTGCTAGACTACCTTTAAAACCAATACGAGCCATTCAGGCAGTTTACAATCATGAAATGATGCTAGAATAAAGGAATAAAAGGGTAAAAGAAGTGGAAGAAAAAGGAGTTTGTGCCCTCTCTTTCTAGACCAAAAAAGAATTTTCTGATAAAAGAAATAATTATGAAGGGTTCAACATTCAAAGGATTTATGGTCCTGAGAGATATGGACCTGATATTCAGCGATGGCCACTAGGGCGATTGTAGCAGTGCAATATCTCTGTTCCCTAAGGTGCTCTGCAAAGGCTGGTTGAAAAAGCCAGTCCATTGGGCCTTAAACTTGGGATAAGAGGATTCTTGACATATGTGCAAATGAAGTGCATGCCATAGAGAGGGACTTGAGAAAGCAGAATGATGAGAAATCTCTAAATGCGTATGAGAAGGAGGAGAATAGCAAGTAAAAGAACTTGTGATGAATGAAGGGCACAAGAAGGCCAGTAAAGAGAAACAAAGGAAGCTAATGCATGGGACTGATTCAGGTAATAAGCACAGTGAATCAAAGAACGTTGAATTTTAAATAAGCTGTGACAGAGAGCCAGTGAAAAGAAATCTGAAAGAGGAGTGACATGGTCTGATCAGTGAACCCCTTTGAGAAGTTTGATAGTCATGGATTGTACTAATTGAAGACGCTTAATAGTGACTTGTGGATATGTTAAGGCAGGGTTTGGCAAAAGCACCAGGTCACCATGGTGCCTAGAAACTGCATCCTGGTGCCCAGCATTTCATGACCCTGAAAAGTGGTTTTTTTTATGCAAGCTGAGCAACTTACTCCTCCGCTGGTCCAGAATTCTTGATGCACCAACCCAACCATGTCCCAACACTGCCGGTTCAGCAATCAAGGCCAGCTTCAGGGCCTTCTGGCTAGTCCGGGGCCATCTCCTTTCTTGGTCCGACCCCATTAAAGGGTTTTCACTCTCAGGGTGGCTGACCCAGCTGAAGTGGGATCTGCTGATGCTGCACAGACACACGCAAATATTTAGTCACGACCGCGTTTAGCATAATTCTGCTCCTCCAAGGCCAACCAAGGCACAACATAAAAGCCTTGTTGCTGACCCAACATCACCTGTTGCAGTCACCCCTCCCCACCCCATGGTGCATTGCACAGTGCTGCAATTCACAGGTAAAAAGAAAATCTATTACTGTGGCCCCCGCCAAACAGCATGGCCTACCCGAAGCCCCACAGTTTCCTCTTGTTGCCAAAATGTGCATTAAAAAAAATCACCGCCACCTTACTCACCAGCAGCAGCCTTGGGAGTGGATCATCCAGGGCCTGACCACGGACCAGTCTTCTCCTCCCACCCCCCACCCCCTCTTTGATCTGCTGCGTTTTCAGCAGCCATCTGCCTTTTTTTAACTCCTATGTGATTGGGGGAAGCTATGAAAGACAGAGAGACACACTGGGTGGTGACTATGCAGAGCTATGAGAGAGAGAGATACAGAGAGAGAGACGCTGGGTGATGGCTTTGGAAGGCTATGAAAAAAAGAGAGAGAGACACTCAGGGCTATACCAAGGGCTATGCAAGTAGTGTGGCCGCACAAGGTGCAAGCACAGAAGGGGGCGCTGATATCATCACTGGGCTTCCAAGAAGCTCAAAAAGAGTTAGTTACTGGACACAGCTGGGTAGAAGAGGACACCAGATTTATTAGTCGCACAGGGCACATTTCTAGCTTGCACTGAGTGATGGGTTATGAGAGAGACACACTGATGGCTATGGGAGGGGGCTATGAGAGCAAGAGAGACACTGGGTGAAGGCTGTGGGGGGCTATTAGAAAGAGCGAGAGAGATACAGTGGTTAAAGGCTGTGGGGGGCTATGAGAGAGAGAGAGAGAGAGAAAGAGACTTGGGTGATGGCTGTGAGTGGGGGGGGGAGAGCTATAAAAAAAGAGAGCAAAATGGCAGGTGATGGCTGAGGGGGAGGTTATGACAGAGAGACACACTGATTGTTCTGGGAGGGGGCTATGAGAGCAAGACACTCAATGATGGCTATGGGGGGCTATGAGAGAGAGAGACTTGGTGATGGGGGGCTATGAGAAAGAGAGAGACTGGGTGATGGGGGGTCTATGAGAGGTTTTTTTTCTTTGCTTCATGTATTACCAGATTCAAACAAAGACCCTGCGTATCAATACAAATAGACCCCTCAAAGGAATAGATAATTTTTTTGTCGGAAATGCCAGCACAGTGTGTAGGAATCACGCCAAACACCGCTGTGGCTTTTCCTTTTTAATAAAGTGAAACTTTTCTAAAAGACAACAGCTTGAAAAATGCCCATGATTTTGATTCTTTGAACTGGCGCATCTTGGATCATGTGCCTCTGAACCCACGGGGAGGAGACCGGGTTCAAATTCTACAACGTTCTGAACAGAGATGGATTTTTTCACTCAACACGGTCCACCCGTTGGGTCTTAATATACAAATAGACTGGCATACGATTGAGTGATTTAAAGCACCATTAAAGCTTCAGCCTTTCTGAATGGCAGGGGGTTCCCTTACCAATGGCTCCTCCCTCAATCCATTTACAGATTGGCTCATGAGCTGCTGATGCCTCTGATTGGGGGCTGCTGATTGGTAGCTGTTGCTTACGTGATTGAAGAAAGGACTTTTAAATAGTTCCCTCTTGGACTGCTCACTTCATGGCTGATGATTTCCCGCGCATTGCCTAACCTGAAGCAGGGTGCCGTTGTTAGTTGCACCCGAAACGTGACACGTCGGAATTGGCGTATAGCGGAGAGTTTGGAGAGCAGCCTGTAAACGAGTCATTCACCAGCTAAGTAAAGCTGTAGTCTTTTAGAAAAGTTTCACTTTATTAAAAAGGAAAAGCCACAGCGGTGTTTGGTGTGATTCCTACACACTGTGCTGGCATTTCCGACAAAAAAATTATCTATTCCTTTAAGGGGTCTATTTGTATTGATACGCAGGGTCTTTGTTTGAATGTGCTATTACTGACTCTGTATATAGGATATTTTCTTGTGGCTTTTGGTTCATGTATTACCAGGCCATGCATTACCAGGGAGGTGTGGCCTAGTGGTTAGGATGTGGTACCTTAGGCCAGATGGCTGGAGGTTCAATTCCCACCTGGGGATGGCAATCTCAGGCTGGAGGGACTGTGGCTTCTAGTCCTATAGGCACGCCTTGGGCAAGCCACTTAACTCTCTGTTGCCATAGATACACATAGATTGTGAGCCCCTTTGGGGACAAGGGAATGTATCCAGTACCTGTTTGTAGTAAATGCATAATGCAAACTGCTTTCCTTGAAGGATAAGGTGGTATAGAAAAACTGGTTAAATAAATGATATGTAAAGCAAGACTGCCTCTGATGCCCATATAAGGGGTCACCAGTATGCTGCTAACAACCTACTCTTTGGTGTTGGTGGGAAGAGGGTTGCCATCTTCTGTTGGCACTGTGTTTAATGGCACATTAAGGGCCTGATTTTATTAAAGCTTTCTTTTCCTACACAAGTGGAAAAACAGTAAAACAGGCCCTTAAAAAGGAGCTGCAATATACATTTTGGGAGGTGAGGTGGGCACTGTGACAAGTTCTTGGCTGCTGGCTCCTAGATTCCAAGGAAGCTTGTCAAGGAAGTATTAAACTATCCAGATGGGAGTTTTTTCCCAATAACTTGGGCCTCTTAGCTAAGGTTACCAGGAATCTCTGAGCTTTGGGGATTGTCCCCAAATTTACATATTTAACAGGTTTTTATATGCTGCTTTATCATTTCAATCAAAGCAGTTTACATTGTAACTTAAACTTGGTAATGTACATTGATAACCTGGATTTTTCCTGAAGCAATGGAGGGTTAAGTAACTTGCACAAGGCCACAAGGAGTACTAGTGGGAATCAAACCCTGATCTTTGGGGTTCTAAGCTAGTGCTTTTAACTATTAGGCTACTCCTCCACTCCATAGAAAGCTCAAATTGGTTCTCTAGTGAAAAGCACTTGTTCCCGATTAGCAGAACTTCAGTGTACACAGGCAACTTCCCTTCCTTCTCTCTGTGCAGCATCAGACGGCAATCTTGGCGCAAAAATACCTAAGCTGCCTAGCACAGACTGCTTAAGCTGCTGAGCAGAGAGGTAAAATGAGCAATCCCTGCCTGTGGACATCACTATAGAGGCTGAGAGAGGCACCATTATTGAATCGGGGATGGCTGACTCCAAAGGACTGAGTGGCTTTTTATGAAGATGCTGTAGCTGACCCCAATCCTCTGATGACCTGAGTGCATGTTGGTTAAAAGTCGGGACTGTCAAGATGCCTAAAAGTGCAGCTGCCCAGCCTGGCTTCCTCTGCATGAGCTGATTGAATTTGGAGGTATGAAAACACAAGTTCTTCCTTTGCTATTGGTTGCCTGAGGGTGAGGCAGCTGAGGTGCTCAGGAGCAATGGTTGCTGTTAATGCTGGTATGGGCAGCCTGCCTCACAAGAGGACCTGAGGGAAAATCAGTCCACACCAGAGAAAGGTAACTCCCTTCTGACTGCCCTCCAGAG
The DNA here is from genome assembly GCA_033557465.1 of Ichthyophis bannanicus. NCBI lineage: Eukaryota > Metazoa > Chordata > Amphibia > Gymnophiona > Ichthyophiidae > Ichthyophis > Ichthyophis bannanicus. Next base: position 428,008,049 of record CM066036.1, read on the forward strand.
CAGAGGCTTTGGGGGAGGAGGGGTGGGGGAGCTACTGCTGCTGCTAACTTTCATTTTGTCTGTGTGTGTGTGAGAGAAGGCTGGGGGGAGGAGGGTGCGGACTCCTGTGTGTGTGTGTGAGAGGGCTGGGTGAGGTGTGAAGCAAGGCATGGTGGAGATTATGAGCAAGGGGAAGCAGGCCAATCCGGGGCAGGGTGGGGGGAGGGGATAGGAATTTTGTGAGCAAGAGAAACAAAGCAGGGGAAATGCCTGACTGAGGGGGACAGGGGAAACAAAGGAGTGATGCTGGACTAAAGGGAGGGGGCAAGGAAAGAAGATTCAGGTATAAAGGGGGGAAGGGAAACCAAAGAGAGATGCTGGAATGAGGAACAGGGTCAAGGGAAGCAGGGGGTAGATGCTGGAGACATCTTGGAGAGACTATGATGGAGCAGGATTAGCCAGCTGATTAGAGAAGGATGCAAATAGAGCTCTGGAGGTGGTGAAAGTGGGTAATCGGAGACTAAATGGTGGGGTGGGGTGGGGCGGGGCGGGGCGGGGGAGGGGGTAGGGGCTGAAAGCAGGGAGAGGATGACAGATACGGAAAGAACTGGGGCAGGTGAAGGGATGAAAGATTAAGTACAGTAGATGAGAGCTGGAGAAGGGAGTATGTACAGAGAGAGTGGAAATGTGGGGTTGGTGAAAGACAGAAGGGAATAAGAGAGAGAGAGGTGGATAATGGAGGGATTAGGGAGAGGGGAAGAGTGGGACGGGAAAGGCTAGGAAGAAGGTGAGGGAAGTAGATGAAAAACTGGTTGGTAGGTGAAAGGTACAAAGAGGGACAGGGAGGACTGAAGGTGAGAAAGTGAGGTGAAATTTGAGTGAATAGAGAAAGAAAAGGAGGAAAAAGCTAAAATGGAAAGATCAATATGCCAGAACCCCCCCCCCCCTCAAAAAAAAAATATTTTACATTTTTAACTGAAATATGTCAGCGCCGGGAATGTGCATCTCTGATGTCTTTGTATTTTGCTCGGACTGAGAGGAAATTTATTTCTGTTTCTTTTTTTCTAGTGTTGTACTGTATTGCACAACCTGACTTATTGAGGTTTTTAGTTTAGCTTTTGCATGGTTCTAAGTTGTGGTGCCTTGTTCTATATTTAGTGGGGGACTGTCAGTATTTTGTGTGTGTGACTGAGGTGAGTGATTCTGCTAGCGTGCAATTTCTGTGTAGGTATCTGTGGTAGTTCTGCTTGTTCTGTTTTCCCACTGTGAGATATACTGGTGTTTTTAGATTGCATTCTACATTTTCATAGTAGGATTGTGCTATTTGAGTCCTGGCAGTGTTATTATGGTGTATTTGCTATAGCAGTGGTTCCCAACTGTGGGATGGGACCCATAAAGTGTCGTGAGTGGATGGTGTCACAGATACAAGGCTGCTCCCCTCTTTCTGGGCCTCCACTGAGATCTATGTCCAATAGTCCTAGTCAGCATGAGCTCTGTGAGTCCTTGAATGCTCACAGACCCTGTTGCCCTCATCTTATGCGAGCTTACTGTGGGCACATAGGGAAATTAAGAAAGCGGAGATTGTTCTTTCTAGACTGATTTTCAAGAAAGTCAATCCTCTGGACCAGGATCTCCTTTTCCTTAATTTGTGCCAGTAACTGTTCATTCTGCCCCACACTTTGCTTTTCCAACTCCTCTACTCTCTCTCCCACTTGGTTTAAATGTTGAGAGTGGGCAGGAAACTCCAAGGTAACTGTCTGCACCTCAATTTTCAAAGCAGTTATCGAAGCAGTTAACGAGGACACCAGGCATTTTAGGGCTTCCCACAGCATCTGCATCGATACACAGGCAGGTTTATCCATCTCACTCGTGCCGATTCCAGAAGGATCCATCACTCGCTCAACATTTAATTCCACTGATGAGGAGGTCTGCATTGATTATTCCAATGGCCTGCTGCTCCCAGAACGCACTTTGGCACTCTGCGTGGCCGCATCAATGCCTCTGCCAAATTCACTTCTGGGGTGTGGGGGAACTGTTTTCTCCTGGGGGCTCAACAAAGCTCCCTTAGTGCTCCAGTCCAATACCGAAGGTCCCGAACCGGCCACAGCTTCTGCCAATTTCAGCAAGGAGAAACCCAGACACTCGTCCAATTTGGCCTGTTCCTTCACCAGATCCCTGACAGCATCAGGACCTCATCGCAGTTTTCCATTCCTCTTACCTGGCATCTTTCCATTCCTCTTACCAGGGAGAGGGTTGAAGAAGTAGAAGCGAACAAGCGCCATGCACCTCCAGGTAGGATGCCATCAACATATGGACAACATCTGAATTCAAGAAAGCATGGGACAAACATAGAAGATCTCTAAAGGAAAAAAGGGGACTGTACTAGTTGATATGGAAGGGTAGACTAGATAGGCCATGTGTCTTTTTCTGCTGTAATGTTTCTATGTTTTTGAGTTTTATTGAATCGCTTAACGAGGCCATCCATCTGTGGGTGATATACTAATGTTCGCAGTATTTTGACCTTCACCAAGGCACACACGTGCTTCATCACCTGGGATACAAAGGGTGTTCTTTCATCGGTGAGTATTTCCACCCATGAGAATACTTCCTAGAGAGCACTCACGAACATAGTAGTCTTCATATTCCTTACAGCAATGGCCTCTGGTATCACGTAGCATAGTCCAGTATGATTAAAATATACTTGTTGCCTTGGGTGGTTTACAAACATAGAAAGATAAAAACATAATGGCAGAAAAAGACCACATGGCCTATCTAGTCTACCCTTCCATATCAATTACAATAGTCCCCTTTTTACCTTTAGAGATCCTCTGTGTTTGTCCCATGCTTTTTTGAATTCAGATAGGACCCAATTCTGATTCGCAGCTTGTGGGGCTACACAGCTCTGCAAGCCATCCTGCCCCTATTCCCCCTCTGGCTCTCCCCATGCGGCTAGAGCAGCATATTGGGGAGAGCAGGCGGGAGGGGGCACGGTCTGGGCGGAGCGGGGTCTGGTCAAGGTGGCAGAATGTACAGGGCTGATTCAGGTCATGGCCCTGTACATCCTGCGGGGTCAGGGAGGATGTGCTGATTATTCCACCTCGAAGGTGGAATTGGACCAAGGACAGATCCCTGGGGCACACCATTGGAAGTCTCCTCCTCCTCAGACTGAATGCCTTTTACTTGTACCCTTTGTTGCCTCCAACTTAACCAATTTCTAATCCAATCAGTAACTTTAGGGTCCATCCCTAGGGTGCTTAGTTTGTTTATAAGTCGCCTGTGCGGAACGATGTCAAAAGCTTTATGAAATCTAAAGATACCACATTTAGGGCTCTCCCTTGGTCCAACTCCCTGGTCACCCAGTCAAAGAAATCAATCAGATTTGTCTGATTGGACCTGCCTCTGGTGAATCAATGCTGCCTCGGATCCTGAAATCCATTGAACTCCAGAAACGTCACTATTCTTTCTTTTAATAGCTTTTCCAATAATTTATTAACCACAGAGGTTAGACTAATCAGCCTGTAGTTCTCAATGTCATCCTTTCGTCCGCTTTTGTGTAAAGGGACCACATGTGCTGTTTCCATTCCTCCTGACTCCAAAGAGTCATTCTTGGATGTATCCCATCTGGGCCCATGGCTTTGTTTACTTTTAGTTTAGCTAGTTCCTCATGAACACAGTCTTCTGAAAATTGTTCGAGATCCCTGTCGCTTCTGTTTATGTTTGTGGTATTTTCTGAGGTCCTGCTCCTGGCCCTTCATCTGTGAACACAGAACAGAAATATTTGTTAAGCAATTCTGCTTTATCCTCATCAGTTTCTGCATATTCCTCCGCTGCACCCTTGAGTCTGACAATGCCACCTTTGCCCTTCCTCCTCTCACTAACATGTCTGAAAAATGTCTTATCCACACATTTTATTGCATTGGCTATTTTTTCTTCTTTTTGTACCTTTTTGCTTTCCTGAGTACTTTGCTAACTTCTTTAAGTTTTTCCAAATATAGATGCTTGTTTTCCACTCTCTGTGAGCTCTTGTATTTCAAGAAGGCCTCCCTCTTTTTCTTCACCTTTTCAGTTACTTCTTTTAAGAACCATAGGAGCCTCCTTTTCCTTTTACATTTATTTACCTTTCTAACAGAAGGGTTGGTTGCCCTTAAAATAACCCATTTCAGTTTTGCCAGCTGTTTTTCTACATCTCACTAACAACTCTTTGAGGTATTTTCCCATCTTGGCAAAGTTAGTTTTCCTGAAGTCAAAGACCCTCGCTTTTGAATGGATTTTATCAGCCCTAGTCCTAATACTAAACCATACCATCTGGTGATCACTGGACATGAGATTATTTCCCACTGTAATATCAGTAAGCACTAAGTCCAATATGGCCCCATCATGTGTGGATTCTGGTACCAGTTGCTTGAATAGTTCTCCCTATAGAGAATCCAGGATCTCCTTACTTCTAGATGACCCCGCCGCAGGGATGTGTCAATTCACATATGACATATTGAAATCACCTATCAGTAGCACTTCTCCTTTCATGGCAATACTGTGTATGTCTTTTATTAAATCTTCGTCCACTTGATCTGCAATGGAAATGGATTTCACTTTCCCTCTTTCTAGTTTAACCCACAGTGCCTTCTCTCTTCCTTTTAAGCCCTGCAATTCTATAGCTTTGATATTATTTTTTATATATAGTGCCACTTCACCTGTCCTTCCTGAATAATGTATAGCCCGGTATAATTACTTCCCAGTCATTGTTTTCCATGAACCATGTCTCCATAACTGCTACTAAATCCAACTCAGTCTCTTAAAGCCTCAACATCTGAGATCTTATTTCCCATGCTACGAGCATTTATAGATACCATTTTCTAGATGCTGCTCCTATTACCCGTTTCTAGAGAGGTATTTAATGTTTCACTTACCCTGGAGCTGTCTTCACCCATCCCCCATGAATCTAGTTTAAAGCCCTCTTCAGTAGGTTAGTCAGTTTGCTGCTGCTTGGACAGATGGACACCATCTCTGCTCTGCAGCTCTTGGAACATCATTCCATAGTCCAGAAAGCCAAAATGCTCTCAATGACCCCATCCACGCAGCCATGCATTCATCTCCAGAATGTGAACTTCTCTGCCTCAGCATTTACCCTCAACACCATCTGTGCATCTGTCTGCTTTACCCTCTGTCCCTGAGCCATGAAGTCACATTTGATATGCTCAGATGGAAACCTAGCAGTATCATTTGTGCCGACATGGATGAGCAACATCAGATAATAGTCAGAAGGCTTGATGAGACTCAGCAAACTCTCCGTAACATCTCAGATTTTGGCACCTGGCAGACAGCACTCCTCTATGGATATCAGTCTGGTCGGCAGATGGATGCTGCAGTTCCCTTCAGAAGAGAGTCACCAACCACAACTACGCTTTGCTTCCTTGTGGTGACTGATTCTGCAACTTTGGGGTGCTTGAGCTGTGGTTCTTCCCTTTCTTCGGATGCTTCCACCTCCTCCACTTCCAGGGCTGCATACTGATTCTTCAAAGGCTGGAGGAGTTGGATTCTTGATACTGCAGGCTCTGGTGACTCCTGTCCAACCTTCTTCCTTCTGTAGCCTCCCATCTTCACCTCTGTCGGAGAGCTTGGATGTTTCAAGAAGCATCTCTTCAATGTACTTCTCACTGTCTTGAATGCTTCTCATACTTGCCACTTCTTCCCTGAGCTCCTCCACTTCTTTCCTGAGAGCCTCAGCATGCAGGCATCCTATACATTGAACCAGTCCTTTAACTGGCATTGGGATCTCTTTCTGGACAGAGGCAGAAGCTATAATGGTGGCAACAGCTTTAGCAATAAGATTTTTCCCAGTCATTGCTTAGTTGATGGAGCTTTGGTACCTGTTGAAGTTAAAGAGAGATACCTACCAAAGTCCCTACCTATTCCTCACTGTCCTTTAAGAGAAAAAGCAGTTAACCTATTTTAAGTGTGTTCTAACAGTGCTGTTCCATGTCCCTGTGTGTAGTTAATTGGGGAATTGCCCTATAAAGCAAGAATGCTCACATTGGGTGGGTGGTGTCAGGATGGGTAGGGAGGGACCTAACAGCTGATGAGGTCAGTGACTTCAAAGAGGTAGCTGTGAATGGATAGCTGGAACAAAGACAATGAACTCTGATAGAGCCTTGCCCAACACCACAAGCAAACAAAAAACCAACAAAAAAATTCCCCCTTTGCAGCATAGAAAAAAGATTTAGCTTTTAAAAATGAACACCCAACACCCCTTTGAGAGCTTTCAAACAGAGTATTGCCTTGCTTTGCAGATCCAAGAGTCCTGCCAGATCCATAGTCACACTTTCAAATGGTATTTCAATGATGGGCATAGGCACTAGAGGGGCAGGTCAGACTCTGGTGGGGTTATGAAGCTGACAGGTGGGGCATAATTGGCAATATAACTGCACCTGTATATGGACCCTAGGCCAGAAAAATTGGGCTAAAACATGCTCTAGTGTTTTCTCCACCCCCAGGTGTCCCCCTATAAATGGCTATGGGCCAATGATAACACCTGCTGACGACAGAGTCAGGAAACTATCAGTTGTTCTACCTCTCCGCCCCCCTAGCTCCCCCTCAGCCACTCCGTATAATAAATCTCCCTTTAGCACAAAATAGGGAAAGGTTCTTGCAGGCAACCCTCTGTTACCTACTGAAACCCCATCCTGCTCGTGGGCATGTTTAAGGGACTAATCCTCTTGCTGGCTCCTCCTGAAGCTTCCTGGGTCTTTCTCCAGCCCCCATTCTGGGAAGGGGACAATTGTATTTGGGTCACTACTGCTGAACCCTCAGCTATCCCCAGGGCTATCCCTAGGCTTCTTCCCTAGGCTATCCCTCCCCAGATTCCTCTCCTATAGCCGCCCCCAGATTCTGTTGGTAGTGTAGCTTTTCCCAGTGACACCAACTGTGGGACTTAGCAGGCTTGGGATTCTCGATTATATAGATCTGGTTCTTCCAGGGTGAAAATCTCTGGGAAATCTTCCTGGTCTGACTTAGTGGACCCATCAGTTAGCTGGCCCATATCACTCCAAAGTTTGGGTAGTTTCGGCAGATCACCACTGGATACTGGAGCCAGGGCATCACCATGACCTTGAATGTGGCTTTCCCTGATGGAATCTTAAGTGAAACTTGTGCCATTGGCTACTGCCTCTGGTCTCCATGTACATAAGCCAATGTTACCATCTTTGCATAGTCAATTTGAAGTTGGGTTACAGTTTCCCGGTGAATGAGGGTCTACACACTCCCTGAGTCAGTCAGGACCTGGAGCTCCATTGGAATCACACAGTTCTGTGCCCCATAGTGGAGAGTGTCCCCAAAAGCACAGGCTGGCATCCATGAGTTCTTCCATACCTAGGGGACATTCCCAAGCAAAGTGTCCCTGGGCTACACACCTAAAACAGGTAAAGAGTTGAGGCTGGGGCCATGCCCTCTCCTAGGAGGTGATTTTCGGGGTCAGAACATGGGAGCCAACATCTGTTCCCCTTCCCCTTCCGTTCTCCTGTGCTGATGGGTGACTTCTTCCCCTTCTCACTGGGCTGCATGATACCCCTCGGCTATTTCCAGTGCACTCTCCAGTGTAAGCTTAGGGTGCTGATGTACCCATTGTTTCATCGGGGCAATCAAACCCTCAAAAAATGCTCCAATGGCACAATCTTGGCTATCTTCAGCCTGGTCTTTCCCTCTGGTTGCAACCACTTCCATACGAGCACCTTCACCCAATAGAGGAAACTTTGAGGGCTTTCTTTTATCTGGAGCCCCTCCTTTCTGAATCGCTGGAGGGAGGTCTGTAGGGTACAGCCGCCCATTCCATTATGGCGGCCTTGACAGCTGCATAAGTGGCTCTCTGATCAGGGTTGGCATCCTGGAATGCAACCTGACTGCTACTTATCAGCAAATTCTCCAAGTAAGTAGTCCATGTTGCCCCCGGCCACCCAGTCATGCAGGCAGTTTGTTCAAAGTTCACCAAAAAAGTAATCAGGTTCTTTTTCTGTCATCATTTTCAGTAGTACTTGTGCTAGAGTGTAGAGAGGTAGTCTCTGTAGGGCTTGAGGCAACTGAGCCAGGGAGCTCCTCTGTAACTCTCCTTGCACCTGTATAAACTCTTAAGCTGCTGCTGATACTGTTGTTGTTGCTGTTGTTGATATTGTTGTTGTTGCTGCAGCCCTTCTAGCAAGGCTTGTTGAAACTGCTGCTGACATTGTTGCTGTTGCTTCAACAATGTCAGCAGCAGTGGATTTGCCCTCAGTCATGTGGTTACAGGAAATCCCCAAGCTGCCACCATATGTGGTAGTGTGGCATGCAGTAGGAAGGGGTTTTCTTTAACCCTTTGAAGGCCTACTTTAAATTTTTAATCCACATTCTGCAGCCAGGTTAATTTTTGCATATTTCAGGAAAATTGTACCCGTCTTATTCAATATGTTCTAATAGTGATTTTCCTTCTGTGAACTATTATTAAAATCATCTCTAATACCTGAAGATTGGTGGATCGCCAATGTAACACCAATTTTTAAAAAGGGTTCGAGGGGTGATCCGGGAAACTACAGACCGGTGAGCCTCACGTCAGTACCGGGAAAAATGGTAGAAACCATCATAAAGAATAAAATTACTCAGCATGTAGATAGTCACGACCTAATAGGAGACAGCCAACATGGCTTTAGACAAGGAAGATCTTGTCTTACTAATCTGTTATGTTTTTTTGAAAGTGTGAATAAACAGGTGGACAAAGGTCAGTCGGTTGATATAGTGTATCTGGACTTTCAGAAAGCCTTTGTCAAGGTCCCTCATCAGAGACTTTTGGCAAAACTAAAGAGTCATGGGATAGGAGGCAGTGTACTACTGTGGATCAGGAACTGGTTAAAAGATAGAAAGCAGAGGGTTAGGCTAAATGGCCAAGTTTCCCAATGGAGAAAGGTAAATAGTGGTGTACCCCAGGGATCTGTGCTGGGTCTGCTGCTTTTTGACATATTCATAAATGACCTGGAAAGTGGAATAACGAGTGAGGTTATCAAATTTGCAGATGACACAAAACTATTTAAAGTTGTTAAAACCCAAGAGGATTGTGGAAAATTGCAAGAGGATCTTGATAAATTGGAAGACTGGGCATCAAAATGGCAGATGAATTTTAATGTGGACAAGTGCAAAGTTATGCACCTAGGGAAGAACAACCCAAACTATGGTTACACAATGCAAGGTTCCACATTAGGAACCACCACCCAGGAAAAAGATTTAGGCATCATTTTGGATAACATGTTAAAACCCTCGGCCCAGTGTGCAGCGGCAGCCAAGAGAGCAAATAGAATGCTAGGTATCATAAGGAAAGGAATGGAAAATAAAACAAAAGATATTATAATGCCTCTATACCGTTCCATGGTGAGACCGCACCTTGAATATTGTGTGCAATTCTGGTCGCCGCATCTTAAAAAGGATATAGCGTTATTAGAAAAGGTTCAGAGAAGAGCCACCAAAATGGTAAAGGGGATGGAAGGATACTCCTATGAAGAAAGGCTAAAAAGGTTAGGGCTCTTTAACCTTGAAAAGAGACGGCTGCGGGGAGATATGATAGAAGTCTATAAATTAATGAATGGAGTGGAACAGGTAAACGTAGATCGATTGTTTACGTTATCAGAATATAGAAAGACTATGGGACATGCAATGAAGCTACAGGGTAAACTATTTAAGACTAATAAAAGAAAATATTTTTTTCACTCAACATGTAATCAAACTCTGGAATTTGTTACCGGAGGATGTAGTAAAGGCTGTTAGTGTAGCTGGGCTTAAAAAAGGTTTGGACAAGTTCCTGGAGGAAAGGTCCATAAACCATTATTAAGAAGGGACCCAGGATATCAATGCTTGACCTAGTACAAGCATTGCAGAACCTGTGTCTTTTGAGGAAACTGCTAGGTACGTATGACCTAGATTGGCCACTGTTGGAAACAGGATACTGGGCTTGATGGACCTTGGTCTGACCCAGTATGGCATATCTTATGTTCTTATGTTCTGCTATGGTCATGTATTATATATCATTTGATAGGAATATTTAGTCAGAATTTTGGAATCCGAGAGTTTTGGGCTCGGCCTGGAAAGGGTTAAAACAGGCCAGACAGCAGTTCAGGGAAAATAAAAGCAATTTTTATTCTGTCCCAGCTTGTTAAACCTACACTCTATGGGCCTCTCTCTCCCTCTTACAGTCTCCTAGGCTCTTAACCTCTGCCTGTGGGTCATGCCCTCCCGGCCCTGAACTCTGCAAACTCTCTTAAAGGGGACTGATACCCCTTTTGGAAAGGGATGGTACCATTCTATAGACCCCATCACAGAGCCTAATTTAGATGCCTAGTGCTAAAAATCAGTGCTAAGCTCTTTTCCCCACCCTAAATCCGCCCTGTAATCATCTGCTTTTTATGTTACTAAATTTAGGAGTTTAGTGAAATTTTAAGAAAATATTTAGGCACTCGGCTCTTGTAAATTTTCAAAGAGGCCAATGTAGGAGCAAAGGCATTTATTTACATGGTTAGAAAACCTGTAAACCATGTAAATGCTGCTATAGAGGGATATTCATCGGTACTAATACGGTTAGTGCCAATGAATATCTACCAGTTTCACCGCTTCACACCCTGATGCTATTTGTGTAGAATCAGAGTGTCGTGGGCATTCTGGGGCAGAGTGGAGGTGGCACCCTTTGCTAACCAGGCAGCGGTGATATTGACCTGCTGCCCGGTTAATTACCCATGGGTAAAGGTGGGCATAGGAAAACCTTGACTATCTTTACCCATGGGAGCTAAGTGGGCAGCAGCTCGATATCAACCTGTAAATCCTGCTAAGTGTGATATTCAGCAGCACTAACATGGTTAGTGCCGTTGAACATTCGCAGGTGCCATTGCTTGGTGTCGCGATGCTACCCAGTTAGCATCAGAGTGTTCTGGGGGTGCCCCTTGGCTGTAAAAGTCAGGAACATTAAGGCTGTCCTAACTGTCACCGCCAAACCTAACTGGACAGTTGGCTGAATATTACCGTTGCCCAATTAGCTTTGTCTTTCGTTGGCCAACCCAGATATTTAATGCCGGTGGCTCGATATGGCCCTGGCATTTAATATCCAGATTTACCGTTCAGCAGTGATGGCTAGCTGCTATAATACCCTAGTGGCCGCCGCTGGATATCGGGCCCATAACTCTCAAAGTTAGGAGCATAAATCCTTTGAATGTTAGGCCCTTCATACTTACTTCTTTTACAAAGATAATTCCTTTTTGGTCTAGAAAGGGAGGTCCCAATATCCTAAGGGATTAACAGCAGATCTGCTAACCGTGTTAATCCCCTTATCCTGGATATTTCCATTCAGGGAGTGGCACCCGACCATAACCGGGCAGCTTGATATCACCACAGCCCGCTTATGGCAAATCAGCAAAAGTAAGACACGGCAAAGGCTGGCTTATCTTTCGCCACAGAAGCTAACGGGGCAGCAGCTGAATATCACTGGTTACCTCCTGGATTCCGGACAACCCAGATATTCAATGCTGGGGCCCAGATATGACCCTGGCATTGAATATTTGGGTTTAAGTTTCAGCAGCAACGCCACTGAAAATCCCCCCCGCTCCCCCCGAGAATCTATCCTGATTTCTGTAAAGGAACTCGGACGTAGAAAGCCTTTTTAGCTTTAAGTCAACAGATGACTGACTGGGGAGCTTATTTTTTGTCTTGAACTTTTTGGGTTAATGTAATGTTAAATTTGAAGGAGTACAATATGTTTTCTATGATCCTGATCATGTTAAATAGTTTATTGCCAGGAAACCACTAATAACTAATGTTTTTCAATATTTCACCAGTGAGGCTCTTTTCTGGCATTAGCTGTATTATACAGTATAACACTAATAATCTGTTTTACTAATTGATCTTAATTTTTTTCCTTCCTCCCTTTCTTTTATCTTATTGTGGACTGTGGAATCTAAATAGTTTGTAATTGTGTATTAGATTATTGGTTATTCTGTGGATTTTATGATATTTTTTATAAATAAAATTTAAAAAAAGAAAGTGCTTTCCATTCCCATCCCGACTTTCTCAGCTTCTCCTGGTAGGCCAGCTCTCATGATCGTCTTTGAAAAGAAAAGAGTAAAAAATATATACATCTTCCTTTTCATATGGAATAGTGGAATCTGATTAGACTTGCTTATGATCTGAACTATAGTAAATCTCTTTGGTGTTGAGGCCTTGGAGAGATGAGTAAATGTCTCATATCTAATTGGATGGGAGCAGAGCGGAAGAGCAACTTGGTGAAGTTGGCTCCTGCCTTTTGCTCACTTTAAATGTCTTTATTTGGGCTCTTATGGAGTGCTTGAAAACATGTTGAACGGTAGCTGATTACCTCTTTTCATGACCTGAGATATTTGGAGAATATCCAGTAGTTGATTATTTTTGCCTTCTGGTAGCCAAATCAGTGACTTAGTCCAATAATAGGTAGTCTTGATGGGATAATCTGCTCTGTTTGCATCTTTTGTTAAGTCTATGCTACAGAAGTGAGGTAGCATACAATGATTAAATCTTTGTAAATGCAAAGCCAACATTGATATTGAGCTGCTGCCTGGTTATTGCTAAGCGGTGAACGTTAGGCACTGTAAAGACTGGCCTACAGTAACTTTCACTGCTAAAGCTAACCAGGCGGTGGCTGAATATCACCGCTTCACAACAATCCGGGCCATCAGATATTCAATACTGAGGTGCAGATATGGCCCTGAGATAGAATATCCAGGTTTCAGTTCAGCGGCAGCAGCTTGCTGCTATACCAGCATTAGCCACTGCTGCTGAATATCGGACCCTTGCTTTCCAACCCCAGTCTACTCATATTCCTAGATTAGTACGTTTTCTAAAGTTCAATGACAACCCGATATTCAAAAGCATTTATGTGGGTGGGAGCAGTGATGCTCTCATAAATGTATTTTTTTTTTAAATTTGGACTATTTGAACAGATAACTTTGGATGTATAAATCATTATGCAGTCAAAATTATACATCCCAAAAGGGGGAGGGGTTTGGGGTATTCCAGAAACAGTTCCATTTTGATGTATAATTTACATATCTAAGTGTTGACATTCAACCATTAAAGTCTAAATTAAACATCTAAGTGGGCCACACAAAGAGCAGATATAACGCAAAACTTCTGATTTGGACATTTCAACTTATATGTGCATATTCAGCGGTGCTGCTTAAACAGGTATGGTCACTGAATGCGTAGGATTTGAAACCGTCTTTGTTAGATGGTTGTAATTATACATTCTCTAGCAGCTGAATAGTAACTTCTTAATATTTGCATCAACTTTAAAAAGCTGCACATGAAGAAAAATGTGCAGCAATACTCCGTATGTGTGTGTGGGGTCAGATTTTTTAAAATCGCTGTTCCCCAAACTGTACACACACCTCAATAATGCAGACCCTATCCTCCTGATCACCTCCCTGACATCTGATTTCCCTCCCACCCAATCCCAAGGCATATGATCACCCCCTGAGATGCAATCATCACTGACCCCTCGACCCTTCCCAAGTCATCCAATCCCCTCAAAATCAATAACATTGTACTTTACCTCCTTGCACCATAAATAACCCCCCTGATGGCCTCTAGTCAGATCCCCCACCTTTTGATTCCCCTACCACAGCTCTTACTGGGGTTACATGGTTCTTGATGTCTAGTGGGAGCAGGAACGATCCCCAGTTGCTCAAGCTCCTTCAGCTCGTGGTTCCAAAATGGAGGAGGAGAGCTGCAAGGGATGTGTGTGGTGTATTTGTAACAGGGTGTGTATGTTTATTCCTATGGGAATGGTCTAGCTATGTATCGGTGGCAATATAGGGAGTAGAGTTGTGTTGGGCAATACATGTGTGTGTTGGGCAGTGCATCTGTGAGTCAGGATGTTTCTGTGGGGTGCATCTGCAAGGAGTGTGGGAGGTGGCTGTCAGGGGCTGTATGGCTGTAGGTTTATAGGTTTTTCCCTCCTCATTACAGTCTGTTCTACCCCTGCACTCACATCCTGTCCTTCCCACCTCCTTGCATTCTCTCTTCCCTTCTCTAACATCATCTGTTTTGCGCTCTATCCCTCCTTTCCTTTCTCTTCCACTTCCCCTTTCCACTTGAATTTCCCCTTACCCCTTTGCACACTTTTATCTTCCTTTCCCCATATGACCATCTTATTCAGCTGCCGCTGGACTCTGTTGTTTTTTCTTCCTCTCTTCTTCTTCTTCTCGTGCCTGTGCTTTTTCTCCCTCACAATCAAATTCGGTTCATCTTTTGTGCCAGCAAGGGTTGGGTCCCCACCAGCACCTGACTTTGTTCTTTTTCATAGTGGAGCTTCTCCTCCTCTTCTTGTACTACATCTAAAAACTGTTGCTGCTTGTTTGGGAACTAATATTTTTTAAATTAGGGGTTGCATGAGTATCACCATCTCTACCTTTCTGCTGGTTGACACCAGCATCACCCTGTGAATCACCAGGGCTCAAAGACAGATATCAAACTATTCCTATATTGCCACAGTTTGATAATAAGAACATCAGGATTTATGAGGGAGAAATTGATAAATGCAATTCCAGATTTATTCAACATGTGAAGATGACAAGTTTTACAGGGGTCAATGTTTCATATGATAAAATGAAAAGGTCCAGCCCTAAGGTGGACATCTAAGACCGCAGAAGCAGGGACAGAGAAGACCAGATGCAAAAGTTGTGGTCACAGATAATCCTTAAAAAGATTTGCAGAGGTAGGTATGCACACCAGTTGGCAGGCTTGCATAGCCTGAAGAGAGAGAAGTAAAAAAAACAAAAAACTCTGTTACAGTGTATGTAATTGTTATGATTAGCTTAGCAATACTCTGATTGCTTGTTTTAATTGCACGTTAGATTACTTTTGATTTAGGATTAATTGCATGTTTCATAGTGTCTGTTACTTGGCTAGATCATAGATAAAGGGATTTTTTGTTGCGCTTCATTTCATTGCAAGTCCATCTGCCTGAGATGGTACAAAACAAATGATGAAGACAAAGGTTGTCTGTGATAATTGGCAAGTGAGCTTACTTTGTGACTGATACCTGGGGTCTGGGACATATCCTTAGCAGTGTGGATGGGAATATTTGCGCAGCCTTAATGGGTCAATTGGTTTATTTCTGCTGTCATCTACCATGTTACTATCAGGCCAATGCAGAAAGCTAGCGTGGGCTTTATGAGCCCTTAATGCCACATTTAAGCACTTTTAACGATCTTGCAAATACAGGAAACATAGTAACATAGTATATAATGGCAGATAAAGATTAGTATGGCCCATCTAGTCTGCCCAGCAAGGCGGCAAGAGTAGGTACACCTGCATCTCCGTGCAGGTCACCCCTCCCCATGCCTTTGTTTAGAGATGTACCCACCGCTCCGGGTAGGTCACCCCTATTTACTGAGATATAAGAGATAGTTATGTATGTTTTGATTTTATCCTGTTGCTATAAATGGATCCACTGTGTCTGTCCCATGCCATTTTGAATTCTGTCACAGTATTTGCCCCCCACCACTTCCATCAGGAGGGCATTCCAAGCATCCACCACCCTTTCAGTGAAAAAGTATTTCCTGACATTGCCTTTCAGTTTACCCCCTTGCAGATTCATGTTATGCCCTCTAGTTTTACAACCTCCCCATCTTTGGAAGAGGTTTATTTGTTCATTAATACTCTTTAAGTATTCAAAGGTCTGAATCATATCTCCCCTATCCATCCTCTCCCCAAGAGTGTACATATTTAGGTCTTCAAGTCTCTTCTCATAAGTCTTCTGACACAGGCTCCAAATCATTTTGGTCGCCTTCCTCTGAACTGTTTCCAGCCTTTTTATATCCTTTGTGAGATATGGTCTACAAAACTGAACCCAATATTCCAAGTGAAGCCACACCAGCAGCTTATACATTGGCATTAGTACATCTTCCTTTCTGCTGGTAATTCCTCTCTGTATGCAATCCAGCATCCTTTTGGCTTTTGCCATCACCTTATAACACTGTTTCGCCATCTTGAGATCCTCAGAAACAATCACTCCGAGGTCCTTTTCCTGGTCCGTGCACACCAACCTCTCGCCCCTATCACTTTTAATTCCCTTGGATTTCTGCTTCCCAATTGCATGACACTGCACTTCTTCACATTAAATCTTAACTGTCAAGAATTAGACCATTCTCCAGATTTTGTAGATGTTTCCTCATGTTATCCACTCCCTCAGGGGAGTCCATTCTGTTACAAATTTTCATGTCATCTGCAAAAAGACAGACTTTTACATTCAGTCCTTCAGCAATATCACTCACAAATACATTGAACAATACCGGCCCAGAACTGAACCCTGGGGCGCACAGCTAATCACCTTCCTTTCATCCCAGTGAGTTCCGTTTACCATCACCTTCTGTTGTCCATCAGTCAACCAATTTCTGATCCAGTTCATCACCTTTGGACCCATCCCCAAGCTGTTGAGTCTATTGATAAGCCTCCTATGAGGAACAGTATCAAAGGCTTTGCTGAAATATATGTAGATCACATCCATCGCATGTCCTTGATCTAGTTCTTTGGTTACCCAGTCAAAGAACTCTATCAGATTTGTTTGGTAAGATTGTCTTTTGGTAAAACCTTGTTGCATCGGATGATGCAACCTGATGGTTTCGAGGAAGTCCACTATTCGTTCTTTCAGGAGTGCCTCCATTACCTTTCCCGCCACCAAGGTAAGGCTTACTGGTCTGTAGTTTGTCACTTCTTCCCTACTGCCACTTTTGTGAAGAGGTACCACATCAGTCCTTCTCCTGTGGAACTTCTCCTGTCTCCAAGGATCTATTAAAAACATCCTGGGATGTATCGCATCCAGTCTGATGGCCTTGGCCACTTTCAGATTTGCAAGCTGCTCTAACACATTATCTTCTGTGAATGGTATGTTTTTTGCCTTTTATTTTTGCAGCCACTTCTTTGGAGAAGCAAATAGGTTTCCTTTTCCTCTTGTTTTTATTTTCTTTGTTTACATATGTATCTGTTGCCCCTTTTATTGCATCCTTTAGTTTAGCCTATTGCAATTCCACTTCCCTTATCCTCTCCCACCCTAACAACTTCATGTACTTGGCCAACAACTTCATGTACTTGGCCATTTTGCTAATGTCAGTGTTCTTGAAGTCTAAGACTTTGAGCTTGTTGTGATTGGATTCTACCTTGGCTTTTATCTCAAACCACACTGTTTGATGATTGTTGCTGCTCACATGGGCATCCACCTGGATATTCGACACACAATCTCTGTTGGTGAGCACTAAATCCAGTACCGAGCACTCCCTGGTCGGTTCCATCATCATTTGTCTAAGTAATGCATCTTGGAAGGCATCCACAATTTTTGTCACTTCTTTCCAGATTTGCAGAAGGAATACTCCAATCCATATCGGGTAGATTAAAGTCACCCAATTTGATCACTTCCCCCTTCATGGCTATCTTTGCAATATCAGCAATCAATTCGCTATCCATTTCTTCGGTTTGAGTTGGAGGTCTGTAGACTATACCAGTATGGATGACAGCGCCATCTCCTCTTTCCAACACAATCCATAGCGCTTTTTCTTTTCCCCATGTCCCCTGCATTTCAGCAGCTTTAATATTGCTTTTAAACAACAATCAAAATGGTCTGTATTTTTTAGAGTAACAACACAGTTAAGCCATAAATAATCTAATTACTCCATCCATATGAGAATACATAACAATAAGTTTATAACTCCCCATGTGATTTTGTTAAAACTCTTAACGTGCTTTTTTATGTAGAAACTGGGTCTCAGACTGACAGGAGCTATGGCATTAACTTTTTAACCACAACGCTCTGATTTGCATCAACGGGGTCGCAAATCGGAGCGTTGGGGTTAAAAAGTTAATGCCATAGCTCCTGTCAGTCTGAGACCCAGTTTCTACATAAAAAAACACGTTAAGAGTTTTAACAAAATCACATGGGGAGTTATAAACTTATTGTTATGTATTCTCATATGGATGGAGTAATTAGATTATTTATGGCTTAATATTGCTTTTAACTATCACCAAAAAAAAATTCACTCTATAAATGTGTTCAAAATATTTCTTTAAAAATGTTTTGCCTACAGGTCTCAGATAAACGGTAATTTTGACACTCTTTGCATGGGTAAGAAATACTCCCCAATTTAGTGTCCGTTTACATCAATGACCTTCAGCTTTTTTTCTTTTTTTACTGTTGCATATAATTCTAAAAATTCTAATGCAAAGCCACTTATCTTATATGGTATAAAATCCTTATAAATTTCTTTATCCAACTTTAGTGAGGCAACCCCGACGCCTTAAAAATTCAAGCGCTTTGGCGTTTCTCCAAACTGGGTTCTTCAAGGGGATCAATACTCGATTTCATTTAAGGATTTCTTCCCAATCATTTGTTGCATCTTTAAATGCTTCGCTCTGATGTCTCTAAAGCAACATAAATGATAATAATTTAAAATATCCAACTACTTTTTTTGTACCAGTAAATGTCTTTAACAATTCATTTCAAAACATCATGGCTTAAAAAAGATATTACCTTATGATGGTGTCATGGCGCTCTTAACAAATTCAACGACCATAACTGATCTTTTTCATGATTTAACTGCTAAAGAACGCCACGCATGCGTATTATATCTAAGAAAGAGGGTTGAATAAGCAGCATACTTGACTCGCTCATTGGGTACACGCCATCCAATCCACACTCAAGTTCAATCCTTGTGGAGCAAATGATTGTAAACGATGTATCCACCATTGTTCTCGATACAATAACATTTGTTCCTTTGATTTATTCCGTGACGCTCCTTGAACCGTTTCTATACACCAGCATTGTAACGTGGCGTTCTTTAGCAGTTAAATCATGAAAAAGATCAGTTATGGTCGTTGAATTTGTTAAGAGCGCCATGACACCATCATAAGGTAATATCTTTTTTAAGCCATGATGTTTTGAAATAAATTGTTAAAGACATTTACTGGTACAAAAAAAGTAGTTGGATATTTTAAATTATTATCATTTATGTTGCTTTAGAGACATCAGAGCGAAGCATTTAAAGATGCAACAAATGATTGGGAAGAAATCCTTAAATGAAATCGAGTATTGATCCCCTTGAAGAACCCAGTTTGGAGAAACGCCAAAGCGCTTGAATTTTTAAGGCGTCGGGGTTGCCTCACTAAAGTTGGATAAAGAAATTTATAAGGATTTTATACCATATAAGATAAGTGGCTTTGCATTAGAATTTTTAGAATTATATGCAACAGTAAAAAAAGAAAAAAAGCCGAAGGTCATTGATGTAAACGGACACTAAATTGGGGAGTATTTCTTACCCATGCAAAGAGTGTCAAAATTACCGTTTATCTGAGACCTGTAGGCAAAAGCTTTTTAAAGAAATATTTTGAACACATTTATAGAGTGAATTTTTTTTTTTTTTTTTTGGTGATAGTTGATTGTTGTTCACTCAGGATAGAGACCCTTTTTCATTTTTGTTAATATTGCTTTTGACATATAGGGCTACTCCTCCTTTTCTACCCTATATCTTCTAAATAGATTATAGCCAGCTATGGCTATATCCCATTCAGGTGACTTGTTAAATCATCTTTCTGTAAAGGCTACAATGTCCAAATCCATTTTCACCATTATGGCTTCCAGATCAGGAACTTTGTTGGCTAGGCTTTGAGCATTTATGCTCATTACTTTCCAGCATTCATTGACTAGTTTGCCTGTGTTTTGCATGGATTTTGTTCCACACGCCCCTTCCCACTTGCCATTGATGTGTGGTTTAAAAGTGTAGCTGTTTCCAATGTCATTTTGCTTTTGTGGAAGTGACGTCCTGAACTTGTGCATCTCCATCCATCACCCCCTTTCCCTAGTTTAAATGCTTGTCCACACACTGCCTGAATTTTTCACTTAGGATTCTTTTCCCTGCAATGGAGAGATGCAGTCCATCAGCACAGTATAGCTCTTGTTGATACGTTTCCCCAGTCGCCAATATATCTAAATCCTTCTTGATTGCACCAGGTTTGGAGTCATGTATTAAAGTTGTTTATCCGATGCAGCCTTTCTGCCCTCTTACCATGAACAGGTAGAACTTCTGAGAATTCTATAGTGGGCTTGAGTTTCTCTCCCAGAGTCTGGAAGTCCCTTTAAACTGCAGAGGAACTGTTTCTAGCCAGATCGTTTGTGCCCAAGTGGATGACAACATCAGTTTTGGAGTGCTCACTTTCTGCACTAACCATACCAACAATTTGATTTGTATTCCTGCTGACTGAAGAGCCTGGGAGGCATTTGACCATCTTCTCTCCTTTGAACTGTGTTCCCAAGTTGCTGCCTCTGATGATGGAATCTCCAAGTAGTAGTAGTTTTCTATTTTGTGAGTTTTTCCTTTATATTTGTTGCATTATCAGTAGATTGGGCATTGAGTCTCTCATTTAAGGGTGCTTCAGTTTCTACGGATTGGACGCCCTCATTATTCAAGGCAGAGAAGGCATTATGCAGGATATCTCTTGATATATAAAGTGTCTCATCCTACCAGAGCCCACTGTGATCCATTTGTTCCTCGGCTGTTTGATTTTACTTGGGGTAGTTTCTCCAAATGGGTTAGTTTTGTGCATACCATGGCAGTCGTGAACCTCAGTTCTAAGCCAGGGTATGTAGAATATGATCTTAATCTCTCAAATTTACTACTAATGCTCAGCATAATACTTGCATCGTGCCAAAGGGAACCTCCTGCTGGAGTTAATAAGATGTAACATGTATGGGTAGTTTGTCAAGATGTGCTTGGAAATTCTTCTTTATCAGGCCTGTGGCTCCCAGTACAATGGGAAATATTTCTGTATCTTTCTGCCACATTTTCTTGGCCTCTGATTGCATTTCTTGATACTTAAGATCTTCTCCCTCTCCACACTATTCACAGAATAATTACTCGGTAACAACACTTCTATTATCAATGTCGTTCTGATGTTCTTCTCCATTACCACTATGTCAGGTTTCCTGGCATCCAGTTTCTTATCTGTCAGTATGGGAATATCCCAGTTGATCATAACCTCTTCATTCTCTGTTATTCTCTTAGGGTTATGATCCCAGTGCTTTTCAGGGACAGTGATATTGTAGTGTTTACAGAGTTTCCAGTGGAGGAGGTGTGCTATTTTGTTGTGTCTTTCTGTATAGAAATTTTATGCCATCAGAACTTCACAGCCTGCTATGAGGTGAGTCACTGTTTCCAGATCTTTCTTACAGAATCGGCATATGTCTGTTGTGCCAGTTTTTTCAGTACTTGCCGTATACCATCTCGTCCGTAATCCGCTGTCCTGCAACTATCAATCTTTCGTCCTTCGGTTTCAGTCTACC
Source organism: Ichthyophis bannanicus (assembly GCA_033557465.1). NCBI lineage: Eukaryota > Metazoa > Chordata > Amphibia > Gymnophiona > Ichthyophiidae > Ichthyophis > Ichthyophis bannanicus. The sequence goes on from CM066036.1 coordinate 428,029,383, forward strand.
TCTCCTCAACCATTCTTGTGTCCGTTTCTGATTGACAAAAGGTTCTTGGAGAAACACTCTGTATTTTCCACTGTATTTGTGCATTTGCCACTTGTTTTTCCTCGCCTGCTGATCTAATTCTTTGAAGAGTTTTTTCTCTTGTTTTGCAAATTCTGTTACTTCCTTTCCCATGCATGCCTGTGGATTCTTGCTCATTCCTTCTAATCATCAGAATGCTTGTCCAAGTTTGATGATGGAAAGAGATTCTGGATGTTTACTTTCCTATTTCAGCACTTTTTGTATATTTGGATCCGATGATGTTATCAGATAGACTTGGAGGCCTATGATAGTAGCTCTGTAGACGTAGTCAATCTCTATAAGTCCTAGCTCTCCTTCAGCTCTAGGGATATACAATCTTAGCATACACTGATTCTTGTAAATTATTTCATGAGCATAGAGGAGTTTTCTTGTTCACACATCCGGTTTTTCAAGCTCTTTATGAGACCAATCCACAATCCCAAAACTGTAGAAGAGTACAGGAATTGCCAACTGATTGATGGCTTGTATCTTATTTCGTGATGTTAAAGCACTTTTCAATAACAGTTTTAATTTCCTGTAATATTCTTTACTGATCTTCTCTCTCAATAGTTTCTGCTCGAGTGTCATTCCTTCCTCTATTCCGAGATACTTACATACACCTTCCTGTTTAAAGTCCTTGATGTCACCGCCCTCAGCAAGGGAGATATTTTCCGTTTTGCTCAATTTTCCTCTGAAAAATGTTGCCTTAGCACATTTTATCAAGGTTAAAAGTCATCCTCATGTCGTCAGAAAAGCTTTCCACCACACGAAACTGCTCTGCTAATTGTTGGTCACAGGAATTGTAGAGTTTCAGATCATCTATAAATAGCAGATGGGAAGTTGCTTCTGGGTTTGTCCAGTATTTAGAATTCAGGTTAAATCCATACCCCAAAGAGCTGATAAGAGCACTCATTGGATTAAGTACCAAACAAAACAGAAGTGGCAACAGGGAATCTCCCTGAAATATTCCTCCCTGGATCTTAATGTTAGGAATGATGTACTGACCATCTTCATATCTCAAAAAGAGTGTGGATTGCCACATTTTCATAGTGAACTTAATATACTCTATCAAACCAAAATGTATTTTATACATTTCAAGGCAATGTATTATCAAAGGGTGTGGGATGTTGCTTTCTTATAATCAATCCATGCTATACTGAGATTTCTGCCTTTCTTTGCACTGGTCATAATGGCCTTATTCAGCATTAACTGGTCTTTGGCTCCATATTTCTCCTCTTATTGCCCTTTTATTCTATTACCATGATGTTATTGAGCTAGATGTGATCATATATTTTGTCTGCATCTATCGCAGTAAACAGCTTATAGATTGTAGGTAAGTACGTTATTGGCCTATAATTTTTAGGAATGTTAGTCGGGTCTCCCTTCGGAAGGAGAAACATAATTCCTGAATTAAGCCATTGTGGTGTTAAATCCAGTGGCTCGAACAATTGATTTTTGCAGTTCACCAGGTCTTGGTGGAGTAATGTTAACTGTTTGAGTCAAAAGTTGGTTACTCCATCTGGGCCAGGGCTCTTCTGGTTTGGAGCTCGTTTTAACCTGCTTTCCAGCTCTTCCTTTGTTACTGCAAGCCATTCCTTAGGTTTGATGTGTGTTTATTTTTTCTAAATGCTTCTGTATGCTGGGTAACCATTCTGCTTTGTGATTGTGCTGTATAGGGTCCTCATATAGCTTTCTCCAGAAGGTTTTGGTTTCGGCTTTGGTTGGAGATGCTTTTACCATATTAATACTCTTCCTGAATTCCCTGTAAAATTGTTTTGGGTTTTCTCTAAATAGTTTATTCTGATGTCTTTCTATCCTGTTTTCTTCATATCTTTGAAGATTTTGCACTTCTGCTGCTATTTTCAATTTATTGTTGGAACATTGTTGGAACATATAAATTTCAGGTCTTCTTCTGTTAATGCAGCATGCTTCAGCTTGATATCTTGGATCTTCCTTAATATCTTTGATGATCTTAATCCTTTTAAATACCCATCCATCAGGGATACCGCAGCATGCAATGATTGTATTTTTTGCTTGATGCACTTTTTCCAAGAAGGAACTGTTGTTGTTCTCTTTTTCTTCTGGCCTTGCACTCTAGATCAGGGGTCTCAAACACGCGGCCCGCGGGCCGCATGCGGCCCACGAGAGCATCTTGTGCGGCCCGCGAAGTACCGGCGAGTAAAAAAAAAAAAATTCCAAACTTGCCGCCGCAGTATTAAGCATCCCGCGGGCCCCTCTGCCTGGTCCTCTCCTCCCTGCAGTATCAGCTCCAAAAGCGGCGGCTTTCAGAGCCGCGAAGAGAGAGAGTTTCTCTCGCGCAGTTCTGAAGTCTTCAGAACCGCGCGAGAGAAACTCTCTCTCTCTTCGCGGCTCTGAAAGCCGCCGCTTTTGGAGCTGAATGCTGCAGGGAGGAGAGGACCAGGCAGAGGGGCCCGCGGGACGCTTAATACTGCAGCAGCAGCAAATATACATTTTTTTAAAATCTAATTTGGCTGATGGTGGGAGGGGGGTTAGGACTGGTAATGGGCTATGGGGGGGGGGGCTAGGACTGGTAATGGCCTATGAGGGGGGTAACTGAAAATGGGGTGATGGCGGTAACAATTAAAAGGGGGTGATGGCGGGGTTTAGGACTGGTAATGGCCTATGAGGGGGTAACACTGAAAATGGGGTGATGGGGGGTTAGTACTGGTAATGGCCTATGAGGGGGTAACTGAAAATGGGGTGTTGGGGGTAACATTGAAAATGAGGTGATGGGGGGGGGGGTTAGTACTGGTAATGGCCTATGAGGGGTAAACTGAAAATGGGGTGATGGGGGTAACACTGAAAATGGGGTGATGGGGGGGGTAGTACTGGTAATGGCCTATGAGGGGGTAACTGAAAATGGGGTGATGGGGGTAACACTGAAAATGAGGTGATGGGGGGGGGGGGGTTAGGACTGGTAATGGGCTATGAGGGGTAAGACTGGAAGTGGGCTATGGGGGGTTAGGACTGGTAATCGGCTATGGGGGGGCTAGGACTGATAATAGGCTGGGGGGTCTGCTAGGACTGGAAATGGGCTGAGTGGAAGGGGGGCTTGAACTGCAAATGGCTGATGGGGAGGGGGGCTTGGAATGGAAATGGGCTGTGAGGGGAGGGAGCTAGCACTGGAAATGGGCTGATGGGGGGAGCTACGATTGGAAATGGGCTGATGGGGGGCTAGGACTGAAAATGGGCTGATGCAGTGACTAGAAGGGAGGGGGTGCTGTGTGGGACTGGAACTAGAAGGGAGCTGATGTTGGGGGAGGATTAGAATGGGATGGAGCTGGGAGAGTGAAATGGAGAGGGGAAAATATTTTGTGTGGAGGGAAGACAAATCTACAATTGGCCAGGTAAGTGGGGATTGAGGATGGAGGGGTAAAATTTGAGTGGATGAAAATAGGAATGAGGAAAGAGCAAAAGGAGAAAGATTAATATGTTAAAGCAGATGTAGAGGGAGAATGGAAAAAGCTAGAAGAGAGAAGGACAAATGGACAGCAGACGATGGAGAGTTAGCAGAAGGCACGAAGAAACCAGAAGAAAGTGGCTGGAACTGAAAAAAAATGCACAAAAGGTAGAAAAATATCTTTATTTTGAATTTATTAACTGGAATATGTCAGTTCTGGGAAATGTGCATCAATAACGTCTGCGCTTTGTTTAGTACAAGAGGAAATTAATTTATAGTTTTATTTCTACAGTGTTGCTGTACATTCCAAGTTTGGCTTTTGGGGGGTCCCAGTTTAATTGTCTTGTTTCTAAATTTTGATTCCTTGTTTGGTGATGGTGTATTCTGCATGTGTAACTGAGCTGAGGTATTCTGTTTATGTAATTCCTATTTGACATTGCTACTTGTTCTCTGTCCCCAGTAGGTCATGTATTGTTATTCTCTGAAATGTATTGATTTAATATTTGCAGTGTTGCCTTTTGATAGGTAGGGTATGGTGCTTTGTGAGTCCTGGTAGTGCTGTTAGGATATGGCGGGTTTGCTATGGGTTCTAAATGGGCAGTGTTTGTTTGTAGTAGTTCCTAATGTGCCTGGCGGTTGCCACTGGATTATAGTAATGTAGAAATCTTTTAGTCTTTCTTTATTCATGTACTCATTAAGAGGCATGTTTACTAAAAGTTAGGGTATGGTAACATTATGCAAATATTTATGCAAATGAGGTCCCTTATGCAAATGAGGTCCCACGTCTCATGCGGCCCCCGGGTTATTTTACAAGTCCTCATTTGGCCCTCAAAGCAATTTGAGTTTGAGACCCCTGCTCTAGATGGTAGAAATTCTTGCAGTAAAATTTTAGCTGCACAATACTGTATTTGATTAATTCCAGTGATGTCAATAAATGGTCCCTTTATACTGGATATGGCCTTGTTCATCTTAATTATCATACTTCTAGCCTTAGGTGTTAAATTTAGCTTGGGTAATCTTTCCCTTGCTTGGAACCCAGCATATTCATCTCTTTCCATGTGGACTAGGAGCTCTATCTTGAATTCCTCCACCTCTGGATCTTTCTCTTCCCTTTCCTCTTCCTCCTTTGCTTCCTCCAATTCAGTTAACTTGTTGATCCTTCCTGTATTCAGCTCACTCTCGTGCAATTCCAAATCTCTCAATTCCATCTCCCCCTCAACCTCCTTTTCCTTTTCTGTGTCTTCCTTTCTTCTGGTACTCTCTCCTAGATCCCCTGCTCCCTGTATCTCTTTGTCCACAGAATCCCTTAGTTGCTTCAGGATGTTATTATTCACACACTTCTTTTCTTTGATCTTCAAAATTAAAGATCTTAAATTTGCATCTGTTACTTTTTGCAGTTTTTCTAATGGCAATTTTCCTCTTTCTTCCAGCTTTTGGCAGACTCTCTGTGTAAACCCTCTTGATTTAAATATAGGATTTGTAGCATAAAAATAGCACTACATTATCTCCTCTTTATCTTCACAATTCCAATTAACCATAATTAATCCTCTTAACTTTTTCATAAATTTCTGTGGTTTATCTCCTGCCACAGTGGGTCCATGAACAGACTTACCATGGCCTTTATCTGTGGCAGGGATTTTATCTGCTTCTGCAGCACTTGCACTATCGCAACCACCATTGTTAGCCCTAGTGTGTAAGCTAGGGGTGGGCACCTTTTTATCCTGGGCGACGTGCGGCCAGTATGTATTTTTCTTCTTCACTCCTAATATACTTTAATTGTATTGTCACCTTGCTGAGATTTGGTGTAGATGTAATACAATGGGGTCACCACGTGAAGGTACTCAGCAAGACTTGAAGAGGGAACTTTATTCTCTCCACCTAAGATATGCACATCAATTCAACAGTTGCTGCGCATCCCTTTGACCCCCCTGTTTGATTCTTTGTGCGAGCGGTGGTGGATTTTGTTCCGATGGACCTTAGAAGAGGTGTGTTTAATTGCAGCTAATTCTTCCCTTAGTAGAGCCAATTCTTTATGCATAGCAGCTAACTTGAGGCATATAGGGCAAACTCTTAGGTTCCAAATGATTCTTCTCAGAATGAAAGTGTTGCAGTTATTGCATTGAATACACAACATGCTGATTAAGCCATCCTAGGAGAAGGAGAAGGAGAAAAGGTGGGTGTAACACCTAATTTAAAAGGACAGGGATGGCGGCAGCTAGCGTTGCTGAGTGAGCACTTTTTCTTCATGGGCAAGAAATGTAAGGGGAAAGGTGGGTTGTTGCCCTCTCCTTCCCCCTCTACCCCTACGCCAGTTCCCTCAGGCCCTTTGGACGCTTTTGTTATACGTGCTCCCCAGGATCCGGTAGAAGCTGGGGAATTTCATCAAGTTTCAGCCTTGCCGGAGTCGGGTGACTCTGCAGCTGTTTCGACTCCATCTCTTTCCCCAGTGAGCCCGCCGCCAAAGGTGCTTTGAGGTCAGCCCCTGCCTGAGGGGTTCTTGGAGCTTCCGTCTACCTCGAAGCAGGGAGGAATTGGTGGCTCGAGAGGGCCAAGAGCTGTAGGGCTGCGAGAACCAGAGTGTGTAGTCAGTGGGCAGCATTGCTTATTGACATCCTCGGCGATGTTTGTGGAGTATACAGGGCAGGAACTCTCTGTGCGGCATGGAGCAGAGACGCCTTTGGCAATGGAAGCCAATTTGACATCTGCGGATCCGGGCCTGGTCTTTTCTCTTCAGTGTCCACTTAAGTTTACCTTGGAGGCCATTTGGCAGGCAATCGTTTCCTTGGGAGATGTTTTGGTCCCACAGACTACAATGTTGGCTCAGAAGGTCAATAATTTTGAGGTTGTGGTGGAGGAAATGGAGTGGAAGTTTGTGGAAATACAGTCTGGAGTAGTAGAGACTCAGAGAAAAGACGTGGTTCTTGAAGATCAGTCTGATGCATTCCAAAAGAACTTTTCTTCGATGCAAGCTAAGTTGGAACACTTGGATAATGTATCTAGAGCTCATAATTTAAAGCTAATTAATTTTCAAGACTTCTTACTGTATCCCCTAGAGATATGTTTAAACAGTATTTGGTGGATGTCTTGGGGGGTCTCCCCGGAATTAATTCCACCCTTGGTTAAGATTTATTATCTTCCTTAGGCGAAATTAGCAGCTGGGGTGGTTAATTTAGTGGGAGATAGGGTCCAAGGGAATATTTTGAATGTTACTGATTTATTGGAGCAGTCTGATTGTGAATCTCCTGTACCTTCTACTTTATTAGTTACGTTTGCTTTACTTTCTGCCAAAGAGTGGCTGTTAAAGCTTTTCTTTTGGAAACGGAACTTATTGTTTAGAGGGTTAATGGTCCGTATATACCCGGATTTAGCCAGGGAAACCCAACGATGTTACAGGGAATTTCTCCTGCTGCATCCTGGGGTTCTACATTTGGTGGGGGGGGGCTCTTTTTCTTAAAACACCCATGTAAATGTTTAGTTAAGTATCAAACTATTCCTTATATTTTTTATGAGCCCTCACAACTAACGGCTTTCATTAATGCCCGTCGTTTAGAGTCTTCCATTGGTGCCGCACCTGTCCTCTCTTAATGTAGTTAGCCGGATTTAGCTAACTGCCTATATTTCCTGTATTTTTGGTTGTATTAAGAATTTTGTGATTTCTTCCACCATGTTTTGTGAGCAAGGTGAGCAGATATTTTGTTTCAATTTATGAATTACTTTGATTACATTGTTGTTTTTCTTCTTATAGTGAATTAACTAATGTATCTGCTCTTTTTCTGCAAGAACGCTTTTTGTAACTTTCTTGGTTTAATTTTGTAAAACTTCACAAATATAAAATTTTTTAAAAAAGGACAGATGTCAATATATATGACGACTATATAGGCAATGCAGCCCTGAGGTGGGTGGGATGAGGGGTAGGGTGAGTGGGAACCTAACCTTACATGAACTGAGGGCACACTCAGATATCTGATTTAAAGGCTATTCAAGGAATGTAGGCAGTCAGAATATTCCTAAAAACATATATCCAACAGATAAAATCTATATAAAAAAAGCAGGCAATAGAAAAGCCTGAAAGCTTAGCTGTGTGGAGTCTCATAAAGCTGTGAAGACTAAAGTTGATCAGGTACTTGTGGACAAACTGTAGAGGTGATTCAATTAGCCCCACCCTGTGAAGCAGGCTTGTAACAGACAGATGTAAATGCCAGCGGAAAAACTAGCACCCAACTAATGCAACACATATTTAAATGAACTTGAATTATTTAAATCTATTATAATCAGCTGGACTGGTATGCAAATCATAGCTATGCCCAATGCAGAGACAGGCATAGAGGATTTCACAACCAGCCATGGCGCCAAAATTTTTACTTTAGAGTCTGAGTAGAAGTAAACCTCTAACACGTGCCCCCAACAGTATTTTGATGGCACCAGGTGTTTTCCCTAATGCCTAGATATCTGCTCCTCAGATGATCACGCATTGGGAAAAGCCTCCGATGCCATCAAAATACTGTTGGGGGCCATATCTCACAATAAAATAATCCTTGGCAGTCTAGAGGCCCCGATCCCACCCCCAACAGTATTTTGATGGCACCTGGAAAGGCCCCCGATGCCATCAAAATATTGTTGGGGGCCGTGCCCCACAATAGAATGATCCTATTGGTCCCTCCCCCCACCCCACCCCCAATTGCATTTTTTTAAAAACCTGGTGGTCTAGTGGCCCCTTTCCTCCCCACCCCCCATTAAATAAAAAAAAGAACTTGGTGGTTGAGGCTCCTATCTGGTGGTCTGGCAGCCCCCCAAATTCACCTTAAGAGGGAGCGCTGCCTACGTTCTTCCGCTCTGAGTTGGCCATCTTGCAAAATGGTGGTGTCTGGGCCCGTGCGGTGCATCCTGGGATGCACCAAGTGAGGTCAGACTGCCAGGTTCTTTTTTTATTTAATGGTGGTTGGAGGGAGAAGGGCCACTAGACCACCAGGGATCATCTTATTGTGGGGAACGACTCCCGACAGTATTTTGATGGCATAGGGCTTTTTTCCCGATGCCGCGATTGTCCCCCAGTGCCATCAAAATACTGTCAGGGCTCCTATGCAAATTAGCCACGTGGTGCCCAAAGAGCCAGCCAAACTAGCGCAGACTTCTTGTGTGCATGTGTTTGGCTTGCTCTTCTAGTTTAACTCTGCGATGGCTTGTTTGCATGCGCATGGTTAATGCAGGGATCATTTGCATGCCCTTTGTTTGCTGCATTAAAAAATATGTGTTGTTGGGCTGCATTAAAGTCATTTTTGGTGCGCGTCTAGCGCCAGTTTTCTGCATCAGCCTATATGGTTGAATATTCAGCTGGCATAATGACTGTACTAAGTTAAGCACTGGCACCACAGCTTAATTTGACATGCATATTTAGCACTGTTATCCATATAGGTCATGGCGTCGAATCTACAGATCATGCAATCAGGCCTAAACTAAACAAACAACTGACTCGGCATCTGAACATTGCTGTTATCCAGATAATTTCTGGGCCCACCCACACTCCTCCTTTAATCCCACCCACTTTTATATAGATAGTCCTGTACTGTTTTGCGATTTGAGGGGGTAGTTACTAAACTCCAACAAAATAGTCCATTTTGCTTCAGCTTAGTTTACTGTGGGAGTCGATTAACACGTGGTAACTTTGAAAAATCTGCAGCAGAATTTGCCAGTTCTTGTCATGTTTTGGGGATGGGAGACTGTGAATGACAGTTATGAAGTACAAGGGAACTTTTAGCATTTCCATTTTATTCTAGTTAATTTTCAAAGGGACAGTGCTAAGATACTCCTCCCTTAAGTGGAAAAGAATTCTAGATCAAAGGAGGTAGACTGAGAAGTAGCACTGAAATGTAGAAAGAGAATAGTGAGTGCATGGAGCAACCTTCTGTCAAAGGGGGCAAAGTCAAAGTCGGTAATTTTATAACAGAATGCCTAAGTTTGGAGGTGGAGACACTGCTTTGGAGACACTGCTTTTAACCTATTGAAGGCACATTTTACAAAGGACGTCCAAATGTAATCTGGGGCATCTAAGCCAGAACGTCCCTAAAAACCATAAGCATGTCCAAGTTTAGATACGATTTCACAAATGTGGATGTACCCAATATGAACGTCTGCGAGAATGTCTACATAGACACCCTCAGCATAGTATTCAATACTGGGGGCATACAGTGACGGTGCTAACCCACGACAAGTTTCACAAACACACACAACATATCATTGGAGTATGGAGAGTACCAAGGATAGTGAAGTGCCAACTTCTCTACATATTTCAGAGGTTTTAGTGCTGAAATGAGCACTTTTCAAAGCCTATTTGTGCATGGAGCAGGTCCAGGTTTGGATATGGCTGCAAATGTTACAGAGGTTTCTAAGATCGATCAGGGATGTCTATAGGCCGTGGCTTTGATGTCGCATGGAGGTCGCTACTGCTGCTTTGTAAATATACCCTTATGTTTGTAGCTCTGCCCTAGACACACCTCCATCACACCCCCTGCCTATTTAGATGTCTCCGCAGTGGAGATGTCTAAAAATGCATTTCTGCAATTGCTCTGAGGATGTCTCCATGATTTGGACAGCTGCATGCAGGTTTTCGGATTTCAAAATCCCATCTAAGCAATTTAAAATGATCCTATTCTTCTTTTGATGATTCTTTTATTTCTTCCATATACTATTTACCACATTGGGTTTTGGATAAAGCTCCAGAAGGAGAAATGGATCACCTAGTTGATTTGGATGAATTAGATTTAACTACCTTTCTGGAGACCTCTTTTGAAAAGGTCTCTCAGAGGGCGACATTGTTGGTTACTTTTCATTCAGAGGCGGTGAAAGGGATGATTTTTCGTCTTTACTTTTCTAAGAAGAATATTTCTTTTTTGTGGTCAACCATTAATGGTTTTTCCTGATGTTGCAAAAGTCACCCAATCACATCGAAAAAATTTCTTCAAATTAGACCTAGGATTTTGGCTATCAGAGCTACGTTTTATTTTGTACCCCTGTAGGTGACCAAACAAGTGTTTGGTCACCTACAGGGGTACAAAATTTACTTTACTTTCATGGAACCATTGCAATTGGAACAGTTCCTGCTTGATAAGGATAATGATAAGTAAGGATGTTAATTTTCCTTGTTTTTTGTTTCAGGTCTTGGTTGTTTGTATGATTGGGGTCTTCATTATTAGTGGGGGTGTGGGCCCTTAGATAGCCTCTCTTGATGTGGGCTTGTATTTCTTCCGATTTGTACAATTTTTCTTTGCATTTTCTTACTTCCTAAGTCGAAATTGGTTGTTTGTTTCTCATAAATGTTTACTTTGTATACATTTTGAAAAGTTTTGAAAACAAAAAAAAATGACTCTTGTAGACACCTAGCACAAATATTGCAGAAAGAGCAACTAGATTGTGGGCACTGACATTTATGTCTGCTTGGGAAGAGGTGTAAATCTTAGCATGTAAAGTCCTACATGCATGCACATATTTTATAAAATACGCACAAAACTGTGACTGTGCCCATGTTCCACCCAAACACCTCCCCTGTGCATGTCTGCTCTACAATTAGGTCACACCCTACATCTGCTTGCACCATGCGTAGGGTGTGACCTAATTACTGACAGGCCTTGTATGCATGGAAATCAGTGCATTATGTAGCATGTTTACTAAACTTCTTGTCAGTAATGCGAGTGTGGGCCACATTACCAGTGCAGGGGGCCCATGCTAACTTAAGAGATGTGTGTGTCCATCCCCCTGCAATTAGCACGGTGCAAAGATGCAGCACCATGTAAGCCAGCATGTGGGTGCTCTTAATGCCACCCATTGAGGGTAGAGATACATGAGGGCTCAGTGCAAATCCTGCTCCAGGCTCCAGTCAGGAAGCAAGAGATGGTTGTGGTTATAGTTACAGTTTATTAAAATTTGATATATCGCTCTTCATATCGACAGAGCAGTGTACATAAAAACTTTCAAAGGAAGAAAAGAATGTCAATAATATACAGGAAAGAGGAAAGAGTATTATAAAACGAGGTTACAGGGAAGTGGAAGGGGGGATAGTTTCAAGGGTGGAAGTCAGGGATGGGAGGGATGGGAAGCAGAGTCCTGTATAGCGAGGGCATCAGGTCAGAAGCTAGCTGATATAGATGGGTCTTAAGACATGGTCTGAATTTTGTGTGGCACATTTCCAAACGATGGTCAGGGTGTAGTGCATTCCATAGACTGGGTCCAAGAAAATAAAAAGCTGAGTTTTGGGTTGATTCATAACGGATGCAGGAGGGAGAGGGAAGATAGAGATGGTTGGCATGAATGGAGCGTAGAAGATGTGATGGTGTGTGAAGGATAATACATGATGAGAGCTAAGAGGATACACCAATGTGTAGGGTTTTATGAAGTATAGTAAGGAGTTTGTATTGGATTTAGTAATGAAGAGGTAGCCAGTGGGAGTCAATGAGCAAAGGGATAATGCAGTCAAATTTGGAAGCATGATGCAATATTCTTATAGCGGTATTTTGAATGGTTTGAAGACGTTGAGCTGATAGTTACAAAGGCCGGCATATACAACATTGCAGTAACGAAGGTGAGATATGTCCAGAAACAAAAGCATGAAAGTTACGGTTGAATCAGAAAGAAATAAACAAATAGAATGGATTTGGTGGATGGCAAAGGCCTCTGCAGTCGCTAGGAGTGAGTAGCGTGAATGGGACGGGCAGCACTTCAATATCATTATGGTAGGAATGGAGGGTGCTCCACAGAAGGCATGCCATATAAAGAAGCAAAGGGATGGGGATATACTCAGTAGGAGCCACAGCCCTAAACATGCTCAGCTCTGGGGTTCACTGGAAAATTTGTATGCCATGCACCTATGTAGAAAGAAGACTGGGGGATGCAGGGCAAGGCACATTATGGTACAGGGCTGGACCCGGGCTGCAGTACCATGGGTTCTTGGCAATGTTCCCTCTAATTTTCTGTAGGCTGTGTGTGCATAAAATATCAGCTGTGCAGCTTTTGAAGGAAGGTTAAATTTTTGTGCGCCACATAACGACACTCGGAGTTATGTACTTTAAAATTTGACTACATGTCAGAATACACTATGTACACCACATTGATTGCACTAGAAAATATTGTAGAACTTGTGAAAACCATAAATACACAACAACTTTTCAATTTTCAGAACGTCTGTGTTGTTTTCTATCAGAATCAGAACCGTAATTTTTGTGCGCTCTGTTGTAAAGTATGTGCGCTCACTCGGCGAGGTGTGTGCGTGCACACACGCGCACAGCTTAGAGGGAACTGTGGTTCTTGGGCACAGTGCAATCAAATGACAGGCTCCAGCTGACCATCAGAAGGTTAAGGTCCATGGAGAGAGGGATAGAAGTATGGAAATGGATGTGAGCTGTAGCAATGACAAGGACAGCACAGTCTGTGACATGGGCTACTCAATAAGGTCCCCTTCTCTCTCCCCCTCCCATCTGTCTTGCGCTGCAAGAGACAGACAGAGGTTACCCACTGAGGAGCTGGCTCATGATCTCCATGGTTGCATCACACAATGAGGCATAGGAGTGCTACAATCAGGCTCACTAGACCACTCATTCAATGATAGAGTGAACATTTAGCCAGCTGAAAACCCGGTTTCGGTGTCTGGACAAATCAGGGGGCGAGTTACTCTACAGCCCACAGAGAGTCTGTCAGAACTTCATGGCATGTCGCATGCTACACAGTCTGACTTGCCCCCAGAGAATGCACCGAAGGAGGCCAACATGGAGGAGGGCACAGACATTACCACAGATGTAAATGCACCACCCTACCAACAGGGAGAGGGAGCAAGGAACAGACTCATTCAGAACCACTTCACATAAGGTATTCCTTTATTATCAAGAAACTAACATACATTGCTGACATACCCCCACCCTTTCTCCTGCCCACCCCCCCACTCCCCCCACAGAAAGCCACATACCATCCACTACCATCCTGTAGCCCTCCAGGAGCTATCCTCCACTGGTCTTGTCATACACGACTGCAGCTGTGCATAGCCTATATGAGAACCCCACCTCTCTTGTCTAGATCCTGCAGCATCACCTCAGCTGCTGACCTGTCTTCTCTTCCCTCTGGCTAGACTCCATGCCGCCGAAGTGGCAGGAAGTGGTTCAGAGCTGTCCCTCTCCTCCGGTGACATTCATCCATGGAGGCTTGCCAACCATCAGCATCATCACAAGCCCTTGCAGGTGAGGGAAGAATATCCAATTAGTTATGAATATGTTGCTGACCCAGGTCTTATGAGGGTTCGATAACCTAGTGTCCCCTGTGCATTCCACTTGTGAGACTGGGCAAGTCAACGAATGTCAATGCCACTGGTACAGTGCATGTGAGGCAAGCAACAAATGCCACAGATTAGAGCTGGATGTGCACAGGAGAGTAGGCAAAATGGGATGCATAGGGTCACTGGTGGTGAGAAAGGGGAATGTGCGGGATGTGGCTGCATCACTCTGCCACCCATTCTGTGGCATGCTGCAGCCTTCAGCCCCAGGTAGGATTGCCATTGCCCCTCCCACACCTGTACATTGCTAGCATGATCAAGGTACAGCTACTAGCACTTCTCAGTCCATAACCATTCCATGACAATAATTGGCCTTAGATACTATGTGCAACATTTTTGAAGGCATTTACACAGGTAACTGCCCTAGTTACCCGTGTAAATGCCTTATCCAGGATTTTCAAAAGGCACCTACATGGGTAGTACCTTTCAAAAATCCCAAATAAGTCCCTAATGCGCCCAGTTGCTATGCGGTTAGCATCATGGCATGTTGGGGGCAGTCCGGGGTGGAGGAAAGGGCTAAATGGGTAGCAGTGATTTTCGATGCTACCTACTTAGCCCTCTGCACCTTAAAGATAGGCAAGGTTTTTCCTCGCCTGTTTTTTAGGCACAGGGGCTAAGCGGGTAATATCGAAAATCACTGCCACCCGGCTAGCTCCGGCGGCTTCCGGACTCTGCGGTGAGAACTGGATTTTCAATGCCAGGGCCACATATGAAACCAGCATTGAAAATCCGGATTAGATGGATGGCGGGCAGGTTATGCGCCGACACAGCACATAGCACCACCCAAAAGAAAATTGGGCCCTATGTAACTAGTGAATTACTTGTTCAAGCAGCTTTGTTATTTGTTAACTAAATTCTGTCTTGTTCTATGTACTTGATGTTTTGTTCAATATAAACCACTTTGACCAGGTGAAAAGCGGTATATAAGCCTAGCTAAATAAATAAATAAATAAATGTCAATGCTATGGCTGTAGAAGTGACTATGCTGACAAGGTGTCTGGCCATACAAAATCAGGGGCACTTTGTCCAGTGCCATACAGATTGGAGGGGACAGAGCTATGCAGTGGCTGTCTGGGACCCCCCTCAGGGGGGTATGATGGACATGAATGCACTTATGCAGACTGGCGTCATGGATTGACAGGGGTTTGTATCACATCACTATGGATGCCAATGCAAGTGCTCCAAGTACATTCATGTCTCACCACACATATTTGTAACTGCAGAAGAGTGCTACCAACCTTGTTGCTGTGAGGTTCGTGAACTATCGAGATTGACGACCCCTCTCAATGCCTTCTCATCAATGGTGCTCAGTACTCATTCCTCAAGCTTGCTCAGCATAGTTGGCCGCCCATCTGGACCACGTTTGGCTGGCCTTTGCCCTGGGCTTTATTGCCCTCCACTTCTTTTTTACATCTACCACATCTCAGTTACGGTGGTATATGGTATTTAGCTTGGTATAGATGGCATGCCAGAGCTGCTCCTTCTGGTGCATGTTATAGTTTTCACCTACATTGCTTAAGAAGATGTGGTGTTTTGCGAGGACCTCCATTACCAGCTGCTCTAACTCTTTGGTGCCAAAGTTCTCCTTTCTAGTGGATGCCTTGCCTTTTGGTGCCATGGTGAATGAACTGTGGTGTCGGCCTCAGGCTCGTGATTCAAAATCGACCATTTGCATGTACACTGGTCCTTATATGTATGTCCTGATGGCTTGCATCTGCATGTTCCAAAGATGTACATACCCATATCCAAAATGGCCCGTTTGTGTAGACATGCCCAAGAAATGGATGTTCACAGGCCCGTTTCTAGAAATGGTTATTTGGACTCCCACAAAACAGCTTTGATAACCCAATGCCTGTAGCACCATGGTATAGGTATGGACTAATAGCTACTGTACTCCTTTAAAATGGATGACCCTTCAGGGAGGATAATCTGTCTGTGTGCCATATAACTGGCGCTCATGGGATCTTGTGGCATATGTCTGTTGGGTGCGTACAGGTTCTTGAAGACGATAGTGTGTGTAGTACAGTACATGTCACTGTATTGTAATTGGACCTGTTTTGGGGGGGGGCATAGCTCCAGGCACATTCGTCCATTCTGGGGATCACAATTGATTGACTACACCTCACTGTGGATGTTTGTAGGGTGACTGGACACAGATGACCCCTTGGTTGTGGTGTCCCTGGAGCCACAGGCTACAGCAGGGGTCTCAAACTCCAGTCCTGGAGGGCCACAAACCAGTCAGGCTTTCAGGGTATCCCTAATGAATATGCATGAGATATTTGCATACAATGGGGCAGTGCATGCAAATATATCTCATGCATATTCATTAGGGATACTCTGAAAACCTGACTGGTTTGCGGCCCTCCAGGACTGGAGTTTGAGACCCCTGGGCTACAGGGACAGAGAGCATACAGCTTCAGGAGGGGATGAAGGAAGACATACAGTGTTTGTCTGAATCAAGAGCCCACATTTATTTTTATAAAACAGACAGGGTCCCACAGCAATGATAATCTCCCTAGGTCTAGGGCAGCCTCATGGTAGGGAATCTTAGGACCAGCCACAGGGAGCCACTGCTGTGGCACAGCCCCAGACAGTTATGGTTTTCTCTCTTGCACCCCCAACCCTCCTACATCTAAACCCTCCACTCTTCCCTCTATGAACAGCAGAGAGACAGACAGAGAGAGATCTTGACCCTCCATATTCCCAACGGCTACTCTCCTCAGTTCCAGCAGTCTCTTTCTCTTAATCTCCTCTCATCCCCAGCAGTCACCCTTTACCTTTCTCACTCTCCTTTCATTCCCAACAGTTTTTCTCTCTCTTTTTGTCTCAGTACACTCAACCCCAGTGATCTTTCTCCTTCTTCTTTCTTGATCTGCACTTATCCTCAGCATTTGCTTTCTCTTTTGACTCCCCATCTAAGGCCTCCTGCTGGCACAGTCACTCTTTCTTCTTATTTTCTCCCAGATTTAATGATGCCAACGCAGGCTTCCTCCCACAGAGCAGGCTGAGAATACTGTCTCCTGAACTTTGGGTAGTACTGGCCCATGATTCAACCTTTTTCCCCTGCAATGCAGTTTTCCTTCAGCTGGGGTTGCATGGACTGAAGAGGATGCACTTCTCCTGCATCCTGTGTGGCCAAAGACTCTGCCTCCTTCAGTTGGGATTGTGTGGTTTGATATGGATACCCTCTCCTCTTGCAGTCTGGAAAGCCAATGACTCTGCCTCCTTAGTTGGGACTATCCTGGCACTGCTGACTGATGAAAACGTCCTTCCCCTATTGTTTGCATGGGAGCTGTAGTCATGTATAAGGAGAGGCACATGAGTCTTAGGACCAAAGGTTTCTGACCCCTGACCTAGAAGCTTTTTCTTATAGACACAAAAGAAGATAACAACTTTAGTAAATAGATCATTGAGCATGCTAACTTGGAAAATCAGAACCACCTGGCTAAATTTCTCCTGTAAACCATGTAACTGCCTTTGACTATCGGGTCCATAATCTAAACATCACCTAACATAATATGACGATGATGATGATGTAACATAGAAACAAAAGCTTACTAGTGGTATCGATCTTGCAGCATCTTATTTATTTCTTCTAACTTGCGCTTGCTTTTTTGAAATGCAAATATCTCAGACATGCAGGGTGATAGAAAATTAAGTCGGAAGCTACAAGTGACTTATAATAAATTGATATCACTGTGATAATTGTAAAATAAAATATGTCTGACTAGAATAGATATTAAAGTGGTATATAAGATTTTGAAAATGAAGGATTAATTAACAGTGTTATTGCTGTTGGCTTCCACAGAGCATCGGGTTATGGTAATATAAAAGACATTAAGCAACATAGTCATTACAAACCATTTTATTTATTTATGTATTTATTATTGCTATTTAGCTCACGACTTTCCAGTAGTTGGTCAAGGTGAATAGAATGCTATCCTATCTTTGCTACAAAATAGATCCATTTATTGATATTATCTGTGCCTGTCTTGTTGGCTAAAATATGAAAATATTTTCATCTCTCAGGCTGGTAAGATTTGGATTCATATTTTATCGTGAAGAGGTAATTCCTGTCGGCCTTGGAGAAAGCTTCACTTCCAAACTTCACTTTGCAAAGTGTCGTGGTTTCCCCACCGTGGTGAAAGGGCATAGATGGGGTGGGGGGGGATGGTAAATGAGGGGGGTGAACAAAATATAATAAGAACATAAGATATGCCATACTGGGTCAGACCAAGGTCCATCAAGCCCAGTATCCTGTTTCCAAAAGTGGCCAATCTAGGTCACAAGTACCTAGCAGTTTCCCCAAAGGACACAGGTTCCAGAATGCTTGTATTGGGGAATTTCTCGAGTCCCTTTTAATAACGGTTTATGGACCTTTCCTCCAGGAACTTGTCCAAACCTTTTTTAAAGCCAGCTATACTAACAGCTTTTAATACATCCTCCGGTAAAGAATTCCAGAGTTTGATTACAAGTTGAGTGAAAAAATATTTTTTCTTATTAGTCTTAAATAGGTTACACTGTAGCTTCATTGCATGTCCCCTAATCTTTCTAGATTTTGATGGTGTAAACAATCAATCTACGTTTACTCGTTCCACTCCATTCATTAATTTATAAACCTCTATCATATCTCCCTTCAGCCATCTCTTTTCCAAGTTGAAGAGTCCTAACCTTTTTAGCCTCTCCTCATAGGGGGTATCTTTCCATCCCCTTTACCATTTTGGTGGCTCTTCTCTGTACCTTTTCTAATTCCACTATATAATTTTTAAGATATGGCAACTAGAACTGCACACAATATTCAAGGTGCAGTCGCACCATGGAATGATGCAGAGGAATTATAATATCCTTTGTTTTATTCTCCATTCCTTTCTTTATGATAACTAGCATTCTATTTGCTTTATTGGCTGCCACTGCAAACTGGGCGGAGGGTTTCAACATGTTATCCACTATGATGCCTAAATCTTTTTCCTTGGTGGTGGTTCCTAATATGGAACCTTGCATCGTGTAACCATAGTTTGGGTTGTTCTTTCCTAGGTGCATAATTTTGCACTCGTCCACATTAACTTTCATCTGCCATTTGAACATCCAGTCTTCCAATTCCAATCCTCTTGGGTTTTAACAACTTTGAATAATTTTGTGTCATCTGCAAATTTGATTACCTCACTTGTTCTCATTTCCAGGTCATTTATGAATATGTTAAAAAGCAGCAGACTCAGCACAGATCCCTAGGGTTCTCCACTATTCACCTTTATCCATTGGGAAAATTGGTCAGTTAGCCCTATCCACTGCTTTCTATCTTTTAACCAGTTCCTGATCCACAATAGTACACTGCATATCCTAACACTTCCTGGGACTAAAACTGGCAGAAGCGAGATTTAATATTAAGGAGTCTGATATCGCAAACCCAAAGAAAGAGGAAAAGACAGCACTTCCTCCGTAATTTCTACTCTGTTGTTAGTTCATATTTTAAACCTTTTTAATATCAGGCAGACACTTCTAGAAACAACTCTTTTGAAGTCAGAACATGCCTTTCCACTGTGTTTCAAACAGGGAGACAATGATATTATGTTACTGTTTAATGAACTATACTGACATATCAGAGATACAGCAAACATTTTTCCAGATCAAACTCTTTCTTGCAATAATAGCCTATGGTATTGTAAGACACTGCACCTGAATTTGAATATGTGTATGGGTATCCCCATATGGGGCAGAAATTCATTATTAAGGGCCCAAGGCAGAGACGCAAATAGCGGGGTTGGAAGTCCTGGTAGGATGTCCAACCCAGTTCTAGCCCAGCATTCAATCCTGAGTCCAGCCCTTCTCACATGTACTGAGGGGTAGTGCAGAGACCGCTGGATGGGGCGGGAGGGGGAGGGCCGGAGGCAGGGAGTGGGTGCAGCAAGGGCAGACCGAAGCACCTGGATGTACAGGGCCTATTTAGGTCATCGCCCTGTACATCCAGTGGGGGAGAGATAGGCCTGGGACTTATTCCACCTCGGAGGTGAAATACGTCCCACCAACTGTGGGGTTCGGGCCAGGCAGCCCCACCAAACCGGCCAGGCAGATGCAGGGGTGTCTCTGAAACCCGATTCTGGCCCTGGCTGCCTGTGCCACTGGTCGGATGGCAGGGAAATGAGGGTTTCCTCCATTGTGGTATTTCTGTGCTCCTGCTGGGTGTTCCAGAGTCATGGCGATGGGATGCCATGGCACCGGCACACCAGCAGGGGCATAGGGCGGGTTGCATGGACTGTAGGGAGGACGTCCTATGCCACTGAATCGGGGCTACGCCGGGCCTTCTAAGTGTCCTATCCTGCAACTGCGGGACCGTCTAGATCCCATGGTTACAGAATTGGGTGCAATTTGGGGCTATCCATTTTTTTGGATGTCCGGACGGCCCAGACGTGCCTCTTTTTTGGAATCGGGCTCCATGTCAATATAGGGTTATTTAATTTTTTTAAAAAGGCAGCTATGTCCAAGTACCAAAAAGGTATCTATTTACCTATTTTAAGCCTATGTGCCTTCTAAAGTGGGCATCCAGAACCAACCCCAGTAGCACTGAAATTCTTATGCACAAACTTACGCCTGCTCCAAATGTATAAATGTACGTCTGAACTCTGTGGAGGTCATTCCCCGCATGGATGTGGCCATGGGCATGCATAAACAACCTCTTATGAAACACCAGCCGGCATCAGCGTACATGCGTCATCATGAAGATACACACTTTGCCAGTAGGCGTAGCTGGGAGCACGGTCTGGGTAGAGTGCAGGCAGAGTTCTCACATAGGCACATATATTCCGAAATACCTTAATCTATGTGCATATGTGTGTAAAGTACATGTGAAGATTTACACCTGCTGGTAAGCAGATGTAATTCATAGTACCTACATTAAGAGGATGTTCTCAGCCACGTACACTAGCATTTCATAAAGACAAGTACTGCCTATATGTCTTTAACAAATAGCACCCTATGTAGACACTTTTGTAGGGGCCCCATCCATGGAGCCCTGTTCTAAAATTACCCCCTATAAGTGCAGATGCATTTCTTAGATTTGTGATGGCCACATGCATTTTATATCTTTCTTCCGCCTAAACTACCCCCCTAAGGAATGCCAGTGCATCGACCACATAAAAGTAGGCACACTCTTCAGGCATACCCTTGCAGAGTTCTATAAGAGCCCTTTTATAAATGTAAAACATGCTTTATATGCCAAAAATGTTTTACAATATTAGGCCCCCATCCCCCAGTTATAGATGGATTGAGTTATCTATCTATCTCAATAACTACAGGAAACACACAAGTTAGGGCTCGAGAAAAACATAGAAAGGACTCATTTTAGATAAGATGTGAGAGATCAGAACTGAGAGGTCGCCATGTGGACAATTGTGCTGGTATTTCCGAAACAGTTCTGCTAAAGGTGGAGCCGTTTCTAAACTACGAACAAGAAGATGCAGGGACACACAGGGACGTATAGCAACATGGAGCAAGAGAAGCCATTTCACAAACGTACATGTGGGAAAAATTGACAAAGAAAACCCAGCAACTGGCCCGTTTATGTGCCGGCATTTCACAATATGCTCATGTAAGTGCAGCTGAGCTATTTTGCTAACCATGATATGCAGATCCTTTTAGTTATCCATAGGGGCCCCTATCTTGACCTCATTTCAATTTGGGGGAATGTAAAGGGAAGGCCCAAGGGAGCTCTTTGTAAATACCTTTTTATGTCTGAGAGCAGGTGTAAATCCTGATATGCACAATTTGGACTTTCACATGCATTCACTATGAAACCAATTTCATAACATGCATGTTTGGGCTTCAAAAACATCTGAATCGAAAACGGGCCCGATTTCACTCTAATTCTGCAGCCGCGGGTATAGACACGCCTGACATTCTGGAATCGGGGACATAGATATTTCTGCCGCGGCATGAGCAAACCACTATGGAGAAACATGGGCCCCGCTGTTATGACAAGACACAGGTATATGTTGCAAATGGTTTGGATGTCCCCACGCTAACTGTATTCTGAAAAGATGCACGTTTCTGATCCTGCCCATCTCTACCACATACCCGTAGACATCTCAGACGGCCACACCTCCTCATAAGCTGCTCCTCTCACTGACAGTTTTGTGCTGATGCACACCTCACATAAATACTGAGGATGCATAAATATTGATGCAAACTAGATAGTATACTAGTCTGTTGCTTGCCCAATACAGTGCAAGGTGATCTCAGTTCACTCAAAGATATCGTAACAGTGAGTAGAAAGTGATATGTTTGTCATGACATATATCTTGCATCAAAACATGCATGGCAGTAGAAGAAATCAGAAGTTATTCTTTCATTGTCATCTCTAAAACACTCCTTACAATGGTAGACCTTTACCAACCTCACATAAAGTGGTGCTTTTGGGCATGTTTCAGTGCTGTTTGCACTATTCTGAGGGTCTCTTAGTACTGAAAAGGATATATTTTGACATTTAGATATGGAGAACCTTTTGTGATTTTTTTTTTCTGCCCTAACACCTGGTGATGCTGCGGTCATCCGTACGGTACAGGTACTGGCCAGGTATTCATGTTCCCCCTGATTAGCACATTAGATTCTCCCGTGCAATCCTCAAACCATACACACACACACACACACTCTCGCTTTCAGTCACAAAAAATATAAATCTGTCAAAAAGATGCTCTGAACCTATAAATAACAGCTGGTATAACAGAATAGCGTGGAGACCCAGGACTAAAAACATGATCTCCGTTTCTCACCCAAACAGGAATCCTTTCCATACTCACTCACATACTATCTCTACATCAACAGTCCCATTTTGTCAGGACACCGGGATTGTCAGTGTCCCCTACATTAACTCCTTTGGTACAAACAGCAAATGTCAGCATGGCCAGAATAATCACTATTGCTCCTCTTAATATTTCTTTCAGGGTTGTTATTAATGCCTCTTTTGCTTACAAGATTCCCACACCTCTGATTTCTGTTCTTTATAAATGCATCTTGTGGTGTTTTTCCATACTGTAGTCCACCATTTCAGAACAGATTATCACCACCTTTATACAAACACAACAGAATATATTCTAAGTACTGGTCTTATTCCATGTCTCCGGCAGGTATAACGGGCACATCTGTGGGGACCTCCCAAAACATCCACAGACCTTTCCTGAATATGCTTTATACATATCCGCATTCTGAGATCCCAAGTTAGCGAGATAAATGTCCTCGGTTGATATGTACTGGAATACGCTCATAGAACTTTTTAGCGGATAAACGTCCCTGACGCACGTAGATACCTTTATTTGGTTTCTGGAATGACCTCCCATATGTAGATTTTTGTCCTGCCCAGTACATGCGCCCAACATCCCCTCCCCCCATGCAATTTCAGCATGGTATGGGCAGCTACATGGAAATCGGACTCTTTCTAAAATGTTTTTTTTACACTTGGATGTGATTTACATGTGCAAATCAGGAATAAGGCTTCTAAAATAACCCCAACAATAAAGAATTCTGGTCAAAAGCTTTAATTTAACTTTGTTAACTAAAATATGAATTTCTCTGATGTGTTTTTAATGGAGGAATGTTCAGGCAGCCTCACATCTCATTTGAGTGAGGTCTAAGGGCTATGGAGAGCTGAATGTAGTAGGTTTGTTCTTAGTGGAGATCACTAGAAACACCTTCCTAAACATACCGAAACCAGTTTCTATGCATGTGTGTGAAAGTGATGCCAAACTGCTGACTATTATCTGTTTGTCATAGCTTATTAGATATCTGTAGGCTATAACCATAATAATATATAAGTTTTGCATTGCAATTACTCAATAGACTATAATCATGGCTTTATTCCATTGCCTCCTATTTTGTGCCTACAGCAAACCTTTCTAGAACTAGTGACTCATAACAGAGATTTTGATTCATAACTAAAACTATTATACTATGATTAATGGCATCAGAACTAAGGATTGCCTTCTGAACTCCTTCAGAACTAGGATAGGAAGGGTGACACCACACCTAGCAATTATGACAGGTGCCATGGGAACACCCCTCTTTTGTCCACGGAATCTTCTATCCATCTTTAGATGCAGAGCAAATTTCCACATAGTGTCTTGTCTCAAAGCTATTCTTCTACCCCCTTTGCTACTGCTGCCATTATTACTACTAGACAATTACGTAAGGCTAGGAGATGCACACGGAGCTTGACAGATATGAGGCTTACAATCTAATCAAGACATAGCTAGGTGTGGATTTGGGGTGAATCAAGGCGTCATTGTGGATAGCATGTTAAAACCCTCGGCCCAGTGTGCAGCGGCAGCCAAGAGAGCAAATAGAATGCTAGGTATGATAAGGAAAGGAATGGAGAATAAAACAAAAGATATTATAATGCCTCTATATCGTTCCATGGTGAGACCGCACCTTGAATATTGTGTGCAATTCTGGTCACCGTATCTTAAAAAGGATATAGCGATTTTAGAAAAGGTTCAGAGAAGAGCCACCAAAAGGGTAAAGGGGATGGAAGGATACTCCTATGAAGAAAGGCTAAAAAGGTTAGGGCTCTTTAACCTGGAAAAGAGACGGCTGAGGGGAGATATGATAGAAGTCTATAAATTAATGAACGGAGTGGAACGGGTAAACGTAGATCGATTGTTTACCTTATCAGAATATAGAAAGACTAGGGGACATGCAATGAAGCTACAGGGTAAACTATTTAAGACTTATAAAAGAAAATATTTTTTCACTCAACGTGTAATCAAACTCTGGAATTCGTTACCGGAGGATGTAGTAAAAACTGTTAGTGTAGCTGGGTTTAAACAAGGTTTGGACAAGTTCCTGGAGGAAAGGTCCATAAACCATTATTAAGAAGGGACCCAGGATATCAATGCTTGACCCAGTACAAGCATTGTGGAACCTGTGTCTTTTGGGGAAACTGCTAGGTACGTATGACCTAGATTGGCCACTGTTGGAAACAGGATACTGGGCTTGATGGTCTGACCCAGTATGGCATATCTTATGTTCTTATGTAAAGGATTTAAGGTCTCGAGGGTGGGCTTAATAGGTAAAGGTGGGTTAACAGGTATGGTTTAATTGAAGACCGGGATCAATTAATCTAATTGGTTAAAGCTGTAGGACTTGAATCTTTATCCCATAAACAATCTAGTTGGAATTTACATAGACATTCAATCATGGCTTAACTGTTGAGTTTGCCAGTAGCGGTGCCAGTTGCGATGCAGTCATGTATTTTAAGTTTGTTATTTCTTTTCAGGCTACTACTGTTACTGCAACTAGTTACCATTTGTATAGTGCTACCAGGCATATGCAGCACTGTACACAAACACGTATGAAGCCGTCCCTGCTCCACAGAGCTTACAATCTATTGAAGACAGACAAATGCAACAAAAAGAGGAATAGGGTAATGAAATGATTACAAAAACATAGGGATTAAACAGGATAATAAGGGGGTCAGGATCCAAAAGTAGCCTCAAAGATTCTCCTCCACCGCATTCATTCTGCAGCTCCTTCTTACTCGACCTCAGGAAGTCTGCTCATCAGGCAAATCACTCTTATGTGTGCCCTTCTCTTCTTCAGCCAACTTCAGAATTTGTTCATTCCAATTTGCTGTGCCATATGTCTAGAATAAACAATCTGAGTCAGTACATCAGGCTCCATCTCTGGTCCTTTTCAAATCCAAGCTCCGGCCAGGGCCAGGAGGGGGCGGTGCCAGGGTAGAGTGGGGAAGGAGCCAGCTGGCAGAACATACAGAGGCAATTCAGGTCATGCCTCTGTACGTTCCCCAGCATCCCTTGGATGATCAGGCTATTCCACCCCAATGGTAGAATAAGCCGAGTGGGCCTCGCTGATTGTGTATCGTGCAGACCCTCGCACCCCTGGGCCCTGGCCTTGTTGTGCTCCTGCAGCCATGATCCAGGCCATAGGGGCCTCCATTGCCAGATGGACTGTGGTCTGCAGGGATGGGAGAGAGCGATGACATTCCCAGCCACCACATTGACGACCTCCCCCCGCTCACCTCGTTGCCATGGAGTGGGGTTGCCATCGCTCCCTTGCCCCAGTCATGTTGTTTGGGCCTCGGAATAGGCAATTCCCTGTATGTCCATCCCATCGGTATATAGGAATTGTCCTAGATGGACCATATAGGGAGTGACTAGATGGACCATACTGGTCTTTATCTGCCGTCATTTATTATGTTACTATGTCTGGACATATAGGTCCCTGATTGTGCCATCGCAGGTATGTCCAGGCCCCGTGGCAGCAGAATTGGGTGTATCTCCGCACGTCTAGGTTTTGGCCGGGCACCGTGAATGGACGTCCGGGAAGCAGAATCAGCCTCTAAAGGTTCAGTAGAAGAGATAAGAATAAAACTAGAAGAGAGCTCCGAATTCCAAGTGAGAAGGTGAGAAGGTGGTGATCATTAGTGTCAACAGCAGCAGATAGGTCAAAAAGGATGATGATTGAGGAAAGGTCATTGGATTTGGCCAGGAATAGGTCACTGGAGATTTTGGCAAGGGCCATTTCTGTGAAACGTAGAGGACAAAAGCCAGAATGACGTGGATCCAGAATAGTTAGAGAGAAAAAGTCAAGCTAGAGGCAGTGAACTTCATGTTCAAGTAGTTTGGATATGAGAGGGAAAAGGGAGATGGGCCCATAACTGGAAAGGCAGGTAGAATCCAGTAAAGGTTTTTGAGGAGTGATTTATTTATTTATTTATTTAACGTTTTTCTATACCGCACTATTCGGCATCAGCGCGGTTTACAAGTAACAAGTTGGTACAATGTGGAGTAACCATACATTGAACTTACATAAAACAGGGAATTTAAACATGGATAACGGGTGAACTTTATACATAATATACAAAAGGGGAATTTAAGCGTGGATAACAATTGAACTTTATACATTATACAAGAGGGGATTGCATCATAGCTGAGTTTATGATACAGGCCCTAAAGGGGGGGTTGGATGAGGTGGAGAGTTATCGTAGGAGATTGGTTAGGCGGCATCGGGTAGAGAGACTGTAGGGTCATGTGATACTGTCTAGGTGATGCTGTCAGAGTTTGAAAAGTGTTGTATAAATAGGTGCTGTTTGAGAGCTTTTCTGAACTGGGGGAGGTTGTTTATGGTCCGGATTTCTGTTGGAAGGGAGTTCCAGCATGAGGGGGCAAACAAAGCAAAGGCACGCTTTCTAGTGGATTTGTTGCATTTTGTGATGAGGTGACTTCTAGTGACAGCCTTCAGCCCCTCCCAAACGGTGCCCATTTCTCCATTCAAATTAAAACAGACGTATTCCTGTAAAGTTTTATGTATTTTATTTACCTGTGCTTTCTCATCTAAAAGTGAATCATTTAACCTCCAGAATTTAACCCCTTCATCAGGATCTCCAGTGTCAAATGTAACACTAATGGGGGCATGGTCTGCACAGTTTATTGGTCCCTTCTCTATGGTCCTAGCCTTAGAAATCCAGCTTCCACTAGCCCAGATCATATCCAATTGACTATGTCCCATAAGCATGGGAGTAGAATGTATATTTACGCTACTCTAAATGTCTACATCTCCAATGGCCACAAACCTAAGATATTCCTTAATTTTTTTCCAAACTCTTTCGCTACTGGCAGCCCCCGCTAGCTTGTCCCTCGCTACTGTCCAAGTGCGGGATGCTGGTCAAATTATCGTCCCCCCACAAGTTAATCAGGGCCTCCCCTAGACCCTCCATCTCCTTTAACATCTACTTATATAACTCCCCCTAATGTTCATTTGGGCCGTAAACACTGATGATCCAAACCTGCTTCCTATTCCAGTTTCCTTTATCCTTTGATTTATTCTCACCCTGGTCCCCTCCTTGCATCCTCTACCCCCTCCCACTCCATCCCCTCCCCCTGTCCCCCACCCCCTTCCCCCTCTCCATCTCATGTTCCAGAAGCAAATATAAAGTAGAGTGTCCTTTACCCTCCCTGATCTTCTGGCAACTTAACCATTTAACTCTTCCCAGATCAGCTCCTCCCTCATGTGGTCTGGTGAGCCTTTACCGATCAATCAGTCTATGCTGTCCTCTTTCACTTCGATCAATCCCCTCAGTCCATTCACAGCTCAATTTTCATCCCATACGGCCTGCTCCTTAGCTGTCTAATTCAGCACTTTGTCTCCTCAAGATGCTTTACTTGAGTCTCCCACTCCTGATGAGCTGCTACCTCTTGCTGCTGAAAACCAGCATCTTTTAAAGCTCTGACTGCCTCAGCCATTGTATGCACGTGCCATGTCTTCTCTCCCCGGAGAGCAAAAGTCCAAATGGATGCAGCCAGCGATACCACAGTTCAGTGCTCCGGAGAGCTTGAGTGATTGCTTTCAGTGCTCTATGCCACTGCAGAGTCCCTGCTGACAGATCATCATAGATGGAGACCGGGTACCCTTGCCAGGTGAAATTCCCAAGGCCCCTCATTTTTGCCACTATGCACGCCTTAAGTTTGTAATCCTTCAAGCAAATGATAATGTTTCTAGGTCTATTGATTCTTGGCTGACCCAGCGCTCAGTGTGCTTTGCACAGCAGTATTTCTCTAGGGGGCTACCTCGTCCCCTCCCTTTTCCAAGGCTTCCTAGCAAACAACTGCTGCAACTTTTGCACTGTCTTTCAATTCGGAGTCCTCGGTATGCTTCTGATTCGCAAGTTGTTTCTCCGGGATCTGTTTTGAGGTCCTCCAGTTTGTATTGCAGTTTGTCCTGCCACTCCTGTCCTTTTCCTACCTGGTTTTCCAATACTTCTTGTTGCTGCTCCAAGTCCTGCAGTCTGTTTTCATGCTCTCCCACCTGATGCGTCAATTCTGCAAACTCCTCCTTCATTTTCACGATGAGCTCTCCAAGCTCCATCTTAACTGGCCGAACTTCAGCTTTAATTTCATTAAACCATTCCCCGCTGTCCATTTCAGGTGGGGTGGATTAGGGATCGGGAGGGGAGGGTCTTAATTTTCATGGGCGAGTTGAGCGGGGAGAAAGTATCAATAGCAAATCTGTATGCACCTAATGGGGGGGCAAGTTCCAATTTGGAAAGAAGTGAGTGGATTATTGGAATGGACGGTGCAGGGCAAACTCGTGTTGGGGGGAGATTTTAATTTGGCACTACATCCAGAATGGGATAGGCAGATGGGGTGGGGGGGGGGGGGTGAAGGGAAAGCCCAGAGGAGATTAGTGAAGGGGATACTTTGGAAGTTCCATGTCTTAGATATGTGGCAGGAACATAACAGGGATGCAAGGGAGTATACCTTTTATTCACATCCACATAAAATATAGTCGGATAGATTACTTGCTGATAGATAAACTGTGGGGGACCAGAGTGCGGGGAGTGGAGATTGGAAATGTTACAAGGTCAGATCATGCCCCGACTTGGGTTGACATACAGGGTGGGAATGGAGAGGGAGGTATCAGATTTTGGAGGTTGAATGAGAGTCTTCTCCGAAGGGACGAAGTAGTAAAAGACATCAAGAAAAGCTTGCAGGATTATTGGCAGCTGAATGATACAGGAGAAGTGCGGGAGACTAGTCTGTGGGAAGGAATGAAAGTGGTAATCCGGGGGAGGTTGATTATGTGGGTTGCTAAATACTGTACAAGAAGGGTAGGAAAGAAAGGGAGGACAGATTGCATGTTGAAATTAAGGAGGCCACCACGCTGTACAATAGGACGAGGTCAGGAAGGCAACTGAAATATTTAAATCAATTGCGCTTGGAGTTAAACAAGTTACAATTAGAAGCCATGTAACCATAGCATGTTTGAAGGCAGCAGGAATAGTTGCAGTGGAAAGTGATAGGCTGAGGTTATGGCTGATGGAAAGGATGACATTCGGGGAGATAGAGATTAGTAGATGGGTGGGAATAGGATCAGAGGAGCAAGTAGTGAGTTTGAAGGAGGAAAGAAGATATGCAGTTCCCTCATCACTGATTTTGGAAAAGGAAGAAAGGATGGCAGACGTTTAAGGAAGGATTTATGAATGAAGTAGGGGAAGCAGAGGTGACCTGGTGGAGAACTCAAGACTAATATTGTGAACCTTGTTAAGGAAGTAGTCAGCCAAAGTTTGGGCAGAAAGCAAAGGAGGGGTTTGAGGCACTTTGAGGAGGGAGTTGAGTATGACAGAGAGACGATCAGGGTTAGAGGCAATACAGTACTCTTGCTTGGTGAGTACTATAGCAGACTGGAAGGAGGTTGGCAAGAATTTGAAATGCATGAAGTCAGTGTGGGCATGGGATTTAAGCCAATGTACTCAGCAGGGCAGGCACAGAAATGTAGGTAGCAGATGTTGGAGGTCAGCCTAGGCCTGAGGTACAGTATGCCTCACAGAATGTGGAAGGAGAGGAGCAAGAGCATCCAAAGCAGAGAAGAGTACAGTGTAATAGGAAGAGACTGCCTCATGGACAGACTCAGATGACATGCTGCACGAGAGAGGGAATGACACAGGAGTGGAGAGTGCTGAAGGGTCAGTAGTCTGAAGATTCCTAAACGTGGTGATGGAGCCCTTTTAAAATGCAGCTTCCTGTCAGGGAGCAGGTGTAAATCTGGATGTGGACAATTTTGGACTGTCATATGCATTCCTTATATGAAATGGGAAATACAGTGTAGATTTTTGTCCCACTCAGGACATGCCCCTGGCCTGCTCCCATGTAATTTTGATGTGGTATAAACAGCCACATGTAAATTAAGCTCTTTCTAAAATGGCAATTTACACGTGGATGTGTTTTACATGTGTGTATGTCTGATTGTACATGTGCAAATTGCAAATAAGGCTAAGATAACACCTTA
Source organism: Ichthyophis bannanicus (assembly GCA_033557465.1). Taxonomy (NCBI): domain Eukaryota; kingdom Metazoa; phylum Chordata; class Amphibia; order Gymnophiona; family Ichthyophiidae; genus Ichthyophis; species Ichthyophis bannanicus. Next base: position 428,059,958 of record CM066036.1, read on the forward strand.
TACATATATATACATATATAATATGTATGTATATACTCTATATATCAAGGAGCTAAGGGCGGCTTACATTTTTCAGTTTTAACTTCCACACTGCAACACCTTTCAGAACTGTCTGCTTTAATGGTGCTATATAAATACCTGTATGAATGCTTACGATAACGGCATGCACTGTCCTGTTTTCTAAGTAGAAAAAAAAGACCTATAGGCCCAAATAACTATGGAATAGCAGATAACAGGATAAGACCAGCCTGGTCCTTTCTGTCAGAACTTTGCGATTACACAGCTCAGTTTCCAGGTAGTTTCAGTTTATAGCTTAGTGTCTGAAAGCATTTTTCCCAGAGGAACTTTGGCATAGACTCCTGGAAAGCTGCCATTCCCTTTTATTTTCCCTTATCATCGAAATGTAAGACAGGTCTACAAATGCAGTTCAGTTGAAGAACAGCAGGTTGCAATTAATTCGAGTCAGAACTTAACTTTGAAGAATCCCCAAAGGCAGTAATCATTTTTAATCTTTTGGGTTCCATGGTTACTGAGAAACTTCTGTATACACAAATGTAGATAATTATTACCGTACATCGACCAAAGTAGGGTGTTATTACTAGGGATGGGTAAACAGGTTTGGATTAAGTCAGAATAGCATCCAGACCACAAGGTAGAGGATATTTGGATAATTACATTGCAATTCTTAATTTCATACTTGCCTGATTCAGACTTTTTTCAACACTATAGAGATTTGAATTTTCACACTTACGTGTTGATTCAGATGCTGATGCCTGTTATATCGAAGTATCCCAAATATTTTGAATCTGCATATTGACATAATCTGGCATTGTTGCTACTATAACTTGTCATTTCTGTAGCACTAATAGCACAGGTCTGCGACTAAAAAGCTGTTTGATTATTTTCATCTAATTTCCATGTATTTTGGTGTGCTGAAAACAAATAAAATATTGAAAAAACTCCTAGACGTCATGATTTGCCACAACATGCAAAATTGTCTTCAAATTTATCAAATTTTTTCAAATTACTATTAATTAATTCAAATTACTATTAATTCACATAAGTGCATTTAAGATATAAAATGCCAAAAAAACCTTAAAGGGGTTGTCCGAGTTATGTAAAAAATAATATAGCACTGTAAATCTGATGGTCAGCAATATATACATAAGCTAAGCAAGTTTTAAGTCCATGCTTCTAATGGTAGAAGGGGTTAATCTTTCCTGAAGAATCCAGTGGGAGGGAGACACAGGGCAGATAGCAGCAGCTCCGGTCAGTGCAGGGGGGGCGTGGCCAGCACTGTGACGTCTCGTGTACAGACACAGAGCTGCTCTCTCCTGCATGCCGCACTTGTGCACGAATCATCATCAGGTTCTTGGTTCTAGGCTGTTCACACTTTTTCATCGCAGTTCGTGTTAGCTCGTCATTCTTCAACCGTTATGTTATGGCTCCGCGAAAGTGTATTAATTCACCAGACAGTTTCTGCTTCATCTGTGGTGAATATACAGTGTTGAAGCAACAGCAGAATATTACAGACTTTGTGAAAAAAGTATACTTTGCATACTTTGGACTAAAAATTGGAGATCAAGATAAAGTCTGGGCGCCTCATAAAGTGTGCAAACGGTGTGTGTTGAGGACCTCCGAAACTGGTTCAAGGGTAAGAAAAAATCTTTCCGTTATGGGATTCCTGTGGTATGGCGAGAGCAAAAGAACCATAGTGATGACTGTTACTTTTGTTCATGCGATGTGAAAGGGTTTAATTCCAAATGGAAGCATTCCATTTCATACCCCAATCTTCACTCGGCAATTCGTCCCATCCCCCATGGCACAGATATACCAGTACCCAAGCCCCCTGCTACCTTGGAAGAGATACCTAGCTCCGATGAAGGTGAAGTCATACCTGAACCTGATGACGAATCAAGTTCTGACTTTGAAGATGATACAAGACCAAAATTGTTTTCTCAGGAGGAGATGAATGATTTGGTAAGAGACTTGAATCTTCCCAAAGATGCCGCTGAGTTACTCGGATCAAGGCTGAAAAGCAGGAATTTATTGTTGCCGGGAGTGTCATCGTCATGGTTCAGACATCGTGAAAAGGAAGACAAGTTGGTTTATTGCATCGATGTCGAAGGTATGATGGGTCAATTTAAAATCCAATATGATTCAGAGCAGTGGCGTCTTTTTATAGATTCTTCAAAAAGAAGTCTCAAAGCAGTTTTACTCCACAACAGTTTTTACGTTTCCATACCTGTAGGTCATTCCATACACTTGAAGGAAACCTACGAGAACTCGGAATTGGTTCTTCGTAAACTTAAATATGAAGACCATGGTTGGCAAATGTGTGGGGACTTGAAGGTCTTGTGCATGCTGCTCGGGCAACAAGCTGGGTATACCAAATATCCTTGTTTTCTGTGCCTATGGGACAGTCGAGACCGACAAAATCACTGGACCAAGAAGAGTTGGCAGCCGAGGGTGCTAACAGTCAGTGAAAAAAATGTCCTCTGAGAAACTTTGGTACCTTCCCATAAAGTTCTTCTACCACCTCTACACATAAAATTGGGATTGATGAAGCAATTTGTAAAATCACTTCCAAGAGATGGAGAATGCTTCAAATACTTGATCACCAAGTTTCCAGGCCTGTCGGAGGCAAAATTGAAGGAAGGTGTGTTCGTCGAACCAGACATTAGAAGGCTTATAGTTGATCAAGAGTTTGTCAATACCATGACGGATCCTCAAAAAGAAGGGTGGATTGCATTTAAAGAAGTTGTACAGAAATTTTTAGGCAATAACAAAGATCCTCACTACAAAAAGATCGTCGGATGAATGCTGAAAGCATTTCAAGCTTTAGGTTGCCTGATGAGTTTGAAAGTGCATTTCCTCCAGTCCCACCTTGACCACTTTCCTGAAAATTTGGGAGCTGTGAGTGAGGAACAAGGTGAACAATTCCACCAAGACATTAAAGAGATGGAAAGGAGATACCAGAGAAAACGGAGCATTACAATGATGGCAGACTACTGTTGGATGCTTCAGAGAGACATTCCAGATGCTACTCACAAGCTTAAATGCACCAAGAGGAGCCTCACAAGGAAGAAGAATCGAGTTTAGTGTGTGTAGGTGAGCTCATTTCAGTTCAAAAAAGGATTTTCATGAAATTATTGTAATAAAACTTTAATTTTATAAGTCTATTTCCATTTATTTTGAGGTATTGCCTTATTTAACATAGTTACCTAAATTGTCAGGAAACGTGATGTCCTATGACAAAATGGAGGTCATTTTTGGATTCAGCGCACCAAAAAACATAAGATTACGTGGAATAACCAAAACAGCTCTCGAAAAAAAAATCACAATATTTATTTATCTATCAAGTTTTATATACCACTATATCTACAGGTCATAGTGGTTTACAATCAACATAACTGTCGCATTAACAGAACTGTTAAGTGGTTTACAAGGAACTTTAGTTTGACAACAAACAGGTTTATAATGAACTATATCTTAACAATGATTAAGTGGAAGGGGGAGGAGGGAGTGAGAGAAATAGGGTAGGTTACTGATTTTATGGTATGTACACACATTATAAGAAGAGATTACAGTGACACGGGGTAGGTTCAGGTATACAATACCTAGTATAAAAGCAAAAAGATTTTGATTTATTTTCAATTTTTTTTTACCTTTTACTAGTTTTCTTTTTCTGCTTATTTCAATATTTTTTGAATAAAACCTTTTCAATCTATGCTAAAACTTTTCAATGTAGGCAAATAGAAATGTAGAAACATGATGTCAGATAAAGACCATACAGCCTATCCAATCTGCCCTTCCATTCCAATTATGACAGTCCCTTTTTTCTTTTTTAGAGGTCTTCTGTATTTGTCACATGCTTTCTTGAATTCAGATACAGTCTTCATCTCTACTACCACCACTAGGAGATGATTCCATGCATCTACCTCTCTTTCTATAAAGAAATATTTCCACAAACTACTCTTGAGTCTATCCCTTCTCACCTTTATCATATGTCCGCTTGTAGCAGAACTTTCTTTCAAGTGAAATAGGCTCTCTTCTTGTGCATTTATGCCACAGAGGTATTTAAATATCTCTATCATATCTCCTCTCCCCCGCCTTTCCTCCAAAACATACATATTGAGATCTTTATGTCTGACCCCATAGGCCTTATGATGAATCCCACTGTCCAATTTGATAGCCACTCTCTGCACTGCCTCTATCCTGGTTATATCCTTTTGAAGGTTTGGTCTCCAGAACTGCACACAATACTCCAAATGAAACCTCATGAAAGGCTTTTACCTCCTTTTCCTGCTGGCCATTCCTCTCCCTATGCATTCAAGCATCCTTCTGGCTTTTGTTGACACTTGTTCTAACTGTTTTGCCTCCTTAAGATCATCAGAAGCAATCACCCCCAGGTCCCACCCACTTTTCTTCTGAGGACAGAAATACTTCACCCCCTATTCTGTACTGCTCCCTTAGATTTTTGCAACCCAAATGTGTGATCCTGCATTTTTTTGCGTTAAATATCAGTTGCCAATTCTCAACCATTCTTCAAGCTTAGCTAGATCCCTCCTCATATTATCTGTTCCTTTTTGGGTGTAACCTCTATTGCAAATTTTGGTATCATATGCAAAGAGACAAACCTTACCTGATAGCCCTTCTGCAAGATCACTTACAAAAATGTTAAAAATTGGACCAAGAATAGATTCCTATGGCACACCACTGGTAAAATTCTTCTCCTTAGAACAAGCTCCATTTACTTGTGCTATTTGTTGCCTCCCACTCCAACCAATTTCTTACCCAGTCGGTCACTTTAGGGTCCATCCTTAGGGTGCATAATTTATTTATATGTATCCTTTGCAGAACGGTGTCAAAGGCTTTAATGAAATTTAAATCCGTCACATCTAGGGCTCTTCCTTGGACCAACTCCCTGGCCACCCAGTCAAAGAAATCAAATTGATTTGTCTGAAAAGACCTGTCTCTAGTAAAACCATGATGCCTTGGATCCTGCAAGCCATTGGATTCCAGAAACTTCACTAACCTCTGTTTTAGCAGTGTTTTTATTAATTTACTTACCACAGAGTTCAGACTAACTGGTCTGAAGTTCCCAACCTCAACCTTACTTCTGATTTTGTGTAAAAGGTCCACATGCACCCTTCTCCAGTCCTTTGGGACCACTGCTAACTCAAGAAGCATTGAAAAGGTCAGATAGTGGAGCTGTTTTTTTTTACTTTCTTGATTACTTTTCTAGCTTCTCTTAGCTTTTCCAAATATTGATGCTTGTCTTCCTTTTTCTGTGTTCTCTTGTGTTTTAGGAAGGTCATCTTCTTTTTCTTCACTTTTTCAGTTACTTCTTTCAAGATGTAGCCTCCTTCTCCTTTTACATTGACTTACTTTTCTAACAAAAGGTTTCTTGCTCTTAAAATATCCCCTTTCAGTTTTGCCTACTACTTTTCCACATCCCTCATTTGTTCCCATCCCGCTAACTGAGATATTGTCCTATCTTGGCAAAGTTAGTTTTCCTAGTCCCAGGACCCTCACTTTGAAATGAACTATATCAGCCCTAGTCCTAATAGTGAATCACACCATCTGGTGATCACTGAATGCAAGATGACCATCCACTATACCATCAGAAATATTTCCCCATTTCTAAGCACCAGATCCAGTATGCCCCCGTAAAATGTGAGTTCTTTTACCGGTTGCCAGAATAGTTCTCCCTGTAGAGAATCCAGGACCTCCTTACTTCTAGGTGATATCAAATCAAGGATGTCCAAATCAACAGTGGAGTGGAGGAGTGGCCTAGTGGTTGGGGCAAGGTACTTCAGGCTGGAAGGTTGGGGGTTCAAATCCCACTAGAGGACAGCAACTTTGGGCCGGAAGGACTGGGGTTTCTAGTCCCACAGGTGCTCCTTGTGGTCTTGGGCAAGCCACTTAACCCTCCATAGCCCATGTTCCCTGTAAAATAGTTATCTCCGAGTTATAATGCCCTGTTCAATGTAATTTCAGTTTGTTCAATGTAAACCACACTGATGCAGAATAGCACGGTATATAAGAGAAAATAAATAAACATCTGGCATATTGAAATCAACTAGCAGCAGCATTTCTCCTTTGATAGCAATATTGTGAATGCCTTCAATTAAACCTCTGTCCAGTTTTCTGCCTGTGAAGGGGATCTGTATATTACATCAGTGCAAATAGATGCTCCATTCCCTCTTTCCAGTTTAACCTACAGTGTTTTCTCCTTCCCTAGTAAGCCCTGCAATTCTGTTGCTTTAATGTTAATTTTTACATATAGTACTCCTCCTCCTCCCTTTCTTCCTGCCCTGTACTTCCTGAATAAATTATAGCTTGCTGGGTTTTTTTCATTTCAATCATGGTTCTCCATGATCCATGTCTCTATATCCACCACTAAATCCAAGTCAGTCTCTTCCATTAAAGCCGCAATTTCTGGAATCGTATTTTCCATACTATCGGCATTAATCACACAGATTTCCGTATGTTGCCCCTTTTACCCATTTCTACAGATTTATTTGATGTTTTACTTACCTGGGGGCTTTCTTCACCCGTCCCCAACAAATCTGGTTTAAAGCCTCTTCAGTAAGTTAGCCAGTCTGCTGTGGAAGTCACTTTGACTCTTCTTGGATACCATCTATGTTTATCAGCCCTTGGAAACATCATCCCATGGTCCAGGAAACCAAAACACTCTCAATGATACCATCCAGCAGCCTTACATTCATCTCTAGGATGCGAGTCTCACTGCCTCAGCCTCAGGGAGGATTGGGAGAACATCACTTGTGCACTTATCTACTTCAACTTCTCTCCCAGAGCCATGAAGACACTCTTGATACACTTGGAGGGATACCTAAGAGGATAATTTGTGCCAACATGGATGAGCAACATCAGATAATAGTCAATAGGCTTGATAAGTCTCGGCAAACTCTCCATAACATCTTGGATTTTAGCACCTGGCAGACAGCACACCTCATGGTACATCAGCTCTGGTTGGAAGATGGACACCTCAGTACCCCTCTGAAGAGAGTCACCAACCACCACTGCCCTTCATTTCCTTGTGGTCACTGATTCTGCAACTCTAGGGTATTTGAGCTCCGGTTCTTCATGTTCCTGGTTTTTTTCCTCCTCCTTTACTTCCAGGGCTGCATACCAGTTCTTCAATTTGGGAAATGGTGGAGCTGGACTTGGAGTGTCAATTCTGAAGGCACAGGTGGCCCATTTCCAACTCTCCTCTTTTTGTATCATATCATCTTCATCTCTTTTGCAGAGCTTGGATGCCTTAAGAAACATCTCATCAATGTACTTCTCACTGCCATGAGTGATTTCTCAGCCTTGATATCTCTTCTCTCAGCTCCTTCATTTGTTTCATGAGAGATTCAGCTTGCAGACATCTTCCACGTGGAACTAGTCTCTTACCTGAGGTCAGGTTGTCTGTTTAGATGGAGACAAAAGCTATAACAGGAGCAACAGCTTTGGCAACATGATTTTACCCATCCATAGTTCAGTTGTTGGAGCTTTGGCACCCGTTGAAGGAAATAAGAAAGATTGACAAAAGTCCCTAACCTTTCCTCAGATGTCCTTTAAGACAAAAAGTAGCTGGCCTTTTTTATGTGATATCTAACACCTCTGTTCTAATTCCCTATATGTAGCTTGTTTGCCAACCTTATATTTGGGCATGGAGCAGTTTCTTACCACGTTAAGCTATTAAAATCTATTATATGTATCTGAGGTATATAGTCTAATGTGTTCACTTTGTAAAATTAGCTAAGAAATGGTTTGCTTTTAGCAGATACCCAAATGTAGAACTATTTACAGTACTTCAAACCAATACCAAAATCTTTTATTTTTATTAAGTCAATTGATGAGTTGCCCTATATAGCAAGATTTCTCACAAAGGCATATGGGAGCTGGAGTGGGAATGGAGGGATCTAACACCTCGCAAGTGCAGTGACTTCAAAGAGCTTGCCTTCCTCTTTGAACCTGAAGGTTTGAGGAGAAAAAGAAAATAGCAGGAAAAAAGCTTTGCCTAAGAATACAAAAAACTAAAAATTCCCCTTCTGCAAACAGTTACAAAAATAAATCAATAGCCAAAAGCAATAGAAAATATTACCTAATAAAAATAGCCCCCTTCTTCTCAAGAACTCTCAGTCAGAGAATTTGTATTAAGAACCACAAAATTACCTTGCTTGCAATAGGAACCTTCTAGGAAGGGCAATACTTACAAAGGAATGCAGACCTATATAGAACACCAACTACCTGATTACTAAGCAAGCTAATTAAGAACAATAACACATTATCAGTGCAGTGACTTCATAGAGCTTGCCCTCCCCATTGAGCCTGAAGTTTGAGGAGAAAAAGAAAATAACAGGAAAAATGCTTTGCCTAAGAATAAAAAAGAAATCCCCTTCTGCAAACAGCTCCAAAAATAAATCAATAGCCAAAAGCAATAGAAAATGTTATCTAATAAAAATAATACCCTTTCTTAAGAACTCTCATGCAGAGAATTTGCATTAAGAGCCATGAAAGTATCTTGCTTGCATGTTAGTATTTTGGTTAATGCACGCTAAATTGCTTGTATGTGGGTGAGTATAGGACAGATGCACATGTAGGTGAGAAACGCAGATCAGATTAGTAGTCCTGGGACACCATGACAGTATGTTATACCAGCTGTTTTTTAGAGGCATCTATACTGCAGATGTATGTTTTGTGTGACTGCAAGTGAGAGTGTGTGTGATTAGAGGGATGCATGGGGGGACTTGGTGTGTGCAACTGCAATTTTGGGGAGACATCAGTGCCTGGCCAGTACCTGGCCCATAGGGATGACTGTAGCATGACCAGGTGCAAGTGTGATCAGCCAGGATACATCAGAAAGGGGTCCCTATGGCTAAATGTCAAAGCATATCCTTGTCAATGATAAGGGGCCTTCAGAATGAGTGCATGCAACAGGTCACACAGCACTTAAAGCGGTCTCACAAATGTGAACAATTGTATAGACAGCTGCTGGTGCTCTTGGACATCTAGTAGTGCTGTTTGCGCTGGTGCATACACTCAGTCTGAGAGTCCCTCTCTATATTTAATTCCACCCTCCTCTCTGGTACCTCTCCGTCCCCCTGGAAGCACGCCCTGATTTTTCCTATTCTTAAGAAGTCCTCCCTGGATCCCGCTGTCCCTGCCAATTGGCACCCCATTTCCAATCTTCCCTTCCTCTCCAAACTCCTTGAGAAACTGATCTTTTCCCAGCTCTCCTCTCACTTAGATACTACTTTGTCTCTACACCCCCGTCAGTCCGGCCATAGTGCCGAGTCCATTCTCTTCTCCTTTTTGAATGAATTGCATACCGCTCATGACCGAGACTCTATCTCCATTGCAGTTTCCCTTGATCTATCTGCTGTCTTTGACTTAGTCGATCACCACACCCTCCTCTCTCGCCTCCGCGACGTTGGGATCATAGTTTCTGTCCTCTCTTGGTTCCCCTCCTTTCTTACTAATAAATCCTTCTCAGTTCTTTCTGGCTCCTCCTCCTCACCTGTGGTGTCCCTCAAGGGTCTGTCCTGACCCCTCTGCTATTCAGCATCTTCCTAGCCCCCATGACCCTTCTGGTGCAGCAATTTGGTGTTTCCGTGTACTATTACGTGGAAACATCATTCTCATTCACCATACTGACTCCTCCGCACTCGATATCACCCCGCTCAATTCCTGTCTTTCCTGCCTTAACTCCTGGATGTCCTCCAACTATCTCCATATAGACCTCTCCAAAACTATGGCCATCTGGTTCACCTTCAGCAGTCCCATCCCCTCTATTGCCCCTTTTCTCTCTTCGTCCCCATCCCCATTGTTTCTACCCTTCGTTATCTCAGTATTACCCTTGACTCCGCTCTGTCTTTTCATGACCATGTCTCCTCACTTGTTCAGTGTTCCTTCCACTCACTAAGGCAAATCCGTACTGTCCATCCTTTTCTCTCTGTCTCCTCCCTGACTACCCTGCTCCTCTCCCTTGCCATGTCCCATCTAGATTATTGAAATATCTCTCTGGCTGGCTTGCCTCAGTACCAACTGCACAGGCTTCAATTGATACAAAACACAGCAGCCCGTCTCTTTACCCATGCCACTTGTTCAGACCAGGTCACCCCTCTCCTCATTCATCTCCACTGGCTCCCTGTGTCTTCCAAAATTCAATACAAAATCCTCACTTTTGTCCATATAGCAATACATACTGGTGTGCCTCAATACCTCTCCAATTTGGTTCGCCTTCACGCCCCTCAATGATCTCTCAGGTCCGTACACATCAACCGCATGTCCCTTCCCAGGCCCACCTGTAGTCAACCCGGCCTCAGCCGCCTTCTTCCCTCGGCCCTAGGCTCTGGAACTCGCTCCCACTAGCTCTCCGCTTAGAACCTTCTTTGGCCAATTTCAAAGCCCCAATAAAGACTCATCTCTTCCACACTGCCTTTGACCTAATCCTACCACCCTACCCCGCATGTCCCCCCCTCTCCACCCCGTGATATCTCTGTGTTGTTTCTCCCTTCCCTTTTAAGGACAGTCCTGTTCTTTCTTGCTCTTCCTGTTCTATCTCTTTCCTGTCTGACTATTGACATTCTGTTTCTTTTTTTCTCAGCCTTTGATTTAACATTGTAAACTGCTCTTATACTTGCGTGTGGGCTGTATATTAAGTGATGAATAAAGATAAAGATGTTGTCAGGGATGTGCTCTGACATTTAACTATAGGGGACCATTTCTGATTTCTTCTGATCCATACATAGCATTGTACAGACTGTTGTCAGAGATGACCAATAAAAGCACAACTAAAATGTTCTCCTACTGCCATGTATGTTTTATTGCAAGGTAAGTTAGGACAATCATATCACTTTCTACTTGCTGTTGTAACATCTCTGAGTGCACAGAGATCGCTTTGCAATGTTCTGGTCATGCAAAGGACTAGCTTCTATGGTCTGTTTTGTATCAACACATCTGTATCATCAGTTTTCATGGGTAGGTTCTATGAGCACCACACTGTCAGTGTGAGGAGCAGCTTCGGGGATGCACATTTTAACTAAAGAGGCATACATCTTTTCAGAATTTGTCGAGGGTAGGGACATCCAGGCCACTTGCTGCATATACCTGTGTCGTGGGGTTTGTGCATGCCACACCGAACACATCGATGCCCCCATTTCTGGACCCACGGGCATGACTGAACCAACGCATGTGGAATTAGGGTCAAATGGGGACCATTTTTGATTTACACGTGTCCGCGGGCCAGACGTGCATGTTATGGAATCATGCTAATATGAAACTGTGCTAATGCAAACTTTCAAGTTGCATTTTGCAAAAATTTTCATGTAAGTGAAAATAACAAATTAATTGCACCTAATATTCTTATATGAACTTATTGTTCATAATCCCAGTAAAGAGCTGTTACCCTTGATCCAAAAAAATAGTACTTGTAAAAGAAGTCTTGCCAATTAACAATTTTAGAGAGAACTATTTGACAAATAAGTTCCCTTGTTTCCTGGAAACATTCCTTACTGCATGCCACAGAATTCAGTTCCTGTCATAAAATTATGTCAGCTTGTCCACACCCAACCACTGCTCCAGGCTGCTTTCCTTTAATTGCTCTCCTGCTCTGGGTTGCGCTTTCCTCCCTTCCATGCCCCTCAGGCTGTCGCAGTTGCTGTTGGTTAATAGTGTTTGCTCCTCCTCCACACTGGTCTTTACTCTTCAATCTTTTTCAGTTGCTGCAATTTCTGAGCATCACTGTTGCCGTTCCTGCATGATATTTTCTCTACTCCCACCTGAAAATGCTATTGTCCTCTCCACAGGGATCCCACGACCACTGCCACCATCCCCAGACCTCTCTCCCAACCCTCTTCACCTTCCCACTGCTTCTACAGCTTTTCTCTGCTCACTGACCTATTGCTGCTCCTTCTACACATCCCTTTCAGGCTCTTCCATTGCTATTACTTCTGCACATTTCCCCCCAACTCTTCCCACTCATTGAGGTTACTCCTGCACTTGTCCTCCATCATAGCCCTCCATTGCTTCCTGTCCCGCACCTGGACTCCACTCACTGGGCTTCACTTCCTCTAAGTCTTGTAGTGCAGTCATATTTTCTGCAACACTGTATGATAGGAAGGGATGTTTGGAAGGCAGTAGCAGAAGGAGGTAAAGATAAAAGACTAAAGAAGAGGAGAAAAGATGGAAAGGGGGAGAGACTGGGGAAGTAGTGAGGGAGAAAAGATTGGGGCACTTTTGGGAGGTGGAGGGACTGGCTATAGCAAGACATTGAATATAAGGGAGGAAAGAAAATGAGTGAAGAATATGAAAAAAGAAGGAAGAGTTTTAACAAGAAAGAAGAACCAAAATGGATAAAGACAAAAACAATTCATAATAAAAAAGGTTGGAAAACTCATAATTTTAAAGTCATATATTTAAAATGAATGATTTTTTTTTTTACAAAAAATGACGACTTTCCTTAGCAAGTATGCACAATAAGAGGGTATCTAATAATATTTCCAAAAACACCTATTTTATGCCTTTTTCATAAAAAGCAACATAGGCGACTCTATGATTTTTTAAAATATTCTCCTACAATAACTCCCAGTAGCACACAAATTCTCTCACACAAATTTACACTTGCTGCAAAGATGGTATAAATATGTGTATATATTCCTATGCATGAATATGTGCATTTTATAAAGTTTGTGCTTATATCACAACTCTACTCCCTCCTTGCCCAAACAGGGGAGGAGTGGCCTAGTGGTGGGGTAAGTTACCTCAGGCCAGCAGGGCAGGGGTTCAAATCCCACTAGAAGATAGCAACCTTGGGCCAGAAGGATTGGGGTTTCTAGTCCCACAGGTGCTCCTTGGGCAATCTACTTAACCCTCCATTGCCTCATGTAAAGAAACATAGATTATGAGCCCTTCAGGGACAAGGTAATATATATATACACTACCTGAATGTACACCACTTTGACTTGTAGAAAAGCAGTATATAAGCCTAGTTAAATAAATAAATTGTGACCTGGGTGCGCTTATTCACCGGACATGTAAAAGTAGATGCTGCCGTTCAATGTGCCTATTCTTTATTCATGCATATCTCACACAGTTTTATAAGAGACATCTTTCTTATGAAAAACATACTTTAGTTTGGAGAAAGCTTTATAAATTTCTCCCCAGTATGCACATTTATACAGATTTATGCAGATGTAATCAGAAACACTTCCATAGAACTTTCTATCCCTTGCTTCAGAATTCTCCCCTAAGCTACCTTCGGAAACTATGGGAATTTATTATAGTGCCAACTTGAAAACCCTGCAACCTATTTAAGTGTTTCGATAGTGGGTTTAGCAGATGACACTGTGGGGGGTAATTACGTGAGTTAAAAGAATAACGTATGATGTTTGCCTCTTACTGTGTTTTAAATTGTGTGTTATTTTACCATAGCGCAGGTTCATTTACCACAACATGCTTAATAATGAGATGCAAAGCAAGCAAATGCATGCAAATGCCACAGTATTGTGTAAATTTAGTTTAATTTAGTTTATTCATATATTTGCTATCCTGCCGTTGCGGCAAGACATTAGAGTGGCTTCCATGATAAAAGCAAAAAACATAAAAGAACAGACAGAATACAAAAACATGGAACCAAAATGGGGGCAATTATAAGGGGTCCATTATAAACACATTATATGAAATAGGTTAAAGCATCCATGGTATAATAAAATAATGATATTATCCTACATAAGGGGTAAAACGGAAATGGAAAATTAGTAGGGAGAAACAATGAGCTTACTAAGCACCAACATCCAGCAGGTCCCAAAAGGCCTTGGAAACAAACAGTAGTTTCAGGCCAAGGAGTCTTATATTGGAGACGTAGAGGCAATTTATTCCACAGCTGTGGAGCTATATAGAAAAAGGCTGATTGCTTCATTGCTTCATGATGAGCTTGTGACCGATGGAATAATAAGAAGCTTCTCTGTTAAGATTCTCATTGGTCTGGATGATTTCAGTGGTATGAGATGACTGGAGAAACAGACTTCAAGGCTAATAATAAGGGTATGGTGTGTCAATAATAGGATTTTGTATGGGATTTGATAACTGACTGGAAGCCAGTGATTGGAGGCTAGCAGTGGAGTCACTCGGCTAAAGTTATTGATCTTATGTAGTAACCTAATTGCAGTGTTTTGCATACTTTGAAACCTCTCAGGGAGTGTGGCCACAGAATATAATGTTTCCAAAATCTAGACGTCATAATATTAGGGCATGTATCAAGATCTTCAAGGCTTCCATATCCAGCAATGGGCAGATGGCCCTAATTTGTCATAAGGCAAAGTAACAAGATTTATGAATAGAGGTTACCTGAGTTTCAAAGGTGAGATTGGAGCCAATGTGACAGCCCATAACTTTTCTTGAATCAGCTAAAGGTATTGGGCAACCTGATAATAAGGAGGGATTTGCAAGTCTTATAGGGGGGTTAGAAACCCAAAGATCCTGAGTTTTGCTGGCATTTAATTTAAGCTGATTCTCTTCTAATAATTGGGAAATGGTATTAAAACAAGTGGTAGAGTTGAGAAATCAAGAGTCCTGGGATTTTACCTTATACAACAGCTGCACATCATCACAATAATATTACCCAGAGAGACTATTCAATTTAATGACTATAGGGATTGGAGAAAAGAAGACATTAAACAGCACAGGGGAGAGAGGATCCTTGAGGTATGTTCGCAAGAGGGTGCATGTGATACAGACATGGTAGGGTTCCTGGCCACTTTATAGGATATATTTTTATGATATGATGCAAACCATTTGAGGACCTGTCCTCTGAGTCCAGTCTCAAAAAGGTGGGTCAACAAGAAGTCATGATTGACCAAGTCAAAAGCAGAAATGAGGTGCAGCAATTTTTATATTGCTGACCCCTCCCCCCCCCCCCCCCGCCATCTAGGATACTTCAAATGTCACTTAGAAGAGAGGCTAGTACAATTTCAGTACTATAGCCATTCCTAAATCCCTATTGAGGAAGGAGTAGCCTAGTGGTTGGGGCAAGGTACTTCAGGCCGGAAGGTCGGGGGTTCAAATCCCACTAGAGGACAGCAACCTTGGGCCGGAAGGACTGGGGTTTCTAGTCCCACAGATGCTCCTTGTGGTCTTGGGCAAGCCACTTAACCCTCCATAGCCCATGTTCCCTGTAAGTATTAGTGTATGTGTCTCATATCCCCGCGTGTTAAATGTATCCCCCAATTGTGTTGTGACTGCTTTGATTGAAGGATAAGGCGGTATACAAAAAAAACTGTCTAAATTGTTGAGGTGAAAAATGTTAGTCTTATCCAGGAATTTAGTCTGTTGTAAGACTTTCTTCTCCACTACCTTTGAGTCAAATGGTAATTAGAGATGGGCTAAAAACTTTCAGGATCATTATGGTCTTCCTTAGGGTTCTTAAAGACTGTCCTAACGATAACCTGTTTCCAGTAGGATGGGACTGTACCTCTTGAAAGGCTAGTGGTAATCATAGTACAAAGAGGGGTCAAAGGACTAATACTGGTTCCTTAATTAAATGTGGAGGGAAAGTATCTTTTTCATCTGTAAAATCTTAAAAAAATTCAATGTCCACTATCACCTATATGCGGATGACATTATGATGTATGTCCCTTTCAAAATACCAAATATCCCTATACAACTCATTAACGAATGCCTCAATGAAATAAACACTAATAGTAACTAAAAACACAACGTTCATTCCCCCCTCACATATTACATTGCAGAATAACGATATCAAACTAAAAACTGAAGTACGTTACTTAGGCGTTATACTAGACAAACACCTCAGCATGGACACACACGTAAGAAATATAACAAAAAAAGTTTACTTTAAACTTAAAATATTAAAGCAACTCCGCCCCCTAATGCACCTACAAGATTTTCAACGAGTTATACAAGCAAGAATAACCCCCCATTTCGACTTTGCAAATCAAATCCTACTAGGTGTAACAAAACAGACCTTGAAAAAACTTCAATTAGCACAAAACGCGGCAGCAAAGTCCATTACGAAGGCCCCACCTTTCCAACATATAACCCCTATTTTAGAATATTTACACTGGCTCCCGATTCAAAGCCGAATAGATTACAAAACTCTTTTAACTACCTACAAAGCCATAAATAAAACAGCACCCCCGACCATAAATAACCTCATCAAAATAGAGCCCACTCATAATCTTCAAAGGAGAGACCAGTTAAACAAATTAACAACACCAAAAGAATTTATAAGGGCCAAAAATTCCACAAACAAGAAAGCCTTCTCCCATGCAGCCCCCATTTTGTGGAACACAATCCCATCAGAATTAAGATCCTTACCTGAAATCATGGAGTTTAGGAAAAAACTTAAAACACACTTATTTACAATGCACTATGGATCCTTGACAAATTCACCTCTCACCTCTCAGCTAGATAAAGGATAATCCTATTCCAGCTAATATATTTTTCCAGAAAAGGAATGAAGTACTGAAGCCCTAAAACAATGTATTGAAGACAAATGAATAACAAATAACTCTGTATATAGTTTAATTCTGTTCCTTTGTACATAGTTCACTATTTGTTAATTGTTAAATGTAAGTTCCAATTTGTTATATGTAAAAACAGTTCTCCCTGTTTACTGTTGTTCCATGTAAACCGCATCTGATAAATGGAAGGAGCGGTATATAAAAAATCTGTAAATTAAATTAAATTAATTAATTAAATTAAGAGTGTTTGATGGCCTCATGAAGGTTAACAACTTGCCAGTACTGAAATTACTGGTAAGCTTAAATGCTGACCAGTGGCTAACTGGGGGTCTATATGTAGAGTTCAAGGAGCGATCATCAAGTGTGTCCTCAAGGCATTCTTCATCAAGATATGCCACAAACTTTACCACTTTGTTGCTGAGAACAGGAATTGCCTGATAATAGCCCTCAATAATTGGCAACCAAATTTATTCAATCCTCCAGTAGTAAGGTACCAATGAAACAGGCATACTTCTTACATCTATTATAAGTATGTTGGAGACACCATCAACAGGGGGGGGGGGAACCTCACCTCCTCGCGGTAGAAACTGAACGGATTCCTTGGAATTACTGGCACTGATGCAGATAAGTTGTTTTAAACTAATTAATACTTTCAATAAAGAGCAAAAGGAGTTTCCATACGAGGAGGTGAGTTATTTTTCTCCCCCTTTTTGATGGTGTTTCCAACATACTTATAACTGATGTAAGAACGTATACCCGTTTCATTGGTACCTTACTACTGGAGGAGAGAACAGGAATTGCAGCAAAACTGGAGTGAATGGAGCGAAGTTTGGAGTCATAATAGTCAGCAAGATTTGAAACTGTAAGCAAGGAAGTAAGCAAGGTAGAAGGGTCTTGCGATGAATTGGTGAGTTGTTAAACAATTTTATAGAATTTCCTTGCTGGATTATTGCTCATCTCAATAATGTAAGAAAGGTATGAGCACTTGGCTTGACTAACCTCTCTAGAATAGGCTGCCAATCTCTCTTCAAAAATACCCAGGGTCCTTTGGTGGGGATTTTCAGTGGCAATGACCAGCCAATGAAAGTGGCTGGTCATCACCTCTTTAATGTAGAACTGGATATCAGTGGTGTTCCCAGCCCTCTCAGACCCTGGGGTAGGTGCCCCCCCTTGCAGCCAGTGCTCTCCCCCCAGCAGCATACCCACACTTCCGAGGCACCGTGGCAAGCTTACCTTAAAGCTGGATGGCTTGCTACCCTGCCTCCAATCCAGATCCGTTGGTTTTTCTCTCCTGGGCCGAAGTATCACTTTGAATCATTTCATCTTTGTCCTTGAACTTCCTAAATCTTCATGGGACAAAACAATTATATGGACTGCAATGTGAAATTTTGAGATGTAGATGAAAGGAGTGATCTTCTCTGATGCAGATGTCAGGAGGAACTAACGCGAAGTAAAGACCTTTTCAAGTACATTCGTAGCAAAAAACCTGTGAGAGAGTCAGTTGGTCCATTAGATGATAAAGGGGTTAAAGGAGCACTAAGAGGCGACAAGGCGATAGCGGAGAGATTGAATGAATTCTTTGCTTCAGTCTTTACTGAGGAAGATGTAGGGATTTTACCCATGACTGAAGTGGTATTTAAAGGTGCGGAAGAATTGAAGGAAATATCGATACATCGGGAAGATGTATTACAACTATTAGATAAACTGAAGAGTAGCAAATCACCTGGGCCGGATGGTATAAATCCAAGGGTGTTGAAATAACTGAAATACAAGATTGCAGACCTGCTATTAGTAATCTGTGAACTATCATTAAAATCATCTCTAATACCTGAAGATTGGAGGATCGCCAATGTAACACCAATTTTTAAAAAGGGTTCCAGGGGTGATCCGGGAAACTACAGACCGGTGAGCCTGACATCAGTACCGGGAAAAATGGTAGAAACCATCATAAAGAATAAAATTACTCAGCATGTAGATAGCCATGGCCTAATGGGAGACAGCCAACATGGCTTTAGACAAGGAAGATCTTGTCTTACTAATCTGTTATGTTTTTTTGAAGGAGTGAATAATCAGGTGGACAAAGGTGAGTCGGTTGATATTGTGTATCTGGACTTTCAGAAAGCCTTTGACAAGGTCCCTCATCAGAGACTTTTGGCAAAACTAAAGAGTCATGGGATAGGAGGCAGTGTACTATTGTGGATCAGGAACTGGTTAAAAGATAGAAAGCAGAGGGTAGGGCTAAATGGCCAATTTTCTCAATGGAGAAAGGTGAATAGTGGTGTACCCCAGGGATCTGTGCTGGGTCCGCTGCTTTTTGACATATTCATAAATGACCTGGAAAGTGGAATAACGAGTGAGGTTATCAAATTTGCAGATGACACAAAACTATTTAAAGTTGTTAAAACCCAAGAGGATTGTGGAAAATTGCAAGAGGATCTTGATAAATTGGAAGACTGGGCATCAAAATGGCAGATGAAATTTAATGTGGACAAGTGCAAGGTTATGCACCTAGGGAAGAACAACCCAAACTATGGTTACACGATGCAAGGTTACACATTAGGAACCACCACCCAGGAAAAAGATTTAGGCATCATTGTGGATACCATGTTAAAACCCTCGGCCCAGTGTGCAGCAGCAGCCAAGAGAGCAAATAGAATGCTAGGTATGATAAGGAAAGGAATGGAAAATAAAACAAAAGATATTATAATGCCTCTATATCGTTCCATGGTGAGACCACACCTTGAATATTGTGTGCAATTCTGGTCGCCATATCTTAAAAAGGATATAGTGATTTTAGAAAAGGTTCAGAGAAGAGCCACCAAAATGGTAAAGGGGATGGAAGGATACTCCTATGAAGAAAGGCTAAAAAGGTTGGGGCTCTTTAACCTGGAAAAGAGACGGCTGAGGGGAGATATGATAGAAGTCTATAAATTAATGAACAGAGTGGAACGGGTAAACGTAGATCGATTGTTTACCTTATCAGAATATAGAAAGACTAGGGGACATGCAATGAAGCTACAGGGTAGACTATTTAAGACTAATAAAAGAAAATATTTTTTCACTCAACGTGTAATCAAACTCTGGAATTTGTTACCGGAGGATGTAGTAAAGGCTGTTAGTGTAGCTAGGTTTAAAAAGGTTTGGACAAGTTCCTGGAGGAAAGGTCCATAAACCATTATTAAGAAGGGACCCAGGATATCAATGCTTGAACCAATACAAGCATTGTGGAATCTGTGTCCCTTGGGGAAACTGCTAGGTACTTATGACCTAGATTGGCCACTGTTGGAAACAGAATACTGGGCTTGATGGACCTTGGTCTGACCCAGTATGGCATATCTTATGTTCTTATGTTCTGTGTTATAGCACGCCATTCAAAAGAGGAGGTCAAAAGTCACTATTCTGGATATTGCAATATTTGGTGAAACGTCACATTTTTAGAGAGACAACTTTCTGTTTTTAGAAAGTGCTAAAAATGGAAAACTATGAATTGAGTGTGAAAGAATTATGTATGTTTCTGATGGCACATGAGTATATAGGGGCAATACAGATACCAAATGTAGAGGGAGTGTACAGATTTCATGAACATCCTGCAAAAAATGAAGATCTGAGTGCACATAAGATCCTAAATAAAAGATTATTTATGCTGTTTTTCATTGATTATTTAAACTATTAATGTTTGATTTATTTTCACAAATTCTACAAATTTAGATTTTATTAAAAGAAAGTAAATGTGAGAATGTTTTTAAAATTCTGTTATTAATTTTTATGTTTGTTGTTTATATGATATTTTTTGGTGAGGTATATTTATAGTCAGAATATATTTATTGGATTTGTTATCAGTTTTGCTCTTTTTCAATGCTGTACACCTTTTTGGATTGTACTGTGAAGAGGGAAAGACAATTTGAAATCAGAAAATGTGAAAAGTAGAACATGAGGATAGTCACTGGAACACATCTACTCTATGAATTAAAAAAGACATCAGTCATATTTCAAATAAAGGTAGGTGAGCAGCAGTGATCATCACATAGTGTGGTTTTAAGTAAAAGCCGAGGCAGAGTCCAGTCACAGCAAACTCAAAAACCTATTTATTTAGCCATAGTTATATACTGCCTTTCTCCGGGTCAAAACGGTTACTATTGGGGGATACATTTAACACGAGGGGATATGAGACATATACACTAATACTTACAGGGAACATGGGCAATGGAGGGTTAAGTGGCTTGCCCAAGATCACAAGGAGCACCTGTGGGACTAGAAACCCCAGTCCTTCCGGCCCAAGGTTGCTGTCCTCCAGCGGGACTTGAACCTCCGACCCTCCTGCAGGCTGCGGATCCGATATCGCATGGAAGCCGCTACCGCTGCTTAGTAAACATACCTCCTAGACTTCAAAAACACTGACCTCAGTAAAACGGCAAAGTGCTTGAAGGAGTTAAGGGAAGTGGAATTGCAGTGGGCTACACTAAAATAGGCAATAAAAGGGGCAACAGATATATATGTAAGAAAAATAAATAAAAACAAGAGGAAAAGAAAACCTATATGGTTCTCCAAAGAAGTGGCTGCACAAATAGAGGCAAAAAATACAGCTTTCACAAAATTCAGCATATCACAAATAGAGGAACATAGAAAAAAAACCAAGATAAAGCTAAAAGAGACAAAAAGAGAAATAAGGATAGCAAAATCAAAGATGGAAGAAATGATGGCTAAAAATGTGAAGCATGGAGGCAAATGTTTTTCAGGTATATTCGGGAGAAGACTAAAACCAGCGGTGGAAGTGTAAGACTCAAAAGTGCCGAGAATGGATTAATGGAAAGTAACATTGAAAATGCAAAAATGCTAAACAAATGCTTCTGTTCTGTATTCACAAAAGAAAATTCTGGAGAAGGACCACCTATGATTGACAAATATACAAATGGGAATGGAGTAGATACTACACTAATTACAAAAGATTAAGTGTTTGAACAGCTTGCCAAACTGAAAGTGGACAAGGCCATGGAATAGGATGGGATACATCCCAGGATACTGAAAGAGCTCAGAGATGTTTTTAATAGATCCTTGGAAATGGGAGAGGTTCTGCAGTACTGGAGAAGGGCCGATGTGGTACCTGTTCACAAAAGTAGTAATAGGGAATAGGTGATGAACTATAGGCCGGTAAGCCTTACCTTGATGGCAGGAAAAGTAATGGAGGCACTCCTGAAAGAGAGAATAGTGAACGTTCTAGAAATCAATAGATTGCATGATCCAAGGCAACATGGATTTATCAAAGGACGACCATACCAAACAAATCTGAGTTCTTTGACTGGGTGATCAAAGACCTAGATCAAGGGCATGCAATGGATGTGATCTACCTAGTTTTCAGCAAAACATTTGATACTGTTCCTCATAGGAGACTTATCAATAAACTGAACAGCCTGGGGATGGGACCCATGGTGGTGAACTAAATCAGAAATTGGTTGACTGACAGACAACAGAAGGTGGTGGTAAACGGAACTCACTCGGTAGAAAGGAAGGTGAGTAGTGGTGTGCCTCAGGGATTGGTCCTGGAACCGGTACTGTTTAATGTATTCGTGAGTGATATTGCTGAAGAATTGAAGGGAAAAAAAGTCTGCCTTTTTGCAGATGACATGAAAATTTGCAACAGAGTGGACTCCTCCAAGAGAGTGGACAACATTGGGAAAGATCTACAAAAATGGGAAGAATGGTCTAATGCTTGGCAGTTATGATTTAATGTGAAGAGGTCATGCACTTGGGATGCAGAAATCCAAGGGAATTGTTTGCAAGAGGGGGTGAGAAGTTGGTGTGCATAGACCCGGAGAGGGACCTCGGAGTGCTATGTCTGAGGATCTCAAGTTGGCGAAACAATGTGAAAAGGCAGTGGCCAAAGCCATAAGGATGCTGGGTTGCCTACAGAGAGGAATAAACAGCAGAAGGAGGAGGTAGTAATGCCCCTGTAAAGTGATTGGTGAGGCCTCACTTGTAATATTGTGTTCAGTTTTGGAGACCGTACACAAAATATATAAAAAGATTTGAAATGGTTCAGAGGAAAGTGACCAAAATGATTTGGAACCTGTGCCAGAAGGCGTATTTGAAGAGACTTGAAGATCTAAATATGTATACCCTAGAGGAGAGGAGGGACAGGGGAGATATGATACAGATGTTTAAATATTTAAAAGGTATTAATGAACAAACAAACCTTCTGCAAAGAAGGGGAAACTATAAAACTAGAGGGCATAAAATGAAGCTGCAAGGAGGTGAACTTAAAAGCAACGTCAGGAAATTGAAAGGGTGGTGGATGCTTGCAATGCCCTCCCAATAGAGGTGGTGGGTGCAAATACAGTGATGGAATTCAAAATGGCATGGGACAGATACAGTGGAATCCTTTATAGCAAGAGGATAAAATCAAAATGAATGTAACTATTTCTTATACTCAACAAAGAGAGAGGGATGTCCTGCACGGAGTGGTGGGTACAACCCTAAACAAAGGCATAGAGGGGGTGACCTGCATGGAGCGGTGGGGACATCTACTCTAGCCACCTTACTGGGCAGACTAAATGGACTATACTAGTCTTTATCTGCCGTCATATACTATGTTACTATGCTACTGTGTGTTCTCTTTTAGGTGTTGGAGAGATGGCTGTCTTTGCTATTTAAGTAATTAAAGATTTTTGAAAGGTCTATAACTGTGTCATATCTGTTCTTGTGCCTGCCAGTAACATTTTTCATTATTTTTGACATACTCTAAATATGTTTAATCCTATTCATCTTCATTTTTCAATCCTTTCATGGTACTGGACTAATTAGATGTCATTAAGACACCATTGTGCAATCTCTTTCTCAGGATACTCCCTGGGTAAATATTGCAGATGAAGTATGCACCTGAGAAAAAGAAATCACACCTGTTTCCACTTTAGGTCTGTGCAATTTCTGTTAGCAATGAATAGAGGACAACTCCTTGGGATAAAATTAGCTTGGATGCTAAACCAGTTGGTTCACCTGAAGGAAAGACAGGTGTATCACAGGCTTTGACCTACCCTGCAGTGATAGGAATGTAAAAATATGGGGAGGGTTAAGAATGAGAAAGTGGCAAACATTAAAATATTCCTCTAAATCTACCCTAGAGACAACATCACTTAAGAAACTCTTAGATCTTTCATGGTTGACTGCCTAAGGAGTGGTCCATAATTGCACAGATCAACAGATTCAAAAAATTTGGGGGAATGTTTCTGATCCAGGATGATTATCGTTTGGGTTATAGCTATTCTTGACAAAACTGCAAATGTGGGAGCTGACTTTCAATGTAAACGTTTATGTTAAGGGAAGAAGGCACTAGAAATAGAATTATCCTACTAAAGTAAATTTACATAAAGGAAAACCAGAAAAGAAAAGAAATCGATGATGATATTGTAAATTCTTTTGACTCACTATATTGTCTAAGGGAGGGGCTTTGATAGTTATGAAAGCTTGCAGGTTTTAAAATCTTTTAGGCTCATTTCATAAGAACATAAGAAATGCCATACTAGGTCAGTTCAAGGTCCATCCAACCCAGTGTCCTGTTTCCAACAGTGGCCAATCCAGGTCACAAGTACCTGGCAGGTTCCCAAAAGGCACACAGGTTCCACAATACTCATTCTGGCATAAGCGGTGGATTTCCCAGGTCCTCTTTAATAAGGTTTATGGACCTTTCCTCCAGGAACTTGTCCAAATCTTTTTTAAACCCAGCTACACTAACAGCTTTTATTACATCCCCCAGTAACGAATTCCAGAGTTTGATTACACATTGAGCAAAAAAATATTTTCTCTTATTAGTCTTAAATGGGCTACAATGTAGCTTCATTGCATGTCCTCTAGTCTTTCTACTTTTTGATGGCGTAAACAACTGAAATACGTTTACCCACTCCATTCGTTCATTTATAGTCCTCTATCATAGCCCCCTCAGCTGTCTCTTTTCCAAGTTGAAGAGCCCTAACCTTTTAAGTCTCTCCTCATAGGGTATTTGTCCATTCTCTTCACCATTTCTGTTGCTCTTTTCCGTACCTTTTCTAATTCCGCTATATCCTTTTAAGATATGGCAACCATAATTGCACACAATATTCAAGGTGCGGTTGCATGATGGAACAATACAGAGGCATTATAATATCCTTGGTTTTATTCTTTATTTCTTTCCTTATGATTCCTAGCATTCTATTTGATTTCTTGTCCGCCGCTGCACATTGGGCAGGGGGTTTCAACATTTATCCACAATGACACCTAAATCTTTTTACTGTGTGGTAGTTTCTAAGGTGGAACCTTGCATAGTGTAACCAAAGTTTGGGTTGTTCATTCCTAGATGCATACCTTTGCACTTGTCCAGATTAAATTTAATCTGCCATTTGAATGTCCAGTCTTCCAATTTATCAAGGTCCTCTTGCAATTTTTCACAACTTTGAATAATTTTGTGTCATCTTCAAATTTGATCACCTCACTAGTTATTCCCATTTCCATGTCATTTATGAATATGTTAAACGGCAGCAGGCCAGCACAGATCCCTGGGTACTTCACTTTTCACATTTAGCCCAACTCCCTGCTTTCTAATTTTTAACCAGTTCATGATCCACAATACTATACTGCTTCTAATACCATGACTTTTTAAATTCACCAAGTGTCTCTCATGAGGGACCTTGTCAAAGGCTTTCTGAAAATCCAGATACACTAGAGAGGCTATTGTAGCCAACATAGCATCTTTCAGGAAATAGAGAAATGAGCCAAATGATAAAAACTGAAAACAACCTAAGCATTGGCAAGTTAGATGCAAGGCATTGATAAAGCTGGCAAATAGAGAATTTGAAAAAAAGCTTGCTGTGGAAGCAAAAACGTATAATAAAAACTTTTTCAAGTACATTGGTAGCAAAAAAACTATGAGAGAGTCAGTTGGACCATTAGATGATAGAGGGGTAAAAGGGGCACTAAGAGGGGACAAAGCCCTAGCGGAGAGACTGAATGAATTCTTTGCTTCAGTCTTTACTGAAGAAGATGTAGAGAAATTATCCATGACTGAAATGGTATTTGAAGGTGTTGAATCAAAGAATTGAAAGAAATATTGATAAACCGGGAAGATGTATTACAACTATTTAATAAACTAAAGAGTAGCAAATCACCTAGACCGGATGGTATACATCCAAGGGTATTGAAAGGCAGAGGCACACGGTTCTACTACAATCGGTCTCACAACCTTTATTGACACTTCAGGCTGACCTTCCAATTCTTAATCTTTCAAAAGCTTCTCTTTCAAAATCAGAATGTGATTTACTTCAGAAAGGACTTTCATTTGTCCCTATGGCACGATATGATCCATTCCAGATTTGCATTGACCTTTATAAATTCTCTCATAAGCTTCAGATCATCCTCCACTTTTTCTCAGGTAGATCCATAGATAGGGTAGATCCCTCATTTATGCGCCAGAAGTCTAGGGGGTGCCTCCTAGCCCTGCCGATTCTACAAGCCAATCATATATGAATTGTGTCCTTCGTGATGTAGGACTACTTGAGAAAAGTCATGAATGTAGATATAAGAATCTTACATGCAATGAGAGAAAGGCTATCTGTTCCCTTCGGCAACGTAGAGATATCATCATCAAACCTGCCGATAAGGGAGGAGGAATTGTTGTTCTTGTCAAACAGCTTAAAAGCCAACTCAATGACAACCAATTTTACCAGCTACTTACACATGATCCTACACTCAAAATTAAGGAGGAAAATGATTCTCTACTCTCTCTTGGTACTTCAGCAGGTTATTTGACAGACCTTGAAATTTCTTTTCTAAAAGTGTCTCACCCGATAGTACCAACCATATACACTTTACCTAAGGTCCACAAATCTCTAACCTATCCCCCAGGTATCGGGTCTGTGCTTGAACCATTATCTCAAATTGTAGATTATTACCTTTGTCCTTTTGTTCCCCTCATTCAATCTTATTTTAGAGATTCAGCAAACATTGTTAATTATCTGGACACTTTTGAAGGCGACACTCTGGAACTCTGTCTAGTCATCCTAGACATCGAGTCCCTGTATACTAACATTCCTCAGGAAGATGCCTTATCTGTAATACATAAATATTTTAATTTGTGCCCTGGTCCAACACGGACACCCACAGAGTTTAGTGGAGATGGCCTGTATAGCACTGACCAAGAATTATTTCATCTTTGATGGGACATATTACCAACAAATAAAGGGTACTGCTATAGCACCAGACATAGAATCTCTATGTTGCTGAATTTGAATTAGCATATCTCTCAGATTTTCCGTTTTCAACTCAGGTGATATCCTGGAAATGATACATTGATGACATTTTTATATTATGGAAAGGGAACGTTGATCAATTAACACAGTTTCATAGATGGCTTAACACACGTGACTCGAACCTTTGGTTTAAGATGCAGTTTGATATGGATGAAATTTTTGGATATTCTTATTAAGAAGTCCACATATGGTTTTCTTACCTCTATTTTCCGCAAACCTATTGATCGCAATAAACTTTTCAGGTTTGACACTTTCCACAGTAGCAGCTTGAAGAGAAACTTACCTGTTTCACAGTTCCTAAGATTACGCAGACTTTGCATGGATATTACTGAATATAAGAAACAATCTCTAGATATGGCCAAAAGATTTGCTGCTCGAGGTTATCCAACTGAATGCATCAATAAAGGCTATAATAGAGCTCACTCTGCCTCTTGACAAGATCTACTCTTACCAAAAAAGAAAATTTCAGATAACAAGTATATTGGTACTATTCGATTCTCATATCTCTCATCACACATTCAAAAAATTATGAAGAAACACTGGCACATTTTACAAACTCACCTTGCTTTTCAGATCAGCGGCTAGTTGTTGCTCTCTACAGAGAGCACAGTTTGGCTGATACCTTAGTTCTATCCTTCCTGCCGGAAGCCTGGAATACCCCATTGCAGACCCCTGGACATTTCAGGTGTGGTAGCTGTTCTGTTTGCAATCATGCCATTGTTTTGGATGTCTTTGAACACCCAAATACTAAAAAGAAATATAAGCTAGGGTCCTTAATAAAACATTTGTTGAAGATATCTATTGGTGTAGCCATGGTGGTTTTCCACTTTACACTTGAACCATAATAATGGGTGATTTCAATTACCCCGGTATCGACTGGGTCAGTGTCATGGCAGGACATGCTAGGGAGATACATTTCTAGATGAAATAAATGACTGCTTCTTGGAGCAGCTGGTTCATGAACTGACCAGAGGGAAATCCATTTTGGACCTAGTTCTTAGTGCAATAGTGATCATAGCAAGATTGCATTTGATTTAATAAATGGAAGGATGGCAAGAAAATCCATAGTACTATCTTTTAACTTTCAAAAGGAAGACTATGATAAAATGAGGAAAATAGTTAAGAAAAAACTAAAAGGAGCAGTTGCAAAGGTCAAAGATTTACGTCAAGCATGGGTGTTGTTTAAAAATACTATCTTGGAAGTCTAGACCAGCTGTATTCCACACTTTAAGAAAAGTAGAAGGAAGTCCAAAAACTTGCCAGCATGGTTTAAAGATGAGGTCAGAGAGGCTGTTGTTTCCAAAAAAGCATCTTTCAGGAAATGGAAAAAAGAGCCAAATGATGAAAACTGGAAACAACATAAGCACTGGCAAATTAGATGCAAGGCATAGATAATGCAGGCAAAGAGAGAATTTGAGAAGAAGCTTTCTGTGGAAGCAAAACTGCATAATAAAGACTTTGTCAAGAACATTTGTAGCAAAAACCTATGAAACTGTCAATTGGACCATTAGATGATAGAGGGGTAAAAGGGGCACTAAGAGCGGACAACGCCATAGCGGAGAGACTGAATGAATTCTTTGCTTCGGTATTTACTGAGTAGTATGTAGGGATGTTGCCCATGACTGAAATGTTATTTAAAGGTGATGCCATAGAAGAATTTCAAGAAATATCAAATCACCTGGGCCGGATGGGATACATCCAAGAGTGTTGAAAGAACTGAAATATGAGATTGCAGATCTACTATTAGTAATTTGTGAGCTATTATTACAATCATTTGTAAAACCTGAAAATTGGAGGATCACCAATTTAACGCTAATTTTTAAAAAGGGTTCCAGGGGCAATCTGGGATACTACAGACCGGTGAGCCTGATGTGATTAGCAGGAAAAATGGTAGAAAACATTATAAAGAACAAAATTACTGAACATGTAAATAGTCATGGCTTAATGGGAAACAGCCAACATGGCTTTAGCCAAGGAAGGTCTTGTCTTACTAATCTGTTATGTTTTTTTGAAGGTGTGAATTCACAGGTAGACAAAGGTGAGTCAGTTGATATAGTGTATCTGGATTTTCAGAAAGCCTTTGAGAAGGTCCCTCATGAGAGACTCTTGGTGACATTAAAAAGTCATGGGATAGGAGGCAGTGTACTATGGTGGATCAGGAACTGGTTAAAAGATAGAAAGCAGAGGATAAGGCTAAATGGCCACTTTTCCCAAAGGAGAAAAGTGAAAAGGATCTGTGCTGGGTCCACTGCTTTTTAACATATTTATAAATGACCTGGAAATGGGAATAATGAGTGAGTAATTTTATCTGTGGACAGATAAAACCAAACTTGAGCTCTTTGGCAATGTAGACCATTTACAGGCAAAGAAATGAAGGGCCCGATTTTCAGTTATGCAGGCTATGCACTGTGTCGGCGCATAGCCTGTCCGCCGACCCCCTTAACCCGGATATTCACTTCTGCGGTGATGGAAGTGCATAGCATCGGGCGCGTTAGGAACTATCTGGGATTTTCCAAGGGCACTACCCGTGAAGGTGTCTTTGGAAAATCCTGGATAAGGCATAAGATATGCCCTCATCAACTCATGTTCCATCCACAAAAAAATTCAAACCAAAGCTGACTACATAACAGACAAGAAGATTGACGTGCTGTGTATCACTGAAACCTGGTTCACTGAAAATGACACCATCCTAATCAACCAGCTTAACACATCCACCCACAATATACATAACTGTCCCTGGACATCCAGTAGAGGCAGTGGAGTCTGCATACCCACAAGGAAGAGCCTTGAATTCAACACAATAAACCATGCCTCCGACCCTAATCTTGACATCATCACAATCTCCAACTGCTTCCTCTCCATCTGCCTTTCCTACAGACACCTTCACACCAACGCTGAAGAGCTTGCCACCTTACTGGAAAAAATCTGTTCTCACTCATCCACCCACAAAGACTTCATCCTACTCAGAGATCTAAACCTACCATCTGCATTATCCACCTACTCATCAGCCTTCCTTGAAGCTATGACAGATCTACAATTCACACAGATCATATCCACCCTTACCCACGCTAAGGGTGGCATCTTGGAAATGATTTTCTTCTCAAAGTGACTCTGAAATCATCAGCAACCTCAATACTACAACCTCCTCGCTCGAACCATGTCCAGTCTCCTGGCTGAGAATCACAAAGGACCAAGTCCTACCATTCATATCTGACATTGTCCACTCCTCACTCACCCAAGGATTCCTTCCTCCCTCCCTCCCTCCCTCAAACAAGCATCAATCTGACCGCTCCTGAAGAAATCAAACCTGGATCCACACTCTCCAATCTCCTACAGACCCACAACCAGTATACCCTTCATCTCCAAAATCAGTGAAAAAGCCATACAAACACAACTCCAATATCACATAGAACACAATGCACCATTAAACACAAAGCAACATGGATTCCGACCCAATGACAGCACAGAAACCCTCATGACCTCCCTCTTAAACTCACTTATCACAGGCATCAAATCAATCACCCGAGGCTTTCTCCTGCTCTTTCTGGACATCTCTGCCGCCTTTGACAGTGTATCCCACCAGCTACTCCTTAACAAGCTCCACCACATTGGAGTCCGTGGCACCCCCTAAAAGGGTTCCATTCCTATCTCACCAACCAAAATCAGCATATAAGTATTCAAACACACACCTCAACTCCTTTCACCTTTAACCAGGGTGTACCACAGGGATCATCCCTCTCCTCCCTAATATTCAACACATACATTCAACCTCTTTGTGATATCCACCAACAATTCCCAGTCCAGTTTCTGATATACGTGGACGATAGAATGATTTTCACACCATTCTCCACCTCCAGTCCAGATTACTCCATACTCTCAAGTTGCCTCACTGAAACCATCATCTGATTCCACCATCATAATCTATCCATCAATCTCAGTAAAACAGAGCTATTACACATAACAAAGGACCCCAACTTCACTCCATCCCTGCCTCTGTCATGTTGGACAATACTGAGATCCGAGTCCACTCCCACATAAAGTACCTCAGTCATACTCGATCAACAACTGACCTTCAAAGAACAAATTAACAACATCACCAAAGTGTATACTGCAAACTAAAAAACATCCGAAACCTACACCCCCTCCTATCCACTGATACTTTCTGTATAGTCTGCCAGTCCACCATCACTCTTTCTATTTGATTACTGTAATTCCATTTATCAAGGACTACCCAAATACCCAATCCATCCATTGTAGCTCACCCAAAACACCGTTGCTAGAACCATCTTCCAGTCATTGAAAATCCACATCACAACCATCTTCAAGCACCTCCATTGGCTCCCCATCAATTCAAGAATACAGTACAAGGTTCTAACCTTCATCCACAAAACTCTGGACGAGAAATCAGCAGAGCAATTACATGCCTTAATTCACAACTCAAACTCTAATAGGCCAAGGAGAAAGAGCACATATAACCTCCTTAATATCCCATCACATACTCGCAATTGCAAGCAGTCTACAAGAGCAAGAGCATTCTCACTATAATCTCCCACCCTCTGGAATGCATTACCTCCAGCAATTCAAACCATCAAGTCTTCCATGCACTTTCGTAAACAACTAAAGACACACCTCTTCCAGAAGCATTTTGGTAATGAGTAACCAACAACATAGAATCAGCAGAAGCTCATGCCCACAAGCACATCCTCCCCCTGTCTTACCCTCATGAATCCCCTATGACTCTACTCCATGAAACACCTATGAACCGATGCCCCCTACACCCACCAACCCTTCATCCCTTTGTATATGGATTCATTTGTTCTCAGTTTCACAAAATGTTCATTGTTATGAGTTCACTGAATTACTCTCCATATTCATTGTAAAAGTTCTAATGCTGTTCATAACTTGTTCATTGTAAAACTTAGTTCTTTGTAAATCACTTTTGACTTGTAGAAAAATGGGATATCAAATTTATTAAATAAAAATAAATAACATGCAAGGGTGCCAATAATGTTGACCACAACTGTATATGAGGCGCCTATATAGCCAATATAGCTCACAAGTACCCGGCAGATTCAAAAAAGTAGATATATTTCTTATAGCTTATTTCCAGGGGCAAGTATTGCTTTCCTAAGTCTACCTGGCTAATAATTTCTTATGGACATTTCCTTCAAGACTTTGTCCCAACCTCTTTTAAACCCTACTATGTTAGTTGCTCTGACTACATTCTCCAGCAACAGATTCAACAGCTTAATTATGCCTTACATGAAAAATAAAATGCTTTCTATGACGTGTTTTCGATCTGCCAGTGGTTAGTTTCAAGGCGCGTGCTCTTCTTTTAGTGTTGTTTGAACTTACGATTTTCTAAACTTCTATTCTTAGTTCTTTATTCCTTTTCAACATTCCATTCACTTTATTGGCAGCTGTGGAAAACTATTGAAAATTTCCACATATTATCCACAATCAGGGTCATTACGAGCACGTTGTAGGGGAGGTTAGATAGGGGCCGGAAAGGGGCTTTGTGGGGGCAGAGTTAGGGAGGGCAATGGGCAGTCCATAGCCCTGGACTACAGGGCTGATTCCAATGTTTGGCCCTGTATGTCCGGGGCTTGCTGTCTGAATGGGGAACTTATTCCACGTCTGAGGCCTGGCCATCGGAAGAGGTAGGAGGGGTTAGAGAGGATTCCCCACAGCCCGACCCTGGCCTTGGGAGGCCAGATCGGGGTCGGACTGTTGGGAATGCAAGAATCTGTTCAGAGTCCAGGGATTGTGGATCCTGAATGGAGCCACAGTGCCATGGCAACCGGACACCATGGTGCCGGGCAGGGGTGGCTCTATCATGAGGCAAAGTGAGGCGGCTGCCTCAGGCGGCGAAGTTTTAAAGGCGGCAAAAAATGCCCCCAAAATAGCCGCCTCACTTTGCCTTCAAAAGATAAAAATAAAAAAAATCCAAACACTCAAATTGCTGCCGCTGCCGAGTCCGCTTCTCAGCAGCGGCAGACTCACCTCTCCTTCCTATAGCAGCCACAGCTCCTGCTTCTTGGAACTGCGGTTGTACTAACAAGATAAGCCAGCCAGTGCGGAGCCTTCCTGTGCAGCAGCATCCTGCCCCCCAAAGGAAGTAACTTCCTTTGGGGGCAGGATGCCGCTGCATGGGAATGCTCCGCACTGGCTGGCTTTATGTTTAAGCTGATCTCGCAGCCGCGGTTCCAAGAAGCAGGAGCTGCGGCTGCTATAGGAAGGAGAGGTGAGTCTGCCGCTGCCGAGAAGCGGACTCGGCAGTGGCAGCAACTTGAGCATTTTTGTTTTCCTGGGGGCCAGGACTGGAAATGGGCGGGGGGGGGGTGGTCTAGGACTGGAAATGAGCTGATGGGGGGGGTAGGACTGGAAGTGGGCTGATGGGGGGTGTTTAGGACTGGTAATGAGCTATGGGGGGCGAGGACTGGAAATGGGCTGATGTTAGGACTGGTGATGGGCTATGAGGGGGTCTAGGACTGGAAATGGGATGATGGGGGGTTAGGACTGGAATTGGGCTGATGGGGGGTGTTTAGGACTGGTAATGGGCTATGGGGGGCTAGGACTGGAAATGGGCTGATGGGGAACGGTTAGGACTGGAGGAGGGCTGATGGGGGGGTTAGGACTGGAAGTGGGTGGATGGAGGGTGTTTAGGACCGGTAATGGGCTATGGGGGGCTAGGACTGGAAATGGGATGATGGGGGGGGTTAGGACTGGTAATGGGCTGATGAGGGGGTTAGGACTGGAAGTGGACTGATGTGGGGTGTTTAGGACTGGTAATGGGCTATGCGGGGCTAGGACTGGAAATGGACTGATGGGGGGGTAGGACTGGAAGTGGGCTGATAGGGGAGTTAGAACTGGAAATGGGCTGATCGGGAGGGGGCTAGAACTGGAAATGGGCCGATGGGGGTTTAGAACTGGAAATGGCCTGATTAGGGGGGCTAGGACAGTACATGGGCTGATTAGGGGGACTAGGACAGGAAATGGACTTATTGGGGGGGGGCTAGGACTGGAAATGGGCAGATGGGAGGCTAGCACTGGAAATGAGCTAGGACTGGTAATGGACTGATTGGGGGGCTAGGACTAGAGTGGGCTGAAGGGGGATAGGACTGGAAATGGGCTAATGGGGAGGGGAGGAGAGTGCTGCTGGCCCTGGAAGAAAACTAGGGCTAGGGCTACAAATGGGCTGATGCGGGAGGATGGTAGAATAGGACTGGAAGGGAGCGGATAATGAGAGGGTCTGCCAGGGGAAGGAGGGGGCAAGAAGGGAGCTGATAATGGGGAAGGAGAGGCTGGAAAGGAGCTGACTCCTGGGATGTACTGAAGGGGGACTGGAAGAGAGCTGACATTTGGGGATGTGAGTGGTTGGTGGTTGGGTAATGGGGAGAAGGCTGGAAGGGATCTGACATGCAAATGGCACTGGAAGGGGGATGGACAGAGGGTAGGGCGACTGGAAGGGAACTGACTGGGAGGGGTGGCACCGAGAGTGGACGTGAGCTGATATCTGGGATGGTATTTGGACTAGAAGGAGCTGGACAGTGGGGGAGGAGGGGGGCTGGAAGGGAATGGTCACCATTTGCAGTCATGGGAATGCAAGGCGGTTGACACTGGAAGGAACTGGGAGGGAAGGACTGGAAAGGGGGCTGATACTGGGGAGGGGAACTGGAAATGGGTTGATGGAAGGAAGTGAAGAAAACAAAAGAAGAGATAAGAAATGGCAGATGGACCATAGACCACAGAAAGAGAGCTAAGAGAAGAAAGGAAAACTGAAGCCTCAGATCGGTACCAACATGATCAGAGAATAAAATGCTCAGACAACAAAGGTAGAAAAAATAACACAGGTACACTACCAAAAAACTGCCTCCAGTTTTGCAACTGATTCCTATAGATTTTGGGGTGCTGAATCCAGGTAAAATAGCCAAAATGTTCCATCACGTCACGTTTTCTTGCAAAATTAGATTTCTTACCCATATAAGGAATGTTCACATAATTTCTTTTTAGCCGACTGCAGTTTATTTTCTTGGCCCAAAATAGAGGTTGTAATGGTTAACTAACTAGAAACACTCCCTCATGATATTTTAGAGTGTTTTGTATTCATTTTATACATTAACAGGACAATTGGGAGGCGGGGGGCTAAATCCAGTACTCGCGCTGGCGCATGTTCTTTCCTGTTCGCCTCGCCTCGTTCGCTCGCTCAAACACGGTGGTTGCGACATGAACGTTCCTGTCAAATTTCAGTTTCTTGCAAGTTCATTATTACATTTTGTTTGCTCAGTCGTAATCCAGCTTTATTCCGAAGTGGTTCACTACAGTTGTAGTTTGCAGTGCTGTGTATTTGTGATGGCTCACAGAGCCAGAGGTTGCGTCAACTCTCCGGACAGTTTTTGTTTTATTTGTGGGGAATATACCGTGAAAAAGCGGCAGAGGAACATTTCTGCATTTATTAAAAAAGTATATTTCACCTATTTCGGTTTGAAGTTAGGTGATCAAGACAAAACGTGGGCTCCTCACAAAGTGTGCAAGACATGTGAGGAAGATCTACGCTTATGGATGAAAGGTAAAAAACAAGTATTTCGTTTCGGAATACCTATGATGTGGCGTGAACAAAGAGACCACAGCAGTGACTGCTATTTTTGCTCTTGCATTGTGAAGGGATACAACTTAAAAAATAAGAACGTAATAAGTTACCCCAACCTTCCCTCAGCAATTAGGCCTATGCCTCATAGCAACGAAGTACCTGTGCCTGAACCACCAAAATCTTTGGATCATATTTGTGTGGACAGTTCTGATCATGATGAGACTCATCAGATGGCTTTTCCCGATGAGTCCAGTACTTCCGAGTTTGAAACTGAACCAGATCCGAAACCTGAACTTTTCTCTCAAGCTGAATTGAATGATTTAGTCCGGGATTTAGGACTCCTAAAAACTGCTGCCCAACTGCTAGGTTCTCGGCTTAAACAGAAAAATCTATTGTCACCAGGAACAACTTTTTATTGGTACCGCAACCGCGAGACACAATTTTTGAAGTATTTCAGCAAAGAGGAAGATTTGGTATTTTGCAACGATATATACGGAGTGATGGAAAAGTTTAAACTCAAGTATGATCCTGCTGAATGGCGGCTGTTCATTGATTCGTCAAAAGACAACACAAAAGGTGTTCTTCTTCATAATGGCAACACATTCGCTTCAGTTCCTATTGCTCACTCTGTTATTCTCCAAGAAAAATACGAGAATTTGGCCCTGATTCTTCAGAAGATTCGTTATGATGAGCATAAGTGGATGATTTGTGGAGACTTTAAAATTCTATCCATGCTATTAGGGCAGCAATCCGGTTTCACCAAATATCCCTGCTTCCTTTGCTTGTGGGATAGCCGGGCCCGCGACCTACACTGGGGGAAAAAAGACTGGCCAATTCGGGAGTATTTGAGACCCGGTGAGAAAAATGTTCTTCATGAGAGCTTGGTACCTCGTGATAAAATTCTATTACCACCACTCCACATTAAGTTGGGTCTCATAAGCAGTTCATCAAGTCCCTTCCAAAAGATGGTGAGTGCTTCGGTACCTTTGCTCAAAGTTCCCCCGACTTTCTGAAGCAAAGCTAAAGGAAGGAGTGTTTGTTGGCCCTGATATAAGGAAACTCATTTCAGATGGAGCATTCGCTGAAACGATGTCTGAGAAGGAAAAAGAAGCCTGGGATTCCTTCAAGGATGTTGTTCTCAAATTCTTGGGGAACAGGCGGGATGAGAACTATAAGGATATTGTTGCCAGGATGCTCAATGCCTTCAAAGAACAAGGCTGTAACATGAGCCTGAAAGTCCATTTCTTGCACTCCCATGTGAACTACTTTCCCGAAAACTTGGGGGCGTACAGTGAAGAACAAGGTGAAAGGTTTCACCAGGACATCAAGGACGCAGAGAAAAGGTACCAAGGAAGATGGAACACCACTATGATGGCTGATTTCTGCTGGTTGCTGCTGCGGGAAACCCCAGATGAAAAATACGCCAAGCAGCGCACCAAGAGAAGCATTCGGGGGAAGAAGAAACGGGCCCACCAGGAGATTGATTGACCCAAGAATGACTTTAAAATCTAAACCGTGTTGACAAATATCGTGTTTTTACTAAACTTTGAAATAAAAATTTGCTAGTTATTACCACAGTGTCGGATCTCATTTATTAGAATTTTATTTTCACACCATCGGGTGTTTGTCTTCATGTATTGCAATGGTGCGGTTTGCGTTTTCTATTCTTACATACATACCTGTACAACATTTTTTGCACATTTCTTTGCTTTGCTTTGTGTCTAACCTCGCTCTTATATGCCCAATGTTTGTGCACATGTATGTGGCTGTTTTAAGTGCAGACAATTTTGCTACCATCACAGTGTGTTTTGTTGACATTACTCTATTCTTATGTGCTGCCTTGTTACAATTTTCTTTATTCTTATTTGAATAACTACTAAACAATTAGTATAAAGAATTCATCCAAGAAACTTTTATCTCGATCGCACTCAATCTGAAACGTTCACCTCAAACAGCTAACCCAATGTAGCAAAAAATCTGTACGTGATGGAGCAAATTGGTTACCAGATTTGGATTCAGCGCACCAAAAAACGTAAAAATCAATCAAAACATTAGAGGCAGTTTAAAAAAAAATTTTTTTAGTGTACCTGTGTAATTTTATTTAATTTTAGTTATTGGACTATGTGTTATTTTTATATTTTGCACAGTATTGAGGAACTGCATCTCTTATTTATCTGATATTGCACTGCATGTGGATTCTGGCTTCTTTGGGTTTCAATTTAAATTTAGTCTACATATTTTTATTTTTACTTTAGATTGTGGTTACTTATTCTGTACTTGATGAGGGTCGATGTTGCGAGTGTTGGCTGAGGTCAAGTGTTCTGTTAACATGGAGTTTGTACATAAAGATCTATTCTGTACTGTAGTAATTTGACTTGTTCAGCTTTTCAAATAGGTATATGGATGTTCCAGGGCCCACTCTAGTATTTACAGTGATGCTTTTTTTGGATGGGCTCCTTATGTGAGTTTTGGAAGTTTGTGCTGATATGGTATGGTATGGTAGGTTTGCTCTTTGTTGTAGGGTTTTGTATTAGTTCACAATATACCTGGTACTGGAGAATAGTGGTTGTTGTTGTTGTTAGTGAGATGATCAGAATCCGATTTTTTTTTTTTTTAAATATTGAGTTCTGCGGGTGAATGTCCTGGTTCTGCTCTGCAACTACTGTGGATGCAAAATATATGTTGAAAAAGAAAAAGCAAGAACCATAACACAGTTTATAACAACAAAATAAAAATGAGTTATAATTTAGTTTTATAAACTGTGCTGTTGGTTCTTGCTGTCTTTTAGTTCCTTGATGTGCAAACGGGACCGTAACTAGCCCTGTGCAAGCGGTGTAGCCGCACAGGGCAGAAAGGTTTGGGGGGCACATTTCGACTGTCTGCTGTTGCCCTGCCGCCGCTGGCAGGACAATAGCAGGCAGACGAAATGCACTCCCTAAGCCTTTTTGCAGCACTTTAAGCAGGTCTGGTCCCTCCCTTCTCCGACGCGATGTCAGAGTAGGGAGCGACAGATCTTCTTAAAGTGCCAGCGCCTTTCAGATTGGGCGCATGCCCCCCTCTGCCTCCCCATACCTCCGTCCAGCACTGCCTTCTCTTTCCCTGCTGCCAGCGCCTCCATGAAAAAAACAGAGGGCGGCAGTAGCAGGGAAAGAGCATGCAGCTCTGGACAGAGGTATGGGGGAAAGGGGGGGCGTGCGTCCGAGCTGCAAGTCGCACAGTGTGCGACTGCAGCTCGATATGGCCCTGTGTGCAAACATCTTGCATTTCCTCCATATAATCTAATCAGCTTTTTGGTTTGGTTCAGTCTCTGATTGGATTTCTAAAAAATCCCCGCCCCCCTCTAAGGTGGGGGGGGGGCGCCTTTTCATACTTCGCCTCAGGCAGCAGATTGCCTTGAGCCGCCCCTGGTGCTGGGGCTGCATTCAGGAGCACTGACTGAGTTAGCCGGGTAAGGCCTGTACATGCAGGCCGACCGGGATCGGGGTCCCGGCCTGCACGTACAGGCCTGGATGTGATTTTGATCCCACGGGGGCTAGACATGCCCCATGGGATCAGAATCCCATCTAACTCTGTGCGTCCAGTTCCGGCTGGGTGCACAGAGGGCCGGGACGTCCAGAACAGAATTGGGCCCAGTGGCTCACAGATCTTTCACTTGGATGGTGACACCTAACTTGGCACTTAGCATTTTGTACTTGTAGTTGGGATTATTTATCCCTATGTGGATCACTTCACATCTGTCCACATTACATTTCACCTGTTTTTTAGATGCTCGGTCTCTTAGAGGCACATTTCACAATGGGACAGCAAAGCCAGAATGTCTGAAAATAAAGCAGGCACATGCAAGTTCAGGCACGATTTCGGAAACGGACATGCTGATAAGCACGTTATCAAATGTCTATATAGACATCCCCAGGATATTTGGCATAGTGAAAATCCAAGGGCTTTCAAGAACATTAATATTGGACCTTACTTGTTTATTACAGGTCCAATAAAAAGTCCTGGATGACACAAGTGCTTTTCCAGAATGCTCTTGATTGCTATGCCAGGGAAAAGACCCGGCAGCGAATCATTGCGGTCGGGCACAGGCGAGACAGCAGCAGACCAAGGGTTAACCTTGGTGGGGGGATCTGGGGGGGGCCACAGTCGACTATAGAAGGGGAGGCCGGCTGCGGCCCGCCCTCTTCCCCCGCAGATCGATCGGGCACCGGGACAAGCACTGGGACCCACTATTAGGGTTCACCTTCAATGGGGACTACTTCTATGATAAATGTCTGCCCATGAGCTGCTCAATCTCATGTGCCTACTTTGAACAGTTTAGTTCATTCATACACTGGGTGGTGGAGGACATCGCGGGTCCCAATACAGTAGTGCACTACCTGGATGATTTCCTATTCATAAGAACGGACTTTCAGGACTGCGGGAGGATCCTTAACATCTTCGAGCAGGTCACTCAGCGATTTGGTATACCTCTAGTGAAGGAAAAGAGCTGTGGGTCTGCGAGGGTGATCACATTCCTGGGCATTGAACTGGACGTGACGGCACATTTGTCACGATTGCCCAACGAAAAAATTAAAAAACTGAAGGGCGCCATTCAGAACACGCAGAGGCAATGAAAAGCCACATTGGAACAATTCCAATCATTGCTGAATTTTCTGTGTTTTGCCTGTAGGGTCATGCCGATGGGGGCGAGTCTTCTGCCGTTGCATGGTGCTGGCAACAAAAGGGGTTAAAAAGAAGCACCATAGAATCAGAGTCAGCAGAGACATACGGGAAGAGCAATTCCTGCAGTCATTCAACGGGCTTGTTTTCTGGCAGGAGCATCCAGTCTTGAACAAGAACCTGGAACTATTCACAGATGCCGCGGGGGCAACCGGTTTTGGGATTTATTTCAAGGGGGCGTGGTGTTCCGAACAATGGCCCCGCGAGTGGCACTCCGGGGGAGCTACAAAGGACATCACGTTCCTGGAGCTCTTTCCCATCATGGTATCCTTGTGCATATGGGCCCCACGGCTCGTCAATAAGGCAATCACCTTCCACACGGATAACCTGGCAGTGGTACACGCAGTGAATGGAATGCGTGACAAAACGCCGGGGGTGGTGGCATTGTTGAGAGAGATAGTGCTGTTATGCCTTACACATAATATGACTATTAAGGCGGAACATATTCCGGGTCAGCATAATAACCTTGCCGATGCTCTCTCGTTGCAAGATCCCTCTTTTTCGGGCACTCGCCCCTGAAGCCGACGCAGACAAGACGGCCATTCCAGAGCAGGTATGGAAGTTTTCTTCACCGAGGTTTGGGAGCTCTTGCTGAGTTCACTAGCTGAGCGGATGAGGCACCTAACGACAGTCACCTTCTTTGCTAGAGCAAAGGGGAAGAAGAGCCTGAGAACAGACTTTGTTATCACGAGGGTAATGAAGGGCTGGTCATTGGAGCAGGGCCACAGGGAAGGCCGGCGTCGCCCGATCACACACCAAATATTAAAGAAACTTATAATGGTCGCGGGCCGGATATGTTTCGATGTATTCGAGTCTCGGCTGTTCAGTTACGCCTTTTCCTGGGCGTTCTTCGGGGCGTTCAGGATAGGTGAGTTAGTAACCTCTTCACGTTGCGAGCCAGCCGATGGGGGCATTAGGAAGAGGGATGTTAGCATGCAGGACGGGACATTAGTGTTATACGTGCGCAGGTCCAAGATGGATACCGAAGGAAAAGGTGCCTCGGTGGTGCTAGCCCCACTACCAGGTGACCCATCATGTCCAGTGAGAACTTTCATGGAATATGAACAACTCCACCCAGCAGGAGGCGAACAATGGTTAGTGCATGCGAACGGTGCCCCTCATCATGTTTCCAGTTTGCCAGAGTGCTGAAGCTAGGCCTGGAAGCAGCGGGCTTGGAGGCATGCTTTTACGGCACTCACTCCTTCCGTATTGGGGCCGCTTCAACAGCGGCCAGCATAGGGATGACAAGGGAACAGATTATTCATTTATTTATTTATTTATTTATTTGCAAATCTTTTATATACTGCCATTTCCTAAGATCAGTGGCGGTTTACATTAAACAACATGAATTACATAAAACAGTGCTGTGATAGGCAGGTACATTGAACAGTATTCAAAACTCTATACAAATAGTTAAAATCAGGTATAATGAACAATAATCAGTACTATATATAGGTAGTATTGACAATATTTGAAACTATTTACATATATACATTAAAGTTTTATCATAAGTTCTCTTTTGGTAGTGACATTGTAAGTATTAGGGCGAACATATCATGGAGATCTATGGAGGATGGGAGGTCTTATCCAATTCGTTATCTATATTCGAATAATATTGTGTGAACAAGTAAGTTTTTAGATCTTTTCGGAAATGTTTCAGGTCTTTTATTTCCCTTAGTTGATCAGGGAGATTATTCCATAAAAAAGGTGCTACGAATGAGAAGGCACTTCTACTTGTTACGTGTTTAGTTTTTCTTATTGAGTCAGGAACTACGATAGTATGGAGGTTCTTTCTACGTCTTATTCTGTTTTCTATAGGTCTATGAATTAATGTAGACAGGTATGATGGGTCAATCTGGTTTAACAGTTTGTAAGTGGTCAATATTATTTTATATTGAATTCTACTTTGTATAGGTAGCCAATGCAGAGAGTAGAGTATCGGGGTGATGTGATCAGTCAGTTTAGCCTTGAAAATTATTCTGGCTGTAACATTTTGAGCCATCTGTAGTATTTTTAGGCTCTTTTTAGATACACCTGTTAATATTCCATTGCAGTAATCAAAATGGGGAGTTATTAGTGCCTGTGTGATAGTTCTAAAGTCATTGATTTCTAATAGTGGTCTCAGTTGTTGAATTGAGCGTAGCTTGTAGTATATTGTTTTAGTTGTTTTCTTAATATGATTAGTGAAATTGAGAGCCTTGTCTAGAGTGACTCCTAAGTATTTGATATTTCCTTTATAGGTATGGTAAAGTTAAGAATTTTGATGTCAGTTGGTGGTGTGTAATTTGTGTTTCTTGATGTGATTAGTATCTCTGTTTTCTTGAAATTGATTTTCAAGTTATTTTTGCTTAGCCATTTTTCAGCTTCCATAAGGCAGCTTGCTATTTTGTCATAATTTGGGTCTTGTATATCAAATGCAGAGTACAGCATAATGTCGTCCGCATATATCTGGTATTTAATCTTGTATTTTTGAAAAATGGTACAAATTGGTTGGAGATAAAGGTTAAATAGAAGGGCAGATAAAGCAGAACCCTGAGGTATTCTCTGTTCTTGAGGAAAGGTAGGTGAGGAGTTCTGGTTAACTTTTACAAATTGTGTACGGTCGGATATGTAAGATTGAAACCATTCTAGTGTAATTTTCCTTAATCCAATTTGTCTGAGTCTTGATATAAGTATGTTATGATTTACACTGTCAAAGGCAGCAGATATATCTAGAAATACCAGAATAAATGCTTGTTTTGTATTGTCCAGTCCTTTGTGTAGAGTGTCGAGGAGAGCAAGCAAGAGTCTCTACGCCATGAAATGGTCGAAATCCGTATTGGTGGTCATCAAGAGGGGCAAATGTATCTATATAGTCCTGTAGTTGTAATTGTACAACTTTTTCTATAATTTTTGTTATAAATGGGATACTGGCTATTGGGCGGTATGAGGTTGGGTCATTCTCATTTAGAGTTTTATTCTTCAAAATCGGGCGGATTGCGGAATTCTTAAGTTCTTTTGGTAGTGCCCCTTGCTGGAGGGAGCTATTTACTATTTTGAGAATAAAGGGGGCAAGTTCTTGTTTTGTTGACTTAATCCAAGTGACAGGGCATGGATCAAGGATAGATGTGGTGGTATTAATATTTGTTATTATGTTTAGTAGTTGTTTTTTATCTATGGGTTGAAAGGAATTCCATCTATTGTTATTGTTTAATGATATTATAGGATCAGGTATTGGTATTGAGGATAGTTTTAGTTTACTAGCAAAATAGTTTGCTAAGTCAGACATATTAATAGGGATGAGTTGGGAGTTGTTGGTAGGGGCTTTAGATAGGGATTTTACAATTTCAAAAAGTTCCCTCGGACGATTAATGGCCTTAGTTAATATTGAGGTATGATATAATTTCTTTGCGTTATTAGTTGCTGATCTGTATGTGTTAAGTATTGTGAAGTAGAGAATCCTGAGTTCCGGTGTTTTCTTTACACGCCATTTTCTTTCTATTTTTCTTAGGGTTTTTTTGATAGAAGCCAGTTCATGTGTATACCATTTTTCGGAAGTTCTTTTATAAGGCCTATTAGGTTTGAGAGGCAATGGTTTAGAGGCTTCTCTTATTACAGAGTTCCAGTTAGTGATTGCTTCGTCAATATTGTTTGAGTTTGTATTTAGTTGAGGTATAATTGTTCCTAGGAATTCTTCTGATATAAATGGACAAAATCTCGGTCCTTGATGTGTTGCAGCTTGTTGTTGAGAGAAGGTGTATGGGGTGTGGATTGAGAGTTGAATCATAAAATGATCAGACCATGGGACTTGTGTTACAGTGGGAGGGTTGTAATGATGTGTCTCCATCATATGTTCTGGGAGAAAGACCAGATCGAGAGTGTTGCCTTTGGTGTGTGTGGGGTGTTTGACTATTTGTTTAAAACCCATGTCTTCCATTGATTCTAGGAAAGTTGAGTGTAAAGTGTTGTTGATAGTTGCTAAATTAAAGTCACCCAACACAACATGGTGTTTGTTCATGGAGGTCTTACAAATTGTTTCTAAGATAGTTGTTATGTTTTCTGTATCTGAGGATGGAGGTCTGTAGAATAGGCAGATGGCTAAGTTTCTGTTCTCTATTTTTAGAATATCAATATTTTCTTTAGATTCACAAATCGTAGAGGAACAGTTCAGGCTAGATTTAGCTAGAATAAGTATACCACCTCCTTTTTTATGATTACGGTCACAATGAAAAAGTGAATATCCAGTCATTTTTATTTGGTTTAGCAAGATTGTGTCTGAATTAGACAGCCAAGTCTCTGTAATGCAGAGATAGTCAGGTTTCTCATCTGTGACGATATCTGTAATGATAGGTATTTTATTTCTAATTGATCTTGCATTGATCAGGATAATTTTTAATGTTTGAATTGGTGTAGCTAGATTTTTAATTATAGGTTGTGGTTTTAGCTTTACGTGGATTAACCGCTTAGGTTGAGCATTTGTGATTCTAGGATTAGGGTTCGTGTTAAAATTATTGTTGTATTTCTGTTTGTAGTGGTAGGGTATGACATGTATGTGAGCTAGGCCAGTATGGTCCAAGTGTGGGCATGATGTCTGAAGACAATAGTTAAATGAGAGTGTTAGGCAAATATATCCCTAGGGCATATAGAAAATGTATGGTTAGGTTTATCAGTTTCATTTTGATAATTGTAGTGACTTAATTACAATGTGAGCTGGCTGCAGTAATCTTATATCAGATAATGCAATTATCAGATTATACAAATCAGTCACAGCAATTGCATCAGTGAATGTTCCTTGATAAAGGCAATAAAACAAACTGTGTACAGTTATAAATGAGACAAAGGTGGTTGTAATAAAATTATACAGAGAATTGTGAGGAATCTACTG
Organism: Ichthyophis bannanicus; assembly: GCA_033557465.1. Taxonomy (NCBI): domain Eukaryota; kingdom Metazoa; phylum Chordata; class Amphibia; order Gymnophiona; family Ichthyophiidae; genus Ichthyophis; species Ichthyophis bannanicus. The sequence goes on from CM066036.1 coordinate 428,104,901, forward strand.
GCAACAGTAGTAATTTGTGTAAAAGCTACTGACAACAGTTAAGTATTGGGAAGGTTACTGACAACAGTAAATATTGAGAAAGTTACTGACAACAGTAAGTATTGGGAAGGTTACTGACAACAGTAAGTATTGGGATGGTTACTGACATCAGTTATAAAAGCTACTGATAGTGGTAATGACAACAATAATATAATTGTGATTAGGCTACTGACGACAGTAATATTTGGAAGGCATGTTAATGACAACTATTAAATATGGGAAAGCTACTAACGATAGTAACTAAAATATCCTTACACAGCATATAACAGCTAGTATTGTACCCAAATGACTAAACAATTCACGTAAATAGCCTGTGAGAGAAAAGTCATTTAAATAGTGTTTATGGTGATAATACTTGCTGCGGTAGAGGTTATACAGTGAGGGAGAGGTACATATGCTCAACCCTGTGGGAGATCAGTTGTACCTGGGTGTAGTTGCTGGAGTTGGTATTAATTGTGTATCTTCGTTGTTTCGGTGCCAAATTGTAGCGATTTTTAGCGCCTTAGCCAAAGGGCCGTGCCAAAAGGGCCCTCTTGCGCGGCCCTCAGGCGCGGGCCCGCAAGGCGCGGGCACGCCTGCTCATGGCTTCTTTTTAATTGAAGGGCTCAGCCCCGATTGGGCCGAGCACGTTGCTGGGATGTCCAGATGGCTCGATCCCTCCCAGGGAGAGCTGGCAGCGTGTGAAGGAGGGCTGCTCGAAAGGGCTCGCGGCCTGCTCGCGGCTTCTTTTTAATTGAAGGGCTCAGCCCCGATTGGGCAGAGCACGTTGCTGGGATGTCCAGATGGCTCGATCCCTCCCAGGGAGAGCTGGCAGCGTGTGAAGGAGGGCTGCTCGAAAGGGCTCGCGGCCTGCTCGCGGCTTCTTTTTAATTGAAGGGCTCAGCCCCGATTGGGCAGAGCACGTTGCTGGGATGTCCAGATGGCTCGATCCCTCCCAGGGAGAGCTGGCAGCGTGTGAAGGAGGGCTGCTCGAAAGGGCTCGCGGCCTGCTCGCGGCTTTTTTTTAATTGAAGGGCTCAGCCCCGATTGGGCAGAGCACGTTGCTGGGATGTCCAGATGGCTCGATCCCTCCCAGGGAGAGCTGGCAGCGTGTGAAGGAGGGCTGCTTGAAAGGGCTCGCAGCCTGCTTGCGGCTTCTTTTTAATTGAAGGGCTCAGCCCCGATTGGGCAGAGCACGTTGCTGGGATGTCCAGATGGCTCGATCCCTCCCAGGGAGAGCTGGCAGCGTGTGAAGGAGGGCTGCTCGAAAGGGCTCGCGGCCTGCTCGCGGCTTCTTTTTAATTGAAGGGCTCAGCCCTGATTGGGCAGAGCACGTTGCTGGGATGTCCAGATGGCTCGATCCCTCCCAGGGAGAGCTGGCAGCGTGTGAAGGAGGGCTTCTCGAAAGGGCTCGCGGCCTGCTCGCGGCTTCTTTTTAATTGAAGGGCTCAGCCCCGATTGGGCAGAGCACGTTGCTGGGATGTCCAGATGGCTCGATCCCTCCCAGGGAGAGCTGACAGCGTGTGAAGGAGGGCTGCTCGAAAGGGCTCGCGGCCTGCTCGCGGCTTCTTTTTAATTGAAGGGCTCAGCCCCGATTGGGCAGAGCACGTTGCTGGGATGTCCAGATGGCTCGATCCCTCCCAGGGAGAGCTGGCAGCATGTGAAGAAGGGCTGCAGATTGGCAGATGGCGCTCAGACAGGTATAGGCTTTATGTACGCCCGGTTTGACGCCAGCGTATTAGCTGTACCTGTTATGGGGCCTGACCGTTTTCAAAAAAAAAAAAGGGGGTGAGGAGAGAAACAACAGTGGGAGCAAGGGGGGAGGTGTGGGAGTGTGCGTGCATTTTTGGTTACTGTTAACGAACGGGAACGAGTTAGAGATTGTTAATAACCCGAGATGAATAGTAGGATTCAACTATGCCCAAGGAATGTAAGAGCGGACCTGATGGGGGCTGATGCATGTATAACGCTGCAATAATGTAAGGATAACGATGTAATCTTTTGTCAATAATATGACGTAGGTGCAAGTTTCCCCAAGGGACCTCTGGAAGTGTGGATATGCGGCCATTCCTTTGTTCACTGGGCGCAAAGGAGGACAAAGATCAGACCACAAGGGCTCAATCTGGGTTTGCCAAGAGCAGGAGTGTCGGTCGTGTGGATGGGCTGGCGTGGTATGGTGTGGGACCAGCTGCTGCCATTCCTCCTGCAAAAGAAGAGAGCAGGGGGAAAGCCATGGACAATAGTGGTCCACCTGGGAGGCAATGATCTGGTCAGTACACGCAGTGTGGAGCTCACAAATAAAATGCAGAAGGACATGCTGGCATTGGAGGATGCCTTCCCAGGGACTGGGCTTGTATGGTCACACATCATACCACGACGGGTATGGAGGGGCGAATGGTCCCACCAGGCGGTCGAAAGGACGAGGCGGAAGGTGAACAAATGGATGGCCCATTTCATGGAGGCAATTGGGGGGTACAGCATCATGCATGACCTCATAGATGAACACTGCCCTGGTCTGTATCGTGCCAACGGGATACATCTGTCCGACATTGGGATGGATGTGTTCCTGTGTGCCATTCAGGACATGTTTGAATGACTATGGCAGAAGCAGGTGTTGGCCACAGCTCCGGAGCAGGGTGGGGCCCCACACGACAAGTGAGGAGTCGCTGCCGTGAGGGGTTGGCAGGAGAACTAGGGCCCCCATAGGAGAGAGCGCACAGCCCAGACATGGGGGGGGGAGTGGTCGCATAGGAAGTTGACCTTCCACAAATCGTCCACAGATTTGAAGCAGGAACAGTGTGTAGAGGGCCTCCTTATGCTTTCACAGCGGGGGGAGGGAGGGACGAATATGGACATAGTATTGACATTAACGGAGCCCTGCTGCCGACCTTTTGATGGGCCGTTGGCAGAGGCAGATCGGGACACTGCTGCAAATAGGAAGGGAGTAGTAAGGCATGCTTTAACGGCAGGCACCCCTTACCTATTTTTATGGTACTCAGGACTGCGGGCAGTGGGGAAAGGGCTTTGGCGGCATTTTCCAACCATCCCTGCCGGGCGTCATGGGATAGGACGGGCTGCACCTCTTAGGGGGGAAGGGTAATCTAGGCAAAAAGATAGCACGAGAAGGAAATGGAATGGAATGGTTGTTATTATGTGTGCAATGAAGAAATGTACTTTAACGTTGTATGAATATGCGGATTATGCTGTGGCCAACAGTTTTTCAGTTATTTCCAATATTGTCAAATAAACAAATGATGTTCAATTGAAAGCTAGCAGAGTCCATGTGATGTGTCCGGGGGGGGGGGGGAGGGGAGGGGACAGGAGTAGCTCCCCGAGGCCATCATGCTGGTTGCCTGGCTGTGGAGAAGTACTACTTGGAAGAAGGCGTACCTTTCAAGATTTTACTGATTATCGACAACGCTTCAGCACATTCCCCATTTATTGGTGACCTCCACAGCAACATCAAAGTTGTGTTCCTCCCACCATACACCATCTCATTAATCCAGCCAATGGACCAGGGGGTCATTGCAGCTTTCAAGGTCTACTACCTGAGGAGGACCTTTGCACAGTCTATTGATGCTATTGACAACACTGGCTAGACACTAATGCAGTTCTGGTAGGAGAACAACATATACCACTGCATGAAGAACCTTGCTTGGGCATGGAATGATTTGATCCAAAAATGCATGAATGGTATATGGGAAAAAAATACTGAAACAGTATGTGTACGATTTTAAAGTTGTTGAAAAGGATGAGGAGGTTTCAAAGATTAACAGAAATGTTGTCAACATGGCAAACAGCCTGAACCTTGACATAGATGATGAGGACATTGAAGAACTCCTAGAGGTGGTACTCGAGGACCTGACCAATGAAGAGTTGCTGGAGATAGAACAAAAGAGAATAGCTAGAGAAGAGGCAAGGGAAAAGGAAACTGCAGAAAGAGAAGAAGAACAGGTGCAGAAAGGGTTCACTGTTAAGGGGTTAGAAAAAATTCATTGCAGATTGTAACAGCTTGCTGAAGAGTGCTGAAGAGATGGACCCAAACAGTGAACGGTTTTCATTGATAGAGAGGAATGCTCATGCAGTGTATGCCGCATATGAGGAAATATATGAAGAGAAGAAAAAACAAACAAGGCAAACAACACTAGACATATTCCTGAAGAAGCCAACACCTCCACAAGAAGAGCCTCAGCCAGGTCTTTCAGGCATTAGAGGAGATGATATTGTCATTGTTAGTGACAGTTCATCAATGGAAATTATTCGACCTGAAAATCTTCCAGTGGGACATCATGAGGAAGCTGAGGACAGTGACATGTATGATCCTGCACCTCTTATTTAAATTGTGTGTGATATAGGCTAATAAAGTGGTTAACATAAAAGTTTAAAAAGTGTACATAGTATGGTGTTTGCATAACATCTAATTCACATACAGCCCGAACAGATGTCCCCGAGGAAGATGGGCACATTAGGACCTGATTCTGGACCACGGAAACTACACAGAATCAAGCCCGAGGACAGCCTGGCGTGCCCCTGCCTGCCTGCGGGGATGTCTTCCCCACAGGCTCCCCTGGCTGCCATAGCTCGGCACCCCCCTCCTCTTCCCCATCTCCCGAACCACGGCTGGTCAGCCGGGGCCTGAATCAGGCAGCAGGGACCTCCCTGCATCCGGCCCTAGATGTCCTGTTGGCTCGGCCCGCCCCTGCTCTGCCCAGATCCCGCTCCCTCCTGTTCTCCCCGTCCTACTGCTTAGGACATGCGGGGAGAGCAGGAGGGGGAATAAGGTCCCAATGGTTAGTGGGGCTGTACGTCCTGCAGGGATGTATAGCCCTGGAACCCGCTATACATCGGGCCCATAATGTCCTATTTCAGATTGTGGACGTTAAATGACACATAACTGTTCTTTCAATAATGCAATGTGTGCCTTCCAGTCAACGCTGACTCCTAGTGACCAAGCAGCTGCTGGGTTTTCTTGGCAGTGTGACTGGAAGTAGATTGCCAGGCCTATCTTCTGAGGCAATGGAAGGTTAAGTGACTTGTCCAAGGCCATAAAAGGTGCTAGTGGGAATTGAACACTTATCTCTTGGTTACTAAGGTAGTGCTTTAATCATAAGGCTACTCCTCCACACCCTTCAACCACTTGTTGTTAAGTGCCGTCGAGTCGGAGTCGACTCATGGCGACCCTCTGGATAGCTATCCTAAATTGTGTTCGGTCTTCAGTCAGGCGGCGCAGTGTAGACAGACTGGTACCCGTAGCTGCTGTTATTGTATCGATCCATTTCATTGCTGGCCTTCCTCTTTTGCGTTGACCTTCTATCTTGCCAAGCATGATGTCTTTCTCTAATGATCTCTCTCTTCGCATGATGTGTCCAAAGTATGAAAATCGAAGTCTTGTCATGTGAGCTTCTAAAGAAAGCTTAGGTTTGATCTCCTCTAGTACCGACTGGTTTGTTCTTCGGGCAGTCCATGGTATACACAGTATTCGCCGCCAGCACCATAATTCAAAGGCATCAATTTTCTTCCTGTCTGTCTTTTTCACTGTCCAGCTTTCACATCCATATGATGTTATTGAAAATACCATGGCTTGAACAAGTCAAATCTTTGTATGGAGAGAGATATCTCTGCTCTTGAGAATCTTATCTAGGTCTTTCAACCACTTACACCCTTTATTTTATCAAGTAAAGTATGTGCAGAATATGTGCATTAAAATATGCATTAAATTTCATCTGTGCTTTTTCTCATTGGTAGTTTTTACTTTTTCCTCGCATTCACTTATTTCATAATCCTTTATCTCTTCCCTTTTTTTTCAACTTGACCCTTTTCCTCTTCCAACCCTCTAATGTTTAGATGCTCTAAAATGATAAGCAAGCCCAGAATTGCTGGAAGGCTGGAAAATCATACAAGATAATGGAAGAGGTCATTTCCTTGGCATTTCCTTGCAAACTGGAGTTAAAAATGACTCAGTCTGTGCTTGTGATACATGACTGGAATTTCCATTGATCTGCCCTTTTTTGATTATTTTTGAATTGTGAACATCCCGATTGTAAAGAATATAGGTGGTTCTGAAATTATAGGCACCTTTAGTTTTAATACCTCTTTGCATGAAGTGGCCTCTTGATGAAAAACCTAATGACGGGAATTAAAAAGAGCAGGTGAGGTGCCCTCTGGCATTGTTCCAAAGACTGAAACATTAGTTTAAAAAGCCACTCTGCTGGAAGATAACTGCACTGTCTCTTTTTCTGATACACTATACCAGGGCATTTGGGATTAACCTATTCATCCCTGTCTATCCCTAATCACATTGCTAGACATCCTTTTATCTTATAAAAGGACAGACATCAAAACAAGGTGTGGAACAGAAAGGGGGAACAATAGTTGGATACATTAGGAATATACCTGTTTCTTCTTGCTTTGTTCCGTAGGAAAGAAATATATTTTCATATGTCATGAACTATTAGTTTCATAACTAATGCTGTCCAAAGATCATTTAGGGGTTTATTTAAGTACTGTATATGCACTAAGTGATGCGCTAAGGAGCATGTTTACTAAGCTGGGCTAACGGTTAGGCCAGCTTATTAAACATGCCCCTGAATTTTAGTGTGAATGTATAGAAACTAGAATCCTTAGCATATGAGCACCATTAGCACTCGGGCTAATTTATAACATTTTAAGTTTCTATGTGCTAATTGTACCTGTGTGTGAACTAGTATATACAGCTTAAACTAAGCATAAGCAGTGCTCTTTTCCTCATGGATCATCACCCTGGCTGCAAACATATAAAAGTAATCCTTGTACACGGGGCAGGTTGAAGGCAGAGGAAAGAGAACTTCTGGTCCCCAGGGCATGAGTTGAAAGAGGAAAGGAAACTTGCAGAAGAAGAAAATACAACCCCAAAGCATACCTCAGATGTTTACCAAGGAGTGGAATTATTGGTGCCTCAGCCATGAACAGCATATTCATCCTATTGCTCTTAGGGAAGAAAATTTGCCAGCTATGAGTCAGAATAATGCTATCATCTGATTATTCCCTGGGGGAATTTCTCCAAATGGGTTAGTTTTGCATATGGCCAAAGAAACAAAAAAAATAAATCCCTTAGATCAAAGCAATGCTACTCCCATAAAAAGCACAGACAATAAACCTTATATCCACATAATACTCCTCAATTCAAAGGGAGAAAAAGACCTCAGGGTGACCAGTACTCCCTCTATGTGGCAAACTGAATTACCATAGGGGAACTCATATCTCTTACATCACCTGTCTTGAAAAAACTCCCTTAGATTCCCAATAGCTAATCTTGAAGTATTTAACACAATTATATATACAGTTTATGAGCATTTAACTAGAACTATGTACACATAGGGTAGCGTTATGCTCTGGCCCGTCTTTTGCCAGTGTGAGGCCCCTGGCACCTGGCAGCCTGCATGGGCGCCGGATGGGCCGGATCCCACATGATGAGCCCAGCTGCCCGTGTCATGGACTCCTCACTAAAGTCACTCGTGACATCATTTCGTCACAAATCATTGAAATCAACTTTAATCAATTACTGACAAATTGACCGTCAAAGCCGACAATCATATGTCCACATCACAATTCACAAACAGCTGTCAGCCTGTCAAACGCTTAACAATCGAATTGGAAATTTACAGTTTCAAGCATTCTAACTTTGCAATGCATTAATGCACATTCCACATGCTGACTGCTGACAGTTAGCTAAGTATCAACATGTCGAAGTTCGACATGTGTTAATGCAAAGTCACGGATAATGCAGAGTCAACTTCTCTCAGAAGGTCCTGCTCGATACTCAACAAGCTAAGCATGTTCAGACGCTCGTGTGACATCGTTGATCTGAGATGATTCTTAATGAGCTTCAGCTTGCTGAATGACTGCTCACCTGAGCAGTTCGTCACCATGAAGCAGAGGAAAATGCGCAGCGCGATCTCTATGTTCGCAAACGTGCTACGGATGTCATTATCAACGATGAAGCGATGCAACTGAATTTCGATCTTGCTGCAGATTGTAGCATTATCTGGATCGTCATTCTCATCTTCCTCCAGGTCATCCGACTCCGACGCCTGCAATGCTTCTTTGCCCATCTTTGTTTTCAGAGATGCCTTAAATTGTACTAACTCTTCCGCCAGTTCAGGCTGCAGATTGGAGGCATAGCGATTAACTAATTTGCTTGCACCTTCTCGAATTTCTACATCAGAAAGTGATGAAATTTTACGCAAGAAAGCAAATCGGTCGGCCAATTCAGCATATGCTTCTTTGCGCTTCGCAGTGCAGCAGCAAGGCTGTCGATGATAACGATGAATTTGTCAGTACGGAATTTATGGCATGGTTGCAACTGAATCTCAGTGTCCGCGCCAGATTCATCGTATCTGCAATTTTGTCTGCATACTCGCTTGCTGAGATCAGCCCGATAGTTTTCACAGCGTGACAGGTCTTTGCCGTGTGCTTCAAAGTGGTCGAACTGTTCACGAAGGCTTTGGACGTACATCTGCAGTGAGTCATAAATTGCAGCAACAGAATTCAAGTTTTGATCAGCTGACTGCACGACACGCCGTTCGCTTGGAATCTTGCAAAAACCTTCTGCCAGAAAGCAGCCATTATGCCCGTCTCAAGGCACTGCATTCGATCGTGCAATCCTCTGGCTTCTTGACACGCCTCTGCCTTGTGTTCACCCACTTTGTCAAAGCTCTGGAGGACATTATAGATGACAATCTCATCATAGTCCCTCACCAGAGCATTTGCCGCATCGAATCGTGCTGACCACCGTGTGTCAGACAGTCTTTTTAGTGTTAGCCGGCCTGCAGTCTGTTCCAGCTTGTCCTTGAGGATGGCCCAGTGTGCTGTCGAACCAGCAAAAAACATGTACAGCCATTGGACAAAGTCAAAGAACGATACGGCATCGGCACAACAGGCTTCTTCCCACTGACCAAAGAGGTTCAAGGAATGGCCTGCACAGGGTATGTAGGCAGCATGAGGATTTACCTGCCATGTAAGAGCCTGCATACCTCTGTATTTCCGCTCATGTTGCTGGCGTTATCATATGACTGTCCTCGACAATCGTCAGTGTTGATCCCCCAGCTGTGCAGAAACTGAAGCAAGCTATCTGCAAGCTGTTCACCTTTGTGACCTTGCTGAGGTAGAAATGTAAGGAACTGCTCAAAAGGGCCAGATGGCAACATGTAATCACTGTCAGCTGATCCTGGTGTGTTACATCAGGCGTCGAATCAACTGAGATTGAGAAGTACTTGGCAGACTGAACTTCGGCCTTAATCCGATCGACAACTTACTGGCCAGTCAGATGAATTAGTTGATTGCAGATGTTGGCAGACAGGTATGAAGTGTGTCCTTTTCCCCTGTTAGCATGCATCTGCAGGTGTTGCGCCATGAAGGGATCAAATTTTGATATGAGTTCAAGGACTCCCAAATTGCCATTATGGGCAGATCCAATGATCTGGTTGTTACCTCTAAAGGCCAGGCCATGTTCAGATAAAAAGGAAATAGTTTCAAACAACCACTCGAGAACAGCACACCAATACTCATGTTTGTCACGTTGCTTTACTAGTGCCTGATCAACACGTTTTGCTGTGTCACGTCGCGTTAGTAGTTTAATCATGGATGCTCGATGAGTAGAACTGACCTCGTGCTCCATGATTTGTTGCTTCTTATGCTTCCAGTTGCAAAAACATTTTGTGACAAAGGCTACAACTTCTGGTGACATTAGCTTGCATGGAAAGCAAAATAGAAGAAGCTTAAATGGTGAATAGCAAAGCCAGTCATGATCGATAGGTTCCTTCGACAGCGGATGAGTTATTTTGAACAGGTCACGACAGCATTTCCTTGGTTTTCTATCGGCTGCATAGACAGTTCTGGTTGGAGTGAAATTTGAGTCCCAGTGGGCACATTACGCACTACCTGCTGTCGCCAAGTATTCGTGCATGTCGTCGACAATTTCAATGGGCCATTCGCCCAGGTCTGTAGAGTAGCAGACAGCAGATAGACACCAAATTAGAACATCATCACATTCTAGAAACTCGGTAACGTCTGTTGCAGCATCTTCTGCCTGCTAGAATGGTGGATAGTCCACTTCCATTTTCTCTTCAGTTTTAACTGCTGTCTCATTTACGTTAGTAGTCGCAGTCATTGAAGCTTCGACATCTACTCCTACCTCAGCCTCCTGAGCTGGAGCGGTCATGCAGGGCTGAGTTGTCTGCCCAAACTACGTCATAATCTACCGCGTTCCAATTATAGTGGCAGCATCCCACTGCGCCTATTCATGGCGTTTTTGCCAACCAGACTTATACTTGTGGTTTATGTCGCACTCCCTTGAAGTCATGCCATTATATTAACTATAGTTTTGTTATATAATCTGTAATATAAAATATATAAGCAAGTTAATATTATGGTAACCAGTAAAACTAACCACAAAGACACGGTTAAATTAAACCAGCAAAACTTAGTAATAGCAGACGACCGTGACAAAACTTGTGGTTACATTACATTTACATTACAAAGGATAGCAAACATATATATTATATTATATAACATATCAGACTTTCAGACTTCTTTGTAGTTTAATACTATTTAATATTATTTAAATTAAATGCTACACTGTCAGGTGCGGTGTCAGCATCTTTCAGTGTTTACAAGTTAAACCAGAAGTAGATTATGATAGCCTGGTTCCTGGTCTACAGTCTACTGTTCAGAAACACTGAACAAGCTGAATGAAGGACCAAAACATTTAAAAATAACTTTAAAAAAGCTTTACGAGTGTAAAATAAAAATGTAAAAAATAAATTGAAACTAGAATAAGTAAAGAAATAACATAATAAAAAAATTAAACCTTAAATATCTTAAACATAAAAAGAACTTATAAAACTAAAACATTACAACAAGCAGCTGCTGGAGCGCGTGGGGTCCCTCAGATCCATGGGGCTCCTGGCACAGTGCCATAGTGCCAACCCATAAAGACGGGTCAGGTTATGCTGTTGATGTGTCATGTATAGGCAGGATACTGTGAATTACGGGTGTTAAGTACATTGATTCATGCATATGATGGTGTTGGCTAAGTTGAAGAATTACTGGTTGTGGGGAGGGAAGGGAAAATATCGCAGTCCATGGTGGGTTGTTCATGTTGGTAGTAGTCTGTAAATAGGAATGTTGTAAGATGTTTTTTGAACAGTGTTAAGTCTTTGATTTCCCTGAGGTTGTTGGGTAGGTTGTTCCATAAAGTTGGAGCGAAGAGACAGAGTATTCTGTTGGTTGTTGCTTGGGTTGTATTTCGGAACATTCTCGGCATAGTTAGTGTATTCTTTTGGTTGTCTCTTCTTCTTCTTGTATTTTTATAAGTGTGTTAAGGAGTGTAAGTGCAAGGTTGTTTATTATTTGGAAAGTAGTAACCAGCACCTTGAACTTGATTCTTTGTATTACTGGGAGCCAATGGAGATGATAAAGTATAGGTGTTATGTGTCCCGACCTGGCATCTTTCATTATTGTGCGTGCAACTGTGTTCTGTGCTAGTTGGAGGGGTTTCAGTGTTTGTTTGGATAATCCTTGTAGGATGATGATACTGTAATCAAAGTGGGGGCATATCAGTGCTTGTGCTATAGTGCGAAGGTCTTCTGAAGAGAGGAGGGGTCTTAAGTACTGTACCATTCTGTTTTTGTGGTATATTGCTCATGTTGTCATGCTAATGTGTTTGGTCACATTGAGGTTTTGGTCCAAGAAAATCCCTAGGTATTTTATTTCTTTTTTTAACCTCAAGCAGGGCGTTATTTACTTGTAGATGTTGAGGTGGGTCGAATGTTTCGGTCCTGGTGATGATTAGAGCTTCTGTCTTTTTTAGGTTGATTGAGAGGTTAACTGAATTGAGCCAAAGTGAGATGTCCTTGAAGCAGTTGATGATTTTCTGGTAGTTGGGGTTTGTTGTTTCGATTGATGTGAATAACATGATGTCATCTGCATATATCCTGTAATCCACACTGTGTGCTCTAATAATGTCACAGATGGGCTGGGGATATATATTGAAGAGTAGTGCAGATAGCGCTGAACCCTGTGGGACACCTTGTGTCTGGTTGAATTGGGCGGAGAGGGTGTTATTAAAGGTCACTTGTTGCATGTGGTTGGAGAGATAGTCCTTAAACCATCGTAGCTGGTTCCTCCTATTCTGAGGTGCTTCAAGCGGTTGATTAGGATATTGTGATTTATAATGTCAAATGCTGAGAATATGGCTAGAAATATGAGGATGAAGGCTTGTTTCATATTATCAATTCCTTGTATTATTGTGTCAAGGAGGGATGTTAGGAGTGTTTCGACTCCATGATAAACTCTGAATCCATATTGATGTGGATCTTAAGATAAGCATTCATGTTTATAATAGTGTGATGATCTTTCAACACAACGGTGGAGGATATAATATAAATAGTTAAAATCCCAGAAGAGTCATTGATGCTACAAGCGCTTTTGATGGTTATTATACTGTCTGACTTTGGTGCTATTGAGTCTGAGACTTTCTGGTGAAATGATATAGATTTGTTCACACTGCTGTTTTCTTGTCATCTGATAGCCAGACTGTTAATATGAACAAAAAAACTTTGATGGGAGAGTAGAACTATAGAACTAAATGAAAGGTTAGATATAATTAGCATCTCAGAGATCTGGTAGAAAGAGGATAACCAATGTGACACTGTGATATCAGGCTCTAAACTATATTGCAAGTATAGGGTAGATCTCACTGGTGAAGGGGTGATGCTCTATGTTCAAGTGGACATTGAGTCAAACAGGATAAAGGTTTTGTAGGAAATAAAATACAATATAGAATCTTTATGGATAGAAATTCCATGTAAAAATGAGAAGGGAATGGGAGTGGGGGTATACTAACGGATGCCTGGTCAGAATGAATAGACAGATGATAAAATGCTAAAAGAAATTAGGGAAGCTTGCAAAGTTTACAACACAGTAATGGGAGATTTCATTTACCCCAGTATTGACTGGGTTAATGTTACATCAGGCCATGCTAGGGAGAAAAGGTTTCTAGATGACATAAATGACTGTTTCATGAAGCAGCTGGTTTAAGAACTGATGCTGTGGGAAGCTATGTTAGATCTAGCTCTTAGTGGAACGTAGGATCTAGTGGGGCCGCTTGGCAATAGCAATCATACAATCATACAATCTGATACAATAAATGGCGGGAAGGTAACAAGGAAATCAACAGCACTAGCACTTAACTTTCAGAAAAGAGACTGTGATAAAATGAGGGACATAGTTAAGAAAAAAATAAAAGGAGTAACTGCAAAGGTTAGGAGTCTACATTAGGCCTGGACATTATTTAGATATACTGTCTTGGAAGCCCAGACCAGATGTATTCCATGTTTTAAGAAAGGTGGAAGGAAGGCCAAACGACAGCCTGCATGGCTTAAAGGTGTGATCAAAGAGGCTGTTATAGCTAAGAGAAAATCCTTTAGAAAATGGAAAAAAGAACCAAATGATGAAAACAGGAAACAACATAACTACTGGCAAGTTAAATGCAAGGCATTTATAAGGCAGGCAAAGAGAGACTTTGAAAAGAAGCTCACTGTGGAAGCAAAAATACTTGGAACCCGATTCTCATAGGGGTACGACCGAGCCATCCGGACAGCCCCAGGAAAGAAGGGCTCGTTTGGACCCGATTCTGGTCCACTGGAACAAAATGTTCCTGTGGCAGCCAGAATCTGGCCCAAGGACGGCCCTGCATGCCCGTGGATGGCCTGGCATGCCCCCAACATCCATGGCTCTGGTCCCTCTTATCCCCACCACCTGACCCACATCTGACCTGCCGTGGCCTGGGTCAAGCTGCAGGGACCCCCCGCACCTGGCCCCAGCTCTGGTGGGGGTTCCCCAGGTCCGATTGATGGGTTTTTTCTGCTTATACCACCTCTGAGGTGGTATAAGCAGCACGTCCCCATGGGCCCGGCAGTTCATACAGGGCCATGACCTGAATCGGCCTTGTACATGCTGCCGGGCTTGCCAAAGTCTCCAGTGACTTGTTCCTGACTAAATTCAAGGATCTTTACTCAGTCCTCATTCTTCTTGATATTTCTGCTGCTTTTGACACTGTTGACCACCACCTTCTCCTCGATACATTGTCCTTACTTGGTTTTAGGGGCTCTGTGCTGTACTGGGTCTCTTCTTATTTCTCCCATCACTCTTTCAGTGTCTGTTCTGGTGGTTCCTCCTCTACTGTTATCCCACTCTCAGTTGGTGTACCCCAAGGGTCTGTTCTGGGTCCTCTCCTTTCTTCTCTCTATACCCAGTCCCTTGGTGTTCTCATCTCCTCCCATGGTTTTCAGTTTCATTTTTACACTGATGACGCCCAAATCTATCTCTCTACACCTGATATTCCTCCGACACTCCAGGCCCAAATTTCTGCCTGTCTTTCTGACATCGCTGCTTGGATGTCTTGCCGCCATTTAAAATTGAACATAGCCAAAACTAAACTTCTTATTTTTTCCTCCTAAACCTCCTCCCCTTTCTTCCTTTCTCTGTCTATGTAACTAACACTCTTATACTTCCTGTTTCCTCAGCCCGCAACCTAGGGGTCATCTTGACTCCTCCCTCTCCTCCAAACACATCCAACTGATTGCTAAAACCTGTCATTTCTTTATAACACACCACTAAATCACTTATCCACTCTTTAGTCACTTCCTATCTAGACTATTGCAACTTTCCCCTTGCTGGTCTCTCTCTGAGTCATTTCTCTCCCCTTCAATCTATTCAGAAATCTGCTGCATGGCTAATCTTCCGCCAGCCCCGATATATAACCCCTCCTTTCAAATCACTTCACTGGCTCCCCTTTCGTTTCCATATCCAATTCAAACTTCTCCTTCTGACCTATAAATGCATTCATTATACTGCTCCTCCCTACCTTTCTCCTTACATCCCTCCTCACGAATTCCACTCTTCTATTGGCTTGCTTCTCTCTATGCCCTTTTCTTCCACTGCCAATTCCAGACTTTGATCCTTTCACCTTCCTGCTCCTTATGCCTGGAACAAACTACCTGAATCTGTAGGTCAGACTTCATCTCTGCCCCTTTTCAAATCCATGCTAAAGCCTCACCTCTTTGGGGCTGCTTTTGGATCCTGATCTCTTGTTCTCCTTGTGTCTCCTTACCTTTCCCTATTTGTACCCTTCTTCTCAACTACTGTATTGTCTGTCTTAATTATACTGGGAGCTCTGATGAGCAGGGACCATCTTCTGCATATATCAGTATAGTACTGCTTACGCCTTGTTGCGCTATATAAATGATTAATATAGTAGTAGTAGTTGAACACCAATAAGACCGCACGTTGAGCTCAGAGGTGGTGACTAAAGGCTTTTTTGAGTCTTTTTTTTTCTCTAGTGCATTTAATATTTTCATGAATGGAGCCAATTTTTTGAGACACAGAAAACTTACTCATGCCAGAAATGATATTCAAAGTAATGTATCAGAGGAATTGAAAGATATCTCGATAAATCGGGAAGATGTATTACAGCTATTTGATAAACTAAAGAGCAGCAAATCACCTGGGCCAGATCACATATATCTAAGGGTTCTAAAAGAACTCAAATATGAGATTGAAGACCTATTTTTAGTCATCTGTGAACTATCCTTAAAATCATCTGTAGTACCTAAGGGTTTGAGAGTGACCAGTGAAACGCCAATTTTAAAAAAGGGTTCCGGGGTGATCCAGGAAACTACAAATGGGTGATCTTGATGTCTGTATCAGGCAAAATGGTAGAAGTCATTTTAAAGAACAACATTACTGAACATGTGAATAGTCATGGCTTAATGGCAGGAATTCAACATCAATTTAGCCAAGGAAAGTCGTGTTTTATTTTTTCAAAGGTGTGAATAAACAGTTAGATAAAGGAGAGCCAGTTGATAAAGTGTATCTGGATTTTCAGAAAGTCTTTGACAAGGTCCCTCATAAGAGACTCTTATGGAAATTAAAACGTGAATTAGGAACCAGTTAAAAAATATAAAACAAAGAGTAGGGCTAAATAGCCAATTTTCTCAGTGGAGAAAGGTGAATAGTAAAGTACCCCAGGGATCTGTGCTGGGTACACTGCTTTTTAACATATTCATAAATGACCTGGACATGGGAATAACGAACAAGGTGATCAAATTTGCAGATGACACAAAATTATTCAAAGTTGCTAAAACACAAGAGATTATGAAACCTTGGAAGAGGACCTTGATAAATTGAAAGATTGGATGTCTTAATAGCAGATTAAATTTAATGTGGACAAGTGCAAAGCTATGCACTTAGGGAAGAACAACCCAAACTATGATTACTCGATACAAGGTTCCACATTAGGAACCACCACCCAGGAAAAGGATTTCAGCGTCATTGTGAATAATACGTTGAAACCCTCGGCCCAGTGTGCAGCGGCACCCAAGAAAGCAAATAGAATGCTAGGAATCATAAGGAAAGGAATAGAAAATAAAACCATGGATATTATAATGCCTCTGTATAGCTCCATAGTGCGACCGTACCTTGAATATTGTGTGCATTCTGGTCACCATATCTTAAAAAGGATACAGCAGAATTGGAATAGGTAGAGAAGAGTGACAAAAATGGTAAAGTGGATGGAAGGATATCTCAATGACAAAAGGCTTTAAAAGGTTAGGGTTCTTCAACTTGGAAAAGAGATGGCTGAGGGGAGATATGATAGAAGTCTCTAAAATAATAAATGGACTGGACCAGGTAAACATAGATTGCTTGTTTACTCCTTCATAAAGTAGAAAAACTAGGAAACATGCAATGAAGCTACAAGGTGGCACATTTAAGACTAAGGGGTATGTTTACTATGGGACTGCAGCTTCGATATCGCACAGAAGTCACTACCGCTGTTTAGTAAACATACCCCTAATTGTAGAATATATTTTTTCTCTCAGTGCATAATCAAACTCTGGAATTCATTATCGGAGGATGTAGTAAAAATTGTTAGTGTTCAAAACAGTTTTGGATGAGTTCCTGGAGGAAAAATCCATAAACCATTATTAAAGAGGACTGGGGAAATCCACTGCTTACCCCTGGGACAAGCAGCATGGAATGTGTATACCTTTGGGAACCCAACGGGTACTTGAGACCTGTAATGGTCACTGTTGTAAACAGGATACTGGGCTTGATGGACACTTGGTCTGACCCAGTGTGGCATATTTTATGTTCTCATGTACACTGTGATAGCAGGTTATAAATTATATTGCAATGATAGGGTGGATCACATAGGTGAAAGGATGGTGCTATATGTTAAATAGGGAATTAAATCCAAAAGGATAAAGATTTTGCAGGAAACAAAATATACTGTAGAATTTCTATGGATAGATATTCCATTTAAGAAGGGGCAGAAAATGACAGTGGGGGTGTATTACTGCCTGCCTGGCCAGAATGATCAGATATATGATGAAATGCTAACAAAAATCAGGGAAGCTAGCAAAGTTTACAACACAGTAATAATGGGAGATTTCAATTACCCCAGTATTGACTGCATCAATGTTACATCAGGCCATGCTAGGGACATAAAGTTCCTAGATGAAATAAATGACTGTTTCATGAAGCAGCTGATTCAGGAACTCACAAAAGGGGACGCTATTTTAAATCTAGTCCTTAGTGGGTTGTAGGATCTAGTGCGAGAGGTAGCAGTGTTGGGGCCACTTGTCAAAAACGATCGTAACATGATGATATAATAACTAGAGGGAGGATAACAAGGAAATCTACTGTGCTAGCATTTAACTTTCAGAAAGGAGACTATGATAAAATGAAGGAAATGGTTAAGAAAAAAATAAAATGAGTAACTGAAAAGATTAAGAGTTTATATCAGACCTGGATGTTATTTAAAAATACTATTTTGGAAGCCCAGAACAGATGTATTCCATGTTTTAAGAAAGGTAGAAGGAAGGCCAAATAACAGCCAGCATAGTTAAAGGTGATATCAGAGAGGCTGTTCTAACTAAGAGGAAATCCTTCAGAAAATGGAAAAAGGAACCAAATGATGAAAACAGGAAACAACATAAATATCTTTAAAAGGATATAGCGTTATTAGAAAAGGTTCAGAGAAGAGCCACCAAAATGGTAAAGGGAATGGAAGGATACCCCTATGAAGAAAGGCTAAAAAGGTTAGGGCTCTTTAACCTGGAAAAGAAATGGCTGAGGAGAGATATGATAGTCTATAAATTAATGAACGGAGTGGAACGGGTAAACGTAGATCGATTGTTTCGTCATCAGAATATAGAAAGACTAGGGGACATCCAATGAAGCTACAGGGTAAACTATTCAAGACAAATAAGAGAAAATATTTTTTCACTCAATGTGTAATCAAACTCTGGAATTTGTTACCAGAGGATGTAGTAAAAGCTGTTAGTGTAGCTGGGTTTAAAAAAGGTTTGGACAAGTTCCTGGAGGAAAGGTCCATAAACCATTATTAAAAAGGGACCCAGGGTATCACTGCTTGACCCAATACAAGCATTTTGGAACCTGTGTCTTTTGGGGAAACTGCTAGGTGCGTGTGACCTAGATTGGCCACTGTTGGAAACAGGATACTGGGCTTGATGGACCTTGGTCTGACCCATTATGGCATATCTTATGCTCTTATGTTCTTACTGGCAAGTAAAATGCAAGGCATTGATAAGGCAGGAAAGAGATTATTTGAAAAGATGTTTGCCATAAAAGCAAAAGTGCATAGTAAAAACTTTCAAGTATATTTGTTGCAAAATACCTGTAAGATACTCAATTGGACCATTAAATAATAGAGGGGTAAAATGGCCATAAAGAGAGGATACGGACTTAGCGGAGAGATTGAATGAATTCTTTGCTTCAGTCTTTACTAAAAAAAGATGTAGAAAACTTACCCATGCAAGAAAGGATATTTAAAGGTATTGTATCGGACGAATTGAAGCAAATCTTGATAATCAGGAAGATGTGATTAAACTAAAGAGCAGCAAAAACTTGGACTGGATGGCATACATCTCCAGGTGCTGAAAGAACTGAAATATGAAACTGCAGAACTACTTTTAGTAATTTAGGAACTATCATTAAAATAATCTGTAGTACATGAGCATTGGAGAATGGCCAATGTAACACAAAGGGGCTTGTTTACAAAGCCGTGGTAGCGGCTTCCGCTCGATAGCGGAGCCACGGCCCCATTGAATATTGGGTGGAAGCCGCTACCGTGGCTTTCTAAACAAGCCCCAAAGTTTTAAAAAGGGTT
This sequence comes from Ichthyophis bannanicus, assembly GCA_033557465.1. NCBI lineage: Eukaryota > Metazoa > Chordata > Amphibia > Gymnophiona > Ichthyophiidae > Ichthyophis > Ichthyophis bannanicus. Next base: position 428,124,150 of record CM066036.1, read on the forward strand.
ACATTGGTGATCTGGGAAGCTACAAACAGGTGAGCTTGACGTCTCTACTGGGCAAAATAGTAGAAGCCATCATAAAATTCAAAATTATTGAACATGTACAGTAAATGGTCATGACTTAATGGCAGAAAGCCAACATGATTTAGAAAAAGAAAGTCTTGTCTCACTAATCTCTTATATTTTTTTGAAGGTGTGAATAAATAGGTAGATAAAGGTAAGCTGGTTGATGTGGAGCCCAATTCCAGGATGGGACGTCCGGGCCATCCAGACATCCCCGATGAAGACAGGGATCTTGTGACCTGATTCTTGTCCGCGGGAACAAAACGTTCCTGCAGTTGCCAGAATCAGGCCCATGGATGGCCTGGCATGTCCCTTCAGCCTGTGAGAAAATTCTCCCCCCAGGCGCCCCCGACATCTGCGGCTCTGGCCCCCAATATCCCCGCTGCCCAACCCACTGCTGGCTGCCGTGGCCTGGATCGGGTGACGGGGACCCCCACGTACCCAGCCCCTGCCCCAGAGGAGCTCCCCATGCCCAATTGTCCACAAATTACTGCTTATACCACCTCAAAGGTGGTATAAGCAGCACGTCTCCATGGGGCCGGCAGCCCATACAGGGCTGTGACCTGAATCAGCCCTGTACATGCTGCAGGACTGGCCCGTCCCTGCTCCACCCCATCCCCGCCCCCTCACACCACCCACTGGCTCTCCCTGTCCTGATGCACACGATGTACAGGGAGAGCCGGAGGGGGAATCGGTCCCGCCAGGCCATGCAGTCCTGCTGCCCATGTTCTGGAATGACCTCCATAGTGTAGTTGTAGTTTTAGAAAGCCTTCGACAAGTTCCCTCATGAGAGACTTTTGGCTAAATTAAAAAGTCATGGGATAGGAGGCAGTGTACTGTTGTGGATTAGAAACTGGTTAAAAGATGGAAAACAGATAGTAGGGCTAAATAACCAATTTTCTCAATGGAAAATGGTAAATAATGGAGTACCCCCAGGAATCTGTGCTGGGCCCACTGCTTTTTAACATGAATGACCTGCAAATGGGAATAACAAGTGAGGTGATCAAATTTGCAGAGGACACAAAATAATTCAAAGTTGTTAAAAAATAAGAGGATTATGAAAAATTGCAAGAAGACCTTCATAAATTCAAAGATTGGGCATACAATGGCAGATAGAATTTAATGTGAACAAGTGCAAAGTTGTGCACTTAGGGAAGAAGCACCCAAACTACAGTTACATGATGCAAGGTTTCACATTAGGAACCACCATCCAGGAAAAAGATTTGGGCATCATCATGGATAATACGTTGAAATCCTCGGCCCAGTGTGCAGCAGTGGCCAAGAGAGAAATCATAAGGAAAGGAATGGAGAATAAAACCAAGGATATTATAATGCCTCTGTATCGTTCCATGGTGCGACCGCATCTTGAATATCGTATTCATTTCTGGTCATCGTATCTTAAAAAGGATATAACAGAATAGGAAAAGGTACAGAGAAAAGTCACCAAAATGTTAAAGGGGATGGAGGGATATTCCTATGAGGAAAGGCTTGAAAGGCTAGGGCTCTTCAATTTTGCAAAAAGATATGATATGATATGGATATGATATGATAGAGGACTATAAAATAATCATGGAGTGGAACGTGTAAACATAGATCATTTGTTTACTCCTTCAAAAAGTAGAAAGTCTAGGGAACACGCAATGAATCTACAATATAGCCCTTTAAGACAAATAGGAGAAAATAGTTTTTCACTCAATGCGTAATCAAACTCTGGAATTCGTTACCGGAAGATATAGTAAAAGTTGTTAGTGTAGATGGGTTTAAAAAAGCTTTAGATGGACTTCCGGTGGCAATGAGCTGGTAAAGACTTGGGTAGACCGGCTCCAGGTTGACCACCCCTAATCTTAGCAATTCTAAGCTATTTGTGTTGCTAAATACCCTCAAGTTGTTAGTAAGTGAAGGGGAACGGATGAAAGAACAAGCTACGGATTAAACTGAATCCCACAAGCCACATGGCATCAAAAACAGTGCGCAAAGAGAAGGGTCGCGCACAGGAAGGAAAGATGGCGGAGGGAGCTCCGGCGAGCCCGAGCATGGAAACTAATCAGGACATGGTACTGGAAGTAACAGCAGCAGTGGTGAGCGCCTTGGAGGAACGGTTCCATTCATTAGCGGAACAACTCACGCAAGTAAGCCAAAATATCGGAGACTTCACGGGGCGCATGGAAAAGGCCGAGCAACGCATCTCAGACATGGAGGACATTCAGCAAACCCTAACGGTTAGGATGAAATCCTTGGAGGATTTAGTAAAACAGCAGCGAGAGAAAATCAACGACTTGGAGAATCGAGGGAGGCGGAAGAATCTCCGTTTTATCGGTATTTCAGAAACTGTGTTGGATAATGAGCTGCATGGATTCCTGGAGTCCTGAATTGCACAGCAATTTAACAGCACTGTATTGCTGGGCCCCATAAAGCTGGAACACGTGTATCAATTGGGCCTAAGGCAGGAGAATTCATGCCGACGGCGCGCGGTTATTGCGCGATTCTTGGAGTTTCGGCAGAAGGAGGCGGTTCTGCGGGCAGCCAGAGGATGTCAGAGACAACCGGGGGACTCGGCCCAGATCTTGGCATTCCAGGAATATTCAATGTTGGTGAGTCATCAACGTCGAGCCTTTTCCATAATGTGTGGCCAGTTGGCGAATAGAGGCCTGCGCTTTGCCTTATTCTACCCTGCCAAATTGCACGTGGATTACAAAGGACCAACTAAATATCTACCAAAGCCTGAGGTCAGAGGTAAGGTCAGAGAGGCTGTTACTGCCAAAAAAGCATCTTTCAGGAAATGGAAAAAAGAGCCAAATGACGAAAACTGGAAACAGCACAACCACTGGCAAGTTAAATGCAAAGCATTGATAAGGCAGGCAAAGCGAGAATTTGAGAAGGAACTTGCTACGGAAGCAAAAACACGAAATAAAGACTTTTTCAAGTACATTCGTAGCAAAAGGCCTGTCAGAGAGTCAATTGGACCTTTAGATGATAGAGGGGTAAAACGGGCAGTAAGAGGAGACAAGGCTATAGCGGAGAGACTGAATGAATTCTTTGCTTCGGTCTTTACTGAGGAAGATGTAGGGATGTTACCCAAGACAGAAGTGGTATTTAAAGGTGATACTGCAGAGGAATTGAGAGAAATATCGCTACACCGGGAAGATGCATTACAACTATTTGATAAATTGAATAGTAGCAAATCACCTGGACCAGATGGTATACATCCAAGAGTGTTGAAGAACTGAAATATGAGATTGCAGACCTGCTATCTGTGAACTTTCATTAAAATCATCTGTAATACCTGAAGATTGGAGGATCGCCAATGTAACGCCAATTTTTAAAAAGGGTTCCAGGGGTGATCCGGGAAATTACAGACCGGTAAGCCTGACGTCAGTACTAGGGAAAATGGTAAAGGAAGGAGAGGGGAGAGGCAAGGAGCTGACTCATTGGATATGATTTTATGTATAAGGGTAAGCACTTTGAATTTAATCCTGTATTGGATGTGGAGCCAGTGGAGATCATATAGGACTGGGGTGATGTGTGATCGTCTGGGGTTGTTGGTTATAAGTCGCGCAATCGTGTTCTGAGCTAGTTGGAGCGGCTGTATTGTGTTCTTGGAAAGGCCATGATAGATAAGATTGCAGTAATCAATAGATGGGATAGTGAGGGCCTGACAGACAGAACGAAAAGAGTTAGAGCTTAAGAGGGGTTTGAGGTTCCGGAGGGTACGTAGCTTTGCATATATTGCATTGGATGTTCTCTTTATTTGATTAGTGAAGGAGAGGTTCTGGTCGAGGATAATACCAAGATATTTCACTTGGTTTTTTATAGCAAGAGTGAAATCTCCAATAGTAATGGTTGGAGGTGGGGTGTATGAGGTATTGAAAAACACCTGTAGGACTTCAGTCTTGGCTTGATTAATTAGGAGGTTGTGTTGGGAGAGCCAAGATTTTAGGGTGGTTAAGCAATCGCTTAGTTTAGTAAAGTCTGGGTTAGCAAGATTAAATGGAGTAAAGCACATCATGTCGTCAGCGTATAGTTGGTACTGAATGTCATAGCTTTGGAAGATGTTGCAAACAGGTTGAAGGAAAATATTAAATAGAAGAGCCGACAAACTAGAACCTTGGGGGACACCTTGTTTTAGGGTAAATGGGAGGGAGGTATCATTACCAATACGGACCTGTTGGGTTCTGTCATCTAAGTAGGATCGGAACCAGTTTAGGGTTGTTCCTCTAAGTCCTATTTCGTGGAGTCTGCTTAAGAGTTGATGGTGGGGAAGGGAGTCAAAAGCAGCGGATAAGTCAAGGAATATGAGTATGCAACCTTGGGTAGGATTCAGGGTGTGCAAGAACAAGGAGTATAGGAGGGAGGTAAGGAGGGTTTCAACTCCATGGTTCTTTTTGAAACCATGTTGGAATAAGTCAATATAGTTTTGAAGTCGGATTTGAACTAGTTTTTCGGCTATTTTAGCAAGGAAAGGGATGCTAGAAATGGGTCTATAGGAGGTAGGGGACATAGGGTCAAGTTTTATTCCTTTTAGGATTGGCCGGATAGTAGCACACTTAAGTAGGGGAGGTACAGATCCAGTCTGGAGGGAGGTTTGTAAAATAGACAGGATGTAGGGGCTGAGGGAACCTCTAGTAGATTTGATCCAAGGGACAGGGCAAGGGTCAAGGGCAGAAGTGGAGGCGTTTAGATCTTTTATAACATTAGAAACATTTTCTAATATGAGGGGATCAAATTCATCCCAAGATGTTAAGAGGGTTAGTTCATGTGGTTGGGTGCTGTATTCAGGAGTATGTTGCGGGTTATTAGTTAATGAGGAGGGCGGGAGGAATTTAGAGATCAAGTGGTTGGCTATAACTTGTGCGGTTATTTTCGGTGGCTGGTCCTGCAGGGAGGGTTCATTTATTAAGGATTTAGCAATGGAGAAGAGTTCTCTGGGTTTGTTAAGGGACCGTTGGATAATGTTTTCATTATATTCCTTTTTATGGTTGAGGGTTTCGGCGCAGTAGGTGTGAAGTTTAGTTGTGTAAGCAGTGTGTGCATTAGGGTCATGCGAGTGTCTCCAGATACGTTCAAGACACCTAAGTTCTCTTTTGAGGTTTCTTAGTTTAGTAGAGAACCAGGGTGCTCTTTTGCGGGGTTTTTGAGGGTATTGTTTAGGTGGAAGAAGAGAGGCTGCAGAAAGGATTTCGTTCCATTTAGAGATGTGGGATTCTTGATCGAGTTTCATATCATTTAGTAGGTCAAGGGATGGAATAGTTTGCTCTAGAAAGTTGGCTGCATTGAACTGTTTAAATTTTCGGGTATGTTGAGGATGGGTAGGATGTTGAGTTTTGTGAGTAGAGTAGGGGAAGGAGAAGAGGATGAGAGCATGATCAGACCAAGGTATGGGTTGAATAGTGTGTAGGACTTGATCAGCGAATGGAGCTTGTTGTGGGATAAATATTAGGTCAAGGATGTTTCCTTTGGAATGTGTAGGGTGATTTAGGATTTGGGTGAAGTGGAGGGTGTTTATAGCTTGGAGAAAGGTAGAGGATTGAATAGGAGTTGTGGAGTGTAGATTTAGATCCCCTAAGATTATAAGAGGGCGTAAGGCAGGTTGGGGGGGGAGCAGGCTGCGTCAAGAATCATAGAGAGGTCAGTTGAGTCTGTCTGGGGTGCACGGTATAGGAGGCGGTATAAAACTGTTATAAATTTTAAAGGTCTATAAATTAATGACTGGAGTGGAATGGGTAAATGTAGATCAATTGTTTATGCTATCAGAATATAGAAAGACTAGGGGACATGTAATGAAGCTACAGGGTAAACTATTTAAGACAAATAAGAGAAAATATTTTTTCATTCAACGTGTAATCAAACTCTGGAATTTGTTACCGGAGGATGTAGTAAGAGCTGTTAGTGTAGCTGGGTTTAAAAAAGGGTTGGACAAGTTCCTGGAGGAAAGGCCCATAAACCATTATTAAAAAGGGACCCAGGATATCAATGCTTGACCCTATACAAGCATTGTGGAACTTGTGTCTTTTGGGGATACTTCTAGGTACATATGACCTAGATTGGCCACTGTTGGAAACAGGATACTGGGCTTGATGGACCTTGGTCTGACCCAGTATGGCATATCTTATGTTCTTATGGAGGCCCAAGAATTTTTGGGACAGTTAGGTGGGGACTCTGCTACTTGAGCAGGATTCGTGTCTGGCAATGGATGTTGATGGGCCAGGTGTCTTGGAGGAGCTGCTGGTTGCAGTGAAGATGGGGGATTGAACTTGATACCATTCCAGCTCCTGTCTTTTAACAGGCAGTTTGGAGGAGAATGTTTGGAGGGGGTTTTTCTTGGACTTAGTGTGATTTTACTTCTCTCTTTTTCTCTCTTTACCTCTCCCTTCTGCCCGTATTCAAGATTGGTGTAATTTTTGATGTTTTTGTTGGGTAGGGCAGAGTGGGCAAAGGGGGGGGGTCGAGGGGGTGTGGAGAGTTGGGAGGCTGGGCAGTAGGGGTGCCACAGTTCAGAGGTGGTAATTGTGCGTTAAGGGAGTTATAGGCTTGTTGGATGGGAGTGGTTCAAGGAAGGGTAGTGGGAGCTTTCCACGCTAATCGTGATCTCAACGCTCTGCCTGGGCACCACCGAGGCGTTTAGATCGCTGTGGGAATGATCTCCTGATGAAACTATGGCCGTGAAACGCCTCGGTGGTGCCCAGGCAGAGCGTTGAGATCAAGATTAGCGTGGAAAGCTCCTGAATGAATGGCACTTAAGAAACATAAGTTCTGCTTTGTTTAGTCTGCCCATATACGAATGAGAAATAGTACTTTAATGAGTCTATTGAAGTTCATTGAAGTTGAATAAGCAGAGGAGTTTTAATACTTGGATAGTGCCAGTCATAGTAATTACACTCCAGTTTGAAGATATACAGGATTAGCCGAATGGGGGGTGTTTACTATCAGGAGTACCAGCAAGAACAGAGCTAAGTGCAATAGCAATTCCTAAAAAATTGGGAGCTGGTCATTGATGTTCTAATAGCTCACTCGATACAGACGTTAGTCTGAATGGTGAGAAAAGTTCTGAGACCAGCAGTTCGTCTATTGCACGAGAGTCTCTAGTCTATATTGACTATATAGATTTTGAATGAAATCCCTTTTTGGTTTAAATTGAACAAAATATTTTTGATTGAACTACAGATGGCATTATTGCATGTGATGTCCGAGATAGATTTGGTGGGACAGGGGAGACAACGTTGGCTGTGTCTTTCTTGGACACTGGCAACACATATAATCTTGCAGGGGTGGAAGTCTGCATACACTCCAAGTTATTGGAATTGGCGGAATGCTCTGCATCAACACTTGCAGATTGATAAGTTTTGGGCAGTGGGGGAGCGTAGATGGCTGTCCAGATTCCACAGAGTGTGGGATAATTATATTCATCTCCTGCCTGCCCGCAGTCACAGTTACATTTTAAATTATCTTTTTATATGATCTTGAGGGAGTGGAGGGTAGTAAGGATTCAGACATGGATGAGGATCAGGAGGGTGTGGGGGGTGGGTTAGGAAAGGACAATAGGAGGGGGGTTGGTTGTTGGGTTGGGGTTCTGGGGGGTGGGGGATGCTGTACCGGCACTGTGTAAGAGAAACCGCAGGCTGGAATAGGTGGGGGGAGGGGGGGAGCGGTTTAGAGGGAGAGTGATGAGTGGGGGGGTTTGGGGGGAGTGGGGTAGGAGAGGGGGGGAGGTGAGTGGGGAGGGGCAGGGGTGGGGTTAGGGTGGTTAGGAGGTATAGTAGAAAATAGAAAAGTGTGCCGAGTGTCTGGTCAGGTTCCATTGTATTGGAATGTTTGATGTGTCAGATACATTTGTAAATTGGAACTTTGGCTGTTCTTTGTTATTCGAATTGCAATAAAAAAGTTTGAACATAAACAAAAAAGCTTTAGATAAGTTCCTAGAAGAAAAGTCCATAAAACATTATTAAAGAGGACAAGGGAAATCCACTGCTTACCCCTGGGATAAGTAGCATCGAATTAGTGTACCTTTTTGGGAAACTTACAGGTACTTGTGACCTGGATTGGCAGCTGTTGGAAGCAAGATTCTGGACTTGACAGACTCTTGGTCTGACCCAGTATGGTATCTCTTTTATGTTCATATGCTTAGCATAATACTTGCATCGTGCCAAAGAGAGTCTCCTTCTGGAATTCGTAACAAGTAACCTATATGGGTAATCTATCAAGGTATGCTTGGAAATTCTTACTAATCAAGCCTGTGGCACCCAACATGATGGGAAATAATGGTATATTTTTGCCACTTTTTCTTGGTCTCTGACTGCATTTCTTGGTATTTGAAAATCATCTTCCTCTTAACATGATTCACAGAATAGTCGCTTGGGACTGACACTTCTATAATCAATGCCATTCTGGTGTTCTTCTCCTTAACCGTTATGTCCATCTTCCTTGCATCAAGCTTTTTATCGATCAGAATGGGAGTATCCCGGGTGATCAGAACCTCTTTATTCTCTGTAATTCTCTTAGGGTTATGATCCCAGTGCTTTTCAGGCACAGTGATGTTGTAGTGTTTACAGAGTTTCCAGTGGAAGAGACATGCTACTTTGTTGTGTCTTTCTGTATATAAATTCTCTGCCATCAGAACTTCACAGCCAGCTATGATGTGAGTCACTGTTTCCAGCTCTTTCTTACAGACTCTACATATGTTTGTTTTGCCAGTTTTTTCAGTGCTCGCTGTAAACCATCTTATTTGTATTCCACTGTCCTGGTTGCAAGTACTAATCTCTCATCCTTCGATTCTCCTTATTCATTCATGTGTCCATTCTTGATCAACAAAGGGTTTCATTTCCCACTGTATTTGCCCTACAAATTTGCTGATCTAATTCTTTGAAGAATTTTTTCTCTTGTTTTGCAAATTCTATTGCTTCTGTTCTGTGTGTGCTTGTAGATTTTCACTCATTCTTTCTAATCGTCAGAACGCTTGTCTAAGTTTGATAGTGGAGATGGATTCTGGGTGTTTACTTTCATATTTCAGCACTTTTTTCATATTTGGATTCAATGATGCTGTTAGGTAGGCCAGGAGGCCTATGATAGAGTAGCTCTGTATGTGTAATCAATCTCTAGGAGGCCTAGCCCTCCTTCAGCTCTAGATTCTTGGCATACACCGATTCTTGTAAATTACCTTATGGGCATGGAGGAGTTTTCTTTTATCCCCATCTAAGAGCTCTCTGGTATTGCAGCAGTAAAGGCATATTGACAGCTGTCCAAGCTGAAGCATTAGGATGCCTGCAGATTTCTTTGGACAGACTAACCACAGTAATGACACCTGGTATGTCTATCCCTTTCTTCTGCTCCTCTATGATTACATGCCCCAGTGGGATAAACTAGCAAGCAAAATTTAGCAGGCTATAAGAGACTGAAATTGTCTCAGTGTGGCTCTTTTGGCCTCTCTGAACATGCTGATCTCTTCACCAAGCCACTTGAGCTTGTCTTGTGGCAGCATAAACACCCTGCAGTGCACATCAAGCTCAATTCTAGAAATGTGCTGGCAGACAGCAATCCTTCAGTCTTCTTGCCTCCAAGGGAAATGCTGAAGGCCTTAGCCATTCCTTGAAATGTAGCGAGCATGTAGGAACACTCTTCATAGATAGCTCCAATGAACAGAAAGTCATCCAGGCAGTGGACCTCCATGATATTTTTCAAAGCATGAACAGGAGATAGTACAACCCATACGAACATACCTATCAAAATAATATGCCCCATGAAACTTAGTTACAGGAAAAAACTCAGGTGAATGAGCAGCAGGCAAAACTTCAACTGAATATCTGCTTTGACTGCTTTTGCTCACGTCTCCAGCCCTTTGTGGACATCAGTGGTATTGTCTAAGGAAGTGTATTGCACTGTACAAAGGTTTACATGTAGGTAATCACTCATGGAATTGCCAGCTAGGTAAAATAGGTTGTGAATCAGTCTTTATTTACCTGCCTCCTTCTTTGGCACTACACCTAGCAGTGAGACCACCATGTCCAGGAAAGACAGGTCCAGAAATGGGCCCGCTATCCTACTAAAGTCTTTCTTCAGTTTGTTGGCAGTAATGGAATGAATTTTATAGAGAGAGGATGCATTGCAAATAGAAGGGCTGGCTTATCCTGAAGGGCCATGGTAGTGGATGGGAAAGCTGTAAGAAAATCCCTTGAGTATAAAATCTGTGCTGTCCCTGAAAAGGTGTAGATATAGCCAGGGTTCCATGCCACCTAGCCTAATTAGAGTAGGGGCTAAGGTTATCAACTCTGCTTTTAAAGATTGACCTCACTGCATAGATTAAAAGATAGGGTTTTTTTCTTTGCTGGACATTATTTAAGCAAGAAATTTTCACCAAGTCTGCATAACTTTATTTTTTAATTCTATATTCAGCATTAATAATCAAATATAACCAGAACTGCTGATTCATGGGGCTCATCATTTGAAATTTTATGGGTTTATGTTTGAGGCTATTAAGTGCTTTACTAGAGTCAGAACAATAGGGGTTTATTGATATCTTCATGCTGTGAAAAAATATTTTTAAGGGCTTTAGTTGGATTACACTCAATGATCCAAAACATAATTTTCCAGCATTAGCCCTTTCTCCCAGTCCCAGTCCCAGCCCTAGCCCCTCTTCTCCCACCACCAGCATCAGCCTATCACCCCCAAACCTCAGGATCAGCTTTCTTCTCCCACTGGCACCCAGCATCAGTTTTTTTCTATCCCTCCTACTATCTTCCAGCATAGATCCCATCTATCATCCCCACCCTTGCGTCAGCCCCCAATCCCCTTCTTCCAGCCCTAACCTGAGTGTCAGTCCATAGTCCCTTTTTCCTACCATCCCAGCACTGGGATTCTCTGTAGAGTGGTAAGAGCTTGCGCCTTTTCTCCCTGCCTCTCAGCATTCTGCTATCTGTACTGAGTGAGTGTTAACATGCAAGAGCCACTACTTCCTGTATCTTGCCCAAAGTACCCATTCTTGCAGTACCAGCAGCCAGAGACAGAGAGGCATACTAAGCGGCAGGAGTGAAGGAGCACCTTTACGTCCTCTGTAGATAATCCTGGCACTGGGCAGATGGGTCCTCGAGCTCCACATGCCAATGGACCACTCCAATGATGTCACCTGGCAGTAATGGCAGCTCCCAGGTGATAGCATCAAAGTAGGTCGAGAATGGCCATTTTGTGTGAAGGGGGTGTTGGGTTTAACTGGAAACTCCAAATTCCTCTCAGGGTGTTTTATTGTTTGTTTTTGGTTATAACTGAAAATCTGAAACCGTAAGTATAATTTGATAGACAGTAGAGTGGCTGGAAAGCAAAATAATCACACAATAACACCAAGCAAATAAGTCCACTACCAGGCAGTTCCTAAAGTCCAGAATTCAGGAGGGTCAAGAAAAAAAATCCCAACAGCAGGATAAACCTTAGAATAGAAATAAGGAAAATAACCTCAGAAGTCAACACTTCATACACTCAGGCTTTGCAACTAAATTTCAAAGCAAAATTACACGCAGGGTTGTTGTTTTTTTTACTAACGGGTGCTAGCTGACAGAGTGTGTTCTGGTGCATGCCGAAGGCGTGTAGGGACACGTGTTGCCATGCAAATGCATGACCATGACAGTGTGGGATGATTCCCACACTAGCTGTGCAACCCGCATTAGGGTCATGAGCGAGCGGGTTAGTGGTGGAGAGTGGGAGTGGTGAGCTCAGCGCAGTTCGCGTGATGTTCACACCATGTGCTAACTGCATTAGTGTGGGTTCACCGATCGCCACACTCGCATGAATGCAGCGCACACCAGAGGACAGAGCTGCGCCTTAACTGCCTGGGAAATGCTTTCCACACCCCTGGCAGTTAATGTGGTGGTGTTACACCTAACATGCTGGAGTTTTGGCACTACTGGCGCGCTACATGCAACACCTTAGCGCCCATTAGTAAAAGACCACCAGAGTTTCCTTTCAAAAAATTTTTATAAAGGACTTTGCACATTTGTTCACACAGAATGAATGCTTAAAACAGAACTCTTAGATATGAAAGCAAAACCTATATGCAGTGTTTCCCTAACACACCCTTTGGCTGTCATTGGAAATGCCTCCCCACAATCCAGATAATAGCAGCTTGAATATACTTTTAGGGGCATATTTATTAAACATGGTAGCTGGTTGGGTGGAATTTAGCACGGGATTGAGGTGTTTTGGTCATGCGGTAGCCAGGAGCGTGTGATCAAAAGGTGACTGCACTAAAAATGTCACGCTACCTAAGCAGCTTGTGGTTAAGGCAGGGAATGGATGGGGACATGGTGTGTGGCCGGGGCAGATGCACTAGTCCCACACAAGCGATGCAAACACCTGCTAGTGCGAGTGCCTCTGACCAGGCAGTAGTTGCAGCTGCCTTGCTAGCGAATGCCAAATGCACAGTTTATATGTGAGTGTTATGAAAAATAGAGGGCAGAAGCAGATCAACCACACAGAAGACAAACTAGGGCAAAAAGGCAAAGATTGCAGAATACCCTGGCACCTGCCTTGACCACCTGCTTGGAAGGGCTGCATGGCAGTACACCACAGCTGCCTGACAGCCACAAAATCAGGGCCTGCAGGTCAGGAATGATTGTGCTCGGACAGTGGGCAACATCCACAGACACATCAACAGTTGTCCTGATGGGCAATGTTCATGTCTGCATATGCCATGGACAGATGTCAGAGAGCTGCTGGTGATTGCTGTTGAGGTGTCAGGAGATAGGTAGGGCATGTAAATTAGATGTGGCAGATACAGTGTGGCATGTGTGTCTGATTCCCCACCTCCCTGCACGGGGGCACAACTATTAGTGCATACATGCATCCAGGGGGCCCTGCTACTGTCATAGGCCATGTTCCTGTGGGCAGATGTCCTCTCACCTTGAACTGGCTAGTTACTACTTTACTGTAGGTGTGGTGGGGCACATTCATTACTGTCTACAGTGATTCTGTAGCCAACTGTCACCCTAATAATACTTGCAGGACATGAGTAGCGCATGCCTTCACAATGCACATGCACTATAACCATGTGTTCCCTATTACCACCCTAGTAACATAACCAGCGTGGCAGTAGTAGTCTACCGTGGCAATGGCCCTCGCGTCTACAACAGCTGCTAGGCCCTGCTGTAGTAAAAACATGCACTAAATGTGCATTTGCCCCAAGCTACTTGCAGCACTTTAGTAAACATGCCCCTTTGCCTTGCTAAGGGGAAATTTTCTAGATGGGCCAATTTCTCCAGGTCAATTGCAATTTGCAATAATAATAACATATGAATTGACAAATCACTCTCTTTGTTCTCTTTCTTTGGAATGCCCTCCAGTTATATGTTCACCAGGAGCATTCATTTATAAAGTTTAAAAAGGAGTTGAATACCTATCTTTCCAAAAGGCATTTGAGAGGCTCCTAGGATGAGTTGGTATGAGATTCTCAGCATCAGGGGCGGCCCAAGGGGGGTGCGGGGCCATGTGCGGAGACTCGGTGTGGGGCCTCATTTGCATAAGGTGCCTCATTTGCATAGATATTTGCATAATGTTACCATACACTAACATTTAGTAAACATGCCTCTTAATGAGTATATGGATAAAGAAAAACTAAAAGATTTCTACATTACTATAATCCAGTACCAACCGCCAGGCACATTAGGAACTACTACAAACACTGCCCATTTAGAACCCTTTCTCTCTATTGGTCAATTACTGAACGACTCAATCACAATTTCCACTGAAAAATTCGTTCATGTATAACTGGATGCTTACTGAATTTTCAAAAATTATACCAAAAAACATATACACATTTTATCCACTGAGGTCTCAGACTTATGGTGGCTCTGCCATAGGGACTAAACGTCCGTTATCGTGGCAGTGAGCCCTTTTGCATCAACGACCTCATAAGTGTAAGTGGGTTGAAAAACACAGCCTTAAAATCACAATTAAATGATTGGAGACTCAAAAACATATGTTCTTATCTGTGTTAACAAACAGCCCACTCTCATGGATTTGAGCACTGATCCCGACGCCTCCCTTTGGTACCAGTCAAGCGTTTCACAACGCTAACTTTCATCAGGGGATCTCTCCAATACTCCAATACTCCCATCCACCTTCACATTTCCTTTTAAAACTTTGAAGCTGCCCGCGTTTCACCAAAGAAATCTCCAAATCAATGAATGGCAACACAAAACGCCGCAGTTTAGAAACAGGAAGACAATAATTAAACTGGGAACCCCAAAAGCCAAACTTGGAATGTACAACACTGTAGAAATAAAACCAGAAATTAATTTCCTCTAGTACTAAACAAAGCGCAGACGTTAATGATTCACATTTCCAAGAGCTGACATATTCCAGTTAAAAAATTCAAAATAAAGAGATATTTTTCTACCTTTTGTGCATTTGTTTTCCAGTGGCAATTGCTCCAGCCACTTTCTTCTGGTTTCTTTGTGTCTTCTGCTAACTCTCTATCGTCTGCTGTCCATTTGTCCCTTCTTCTCTCTTCTAGTTTTTTTCCATTCTCTCTCTACATCTGCTTTAACATACTAATCTTTCTCCTTTTGCTCTTTCCTCATTCCTATTTCATCCACTCAAATTTTACCCCTCCATCCTCAATCCCCACTTACATTCCCAATATCCGGCCAATTGTAGATTTGTCTTCCCTCCCACACAAAATATTTTTCCCTTTCCATTTCACTCTCCCAGCTCGATCCCATTCTAATCCTCCCCCAACATCAGCTCCCTTCTAGTTCCAGCCCCACCCAGCATCCGCTCCCTTCTAGTCCCTGCATCAGCCCATTTCCAGTCCTAGCCCCCCTCAGCCCATTTCCAATCCTATCCTAACCAAAATATAAACAATAAAATTGAAAAAAGACATGCTCCATGGTTTAATATATCTATCAAAACATTAAAAAGACAACTAAGAAAAGATGAAAGGAAATGGAGACAATCAAAATCATTAATAAATCATGAGAAGTACACTAATACACTACAAATTTATAAACAAACAATAAACAACTCCAAACAAAATTATTATTCTAATATAATCTCAAGAGCCACTAATCGCCCAAGAGAACTATTCTGTATAGTACAAAAACTAACAAACAAAACACTAAATTCTGATGAAATATCAATTGATATCTCCCCACAAGAATTAGCTCAATACTATATCAATAAAACAAAGCTACAAATAACACCATTACATATTACTCAACCACAAATTCAAACACAAACAAAGCAAACTACATTTGATAACTGGACCAATTTCAACTTAATATCAAAATCTACTCTCAAAACTACAATAACTAACATTAATACAACAACCTCATACCTTGATCCATGCCCAGTTGATTGGATAAAGAAGACTTTCTCAATACTCTCTTCTTTCATTCTACCCTTAGTGAACCTATCCTTACAAAAAGGCTACTTACCACCATCTCTCAAACACGTTCAAATACGACCTATACTTAAAAATAACACATTAGATAAATTATCCCCAAAATCATACAGGCCCATATCAAGTATTCCTTTTATGGCCAAACTTATTGAAAAAATTGTACAAATTCAACTACAAGACTTTATTGACACATTAAACCTCCTTGATGAACACCAATATGGCTTTAGACCCTTCCATGGAGTAGAAACCTTGCTAACGATCCTTTATGACACAATATTAAGAGGTATTGATAATCCTAAACAAGCCTTTATTCTTGTTTTCCTTGACATATCAGCTGCATTTGACAGTGTTAATCACTTAATAATGTTAAACAGGCTTCAACAAATTGGAATTACATCTACTGTTTATAATTGGTTCAAATCCTATCTATCAAACCGAACTCAAACAGTAAGAATCCATACCCAAATTTCTAACACCTTCAAGCAAACTCAGGGTCTTCCGCAGGGCTCTGCATTATCTGCGCTATTATTTAATATTTACTTACAACCAGTTTGTAACATCTTTAAACGTCACAATGTTTATTATCATATCTACGCTGATGATATAATGTTCTACCTCCCATTTGAAATCCCACACCCACCTCTTCAAAAAATAACAGAATGTTTTAATGAACTAACTGAATGGCTCAAAGAACAAAATCTACTTATCAACTTTACTAAAACTGATATATTATTCATCACTAAAAATCAAACATACATACCCCCAAACACGATCACACTAGATACTCATGAAATAAATACAAAAAAAGAAATAAAATATTTAGGTGTGATACTTGACAATAATCTAAATATGGATTCACATATAAAATATCTAACTAAAAAAATACATTTCAAACTCAAAACTCTAAAACAATTAAGACCATTGATTCATCTACAAGACTTTATTAATATAATTCATGCTATCATCACCCCACATTTTGATTTTGCAAACACAATACTTAATGGCATTTCAAAACAAAATATTAAAAAGATACAAATAACTCAGAACATAGCTGCTAGGATGATTATGAATATAAGCCCACTTGAACATGTTACACCAATTTTGGGCTGAACTTCATTGGCTACCTATTTACTCCCGAATCAAATATAAAATTCTTGTCACTACATTTAAACTTATAAATAATCTTGCACCATCGGCACTCAATACACTGATTAATATAGACATCGATAAACGATCTCAAAGAAGCAGAAACTTAAATACCTTAACAATACCAAAAGATTTCACAAAAGCCAGAAAACAAACAAATAAGAGAGCTTTCTCACACTCTGCTCCAATTCTTTGGAACAATCTACCTGACAACATTCGCCTGCTGTCTGATATAAAAGAATTCAGAAAAAAATTAAAAACTCACTTATTCATATTACACTACAATACACCCTCAGAACAGAATACTCAAATAGATACAGGCTAACATTTATACATTATTATTACATACTCTATTTTCAAATTAAATGTCACTAATACACTATTTACCATACCACACTCTCATTCACATGATGATTATAGATTTAAACTAACAATGTATATCTTCTAATATGTTATATCTGTAATGTTACAACATTCCTTGTAAATTATAATTATCTGTTCTATGTAAACTGACTTGGTATATTACATACCAATTAACATACTGTTCCATGTAAACCGCACTTGATACTAGGGAAAGAGCGGTATATAAATAACTGTTAAATAAAATAAATAAATAAATCCTAGCCCCACCATCAGCCCATTTCCAGTCCTAGCTCCCCCATCCATTTCCAGTCCTATCTGAGTCCCTCCATCAGCTCATTTCCAATCCCCGTCCCCCCATCAGCTCATTTCTAGTCCTTTCCTAGCCCCACCATCAGCCCATGTCAAATCCTAGCTCCCCTCCACTCAGCCCATTTCCAATCCAAGCCCCCCATGAGCCTACTTCCAGTTCTAGCCCCTCCATGAGTCCATTTCAAGCCCCCACCACAGCCCATTTCCAATCTTAGCACCCCCCAACAGCCCATTTTCAGTCCTCTCCTAGCCCCTCCATCAGCCCTTTTCCTGTCCGAGCCCCCCCACTCAGCCCATTTCCAGTCCTAAATCCCTCCCCTCACAGCCCATTTCCATTCCAAGTCCCCCTCCCCATCAGCGATTGGCAGTTCAAGCCCCCTTCCACTCAGCCCATTTCCAGTCCTAGCCCCCCCCCATAGCCCATTTCCAGTCCTAAGCCCCCCATCAGCCCATTTCCAGTCCTAGCCCCCCCATAACCCATTACAAGTCCTACGCCCCCCATCAGCCCACTTCCAGTCCTAATCCCCCATAACCCCATTTTCAGTCTTAGGCCCCCCCCCCCATAGCCCATTACCAGTCCTAATGCCCACATCAGCCCACTTGTAGTCTTAGCCCCCCCCATAGCCCATTACCAGTTCTAATGCCCCCATCAGCCCACTTCCAGTCTTAGCCCCCCCATAGCCATTACCTGTCCTAACCCCCCATCAGCCCACTTCCAGTCTTAGCCCCCTCCATAGCCCATTACCAGTCCTAACCCCCCCATCAGCCCACTTGTAGCCTTAGCCCTCCCATAGCCCATTACCTGTCCTAACCCCCCATCAGCCCACTTTCAGTCTTAGCCCCCCCCATAGCCCATTACCAGTCCTAACCCCTCCCATCAGTCCACTTCCAGTCTTAGCCCACCCGTAGCCCATTACCAGTCCTAACCCCCATCAGCCCACTTCCAGTCTTAGCCCCCCCATAGCCCATCACCAGTCCTAACCCCCCCATCATCACACTTGTAGTCTTAGCCCCCCATAGCCCATTACCTGTCCTAACCCCCCCCCATCAGCCCACTTCCAGTCTTAGCCCCCCCATAGCCCATTACCTGTCCTAACCCCCTCCCCCCATCAGCCCACTTCCAGTCTTAGCCCCCCCCCCATCAGCCCAGCTAGGTTAAAAAAAAAAAAGGGCTGCCGCTGCCGCCGTGGCAGCGGCAGAATCGAGCCTCCCGTGGGCCCCCCCCCCTGCTCTGCAGTGTCCTCCATGCAGTTTCAGCGTGGGCTTTTCAGAGCCGCGCGAAGGGAGAGTTACCTTTCTCGTGGCTCTGTTAATCCCGCCGCGGGGCTGATGGGACATCCCATCAGCCCCGCGGCGGGATTAACAGAACCGCAAGAGGAGAAGCTCTCTCTCTTCGCGCGGCTCTAATAGCCAACACTGAGGCTGCATGGAGGACACTGCAGAGCAGGGGGGGGGCCCCGCGGGATGCTCGATTTTGCCGCTGCCACGGCAGCAGCGTCAGCAGCCGGTTTGTATTTTTTAAACC
The DNA here is from genome assembly GCA_033557465.1 of Ichthyophis bannanicus. Lineage (NCBI taxonomy): Eukaryota > Metazoa > Chordata > Amphibia > Gymnophiona > Ichthyophiidae > Ichthyophis > Ichthyophis bannanicus. Next base: position 428,142,929 of record CM066036.1, read on the forward strand.
TAGTTGGTCCAATGCAAGATGTTTTTTGCACGGGGCCCCCTGAAATGCGGGGCCCTGTGCAAAAAACATTCTTGCTTAATGGACGGGCCAGCCCTGCTCAGCATAGTAATTAACTGGTTATGTACGTATATTAAGTATGGTTGTGTTGTCTTGCTCGCGTTTATAGAATTGTGAACCACTTTTGTTGTTTTTTTGAATGCTGATACAGAAAGCAGCTGGAAATTAAAAAAATACTTGATAGACAATCATAAGAACATTAGATTTGCCATTCTGGGTCAGACCAAAGGTCCATCAAGTCCAGTATCCTGTTTCCAACAGTGGCCATTGCAGGACAAAAAAGAAACTGGCAGAATCCCAAAAAGATTCTGCTTATCACAGGGGTGAACAGTGGATTTCCCCCAGTCCAATTTAATAATGGTTTATGGACTTTTTCTCCAGGAGACTGCCCAAACCTTTTTTTTTTTATTAACTTTATTTAAGGTTCAGCACCAAAGAACAGGCAATACAATGTCATACAACAAAGCCCATGGCAGGGTGTACTCTTATCCCCGCCTTTGGACACAAAACCAATAAGCCCGCGAATACTAACCACGTAAAACAACAAGAGAACCAACATTTTATAATTTTGAAACCAGGAACCCCCCCCACCCTCCCCCCCCCCAAACCCCCCCACCCGCCCTAAGCACCATGCCACATCCAGGGATCCACAAAGTCGAGGAGCGACCTACAACGAGTATGACGCTCCATCCCAAATGACCCAAGGTACATGCCCCCTTTCTAATGTCCCATTTGCAAAATGGTATTCCTGCAGTACGGTCCCAGCTGCTGGATGTAAGGTTCCCAAGTAAGCATGAATGTGGTCCAACGCCGGACATGGCTCCTAGCCCGCCAACATTCCGCCAACATCAGCTGATGAAAGTTATTGCGCCACTCCAGGAAAGTCGGCGGGTCATGGTCCCGCCAGCGGTGCAAGATGGGACCTTTCCCCACCAAGCACGCCTTCCGGACCAAGAGGCGGGCTCCTCTCCCTCCAGGGACAGACGGAGGCAAATAGTCCACTGCCACTAAGGGTCCATTCCAGGGGAAGCGTTGCTGTAACAAATTCACTAAGTAAAGATGTATACCCTTCCAATATGGGTGAATTTTCTTACAAACCCACCACATATGAGCTAAATCTGCCAGGGGCTCGGAGCATCTAGGGCAAGACCCATCTAAGGTAATGTGGCTCCGCAAAGCTCGCCGAGGTGAAAAATGCACCCTAGTTAGCGCCTTAAACTGAATTTCCCGCCATCTGGCTCCCTCGGCCAGCCTAGTAATCCGGCCCAGGGCCTGCGGAATGGATCCTAACGGGATTTCCGACGCCAACTCCCGTGCCCAGGCCCTCTCCATGTGACCATAGTTCGGTGCAACCCTAAAACCCGCTAACCGTTTCTTGAATCCGGCTATAGTGGGGGGAATTTCCTCCCCCAGACCAAAAAATTCAATGAGCTGCGTCGAGCGCTCCGCCGCCAGCTCCTCCCTAGGTAAAGAAGCCACATAGTGGGAAAGCTGCAAATACGTGAAGTATTGAGACGGCCGCAAGGCATATTCGGCACTTAGCTCCCGGAACGGCTTACAGGCCCCCGTCAATCCAACCGCATGGCCTATGAGACGTAACCCCTTCCCCCTCCAGTTACGAAAGCCTTCAGTCTCCGAGCCTGGCGAGAAATGAACGTTCCCCCATATAGGCAGCCAACTGGAGACGCGCCAGTTCCGCTTCCAGTAACCATTCAGTTGCTGCCATGTACGGCGAGCCGCCATCATCAATGGACTCCGCTTCACAGCACCTGGCAAGTGGGCGAGGTCCGCATGTAATACCCCTAGCAGAGACAGGGGGGCCACCGCCGCTGCCTCTATTTGTCGTGGCGTAAAGACACTGGTCTCACCCAACCAATCCCCTATATGACGCGCCTGGCAGGCCAACGCATATAGCCAAAGATCCGGGAGGCCAATACCCCCAAAACGCCACGAGCCAATCATACGCTCCATCGGAATCCTAGCCCGGGCTCCCCGCCAGAGAAAACGTTGAATCTCCGATTCTGGTTTACGTAAATCCCGCTTCCACAACCAGACTGGGAGGGTCTGCAACCAGTATAAAATTCGAGGGAGGATAACCATCTGTATGGCAGCCACTCTTCCCAACAGGGACAGAGGGAGGGGCTGCCAAGCTCTCAGCTGAATTTTCATACTAGCCAAGATTTTGTCGAAATTACGGGAATATAAGTCTTGGGGTAACCGCGTCAGGACAATCCCCAGGTACTTAAAACTCTGATCTGCCCATTTCAGTGGAAACTCCCCAGGCCAGTGTCCACGCAGTTGGCCTGACACATCAAGGGCTTCAGATTTATCCTCGTTGATACGAAGACCCGTAAAGCTACCGAAAAGCCGGAACTCGAACATTAAACTCTCCAGAGATGCGTGGGGCGCGGTGAGATGTACCAGCATATCATCCGCAAAGGCAGAGATTTTAAACTCACAACCACCCACCACCACTCCTCGTATCGCCTTGGTCTCTTCTACACTGCGAATGAGGGGGTCTAAAGCGAGCACAAATAGCAAGGGAGACAGTGGGCAGCCCTGCCGAGTCCCCCGGTGAAGGCTAAAGGCTTCCGACAAAATCCCATTACATAACACACGTGCAGTGGGCCGCTCATATAGACTCTGCACCATCCCACAAAAGGAAGAGCCCAACCCATATCGCGGCAGTAAAGAAAATAAATATTGCCAGTTAACTCTATCGAACGCTTTTTCAGCGTCGAAGCTCACCAACAGTGAAGGCAGGCCATGTAGATGCACCCATTCAAGGGACGTTATGATTTTCCGCAGATTGCGGACCGCATATCGGCTTTTAACGAACCCAACCTGCGAGTCATGCACTAAAGCACCGAGAACCATTGCAAGCCGATCTGCTAGAATTTTCGCCAGCAGTTTCATGTCATAGTTCAATAAAGAAATAGGCCGATAGGAAGACGCTTGAAGGTGATCCTTACCAGGTTTGGGAATCAGAGTGATATAAGCCTGGTTGTCCCCCAGCGCCTCCCTGCTCCCGATACCCGTTGCCTATACGTCTCCGCCAATACCGGGCTAACCCCCTCTGACAGTATCTTATAAAATTCGGCCCCAAAGCCATCTGGGCCAGGCGCCTTGTAGCATGGCGCGTTCAAAATTACTTTCTGGATTTCCTGTGTAGTAATGGGTTGATCCAGATAGGCCTGCTGTTGCTCGGACAACTGCGGCAATTTGACCTTATTGAGATATTCGGCCATACACACAGGGTCAAGCTCATCTTCCTGGTATAAAACTCGAAAAAAGTCTTTAAAGATGTCACTGATTTCACTCTTGCCACTATGTAATTGTCCTTGCCCATCGCGGAGGGCAGCCACTAGCCTCGTACCGCGGTGCCCTTGCAAGCATCTCCCCAGCAATTTTCCAGACTTATTCCCAAAACAGTATAATTTATGTTTGTAATATAATAGAGACTTCTTTGCTCGCTGATGTAGCAAAGTATTAAGCGCTACCTGCAGTTCCCACCAACTTTTTCTATTTTGAGTTGTGGGGGAGCGCCCGGCGAGGCGTCTCGCACGGGCGACTTGTTGCTCGAGGCGAACAATTTGCTCGTTTATTAGGCGGCGCCTCCGAGCGACATAACCAATAATATCACCTCGGAGAACCACCTTGGCCGTCTCCCACACCAACTCCGGGTCATCACAATGCCCTAGGTGGTGCTCCTCAAACTCTCGCCATTTGTCACTTAAAAATCGCCGGAATTGGGCATCTTGGTAGAAGTCAAGGGGGAATCTCCACATGTGAGCAAAGCCCTGTCCACCGCCCCCCCGCCAATCGATCCAGACCATGGCATGGTCCGATATCTCAAGCGGACCAATCCGAGCATCTGCTATACTCGCAAACTGAGCCGCTGAGACTAGGACATAATCAATGCGAGCACCAGTTCCCCGTGCTCGGGACACATGAGTAAAATCTTTTTCAGTGGGGTGGAGCAAGCGCCACGGATCTACCATGTGAAGTCGCGCACGAAATCTCTGCAGTATCTTAGCTGACATTTGTCTCTCCCGGGTACACGACGCACGCGAAGTATCTAATTCAGCGTCGAGGACGCCATTGAAATCCCCACCCAAAATTAGGGGAATATCCGGCAGTTGTTCAACTTCTGCTGCTATTCGGTTGAAGAACACAGGGTCCAACAGATTAGGACTGTAGATAGTACCCAGAAGGACTTCTCTATCCTCCAATGTGCCATGCAAAAAGAGAAAGCGTCCGTGAGCATCCAAGACCTGTTTTAGCAGAGTAAACCGCACTCTCTTATGTACTAAAATAGCAACCCCCCCCTTCTTCCCCACTGCAGGGTCCCCCCAGACCTGGCCCACCCAGTCCCGGGTGAGCTTGGCATGTTCCACCGCTGTTTGATGAGTTTCCTGGAGCAGCGCAATATCGCAGCTCTGCCGAGCCAGAGCTTTAAGTATTTTATATCTCTTAATAGGTGTTCCTAAACCACAAACATTCCAGGAGATAATCCTCACTCCGCATGCAGCTGCTTTCGACCTCTGTACCCGGTATGAACATTATCTTCGTTCAGGAAGAGACCCCCCCAGCCTGGGGTCTCCATCCACTTTCCTCTATAGTGCCTGGATGCTCCCTCAATGACGTGTAAGGACTTAGCCCCGTCCCTGGATGTGGCAAATCCACCCCCCCCACCCCCCATCCCCCTCCCCTCCCCATAACCAACCCTACACCCCCCAAACCCCCATAACCCTACCCCCACATATACCACCACCCTATCTTCCACACCAACTAACCTCTCCATGACTACCGGTACGTGTAGAGCTCCCGCCCCCGCCCCCCGGGTGAGGCCAGCCCAGCGCCAACAACTGTCCCGCCGCAGGACCCCTCAGGTCACCTTCTTTAGGGCTCAGAGTCAACCCAGGCATAGGGATGGGGGTTCGGTTTTCCCACGCCCAGGACTATCATCCCGGGTGCGGGAACCAGTCCCCCCGTGTGGCATTCCTTCTGGTGGTTGGGCTCCCCCCCCCCCCCCCCGGGGAACAGCTACCCACCCAAACCGGAATATCCAGGCTACAATGCTGCGACCTATACTCAGTACCTTACCCTCCCCCCCACAACCCGCAGTAACCCCTCCAACTCAGGTACCCCAGAAAAAGATAGTAAGAGTTTTAACAATTTGACTATGCAATATTCCCCATTTAGCAGTGACAGTCCACACTGCGGCCTGGGTTGATCAGCAAACAAAGCTGTGGCGATCTTTCACGTGCAAGAGACAACAATCAGGGAAAAAGAGAAAAAAGAAAAATACTGCACGTGTCACATAGAACTAAGCGAGAGTGCCCATACCCCGTCCCACTAGACCTGGCTACTGTGGACTGTCACACAGCTCGAAAAAGCATCCTCACTTTACAAATCTGACCTTACCCAAATAGGGCAAAGGCTCCAAGGACCACAGCATTAACAAGGCTAAGCAAACCATGTGGGCCTACGACAAAAAAAGAAGAATAGCTGAAAAGTCACCCGAGGAGGGGACTATAAATATAGACAAAAGGAAAGTATAATAAAATTAAATATCAAAACAAATAAATAAATAGAAACCAACAGAGATGGGGTAAATAACAAGAGGGGGGAATGGGGGGGGGAGGAGGCAAATGGAGGGATAACACAGCGTAACATTTGCATCCCCCAGGCTATGGGAATCTCACAGCCAGCTCCAAACTTTTCTCAGACAAGCCACTCAGGGTACCGTCCTATGTAGTGTCAAAGTCAGCAGATAAGAGCCTCCAAAGTCTCTTCAGCAGTCAATGCAGACCGTTACAATAAGTCATCGCGTCCTCCGGAGTCACAAAGGTCCGCTTTCCCCCTTCACATTCCACACGAAGAGTTGCTGGATATCCCATAGTAAAGCGCAGGCCACGTGCAATAAGCCGTCCGCAGACATCTTTAAAGGCCCGTCGCCGCTGCGAGACCCCGGCAGAATAGTCCTGAAAAATCAGTAGACTGCAACTTGCACTCCCTGCACGGCGCTTCTGCCTCCACGCTCTCAGGATCCCCTCTTTCTGCGAGGCATTTAAGAAGCGTGCGATTACTGCTCGGGGCCGATTGTTGCCAGCTTTGTAAGGCCCCAGCCTGTGCGCCCTTTCTATGATTATGGCGCCTATCCCGGCATCTAAAGATAGATTTTCAGGCAGCCACGACTCCAAGTACTGCCTGAGGTCACTCTCCTTCACCGTTTCAGCAATTCCAATGAAACGGAGGTTATTGCGTCGGCTTCGGTTCTCTAGGTCCTCCAACTTCTCTTCATGCCGCACCAGCGCCTCCTCTAGCTGTTTAATACGGGCCGCGTCTTGCGTGCACGAATCCTCTAATGTGCTCACTCGCTGCTCCACTTGCTCCACACGAGCAGTGAAGTCAGTAACAGCCTGGCCCACCGCGGCAATTTGCGTGGCTAAGCCGCTCAGGCGCCCCTCCAATGCTTCCACCACCGCTTTTGTAAGCTCTGCTACCATCGGCGCCGCCAGTGACCCTGGCCCCTCAGTAGCCCCGTCGGCCATCTTGTGTTCGCTGAGTCGCGGGCGCTCCCGGCGCGTTGTTTTTGCCGCCATGCCCTCTCGGGCGTTTCGGGACCTCTGGGAAGCAAAGTTTGGGCTAAGAACGGTCTCCCCCCGTAGTGTTGGTTTGTTGAACGGCGTTTGACACGATTGGGGACCGGGGGGGAGGGCGCAAGCTCCGGAGCTAGGCAAAAGACGTCGTACCTAGCCCACCATGTCCTGCCCAAACCTTTTTTAAACCCAGTTATACTAACAGCTTTTACTACATCCTCCGGCAATGAATTCCAGAGCTTAAATATGTGTTGGATGAAAAATTATTTTCTTCAATTAATCTTAAATGTAGTACTTAGTAGCTTCATTGTATGCCTCCTAGTCTTTGTGTTTCTTGAAGGAGTAAGCAATAGATTCTCGTTTACCTGTTCCATCCTTCTCAGGATTTTATCGACCTCTATCATATCTCCCTTCAGACATCTCCTCTCCAAGCTGAATAGCCCTATCCTTTTTAACCTTTTCTCATAGGGATATCCTTCCATCCCCTATATCGTTTTGGTTGCCCTTCTCTATCCCTTTTGTAATTCGACTATATATTTTTTGAGATGAAGCAATCTGAATTGCAGATAATACTCGAAGTATGGTCATACTATGAAGCAATACAGAGAAATTATGATATTCTCCGTTTTATTTACCATTCCTTTACTTATAATTCCTAGCATTCTATGTGCTTTCTTGGTCTTCGCTGCACAATGAGCAAATAATTTCAATGTACGGTACTATCCATAATGACACCTAAATCCTTTTCCTGGGTGATAACTCCTAATGTGAAATCTTGCATGATATAGCTATAGTTTGGGTTCTTCTTCACTGGGTGCATTGCTTTGCACTTGTTCACATTAAATTTCATTTGACATTTGTATGCCCAGTCTCCCAGGTTCTCAAGGTCGTCTTGTAATTTCTCACAGTCCTCTTGTGATTTACAGTTGTACCCTTTGCACCCTTGTATTTTAGATATGTTGTGTACAATATCTTGAGAAATAATTGGAAATATTCCAACTGTATGTCATCATAATATTTTGCTACTACTACTACTGAACATTTGTATAGCACTACAAGACGTACACAGTGCTGCACAGACACATGTAAAAGACAGTCCCTGCTCATCAGAGCTTACAGTCTAGTCAAGATAGTCAACACGGTATCTGTAGACATAGAATACATCTAGGGGAAATGGTAAGGAAACACAAAGGAGATTAGGTGAATCAAGATTCGAAAGCGGCAATGAAGAGGTGAGTTTTCAGGCTGGATTTTAAAAAGGGCCAGAGATGAAGCCTGACGTTCAAAGATATACAGCAAATATAAGATGTCTATACAACTTAGATGTAGTAATTTATGAGAAAAAAACAAAATATGACCTGGACAGGATTAATGGCACCCTTCACTAATATTTGGTTGCACAATCCTTGGCAGTGATGACAGCCTTCAACATTTCTTTTAGCCATCTATACGTTTCATACATCTGTCTGCTGGTAGTTTCTCCCACTCTTCAACTGTGGTAGAAAAAAACCGCCTGTTAAATAAACAAACAAACAAATAAATAAATAAATATTTGTTCCAGCTCGTGAATGTCTCCAGGATTCCTTTTATCAATGTCAGATTTCAGCTCTTTCCAAAGGTTCTGAATTGGATTGAGATCAGGACTCATTACTGGTCAGTTTAAAACAGTCTATTTATTCCTTTTTAACCATTCTTTTGTACATTTGGATGTATGTTTTGGGTCATTGTCCTGCTGGATGACTCATAACCTTCGACCCAGACCTAGCTTCTGACATTAGGTAGCACATTTTGCTCCAGAATACCTTGGTAGTCCTCTGACTTCATGATTTCTTTAATACATTCCAGGCCTCCATTACCTGAGGCAGCAAAACAGCCCCACAACATTATGGAACCTCCACAATATTTAACTGTAGGGTGTTTTTTTTTCCTTATAAGCTTCATTTCTTTGCCTGTAAGTATATCACTGGTTTGCATTGCCAAAGAGCTCAAGTTTTATCTGTCTACAGATTTCTCAGAAGGATTAACATAAGAACATAAGAAATGCCATACTGGTTCAGACCAGGGTCCATCAAGCCCACTATCCTGTTTCCAGCAGTGGCCAATCCAGGTCACAAGTACCTAGCAGTTTCCCCAAAAAGACACACAGCAGTTTAATAATGGCTTATGAATCTTTCCTCCAGGAACTTGTTCAAACCTTTTTTAAACCCAGCTACACTAACAGCTTTTACTACATCCTTCGATAACAAATTCCAAAGTTTGATTACGCGTTGAAAGAAAAAATATTTTCTCTTATTAGTCTTAAATTGGTTACCTTGTAGATTCATTGCTTGTCCCCTAGTCTTCCTACTTTTTGATGGTGTAAACAACCAATCTACTTTTACCCGTTCCATTTGATTCATTAATTTATAGACCTCTATAATATCTCCCCTCTGCCATCTCTTTTCCAAGTTGAAAATCTCTAATCTTTTAAGCCTTTCCAAATAGGGATATTCTTCCGCCCCCTTTACCATTTCAGTGGCTCTTTTCTGTACCTTTTCTAATTCCGCTATATCCTTTTTAAGATACAATGAATAGAATTGCACACAATATTCAAGGTGTGGTTGCACCAAGGAACAATGCAGAGGCATTATAATATCCTTGGTTTTATTCTCCATTCCTTTCCTTAGGATTCTTAGGATTCTGTTTGCTTTCTTGGCTGCCGCTGCATACTGGGTGGAGGTTTTTAACATATTATCCATAATGGCGCCTAAATTTTTTTCCTGGGTGGTGGTTTCTAAGGAGAATTACACGTTGAAAAATAAAGATACATAACATAGGATGCAGCAAACATAAGGCATACATTGAATTTGAGAAATAATACCAGTAGTAAAGGATAGGCAGACACTAATCACAAGGAGCTTGTTTAGAGAGAAATTTCTCTAGAGGGTCCCATTTCTTTGCTAGTGAGACCAAGGTACTAGTCTTAATCATCAGCACTTTCTCACATCTATGGTCAGACAGACTGAATGACACCATAAGTGACAGGTGATAAAGGAGGCATCTTTCCAAATAGAAAGAATAGTCTGTAGTACCTATGGTTACCAGCAAGTCAAAACGTTTCTTACTGGAGACAGGTAATACTTCAGACATTATTTCTGATCTGAAAAGAATGTGATCTGCTCATAGCGGAGTAAAACAACTGGAAAATGTCCTGCAGTCTCTTCCATATGAATTGCCAGAAGTGCAATATAAGAGCACAGTCATAGATCATGTGCCAGAGAGTACCCTGAGTCTTTTCACAATGCCAACAGAGATGGTTGCGGCCAATCCTGCCTGCCATTTCTTCCATGGCGTCCAAACTGCTTGGTGCATCAAGAAGAACAGAGACTGTATCAAACTAGCCGACCATAAAGGCTGATTGATAGTGGACCAAAACTGTTCCCACTGGGTCAGGAAGAGCACCACGCTGGAATCATGGGACCAAATTTCTGATAGACTACTCCTAATAGGGTATTGGTGATCATGCGGTCATTTGTATATAGTGGACAGTATATGCCCCTGTTCAAGGGCCCAATCACTAAAGGTTTCCAGCCCTGGTTCAGTCACCAGAGATACCAGATCATATTTCGAATATTGGATACAGTGTTTTAGTTGCCTCCATTTAAAAGCCTGATTCGCAGGAAGATAAAATCTATTCTGAAGTTCAGGAAAAGAAAGAAATTTCCTACACTCCATAAGATGTTCAAGTGTGCTTATTCCATTAGCATACCAAGCCTGCCAGAAGATCATCTTCCTGCCTATATGCAGATGGGGATTGCGCCACAGGAGTTTGTGGTAAGAGTGGTTCCAAGGTTTATCGAAACTCCTATCAAGTTCTATAAGTGCTGTGACCTTGACTCTTAAAGGAATCACTGGGTGGATGCTGTCGTCCATCTTCCTACCTATTAGATCCCACAGGGTGAAGGTTTCCACCAGTGCTAGATTTAGGGAAAGCCAGGCAGGCTGTTCCTGAAAATGTTTCAGGGAAGCAAGCCAATGCAAGCCAATACATGCCTGATAAACCAAATAGTATAGATAGAAATCGGGAAAGCCTATCCCCTCCCCCCCCCCCATGCCCTTGGCCACAGGAAATACTTTGCGGGCAATACGAGGTCTATGGTTCCACCAAACATATTTGGAAAGTTGTTTCTCAAGCTATTGTAGAAGGCTCCGGGACACAGGCCAAGCATAGCACTAAGGATGAAGTTAATTTAGGGTGCTAAAATCATATGAATAGCCTCTATCCTCCCCCACCAAAAGACAGGGGTGACCAGCGGATAATAGTCTATTCAACAATAGTATGAATTCTTTCCATAGTAAGGAACTGCATCTGTTCTAGATCCCAGTGGTAAAAAGCTCCCAGGTATTTCATACTATGCAGTATCCACTTAACACCAAGTCAGCCACAGTCACTTGTGTAGTAAAAGAGTTTAGTGGAATGACCTCCGACTTCTCACGGTTAATCTTATAGCCCGAGAATCTAGCAAACATATTGACGGTTACAAATAGGATGGGAATGAAGGATGAGGGGTCCCGGAGAGAAATGATCAAGTCATTAGTGTAGGCCTCCAGTTTTCAAGAAAGGGAATTATAAGGGTAATATTAGGGTTTTGGGGGATGGAAATGAACAAGGGCTTTATGACAATATTGAATAGAAGGGATGAGAGGGGACAGCCCTGCCGAGTACCCCCAGTAACAGAAAAGGGCATTGATGCAATGCAAGATGAGGGAGAAGAATAGAGAACTTCAATCCATCTACAGAAGTCTCTTCCACAACCCATCTATCCAAGACCCTGGAAGAAATATGACCATTCAATGCAGACACAGGCTTTCTCGGAATCCAGGGATAGGCCCACTAACAGTTCGGACCTACCCATTGAAGCTGCCAGCACTGAAGAAAACAGCCACAAACTGTCCCTACTAAATCTCCTAGCCATGAATCCTACCTGATCTTGGTGAATCAGATTACTCAGGACCCTCTGCAAACAGAGGGCCAATACTTTGGCCAAAAGCTTGTTGTCTACATTTATTAGGGATATGGGTCTATAATTTTGTACAAGTGTGGGGTCTCTCCTTTGATTTTGGCAACACTATGATTTGTGCTTCAGTTAGATCCATTCTCTAAAAACATGTCCTGATATAATTGAACTGTGAAACCGTCAGGTCCTAGTGTTTTATTCAAAGATAGAATAGAAAGGGTCTTCAACAACTCAGGTTTTGTAATCGGGGCACCTAATGAGACACAAGCCTGTTCAGATAACTGGGAGCTAGAAAAAGACTGCAGGAAAAGGGAACATTCATCCACTTGAGGGACATCCTGTCTTCCACTTTATTATGAACCTTTCCTCTTGTCTCTTCTATTTCTTTGACTATCACTATCTCTTACTCTGTCCTATCTTGTTAATGGCGTTCTTTTCATATTTTCAGTATCATTTATGTAGTATTGTAAACCGCTCTAATGCTTTGGCCTGAGCGGTATATCAAATGTAATAAACATAAACATTAAGGACCTCTTGCAATTTTTCACAATCCTCTGGCATTTCAACAATTTTGAATAATTTTGTGTCATCTACAAGTTTGATCACCTCACTCATTATTCCCATTTCCAGGTCATTTATGAATACGTTAAAAAGCAGCGTGCCCAGCACAGATCCCTGGGGTATTCCACTATTCATCTTTCTCCATTGAGAACATTGGCCATTTAGCCCTACTCTCTGCTTTCTATCTTTTAACCAATTCCTGATCCACAGTACTACAGTGCTACCAATCCCATGACTTTTTAATTTTACCAAGAGTCACTCATGAGGGACTTTGTCAAAATCCAGATACACTATATCAACTGGCTCACCTTTGTCTACCTGTTCATTCACACCTTCAAAAAAATATAACCTATTAGTAAGACAAGACTTTCCTTGGCTACATCCATGTTGGCTTTCTCCCATTAAACCACAACAATCTATATCTTCAGTAATTTTATTATTTATAATGGTTTCTACCATTTTGCCCAGTACTGATGTGAGTCTCACCAGCCTGTAGTTTCCGGATCACCCCTGGAACCCTTTTTAAAAATTGGTATTTGTTAGATTGCTTATTCTCCAGTCTTCTGGTACTACAGATGATTTTAATGATGAAAATGGAACAGGGAGTGAATGTGGCCATTTTAAACATTAGAGCCATCATTCATTGGTTGATTCAAGTCATGTAAGTACTGAAAATTGATCACAGGTGTGTCTAATTTTACTGCAATGGGAATGTAGTTCTTCTGTTCAAACTGATTTGAATGGTTTATAAGGGTACCAATAATCGTGTCCTATAACAAAAAAACTATAACGTTTTGACTACAAAAATCATCAAAACCAAAAAAGTTCAAACCAAAAAGAGAACTGTAGCAAATAGAAATTAAATGCCAGGTCCGTAGTTAGGGGAGGAAATCCCTCGACTTGAACCCTCCTTTAATCTATAGGATGGTTGAAGAATCAATCTGTGATGTGTCATAAATAGAAAATATAGTGCTAAACACCAAACATGACAAATTAAAGTGATTTTAAATGCAATGTTCACTTAAATTGCAATGTTAGCGACCAGAAACTCTTCAAGCTTGTTCACGCTGTGGCCAATCCAGAATATGTCATGAAAGTGAGACCATGAAGAAGTTGCTCCCATTAGAATGCGGCACAGTACCGTGTCTCAAGCTCAGTGCCAGGAACTCTATATCAAGCAGTTCCGTTGGGCTTCATGCTCACCAAATATAGTCATTCATGGAAAGTTCAACACACGAAGATTTAAATTTTTTTTGTTGGTTTTCCAAATTCTCAATTTTCCACTAGACTAGCATCCTATCCTGAACCAAAATTCCTTGCATTTCCTGAAATGTTGAAGAGTTGGCTTGAACCCCATCAGTTGCCCATGTTGGGCTTCCAGGTTCTTTTCCACACTATGGTCCATCTAGTCTGCCCAGTAGGATGCCAAGAGTAGGTACACCTGCCGCTCCGTGCAGGCCCCCCCTCCCCATGTCTTTGTCCAGGGGTGATCCCGCCACTCCATGTAAGATACCCCTATATGTTAAGGAATTAGATGGTTATCTCCTCGTGTGCATTTATGCCACGGAGGTATATAAATGTCTCTATCATAGATTTTCTTACTGTCCTCCCTCCAGTTTCCTGTAGTGATTTTACTTAGTTTTGGTGTATTCCTTTGTTTTTAACTTAGTTTTTACTCCAGATTTCTTGGTTTGTGTCTTTTTAGCAATTTGACATCTTGTATAGTGTTTCTGTCACAGCATTGTTTAACATTTCTGCCTTTTCTGTATCCAGTTGTAGATTAGTTTTGAATTTGTACCGACTCCTTATTGGGACCTTGACATAAGCTTTTTTCCAATAAGGTTGTTGCATCTTTTTATATATTTATTTTTTTTACAGGTAATCCTGACTGTTTTAGATCTGCATGGCTGTTAGGCTAATACAGCCTTTTACATTTTAAAGAGATACACACTCATTTTTATGTCAGGTAATATTATTCTTTAGTTGGTCTTTTCTTATAGGCCATAGGGGTCCCTGTTGTTTCTAGTTTGTTTTTCAATCTAAATGATGGTGGTGTATCCCTAGATACTTTTTTAATTGGTTAGGTTTCAGTCACACATAGGTGTTCAGTGTCATATTGGTTTCTTCTTATGTTTGGTTTTAATTCTTTGGTCTTCCTAATAATTTGACTTTCTTGTTTTTTCAGTTTTACTTTTTTTTTTAGCTTTTTTTGTTATATTAAGGTTTCCTTCCTTTTCTCTTCTCTTTTTCCATTTCATAAGGGGATCTCGCCTTCTTGTTCCATTACTGCTCTCTTTACTGCTGTGTATGTTTTTATACTATATATGCCCTTGATGCAGACATTATATCAAAATATATCTGTGTCAGACTTTGTTTGTTATAATTGGTTCTGGATGTGCATTAAGTGATATTTGTAAATAAAGATATTTGTATAAATTAACCTTTTTGGGGTTTCTTTGTAATTTTTTTTATATCCTTTCTATTAGTAGTTTGTGCCACAAATGACCTCTGCTTGGTGTTTTTATGCAGGGTTTAGTGTTCCTTTTTGTGTTTTTGGACGTATTCATTTGTACTGCTCCAGACATCAGACTGGGTCAGTTAGTTGCTGGCGGGTTCGGGGGAGGTGGGATGCTTCTCCTCGCTTTCCCTTGATAGTCGTGTTTCATGGAGCCCTGGTGAGAGAAACTCCCTGTGCATTCTGCAGCAGATTGCTGAGTTATTCTGGCTACCAGACCCTTCTCGACTGGTGAAGTCACTGATTTGTGGCTGACTGCAGGGGAAAATGTGTCAGATTGGTAATCGCCACTGTTGCTGAGGGATTTTTGCGCACCAGAAGGAGGAATGGTTCTGAAGAGACCAGTGAGCTGCAGATTGAAGATATTTTGCTTCATCATCAGGTAGCTCAAGCCATAACTTTACAATCTTACAGCATTTAGTAGCCATTTTGATTAGCGAGGCCCTCACAACTTTCACTTCAGATTTGGAAACAATTTTTGGCTTTGGTCACTTGGTATCTTTTCTGGGACAACTGAAGAATTGGAGATTCAAAATGCCCAGAAGCAGAGCCGGCTGCAATAATCTAGAAAGCAAATAGAATGTGTAAAGTTCAGATAGAGGAAATGGGTACTACACAGACTACTCTTATCCAGTGGCATACCAAGGGTAGGGTAGTGTGTGAAGCCCGTGCCGGGTATCGGCCAGGAGGGGGAGTGCATCCTGCCAAGCTCACAGAAGCAGCGCAGCAAACTTACCCAAAAGATGGCTTGCCACGGTGCCTTGTGCTCCGTGGCCTGACTGCTCTTTTCTCCCGGCTGAAGTCTCATGAATTGCAAGACTTTGGCTGGCAGAGAAGAGTGGTCAGGCCATGGAGCGTAAGGTACCATGGCAAGCCAGCTTTTTTGGTAAGTTTGTTGCGCGGTCTCCATGGGCCTGGCTGGGGGGGTACATCGTGGCTTGCAGCACCGCACTGCATGGGGGGAGGGGTGCTAGCAGCACTGGGGGGGCGGGGCACCCAACCCAGGTGTCGAGGGGCTAGGAACACCACTGCTATTATCAAGGATAATATGTCATTATGGATGAAAACAGAGAACCCGGAAAACTTGGTCAGATGTCAGAATTTATGTTTTATAACCTTAACAGAGAGACCAACTATATCAGCATTGGCTATGTTCAAATATCACTTAAGAGATATTCACAAGGTTCCATAACAATCTATATTCCTGGTCTCTAGAATATTTTATCTTCTTCCCTATCAAAAAAGAGACACTGGTGCCCCATATGCTGAGCCCTTGCCTATTTCAGAAGATAGCTTGGACTATCTTGGAGAAATTAGATATTAGTTTGGCAGTTTCATCAACCCTTATTATTGCTTAAGCTTTGGAAATGAATGAGGGTTGGTTACTTAAAATATTTTTCAAACCTTCAGGCAAGTTATTTTTGAGGTTAAAAGCTAGAGTTTTCTCTGAGGTAGCCAATGTGTCTCAGAAGATGGGGAAGTTTTTTTAATGAGGCTGAGTGCCTCATTCCTTTTGAAATTTCTTAGTAAGAAGTCTAGAGACTTTTGGAGTCTAGTCAGCTGCTAGATTCCATTTAGCTCTCTCCTGATTTGAGTCCTCTTTTTTCTCATCTTATTTCTTATTGTTAGATATTACTCTGGCTTGCATAGCTCTCCCTCTTCTGGTGATATTTGAGGACTGGGAGTAAGCTATACTTATGTTTTATGTTTATGTTTTATTAAAATTTGAATATACCACCCACACCAAGGTAGGCATCTGGGTGGTTCACAATTAATTAAAATTACAAGCTGCAGAGATTGAGAAAAGAACGCCATCATATTAAAGAGAAAGGAGAAGAGGAATTTTACAAAACAGGTAAAACGAGACATGACAGGAAGGGTAGGTCAGGGAAGGAAAGTAAGAAAGAGAACCAAACATAGGGGCAAGGTTTATGGGGGGAGATTGAATGCTATAGTGAACAGATGTGTCTTGAGCTTTGCTTTGAAGTGCGGGAAGGATGTTTCAGCGCGGAGGGAGAGGGGAAGAGAGTTCCATAGTCGCGGACCTAGGAAGAAGAAAGCAGAAGACCGAGTGGATTCCAAATGGGCATGTGAAGGGGGGGGGAGAAACATGCGATTGAGATGAATAGAACAAAGGGAACGGTGGGGGGTGTGAAAACGAACCTGATCAGCGAGATAAAGGGGGATACCTGTGAAAAGAGCCCTGTGAACAAAGATAAGAATCTTATAGTGAATACGGAAAGGTATAGGCAGCCAGTGTTGTTGCAAAAGAAGGGGAGTGACGTGATCATACCGGGATGCGTGAGTGAGAAGACGAACTGCGGTATTCTGAATGCGTTGGATTCTGGTAATTTGGGACTTTGGGAGACCTGCCAGGACGACATTGCAATAGTCGAGCCTGGATATTACTAGGGAAATCAGAAGTGTAGCTAATGCAGAGGGAGAGAGAAAGGGGCGAACAGCGCGGAGCTGTTTAAGAGAAAGAAAAGATCGTTGAACAACAGAGGAAATGTGTTCCCGAAAGGAAAGAGCAGAGTCGAGAACCACACCAAGGTAACGAAAGGAAGAGACTAAGGGAATAGGCTGAGAGAAAAAGGTCGGGGCACATGTGGGTGGGGGAGTGCTCCCTAGTGTAAACCAGGTGGCAAACGATTTTGCAGGATTAACATGCAGATAGTTAGAAGAGAACCATGTCATTTATTTGGTAGGGATATGTTTTCATTTCGAATGAAAGCAGCGATTAGGTGAAACAGGAAATGATGACAATTTAATTTCCTGGTTTCCCTTCAATAGTGTGTCTTGTTGCACAGAAGCATGCACTACTGAGCAGAAACACATAATATTGAGCAAGAGGACACACTATTATACAATAGTGTGCACTATTATGCAATAGCATAAAGAATTTTTGCATGCACAAATAGTGCATGCCACACTCTTGCGCATTAGGGCACACTATTGAATGGAAACAATACAATACAAAAATAAAAAATGAAAAATGAAATAAAATGAAACAAACGTTTTGGGCCTGCACACCCCTAATATTTGGTGTTTTATTCCCTGGTTGGTTTGTTTGCCTCTCAAGATTTGTTTTTTGAAATGTTCAACTGATATTTACGTACATAACATATAAAACAAATTGCTTTCAAAGAATTTATTTATTTATTTATTTATTTAACATCTTTTATATACCGCACTATTTATAATCAGCGCGGTTTACATAGAACAAGAAAACATCAGACAGAATACAATATCTGAGTATTATACATATAACAGGCACAATAACTTGGGTAAACCGGGTAATTAATTAAAAACAAATAGTAATTTGTTTAGAACAAATAGTAATCAGTGTAACTATTTACATTTGGAAGACACATTGTATATAAAGGGGCAGTATTGGTAAGGGAGAGAGGTGTGAAGAGTTGTTGGGATAGCAGAGGTTACATGGAAAGAATGGGATTGTTGCTATTTGGGTGTGATAAGTTGTGAATGGAGTGTGCCTGTGTTACTATGTTCTCTGGAAAGTATTTGGTGAAAAGGTGATGTTTCAAGGCCTTTTTGAACTGGAGGAGATCAGAGATGGACCTAATGTGTGGTGGGAGGGTGTTCCAAAGTTTCGGAGCGCATAAACTGAAGGCTCGATTTACTGTTGAAGAGTTGTATCTTAAGGACTCTTTTGGTATCATTAGCAAGTTTAATTCAGTAGTTCTTCTTAGCCTGTTGGTAGGGGTTGGTTGTATCATCTCAGATAATGAAGAGGAGAGTCCTTTTTGAGCTTTAAAGGCCAGGAGCAGAGTCTTAAAGGTGATTCTCGCTTGGATGGGGAGCCAATGTAGTTGTTTCAGGAGAGGGGTTACGTGTTCTCTTCTAGGTACCCCGAAAAGCACTCTTGCTGCACTGTTTAAGGCTAGTTGCAGCGGGTTTAGAGTAGATTGAGGGAGTCCTTGTAATATAGAGTTTGCGAAGTCAAAATGGGGAATAATTAGAGCCTGGTAGACTGTACGGAAATCATCTGGATCAATCAGTTGGCGGAGGTGTCTGAGGGATCGAATTTTGAAATACACTGCCCTTACTGTGTTGGCAATGTGGGACTTCAAATCCAGATTCTGATCCAGCGTCACTCCAAGATATCGAATGTGGGATTTTACTTGCAACTTAGCATCTTGCACGTCAAGGAATGTAGGTGGGGTGAACTTAGAGTTCCTTGAGATAAAGAGAACTTCTGTTTTTTTGTGCTGAATTCTAAGATTTTGAGTCAATAGCCAGGTTGAGATGGCGTTAAAACAGTTGGTTATGGGGGTGATGTTCATATTATCTATGCAGAATGGCATATAAAGTAATACGTCATCAGCGTAGATCATAAAGTTGACATTGAAGGACCTGATAATGTTACATAAGGGTTGCATGTATATGTTGAATAATAGTGATGATAGAGAAGAACCTTGCGGGACTCCTTGTTCTTGGTGGAACGGATCTGATGTTTCACCATTTGAGCGAACATGTTGCCATCTATCTGAGAGATATGAGATGCACCATTCGAGGGCATTTCCACAAAGACCCTTCTCTCTCAGGCGGAAAATGAGAAGATCGTGACAGACTGAATCAAAGGCAGCCGCAATATCTAAGAATATGAGAACAAAACCCTGTTTGATGTTATCGATGCCAGAGTTTAAGCTGTTGAGGAGTGAAGTGAGGAGCGTCTCGACCCCATGCGATTCTCTGAAACCGTGTTGACAGGTATCCAAAGGTGCTTCAGTGTCGATATGGTCTTGTAGTTGTCTGTAGGCTATTTTTTCAATTATTTTTGCAAGCGTGGGTATGCTGGAAATGGGTCGATAAGAGTCTGTTTTTTGTGGATCTAACTTGAGGTTTTTCAGTAGGGGTCTGATAGATGTCTGTTTGAGGGCAGTAGGGAATGAGCCAGTGTCGAATGATAACTTTATGATCTTGGATATTATTGGAGCAAGCTCTTTGCGAAGATCCTTTATCCAGAAGGCTGGGCAAGGATCAGTATGAGCTGTAGATAAGTTGAGAGATGAGATCATATCTTCAATCAGCTTCAAAGAAGGAGTGGAGAATGACACTAAAGGAGCTGGGAAACCCTGAATGCTCGAGACAGGGGGTATTGTAATTTTATTTGTACAGCAGATCTTAGATTGTATGTAAAGAGCGTATTCTTGTGGGTTGATTTCACACTGGTGTTCCGGTGATGGTTCCTTGGCTAGTTTCTTGACAAGAGTGAATAGGTCGTGGGGTTTATTTAGAGCACGTCTCAGGGTGTCTGTATGATATAATTTCATTTTATCTGAAATGGCTTTACGGTGGGCGTCAAGATGTTGCAAATATGTAGTCTGATTGGTATTGGTGCGTGACCTCCTCCATTTCTTCTCGAGTTTTCGCAAAAGTTTTAGGGATTCTTTCAGGTCTGATGTAAACCAAGGTGCCGTAGTCTTTTTTCTTGAGGACTTGTTTCTGGGTGGACGAGATGAAATACGGTTGAGTCGGTTATTCCAAGAGGTGATAATTTCTTCCAGGTTTACTGTAGAGTCATTGAGGAGCGGATCAGTTTCAACGAGGATCTGATCTCTGTTAAAAGGTTGGAAGGATCTGGATGTGGAATTTGAGTATTTATCTAGGTCCTTGTCGTTTGAGTATTGTTTCTTTTGACTGGGAATCTGGAATATAATGAGATTATGGTCTGACCATGGAACAGCTGTAATTGCAAGTAGAATATTTTGAAGTTGATTGTGTGTGGATTGTGGGGCAAATATAAGGTCAAGGATGTTGCCTTTTTTGTGTGTGGATTGTTGTACAACTTGCTTGTAACCTAAAGTTTCTAGAGCATCTATAAAGGCGTCAGATTGGTTGTCTTGTAGAGATGGTAAGTTAATGTCTCCTAAGATCCAGTTAGGTCTATTTGGGTTCTGTGAGTTGGAGGCGAGGTTTATAATGGTTGATAGGTCATCTGGTGAGGATGATGGCGCTCTGTATACTAAGTTTATAGAACATAGGTTATTAGAGATAGAGACGGTTTCCAGGTGGTTGTTGCTAGAAGAGTCAACCATTTTGAACTGGAGATCTGTCTTGGCGAGGATAAGTACCCCTCCTCCTCTTTTACTTTGTCTGCTGCTGTTAAAGACCACAAAGTTGTTGGGGAGGAGCTGGTTAAGAATTATATTATCTTCGGGAGACAGCCATGTTTCGGTGACCATAAGGATATCGAGGTTGTGAGATGTTATTATGTCTGTGACGACTGGCCATTTTTTACGAAGAGAGCGAGCATTAATAAGGGCACATTTGAGAGAGCAGGGTTGATTATAATTTCCAATATTTAAGTTTGTAGTATGATGAAGAGGTATGTGTAATAGATAATGGTGATGAGAACGATGGGCCCAGTTTCCATTGTGGTGACTGGTGCCTGACCATTTTCTCCAATTGTTATGTAATATAGATATGGAATTGCCTGGAGAAATTAAAGCTAGAATATCTGGTATCAGACCTATGATGAGGAGGTATAGGCCTAATGTTATCCTGATGTGTTGGGCCATTCTCAACTTGTCTAAATGTGACGAAAATTGCTTGAGAGGGAGATTTTAGTGCGGGAGAGAATAGAATTAATTGTTAAATGATTGGTAGAGGATTGTTAGGGAGGTCAATTATTTAGTGAGACCTGAGTAACTATTAACTAACTTTGCTTCAAGAAAGGGTGTACTATTCTGTGATGGAGTGAATAATATCTGACTAAGCAGAGAGCATTTACTGGAGTTTAGTAAAGTACAGATGAATGTTACAAACATTTAGTTACTGAGAGGTAAAATATAGATTCAAATCAAATTCTATTGCATGACATTTAGCGTTGAACATTTAAGTTAATATCTGCAGTTGCACATTAACAAACTGGACAATTACAACTGGTTACATAATGAAAACATATATGTTCACCTGAGAAAGCTGATTGTAGTGGCTTAGTGACTGGGTAGATTAAATGATCTCTTGAGTTGTTCTTAAGATTTGTTACAACAAAGATGTGGAACTGTGAACTCAGTGGGGGTAGACGTATGATCTATACTGCTGGTTTTATAAAGTGCCCCGCCTGCCTTTTAAGGCCTTCAGGTGAGCCCCGATAGGGTGGTTTGCTGCCGCTGCCCTCCTGCTGTTCGGAGGCTCTATCCCCGGGCTGGGGAGAGCTGAGGATGGAAGCAGGAGGGGAAGAGACCACGCGCCCGACTGGCGCGGCCTTTTAAGGCCTTCAGGTGAGCCCCGATAGGGTGGTTTGCTGCCGCTGCCCTCCTGCTGTTCGGAGGCTCTATCCCCGGGCTGGGGAGAGCTGAGGATGGAAGCAGGAGGGGAAGAGACCACGCGCCCGACTGGCGCGGCCTTTTAAGGCCTTCAGGTGAGCCCCGATAGGGTGGTTTGCTGCCGCTGCCCTCCTGCTGTTCGGAGGCTCTATCCCCGGGCTGGGGAGAGCTGAGGATGGAAGCAGGAGGGGAAGAGACCACGCGCCCGACTGGCGCGGCCTTTTAAGGCCTTCAGGTGAGCCCCGATAGGGTGGTTTGCTGCCGCTGCCCTCCTGCTGTTCGGAGGCTCTATCCCCGGGCTGGGGAGAGCTGAGGATGGAAGCAGGAGGGGAAGAGACCACGCGCCCGACTGGCGCGGCCTTTTAAGGCCTTCAGGTGAGCCCCGATAGGGTGGTTTGCTGCCGCTGCCCTCCTGCTGTTCGGAGGCTCTATCCCCGGGCTGGGGAGAGCTGAGGATGGAAGCAGGAGGGGAAGAGACCACGCGCCCGACTGGCGCTGCCTTTTAAGGCCTTCAGGTGAGCCCCGATAGGGTGGTTTGCTGCCGCTGCCCTCCTGCTGTTCGGAGGCTCTATCCCCGGGCTGGGGAGAGCTGAGGATGGAAGCAGGAGGGGAAGAGACCACGCGCCCGACTGGCGCGGCCTTTTAAGGCCTTCAGGTGAGCCCCGATAGGGTGGTTTGCTGCCGCTGCCCTCCTGCTGTTCGGAGGCTCTATCCCCGGGCTGGGGAGAGCTGAGGATGGAAGCAGGAGGGGAAGAGACCACGCGCCCGACTGGCGCGGCCTTTTAAGGCCTTCAGGTGAGCCCCGATAGGGTGGTTTGCTGCCGCTGCCCTCCTGCTGTTCGGAGGCTCTATCCCCGGGCTGGGGAGAGCTGAGGATGGAAGCAGGAGGGGAAGAATTATTTTCTATCAAACCTCTAAACTCCTATGGATAAGCAAACTCTTTCAAATAAAATCTGTTCCAATACTTGGAAACCTCATGGTAGAAGAGACAGAATGATTGGTCGCAGCAAGACCACCAAAAACATTTTCAGTTCTTAAACAGGTCAGATCAAAAAAACCTTTCAGGTTAATCTAAATTGAGATTTCAAGCCTTTTTAAAATCTTAATGTTTACAGGATGTGATTTTAATTCCAGTTACAGCACCAAATTTCTTGAACGTTTTATGGATGTTGATGTTTCTGACCTTTTGTGAAGGTAACCTTGCTGCTCTTTATGCCTGGAACCAGGGGCGGCTCTATAATGAGACCAAGTGAGATGGTAGCCTCAGGTGGCAACTTTTTGGGGGCAGCAAAAATTGCTCCCAAAAGGACCACCTCACTCGGCCTTCAAAATAAAAAAAAATTTAAAAAAGAACCTCCGGTTGCAAGCTGCTACAGTGGCGGCAGTGGCAGAATGAACTGCCCTGCGGCCATGGCCCCCCACCCCCTCCGCCTCCCTGGAGTGCCGTGCCAGCATTTCCCCAACGTGCCGGCACAGCTTTGCAGAGCCGCGCGAAGGGAGAGTGTTTCCCTTCCCCATGGCTCTGTTAAAGCTGAGCCCACTGGCGTTGATGGAAAACAGGGAATGCCTGTTTCCCATCAGCGCCAGAGGACTCAGCTTTAACAGAGCCATGGGGAAGGAAAACACTCTCCCTTCGGGCGGCTCTGCAAAGCTGAGCTGGCATGGAGGGGAAATGCTGGGTTCTTCTGGCCACGGTGCAGTTCATTCTGCTGCTGCTGCCGTCAGCTTCTGCAGACGGGGTTTGGGTTTTTTTTCAATTTCCCTGGGCGGGGGGGTGGCTAGGACTGGAAATGGACTGATGGGGCGGGTTAGGACTCGAAGTGGGCTGATGGGGGGGTTAGAACTGGAAATGGGCTATTGGGGGGCTAGGACTGGAAGTGGGCTGATCGGGAGGGGGGCTAGGACTGGAAATGGACTTACTGGGGGGGGGTTAGGACTGGTAATGGGCAGATGGAGGGCTAGCACTGGAGTGGAATGATTTGGAGATAGGGCTGGAAATGGGCTGGGACTGGAAATGGGCTAATGGGAGAGGGGAGGTGAGTGCTGCTGGCCATGGAAGAAAACTAGGGGCTAGGGCTACAAATGGGCTGATGCAGGGGGATAGTAGAATAGGACTGGAAGGGATCAGATACTGAGATGGTCTGCCAGGGGAAGGAGGGGGAAGGAAGGGAGCTGGCACTGGGGAAGGAGGGGGCTGGAAAGGAGCTGACACCTGGGATGTACTGAAGGGGGACTGGAAGGGAGCTGACACTTGGGGATGGAAGTGGTAGGTGGCTGGGTAATGGGGAGGAGGCTGGAAGGGAGCTGACATGTGAATGGCACTGGAAGGGGGATGGGCAGAGGGTAGGGCAACTGGAAGGGAGCTGACTGGGGGGGTGGCACTGAGAGTGGACGTGAGCTGATACCAGGGATGGTATTTGGACTAGAAGGGGCTGGACAGTAGGGAAGGAGGGGGACTGGAAGGGAATGGACACCAGTGGCAGTCATGGGAATACAAGGCGGTTGACATTGGAAGGTACAGTGAGGGGAGGACTGGAAAGGGGGTTGATACTGGGGAGAGTTACTGGAAATGGAAATGGGCTGATGGAAGGAAGTAAAGTAAACAAAAGAAGAGAAAAGAAATGGCAGATGGACCGTGGACCATAGACCACAGAAAGAGAGTAAGAGAATACAGGAAAGCAGAAGCCTCAGATCGGGACCATTATGATCAGAGAATAAAATGGTCAGACAACAAAGGTAGAAAAAATAATTTTATTTAATTTTAGTGATTGGACTTTGTGCTATTTTTATATTTTACACAGTATTGGGGAACTCTTCTCTTATTTATCTGATGTTGCACTGAATGTGGACTCTGGCTTGGGCTTTCAGTTTAAATTTTGTCTACATAATTTTATTTTTATTTTTAATTTAGATTGTGGTTACTTATTTTGTACTTGGTGAGGGTCGATTCTGTGAGTGTGTCACTGAGGTCAGGTGTTCTGTTAACATGGAGTTTGTACATAAAGATCTATACTGGGAAATAATGGAATGGAATGGAATGGAAAATAAAACAAAAGATATTATAATGCTTCTATATCGTTCCATGGTGAAACCACGCCTTGAATATTGTGTGCAATTCTGGTCACCATATCTTAAAAGGATATAGCGTTATTAGAAAAGGTTCAGAGAAGAGCCATCAAAATGGTAAAGGGGATGGAAGGATACTCCTATGAAGAAAGGCTAAAAAGGCTAGGGCTCTTTAACCTGGAAACGAGATGGCTGAGGGAAGATATGATAGAAGTCTATACATTAATGAACGGAGTGGAAAGGGTAAACGTAGATCGATTGTTTACATTATCAGAATATAGAAAGACTAGGGGACATGCAATGAAGCTACAAGGTAAACTATTTAAGACTAATAAAAGAAAATATTTCTTTACTCAATATGTAATGTGACGCAGCGCTAGGCGCGGAGGCCATGGAGACCGACACTGACCCCCTGGTAGAGTCCAGTATTGCAGGGAAAAGAAGAAATTCCCACTCTCAGCATAGCCTACAGGCAGCCAATCAGCTCACCTCAGAGGAGGAGAGAAGCAGAGCTATGGATTGGGCACGCCCTAGGAGGAGGCGGGCATCCCAGAGTAAGGGATCCTTCTTAAACAGAGAGAGGGAACACTCAGTAGAGAGGAGCAGAAGGACTAGAACGAATGGAGGAACAGGACCAAGCCAGAGGCTGTCAAGAAGGAATGAAGGAATAAGCTCTGCTAGTGGATTGAGAAGAGAGTTTGCTTTAAATCCACAAGAAAGAAAGCCAAAGGTATTGGGAAGGCAGGAAGTTACATTGTCTGCAGAACCCTTTGACCTGATTACAGAAGCTGTGCCCAGCTGCAACAGAAGGGAAGCTAATCCAACACAAGGAAAAGAGCCCACGTTGTGGAGAAGCAGTTTTTATCCCGGGGGAGAAAAGCATGCTGGCCAGATAATTCCTGAGCAGTCTCATTTGAAGGTACCTGCTAGTTTTAATCCTTCTGATAAATGTTATATGCCAAGAAGAGAGACTCCTGTTTGTAGAGGACAGGATAGTTTTAGGGAGTATGAAGGCAGATTGTTTTACCCTGAAAACTCTCTATACAAGCCAGGTTTTACTCAGTCAGTAATACCTGTTCCTAACAAACAAGCTGAGGAAAGAAACGCAGCACCACTGTTTACAAAGGGATTAGGATATCCTGATATAAAAGGTCCTACCTTTGAAGCCTTCCTGAGAAGTAGAGCTGCTGAGAACGAAAGGGAAATTCCACCATTCATTAACAGAGAGAAGTGGGGGAAGGGAATTTCCACCTCGAGCACAGACTGTCTGAATAGGGAAAGCCGTGTTTGCTCATCAGAGGCAGATAATCACCTGCTTAAACAAGCAGGAGCTTTACCCTTGACTCCTGTTAGGGGACAGGCAGAACAACTCTTAACAGACCTTAGACAATTCCTGAATGAAAGAATTATTTCACAACAAGCTATTCTTCCAGCAGTAAATAATCCTGAAGAAAAGATTATTCCCCAAGCTCAAGTTCCCATGTTGGACGTCAGTCAGCCGATGGATTGCTCTATAGGATTAATAGAGAAAACCAATGAGACAGAAGCTTGAATGATTATACCTGACTTTTATTCTGGTTATGCTAGTCCAGAATCGCTGAGAAAAGGTACCTGGAAAAAGTAGTGTTTGAAACAATTTGAAAGGAAAGCCTATTTTGCATTGAATGTATGCTGGACTGTGACCTAATTGCTAAAAGAAACAATTATACTTCTTACCTGAGCACCTGTATATATATTGCACGGAGAGAACACATGAAGCAATGTGTTTCTCCATATGAGAAGTTTGAAACACAATACTGAAAGCCTCTGTTTGCATAATTCCTGATTTACTAACCTTTTCTGTTCCTGTCTCTCTCACGGAGCGGGGAAATAAAAATCCTTGAAAACAAATAAATTTCTTGTCACCGCATATTCATTGGCCCCCACAACAACACATGGCCTATCCCTCCTTAACCCACAAGGTTGGGGAGTGGGTGAAGGTTTGACAGTAATCAAACTCTGGAATTTGTTACCGGAGGATGTAGTAAAGGCTGTTAGTGTAGCTGGGTTTAAAAAAGGTTTGGACAAGTTCCTGGAGGAAAGGTCCATAAACCATTATTAAGAAGGGACCCAGGATATCAATGCCTGACCCAGAACAACCATTGTGGAACCTGTGTCTTTTGGGAAACTGTTAGGTACGTATGACCTAGATTGGCCACTGTTGGAAACAGGATACTGGGCTTGATGGACCTTGGTCTGACCCAGTATGGCATATCTTATGTTCTTATGTTCTTATACTGTACTGTAGTAATTTGACTTGTTCAGCTTTTCCAATAGGTGTATGGATGTTCCAGGGCCCACTGTAGTATTTACAGTGACACTTTTTTTGGATGGGCTCCTTATGTGAGTTTTGGAAGTTTGTGCTGATATGGTATGGTAGGTTTGCTCTTTGTTGTAGGGCTTTGTATTAGTTCACAATATGCCTGGTACTGGAGAATAGTGGTTGTTGTTGTTAGTGAGATGATCAGAATCAGATTATTTTTAAATATTGAGTTCTGTGGGTGAATGTCCTGGTTCTGCTCTGCACCTACTGTGGGTGCAAAATATATGTTGAAAAAGAAAAAGCAAGAACCATAACGCAGTTTATAACAACAAAATAAAAATCAGTTATAATTTAGTTTTATAAACTGTGCTGTTGGTTCTTCCTGCCTTTTAGTTCCTTGGTGTGCAAACAGGACCGTACCTAGCCCTGTGCAAGCAGTGCAGCCGCACAGGGCGCAAAGGCTTGGAGGGCGCATTTTGGCTGTCTGCTGTTGCCCTTGTCGCCACTGGCAGGACAATAGCAGGCACCCGAAATGCACCCCCAAGCCTCTTCGCAGCACTTTAAGCAGGTCTGGTTCCGCCCTCCTCCGACGCAATGTCAGAGCAGGGAGAGACAGATCTGCTTAAAGTGTCGGCGCCTTTCAAATTGGGTGCATGCCCCCCTCCTCCTCCCCATACCTCCGTCCAGCGCTGCCTGCTCTTTCCCTGCTGCCGGCGCTGCTATGAAAAAAACAGGGAAAGAGCAGGCAGTGCTGGACGGAGGTATGGGGGGGAGAGGGGGGGGCGTGCGCCCGAGCTGCAAGTCGGCCAGGGCGCGATTGCAGCTTGATATGGCCCTGTGTGCAATCATCTTGCATTTCCTCCATATAATTTAATCAGCTTTTTGGTTTGGTTCAATCTCTGATTAGATTTTTGAAAAGCCCCGCCCCCCCCCTCTAAGGTGGGGTGGGGGGGGTCTCCATCTCATTCTTCGCCTCAGGCAGCAGATTGCCTTGAGCCGCCCCTGCCTGGAACAAACTACAGGTATCTTTACATCAGGTTTCATCTCTCCCCCTTTTCAAATCCATGCTAAAGGCTCACCTCTTTCAGGCTGCTTTTGGATCTTAATCCTCTGTTCTCCTTCTCTCTCATTGCCCTTCCCTGTTGTACCCTTGTTCTCATCTATTGTGCTGTCTGTTTTAATTAGATTGTAAGATCTAATGAGCAGGGACCATCTTATTATATGTGCCTGTACAGCGCTGCACACACCTTGTAGCCCTATATAAATAATTAATAGTAGTAGTAGTAACTAAGCATCGAAACTGTGCCAGGTGTGTGGAAACTCAGTCTGATTTGTCTGTGATATGATTCAACATAATGGATTAGTTACGGCCTAGGGGAACCAAGATAAAATCCAGCTCATGTTACAGCTCTATCTTCCTCACATTTATTTTTATGAAGTCTTATATACCACAAATGTAAACACATTTGAATCAATATTTAAAGCCATCGGTGAACTTGTTTCTGAATGCTCGCTGCGGTATTCAGTGCCGCTAGAAGGAGAGGCATGGACATTAAATATACACAGTCAGAATTTATCACTGACAGCTCTACGCAAACAGCTGATATTGTCACTATACTTATAGCTCAGATGTTTCGTTTAGGACTCCCAAAAAGCTCTGCCAGCAAGTGTGCCAAACAGAATCTTTGCTATCCTAAATTAAACTGCTCAGCTACATGGATAGCGACTATCACTGCTATGGCACTGGTTTTATAAGGGATGCGTGGAAAGTTCAACGTTATTTCCGCATATTGAGGCCCTGTTTCAAAGGACTTAGATGCAAAGATGGGCACTTGGACTTTGTCGTAGATGTTTCTCTAGCGAAAATGTCTACGACTGTTTTCTGATACACCTGTGGCCCTCCATGTACATGGCATTAGCACGGAGATCTCAGAACACGGCGGGGAGGGGACATGATCAGCAGCGGAGATGTGCAATGTGTATTCAGGAAAGGCCGTGTATGTTCTGCATGTTTCCCACAGATAATCGATGTTATACCAGCGGAAACATGCAGTAAGGCCAGGACTTAGAAACTTTTCTGCTCTGCTCTGCAATGCGTTCCATAGAGATGAATGGCCGCCACAAAGATGTTGTGAGCTGGTGTGTCTGCAGTCTGGAAGACCACAAGATGCAGTTGTGAAGAACGTCATGCAGAAGTGTGGGAAGGTTTATGGTTAAGACACATTACTAAACACCCCTACAGAAATATTCAGAAGTGCTATGCTGACAATTACTGTGTGAGCTAGATTTTGGGGCGGCATCAGTGCCTGGCCAGTACTGGTCAATAGAGCTGACTGCAGTGTGACCAGGTGCCAGTGTGATCTGCAAAACTACAGCAGAATGGGGTCTCTACAGATAAATGTCAAAGCATATCCCTGTCAGCAACAAGGGACTCTCAGAATGAGTGCATGCAACAGGGCACACAGCACCATCAGCAGTCTTACAAATGTGTACGTTTGTATAGACAGATGCTGGGGCCCTTGGG
The DNA here is from genome assembly GCA_033557465.1 of Ichthyophis bannanicus. Lineage (NCBI taxonomy): Eukaryota > Metazoa > Chordata > Amphibia > Gymnophiona > Ichthyophiidae > Ichthyophis > Ichthyophis bannanicus. Next base: position 428,172,851 of record CM066036.1, read on the forward strand.
CATCTAGTGGTGCTGTTGACGCTGGTGCATGCACTCTATCTGAGGATCCCTGTTTAATGTCAGGGATATGCTCTGACATTTAGCTGTAGAAGACCATTTCTGATTTCTTCTGGTCCATACATAGCATTGCATAGAAAAAGCAGGACGAGAGACCAACCATGGACAGAGATCTTTATTGAAGGCTATGAGGCCAATTGGACATGTGTTTCAGCCAGAAGGCCTTCTTCAGGGGTTAATGACCTCAGGTGATGAATTAGTATAAGATGCCAGCATAAAAACAACCTAATAATATCAAACGTGCAGCATAGCAGTATTAAAGCCTACTAGAGATCCAACATTGCTGTTGTAACATCTCTGAAAACAGAGAGATCACCTTGCAGTGTCCTGGTCATATAAAGGACTAGCTTATGTGGTCTGTTTTGTATCATTATATCTGTATCATCCGTTTTCATAGGTGGTTGGCATGGGCACCACATCGTCAGTGTGAGGAGCAGCTTCGGGGATGCACGTTTTAAATGAGGAGGCGTGGCTACACAGAGACAGCAGCAGTGGAGCCATACGTCTTTTCAGAATTCGCCGAGGGCAGGGACGTCCATGCTGCTTGCCAGGGTTTGGGTGTGCTGCACGAACACATCTCTGTCCCTGATTCCATACCCACGAGCATGTCCAGACCCATGCATGTGGAATTAGGGTCCGACGGGGCCCATTTTTCATTTAGAAGTGTCCATATGCCAGACGTACACTTTATGGAATTATGCTCCACGTGTGTGCATAACTGCAGTAGTATCTACTTTGTGAGGGCATGTACACAGGACTGGAGGATAGGTGGAGCCTAAATTTACACGTGTAAGTTATGAAATACTGTTTTTGAAAAATCTAGACATGGGCATTTATGCTTGCCCTAGAGCAGGTATAAGTGCCTGTGGCTAGAGTTTTGCACCACTTATGACCCTGTTAGGCATTTGCTTTCCTTTATAGAATAGGTTCAGGATAAGTGCATTCTGATTGCCTAAAACTAGCCACCCAGTTATATAATTATATAATTCCACCCATGTATAGGTGGGTGGAATGCCCTCGTTCTGCCCCAATACTGTCCAGATAATGCTGGAGCGTTTAGATGGAATTTTTGGCAGTATTATCTATATAATGCTGCTGCAAAGTTATGGATAAGGGACTTAGAGGTCCTTTTTTTAAATGTGTGCTACTGTTGAGGGCATGGTCAACAAGTTCTTGTCAGTTAGTATGCAATCGCAAACTCTAATGCATGGCACAATTAATGCGGGTGCACTTAACACCCATACAGGTATCATTATTTCCAATCGCTGTAATTTCCAGATTGCCACTGAGCATGCAGCATTTGTTCTTACATTAGCGGCAATGTGATATCCATGCCCACATTCCACCTCTATCTGCGCACTTTTCAACCTACCACTTGATGGCCTATTACTGTGTATTTTAGCGGCCAGTTGCTGTCATACACATAAATTAGTGTTCACCATTGTCACTTACTGAATGCTAAAGTGCACATTAACTGGTTAGCAGTATTTAGTAAAAGAGTCCCTTATACGTTTAATGGCAGCCACTAAATGAGTAAGTCCCTTTGAATATTGACCCGATTGTCTATTCATTTTCTACACATGTTTCAGTTTAATGTAACTTTATCTGGTAATGGCTAATCTATCTTGTGAAATATATTTGGCTTCCAAATTTCTCTCACTAACTTATAACTTCATCATCGCTCTCAAAAAAAATATCAGCTTAACCATATCACCATTATAAAAATCAAGACTTTGCTGTGTTTATCCTCACTTAGGGGCTTGTTTACAAAGCCGCGGTAGTGGTTCGCGATCGCAATCGCAGCCGCGGCCCCATTGAAATCAATGGGGCCGCGGCTCCGATTACGATCGCAAGCCGCTACCGCGGCTTTGTAAACAAGCCCCTTAGTTGAGACCCTGATGGGATTCCAATAAAATGCTGATATGGTGAAGTTGATAGACTTCCTCGGGAGTGATGATGATCAGTGATGAAAATTTGGTTTGCGCCATGAAGCAATTTGAACTCCTCTTAGCAAAGAGTGTTATGGTTATAATGTATCGTTTGACTGGTTATAGAGCATGATTTATTTGTTGATGAGAATTGTTGATGAGTATTTAGATAATGGATGTTAGATTATACATATATATACTTGCAAAATATGTTGATTAGTTTGTTCCTATATTATAACACTTGTTTTTATAGCACTTCTGGGCATACCCCGCACTATACCATGCTGATAAACATTCAGGTAGTATGATCGCATTTGATTTAATAAAGGGAAACTATGATAAAATGAGGAAAATAGTTAAGAAAAAACTAAAAGGAGAAGTTGCAAAGGTTAAAGATTTACGTCGAGCATTTGTGTTGTTTAAAAATACTATCTTGGAAGCCCAGACCAGCTGTATTCCACACTTTAAGAAAAGTGGAAGGAAGTCCAAAAACCTGCCAGTATGGTTTAAAGGTGAGGTCAGAGAGGCTGTAGTTGCCAAAAAAAGCATCTTTCAGGAAATGGAAAAAGGAGACAAATGAAAAAAACTGGAAACAACACAAACACTGGCAAGTTAGATTCAAGGCATTGATAAGGCAAGTAAAGAGAGAATTTGAGAATAAGCTTGCTGTGGAAGAAAAACACATAATAAAGGCTTTTTCAAGAATATTCATAGCAAAAAACCTGTGAGAAAGTCAGTTGGACCATTAGACGATAGAGGGGTAAAAAGGGACACTAAGAGCAGACAAGGCCATAGCGGAGATACTGAATGAATTCTTTGCTTCAGTCTTTACTAAGGAAGACGTAAGATGTTACCCATGACTGAAATGCTATTTAAATGTGATGCTTCAGAAGAATTTAAAGAAATATTGATACACTGGGAAGATGTATTGCAACTATTTGTTAAACTGAAGAATACCAAATCACCTGGACCGGATGGTATACATCCAAGGGTGTTGAAAGAACTGAAATATGACATTGCAGACCTGCTATTAGTAATTTGTGAACTATCATTAAAATCATCTGTAATATCTGAAGATTGAGGGATGGTCAATGTAACGCCAATTTTTAAAAAGGCTTCCAGGGGCGATCCGGGAAACTACAGACCAGTGACCCTGATGTCAGCACCGGTAAAAATGGTAGAAACTATTATAAAGAACAAAATTACTGAACATATAGATAGTCATGGCTTAATGGGAGACAGCCAACATGGCTTTAGCCAAGGAAGTTCTTGCCTTACTAATCTGTTATGTTTCTTTGAAGGTGTGAATAAACAGGTAGACAAAGGTGAGTCAGTTGATATAGTGTATCTGGAATTTCAGAAAGCCTTTGAGAAGGTCCCTCATGAGAGACTCTTTGGTGAAATTAAAAAGTCAGAAGATAGGAGGCAGTGTACTATTGTGGATCAGGAGCTAGTTAAAAGATAAAAACCAGAGGATAGGGCTAAATGGCCAATTTTTCCAATGGAGAAAAGTGAACAGTGAAATATCCCAGGGATCTGTGCTGGGTCCGCTGCTTTTTAACATTCATAAATGACCTGGAAATGGTAATAACAAGTGAGGTAATCAAATTTGCAGATGACACAAAATTATTCGAAGTTGTTAAAACCCAAGAGGATTGTGAAAAATTGCAAGAGAACCTTGATAAACTGGAAGAATGGGCATCCAAATGGCAGATGCAGAATTTAATGTGGACAAGTGCAAAATTTTTTACCTAGGAAAGAACAACCCAAGCTATGGTTACGTGATGCAAGGTTCCACATTGGGAACCACCACCCAGGAAAAAGATTTGGGCATCATTGTGGATAACATGTTGAAACCCTCTGCCCAGTGTGCAGCGGCGGCCAAGAAAACGAATAGAATGCTAGGAATCATAAGGAAAGGAAAATAAAACAAAGGATATTATAATGCCTCTGTATCGTTCCATGGTGCGACCGCACCTTGAATATTATGTGCAATTCTGGTCTCCTTTACTGAAAAAGGATATAGCGTTATAAGAAAAAGCAAAGAGAAGAGCCACCAAAATGATAAAGGGGATGGAAGGATAACCCTATGAGGAGAGGCTTAAAAGGTTAGGGCTTTTCAACCTGGAAAAGAGACAGCTGAGGGGAGATATGATAGAGGTCTATAAATTAATGAATGGAATGGAACAGGTAAACATAGATTGATTCTTTGCTCCATCAAAAAGTAGAAAGACTAAGGGACATGCATTGAAGCTGCAGTTTAACACCTTTAGGACTAAGAAGAGAAAATATTTGTTAACTCAACGCATAAACAAAGTCTAGAATTCAGTACCGGAGGATGTAGTAAAAGCTGTTAGTGTAGCTGGGTTTAAAAAAGGTTTGTACAAGTTCCTGGAGGAAAGATTCATAAACCATTATTGAAGGGGACCCATGAAATCCACTGATTGTCACAAGCATTGTGGAATCTGTGTCTTTTGGGGAAACTGTTAGGTACTTGTGACCTAAATGGCCTCTGTTGGAAACAGGATGCTGGGCTTGATGGACCTTGGTCTGACCCAGTATGGCATATCTTATGTTCTTATGTTAGGTACAAGATGTCCCTGCCTCAAAGGGTTTGTCAAATATGAACTCAACCACACTCTTGGAGTATCAAGAAAACTCCAACTCAAGCTCCTATGTTTCAAAGATTTCTGTCATGCTGAGACCAATATTTTTCCATTGCTAGTCTTCTTCTTTGGTATGCCATTCCTATTGAAATACAGCCAGAGTCAGATTATATAATGTTCCAGAAAAAGATGAAAACTTTCTTCTGATGCCAAGTAATAGGAACTCCAGAATTCCTGATTTTCTCTGCATTACTTGTTATACAGTTGTGGTCAACATTATTGGTACCCTTGCATTTTAAGTATGTTGTGTACAATACCTTTAGAAATAATTAGAAATATTCCAACTGTGTGTCATCATAATAGTATGTTCGAAGGTATACAACAAAAAAAAAGATGTCTGTTCAACATAGATGTAGTAATTTCTGAGAAAAAAAACAAAATATGATCTGGTCATGATTAATGGCACCCTTCACTAATATTTGGTTGTACAACCCTTGGCAGTGATGACAGCCTTCAAATGTTTCTTGTAGCCATCTATAAGTTTTGTACATCTGTCTGCTGATAATTTCTCCCATTCTTCAACTACAATTTGTTCCAGCTCATAAATGTTGCCAGGATTCCTTTTACCAGTGGCACATTTCAGCTCCTTCCAAAGGTTCTCATTTGGATTGAGATCAGGACTCATTGTTAGCCAGTTTAAAGCATTTATTCCTTTTAAACCATTCTTTTGTACTTTTGGATATAGGTTTTGGGTCATTGTCATGCTGGAAGACCCATAACCTTTGACCCAGACCTAGCTTTCTGACACTAGATAGCACATTTCGCTCCAAAATACCATGGTAGTCCTCTGCTTCATGATTCCTTTAACACATTCCAGGGTTCCACTTCCTGAGGCAGCAAAACAGCCCAATAATATTATAGAACCTCCATCATATTTAACTGTGGGAGGGGAATGTTTTTCCTTATAAGCTTCATCTCTTCGCCTGTAAATGTATCACTAGTTTGCATTGCCAAAGAGCTCAAGTTTGGTTTCTTCTGTCCACAGAATATTTTCCCAGAAGGACTGGGGTTTCTCAAGGTGGGTTTGGGCAAAGATCAGACTGCTTTTTTATGTCTGTCTTTGAGCCTTCACCCATTAAGTCTTTCTTTGTTTAGTGTGCAACATATGTTGCAGGCTGAAACTACCACTCCAGATAGCTCAAGGTCAGCCTTAAGCTCTTTGGATGTTGTACATGATGTTTTTCCAACAGTTCGCACTAACCTTTGAAAACGTCTTGGATTAATTCTCCTCTTCCCACCACATCCTGGGAGGTTCTTGACAGTTCCATGAGTAGAAAACGTATTAATAATATTGCAAAATGTAGGCAGAGGAATCCCAAGATCTTTGGAGATGGCCTTGTACCCCTTGGAAGTTTAATGTTTCTTGATAATTGCTTTTCTGATGGTCTCAGGCAGCTCTCTCGTCTTCACCATTGTGAAAATGGAACAGGTAATGAATGTGGTTATTTTAAACATTAAAGTCATCATTCATTGGTTGATTCAAGTCATGTGAGTACTGATAATTGATCCCAGGTGTGTCTAATTTTATGCAGTGGGAATGTGGCTCTTCTGTTCAAAATGATTTGAATTGTTTTTAAGGGTGCCAATAATCATGTCCTTATTCTAACTTATAAAGCCCAAATAATGTCACCACAATAATATTCTAATAAAAAGGTAGGCATTCACTGATCTCCCGCATTACAATGTCAAAACTCCCTATTCCAATGAACAGTGTTAATAGTTTTTTTTGTCAGATCACTTACCATGAGAGTGGAAAAACCCTCTCTTGAGGTAGGTCCTCCATTTTAATCATTTAATGAAAGCGGCCAACCGGCCAAAATACAGGAGACAAACACTCATTAAATGATTAAAATGGAGGACCTACCTCAAGAGAGGGTTTTTCCACAAAAAACAAAAAAACTATTAACACTGTTCATTGGAATAAGGAGTTTTGACATTGTAGTGCGGGAGATCGGTGAATGTCTACCTTTTTATTAGAATAATCATGTCCTGGCAATGTCCCAGTTTTTATACTATTTTCTACTATTTCTTTTTTAATTGGACTTGTTTTATTTGATTCTTTTATGTGTCAAATATGTGCACATACATAGTCCAAAGCCATTACACTGGCCACTTTTCTTTAGGAGATATTGGACATAAGGAGTTGAATTGCAAGGGTGCCAATAATGTTGATCACAAGTGGTATAATGCTACTGTGCTGTTTTTCTTTAATCCTGTTTTGAGGTTTATGTTTCTGCGTGTTATCTGTTGGTATGCCATTTCTATGTTTTATTTTTGTTTTGTAATTTTAAACTATTTTGTGAACCACTATGTACTAATGTTATAAATTCACTTAATAAACACAGCTGTAACAGTATCCCTCAACTATACCATTTCCTTAAACTTGAATTTACTTTTTGAAAAACTATGACATCTCTCCATCAGGTTGCAAGCAATTCTTTCAGATCAATTTTATTATACTATCCCTGCACACAGAAATCAATATTCCTGAGACATTGTAATATATCATATGGCAATTTCGAACAGGATGCCACAGAAATAAATGTAATCTCTTCGGTTTTCTCTCTGCTAAATTTTATTGTATTGCAATCAATGAACTCTGAAAACTTATTAAAATAGCAATTTGTTGCAAGTGCGATAGGCAATGTGAAATTCCATCTGTGATTATTTATTTGCGGCTGATCCAACTCATTCTTATCCGGGAATGATTTCTTCCCTGCCTTTGGATTATTTGGATTAAGATGAAATACATTTTAGATGTATTTTGCCTAAGTGCTAGTGCCTATTCAGAGAGTCCCTTCATCTGTCTGTCTATCTGGACTGTTCATCTGACAGAGACACACACACATGCACACGGACAGCTCCTTGACACACATGCATGCAGTCACACAGTCTCCAACACATGTAAAGAGGCCTCTGACACACAGATGCACAAACGCATGTATACACACACAGATCCCCCAACGTATGCACATACATACGCACACACATTCACATGCACAGTCCTGACACATGGATGCATGTACACAGCGCCCCCGACGTATGCTCATACATGCAAATAAGCATGCACAGAGCCCTGTAATACACGTACACAGAACACTCTGACACCTCTGCCTACACATGCACACACACACACACACATAGGGCCTCCAACATACACATAGCCTCCGATAGACACATGTGTATGCATACACACAGAGCCTCTGACACACATACAAACGCACGCACACACATAGTCCCCAACACATACTGCCAGTACTCATATCCTCACATACATTCTTGATACACACTCACAAAGTCTCCAACACACACTCGAGATGCACACACAGCCCCCAACACACTGCGAATACACACACACTGTCCCCAGCACAACCTGCCCCTACATGCATACTGCCTATGCACACTCATACAGACAGACACACACATCCCTCTGACTTTCCACCCTCACATCTCCACATATAAAAAGCTAAATTCGTCCTGTGGAAATAGATATGCACTCATATTACTGATTCACAGATACATAGACTATCTGTCACTATTCGCACTCTGCCTTACCCAGACACCCACTCACACATCACCTGCTACCCTTCTGAGACACACTTTACCACAGATATTTTAACCAAGTTCCCTATATAGTAATGTCTGAGTCTGAGAACTGAGGGAAGGGGAAACATACCATTATGTCACACATTTAAGTGTATACTTTTCATCTTGTATTTATTAAACATATTTTGAAAGCATGTTGCTTTGTCAACTGTTATAAAAACATAAAAATATAAGAACTGCCAAACTGGGTCAGACTAAAGGTCCATCAAGCTCGGTATTCTGTTTCCAACAGCAGCCCATCCAGGTCACAAGTACCTGATATATTACAAAAATGGCCAGTTCCATGCTACTTTTTCCTAGGAATAAGCATTCTGTTGGCCAGGGCACAAATGTCCTGGGCCCTGGGCCACCTTGCAGAGGGTCACATATGGTGTTTCTCCCCTTCCATGAGGGTATAAGAGATGGCAGTGACATAGGCAGCAGGTTCTCTGAGTCCGAGGACATGCTACCATCTACCCCTATGACCCTATGGTGGCCATGGCACAGGTACATGTTCCCTCGATGTGGGGGAGGAGGAGGGCACGGGGTCCTGGGGGTGTGGAGTAGCACCTGTATGCAGATGTGGGCAGGAGGACTGGTGGGCTAGTGGATAGGTACAGCCTGGGGGTGGCACAGCATGGGTGGGTGCAGGGTGTCCCATGCTGGAATAGGGTGGGTGCAGGGTGAGCACTGCACTTTTACAGGTGACAGCAGCCAGCCATGTTGTGCTGACAGTCTGACACCTTCCGTGGGCCACACCTGCCAAGCAAAGGGGTGTCTCCCTTGCAGCAGGATGTGGCATAGGTTTGCTTGGCATTTGCCCTCCCCACCACCTCAGCAAGGCAGTGGGGGGCATGTCCCGTCCCAAGCACATCTGGGGTCCACCTATTCATGGCCCACAGTTGGTTTAGGACCAGCCCTTCTCCCACAAGGCTCCCATCTACTCCACATCAGCCCCCATAAAAGAATATGCACACTCTGGTGCTTCTTCAGCTCCAGCTCATGCCTCTGTCCTGGGTGAGTATGTCCCACTGCATGTACAGCTGCAGACATTTTGCTTCTCCTCCTGCACTTTGTGATTCCCTCAGAACACCGGCTGTGTACAACATCATGTGACTGTGATCCTGGACCTACTTATGGCCATTGTGCAACGTATCCCCCGCACAAAGCTCCCTGCATATAAATGTGAGATGTGCGGGGAGCTTTGGACAGGGGCAGGATGGGACGGGCCGAGGGAGGAGTGAGGGCGGGCGGTGGACGTGGATGTGGCCCCGGATGTACAGGGTTTTCCAGAGGTCAGCCCTGTACGTCCGGGATTGCCAACATTGGCGGGGGACTTATTCCATCTCAGAGGTGGAATAAGTCCCCCTGGACACCGGGGGATGGTGGTGCAGGGCCAGGTCAGTAGGGCAAGGAGGTGGAGGAGCTTCCCAGCTGCCCAACCCTGCCTTTGAAAGGCCGCATCAGGGGGTCGGGCTGCAGGGAAAGAACATTGTTGCAGTGGCCTGGAATCACGCTGCTTAATGGACTGCTACAGTACAGTAATGTAAAATTTTATATCTCTCTAGGATTATCTTTCAAATTTGATTGAGATTGATACTAATGATTGAAAATTGCTACCTATAGAAAGTCATTTAATTTTGTAGTACAAGTGTCATGATTATTTCTTGTGGGTGGTTGTAATTTTAAAGATGATGTATTGATTGTAATTTTCATGCTGTGAGCTTTCTTCTATTAATTGTTGTCAAAAGATAGGTTGTAAAAGCTGTTTTAAATTAATTAAATTAAATATGAAATGAATTGTTGGAAACCACACATTTCCCATTCGATAGATGCCCACATCAATCAAATCACTGTTATAGTTAGCATTAGTATCCTAATCAGCAATTTTTTTATATACTGTAACATTTTATTTCAGCAATATAGAAGTCAATATCCAAAGCATTTCTCTGGCTAACTTTGGAAGGTACCACAACCAATAACGTTTGGAGGAAGCCAGGTTAGATAAATTCTGTGTGGTGAAATTGTAGCCCATGAAAAATTTAGCCAGACAAAAATAGGCAGCAAAATGTTGCACATTTTAGTACAGTGGTCTCATTGTACGCACTTTCAATACTATACTCAACATTTAACTTGTTGAAATCAATCTGATTCTAAATAAAATATTTATTTTTGCTTCCCTTAGATTATGGTATTTTATATTATCAAAACAGCAAGCAACTTCTCCACCCTCCTTTTCAACACCCATGTAACTTATGCTTGTTCAATTCTACCAAATAATAATGCTCCCAAAAATAATTATTTGCTCAGGCCTAACCACCAAATAATAGTCTAGTCCACAAATGCCTTGACTGATGCATAAGGGCATATCTAAAATCCTCCTTGTTTTACTTCAGAATAAACTTTATGTTAAATTACTTTAGTTAGCCTTTTTTTGCCGTAGAATTTAATGTGAAAATGTACTATTAAGCAGCTGAACATTTAGAAAATGATTTTTTGTTACACTTGGAAATCCCCTCTTTTTATTTATTTATTTTTTTTGTATAGATGCAGAAACAGCAGTTTTCTGCTTTTTGCCTTTCATAAATTCACCCATTAAAGTCTACAACAAGTAGTTTATCGAACAGATGACTTTTGTGGAAATATTTGTGAAATTAAATGTCAGCTTTTATACAGCTCTAAAACAGGGAGCATTCAACTATTTGCCGATATCTTTTACCAGCAGTAAAATGGTTCTAAATATATGAAACAATGAGAGAAAGAGAGAGTGTTCACTGCTGGTATAATAAAATTTTACCAAACATCTTTCTGACAGGAAATTTGCTCTGGTTCATAAACCACAAATACTGGTCCAATGTGTGGTGTGCAAGAGTCTGCAGCTGCAAGAGTCAGAGGTGGGTCTGTGTGACATTCAGATGACATTCTGCATGAAACTTCACAAGAACATTTTAAATGTATGCTTATCTCAACCGGCCATTGCCATCTCTTACTATTTATTTTTACTCTGGTTTGCAATGCATTATAAAATTGTTTTTAAAACAAAAAGCAATGTAAAGGGCAGGGGTTTTTTTTTGTCCTGTGCATTTTTATTATTTTGCTAACATTTTTGCAGAAATGTATTGTCCGAAGCTTGGAGAAGGCTCATACTACAAGGCCTGCCCCGCTAAGCAGAAGAAACTGATATGCTATGATGCACAAATTATGCCATTCCTGGGAGGAGGCAAGACCTACTGTAAGTGAGATCCTTGGGGGCAGGGAGAGAGAGAGAGAGAGAGAGAGAGAGAGAGAGAGAGAGAGACCAATGTGGGGGAAGGGTAGTAGAGGAAGAGGGAAGTATACATCATACAAGTTGGTGAGGGAGCATAAAAAAAGAAACTGTACATGGTGCAGGGACAAGGAGACTCGAGACTAAACTTTGAATGGTGAGGGTCAAGGGAAGAGAAACTATTGTGTTTGGAAATAGGGCATGGAGACTGCACATTGTGGATTAGGAACTGGTTAAAAGATAGAAAACAGTAGGGCTATATAGACAATTTTCTCAATGGAGAAAGGTGAATAGTGGAGTACTCAAGGGATCTGTGCTGGGTCTGCTGCTTTTTAACATATTTATAAATGAGCTAGAAATGAGAAGAACGAGTAAGGCGATCAAATTTGCAGATGACACAAAATTATTCAAAGTTGATAAAAAAAACAAGAGGACTGAGAAAAATGGCAAGAAGCCCTTGAACAACTGGGAGACTGGGCCTCCAAATGGCAGATGAAATTTAATGTGGACAAGTGCAAAGTTATGCACCTAGGAAAGAACAACCCAAACTATGGTTACATGATGCAAGGTTCCACATTAGGAACCACCATTCAGGAAAAGGATCTGGGCATCATCATGAATAGTATATTGAAACCCTCTAACCAATGTGCAGCCACAGCCAAGAAAGCAAATAGAATGCTAGGAATCATAAGGAAAGGAATAGAAAATAAAACCAAGGATATCATAATGCCTCTGTGTCACTCCATGGTGCTACCACACCTTGAATATTGTGTGCAGTTCTGGTCACCATATCTTACAAAGGATATAACAGAACTGGAAAGGGTACAAAGAAGATCGACCGAAATGGTAAAGGGGGTGGAAGGATATCCCTATCAGGAAAGGCTTAAAAGATTAGGGCTCTTCAACCTGGAAAACAGATGGCTGAGGGGAGATTTGATAGAGGTCTATAAAATGACGAATGGAGTGGAACGGGCAAATGTAGATCAGTTGTTTGTGCCTTCAAAAAGTTGAAATACTAGGGGACATGCAATGAAGCTACAATGTGGCACATTTAAGACTAATCATAGAAAATATTTTTTCACTCAGCATGTAATCAAACTCTGGAATTCATTACCAGAGGATGTAGTAAAGACTGTTAGTGTAGCTGGGTTCAATACAGGTTTGGATGAGTTCCTGGAGGAGAAGTCCATAAAACATTATTAAAGAGGACAGGGGAAATCCACCCCTTACCCCTGGGACAAGCAACATGGAATGTTCATACCTTTGGGAAACCAACAGTACTTGAAACCTGAATGGCCGTTGTTGGAAACAGGATACTGGACTTGATGGACCCTTGGTCTGACCCAGTATGGCATATCTTATATTCTTAATATTGTTATGTATGGGATAGGAAAAAATACAATAGTGTAAGGAGGTAGGAATAGGAAGAGAAGTCCAGAGGTGGTGATATGAGGGAAGATTGGATCCAAAACAGAGGGAGAGGGAGAGAGAGGATCACAGAGAGGGAGAAAGGAATGGAGAAGGAAGAGGAATGGGACTGGTGGAAAAAGAGGGATCAAGACCACATTTTCAATAGAGGGAAAGCAGTACAAGGGATTGGCAGGGGAGATGGGGGGGGGGGGGAACAAAGAAAATAAAGAGAGGAGATGGGAATGGATGGAACTGGAGGAGATTAGGGATGGGGGGATAAACCGGAAATGAAGATCCAGGGTGGCATAACAAAGGAACTAGAATCAGAGGAGAGGAAGGAGCTTGAGCTGGCAAGGATATGAGAGGCAGAATAAAGTGTAGAAGGCTGCGAGTGTGAGTATAGAGGGTAGAAGTGAGGAATTATCTATTGAATAATAATCAGAAGGGGTAACAGAATGCTGAGGGCAGAGTAAGAATAGGGGGGATGGAATGACTGGGGCAGAGACGAGAAAGAGAAAGGAGAATAAGGTGAGACTGGGAGATAGAAAGCTGGTACGTAGGTAGGTGAGAAAGGGACATAGGGAGATTATGAGGACTCAGGGGGCAATAAGGTAAGACATTGAGAGGAAGGATAGGGAGGGATGAAGGATGAAGGCAATGAAAGATGTGGAAAATTAGCACGGAGAAATAAAGAGAAAGGCATGGAAGATCTTGAAGGGGGTGGATGGAGAGAGATTGCTTGAGGTTAGTGGGTGTTGAGAAACCTAGAAAGAAGTCAGCAGTTGGGATTAAGGAAAAAAGAGGTAGACAACTGGAGATCAGGGAAGGGGATACGGGGGGCTGTGAGGGGACTAATGGAGCAACAATAATTGGAGAGAGGGCGGAGGAAGTGTGAAATCTAGTTGTAACTGAACAGAGAGAAAGAGGAAAGAGACAGATCACTGCCATAGATTCTGTCTAAGCAGCCACTATAATGCAGGTGGGCTTGGGCAGAAAGGGCGGCAGCAGCAGCACAGCAAACTTACTTTATCATGTTTGCCATGCTGCTCCACTCTTGTCAATTTGCTACAAGCCCTGTGTCTGTTCCTCGCCTGGCTGACGTCTCGCGATAACATCCACACCCTGAGACTTCGACCCAGTGGGGAAGATCTGCCAGGCCCGAAGCGAACTTACAAAAGTGGAGCAGCACGACAAACATGACAAAGTAAGTTTGGCACACTGCTGCCGCTGCCACCATATGAGGCGACCACTGCAAAATTGTCCTCAGCAAAATTTGGCTTCAGGGTCCTTCATTGTAACTTACACCACTGGGACAGATCAATATCGGACAGATGTAGGGGAGGAAGTGAAGTAAAAGGCAAGAGAAGAAATAGAAAACTGAATGACGTCCCTATGAAAGGAAAATAAGGATTTAAATTTAGCTCATGTCTTTTTCAGTGGTAGATCGGGACAAGTTACATAGTAACATAGTATATGACGGCAGATAAAGACTAGTATGGTCCATCTAGTCTGCCCAGCAAGGCGGCAAGAGTAGGTGCACATGCCGCTCCGTGCAGGTCACCCTTCCCCATGCCTTTATTTAGGGGTGTACCCACTGCTTCCTGTAGGTCACCCCTATTTATTCAGATGTAGTTACATTCAGATATAGCAGGCATGTTCCTGTCCTGGGGGTTTATAATCTAAGTTTGCACCTGAGACAGTGTTGAATTAAGTGGCTTGCCCAAGATCATGAGTTGCAGTGGGGTCTGAATGCTGAGTTCTGTGGTTTTCAGCTCACTGCTCTACCCATTAGGCTATCCCTCTAGTCTGTGGAGAATAGGAATGCATGAAAGCAAACTAACCACACAACAAGGGTAGAAAACATTTCGCTTCAAATTTAGCAGTAGGCTTACTAACTTGCAGGTGCCTATCATACTTTCGGCCCTGAAAAATGAGCACAAGGGTGGCGCTGGACCCATGCTAAAAAATGAAAGTATGCTCGGCATGTCCCCATGTAGCTAGCATGGGTTTTCATACCACCCTGCGCCATGCTGTTTGACACAATCAACATGGGAGTACTTAACCCCACCCACTGAGGTGGTGGTAAGTGCATCTGGACTAATTACAGCATTGCTGGTTAGTAAACTCCAAAGATGCCCCTGAATTGCCCACTCTCCACTCCTGCACTATGCAGTTAGCATGGAATTAGTCTGGTTGCATTTTTGGGGCAGAGTAAATGTTGCTGTAGCACATTTTCCTACATGTAAATTAGGCTTTATGTGCAGAAAAGGCCTTTTATAGAATTGTTCATAAACTGTGCCCCAATATTATAAGTAATCTTACAAAAAAGCCCCTTGGGCAACAAACACCACCTGCCCAGTAATATCAAAAGAGAAACGGTGGGTCCAAAAACGGAGAAAAACTTCCCAAAATCTCTAAGTGAATCTCTGAGTGAGTCTCTTTTTGTCGGGCGCTGAACCCCAACCCAAAACAAAATTTTAGATCATGGGCTGGGAGTCCGTGTCCATTTTATTCAATTTTTAGCAGTAAAATGATTGCAAAGCAAGGGACCACACAAAAAAGTGAGTGGAATAGACAATCACAGGTGCTTTATTCAACCTCTACGTGTTTCAGCAGTATTGCCTTCCTCGGGGGTTAAAACCTCAAACAAAACAATGGAAGCCATTTCAAATAAAACCATACAAAACCATAATGCATGAAAATAAAAAGACGGAAATTAGGAAAGCTATCAAAATTAGCAGCACAGTAATAATGGGTGATTGAAATTACTCCGACAAGATAGAGAGATAACATTCTAGATGAAATAAATAGCTGCTTTGTGGAGCTGAAGATTCAGGAAATGACACATGGGGAATCTAGTATGAGAGATGATGGTGTTGGGATCACTTGGCAATAGTGATCATAGCATGGTAAAATTTGACTTAATAAATGGAAGGAGAACAGCAAAGAAATCTACTGTGCTATCTTTAGCTTTCAAAGGGGAGATTATGAAAAAATGAAGAAAATGGTTAAGAAAAAAACTAAAAGGAGCAGCTGCAAAGATTAAGGGAGTCTTTTACTAAAAGACACAAAGGTGTTGCCCCTAACACGCCAATAGCACATTAGGTGCAAAACCACTACATTAACTCAAAAATGAAACTGCAGGCCTACTATTAGTAATTTGTAAACTATCATTAAAATTGACAATAGTACCTGAAGAATGGAGACTAGCTAACATATCACCAATTTTCAAAAAGGGTTCCCAAGAGTAAGCCACAAAACTACAGTCCAGTAAGCCTGATATCAGTGCCAGGCAAAATGGTAGAAACAATTATAAAGAATAAAATTACTGAACATACAGATAATCATGGTTTAATGGGACAAAGCCAACATGGATCTAATGAAGAGAAGTCTTGCCTCACCAAGCTACTATGTTTTAGAAGGTGTGAATATGGTTTATGGTTTATTAAACTTTACGATACCACCCTTCGGGCCAGCAGAGCGGTTTACAATAATAAAATCTCTAAGAGGTAAAATCAAACATATGAACAGAGAAACAGAGAAAGACAGATAACAAAAAGGAAACCCCATAGACAGACAGGAAAGAGTAGGACAGGTACCATAAAAGCGTACAGAAACAAGAGTGGGGAGGACAGAGTGAAGATGGATACCACCATGAGAGGAGGTTGGGAGGAAGTAGATGTAGATGTCTGAATTAATGTGAATCTAAGTCAAACGCTGGATGAAACAGGTGGGTTTTGCGGAGAGATTTGAATCTGGTGTATGACAGTCCGAGACGGAGATCAGAGGGTAGTGGATTCCATAAACTAGGGCCAAGAAAGTAAATAGTAGAGTGTCTGGTGGATTCACTGCATGCACAAGAAGCTGGGGGAAGAAAGAGATGATTACCTTGCATAGGACACAGGAGATGTGGTGGTGGTGTGTGAGGGCAGATTAGGAACGAGAGAGAGGATGGAATCCCAGTATGGAGTGTTTTATGGACCAGAATAAGGATCTTAAAGTGAATGCAAAATTATATTGGTAACCAGTGGAAGCGAAGAAAGAGGGGAGTGAGGTGATCAAATTTGGAAGCATGTGCTAATAGGCGTGAAGCGGTATTTTGAAAAAGTTTGGAGACGATGAAGTTGAGAATGGGGAAGACTGGCATAGACAACGTTACATTATAGATGAAATAAATGGCTGATTAGCGAGCAGAATGTTCAGGAAATGACACAAGGGGGATCTGGTATGAGAGGTGATGGTGTTGAGATCACTTGGTAACAGTGATTATAGATAGCAGGTAGATAAAGGTGAGCCAGTGAACATAGTGATCCGGATTTTCATAAAGAATTTGGCAAGGTGCCTCGTGAGAGACTCTTCATGAAAAAAAGACATCGGATAGGAGGCAATGTCCTATTGTGGATTAGGAACTGGTTAAAGGACAGAAAACAGAGAGTAGGGCTAAATGGTCAGTTTTCTCAGTGGAGAAAAGTGAATAGTGGAGTACCCCAGGGATCCGGCTGGGCCTGCTGTTTTTTAACACATTTATAAATAACCTGGAAATGGGAACAAAAAGTGAGATGATCAAATCTGCAGATGGCTCAAAATTATTCAAAGCTGTTAAAATACCACAGGGTTGTGAAAAACTGCAAGAGAACCTTGAGAAATTGGGAGACTGGGCATCCAAAACAGAAGACGAAATCTAATGTGGATAAGTGCAAAGTTATGCACTTAGGGGGTCATTCTGCCCTGCGAATAGCGGGGATAAATGTCTGGTTTGGACGTTCAACCCCTGCTATTCTCAGGGACCCTATGCCGGTGATTGAGCTCCACACACACATACAGTGACTTTGTGCGGGGAGCTCTAGAGGGGGGCAGGAGGGGGAGAGCCAAAGGAGGAACGTGGGTGGAGCGTGACCAGGTAGCACAACCCGTATGTACAGGGCCGATTCATGTCACAGCCCTGTGTGTCTGGAGAGGCTAGGATGGATGTGGGACTTATTCCACCTCAGAGGTGGAATAAGTCCTCTGGGCCAAGGCGATTGTGGGTGCACAGGACACGGTAAGTGGCAGAGGGGCTGCAGTAAAGGCCCTGCTGCCCGATTCCAGCCCTGGCTGCCCCCACTGAGGGCTGGGCAGCGGGGAAATGACAGCGGGAGGGTATCAGGCCTGACGGTTCTCCTGCATGGCATCCTGGCGCCTCCAACAGGAGCATGGGGATGGCTAGTTGGGTGGGTAGTGGGATGTCCTGCGCGTCTGAATCAGGGCCAGTCCTGCCCATCCTAGTGCCTCGATTCTGCAACTGCAGGAACGTATAGCTCACACATTTGCAAAATCAGATACGAATCTGGCCAGTCCAGATTTTGGATGTCCAGATGGCCCAGATGTGCTCCGATCAGAATTGACTTCCACGAGAAAAACAACCCAAACTATGGTTGCACGATGCAAGTCTCCACATTTGAAACCACCACCCAGGACAAGGATCTAGGCATCAACGTGGATAATAATAACATGCCTCTGTCCAGTGTGCAGCGGCAGCCAAAAAAGCAAATAGAATGCTAGGAATTATAAGGAAGGGAATGGAGAATAAAACAAAGGATATTACAGTATGATACCTCTGTATCACTCCATGGTGCAACCGCACCTTGAATATTGTGTGCAATTCTGGTTGCCATATCTTAAAAAGGATACAGCAGAATTAGAAAAGGTACAGAGAAGAGCCACTAAAATGATGTTTGTTTATATTTATGTTTATTAAGATTTGATATACCGCCCTTAAAACAAGTTAAGGGATAGAAGGATATCCCTATCAGGAAAGGTTTAAAGGGTTAGTGTTCTTCAGTTTAGAGAAGAGACAGTTTAGGGGAGATATGATAAACGTCTATAAAATAATAAGTGGAGTAGAATGAGTACATGTAAATTGATATTTACACCTTCAAAACTATAAAGACTAGGGGACATGTCTAAGTAGTACATTTAAGACTAATCGGAAAAAATAGTTTTTCACTCAGCTTGGAATTAAGCCCAGGAATTTGTTTGCAGAGGATGTAGTAAAAGCCATTAGTATAGCTGGGTTTAAGAAAAGTTTGGGCAAGTTTCTGGAGGAAAAGTCCGTAACTCATTATGAAAGTGGACCTGGGATAAGCAGCATGGAATCTGTCTATCTTTTGGGATCCTGCCTTGTACTGGTGACCTGGATTGGCCATTGTTGGAAACAGTTAACTGGACCTTTTCAAATCCAGGCTGAAAACTCACCTCTTTGCTGCCGTTTTCAGATTTTGACTCACCTGATCTCCTTCGTGTTTCCTTACCATTCGCCCTAGATGTATTCCATGTCTGCAAGTACTTTGTTGTCTGTCTTGACTAGATTGTAAGCTCTGATGAGCAGGGACCAGCTTTTACATATGTCTGTGCAGTGCTGCGTATGTCTTGTAACGCTATATAAATGCTCGGTAGTAGTAGTAATAGTAATTGGTCTGACCCAATATGGCAAATCTTGTGTTCTCAAAGTTGTCAAATTATCCCATTCCAGGAGTGAGATTTTAAGTCAGTCCTGGATTTCTGGCAATCGCATCCTGATGCATTATGGGAAGGGCCAGCCCATCCACTAGGCGAACTAGGTGGCAGACTCTGATAGGCGGTATGGTGATTGCCTCCTCTTCTAAGTGGTGGCTCAGCCCTAGACAGTACGTATGTGCCACCCCCAGTGCTCCACATGCTATCACCGTGCTGCCTCCAACATCCAGCCTCTCACTAGGGGTTGATGGGTGGCAGTGTCAGAGGGGGCAGGAGCGACAAGCCATGAATGTGTGCATGCGCTTTAAGACCTGCTGTGGCACTAAAGAGGTGATCGCCATGCCATCCATCTACCCCAGGTGAAAGGATGGGTGTCGGGGATATCCAGCGATGGCACACAGTGGCGGGGGGAGTAGTAGAGTCCACCAAAGGAAGCACTATACCATGTTGCTAGAAGACACCCAGTCCAAAATACATAAGAACATAAGATATGCCATACTGGGTCAGACCAAGGTCCATCAAGCCCAGTATTCTGTTTCCAACAGTGGCCAATCTAGGTCATATGTACCTAGCAGTTTCCCCAAGGGACACAGGTTCCACAATGCTTGTATTGGTTCAAGCATTGATATCCTGGGTGCCTTCTTAATAATGGTTTATGGACCTTTCCTCCAGGAACTTGTCCAAACCTTTTTTAAACCCAGCTACACTAACAGCCTTTACTACATCCTCTGGTAACAAATACGTGGTTAGCAGGAAGGAATACTTTATTGAGAATTAATTGGTTCTTAGCACCAAAAAGCCCAAATTGCCCGACACAGGCCGTGTTTCGAATTCACTTCATCAGGGGAATTCAGGCGTACTGCATTCATAAATACATAACAACCATAAACATCATAAAAATAAAGCTCCAATTATATAACCATATCAAACACATCCCCACATAAAAACTAATACACTAAAAATCATTAAACCATATATAAAATATTAGTAATAAAAGACATATGAACTATAAAAAGAAGAAATAAAAACCATTAAAACAAACATGTACCTTGAAGATGAATTATAAACCATACCATGCCATTAATTAACACTTACAACCACTAGTAATAAATAAATAATAAATAATAAAATGATAAATGAACATGACATTGAAAAGGTGAGAAACCATTATCTGTGTCGATACCTCTATTGTTAGATAAGTTCAATTTGGTTGTTCTTGTACTGAAAGAGAAGAGGAGATTATTACATATCACACTAGTGATCAAACAACTGAAACAGGAGTGAGTACATCACGGACCAAATGAATCAATTTGTATATAAACAAAACCTAATCTCACTTGATATCTTAATCTTACATGCTAAAACACTTGTACACTGAGATTTTGCAATATAAACTAAAAACAATAAACCTGACCTTAAAACTAATGACATCCTAACGTCTACTTTAGCATCTCACAAAAATATATAAAACCCGATTAGAAAATGATTAAAAAATAAATAATTAATTAATTAAACGCTTTGCTTACAAGCTAAAGGAACTAACTGCTCCATTATTAATAAATTATACCAGCCAACATTTAATAAAATTATAAATTAGACTATAAATAATTTAAGACACTGTATCCTTTAAAAGAAGTATTTGAACCTAAATTTCCTCATAAGGAACAGTTGTTTGCAACCTAGTGAAAATCAGATAACCCCAGAGCTTATTAACAATGTACAGACTCTTGTATCAGAAACTACCGATGCGTGGGGCGTTTATCTCAATGGATCCTTAGCCAATCGTGACCCTTGGTTTTCCATATGTCTTGTCATGTTAAATTTCTGTTAATCTGTTTTCTGGATCCATACTTTTAGAACTTCAACCTACGTAACCCCATTATAAAAACACAGGGGCTTGAAAATAAAAAGTCCAAATACTAAAAAATTTTTTTAACATCAAAACATTTCATCTATAAAATATTTCACATGTTGAAACCAAATAGTAAGTAAAAGCCATCAAATATCGTCTTGAAATACTACCGCAAAGACTTTAAACCACCTCTTAGAAATAGGTGCTCGCGGTATTCGTCAAAAAGAGATTGATGGAAGTTAAAAACCGACTCAAGCTATCTTTGTCTTTATAAACTATAATGCAGCTGCCCCGCCCCCAATGTTTTCATAAAATTCTATCACAAATTCACCTTCTAATAATATTGTGCTATATAGCTTTCAAATGTATTGTGATATGTAAATACCATCTCTTAGTATAAAAAAATTGTGATACATGAGGCTCATGCCTAATTCCGCACAACCCATAAATTATAAAACCATTCTAAGTACCAAGACCGTAATCTCCAACCGTTCAGTCTTTAAAGGATAAAATTAATCCACACTTTAAAACCTATAATTTACCTGTAACTCTCATAAAAGATTATAAATCCAAAATATTGAAGCCAGAGGTTTCTCTTGGGAATTCAAAACCAGTCGCAGCTTTATTTGAACTTGAACATTAACCAATGCAATTCAACTTAACTATCATTCTGGCGGATACGGCCTCACCCACCATGTGATTAGCAAGGCGAGCCTCTACTCTGCCACCGCCGAGGACAAGCCCCACGGCTAGCTTAACCACACCGCCCCTTACTCGGCTTAGCCATATGATTAGCAAAAGCCCAACAGGGGCTGCCCCTCACCCCCGCCCCAGTATCACCTCCGTCTCTGGACCCCGGACCCTCTGGGTTCCCGCCACCCCCGCTGCAACAACCCGCCCGTACTCCGCGTTCCTTCTCATCGGGGTGGGATGGGAGGGACAACCGCCGCGTCCGAGCTTCCCCACCTGCCGGTCGTGACTGCTCTCCTCCGACCCTCCCCTGCCCGCAAACGCTCGCTCGCCTGAGCGAATCACCTCATTGGTTCCCGCGGCTCTCCCTCAAACCGCGGGGCCAATCACTTCAATTTTGCACCGCGCCGCCCCGCAGCATACGCACACGACCCCGCACCCGGCCCTCCCTACAGGCCGGGCACGCCCGAACGGCCCGGTTACTAAGGCCAACGAGGGACTTCGCCCCAGGGCCTCATATTAACCGAGGCACACCGGACCGTGCTCATCCTTCCGCACCCCTCCCCCTTCCCCCTGTTACTACTCGTCACATTCTTCTTTCCCAAATCCCCCCCCCCACGACACAACCCAAAAACAGTCTCACACACTGATTGGGAATTCAAAACCGGTCGCAGCTTTATTTGAACTTGAACATTAACCAATACAATTCAACTTAATTATCATTCTGGCAGATACGGCCTCACCTGCCATGTGATTAGCAAGGCGAGCCTCTATTCTGCCACCGCCAAGGTCAAGCCCTACGGCTAGCTTAACCACACCACCCCTTACCCGTCTTAGCCGTATGATTAGCAAAAGCCGGGTGGGGGCCCCTCACCCCCGCCCCAGTATCACCTCCGGCTCCGGACCCCGGACCCTCCGGGTTCCCGCCACCGGCAGGAGCGATGCCTGTCGCCCTGCCGCCCCCCCCCCCCCATTAAGACAGCTGCGACCGGTTACCACCTTGAGCCAGCACATATTCCAGCGCCTCCTGCCAGTCATTCAGAAGGAGGTCCACCCCTACCGGGGATAAGTGCACCCCAACCTACCGAAACAATCCCGTACAATCCACATCGGCCCATGGGTGCATGATTTGAAAACCGGCATGTTCACAAACCCATTGTCCGATCTGCCTATTTATCTTAACTAAGCCTCTGGACCACCTCATCTGCGCTCGACAGGCAGGCCTTGGAATAATGTCAGACCATAAAATAACAGCGTCAATAAACATTTCCTGAACCACCTTCAAGTCCCTAATTGCTGCTCGGATCAATTGCTTGCAGGTCAATGCGCTCAAATCATTGCTGCCCAAATGCATCAATATCAGCGCCGGGGCTTCCCTCTCTCTCCCGAGGTGCCGAAGCAAAGGCAAAAGTTGGGGCCCCCGCAGCCCTCTCTCGCCCAGCCATATGACGGTCACCTCACCGTTATTCACTCCTAACTTGGGACCCACTGGACGCTGTGCAGCTCGCTGCCCTGCCCAATAAACAAAAGAGTGACCGACGACCCAGCAATGCATCGGTCCCTGTTCAGCATCTGCAAAAAAATTAAACAGTTAGACCACCCCTCGATTCACCCTCCCCTTTTCTTCTTTGGTTTTTTTTTTTTATAACCTCACATACCCTTGAAAGGCCTGCGACCGTCATCTGCTGATGCTCTGAATCTCCCGTAGCCGTGCCAATCCGCGGCACTCCTTCCGCACGATCCCGCACTCCCTGCAGATGTTGCTTCCTGAGGTGGGATATATTAAAAAGCAGAAGGGGGGAAAAAAGACTGTCACGCACCCCCCAGTCCCCCCGGGAAGATCCCTGGCCACCCTCCCGCCAATGCTCCCAAGCCTCAGCCCCACCTAAGGCCCCTTCGGATGTCAAGCTTTGCCTCTGCCATTCCCCAAACCCGTCCCCCCCAACCACCTCCGGAACCCTTTGCCCCCTGACCCCCACCTCACCGCCCAAGGAAACTGTCCCTGAAATTGACTTTGAGGAACGCTGACCCCCGCACCGGCTGGAGGCTCCATGCCCGGTGCTGTATCATACCAGGCCCCCACCTCCTTAATATGCCCTGCTCCACTCTCCAAACTTCTTGGCCCCTGTGCAACTGCAGCCTGCCCCCCCTTTCTCTGGCCCCCCGCTTTCCTCTGCGAAATCCCCCATGGTTGTGCTCCCCGGCCAACACCCCGCGTGCTGCTCTGTTGCAAGCCCCTGCCTTACTCCACTCCACAGCCCCCCCACGCCCCCCACCATTCTGCCTCTACCTCTCCCCCTAGCCCTCACCCCCCCCTTGGCGTCTCCCCCGTGCTGCTCATAAGAACCCCACCTGCCCCCCTATGTGCACTATCACCCCCCCTGCCATTCATGCTACTGCTCCCCCCCTGCCCTGCCTGGGCCCCCCCTCTCTCCCCCATACTTGCCCCTGCTGCTCGATGCGGCATGGCCCCACAGCCAACTGCCTTCTCCTCCTGCTCTCTCAGCTGTCTCCCCGCTCTGCCGTCAGCCACGTGCTCCAAGCAATGCTGCCCGCCGCTGAGTCTTGCCGACCACACTAACCGCCTGCCGCACTTCCTGCCCCTTCCACCTATGTATTAGTACTTTAATTTATTTTCTTCCTTTATTTTTCTTTTTATCGCTATTTCTTCCTTTTCTATAGTCTTCGGGCCGCACAGCCGCCGCGTCCGAGCTCCCCCGCCTGCCAGTCATGACTGCTCTCCTCCGACCCTCCCCCGCCCGCAAACGCTCGCTCGCCTGAGCGAGTCACCTCATTGGTTCCCGCGGCTCTCCCTCAAGCCGCAGGGCCAATCACTTCAGTTTTGCGCCTCGCCACCCCCGTGGCGTGCGCGCGTGACCCCGCACCCGGCTCTCCCTACGGGCCGGGCACGCCCGAACGGCCCGGTTACTGAGGCCCACGAGGGACTTCGCCCTGGGGCCTCGTAGTTATGTCATCACTTGAAGAGTTGCTATTGTCATTATAAGGCTTGCACGGGCAGCACATCGAGCCTGCCTAGGGCAGCAAGAACCCTTGGACTGCCCATGATTAAGGAACCTGCAGTACTCATTTCAATGGGTAAAATCAGGAACTACAAATACCATACTGCATTGCAGTGTGAATTTAAATCCAAATCTCACTCTAGAACTGTGTAATTTGGCAATTCTATGACAGTATGTATGAATAAGCAGCACACCAATGTGCCTCGTTGTTTATCTCTGTAATATTACCTCCTCTAAACATCCAAAAGCACAGAAGAACTTGAAGGATTGAGGATATGCTACTTAGTGCAGGGGGATAAAACACGCAGATGCTTTCGCTGCTCCATAGAATGCACATTTTTACTTTAAATTTGTATAAAAAAGAGGGCGGCAACCACTAATTAGTTCAGTTGAACTGTGCAAAATGCATAGACTGATTTCTTACCCCATATTGATTGCAGAACCTCTCTCACGGGCTGGTTTGTTCTGCTGTGCCCTCACTGGCTGCCAGTTTGAATGTCCTGAATCAGACAGGCTCTGTCCCATGACCTTTAGAGTGTGGGCATCTTATGCATGATGTGAAAAATTATGCATTCATGCATGTGTGTATTTGTGGGTGGAAAGTGTGGAAGTACAGAAAAACCCTCCTAAGGCCTTTATATAGGCTTTTTTGTGAGTAAATCAAATTTTAGCCTTGCATACATTAGCACATGTTCTTGAAATAGATACCCCTTGCTGTATTCAATTTTTCCATGACCAGAGAAAACAATATTTTCCTATTAATTTTAATCAGGTACAGTTTATAATAAATAACCTGTGTACATTAGTGTGTTTTTGTTATTTTACTGATCTTTGTTCAGTCTCTTTGTCTCAAAGAAAATATCTTCTGGTTATAGGATACTGATGGCATGTTTTTTGGTTTTGAGACATTTATTAACCTTTTTATAATTAGATGTAAACAAAAACCAGCTAATAGTGTAAATAAGGCCTTCCCAAGCCTGTCCTGGGAACCCTACAATAAGAACATATGATATGCCATACTGGGTCCGACCAAGGTCCATCAAGCCCAGTATCCTGTTTCGAACTAGTTCACAAGTTCCTAGCAGTTTCCCCAAAAGACACAGGTTCCACAATACTTGAATTGGGGCAAGCAGTGGATTTCCCTGGGACCCTTTTAATAATGGTTTATAGACCTTTCGTCCAGGAACTTGTCCAAACCTATTTTAAACCCATCTACACTAACAGCTTTTACTACATCCTCCGGTAGCTTCATTGCATATCCCCTAGTTTTTCTATATTTTGATGGCATAAACAATTGATCTACATTTACCCGTTCCAGTCCATTCATTAATTTATAGACCTCTATAAAGGTTTTCAGGATATCCACAATGAATATGATGTATGCAAATTTATTTCATGTGTATTCATTGTGGATATCCTGAAAACCCAGTTAGCTGTGGGGTCCCCAGGAGAGGTTTGGGAAGACCTGATGTAAGTTCTCTACTGGACAGTCTGTAGGAATTAAGTGCCCCTTTTACTACAGCCTGCTATGGATTTGCCATTAACATGCCGATCTCACGCACTTTAATGGCAGGCCACAGGTTAGCTGTCTGGGGCGTGTTCAGTATGTCCCCAGCAGTTAACACGCAAAGGGTTTCCTAACATGCGATCCACTAGTTCAGGTTCACTTAACAACTCCTATAGAGGAGTCAATAGGCGAACTCACGGTACGAGTCATGTTGCCACTGTGTACGCGGCAATTGCCCTGACATTAGCGGCACTGTCCATCCATTCCCAGCCCCATCCCATGATCGCCGATTAACGTATGTTTTAGCATGCGAAGGGAGACACTATCGGGCAATAGTGTCCCGGCTGCCTGTAGCCGTGTATTAAAACACCCTTTAACCACCTAACAGGCTTTAGTAAAAGAGGTCCTAAGTGTTTAAACATAGACTATAAAATACCCTCCCCAAGCTCTCTTGAAAAGGTAATACAGAGCTGATGGCTGTCTTTTGAATTTTATTTGGTTATTTATCTTGTGCAAAAACAGGTTGACTGTATTTTTGTCGTGATATTTTCTGACAGTGTGGCACCACAATACATTTAGGACATTTGATCTTGGGGGTTTATTTTTTACTCCTTTGCCCCCAGTTAGATGATCACTGGTGCCATCACCAACTTCCTGTTATTGGTAAGTGTACTAGAACAGAATTTTTCTTCATTTTCTTCTGATTAAATTTTGAAAACCACAGATTTCCACTCTCTCTGTCAGTTTTGTGAAAAATGGAACTTTTCAGCATTCAAGTGAAAGTTCAATAAAAGCAACAAGTCAGGGATGCCCATACCAGTCATTGTTTGTTGAATGTCAAGGTTGAAAATCAAATCCCAAAGGCATATGTATAAAGAAAATGTGCTTTAACATGACTACTTTTAAATTCAATTCAACATAATACCATGATAGCTGCTGATATAAAATTTAACTTATTGTAAATATTGGTAAAACTGTAATGTCTGTATTAATTGCAAAAACTCTCTATTTGAAAGAAAAAAAACATCTCTGAATTTTATGCAGATAAATGTGCATTTACCCATATGAAAATACTGACACCCCCCCTCCCCCAGCCCCTTATGTAGATTAAAATATGCACAGTGTTTTGCAATACACACATTTTTATTCATATGAAAAAAGGAACAGTGTTAGGTAGGCGGAATGAAAATACGTGCTACCATTACATTTTCAAATCACTGTAATCGCTTTCATGTGCATTCCCTTTACCTGTTACCAAGCAGGAATACAAACGTATCCAGGCTGTGCTTTCTGGCCACACTTTTAAAAGGAAGCTCCGTAACTCTCAGATACCCATCAGACTGCAAGGTCTGTAGGAAAACTGAAAATTGCCTGCTACATGCTCCATCTCTATTTTCTTGTTCCTTTCTTCCTTGTTCGCCACTCATCAGTTTGTGGCAATTTCTCCAAATGAGTTAGTTTTGCGCATATCATGACTGTCATACACCGCAGTTCTAAGCCAGAGTATGCTCTCAGTCTCTCAGATTTGCTGCTAATGCTCTGTGTGGTACTTGCAACATGCCAAAGTGAGCCCTCCTCTGGAGTTCAGAAGATGTTATGTGTATGGATAATTTATCAAGGTGTGCTTGGAAACTTTTCTTAATTAGGCCTGTGGCACCCAACACAATGGGAAATAACTTGGTATCTTTCTGCCACACTTTCTTAGTCTCTGGCTGCATTTCTTGGTAGCTGAAGACATTCTCCTTCTCAACATGATTCACAGAATAGTCGCTTACAGTGCCTATGGTGTGCTCAGAAAAATAATTATTCATTTTGCTGCTCTATGCCCCCTCTGATTTAACTTCCTGTTACTGGCAGGGACTGATGTGGTAGAGGGATGACTTTGGTACCTTTGAGAGTCAGCATTTCTGAATCTCTGCCACTGCCGGGAAGACTTGATTGTAAAGCAAGTGAGTGAAAACACTACAGGGGAGGGAGGGAGGAAGAAGGGCGGGAGGAAGAGATGCTGGACCTATGGGGGAAGATGGGGGATAGGAAGAGATGCTGAACTGATGAGGGAAAGAGGGGAATAGAGAGGGACAGATGTGCTAAGCTATGAGAGAGATGGGATGAGAATGGGGGTGGGTGTGGGCCTCTTAAACTTTAAATTGTGTGATTAATCACAATTATTCTAAACCCTTCGGGAACAAGGGAAATATATATACAGCACCTGAAAGTACACCACTTTGATTTGTAGAAAAGCAGTATATAAGCCCAACTAAATGAATGATTTAATTACTCATGTTTAATCACATGATAACATTTTTAATTGCATGATCCATTTCAATAAAAACATTAATTTTTGGGTAGATAGGGGGCTAGGTTTCTAGGTTTTTATTTCATTTTAATGGGAGGGTTTTGTGTTTATTTTGTTTATGACTTTTATTGTTATCTTATTTGTTTGATTTATTATGTTATTTTTTTGTGACATTTGCTTTATTTTATTCATTTCTTTTTTCTGATTTGTTGCCCTAATTATTTTATGTTGTTTGCTGCATTCATGGGTGGTTATTTGAGTTGCCCTATTTTTCAGATATGTTTACATTTTGATAATGGGTTGCATATGATCGTTATATATTTTATATATTACTGTTATTTACCCAGGTGAACTTGTTTGAACAAGTGAGATATGCATATAAAGAAAGAAAGATAAATACTTCTTAAAACCCAAGATACTATAATTAAATATAAATTTAGCAAAACAAGTCCTCTAATCCCATGTTGTAAATCTTTGAAGCACAGATCTGAATAGTGGTGAAAATCTTGGCCTAAATTTTACTTCTCAGTCTAAACCAAAACTCCCACTATATTTTCCATTTAGCATTTATTTTATTTTTAGCTAAATGTCATGTTTTGTTGTGGGGAAGCACACAGAAATCCCTAATGTGAGCAGTTGTACAGAAAGGTCAACATACACATTTTGTATGTTTTCATATTTATGATATGAGTATAATTTAAGGAGATTTCTTTTCTAATAAAAAAGTACAGTTGAAATTACCCGCGTGATTGGACAATGCATTTTAACCCACTAAGGTCACCAGCAAATTTTGAGAGCTGAGGGAGATTGTAAAGAACATATGTTTCTTCCTACTTCCTCCAAACTAGTTTGTTTTAAGAAGTATTGAGTGTGTTGGAGGTATTGCGCATGCGTGCTAAGCTTTTATTGATGATGTGAAAAACAACTAGCTTAAAAGATGACTAAAAGGCTCATCTTCAAAACTGCCAGGAATAAAAGAAACAGAAAATGTGAAAACTGTCAGATTCTTACTCTCAGTCTTCTAAAACACAACCTCTTCTGAGTTTTAAGCTTAACACGGCACAAATATACAGGTTGTCTCCACCAAAAGGAATCAACTTGGATGCAAGCTTTCCCCAGGCATGGGTTATGCATGTATAGCACAAGTCTATAACAATTCCAAATATCTTAATTTTACTCTCTGGTAATTCACATCAGAAAGCATGTGCTCACGAGGCAAACACAAATTACATATCAGTTGTTATAAAGCCTTATATCTGGGTTTGCACAGTTAAGCAGCCACCCAATTTGCTGGGGAGCAATTTCCCTGCTCCAAGTCACAACTTTCCTAGTTCTGAGGGGCGGGCTAGTCCTAAAGACTGGGATCACTGTCTCACCCAGAGGACTTAGTACATGGTCTCTACATTTGAGCTTTCTCTCTTTCTTCAGTAGACCATAGTTTAAGATCTACCAGCAGCTAGTCCTGAAAAAAAGACTGTTTTGCAAGACAAAAATTGTAAAAGTTACATAATGATGTGACTTATACAGAATTAAGTTTTGGCATTTTGTGGAAGAGTTGTCATTCTGAAAAGGCTAGATTTGAAAAGGTTAGTGGGACCTATTTCTGGAAGTTTTATCACATGAAGAAGGGCAGGGCTTCTTGTAACCGAGTATGTGAAAGCAGTAGAAAATACTGTAAGTCCCAGTATGTGTCAAAGTTTTAAAATGCACTCAAAGTTCAAGAACATTATACTTTATTATATTAGAACATTATACAGCGAAGCCCAAACACCATTGATGCTCCTTGTGGCCTTAGGCAAGCCATTTAACCTTCCACTATCTCTGGTATAAACTTAGACAGTACCTGAATGCAACCCACCTTGAACTACTATTGGAAATGGGTGCGCTAAATAAATATAAACAAAATAGCTTTCAAAAATTGCTGCAAATGCAATGAATCTTACTTCTAAAAGGGAGTTTACTTTTTATGTAACTTTAGGTGGCAGGTTATTAGTTAATCCTATTTGGTTCTTTAAAAAAAAGCCTAAAATAAAAAACTGATTTTATTATAAAATGATCAAGGCATTCAAATTTCATTCAACTAAACTAATTAATTTTACTACATTCACCTTGCAAACCTTTACTGCCCTGTAATTCAGTGGGTCATTTTAGAAGCTCTAATCCTGATTTCCACATCTTAAATCTGACATTCAGATATGGGAAACACAAAAACCTCTCAGAAGCCATTTGAGAAAACTCTGAAGTTGCATGGGCCCAGTACGATCACATCCATGCCACATGGGGACATGGCAGAAGCATGATCCTGAATGATCCTGAAAAGATACACATATACACGTGGTTTTAGAAATGGCCTCACTGGTTGGAGACCAGCCTCTGACTCTGAGAAAATGAGCTTGTTAAGCTTTCGTTTGCATGAAACGTTTAGTAACTTTTCAGTTATGTTTTTCATTTGGGCAGCAGCCACAGTTATCTCTTTAATTAACAAAATAGCCTTGAAATGAAAATGTATAAAAACAAAGCAAAAATGTATTAAAATGAAACAGGAAATAAAATAAAACAAAATATTTTTGCCTGTACACCCCTAATATTCACCCCAGTCTCTAGCTTTACCCACGGTCTGAGCCTCATCACCATATTCTTCCTCAATCATAGCTCCATCCTTCATGCTCAGCGGCGACGTTTGCTAGTGTCTAAGCCCTAGCAACAAGCTCTGCCCTTTACATTATCCGTTTCTTTAACTTTGGTGGCCCTCTTCTATATCTGTAGCAAAACTTTTATTCTGAGGATACAGACTGAGAATGTCAAATCTTTTGCATCTCCCCCAGGACATCGTTAAGAAAGTTTGGGGGGTTATACTTTTTGTGTGATACTTGCCAAGGATTACTAGAGTACATGGTCAAGCTGTAAACAATGTTTAAATATCTCTATTTCTCCTTCATGTTTGGTCTCCTTTCTTTTATACTTGTTCTCTATGTTTTTTTTCTCTCACCAGTTCCTTTCTGTCCCAGATATTTTACCTCATTTGGCCTTTCTCTTTGTGTTCTCACAGCTAGCACACATTGTTCTCTCATGGCAGCTATCAGGATGGTAAAAATTCAATAGTTCTTTGGCAACATCTTTATCCACTCTTTTGAGTGGCTGGTAGGATGAGTTCTACCAAATGCTGATTCAGTCGTTCTCTTTCCACATTTTATATGAATTCTGATTCCTGCAAAAGTTAATTACTCTTTCATGGGAGAGCAGGAAATTTCTGCAGATGAATGAGACTCATGGGAAACGCAATAGATTTAACATTCTCTCAAGAAATGCTATTAAAATAAAAACAAACGCTGAACAGAAATGATACTCAGAAAAACAATAGGTGATGCCTGATTCAACACTAGATATATGTGTACTTTAAGGAAATTAAATGGTGCTATGTTTCCTTGTACAGCTTCTAAATGTTTTGCAGGGGAGAGTGAAATAGACAGGTTTGTTTTCTTTTTATTAATATTTCTTTTCTTTAAAAATTGCTCTAGTGGCATTTTTAGCAATCATGAAAAATCCTAGCAAGTCAATATCTGAACACTAAAGTCAATGTTTTTTAAAGCACTGGCCATTGTGTTAAATTATAAGGGGTCTTCTACTAATGGGCACTAAGTTGATGCAGCTAATGCATGAATAGTGCTGAAACCATAGCATGTTATGTGAAACACCCCTGCATTAACTGTAGGGTTGTGGAAAGCATTTCCCCGGCAGTTAATGTGGAGCCCCGTCCCATAGCGTGTGCTGCATTGATGTGGCGTTAGGTGAACTGTGCTAATGGAGATAGCAGGCGGTGTGAACCCCCATCACTGACTGTGCCGAGTTTGCCGCGCCCACTCTCCAGCCCTACCCCACCACTCGTTACCTTAACGCGAGTTGCACAGTTAGGATAAGAATCGTCCTGTGTTAATTCTGAAGGCGCTGCGCTATCTGGCAATGAGTGTCCCAGCGCCCATTCAGCATGTGCCAGGGCACCTGATGCCAGGTAGTGCCCATTAGTAAAAGACCCTCATAAGCCGTATATTCAGTGCTGCTATCCACAGAAGCAGTGGTGCCAAATATCTGTAGTGAATGCCATCATTATGCAGATAGGAGCAATGTTCGGTCCACTATCCGTAGATGCATAAATTTAGGTTAGCCTTTTCTGCTGTGCTAAATTTATCCACATAGCTCTATGGATTGTGGACTGAATATCTCCATATAGTTAGGTAGGATACCCAAGCGCTGCCCTCGCTCTGCTTCAGCCTGGTCCAGATAGTGCCAGGACATTTGAAATTATGTTCAGGGGCACTATCCAGAGAGTGCCGCTGAAAATTGATGGGTAGGAAACTTATCCGGATAGTGGCGGTCTCTATCTGGTTAAGTGCCTCTGAATATCAACCTGCAGATTTTTAACATGTGAAAACATCGTCCATGTATTTACAGAACAGTTACAGCATGGATAAGAAGTGAACAGGCTTTGTTCATGCTGCTCCATTAGTGTGATTCATCTCTTTTCTGGAGGAACAACCCTCAGAGATACAGCATAATCCAGCCTCCATGCGTTATGAAATGTTAGGCCCCTCTACTGAGACTGCTAACAAGGGTACCAATTAATTGCAATTATGATGGGACATGAACCATCAACTTGCATTAAGTAAGCCACCCACGGGGTCCTTTGATAAAGCATTTTTCACATGTGAAGTATGTTTTACACACAGTAAAGGGTTCTTTTAGAATTGTGCTAGGATCTACACAGTCATCTGAGCATATCCGTTCCTGAGGAGCACAGTATGGGTAGAATGGGGGCAGAGTTGCAATATGCATGTATATTTTATAAATTACATGAGTACACACATTGAGCTTAATTTTATAGCAGTACTCCTATGTGAGAAGTCCAAACAAGCATCTTTTCAAAGCCTATATTATGACAGTAACATAAGCTGCCTATGTGCATTTATAAGATAAGCTCTTGGACCGAGCCCAAAGAGTGCAAAAGTGTTGATGCACAAATTACACCTATTCTGAAGTGGCTCTAAGGAAGGGGTACATTTACTAAACAGCGGTAGCGGCTTCCGATATCGCACGGAAAGCAATACCGCTGTTAGTAAACATACCCCTAAATGTATATTTGTACTCTATATGTGTGCATGTGTACATAAGAACATAAGATATGCCATACTGGGTCAAACCAAGGTCTATCAAGCCCAGTATCCTGTTTCCAACAGTGGCCAATCTAGGTTATACGTACCTAGCAGTTTCCCCAAAAGACACAGGTTCCACAATGCTTGTATTAGGTCAAGCATTGATATCCTAGGTCCCTTCTTAATAATGGTTTATGGACCTTTCCTCCAGGAACTTGTCCAAACCTTTTTTAAACCCAGCTACACTTACAGCCTTTACTACATCCTCCGGTAACAAATTCCAGAGTTTGATTACACGTTGAGTGAAAAAATATTTTCTTTTATTAGTCATAAATAGGTTACCCTGTAGCTTCATTGCAAGTCCCCTAGTCGTTATATATTCTGATAACGTTAACAATCGATCTACGTTTACCCGATCCACTCCGTTCATTAATTTATAGACTTCTATCATTTCTCCCCTCAGCCGTCTCTTTTCCAGGTTAAAGAGCCCTAACCTTTTTAGCCTTTCTTCATAGGGGTATCCTTCCATCCCCGTTACCATTTTGGTGGCTCTTCTCTGTACTTTTTAAGATATTTATTTATTTATTTATTTATTTAACATTTCTTCTATACCGCGCTATTTAGATCAGTGCGGTTTACATTCAACATCAACTATACAAGGCAGGCGCGCTGCGTTGTATTTACAATGAACGGGATGATCAACTTGGATATAACTGGGGGAAACTATCTACATCATATTTACACTGGTACCAACTTTCAGACGGGATCTATCTACATCTTATTTACGCTGGATGCCTAAATTCTATTTCAGGGTGTACCGTTAGGGAGACCGAGCTGATTATCCTTTTTCATGCTGGCTCTGATTAACCGAGTGCGTTGGGTGATTGGCTAAGGTGCTCCATGCTTGTTTACTAAGGCTGGTTTCGGGGTAGTATCTAGTAAACAGATGATGCTTTAATACCTTTCTGAAATGGGTTAGGTCGGTGATGTTTCGGATATACATGGGGAGGGCATTCCAGGCTCTAGGTGCGTAAATCGTGAAGGCCCTATTCGTTGTTGCTTTTGTGCATTCCGTCATTTTTTTTGGGACTTCTAGGGTGTTTTGCATTGTGGGTCTTCTGTTTCTGTTATGCAAGTACACTGTGATTCCACCTTCACTCTCCCAAACTACCCCTGGGACCATCCGCATTCAGGATTCATGTAAAAGCTACACACACAAAAAGGGTGTAGGTGCACACTTTTTGTGTATATAGTTTTACGTACGTATCTGGGCATACCCTACTTTGCATGTAAAACAGGCTTTACACATGGAAAAAGCTTTATAAGATCACCATCACAACGTACAGATACAAATTTATGCCATCTTCGGAGCAGGTGCAAGTAATTTTGCACTACTGGGGCTGTTTCTTGGTGCCTAAAACACACGTGTCTTATGAACATTTCACATTGCCACTTCTTATAAAGTGACCCTTCACATAGTTTTCATATGGAAACTGTTTTTGTTCACTACTGACCTGAATTCAGACCAGAAAGGCTTTGCATCCTTCTGCTAATGCACTCAGCATAGTTCTCACTTTCCTGTCATAGATCTGCTTGGCTTGGATGGGATTTTCATAGAGTCTTGGGTTTGGACAGAATAAAATGAAAAGGTGGAAAGCAAGTAGTTTGGAAGTGGCCCTAGGAACCTAGATGCACCCAATATTACCAACACAAGACAGATAATGTGGCCACTTATATCAGATCATGGCTAATCTAGTTGAGATATGGCCCCACTGTGTCCATGAAATTGCAATTACAATTTCTGTGAGAATAGCAAGACTAAACATTTATGGGAGGAAGTGTTTCCTGGCAGACACAGGTCATTGCAGGAGCAGGCTGTGGGCAAGACAGTCCCAACGCCATCGGTGGGACCTTTCTCCTATTTGATTCCGGCTGGCTTTCTGCGTGGGTGAGCATGCATGGGTGGCGTGCATCTAAGAGGCACAGTACAAGGGGAATTTTTGGCCCCTTGGAAGCCCCTTGGAGTACCGTGGGAGTACCTCAGAAGCTGTGGATGTGGACTTCTACCCATGGCGAAACGTAAGAAGAAGGTGGTGCCATCGACATCTGTGATGAGAGGACCTATGGATAGACATCTTCAGCCCATCTCTGGGGACCCCCCCCTACCCGGCAGCCATGGAGTCCCCTTCAGGGAGCTATGGAGGGGCATCCTTGAGCTCTGTGGACCATACTCCATCCCCCCTCCTATGGGATCTACTCCACCTGGCTCTACTCAGGGTACCCCTATTGGAACAGAGTACACCTGTTGTTTCTGTGGGGCTTCTCAAACCAGTGTTATGGACATCCCCTCTTACTGATTCCACAGAGATTCCAGATTCTCAGGTCTCCTTGGCTGATGTTTGGAGGGTGGTGACACGAACTGAGCATATCCTAGTATCTACGGTGACCCAGCTTTGCTCCTTTACCCAGGGCTGGCTCAGGTAGAGCAGCAGGTAGAATTTCTTAGTATTCAAGTACCTAAATGTGAGACTCTGTGTCAGTCCTTGCAGACAGGTCAGGTAGCTATAATGAAGGATAATTTGTTGATTAATGTAAATTGGAGATGTATGAAAATGTTGTAAAATCTAAGACTATTACATTTTGGAATTTTGCAATATGTTATTTGCTATCTCCTGAGATTTTATTATGGAAATATTTTCGTGAGGTTTTAAACTTGCCTAACATTGATATTATTCCTATTTCTCCTAAGATGTATTCCCTTTCTGGTTGGAGTATTCCTGAAAGGTTGCTTGCTGGTTATAGTGATCAACAGCCATCTCTAGGACTTGATTTAACTAAGAATAAAGGTATTCCCTTTTGTGGTTCATCCCTACAGCTATTTCCTGATGTGTTTAGAGCTACGCAGCTCTGGAGGAAAGCCTTTCTGGCTTTGAAACAGCTAGTACTGGCTCTGGGTGCTTCTTTTTTTATGCAGTATCCCTGCAAATGCTTGGTAGCATTGCAGGGTGCCAGGTATGTATTTTTTGGCCCTTCTCAGAGACTTTTTTGTCTAGCAGGGAGTGCACAGGTGATTTAGGTTAGTGAGGGTGGTGGTAATGAAAGGATGGATATGTAGGTTTGGCTGCAGTATGGAGATAGCTCCTTGTGATTTCTTTTTGTTATTACTGCATAGTTGAGCTCCTCCTCATAATGTGGTCTATATTGATATTTTGTATTTTTCTTCTATAAGATGTCAGTTTGATAATGTTTGGTCTTGTTACCTATACTTGTTTGTAAGTACGAGGGTTGCTCAGAAAGTAATGCCCCACATGTTTTTTCTCAGTCCAGAATGAAGATAGAGGTGTGAAATTGAAAGCGTAGTAACTTGGAACTTCAAAGGACACGTGTGTAATTTTACAGTCGTCCGACAAATAGCGAGGCGATAGTGATCCTTCAAATGGCTTCTGTGAGTGACACACGGTACAAACAACAAACTGTAATTGAATTCTTGGTGGAGGAGAAAGAAAGTGTGAGAAAAATTCACAAACGGTTGTGTGCTGTGTATGGAAGTTCTGCGGTAGATAGGAGCACCGTTGGACGATGGGTGAAGAGAGTAAAGGCTTCAGGAAGTGGTAAAATGGAACTGGAAGATCAGGCTCCATAAGGGATGCTCCATAAGTCCTAGAAGAGGGCAACAACAATCCCCAGTTGCTCTTACCCATTTTTCAACCCACTGTTGGAGTAAGAGAAATCCAGGTGAAAAGCTTGGCCAGTCTTGAATCTGTGCCCTGGAGTTTTTGGCTCCACTCCAGTAGGGAGAGGGCTGGGTAGTAGCAGCAGCACTTAAGCACGCCCTCTCCTGCTGCCACAGGGCCATGTCTCACAATATGATCCACAAGATCTCACAGCTCCTCCTGCAAGAGTTGACTAGAGCATGGACTTATGAAGTGCAATCAAAAAGTATTGAGGCTTGTAGAATAACACAAGAAGTATAACACTGACAGTTATTGAACTCAATCTCCTTCAAAATAGTCCTCTTCCAATAAAAACACATCTTCCAGCATTCCTGCCATGCTGGAAACAATTTTGAAATGCCTCTTTCGTTATGCTGTAAAGCTTCTGTGTCGAATTTTGCTTAATGGTCTCCAAGTCATCAAATATTCTTCCTTTCAATGGTAATGTCAGATTTGGAAACAAGAAAAAGTCACAAGGTGAAAGGTCAGGTGAGTACAGAGGCTGACAGACTTGCTTGATTTGGTGTTTGGCCAAGAACTGCTGGACAAGATGTGATGTATAAGCTTGGAGTGTTATCGTGATGAAGCAACTATGCACCATTCCTGTGCAACTAGGGCCTCTTACGATGAACTGCATCTCTCAAATGAGTCAGAACTTGGACATGGTACTTCTTATTGATAGTTTTGCCTTTTGGAGCATACTCATGATGAATGATACCCTGGTAATCAAAGAAAATTGTGAGTATAACCTTGACATTGCTCCTCATGACGGGCATTCTTGGGTCTGAGAGAGTCTGGAGTCTTCCATTGTGAGGACTAAGCCTTAGTTTCCAGTCATAACCACAAACCCATGATTCATCACCAGTAACAATCTTTTTTGATGAAATCTGAGTCATTTTCAATGCCTTTTAACAACTCCCTGGCTGCAGACAGTCATTTTTCTTTTTGGTCAGGAGACAGGAGTTTCAGCACAGATTTTATAGACATACATCTCATCCCCAAATCAACAGTAAGAATGGACTGTACTGAACCAAAACTGATGTCAATGTCCTCAGCAAGCTCCCTGAAAGTCAATCGATGATTTGAGCGTATTGTAGCACATACTGCTTCAACTTTATCTTCATTCCTGCTTATGGATGGCCTTCCAGAATGTTCATCACTGTCAACACTTTGGCAGACCTCTTGGTTTGTACCATTCATAAACTCAAGCACGACTCATGCATTCGTCGCCATACATTTGCTGTAACTTGTCATAAGTCTTTTTGCACAAATCTCCAAGTTTTTGGCAGAATTTAATGCAAATTCACTGTTCAATTTTTTCACTCATCGTAAATCTGACAAACTGTTTTTACACAATACCAAACATCATGTGATTTTAAAAAGCACATAACTAGGTTACTGCATGCTTAATATCATTGTGGTGCAACATATTGTTATATAGCCACACAAGAAGTCTCAATACTTTTTGATCACACCTCATACATGCTTCTGCTACTGCCTGACTCCAATGGGAGGTGGGGTGGAAGGAAGGGCAGGATCCAAGGCAGCATGGTAACACTGCTGGAAATAAGTATAATGTCTACCATGTTGACCTCTCAACACTCCAGAATGGCTTTATCTGCTTGGGGACGTTGGAGGGCAGAGGAAGGGAGGCTATTTTTCTGAATTCTCCATTACACCCTTGAAACACCTACCTTAGACAATGCCCCATCAGCACCATTGCACCAGATTTCCCCACTGACACCCTTGCTGTGCACCTCACACCCTTCTCCTTGTTTCTCCTCCACTGCACCTCAACAACCTCCCTGGTCACCCATCTCAGACAACCCTAGTTTGCACCAATTCCCCAGATCTCCTCCCTAGACCAGACCCTTCCCCAACTCATTCTCTCATTGTACATCTGACACCCCTCTCCTTGATCCTTGACACACCTACCATTCTACCTCAGATCCCCCCCACCACTGCACCACTGCCTCAGATACCCCAATACAGCTGACATCTCTCATGTACACATACTTCCATACATCACTGTGCTCCCAACATACACAAGCCCTCATCTCAGACTCTCATACACAGCAGATACCCCACCCCCACATATCCTTATCGTCCCAGATACCCTCCTACTCATCCCACATGTAATCCCCTAGATATCATATCCTTGCACATTACATACATGCTCCTGCCCCACAATACTCACTCACACACCACCCTTTCCCTGGTTATCCACCATCATATCCTGTGCTCCAGACATGCCCTCAGTTTGCATATATACCCCCCTACCACCTCTTCCCCTTTCTGAGTGGAAGAGACCCCCCTAGCCCACATTACCTTAGGAAACACAGTGCTATAGGGACCCATCTTAATTTATTCACCAGGTGTCAACTGAATCTGAGCTATACCACTGGTACATTTTTTTGTTTCTGGAGGCAGGCCTAGATCTGGCATTTAAAATTTTCATTTGGCTTAGCATTTCTTTTTTAAAATGTTTTTATTGCCAACTTGGTAGAAGAATTCCCCCCCCCCCCCTCCAAAAAAAAAAAGTTTGGCTGTGCTTTGTTCTTAATTTTCTTTTTTTTTTCTTTTTTTCATTTTGTTCTGTGTCTAAATGTGTTTTTTATGTGCATAAAGGAATTATATGTGTGTAATAGCGGAACTTGTGCGAGTAAATACAGATCTAAAGTTTTATTCATGGAAATACAGATCTAAAGTTTTATTCATGGAAATAAATTAAAACAAAAGGATGCATATCTCTACAAACTGGAAGCTAGGATCACAGACCCTATGGACAACTCAGGATTAATATTATTTAGTGTTTCCCTGATCCAAGACAAGCTGAGCATAATTTAGCTGAGTTTGTTTGTGCTTTCTAGACAACCTTCAATAATAATACATTGAGGTGGTTTGCATAACATAAACAGGGGTAATAAAATATAAGTAAATTACTAATAAAATAAGTATGTTGAAGGAAAGGATGAAATTTAATTTAGCACACTTTTCAAATATTCCAAAAACGAAAGCAATGGGTAATGGAGCAAGACTTTGCTTTGCCACTGTGCCAATGGAGAAGAAACAAATAGAGCAGGGACAGTAAAGGTGGTCGACAGACTTTATTAACCCCAACGTGTTTCAGCCTTCCTCAGGGGGTACAAGCCTCAAAATAAAACAAATCCAAAACAAATGGTAAGAACTAAATAATACGACTGTGTGTTTTAACTTATTATTTAGTTCTTACCATTTCTTTTGGATTTGTTTCTTCTGTCGCCCTGCGAGTGTACCTTTGCTCACTGTTGTTTCACTGTGCCAATGGATAGATGACGATTAGGCCTCAGGGCAACTGACATTTCTTTATTCCTAGAATCTGTCTATCCTGAACATGATCTAGTTTTTGATAATATTCAAGCAGTCTTTGGAGGTGATGGAGGCTTCAAAGCAAATTCTATGGTTCTCATTCTTTTAGAATCGGGGCAACTTCTAGCGCTACTGCTTCTGGTATCCCCATTCAGGCCATGTAGCATATTGACTGATGGTATTCTACGACATAAGTGGGTGAATAGCACCATAGTTAGCACAATGTATTAGTCACTACTTATTGTTCCTCTCTCATCCAGAACAAGGGCAGGCGAAACTGTCAATCTCGGTCATGGGTCAGAATTTCATTGTCTAGGCAGCAAAGGCTGCCATGTTTTGGATGCAATATTGGAGCCAGGAGGGTTTACCAGATGAACTGTATTTTCACTGGATTGGCATGCACTGGGAATATCTAATACACTACCTGCAAGAGACGGGAGTTGACAATGCATGCCAAATAGCACTCATCATACACCTAGGATGCAAAAACATTGGTCATGTTCATATAGACTGGTGAAGGACCATATGAGGAGGGATTTGTAGGTTTGTTTTTGTTTTTTTGTTTTTTTATTTATGATGAAATTTTTCAATAGATACAAGAAGAAAATATACAAAAAAAATAGCCATACCAAAATACAGCACCAATACAAGATAACCACAGGTGCCTTATTTCCTGACTTTTATTTTGGATTACACTCTTGGATGATTGCTGGCACTAGCGGCTCCACCGATTGGCTGTAGGGCTGCTTTGAGGGCTTTAAATTCAACTGCCCCACCATGGGACGTTGAGGTGCCTTATTTCCTGATTTTTACTTTGGATTACGCTCCTGGATGATTGCTGGCACTACCGGCTCCACCGACTGGCTGTAGGGCTGCTTTGAGGGCTTCAAATTCAACTGCCGCACCGCGGGACGCGGTTGTGGGTGTCCCCCAGGGGCATGCCCGAAGGAGCATGACCAAAAGGACAGGTCACGCCCCTTTGGTGCCCCTTCGGAGCACACCGGTGTGAGAAGGTTGTCCCTGCTATGGGGAAAAGGAAGAAGAAATCTCCGCCGGTTGTCCAAATGAAGGCGGTTAAGACCTTTGGCCCAATGGATGCTCATGTTAAAGTGCACGATTTTTCAGCTCCTGTTCAGTTGTTGAGGAACGGTGCAGCAGATATCTCGGTAGTGAGTACTTCCTCCTCTATTCCTTCTCTTAGCGAATCGGGCATAACTCCGCCCATCGATGAATCTAAACTTTGCTTGGTGCAGTCTCCCCAGTGAGGGAGCCGGTCGCGGTCGATCCTAGCCTAGCCTTGCTGCCTGCTTCTTTCTTAAGAGTGGATTCTGCTTCGGTGTTATCAACCGTTTTGCCTAATGTGATCACTTTCCCCTCAGTTTTTGATGTTCATACTCCACCTTCGGATATTTCCTTGAAAGACATATGGGCGATAGTTTCTCGTATGGAACTAGCTCTGGGTTCATCCTTGAAGAAATTTCAGATTTTTCTAATGAGACGGTTTTGAAATTAATAGATCATGAGGATAGAATATCAACCTTAGAAAAGCGGTTGGATACTCAGGACTCTAATTTCCTATCTCAGAAGGCTACATCTGAAAAGATTTCAGCAGATTCGTTTAGATAAACTGAAGAGTAGCAAACCACCTGGGCCAGATGGTATACATCCAAGGGTGTTGAAAGAACTGAAATATGAGATTGCAGACCTGCTATTAGTAATCTGTGAACTATAATTAAAATCATCTCTAATACCTGAAGATTGGAGGATCGCCAATGCAACACCAATTTTTAAAAAGGGTTCCAGGGGTGATCCGGGAAACTGCAGACCGGTGAGCCTCATGTGAGTACCAGGAAAAATGGTAGAAACCATCATAAAGAATAGAATTACTCAGCATGTAGATAG
The DNA here is from genome assembly GCA_033557465.1 of Ichthyophis bannanicus. Taxonomy (NCBI): domain Eukaryota; kingdom Metazoa; phylum Chordata; class Amphibia; order Gymnophiona; family Ichthyophiidae; genus Ichthyophis; species Ichthyophis bannanicus. The sequence continues at coordinate 428,215,732 of CM066036.1, forward strand.
TCATGGCCTAATGAGAGACAGCCAACATGGCTTTAGACAAGGAAGATCTTATCTTACTAATCTGTTATGTTTTTTTGAAAGTGTGAATAAACAGGTGGACAAAGGTGAATCGGTTGATATAGTGTATCTGGACTTTCAGAAAGCCTTTGACAAGGTCCCTCATCAGAGACTTTTGGCAAAACTAAAGAGTCATGGGATAGGAGGCAGTATACTACTGTGGATCAGGAACTGGTTAAAAGACAGAAAGCAGAGGGTTGGGCTAAATGGCCAATTTTCCCAATGGAGAAAGGTGAATAGTGGTGTACCCCAGGGATCTGTGCTGGGTCCGCTGCTTTTTGACATATTCATAAATGACCTGGAAAGTGGAAAGTGGAATAACTATGGTTTACACAATGCAAGATTCCACATTAGGAACCATCACCCAGGAAAAAGATTTAGGCGTCATTGTGGATAACATGTTAAAACCCTCGGTCCAGTGTGCAGCGGCAGCCAAGAGAGCAAATAGAGTGCTAGGTATCATAAGGAAAGGAATGGAAAATAAAACAAACGATATTATAATGCCTCTGTATCGTTCCATGGTGAGACCGCACCTTGAATATTGTGTGCAATTCTGGTCACCTTATCTTAAAAAGGATATAGCGTTATTAGAAAAGGTTCAGAGAAGAGCCACTGAAATGGTAAAGGGGATGGAAGGATACCCCTATGAAGAAAGGCTCTTTAACCTGGAAAAGAGACGGCTGAGGGGAGATATGATAGAAGTCTATAAATTAATGAACGGAGTAGAACGGGTAAACGTAGATCGATTGTTTACCTTATCAGAATATAGAAAGACTAGGGGACATGCAATGAAGCTACAGGGTAAACTATTTAAGACTAATAAAAGAAAATAGTTTTTTCACTCAACGTGTAATCAAACTCTGGAATTTGTTACCGGAGGATGTAGTAAAGGCTGTTAGTGTAGCTGGATTTAAAAAAGGTTTGGACAAGTTCCTGGAGGAAAGGTCCATAAACCATTATTAAGAAGGGACCCAGGATATCAACGCTTGACCCAGTACAAGCATTGCGGAACCTGTGTCTTTTGGGGAAACTGCTAGGTACGTATGACCTAGATTGGCCACTGTTGGAAACAGGATACTGGGCTTGATGGACCTTGGTCTGACCCAGTATGGCATATCTTATGTTCTTATGTTTGTATTGCATCGGCAGGATGAGTTTTTGGAAAATATGTTGAGATCGCGTAATCTTCAGTTACTAAATTTTCCGAAAGCTCATTTTTTGTCCCCAATGATTCTTTTGCAAAAATATTTTAAGGAGATATTGTTGTTTAATGAAGTTGATGTTATTAATATTTCTAAACTTTATTATGTTTCTTCAGGTAATGTGGTTAGTGGGGGGGGGAAGAGGGGGTAATGGGCGCTCAGTCGGAACGTCTAGCCTCTTCCCCTCTAGATATTTCGGAGTTTGTTGAATTGGATAGCGATATTATATCCTCTAGACTAGAGCTACCCTTTTGGTAAATTTTGTGTCAGAGATAGCCAAGGATAGGGTTCTGCGAGCTTATTTTTTAAAAAAAGAATGAGAAGTTTTGTGGTCAAACAATACAAATGTTTCCAGATGTTTCTAGAGAGACCCAGCGGCGACGTAAATCCTTTTTGGAGACTCGCCCACGGGTTTCTGCTCTGGGTGAGTCCTTTTATTTAAAATTTCCTTGTAAATGTCACATTGTGTATCAGGGGAAAAGATACATATTTTTAGAAGTAGAACAGTTGATTGCATTTCTAGACGGTAAGACTTAGTGGCTGTTTTATTTTTGTTTTTTCTTTTTGGATTCATCGAAATGTGAAACGAGTTCTATAATTATTCCAGGGATCATCTAGGTTTTGAGAGGTATTAATTTGTTAGGCATTTGCTTGATGTGGTCTATACTGTGGTTTTCTTGTATTGGTGCTGTATGTTGGTATGGCTATTTTGTTTGTATATTTTCTTCTTGTATCGATTTATAGGTTTTTATGGCCCTATTATTTTTAAATTCAAATGTATTCTCATTGCCTCCAATGTTGACAAAGCTCGAGAAGAGGTACAATAAAAAAATACAACAGCTCTATAACATGATCTTCTTTTTGTTTGAGATTATCCTCCTGAGGTAATTCATGCTCTACAGGTTATGGAAATGATGGGGGAGTGACTGAGTTTAACAAATAAGGGAAATTCTTTACATTACAAGAAAGCCTCCCACTTGAACCTATTCATAGTAGGTCTCATGTGATGTACCTCCCTGACCTAGGCATCAAGTTGTTCCTGGATACTCTGCAGAAGACCATAACCAAAGTTTAGGCAACTATCCAAGGCTGGACACAAACGTACTCAAACAATTGAGCTGGAAGGAATTGTCTTGTCTTTACTAGGCCTGGAGACAGCTGCCTCATATAGGCATGGTGGTGGTCAGTTGTCCTATGAGTGAGTTTTGGCTGGGACCTTCTTTTTATGATGGGGCTCAGGCACCACATGGTCAGTGGGAAGGGTTATGGGGGAGATGTGGCAATGCTGATAGGAAGGTTCTGAGCCCCTGGTTCAATTGCCGTTTCAGGTTATCTAATAAAGTAATGGCCATTTATCCAACATGTGTACTATCTCTCATTGAATGAGAGAAGATATAAAAAAGTGTGATGTATGTGCACGGGGGGAGGGGGTAATCTGAAATTGCCATTATCATTACTATATAAAACACATATGTTTAGTATATAGTGTTTCGTCAAAAAAGTTGGTTTCTTGTCTTACCTTAATGTAGGACAACTCAAGTAGTCTGAAATGTTGGTTGGGCTTAGTGGGGAAGTCCCTTCATCTGCATGCAACCTCTTCCTTTCTGCAAACCCAGGCAGCTATAGATTTGCAGACATAAAGGAAATGTTTTGTTCAATTAGACGGTAACACATCAGAAGAGTTAAAACCACTTTTCACACACACTGTTTTTATAGGAGTTGTGGTTATTTTAGCTAACAGTGCTATGAAGCTTTCAGCTTGCTGACCAATGATATAATTACTCGTAAACTGCCCTTGACCTTCAGCATCAAATATCACAATCAAAATATGTACTTTCTTTTTCTCTTATTTGTGACAGTTAATAGCGTCTGTTGTATGCATATAGAAGTGCTGAATGGCTTTCACCCCGAAGGGCGTAGGTTGCATCCATACTATGATGTGAAATACTGTTTTTATGATGTATTGGTCCACATGTGTTACGTTTGTACAAATTTTAGGATTCTGTATCCTCGTAATCTGCTTAGAACTTGGAAGTATAGGTGGACAACAAATCGTTAAATTAAATTAAACATTTAACAGCTTATAAAATGAAAATTAGAATGGAATTTTTAATTTTCCATGGAAAACAGTGAAAAGGAGTTCAGGGGAGGGGAAATGTGAAAAGGAATTGCAACTTGTATCTCTTTCCTGTGGAAATCTGACTTTTCTTTTCACCCCCTTTTGGCCCCTTATTGTACCATATTTAATTTAATTTAATTAACAAGTTTTTATATACCGCACCTTCCAATGATCAGTTGCGGTTTACATCGAACAACCATAAACAAGGCAAAGCTGTTTTTACATATAACAATGTGAAGTTACAAAAATTCAGATCAGCTTGCAATTAACAGTTTTAACTATGTACAAATAACATGATTATAAGCTATGTACAAGGTATGTATGATTCAAAAACTTCGGTTTGGGGTTTTGGTACTTGTTCCGGTTCAGAGATGGATAAGGTTAGCTGATGAAACTATCCTTTTTCTTGTTGAAAAGGTGAATTCGTCAAAGAACTGTAGTATGTTGAGAATAAATGTGTTTTGAGCTTTTTCCTGAACTCCATGATTCGAGGTAAGATCTGAGTTCTGATGGAATGTTGTTTCCAAATTATAGGGGCAGCATGGGAGAGAATGCTTCATGTTTGTTGATTTTTAGCCTTTATAAATTCCTTTGGTGTTTTTAGTTTGTTTATTTGGTCTCTCCTTTGGAGAATATGATTGGGTTCTTTATTGATGAGTTTGTTTAATGGTAGGAGGTGCTGTATTATTTAGGATTTTGTATGTGGTTAGGAGAAATTTTTATATTGTATTCGGCATTGAATCGGGAGCCAGTGTAAGCACTCTAAGATAGGTGTTATATGTTGGAATGGTGGGGCATTCATTATAGTCCTGGCTGCTGCCATTTTGTGCTAGTTTGGAGTTTTTTTTAGGTTATGTTTTGTTACGCCTATTAGGGTTAGGTTCGCAAAGTCAAAATGGGGGGTTATTATCGCTTGTATTATACGTTGAAAGTCCTGTAGGTGCAGTAGGGGGCGGAGTTGTTTTAGTACTTTAAGTTTAAAATAAACTTTTTTTGTTATATTCCTTATATGCATGTCCAAACATGAGGTGTTTGTCTAGTATTACGCCTAGGTAACGTATTTCAGTATTTATTTTGATCTCGTTATTTTGCAATGTGATATGTGTTGGGGGGATGAATGTTTTATTTTTGGTTACTATTAGGGCTTCTGTTTTAGTGTGGTTTATGTATAAGTGTTTTCAATTAGCCAATTGGTTATTTCATTGAGGCAGGTATAATAAGAAGTGTGGGAATATTTGGAATTGTGAATGGGACATACATCATTTATGTCGTCCGCATAAAGGTGATAATAGATATTGAATTTTTTAAATATTTGACAGATGTGTTGTAAGTAGATATTAAATAGTAGCGCTGATAGTGCAGAGCCCTGGGGGAGGCCTAGTTCTTGGTTATAAGTTTTTGAAGTGAGCTTGCCAATTCTTACCGTTTGAGTTCGGTCACTCAAGTAAGATGAGAACCAGTTAAGAACTGTGGATTTTATTCCAATTTGTCTTAGTTTGTTGATCATTGTTGAGTGGTGGACACTGTCGAAGGCTGCGGAGATGTCAATAAATATGAGTAGGAATGCCTGTTTTGAAATTATCAATGCCTCTTACTAGGGTATCGATTAGCACTGTTAGTAGCGACTCCACCCCGTGATGAGGGCGAAAACCCATACTGTTTGATCATCAGAGGGGCTGATTTATCAATGTATTCTTGGGTCTGTATTTGTACTGCTTTTTCGATTATTTAGCCATGAACGGAATACTTGATAGGGTCTGTAGGATTGGGGTGATGCTTTGTCAAAGGTGGGGTTTGGTTTAATATTGGGCAAATCTGTGCATGTTTTAATGAAGGGGGGTATGTACCCATTTTTTAGCGATAGATTTATTATGGGTAGGATGAATTGTGAGAGGGTAGGTAAATGAGCTCTTTATCCATGTTACTGACAAGGGTCGAGGAGTGAGGTTGTTGTATTTGTGTTTGTTATGATGTTCTTGAGTGCAATGCTGGAAAGAGGTTGGAAATCTGTCCATTCATCTGTAAAAATGGGTTTGAGGTATGTGTTTTAGGTTTTGGTAACTGGGGGAGGGACATGATTTTGTTCATGTAGTAGTCGGCCAGGTTCTGTGGGGAAATTTCAGTAATTTCAGTGCTGGAGGTTGTGGTGTTATTGTTAACCTTTGGGCTATTGAAAATAGTTCTCTAGGTCTGTTTATTGCATTGTTGAGTATGGAGGAGTGATAATTTTTCTTCGCATTGTTAATTGCATCTTTATATGCATTAAGGAGAGTGATATATGATTACATGAACAGGTTTACTTAATTAGTCCAATTTCCTCAATTGCTCCCCCCTCAAATTTTCTTTTATATATCGATTGCCCTACTTTCTTTAGCATGGAGAAGCAGTCTAATGGCTAATGCCATGTACTGTTGCTCCTTTGGGCAAGTTGCTTAACCTTGCATTGCCTCAGGCACAAAACTTAGATTATGAGCCCTTTAGGGACAGGAAAAGTACCTGAATGTAACTTGCTTTCAACTTCTGAGAAAAAGTGTGAGTGAAAATCCAATTCCTAGAACTTTTAGGGCCAAATGAGAGAGCCTTCCTTTTACATTTGAATTAGGCTTATGGAACAAGCCTGCCAGTATGTAAAGTATGAAGGGCTCGATATTCAAAGCGATTAGCAGTCCTGCTAAATGCGTTAATTACGCTGACTGGGGTATTTCAGTGATTAGTGCCGCTGAATATCTGCGAGTGCTGCCAACTAACATCTGGGCGTTCAGCGGACAGAGTGGGGTCAACACACAGGGGTAACTGCACAGCAGCGATATTTCTTAAAGGCTGGCCTAACCTTTACTGCTGAAGCTAATCGGGCAATGGCTGAATATCGTTGCTGCCCGGTTAGCTTCATCACCATTCAGTTGACCTATTCAATGTCAATGACCGGATATGGCTCTGGCAATTAATAGTTGGGCAGCAATGGCTAACTGCTTTAGAATGACTAGCCGCTACCACTGAATATCGGACAATAGTTCTTGAATTGAGGGTCCGGTGTGCTTGCACTCCCTGAATGAGTATGTGTGACTTTGGAAGTGTGTGAGAAGTGACTTAATGCCATCCTTTTCCATCTTCAGTTATTCTTCCCTGCATTCTCCGTTGTGTTCCTGTGTCACAGAGCTGGAAGGAATAGGAGGGGAGCTTATGGAAAGGAGAGGTAATCAGCACTTAGGGGCTGATGCAGAAAGCCGGAACTCAAGTCGCACACTGTTAGCTATGTAGCACGCCGACAACGCACGACCTCAGCGCCAGCATGCAGAAAGGGGTGTATATTAGCCACACGATAACTACGGCACAAATGTCAGCGTTAAACTAAGGCAGCAAGCCAAGCATGCACTCAGAAGTCAGAGCAGGTTGGCATGCTCTTCCAGAGAAACAGGGTCATCTGAGCAGAGGTTTGACACTTCCCCTCAGATGATCCAGCAATTGGGGAAAGCCCTCACTGCCATCAAAATACTGCCAGTGGGACAGTGCCCCAACACTGACCCCTGACAGAAACCAAATTCCTGGTGACCCAGTAGCCCTGATGCCCCCACCCAATAAAAAAAAAAACCCTGGTGGCCCAGCGGCTCCGATCCCCCACTAATCCAATAAAAAAAAATCCCTGATGGCCCAGCAGCCTCACTCCCACCCAATAACAAAAGGCCTGGTGGCCCCTGAACCCGCCACTTCCCTCCTTTAAGATGGAGTGGGAGCATTGACCACATGCTCTTGCCACTGTGCCGCCATCTTGAAAAATGGTTGCACCTGACCCTTTGCGGTATTCTCTTTATTTATTTATTTTATTTACATTCTCTTATATACCGTGCTATTCTGCATCAGTGTGGTTTACATTGAACAAACTGAAATTACATTGAACAGGGCATTATAACTTGGAGATAACTATTTTACAGGGAACATGGGCTATGGAGGATTAAGTGGCTTGCCCAAGACCACAAGGAGCACCTGTGGGACTAGAAACCCCAGTCCTTCCGGCCCAAGGTTGCTGTCCTCTAGTGGGATTTGAACCCCCAACCTTCTGGCCTGAAGTACCTTACCCCAACCACTAGGCCACTCCTCCACTCCATATCCTGGGATGCACTAGGTGGGGTCAGATTGCCATATAAGACATTTTCTAACTTATATGGCAGTCTGATCCTGCACAATGCATCCCAGGATGCATCGTGTGAGGCCAGGTGCTGCCATTTTTTAAGATGGCAACGCAGGTTGTGGGAGCGCGTGGGCAATGATCACACTCCATCTTAAAGGTCCCGGGAGGGAGGAGGGGGGTTCAGGGGCCACCAGGCCTTTTGTTATTGAGTGGATGGGTATGATCGAGACTGCTGAGCCACCAGAGGTTTTTTTATTGGGCATTGGGGCCACCAGGGTTTTGATTTCTGTGGGGGGTCACGGTCAGGGGCACCATCCCCCAACAGTATTTTGATGGCATTGAGGTCTTTCCCTGATGCCTGGATCATTTGAGGGGAAGTTTGACACTTCACCTCAGATGATTCAGGCATCAGGGAAAGCCCCCGATGCCATCAAAATACTGTAGGGGGCATACGCAAGACGTTTAAGCCACCTCGGACAGGCCTAGAGATATTGGCACTTTGGCTGGTTGCATATTCCTGTACGTGTTTCTTTGCATCGGACGCAGACAATAGTAGCATGCCATTTTAAGATGCGTATCTCATTTGTGTATAATGTAAATATGCTTGGCATTACTGTATGCACTTGCTTTTCCTTTTCTGTTTACGTGCCCATCAATCTCTTTTCTGCATTGTGCATATAAGTTGTGTTATCTGTGTGCAAAGGGTTTGTCAGTCTTTCTGCATTGGCCTGTAAGTTTGTACCTAAGGCAACAGAGAATTAAGTAACTTATCTGAACAGGAGCAGAGTTTGAAACCTGGTTTCTCTGGGTCATGAGCCTACTGCTCCAGACGCTATTCCCCCACTTTATCAAGCTGTCTTTCCAAAATGCTGCATGCTGGAAAACATTTTAAGAAGCCCTACACAGCACAAGTGTTAAGTTTAGCACAAAGGCATTGAGCATTATCTCAGTTTTCATAGGGCATATGTGCTATGCATATAAATATTTTATTTATTGATTTTTATTTAACAATATTTGATAAACTGGTATTTCAGTAAAGGTCATAGTATGCACTCTAAACCACCCAACGCATCAAAACCCCACCCATCCATCCAAAACCCCCACCTATCAATTCCCATATATGACCATCAAACAAATAAATCAAAACCCCCAAACAGGAAAGAAGTACAATGAGCAAATTCCCTCACTACCTAATTTCAGTTAAATGCACATCCCAAGATAACAATGTTGCCAAACACCCCTACCTCCCTCCTCCCCTCCCCCACATCATTTACCATCTCTTTTGGAACCAATACCCCCCTCAAGTCCTGGATACCACAAGAATGCCCTATCCCCACCCAGCTCACCCATAAAACCTCCGACTTCTCTGGATTCAATTTCAGTTTGGAATGCATTAACGAGTCTACTACTGCACTCAAACAATCGTTCATAGTGGCCAGTGGGGCTCGTTGACCAGAATCAACTGTTATACACAGCTTCATATCATGTGCATAAATAAAGCATTCCATCCCATAATTTTTAATCACATCCCACAGGGGTCTCATTGAAATAGTAACAATGCAGAGAATAATATCGACCCTGAGAAACTCCACAATTCAAGTCTCTAGCCACTGATTGACAATGATTCCAGTAGACCTTATTTCCATTCTCCAAGAAACTGAAATCAATTGCATGCAGTTCCTTCCAGTCGTATTCCTCTAAGGTGATTCAATAACAAGGCATCGTTGATAGTATGAAATACCACAGATAGGTCCAGAGGACCAACAGTGCATCTTCTCCCTATCTGCATGGAACTACATCTTGTTTAGCAAAGCAACCAGGATTGTCTCAGTGGAATGACTCATGGGGAACCTAGATTGCCCAAGTTGGAAAAAAACATCTCTTCACAAAATTGCAGTAATGCTGATGTAGTCTTCTCTGCTAGCTGTGCAAGGGACAGTAAATTGGAGACTGGATGATAATCCTCCATTATCAATGGATCTAACATCAAAACATCATGGACTCCTTCAACCTATATAGTATATCACCTGCCTCAAATATTTTATTAACAAAGGTAGTCAGCCATGGCACCACCCACTCCCCTACTTCCTATATCAGATGTGTTGCCACAGGGTTAGTATAACTCTTGAGTGTCAATATAATCTCTCCAACAGTGACCGGCCACCATTCACCCAAACAATAGGAAGGTTCAGAAACCTGTGACACATAGCATCAGGCATGTTGCTGTATAGTGGTTTCACATCCATCATGATGCAGACGGGATCAGGCAGTAAGGATGTGTATGGGGAAAACATATTGTTTGTTGTAGGGTCATGTAAATAAAACTTTGCTAACCTGTGTTGGAACTTTTTAACACCCATCAATTGACATTGAGGGTAATTTTATAAACGCCCATGGAATTAAGGCACATATTTGGGAGTTATTTTATTTATTTATTTATTTATTTAACATTTCTTTTATACCGCGCTCTTACCATCAGCGCGGTGTACAATGAACAAACATATACATACAGGGTAACTGTAGTGTATTTTACATTTAACAGGAGTTGAAACTTGGGAGAACATGGGTAACTATCTACAGTTATTCACATAGTCGAAAAACTCTGGTTATATGCATGGTGTGTGTATTTCCCTATGGAATCTACACCGGAAAGTAACTTGTGAATAGGTAGTGCTTGAGCCTTTTCCTGAATTGGGTTAAGCTGGTGATAGCTCTCAAGTCTGGTGGGAGGGCATTCCAGGCTTTTGGGGCATAAATGCTGAAGGCTCTTTTAGCTGTTGCCTTTGTGCATCTTGCTATTTCTTTTGGGACAATTAGGGTGTTTATTGCTGCGGATCTTCTGATTCTATTGGGGGGTGAAATACGTAATAGTTCAGTGATGGCTGTGGGTGATTGATTGTTCAGGGCTTTGAAGGTCATGATTATGATCTTATGTTGGATTCCGGCATGGGTCGGTAACCAGTGGAGCCTTTTCAGGATTGGTGTAATGTGGTCTGTCCTCGATATTCCTTCCAATACTCTGGCGGCTGTGTTCATTGCTAGTTGGAGAGGGTTTAGAGTTGCTTGTGGGAGTCCATATAGAATTGCATTTGAGATATCGAGGTGTGGCATCACCAAGGCTTGGTAGATGGTTCTGAAATCCGTGGGTTCAAGTAGTGGTCGTAAATGCCAGAGTGTACGTATTTTGTGATATATCAATTTTGTTGTATATTTTATGTGTGTTTTCATGTCTAGTCGTTGTTCCAGGGTGATGCCTAGGTATCAAATAGTGGGTTTAACTGTTAGTTCTGTGTCCTTTATCTTTAATGTGGCTGGGGGTGTGAAATCCTGGTTCCTCGTGATGAACAGTACGTCAGTCTTGCTATGATTGATTTGTAAGTTCTGTGTGAGGAGCCACTCTTCAACTGCTTCGAAACAGCTCACCAGTGGGGTAAAGTCGGGTTGGTTGATTGCGAATGGCATATATAGGAGAATGTCGTCTGCATAAGCTAAGCAGGCAACATTAAAAGAATGAACTAGGTCACAGATAGGTTGCATGTAGATGTTGAACATTAATGCGGAAAGTGAGGAGCCTTGAGGCACACCCTGTTCTTGTAGAAATAGGTCTGATGTTGTGGCACCGATCCTCACTTGTTGCCATCGGTTGGACAGGTATGATTTACACCAGCTCAGTGCAGAGTCATGGATTCCTTTTTCTTTGAGACGATCGATAAGTATTTGATGACTTACAGAATCAAACGCAGCCGAAATGTCCATGAATATAAGGATGAAGCCTTGTCGGATGTTATCTATTCCTGTGATTAGAGTGTTGAAGAGGGTGATGAGTAGAGTCTCCACGCCATGTGCTTCCCTGAAACCATGTTGGGACGGGTCAAGCGGTGCTTCAGTGTCTATATGTTGCTGGATTTGACGTTGAACCACCTTTTAAATTATTTTGGCTAGCAGTGGGATGCTGGATATTGGTCTGTATGATTTGACTTTTAGCGGATCCATTTTGTTATTCTTCAATAGTGGCCTAATGGAGGTATGTTTTAGACTTTGAGGAAAGGTTCCCGTTGCAAATGATTGTTCTAGGATTTTATTTAGGAAGTGGCTTAATTCATAGCGAAATTCTCTTATCCAGGATGCTGGTGCAGTGGTAGTATTGATGGAGGCAATAGTGTTTTTGATCTCTTTGGGTGATATGGTGTTAAATTTGGTCAGTGGAGACGGTTGTGACGGCTTGGGGCAAGGGTTTTTGACTGTTTGCATCATTTTTGATTTTAGGTAGCTAGTGTGGTCCTGAGGTTGTATTGTGTGTGTTTGTTGTGGGGTTGGTTCTCGTGCCAAAGTTTTTACTATGTTGAACAAATCATGGTGTTTGTTTACTGATCGTTTCAGAAGATTTGTATGGAACTGTTTCCTTCTCTCTGCTATTTCTTGGCGATGCTTTTTTAGGTGTGAGCAGTATACCATATAAGCTTCAGTAGATCGGGATCAGCGCCAGTGTCTCTCGAGCCTGCGAAGATGGAGGAGTGATGCCCTTAATTCATTTAAATACCATGCCACATGTGCTCGGCACCTGGTCTTTTTATTTGTATCAGGTAGTTGTGAGCTAGACCTGAGGGTGACGTCCCAGGTGTTAATCAGGTCATCCAGATCAGGTTCTGAAGTGTTTAGTAGTGGAAGGACACTCTTAAATATTTCCTCTTTGTCAAAGGAACAAAACCTTCTTGCTGGTTTAGGGGGATGGTGTTAGTGTTATGTTTGTTGAGGGGGGTGGGTAATTGGAATGTGATCAAGCTGTGATCAGACCAGGGTACTGGGATTATAGATAATGCAAAATTGTGATCTGCTTCCATGATCGCTTGTGGGGTGAAAATCAGGTCCAAAGTGTTTCCCTTCACATGAGTGGGTTCTCTGACTATTTGGCTGTATCCAAGGTCATCAAGTGCTTCCAGAAATGATGTGATTTGGGTGTCATATAGAGTGGGGAGGTTGAAATTGCCTAATAGCCAGCTCGATGATCGTGGTTTATCTGTGTTGCAGGCAAGGTCGATTATTGTTGACAGATCCTCAGATGCGGTTGTTGGTGCTCTGTAGACTACGTTGTTTGAGCAAGAATCGTTTGATATCGAGATCGTGTTTAGATGGGTTGTGCTGATGGTGTTGCTCAGCTGAAATTGTAGATCGCTTTTTGCAAGGATGAGTACTCCTCCTCCTCATTGGTTGGCTCTGTGGCAGGTGTGAATTGAGAACTTGGGGGGTAGCATCTGGTTGAGAATGACATTGTCATAATCTGATACCCAGGTCTCCGTGATCATCAGGATGTCAAGGTCGTGGTGTGCTATTAGGTCAGTGATCACTGGCCATTTTGTGTGGATAGATCTGATGTTGATGAGGGTGCATCTCAATGGTCGTTGATGCTGTTGTTCCTTGATCTGAGACTTTTTAGTAGGTTGGAGGGCAATGTGGAGTAGGTGGGAATGGTGCGTACGGTTGGAGTTAGTTGGGTACATTTGAGCCTTGTCCGACCATCTCTTCCCATTACTTCTTAGTATTGGTATAGAGTTAGTACCAGGGTTGAAGGCATGTGAGCATCTGGACAGTGCAAAGAGGAGATAAGTAATAGCTACTGCTATGAATGTATGCATCTTTCTGGTATTCTTTGTGTATCTAGGGAGAGGGGTGTTAGCTTTTAGGGGCAATGCTCTATCTGGGCACATGTAGCAGTCTGTTGTCTCAGGTGATTAGGTGCTCTGTCTTGATATGAGATGTAGACTGTGTGATGCAGCAAGGGGTACACAGCCTATGCAAATTCAGGTAAAAGAAAGACTTACCGCAGAGTCAGCTTTAGAAAGCAGCACTAGGCACTCTAATTCACCGGAGCAAGGGAAATTCTTGCTACGTAGCAAACAAAAATCCCATCAGGAACACCTGAGTGAAAATCCCCAGGTCACGTGCAGAGCTAGGGATTACTTAAGGCAAGGTTCCAGTCAGTGGGGTAGATTGGGAGAGACAAGAGGAGGAGCAAGAACACGAACACCAAAGGGAACTACAGAGAGTAGGACTGCAGGTCGGGTTGCAGAGAATAGCAGGAGGTGTGGCTCTCATCAGCTGAGCAGAAACCCCAGGGGATTGCTGGGAGGAAACTCTTCTCACGGAGAACCAGGAAGTGAGTCTGACTCCAGCTCTCGAGAAGAGAGGTTCAAGGCAAGCTGTTCCAAGAGTAAACCTGCTACCAGAAATAACCTGAAAGAGAAGCTAGGAGGATCCCACTACACTAGAGACCGGTATGTGCCAGCTCAAGGCAGAGGTCACTGTGAGAGGAAAGTGTTGGGGGATGGGAACTCCAAGCACGTCTGCAGTCTAAGAAGTAGGTGTAAAACTAAGTCTAATTGTACTCCTGCACAACCAGCCTGGAAGGCAAAAGCCATAAGGTATAGGGAGCCACGTATTAAGGCAGTCCCTGCAGATAGAAGGAATCCTCCATATGATTATAGGGAGAAGTTTAAAACCCCTAAGTGCCAAGGGCGTGGTCCTGAATATAACTACAAGCAGCAAGGTGGTTCAGAACTGTTATTCTGGGAGGAGAGCCCAGGCAGAAGATACCACAGGCCAGAGAGGTATAGCCCTGAAGGGAAAAGAGCCTCTTTTGATTATTACAGTGATTTATCACAGGACACGGTGTCTGAGCGCCATTTGTATGAGGAGTCTGACACAGGGAGTTTGGGCACTGCTGAGGAGAATATGATATGGGAAGACGCTAGCAATCTTCCGGAGCCCATTCCCATGGAATGCAGCATGTGTTACAATTGCAGCCTTGCTATGTGAATGATTGCAAAGAGAACTTTGTACAGGAAATAAGGATTATTTGTTTGCCATTAATTTGTTGCTCTGTTCATCTTTAAGTTCTGTTTTCTTGACAAGTCCGAGCGGGACGGGGAATAAAACCCACTTTAAGTTTCATTCAAAAGTTGCTCTGAAAGACTCTTTTATTTAACAAGCCGGAGCAATTACTTGTTCATAGGCCCTAGGCAACCGCCTATACAGGGCAATAAGGGCTCTAATCACGGGCCCCATCACAAGTTGGCGTAGTCGGCAGGATCCAGTCCAGGAGACAAACTACGGAGTGGAGCAACGACGCGGGAAGAGCGAAGTTGACACGCCCAGAGGAGGATCCAGGATTCCAGGAGTGCGACGGCAAGCACCTTCTCAAAATAAGAACCTCCACCTTGCTCAGGTAACGGGTATTTGGGCACAGGTTGGGAGGATCGCTGGTGAGAAGGAGAAGGCTTGGGAGGAAGAAATTTTTCCTTGTATTATTGTGCCACACTTGGGTTTGCGTGTTTCTGATTTGTTTTCCAGAAAAAAAAGATGACCACGATGAATGCACAGGAGGTTCTCAGGTGGATGAGCAACCAGTTCGAGAAGCAGGGAGAGCTAGCTCGGCAGAACCAGGAGCAGGCCATCGCTGCCCTGGTGGAGCAACAGAAGCCCCTGACGGACTTAATGCTTACTCTCCTGAAGGAGCCAAAGAAGGAAGAGTCACCAGCAGCAGTACCTATCTGTGGGGTAGGCCCACAGAGCTGTGGATTTGGACATTGGGACAAATGCATGCTAATGACAATTTCGATGACTTTGTGCAAACATTTGAGAGAATAGCTCTTAATGCAAAATGGCCACAAGAGCAATTAGCCGTTAGGCTGGCCTCAGCACTAACCGGTGAGGCTCAGGCAGCCTACAGGGCCATGTCAGCAGCGTTAGCAGCTGATTATCAAGAGGTTAAAAGAGCTGTGCGTGATAGATTGGGCTTAACCCCTACCGCGTACAGACGCATGCTACGGTCTACCCGGATTCAACCGGATGAAACCCCAAAGGCACTGTATCACAGAGTGCATGGGCTGGTTTTAAAGTGGCTTGAACCCGAGGGTAAACCGATGGAAGAGGTAATTGATCTAATCGTATTAGAGCAATTCTTTGATGCAGTACCAGAAGAGGTTAGAACATTTCTGACCCTACAGAATTGTAGAACCTCTGCTGAAGCAGCGCACCTAACCGAAAGGTTCTTTGAGGCTGAAGTAATGAAAGAAGCCAGCGCTAGCAGCAGGTCAGGGTTAGCCAATTCTGTAAGAGGTATAAATGTTTCTCCAAGGAACAGAGGGGATTCAAAGGAATCCAGGTGTATAAAAATGGATGGTAACAAAATGTTAAAGTGTTTTAAGTGTGGGAAAAGTGGGCACTTAAAGAGAGAATGTATGTCTCGTACAGCACTTGTCACTGGCCATGAACACCACACAGCTGCAGGTTTCCGTGTAGATGTGGAGGTACAGGGAGTCCCAGCTAAGGCCTTGCTTGACTCGGGGGCCGACCAAAGTATGGTCTCTCACCGTTTTTGGGAAACCATACAGGCCCAGAGGGGTTTTCCCCCGAGTCATGCCGAAGGAGTAGCCAATATAAGATGCATCCATGGGTCTTCCGCCGGTTATCCGCTGTACCGGCTGAAGATACAAGGATTGGGGGTACGGAGAAAGACCTTGGTAGCGGTAGTTCCCAAGCTACCCTTTGATTTGGTGTTAGGCCGGGATTGGCCCCCATTTGGGGAAGGCCTAAAAGAAGGCCTGGTTAAGGAAAAGGAATCCCAAGGGCACCCTGAGGAAGTAGAGGAAGAGGGCCAGGCCATGGGAAAGAATAATGAGGAAGGGGAGGCCCTGGTAAATGTGGTTCCCCAGCCTTTATTTGCAAAACCCCCAAAGAAAGCAATTGTCCAAAAGGCCCCGATAGAGGTAGTGACACCTGGTAAAAAAGGCTTTGTGTTAAAGGTCTGTAAGATGTCCCCAGATGCACAGGTTCCCCAGAAAGCAACCGCCGATGCGGCTGGCTTTGATCTTTTTAGTGCAGTGGAAGGGGTGGTACCAAAGAAAGGAAAGGCTTTAATTAATACAGGCCTGCAAATCCAGTTTCCAGCTGGGTGCTACGGGCGGATCGCTCCCCGATCTGGTTTGGCATCGAAGCATTTTGTCGATGTAGGAGCGGGGGTTGTGGACCCCGATTACAGGGGAGAGGTCAAAGTACTGCTGTTTAACTTTGGAGAGCAGGACTTTGAGGTTAAAATAGGAGACCGCGTTGCCCAGATTATATGTGAACGGTTTGGGTCTCCAGAAGTGGAGGAGGTAACCCACCTGGTCCCTACCAGTAGGGGAGGCCAAGGGTTTGGCTCCACCGGACAGAGGGAGGTACAGGGTCTTACTGCCACTACAAAGACAAACCTAGAGGAGGATTTAGGTCCCCAAATTGCAGACTGTAAAACAGTCTCTGCACCGAAGATTGGCCTAGAATTGTCCTTGCAGCAACAAGGACAGTTAGACCAGTTGTTGTCACGGTTAGGGACGTCCTTACGCCCGTCCCGGGAGAAACTAACCTGGTCGCGCATGAAATTCTCACACCCCCGGGGAAAATTGTGCGGTTGCGACCTTATCGCTTACCGGAGGCTCGCAAGAGCGAGATTATTTCACAAGTTCAGGAGATGCTACAGTTAGGCGTCATTGAAGAGTCTAAAAGTCCCTGGTGTAGTCCGGTAGTCCTTGTACCGAAACCAGATGGCAGTCTGCGTTTCTGCATTGACTTTAGGCAGGTCAATGCCATATCACTTTTCGATGCCTACCCTATGCCAAGGATCGAAGAGTTGTTGGACAGACTGGGGCAGGCTCGGTATCTGACCACCCTCGACCTTACCAAGGGTTATTGGCAGATACCGTTGACCCGTGCTTCCAGGCCCAAGACAGCCTTCAGCACACCGCTGGGTTTATTCCAGTTTAAACGCATGCCGTTCGGTCTACACGGTGCTGCGGCAACATGCCAAAGGTTGGTAGACCAGGTCCTACGGCCTCACCACAGCTACGCCGTAGCATACATGGATGATATAGTCATCCACAGTACCACCTGGGCACAACACCTCCCACGTGTAGAGGCCGTATTGAAGGCTTTGCGGAGGGCTGGACTGACTCTAAATCCCGGGAAATGCCGATTTGGCGGAACCGAGGTCAAGTATCTAGGACACTTGGTAGGAAATGGTACGGTGCGACCACTACACGATAAAGTAGAAAGTGTGCAGAATTTTCGGCGTCCGCTAAATAAGAAACAACTGAGAAGTTTCCTAGGGTTAATAGGATATTATAGGCGTTTTATACCCAGGTTCGCGGAAGAGAGTACAGTATTAACAAATATGTTAAGAAAGAACGCACCCAATAATTGCAGTGGACACAGGCAGCGGAGGACGCTTTCATACTTCTAAAGGGGAAGTTATGCAAAGCGCCAGTTTTATATGGGGTGGATTTTAATCGTACCTTTATCCTGCAGACGGACGCCTCGGAATCGGGGCGGGAGCCGTCCTATCCAGGAATTTGAGGGTACTGAGCACCCCGTTCTTTATTTGAGTAGGAAGTTGACCAGGGCTGAGAGCAACTACTCAATCATTGAAAAAGAATGTTTGGCTATTAAGTGGGCCATCGAGGCACTTCGATTTTACCTTACAGGCAGGCATTTCGTGCTGATTACGGATCATGCACCATTGAAGTGGCTAGGTACCATGAGGAACCACAACCCTCGCCTCACCCGTTGGCACCTGGCGTTGCAGGCTTTCAATTTTACTATACACCATAGGGCAGGAAAGCTACATTCTAATGCAGACGCCCTGTCGCGTATTCCGGGCTGGGAGCACGAACGTGCACCATCACGGAATATCTTAAGAGGGGGGATATGTGATGCAGCAAGGGGTACACAGCCTATGCAAATTCAGGTAAAAGAAAGACTTACCGCAGAGTCAGCTTTAGAAAGCAGCACTAGGCACTCTAATTCACCGGAGCAAGGGAAATTCTTGCTACGTAGCAAACAAAAATCCCATCAGGAACACCTGAGTGAAAATCCCCAGGTCACGTGCAGAGCTAGGGATTACTTAAGGCAAGGTTCCAGTCAGTGGGGTAGATTGGGAGAGGCAAGAGGAGGAGCAAGAACACGAACACCAAAGGGAACTACAGAGAGTAGGACTGCAGGTCGGGTTGCAGAGAATAGCAGGAGGTGTGGCTCTCATCAGCTGAGCAGAAACCCCAGGGGATTGCTGGGAGGAAAACTCTTCTCACGGAGAACCAGGAAGTGAGTCTGACTCCAGCTCTCGAGAAGAGAGGTTCAAGGCAAGCTGTTCCAAGAGTAAACCTGCTACCAGAAATAACCTGAAGAGAAGCTAGGAGGATCCCACTACACTAGAGACCGGTATGTGCCAGCTCAAGCAGAGGTCACTGTGAGAGGAAAGTGTTGGGGGATGGGAACTCCAAGCACGTCTGCAGTCTAAGAAGTAGGTGTAAAACTAAGTCTAATTGTACTCCTGCACAACCAGCCTGGAAGGCAAAAGCCATAAGGTATAGGGAGCCACGTATTAAGGCAGTCCCTGCAGATAGAAGGAATCCTCCATATGATTATAGGGAGAAGTTTAAAACCCCTAAGTGCCAAGGGCGTGGTCCTGAATATAACTACAAGCAGCAAGGTGGTTCAGAACTGTTATTCTGGGAGGAGAGCCCAGGCAGAAGATACCACAGGCCAGAGAGGTATAGCCCTGAAGGGAAAAGAGCCTCTTTTGATTATTACAGTGATTTATCACAGGACACGGTGTCTGAGCGCCATTTGTATGAGGAGTCTGACACAGGGAGTTTGGGCACTGCTGAGGAGAATATGATATTGGAAGACGCTAGCAATCTTCCGGAGCCCATTCCCATGGAATGCAGCATGTGTTACAAACGCAGCCTTGCTATGTGAATGATTGCAAAGAGAACTTTGTACAGGAAATAAGGATTATTTGTTTGCCATTAATTTGTTGCTCTGTCATCTTTAAGTTCTTTTTTCTTGACAAGTCCGAGCGGGACGGGGAATAAAACCCACTTTAAGTTTCATTCAAAAGTTGCTCTGAAAGACTCTTTTATTTAACAAGCCGGAGCAATTACTTGTTCATAGGCCCTAGGCAACCGCCTATACAGGGCAATAAGGGCTCTAATCACGGGCCCCATCACAACTGTCAGGATGGTAGAGTCGTTGTGTGATTCCTGGCTTGTTTAATTAGAACCGGCCCTCTGTGTTTGTAAGTCGGTGTACTGACAGCAGTGGTATCTGTACAGTTGACAACGATGGTGTCAGAGTACTGGCAACAGTAGCTTCTGAATCAGTCCAACACTAAGGCACAACCCCACGTAAAACAGAAAAAACCAGTACAAAAAAGTGCAGTACTTACAAGGATGAAATTTTATTGAAAATTCATATGTCACTGGCCACTGGCATATGAATTTTCAATAAAATTTCATCCTTCTAAGTACTCCACATTTTTGTACTGGTTTTAACAGTAGCTTCTGAATACTAGCAACAATAGTGATGAAATACAGGCAACAGTAGTAACTGAATAAAGGCAACAGTAGTAGCTGAATAAAGGCAGCAATAGTAACAATATACTGGCAACAATGGTAGCTGAATAATGGCAGCAAAAGAAGCAGAATATGATAACAATAGTAGCAAGCTTACTGGTGACAGTAGTATCAAAGTACTGGCAGAACAATTAGCGGAACAGTTAACAGATGTCGTGAAGTACAAGGTTCAGAGCTGATGGAAACAGAGGATTCACTGCAAAGTGAAACCAGAATTGACAGATCTGAAACAAGCATGGAGGGTTGGCATGGAAACCCCAAACAAAAGACGTCACAGTGTGCTAGGGAACGCCCATCCCCTGAGCTAGCTCCTGCTTCATCAGGGAAGAGGGAACAGCTGGTGGGAGGTGTGGCCAGGTCCAACGGAAAGAGAAACACAGATAAAAACTCTTTAGTTAAGGATAGAGAGAGCACAGGAGGGGGCACAGGAGAGTGGAGAAAACTGAAGGAACGAGGAGAGCAGAGAAGGATAGATATCCCGAGGGCAGCCAAGGTTTGTGGCTGGGAGAAGAGAAAAGGGAAGGGAATCCCCATCTCACTCGGAGAAACTTCTCAGAGGAAGAGAGCTGTGAAAGACATACAATTCCAGCTCACAGAGAGCAGTGCTCCACTACCAAAAGCACTGGGGATTTTTACCACTCTAAAAGCAAAGACGTTTATTCTGGGAACCAGAGAAGACAACCATGCTGTGCTCAGTACAGTCATCCTGAAGGTAAGCTTATTTCCCTGATACAAAGCTTTTATCAGAAAGGAGAGAAAAGTTTTACCTACCATTTGTAGCCAAGGGAGATTCCTGGGGGAAAGCAGTTTAAAAGGCAGACACAGAACTTCCCATAGCCAAGCAGAAGAGGGAAGCGTGTATCCTTTCAGTTACCGGGAGCTGTGTGCACAAGAATCCAAACACCCAGACTCCTCTAGCAGGTTGGGGGAAGGGAATCCTTTGATTGAAGCAGAGAGGTTTGCACGGCAGACAGATGAACCCTCTCTAAGAGACATTGAAGGAGAAGGTGATCCTATGCAGTGGGATTCTTATCAACCCCAGTGTCTGAAGTGTATATGGACTGCTCGTATATGATAGCAGACAATGTGCAATCCCTTTGTTAATATTGCTGAATTTTGCTAAAGAAGAAAACAGCCAAAAGGAGCATTTTGGAGAGAAACACTGTTTTATTCTTTTGTGCCTTAAAAGCTGAGAATAAGCGTTTATCTGAGTTACATATTTTTGTTCACACCAGAAGCATGGTTTCTTTGTTAATATAACCTTCTGTTCATGGTCAACAATATCCAACCCCGGGAGGGGAAATAAATCCTTATTTAACCTGAACCACTCGTGTACAACTTGGAATCATTTCAGTGCTGTGGAACTATGTTACCCAGGAGGCCCTTCCAAAACCTCCATTAAGTAGTTTCAGAACAAGAAGCACAACTGCCCACTCGCCTTGCTCACGCTATATGCCTCTGGGAGGGTGAGTGGTGACACAGATTACTTGTAGAAATAGTGTTAGAGAACTTGTGTTAAATAGCAGAGTGATAATAATTGAAACAGATGGTGGTGGTGGTTATGCTTGGAAGACTATCATTCAAGGGTGCTCATAGGGGCAGTGTTTCTGGTCTGGCGTGCATACTTGCCGCTGTTGTGGGGTCCACGGGGAAGGCAGCATTGTTTTGGTGGAGAGTGAACTCAACCCTGAAGGAGCTCAAGCTGATGGTTTTGTCTGTGCCGTTGCAGAGATGTTCCGTATCGTCCACGTCAAGGGCTGGGTGTTCCGATAGGTTTTAGACAGTGGCGTGGATCTCGCTGTGGACCACAGCCTAAGGGCCACGTCAAATGGCCCTCTGGCGAGGCCCTCAGGCACAGGCACACTAGGCGTGGGCACGCTTTGTTGTGGAGGATGAAGTAGCGTGCGGAGGGACTGATTGGCCTTGTTGGAGGGGAGCAGGGCAGAGCTTACCTTCCCGCTCTCCCTCGATGATGCCGATCGGGGCAGGGAGGCAGCTGAAGAGACTCTGGTGCTGCAGTGAGGCCTCTTTTATAGATGTTGGTGCTGCAGGGGATCGTCGGGCCTGATGGGCCTTGTCGGAGGGGAGCGGGGTGGAGCTTACCTTCCCGCTCTCCCTCGATGATGCCGATCGGGGCAGGGAGGCAGCTGAAGAGACTCTGGTGCTGCGGTGAGGCCTCTTTTATAGATGCTGGTGCTGCAGGGGATCGTCGGGCCCAATTGGCCTTGTCGGAGGGGAGCAGGGCGGAGCTTACCTTCCCGCTCTCCCTCGATGATGCCGATTGGGGCAGGGACGCAGCATGTGTGTACTTTATAAACTAGGGGTGTAATAACACGCATCAAACTAATAGTGGCAGCTTTATGGCTGGCGTAAATGTCCATGCCTAGAATTTTCAGAAATGTGCATAAGTTATAGTATTTTATAACTTGCATGTGTAAATCTGTGTTCTACCTACACTTTGCCCAAACTCCACCCCTTGCACGCCCACACAGAATAGTAACCTCCTAATTCACATTCAAAAGTGCCCATTCACATACATAAATCCTTGAAAATAGGTGATTTAGGCACATAAACGGCACATACCTTTACGTAGCTCCTTATAAAATCAGCCCCATGTATGTTAATTTGTAGGTTAAAAATAGACCACTATTGAGCAGTAGTTGATTAATGTTATTTAGCTTGTTTAGGACATATATTTATCTTTCTGGGCTGTTTGCATATTTTGGTAACAGTTTTAGAATCCTCTCTGTTGGATTGGAGGGAGCTAACAAATCCTACCCACTCAAATTCCTTAGCTACTATGAAGGACAAAAAGTTGCTTGATCTATTGCCTTGATGGACCAAACCATTATGCTGCTTGATATGATAGATCTTGCTAAGGTTTCCATGTTTGTGGCTATTAGGTAGCATGTATAAGCTGCTAAGTTGTTATCAGGTTTTCCATTTTGGTTTGCACCTTTTTGAAAATGTGTTTATAAGATGTTTCAATTGTTTGGTTTATTCCTGTGTGGGTTGTTTGTTACACTTCCTGCAGTATGGGTTGTTTGAGGATTGACCGTATACTTTCCATAGTCAGCCCAGTGCAGTCCTTTCTCTGTAGGCTTGAGGACAATGTTGTGGTTACTCTCGGGGTTTGGTTGCTTTGTAGTTTCTTTTGTAGTTATTTCTAGTGTAATAAGTTTGTATGGGGCATTTGATGACTTTTTCCTATGGGTTTTGAGTAATAAGGCTGAAATTAGCCTGGTTCATGTTTGACTCAATGAAGCTGACATATCTTTGATAATTATCTAATTGCTCTAGTTTGCTAATTACACAACAAATATTTTCTTTGAACAGTTATTACAAATGTTTACTTTTAGAAACTTATCACTTGCAATCAGTGGCGTAAGTTCCAATGAGGGGTCCCCCAAGCAAAATTTTGCTGAGGGCCCACCCTGTCGTGGCGGTGGCATGCCCCCCCCCCCATGCATGCCCTCCCTTTCATGCAGTGAGCCCCCCATGTGACTGCGGCGGTGGCAGCAGTGCAGCAAACTTACTTTATCATGTTTGCCGCGCTGTTCTGCTCTTGTAAGTTTGCCGCAGGGAACAATTGTTGGGCCCACTTTCTCCATGGCGAACTTACAAGAGCGCAGCAGCACAACAAACATCTTAAAGTAAGTTTGCCACACTTCTGCTACCACTGCTATGTGGGCCCCCTTTCTGCTTGGGCCCCCCCCCCCACACACACATTGTGGGGGCTGCTTGGGTGGAACGTACTCCAGTGCTTCCAGTGTATTTATTTCAATGCTCAGTTGTCTATTTTTACCTCTTATCTTTATGAATTTCATTAATCCCAAATGATTTTGAATTCTGGAAACTGAATAGTGGAGAATATTTGGGGTTTGCCCATTTGGAACTATCTTAAAAATGACAGTTATCAAATATGGGTGGGGAGGGGGGCTTTAGGGCTTTTTTGGAGCTTGGACATACTGGAAAGTGTTGTGTTGCATCTGTGCTTGTTTTGTTCATTGCTTGATGCTAAATGTTCTGTTATACTTTGCTGAAACTGAGGGTTTCTTCAAATTGACAGATTATAAACGTTCAATAAATATGTAAATACAAATAGACATTCCATATAATCTCTCCTACAAACCTCATCACCCATATTAATGTGCTTTTTATTTGCCTCTGATAGCCCTATGTCACAAGGTGGTAATTTTATAAGGAGCCAGCTAACATTGGCAGAAAGAACACAAGTGAATGGGGATGTTTTAGTCATTTACGTATATAAACGAGCATATGCTCGCATTGCACCGCACTCTGGAAATGTGTGTGTAAATGCGATGGTGCATACTTCCATTGTGAGCATGTACAGAGGTGGAGTTTGGCTGGAGCGTGAGTGGAGCGAAAAGCTATGCACATAAATTATAAAACACTATGAGGGGCATTCTCTGCTGGCCATCTCCCCCTTGTATGGCTGATCAGAATCAGGCCATACAGAGGTAGACCAGATTCTGATCGTGCGGGGGCTAGACGTACTCGTAGGACCAGAATCAGGTCTATGGCTTGGAGGTGCAATCCGTGCCCCAATTCTGATCAGCCACACGTCCAGCCCACATACCCGGCTATCTCAGCCAGGCTGCTGAATGGAGCCATGGTATCCTGTTGCCATGGCACTGTGGCTCCATTCAGGAGCCGCGATCCCCTGCCACAGAAAACAATCTTAGTTCTCTGTAGCCTGACCCCCAATCTGGCTTTCCATGGCCAGCACCAGGCTGTGGGGAACCTCCTGCACCCCCTCACCTGCATCCCTGGATCCTGCGCTGTGATCTCCCTCTATCCGCTTAGATTCAAGGCCCCGGATGTACAGGGCCGACATCTGAATCGGCCCCGTATGACCGGGGGCATGGCCCCACCAATGCCCTGCCCTCAATCTGCCTACAGAACACCCTCTCCTGCTCTCATATAGGCCTCCCTGTACGGGCCGAATGGGTCGGCAGGGGGACGAATAATGGGACAGAATGATCCCCTATGGCAGTCATTCTGAACCGTGAATAGTGGGGTTGGACGTTCAACTCCCATTTAGGCCCAGGACGTATTAAGCTCCCTGCGCTCCCTGCACATACAGAAGGTTTGTGCAGAGCGCGTTGGATGGGGGCAGGAGGGGGTGGGATGGAGGTGGAATGACAGAGTGGCAAGGTGGCTGGACGTACAGGGCCTATTCAGGTGAGAGCGCTGTATGTCTGCCGGCTGTCTGCTGCATGCCTGGCTTATTCAATCACAAAGGTGGAATAAGCCCCGGGTGCCCCCACACTACGCGTAGCAGACCCCCACACATCATGCGCCTGACCATGCTTTGGCCCTGCAGCCATGATCTGGGTCATGAGGGCCTCTGGTGCCAGCTGGATCATGGCTGCAGGAGTAGACATTGCCCATGGCATTCCGAGTCATCAGATAGATGGCTCATTGCCATGGCGCCAGAAAGCCATTGCTCCCTCGTTCCAGCAGTGGCTTTCTGGCACTCAGATGGTGAGCTCCCATCAATCTGTTTGGCACACAGGGAGCTGTCGTCACAGGTATGTCCAGGATCCGCAGCAGCAGTGAAGGGAGGCGCTTATAAATGCCTTCTGCAATTGCTCTGTCTCCACCCTGAAAAAGGAATATGCTAGTTTCTGCTTCTGGTGACAGGCCCCACATAGATAGTAGGGCGAAATACTTTCATGGGTATAGGCCATTTCACAAATGTGGACATCTCCAAATTGCATGACACAAAACCAGGTACTTGGACTTCCCAGCTGGGATATTTCAGAAGGGTGGTGACTATGTTCTGAGAATAACGCGTCCTGGCCTGCTATTTCAGATATTCAGACGTGGGGCGGTAGGACTATGTTTGGAGTGTGTGTTTACATGCAGGTTTCTTTGGCCAGGAAATATTAACTGTGGTGATGAAAGTGCATTTTGCTCTTCTCGGCCATGAAATGGTCACTTTTTTGCAACTTTTTCATGGTCAGGAACACGTATAGGCAGGGACGCCTTAACAACCAGGGCCAGACGTGCTTGTATCATTCTGAAATCACACAGTGACGTTCATCTCCCTTGCTCTGCCCAAAGCACTCCTTCACCATGTCCCCATGCTATATAAATGTTCTCATGCTGGGGACTTCTATATACCGACTTTCTAAAATGGCTCTGGGGACGTCTCCATGATTTGCACATCTAAGTGCCCATTTTCAGACATCCAACTCATGAATAAATCTTGTAAAATGACCCCCTTAGTTGACAACAGGGATTGACCAATATTTTTTGCTCATAAAATAATAAAATATTGGACTGACATCTTAAGTAAAAGACATTTAAATTAAAAGATATTTGAACTGGGACTGACGATTGAATATGTGCCATCATTTGACTGCAAGATGGTTATTTGGTGTGGTACGATGCTGATAGCCCCTGTCTGTCATAACATTTTTACGAAGAGGTTTTTTTTGTATATTGGCTTTTATTAAATAGGCACAATCTATGCACCAATATGCCTTTCCTGCCTAGCCACCCTTGTACAAAATTATACTCAATGCGTGTTTTGCATTAAGCGCCACATATTTTTGATGAGATGGCAGCGTTCAGCGTGAAAGAGAAGGCAGAGGATTCATAATAGCAGGGAAACACTGTTTAGGATGCAAAAAGGAGAAGATCATCTGTACATGTAGAGCTGCCCACTGTTAAATTTCTCTTAACCGCAGGAAGATCTTCAAGCATTTACAGGATTATGATTCCTGTTGCGCTCCTACCATGTCAAACTATTGTGCACTGCAGCTGCTGGCCAATGTTTCAGGCACTGAGGTTGGATCTAATAGCTTCCCTAGGTATCTTTCTTCCAGGAGAATCCAGCAGCATGTTTTAGCAGACTGCAGGTTTTCCCAGTGCACACAGTGGTTTCTGTTGCAGCCATGCCATTTCCTTCCCACTTGCTCTTCAGGAAGAGCTGCAAAGAACTGCTCCATTCCTCTATGGGTCAGCCATTTGCATTGCTTATCGGTTCGGAGGATGAATCTGTCACCTAATGGACAAGAACCAGGTGCCGTCAGTCTCACCACAAGTTTAGTGATGACTAATCAAATTTCTATTTAATTAATGGAAGCAATTTTTAACTACATGTTTTATCAGGATCCGCATGTGTGCTTGAACAGCTCATGTACCTAATTATATTTCTTGGAGCCCGGTTTCTTTTGTCAGCTTCAAAGGCTTACCAGGGATCCGTAAATTGTAAGCTCAGTGATTCAGAAACTTTCAGCTTTAGCCTTCTGCTGAGAAATCTTTTCACCGTAATGTCTCTGCACACAAAGACAGGTAATTTTATAAGAAGCTGCCTATTTTTAGGTGCCAACCGCACATCTAAATGTTGGTATTTTAGTCATTTCCACGTGTAAGTGACCACTTGAGTATAGAAAATACCAACTAGCGTAAAAGTTCATGCATTGTTTGCAACGCGCGTATGTTCACTGTGGGCGTGCACTTGGACAGAGTTTAGGGGGAGCATGCAAGTGTGCACATGGATTACAGAATGCTACAATTTACACGGAAACTGACAAAATGTAGGAGTGGTCATTTACACCAGCTCTAGGCCTGCTTTCTGTCACTTACATTGATATTTATGAAGTCAAGTACCTATGCACTTCACTTTATAAAATAGGCTTAAAGAGGGCCATTTTATAGTCTCCCACACAGTTAATGCATGCTGCTATGCATATATTTGGGGCCTATTTTAAAAAGTGAAGTACATGCGTGCTTTTCTTTCGAAAAATGGAGTGTAAAAATGTGCCTCAGTCTACTCTAGAACAGGTGTAAATGCCTGCACCTAGACTGTACAAATATGTGTGCAAGTTATAATATTTTCTGACTTACATGTCTAAATTTAGGCCCTGTCTACACTCTACCCAACGTCCTCCCCTGTGCACACCCAAACTGAAAGTATGCATGATAGGACTTACACATGCACTGACAGGATAGTGAACACCAAAAGCACACACGTAAGTGCCCATTCATGCATGTAAGGCTTTTAAAATAGGCACTTTGCGCATAAGTAGTATGTATCTTTCCACGCACTATTTATAAAATCAGCCCCAAAATGTGTGGCTGAAAACACATGAGGCCCGATGTTGAGTTAGAATGAAGTACAGCGCCTAGCCGTCACCATTGTCCTCTAACCCTGGATATTTAATGCCAGGGTCATATGAGGTCCCGGTATCGAATAGCCGGGTCACTGCACATGCCCAGAAGCCGCAGAGGCTAACTGGGTTGCGGCGATATCGCACTGCCGCCCGGTTAGCTTCTACGGGTAAAGATAGGCCAGCTTTTGCAGCGCCTATCTATAAACCCGTAGAAGCTGTGTAGCGGTGCAATATCGCCACTCCCTGGTTAACTTCTCTCACCGCCTTCAACACACCCCGGAATGCCCATGACATGCCACGATGCTAAGTGGTTAGAATTGGGGTGTGTAGGGGAGAAGATCGGGAATATTCAGCAGCACTAACCGTCTTAGCGCCGTTGAATATCCCACTGAGCGGCATTTACACGGTTTACAGGGCTGTAAACTATTAGGCCCATGCTAACTAGACACGACTTAATAAAATTACCCTCAAAATGTACTTCCCAAAGGGCTGGTTTTGTATCCAAGATTTTTATTTTAGTTTAAGGTAGAAAATGCAGTACAGTGTAACCTGTAATGGAGTGTTGAAGGGGTGCCCTGCTGCTTTGAGACTACCAGATAATTTGGAACGGTCTTCAAGGTACAGATTTTCATTTTACCTTCCCTTTTCTGTCCTTTCATTCATAAGAACATAAGAAATGAAATACTGGGTCAGAACAAGGTCCAACAAGCCCAGTATAATGTTTCCAACAGTGGGCAACCCGGCAGGTTTCCAAAAAGGTACACAGGTTCCACAATGCTCGTCCCGGGGAAAGCAGTGAATTTCCCGGGCCCTCCTTAAAAATGGTTTAAGGACCTTTCCTCCAGGAACTTATCCAAACCTTTTTTAAATCCATCTACACTAACAGCTTTTACTACATCCTCCGGTAATGAATTCCAGAGTTTGATTACGCGTTGAGTGAAATAATATTTCCGCTTATTAGTCTTAGATGGGTTACATTGTAGTTTCATTGCATATCATCTAATCTTTCTACTTTCTGATGGCGTAAACAACCATTCTACATTTATCCATTCCACCCATTAATTTATAGACCTCTATCATATCCTCCTCAGCCGTCTCTTTTCTTAGTTGAAGAGCCCTAACCTTTTAAGCCTCTCTTCATAGGCATATCCTTCCATCCCCTTTACCATTTTTGTTACTCTTCTCTGTACCTTTTCTAATTCTGCTATATCCTTTTTAAGATACGGCAACCAGAATTTCACACAATATACAAGGTGTGGTCGCACCATGGAACAACCCAGAGGCATTATAATATCCTTGGATTTATTCTCCATTCCTTTCCTTATAATTCCTAGCATTCTATTTGTTTTCTTGGCCGCCACTGCACACTGGGAGGAGAGTTTCAATGTATTATCCACAATGATGCCTGGGTGGTGGTTTCTAAGGTGGTACCTTGCATCGTGTAACCATAGTTTGGGTTGTTCTTTCCCAGATGCATAACTTTGCACTTGTCCACATTAAATTTGATCTGCTATTTGGACATCCAGACTTCCAATTTATCAAGGTCCTCTTGCAATTTTTCACAATTCTCTTGTGTTTTAACAACTTTGAATAATTTTGTGTCATCTGCAAATTTGATTACCTCACTCGTTATTCCCATTTCCAGGTCATTTATGAATATGTCAAAAAGCAGTGGGCCATCACAGATCACTGGGGTACTCCACTATTCACCTTTGTCCATTGAGAAACTTAGCCATTTAAGCCCTATTCTCTGTTTTCTATCTTTCAACCAGTAACTGATCCACAATATTATACTGCCTCCAATCCCATGACTTTTTAATGTCACCAAGAATCTCTCATGAGGGACCTTCTCAAAAGCTTTCTGAAAATCCACATACATTGTATCAGCCAGCTCACTTTTATCTACCTGTTTACTCATACTTTCCAAAAAATATGAGGATTAGTTAGACAAGACTTTCATTGGCTAAATCAATGTTGGCTTTTTCCATTAAACCATGACCATCTACATGTTTAGTAATTTTATTCTTTATAATGGTTTCTACCATTTGCCCAGTACTGTCATCAGGCTCACTGGTCTGTAGTTCCTGGAATGGCGTTACATTGGCCATTCTCCAATCTTCCTGTATTACAAATGATTTTAATGATAGTTCACAGATTAATAACAGCAGGTGTGCAACTTCATATTTTAGTTTTTTCAACACTTGGATATATACCATCTGACCCAGGTGATTTGCTACTCTTCAGTTTATCAAATAGTTGTAATACATCTTCTGGGTTTGTCGATATTTCTTTTAATTCTTCTTATATATCGCCTTTATATAACATTTCAGGCATAAGTAACTTCCCTACATTTTCTTCAGTAAAGACTCAAGCAAAGAATTTATTCAGTCTCTCCAATATTGTCTTGTCCTCACTTAGTATTCCTTTTAGCCCTCTATCATCCAGGGCTCCACCTGACTCACAGGGTTTTTGCTATGAATGTACTTGAAAAAGGTTTTATTGTGCTTTTTTGCTTCCATGGCTAGTTTTTTTCAAAATTCTATCTTTGCCTGCCTTATTAATGCCTTGCATCTCACTTGCCAATGCTTATATTGTTTCCTGTTTTCGTCATTTGGCTCTTTTTCCATTTCTTGAAAGATGCTTTTTTGGCAAAAACATCCTCTCTGGCCTCACCTTTAAACCATGCTGGCAGTTTTTTGAACTTCCTTCCACTTTTCTTAAAACATGGAATATAGCTGGTCTGGGCTTCCAAGATAGTATTTTTAAACAATACCTATCCTTGATGTAAACCTTTAACCTTTGCAGCTGCTCCTTTTAGTATTTTCTTAACTATTTTCCTCATTTTATCATAGTCTCCCTTTTGAAAGTTAAAAGGCAGTATTGTGGATTTTCTTGCCGTCCTTCTTCCATTTATTAAATCAAATGTGATCATGCTATGATCGCTATTGCCAAGTGGCCCCAAAACCCTTATCTCTTGCACCAGATCCATTTTGTTTGATGTTTATGTCAGTTTGCTTTTGTTTAAAAAATGAAAAAAAAACATTAAATTAAAAAGAAAAAAATAATTGGAGTGTATGTGCTATGACACAGTGCAGGCTGTACTGGTGTAGTATAGCATATTAAAGAAGCACCTCATCCTTGTTAGTTTTCTCTGCTAAATAAAGTGGCCATGATGTTTGTGTGGAGGAAACTCAAGGTCTTTAAGTCACCATATGCGAGATCTGAAAAGCAGTAAAATGGTTAAGTCTGGAGACAAGTGGTAGTAGTGAGTCAATGGATGCACACAAATTGTAAATGGCATTGTTTGCACCTGCTGAGAGATACAGTGATGGTCTGTTGATTTAAAAAAAAAACCCATTTCCTCAATTAAGATTGATTTAAAAGAAGCGATGGTCTCCTACTTGGGTAGCTGGGAGGAAGATTTGGAGTGAAGCACTATGTGAGATCTGCAGGGGCTGCCAGGAACTTGGGACAGAGCAGGAGTTGGTGAAGGAGAAAATAGAAAATTTAGAGAATCATTCGAGGAGATGCAATCTGCACATAAGGGGAGTCACTGAAAGTGAGCAGGTTAAGGAGTGAAGAACTGTTGTGCATGCAATATCTGCAACAGTACTGAATGCAGAGGCGCCTATGAACATAGCGACCTTGGTGGCTATAGAGCAGGCCCATCGCAGTCTTGGGTCCCTGAGAAAAGAACAGCCAAGGGATTTCATTGCATTCTTTGCATCTTTTGCTGTGAAAGAGAAAGTTATGTAAAAGGCTGTGAAACTGAGGAAAATAAAATCGGGGCATTTTGATATTGAGCCTTTTAATGACCTCCTATTGCACTGCAAAAGTGCTGGGGTACGTATGAGGATACAGCCTTCCTTCTCTAAGAGGTGATCCAGTACAAATGTCTGTACCCCTTTGGACTTTTGTTTACTGTGGAGAATAAAACCAATGAGGGAGGTCTGACATCAATTGAAGCAAGAGGGGTATCAGACTTGCCAATCCCTAAGGAAGTGTGGGGAGAGGAATGGAAAGACAAGTAGTGGAGGAGTGGCCTAGTGGTTGGAGCAAGGTACTTCAGGCCGGAAGGTCAGGGGTTCAAATCCCACTAGAGAACAGCAACCTTGGGCCAGAAGGACTGGGGTTTCTAGTCCCACAGGTGCTCCTTGTGGTCTTGGGCAAGCCACTTTACCCTCCATAGCCCATGTTCCCTGTAAAATAGTTATCTCCAAGTTATAATGCCCTGTTCAATGTAATTTCAGTTCATTCAATGTAAACCGCACTGATGCAGAATAGCGCGGTATATAAGAGAATGTAAATAAATAAATAAGGCAGCCTCCCTGAAGTGGCAGTGGGTAATGCAAGAGGTTATTATTATTATTTAACATTTATAAAGCACTACTAGGCATACGCAGCACTGTATAAACATAGAAATAGACAGTCCCTGCTTGAAAAGCTTACAATCTAGCCAATAAACAAATACAGCCCAAGCAACAGCTAGAGGAAAGGGAGGAATCAGGAGTTGAAAGCAGCCACAAAAAGGTAAGACTTTAGCATAGATTTGAATAGAGAGAGAGAAGAGGCTCGACACAAGAGTAAAGGAAGTTTGTTCCAGGCATAAGGAGCAGCAAGGTGAAACGAGTGAAGTCTGGCGTTAGCAGAGGAGGAAAAGGGTAAAGAGAGAAGGAGACCAGAGGAGAAGTGAAGTTCACAAACGGGGGTTGTAAGGAGAGAGGAGAGGAGAGAAGAGAGGTAGTGGGGGACAGAAGAATGAATACATTTGTAAGTTAAAAGAAGACATTTATAATGGATACGGAAATGGAAGGGGAGCCAGTGAAGTGACTTCAGAAGAGAGGTAATATGACAGTAGTAGGGTTGACTGAGGATTAAACATGCAGCAGAGTTTTGAATAGATTGAAGAGGAGAAAAATGACACTGAGGGAGACCAGCAAGAAGAAGGTTACAGCAGTCAAGTAACTAGAGAATGAACCAAAATGTATTAGTGTTTTCAGAGAGGAAAAGGCGAATTTTGCTAATGTTATAGAAAAAGAAGCGGCAAGTTCCTTTCTTCTTCTTCCTCTTCTCCTTCTAGGACTGCTTATTCAGCATGTCGTGTATTCAGTGCAATAACTGCAGTACATTCATTCCAAGATGAATCATTTGGAACCTAAGAGCTTGTCCTCTGTGCCTCAGGTCAGCTGCCATGCATAAAGAACTGACTCTACTAAGGGAAGACCTAGCTGCCATGCATAAAGAGGTGACCCTACTGAGGGAGGAATTGGCTGCAATGAAGCGCACCTCTTCTAGGATACAAACTGAACAAAGTCCACCACCGCTCCCACAAAGAATCAAACACTCCAGGAACAAATGGATCACAGTGGGTTCTGGTAGATTGCGACCTGTGACACAGAGACACCCTATGCATCAGGAGCTATCCCTGCATAATGCCTTCTCTGCCTTGGCGAATGAGGATGCCCAATCCAAAGAAACTGAAGGGCCCTTAAATGAGACAGACAATGCCCAATCTGCTAAAGGACCAAATATGAAGAAAACCTCACCAAACAGCAAACTACTACTACTTGGTGATTCCATCATCAGTGGCACCAACTTGGGAACACAGTTCAGAGGAGAGAAGATAGTCATGTGCCTACCAGGCTCGACAGCCAGCAGGAATACAAACCAAATTGTTGAAGTACTTAGCACAAAAAAGTGAACACTCCAAACTTGATGATGTTATCCACTTGGGCACAAATGACCTGGCTAGAAACAGTGCCTCTACAGTCCAAAAGGACTTCCAACCTCTGGGAGAGAAACTCAAGCCCATTGTTAACACTGTTGCATTCTCAGATGTTCTACCTGTTCTTGGTAAGGGGGCAAAAAGGCTGTATTGCATTAACAGCTTTAATACATGGCTCCAGACCTGGTGCAAACAAGAAGGATTCAGATTTATTGGCGACTGGGGTAACAGATGGAACAACAAGAGACTATACTGTGCTGATGGACTACATCTCTCTGTCATAGGGAAAAGAATCTTAAGTGAAAAATTCAAGCAGTATGTGGATATGCATTTAAACTAGAAAAAGGGGGGTGACGGATGTGGAAGGTCAAGCTCTGGACGTCACCCCCTGCAAAAGCAGATTAAAATCGGAAACAGCCACACATTTAAACCACACATCAAAAACAAGTGGGAAGATGTGGGCAGAACAAAATCAATGCAAAATACACACAAGCCAGTTAAATACTGGAAAGCAATGAGCACAAATGCTCGAAGCTTAACCAACAAAGTTCCGGACCTGGAAGCCCTATTGGTGGAAATGGATTTGGACATTGTGGCCATTACAGAAACATAGCTTAATGAATCACATGATTGGGCTATAGCCATAGCTGGCTATAATCTATTCAGAAGAGACAGAGAAAATGGAGGAGGAGGAGGAGTAGCCTTGTATGTCAAAAGCAATATTAAAGCTACTGAAATGCAGGGGGCATGGGGGAAAAGAAGAAGCGCTCTGGATTGTGTTGGAAAGAGGAGATGGCACTGTCATCCATACTGCTGTAGTCTACAGACCTCCGACACAAATTGAAGAGATAGATAACGAATTATAGATATTGCCAAGATAGCCACAAAGGGGGAAGCGATCATATTGGGTGACTTTAATCTACCTGATGTGGATTGGATTACTCCTTCTGCAAATCTGGAAAGAAGCAAAAAAATTGTGGATGCTCTCCAAGATGCGTTACTTAGACAAATGGTGATGGAACCAACCAGGGAAAGCTCAACGTTGGATTTAGTGCTCACCAACGGTGACAGCATGTCGAATGTCTGCGTGAGTGCCCCTGTGAGCAGCAGCGATCATCACACGGTGTGGTTTGAGATAAAAGCCATGGTACAGGCCAATCATAGCAAGATCAAAGTCCTAAACTTCAAAAACACAGACTTCAATAAAATGGCCGAGTACCTAAAGGAGGAGCTGACAGGGTGGAAGGAGATAAGGGAAGTGGAACTGCAATGGGCTAAACTAAAGGTGGCAATAAGAGGAGCAACAGATAAATATGTAAGAAAAGTAAACAAAAACAAGAGGAGAAGAAAACCTATTTGGTTTTCCAAAGAAGTGGCTGCTCAAATAAAGGCAAAAAACACAGTTTTCACAAAATTCAAAAGCTTACAAACAGTGGGACACAGAAATGAATACAGGATCAAACTCAAAGAGACAAAGAGAGAAATAAGGATAGCAAAATCAAAGGCAGAGGAAAAGATGGCTAAAGATGTTAAGTGTGGCGACAAAACTTTCTTCAGGTATATTCGGGAAAGGAAGAAGATCAGAGGTGGAATTGCAGGACTCAGAAGTGCTGGGAATGGACCCATGGAAAGTGACATTAAAAAAGCAAAATTGCTAAACGAATACTTCTGCTCTGTTTTTACTAAAGAAAGTCCTGGAGAAGGACCACCTGTGACTCCCAAATATAA
This sequence comes from Ichthyophis bannanicus, assembly GCA_033557465.1. Taxonomy (NCBI): domain Eukaryota; kingdom Metazoa; phylum Chordata; class Amphibia; order Gymnophiona; family Ichthyophiidae; genus Ichthyophis; species Ichthyophis bannanicus. Next base: position 428,251,279 of record CM066036.1, read on the forward strand.
AAATGGGAATGAAGTAGATACCACACCATTCACAGAAGATGAGGTGTTAGAACAACTTGCAAAACTGAAAGTGGACAAGGCCATGGGACCAGATGGGATACATCCCAGGATACTGAAAGAGCTCAGAGAGGTTCTTTCAGGGCCGTTAAAGGATGTTTTCAACAGATCCTTGGAAACAGGAGAGGTTCCTCAGGACTGGAGAATGACTGATGTCGTACCTCTACACAAAAGTGGTGACAGGGAAGAAGTGTCAAACTACAGGCCTGTGAGCCTTACCTCGGTGGTGGGAAAAGATGGAGGTTTTTTTTTTTATTTTGAAGGCATTGTGAGGCTGTCTTTTTGGGGGCAATTTTTGCCGCCCCAAAAAAGTTACCACCTGAGCCTACCGCCTCACTAGGCCTTATTATAGAGCCGCCCCTGCTCCTGGGTCTGGATTTGGGGTATTTAGTGACAAGGGTCTGGAGGGCATCTGCCAAGATATTGTGGAATATTTTAAATGTGGTATGGAGTGTCTTGAACTTGGTGCGTGAATGTATAGGGAGCCAGTGCAGTTGATCCAATATGGATGTAATGTGGTTGTGTTTCACTAATCCTGTGATGAGGCAGGCTGCCGAGTTTTGGGCCATCTGTAGTGGTTGGATGGAATGCTTTGGAAGGCCATGATATATTATGTTGCAATAGTCCAGGATTGGTGATATGATGGCTTAGCAAACTGTCCAGAAGTCATTTTGGTTGAGTAGCGTAGTTTCAGTTTTTGGATTATTTTCATTTTATGTTATGAGTTCTTTGTGGTTTTAGTTATCTGTGATTGCAGGTTGAGATTTTGATCAAGTGTTATTCTCAGATATTTCAATTTGTTCTTTACTGTTATGATTCTATGTGCATGTTTTATAGAAGGAGAGGGGATGAATGTTGTGTTTCTAGTGATATGGAGTGCTTCTGTTTTTTTGTAATTGATCTTCAAGCTGTTTTCATTAAGCCATGTATATATTGCTTCTAAGCATCTGGTTATGCTTGAATAATCAGGATTTCTATGTTGAATGGAGTATAGATCATTATATTATCTGCGTATAATCGGTACTGCATGTTGTGTTTTTCTATGATGTTGCAGATTGCTTGTATATATAAGATAAACATTAACGAGGAAATGGAGTAACCTTGTGGGATGTCCTGAAGTGATGTGAATGATGTGAATTTGTTTTGCCCGACCTTGACTTGCAGTCGTCAGTTATTTAGATATGACTGGAACCCTTTGACGGTGCAATTGTGGAGTCCTAGTCCTCGTAGTCATTGGAGCACTATATAGTGAGAGACAGTATCAAAGGCAGCAGATATGTCCAAGAAGATGAGGATGATGTCGGTCCTGATACTGTCGATGAGGGATGTCAGCAAGGTTTCTACACTAGGGTTGGGTTCTAAACCATGCTGATGGGGGTCCAGTAGAGCATGTAGGTTCATATGGTCTTGTAGCTGTTAGGGTATTGCTTTTCTACGATTTTAGCCTAGTGGTAGGCTGAATATTGGGCAATATGCTGCTGGGTTCTTAGGATTGAGTGAGGTATTTTTAAGGATCGATCTTATGGTAACTTGTTTTAGTGTTTGAGGCATATAATCTTGTGTGAGAGATATTTCGGTCATTTTTTATATGAATGGACTTACAGTAGTTCCTTTCTGGTTGTTTTAGTCCATGACATTGGGCATTGATCATATATGGATGTGGTGGTGATCAGATTGGCAACTATATGTTCTATCTGTTCTGTAGTTGGGATGTAGAAATTGCCCCAGGACTCGCTGGTTTTGAGGTGAGTTGTGCTTGCTGGTGTTTGTGGTAGGGTATTGATGGGTGAATTTGGGTTTGTCCAATAAGTATTCAGCGATTTTTTTGTAGATGTATGTCATCTCCTTTTTCTGGTGTAGGCTCTTTAGTGAGTGTCCATATTATATTGAACAGTTCTCTGGGTTTATTGACTGCTTTCATTATAAGGCTTGTGTAGTATTCCTTCTTAGCTTTGTTGATTAATTTGTTGTAGTTGTTTTGTTTTCTTATGTATTGTTGGAGGGACATTTCAGTTTTGTCTTGTCTCCATTTTTTTCAAGTCACCTTAATGTCTTCTTTGCTTCTTTTATTTGGTTTGAGTACCATGGTGCCATATGGTTTCTGTAAGTTGTATTATTTTTCCTTTGTGGTGCTGCTGCAGCATTAATTATGGTGTCTTTCCAGTTATTAATTGTGTTATTGAGGTCAGTAATATCTTGGTGTAGTCTTGGTAGGACTTCTTGTAGAAGTTCTTTTTGTTAAATTGTTTAAATCTTCTGTACTGCTGTTGTCTCTTAATGGGAGCTCGTGGTCTGATCATATTGAAATTGATCATGTAGTGGTCGGACCAGGGAATTGGCATTGTTGTGGGGTGAGATATGGCATTCTGTTCAAGAAATAGGTTTGGGATAAAGACTAGGTCGAAGGTTGTCCCTTGTTGATGTGTAAGTGTGTCTATGATTTGGGCATATTGAAGCAACTCCACAGCTTTAAAGAATGAATTAGCTTCTTTATTGTTGTTGATGGGAGGTTTAAATCTCCAAATATAATTAGAGGTTTATGTGGGTATGTGTTGGCGCATATTGTCTCGAGACGTGTGGATAGTTTGTCTGCCTTGGAGTGTGAGGTTCTGTAAGTAAGGTCTATTGTGAGATATTTGTTTGTGATGATAATGGTATTATTTTCTTCTTTGCTTGTTGTTGAGGTTGTTTTGAACTTGAATTGGCTTTTAGCCAGTATCAGGACTCCTCCTCTCTTATGTGTTCGAGGGCAGTTATAGGCAGTGTATTCTGATGTTGCGATTTGATTTATGATGACGTTATATGTTTCCTTTAGCCAAGAATCCATTATGCACATGAAGTCAATGTGATTGTAGCATAAATAGTCTGTTATGGTGTTAATTTTATTTCTTACAGAATGGGCATTAACTAGTGCATATTTTATGGGCGCCTGAAGTAGTAGATTGTTGTTGAGGGTGTATGGCAGTTCTGCATCAACACCTTAAATACTGTACACCCATTGAGTTTAACTCATCAGATAAATTGGTTACTCTGATCTAATTGTGACTGTTCCTTTAAGAGTTCACCTAGAGGTGTAGCTCCGAGGATTTTAAAAAACTGCTACAGCCATTTTGGTTCAGAAGCCAACAGGTTCCAGCTAGGACATGAAGCACTGCTGTTTCTTGAGCGCTAGCTTGGAGGATTTTTTCAGCACAAATTCTGATAGAAGACAATATATCTCCAGTGCAGATAAGTGTATCAATGTTACTGTGATGCAGAACTTAGCTGATATCAAGTTTGAAATGGGACGTGTTGTTGATCTTGAACACTAATATTTTAAAAGTAATTTTGCATGATCATTATTATTTAAAAAGATTAAAAAGGACTGATAAAAAGGGCAGCTTATTGATAGCAACCTTTGATGCAGTAGTCTGACAAAAATACTGTACTATACTGCTTGAAGGCTGGTGGTGTATCTGGGATTTTGAATGGGTCATTTAGTGAGAATAGATTATCCCTATACAGATCCATTGTGTGATTGGAGTGTGTGTCAACAAGAGCACCCATAAGTATATGTGGACCATGCAATGGTATTCCCGGGGGCATAGTTTGGATGGAGAAGGATAGAGGTATCTTCGAGGGGAGGGGGCAATCAGGGGTGTTGATGTCAGCAGGGTATTGGAGCCTATGGTAGGAGAGGACTGACAGGTTATGGAATCACTGATGTTGGAAGTAGGATATTTGAGGAAAAGCAGGATGCTTGTCTTCTCACCTGGAGATTTTTTAGTCACTTCATCTGCTGGAAGTGGTGGGAAATTGATGTACACTCCTGCATGTCCTTATACATATTTTATAAGACGTTCTGCACTTGGCATTGCCTTAGTAAAATATGGTGAGACTTTTCCACAACCCAACATGGACGTCTTAATTCCCCTTTCCATTACCTATCTAAAATAGACCTTCACATCTAACTAGGGCTAATTGTAAATGCAATGGTGTACTTTTTATGGTACAGGGCCTCAACAGCAAGGTGATGAACTTAAACAATTTTTTTTTGCTGGATTTTGTATCCAGTGAAGAGACTGCACCCAAGGAGATGTGGACAAATCAGTTACGTTCCATCGGTACTCGTCTACTGAATTTTGGGCATATTGAAGTGCTTTGAGTGTAGATTGTGATAGCACTAAATTCAAAGTGTTACAAGTAATCAAATCCTGGAATGATTGAGGCCTGTGTCACTACTCAAAAATCTTTAAGCGCTGCAAAACTTAAAGCTTATAAAAGACTGAGTTAGTCACTTTCCTGATGTGCGGCTGTATTGGCAACTTAAAGGGGAATTTTATAAGGAAATGTCTAGTTAAAGCATTTTCTAAAGCACCTTTGTTAAGCCTAATTAAAAAATATTAACGTAAGTGGAAGAAATCTGATCTGAAGGTACGGACATTTAAAGCTGGTATAAATGTCTGCACCAAGATGTTGTCAAGGAAGCGTGCAAATCATGTTGTTGCGTGCTGTTGTGTCAATGCCAAATCCTAGTGACAGTTACCCCTGTTTACCAGCTTTTCTTGGCAAGACGCCAGTGGAAGTAGACTGTCAAGCCTGGACCAACCGCTTCCGCCCTCAAGCAGACAGGAAGTTGGCATCGGGGACAGATGCAGAAACAGAGACGTAGTGCCAGAGTTTATGGTAAGCACTGCATCGCTGTTTAGAGGTAATTGCCACCACTGTAGGTCCCGGAGAGGGGCGGCAGTGGCAGCAGTGGGCACCCTCCTACCATTCGTGCTCTAAGCAACCGCCTGGTCCGCTTAATGTTAGCACTGGCACTGTAAACATACTGTACCTATAAAAGATTAACAAACATTTTAAAAAAGCCAAATGAAGTTGAGAGGTACTGCACACACTTATTTAGGAGTACTTCCAGTCACAGGTTTAAAAGCCAAAGGTGCTGGTCCTCTGAAAAGTATAAATCATTTTACTTGAAGCAGACAAAGGTTCTGCTCCACTGAAAAGTATACTGTACCCCAAGATTTCAGCTAGGGGGAAGGAGGCCGACTCACACAACTGACCTATAGGGCATTGATTTCTCATTGCCCCTTGACATAGTGTTGCATAAAGTGTTGCATATCCTTCCTGCTGTAAGAATTATCATGCAAACGTAATGCCAGTGTGAATTATTACAACAACTAAACAAAGTTGAAAGAAAGAGCAGATAACGTCTAGTTACATTTTTATAATTTTTTGTTTTTGCTTTTTTGTTTATCTTTTTGTTGGACTGCATGTCAAGGGAGGGAAACCTCTCCCAAGTGACAGACTTTCCTTTTTGTTAGAATTTGAAGGTATGTAGCTTTTAAAAGCCTTATCCAAAATTAAAATCACTTAGATTGCAAAGTCCCAAAGGATGCAGTAGAGAGGCATCCAAAATGCCGATGTGGGTCCCGTTTCAAGCTCATCTACTCATCTTCGAGAGCTCTGTATCAGGTAATAGGAAAACTTGATATTCCAGTGATGCAGATCTCTCGAAGATGAGTACGAACTCAAAACGGGGCCCACATTGGCTTTATGGATACCTCTCTGCTGGCTCCTTTACAAGTTAAGTGATTTTAATTTTTGGATAAGCTCTTAAAAGTTACGGGCCTGATTTTTGAAAGGCATTTATGGGATTTACAGCGACCTGCAGCGAAAAGATAGGCAAGGAAAACCCTCACCTATCTTTTAGGCACAGGAGCTAACCGGGAAATATGCAATATAGCTGCTGCCCAGTTAGCTTCAGTGGCTTCTGACCATTCTGATCTTCAAGATACCATCAGTGAATAGGTGTGAGACAGATTTGCATGGTGGATATCCTGAAAGCCACACCAGCTAGGGGGTACTACAGCCATAGACAATGAAAACAAGATTGACCAATAAACCTGGAGTTTTATTTCATTTCACTACTATTCAGAACCATGGTCTGGGCAGCTTCTGTGATGATCAGATGCCCATATCCAAACAAATTTTGAAACATGCTAAAATATAGTCTGGATAATTCCATCTCATTTTCACCAGACCACTCAGGTTCACGGTTGCTCCCATCCTTCCTCTTCCCCCTCCAATTTAGATTTTTGACAGTGAGATCTTGAGGACAAGAATGGAATGCGGGAACGGGGAACAGGGCAGACCAATGCAATTGAAGAGTCTTCAACAGAAGGCAAAAGATAGAAAATAGATTGGAATGAAGGAGTTGCTTATTAGTCAGAGCAATGGGCTGAGAATCTGGCAAGTCAAGGTTCAAATCCTGCCATGGTTCCTTGTGATCCTGGGCAAGTCCTTTAACACCGCCCACCCACCCCATTGCCTCAGGTATAAACTTATATTATAAGCCATCTGGGGTCAGAGAAATACTTACTGTACCTGAATGCAACACATCCTGAGCTACTACTCAAAAAGGCATGAACTAATTCCCCCCCCCCCCCCACACACAAAATATATAATTGATCCCTATAAATAGGCTTGACGTTATGGCCATTTAGAGCGAACTTGTATGCCTTTAATCTGAGAACCAGAGCCAGCACAACCATTGTGCAAGCATGTTGCCTGCACATAGCCCTGCGCCTCGGGAGGCCCTGCACTTCAGAGGGAGCTGAGAAGGCCCAAAGCCCAATTCCCTGGCTCACCTCTGCAGAGCCATGAGAAAGAACGGCATTTTCCTTCTTTCCTGCATCTCTAAAAGTTGAGCCTGCCGGCGTGCTGAGGGTAAATGAGGGCATTTCCTATCTCATATGAGACATGAAATGCTCCCGACACTCAGCACACTGCCAGGCTCAGCTTTAAAAGAGTTCAGGAAAGAAGGGAAGCACTGTTCTTTCTTGCATCTCTTCAGAGATGAGCTGGGGTGCCAGGCTTTGTGCCTCCCTGGCTCCCTCTGTGGCTGGTCAGGTGGGTGTGATGCTTATCGGGGGGGGGGGGGGCTAGGACTGGAAATGAGCTGATGGGAGGGGGTTATGATTGGAAATGGGCTGATTGGGGGGATTAGGACTGGAAATGTATTTTATTTTATTTATTTAGACAGTTTTATATACTACCTTATCCTTCAATCAAAGTGGTCACAACACAATTGGGGAATACATTTAACATGAGGGGATATGAGACACATACACTAATACTTACAGGGAACATGGGCAATGGAGGGTTAAGTGGCTTGCCCAAGACCACAAGGAGCACCTGTGGGACTAGAAACCCCAGTCCTTCTGGCCCAAGGTTGCTGTCCTCTAGTGGGATTTGAACCCCTGACCTTCTGGCCTGAGGTAACTTGCCCCAACCACTAGGCCACTCCTCCCCCCAAATGGGCTGAGAGGGGGCTAGGACTGGATATGGGCTGATTAGGGGAGCAAGCACTGGTAATGAGCTGATCAGGGGGATTAGGACTAGTAATGGGCTGACAGGGGGGTTAGGGCTGGTAATGGGCTGATAGGGTGGCTAGCACTGGAAATGCGTCGACATGGGGGGGCCCTAGGAATGGAAATGGGCTGCTTAGGGGGGACTAGGACTGGTAAAGAGGCTGATTGTGGGAGGGTTAGGACTGGAAATGGACTGATGGGGGGCTAGAACTGGAATGGGCTGATAGGGGATAGGACTGGAAATAGGCTAGGATTGGAATGGGCTGATGGGGAGAGGGCTAGGACTGGAACTAGGCTGGGATTGTAAATGGGCTGATGGTAGGGCTAGGAATGTAAATGGGCTGATGAGGGAGGGGAGGAGAGAGCTGATGGCCCTGGAAGAAAACTGGCAGCTAGGGCTGCAAATGGGCTGATGCAGGGGGATGGGAGAATGGGACTGGAAGGGAACGGATGCTGAGCAGTAATGGAACTAGAAGGGAGCTGATGTTGGGGGAAGACTAGAAGGGGATGGGGCTGGTGAGAATAAAAAAGAAGCTGGGGAAATGAGGATGGAGAAGGGAAAAGATATTTTGTGTGGGAGAGAAGAAAAATCTATGATTGGCTGGGTATTGCAATAGTAAGTGAGGATCGAGGATGAAGGGCTGAAATATGAGTGGCTGAAAAAGGAATAAAGTAAGAAATGGAGGAAAGGGTAAAAGGGGAAAGATCAATATGTTTGAGCAGATATAGAGAGAGAATGGAAAAAAACTAGGAGAAGAAAGGACAAATGGACAGCAGACAATGGAGAGTTAGTAGAAGACATGAAGAAACCAGAAGAAAGCAACTGGAGCAATTGCAACTGAAAAATAAAATGCTCAAACAACAAAAGGTAGAAAAATACTTTTTTATTTTGAATTTATTAACTAGAATGTGTCTGCCAAGAGAGTTGTTTGACAAAGACTCCCTGTTCTGAAAACCAGGAAATAGCCAACAACTGCTGGCATCTCACTACAAGCAACTCGATCCCCAACCAGAACCCCCCCTACACCCCTGACAAAACCAACCACCCTTTCCCATGGTCATCCTTTGGTAAGATCAACAAAGAACAAATTGAAACCACCATCTCTTCCCTGAACACCACCACCTTGCCACTTGACACATTCCTGGTAACATGGATTAAAGTAGCCAAGAAGGAACTCAATCAGTCACTCACTATAACACTCAATCAATACTTCAACAAGATGTCATGCCCCAGACCCTAAAAACCTCCTCTATAGGTCCTACCCTCAAGAAGCCAGAATTAGACCCCTCCGAACCATTGTTATATAGACCAATCGCCAGCCTATCCTTTGTAACCAAGATTATTGAAAAAAAAACATCCAGCTCCAGCTACAGGACCACATCGACAGGAACAACATAACTCAACCCACAGCAACATGGTTTCCGTCCTTAACATGATGTAGAAACCCTCCTAAACACCATAACCAACACCCTCATGGCAAGGCATACAGAATACCAAAGAAGGATTCCTACTGATTTTCCTGGATATTTCCTCAGCCTTTGATACAGTACATCATCACATCCTCCTACAACGTCTCTACTCCAGCGGAATACAAAGCACAGTTCTTCAATGGTTTGCATCCTACCTAATCGACAGACACCAGCAACTAAATATCGGCCCCAATACCTTTAGCCCCTACAAACAAACGCAAGGTTCCACCCTCTCAGCACTCCTGTTCAACATCTACCTTCAAACTCTATGCACAATCATCAGATCCCATAACCTCAAATTTCACATCTATGTGAATGATACTATGATATATGACTCAGTAAATACAAAGCAACCTCCCTACTCTACCCTCCAGAACTGCTTCAATGATGTCTCCAATTGGTTGGAGAATAACAACTTTACAATCAACTATAAGAAAACACAAGCTCTCTTTATAACCAAAGACAAAGTCTTCACCCCTCCATCTACCATAACCATAAGCAACACACCAATCAAAACCAGCAAGGAAGTGAAGTACCTAGGAATTACCCTTGATGTACACCTCACCTTTAAACCCCACATATGCAATGTCATCAGAACCATGTACCACAAGACAAAGACCTTGCAACGCCTCTGACCGCTCCTCGACCCATCAGATTTCTGTACCGCTTTTCCATACCTCGACTACTGTAATGCTATCTACCAAGGCTTCCCACAAGCTACACTTCTCCCCCTATGGACTGCTTTTCACACTGCAGCTTGCATCCTCTAAGGTGCAAAACATCAGGACACAAAACATCACCCCCATACTCAAAGAACTCCACTGACTACTGCTCACAAGCCGTATAAAGTACAAAACCCTCTTACTTACACACAAGACTATCCACTCTGACTCCCCCACCTACCTCCATATGCTACTGCAAAAACCCCAGCTGAACAGATCAAGATGCCCATCCATGAAGAATACACTAATCATCCCCCATGCCAACACCAAATCCAATCAACAGGCTTGTGGACAAGCATTTCAACTCTACGCGCCGTCAATCTGGAACACCCAACCCAACGAACTACAGAACATATCCAACCTCAACACATTCAGAAAACACCTCAAAACACACCTCTGCACATACCAAATAATCCCCCACCCCACAGATACATCACTTGCTGTAAATCTGGACAAAAACTACATGTCCAACCCGTGTTTAGCTGTACATATGTGTATACTATAACTATGCCATCCTCAGCTACCAGTTAAAATTTTACAGTTTCTTTCACAGTGTTCTCTGTAATTGCTATCCATCTTGTTTTATGTAAACCACCTTGTCCTGACAAAAGACAGTTTATAAATACAGCTAAATAAATAATAAATGTGCATCACTAACATCTTTACATTTTGTTTAGTAGAAGAGGAAACTAAGTTATAGCTTTATTTCTCCATTGTTGTTGTACATTCCAAATTTGGCTTTTGGGGTTCCCAGTTTAATTAATGTCTTCATATTTCTATATTGTGATCCCCTTGTTCTATGTTTGGTGATGGTCTATGTTTTGCATGTGTAACCAAGCTGTGGTATTCTGTTCATGTAGTTTCTAAGGGACTTGTTTTCTTTCCCCAGTAGGAGATGTATTGATATTCTCTGAGATGTATGGGTTTAATATTTGCAGTGTTGCCTTTTGATAGGTAGGGTTTAATGCTTTATGAGTCCTGGTAGTGCTGTTATGATACTACGGGTTTGCTATGGGTTCTAAAGGGGCAGGGTTTATAGTACTTCCTGGCAGTTGACACTGGAGTATAGTAATGTAGAAATCTGGCAATCTTTCATTATCCTCACTGCCCATGCAAATAGTATTGAGACACTCATTAAGAGGTGTGTTTACTAAAAGTTAATGTACATTCACAAATGTTAATGTGCGTTAAGTGCAGGAACACCCATTTATTTCTATTGGCATAGTGGCACTTAATGCACATTAATGTTTAGCATATATGCCTCTAAATCATTGCCAAGAGAAAAAAGAGACTTGTGAAGGGTTCCTTTAAAAGCTGCCTAAAATTTTAGATGGCAGCATATACATTTTAAAATAAAATAATTAATTTATGCAAATGAGGTTCAGTGGATATGCAAATGAGACTCTGCAATGAGTCTCTGCATATGGCCCTGCATCTCCTTGGGCTGCCCCTGCTGAGAACTGACAACCTTCTATATGATCTCCAGACCTCTTATTTTCAAAGCTATTGTTGAAAACAATGTTTGGTATATATTGTAAATATTTCTTAATGTAGCCCAATGCCCAAGAAGGCAAATAAAATGCTAGGACTCATAAGGAAAGGAATGGAGAATAAGACAAAGGATATTATAATGCCTCTGTATCATTCTATGGTGCAACCGCACCTTGAATATTGCATGCAATTCTGGTCACCATATCTTAAAAAGGATATAACAGAATTAGAAAAGATACAGAGAAAAGCCACCAAAATGGTAAAGGGGATGGAAGGATACCCCTATGAGGAGAGGCTTAAAAGGTTAAGGCTCTTCAACATAGAAAAGAAACTGGAAGGGAGATATGATAGACGTCTATAGATTAATGAATGGAATGGAACAGGTAAACATAGATTGATTGTTTACACCATCAGAAAGCAGAAAGACTAGGGGACATGCAATGAAAGTACATTGTACCCATTTAAGACTAATAAGAGAAGACATTTTTTCACTCAACACGTAATCAAACTCTAGAGTTTGTTATCGGAGGATATAGTAAAAGCTGTTAGTGTGGCTGGGTTTAAAAAAAGATTTGGACAAATTCCTGGAGCAAAGGTCCAGAAACCATTATTAAAGAAGACACGGGTAATCCACTGCTTGCCCCAAAACAAGCACTGTGGAACCTGTGTGTCTTTTTGGGAAACTGACAGGTACTTGTGACCTGGATTGGCCACTGTTGGAAACAGGATACTGGGCTTGATGAACCTTGGTCTGATCCAATATGGCATTTCTTATGTTCTTTTGTAATATTTTTTTCTCTCTTTTCATGTCTCTTTACAGTACATCCTGCCATTTCCCACTGTGTCTTTCTTACTGTAATGCTTGAATAAAGTGCTACAATATTTAACCAAACCACAACTCCCAGGGTCAGAATTAATAAGCTTTTTATCCCATAGAAACAGATGGTGAACATCCCTTAACGCATTTCTCTGCTTCTGCCTTATTGCAGAATTAGTAGCAGTACACTTGGGAAATTATGCTTTCTGATTGATCAGTCAGCACTTAAGCTTGCTACAACTAGCTGAGGTTAAGAATCAATTGCAAGTATTTGAGAGGCCAAAATTTGAGGGGCTTAGGCTCTTAAGAGCGGGGGAGTAGCTTAGTACCCAGAAGATCAAGGGTTTGATTCCCACTGGCACTCCTTGTGACTTTGGGCAAGTTACTTTACCTTCCATTGCTTTGCAATCTACTTCTGGTGATATATTACCAAGAAAACCTAAAGGCAGCTGGATCACCAGAAGTCAGCACTGATTTGACTGTACTAAAAAAAAGAAACTCCATAAACTGGCCTCTTTGAAAATGTGCTAGGGATGGATGCCAAAAGGTATCTTCCTGTCAGGCCCTAAAAGCTTTACTGAATGGGATTCTGTGGTCTTTTGAATTTCTAAGTGTTTTCCCTTAATTTTGAAGCAATACGCTTTCTGTGACTTTATCTACAATTAAAATTTAAGTGTATTAACAACAGGAACTGCATTTTAGTTCCTACTATAGTCAGAACATCAGTAGGTTCCTTTCACTGCATGAACATTGGAGTATAAGCTATAGCACAGTGTTTCTCAAGCCGGTCCTAGTGTATCCCCTTGCCAGTCTGCTTTTTAGGATATACACAGTGAACATGCATGAAACAGATTTACATGAAGATCGATCTCATGCATATTCATTGCGGGTATCCTGAAAACCAGACTGGCTAGAAGGTATACCAGGAACAGCTTGAGAACCACTGTTATAGTGAAGGTTATGGAATAAAGGAGTAGCCTCATGGTTAGAGCACTGGTTTAGGATCCAAGTGACCAGGGTTCAATTCCCAGTAGCACTCCTTGTGGTTTTGGGCAAGACACTTAACCCTCCATTGCCTCAGAAAATTCCAAGTTATCAATGCCCTTGTTTAATGTACATTACCAACTTTAAGTTACAATATAAACTGCTTTGACTGAAATGATAAAGCGGTATAAAAAAAACCTGTTAAATAAATAAATTATTAGCATCTCAGCTTACAATTATGCAGATGACATCTTGCTTATTTTTCATATTCATCTGATCTTTCCAGTCCTGCCTCTTGGCTCAGGACCAGCCTGCTTAAACTCAGTGTTCAGAAAGCCTCTGTCTCCTGATTCACAGGTATCTCCACACCTCAGACTGTTGCTTCTCTACATGATAATGTTCTTCTCACTCTCCTTGAAACACCTTGGCGTTATACTCGATTCCACACTCTCCTTCCATGATCACATAAGTTTCATTGCAAACAATTCTTTCTGTGCACTAAGTCAGATAAGGGCCACCCGTCCATTTCTTTCCTCAGCTCTCACTACTCTGGTCTTCGGTCTCGTTATGTCTCGACTAGACTATCACAACATGTTTTATCCTAGCCTCCCCGACTATGAACTTAAAAGACTACAAACTATCGCAAATATTTCTGCCAGAATACTAGCTGATGCATCTAAATTTGATCATATCACTCATCTGCTAATTCCTTTCCATTGGCTGCCTATACAAGAAGTCCCCTCCTTTGTTTTAGACTCTACGCTTATAATTAGGATTTTGAAAGAATTGAGATTTCATGAAGAGAGGATTATTCTGGTTACTTTTGACATCTAATCCCAGTATACAAATGTCCCTCAGACTGAGGTCCTTCTTATTATTAAGGAGACATTGTCCAACAGAAAAAGATGCTACAGAATCCCCACAGAGTTTATTTATGAGATGCTGAGATAACACTTAAAAGGGCTAAATAAAGATTTCCTGTGACTATTTTGACTATCCCTGCTTTCCTTATGTGTCGTGGACTTTTTTGCAGGGGTTCACCCCCCTTTTTTTTCTCTCATATGCGCACATTTGGCCACACTATTTCCTAAGTCATTTTCTGCTTGTCAACAATGCTTAATGCGCAAAAAATGCTTTATAAAATTAGCCCCTTAAAGCCCACACAGAGCCGTTTGTAAAAAATTTTATATGAACACCCAGAAACACAAAGGCAAAATGCTGGCCCGTCAAGCGAGAACTACCATTTTAGGAGAAACTCATTCAGAAGGAACAGCATCACTTGAAGTTTTGAACTTCTGTGTGCCAGCACTTATATGCATATGTGCCGATTTTGCAACCTGCATGTGGAAGTTGCCTTTTTGATGGATCAAATTTTTTTTTAACTAAGATATCACAAGGACTCTTAGAAGGAATTCTCATCGTGTTTGTTATTAAAACTTGACCTCTTTTTGTTATATTTGAAGCTTTATTTAAGAAAAAATACCCTTTTTTCCATTGGAAAAATATTTACTGAATAAAGCTTTTCTATGCAATAGTTGAATGCAAAGATTTCATGGTTAAAAAAAAATACAACTGTAGTCTTAGGCTATGACCAGTAGATGGCGATGATGCCACATCTCTAAATACTTAAAACCCTGCACCAAAATATTTCATTTCATCAGCTGCATGAGATTTGAAAAAACAAAACACTAATGCTATGCAGTGTTGTGACACATATACATAAGGTCTGAGTCGTGAATAATTTTCTTTAGGGTCAGAATGGGAAAAACATATTTGATGAACTAGTCCCTGAAAGTGTTAAAAGCAGCTGCAGGAATATGTTACTCTATCAGCATTCATTGCACATGGGGATAAAACGAGCCATTAAAATACTGCTTGGGATAGTTAAAAATAACTTAAAAATGGAACTGTGTATTAATGCTGATTCAAAATGCCTCATCCAGGACTTATTCTTCCTTGCGATTCCTGTCACTTTTGACCTAGAAATAAAATCAAAAAAAAAACCTGACCAACTTTGGAAAGTTACAAGCCCTTCAGCAAGTCAAAGCAAAATGACTGATGAAGGTACAACATCTCTTGAAAGGCAGTCAGGACTGTATAAAATTTCTCCAGTAAAAAATGATCATCTACAACTTTTTTTGCTGACATTCACTTCTATATATCCAAGTGTACTAACAAGGCACTCATTTTGTGAAAAAATGTAAAGGCCATAATTAATTGCCCAGCTACTTAATGCTGGACGCAAGAACTCTTAGCCTAATTGGTATTCAGATCTAGTCATTTTTTGTTTGCTGTCTGAGAGTTTATCTAAATTTTAGTTCCTTACTGTTTTTTCTTCCTTTTTTTTAATCTTTGCAGATTGGAGTTACGTAAAATAAATGCAGTCTCCCAAAGAAGAATCATGAAAAAAATCTGAATCCCAATTGCCATATAATCAGGTACTTGTAGGATATTTGGTAAGAGATGAAGCGATTGCTCATGGTATTCAGGTGGTGGCAACAGAATCAATGTTTCATTAACATTCTCCTTTTCTAGCCACAGACATGACCAAAAATCCTCATCCACCCAAATATAGTCTTTTTACTTGTCTCCGTCAGTTCTCAAATATATTATTATATCCATTTGATGCTGGTGTAAATCTGAGCTGAAGCACTGCCTCAGATCCTTTTGTTTCTCATAGGGGTGATTTTGACATAAATAAAGCTTTACAAAATTTAAAAAAAAAAGGACAAGGAATGGTCATCGAGCAATTTTCCAATAGATTCTGATTTTGAAAGACAAACCATACAGACGGCTGCTTTATAAAATAAGTCTAAAGCACATATGCTAAAAGTCACAATGTATTTTACACTGGATATCTTGTGTGGGCAGCTGAGAGAAGGAAAAGCCACATGGCCACTTGTGAAAATATTATGCATTCACACTATGTATTTTCCTCCCCTCACCTAAATGTATTTCTGGAAATGCCTCTTAGCCACTCAGCTGAAAACATATGGCTTCATGTTTAAAAGCACTGTCCGGATAGTAGCATTTGCTAAGTACTACTGGCCGGGCCCATCCAGTGATTTTCAGTAGTACTATTCGGATGGTGCCTAAATCATTACTGACTGCCCCAGCATAGTCCCAGGCTGAGCATGGATGGATAACTATCCAAATAACTTTAACTTAGCATCCTTTAGTAAAAGGTCCCCTAAATGTCAAGTTTTCACACGTTGAAAGCATTGTTTCTAAAATAATTATCTACAGAATACAAATATAAAAATATGCACAGACAGTAATCTTCCATGTACTTTTAAATGTTTAAATGGGTGCCACCGGGGCAGAGTTTAGAGTTTACATGTGTACTTTGCAAAATGCAAATAAATCCAGGTATAACTATACACATGTGTTTGCCTTTGCTACATGGTTGTGTAAGCAGGAATTTTATACATACACTGTCTTCATCCACTTCAAGAGACTGGTTCTAAAATTGCCCTCCAAATGTTTTGGATTAACGACAGAAATAAAACTCTTTACTGTTTAGGAAAGAAATCATGAAAGGTGTTTTTGACAAACCCCTCTTCTTTGAATCTATTATATGACAAACCTGTTTTGAAAACCTTCCTACATTTTATCACGTAAACTTACAGTATTTTAAAAGGTCAGGGTCACTTTTCCTGCCGGTAATAACTGTATTAGTCTTGAAGAAATCTTTTTGGGATACGCTAATGGTTAACTTGTCGCCTACAACATGTACACAATCTATTCTATCCTTAACAAAGGTTATCAACATGCCTTTGTTGTTGTTGGTAAGTGCCATTGAGTAGGTGTCGACTCATGGCGACCCTCTGGATAGTTGACCTAAACTGTGTTCGGTCTTCAGTCAGGCAGTTCATTGTTGATACCTATAGCTGCTGTTATTGTATTGATCCATCTCATTGCTGGCCTTCCTCTTTTAACCTTGACCTTCACCCTTGCCAAGCATGATGTATTTCTCTAATGATCTCTCTCTTTGCATGGTGTGTCCAAAGTATGAAAGTCAAAGTTGAAGTCTTGTCATCTGAGCTTCTAAAGAAAGCTTACATTTGATCTTTTCTAGTACTGACTGGTTTGTTCTTTGGGCGGTCCATGATATACACAGTATTTGTTGCCAGCACCATAATTTAAAAGCGTCAATTTTCTTCCTGTCTATCTTTTTCACTGTCCAACTTTCGCATCCATATGATGTTCTTAAACATACCATGGCTTGGACAAGTTGAATCTTTGTATGGAAAGAGACATGTCTACTCTTGATAATCTTGTCTGTGTCCTTCACAGACAATCTGCCAAGAGCAGTGTGTCTTTGGATTTCTTGACTGCTTGTCCTTTCTTTATTGATTGTTGATCAAAGTAGATTAAAGTTGTCAACTATTTCAATTTCTTCTCCATCAGTGATGAACTTATTGATTCTGCCAGGTGTCAAGATCTTTTCTACTTTACATTAAGGTGCAGGCCCTTTTTAAGACTACGCTCCTTGATCTTGAGAAGCAAATATTTCAGATTGTCTTCACTTTCATTCAGTAATGTGATATCATCAGCATAGCAAAGGTTGTTGATGAGTCTTCCACCAATCTTCATACTTCAGTTGTCTTCATACAGTCCTGCTTCTCTGATGATTTGTTCTGCATAGAAATTAAAAAGGTAGGGGGGAAAGTATGCATTCGCCTTTGCTGATTTTAAACCATTCTGTTTCTCCTTCTTCCATTTGAACTGTTGCTTCTTGATTAATGTAAAGGTTGTGCAAGAGAACGATCAGGTGTTCTGGTATACCCATGCTTCTTAATGTGGCCCAGAATTTCTCATGGTTTACACAGTCAAAAGCCTCGCTGTAGTCAATAAAACACATATAGATATCCTTTTGGTATTCTTTAGTCTTTTCAAGGATCCATCTCACATCCGCGATGATGTCTCTCGTTCCTCACCGTTTCCTGAAACCTGCTTGCACTTCAGGCAATTCTCGTTCCAGGTATGGTTGTAGTTTCTTCTGAATGATCTTGAATAGAATCTTGCTGGCATGTAGCATCAGAGCAATTGTGCCTTTATCAGGTCATTAAAAACAGAATCACATCAATTGTTGAATAACAGCTAGACAAGATAAACTAGACTATAGAAGAGGAAGAGAAACAAGAGATGGTATTTACTTATTACTAATGGCACATAAGAAAATGATTCTTTGCTTCATGAATTATATGATGGCATTTGATAGAAAAAATCTTAGAAAACTGGTAGAAATAATGTGCAAAGCTGGTATACCAAATCAGGAAAATATGATCATTTATACTTGAAGTAAATAGTTACAATCAGAAAAGCAACAGGAAATTCAAAGAACATAGAAAGAAATAAGGATGTGTGTGCTATTTGCTCTAGTGGAAGAATTCTGGTACAACATCTGGTCAAAGAGGGTATCAATCTGCTCATATATATGGCAAATTAACTCATTTAATAGGGGTGTGCAGAATACAATTGTTTTGTTTTGTTTCCTGTATTATTTGCAGTTTTCCTGTTTTATTTTGTTTCATTTTAATAAATTCTCATTTTGTTTTTATATATTTTCACTTCAGGGCTATTTTATTAACTAAAGAGATAACTGTGTCTGCTGCCAAAATGAAAAACATAGCTGAAAGGTTGGTAGAGGTTTCAAGAAAATAAAAAACCTCAGAGACATTTACCAAGCCTAATCCAGATTTTGGCTGTCCAAACTGTGTTGATCAAACAGGATCTAGATTAGACTTTGTAAATAAAATGGGGCTGTGGCTCCGATTTTGCAAAGAAGCTACTAACATCACTTAGTAAACAGACCCCCATGGTTTTACAGAATTTATGGCACAAGAACATGGCAAAAAAAAAAATCTTGGGAGTAAATCTCTACTGCAGGAACTGATAGATTCACAAAGCAATAAAAACAGCTAGAATTTTCCTTAGAGCTGCAGACCACACAAACTTTAGGCCAATCAGGAAACAGGAAGGAACCTTGACAGCAAGTTAAGAACAGGCTGGCTAGAGCCAGCTCCCATGGAGAAGTGATGGCTTTTCTGCAAGATGTCTGCCTTCCAACTCCAATGTAACCAGTTTGAGGCTAGCCTGTGATGAAACTGAAAGGGAAAACAAATTTTGGATTTTTCAATGTTCTTTTTGGATTTCCATGTCATTTTAAATGAATATGCATCTCTATCATTTAGTAGTGGAGGGTATGACAGAGGGCGGGGGGGGGGGGAATCAGAGACTGGTCTGAGGTGATGACATTAAAAAATATCAAGATCTGGGAAACAGAGTCAAGCTGGGCAATAGAGGGTACTGGTGTGCTATAGTTACCATACCAACCTTTTCTATGGAATATCCCAATTAATGAGATAGGTTACTGTTCTCTTCTCTCACAACTTTACTCCTTGTTTCTCTGTCAGACATTCATTCATTCTTATGTTCTTAGTCACATTTTTTGTGGTCTCCCCTTTTGTTTCTTAACTCTGTTTCCAGTGGCATAACTTAGAATGAGGGGCCCCAAAGCAAAATTTTGCTGACGGGCTGCCCAGTGTCACAGTTGTGCACCCTTCCCCCATGTGGGTTCTCCCTTCATGTGGCAGCACCCTCCCCCCGCGGGACCCCTCAAGCAGCAATGGCAAGCTTACATCATCATTTTTCCTGCACTGCCTCTACTCTTATAAATTTGCCGAGGGCCCGGAGTCTGTTCCCCACCAGACTGAAGTTTCATGGTGTGGCTATCGTGACACTTCAGTCCAGCGAGGAACAGCTGCTGGGCCTGTGGCAAACTTACAGAAGCTGAGGTGACACGACAAACACGATAAAGTAAGTTTGCAACACTGTCTTCACACCACTGTATGGGCCCCCTTTCTGCCCGGGTGCACCCCCCCTCCCCCATTGTAGGGGCTGCTTTAGCAGAATTTATACCACGATCTGTTTACCTTTCCTTCTTTCCTTGCCTCCCTTCCTCTTTGTGTCTCTCCTTTCCTTTCTTTGTGTCTCTCTTCCCTGTGTTCCTCCATTTGTCCCTCATCTGTTTGGGTCTGATTGTATAGCTGGATGCCTCTGTGAGAATTACATAAGACGCCTATGTGAAGCCTATTTTTTAAAGGCAAAATATGTACTTATGTCTCCTTATAAAATAGGCTCCCAGAACCAGCCCCAGTGGCATGCAAATGCCAACACACACATTTACACCTGCCCCAAAGCAAGCATAAAATAAGCACCCGCCTCGCAACTCCAGCCCTGCTCTGCCCATACTACTCCCCTGGGAATGCCTACACACAGGGCACATATAAGCATTTTTTTTAATTTAATATGTTCATTAGCCACTTATCAATACTTCTAGGTGAAATTATAACATTCATAATATAAAACATGTTAATAATAACCACATATCAGGAAATTTTCATACTGAACAAAAATTCACAAGTCAACCAAATGCCTGTTTATATAACAGCAATCCTTGGGGTAATTTATAAAATACCTTTTCTGCGTGTAAAACAGCCTTTACACGTACAAATTCCTTTCTAAAATTCTTCCCTTTCAGTGTATTTCCCGCTCATCTCTGCTGTTTCTCCATGATGACTTTGCACATTTTCTTGCACGGTCATTGTTGAGGGATGAGCCAAGGTGCCGCTTTTCCTTTGAGTGTACATTGAGTATTTTTATCCTAGTAGGCTGCTTTCCACAGAAGCTCATTTTTCTGGAAGAGATTGCAAGTTTCCCTCCCCACATTCGTTTATTATATTTATCAGGTTGGGATTAGAAAATCAGAAGAGTTCGGTGACTCAGCGTAATTAAACGACTGGAAAATGTCTGTGTCATCTGGGGAGAGACATATATTTTTAAATGTGTATAGGGTGGCATGGGAATAAAATATTTTAGAATTAATCAAATTAAATTATAGCAGAATACACTGGTGTTGCAGGCTTTGCCTGGCATCCTTATTCTATGTTTAATTGGTGGAAATGTCCAGAGGTGTAGGCCATGTTAATTTGTAGCAGCAAAACTCAGAAAGAGGTTGGGGGTAACTTTTAGATTCACTGATTTCTTCAGGCAGGAGTTTTCAAGGACAAAGGTCCACTTCATTAGAAGCTTAGGCGGAACACACAACGCATAATATATTCAAAGCACTGTGAAGATATTGTAATATACAAACAGTACTATAAAACAGCACATCAATGCTTGATGAAGTGTGCATCCCAGCAACAGACCCACCATGGGGGTCTGAAGATTAGTCAAGAGATATCATTTAACCTAGATCTATTTACACTTCAAATATGCAGCCACATGCAGGGGCTTTGTTCTCCAAAGGAGTATGGACCGCTCAGTCCAACTGGGTGATTCATGCTTTGCTTGTCAGTAAAGCTCCATCACCTGACCAGATGTTTCAACTGAGCTGGGTACATTCATATAAACTAAGATTTTCTTTTAGCATGAATGGTTGAAAGATTAAATGTACACACAAGATAAGTAACACTTCCTGCAGCAAATTGCTTATTATGGCCATTCAGCAGAGGTATCTCTTAGAAACTCAGACACAAGCTGTTTACAGGTTCACTTTCAAAGCTAATCACATTATAGATTACCTGACTCACCAAAATAATCAGTTGCAGATTAGATTTCTTTTCTCTATGATGGATCTAGTCGCAAATATTTTTTGACTGCATTTGCATCAACATTTCTTTCATTTCCTAAGTTGTATAGCAGAAAAGTATCAATATATTCAGTCACCGAGTGACCTGCAGCCTTGTTTTTGGGGTGTGAAAATCTCTGTGCATGAGAAATGGGGTGATTTCATCATCAGTGAAAAAGCTAAAAACGCAGCACATAGATCAATTTGCATTTCAGGAGGCAATCATATGTTTTCAACACCAGTCGCAGTGTTTTATATATATAATATAAGTATATATATTCAATGCTACTATCCACAAAGGCCACAGTGCTGAATAATGTACAGTATATGTATAATATGGTCAGCACCAATAGCTATACAGTATATGTGTAGGGAAATTTTAGAAGATTCATCTAAGTGCAGTCTGGGACGTCTAAGCCAGAACATTTTAAAAAATGCAGGCAAGTCCAGGTGCAGATATGATTACACAAACCTAGGCATGCCCAATATGCATATCCAGAACAGTATCACAGAATCTGGACATCCGGGATACCATAATGGTTAGAGTAGTGGGTTAGAAACACAACAGCCACTGTTCAAGTCCTGCTACTGCTAAAATTGGGTTAAGTACCAGGGATGATAGAATGCTTTCTTCTCTATACGCCTTGGATGTTTTTCAGCTAAAACAAGCACTCTTCATGACTCTGGACATCCATGATGTTTCTAGGATCAGGTGGTGAAGTCCATGATCCTAGGAACTCCCCAGCCAAGCCTTCAGGTTCCCATGTCCTCATGGCTGTTCCCTGATCCGGCTTCTAAAATGGCTCTAAAGACAGTCTCTATGCCATTTTCCAACATCCAGCGAACAATTTTTTTTTTAGTGCCATCAAGTCAGTGTTGACTCATAGTGACCCAGCTACCTCTGGGTTTTCTTGGCAATATATCACCAGAAGTAGATTGCCAGCCTTTTCTTCCAAGGCAATGGAGGGTAAAGTGACTTGCCCAAGGTCGCAAGGAGTGCCAGTGGGAATCAAACCCTTGATCTTCTGGGTACTAGGCAGTTGCTCTAACCATTAGGCTACACCTCCACTCCTAGAGAACAAATAAGGCTTTTCAAATGACCCCCTAGCTTATCTCGGGCTCATTTAAGATGAACAGGACTCCCTCCAGGACTCCCTCCAGCCCTGCAGCCGTCCCGCGTGCAGCTCTCCCAGGAGGGATCGAGCCACCGGGACCGAAGCTCCGCCCCTACACATCAGGCTGAGCTGCCCAATCAGGGCAGCCAGCCGGGATTTAAAACAAAGTGCCACCGGGTGTAGGACTCCCTCCAGCCCTGCAGCCGTCCCGCGTGCAGCTCTCCCAGGAGGGATCGAGCCGCTGGGACCGAAGCTCCACCCCTACACATCGGGCTGAGCTGCCCAATCAGGGCAGCCTGCCGGGATTTAAAACAAAGCGCCACTGGGCGCAGGACTCCCTCCAGGACTCCTTCCAGCCCTGCAGCCATCCCGCATGCAGCTCTCCCAGGAGGGATCGAGCCGCCGGGACCGAAGCTCCACCCCTACACGTCAGGCTGAGCTGCCCAATCGGGGTAGCCAGCCTGGATTTAAAACAAAGTGCCACCGGGTGTAGGACTCTCTCCAGCCCTGCAGCCATCCCATGTGCAGCTCTCCCAGGAGGGATCAAGCCGCCGGGACTGAAGTTCCGCCCCTACACATCGGGCTGAGCTGCCCAATCAGGGCAGTCTGCCGGGATTTAAAACAAAGCACCACCGGGTGCAGGACTCCCTCCAGGACTCCCTCCAGCCCTGCAGCCATCCCGCCTGCAGCTCTCCCAGGAGGGATCGAGCCACCGGGACCGAAGCTCCGCCCCTACACGTTGGGCTGAGCTGCCCAATCGGGGCAGCCAGCCGGGATTTAAAACAAAGCGCCACCGGGCGCACCCGCACCTAGCGGGCCCGCGCCTGAGTGCTTCTCCAGAGGGCCCTTTGGCATGGCCCTTAGGGGCGGCCACAGGAGCAGCCACAACACAACCCCCCCCCCAAAAAAGTAGGCCCAACAGTAGATCGACAGCATCAAACTCCAGGAGAGGACCCATCAGCAAAAAGAAAAAGCCTAAAGCTACAACACCTTAAGTAAGCCCACCCAAACGCAACATGGCTGCAACCATATACGTGCCGATATGCCTCCTCCTAACCCAACTCTTCCCCCCGCACACAGCCACTCACCACCCAAACCCAAACAACCTATGGCTAACAGCAACTATGCCGACCTACACCCCGCCACAGCACACAACCTGGAGCGCACTCAAGAAAGACAAGCACAACAAACAATCAAACCGCAAACCCAACTCACACACAAACCCAAAAAGAGATGCCAGAGCAGCAAACACTCCAAACACCACTTCCATAGAGCTCATCAACACCAGATCAATAGAAAACAAAATAAACACGCTCACAGACCACATAGAGGATCAGCAACCCGATATCCTCTGCATCACCAAAACATGGCTCACCCCCACTGACAACATACTCCTCAGTCAATTAGTCCCCCCCACATACACGGCATTCAACAGTCCACACACACACAGGAGAGGAGGAGGGGTTTTGATCATTGCAAAGAGCACCCTAAAGCTTAAAGCCCGAAGCTCCCCAAACTCAGACCAATGCAACACAATCATTGTAGAAAACAAACAGAGGTCCCTCTGCCTCATCTACAGAGCTCCCCATGCTCCAACAGATGAACTAGCCTCCACACTAGAGGCTGTCTGTGCAGTCAACACAAACCGCAAGCCACTACTACTATTGGGAGACTTCAATCTCGGATCTGCTACCAGCAAAGACAAAGAAACCTTCCTACAAGCTATGGACTCCTTACAATACACTCAACTGATCAACACTTCGACACACAGACATGGATCATCACCAGACCTCATATTCGCCCCAACTACCTACTCGACAGAGGTGGCATCTCAACACCCATAGTTACTCCAGTACCTTGGTCAGACCACTACAGAATTAAAATAGAAATCATATCACAAGAAGAGAGACACAACAAGCCACAAGACACACCACCCGTGCAAAGAAGATTCAAAAGCTTTGACAAGGACCAATTCCTACAGGACACTCTACCCCACCTAGACCCTGAAACAGAGGAGCTAGACGAGCAAGTAAGCAAATGGAACAGTGTCATCAATGCTGCAGCCAAAGCCAATGAACATAAAGCTAGGAAAGCATCCAGCATTAAAAAGCAGCACACCCCATGGTACTCAAAAGACATACGCAACGCAAAAAGAGAGCTAAGAAAGCTAGAACGCCACTGGAGATGCTCCAAATCTCCCACCATCCAAGCACTATACCTAACGAAGCAAAGGAAATACGATGAACTCATTAACCAGACAAAAAGGGAACACCACACAAACATCATACTAAAAGCCTACAACAAACCAAGGGAACTATTTGAGATAGTAAAAAACCTTACCAAGGAACCTAACCCTGAAAAAGATGTGCAGATAGACCCACAAGCCTTTGTGGATCACCTACAAGAAAAACTGGATTCCACACCACAACCAACGACAAACGGAACCGCCAACCCAACCAAACCCACCACAGCATGGGATAAATTCAGCACCCCATCTACAAGACAGCTTTCAGACATCATCATCGCGCTCAACACAAGCACCGCACCAACAGACCCATGCCCGGTAACATGGATTAAGGCAACGAAGGAAAGCTTCATCCATGCCATACACAACATAGTACACAACTCAATGGAACAAGGAACCATGCCAAACCAATTGAAGCTAGCCACTATAAGACCGATCCCAAAGAAATCCACACTAGACAAAAGCAACCCAGCAGCCTACAGACCCATCTCCAGCATACCACTACAGAAAACGCTGTACAACACCAACTCCAGGACCATATCGACACACATGCCCTACTGGACATACACCAGCATGGCTTCCGCCCAAACCACAGAGTCGAAACACTCCTGTTATATCTATTCAACGATATAATCCAAATCATAGACAACCACAAAAAAGGAACACTAATGATCTTCCTAGACATCTCAGCTGCGTTTGACACAGTGGACCACAGAATCTTCCAAACCAGACTACAGAGCATTGGACTAAATGGCACCACCCTAAAATGGTTCAACTCATACCTAACAGACAGACAATTCTAGGTAAAGATTGGCTCCAACACCTCATGACCCACAAAGATCAAACAAGGGGTGCCACAAGGCTCTGCCCTATCCGCACTACTATTCAACCTCTATATTCAACCGATCTGCAACATCATGAAAGAACACAAGATACAGTATACAATCTATGCAGACGACATCATGATATACACCCCAATCAACCTCGACAACCCTGACTACACCAAAATAATAGACTGCCTCAACCACATATCCAACTGGCTCCAAAACAACAACCTGACCATCAACTACAACAAGACAGAAGCACTAATCATCACACGAAACACCAGCTTCGTCCCTCCACCCTCTATCAGCATCAACAATACAACAATACCTTTAAAACAGGAAGTAAAATACCTCAGCGTGACGCTTGACAGGGAGCTAAACCTACAGTCACACATCAGCAGGACCACCAAAAATGCATACTTCAAGATGAGAATAATCAGACGCCTCAAGCCCCTCCTCACGCAAGATCACTTCCGCACAGTCTGTCAAGCCCTAATAACTCCCATCCTTGACTTCTGCAACCCAATCTATATTGGCATGTCTAAACAGTCACTAAGACCACTACAAATGGCCCAAAACACAGTGGCACGAATAATATCCGGATCATCAAAACAAGACCACATCACTCCCATACTAAAAGACCTCCACTGGCTCCCAATCAGCTCCCGCATCAGATACAAGACAATCCTAAACATATTCAGAATCAAACACAGGAACTCAGTACTCCGCCTTCAACCTCTCATAGAACCTGACTTCAGCACAAGACCAAGGAGGAGAGCCATATCGGACACAATCAACACTCCAAAAGACTACACAAAGGCGCGCAGGACTACCGCACGAAGAGCACTATCAATGGCGGCTCCTATAATATGGAACACACTCCCAGATGAACTTCGATCAACAGATGACACTAAGGACTTCCAAAAGCAGCTAAAGACTTTGTTCTTCTTGGAGCACTACAGCCCGAGCACATAAGGGGATCACCAACACCAAACTAATGAATTACCCCGCATGCTCATTGTATATACCACTGTATATGATCTACCCCGCATGCACATTGTACATAACACTGTATAAAGCTCATGCTGTAAATAGTACACTCCAATCAATCTGACTTACACTCATACACAGCCACTGTACAGTATAAGAATACATGAGAACAAAAATGCCAATACAAATTGATTGTTTGCTGTGTACAGCGCCTTGATTGAAGGATAAGGCGGGATGTAAATACCCTTAAAATAAATAAATAAATAAATAAGTTCCACTCATTCTCCCCTACTAGGGTGCACAGCCAGCAAATTAAATGGAAGCCCCACTGCAGCGTCTTATTGTTTGCTCTTGCTATTTTATAGCAATTACCTGATCTGTTTCTGTGTTCCTGTGTTCTGGTTTTCCTGACCCCTGCTCACCTCAGGTCCCCAAAAAAGGTTCATAGCTAGCGAATAAAGCTGAGGCTGTACTATGGTCAATCACTGCGGGTGCACAACAATGAAGTGCACTTAGGAATATGTTTACTAAAATGCGCTAACAGGTGAAGTGGCATTTTAGAAAGGATATAAAAGTCAAATTAAGGATGTCTAGGGCAGAACGTGAAAAAAAAGGAGGGATATCTATGTCTTCTGTCAATTTTAGTAACAGATGTCCCTGACATGGATGTCCATATTGACAGCCACATAGACAGCCCCTTTAGGAAAGAGTAAAGCGGGGACATCCATCACAAGCAAGCTAGCATAAGGAGATATCCAGCGGAATAGCAAAATGAAAACTTGAGTCCCCATTCTCCATCAGTGTTGGCTGACATAGGGCCCAATGCAGAGTCGCGAGTTGAAGGGTTGCACGTCCCAGCAGGATGTGCAGCTCCGCAAGTCATCCTGGCCCAATTCCCCCTCTGACTCTCCCTATGGGGAGAGCTGGCATGGAGCGGGAGGGAACAGGGCAGAGCAGGGGCGGGCCAGCCCGGTAGGACATACAGGGCCGATTTAGGTCACGGTTCTGTACGTCCTGCGAGATCAAAGAGGACGTGCTGCTTATTCTACCTCGAAGGTGAAATAAGCAGCACTGATCTGGTGATCAGGTCCCAGCTGGCCAAACGTGGCTCGGGTGGCAGGGAAGAGTGGGGGCCGAGCCGTGCCAGCCAAGGGAGCCTGCGGGGAGGACGTCCCTGCAGGCAGGCAGGGGTACGCTGGGCCATCCTCAGGTCCAATTCTGTGTACCACAAGAACATTTTGTTCCCACAGTCCAGAATTGGGTCCTAACAGGCCTGTCCTACACAGAGACGTCCGAATAGCCCGGACGCGCCCCTTTCGGAATCGGGCTCATATTGTAAAATAAAGGGGTCATTCGTGTAACTCCTTCTCCGCACTCTCCAGATATCTACCTAGCAAAATGAGCACTTTTCAGATGCCTTTTGGTGCTTGGAACAGGTATAAACTTAGGCGCAACTACGGACATGCAGGAGTTTTCTGAGATCAGGTGGAGACGTCCAAATTCTTGGGAATGCCTCTGCCATGCCCCTGTTCAGACTAGGAGGCCGTATGTGGCGTAAATGGAGACTGAGTGGCTGAGTCTGATCTAATTTTAACCAATCAGCATAGGGATTCCCCGATGCACTAGGGCATTCCCTGTGTTGTGATTTGCAGTTCTGAAAGTTGAGGTCATCTGCTGCGACCTATGGGAATTTGTGCAGGCACTTTAAAAGTTTCAGCAACTTGATGGCTGTTTAAATGTTGGCACGGCGTCTTGATCCCATTATGGAGAATAATTACCACACTTGATACAGAGACAGGAGTCGGCGCGAAACATGCATGTCATGTGATTAATGAATTTGGAGGATCACATTTACGCCACATACGGCCTCACACATTTTCGGATTGCTACTGGACTGGTTTTGGATTGTCATTCAGATAAGTGATAATGACAAGTGCTAATGGTTTTATCAGAATGTATATATGAATAAAAGGGACATAAGGGTCATTCGAGAGGAGGAATGTATGAACTTCTCTCCTGACCGTTTGTCTGACACTGCACATCGGGTGGTCTTCTTATTTTGGATTTACAATTGTGAGATCATTCCGTTTGTTGGGGTTTCTTTTTTGTATTTGATATATGAGGCAGCAGAAATATTGCTGCTTTTCAGAAATTGTTGAAGACATGGTTCTTTTTTCAGGCCTTTGGAGCAGATGTTAACTTAATCATATCCTGAATTTTGAACTGATTGTAGAGGATGATTGGTGAGTCAGGGATCATTTTGTGTTGTACTGGTTGGTCTGCTTTTCCTTTCTGTTTCTTTTTGTAAACAACTCAATATGACCTTCTCTAATTCAGTTATGATATAGTGTCGGTTTGTCTGATTGTATCGTATTCTTGTTAGCAATGCCGGCCCAACCACTGGGCAAACTAGGTGGTTGCCTAGAGTAGAAGCTTCTGGGGAGATAGCAACAAGCAACTACAGTCCAAGCAAAGCAATGGGACCTGGCCGCTACACAACAACACAAACATTCATTGGTGCATGCTTTAATCTGCAGGAAGAATGAGCAATATGCAAATAGTACATTTATCCTTTTAAGCGGCTTTTTAAATCTCCCTCATTGTGTAAATATTTACAAAAGAGTGATGTCAAAATATGCATTTGTATAGGATTGTTCTGGGAGGAATGGTGTTGAGACGACTGCAACTGAGTTTAACAATCAAAGATCTTGGTGGGGGGAGGCAGGCGCTAGGGTTCTAATAACTAATTGCGACAGGGAACAAGGCTGAAGTTTCACCTAAGGCGCCTAATATCCTTACACTAGCTCTGCTTGTTAGTAGTATATCCCTCTACCTTTTGATTTTATCAGACTGCGAACCATTGGCTGCTGTTGTAAAAGGAGGTATTTAAAATATAAATCATAAATCATTCAGCCCCCATATATGAGATTTAATTCAAGAAAACACTTTTTGACTTAAATTAAACCACTTATCTACATAGACAGTGGCGGAATATAATTGCTATCTGTATAGTTGCGTGGAACGCCCTCGTTCTGCCCTCATTCCACTATCTGTAGGGTTTATGGTTTATTGGGATTTGATATACCACCCTTCGTACCAGCAGAATGGTGTACAATAAACATGGCTTTTCCTAAATTGTGTCAATCAGAGATCTCACACAATTTAGGAAAGCCATTAAACATCATTTATTCCTATTGTACTTCTCATAATCCAACAGCATCCCTACACCTTGCACCAACACGACTACCCATCAGCTTTCATAATGTAAAAGTGTCACTAATAATCTCTCATTTGTTTGGATGTATATAGTTCAATGTTATGAATCCAAGTTATCATGTCCTCTTCAATGTAAGCACAAGGCATCTCCCCTGCCCTGTACAAAATTGTTAATTGTAAACCGCACTAATATCAAATAGCACGGTATAGAAAAGCTACAAATAAAAAATAAATAAAATTACATTGAAAACACAATGTGAAAAAGGAAAAGAATTCCATTTAAAACGATAGGACAGTTAGGAGAAAGGAGGAAGGGTGAGAGGGGGGAAATTAGGTTAGGGAGGAAAACAGAATCCAATGTGGTCTAGGAGGGAAGATCATAGGCGAGGTGGAATAGATGGGTTTTCAGGGCAGACTTGAATTTTGGGTAGGAGGGTTCAAAGCAAAGATCGGTGGGGAGGGAGTTCCAAAAACTGGGGCTTAAAAAATTAAACACAGAGTGATGGGTGTTATCAAGGCAGGCCTGTGACGGTGAGGGAAGATGAAGACAGTTTCCATGAATCGATCGGAGGGCACAGGAAGGAGCATATGGAATGAGTTGGGAGGACAGATAAGCAGAGATGCTGGAGTGCATGATCTTGTGAGTGAGAGTAAGAAGTCTGAATTGTATGCAATGAATGAGCAGAAGCCAATGTGACTTGATAAGTAGAGAGAATATGTGATCACCTTTAGTAGCATGGTGGAGTAAGCGGACAGCGGCGTTTTGAACTGACTGAAAACATTTAAATTGGAAGTGGGGTAGGCCAGAGTAGATAATGTTACAGTAGTCTAACCGTGAGATGACCAAAGCCAGAAGAAAAGTGACAACCAAAGCATCAGGGAGGAGTGACCAAATAGAGCGTAATTGACAAAGTGCAAAGAAAGATTGCTTAACAACAGAGGCAATGTGTTTGTTGAAAATGAGAGAGAAGACCAAAATAACCCCGAGATATTTGAGGGAAGAGACACCAGGAATAGAAAAGCCATCTAGTGAAGGGGACAGAGAAGGGGGAGCAAGGGAACCTGTAAGCCAGATGGTAGACTTTTTAGTGGGATTGAGCATGAGGTGGTTATCATTCATCCAAGATGCCACTAAGGAAAGACTAGACTTGATGGGAGTCAAGTCTGAGGAGATCAAAGAAAGGTGAAAAAGCAGCAGGATATCTTCTGCATAGTAATATGCAGACACACCCTGCTGCTGGATAAGGGTTGCCAAAGGAACAAGGAAAACATTAAAAAGAAGGGGAGTCAGGGCAGAGCCTTGGGGAACGCCACAAGAGGGGGGAAAACAGGAGGAAGATGAAGCCTGAAAGGACACGTAATAGGAACGTGACAAGAAAAAAGATTGAAACCGGTGCAATACAGTCCCACACAACCCATCAGATGAGAGGTGTGATAGAAAAAGAGAGTGACTAACAAAATCAAAAGCACAGGAAAGGTCAAAGAAATAGCCAAGGAAATGTTACCCTTATCCCAAGATCCCGAGTTACGCTTAGTGCAGAGAGTAAGATGGTTTCCGTGCTGTGGCCAGCCCAGAAGCCACAGGGTCCACAAAGAAAACAGCGCTAGCCACTCAGATGAGCAGAAACGAAAACAGGAAGCGGCAGATTCACCACCCAATACCTTTATTAGTACCAATCAAGTACCAACAATTGTTAATTGTTTCTCTGTTCCTTGTACAACATATGTTCACTGTAAAACGTTCTGTACCCTGTAAACAGCTTTGACCCAGTGAAAAGTGCTATATAAGCCTAGCTAAATAAATAAAATACACAAACATGACAAAACAATCTATGCGGTTCACAAAACTAAAATAATATTAGAAATAAAGAAAAGAAGGCCATTAAATAACAGCAGTAGATAACTCAAGAAGGGTACCTAACTCCTTTCCCTGTTATCTGTCAAGCAGTTAAGGTACACTAGCAAACCTTGCTCTATGTTACCTGCACAGCAACCCTCCCAGAAATGCTGGGAAAGTCCCCAACTGCTACTACCAAGATTTTGTAGCTAACACATTTTAAAATGTGCCTTTAATCTGAGTTAGGTGTAAACCTCTTGCACATTTCAGTAAGCAAGGGTCCAGGTGAGGCTTCTGAACTGTGAAAAAAAGATTCCCAGTACATCATCATCTAATTTCCTGTTTGGCACTCCAATTATTACTGAAGACCCAGAGTGCACCTTAAGATTTCTGAAGGTAAAATTTTATAACAAGGCATCGAAGTTTGGAGGTGGAGAAGGGGCCTGTGTTTAGCCTATTTTAAAGACACATAGGACGTCATTCCAACCACCGTCTAGCACAGGGGTCTCAAACTCAAATTGCTTTGAGGGCCAAATGAGGACTTGTAAAGTAACCCGGGGGCCGCATAAGACACAGTGCCTCATTTGCATAAGGGGCCTCATTTGCATAAATATTTGCATAATATTGCATAATGGGTGTATGGATAAAGAAAGACTAAAAAATTTCTATATTACTATAATCCAGTGCCAACCGCCAGGCACATTAGGAACTACTACAAACACTGCCCATTTAGAACCCATAGCAAACCCGCCATATCATAACAGCACTACCAGGACTCACAAAGCACCAGACCCTACCTATCAAAAGGCAACACTGCAAATATTAAATCAATACATTTCAGAGAACAACAATACATGACCTACTGGGAAAAGAGAACAAGTAGCAATGTCAAATAGGAATTACATAAACAGAATACCTCAGCTCAGTTACACATGCAGAACATACACCATCACCAAACAAGGAATCACAATTTAGAAACAGGAAGACAATAATTAAATTGGGAACCCCAAAAGCCAAACTTGGAATGTACAACAACACTGTAGAAATAAAACTATAAATTAATTTCCTCTTGTACTAAACAAAGAACAGACATTAATGATGCACATTTCCCAGAGCTGACATATTCCAGTTAATAAATTCAAAATAAAGAGATGTTTTTCTACCTTTTGTGCATTTTTTTTCAGTTGCAATTGTTCCAGCCACTTTCTTATGGTTTCTCCGTGTCTTCTGCTAACTCTCCATCGTCTGCTGTCCATTTGTCCTTTCTTCGCTCTTCTAGGTTTTTTTTTCATTCTCTCTCTACATCTGCTTTAACATACTAATCTTTCTCCTTTTGCTCTTTCCTCATTCCTATTTTATCCACTCAAATATTACCCCTCCATCCTCAATCTCCACTTACCCTCCCAAAACCTGGCCAATTGTAGATTTGTCTTCCCTCCCGCACAAAATATTTTTCCCCTCTCCATTTCGCTTTCCCAGCTCCATCCCATTCTAATCCTCCCCCAACATCAGCTCCCTTCTAGTTCCAGCCCCACCCAGCATCCGCTCCTTTCTAGTCCCTGCATCAGTCCATTTCCAGTCCTAGCCCCCCATCAGCCCATTTCCAACCCTAGCTCCCCCCCACTCAGCCCATTTCCAGTGCTAGCTCCCTCCCCTCACAGCCCATTTCCATTCCAAGCCCCCCTCCCCATCAGCCATTTGCAGTTCAAGCCCCCCTTCCACTCAGCCCATTTCCAGTCCTAGAAACCCCCCCAGCCCATTACCAGTCCTAACCCCTCCCCATCAGCCCACAGCACATTACCAGTCCTAAACCCCCCCAGTGGCATTACCAATCCTAACCCCCCCCCCATCAGCCCACAGCACATTACCAGTCCTACCCCCCCCCCCATCTGCCCACAGCACATTACCAATCCTAAACCCCCCAGTGGCATTACCAGTCCTAAACCCCCCCAGCCTACAGCACATTACCAGTCCTAAACCCCCTCCCCCCCCATCAGCCGCGGCAAAATCAAATGTCCCACGGGGCCCCCCCTGCCCGGCAGAGCCAGCCCTCCCTCCCTGCCTGCTTGCTGCCCTCCCTCCCTGCCTGCCTGCCTGCTTGCTTCCCCCCCTCCCTCCCTGCCTGCCTCAGTCCCTCTCCGCTTCGGCTTAGAACCGCGAAGGGAGAGTTCCTCCCTCGCGACTCTGTTAAGCCCGCTGAGGCTTATGGGAAATTTCCCATCTGCCCCGGCAAGCTTAACAGAGTCGCGAGGGAGAAGCTCTCCCTTCGCGGCTCTGAAAGCCGGAGGAGAGGGACTGAGGGAGGCAGGGCTGGCTAACATCGGGGAATTCCGGGGGCAGGGCAGACTACCTCCTTACCTGTCTGCAGAGAGCTGTGCACACTGCTACAAGCACAGGCCGCCTAACTGCAGAATGGATGAGGGCACGTGGTGCCTCGTGGCGTTCGGCTGGCTGCTCAGACTGCTTCTGGGCCCCCCCCCCCTCCTTCCTGTCTCTTATTGGTTGAGGGCAGGCTCGTGACTCAGGTCATGTGGAGAGAGAAGAGGACTTTAGAGATTGTATTTTTTAACACCACGCGGCCGCGCCGGCAATCATCAGGTGAGAAAGGCAAGTAAAACCCACTTGAAAAAAGTCATGGCGTCGCGGGCCGCACAAAATGCTCTCGCGGGCCGCGTGTTTGAGACCCCGGGTCTAGCGGGTC
The DNA here is from genome assembly GCA_033557465.1 of Ichthyophis bannanicus. Lineage (NCBI taxonomy): Eukaryota > Metazoa > Chordata > Amphibia > Gymnophiona > Ichthyophiidae > Ichthyophis > Ichthyophis bannanicus. Next base: position 428,285,738 of record CM066036.1, read on the forward strand.
TGGATGTCTGATCTGGACATCCAGACCCATTAAATGTCCAGGACTGTCAGCCCTCAGCAAAGCTCTCCCCATGTATAGAGGAGATGTGTGGGGAGCTCTGGAATGGGGCGGGGGGAGCAGCCGAGGGAGGTGCGAGGACAGGTAGTGGGCAGCGCCAATTCCGAGGTCGGCCCTGTACATCCAGAGTCAGTCATTTAAATGGAAAACAGTCCCCTGGACATCAGGGGATGCCAGAGCCTTGTCCCAAAGAAAAGCTGAGGGGGTGCAGGGAGTTCCACGCAGGCCAACCCTGGCCATGGCAGGCCCGATCGGGGGTCAGCCTACAGGGAAAGACAACTCTGTCTGTGGCCGGGAATTGCGGCACCTGAATGGCACCACAGTGATGTGGCAAGAGGATGCCGTGCCCCCGCCACTCCATTCAGGAGCCAGGCTGGGCTAGCTGAGGAAGTGCGGGACATCCGGCCGGCCAGAACTGGGGCAATGCCTGCAAGTCCAGGCCAGTAGACCCAATTCTGATCCCGTGGGCACGTCTAGCCCCTGCGGGATCAGAATCAGGTTCTACCGCTGTATGCTCTGATTCTGGCAGGCCAAACAGGCAGGGGACACCTATGGGAGGGCTGGTTCAAACACCAGAAAAGCTAGGTAGTTGCCTTGGGCAGCAACGTCTGGCAGGGGAGGGGGCGGCAAAGAGCAGGGCATTCAGAACGAGACAATAGATTCTGACATCTGTGATGGGGGAGGCTTAAGGCTTGTCTAGAATGCCAACACCATGAACCAACTCTAGGGCCAGCCCTGCACCTACGCATTTTGATAAAATACTAGCAAAAATCCTGAAGAAATAGCACTTAAATTGTGCGTGCTTGCATTTATGCTGATTGCATTACTGTTAGGAGTCATTGGTGGCATTTTGGAACACAGTGCAGTAAGAGCTCCAGGACTATCAGTAAGGCTGGGGAGGAGATTGGGGGGAGGAACTAGGGGAGGCTGCTTGAGAGACGTTGGAAGGTGTTGGTGTTGCCAGGAGGAGGGGATCAGGTGAGGGGATGTTCGTAACGATGGAGGGGTTTGCTTGTGGGTGGGATCTAATGTTTTGGGGAGTTAGGAAGATTGGATGTAGGAAGGCACCAGGAAGAAGATTGGTCAGGGGGGATGATTGGGTGGGAACTGGTGGTGCAGCAATGGGTGCATGTGCACAGTGGGAGGAGCGATTTTAAGAAACTGCTCCCAAGCATAAGTGTTTTGCTTTTTTTACCTACATGCAGCTTCTTAAAATCGTTGTTCTCACCGGACATGGAGAAAAACATACCGATGACTTCCTGCACCTATTTCACAAGAAGCTCTACATTTTGGTAGCACCTCTTGTTAAATACTATGAGAATTCTCCACGTCCTGACTTGGATGTATGAATTCCCCTTTCCGCATCGTCTCTAAAATCTGCCCTTATACATGTAGCAATGCTGAATATACGTCTTTAAGATACCATGACCAGCATTTTAAAAAACTACACTAGCTGCAGCAACTGAATATTTGGTCATAGATAAATGAACTCAATTTTGTTTCAAATTTTTTTTTTTTTTGGAAATGGCATGTAATCAAGTGAGCTAGAAAACTAAATAAATAAATAAATAAATAAAAGACTATACCAACTACTAGATCAGACTGTTGCTTGGAATTCAGTGACCAGAGAAGGCTGAACTGGTACAAGACTGAAGGTAAGCCTTTTGCACCCTCAATGAAACCAGCTCTGTGAATAAAAGGTTGGTCATTAAGATGTAACTTGACAACGCTGAACAGTCTCACTGAAATCAATGTACTCTTTGGACTAGCCCGCTATTTTTAAAGAGGCCTTATGCCAAATCCCTGTAGTAGTAATAACTGTTTCTAGACTGCTTTTTCAATTTGAAAACAAGGCAGTTTATAGCATTTTTTCACATGCAGTACTGTAAACAGTAATAAGGAGGTGCTGAATTATATTACATGAGAAAAGACCCCTCTCGACCCAGCATCCTACAGACCCATAGCAAGTCTACCTTTCACAGCCAAAATAATCGAGAAGATCGTCCAGCAACAGCTTCAGGAACACCTCGATGTTAACAACATACTGGACCCTCAACAACACGGCTTCCGCCCGCTACATGGAGTCGAGACCCTCATGACCACGCTGATGAACACCCTCCTCACAGGAACTCAAGGAAGACACTCCGGATACGCCATGATCTTCCTTGATATATCTGCAGCCTTTGACACCATCTCTCACAACATCCTCATACACAGACTACAGACTATCGGGATCAAGGACACTGTGCTGTAGTGGTTTCAATCCTACCTAACTAACAGACAACAGCTAATCCGCACCAGCGCTTCAACCTCCCCCCCATTCCAGCAACACCAGGGAGTACCCCAAGGATCCACTCTGTCAGCCATGCTCTTCAATATTTACCTCCAGCCACTCTGCACAGTCATACGCACCCACAACGTCAGCTTCCACATCTACGCTGACGATATCATGCTCTATGCTCCCATTACAACCACAAACCCAACAAACACCCACCTGTCAGCATGCTTCACAGCAGTGTCTGACTGGTTACAAACAAACAACCTAACCATCAATATAAAGAAAACCGAAGCCCTCATAGTAACAAAGGACCCAGACTTCACACCACCCACGCACCTCAACATAGGAACTACGAGCATCCAAATTCAACCACAGATAAGATACCTGGGCATTATCATTGACCAAGCCCTCACCTTAAAGCAACAGATCACTAAAACCTCCGGAACTATATTTCACAAGGCAAGAACAGTGCAACGTCTCAGACCCCTCCTGGAACATCACGACTTCCGAACAGTGATGCAAGCCATGACACTCCCACATCTAGATTACTGCAACATAATCTACCATGGACTTCCAGCCACACACCAACCCCCTCCGAACTGCATTAAACACCACTGCGAGAATCATTCAGAGCGCAAAGAAAACCGACCACATCACCCCAATTCTGAAGGAACTACACATTCTCCCCCTTGAGGCACGGACAAAATACAAAGCCATCCTACTCACCCACAAGGCTATCCATCAAACACAAGACAACCAGCTTCGCACCCTACTGGCTCGCCCAGCCCACGGCAGATCTACTAGACAAGCCTCCAACGTTTCCCTCACCATCCCTCACAAAAGAACCAAATGCTCGCAACGGACCTGCAAACGAGCCTTTGAACTCTATGCTCCATCTTTATGGAACTCCCTACCAACCCACCTCAGAAACAATACCAACCTGCTATCTTTCAGAAAACAGCTGAAAACCATCCTTTTCCAGGAATACTTCAACTCGACCCCCACCGAAAAACCTGCAAACCTCTAAGCTCACCCACAATGAACCTCTACCTCAAGGCCTATGTCTATGTCCATTGTCTGTCCTATGTCCAAAGTCTATCCTATGTCAGAATCATCAATGTTGCCTCCCCGGTGGTGGCCCTACCCTGTACTTAATTCCCCCCCCCCCCCCCTATGTACCACCGCTTTGACCCGGCGAAAAGCGGTATATAAATACAGCTAAATAAATAAAATAAAAGAGCCTCTTTTGATTGAAAGCAAGCTCTGCTACATGGGGACATAAGATGAGGGTGAAAGGGGATAGACTCAGGAGTAATATGCGGAAATATATCTTTACGGAAAGAGTGGTAGATGTGTGGAATAGTCTCCCAGTTGAGATGGTAGAGACGAGAACAGTTTCTGAATTCAAAAAAGCATGGGAGAAACACAGAGGATCTCTAAAGGAAAAGATGGGACTGTTGTAGTGTTTGATATGGAAGGACAGACCAGATAGACCATGTGGTCTTTTTCTGCTGTCATGTTTCTATGTTTCTATTATTTACATACATATCTCTACATAGAATTGTGCGCTAATATAATTACTACACTGCAAAAAATGCAGAGCTAAAAAGAAAATGAATCTTTAAAAAAAAAACAAAAAAAAAAAACAACAAGCTGAAGCATCAAGTGTAAAGATTTCCATGTTCCCTGCCACTTTGGTATGCAGATAAAAGTCTAATGAAGAAACCACAAATCAGAGGTTTGACATTTAACAAGAATACATTACCAATATTTTGTAAGTTTTCAACAGGGAAGGATGAAAAGCTGAAACCACTGGTGCTTCTGCCACCTACACAAGCTATAACTAACGAGACACACTGAAGCATTGTATGGAAATGCCTTTTTTTTTTAAAACCATGGATTTTACAACTCTACTACAGCTTGTTACATTAGGTTTCGCTGCACTACTGCTATCTATAGCATAATCTCGCCAGCCCCACCAAACAGGAAACTGGTAAGTGGGTGTACACTAAGATTTCATCGAGAAAGGCATACACCCTGTAGTATGGTTAATAAAAGTCTGTTTTATGGACATAGCTGCGGACTAGAACATTTGATGAAAAGCATAGAATGACTGCTTATGAGGAAACTGAAACTGGATATGCAGAAACATGTTAAACCGCCAGTTATGTGTAGCTTGATAGCTTTAAAAAAAGGAATTAAAAATGTTGGGCCTGATACGGGGCAAGCATGGTCCCCATTTTAAGTTAAGTGTTAGCACTGGGAGTCAATGCATATATTCAGTGCTCCTATCCATATGAGTAGTGGTGCTGAATATATATATATTTAGAGATGACCATGCAGATTTAGGACCTTCTTATTAAAGCCCGGTAGCCAGTTAACGTGAGTTTTAACGTGCAGCATCTGACAGCAACACACAAGCATTCCAGCCACTGCACATTAAAATGCACGGTATTGGTCATCATGGGATGCGGCAGGGGAGAGGTAGAATGGGGGCATGGAGAGGGTATTATTGCTAGTCCCAGGACAATTGCCACGTGCTCAGCGGCAATGTGGCTCTTATTTATTTACTTATTTATTTTATTTATTAGTATCTCTATACCGCTTTTTCCAATAGATCAAATGCGGTTTACATCAAACAGCGTTTGAAATGTACAGTAAACCGTACAGATTCAGCTACATAAACGGTTAAACTATATACATTAAGAAGTGAACATGACTTAGGCTAAAGCTATACTATGTTGCAAACTATGTACAGTATATCAAACCCTTAGGTTGCATATTATGATTCGGGAGGTGGCATATATTAGATATTGGTATGTATGTGTGCTCTTTGAGTAGAAGGGGAGGTGAAGATTATAATTAAGGAGATGGGTGCTTTATTATGGATAGTTAGTGGAAGTCAGCATTAGCGGGTTTCCAAGATGTTGTATGAAAAGTTGGGTTTTTAATTTTTTACGGAATGTGGGGAGGTCATTCATTTCTCTGAGCTCATCTGGGAGAGTATTCCAGAGAGTGGGAGAGAATGCCCTATCAATTGTTGCTTTAATGGAGTTTCGGTAGTCAGAGGGAGTAGTTAGTTTGTTTTTGCTGTATCCTTGTTTTGCTTGAGTTTATCTACTTCCTTGATGATTAGAGTGGAGAGGTGTGATAGAGCTATGTCTCTGAGGAGCTTGAATGTGGTTACTAGTGTTTTGTAGTGTATACAGCTCTGGATTGGGAGCCAGTGTAAATTGTACAGTATGGGGATGATGTGTTCTGCCATATGTTGTGCTATTTGAAGCTGTCTTAGGGTTTGTTTAGATAATCCTTGGAGAATGCTATTACAGAAGTCAAAGTGGGGAGTGATGATAGCTTGGAGGACTGATCTAAAATCATGAATGGTTAGTAGAGGGCATAGTTGTTTTTATCATTTTGAGTTTGTACAAATTTTTTTTTGTTGTTTGTTTTATGTGTATGGACATGTTGAGTGATTGGTCTAGGATAACCCCTAAGTATTTTACTTTGTTCTTTACTGAAATATCTATATCGCGAATTCTGATAGTGGTTAGAGGGGTGAAACTTAGATTTCTGGTAATATAAAGGGCTTCAGTTTTTTTGAAATTGATCATGAGATTATGGGTGTTGAGTCATTCAGCTGATTTGGTGAGGCAGTCTTTAATTTGTTGCAGAATGGGATTGGATATGTTGAATGAAAGATATAACATTATATCATCTGCGTATATGTGATAGTTTACCTTGAATTTTTTGAAAATCATGCAAATGGACTGCAGATAGATATTGAACAGGAGGGCGGATAGGGCTGATCCCTGGGGTAGGCCTTGTTCTTGATTATATGGTTTAGGTGTATGTTGTCTGGATCTAACCTGTTGTGTTCTTTCAAAGAGGTATGATTGAAACCATCGGAGCACTGTGTCTTTAACACCTATTTGCTATAGTCTGGCTAGCATAATGGAGTGGTTTATGCTATCAAATGCTGCGATGATATCTAAAAATATGAGGATAAGCACTTATTTGGGGTTGTCTATGCCACGTATTAGTTTGTCAAGCAGGACAGATAAGAGTGTCTCAATGCCATGGTGTGGGTGGAAACCATATTGGTGTTCATCAAGGGGTGCATGGGTATCAATGTGGTCTTGGAGTTGAATTTGGACACAGGTCTGCGACTAAAAAGCTGTTTGATTATTTTCATCTAATTTCCATGTATTTTGGTGTGCTGAAAACAAATAAAATATTGAAAAAAACTCCTAGACGTCATGATTTGTCACAACATGCAAAATTATCTTCAAATTTATCAAATTTTTTCAAATTACTATTAATTAATTCAAATTACTATTAATTAATTCACATAAGTGCATTTAAGATATAAAATGCCAAAAAAACCTTAAAGGGGTTGTCCGAGATATGTAAAAAAAAATATAGCACTGTAAATCTGATGGTCAGCAATATATACATAAGCTAAGCAAGTTTTAAGTCCGTGCTTCTAATGGTAGAAGGGGTTAATCTTTCCTGAAGAATCCAGTGGGAGGGAGACACAGGGCAGATAGCAGCAGCTCTGGTCAGTGCAGGGGGGCGTGGCCATCTCGTCTCGTGTACAGACACAGAACTACTCTCTCCTGCATGCCACACTTGTGCACGAATCATCATCAGTTTCCTGGTTCTAGGCTGTTCACACTTTTTCATCGCAATTCGTGTTAGCTCGTCATTCTTCAACCGTTATGTTATGGCTCCGCGAAAGTGTATTAATTCGCCAGACAGTTTCTGTTTCATCTGTGGTGAATATACAGTGTTGAAGCAACAGCAGAATATTACAGACTTTGTGAAAAAAGTATACTTTGCATACTTTGGACTAAAAATTGGAGATCAAGATAAAGTCTGGGCGCCTCAAAGTGTGCAAACGGTATGTTAAGGACCTCCGAAACTGGTTCAAGGGTAAGAAAAAATCTTTCCGTTATGGGATTCCTATGGTATGGTGAAAGCATAAGAACCATAGTGACGACTGTTACTTTTGTTCATGCAATGTGAAAGGGTTTAAGTCCAAATGGAAGCATTCCATTTCATATCCCAATCTTCACTCGGCAATTCGTCCCATCCCCCATGGCACAGATATACCAGTATCCAAGCCCCCTGCTACCTTGGAAGAGATACCTAGCTCCGTTGTAGTGAGGAGTTGATGATGGGAAGAATGAAAGGGGAGAACTCTGCTTTTGTGGATTTTATCCAGCTAACCGGGCATGGACCAAGATTGGATGTAGTTGTATTTATTTTAGTTATTATATTACTGAGTGTGTCTTTCCTGGTCTGTGAGAATATTGATCAGGTATAATTCGGTGTTGAATTTGTTTTGGGTGGGGAGGGTAAGCCTAAAACTTGATGTTTTATTTTTTCTTTATAGTAATTGGCCAAAATTTGAGGATCTATGGTGGAGTCTTTTGTATCTTTATTTATGGTGTTTCTGGTGAGAGACTTTACAATTTTGAATAATTCCCTAGGGCGGTTGAGTGATTTTGAGAGGATATTCGAGTAATACTCTTTTATTTTATTGTTAATAGTGTCTTTGTAGTATTGAAGTGTGATCATGTATTGAGATCGTAGAGCAGTAGATTTTGTGTATCTCCATTTGCGCTCAATTTTATGCAGTGTTTTTTTTATTTCCTTTAGTTCTTGATTATGCCTTGCTGCATTTTGTTTTCTAGTGTTGGTTGAGCACAGTGATTTAATGGTAGCTGCATTAGATATGATGTCATTCCAGTTAGTAATGGCTTCTTATATGTTTTTTAGATCTGGGTTTAGGTGTTGTAAGGTTTGTTTTAAGAAACTATATTTTCAAATTGTTATACCTTTTGGGTGGTGAGATGTGTATGGGTCCTGTAGGGGTGGTGGTACAAGTTGGGAGTTGAAATTTTATTACATGATGGTCTGACCAAGGGAACGGTTGTGTCTCTAGTGTTTTAGGGTAGGGAGCATTATAGAGATCTTTGGGTATGAACACTAAGTCAATGATGTTGCCTTTGCAGTGTAAGGGATGTTGATTAGTTGAAGGAAGACCATGTCAGATATGGAATTTAGGAATGTAGTAGCATGGTTGTGATGAAGTGAGGCTAGATTGAAATCACCTAGTAGTATTAGTGGTTGTTTGCTCGTAGAAGAGCATATTATTTCAGTTAACATATCTAGACTGTCGGGGTTCGAATTTGGGAATCTATAAACTAGACAGAAGGATAAACTGTTGGTTTTAATCATACGTATGTCAATATCATCACCTCAACGTTGTCTGAGGTGAGTTGGGATGCATTCATCTCCTCTTTTATGATGATAAGGATGCCCCCCCCCCCTCTCTTTGAAGATCTGGGGAGTGGAATACATTGTAACTTGGAGTTTTGAGTTGGTTGACTAATACTGAGTCTGATTCGGAAAGCCATGTTTCAGTGATACCGACAAAGTCAGGGTTGTTAAAATGTCATGAAATATAGGTATCTTATTCCTTATTGACTGAGCATTCGTGAGGTAGCATGTTAGAGTTTTCTGGTGTGATGTAGTTATAATTGTAAGTATGGTGGTTTGGTTTTGGTTGAATAGTGATTAGACTGTTTTGGTTATATATATGGGTTTGTGGCCTATGTGGGTATAGAGATGTCTAGTAGGGCTGTAGATAATGGGCATGAAGTGTTGTTGGGTTTGTTGGAAGGCATGACTTTGTATTAAGATGCAGATTGTGATGCATATAATATATCTCAGCCAGAGTGAGGGTTTGTTATCCATGGTTGTTGTGGTGTGGTTAGTGGTACAGCGAGGAATAATGTAGGAAGGAAGATGTTGTTCAATTTGGATGGTTGGATAGACAGAGGTAGATATAGTGAGGAGTTGTTATTCTGGTCTTCTAATTAAGGTAACAGCTTGTAAGAGTATAGTAAGGCACTCTTAAGTAAGCAGGACTAACAATGCATGGAGATATGACAGATGCATTTAAGAATTGGTCATAAAGATATAGAGTTTTATGGCAAGATATGCCAGAGCTATTATAGGAGATCATGAAGTTATGAATCTATGTAGTTATATGATGAGTTGCGCTGAGCAAAATGTGTATGGCAGATCATACAGTTGAGGAAATATATGCTAAAACATACTTAGTTAGACAGATAGCTTAAGGTAAAGTATGGTTGTAGCAATAGTATTAGATAACATTAGCCAGAGAATTATAGCCAGTTGAGACATGCATCTTATGGTAGAGATAACATAGATGTACTTTGAAGCATGGGTTTAAAGCATACTCAGTAATTACTGGAATACATGTCATGTATGCTGATAAATTAAATACTTACAATGACTGTGTAAGCGTGTTTAATTGAGTTAAAGTCCTTGTTGAAACGAAATGGACAAGATGTCTATTTAGCAGCTGATTATCGTCAGTAAGTGGATAATATCTGGTGCCACCCCATCCTTCCCCCCACCCAGCTCCTTATTACAAGGCTATATCTGTCCCTTTAACTATTTAATGGCCAGATATTATCCATATAACTTTTGAAAATATAGGGAAAAGCAAGATATATATTCACTGCCTGCCAGCAAACATATAACTTGCTTTTTACCTTTCAAGGATTTTAATTTAGTAAGCCTTCCAAGGGGAAGAAAGCTGGTTCTGCTGGAAGCTCAGAGCCCCCGGGGGGTTCCATAGCTTGCCAAATTCAAAAAATAAACACAATTCATAATTAGTTTGCAGTATTATAGCATATTATGAGAAACAGCTGCTGTTTGCCTGCACTAGTAGTAATGATACCATAAAGGGGCCCTTTTATGAAAGTATGTTAGGTTTTTATACTTACCACATGTTTAGCATAAAAACTAACATGTGTTACATGCAAAGTCTCCACTGTAACTGTCAGGGCATGACCAACATGTTCCCGAGAGTTAATGCAGAGACGGATACCCTAACATGCAGCACAATTACCATCGATACACGTATCGCCATCTATTGCACCCACCCCCTCTCAATTTCTCCTGTGCTGAATGCAATTTGCTCACCATGCCCATTCTCTGCACCTAACCCCCCCATTTGGAATGATTGGCACTTAGGGTGAAAATTGACTCACAGTAACTGTCATGCTCTGGTGGTAACTGATACCATGGGCCTGTGTGCATGGTTACCATATGCTAATTTGTGCATTAACTGCATAGCACACTTTAGAAAAAGAGCCCCTAAACATCTTTCATGCATGTTCTTGGAGATCCATATTATATATAATGGTTATTGAGATCCTCACTTTAGATACTGTCAGAAAAAAAAGAGGAAATGGGAAAGGAGGGAGTGAGGAAAGAGAGATGAAATTTTAAAAGATGCAGGCTGTATAATGTAACAGCTCTCATTCTAACAGACAAAACCTATTTCATATTTCATAGAGGAATATGTCAAACATCTGAAATAAAAAAAAAGCATGCCAAGATAGAAATTCCTCACAACATAAAAATAGAAAAATAATTTTATTACCAACAAAAATGTTTTGTAGGAAAAATTAAACTATATTTGAAAACATAACCGCATGATATTTGAAAGTGCTTTGAAAACAGAGAAATAAGGGGTAGATATTCAGCAAGATGGGGGTTGCATAAGGATATATGAATAACACATCAGTATATCTTTATGTGCATTTTCAGCTAAGCTATGTTTTCAAGTCTGAAGGCTGAATATTGCCGCTATCCGTATAATGTCTGGCTCCATCCATAGACAACCCTAATTCCCTACATGTCATAATTTATTCTGGCCATACAGCAACTTATATAGTAAAAAAGTATCTATCGTACATGCAGGCATTAAAAACAGTCACTGCTGCGGCCAGCAGCTGATGTTTGCTGCAGAAGAGCTTTCAAATATCAACCTCTGAGAGCACCGTAGAGCTAAGTAGCTATTAGACTTGTTTTACTGCTTTTCATTTATTTCTTGGTTTCATGCCGTCTTCTCAAAAACGAAAACAAAACTAAACAAACAACTATAATTTTAATTATTCTATTGCGGATGAGCAATAGAATAATTAAAATTATAGCAATCTGTTGCTAGAATAAATTACAAATGAATTCTTCAGCACTACTTTAAATATAGATAATATAGGGATATCTTGTGTGCACATTTTTCGTTAAATATCATTTATCATATTTAAACTATTTCAGTAGTGGAGGAGTATCCTAGTGGTCAGAGCAGTGAGCTGAAAACAGAGAAGCTAGGATTCAAACCTGTTGATGTTCCTTGTAATCTTGGGCAAGTCACTTAACCCTCCAGTGCCTCCAATAGTTTGTAAACCCTAAGGACAAGGCAATGCCTAGTTTATTTGAGTGTAACTCATCTTGAGTTTCCAAGAAAAGGAGCAAGCTAAATGCAAAGGAAAAGAAAATGCTCAGAGAGGGTGTCTCCAGGATCAGAGGTCTATCTGCATCACTATGATAAAAATAAGAAGTGACGCCAGCAGATTCAAAATCCACTTATGGGTGGGTCATCTGGATCCAAATCAAGACATTTAAAATTTGCAGGGTATTTGCCCAGGGCCCCATACTATAAGGAGTTGAAGAAGCCATGTAAACTGAACAAAATTTCCTGAAGCAGAACTAGGCTGAATTGCCAGGGTTCAAAATGCAGTGCCATGTTGAAACAGAATGGAGTGAGACAGACCGAAATAAGTAGCGCAGTACAACCGGCGTATTTTTTTGCCTTAGTATATCACTGACAAGAGATTTTGACTTTATTTCATATCATTAAAAAGGACCACATTAGAAACTGAAGTTTAATACAGTACTTTCTGGAAAAAGTTTGGTCCAGTCTTTAAAAAATGAAAAACTAAAAATATACACATAAAACAATTATGCAAATGTTACTGAGTTAGGTTAATGATTGGGAATGGTTATGCCTATACATAATTGAAGAATTAAAGTTTTTTAAGGGCTCGATATTGAATTGGATTCCACATTAGGAAAGGCAATCCAGTCCCATGGCCTTGGGCACTTTCAGATTTGCAAGATGCTCTAACACCTTATCTTCTGTGAATGGTGTGGTATCTACTCCATTCCCATTTGTATATTTGTCAGTCACAGGTTGTCCTTCTCCAGGATTTTCTCTAGTAAAAACAGAGCAGAATTATTTGTTTAGCTTTTTCGCTTTTTCAATGTCACTTTCCACAAATCCATTCCCAGCACTTTTGAGTCCTGCAATTCCACTTCTGATTTTCCTCCTCTTCCGAATATACCTGAAAAATGTTCTCATCTTTAGCTATCTTTTCTTCTGCCTTTGATTTTGCTATCCTTATTTCTCTTTTTGTCTCTTTTAGTTTGATCCTGTATTATTTTCTGTGTTCCTCTGTTTGTGAACTTTTGAATTTTGTGAAAGCTGTGTTTTTTGCCTTTATTTGTGCAGCCACTTCTTTGGAGAACCAAATAGGTTTCCTTTTCCTCTTGTTTTTACTTACTTTCCTTACATGTGTATCTGTTGCCCCTTTTATTTCCTCATTTAGTTTAGCCCATTGCAATTCCACTTCCCTTATCCCCTCCCATTCTGCCAACTCCTCCTTCAGGTACTTGGCCATTTTACTGAAGTCAGTGCTTTTAAAGTCTAGGAGGCATGTTTACTAAACCTTCTTAATGTGCGCTCTGTGATGTTATCGCGTGCTAAGGTACCTTAGCGTGCGATAAGAACATAAGAACATAAGAACATAAGACATGCCATACTGGGTCAGACCGAGGTCCATCAAGCCCAGTATCCTGTTTCCAACAGTGGCCAATCTAGGTCGTACACACCTAGCAATATCCCCAAAAGACCACAGGTTCCACAATGCTTGTACTGGGTCAAGCATTGATATCCTGGGTCCCTTTTTAATAGTGGTTTATGGACCTTTCCTCCAGGAACTTGTCCAAACCTTTTTTAAACCCAGCTATACTAACAGCCCTTACTACATCCTCCGGTAACAGATTCCAGAGTTTGATTACACGTTGAGTGAAAAAATATTTTCTCTTATTTGTGGAGCTTTAGCAGGCGCTCAGGTACCTTAGCGCGCGTTAACACGTGCAGCGGCGCAAATGAGTGCTGAAGGCGGGGAAAGGCTCCCAGAAGGCGGAGGAAGGCTCCCTAGGGGCGGAGAGAAGGGGTCAATGGGTGGAGAGTGGGAGGGGAGAGGCTCCCCGCACACTAACGCTGTGAAATCCGAGGCTCAAAACTAACACCAGTGAAACCCTGGCGTTAGAGCTGATTTAAAGGGAAGAGAAACCATTTCTGTCAGCAATGTACAGCAAAACCAGGGAAACCTACAAAAAAGTGATAAGTGTGATACATGTGCACGGAACAAAAGGGCAAATAAACATTGAAAATGACCCCAACAAAATATAAAAAAAACATAACCAAGCTGGGCAATAGTGATAGTAATAGGAAACATCAAAAAGCACTCCCAAGAAAGCTCCAAAAAAAAGATATGAATTTTGGAAGGGTCTACGCTCCGTCCCATACAAGGTGAATGATCCCACAGTGCAATTGCGCTCATCAGGGTTTCCCTCTCCATTGGACAGGTTTCCTATGGCGTGCACATGTTCCACAACAGCAGGGCGGGCATGTTGGAATGGGCAACTGGACAGATGCTGGGAAAGGGGACACAGAGGGCTGCAGATGGCACATGCTGTACTGCAGCTGGGCCACAGTGCGGACTAGGGTGATGCCTAGGTGGCCCATAGGAGTGCTGAAACAGTAGAGCAGCCAAACAGCAACTGATGAGGGCCCAGCATGGGCACGAGTGTGCTTCCCACAGTGTCACAGGGGATAGTACCCAGTAGGGATTCCCAAGGGCACAGAACAGTGGCAGGCGGTGCTGGGGGGAAGTGTGGACATCTATGCAGGCACCCCTACCCCAGAACCTGCACCATAGGCAGCCGCCTACCCGCACACTGGATGGCCTAAGACTGCGCTCCACCAGCACCACCAGCAGAAGGGCATGTCAGCAGGGTGGCAGAGGGGCAATGGGGGTGGAGGGGGCAGTGGCAGCTGCCCAGAGCAGACCATGGCCTAGTCCTGTGTAGGTGGGTGCCATGCACTGCAACAGACAGGCCCTGTCTGAAGAACAGTCATGGTATCCCCAGGGAATGTACTGTCTCTGTGGCAACACAGTGGTGCAGTGCACACAGCCAGTGTGTTCAGGAGCAGAAGGTCACAGGTTCAAGTCCCAGCTGTGGTTCCTGCCAACCCAACCCCCATATTTTACCCACTACTAAAACGTGCTAATACAGACAAAACCTTTATTGCAGATGACGTAAACATGCCCAAAACACCTACATTTTACCCTACAGAGCACAGACACCATAAACAGGCTCATTACCTAGAGCAGAGTCTCCCAAATGCAGTCCTGGAGGGCCAAACACCATTCAGGTTCCATGCTGCCTCTGATAAAGATGACTGTGCTGCATTTCTATGCGCTGCCCCCATGCAGGGCCGGCCCGTCCATTGAGCAAGAATGTTTTTTGCACAGGGCCCCGCGTTTCAGGGGGCCCCGCGCAAAGAACATTCTGCTTTTTTTAAAAATGAAATTAAAAAAAAAAAAAAGCTGGCCGCTGCTGCCGCGGCAGCATGGAGTGTCCCGCGGGGCCCCTCTGCCCGGCTGAACTCTCCCGGCGCGGCTGAAGCCCTCAGCTCTGGCTTAACAGAGACGCGAGGGAGACACTCTCTCTTCGCGTATCTGCAAGCCGGAGCAGAGGGCTTCAGCCACGCCGGGAGAGTTCAGACGGGCAGAGGGGGCCCCGTGGGACACTCCATGCTGCCGCGACGGCAGCGGTCAGCTTTTTTGTTTTATTTTTATTTCCATTTCCATGAGCCGATGGGGGGGGGGTTAGGACTGGCAATGGGCTGTGGGCTGATGGGGGGGGGTAGGACTGGCAATGGGCTGTGGGCTGATGGGGGGGGGGGGTTAGGACTGGCAATGGGCTGTGGGCTGATGGGGGGTTAGGACTGGTAATGGGCTATGGGGGGGTTAAGGCTGGTAATGGGCTGTGGGCTGATGGGGGGTTAGGACTGGTAATGGGCTATGGGGGGGTTAAGACTGGTAATGGGCTGTGGGCTGATGGGGGGGTTAGGACTGGTAATGGGCTATGGGGGGTTAAGACTGGCAATGGGCTGTGGGCTGATGGGGGCTGTCTGGAAATGGGGTGATGGGGGGTTAGGACTGATAATGGGCTATGGGGGGGCTAGGACAGGAAATGGGCTGATGGGGAGGGGTTAGGACTTGAGATGGGCTGAGGTGGTTAGGACTGGTAATGGGCTGTGGGCTGATGGGGGGTTAGGACTGGTAATGGGCTATGGGAGGTTAAGACTGGCAATGGGCTGTGGGCTGATGGGGGCTGTCTGGAAATGGGGTGATGGGGGGTTAGGACTGGTAATGGGCTATGGGGGGGTTAGGACTGATAATGGGTTATGGGGGGGCTAGGACAGGAAATGGGCTGATGGGGAGGGGTTAGGACTTGAGGTGGGCTGATGTGGTTAGGACTGGTAATGGGCTGTGGGCTGATGGGGGGTTTAGGACTGGCAATGGGCTATGGGGGGCTGACTGGAAATGGGCTGATGGGGTTAGGACTGGAAGTGGGCTGATGGGGGGTTAGGACTGGTAATGGGTTATGGGGGGGCTTAAACTGAAAATGGGGTGATAGGGGGTTAGGACTGGAAATTGGTTGACGGGGGGCTAGGACTGGTAATGGGTTGGGGGTTGCTAGGACTGGAAATGGGCTGAGCGGAAGGGGAGGCTTGAACTGCAAATAGCTGATGGGGAGGGGGCTTGGAATGGAAATGGGCTGTGAGGGAAGGGAGCTAGGACTGAAAATGGGCTGATGGAGCAGCTAGGATAGGACTGGAAATGAGCTGTTGGGGGGAGCTAAGATTGGAAATGGGCTGTGGTGGGGGCTTGAATTGAAATGGACTCATGGAGGGGCTAGAACTGAAAGTAGGCTCATGGGGGGGCTTAGACTGGAATTGGGCTGAGTGGAGGGGGGCTATGATTTGACATGGGCTGATGATGGGGCTAGGAAATGACTAGAAATGGGCTGATGGGGGGGCTAGGATTGGAAATGAGCTGATGAAGGGACTCAGACTGGAAATGGATGGGGGAGCTAGGACTGGAAATGGGCTGATGCAGGGACTAGAAGGGAATGGATGCTGGGTGAGACTGGAACTAGAAGGGAGCTGATGTTGGGGGAGGATTAGAATGGGATGGGGCTGGGAGAGTAAAATGGAGAGGGGAAAAATATTTTGTGTGGGAGGGATGAAAAATCTATAATTGGCCGGGTATTGGGAGAGTAAGTGGGGATTGAGGATGGAGGGGTAAAATTTGTGAGGATGAAATAGGAATGAGGAAAGAGCAAAAGGAGAAAGATTAGTATGTTAAAGCAGATGTAGAGAGAGAGAATGGAAAAAAAACTAGAAGAGAGAAGAAAGGACAAATGGACAGCAGACGATGGAGAGTTAGCAGAAAACATGAAGAAACCAGAAGAAAGTGGCTGGACCAATTGCAACTGAAAAAAGTTGCACAAAAGGTAGAAAGATATCTCTTTTTTTTGAATTTATTAACTGGAATATGAAAGCTCTGGGAAATGTGCATCATTAACGTCTGTGCTTTGTTTGGTACAAGAGGAAATTAATTTATAGTTTTATTTCTACAGTGTTGTTGTACATTCCAAGTTTGGCTTTTGCAGTTCCCAGTTTAATTATTGCCTTCCTGTTTCTAAATTGTGATTCCTTGTTTGGTGATGGTCTATGTTCTGCATGTGTAACTGAGCTGAGGTATTCTGTTTATGTAATTCCTATTTGAGATTGCCACTTGTTCTCTTTCCCCCCAGTATTCTCTGAAATGTATTGGTTTAATATTTGCAGTGTTGCCTTTTGATAGGTAGGGTATGGTGCTTTGTGAGTCCTGGTAATGCTGTCAGGATACGGCGGGTTTGCTATGGGTTCTAAATGGGCAGCGTTTGTAGTAGTTCCTAATGTGCCTGGCGGTTGGCACTGGATTATAGTAATGTAGAAATCTTTTAGTCTTTCTTTATCCATACACTCATTAAGAGACATGTTTACTAAAAGTTAGTGTATGGTAACATTATGCAAATATTTATGCAAATAAGGCCACTTATGCAAATGAGGCCCCGCACCGAGTCTCCGCACATGGCTCCGCACCCCCCTTGGGCCGCCCCTGCCCCCATGGTATGCAGATGTATCTCATGCATATTCATGAGGGACAGCATGAAATCCCGAACAGTGTTTGGCACACCAGGACTGGAGTTGGGAACCTCTGCCATAAAGCAGCAGCCAACAGGGGCAGGCACACCCGCACCCAGAGGCTCCATTAGCCAATGCCTCCTGGAGAGGCAGGACATTGGGCCCTGCATGCATCTCCCAATACTAGCACTTGCATACCTAAGCAATGCCACCCTAAACCTGGGAATACGGTACACAGCTATCAGAAGGTTGCTATGATTACTGGCAGATAGCAATTCCTAAGTTAAGCACAATTTGCTGATTGAGCTGCATCATAGCAACCTTTCTGATGTCTGTGGAGTGTGCTTCAGGTCTGGTGTCTGACAGTGTTTACCACCCTGGGGAGTGACCCCAACAGTATTGCGTACCATATCCATGCCTGCACTGTGCCCAGGACTGGTGTGGTGGCCAGGGCTGCCAAACACCTCTATAGTAGCACAATGCTGGTATAGGTGTGGGAGTGTGTGTCTGTCTATCCAGTGTGTGGTGGCTGCAAACACCCTCCACAGCCCACACTGCCAGCACTGTTGCCAGTATTGGCCTGCCAATGTGCATAATGAGGAGCAAGGTACCATGGGTATAGCCCGGACAGGGTGGCCTGGCCAGGATGCATCTGCACAGGGCATAGGGCAATGGCTGGGACATTGTAGTGCCCGGCCACCACCTGCACAGACAGGGTGGCCACAGCATGTCCTGCTGGGAGATCACTCTCACCCTGAGTGAGCAGTGACCACGGCATGGCTAGGTTCCCCCATAGTGCTATATAGTATTTCTCTCATGTGATATTTATGGGTTCCTTTTTGGGGCCCAGTCACTGATTTATCTGCTTGGTGTGTATGCTGACATCCCAGTTCTGGGTGCACGCATCTCCACCAGGAACATGCACTATGGACTAGCTAGCAGACTGTCTGCAGCTGGTATGTGTCTTGCTGGAACACCTTGCAGGGTGCAGCAGTTGAAGGCTTGCTTTAGGAGAATATCAGATAGTGGTGGGGTGCAGCTTAGCATTTCCAGGCCTAATGTCTGTCTGCTATTGCTTTATGGATGTGTACAGAGATGCATTGACTGCCCTGTAGGGTGTCTGTTTCCCAGCAGGACTGGGGTTGATGGTCCCCTCTACTGCTACCATTGCAGGGAGGTAGAATGTGGATCTGTTGGTGGGAGACCCTGTTTACCACCCTCAGCCCCAGAGAGTGGGGTGGTGGTACATAATTCTCCTATGGGTCCATAAGGGCTAAACCTGACTGAGAAATACAGATGTATCCAAGGTGTGTCTGCAGAAACTACCTATCTCACACACTAGCACTGCTGGGGACCTGCAGTATGGCCTGTTTCTGCCATGGTAGGTGCTGTGGACCTGGTGCTGGGCGCCCCACCTCACCCTCAGGGTGAGTACAGTACCCACACAATGTGATGGTGTGTAGCTACTCTGTGCCAGTAACACACACGGTCAGTTCCCCCTACCAGGCCGAGGTGCTATGGGGTGCATACCCCATCTTGTGATCATGTGTAGACTGCTGATTTGCATGTGCAGTGCATCATGGGTATGGGTGGGATAACCCTATCCTGGTGACCACAGCAGACTGTTTGTGTGGTGATGTGCAGTCCTTCTGCAGCCAGCCAGGGGTTTGTTAGGAACTGTAGCCCACTGGTTACTTCACTGCCTGTGGAGCCAGAGGTCATGGGTTCAAACCCACAGTGGGGTTATTTGATAGGGCTGTCCAAAGCACTGTCTATTTTTACTGTGCATTAGTGCTGCCAGCAAAAACACCCTCAGAGTACTGTAACTATAAGGTGCCTCAGAAGGCGCCCTATAAAGCGCCTTCTGAGGCACCTTATGGTTACAGTCCATATAAGGTGCCTTATTAGGTGTCCTATGGAGCACCTTATATGGTGCCCTATAGGGGACATTATAGGGTGCCGTGGCGGACAGTGCATTTTATAATGTGCCCTATGGAGTGCCTTATAGGGTGCCTTATGCGGCACCTTAGGTTACGGCACGTGAGGGTGTGTTTGCTGGCAGCAATAATTAAAATACAAATAAAATGCCTCAGGAAACAATACTTACATGTCAAAGCTGATGCCTCAGCCAGCCTTATGCATTAGGCACACTGGGGGATCAAACTCATGACCCCTGTATCATCAGTCAGTGTATTAACCATTGTGCTACACTTCTGTTTCTATGTTTGGATGTCTGTGTGCCTACTTAAGATTACCGCGCGGTAACGCGCTTAGTGGTGCTTCGCCCAATAATGTGCGCAGCAGCACGCGTTATCGCGCGCTAATCCCATTTTGCTACTTTAGACTGAAACGCCCACTCCTTATATTGCATCCTGCACACTAACGCCGGGCGCACATTAAGAAGGTTTAGTAAACATGCCCCTAGGACTTTGAGCTTGCTGTGATTGGATTCAATCTTGGCTTTTATCTCAAACCACACCATGTGATGATCGCTGCTGCTCACATGGGCACCCACCCAGATATTCGACACGCTATCTCCATTGGTGAGCACTAAATCCAGCACCGAGCACTCCCTGGTCGGTTCCATCACCATTTGTCTAAGTGATGCATCTTGGAAGGCATCCACAGTTTTTTTACTTCTTTCCAGATTTGCAGAAGGAATACTCCAATCCATATTGAGTAGATTTAAGTCACCCAATATGATCACTTCCACCTTCATGGCTATCTTTGCAATATTAGCAATCAATTCGCTATCCATTTCTTTGGTTCGAGTTGGAGGCCTGTAGACTATACCAGTATGGATGACAGTGCCATCTCCTCTTTCCAAAACAATCCACAGCGCCGCTTCTTTTCCCCACGTCTCCTGCATTTCAGCAGCTTTAATATTGCTTTTGACATATAGGACTACTCCTTCTCCTTTTCTACCCTCTCTATCTCTTCTAAATAGATTATAGCCAGCTAGGGCTATATCCCATTCATGCGACTCGTTAAACCATGTTTCTGTAAAGGCCACAATGTCCAAGTCCATTTTCACAATTAGGACTTCCAGATCAGGAACTTTGTCGGCTAGGCTTCGAACATTTATGCTCATTGCTTTCCAGTATTCATTGACTAGCTTGCCTGTGTTTTACATGGATTTTGTTCTCCACGCCCCTTCCCACTTGCCATTGATGTGTGGTTTAAAGGTTTGGCTGTTTCCAATGTCATATTGCTTTTTCTGGGAGTGACTTCCTGAACTTGTCCTCCATCAGTCATCCCCTTTCCCTAGTTTAAATGCCTGTCCACATACTGCCTGAATTTTTCACTTAGAATTCTTTTCCCTGCGATGGAGAGATGTAGTCCATCAGCACAGTACAGTCTCTTGTTGATTCATCTGTTTCCCCAGTCACCTATATATCGAAATCCTTCTTGTTTGCACCAGGTTTAGAGCCATGTATTAAAGTTGTTTATGCGATGCAGCCTTTCTGCCCCTTACCATGAACAGGTAGAACATCTGAGAATGCTATAGTGTTAACAATGGACTTGAGTTTCTCTCCCGGAGTCTGGAAGTCTCTTTGAACTGCAGAGACACTGTTACTAGCCAGATCATTTGTACCCAAGTGGATGACAACATCAGTTTTGGAGTGCTGACTTTCTGCACTAACTATACCAACAATTTGGTTCATATTCCTGTTGGCTGAAGAGCCTCTGTGTCTTTATTTTTAATGCTTTTTATGTTTTTTATTGAGGCTAGTACCCCTGGAGGAAGGTGTTCAGCTGAAAAGCGTTGGGGTGTTTTCCAAAAAAGCTGCTTAAACCCAACACTATTTGGTGCATCTGCTTTTGTCTTCTGTATCACCTGCTGGTGTGTGTGCTCTCCTTCGGACTTTGGTAATAAAGACGAGGACAGTCTCTGAATTCAAGAAAGCATGGGACAAACACAGAAGATCTCTAAAGGAAAAAAAGGAGACTATAGTAGTTGATATGGAAGGGCAGACTAGATAGGTCATATGGTTCTTTTTCTGCCGTCATGTTTCTATGTTTCTTGAGCTGCCTTTCTTCACAGAAATATAAAGTGGAGGCAAGTGCACGGTTTCACAATCAGTACTGTATGAAGAGCGAGAAAGTTACTCATTTCCTGCTGCTGTAATAGCCAGAACTCCTCCATTTCTTCCCCAAGCTGCTCACTGTCATCTGGTCTTATTTCTAGTATGTGTATGCAGTGGTTAGCAACTAGTTCACAGCAGGTGATAAATATTTGCCATTAATTTAATGTAATCACATTTTTCAAGCCTGCTCTCACCATTAGCTTGAAGTGCCCTACATATCAGCATGTACAATTCAACAAATACATGATACATAGTGATCTACAATATGATGCAAATAATTATTCTTAAAAACATTCAATAACCCTCCCTAAAACCTATGATCCAAAAATTTATTTATAATTAAAATGTTTTACAAGTTACCAAGTTTCAGCAGTTTACTAAACCTTAAATAAACTTTCTCACTCTGAATTTCTAATGATAGACTATTCCACTGTCCAGAAGCCACCTACTGGAGTAACTTATTCCTTGTCCCCAATAGTTTAAAGTCCAAAACTGCTTGCAATTTTAACTTATTAATATAAACAGATTATACAGAACTAGCTGCTGGACACAATTGCAAATAAGAACTCAAACAAAAGGAACACAGATCATACAAAATCTTAAAAGACAAGCACAGCAGCTTAAATTCTAACCTAGTCACTATAAGTAAAAGTGCTGCAACATGATCAAATCTGGGCAACCTTCTGTAAATTATCCAATGAAAACAAAGCCACTAGTTCTATGTAATGCATGTATATTATAATGCAGTTTTTGAGTTCATTGTAAACCGCTTTGATCTAGGAAAGGGGGTATATAAGTGCACATAAATAAATAAAAATCTGCCGAACCATTCATAACTAGTTAAAATGTTCTTAATTTCTTTATTTACTTGCTGATCCATCTCCAAATGAAAAAGAGAAGACTGAAGTGGTAACATAATACTTCCCACCATGGGATTGACAGTAGGTACCAGGGTTGCGCGATGGGTGCAGCCGCACAAGGCACAAGCATAGAAGGGGGCGCCGATATCATCACTGGGCTTTCAGGAAGCTCAAAAAGAGTGAGTTATTGAATGTGGCTGGGTGAAGGGGGGGCGCCAAAGTTGTTAGGCACATAGGGCACATTTCTAGCTTAAAGTTACTTTTACCACCTACCCAAACAGGGCTCTTTTTTCAAGGAGTGGAGGAGTGGCCTAGTGGTTGGGGCAAGGTACTTCAGGCCAGAAGGTCAGGGGTTCAAATCCCACTAGAGGACAGCAACCTTGGGCCATAAGGACTGGGGTTTCTAGTCCCACAGGTGCTCCTTGTGGTCTTGGGCAAGCCACTTAACCCTCCATAGCCCATGTTCCCTGTAAAATAGTCATCTCCAAGTTATAATGCCCTGTTCAATGTAATTTCAGTTTGTTCAATGTAAACCACACTGATGCAGAATAGCACAGTATATTAAGATAATGTAAATAAATAAAAAATGTGTAATTTTAATATATGGGTCATCATACAACCTACCACTCTCTCAAACCACTTGTTGATCATTTTATAAGTCTTATCTAATGATGAACATAAGGCATTATAATCTGCATGTTATCTATATAAATAAAATATGATAACCCCAAATCCTTCAAAATTACACCCAAGGAAGTCCATTCTAACCTTTTAACTATGGAACTTCAAAAAAGACAAAGACCCGTTCTAAACTGTTACAGCAATTCCATTATTACTAAGCTTATTCAATGGTAAATCATGATCTATAATAATGAAAAGTAAAGCAAGATCTCGCCACCCTTGTCTACTATTTTTGTAAATTCTGAGATCATTGCCATCAGAGTTTCTATACAGCTTCTAAATCTCAATTGCATCGTCTCCAAAACATCATATTGCCAAATGTAATTGACTAGCCACAGCTGCTTGCAGAACTTTCACCAAAAATGGAATACAAGCAATTGGTCGATAACACAGGTACACTAAAAAAATTTTTTTTTAAACTGCCTCTAATGTTTCGATTGATTTTTACGTTTTTTGGTGCGCTGAATCCAAATCTGGTAACCAATTTGCTCCATCACGTACAGATTTTTTGCTACATTGGGTTAGCAGTTTGAGGTGAACGTTTCAGATTGAGTGCGATCGAGATAAAAGTTTCTTGGATGAATTCTTTATACTAATTGTTTAGTAGTTATTCAAATAAGAATAAAGAAAATTGTAACAAGGCAGCACATAAGAATAGAGTAATGTCAACAAAACACACTGTGATGGTAGCAAAATTGTCTGCACTTAAAACAGCCACATACATGTGCACAAACATTGAGCATATAAGAGCGAGGTTAGACACAAAGCAAAGCAAAGAAATGTGCAAAAAATGTTGTACAGGTATGTATGTAAGAATAGAAAACGCAAACCGCACCATTGCAATACATGAAGACAAACACCCGATGGTGTGAAAATAAAATTCTAATAAATGAGATCCGACACTGTGGTAATAACTAGCAAATTTTTATTTCAAAGTTTAGTAAAAACACGATATTTGTCAACACGGTTTAGATTTTAAAGTCATTCTTGGGTCAATCAATCTCCTGGTGGGCCCGTTTCTTCTTCCCCCGAATGCTTCTCTTGGTGCGCTGCTTGGCGTATTTTTCATCTGGGGTTTCCCGCAGCAGCAACCAGCAGAAATCAGCCATCATAGTGGTGTTCCATCTTCCTTGGTACCTTCTCTCTGCGTCCTTGATGTCCTGGTGAAACCTTTCACCTTGTTCTTCACTGTACGCCCCCAAGTTTTCGGGAAAGTAGTTCAGATGGGAGTGCAAGAAATGGACTTTCAGGCTCATGTTACAGCCTTGTTCTTTGAAGGCATTGAGCATCCTGGCAACAATATCCTTATAGTTCTCATCCCGCCTGTTCCCCAAGAATTTGTGAACAACATCCTTGAAGGAATCCCAGGCTTCTTTTTCCTTCTCAGACATCGTTTCAGCGAATGCTCCATCTGAAATGAGTTTCCTTATATCAGGGCCAACAAACACTCCTTCCTTTAGCTTTGCTTCAGAAAGTCGGGGGAACTTTGAGCAAAGGTACCGAAAGCACTCACCATCTTTTGGAAGGGACTTGATGAATTGCTTAATGAGACCCAACTTAATGTGGAGAGGTGGTAATAGAATTTTATCACGAGGTACCAAGCTCTCATGAAGAACATTTTTCTCACCGGGTCTCAAATACTCCCGAATTGGCCAGTCTTTTTTCCCCCAGTGTAGGTCGCGGGCCCGGCTATCCCACAAGCAAAGGAAGCAGGGATACACCCTACACCCCCACCTAGCCAGTTCTCTGGCGAGACCCAACACACTATCTCATCCTTTTCCACCCCAAATGACAGAGTCATTCAAGATACCATCTTAAAAATAAACCCTACAACATCTCCCTCCGACCCCTGTCCAGCTTCCTGGATAAAGGCACTACGGGCTGATCTTAGCCCATTTCTAGCTAAAATAATGGATGTATCATTCGCTACAGGGACTTTCCCCCACGCTCTGAAACAGACCTCCATCAGACCTCTCTTAAAAAACAGCAGGTTGGACCCCTCCTTGATGGAATCGTATAGACCCATCTCCAGCATTCCTCTCCTTTCGAAAGTCATCGAAAAGATTACCCAACGTCAACTACAAGATCATCTTGACTCCAATTCACCCTTGCACCCATGTCAGCACGGATTTCGTGAGTCATACGGTGTTGAAACCCTACTGACTTCCCTGTTCAATACTCTAACTATAGGCCTAAACAATATCAGACAAGGTTTTGCTTTAATCTTCATGGACATTGCCGCGGCATTCGACACTGTTGATCATGAAGTTCTCCTGTCACGTCTTAGAGAGAAGGGAGTTCATGGATCCGCCCTCTCCTGGTGTTCCTCATATCTCAGAAACCGTTGGCAACATGTTCGTTCTGGATCTTCAACCTCTGACCCCTTCCAGCAAACCAAAGGTGTGCCACAAGGCTCCTCCCTTTCCGCCTTACTTTTCAACGTTTATATGCAGCCTATCTGTGACCTCATCCACTCTTTTAACATCAACTGCCTGGTCTACGCCGATGATGTCCTTATGTATATGCCATTCTCAACAGATCTCCTTGACCTCTCCCCACTAATCGAGTGCTTCGATGCGGTTACAGACTGGTTAAAATCACAAATGCTTAAGATAAATTTTAAAAAGACTGAAGTCCTCTTTGTGAACAGAAACCCTGCATTCACTCCACCAAAGTCCATCAAGGTGCGTGACGCTGAGCTCATCTGCAAGACCACAGTTAGATACCTAGGGGTTACTCTCGATCAACAGCTCAACATGAAGGCTCACATCAGCAACGTAACGAAATCTATCTATCATAAAATCCGGACCCTCCGTCATTTGCGTCAGTTGCTTGAACCTGATGACTTTCGTTCAGTCTTTCAAGCCTTAATAATGCCCCACTTGGACTACGCCAATGCTATCCTCCATGGCCTACCAAAGAGCACGATTAACCCCTTACAATTGGCCATGAACTCGGCTGCAAGAATCCTTTATGGAGCCTCCAAGAGAACCCACATCACTCCAATACTGAAACAGCTACATTGGCTTCCGATGCAATCCAGGATCTCTTTCAAGATACTAACCTTGACTCACAAAGCGATTAATAACAACTCCGCATCTTCCATCACCGACCTGATATCAATTACACCCCCTAATCGTGCAAGGAGATCAACTGCCTCTAACTCCCTTGTATTACCTAAGGCAATCACGAAGTGCTCTCAAGCCACTAGATCCAGAGCCTTCTCTTACTTCGCACCATTATGTTGGAATGCCCTACCAACAGACATCAGAACCATCAGTGACCTTTCTCAGTTCAGGAAGGCACTGAAGCACCACCTGTTCTTGCTTCACTACAATGTTTCCGACACCGTCTCACACCAACCCACCTCTACATCCCAGGTCAACACGTTAAACCCATGCGCTCTATAGTCTTAACACGAAGAGCGGCAATCTCACCTTGCTTCCGCTCTCATCAGGAATCATATAGCTGCACTTAGCGGCCTTGTATATAGTTGCCTTTTGTACATAGTTTATTATGTTCGCTGTTTAAGAAACCTGTTTAATGTAAACCTGTTTAATGTATTGCCCTGTTCATTGTAAGCACTGATCAATGTTGTGAAGTGTTATTTCTGTTCACTGTAAACCGCGCTGATGTCGAATAGCGCGGTATAAAAGAAACTTTAAATAAATAAATAAAATAAAAATAAATATTTGGTGAAACCGGATTGCTGCCCTAATAGCATGGATAGAATTTTAAAGTCTCCACAAATCATCCACTTATGCTCATCATAACGAATCTTCTGAAGAATCAGGGCCAAATTCTCGTATTTTTCTTGGAGAATAACAGAGTGAGCAATAGGAACTGAAGCGAATGTGTTGCCATTATGAAGAAGAACACCTTTTATGCTGTCTTTTGATGAATCAATGAACAGCCGCCATTCAGCAGGATCATACTTGAGTTTAAACTTTTCCATCACTCCGTATATATCGTTGCAAAATACCAAATCTTCCTCTTTGCTGAAATACTTCAAAAATTGTGTCTCGCGGTTGCGGTACCAATAAAACGTTGTTCCTGGTGACAATAGATTTTTCTGTTTAAGCCGAGAACCTAGCAGTTGGGCAGCATCTTTTGGGAGTCCTAAATCCCGGACTAAATCATTCAATTCAGCTTGAGAGAAAAGTTCAGGTTTCGGATCTGGTTCAGTTTCAAACTCGGAAGTACTGGACTCATCGGGAAAAGCCATCTGATGAGTCTCATCATGATCAGAACCGTCCACACAAATATGATCCAAAGATTTTGGTGGTTCAGGCACAGGTACTTCGTTGCTATGAGGCATAGGCCTAATTGCTGAGGGAAGGTTGGGGTAACTTATTACGTTCTTATTTTTTAAGTTGTATCCCTTCACAATGCAAGAGCAAAAATAGCAGTCACTGCTGTGGTCTCTTTGTTCACGCCACATCATAGGTATTCCGAAACGAAATGCTTGTTTTTTACCTTTCATCCATAAGCGTAGATCTTCCTCACATGTCTTGCACACTTTGTGAGGAGCCCACGGTTTGTCTTGATCGCCTAACTTCAAACCGAAATAGGCGAAATATACTTTTTTAATAAATGCAGAAATGTTCCTCTGCCACTTTTTCACGGTATATTCCCCACAAATAAAACAAAAACTGTCCGGAGAGTTGACGCAACCTCTGGCTCTGTGAGCCATCACAAATACACAGCACTGCAAACTACAACTGTAGTGAACCACTTCGGAATAAAGCTGGATTACGACTGAGCAAACAAAAGGTAATAATGAACTTGCAAGAAACTGAAATTTGACAGGAACGTTCATGTCGCAACCACCGTGTTTGAGCGAGCGAACGAAGCGAGGCGAACAGGAAAGAACATGCGCCAGCGCGAGTACTGGATTTAGCCCCCCGCCTCCCAATTGTCCTGTTAATGTATAAATTGAATACAAAACACTCTAAAATATCATGAGGGAGTGTTTCTAGTTAGTTAACCATTACAACCTCTATTTTGGGCCAAGAAAATAAACTGCAGTCGGCTAAAAAGAAATTATGTGAACATTCCTTATATGGGTAAGAAATCTAATTTTGCAAGAAAACGTGACATGATGGAACATTTTGGCTATTTTTCCTGGATTCAGCACCCCAAAATCTATAGGAATCAGTTGCAAAACTGGAGGCAGTTTTTTGGTAGTGTACCTGTGTAATTGGAACATACACTGTCAGCTCCAGGAGTTTGTAAAATTGGGGTTAACGTTATAAGCCCTAAAGCTAAGGGAACGCGACCCCCCTCTTTTAAAGCCAAATTGAGAAATGAAAGCCCTGCCTTTGGAAAATATTTAAACAAAACAGCTGGACAGGGATCCAGATCACAATAAACCTACTAAATTTACTAACCAATTTAAGCAAATCAGCTAATGGCACAGAAGAAAATTGACTTCAACACTGATCATCAACCACATCAGACCTTCCCTTATATTGCCACTCTCTACCTTGACCTGTCTAGAACCACACACATTAGGGTGCTATTGGTTAATAGCATATGATGTAGTGCACATGAAGCTGATAACTCCATGTGCTCATTTGCCTATTAGTATGTGGGCTTGCATTAATGGCTGTTTTTGCATTCATGCTACACCTTCAGGAGGTAATTTGGGAACAGCCCGTGTCACTTTGTGGTCTGGTACATACGGACAGTGTACTAGTTTTCAAAGAGAACTTGCACAAACAAGTTTGCTTTGAAAATTAGCCTGGCATAGTACTCTCAAATTATACCTGCTATTTGGGGTAGGTAGTTTAACTGTACAAATTTGCTCATAGTTTTTAGAAATCAAAAAGTATGCATGTAAATATAACTCAGGCCAGACCCCACCCTCCTGAACACATCTCCTGAATGCATGTAAAATTACAGCAAACAGACCATTGCGGGGCATGTTTACTAAAATGCGGCAGTTTACTATGCGTTAAGCCCCAAAACTTAGCACGAAAGTGGTGCCGGACCCGTGCTAAAAAATAGGGATGTGCCGGCATATCCCTACAGAGCTAGAGCAGGTCTGGCACCTAGGGCCGGCTAGAGCAGTAGACCTCTGTGGACAGGTGGCACTGCACTCGCGGTAGGCCATGTGTTTCAGCACACATGGCCTGCCACTCCTGACCCTTCTGACAGGAAGTTGTGTCGGGGGGGGGGGGGGTCAGAAGCAGCAGGCCATGTGTGCCAAAGCACAGGCCAGCCGCAGGCTGCTGCCACTGCCACCACCACCCCGTCCCCCGACCCCACTGACGGAATCAGCAGCAGTGGAGGGACAGCACAGTCAGGGCTTCTGCCTGAGATGGCAGAAATCCTTGGGCCGGCCCTGCTGGCACCACTTCCACGCTAAGCCATTGTGCTTTCCGCGGGTGCACTTACCACCACCCCTTAAGATGTCAATAAGTATGCCCGCACTAACTGCAAAAATTGTGATTAGCAGGAGCTACTGAGGCCAACACACTCTGCACTTTGCAGTGAATGCCCACACTCCACCCCTAGCCTGCCCAGCCTTCACCCAAACCCTTAGCATTGGATTTTCACCATGGCAACTTTTTAAGCACCAAAATATAAAAACATCAAAATATAAATGTGTCCATGAGAAAAAAAGAATATATACAAAAGAGTCTTCAAAAAACTCACAAAAGTTTAAACACATATTTCAAAACAACAAAGCACATTCCCCTAAAAGAGAAACATTTTATGAAAAATTTATCAAAATGGTAGGGGGCAGTTCATTCCTTAAATAGGCAATAACCCGCACTTTCATCATTGATGCCCCACAACCATTGTTTTTTGAACATTTAACTGCAAAAGAGTCCATAAAAAGTGATCACATCTCTTCCAAGCACAACTGAATCTTCAGAAGAGGAATAAGCTGCCCCCTTTCCATTTTCATACATTTTTAGGGGAATGTGCTTTGTTGTTTTGAAATATTTATTTAAACCTTTGTAAAGTTTTTTGAAGACTCTTTTTGTATATATTCTTTTTTCCCACAGACCCATTATCCTCACCAGGAATAGATTAATTAAGTCCCTGAAATTAATCTTGAAATGAACAAAGTCTTTTAAACTTAGTAGGTATAGTTGTATTATTACAAGTATCCCTAGCAAATTTAAGTAAGTAAACAACATGAATAGCTAAACAAAATCTTAAAACTAAGATGCACACAGCAGTCCAGCTGTGAGATGGGGATATCCAGTCTTTTGCATTGAGTGTCACATTTACAATTTTCTCCAAATTGGTGATAGGTCTTACATGTGCATTTGGTACAAGGAGTTCTTTGCCCTCAGGGAATGAGTCCAATCTAGAGTAGCAGACTTGACCTAAGGAATACAGAGAGGTATATAGACAAGACCTACAGGGATGGAGTACTGAAGTCCCACCTCCAGTCTAACAGTCACTCGTTGCCATGGAGGAGAGAGATCACACGAAAGGAGAGCATCACCTTGGTGTGGCAGAAAGTGATCCTGTAGCTAGGACCTGTCCTCCAGGTGATGTAAAACCCTCTTGCACTGAGGAGGTTTCTGCAGGGACATGTGCCCATGAGAGAAGGGTTAGGATGTCTGTTATAGTTGACGATTCAATCATTAGGCATGTAGATAGCTGGGTGGCTGGTGGACATGAGGATCACCAGGTAACATGCCTGCCTGATGCAAAGTTAACAGATCTCACGTGCCACCTAGACAAGGTTGTAGATAGTGCCAGAGAGGAGCCTGCTGTCTCGGCACATGTTGGTACCTATGACATAAGAAAGTGTGGGAGGGAGATTCAAGAGGCAAAATTTAGGATTTTAGGTAGAAAGTTGAAATCCAGAACTTCCAGGGTAGCATTCTCTGAAATGTTTCCCATTGCAGGCTGAGGCAGAGTTCTGGAGTCTCAATGTATGGAGGAGATAATGGTGCAAGGAAGATGGTTTTAGATTCGTTAGGAAATGGGAAACCTTCTGGGGAAGAGAAAGGCTTTTCCAAAAGGGCAGGCTCCACCTTAACTGGGATGGAATCAGGCTGCTGACATTAACCATTAAAAAGGAGATAGAGAGAATTTTAAACTAGATAAAAGAGGAAAGCCAACAGTCGCCCGAGAGCACATGGTTTGGAAGGATGTATCCATGAAGGATACTAACAAAAGAGGGAAGTTAGGGCATCTGGACAGTTAAGTTCCAATAAAGATAAAAGTAACCCAGATGTCCTTAAGTACAGAGCAAATAGAGCTGAAAGATTCCAAATTATCCCTATCATCTGATAACAAGATTAACATGAATAAAATAAAACCTCTAAAATGCCTGTATTCACATTTTAAAAGTCTACAAAATAAGATGGGAGAGTCAGAATATATAGCACTAAATGAAAGGTTAGATATGATTGGCTTCTCAGAAACATGGTGGAAGGAGGACAACCAATGGAACACTGTGATACCGGGGTACAAACTATATCGGTAGATCAAATTGGTGGAAGAGTTACGCTCTATGTTACAGAGGGCATTGAGTCACATAGGATTAAAGTTTTGCAGGAAACAAAATACATTGTAGAATCTCTATGGATTGAAATCCCATGTAAAACGAGGAAGGCAACGGCACTGCGGGTGTACTACTGACTGCCTGGCTAGAATGAACAGATGAATGATGAAATGTCAAAAGAAATCAGGGAAGCTAACAAGAGTTATAACACAGTAATAAGTGATTTCAGCAGGACATGCTAGGGAGATAAAGTTCCTAGATGAAATAAAAGACTGCTTCTTGGAACAGCTAGTTCATGAACTGACAAGAGGGGAAGCCATTTTGGACTTTGCCTTAGTGGAACAAAGGATCGGGTGGAAAAAATAATGGTGTTGGGGCTTTTGGCAATAGTGATCATAACATGATCATATTTGATTTAATAAATGGAAGAAAGATGGCAAGGATATCCAATGTACTGCCTTTTGACTTTCAAAAGGGAGAATATGATAAAATGAGGAAAATAGTTAAGAACAAAAATGAGCAGCTGCAAAGGTTAAACATTTACATCAAGCATGGGCATTGTTTAAAAATACTATCTTGGAAGCCCAGACCAGATATACAGTATTCCACCCTTTAAGAAAAGTGGAAAGAAGGCCAAAAAATTGCCAGTATGGTTTTGAGGTGAGTTCAGAGAGGCTGTTGTAGCCAAAAAAGCATCTTTCAGGAAATGGAAAAAGGAGCCAGATGATGGAAACGGGAAACAACATAAGCACTGGTAAGTTAGGTGCAAGGCATTGATAAGGCAGACAAAGAGAGAATTTGAAAACAGTTTGCTGTGGAAGCAAAAACACTTAACAAAAACTTTTTCAAGTACATTCTTAGCAAAAACTGTGCGAAAGTCACTTGGACCACTGGATGACAGAGGGTTGAAAGGGGCACTAAGGTAGAGCAAGGCTACAGCAGAGAGACTGAATGAATTCTTTGCTTCGATCTTTATTGAAGAAGATGTAGTGATGTTACCTGTCTGAAATGGTATTTAAAGATGATGTATAGGAAGAATTGAAAAAAATATTGATAAACCAGGATGATGTACAGTATTAGAACTATTTGATAAACTGAAGAGTAGCAAATCACCTGAACTGGATGGTATATATCCAAGGGTATTGAAAGAACTGAAATATGATTTTGCAGACCTTCTATTATTAATCTGTAAACTATCATTAAAATCATCTGTGGTACCTGAAGTTTAGAGAATGGCCAGTGTAACGCCAATTTTTAAAAAGAGTTCCAGGGGTGCTCCAGGAAACTACAGACCAGTGAACCTGATGTCAGTACCAAGCAAAATAGTAGAAACTATTATAAAGAACAAAATTACTGAACATGTAGATAGTCGTGGTTTAAGAGGAGAAAGTCAACGTGGATTTAACCAAGGAAAGTCTTGTCTTATTAATCTGTTATATTTTTTTGAAGGTGTGAATAAACAGGTAGACAAAGGTGAGCTAGTTGATACAGTGTATCTGGATTTTCACAAAGACTTTGATAATGTCCCTCATGAGAGACTCTTGGCAAAATTAAAATGTCATGTGATAGGAGGCAGTGTGCTATTGTGGATCAGGAACTGGTTAAAAGATATAAAGCAGAGAGTAGGGCAAATGGCCAATATTCTCAATGGAGAACGGTGAAGAGTGGAGTACCCTAGGGATCTGTACTGGTGCTGCTGCTTTTTAACGTGTTCATAAATGACCTGGAAATGGGAATAATGAGTTAGGTGATCAAATTTGCAGATGACACAAAATTATTCAGTTGTTAAAACACAAGAAGACTGTTAAAAATTGCAAGAGGACCTTGAAAAATTGGGAGACTGGGAGTCCAAATGGCAGTGGAATTTAATGTCAACAAGCATAAAGTTATGCATGTGGAGGCCGATTCCAAACAGTACAAGGCTGGGCCATCAGGATGCCTAAAACCTGGACAGGGCCAAGTTGTACCCAATTCCACATCTGCGGGATCTGTAGGTATCCGCGATTGCAGATTCAGGCACTTAGATGGCCCAGCGTGCACTCTGCTCATCCAACCCGCACAATGCTCCGGCTGGGGTGGCGGTGAAATAGCATCCCATCGCCATGGCACCAGCACGTCCAGCTGGTGTAGCTGAATGGCCTATACTAGAGTGGGCCTCGACGCATTAAGCCTTGGATCAGGTGGCGGGTGCTGTCCTGCAGCGGCAGCCTAGGGTACAGGGGGCTGCATACCACAAATGTTACAGTGCCTTTATTCCACCATCGGGGTGGAATAAGCCGGTCGTGTAACTGACTGGCGGGGTATGTACAGAGGCCCAACCTGAATGGCCTCTGTACATCCAGGCGCCTTGCCCATGCTCTGCCCACTTCCTCCCATATCCAGTGCTCCCCACACAAATGCTGTATACATGTGGGGAGCGCTGGGGCCGAAATTGCGTCCTGGGGCTATGTGTGGATTGGACATCCAGCCCAGATGTCCAACCCCACTATTCACGATACGGAATGCCAGCCTTAGGGAAGAACAATCCAAACTATAGATATACAGTGTAAGGTACCTCATTAGGAATCACCACCCAGGAAAAGGATCTGGGTATTAGAGTGGATAATATATTCGAAACCTCTGCCCAGTGTGCAGCCACAGACAAGAATGCATCTAGAATGCTAGGACTCATAAAGAATGGAATGCAGAATAAAACAAAGGATATTATAATGTCTCTGTATTGTTCCCTGGTGCGTCCGCACCTTGAATATTTTGTGCAATTTTGATCGCCATATCTTAAAAAGGATATAGCTGAATTAGAAAAGGTATTGAGAAGAGCCACCAAAATGGTAAAGGGGATGGAAGGATTACCCCTATTAGGAAAAGCTTAAAAGATTGGGGCTCTTCAACTTGGAAAAAAAGATGGCTGAGTTATGATAGAGGTCTATAAATTAATGAATGGAGTTGAACAGGTAAACATAGCTTGCTTATTTATGCCATCAAAAATTAGAAAGATTAAGGGACAAGCAATGAAGCTACAAAGTAACCTATTTAGGACTAATAAGAGAAAATATTTTTTCACTCAGTGCGTAATCAAACTCTGGAATTCGTTATCGGAGGATGTAGTAAAAGCTGTTAGTGTAGCTGGGTTTAAAAAAGGTT
Source organism: Ichthyophis bannanicus (assembly GCA_033557465.1). Lineage (NCBI taxonomy): Eukaryota > Metazoa > Chordata > Amphibia > Gymnophiona > Ichthyophiidae > Ichthyophis > Ichthyophis bannanicus. The sequence continues at coordinate 428,320,533 of CM066036.1, forward strand.
TGGACAAGTTCCTGGAGGAAAGGTCCTGAAACCATTATTAAAGATGACCCAGGAAATCCACTGCTTACCCTGGGACAAGCATTGTAGAACCTGTATACCTGCCTTGTTGGGAACCTGTCAGATACTTGTGACCTAGATTGGCCAATGTTGGAAGAGAATACTGGGCTTGATGGACCTTGATCTAACCCAGTATGGCATTTCTTATGTTCTCACATAGGTGCCCTGTTATATAATTACCATCCTTGTGTCTCTGACACTCTTTAGCTTGTGCGCTAAAACATGTTAAAGGGTTCTTGCATTTAGTGAATGGGTCTCACTGTTGGCTGAATTGGACTTACCAATATATGTTAATATATTAATGCACATTATCACACATTATCACACTTTAATATGGCTTTAGCATGCATTATATAAACATAAGCTTATGAGGCCTATTTACAAATAAATTTTGTTAATCTCATTAATGCAAGTTGGCAAATCTAGCCCTTGATGTTTTAGCTTTGACTTTGGCAGATGATTTTAGATATCTTCAGAATTTATTGCTTTTCCACAAACTTTTATTGTTTCTAGTTTTGTTCTTTTTTTAATTAAACATGAGTGAACACAACAAAAAAAGAGTACTTTAGAGCAATTTCAGAGATTCTTTAATGCAGACCTCTGGGAATTTAATTTAATTTACCTATTCATATTCTGCATTTTACAAATAAAAATTAGAACAAAGAAGATCACAACAATTAAGTATGCATTTTTTATTGTTTTTAATAATACATAGTATCATTGCATGCTGCATCTATAGAAACATCTTCAAAATAGCCATCAATACATTTAAAAAGACAACCTCCTGTATTTTTACATAAGAAAAGAATTGTTTACTATCATCCATTTCCTATAAATTACATTAATAACTCCATATTACTTATCAACTGAATAACAAATACATTTCCTCCCTAGTCTATCATCTGATCAAAAGTCATTTTTTAAAAAAATGGTATATATTCTTCCATTTCCTTTAAATAAGATGGCAAAAGGTTCCAGACATGGAAACCACACAAGTAAAGGTGCCTTCTCTTGTTTGAGGACTATGAATTTCCTTGGGTCCTGGAACTATTAACCATTTTCCTTGACTCAAACAAAAGGATTTGATGAGTATAAGAGCTGAATAAGAGTGTCGGCAGCAAAGGTTTGAACTGAATATGAAGGGCAATGAGTAACCGCTGGGAAGAAATCTGTAATAAAGTGGCCATCTTCTATCATCTCTTGTCAGTAGTCCACCTGACCACGGTATTTGTACAATCTGAAGGTTCCCCATATTTATTTTCTTCAAGAGTCCTGCATAGACATTACCATAAGCTAAGCCACTAATTTAATAATCATCCTAAAATCTGCCATTTGTAGAAGTGCTTGTAATTTTTCTTACCAACCTCATCCTAACAATGTCCTTTTTGACCAGAGTACATTCTTGGCTTTCCAAAGAACATTAGAGTTGCCATATTGGGCAAAGCTATGGTCCATCAAGACCAATACCCTGCTTCCAACAGCGGGAACTCCAGGTCTGAAATACTTGGCAGGATCCCAAAAGTAGCAAGATTCTATGTTGCTTACACCCAGGAATAAGCAGGGGTTTTCTCCATGTCTGCCTTAATGATGGTTTCTAGACTTTTCCTCCAGGAATGTGTCCAAAACATTTTTAAACCCAACTACACTAATTGCTCTTACCACATCCTCTGGCAGTGAATTCCAAAGCTCAATTATTTATTTAGTAGTATTTAGCTCATACCTTTCCAGTAGTAGATTAAGGCAAGTTAAAATTAGGTATTGCAGGCATTTCCCTGTCTCCAGAGGGCTTACAATTTAAAGCTGTATCTGAGGCAATGAAGAATTAAGTAACTTGCCCAAGGCCAGTCAGTGGGATTCAAGCCCTGGTTTTTCTGATTGCAGTTTGCTGCCCCAACCTCTAGGCGACTCCTCCACGCATTTGTACACTGAATGAAACAAAAAAATCTGTAATTTGTTTTAGATGCACTACTAACTTCACAGTGTGTCCCCTAGTCTTTTTAATTTTTGAAGGAGTAAACAACCGAATTACCTTTTATTATTGTATAGATCTCTATTATATCTCCCTTTAGCCGTCTCTTCTCCAAGTTGAAGAACCCTAACTTCTTTACTCATAGGAGTATCCTTGAATCCCCTTCCATCATTTTGGTCACTCTTCTCTTTGCCTTTTCTAATTCTGCTATAACAGTTTTGAGATGCAGAGACTAGAACTGCCCACAATACTCAAGGTGCAGTTACATCATTTATTTATTTATTTATTTATTGATATGTTTTATATACTGCTTTTAAGTAGAATCAAAGCCGTTTACATCGAACAAGAACTGGAACGTTACATTACAACTTTTTCAAACAGGTAACATGCCAACATTCGTAAATAGGGTAGGGTGTCTTCAACTTTTTACATGGGTATAGAGTGATTGAGTACTCAACATATTTACAGGTTTTATATTTACATATTTACATATTCATCGTTCTAGAACGTTACATGTTGCATTGTTAATGCGTTCCGTCAAGTACATTTGTTTAATCATGGGGGATGAAGTATTAGCTATAGTGTTTGCAGACATTGTCACTAGTATTATCTAAGAAGAGGTGAGGGAGGAGTGGCTCAGTGGTTGGGACAGGTTACCTCAGGCCAGAAGGCTGGGGGTTCAATTCCCACATGGGGACAAGCAACCTCAGGCCAGAGAGACTGGGGTCTCTAGTCCCATGGCCACTCCTTGTGGCCTTGGGCAAGCCACTTAACCCTCCATTGCCTCAGGTACACTTAGATTGTGAGCCCTCCGGGGACAAGGGAATAAAAAGTACCTGTTAGTATACATGTAAACCACACTGATTCTAAAGAGCACAGTATAAAAAAGAAATAAATACTATGAGGAATGTTTTTGTTGTAAGAAGTGTTTGTGTTAGTGTTCAGGGGAGTGTTTTGTGGTAGGTGGGAATATGTTTGGAACTACGTGGGGAATACTTCTTCTTTAGGTTCTGAGTTACCAACGTGCTCTATAAACAGATGAGTTTTGAGGTCTTTTTTGAATGTTGCTAGATCAGTGGTAGCTCTAAGTCTGTCTGGCAGAGCATTCCGTAGTGCTGGGGCAGAGAAGCAAAATGCCCTGTTTGTTGTGGTTTTATTAAATTTTGTGAATGTGTTAGGAATTAGTAGGGTATATCATGGAGCGATACAGAGACATTATGATATTCTCTGTTTTATTCTCTATTGCTTTCTTGATAAAGCCTAACATGCTATAGAATATCCACAGTCTACCAGGACTCCTTTTAATTCCATGGATATCTCATACTGTGTCTCACCAAACATAAAGGGAGACGAGCTCTAGGTAAGCAGTTCAGCCTACCCACTGCACCCTGGTCTTTTCTTTGTTCATTTTCAAGCTATGAGCAGTGGTCCGCCGTAGGACCATGCCCATTTTTTTTTACCAAGCAACTTTAAGCTGTCATCACAAGACTGAGCTTGAAGAATCAGAATCTATATGTCATAAATGCATGCCTTTGCCCTAATAATTGCTCCCAGCGGGAGAAGATGCACACTGAAGAGGCTAGGGAGGGTATAAGCAGGATCTGTATGGCACCTCACATTGTAGCTGCCAAGCTCTGGAAGCTACCAAGGCCATTAACACTTTTCCTGAAAGGAAAGATTAAATCCAATTCACTGGAAAACGGAGTTACTTACCTGTAACAGGAGTTCTCCAAGGACAGCAGGATAAGTCAGCCACACCTGGTGACGTCATCCGACGGCGCCGAGATGGAAGTACCCTCCATAGCTCAGAAGGGCTTTCGCCCTTCTGAGCATGGGCCAACTGGCCCTGCCCCCTGGCCCGCCCCTAGCTAGCCAGTTCGTCACTAGCTGAGCCTTAGCCGCTAGGAGGCGGGTACTGGACAGAGGCCGAGACCTTTTCCAGGGGAGGAGGGCGGGTATGTGTGGCTGACTTATCCTGCTGTCCTCGGAGAACTCCTGTTACAGGTAAGTAACTCCGTTTTCTCCAAGGACAAGCAGGATGAGTCAGCCACACCTGGTGCCTCCCAAGCTGTAATGCGATGCGGTGGAAAGGGGGAGGCCGAGATTAGGTTCTGAGACACGATATCAGCAAGTTTGCAATTGATAGACATAAATATGCAGTAGAAGATAATTATTCAGAAAGTTTTAAGGAGAGTAGAAAATGTCCGTCTTGCTGGCAAGGCGGAAGAAGTGAAACTGGCTAGCTAGGGGCAGGCCAGGGGGCAGGGCCAGTTGGCCCATGCTCAGAAGGGCGAAAGCCCTTCTGAGCTATGGAGAGTACTTCCGTCTCGGCGCCGTCGGATGACGTCACCAGGTGTGGCTGACTCATCCTGCTTGTCCTTGGAGAACACCCTTAACATCAGTGTTTCACACTCTTTCTAAAAGAGGGATCAAATTGCCTGACAAGGTGGCTCTGTGATTTACAGGTTATACTTGCTTGGCTTATTACTTTAAAAAGCACTATTTTTTTCCACAGCCAGTTATGGAAGAATAGAAATGAGCAAGGATTTTGGCAGACTTTCTCAGAAGCTAGCATCAAGCAAAATACAATACCTTCCTATTGTCTGATAGTTCCAGCTCTTGAAAGGATTATCTGGAGTTTTAGAGTCTTGGAGTTTTTAAACAGAATGTAATAAATACAAAAACATCTTCCATATATATATATGATGATATATAATACAATACATGAGGAGGCACTTTTCAAAGCTTTTTCCTGCAGTAAAAGGCTCACTGAAAATTGAAACATAGAAACATGACGGCAGATGTGGCCTATCCAGTCTTCCTTCCATACCAGCTACTAAGCTCTATAGTCCCTTTTTTTTCCTTTAGAGATCTTTTGTGTTTGTCCCATGCTTTCTTGAATTCAGATACAGTTGTTATTTCTATTATCTCCACTGGGAGACTATTTTGCATATCTATCACTCTTTCCATAAAGAAATATTTCCACAAATTGCTCCTGAATCTATCTCCTTTCACTTTCTTCCTATGTCCCCCTTATTGCATAACTTTCTTTCAATAGAAAGAGGGTCTCCTCCTGTATCTTTATGCCATGGAGGTATTTAAATGTCTCTATCATATCTCCCCTCTCCTTTCTTTCTTCCAGAGTACCAAATAAAAATTTTTCCATCATGTAGTAGCCAAGTTTTTTTTCCTTTAGTGCTCTCAAGTCAGTGTTGATTCCTGGCAACCCAGCTGCCTCTGGGTTTTCTTGGCAAAGTATCACTGGAAGTAGATTGCCAGGCCTTTTCTTCTGAAGCAATGGAGGGTAAAGTGACTTGCCCAAGGTCACAAAGAGTGCCAGTGGGAACTGAAGTCTTGAACTTCTGGCTACTAGGCAGTGGCTCTAACCACTAGACTACTCCTCCACAGTAGCCTTCACAGAGTATGCATACTGAGATATTGAGATCTCTAAGTCTGTCCCCACATGCCTTATGATGCAGTCCACTGACCGTTTTGGTAGCCTCCTTTTACACCAATGCCATCCTGTTTATACCTTTTGAAGGTGTGGTTTCCAGAATTGCACACAATACTCCAAATGAGGTCTCACCAAATACCTGTACAGAGGCAATATCACCTCCTTCTTCCTGCTGGCTGTCCCTCTCCCTTTGCACCCAAGCATCCTTCTGGCCTTTGCTGTCACCTTTTCTGCATGTTTAGCCACCTTAAGATCATCAGAAACAATCATCCTTAGGTCCTGCCCTTTTTCATGGGTTGCTGCACACACACATCGGATGGAGCTGTCCTTGGTGAGACCATGTCCCCCCAGCTCACTACAATAAGACCAGCAGGCAATATGGGAGCCACACACTAGTATCATGTTGGGAGATAAGTAGAAGGGCATGCTGTGGGGATGGGGTTTACTGATGGTGCAATTGGGAATGCATTTGAGGCTCACAGCTTTGGGGATAACATCTATACAGCTACACCTAGTTAGCAAGTGATTCCAACAGGTTGCAACTACCTACTGAAAACTAACTTTCTGCCCCCAAATGGTGTCTCACAAAGTATGTGGAGTTGCAGAATGGCTGACCATGCAGCATGTTGTATTCGCAGCCAGAATGAAAGGGCATCATATGAACACACAGTGTATTGCTGCACCTCATAGTCCTCTTGACACACACACAGACATGACGCCACTGTCCAAATGAGGTGAGCCCACGTACCTTCTATCTGCTGTAAGTTGGCATTCTTACTTGATCCTTAGGTCTCCTTGATGCCCTCTACAGGGAAGAGGAAGATCCCATGCCTCCTTTAATGCTTGGATGTTGTCAACACTCACTCTGTGTGTGCATGCTCTTAGTGCGCAAAAATGTACAGCTGGTGTTGCTACAACGTCTCTCTGTCCCAGGGTCTGGAGAGTGTAAGGACAGGAGAGGCATGTGCTCTTGAGAGAAGGGGAAGCCATGGAGATCCAGTGCTTCCTTTTATCCTCAGACTATGGAAAGCAACACCCGCAGTGTGTGCATGCTATTAGCATGCTCTGCCTTATATCTGGTGTTGGTGCAACTTCTCATTGTCCCAGTGCCTAGAGAGTGTGAGGACTCTGCAGAGCCATGCAAGAGCAATGTCAGACAGCTGAAACACTGGACAAGATGGGGAGGGTTGCACATACACATACAGCTATGGAAACATACCAGGACATATCATTTCTGATCCATAGGCTGGTCTTGAACTCATGACCTATCACTCTCTGCCACACAGTGGCTATGGGTATAGCACCACACAGCAGCCCTGTGGGAATGTGGGTCCATCACTCCATGTGTATACTGTATATGTGGTCATTGTCAGGATGCATGACAGCATGAGCTGGGGTATGCCTATGTCTGTGTAGCTCTCTGCAGGCTCTGTGCCATACTTGTCTAACAAAGTATGTTAGGCAGGTAAAGGAGAGGAACATCTTGTTAGTCTTTATCCACACTGATATGCTGCTGGTTCAACTGACATTCATGTCTCACATATCAGATCTGTCCTGCCAGAGCGGCAGGGCATGATACAAGAACACACAAATTCATAACCATGGGTGACCTAGCAGAGTGGGCAATGTAACCTTTTCCTGAAGTATGATTGTGGACCAGTCTTGGAGCAAACTCACAGCTGGTAGAGCATGCTGAGTAATTCTCACTTCCATGTATCTCTGCTGGATGTGGCACATCACTGAGTGTTTACTCATGAAAGAGCCACTGGTTCACACATAGGCCCTAGTCATATTTGGTAACTGCGAGGCCAGTGTGGGTATTTGTCCTTTGACATGGGCTGTTAGCATATTGCCTACTCTTCCTGCATGACTGGCATATTTTACTCCTCACATGCACATATCCAGTAAAGCTAAGATTACTTACCCAGCCATAATCCTGATCCAACCCTCCCCAGTCAAACTGCTGTAGACACAGCCAACTTGGCCACCACTTTGGGAATGATAATGTACAGTAGCCATGACACACCACATGCACATTCAGGGCATGAAGGTGATTGCGGTTGCTATACATCACTTCCTAGTCTCTGGGGGTGATAAGTGCCACATGTGTGCAGTGTATAGGTGCCATCAATTTTGGTTGTCCGCCCGTTATTTCACACTGCAGGCTAAGGGTCATGCACTGTTGCCTCTCATTAGGAAATTAATGGTCATTCCTAACACAGCTGCTCATGGCTCACAGTACCTGATGAGGGCAGCTGGCATAGTTGGTATGGTCCATTCCTCCTACTGCAACCACTGATGTTTAGAGGAAGTCAGAGGCCAAGATAGATAGAGCTCTCAGGTACTTGACCAACCCTGGTATGACATGTGATGGGGCAGTCAGAGGGTCGAGTTAAGGCCTCAGATGCTCATATAGCTTGCATGTACAACTAGGCTTATGGAAGGTGAGCACTTGGTCCTGGGGATGGCAAGGGAGTGTAGCTCTATCTCGTAAGATATGCTGCCTTCTTCCCTGGACTTGCCTTCTCCAAGGATGCAAGAACGACCACTCTGTGGACAACTGACCCTGAACATTGTGACCCATCATCTGTGTGTGTGGGGGAGGCTGCTCCTGCTACCCTCCTGCCTCTGCAGAGACAGTTCACTGTCTTACTCCCATGGAATGAACTTGTGTCATTCACACTGCTATATGCATTGCCATAGAGGTTTATGTACTACAGGGCTTTCGCTGAGAACACGTGTTCTGGCGCGTGCAGACTGTGCATTGAGATACACATTGACAGCTAGCATGGGGCCATGACAGCGCAGGACATTTCCAAACAAACTATATATCTCATGTTAAGGTTGCAAGTGGGTAGGGTAGAGTAGGGCACTGTGTGGTTATGGAGTGCTTGGTGCAATTGGCGGAGAGGTCTCACCATGCACTACTGTCTTAGCAAAGGATCACCTACTGGCACATCAGTAGGTGGTGTTACATGTACCCACACTACCTGCCAGTGACATGCTTGCCATGCCCCTGACAGTTAACACAGCAGAGTTGCACCTAACACACAGTGTCAGCCCAAAGGTTTATTCACCCCCGCCCCCCCCCCCCCCAATTCTATCTTCTCATCTTGGGGAAAGGATCCTGGTGGCATGACTCTGTCTTGAAAGCAGAGGCACACATACATGCCAGTGCTTTCCATACGGAGTCGTGTCACCGCTGCCACTGCCCCCTCCCCCGCCACCACAAGATGTGACAATGGATGGGGGGATGGTGGTGGTGGGACAACTGCTTTTTGAAAGGAGCAGCATGTATGTGTGGCACAGCTTTCACAATATAGTCATGCCGCCCATCAGGATTGGACATTTTAGGAGGCTGCATAGCCACCATAGTGAATGGGCCGGCCCTGCTGACACACCATCGTAGCACCATCTTTGCCACTTTGGCGCTAACACCATAGTGTCCTTTATTGAAAGGGCCACATATTGTAACATGGAGTGGGCCACACCTAGCGCCCTTTTATGGGCTGGGATCTGGGTGGTGCACACTACATATATCTCAGTGTGATTCGTTTGCTGTATGTAACCCGCAAAAATATCTTTCGCATTGCAAGGGAGCCCTTAATGCCTGCTCTTAGCTGGCATTAAGGTTCCCAGTGGTATCCCATGTAACACACACTAATCTCCTCACACATTAAGGGAGTGGCCATTGTCTCTGCCTCCCTAGTTCCCTTTTCCCACAGTAACAGCCATTATCAGCGCTTTCTTCAGTGCTAACTGCTAATGGGCACTGATATTGCCCCCATTGTGCAATTACCCTGCTTTATTTATCATTTATTTAACAGGTTTTTTTATACCACTTTCTTATTTTAGTCAAAGTAGTTTACATTGTAGCTTAAACTTAGTAATGTATGTTAAACAGGGACATTGAACTTGGATTCTTCTGAGGCAAAGGAGGGTTAAGTGACTTGCCCAAGGCCACAAGGTGTGCTACTGGGAATTGAATCCTGATCTATTGTTTCCCAAGCCAGTGCTCTAACCAGTAGGCTGCTACTCCACTCCACTTCAGCAAACATACCCCTAAACCTCAGCTAACAAATTCTAAAACATTCTTCAAACTTTGCTAGATCACTCCTCATGTTATCTACATCTTCCTGGATGGCTACCCTTTTACAGAGTTTGGTATCATCCGCAAAGAGGCATACCTTACCCAATGTTCGCTCTAAGCTGCGCTGAGTCCACCGGCAACATTCCTGCCGGTGGGGGGGGGGGGGGGGGGATGCAGGGCGATCGATGCTCCGCCCCTCCCCCCACCGGCAGGAATGCCAGCGGAGGACCCGGCGCAGATTAAAGTGAACATTGCGAGGGTGCTGTGGCATGTGTTAGACCCTGTGTCTAGCACACGCCACAGCACCCTCGCAATGTTCACTTTAATCTGCGCCGGGTCCTCCGCCGGCACTCCCGCCAGTGGGGGGAGAGGCGGAACGTTGATCGCACTGCACCCCCCCAGCCCCCGCCGTCAGGAATGTTGCCAGCGGACCCAGCGCAGCTTAGAGGGAACATTGACCTTATCCAATAGCCCTTTCCTCAATATTTATTTATTTAATTTATTTATTTATGTGTCTTTTATACTGCCCTATCATGTAATCAGGACGGTTTACATTCAGGCTTATTCTTTCATGGACATAGATCCCCTCTGTATGTCCAGTCTGAGCCGGACATACAGAGGGGATGGTGATTCTGATCCCGAGGGGCACATCTAGGGATCAGAATCATGAACAGTCCTGTACGTGCAGGCCAGGACTGCCATTTAGCCCAGTCTGCACGTATAGGACCTTCCTGGATAACTCAGTCAAAGCTCTTCAATGGAGCTGCAGCTCCATTGCATCATGTTGCCATGGCACCGTGGCTCCATTGAAGAGCCGAGATGCTGGCCACTGGCTTCCCAGCTTCATTCCCCATAGCCCGACCCCCAATCTGGCCTCCTAAAGCCAGGGTCGGGCTGCGGGGAATGTCTTCGGGCCGCCCCTGTCCCATCTGCACTCCGGGCCTGCATTAAAAAAACGTCCATCCTGAGCAGCGTGCCCAACCCGTTTCAACCCGGATGTTTTTCCTCACCAGATGGAGTGCTTCCCCCGGTCTTCCAGAGCATGTTCCGGTAACGGGAAGTGAAGAGGGCTCCTTGCTGGTGGTCTCATCTGATACCTCCAGATCCCAGTGGTTGTCGGTGAGGGCTCCCGGATTTGGTGAGACTACTCCCGTAGCTGGGCAACAGCTTGTGGGGATAGGAGGCCATTTTTCGGCTACTCAAGGGCTGATAAGATCTGCTGTGATAACATTGGATTCGCTGTGGGAAGCCATAACTTCTTTATCTTCCTCTCTATCTATGATAGTGGGTACTTTGAACGCTGATTTATTGTTTGTCATGGAGGCTGTTTCCTTGATTTCTACGGCTCAAGAACAACAGGCTGGTTCTATTTCTCATCTTACAGCAGAGATTGGTCACCTCCAGGATGCCCAAGGGACCCTAATCAAGGACAGAGCTCTGATGACTAGGAAGATGGAATATCTGGAGAATCAAACCCGGAGGAATAACCTTCAGTTATTGAACTTTCCCAAATCTCCTGTTTTGTCTCCTCTGGAAATGGTGAGGAAATATTTCTGTGAGGTGCTTAAAATCTCACAGGAGCATATGCCTCCCCTGATCAGAGTTCTATACCTATCTTTGGGGGTTGGGGCTCTAGGTAAGGGATTAGTCCAATCTAATGTGTCTTTTGGGGCTGGGGAGCTAACCGGGTTTCTGGAAAGCTCCCTGGATGTAATTACTGAGAGAACTACCATGCTTGTAACCTTGGTGCTGGAATCTGATAAGACTTTAATTCTTCGCTCATATTTTAGGAATATAAAGGAGCAGTTTTTGGGCTGTCAGGTCCGTATTTTTCCTCACCTTTCTAGGGTTACTCAGGCTAGAAGGAAGGAGTTCCTGTCCTATCGGGCCAGGACCCTGTCCTTGGGGGCCACTTTTTTGTTAAAATTTCCTTCTCGTTGTTAAGTTTCCTATCAAGGTAATAATAATTTTCTTTTTTTTAGCCCAAACAGCTCTTGGATTTCCTTACCGCTAGGGAAGATATTGATATTGAAGTTTCTGTGATTTCCTGCTCGGCTGACATGTAAGTCTCTACCTGTGTATTATATAGTATTTCTTTTATTTTTGCTTTTCTTGGAGCTTCATTCCCTTTGATTGTGGTCTAAATAATTGATGCATATATATGTATATTTCTTTTCCTTTTGAGATGTTGGTGGATTTATGCATCTTTTTCTGCATTCATGGATTGGTTGAATGTTGTTTTGAAATGCAAATAAAAAAAATAAATGTAAAAAAAAAATGTCCAGGGAAGTTATTCCACCTCAGAGGTGGAGTAAATTCCCCGCACAAGTCGCCGGCCCTGGACGTACAGGGTCAACATTAGAATCGGCCCTGGACATCCAGGGCCGGCAACCGCCCATCACCCACCCAGACTCTGCCTCCAATCTGCCCCTTCCCTGCCCCTGTCTAACTTCTCCGTAGAAACGGCGAGGAAGTTAGATGCCAGCGGAGAAGGCACGAATAGCAGGGATGGACGTCCTGTTGGGACATCCATCCCTGCAATTCATGGCACAGAATCGGGCCCATTATAAACAACAGCATTACATTATAACATATTAAACAATTAAAGGTAACAGATGTGGATATATTTAAATCACTTACAAAAATATTAAAAAGGATCAGACCAAGGACAGATCCCTGCAGCCGTCTCCATTTACCTGTACCCTTTGTTGCCTCCCTCTCAACCAATTTCTAACCCAGTCAGTCACTTTAGAGTCCATCCCTAGGGCACTCAATATTTATTTATTTGAATGCATTTATATTCCATTAAATTTAATATTTTTATAAGTCACCTGTGCGGAACAATGTCAAAGGTTGTACTGAAATCTAAATACACCACATCTAGTGCTCCATCTCAGTCCAACTGTCTGGAAACCCAGTCAAAGAAATTAATGAGATTTGTCTGACAAGACCTGCCTCTAGTAAAACCATGCTGCCTCGGATCCTGCAATGCATTGTATTTCAAAATCCTCACTATCCTCAGTTTTTAGCAGCATTTCCATTAGTTTACTCACCACAGACGTCAGAGTAACCGGCCTGTAGTTCCCAACCTTATCCTTACTTCCGCTTTTGTGTAAAAGGACCACATGCACCCTTCTCCAGTTTTCTGGGAACATGCCTGAGCCCCCTCTTAAAGTGCCTGCGACAATCACAACACAAATACTTTCATCTATGTTGGAAAGGAAGTAGGAAAAGGGCAGGGTTAGAGGGTTGGAGGGAAAATCCTTGTGGACCTTCCAAGCAGGGGAAAATATACAGGGTGGCCCCAAAAAAGTGAGAACATCTCGTAGCATATAAGTTATTTAAAAATTCAAAAAGATAGATGTAAATGATTGACAAATTTTTAAAAAAATATGGCGACCAGAAATTGTCGAAATAGAGACGTTATATAGCTAAAAAGGGTAAATAAGTAAGCTATTTAAGCTTTTAATTTACGAGATGTTCTCACTTTTTTGGGGGCACCCTGTATATGTAGAGAATGGTGCCCCATTCTCATTGCCAGCCTGATTTTGAAATATGTTTTGAAAATGTACTTGCGGGCTTACAAGTGACATGAATCCACAGGCCTGCATTTTCTGCGTTTCTATGAGTTTTACACTAAATAAATTAAGCATAAAAGTGCTTCCTAGAACTATCATTGGATTCCCTTACTGTCTGAATGTTAGTGTAGCAAAATACATTTTGCTTTTCACTGTAGCATGAACAGGACAGAGTATATGCCACAAATTATTTATATTTCAAGTAAAATAGATTTATTACTGTAGAAAAAAATCAATTAACACAAATTTTGCTGAACTAGGCACACCAGTGATGAAGCAACAAGATTAAATTTGTTCTCTGGTCCAACTCTATTCTAATTAAACCCAACTTTAATTATTTACTAAAAGCTCAGTTTTTGCTGAGAAAGACTCTTCAGCACAAAAAGAATTTTTTTTTCCATCTAAATGAAACAATTCAACCATATATTCCTTTCCCGGCTGACTAGAACAGATATCTCCACCTCTGTATTTTAACTTGGTGTGCCAGACTACAGGGGGTTTGATATAAAATTTAATGGGCCGATATTGAGCCCGGACAGTCAATGGTTTTTTTCTAAATTTTGGCTGCCACAGGTAAAATGAATCCAGATATTCAGCCAATGTATCCGGATACGAGCTTGTGCTGATAACCGAGGCAGGCGGACCCGGCGCTGCAGGCCCCTACCTTACACCCCCCGCTCCACCACAACCACGTCCCCCCCATCCCCCCCATCTCCACCCCTCCCCCCCCCCCCCACAAAACACAACACACCAACAATTTTATGGAACAAAACTGGTCGCAGCTTTTATTAGCCAACAATTTAACAATCCAACAATAAATTTTCCAAAACCACTCAATTAGCGGCACCCGGCTGCACCAGCCATACCTCAGCAAAGTGCCTGCCACCGCTAATGCCGTAACTCGCCACCCGGCAAGTTACCATACCCCTCTCCCCGACTTCGCCATGCTAAGCAAAAGTCGTCCGAGGGTTTGACCGGGTCAGGGGCACCCCGCCCCCGCCCAATTGTAGCCTGCTGCTCCGGACCCCGGAAACCTCCGGGATCCCGCCCCCCCCCCCACCCCCAGCTGCAACACCCCAAAACCCCCACCGCCTAATGTTAGGGAGGGAGGGAGGGACGCCGGCACCGAAGCAGCCTCCGCACGACTGACCACGCGGAGGCTGCTCGGCCCCAATCCCCCCCCCGCGCCCCAACCCCAAGGCGCTAATTGGCTCCCGTGGGGCCACAACCCACGGGAGCCAATCAATTTAAAGGACGCGCGCTCGTGCCCATCAGGGCCGAGCGCGCACATCCCGACCAGGCCGCGCACAGGGTCCCCGCGCCGGGCCGCGCGCCCGGTTAGCATCGGCCGCCGGGACCCTGCCCGCGGCCTTGTAAATATCTGGTTTCAGGAGTGACTGCCGCAATCTGTCCAGATAGCAATGATATTCAGTCAGCTGCATAAAGCTGGGCCTGCCATTTCAGTGGCCTACCTTCATGCGATTTGTTACTCACGTAACAGACTGAAAATTGTGGCTAACACCTGGGACTGCTCTTGCTTTGCCCACAGAACACCCCAGAATTATCCAGACGACGCAACTGCAGTCAGAGAAACTATTCAGCGGCACTAGCCGGATAATGTCACTGAATATTCTTCACCGGAGGTTATCTGTGTAGCAGGTGCTTCCGCCTGAATAAACCATTTTGAATATCAGGCCCTTAAGGTTTTACATAGATGAGACCAGTTTTTCCAAAAGCATGAAATATAGTATATGGAGATAAAGCTATACCGGGAAAAATGGTAGAAACCATTATAAAGAACAACATTACTGAATATGTAGATAGTCATGGCTTAATGGGAGACAACCAACATGGATTAAGCCAAGGAAGGTCTTGTATAACTAATCTGTTATGTTTTTTTGAAGGTGTGAATAAACAGGTAGACAAAGGTGACTCGGTTATATAGTGTATCTGGATTTTCAGAAAGCCTTTGACAAGGACCCTCATGAGAGACTCTTCGCAAAATTAAAAAATCATGGGATAGGAGGCAGTATACTATTGTGGATCAGGAAATGGTTAAAAGAAAGCAGAGAGTAGGGCTAAATGGCCAATTTTCCCAATGGAGAAAGGTTGATATTGGAGTATCCCAGGGATCTGTGCTGGGCCCGCTGCTTTTTAACATATTCGTAAATGACCTGGAAATGGGAATAACGAGTGAGGTAATCAAATTTGCAGATGACACAAAATTTTTCAAAGTTGTTAAAACCCATTAGGATTGTGAAAACTTGCAAGAGGATCTTGATAAATTCGAAGAATGGATTTTCAAATGGCAGATGAAATTTAATGTGAACAAGTGCAAAGTTATGCACCTAGGAAAGAACAACCCAAACTATGGGGCATGTTTACTAAACATTCTTATCGTGCGGGGCTGCGGTAGTGTACCTGTGCCATATAAGGAGTGGGCGGATCAGGCTGCCAAAAGAAAAAAACCGGGAGTAAGCAACCGGACGTGTGCGCGTCGCGGTAATGTGCGGGGTCGACATTAGCGCGCCAAAAGGCAAAGTGGCGCGCTGCCGGGTATAGAAAACAACCAAGCTGTAGTACAACGGTGAAGACACTGACCAATAGTGCAGGGGCCATGGGTTCAATCCCCCATTGTACACAACAACAAAGGCTAGCTGAGACAGCAACTGTAATGATTAAAATTGTTTTAGGAGGCAAATTAATTTTGAACGGCATAAGGCGGTGCACAGTTCTTTTTCGGCGGCATAAGGCAGCGCACAGTTCTTTTTGGGCAGCCTAAGGTGGCGCACAGGTCCTCTTGTGCGGCAGAAGGCGGCGCACCGGTCGTCTTGGGCAGCAGAAGGCATCGCGCTGATAGGCACAAGGCGGTGCGCCGATAGGCACAAGCACAGGAACGGAGCCACAGCACATTGGTTAAAACACTGACCAATGGTGCTGGGAGCAGCGGTTCAATCCCCCCCCCCCCTGTGTACACTGAAGGCAGTTGTCAGTGTTTGTTTCATATTGGAGTCACAGAAATTATGGCCGCCAGAGGTGCGTGCGCTGCTGTACGTAAAGCGGCGCACTAATGGTATTGGAGGCCTCTGATGACTGGGAGGCATAAGTCGCGCAATGATGGGAAAGCAGAGGAACCGAGCAACAGCATGATGGTTAGAACACTGACCAATGGTACTGGGAGCAGGGGTTCAATTCCCCCCCCCCCCCGTGTACACTGAAGGCAGTTGTCTGTGGGTTTTATTTTGTAGTCCCCGAAATTATGGCCGCCAGAGGTGCGTGCGCTGCTGTGCGTAAAGCGGCGCACTAATGGTATTGGAGGCCCCTGATGACTGTGAGGCCTAAGTCGCGCAATGATGAGAAAGCAGAGGAACCGAGCAACAGCATGATGGTTAGAACACTGACCAATGGTGTAAGGAGCAAGGCTGTGAACACCCGCAGTGCACACTAAAGACAGCTGGCTGAGGCATAGGGGGCTGTGGTGCTGGTCAGAAGGGTGTGTGGCAATGTTTTTTGAGGAATAATAATTTGGGAGAGGTAAATGGTGTTGTGCTGATTTGCAAGCACCCAAACACAATCAGTGTGCAATGGTGCAGAGGTCAGGGGTTCAACCCCTCACAGTGCCCAGTGAGCAAGGTTGGCTGGGGCAGTAAGTATTATGGTGAGGTGTGCTGTAGGAGGCCTTATAGTTTTATTTTATTACCCACTACCAGTATACCCGCTCTAACAGCGTGTTAATATATGGAGGCCCGTAAGGCACATGTTACAGTGCACAGTCCGCAAAGGCACCCTAGCAAGTCCCCTATAGGGCACCATGTATGCTGCGCCACAGGATAATGTATAGTGCACGCAATATGGATGGCAACCATAAGGTGGCCTATAGGGCGCCCTATAATGCACCCTCAGAGGCACCCTTATGGGTACAGTATGGCAAGGGTGTGTTTGATGCCATAAACATATGTCCAGTAAAAAAGTACAATGCTCTGGACAACCCTATCACAGAACCCCTCTGTGGACTTGAACCCATGACCTCCTGCTATAAAGGCAGTGACGGAACCATTGGGCTACGGCACTATAGCTCTGAGTAAGCGCCTGTGTGGCTGCAGAGAGCCTGCACGTCACCCCACAGACAGTCTGCTGCTGTAGACAGGACGGGGTAGGCCACCCGTACCCATGATGCAATGCACATGCAAATCAGCTGCCCACAGATGCACACAAGATGGGGACTGCACCCCAAAAGCTACACGGCATGGTAGGGGGAACTGTCCGTGTCCACCCACACAGAACCTCGGCCTGGTGGGGGGCCTGAGCGTGAGGACTGCCGGCGAGGGGTAGCTACACACCGTCACATTGTGCAGGTAATGTGCTCACCCTGAGGGTGGGAGGTGGCGCCCAGGACCAGGTCCACATCAACGGCCATGGCTGAATGAGGCCATGCCAGAGCTCAAAATCAGTATTAACCTGTGTGATAAGAAGGTGTTGCAAACTCATCATGGATACCCCTTCTGTCTTAGTTGGTGGTTCTCCCCCCCCCCCCCATGACAAACAGGGTCTCCCATCAACAGATCCCCATCCTTCCCCCCCCCCCCTGCACTAATGGCAGTAGAGTGGGCCATCAACCCCTGTCCTGCTGGGGGACAGACACCCTACAGGGCAGTCCAAGCAGCTCCACACACATCCAAAACACACTATCAGACAGACAGTAGGCCTGGATATTCAGGGGTGCACCCCAGCACTATCTGATATTCTCCTGCAGCAAGTCATCAGCTGCTGCACCCTGCAAGGAGCTCCATCAGGACACATACCAGCTGTGCAGAGTCTGCTGGATAGTCCTGATGGGATTGCATGCACCCCAAACTGGGGTGGCAGCACACACAGGCAGATCAGTCCATGAAGAGGCCCCAACAGGACACCCATATATATCACAGGAGAGAAATGCTATACAGCACTATGGGGGTGCCTAGCCATGCTGTCATCACTGCACGCTCAGGGTGAGAGTGATCCACCAGCAGCACATACAGAGGTCACCCTGTCTGTGTAGGTGGTGGCTGGGCATTACAATGTCCCAGCCAGTGCCCCATGCCCTGTGCAGATGCATCCTGGCCAGCACACCCTGTCTGAGCTATACCCATGGTACCTTGCTGCTGCTCATTATGCACATTGTCAGGCCAATACTGGCAACAGTGCTGGCAGTGTGGCCTGTGGAGGGTGTTTGTAGCCAACACACACTGTATAGACAGACACCCCCCCCCCTCACCTATGCCAGCATTGTGCTACTATTGGGGGAGTCATTCGACGTGCCCACCACACCAGTCCTGGGAAGGGTACAGGCATGGATATGGTACACAGTACTGCTGCGTGTCACTCCCCAGGGTGGTAAATACTGTCAGGGGCCAGACCTGGGGCACGCACCACAGACAGCCGACAGCTTGTTCTGCTGGAGCACAAGGAGCAAACAGTGCTGAGCGTAGGACTGTCTACCTGCCAGTACCCACATCAAACGTTTGTGGTCTGTGTACCGTGTACCCAGGTATAGGGTGGCATTGCTAGGGTACGCAGGAGCTAGATCTGGGAGATGCCCCCCCAGGGGGCTTTTCCAATGTGGCCTGTGGGTGTGGGTGCGTCTGGACCTGTTGCCTCTTGCTTTACGGCAGAGTGTCCCTCCTCCAGTCCTGGTGTTCCAGACACTGTTCGGGCCTTCATGCTGTCCCCTATGAATATGCATGGGCTACAGTTGCATAGCATGGGGGTGGTGCAGACATCTGCAGCACAGGCATCTGTCTTAGGGGAAGCATGGAACCTGAATGGTGTTTGGCCCTCCAGGACTGCATTTGGGAGACTCTGCTGGAGATAATGTGCCTGTTTATGGTGTCTGTGTTTGGTGTGGTAAAAGATAGGCGTATTGACCATGCCTATGTTCTCAGCAATAAAGGTTTGTCCTTACTACCACGGTGTAGCTGTGGGGTGAATATGTGGACAGGGTTGGCGGTAGCTGCAGCTGGGCTCTGAACCTGTGACCCTCTGTTCTTGCACACACTGTCTGTGTGCACTGCACCACCGTGTAGCCACTGATTGGCTGCAATCCCTGGGTGGTCCATGACTGTACATCCGACAGGGCCTGTCTGTT
Source organism: Ichthyophis bannanicus (assembly GCA_033557465.1). Taxonomy (NCBI): domain Eukaryota; kingdom Metazoa; phylum Chordata; class Amphibia; order Gymnophiona; family Ichthyophiidae; genus Ichthyophis; species Ichthyophis bannanicus. The sequence goes on from CM066036.1 coordinate 428,339,805, forward strand.
GCAGTGGACGGTGCCAGCCTGCACATGGCCTGGCCACTGTCCTCTGTGGCAAGCAGCCACTGCCCCCTCCACCATCTGAACCCTTCCGCCAACATGCTGGCATGTCCTTATCCTTGCAAAGGGATATGACCTGATTGCGTAGTGGAACCCCAGGACTGTATTTGGCTCACATGGTATAGCGGTCTAGCTGTTGTTCTTTAGCAAGGTTTTTGTGGAACGTGGGCCACCCATTATGTGATCATGACCAGGGACACAATTGGCCCTTGGCACGTGGGGTGAAGGCATGTACAGGCACATCTGTCGTACATAACCTCTACCTACTTAACCTCTACCTACGTGTCCTTAGCCCCTACAGTTGTGGCACTACAGGACTGCATTTGGGGGACGCGGCTGTTGGTGATGCACATTGTGCTGGTGTGTGTGTGGTGTAGGGTAAAATATGGGTGTTTGCAACATGCTTTTGTTCTGTGCAATAAAGGGGTGTCTCTGCTATCTGTGTTTAGTGGTGGGTTAAATATTGGGATTGTGCTGGCATGTGCCACAGCTGGGATTTGAACGTGTGACCCTCTGGTCCTAGAGGTACCGGCTCTGTCCACTGCACCACACTGTGGCCACAGAGACAGTGCAGTCCCTGGAGATAGTAGACCTGGCAGGGTGGGGTTCCAAAACCTGCTCTGCACATTATTACTGTGAGCTCCTTCACCCTGTCTGGTGACAAACGTGCAAATATAACACGGGTATGACGTCCGAACAGAGGGGGATAGCATATTCCCAAGCTGGGCAACAGTGCTATTGATGGACAACCATAGGGAACACTCCCAGGAAGGGTCCAATACACGGAGACGTTTTTGGAGGTGTCTCCGCTCCGTGCCCCTTTCCAAACAAATGTTATTTTATTTTTTGGAGCTCTGCTGGGTGTGTTTTTAACTTTTGCGCATTACTATACCTGTTCCCCAGCTGATTTACTATTTTAATGCTTTTGTTGTGGTCATTTCCTCTTTTTCATTGCAGTTTTGTGCTGTGCACATGTATCACACTGCTGACGTTTTGCATGTTTCCCCGGTTTTGCTGTACATTGCTGACGGAAATGGTTTCTCTTCCCTTTATATGCCCTCTACCGCGAGTGTTTCACTCGCGCTATTTTTTACATGTAAATTCGGGCCCGATACTGTGCGGGGCGCCTCTCCCCTCCCACTCTCCACCCATTGACCCCGTCCCTCCGCCCCTCCGGAGCCTTCCTCCGCCCTCCTTTAGCCGTTCCACGCCTCTATCGGACATTTGCGGGCCCGCACTTGTACGGGGCCCGTTACTGAACCGCGTACCTGTGCGGGGGTGACAAGCACGTGTGCGGGGCGTTTAAACGTGTTTCTGCGCGTTTCAATGCCGCGTTGCCGTGCGCTATTTTGCGCCGCGCAGATTTGCGGACTTTAGTAAACATGCCCCTATGGTTACACGATGCAGGGTTCCACATTAGGAACCACCACCCAGGAAAAAGATTTAGGCATCATCATTGATAATATGTTGAAACACTCTGCCTAGTGTGCAGCGGCGGCTAAGAAAGCAAATAGAATGCTAGGAATCATAAGGAAAGGAATAGAGAATAAAGCAAAGGATATTATAATGCCTTTGTATTGTCCCATGGTGCGACCGCACCTTGAATATTGTGTGTAATTCTGGTCGCTGTATCTTAAAAAGGATATAGTGTTATTAGAAAAGGTTCAGAGAAGAGCCACCAAAATGGTAAAGGGGATGGAAGGATACCCCTATGAGGAGAGACTAAAAAGGTTAGGGTTCTTCAACCTGGAAAAGAGATGTCTGAGGGGAGATATGATAGAGGTCTATAAATTAATGAATGGAGTGGAACGGGCAAACGTAGATTGATTGTTTATGACATCAAAATATAGAAAGACTAGGGGACATGCAATGAAGCTACAATGTAACCCGTTTAAGACTAATAAGAGAAAATATTTTTTCACTCAGCGTGTAATCAAACTCTGGAATTTGTTACCGGAGTAGCTGGATTTAAAAAAGGTTTGGACAAGTTCCTGGAGGAAAGATCCATAAACTAAAGGGGACCTAGGAAATCCACTGCTTGACCCAATACAAGCATTGTGGAACCTGTGTCTTTTGGGGAAACTGCTAGGTACTTGTGACCTAGATCGGCCACTGTTGGAAACAGGATACTGGGCTTGATGGACCTTAGTCTGACCCAGTATGGCATTTCTTATGTTCTTAGGTTCTTATATGTCAAATATCAAGCCCATACAGCACCAGGGATTCTAGACTGTATGCCACGTTGAGTTCCCGTGGAAGCCTGGGTGATTTATAAGATTTAAAATAAATAATTTCTGATCTCTTCTTGTTGAAGGAAACTGATTGGGGCTGTTATGTTCTTAATTCTGCTATTACTCCTGTAACTGGACTGAGATTGACAACTCATTTTACTGTAAGCTACTATTCTTAAGCTCCTATCAACCTGAACGGGAACAGAACAGATAATGAGATTAATAGATGTCCCCAATTTTCGTGGATTGTCCCCTATTTTAGAGCTGTGTCCCAGATTCTCACCTGCTTGGCAGCCTTCTAGCCCTGATTCCAGCAACAGGGAAAGAAGAGATAGAAAAAATATATTTTTAATTTAGTGATTTGAAAATATCAATTTTTAGAATTTACATCCACCCTAACTTGGTGGGGCTTTATTCTTAATCAAACAAATCCTGGCACAAAACAAAAAAGCTGCCAATCTGCAACTACTTCCCCAATCAGAGGGTCTCTGGCCCATATTAATAACCGCTATATAGAGTCATCTACTATAAGCATATATTAGATTTGCCTACACATCCTTTATCTCTAAATTTTGTACAGTATAGGGAAATGCATCATTGTTTGTATTTCTCTGTTAAGAACATAAGAACATAAGATATGCCATACTGGGTCAGACCAAGGTCCATCAAGCCCAGTATCCTCTTTCCAACAGTAGCCAATCTAGGTCATACGTACCTAGCAGTTTCCCCAAAAGACACAGGTTCCACAATGCTTGTACTGGGTCAAGCATTGATATCCTGGGCCTCTTCTTAATAATGGTTTTTGGACCTTTCCTCCAGGAACTTGTCCAAACCTTTTTTAAACCCAGTTACACTAGCAGCCTTTACTACATCCTCCGGTAACAAATTCCAGAGTTTGATTACACGTTGAGTGAAAAAATATTTTCTTTATTAGTCTTAAATAGTTTACCCTGTAGCTTCATTGCATGTCCCCTAGTCTTTCTATATTCTGATAAAGTAAACAATCGATCTACGTTTACCTGTTCCACTCCGTTCATTAATTTATAGACTTCTATCATATCTCCCCTCAGCCGTCTCTTTTCCAGGTTAAAGAGCCCCAACCTTTTTAGCCTTTCTTCATAGGAGTATCCTTCCATCCCCTTTACCATTTTGGTGACTCTTCTCTGTACCTTTTCTAATAACGCTATATCCTTTTTAAGATACGGCGACCAGAATTGCAAACAATATTCAAGGTGCGGTCTCACCATGGAACGGTATAGAGGCATTATAATATCTTTTGTTTTATTTTCCATTCCTTTCCTTATCATACCTAGCATTCTATTTGCTCTCTTGGCCGCCGCTGCACACTGGGCCGAGGGTTTTAACATGGTATCCACAATGACGCCTAAATCTTTTTCCTGGGTGGTGGTTCCTAATGTGGAGCCTTGTTAATTTATCTGCTTGGAAGTGACAGTGTTGTCATGGGATGGAATGGGGGAGGCACTAGGTAATGACTTCTCTCCCTTCCTCCCCCCCCACACACTTCAGATAAGTGTCCCAGATTTGCCTGCAAAAAATCTGGTAACCTTAACTGATGACCTTCTAGTGAAAAATCATATAGTGCTAGAGTCATACAACTATTGGCTTAAAAGGACACTGTTAACAAATCCACTTGTGATCCCCCTCATTCTTTCCTCTCCAAGAAAGGGAATTGGGGGAGGGAGTGTTCTCATCAGGGGGAAGCTATACTTCAAGACCACACTAGTGAGGTTATTTGCATGGAACTTTTAAATATCTTTGAAACAGCATGAAAACTGTAATCACCAGAAATAAATATTTGCAAATGGTGGAATACTGACAGACTCAATCTCTCTCTCTGGCTACATATATTATATATCTATATGATGAATCCCTATATATACCTGGCATTCTTCATGATTCACCTTCTTGAACATCACCAGCCTGAGTAATATTTATATTATTCAGCACTTTAGCTCTCGGCCTGAGGCTGTGTGTTTTGGGGCGTGAAATGACAACAGAGTCAAAAAGGGGAGAAGCCCTGGCTCCTCACTGAGTTAGAGAAGGACAGCACTGCTGGACTTCATTGTGGAGCAGGCAATGCACAGAGATCCAGGGAAAGAGGCAAATAGGAAGTAGAGAAAGATAAAAATGCTAAATGAAGAAAGGAAATAGTCCAGGCTAATTCCTGTGTTGATTCTCAGCAAGAGCAGAAATCAACGCTAGCCTCAAGAACAGAGTACTGCAGCTGAAGTTATAGTTTACTTGAACACACAAAGGGTATCAAAATCTGTATGGGGCTTGCACAACTGGTGTCATTTTTTTCATGAAATTAACAAGTAATAGAGATGTTAAGGAATCTGTTTGTATTTTTTTTAAAAAGCTACTGAAACAACAGGAAGAGCCTGGAGCTGATAACTCATGACACCTAACATCCTACAGGCACTGACATTTCTCCTTTTGGGATGAATTTGAGGTTAAGATGTGGACTGTGACATTTTTACTTTTGTTTTCTGGTGAATTCAGAATTAGTGCACTGAATGCCCAGGGTTCAGCCTTGCCAAAGCAAATATTCAAGTATATAAGAACATACCATAAGATATGCCATACTGGGTCAGACCAAGTCCACCAAGCCCAATATCCTGTTTCCAACAGTGGCCAATCTAGGTCACAAGTACCTAGCAGGTTCCCAAAAACGTACAAAGGTTCCACGGTGCTTGTCCCAGGGTAAGCAGTGGATTTCCCGGGTCCTCTTTAATAATAATTTATGGACCTTTCCTCCTGGAACTTGTCAAAACCTTTTTAAACCCAGCTTTTACTACATCCTCCAGTAACGAATTTCATAGTTTGATTATGTGTTGAGTGAAAAAATATTTTCTCTTATTAGTCTTAAATGGGTTGCATTGTAGCTTCATTGCGTGTCCTCTAGACTTTCTACTTTTTGATGGAGTAAATAACCGATCTACGTCTACCTGCTCTACTCCATTCATTAATTTATAGACCTTTATCATATCTCCCCGCAGCTGTCTGTTTTCTTTTAAGCCTCTCCTCAGAGGGGTATCCTTTACCATTTTGGTGGCTCTTAGCTGTACCTTTTCTAATTCCGCTATATCTTTTTTAAGATATGGCTATCAGAATTACACACAAAATTCAAGGTGCAGTTGCACCAGGGAATGATACAGAGGCATTATAGTATCCTTGGTTTTATTCTCCAGCATCAGAATGCTATTGTATTTATTTGTATTTTGCTCACACCTTTTCAGTATTTCAAGGTGTGCTACAATCAGGTATAGTAAGCATTTCCCTGTTTTCAGAGGGTTTACAATCTAACAGGCCGATGCAGAAAGCCAGTGACCTGCACTGCACTGAAGCGATTTTTTATGTTCCTGAAAATGCACACATTTTAACGTGCAATGCAGGAAGGATAGGGTATGCAAATGACCCCCATGTTAACCGTGCACAGGCAAATGAGCCACTGCAGTGTTAAACTGGGAGAGCAAGCCAAACACATGAGTACAAGAAGACTGCACTAGCTTGGTTTGCTCTCTGGGCACTGTGTGGCTAATTTGCATAAGAATATTTTGATGGCATCGGGAATGATTACAGCATCGGTGAAAGCCCCCGATGCCATCAAAATACTGTCGGGAGCCATATCCGACAAAAGAAATCTCTGGTGGCCCAGCAGCCCATTCCCCTCCTCCCCCCAACAATATTTGATGGCACCAGGGACGATCGTGGCATCTGGAAACGCTCTCGATGCCATCAAAATACTGACAGGGGTCGTGCCCCTACAAAAAGTTATTACCTGGTGGTCTAGTGGCCAATTGAACTCCGCACTCCCCAACCCAAAGTAAAATTAAAATTAACTAGTGGTCTAGCAGCCCCTAAATCAAACCCTCCCCCTGTATCTTAAAATAAGCGTGAGCACTGCCTACATGCTCCCGCTTTGCTCCGCCATCTTGTAAAATGGTGATATCTGGCCCCACACCGTGCATCCTGGGATGCACCAGTTGAGGTCAGACTGCCATATAAGGTAGACTATGCCTTATATGGTAGTCTAACCCCACCCTGTGCATCCCAGGATGCACCGTGTGGGGCCAGGCGTGCCATTCTACAAAATGGCGGACCAGAGTGGAAGTGTGTAGGCAGCGCTCCCACCTATTTTAAGGTAAAGGGGGGGTTGGATTTTGGGCCAGTAGACCAACAGGTAATTTTAATTTTACTTGGGGTTGGGGAGTGGGGGTTCAAGGGTCACTAGACCACCAGGTAATTTGAATTTTACTTTGGATTGGGGGTGGGGGGTTCAAGGGGCCACTAGAACACCAGGTAATTACTTTTTGTCAGGCACAGCCCCTGACAGTGTTCTGATGGCATTAGGGGCTTTGACCGATGCCTGATCATCTGAGGAGCAGATGATCTAGGCATCAGGGAAAGCACCCAGTGCCATCAAACTCTCGGGGACAGTAAACATTTTGGTACTATGGCCGGTTGTGAAATCCTCTGCGCCTGTCTCTGCATTGGCCTAGCCATGATTTGCATACGAGACCAGTTGATTAAAATACATTTAAATAATTAAAGTTCATTTAAAGAGATTTAAATTCACGTGGCATTAATTGAGCACTAGTTTTTCCATCAGCGTTTGTGTCTGTTTTCTGCATTTAAAGGATTGTAAAGTGTGCTTAAACATGGCGTTAGGGGCTCATAAAGCCTGTGGTAGCATCAGCCTGCTAGTTTGTACTGAGACAGTAGAGGGTTAAATGATGTGCCCAAAGCCACAAAGATCCCAGGCTGCTGCCCTAACTACTAGGTTACTCCTCCGCTCCAGATTTTCCTTAGAAACCCCAAGTTAGCACAAGAAAGGAAGGGATGGTAAGTGAATTGAGATGCAGCCTGTTTCCCACTCCTACGTCTCATGTGAATGGTCAAAGAATTCGTCTGCATTGTTGCTGCGACGCGAGCATGCAAATTAGGTTTAGAAAATAAATAATTAATTGATTTATTTATTTACAAAATTTATATTCCACGCTATTATACGAGCAGCATAGGAAAGTAGAATTCTATTAAATTGAAATCTTACATTTAAGTAGTGAAAAGCAATTAGATTGTCCCATAATTTTCCATGCCACTAAAAAGTACATTACATTTTTTCCCTCTGCTACAGAATCTAGGAAAAATGCACCACAGAGGAGAATTTGAGCTGCACATAAAAGAACACGAGACAAAAAAATAGGTGAATTACTGGGACTACCTATAGGCCCTTTCCTGATCCCTCAACCTAGGCGACCTAAGTATGCTAAATCCTTCTTTGTCTGATTGATAAAGGCAATTGTTTTTATTTATGCCATGTTAAATATGTAATTTAGCTCTACTCTTCACCATTAACATGATCTGTAATCTATAATTCCTTATGATATAACACATCCATAGCTTTTTCTTTTTATGCAACTGGGTCTCAGAGACAGAATGGGGCGACTTACTGAACACACATGTGCTTGTGGAAACAGCGCCCAAAACCTTACATCAATGACCCATTATTGTTGCTTACTTTTTCGTTAAAGCTAAAAGGATGTCTTGACAATGATATTTATAAACTCAATGTTATTATAAGATGTTTAGCTGAGGATGCTTATCTGAAACGTGGTACGTTTTAGGGAATTATAGATTACAGATCATCTTAATGGTGAAGAGTAGAGCTAAATTACATATTTAACTGAGCAGTTTATATATAGCTCTGAGAAGTGACATTACGATACATTTATTTATGCCATGTCATTTCCTCCCAAGTGTATATGGATTGCTTTCTCTTTTGGAGTAATGCTGTAGGTATCAACTGACTGCACCTCATGTCTCGTAATGCGCAGCCATGAAATGTTAACTTTGCATAAACCAGAAATCTGTGTTGGAGTGGGGGCAGAGGTGGCAGCTTCTCTACAAGCCAGGAGCCACGATGCAGTGCCAGTAAGGTGAGGTAAGCTCTGTGTTGCACTTTTAAGCCCATTTCCCCTGCTGCAGGCCCCAGAGGGGGCAGCAGGAGAGGCAATTGGGGTGGCAGTAGTAGCAGCAAAGGGAGGTGTGGCAGGATGGAGAGCTCACCTAAAGCACCTCTCATCCTTGCACCGCCCCTAATCCTAGCATCTCTCCTTTCTCTCTCCTCACCCTTGTACCCTAGCAACTCCCAGTTCCCTCTCTTCCCCCTACCTCTGTGGTCCAGTATCTATCTGCCCTGTCTCTCTTCCTCTCCCCCCCCCCCCCCTCCACCTCCACAGTCCAGCATCTTCTCTCTATTTCCCTCATCCTAAGGTTATCAGACTTTTGGCAGGCAAATCTGGGACACTTCCAAAATGGGGGAGGGAGGAAAGAAGGAACACCTTAGCTCCAGGTTTGAACAACAAGGCTCGAAGGAGGAAACAGGAGTCACTACCTTGCCCTCCCCCCTTTCCTCTCTCATCCTATTATAGGAGTGGAGGAGTGGCCTAGTGGTTGGGACAAGGTGCCTCAGGCCAAAAGGTCAGGGGTTCAAATCCCACTAGAAGACAGCAACCTTGGGCCAGAAGGACTGGGGTTTCTAGTCCCACAGGTGCTCCTTGTGGTCTTGGGCAAGCCACTTAACCCTCCATAGCCCATGTTCCCTGCATTAGTGTATGTGTCTCATATCCCCCAATTGTGTTGTGACCACCTTGATTGAAGGATAAGGTGGTATACAAAACTGTCTAAATAAATACAGTAAATAAATTATAGCAACAATATCACTTCCAAGTAGACAAATCAACAGAGAGAAACAGTGATGCATTTACCCCATACTGTGCAAGATAAAACAGATAACTGATGGAAATTCTAAAAACTGACATATTCAAATCACTAAATTAAAAATCATTTTTTTTCAAAACTCTCTGTCCTCATTGCTGGAATCGGGAACGGGGGGGGGGGGGGGGGGGGGGGAGGTGTCAAAACAGGTGGAAGTCAGGGACACAGCTCTAAACGCAGAGACAATCCCAAAAAATCAAGGACATCTGGTAACCTTACTCCATCCCCATCTTCCTTCCCTTCCACTCCTATGGCGCAGCGTCTCCCTGTCTCCTCTCTATTCCTCTTCCCCTCAACAGTGAAGCATCCCCTCTCTTCTCTTCTATGTAACATCTCTCCGCTCCCCTTCCCTTTCCTCCAACAATGCAGTATCTCCCCTTCTTCCCAACAGTGCAGCATCTCCCCTCTCCAACATGGCAGGAAGAGCACCACATATACCCTAGAACTTTCCCTAATTTGCTCCAAGTTGCGTTCCTGCCCTGGGTCATAGAACCATGGGCCAGTTATGGTTTCAATTCCAGCATGCAGATGCACACTGGAAGTGAAATTATAATAGTTTATTATAAGCGTCTCTTGACTGATTGGACCCAAGGAAGGAGCACAGCTGAGAGTGAATTAAGGAAAGAGCCTGGGCTTGCATGGCTGCTTCTCCTGCCACCAGGCTTTTCTTGTGTACAGCCACCTTCATTGAGCCGCTGCTCTGGGCAAGTGGAAAGCTTGCACTGTGGCTTGCACTGGACTCCTGCAATCCCTGTGACACACCTCCCGGGTCCTCATGACACACCCCAGTTTTAGAACCACTGGTGTATACTAACAAGCTAACTCTTTCTCTCCTTACAGAAGCCTCTCTAAATGTACAACAACCAGCCCTGGAAGCATCAATGACCAGCTATGCATTAATGTGCTAATTCTCCCACCACCAAGTACACGCTCACTCATATCTTCTCTGCATTCTTCTGAGCAGGTGATGGAGACTATCCTCTCAAGACCTGGCTCATGATCCCCATAGCCAACCCCAAGGGGGAAGCACAGGGATATCGTCAGCATGCACTTTGACTGGTCACATCATGGCACAACCCTAGGTTGCTCAAATTATATGTAACAACTGAAGGGTGAAGAAATAAACTCCTTATTGTAAAGGTACTAACACATGGTTGTTTGAGCAATACAATGGGAATTAAGGTTTACATGGGCATGCTTACAGTTATAAAAGATATTTTGATGTATATATAGGATGTGGTATTGTTAGATAAAATCCATGACTTTATGAGGGTTTGAGGAGCGGAGGTGGGACTTGCAATTTGTTTTTTGAAGATAGCAGTATATCTGAGATGTACTGTATGCTGCTTTGTTCTTCCTGTTGGAAGAAAAGGCGAATTATAGATGTTAACTATAATGTCATGTATGTAAAGTAACAACAAGGTGCAAATTCAATGGTTATCAAGGGAGAAGGTTTAGAGGGGATGACTGCAGACTCCCTAAGTACTGTTTTGGTCTCTATCACTAACAGCAAAAGGGGAGAAGGTGGGGACACCCTTGAGGATGACTTGTAGGGCTGGTGCCTGTTCAGAAACTAATGTGAACCAAACAGCATGGCTTCCTTTTACAGGATAAATTCCTTGCCTGCTCAGAAAATTGTTCTGAACCATATAAGATGGAACACTTTCTGCTGTGTCATCAGTAAATTCTGCATATCAAGCAAGTCAGCAGAATTATTGTTCATGACTACGTGCTAGAGAACTCACTCTCATCTAGAGACTGTGCCACTGAGTCTAAGATTTGCAACAATGTATGCACCTGCATACCAGCATCTTTCCTGTACCATGGGCCTTTGTTCAGAGAAGGACCACCTGACCACTGTTACAGGATTCGCTGAAAATGATATACAGTATCTGAGACCAGCCAATCACCGTGTGTGGGTCAGGACAAAGAATTATATGCTGGGGAGACACACGGCTTCTGCACTTTTCCTGAACTACTTCTCCATACTTCTTCTGCACACACAGGCTTTTGATATATCGCTTTTCCTGAAACTGTTGCTGGGAGTTGTTTAGCCCTACTGCTTGCCTGCCTCAAGGATGAAGACTAACGTTGGGATGGAGTGAATCTCTCCCACAGGCTTCTGCCATACTTTGACTTCGTGCCGTTTCTGAGACACTTTCTCAGACTCATCCACAAGCATTCCGCAAGAGCTAAGGCACTGATCTTTAATCCCCCCCCCCCCCACCAAAGGTTGGGGCTAGCTTAGACACACAGATGATGTACTGTACATCTGAGTGCAGAGCAAATCAGTGGCATTGGTTGCTAAAAACAGAGATTAGGTATCTTGGTAATTGTAATCATAGGGCTGCATAACTTACTATCTTTATGCTAAGTTTACACTATTTTTTCTATCAGTAATAAAGTCAAATTTATATACAAACACAGGGTTGGTTCTTGTTTTTTATCATGTGGTTTGTTTGCCCGGTAGTCCTATGGAATCCTGGGAAAATGGAGAGTAGCAGTTTTCCCTACATATACCAACCTGACTCAAGGAGGGGGAGGAGCCTCTCCTGAACCGTTGTCTTCCCCCGGGCTTCTCCTCCCTATCGGTTTTCCGTTGGGGCAGGAGTGGTGGGGGGGTTGCGGTGATTTCCTGTTCCTCTCTCCCTCTGCTCGAGATCCTTCCTCTCCCTTTCTTCTACCCAGAAACTCTCGTGCTTCGTCTAGGGACTTCGACCCCTATCTACATCCTTCTTCTCTATGCTCCGCCTGCTCTGCCCTCTTCTATATGGGACTCTGTTCTCTCCACTCTGTCTGAAGCTTCTCTCATGTATCAACATCTTATTATTCTTGGTGATTTCAACATTCATTTTGATTCTCCATCCTCTCAGCATGATCTCTCTCTTCTCTCTCTGCTCTCTGTCCTTCTCTTACAGCAATTTGCTCAGGTCCCCACCCACTCTGCTGGCCATACGCTGGATCTTGTCATCTCTCGGCAGTCCTCATCCTTTGTCCCCTCCTCCTTCTCGGTTCTGTCCTTTCCCTGGTCCGATTACTCTTCCATTTTCTTCTCTCTTCCTTTCTGTTCCTTTTCCCCCTCCTCCTCCTCAGCCTTCTCTCCCTCAGCCCGCCCTGCTGGTCGTATCACTCCTGACTCACTTCTTCAGTTCCCCTCCTCAGATAAACTTTTTCCTACTGATTTTCATTCACTCCCAGTGGACCTCCAGGTTCAGTGCTGGGACACTACGCTCTCTTCTGCTCTGGATCAGGTTGTCCCACTGCAGCTCCCATCCTCCACTCGGCACCGCCCTAGTGCTCCCTGATTTCATCTGGGTCTCCTGATCCACTGTTCCTACCTTCGTTGGGCCACTCGCCTCTGGCGTAAGTGCCCTTCCCCAGCCATGTTATCGCACTTCCGCCACTGTCACACACACTATCGTACCCTTCTCAATTCCGCTAAGCAGGAACACTATTCCAAGCTTATCTCCTCTTCAGCTAACTCCACACGGCAACTGTATCGCATTCTTCACTCTCTTTCCACCCCATATGTTCCTTCTACCTCCAGGCCCACGGCCCCCTCTCTCCCTTCTTCCGATCCTGCTCCTTCTGTACTGGCTTCTCACTTCGCCTCCAAAGTTCAATCTATTCGACAACTTTTTCCTGCCTGTCCTCCACCTCTCTCTCCCCCCCCCCCTACTCCTTCTTTAGCTCCTCCTCTGTCCCTGACCTCTGGTATTCCACCCCTTTCCCATCGCTGGTCCTCCTTCCAACCCATCACTCTCCCAGAACTAACAAGGGTCCTCACCACCACTTGGAAAACTACATGTCCTTCTGACCCCATCCCCTCACAGTGGCTCCCCGAGCCCTCTCTGGCTCTGTCCCCTCTGATTCTTTCTATTTTCAACACTAGCTTGCTGTCTGGCGTCTTCCCCTCCCATTGGAAGTACGCCCTTATCCATCCCCTTTTGAAGAAACCCTCCTTAGATCCCTCAGTTCCCTCTAACTGGCACCCCATCTCTAACCTGCCCTTTCTCTCTAAGCTTCTCAAGAGACTGGTCTTCTCTCAGCTTTCTGCACACCTTGAGGCTTTCTTGGTTCTTCACCCCCGTCAATCTGGTTTTCGCCCTGGCCACAGTACTGAATCTATTCTTATTTCTTTTCTCAATGAGTTACACGTCGCTCATGATCAAGGTTCTATATCTCTAGCCGTCTCACTCGATCTTTCTGCTGCTTTTGATGTCGTCGACCACCGTACTCTTCTCTCACGTCTTAGCGCTATCGGTCTGTCTGGCCAAGTTCTTCACTGGTTCCACTCTTTTCTCTTTAATCCAGGGGTCACCAACCTGCGGCCCGCGGGCCACATGCGGCCCACGAGGTCCCTTCGTGCGGCCCGCGAGGCTCTACCCCGGTTAACATTACGTGCGGCCCGCCAAGGATTCCCGCCATTGTATCCACGCGCTCACAGCTCACCGACGACCACCTGCAAGTGTCCCTTCTCCTGTCAGTGTCATCTGTGAAGCCGGACTTTAAGCGTTTGTCTGCTAGCATGAATCATCAGCCATCTCATTAAATTCAATAAAGGTGATCAGCCATTGTTTTCATCATTTTGCGTTTGTTGTTTTTTTTCGCGGGGGCGGGGAGAAGGGGGGTGCGGCCCGCGAGGCTCCCGGTAGTCGGCTGTGCGGCCCGCGGCCCTCTGGAGGTTGGTGACCCCAGCTTTAATCGGTCTTTTTCGGTTCTTTCTGGTACTACCTGTTCTTCTCCAATGCCTCTTCACTGTGGTGTTCCTCAGGGTTTGGTATTGGCACCACTGCTATTTAACATCTTCCTGGCCCCTCTCTCTCTGCTTATTCAACAGCATAGTATCTCTGCGTATTATTACGCAGATGATATTCTTCTTTATCACACTGACTCACTCGCTCCCGATATTGGTCCCCTCAACGTCTGTCTTTCCTCTGTTTCCTCTTGGCTCTCTGATAATTATCTGCATGTTAATCTATCAAAAACCGTGGCCATCTGGTTCACTGCTGGTGCTCCTGTCCCTTCTCTTGCTCTGCTTTTCTCAGCTGCTCCCATCCCTCTTGTCACCTCACTGCGCTATCTCGGTGTTACTCTGGATTCTGCTCTGACCTTTAGAGAGCACGTTTCCTCTGTTGTTCAACGTTCATTTCACACCCTTCGGCAACTCCGTGCAGTCCGTCCTTTCCTTTCTTCCTCTTCTCTAACCACCTTGCTCCTTTCTCTTGTCACTTCATGTTTGGATTATTGTAATGCCTCTCTAACTGGTCTTCCCCTCACTCAACTTCATAGACTTCAATTGGTTCACAACACTGCTGCCTGTCTCTTGACCCACACCTCTCGGTCTGCTCATATCACCCCCCCTTCTTATCCGGCTACACTGGCTACCTATCCCTTTCCGTATTCAGTATAAGATCCTCATTTTCGTACATAGATCACTCCACACCGGCATTCCACTTTACCTCTCTGATCTGGTCCATTTTCACTGCCCCCCAAGAATCCTCAGATCCATTCATGCAAACCGTCTATTTCTTCCCTCTCCATCCCAGGCTCGCCTTGAGTCAATGCGCTCTTCCGCCTTCTTCTTTCTCGGTCCTCATCTCTGGAATTCCCTGCCATTTTCCCTTCGTCTGGAACTTTCTTTTCCCGCCTTCAAAGCGAAACTCAAAACCTATCTTTTCTGCACAGCTTTTGACCTTCCTCACCCCTCTCCCTCTTCCTCTTCCCCCCTCGTTGATACCCAATGAGTACTTATTCTTCTTGTTGTTATTGCTGCCTACTGTTCCTTTCCTCTAACGCTGTCCCTTTCCTATCAACAAATGGCATTCCTTTTCCATTTCCTTCTTCAGCAGAATTCCCTTTGTTTTTATTGTAAACCACCATATGCCTCAGTTCGGGCGGTATATTAAGTTTTAAATAAAGATAAAGATCTGCTACTGGCAATATCTCCTACATAATCACCTGATTGCCTGGAGGTATGGTGCTGGTTGATACCTGAAACAGGCATTGTCAGACATTGCAAGCACCCTGCACGTGGCACTTGATAGAAGAAAGTGATATTTGGCTGCCAGAGCCCTCTCTGTTGTGTCCTGCCAACTTTTTCCTTGCCTTCCCTCAAACATCTCACCATTTTATTTTTCCGATCTTCCACTTCTCTATTATTGTGGTAGATGGCATGTAAGTTTCAGATGCCACGCCACAGGGGAAATTTCTGATAGGAGCTGACCTTCATCCCTGTTGCACATGCTTTCTATTTGTGAGATCTTGTGAAAGGAATTGGGTCTGGACAAGGAACAGTCTAATAAAGCAGTGGACTGAGAACCAGAGAAGCCAGCTTCAAATCCCATTACTGCTTCTTGTGATCTTGGGCAAGTCACTTAACTCTCCAGGGGATAGGAAAATGTCATCTGTACTTGAATGTAACTCACCTTGAACTTCTGAGAAAGGCACAAGCTAAATCCATTCCAGTGGAGTATGCAAATATATGCCTGCTTTATAACATACACACATATTTTACCATATAGTAGGCACACATGTTATTTAAGGACAAGTGCCCATTTCTTCATCACTTTAATTTATAAAATTGGTTTATAATTTGGGTGGGATGTCCGTAAGCACCTACTTTCCACCAGTAGTAGGTGCTCATTTTCCACTCTTCCTTTATTTGGTGTGGTAGTAGCTAAGGAGTGGAGGAGTAGCCTAGTGGTTAGTGCAACTGCCTAGTATCCAATTCCTACTAGCACTCTTTGTGACCTTGGGCAAGTCACTTTACCCTACATTGCCTGGTAATCTACTCCTGGGCATCCCTTGCTAAGAAAACCCAAGGGCTACTGGGTCACCAGGAGTCAGCATTGACTTGACAGCACTTAAAAAACCACACTAGCTAATATTCCAACATTTCCACCTTAATTGCCTCAGCCTATAATCTAGAAGGTGTGCACACCTGTCAGGCAGTGCTGTTCAAGTCTTTTAATTCCTGTTGTTCTCCCCCCCACTTATACAAAGCTGTAGCTGACTTCCATGTCCCTCCCTTCATAGAGAAAAAGGGCATTACTGCTGCCCTGGATCCTTGGAGTCTACATGCATCCTCCCTACTGTGATGAAGTCATCTGCTGAATTGGTGAAGAAGTAAAACCCTATCTGGCTTAGGGGTTGATAGCTCTGTGTTGACCACTCCACCCAACTCTCTGCCTATATAAAACCTATCCCTGGCCAGTCTTGTTTGTTTTATTTATTTATTTAGACAGTTTTGTATACCACCTTATCCTTCAATCAAAGTGGTCACAACACAATTGGGGGATACATTTAACACAAGGGGATATGAGACACATACACTAATATTTACAGGGAACATGGGCAATGGAGGGTTAAGCATCTTGCCCAAGACCAAAAGGAGCACCTGTGGGACTAGAAACCCCTTCTGGCCCAAGGTTGCTGCCCTCTAGTGAGATTTGAACCTCTGACCTTCTGGCCTGAGGTACCTTGCCCCAACCACTAGGCCACTCCTCCCTCCCTTTTAGCTGTTTCTGCCCCTGTAACTGTTAGCAGTGCTGTGATATCTCCTTTGGGGATGGTTGTTGCTCTTTTGATGTACAGTTTAGCCAAATCATGTGACTGACTGGATAGCAGTAACACTCTATACAGGATTCCACTGACTGACTCTATACAGGATTCCACTGACTGATGGCTTTAGTAAGGAACAATGCAGCGATATGTTCTCAGGAGGCAGGGGGCTTCTTTTCTTTAACACACATATGCCTCGGTAGATTGGTTACAATTTACAACACACATGCAGCTCTTGTGGCTGAACATTTGACATGGTCACCTATTGAAAACCGGGATAATGAAAAGTCACAGTATCTGTGAGAGCAAGTAAATGGCAACTCAAAGCTGTGCTCTGCTGGAGTCTGACTAATGAATGGGGGATTGTTTTCCTGTGGAGGCTCCAGAAAAGACATACCATGAGAGTCAGAGGTGGGAGCCAGCCAACAAGCCTTGGTCTCAAGCATACCCCCTTTAATAGGTAGTTCAAAGCACCAGGCAAGCAGTGGTGTGCTACACAAATATACTGGCCCTGTTGTTGTGACCTTTATGAGACCATGCTCAAGTGTCAAGCCTATACTTGCCTTGGCAGTCTCATAGATTGTTTAACTCCATTCCATGTATGATTTGGAACATACAGCATGGGACTATGTATAATTGTTAAATACAGCTACCAACATGAGATGGGATGACAGACAAGCTCTTACTATCACACCTGACCTCTCTGATGTATAATCCACATAGAGCCTCCCAAACACTCTATGATATTTACTCCTGTATGGTAGACATTCCATCGCATGCTCTGCGTAAGGCTTGGACAACGGTTCAGAAGAACGTCAGGCTTACCAGAGAACAAAAAGTGAGCTGTTCTATGAAAAACTATAATTTTGCCCAGAGTGTTAGAAGTGATTGTTATGGAGAGAGGGCAAATCTGTGCCCCATATATAGGAACTGATTCTATGTAGGGCTCTTGAACAGTTACACATTGGAAATGCACTGAAGTCCTTACTCTCGAGGTCTTATGCGTGTGAATAGGAACTTACACATGCGTTTTGGGAGGCACTATTCTGTAAGTGCATGTGTACTTTCCATAGGGGTGCGCGCAGGGATGGAGCTTATGCGGATCATAGGTGGGTTATAAATTCACGCACATAAGTTACAGAATATTACGAACCTGGCATGTTTCTTTGCCAGTCTACTCACATGCAGTTACACCTGCTCTAGCTGCAGGCATGACAGTATGCTCCTATTTTATAACGTAAAGTACACGTGTGCTTCACTTTGTAAGATAAGCCCCAAATATTTGCCCATTAACAGGCATTGCCTGCTCAGGAGTTTATAAAATTACCCTCATAATGTATGATGACTGTTATCTACCCCTTTTTGGCAAGAACTATGTATTCTCTGGCTGTGACAAAGCTGTCCCATAGTTTTGTGGAGCACCTTACTACTATTGCAGTGAAGAACAGATAGCATAACCCTTTGTACTATACTGCTACTAGAGCTGCCAAGTGAGATGCAGATTTTTTGGCCAGGCTTGTTATTATGCTAACATCCTGAAGCAGTGTGGATTTTGTAGTCCTGGATTTTGCACATTCAAAGCTGTGCTGCAGATTGATGTCTGAGATCTGGTACTGGTTCTGAATCTCCCCTCCTGGACTAGCGCACTTTGACAGCTTTCCAGTCATTGGTGTGTAATGACCTTTGTAGTCACTTACCTCTCAATGGTAGGAGGCTGCTCTGTTGAAGCACCTACAGAGCCTCTCACAGGCAGGGGACATCCTATTCAACTTTCTCCTTTGTCTAGGGGTGGGGAATAGCTTCCCCTGGCTCCATACCATGAGCTGGGAGAGGAGGAATATGTCCTATTCGCACTTCTCGCCAAAGTTGGGCATCCTAGCTCAAGCTACCATTTTGTCTATGTCCCCACATGTGCCACATCTGAAAGGCACTGAACAAAGAAGTGGGAAAGTTTGGTTAGGGCATCAGCCTGGAATCGGAAAGACCGGGGCTCAAATCTCACTGACACTCTTTATGGCCTTGGGCAAGCCACTTAACTCTCCATTGCCTCAGGAACAAACTTAGATTGTAAGCCCTCTGGGGACAATGAAATAACAACTACTGTACCTGAATGTAACTTGCCTTGATCATCTATGGAAAGGTGTGAGCTAAATACTACTACTAATAATAATAATAATACAAATATATCCACTACAGGCCCGATATTCGAAAGGCATTTACACGGTTTACAGCCTTAAGCCCAGAAATTCAATGGCACTTACACAGTTAATGCCTATGAATATCCCCTCCTAAGGCCCTTATGTGCCCCAATGCTATCTGATTAGCATTGGGGTGTGTTGGTGATTTCTGGGATGAAGCAGAAGTGGAGACTGCCGCTAATTGGGTAGCGGCGATATTGCACCACTACCCGGTTAGCGATCCATGGCTAAAACTACGCAAGCTTTTGGCTCGCCTACTTTTAACTGCAGATGCTAACTGGTTAGTGGTGGCTTTCTCTGGGCACCAAAACCGGACATTCAATGCCATCACCGTGGCATTGAATATCCAGGGTTAGGGGTGAACAGGCAGGGATATGCCCCGTAGTGATACATAGCCTGCCTAGTTGAATATCAGGCCCTACATGTCCAGGCCTTTATCGGCTAAACGGGTTAATTTCTCTGATTATGCTAGGATATTTTCCTTTGATTGTTTCCTACATTGATAGGAGCATTTTAAAAAAACAAGCTGAAGTGTGCACACTTAGGGGCTAATTCTATAACGGCATCATGGAAAAATATGTGCTATTTATGCACATTCCTAATTTCAAGGATTTACAAGTGCGAATGGGTACTTCCAAGTGCACTTCGGCCAGCTGCTATTTTGTAGGCATGTGTGGAAGTGCCATTTGTGCATAAGTTCCATTGGGGTGTGGATGCGATGGTGTTTAAGTGGAGTATAGGCATGTTTAAGCTATAGAATACTATGACTTGTGCACGCCAATATGCCAATATGGACACCGTCAGCTATGCCTGCTCTAAGGCAACGGTAACCATGGTGCCTAGGTTCTCGTGCTTCCATGCACCCTTATTTTATAAAGTAAAGCACATGCATGCAGGTCTCAGTAGGGTTGTAGGGAATATATGACTGGGTGTTTGGGTGGATGGACAAAATGAGCCCGATATTCTTTTGGGATGCCTATGCACTCCTACGGCACATAGCCACCACCATCGGGGCGTGTAGCGGCATTAATCAGGGATATTCAACGGCACTAACCGTGTTAGTGCCGCTGAATATCCCGTTTAGTGGCAATTACATGTTTTACAGCTCTCAAAACCATGTAAATGCCTTTGAATATCGGGCCCAATGTGTATAATGATAGATAGTGTATGTGAGATGTATGTGTCAGTCTGTGGTATCATGTACTTATCTATTTCCATAAGAAGAGTTTAGCTGTTTATTTGTGGAACCAAATTGATAGGAATTAAGCTAATCTTTTTTTTTTTTTAATAAATCTTAACTATGGTAAAACTAGGCGTTCAATGATCTTAGCAAGGAAAGGCATGTAATCCAAACCTGATGAACCTAAAGAGTACTTTTTGAACAAAGGATGAGCCACGGTGGTCTTTAATGTAACTGCAACAACATCAGTTGAGAGTGATGCATTAACCACTGCTACAATGGCAGAAACTATTGACTCATCCATAATTGTAAACATAACTAAAAATCAGGGATCTTGCAAAGATTGTGACGGATTCAAAGATTTTACAATGGAGGTAATCTCATTCTCCGAAGTTGCTTAAAAATGACTCCAGGAGAACTTAGTAGATAATAAGGCCGGAAGCAATGGAAATGGAATAAATGAAAGCCTTCATTGTACATCAGCTATTTTATCATTAAAAAAGGAAACTGTGTGTTTCTTCATTTCCAATATATTTCTTCTTTTCAGTCAAAAAGTTCACCTTTTCAAATAATTATTTTGGATGATTTAAGGTCAGGATAAACTTTGACTGATAACACAATTTTCTGGAAGTTGCTATAGGTTATGTTCCACCAGCTTCAACTGATAGAATCAAAATTCTCATGAGAGGGTGATTTTCTCCATTCTCCCTTGGATTTTGTTAATCCCTGTTTAAGTTTCCTTAAAATACAGGTATGCCAGTCGTTATCACTCTGAGCCACGTCATTGTGAGCCACGTTGGGACATCTATCCCTACTATTCGTGCCTTTTCCCATCTCCGTCTTCCTTCCCCAGTCATTGTATGGGGAAGTTGGACGGGGGCAAAGAAGAGGCAGATCAGGGGCGGCGTTAGGAAGGGTGGCAGGCAGTTGTCAGCCACAGACTCACAGGGCCGATTCCAATGTTGGCCCTGTACTCTTGGGCGACTGTCAGTTTTTTCCTATTATCTAGTTTAAAAGCTACTCTGTCTCTTTATCTTTTATCTTTATTTCGTCACTTGATATACCGTCAAGGCAAAAGCATCAGGGCAGTATACAAAATCAAAGGCAGCTACAGAAAGAGAGGTGGAAAGGAACGCCATTATTACACAGGAAAGAGAGGAGGAGAGACTAAAGATAGACCATAGATAGGAGAGGAGTCCCAGGTGGACAAGGGAAAATGCTCTTAGGTGGGAGGGAGGGAGGAGGGGAAGGGGAGGTCATACGCAAGGTGGAATAGGTGGGTCTTAAGTGCAGCTTTAAACCGAGGAAAAAATAATTCGGAGCGGAGTGTGGGGTAGTGAATTCCATATAGCAGGGCCCAGAAAGAAAAATGCAGAGTGGTGTGTGGACTCTAGATAAGCATGTGCAGGAGAAGGGAGCGAGAGGTGATTCATGTGTATTGACCAGAGTAGATGAGGTGAGGAGTGGAGATGGATAAGATCTGCGAGATACTGAGGAGTGTTGGTGTGCATAACCTTACGAGTTAGAGTGAGCATTTTATAGATGAAGCAGAATTTTAGGGGAAGCCAGCAGAGGAGTAACATCATCAAATCGTGAGGAGCGGGTGAGGAGACATGCTGCCATATTCTGAATGAGCTGTAGTTGGTGAAGTTGGTGTAAGGGCAGGCCGGCAAGAATGACATTACAGTAGTTGAGTCTGGATATAACAAGTGATAGCACGAGAGTAGTAAGGGAAGGTGTGGGGAGGGAGGAGTGTACGGCGCGGATCTGACAGAGGGATGCGAACAAGCGACGAACAAGTGAAGAGATATGCTGATGGAAAGTGAGGGAGGAGTCGAGGGTGACCTATAAGGTATCTGAGGGTCATCATGAGGAGTATCGGGGAGGCAGAGAGCTGGGGGACAAGAGTAGGACACAGGACGCTGATAGTGAACCATATAGCAGCAGATTTGGAGTGATAGATATGTAGGTAGTCATTGCACAACCAAGTGGAGACTTCAGAGAGGCAAGTGTTCAATCAGGAGAGATCAGGGGAGGAGGGGTTAGTATAAAATAGGAGAATGATGTTGTCAGCATAGTAGTAGCCTGAGACACCGAATTGTTGGACAAGAAGCGCAAGGGGGGCAAGGAAAATATTAAAAAGAAGTGGTGCCAACACGGAACCCTGAGGTACACCACAGTGGAGAGGGGTTACCGGTGAGGAGACAGAACCGACCTGAATGGAGGAGGAGCAGGCACAGAGGAAGGAGCAGAACCATTGCCGTGACAAAATCAAAACAAATTACCTCCAACACTGCCTTTTCATTTTATGCTCCCAGCCAATGGAATAAACTGCCCCTAAACCTAAGAGAGATTAAGGATCTCACATCTTTCAGGAAGGAACTAAAAACCTACCTCTTTACTCAACACTATAGCAACCTACAACCTGAAATCAAAATTACTACACAAGAACATACAACTAACCAAACACAAGTTTACCCCACCTAAATCCAGACTTCATTTGAATATCCCCTCAAGTCAGCATCCTCCCAATATTGTACTTATGACTGCAAATAACTCTTGCTAACCATGTAAATAACTTGCCATTTTTTGGCTCCTTGTAACATAGTTATGTTCCTTTTATTAATAGCTTACACACTGTTTTCCATGTATCATAGTTCTTATGTAATACTTAATGTTTAATGTAATGCAATATTGCACTGTTCTGCTGTATTGTTGTTTTGAGTTCCTTGTAAACCGCCC
The DNA here is from genome assembly GCA_033557465.1 of Ichthyophis bannanicus. Lineage (NCBI taxonomy): Eukaryota > Metazoa > Chordata > Amphibia > Gymnophiona > Ichthyophiidae > Ichthyophis > Ichthyophis bannanicus. The sequence continues at coordinate 428,362,574 of CM066036.1, forward strand.
TTGATCTCTGGAAGGGGCGGTATAGAAAAGCACATAAATAAATAAATAAATAAATAAATAAACCAGTGATGTACAGTACCATGAATGCCAAGATCATGCAGGTGAGTGAGTAAGATGGAGTAATCAACGATGTTGAAAGCAGAGGAAAGATCAAGAGATACTGCGAGTGAGAGGTTACTCATTTCATGTGACAGGTGCAGCTCATTGAGGAATGAAAGAAGCATAGTCTCAATGCTATGGCCAGGTCTGAAACTGGACTGACAGGAGTGAAGTGCAGAGGTGGTATCGAGGTGTGTGGACAGTTGAGTGAAAACTAGTTTTTCCAGGATTTTTGATAGGAATGGGAGGTTAGAAACTGGATCCCAGTGTGCAGGGATAGAAGGGTCGAGAGACGTTTTTTTCAGAATAGCTTGATAAGAGCATGTTTCCAAGGGGAAGAGAAGGTACTGGAGAATAAGCTGGTGTTAATGATTTGAAAGGCACATGGGGAGGGGAGCAGATTCCAATATCCAGGAGGAGGGAATCGGATCCAGTGAGCAAGTGGTTTTATGGGATGATGTAAAAGCCTTAATAAATTTGACGATTGTAACTGGCCAAAAAGAGCGCAGATGAGCGGGAGAACTGGGGAGGGGACAGGAGATGGGGGAGAAGGGGGAGGCCAGGGAACGCAGGGAAAGGGGATAAGGGCAGGGGGAGAAAGTAAGACAGAGAGAGCGTATTTTCTCTGAAAAGAAGGTGGCCAAAAGGGTCGAATCCGGGGCTACGGGGTGTGAAGCAGGAGCTGAGGCAGGTGATCGGGTTGATGACAGGGAACGGAGTGGTTAATGCCAGCAGCCTGGTTCCATCTCAGTTAAGATGGAGCCCATCCTTTTAGAAAAGCCCCTCCCTTACCCAGAATGTTGCTCAGTTCCTAACTAATCTAAAACCCTCTTCCTTGCACCATCATCTCATCCACGCATTGAGACTCCAGAGCTCTATTTGCCTTTTTGACCATGCACATGGAACAGGAAGCATTTCAGAGAATGCTGCCCTAGTATTTCTGGTTGGATATATCAGCAAGAAGATTATCCAAAACATGGGAAGCAACATAAGCATTGTCAAGTTAAATGCAAGGCATTGATAAGGCAGGCAAAGAGAGAATTTGAAAAGAAGCTTGCCATGGAAACAAAAATGCATAATGAAATCTTTTTCAAGTACATTCGTAGCAAAAAAACTTGTGAGAGAGTCAGTTACACCATTAGATGATACAGGGATAAAAGGGGTGCTAAGTGAGGACAAGACCATAGCGGAGAGACTGAATGAATTCTTTGCTTCGGTCTTTACTGAAGAAGATGTAGGGAAGTTAACCATGTCTGAAATGGTAGTTAAAGGTAATGTATAGTAAGAATTGAAAGAAATATTGATAAACTATGAAGATGTACAGTATGACAACTATTTGATAAACTGAAGAGTAGCAAATCTCCTGGACTGGATGGTATATATCCAAAGGTGTTAAAAGAAGTAAAATATGTCATGGTTTAATAGGAGAAAGCCAACATGAATTTAGCAAAGGGAAGTCTTGTCTTACTAATCTGTTATATGTTTTTGAAGGTGTGAATAAACAGGTAGACAAAGGTGAGCCACTTGATGTGGAGCCCAATTCCTAGAGGGGCATACCTGGGCTGTCCCTGTGCAAGATGGGTCCTTTGGACCTGATTCTTTACCGTGAGAATGGCATGCAGAATCGGGCCCGAGGATGGCTGGCGTGCCCCTACCTGACTGCACGGACATCTTCCCCGCAGGTTCCTCTGGCTATCGTGGCTCAGGCCCCCCTCTTCCCTGCCACCCAACCCATGGCTGGCCAGTCGGGGCCTGGATCGTGCGACATGGACTCCCTACACCCAGGCCCAATCGCTTATCCCACCTTCAAGGTGGAATAAGCAACACGTCTCCACTGACCCCGCAGGACATACAGGGCCATGACCTGAATTGGCCCTCTATGTCCTGCAAGACTGGTCTGCCCCTGCTCTTCCCCAACCGTGCCCCTTCCCACCCCCCTCTTGTTCTCTTCATCCTACTGCTCAGGACATGCAGGGAAACAGGAGGGGGAAGAAGGTCCAGATGGCTTACAGGACTGCATGTCATGCCGGGATTCACAACCCGTGCCTCTGGATCGGGCCCATAGTGTATCTGGATTTTCAGAAAGTCTTTGACAAAGGCCCTCATGAGACTCTTGGTGAAATTAAAATGTCATGGGATGGGAGGCAGTGTAGAATTGTGAATCAGGAATTGGTTTAAAATTTAGAAAGCAGAGAGTAGGGCTAAATTACCAATTTTGTTGAATAGTGGAATACCCCAGGGATCTGTGCTGTGCCCACTGCTTTTTAAGATATTCATAAATGACCTGAAAATAGGAATAATGAATGAGGTGATCAAATTTGCAGCCAACACAAAATTATTCAAAGTTGTTAAAACACAAGAGGATTGTGAAAAATTGTAAGAAGACCTTGATAAATTGGAAGATCGGACTTTCAAATGGCAGATGAAATTGAATGTGAACAAGTGCAAACGTTATGCACCTAGGAAAGAACAACCCAAACTATGGTTACATGATGCAAGATACCAACTTAGAAACCACCACCCAGGAAAAAGATTTAGACATCATCATAGATAATACATTGAAACCCTCTGTCCAGTGTGTAGTGGCGACCAAGAAAGCAAATAGAATGCTAGGAATCATAAGGAAAGGAATGGAGAATAAAACAAAGGATATGATATTGTCTCGGTATCATTACATGGTGCAACGGCACCTTGAATATTGTGTGCAATTCTGCTCACTGTATCTTAAAAAGGATATAGCAGAATTAGAAAAGGTACAGAGAAGGGCCACCAAAACTGTAAGGGTAATGGAAGGATATTCCTATGAGGAGAGGTTTAAAGGGTTGGGACTCTTCATCTTGAAAAAGAGATGGCTGAGGGGGGATATGATAGAGGTCTATAAATCAAGGAATGGAGTGGAACGGGTAAACGTAGATCGGTTGTTTATGCCATCAAAAAGTAGAAAGACTAAAGGACACGCAATGAATCTACAGTGTAACCATTTAAGACTAATAAGAGAAAAAAAATTACTCAATGCGTAATCAAACTTTGGAATTCATTACTGGAGGATGTAGTAAAGGCCATTAGTGTAGTTGGGTTTAAAACAGGTTTGGACAAGTTCCTGGAGGAAAGGTCCATAGACCATTATTAAAGAGAACCCAGGAAATCCACTACTTACCCCAAGACAAGCATTATGGAACCTGTGTGCCTTTTGTGACCTGGATTGGCCACTGTTGGAAACAGGATACTGGGCTTGATGGATCTTGGTCTGATCCAGTACGGCATTTCTTATCCTTACAGGAAAGAAAGATGAAGGTTTTGAAACAGTTTTCACAGCCTCTAAATGTGAATATTACTGAAAATCAATGGGGGAGATCTCAAACGTGCAGTGTATGCAAGGAAATTTAAGGATATTTCCCAGCAAGAAGGGTTCGGTAAGGAAGGGAGGGGAAAATCCAAAAGCAAGAACAGAAGGATTCCTAACTGGCTACAGGAAATGCTTGGAACCTGTTACTTTTGCCAAAAGAGGTGCTATATACTACTGACTGAAAACGTGTCCATACTTTGCACCTGCCATATTCAAGGTTTTCTTATTTTGAATCTCTAGGAAACTGCAGATAAATAGTAATTAAGCATTAAAACGTTCTGAAAATGTATTTGTTACTTTTGTACCATGTAGAGGTTGTATCAGCTTATGTTCATTTAAGGGTTCACTGAAGAATATAATCTGACCAGAGATGCCTACATTTTTGCACACAACTGAAGGTACCAGTGTATTTATGTGACCTAGGTTTCTTCCTCTATAAGATCTAACCCTAAAGATGTTCTTTTTGTCCTATCCAAATACTCTATTTATCCCTCTAGTTCACTGTACCTTGTGCAGTATATAAATGTGGGCACATGGCATCCTAGCAGAGGTGGAGTGGAATCTCACAGTAGTAAGAGCATGTGGTATTTCTGAAGTAATTGTTTCTTCCCAACACGCAATGCTGCTGATAAGGCAATAAGGGCAAAGTAACATGTACCCCAGGGAACAGGGCATTTTCATAAAATTATTGGATTTCTTCACATATCTAAGCCTTTTCTAATTCTGCAAAACATCATCTCTAAATTCCATCTAATTAGGATAGGGGTTTTTTTTCATCAGGAATGATTGATTTTTATCTCTCTTGTAATTCTGCTTTCTTCTCATTAATTCGAAGTGGTGACTAGTCTAAAAAAGGCACATAAAGAAAGGTTATTAGTTGTTCCCTAGATATGCCTAGCTTCCGAGTTCCAAATTTTTTACACATAGAATGCAATTAATTTTAATTGTTGGACCCTGAATATGTTTTGGTTGTAAATGTTGTGAATTTGGATAAATCAAATCTTATGTGAGCAGAGCAATTAAAGAAAAGATGAATTCCGGGATGATCAGAGAGCTAGATAGAGGGAGTGGGATGAATTTTGGCTTAAAACGGTGATTTTAAACCTAAGAAGAAAAAAGACCCAATTGTGAGCATGTTCTTTAAAGAACGAACTGACGTAGTCTATGAAGCTACTGCACAATACATAAGTATATTTAAGGAGTGATTGGGATACTGCCCATACTGGAATTATGTCTTCCCCATAATAGGGACATAGATGGATCTGGATTTCATTATGTTTGCTTCCCTTTGCCCATCACAGTAACAAATCCTGTGCTGGAGGCATAAACACACTCTTCTCCAGTGGTTTATTTTCTTTCGGCAAATGGGTAATGAATGCAAATGGCAACTTTCAAGAAAAGTGGAAAAAATACACTCAAACTGTTATTTGGCTTTTTGTAAATGTCAACAGTCTGATTACATCCTGTGCTGCAAAAACCACAAATTAACAGAAACACAGCTCAACTACTCTTCTAGCCTGCCTCAGAACCAACGTTCTCTGTATTTACTCGATTGATTGAAAAGAACACAATGAAAAGGAATTCTAGAATGAAAGATTCTGTTTGGGCTTTGTCTGCTTAGGTCCAGGCACTTTGCTTTCTTCTGTGACTTTTGTGTGATAACATAGGCGAATGCCAGGTCAGCCTGGTGGCTCAGTGGCAGTGTGTGATTAGATTGATTTGGATTTAATAGGTATTGCGACAGGGAGGATCGTTTTCAAAAAGCATTTCTGCGGATAAAACAAAGCCTTACTAATTAGGGATGTGCAGGGCCAAAAACAAAAAAATATATATATATATGGTTTGTCTTCCTTGAATTGAAGTTTTAGTGATTTTCATGTGTGGGGATTTTGAATGTTTTTTTGCACACAGTATTAACTGCACGCCTTCTAGGCATGCTACAACTTTTTCACATGCACAAATCTGTGATATGCGTGTTAATTCATAGGGTTACACATGCACAAGCGATTAATGCATACTTTTAATTTTTAGGCTCCCAAACAAGCTCCAGCTGCACATGCCTATTACCTAGGAAAATGGGCTGTTTTAAAAAATAATAATGTAATCCTCTGTAAGCCTCAGGGCACTGAGCTGAAGAGACAGTTTTGAAGGCTACAGAGGATTATTGATATGCTTGTGGGTCCTGAGGAGCAGAGGTAAATATTTTTTTCAAGCCTTACCATTTGGTTGCATCATTCGGTCTTCTCTTGTAGATCTTTTTTTTTTCCACTTGGCATTCTTTGCCAAAAAATATCTACTTTTCACACCCATTGTTAAGCCATAATTAAAAGTATAATTTAGCAGGTGGTGAATCTATAGGAAACAAAGCACTTCATCTGTTACACTTCATAGACAAGGCGAAATAAACAAAAAAGGCAAAAATACTGAAACACTGGTTATTCTGTAGTCTTCTTAGGTATTGTTCTTCATGGTAAATGGCCTCGTACGCCTCACCTCGTCCAGCTCCTCTGCTAAGGTCTCGCCTTTTCAGGCACATTTCTGCTAGGTTCTGGAAAAACACAGTCAGCACTTCCTCTTTTCTTTAATGGGTCCCCTGAACTCAAGGAAATTGCTTTGGAGTAACCCCCAACAACTCTCATTCCTCGGGTACTGAAATTTCTTCCCCTAGTACTCTTCCCACTGGGCATAGGCTCCCCTAGAGGAAGATATCAAAAGGTCTCCTAATCCCTCCAAAAATCCTTCCTTTTAATTAGTCTGTTATCTCATCAAACACACACGTGAAGGCATATGTTACAAATGACATCCAAGTGCAATCTAGGACGTCCAAGTCAGAACGTCTGGAAAAAAAAAAAAGCAGGCACATCCAAGTTCAGGCACGATTTCATAAACGTGAATGTGCCCAATATGGGAATCTGTGGGGCATCTACATAGACATCCCCGGAATAGTTTTCAAGACCAGGGACATCTAGGAATAGCCTAATGGTTAGAGTAGTGGGCTTGAGCCAGGATTCAAATCCCTGCTGCTGCTATCATTGTGATTATGAAGCATATTGTGGATGGTTGGGTGCCATCTTCTCTATACCCTCTGGATGTGATATGGCCAAAACATTTCTGAAATTGTGTGGGGATGTCTGAGTTCATTGCGCTGCCCCCTGCCTACTTGGCCATCCCTGCACAAGAGATGTCTTTAAAATCCATTTGTAAAACAGCTCCAGGGATATCTCTGTGATCTGGACATCTGCATGCATGTTTTTGGACTCCAAATTGCAACAAGGCTTCTAAAATGACCCCCATTATGCTTTCAGACAGGGCCAGCAGTGCCTCTGCTTGCCTATCAATATACACAATCTATTATCAAGTAAAACAATCTGTGAATTAGCCTTTAACCCTTAGGGCAGCTAATCACCTGGGGGTCACAATAACATAAGCCATGCTGATTCACACTAAGATCCATCAAGCCCAGCCTCTGGTCTCTGACAGTAGCAAGTCTGGGTCACAGGTAGCTGGCAGATCTCAAAAGATACAGTGATTTCCTCTAGCTCCTTTCCCAGCATAAGTAATGGTTTTCCCAAACAATTTATTTATTTATTTATTTATTTATTTATTTAACAATGATTTATATACCGCATCTTCCATAGTTCAGTTGCGGTTCACAATAAACAACAGTTAACAAATCGGAGTTTGTTTTACATAAAACATCATATGACCAAATAACAATAAGATAAACAACTAGTGTTAATACAGAACAGTATAGAACAGTGTAAACTATATACATTATGTACAAATACACATTATGTGGGGCTTAAGCGTTATTCAAAGTACAGTATCAGCTATGAAGAATTGTATGTGTAGGTCATTTGGGATTTGTTAGATAAAAACTGGTTAGCCATTATCTAAGTCTATTGAGGGATGATCTGAGTTGTAATGTTTAGAAAAGAGATAGGTTTTCACTTTTTTGCGGAATTCGATGATCTCGGTTAGCAATCTTAGATCATCTGGGAGGGAATTCCAGATTGTTGGAGCTGCATGAGAAAAAGCTCTATTGTTTGTGAGTTTATTTGCTTTTATGAAGTCTTTGGGAGTTTTTAGTTTATTTGTTTGTCCTTTTCTTTGAGTAGATTTTGAGTGCTCTTTGCTGATTAGGTTACTTAGGGTGACTGGGGCCATGTCGTTTAGAGTTTTAAATGTGGTTATCAATGTTTTGTATACTATCCTACTTTGTATAGGCAGCCAGTGAAGGGATTCTAGTATTGGTGTTATATGTTGATGTGCGTGTACTTTCGTTATTATCCGAGCTGCTGCATTCTGGGCAAGTTGAATTCTTTTAATGTTTTGTTTTGTTATACCCAATAAAATTAGGTTAGCGAAGTCAAAGTGGGGGGTTATGATGGCTTGAATTATGCTGATGAAATCATGTATGTATACAAGGGGTCTTAGGGGCATGTTTACTAAACACCGTTGCTGTGCGGGTTCCCGTTAGTGTGCTGGTGCCATATAAGGAGTGGGCGGGCCAGGCAGAAAAAAGGAAAAAACCGGACCGTACGTGTGTGCGTCGCACTAATGTGCGGGGCCCACATTATCGCGTGGAAAGGCTAAGTGGGGCGCTGCTGCATAACCAAACAACAGAGCAGTAGTACAACGGTGAAGACACTGACCTATGGTGCAGGGGCCAGGGGTTCAAACCCCTATTGCGCTCAACAAAAAAGACCAGCTGAGGCATCAACTTTTATGGGCAAAAGTGGTGTAGGAGGCATACTGCTTATGGGCGGCAGAAGGCGGCACACTCTTTTTTTATACGGCATGAGGCGGCGCACTGTTCATTGTGGGCGGCAGATGGCGGCGCGCTGTTAAGGTTGGGCGGCAGAGGGCGGCGCGCTGATAAAATCGGGCAACAGAATGCGGTGAGCCGGTGGGCAGAAGGCGGCGCGCTGATGTGTGAGGGGGCAACCCAATAGTGGGAGGGATAAGTGGCGCGCTGATGTGCAAATAACAGGAATGGAGCCATAGCACAATGGTTAAGACACTGATCACTTGTGCAGGCATCATGGGTTCAATTCCCCACAGTGCCCATTGAAGACAGCTGGCTGAGGCATTATTTTAGGAGGCATGCCCATGTTGGGCGGCATAAGGCGGCACGCTGTTAATGTTACGCGGCAGAAGGCAGCGCGCTGTTACTTTTGTGCGCCACAAGACGGTGCGCCGATGGCTTCAAGGCTGCACGCTGCTGCTTAAACACAGGAACAGAGCCACAGCACAATGGTGAAGACACTGACCAATGGTGCAGGTGTCAGGGGTTCAACCTCTCACAGTGCCCAGTGAACAAGGCTGGCTGGGGCAGTATGTATTATGGTGAGGAGTGCTGTAGGAGGCCTTCAAGGTTTATTTTATTTCCCACTACTAGTAAACCCGCTCTCACAGTGTGTTAACATACGGATGCCCGTAAGGCACATGTTACAGTGCACTGTCCGCCAAGGCACCCTAGAATGTCCCCTATAGGGCACCATGTATGTTGTGACACAGGACAATGTATAGTGCACCCAATATGGATGGCACCCATAAGGTGGCCTATAGGGCGCCCTAAAGAGCACCCTCAGAGGCACCTTATGGGTACAGTATGCCGAGGGTGTGTTTGCTGTCATAAAAATATGTACAGTAAACAAAGATAATGCTCTGGACAACCTTATCACAGAACCCCACAGTGGGCTTGAACCCATGACCTCTGGCTGCAAAGGTAGTGATGTAACCATTGGGCTACAGCCCTATAGCTGTCAGCAAGCCCCTGGCTGGCTGCAGAGAGCCTGCATGTCACCTCACAGACAGTCTGCTGTTGTAAACAAGATAGGGTTAGGCCACCCGTACCCATGATGCACTGCACATGCAAATCAGCTGTCCACAGATGCACACAAGATGGGGAATGCACCCCAACAGCTACCCGGCCTGGTAGGGGGAATTGTCCGTGTGCACCCACACAGCACCTCGGCCTGGTAGGGGGTCCTGAGCGGGTGGACTACCAGCAAAGAGTAGCTACACACCGTTACATTGTGCGGGTACTGTGCTCACCCTGAGGGTTTGATGTGGTGCCCAGGACCAGGTCCACAACACCAGCCATGGCTGAATAAGGCTATGACAGAGCTCCAAAACAGTACTAACCTGTGAGATAGGAAGGTGCTGCAGAAACATCTTGGATATCTCTGTCTGTCTCAGTTAGTGGAAACCCCCATGGACCCCTAGGTGGTCAAGGTACTGCCGCCCCCCCCCATTCCCCCCCCCCCCCCCCAGGGTGGCAAACAGGGCCTCCCACCAACAGATCCCCATCCTACCCCACACGCACACACACACACCCCCAACCCCCATGGCAGTAGAGTGGACCATCAAACCCCAGTCCTGCTGGGGAACAGACACCCTACAGGGCAGTCCAAGCAGCTCCACACACACATCCATAACACAATATCAGACAGACTTTAGGCCTGGATATCCAAAGATGCACCCCAGCACTATCTGATATTCTCCTGCAGCAAGCCATCAGCCGCTGCACCCTGCAAGGCACTCCATCAAGACACATACCAGCTGTGAACAGTCTGCTGGTTAGCCCTGATGGAAATGCATGCACCCAAAACTGGGGTGGCAGCACACACAAGCAGAGAGTTCTGTGAGGAGGCCCCAACAGGAAACCCATATATATCACAAGAGAGAAACATAATACAGCACTATGGGGGTGCCTAGCCATGCTGTCATCACTGCACACTCAGGGTGAGAGTGCTCCCCCAGCAGCACATACGGAGGTCACCCTGTCTGTGTAGGTGGTGGCCGGGCACTACAATGTCACAGCCAGTGCCCTATGCCCTGTGCAGATGCATCCTGGCCAGCCCACCATGTCTGACCTATACCCATGGTACCTTGCTGCTCATTATGCACATTGGCAGGCCAATACTGGCAGTAGTGCTGGCAGTGTGGGTTGGGGAAGGTGTTTGCAGCCAACACACACTGTATAGACAGACACACACTCCCACACCTATGCCAGCATTGTGCTACTATTGAGGGGGTGATTAGCCTTGCCCACCACACCGGTCCTGGGCATGGCACAGGCATGGATATGGTACGCAGTACTGCTGGGGGTCACTCCCCAGGGTGGTGAACACCGTCAGAGGCCAGGCCTGGAGCATGCACCGCAGACACCAAACAGATTGTTCGGATGGGGTCAACTAGCAGTATGTGCGTAACGTAGGGATATCTATCAGCCTGTACTCTTAGCAAACGTTTCAGAGCTGTGAACCTCAGGTGTAGGGTGACATTGCTAAGGTATGCAGGTGCTAGTATTGGGAGATGCACTCAGGGTCCAATGTTCTGCCTCTACAGGAGACATTGGCCAATGGGGCCTGTGGGTGTGGGTGTGGGTGTGTCTGCCCCTGTTGGCTGCTGCTTTACGGCAGCGCTTCCCAAATCCGGTCCAGTTTTGCATCACACTGTTCGGGTCTTCCTGCTGTCCCTCATGAATATGCATGAGCTACATCTACATGCCGTGGGGGTGGTGCATAGATATACAGCACAGGCATTTGTATGAGTGGCAGCATGGAACCTGACTGGTGTGTGGCCCACCAGGACTGCATTTGGGGGATTCTGCTGTAGGTTCTGCCCCTGTTCATGGTGTCTGTGCTCAGTGGGGTAAAAGATAGACGTATTAACATTGCATATGTCCTCATCATGAAAGGTGTGTCCTTACTGTCACTGTTTATTTGTGGGGAAAATACATGGGCAGGATTGGCAGTAGCCCCAGCTGGTCTTTGAACCTGTGACCTTCTGTTCTTGCATGCACTGTCTGTGTGCACTGCACCACCGTGTAGCCACAGATTGGCTGAATTCCCTGGATAGTCCATGACTGTGGATCCGGCAGGGCCTGTCTATTGCTGTGGACTGTGCCAGCCTGCACATGGCTAGGCCTCTGTCTTCCGTGGCTAGCGGCCACTGCCCCCTGCACCACATGTACTCGTCCGCCAACATGCTGGCATGAGCTTCTCTCAGAGAAAGCAGATGACCTGATTGCAATGTGTCAGTACGGGACTGCATTTGGGCGACTTGGCTGTAGGTATTGCCCATTGTTGTGGTGTGTGTGGTGTTGGGTAAAATATGGGTGATCTCCCCATGCCTATGTTCCCTGCAAGACAGGGGTGGGTGTGCTATCGTTGTTCAGTGGTGGGTAAAATATATGGCCAGGGCTGGCAGGTGCCCCAGCTGGGATTTGAACCTTTGACCCTCTGGTCCTAGAGGTACTGGCTCTGTCTGCTGCACCACACTGTGGCCACATGGACAGTGCAGTCCCTGGAGATAGTAACATGGCAGGATGGAGTCGCAAAGCCTGCTGTGTGCAATTCTACTGTGGGCTCCTTCACCCTGTCTGGTGACAAACGTGCAAGTAAAGCCCACAGATGACCACGGGAAAAGGGGGATAAAATATAACCAAGCTGGGCTACAGTGATATTAATGGGCAAACATGGAAAACACTCCCAGGACAGCTCCAGAAAAAGGGAAATGTTTTTTAGACGAGTCTCCGCTCCGTACACCTTTCCATAAATCATTTTTTTTTGGAGCTTTCCTGGGTGTGTTTTCTAGTTTTGCCCATCACTATAACTGTTCCCCAACTGAATTACTATTTTTAATATTTTTGTGGTGGTCATTTTCTATTTTTAATTGCACTTTTGTGCTGTGCACATGTATCACACTGCTCACGTTTTGCAGGTTTCCCCGGTTTTGCTGTACATTGCTGACGGAAATGGTTTCTCTTCCCTTTAAATCCCCTCTACCGCGAGTGGTTCACTCGCGCTATTTTTGCAATGGAAATTCAGCCCCGCAACTGTGCGAGGGGCCTCTCCCCTCCCCTTCCCCGCCCATTAACCCCGTCTCTCCGCCCCTCCGGGGCCTTCCTCCGCCCTCCGTAGGCCTTTCCACGCCTCTATCGGACATTTACAGGCCTGTACTTGTGCGGGGCTCGTTAGTGTGACGCGCACGTGTGCGGGGGTTTGACGCACGTTTGCGGGGCGCTTAAGAGCACTTAAGTGCTGCTTTTAGTGCGCTATTTTGCGCCGTGCAAAATAGCGGTTTTTAGTAAACATGCCCCTTAGTTGTTTAAGGATTTTGAGTTTGAAATAGATTTTCTTTGTGGTGTTTCTAATGTGGGTGTCTAATGTAAGGTGTTTATCTAGAATAACACCTAGATATCTTACTTCATTTTTTATTTTAATTTCTTGGTTTTGAAGTGTTATGTGTGTAGGTGGAGTATAGGATTGGTTTTTGGTGACGATTAGCACTTCAGTTTTGGAGTGATTTATTTGGAGATTGTGGGTATTTAGCCAGGATGTGACTTCATTGAAGCAATCTGACAGAGTTTGCATCGGTAAGTTGGGAATCGTGAACGGAATGTACATCATGATATCATCTGCGTATAGATGATAGAGTACACCAAATTTTTTAAAGATATTGCAAACAGGTTTTATGTATATGTTAAATAGGAGTGCTGATAACGCTGATCCTTGAGGTAAACCGGTTTCCAGTTTGTATGAATCAGAGGTTTGATTACCTATTCGTATATTTTGTGTCCTATTATCTAGATAAGAGGAGAACCATTTATGAACTGTGGCATTTATTCCTATTTGACTCAGACTATTGAGCATTATGGTATGGTGGACGCTATCAAAAGCAGCTGAAATATCAATAAATAATAGAATGAATGCTTGTTTGTGATTGTCGATTCCTCTTAATAGCGTATCTGTTAGAGCTGTGAGGAGTGTTTCCACTCCATGCTTTGGGCGAAAACCATATTGCTGTTCTTCGAGTGGGTAAGATGAGTCTAGGTGCTCCTGCGTCTGTATTTGTACAATGGCTTTGTAAACATTTTTTATGGATTTTTCCTCCAGAAACTTCTCCAAATCTCTTTTGAACCTTGTTATGCTTACAGTGCCTTGTAAAAGCATTCATCCCCTCAGCTTTTGTCCTGTTTTGTCGCATTACAACCTGGAATGAAATGGAGGTTCATTTGGATGTTAGTAATAGACCTAACAATATAGTCCAAATTGGTGAAATAGAATCACAATATATTTAAAAAAAAACAAGTAAAAACTGAAAAGTTGTGAGTGTATATGTATTCATCCCTTTTGCTATGAAACCCCTCAACAAGATCTGGTCCAACCAATTAACCTCAGAAGTCACATAATTAGTTTAAGGTCCACCTGTGTGCAATTAGTGTCACATGATCTGTCACATGATGCCTATCTAAATATGCCTGTTCTGAAAGGCCCCTGACTCTGCAACACCACTAAGCAAGCCACATGAAAAGCAAGGAGCATTCCAAGCAGGTCAGAGGCAAAGTTGTGAAGAAGTATATATCAGGGTTGGGTTATAAAAAAAAAATCCCAAATTCTGAATATCCCACAGAGCTCCATTAAATCTATTATATGGTTTTCCATTGATTTTCGTAAACAACTCAAGACTCACCTCTTCAAGAAGCATTTTGACAATAAGCAACCTACTTGACCCCACTCATGAAACCCCTATGATCCCATTCCTCACCTCCCTCTTGAAAAACATTTGACCCCATTTCTGCTAACCTCTCAGCCCACTGTATATAATTGCATTTGTTAACAACCTTATAATGTTCTTTGTTATGAGTTCCCTATATTTATTGCACAAGTTCCAATGTTGATCGAAATCTGCTCCTTGTAGAAACTAAGGGGTATGTTTACTAAACTGCGTTAGTGCAATTCGCGTTAGGAGCCGCGGTAGTGAAAGAAACCCCAAATAAGGACATGGGCGGTACATCGTTACCACTACCGCGCGTTAGAAACATTAACGAGCGTTACCGGGCGCCGTGCCGCGTGTTACTGCGCGTTAATCGTAAGAAGACGTACAGACACAAAGCACTGAAACAGAGCTGTAGCACAATGTTTACGGTACTGACTGCTGTTACAGGCAGCATGGGTTCGAGCCCCCAGTGTGCCTAACGCAGAAGGCTGTCTCACGCATCACCCTGTACATTACAGAAGGAAAGAGGAGGCATGCTTTTCGTTACACTGAGTATTGGTGTCAGAAAAACACCCTCGGAATGTGCCTAGCCACGTACGTTGGTACGTGCGTGGCTACGTGTGTTTTTACCAGTGTGGGCATCTTATATTACAGACTTTGTAGGGTGTCCTGCACCTATGCATTATGCTAACAGATGTACGTGTGATGGCCTATGGTTTATCGGAGCCTGTGAGCAGGTGCTGGTGTTGCACAGGGTTGGATTGGGCCAGTCACACCCATGATGCACTGCACATGCAAATCAGCTGTCCACAGATACACACCATGGGGAATGCACCCCCACAGCACCTCGGCCTGGTAGGGGGAACTGACCATGTGCACCCCCACAGCACCTCAGCCTGATAGGGGGTACTGACCGTGTGCACCCCCACAGCACCTCGGCCTGATAGGGGGTACTGACCGTGTGTTGTACTGGCACAGAGTAGCTACAAACCGTCACATTGTGCGGGTACTGTGCTCACCCTGAGGGTGCAGTGAGGCGCCCAGCACTAGGTCCACAGCACCGTCCATGGCTGAAAGGGGCCATGGCGCAGGTCCAAAGCAGTGTTACTGTGTGAGATAGGTAGTTCCTGCAGGAACACCTTGGACATCTCTGTCTGTTTCAGTCAGGTGTAGCCCCAATGCACCACCAGGGCTGAGGGTGGCAAACAGGGTCTCCTATCAAAAGATCCACAGTCTACCTCCCTGCAAAGGTGGCAGTAGAGGGGAACATTAACCCTAGTCCTGCTGAGGAACAGACACCCCACAGGGCAGTCAATGCAGCTCTGTACACAGCCATAACACAATAGCAAACAGACATTAGGCCTGGATACACTATGCTGCACCCCACCACTATCTGATATTCCCCTGGTGCAAGCCATCAGCCACTGCACCCTGCAAGCCACTCCATCACAACACCTACCAGCTGCAAACAGTCTGCTAGTGCCCAGTGGAGATGCCTGCACCCAGAACTGGGATGTCAGCATACACAGCAAGCAGATACATCAGTGACTGGGCCCCAGAAAGAAACCCATATTTATCACATAAGAGAAATACTAGATAGCACTATGGGAGTGCCTAGCCATGCTGTGGTCACTGCACAGTCAGGGTGAGAGTGATATCTCTGCAGGATATACTGAGGTCACCCTGTCTGTGTAGGTGGTGGCCGGGCACTACAATGTGCCTGTCACTGCCCTATGCCCTGTGCAGATGCACCCTGGCCAGGCCACCCAGTCCGGCCTATACCCATGGTACCTTGCTCCTCATTATGCACAGTGGCAGCCCAATACTGGCAACAGTGCTGGCAGTGTGGGCTGTTAAAGGTGTTTGCAGCCACCACACACTGGATAGACAGACAGCCACCCCCACACCTATGCCAGCATTGTGCTACTATAGAGGTGGTCAGCAGCCATACCCACCACACCAGTCATGGGCATAGTACAGGCATGGATATGGTACACAAGGCTGTTGGGGGGTCACTCCCCAGGGTGGTGAACACTGTCAGAGACCAGACCTGCAGCACACACCGCAGACATCAGAATGATTGTTATGGTGGAGCTCAATGAGCAAAATGTGCTTAACGTAGGAATTGATATCTGCCAGTTATCATAGGGAACGTTTGCTAGCTGTGTACCATATACCCAGGTGTAGGGTGGCATTGCTAAGGTATGCAACTGCTAGTATTGGGAGATACAGGCAGGGCCCAATGTCTTGCCTCTCCAGGAGGCATTGGCCAATGGGGCCTGTGGGTGGGTGTGTGGCCCTGTTGGCTGCTGCTTTACGGCAGAGTTCCCCAACTCCAGTCCTGGTGTTCTAAACACTGTTCGGGTTTTCATGCTGTCCCTCATAAATATGCATGAGCTACATCTGCATACCATGGGGGTGGTGCATAGCTATGCAGCACAGGCATCTTTATTAGAGGCAGCATGAAGCCGGAATGGTGTGGGGCCCTCCAGGACTGCATTTGCGAGACTCTGCTTTAGGTAATGTGCCTGTTTCTGGTGTCTGTGTTTGGTGTAGTAAAATATAGGCCATGCGTATGTTCTCTGCAATAAAGGAGTGTCTTTACTATCACTGTTTAGTGGTGGGTAAAATTATGGGGTCTGGGTTGGCAGGAGCCCCAGCTGGGATTTGAACCTGTGGTCTTACAGGCACTGGCTGTGTCTGTTGCACCACACTGTGGCCACAGAGACAGTGCAGTCCCTGGAGTTAGTTAAACCGGCCTGACGAGTCAGAAACCCTGCTCTGCAACAGGTTTACTGTGGCCTCATTTACCTTGTATGCAGACAAAGGTGCACATAAACCTCAGAAAAGGGGCACACACCCATAACCAAGCTGGGCAACAATGATATCATTGGGCAACATTACACAACACTCCCAGGACAGCTCCATTACAATGAAATGATCTTTGAAAGGGTCTGCGGAGCGTAGACCCTTCCACACATCATTTCTTTTTTATTTGGTGCTTTCCAGGGAGTGTTGTTCCTTGTTGCCCATTGCTATCACTGTTTCCCAGCTGAATTATGCTTTTTAAAATGTTTCTTTGGTCATTTTTAACGTTTTATGTGAAATTTTGTTCTGTGCACATGTATCACACTGCTCACGTTTTGTGGGTTTCCCCGGTTTTTTTGTACATTGCTGACGGAAATGGTTTCTCTTCCCTTTAAATGCCTTTAACGACAGGTTTTCATTCGCGTTGGAATTGAGCTCAGAAATTCAGCGCGTTAGTATGAGGGGAGCCTCTCCCCACCCACTCTCCGCCCATTGACCCCTTCTCTCCGCCCACTCTCCACCTTCTGCGCTGTTTTAACGCGCCGCGGAGGTTTACGATCGTTAACTGCGGTTAACGCGCGTAAAGTACATTTAACGATCGTTAGCACGTCGGAACGCGCGTTCGGACCTGCTAATGATCACTAAACGTACTTTACGTGCGTTAATCACACTTACCGCACTTTAGTAAACATACCCCTAAGTTCTATGTAAACTGCTTTGTCTGGTAGAAAAGCAGTATATCAAAAATCTGTTTGATAAATAAATATAATAAATTATAACAAAATGGAAAGAATATGGCACCACTACAAACCTGATAAGCGAAGGCTGCCAACCAAAACTCACAGACTAGGCAAGGAGGGCATTAATCAGTGATGACACAAAGACACCAAGGATAACACTGAAGGAGCTGCAAAGATCCACAGTGGAGATGGAAGTATCTGTCCATAGGACCACTTTAAGCCATACACTCCACAGAGTGGGGCTTTATGGAAGAGTGGCCAGAAAAAAGCCATCGCTTAAAGAAAGAAATAAGAAAATATGTTTGGAGTTTGCACAACAGCATGTGGCAGACCCCTCAAACACATAGAAGAAGGTTCTCTGATAAGATGAAATGAAAATTGAACTTTTTGGCCATCATGGGAAATGCCATGTGTGGCGCAAACCCAACACTTTCCATCACCCCAGTGAGGGGGACAGTGGAGGATAGCAGGATGGAAGTACCGCCTAGAGAACCTCCAGTTCTTGCACCTGCCCTGACTAAAGATGGAGGTAAAAATAAAACTCATAGTTATCAATAGTCTGCTTCTTGGTATTCCATTTTATCTGAATCCATGCCAGACTTCCCAATATAGTCCATCTCCATGGCCTCTGGTAACTCTTGGGGCATGCTCTTGGGTGGAATGTCTCTCTCCTCCTTGGACTCCAGGACATACTGATTACATTCCCAGGGAGGGATGTCAGCCACACCCTCCCTTCCAGCTGCCTGGGAAACAGCTAAGCCCCCCCCCCCCCCTCCCAATTAAGCTAGCTGCTGCTGCCTTAGGGACTGTCTCGCAATTCCTAACCATAGACCACAGACTGTATTCTCTTCTTCAGAGACTGTCTTTAATTCTCTCTAACCCCCCCCCCCCCCTCCATGGCTATATCTTCCCTTTCCCTTTCTGGAAACGTAAGACTATGGGGCTTGTTTACAAAGCCGCGGTAGCGATTCGCGATCGTTATCGGAGCCGTGGCCCCATTGATTTCAATGGGGCCACGGCTCCGATAACGATCGCGAATCGCTACCGCGGCTTTGTAAACAAGCCCCTATGTCTGGGAGCTCTAGGGGCTTTAGATGGTTTAGAAACAGCCTGTAGTAGGGTTTAGCCTTCTCCCAGGGCTCAGAGGAGCTGTGCTTGCCACATACATGCAGCTCTTTTGGGAAGATCAGTGATAAAAAAAAAAGTCAACTATCTCTTGAAAAGTTGTTTAGTAATCCAGACTATGATGTTGCTTTTAACTTACCCTAGAGTTGTTTTGATCTCCTATGTGTCAGTTAATCATAAGACCATAAGATATGCCATACTGGGTCAGACCAAGGTGTATCAAGCCCATTATCTTGTTTCCAACAGTGTCCAATCCAGGTCACAAGTACCTAGCAGTTTCCCCAGAACACATGGGTTCCCCAATGCTTGTATTGGAACAAACAGTGGATTTCCTGGGTCCTCTTTAATAATAGTTAATGGATCTTTCCTCCAGGAACTTGTCCAAACCTTTTTTAAACCCAGGTACACTTTTACTACATCCTCTGGTAACAAATTCCAGAGTTTACGCGTTGGGTGAGAAAGTATTTTCTCTTATTAGTCTTAAACGGGTTACATTGTAGCTTCATTGCATGTCCCCTAGTCTTTCTACATTTTGATGTCATAAACAATCGATCTACATTTACACGTTCCACTCCATTCATTAATTTATAGACCTCTTTCATATCTCCCCTTAGCTGTCTCTTTTCGAGGTTGAAGAGCCCTAACCTTTTTAGCCTCTCTTCATAGGGGTATCCTTCCATCTCCTTTATCATTTTGCTGGCTCTTCTCTATACCTTTTCTAATTCCGCTATATCCTTTTTAAGATACGGCGACCAGAATTGCACACAATATTCAAGGTGCAGTTGCGCCTTGGAATGATACAGAGGCATTATAATATCCTTTGTTTTATTCTCCATTACTTTCCTTATGATTCCTAGCATTCTATTTGCTTTCTTGGCATCCACTGCACACTGGGCAAAGGGTTTCAATGTGTTATCCACGACAATACCTAAATCTTTTTCCTGGGTGGTGGTTCCTAATGTGGAACCTTGCATCATGCAACCATAGTTTGGGTTGTTCTTTCCTAGGTGCATAACTTTGTACTTGTCCACATTAAATTTCATCTGCCATTTGAACATCCAGGCTTCCAATTTATTAAGATCCTCTTGCAATTTTTCACAATCCTCTTGGGTTTTAACATCTTTGAATAATTTTGTATCATCTGCAAAGTTGATTACCTCACTCGTTATTCCTATTTCCAGGGCATATATGAATATGTTAAAAAGCAGCGGGCCCAGCACAGATCCCTTGTGTACTCCACTATTCACCTTTCTTCATTGGGAAAATTGGTCATCTAGCCCTACCCTCTGCTTTCTATCTTTTAACCAGTTCTTGATCTAAAATAGTATACTGCCTCCTATCCCATGACTTTTTAATTTTGCCAAGAGTCTCTCATGAGGGACCTTATCAAAGGCTTTCTGAAAATCTAGATATACTATATCAACTGACCCGTGTTTGTCTACCTGCTTATTTACACCTTCAAAAAAATATAACAGATTAGAAACAAGACCTTCCCTGGCTAAAGTCATGTTGGCTCTCCCTTTAAACCATGACTATCTACATGTTCAGAAATGTTGTTCTTAATAACAGTTTCTACCATTTTTCCCAGTAATGATGTCAGGCTCACTGGTCAGTAGTATCCCGTATCACCCCTGGAACCCTTTTTAAAAATTGGCGTTACATTGACTATCCTCCAATCTTCAGGTATTACTGATGATTTTTAATGATAGTTCACAGATTAATAATAGTAGGTCTCCAATCTCATATTTCAGTTATTTCAACATCCTTGGATGTATACCATCCGGTCCAGGTGATTTGCTACTCTTTAGTTTATCAAATAGTTGTAATACATCTTCCCGGTTTATTGATATTTCTTTCAATTCTTCTGCGACATCAGCTTTAAATACCTTGTCAGGCATGGGTAACTTCCTTACATCTTGCTTACTTTACCAGTATCCCATATGTGGTTGAAGATTACAGTATCACCAGCAGATATGGTAGATAAGACAAAGGGTATCTTCCCTACTTTTTAGCCTATACATAAAACCTGTATGCACAATATTTCAAAAGCACAAGATACAATTCCATTTATATGCTGATGATATTATGCTATACACACAATTGGACACAGAAAACCCAAACTACCATCATCTCGAAAGTTGCCTAAAAGAGATTGTCAGACGGCTGCCTGGGTGAGAATGTTCACAGTCTTGGCAAGGCATATATCAATATGATTTGCAAGGGATTGTGGGCAATGCAGTTCATTCACACCAGTCACAGCTGCTCACAATAATTAGTTGTGCTTGATGGTAAAGCCAATAAGATATTTATTTATGGGGTTATTTCTCCCAACACAGATATGCTTGGTAGCACATAAATCAGGTTACTTGCTTTCAGTGTTAAACTTGGAAAAACAAAATCAGGAAAACAACATTTGAACTTGTCAGGCAATCAAAGCAAAAGAAATAAGACCTGGTTGGTAACAAACTGGTCTTTTCTGTAGGCTTTAGCTAATATTTTCTTAGCAGTGTATCAAACAACAAACAAAATCCACAAAGAAAGGAAAAACTGTTCTTTTCAGGTTAACTTCTTATATCTTCCCACATAGATTCAGAAGTGATTCCCACAGAGCTCACAAGCAATTAGGTAAGGCTCAATTGCTAGCAGTTACCCAGCTGAAACCCCTTAGCTGGCTTGCTTTCTACTGCGTGGCTAAAAATCCTACTCAGGAGCTTTTCTGAGTAGATTAAAGAACAAGTTTGTATTTCTTTGTGATGGTTGCTGTATTTTGTAACAGAAAATTACCAAAGAAGTTTAGACAGAGAGCAATCCATGTAAACACATCCTTCATCTGCAATCTCTCCCCCTTCTTCAACAAGCATGGGTTCAAAATCATGGATTGGCACAGATGAATCTCCCAATGGAGCACTTTCAGGAGAATACTTGTTTCCCTGCTGTCTTTCAAGGTTATAGCTAGGGCATAGATCAGTGTTCATACCTGAGCTTCCATTGCTGTTAGAGTTCCTCTCTATATAGCCTGGCCAGTATGTAGTCCAGTTCTTATGTCCAGCCTTCCAATCCAGATCTCTGGACACTGGGTCTCTCTTCACATACCTTCTGGCACGGGTCTTAGGGTCCCTTCCAAGTGCAGCCGTCTCCCTCACAGGTACCGTCTGAAGATTCCTAGCTCTGCAGCACCATTCCTCTGGCTTTCCCCAGTCCAATGGTGTATGCTGGCCCTTGGAATGCCTCCCAGTATACGTACTGCTCCGGACTCTTCTAGACCTCTCAAAGGCTTTTCTCTTCTTTCTTCCAAAGGGTTTCTTCTCCTCTCTGTCCGTCCGGTTTGGCTTCTGCTTCTGATGATCCTCCAGATGAAACTGAGGATATCCAAGCTGATCATGAAGATGATGATGAGGATAATTCTCTGTAGAATAAACTCTACCTTTATTCTGCTTAGATGAGTGCTCCTCCCTAACACAGCGCAGCTGTGCTGAATCAGGCCCTGCCCTTTGAGATGAGTGCTTAGGGATTACCTCATAGCCCTCCTGATTGAACACACGTTTCCCCACTTCAGCTCCTCTAATGGCTGTTGGAAACCTGGTGTATTCTGGGACTGGTAGTCTTTTATGGAAAAATTCTGTTTTCTTATTTCTACCAGAACTGACAGGTTGCTTGTTCAGAGTCACTTCACCTTTCCTATAGCTCCTTCCTGAGCTATGATAAGCTTCCTTATCACAAGATGCAAATCTGGCTGATGCAAAACAATATGTCTATAAACCATAAAAAGACAGAAGTAATGTACATCTCCCGAAAACAAGATTTCAAACCACCCCCAACGATAACAATGAACAACAACACCTACACAGTAAAAGAGGAAATAAAATATCTTGGAGTAACCCTTGACACAAATCTAAAAATGGAAAAACACCTCCGGTTAACCAACAGAGCAATTTTCCACAAAATAAAGGTCATTCAACCCCTACGCAACATCCTAGAACACTCAGACTTCAGAACTGTGGCACAAACCCTACTCATCCCACACTTCGATTACTGCAACTCCATCCTTCAAGGTCTACCTAAAAAAAACCTAAAGATCCTTCAAATGGCTCAAAACGTCTCCGCCAGAGTGATTATGAAGAAGAAAATCTCTGAACACATCACTCCAATATTAGCTGACCTACACTGGCTCCCTATAACCGCCCATATAAAATACAAACTACTAGTTACAATTTTCAAACTCTTTCATAACATAGCACTATCCTATCTAAACAATCTCATAAACAATCAGCCCCCATCCAGAAACAGAAGAAGCTGCAATACAAACACCCTACTCATACCCAACAATATCAGAACGACTAAAGCCTGCACAAGTAAAAGAGCCTTCACTTTCATAGCACCAACTTTATGGAATCAACTACCAGCAGAAGTAAGGTCAGTCGAAGACTTAAAAGACTTCAGAAAAAAACTAAAAACACACTTATTCATTGAAGCATACGATCCAACTTAAACATAACGAACACTCCCAATCAGTAGTATGCATCACTCTGCCCTGTACCACTATTAGCACAGCCTCGACTTTTATGTAAACTCGACTTTCACATTTAAACTTATATTTATTCATCATACATTATATATATCTATGACCCAATATTGTATATAAGTTACCCCGATCAATATTGTATTTCTTATACCTTTATGTTAATCACCTGTTATCTAATGATATCACCTACCATTCTATTGTTAAATTTGTTTCAACGTAGTTGTAAAATAGTTATGTTTAACCTATAAGTTATCCGCTTCTGATCGCTGGAAGTAGCGGTATACAAATGATTGATAAATAAATAAAATGTAACAGATTAAATGCAACCAAGTTTTAAGAATATTTACCAGTATTACAATATTTTGACGAAAAACAGTTGTTACAGTATTTGAATATGGTTTCATATGGTAAATAGCAAATAAGCCATTTCATCTTTCTGCAGTTATTTTTCACTTGATAATAAGCACTATCAGTATTGAAGTTGGCATCCAAATAAAGATAATGGCATTTGGGAATTAGGGAGTAGAGTGGAGGGCAAGAAGATACATTTCAGATCCTACAGGGGACAGCAGTGAGTGATGGATAGAAAATTAAATATGGTGTATTGTTTTAAAGAACCTTTTAGCTTTATTTCTGTTTATTTACTATAATAGGCCAGCTTTCAGTCCTTAGTAGTGGCATCAGGCACAGAGCTGTCAGATTGCTCCCTGTTCTTAAGAATGGGAGTTGTGAGGATTCTTATGGGGATGTCAAAGCAGAGCAGAGCAGATCAGATCAGATCAGGCTGGGTGCAGTGGCTCAGCAGAAGTGCACTTGTTGCAGAGTGTATGTCCCATGTGTGCTGTGACAAAGAGTGGCACTACTCGACTGCTGTTGAAGACTGGAACATTGTTGATGCTTCCTCTAGACCAGGCTATAGAATGGGGGTGTGAGGAGCTATTATTGGACCCTATCCTGTAAAAACCATGTAAAAAGGTGTTTGTATAATCCATATCCACTTAAATCCCTGCACTCTCTGCCCTGAGAAACAAAAAAAATTGTAAAATTTGCAAGGTTATATATGCAAAAATGTAGTTTTAGTGTAAGTGACAGAGGTCACTTCTTAAATTCAGGCACAGATACTTACCCCAGCTATATATATGCCTCAAGTTGTTAAGTTGATGCCGACTCCTGGCAACTCAGTTGATAGTTGTTCCTATCCCTTTGGTTTTCTTGGCAAGGTGTGACTAGAAGAAGATTTCCAGGCCTTTTTTCCATGCAGCAAATCTCCAGCTCCTAATTAAGCACTAATCAGGCCCAACCCTGCTTAGCATCTGAGATTAGACAAGATCAGGGTCTCTGAGGGTGGCATGGCCATAGTGCATGAGAAGCTTGCTAAATTAAAAGTAGACAATGCAATGAAGCTTGATGGGATACACCTAAGAGTACTGAAGGAACTAACAGAAGTTCTAGAGGTTCAACTTTCTGACCTTTGTAATGCTTCTTTAGAGACAGGAGTAGTCCTGGAGGGCTGAAAAGGGGTGGATGTAGTCCTTCCACACAAAAACAGAACTAAGGAGGAGGTTGGGAACTACAGGCTATTAGTCTGACCTCTGTAGTGAGTAAGCAGATGGCAGCCATTCAGCCTCTCTAGTTTGCCTATCCATACTGTAGCAGCTGATTGTATGCAATAAATAATACCAGGAGTCAGTTGCAGGATCCAAGCCAATTTATTGTGCACAAGGCTCAGACAGGAAAGCATCCAAAAAGGACTGAGCAATGAAAAACTACAGCAGATTCATTATATACAATTTCACAGTTTGATACAAGCAGACTTTCTATTGGTCCCAACGCCCCCTGCACCCATCCAATCGGGGACCCTCTCTGGGCCTGGCTCCTTGTTCCCCCTTTCTGGCTTATTCTAACAAAGGCATAGTCTTAGACATGGCTACATTTCTACTTCAAGGACATTTCTAGCTCAGAGAATGCAAGGACAGAACAAACCAAGCATAAAGAACTTATACAAACTTCATGGGGGAAGGAAAGGGACTTTCAAAAAGCAGTTTAAAGCAGATTTCTAAACTTTGGTTCTTTTCAATACTACTCTCAGGTGGGGGTTAGGATCTAGGCCTAGTTTACAGGCCATAGCCTACCACATTATGAAATACTAAGCTCTATAATACTCTTTTGTCCCTTAGAGATCCTCTGTGCTTATCCTATGCCTTCCTCGGGAGGCAATTCCATGCATGCACCACTCTTTGCGTAAAGAAATATTTCCTTAGATTCCTCCTGAGTCTATCCTTTTTCACCTATGATTTATTCTTTATTAAAAAGCTTGATATACCGCCCCTCAACAATGCATTGGGGCGGTTCACAATAAAATAAAATAAAAACAATAGGAGAGGAAAAGAACGCCAATTTAAAATAGGACAGGGTGATAGAAATATAGAAAGGGAGTAGTAAGGAGAAAGGGAGTAGAGTTGCCCAGTGTTCTGGGAGTACAGGGAGGTGGATTGTTCTTGATTCTTATGTCTTAGGTGATACCCAGATTTATGTTAAAAGCCAGTTCAAAAAAGTGTGTTTTAAGCGCTGCTTTGAACCTTGGAAATGATGACTCGAGGTGTAAGACTGGTGGGAGTGAATTCCACAATGAAGGACCGAGAAAGAATAAGGTGAAGTTGCGAGTGCTGCCCAAATGTGTGTTTGCTGGGGCAAGAGGTAGGCGTGTATGGAACGGAGCGAGCATGTGGATGCATATAGGATAATATGGGAAGAGAAAGAGGCAGGAATGCCGGCATTAAGGACCTTGTGGATTATAATGAGTAATTTATATTGGATACAATAAGAAACGGGAAGCCAATAGGATTTGATGAATAGTGGGGTGACATGCTCATGATGGGGGAAATGATGAAGGAGGCGAATAGCAGTATTTTGAACTGACTGTAAGTGTTTTAACTGATATTGGGGAAGACCGAAATAGATGGTGTTACAATAATCCAACTTCGAGATTACTAAAGAAAGGAGTAGAGTAGTAATAGCAGTTAGTGGAAGAAAAGAGCAAATGGCTTGGACCTGACAAAGGGAGACGAAACACCTATGGATGATAGAATTAATATGGGATTGAAAAGTGTGTGAGGAATCTAGAATAACACCTAGGCATTTAAGAGTGTGCCCCTTGGGAGGTCACGTGATGCGGGCAGAGTAGTGGTCGCATCTTAGGTGTGCTCCACAACCCCCTAGCCCAAACCGGCGAATTTGAACCGTCAAAAGCTGCGGGTCTGGGCTCAGACTTAGTGATTTCAGGACCGGAACATCTACCGTCCTTAAAACCGGCCTTGGTGCGGCGGAGAGAGGCATGGCGGTGGCGGTAAAATCTGCCCGAAGAGACAGGGAGCGCATGGCGGGGACCGCAAAGATGGCGGAGGCGACGGTGGCGCCAAGCTCCCCGAGATCCCCTGCACGCGTTGACGAGATGTCCGCAGCCGTAG
The DNA here is from genome assembly GCA_033557465.1 of Ichthyophis bannanicus. Classification (NCBI taxonomy): domain Eukaryota; kingdom Metazoa; phylum Chordata; class Amphibia; order Gymnophiona; family Ichthyophiidae; genus Ichthyophis; species Ichthyophis bannanicus. Next base: position 428,389,193 of record CM066036.1, read on the forward strand.
CAGCGGCTCTGTCCCCACAATTTTCAGCCCTCCATGAAAAAATGGATGGGCTGCGGAGCTCCATTGATGCGCTGGGGTGCCGGATGCAGGAGGCGGAGGACCGACTTGGCCGGACGGAGGACAAGGTGGAGACGTTGTCCCGGGAGGTGGCTGACCTGAAGACCCAGGTCGAGTCACAGGCCACGAAGCTTGACGACTTGGAGAACCGCTCTCGACGGAAGAACCTTCGCATAATGGGGGTCCCTGAAGCAGTGACCGCTAAAGACCTCCTTCCCTACCTAGAAGCCTTGATAACCATGCTGCTGAATGCTGAAGGGTCGGAGGATCCGATCCATATCGAGCGGGCGCACCGGGTGGGCCCCTCTCAGGCCCGTGATGGCCGGCCCCGGATCGTACTGGTGAGATTTCTGCACTTCCCCCAGAAGGAACGGCTGTTGAGAGCGGCCCGGCAGCGGGGAGAAGTGGTCTACCAGAATGCGAAGCTGCGCATAGCACAGGACTATTCCGTCGCCCTGAGTCGGCGCCGCAGGGACCTTGCACCGCTCTGCGAGAAGTTGATCATGGCCCGGATTCGCTTCACGGTGCAATATCCAGCCCGACTGCATGTGACCCACGAGGGGGCCCATCGTGTTTTTGAATCCGCTGCAGCCGCACAGTCTTACGTGGACCAGCTTACTGCGCGAGAGCGGGTGAATCATGCACATCCCTCGGCCACCTGATGGCATGGAGGTCTCCACCGGGCTATCCTATGACAGGCCGCTCTGCTACCTACCCGGACACCTGCGGTGGACTGCTTTGCGGGTTTGGAACACGGAGCCTTACGGAGGAGCGGAAGCCTGAGTAGGGCTTTGCGGGCCTGCTGTGTGAGGAACTGGAACCCTGCTCCCTTTCTCTTTGTTACTTTTGGTTACTTTGTGTTGTAACTGCTACCGTGTTAACTGCTGCTTCGTAGTGCCACTGTTGCTAATGTGTCTCAGGGGAGCTTGGTCAGCCGCTCTCTTGGGGGGAGGTAGTGCGGGTTCCTCTTGAGGCGCGGGTGGGGACCCCCCGTGGCTCAGGCCTGGCTGGGGCCTGCGGACCGGCTCCCTGCTGCGATTCCGGCGGAGGGGGCAGTCCATTGTGGGTTGCTCCCCCTGCTCCTTTCTCTCTCCCCCCCACTTTATTCCCCTTCTCTGCACCCTGTATTCTCTCCCTCTTGCTGTTACCTTTGTGATGTGCTTGAAATGTGGGAATTGGGAGGTTGATAGTGGGGGGAGTAGTGATTTTTAGCCGGCTTGGGATTAGGTTAGTCACTAAGGGGAGAGGGCCTAAGGTAGACGTGGGGGCCAGTAGTGCGGTGGGTTGGGGGGTGGCGGTGGGGGGCATCTAGAGGGACCTTGTAGGTTCCCTAGGGAGGAGGGGGAGAAAGACCTAGGGGGGTTTCTTTGGGGTAGTGAGGGGGGGGTAGGGCCAGGTGGGATGGGGGGGGGAGGCGGGAAGCGGCCCGGCAGGGAGGCACTGAGGATGAGTGGTGTGGTAGCTGGCCTGCTAGGGCGGACAAGGAGGTTGGGGGAGGTGGGGGGGAAGCGGGAGGGGGTGGGGGGTGGGTGGGTGGTTGGGGGGGTGGGGGATATGGGTCACCCGGTGCTCCTAAGTTGTTTATACTGCTAGAGGAATGGAACATCTCCTTACTGCGGGGGGGACCTCAGGCTGGGGCGGTCCTCCTTTATTGCTGCCACATACCGGATACATATATTCTGTTTATCTTTGATCCGCCCTGAAGGTAGTCTCCTGGAATGTATGTGGTATAGGGAACCCTATCAAGCGATATAAAGTGTTGCAGAATTTAGCCAGACTGAAATGTGATGTTGCCATGCTACAGGAAACCCACCAGACAGCCGATGAGCATGCCAAACTACGGAAAATGTGGGTGGGGCAGAGTTGGGGCGCCCCGGCTAGGGGAAAAAAGGGTGGAGCGGTCATTCTGGTCAGTGCCCAGGTCCGCTTTGAGATGGAGCAGCAGTGCTCGGACCCGGAAGGTCGATATATCCTGCTCTATGGATACTTGGAAGGTAGGCCCATCGTGCTGGGTAATGTGTACGGGCCCAATGTATTGGATCGGCCGTTTTATGCCCGACTGGCCTCCTGGGTGGAACAGCTGCCGGATGTGCCTTTGATTCTGGCAGGGGACCTGAACGGGGTGTTGGACCTGGACCTGGATATGTGTGGAGGGGGGAATGAGAGAGCGCGTGCCCCGACGACTAAAGTCTTGCGAGGGTTGTGTCGTCGCCTGGGGACGGTAGACCCCTGGCGCCTGCTTCACCCATTCGAAAGGGATTTTACTCACCAGTCGCGGGCACACGGCTCTAGTGCGCGCATTGACTACGTTTTGGTTTCGGAGCGGCTCTTTGAAAGGGTGACAGAAGCGCAAATAGCCCCTCTGGCAATATCAGATCATGCCCCAGTCTGGGTGGAACTCCGATGGGGAGACTTGTCCTCTTCTATGCGTGTCTGGCGGTTCCCCATGGATTTGTACTATGATACTAACTTCCATACTCGCCTCGGGCAGTGTTGGCAGGATTTCTTGACGCACAATAAGCAGCATGAGGCAGAACCAGAATTATTCTGGGAGACGGCCAAGGTTGTATTGCGTGGTAATGTTATCGAGTACGCTGCACGGAAGCGCAAACTGCAGGCCGCGCAAATCGTGCAGTTAGAAAGACAAATAGTTCAGGCCCGGAGGCGCTGTGCGGGGGATCCCAGTCGAACACACAAGCGTAGACTTTGGGAATTGCAAACCTCACTTAATGAATTGTTACATCAGCGGGCCAAGAAGTCCCATATGTACTACCGTTACCAGCTTCACCGCTTTGGAGACAAGCCGGGGAAATTATTGGCACGTTGCCTGCGCGGCAGTCGGGCGTCTAGGCTGATTGCGGCCCTTCGGGATGAGCAAGGGGGATTACAGAGGGGAAAAAAGACTATAGCCCGTACGTTCAGATCCTTTTTCCAACGGTTATATGCGCGGCGGGAAGGGTCTCCGGTTGTTATGCAGAACTACCTAAGTAAACTGGACCTACCCAAGTTGGGGGCGGACAAACGGGCGTACTTGGACACCCCGATCACAGTGGAGGAAGTTCGTAGAGTCATACAAACGGCCGCCTGCTGTAAGGCGCCAGGCCCGGATGGATTCGGGGCGGAGTTCTACAAAATCTTGGGGGACATCGTGCCCCCTACCCTGGTCGCCCTGTACCACCATCGAGTGGCGCAGGGCAGATTTGAATGGGGCCCTAACCATGCCTATATTACTTTAATACCCAAACCAGGGAAAGATCCCACTCAGGCGTCGTCTTATAGACCGATTTCCCTGCTGAACTTTGACCTTAAAGTGATGGCTAAAGTTTTGGCGGATAGACTGGCAACGGTACTGGGGGAATTGGTACATGACTCGCAAGTCGGCTTTGTTAGGGGGAGATATGCCGTGCGTAATCTGCGAAAAATCTTGGCCTCGCTAGAGTGGGTGCACGAGCGCAAGTGGCCATCGTTGTTGGTCAGTTTTGACGCGGGAAAAGGCGTTCGATCAAGTGCAATGGGACTATCTGAAAAGCCTCTTGCCATATTACGGGATTGGTGACTCTTTTTGTAAGATGGTGGAGCTATTATATGAAGCTCCAACAGCGGCAATATTATGCAACGGGGTGGTCTCGGAGGAATTTAACTTGGAGAGGGGCACGCGTCAGGGCTGCCCTCTTTCCCCGCTGCTTTTTGTGTTGTCCCTGGACCCGCTGATACGACGCATAGAGGAGTCTCCTGAGATCCCTGGGGTGCGTATTGGATCGTATGGCTTTAAGGTGGCCGCCTTCGCGGACGACCTCCTGGTTCACCTTACGAAGCCCCAACAATCGCTACCCCGGTTGTTAGAGGAGCTTGCCCTCTATGGTAGATTTGCGGGCCTACGGCTTAACTTGGATAAATCGGAAGCCTTAGATGTGGGCGGGAATATGAAAGATAGTTGGCCGGGGGTTTTTCCTCTTCGTTGGGCCACCGATTCCTTCGTTTATCTCGGTATCCTGCTGACCCGAACGCCCTCTCAGATTTATAAAGCGAACTTTGATCGTATTTTTTCTAAAATTAGAGCGCAATTGCAGGCGTGGGCTCCCCTTCCATTGTCCCTCTTGGGGCGAGTAGCGGCCTTGGGGATGGTGGTCCTTCCCAGGGTGCTCTATTGGCTGCAGACCCTTCCGGTCTGGCTAATGAAACGAGACCTACGGCGTATTGAAAAGGCAATTCGGGGATTTCTCTGGAAAGGCACTCGAGCACGCATTCCTTTGGCCCGGATGAAAGGGGGGTGGAGGGCCGGTGGGGTGGGAGTTCCGGACATTTGGAAATATGCCTTGGCTTGCCAAGCCCGACATCTTGCTGATTGGCTGGGGGACACGGAGGTTTATACTCCCCGGGCGTTAGAGGAGGCCTTTGTGGCGCCGCAAACTCTGGATGCGGTGTTGCATCTTGAGCGGGGGGTTCTGCCGGCACGTCTGACTGGAAGTGTGCTGCTGCAAGCAACCAGGCGTACCTGGCAACAGTTGAATAGATATTGGGGGTGTGACCCGGGGGTCTCCAGTTGGTTACCCTTAAGGGGCAATGCCTGTTTTACCCCGGGGTCCGACTCGGTGTTCTTTCGGCGTTGGGCGCAACTGGGGATTACGCGGGTGGGCCATGTGGTGGACACGGAGGGGCGATGTAAGGCCTGGGACGTTCTTTGCAGGGAATATGGCTTGGATTCTGGGACCTCCGCCTTTGCATACATGCAATTGTCCCATTATATTGGAACGTTACCTGCACGAGAACTACAGGTGGAGCGCTCAGCGCGGATTCTAGAATTTTTTGCTTTGGGGTCGGATCCCCCCCCGACGATCGCATTGTTTAAACGGAAGTTGGACTTATTAGACCCACCTCGGGATTACGCGGCGGTGGCACAGGCCTGGGAGAGAGATCTAGGCCGGGAGATACCGGCGGGCTCGGTCCAGGGCGCGCTGGGTCAGATTGCGTGCCTAGTGGAGGGGGCTCGGTGGCGCGAGATCCAATTCAAATGCATTCTTCGAGCCCACTTTTCGCCACGGAGAGCGTTGAGAAGCTGTCTTACCATGTATGGGGGGTGTCCCAAATGTTCTTGTGGCCTGGCAGACCTGGGCCATATGTGGTGGGGGTGCCCAGTCATACGCCGGTACTGGCTACGTATTGGCGAGTACCTGGGCGGGCTGCTCCATCAGCGGATTAGTTGGTCTGGGCTGTCAGTAATTCTGGATCAGACAGGGCCGCTCCACCCAAAGGGCAGGTGGGAAGGCTTATTAGTGCGGAAGGCCTGTCTGGTGGGTAAGGGTCCCATTCTTCACCGATGGCGGGAACCTACCGGCCCTACGTTTTGGGAATGGCGCAATGCCCTGCACCAGTTCATGCTCCTGGAACGGCGGAGTGCGCAGCGGCACCCCCGCCGATGGGCCACATTTTTGTTAATCTGGCTGCCGTATATACAGGCACTAGAGCCTAAAACTCGCAGTGAGGTGCTGAAAGTAGCATAGGGCCGGGGGAGGAAACCCCGGGGGGGGGGTTTAGTTAAGGAGGCTAGGTGACTTGGGCGGGGGGGGGGGGGAGGGGGGGGATGTCCGGGTGAAATTGCTATGATATTCTGTAGTTTTTGTTTGTTATTGATATACTCCCGGGGCGGTGGACAAGACACAGCCCCGCCCGGGAGGTGCCCTGGTACAAGATGAGTGTATATGATTGGTTATGTTTGGTTGATGTTTGTTATTGTATCCTATATCTTCAATAAACAGATTTAATAAAAAAAAAAAAAAGAGTGTGCCCCTTGTTCCAGAGTTACTTTTCAATTGAAAGAGGCTTTCCTCTTGTGCATTTATTCCAGAGGGGTACTTAAATATCTCTTTTATATCTCCCCTCTCTCACCTATCTTGCAAAGTATACATATTGAGATATTTAAGTCTTTCCCTATGTGCTTTATGACAAAGACCACTAACCATTTTAGTAGCTGCCCTCTGCACAGACTCTATTCTGTTTATATCCTTTTGAAGGTGAGGTCTCCATAACTGCATACAATACTCCAAATTAAGTATCACCAGAGAGTTGTACAGTGGCACTATCACCTTGTTTTACCTGCAGGTCATTCCTCTCCCTATGCATTCAAGAATCCTTTTGGCTTTAGCCAGGGCTGGCCCAACCATTAGGCAAACTAGGCAATTGCCTGGGGAAGTAGCTTATCGGAATGGCAAAGAGCAGGGCATTCAAAGCTAAACAATAGATTCTGATAGCCAGAGCAAGCATAAGGCTTACGTTTTGCTTATGGCACCAACACCTTGAACCAACTCTGGGGACAGACCAGGCTTTAGCTATTGCTTTTTCTATCTGTTTGGCCACTTTAGGATCATCAGATGCAATTACCCTAGGTCCCGCTCTTCTTTTGTGGACAAAGTACTTCACCTCCTATACTGTACCTCTCCCTTGGGTTTTTGCAGCCCAAAAACATGACCCTGCACTTTATAGCATTAAATCTCAGCTGCCACATTCTAGACTATTTTCCAAGCTTCACTGGGTCCCTCCTCATATTAGCTACACCTTCCAAGTATCTACACCATTGCAGATTTAGGTATCCAATGCAAAGAAGCAAACCTTATCCAATAGCAATTTCATATCACTTACAAAAATGTAGATAAGAACTGGACCAAAGGCTGATCCCTTTGGCACATTACTGTAACATCCTTATCTTCACAGTGAACTCCATGTCCCACTACCCTTTCTCACCTCCCACTCAAACAGTTTCTAACCCAGTCAGCCACTTTAGGGTCCATACCAAGGATGCTCAGTGTTTTAATGTCACCCATGCAAAACCATGTCAAAGACTGCTGAAATCTAAGTACACCACATACTCTCCCAGTTAAAGAAAGACCTATCTCTAGTAAAACCATGTTGTTTTGGATCCTGGAATCCAATGGATTTTAGAAACTGCACTTCACCTCAAGTATGTGTGTAAACAAAAAACTAACAATAATTTATGTACCTACTTGCAAACTGCATCTTTACTCCACCTAAACTATATCCATATTATGCCAAACGGCAAAGTTCACACATTCAAAGTTCAGGGAATTCCGTAAAAAATTGAAAACTTATCTGTTCAACAAACACTATAACTTAGATAACTCAGCACCTGCATTAGACAAAGGTTAAACAGGTATTCAGTCTACATCAAACAAAAGCCCTTTAACACACACAAATAACACACACCCAGCTTACGCCCTTTCACATCCATGTATATATATACATATACAAAACTGTATATAGTTAATCTGCTCTGTATTATCTCACATTGTTTGACTGTATACTCTATATATAATATGATGTTCCTTGTAAATATGTTATGTTATAATATGACGTTCGCTGTAAAACAAACTTGCTTTGTTAATTGTTGTTCACTGTGAACCGCAACTGAACTTTGGAAGATGCGGTATATAAATGTATATAAAAATAAAAAATAAATAAATAAATAAATAATTCATCTCAATGCACATACTTTTATGCTGGTCGATGTTTTATAAGTGGCTGTTAACACACGTGGACTTCCACAGATGGGCATCAATGGCTTTATAAAATTACCTTCTTAAAATGTTTATGGTTTAGGCATTGATATATTTCCTTTTACTATGTGTATCAGAGCAGTTTACAGATATATGCTAACAGGCACTTTTTATTCCCTCGTCCCCAAAGGGCTCAAATTCTAAGCGGGCCTGAGGCAATAGAGGTTAAAAGCCAACAGTCGCCCAAGAGCGGATGGTTCGGAAGAATGTATCTTTGAAGGATACTACCAAAAGCAGAGAGGTTCCACAAAAGAGTAAAGTAGCCCAAATGCCCTCAAGTATGGAGCAGACAGAGCTTATAGATCCCAAATTACCCATGTCTAATAATAGCCAAATTAATTTGAATAAAATACATTCTCTAAAATGCTTGTATGCAAATGCTAGAAGTCTAAAAAATAAGATGGGAGAGTTAGAATATATAGCACTAAATGAAAGGTTAGATATGATTGGAATATCAGAGACATGGCGGAAGGAAGACAACCAGTGGGACACTGTGATACCTGGGTACAAACTATATCGAAATGATAGAGCTGATCAAATTGGTGGAGGGGTTGCTCTCTATGTTAGAGAGGGCATTGAGTCAGAAAGGATTAAAGTTTTGCAGGAAACAAAATCTGCTGTAGAATCTATATGGATTGAAATTCCATCTAAAAGGGGGAAGGCAATGGCAGTGGGGGTGTACTATCGAGCGCCTGGCCAGAATGACCAAATGGATGATGAAATGCTCAAAGAAATCAAGGAAGCTAACAAAAGTTACAGCGCAGTAATAATAATGGGTGATTTCAACTACCCCGGTATCGACTGGGTCAGTGTCACGTCAGGACATGCTAGGGAGATAAAGTTCCTAGATGAAATAAATGACTGCTTCTTGGAGCAGCTGGTTCATGAACCGACCAGAGGGGAAGCCATATTAGACCTAGTCCTTAGTGGAACACCAGATCTAGTACAAGAGATAAGGGTGTTGGGGCCACTTGGCAATAGTGATCATAGCATGATCGCCTTTGATTTAATTAGTGGAGGAGGGATAGTAAGGAAATCCACAGTACTACCTTTTAACTTTCGAAAGGGAGACTATGATAAAATGAGGAAAACAGTTAAGAAAAAACTAAAAGGAGCAGTTGCAAAGGTTAAAGACGTACATCAGGCTTGGCTGTTGTTGAAAAATACTATCTTGGAAGCCCAGACCAGCTGTATTCCACACTTTAATAAAAGTGGAAGGAAGTCCAAAAAACTGCCAGCATGGTTTAAAGGTGAGGTCAGAGAGGCTGTTGTTGCCAAAAAAGCATCTTTCAGGAAATGGAAAAAGAGCCAAACGACGAAACCTGGAAACAGCACAAGCACTGGCAAGTCAAATGCAAGGCATTGATAAGGCAGGCAAAGGGAGAATTTGAGAAGAAGCTTGCTGCGGAAGCAAAAACGCGAAGTAAAGACCTTTTCAAGTACATTCGTAGCAAAAAAAACTGTGAGAGAGTCAGTTGGTCCATTAGATGATAAAGGGGTTAAAGGAGCACTAAGAGGCGACAAGGCGATAGCAGAGAGACTGAATGAAATCTTTGCTTCAGTCTTTACTGAGGAAGATGTAGGGATGTTACCCATGACTGAAGTGGTATTTAAAGGTGCGGAAGAATTGAAGGAAATATCGATACATCGGGAAGATGTATTACAACTATTAGATAAACTGAAGAGTAGCAAATCACCTGGGCCGGATGGTATACATCCAAGGGTGTTGAAAGAACTGAAATATGAGATTGCAGACCTGCTATTAGTAATCTGTGAACTATCATTAAAATCATCTCTAATACCTGAAGATTGGAGGATCGCCAATGTAACACCAATTTTTAAAAAGGGTTCCAGGGGTGATCCGAGAAACTACAGACCGGTGAGCCTGACATCAGTACCGGGAAAAATGGTAGAAACCATCATAAAGAATAAAATTACTCAGCATATAGATAGTCATGACCTAATGGGAGACAGCCAACATGGCTTTAGACAAGGAAGATCTTGTCTTACTAATCTGTTATGTTTTTTTGAAGGAGTGAATAATCAGGTGGACAAAGGTGAGTCGGTTGATATTGTGTATCTGGACTTTCAGAAAGCCTTTGACAAGGTCCCTCTTCAGAGACTTTTGGCAAAACTAAAGAATCATGGGATAGGAGGCAGTGTACTATTGTGGATCAGGAACTGGTTAAAAGATAGAAAGCAGAGGGTAGGGCTAAATGGCCAATTTTCCCAATGGAGAAAGGTGAATAGTGGTGTACCCCAGGGATCTGTGCTGGGTCCGCTGCTTTTTGACATATTCATAAATGACCTGGAAAGTGGAATAACGAGTGAGGTTATCAAATTTGCAGATGACACAAAACTATTTAAAGTTGTTAAAACCCAAGAGGATTGTGGAAAATTGCAAGAGGATCTTGATAAATTGGAAGACTGGGCATCAAAATGGCAGATGAAATTTAATGTGGACAAGTGCTGGGTTATGCACCTAGGGAAGAACAACCCAAACTATGGTTACACGATGCAAGGTTCCACATTAGGAACCACCACCCAGGAAAATGATTTAGGCGTCATTGTGGATACCATGTTAAAACCCTCGGCCCAGTGTGCAGTGGCGGCCAAGAGAGCAAATAGAATGCTAGGTATGATAAGGAAAGGAATGGAAAATAAAACAAAAGATATTATAATGCCTCTATATCATTCCATGGTTAGACCGCACCTTGAATATTGTATGCAATTGTGGTCGCCCTATCTTAAAAAAGATATAGCGATTTTAGAAAAAGTTCAGAGAAGAGCCACCAAAATGGTAAAGGGGATGGAAGGATACTCCTATGAAGAAAGGCTAAAAAGGTTAGGGCTCTTTAACCTGGAAAAGAGACGGCTGAGGGGAGATATGATAGAAGTCTATAAATTAATGAACGGAGTGGAACGGGTAAACGTAGATCGATTGTTTACCTTATCAGAATATAGAAAGACTAGGGGACATGCAATGAAGCTACAGGGTAAACTATTTAAGATTAATAAAAGAAAATATTTTTTCACTCAACGTGTAATCAAACTCTGGAATTTGTTACCGGAGGATGTAGTAAAGGCTGTTAGTGTAGCTGGGTTTAAAAAAGGTTTGGACAAGTTCCTGGAGGAAAGGTCCATAAACCATTATTAAGAAGGGACCCAGGATATCAATGTTTGAACCAGTACAAGCATTGTGGAACCTGTGTCCCTTGGGGAAACTGCTAGGTACATATGACCTAGATTGGCCACTGTTGGAAACAGAATACTGGGCTTGAGGGACCTTGGTCTGACACAGTATGGCATATCTTATGTTCTTATGTTCTTGCCCAAGGCCACAAGGAGTTGCCATGGGACTAGAGACCCCAGTCCCTCCAGCCTGAAGTTACTTGTCCCATACTTAATTAATTTATTTATTTACAATCTCTTATATACCGCACTGTTCATCATCAGCGCGGTTCACATGGAACAAAATGCTCAGTACATTTAGCACGTATGAGTTTACAGGTAACAGGGCATAAATAACTTGGATAACCGGGGTAACTATTTACAAAACATACTACATGGAATCATATGCACAGAGGTTTCATAGGAAAACACCAGCCCACTATAGGATTGAATATCAAACTTGGTGTGTTGTTGAAATACCATAAATTTATCTGGGACTGGTATCAGTGGGTGCTATTGAGCTCTAGGTGATGCCATTGGGTTCTATAAGGTACTTGTTGAAGAGGTGGCATTTGAGGGCTTTCCTAAACTGTGTTATGCTCTTAATAGCCCGGATATCAGGGGGTAGTGCATTCCAGCATTTTGGGGCAGTGAGACTGAAGGCTCTGTTGGCTGTCGATTTAGTGCAAACAGTAAGTTCCTTCGGGATTTTTAGGGAGTTTATAGCCATGGATCTTCTTGCTCTATTTGGAGATGTGATATGGATGAGGGAGGATAAGGATGCAGATGTGAGATTATTAACAGCTTTAAAAGTAATTATCAGGGTCTTGAAAACTATTCTAGCTTGAATGGGTAGCCAATGTAACTGTATCAGCAGAGGCGTCACGTGGTCGTTCCTGGAGGCTCCGTGGATGACTCTTGCTGCCGCGTTCATGGCTAGCTGAAGCGGGTTTAATGTAGATTGGGGAAGACCTTGTAATATGGCGTTGGCATAGTCGAAATGAGGTATAACCAATGCCTGGAAGATTGTACGGAAATCAGTTGGATCAAGAATGGAACGTAAATGTCTAAGTGAGCGGATCTTGTAGTAAACTGATCTTACTATGTTTCCTACGTGGGCCTTCATGTCAAGGCGTTGATCTAGGGTGACTCCCAAATATCGTATTGAGGATTTAGATTGTAACTCCGCTTCTTTTACTTTAAGATATTGTGTCCCTGTGTGGGAATTGAACCCCTGGAGATAGTAGAGATTGCTATTAAAAACTGCTTTGCCATAACCTATCACCTAGAATCTCATTTGCAACATGCAAATCATTTCTCTTATTCCACTCTGATTCTATTTGTTTTTTCTTCTATTCAGTAATGCCACACATTCTTGTATGTTATTTATGTCAGCATTCATGTAGTCTCAGTGACAAATAATGTAATTTCAACACATATGTATATCGAAGTGCATACAATGTGGGTGGGTACCTGAGACAACAGGAGATAAAAGGGGATATTTACTAACAGCGCATACTAACAGTGTTAATACCGGTATATGCTATCTGCCGCACCATGACCCAGGGCTCAAAACCTTCAGCAGAACTAAAGGGGCTGTACAACCAAGATAGAAACCAGTGAATAATTATCTCTTGGACAGCAGAAAAGCAAACATGCCTCAAAAGATCCCCTTAGATGGACACTGGGTGTGTCCTGAAAGCCAGAAAGACAAATCTTTGCTGTCTCAACAGTTCCAGTGGTGTTTTGTCCTGTAGATATACCATTGGTCTGGCCTCTACATGAATTCCTCTCCTCTTTCTGTGTTTTCTTTTTGTCGCTTTCTTATTCACTTGCCCTTCTCCTTCTGAGTCTTTCTCACACAGAGGAAGGGAAGGGAAAGTTATCCACCTCGTTTCAGAAAGTTCTAGAGACTTCAGAACCTGCCAGCTCAAACACTGGAGGTAAGCCTAGCTGAAAAGACAAGGGAGGCAATGGGCATTTCAGTTGATTTAGGGTTGGTAGTAGGTTTCAAGCCTTGGGTCATGGGATTGATCCCTGTCAACCCTGACAATAGAAACATAGAAAAATGATGACAGAAAAAGACTACATGGCCTATCTAGTCTGTCCTTCCATATCAACCACTTCAAGAGTCCCCTTTTTTCTTTAGAGATCCTCTGTGTTTGTCCCATGCTTTTTTGAATTCAGATACTGTCCTCATCTCTACCATCTACACCGGGAGACTAATCCATGGATCCACCACTCTTTCCATAAAGAAATATTTCCGCATATCACTCCTGAATCTATCTCCCTTCACCCTCATCCCATGTCCCCTCATAGCAGAACTTGCCTTCAATTAAAAGAGGCTCTCCCCATGTGCATTTATGCCACAGAGGTATTTAAACGTCTCAGTCATATCACCTCTATCCCGCCTTTCCTCTAAGGATTACATATTAAGATCCTTAAGTCTGTCCTCATATGCTTTATAATGAAAACCACTAACCATTTTAGTAGCCACCCTCTGTACTGACTCCAACCTGTTTATCTAAGTAGCACTTTAAGACAATGCCACAGTATTGTATCAGTTAAAATGCATCCAGACTTCAAAGAAAGTTATATCTCACTGCAAATACAATGCATACCATGGAGCCTAAAGCATGTCCTTTTATCTAATTGCCTTATGGTCAGAACTCAAGACTGCCTTTAAAATCTATGCTTATCCCTGTCTTGAATAACCACTACACCAATGACCTGTCACATACCCAGTTATGGAAATTCATCTACACTGATAGAGTATGTTGTGGATTCTAAATCCATATTGTAGTGGAGGAGTAGCCTAGTGGTTAGAGCAGTAGTCTATGACCGAAGAGGCCAGGGTTTAAATCCCACTAGCAGTCATTATGGCTTTGGCAAAGTCACTTAACACTCCATTGCCCCAGGTACAAACGTAGATTGTAAGCCCTCTGGGGACAGGAGAAATGCCTACTGTACCTGATTGTAACTCATCTTGAACTACTACTGGTAAGGTGTGAGCTGCTAAATAAATTGTGTCTGAGCTAGAACAAACTCTGAGCAATGATATCAAAAAATGCTTCACTCTCGTACAGTAAAAAGGAAATATCTACTCAAGAGACTCACTACATGATTACTTCAGAACTGCATTTTCAAGGATCATTCATTCCCACACCTACACTTCTTGAACTTCTTGAATATCATGGCAATACATGTATATGGACATCATATGAAGACCCAAGGAAATGGAAAACTGTATCTGTCACCAAGCATAATATGTCTGACATGGAGGACTGTTAGTGGCCTGTGTATGTTGTAGCTTGTAAGGTAAGGAAATGCTCCTCTTGGCACTCTTCACAGTAGGGGAAAAAGATGAAACGGCAAAGAGGTTGGTAGTGGGTTATCATAGTTTAACTGTATTAAGTGCTTGCTTTGCTGTTACTTCTATTTTTCCCTACCAGGAAGACTGCCAAGAGGAGCATTCCTACTCAGATTTTCACACTTCCTGACGTAGTTCTTCATAGAAGCCCCTTTTGCAACAGTCATGAGTCATTTAGGATAATTGTTTACCACTTTTGCACAGTGGGATGGTGCAGTTTTTGCCCATTGTTCAGGAAGAATAGCTCCAGCTCTTTCACGTTGGTTTGGGATTGACTGTGAGCTGTAGTCATCAAGTTTTCTCACGCATTAGCTATTGGATTCAGGTCAGGGCTTTGACTGAGCCACTCAAGGACGTTCACTTTCCTCTTGGTGAGCCATGAACTTTGCACTTATGATTACTCTCCAGCTGAAAGGTGAATCTTCTCCCTAGTACCAGGTCTATGGCAGACTGGAACAGGTTTTCCTCCAGGATCTGCCTGTACTTTGCCCTATCTAGCTCTCAATCTTCATTAACCTCTGTGTCCCCATAGTTGCAAAAGAATCCCCATAATATAATGGTGCTCCCACCATACTTTATCACAGAGGCAGTGATAGCAGGGTGATGTGCTATATTTGTTTTATGTCATAGATATCACTTAGCACTGAGACCAAAAAGTTCCACTTTGGTCTCAACAGAACATACCAACTCTTATTTCTGTTGACTTTTTTTCATATTAGTGTTTTATGTGTCTAGCCACTGGGCCTGTGGTTCCTCAAGAACTACACAATTCAGTGGTGGTCTCTTGGATCACCCTCTCTACCACTTGCTTCAAATTCTAAAAACTCACAGCACAGTCCAGGTTTTGTTTTGAACCAATAAATTTTACTGAAAACCTTGAAGTGGTCAAAACAAATAAAGATAATAAATATGAGTATGTTGTTGTTGTTGTTGTTAAGTGCCGTCGAGTCGGAGTCGACTCATGGCAATCCTCTGGATAGCTATCCTAAATTGTGTTCGGTCTTCAGTCAGGCAGCTCATTGTTGACAGACTGGTACCTGTAGCTGCTGTTATTGTATCGATCCATCTCATTGCTGGCCTTCCTCTTTTGCGTTGACCTTCTATCTTGCCAAGCATGATGTCTTTCTCTAATGATCTCTCTCTTCGCATGATGTGTTCAAGGTATGAAAGTCGAAGTCTTGTCATCTGAGCTTCTAAAGAAAGCTTAGGTTTGATCTCCTCTAGTACCGACTGGTTTGTTCTTTGGGCAGTCCATGGTACACACAGTGTTCGCCGCCAGCACCATAATTCAAAGGCATCAATTTTCTTCCTGTCTATCTTTTTCACTGTCCAGCTTTCAAATCCATATGATATAATTGAAAATACCATGGCTTGAACAAGTCGAATCTTTGTATGGAGAGAGACATCTCTGCTCTTGAGAATCTTATCTAGGTCTTTCATAGCCATTCTGCCAAGAGCAATGCGTCATCTGATTTCTTGGCTGCTTGTTGCTTCTTTATTGATAATTGATCCAATTAGGTTAAAGTTGTTCATGATTTCAATTTCTTCTCCTTCAGCGATGAACCTGTTGAATATAACAGTTGTCATGATCTTTGTCTTCTTTACATTAAGGTGCAGGCCCATTTTGAGACTATGTTCTTTGATTGTGAGAAGCAAATGTTTCAGATCATCTTCACTTTCAGCCAGTAATGTGGTATCATCAGCATAGCGAAGGTTGTAGGATGAGTCTTCCACCAATCTTCACACCTCTGTTGTCTTCATACAATCCTGCTTCTCTGATGATTTGTTCTGCATATAAATTAAACAGGTAGGGGGAAAGTATGCAGGCTTGTCTTACACCTTTGCTTATTTTAAACCATTCTGTTTCTCCTTGTTACGTTCGAACTGTTGCTTCTTGATCAATGTACAGATTGTGCAAGAGTACGATCAGGTGTTCTGGTATACCCATGCTTCTTAATGTGGCCCAGAGTTTCTCATGGTTTACACAGTCAAAAGCCTAGCTATAGTCGATAAAGCACAAATATATCCTTTTGGTATTCTTTAGTCTTTTCAAGGATCCATCTCACATCCGCAATGATGTCTCTCGTTCCTTGCCCTTTCCTGAACCCTGCTTGCACTTCAGGTAGTTCTTGTTCTAGGTATGGTTGTAGTCTCTTTTGAATAATCTTCAGTAGAATCTTGCTGGCATGTGGGATCAGAGTAATTGTGCAATAATTTCCACAGTCAGTTGGATCACCTTTCTTTAGTATTGGTATAAACACAGATCTTTTCCAGTCAGTTGTCCATGATGCTGTCTTCCATATTTCTTGGCAGAGCCTTGTAAGTACGGTAACAGCTGCACCAGATTGCTGTAATACTTCTATGGGAATGCTATCAATGCCTGGTGCTTTGTTCTTTGATAAGGCTTTCAATGCTGCTTCAACTTCTTCTTTCATCACCAATGGTTCCCAATCATAAGGTACAGGTTGAAACGGCTGTTGGTCCACCTGATGTTTATCATATAAAAACTCTGTATATTCCTTTCACCTTTTCTTGATCTTCTCAGCATCATTCAACATAGAACCTTGAGCATCTTGTAACATTCCAATTCGAGGCTGGAACTTTTTCTTTAACTCTCGTAGCTTTAGGAAAGCCGATCTTGTTCTTCCTCTAATAGTTTCTGCTTCTATTTCCTTGCATGCGTCGTTGTAGTACTTTTCCTTGTCCTGTCATGCTGCACATTGGAAATCTCTGAATTCTGTGATTGCCTTTCTTTCTCCTCTGGCTTTAGCTTCTCTGCGTTTCTGGGCAATTTTCAGAGTTTCTTCCGTCATCCATTTTGGCCGTTTTTGCTTTTTCACCTTTTGTAGAGACTTATCGCTTTCTTCCAACACAACCTTCTTGATGTCATTCCATAACTCTTCTGGAGCTCTGTCATTTGTATCTAAAAGCATCAAATTGATTTTGCAGGCAGTCTTTAAATTCCAGTGGTATATTCTCAAGGTCATATTTTGCTGCATTCATGAGTGGTTTGCTCTTTTTCAACTTTAGCTTGAGTTTGCATACTAGTAGTTGATGATCTGTATCACAGTCTGCTCCAGGTTTTGTCTTTGTTGATGTTATAGAGCTTTTCCATCGTTGACTTCCACAAAGGTAGTCAATTTGATTTTTATACAATCCATTGGGTGAAGTCCATGTGTATAGTCGCCGCTTGTGTTGCTGGAAGAAGGTGTTTGAGATGAATAGATCGCTGGTCTTGCAGAATTCTATCAGTCTTTCTCCAGCTTCATTTCTGTTGCCAAGTCCATATTTTCCAACTACTTTGCCTTCTTCTTTTTTGTTGCCAACTTTTGCATTCCAGTCACGTATGAAAACAGTAAAAGTACAGTTTCCTGTGCTTTTTCCCCCTATGCTGGGGGGGGGGGGGGGTGGTGGTCATTGGTGCACCCACGCTACTTTGCCACATGTTACAGTACCCAGTCATAGCAACATTTAGTAAAAGACCCCCAAAGTTTAATATTTAAAAGCGTGTAGGGTAATTTTATAAACATTTTATGTGTGTGTGATGCTGTTTACATGCATAAAAGCCCTTCTATAAAATTAGGTTATGCCTAGAAGTAGACACGATGCAAGCTCATGCATTCTTGTAGAGTAGGTGCGCTCAGGGGAGGAGTCTGGGTAGAGCGTGGGCAAAATTGTGAAGTATGCCCTAGCATTGATGCCTGCCCTTCAGCAGATATAATGACTACACTTTCATTTTAAGTGAAATTTCTGCAGGATTTATGCTAGTATTTTATAAATACAGATAGGTGTTTATTTGGCCCTTTTACTAAGGGCACTGTGGCATTACACGTAATCCATGGCATGTTAGGGCAACACTACAGCATTAACTGCCGGGAACATGGATATCATGTTCTCGGTGGTTACCACGGTGCGCACGGCCCTGCCACATCATGACAATAGCGCGGGTGCACTCAACGCCACTTGGAGCTGGTGTAAGTGTCCACACCTATATTTTTCAGTATGCACATAAATGATAGTATTTTATAATCTATATACTTCCTTGTACACTCTGTCCAAACTCTGCCCATGTGCACACTCACTAGCAAAGTAAGGGCACTGATGTCAAAGTGCTTTCTTTCCTGCTGGTCAGTATTTTATAAGAGGTCATTTATGTACATATGTAGCTACATACATGTGGAAATGTTTTTATCAAATTACCAAAAAATAATATGGGGTAAAAAGCAAAATTAATAAATTTATTATAATCAATTTAATAAAAATTAATTCATTTAAGAAATACAAACATACTTTGATTTATTCAATAGTACTTCAAAAGACCAGACAAAAATACCAGCAAAAATTCATATCAGCATTTTCCTTGTATTAATTTAAGAAATATCCCGGAAATGGGCTCAAGGGATCATCCCTTCAGTCAAACCAAATAGACCATAGGAAAGTACCAATTATAAAAATCGTATTATGAAATTGTATTGCACTTAAATTGAAAGAGCTATAAACTTTAAATAATTAAATGAGACCAAAAACGTTTCTGGCATAACTGTAATTTAAGCCCATTTCATATCTTCCAACCAGGCCTTTAGAGTTTCTCCAATATTTCTGGCTTTATTAGGGGGAAAAATTGTAAACAATGAAAAATTGAATAGAACCATTTGAAAATAAAAATCTGAATTAAAATTAGAGAGTTTCATTCAAATAATTCACCATTATTCGTTTGCAAAGCTCAGCACATCAGTCTTTCTTGATTGGCTAATACGGATTTTAAATAATGACACATGTAGTGGTATTTTTTGTATATTGTCTGCTAATTACTGCAAATACACACTGTGGGAGTAGAGGAGTAGCAGCCTAATGGTTAGAGTAGCAGTCTGGTGATCACAAAGACCAGCATTTGAATCCCACTGACATTCCATGTGACCTTGGGCAAGTTACTTGGCCCTCAATTGCCTCAGATACAAACTAGATTGTAAGCCCACCAAGAAAAACATTTTTATCTCATTGAATTATTTAAAATTGATAGTTCTTTTACTTACGGGATACCTCCCATTTTTTGGAATAACTAGCAGGCTATACAGATCATTTACTGTTGGCGACTTTGGACGTCACATCCCTGTATACGAACATCCATCAAGAGGAGGCTCTAGCACCTTTACAAACAGCGTTTACAACAGCTCCTTCTAGGATACCTAGGTCCTTTTTGCTGGACCTTATTTGGCTAGTCTTGACAAGAAATGATTTCCTATTTCAGGGGAATTTCTATGAACAATGCGGAGGCATCGCTATGGGAGCAACTGTGGCTCCGTCCATTGCTACCCTATATTTAGCGGATTTTGAAGAATCTTTGATTTATTCCGCAGTGGCTTTTCAGTTCATCCCTTTATGGTTGTGATTTCTGGATGACATTTTCTTTTTATGGTCTTCATCGCGGGAGGATCTCGATGAATTTATTAGGTGGTTGAACACATTGAAACCTAATATACAATTTACATCACACATGGACCAATACAATTTGGAATTTTTGGATGTCTAGATTGTAAAATCGATGGATGGTTTCAATACCACTTTATTAAGAAAGTCCAGTCAACGCAATAGTCTCCTCCGGTACCATAGTCACCATCCAGCTCCTTTGCGACGGGGTCTCCCGTATGGACAATTTTTGAGAATACGTCGTATCTGTTCCACCACAGAAGAGTTTAAATGACAGGCGACATATTTACAGGCAAGATTGTTAACGTGGGGCTATCCTAGAGGGATTGTTAAATGGGCATACACTCGAGCCAGATATACCCATAGAGAATGGCTCTTAAAGAACCGGACGGAAGCATTGACTAATGAGAGTGACAGGATTGTGGGCATCCTTCCCTTCATGGTTAACTCTTCTGAGGCAGTTAGGATACTCTGACGATATTGGAGCATTCTCAGCCTTCATCATTGTTTTCAGGCACTGGTTTGTTTTGCATTTACTAGAGGCTGCAATCTCAGAGATCACCTTGTTCATTCAGCTATGCCGATTGACCGTTTGATAAGATCATCCACTGGCAGAGACCATGTGGCCTGTCAGAATTGCCAATTTTGTGCTAACACTCTGGAGAGGGAGATTTGGCACCACCCAACCACTGGCCGTTCTTATAGGTTTTTGGAGGACAGCTCGTGTACCACCAGTTTTGTCGTATACTTGCTTCGCTGCCCCTGTGACTTACTCTACATTGGCCGCACGACACATATGGTCAAGATCCGTTTAAGTGAACATGCATCTCGCATACGGACTTCTGTACTTTCCTTCCCGCTGGTGGAACACTGTATTTCTTTAGGTCACACTTTTCAAGATTTTAAGTGGAGAGTGATAGACTTGATTTCGGTGGATCCGAGGGGTGGCAATCGGACACAACGTCTACAGTGGTTAGAACAAAGATGGATTTTCCATCTACAGACTGTAATTCCTGATGGTTTGAATTTGGAGCAGGAATGGGGCACTTTATGAGGAGGGTTGGATGTTTACCTATTATTGTATCTATTCACTCACTCATTCATTTTGAATTCCCTGGAGCTCCTCCTTCTTTTGGTGATGTCATCTTTATCAGCCAATCACAGTTTTTGCAAGCGTTACATTTATGAGTCACAGGACCTAGTGTCTTTTGGAAATTCCGAATCCTTTCTTCTAAGCGAGTCGCACTTGAAGCAGGGCCTGTCGGCACGAAACACGCGTGTCGTGTATGAATATTGCTGGCGATGTGGATTCTGGATCAATGAAGCTAAGTTTAGCTATTTAAAATTTTGTTTCACTAGGGATTTCAAATTGATTAAAAGGGGTTACACTTGCATTGGGTTGCAGTTACAACAATACTCTTCCCTGTTGTGTGAAGCTCGACAAAAAAGATAAAAAAGACAAAAAAGAAAGATGAAAAAGATAACATGTTAATACATATTTAGTTCGCTTGCAATTCAGACAATCTTATGTTTGTTCTATACTGTTTTATAATAAGATTTTTAGGCTCAATGATTAATTCCTGGGTAATGTCCTATGGTCACTTTTGGTTTTGAGCCCATTTCGGGGATATTTCTTATATTAAAGAAAAATGATGCTATGAAATTTTACTGTTTTTTAATCTGGCCTTTTGAAGTACTATTGAACAAATTAAAATATGTTGGTATTTTGAAATGAATGATTTTTTATTAAAAAGATAATAATAATTGTTTGATTAATTTTGATTTTTACCCCAAACTATCTTTTTGTGATCTAGTTGCTTTTTTTGGGGGACAAATTTTTGATTTTTTTGTTTATAAAATTACCTTCATTTTTGCAGACTCATTCTGGAAGAGTCAAATGTTGGGGTACCCATGATTTTTGAGTTTTAGTATCAAACTCTTGAGTGAGCCGGGAGTCTGATAAAAAGAAAGTGCGGGGGGGTGGGGGTGGATGGGTGCAATGTGAAGGTTTGCCTAGGGTGCATTATGCCTTTGCATTGTGAGGTAGTTAGATGGCTAGATCCTGCTGAAAATATACCCCCCAAGTTCCATCTCCCAGGTAAACTGTCAAGCCTAATAGTTTTCTGAAATACACAAGCACTAAGGAATCTCTCTTCATTAGAATTCAAGGTTCAGAATGGTTCAAAATTAAAGAAACATTGCCACCTACTGTCCAATTAGACTCACTGACCATTTAAGATGATGAAGGTCCTGAACTAATATGGAGTGGGTTCTGACCCACTAGTACAGTGATTCCCAAATTATTTCCCTAACCCACTCACTGAAGATCATGGGTAACCATGAGATAAAATGACTTCAAATACAGAACAAATGCACAGCTGTAATACTGTATGCTAAAAACTGTAATGGGAATTGTAGGACTTGGTGAATTTGCAATGTCTTGACAATTCTTTAAACTGTGGTGCAGATGCAAAATATCAAGACAGAAGGGATGGAATTGTTCTAGTACATTGAACCAATTCATACTGGTTCGATGTCAAGTAGGAACATACATGTCAAAAATGTGCATTTTGTTCAGTTTCCCCTGTCATTGGAGGACTTTTCATTTTTTCTTGTTTTTTTTTTATTATTTTAATTTTTATTTCATGGGAGACAGTATTAAATAGTATGCACTATTGCTCAATAGTGCGTGCTATGCGGAAGAACATGCACTATTCACCTATAATATTCAATATTGAATGATGAAGGGGCAGGAGCAGGGCCTCAGAAAACACCTACAAATAGGACCAGAAGTGAGGTGAATCTTGAAGGATTTTCAGAAGATTGTGTTTGTGAGGAGCTAGCTAAACTAAAAGTAGACAAAACAATGGGGCCAGATAGGATACCTCTGAGAGTACCGAAGGAACCTACTGGGTCAGACCTAGGGTTTATCAAGCCCAGTACAGGTTCCCAAAAGGTATATAGATTCCATGCTGTTTGCCCAAGGGGTAAGCAGTGGATTTCCCTGGTCCTCCTTAAAAATGGTTTATGGACTTTTCCTCCAGGAACTCGTCCAAACCTCTTTTAAAACCAGATACACTAACAGCATTTACTACATTCTCTGGTAATGAATTCCAGAGATGAGTGAAAAAATATTTCCTCTGAGTCTTAAATGTGTTACTTTGTACCTTCATTGCGTGTCCCCTAGTCTTTCTACATTTGGAAGGAGTAAACAACTGATCTACATTTACCTATTCTACTCCATTCATTATTTTATAGATCTCTATCATATCTCCCCTCAGCCATCTCCTTTCCAAGTTGAAGACCCTAACCTTTCAAGTCTTTCCTCGTAGGGATATCCTTCCATCACCTTTACAATTTTGGTTGCTTCTCTTAGGGAAGTTCTGGTGGCTCCACTGTCTGACCTTTTCAATGCTTCTTTAGAATCAGAAGTGGTTCCAGAGGACTGGAGAAGGGCACATGTGGTCCTTCTTAGGGCCAGCCCAAGGGTTTCTGCTTTTCTAGAGAAAAAACTCCCCCCCCCCCCAGCTGCTGCCGCCATCACCCCTCAACAGCTGCCACCATTTCCATCTCAGGAGGGGGAGGCGGGCAACAGCAGTATTTCAAAAAGTGGCAGCAAAAAACAGCCACTTTTGGAAATACTGCTGCTGCAACTGCCCGCCTCCCCCGCCCCCCTCCCCCCACCAAATGGAATTGGTGGCAGCTGGAGGAGGGCAGCACAGCCAGTTATGTATGCAACTGCCCTAGGTGGCTGCCTAGCTCACCTAGTGGACGGGCCGGCCCTGCTCCTTCTACACAAAAGAAAAAGTAAGGATGAGGTGCTACAACAGAGAAGTGTGAGGTTTCTGGAATCTAACGAATTGCAGGATCCGAGGCAGCATGGTTTTACTAGAGGCAAGTCTTGTCAGACATATCTGATTAATTTCTTTGACTGGTTGACCAGAGAGTTAGAATAAGGGGGACTGCTAGATGTGGTGTACTTAGATTTCAGTAAAGCCTTTGATACTGTTCTGCACAGGAGACATAAATAAATTGAGCACCCTAGGGATGGGCCCTAAAGTAACTGACTGGATTAGAAACTCGTTGAGTGGGAGACAACAACGACTACTAAATGGCACTCACTCTGAGGAGAGAATTGCCAGTAGTATTCCACAGGGATCTGTCCTTGGTCCTATTGTTTTTAACATTTTTGTAAATGAAATTGGGGAAGGGCTGTCAGGTAAGGTTTGTCTCTGCAGATGATACCAAAATCTGCAATAGGGTAGGCACCCAAGGAAGGACTACCAAAAGGGACTGCTACAACTGGAAGTAGATCTACACTTGTAAGTATAATCTTCTGGAATAAACTCTAAATCTTGCGATAAAAGGGACTTCTTAGGGTTAAAGCTGAGAAATCTGTGAATTTTAGAATTCAGTGTTTTTGCTAAGTCAGTCAGGTCTTAGTACCACCAGTGATCTTTGTATTTAAGTCAAAGCAGACTATAGCTTAGCATAGAACATAAAATAAGAGTAAATAGACTTTGAAATAAATTTGTTTCTAGAGAGCTTTTCATTTAAATTAAATCAGAGTTTAGCTTAACCTAGAAAGTAAATTGGTAAGCTTTTACCTTAGAAGCACAAGACAAGGCACCGTGTAACATCCAAATTTTAATAATTTTTCTTTCCTTTCCTCCCTCCCCAACTCCCACCCACCCCTAGGATAATCATAGCTTTATAGGTGCTTAAACCTCTTAAAGAAAAGGAAGTGCCCTTATTCACTCTCAGGTGCAGCTGTTTATCCTTATCAGGCATACAGTAAGGATCTGAGATTAATTAATCTTGAGGTGAACAAAGTCCATTAAACGTATTAGGTATAGTGTTATTAGTATAAGTATCCCCAGCAAAACCTAAGTAAGTAAACAACTTAAATACCGAAACAAAACCTTAAAACTAATATGCAGACAGCAGTCCAGCAGCGAGATGGGGGCTTTCCAGTCTTTTGCATTAAGTGTCACATATATGATTTTCTTCCAGTTGGTGAGGGGTCTTAGGTGTGCACTAGGTGCAAGGAGCTGTTTGTTCTCAGGGAATAAGTCCGATCTCTGGAGGCTAGAGTAGCAGACTTGGAGGACATAAAGAAGACAGAGAGGTACATATATGAGACCCACAGGGATATAGTCCTGAAGTCCCACCTCCAGTCTGGTAGCATCCCTGTTGCCATAGAGGAGAGAGGTCACATGGCAGGACAGCATCACCCTGGTGTGGCAGTAAGTGATCCTGTAGCTAGGACCTGTCCTCCAGGTGATGTAAAACCCTCTCACACCGAGGAGGTTTCTCCAGGGCTATGTGCCAAAGAGGGAATGTTTAGGACAGCCGTTATAGTTGGTGATTCGATCATTAGGCTTGTAGATAGCTGGGTGGCTGGTGGACGTGAGGATCGCCTGGTAACATGCCTACCTGCTGTGAAGGTAGCAGACCTCATGCGCCACCTAGACAAGGTCTTAGATAGTGCTGGGAAGGAGTCTGCTGTCTTGGTACATGCTGGTACCAATGACATAGGAAAGTGTGGTAGGGAGGTACTGGAGGCCAAATATAAGTTATTAGGTGCTTCATAAGACATACTCACTAGAATTAAGAAATCTCAAGGTATATACATCCGTATATAATGTTCTATCTGTTAATTGATTTTATGTAAATATTCAATTGAGTTTGTATTGTAAATAGTTACCCATTGTTATCCAAGTTTTTGCCCTGTTATCTGTAAACTCATACGAGTTCAAATGTACTGAGATATTATTGTTCAATGTAAACCGCGCTGATGCTGAATAGTGCGGTATATAAGAAACTTTAAATAAATAAATAAAGGTAGGAAGTTGAAATCCAGAACTTCTAGAGTAGCATTCTCTGAAATGCTTCCCATTCCAAGCGAAGGGCCAAAAGGCAGGCAGAACTCGAGTCTCAATGCGTGGATGAGACAATGGTGCAAGGAAGAGGGTTTTGGATTTGTTAAGAACTGACAGATCAATTTTTGGTCTGTATTTCCAGAGTTAATGGGTACCCATAGAAATAATTCTCTGTATTACAACCTGAAAGACCAGAATGTATCTTATTCAAGACTAGAAACTATATAACAGATATATAATAGCTGACAGGTCTCAGAAAACTCGGGCTGCCATTGACTTAAAAACTTTCTGTCAAAATGGACTGCATGCCCTTCAGACATCAGTGACCTGTATCTATAGAGCTATTCATTTTTAACTTTATATTATAAAAATGATGCAGTGCTTAGCTTTTAAAGGTGATTTCCAATTGTCAGTATAAATCTTAAGTACTGGGCAACATTCTGGGGAAAGGAGAGGCTTTTCCGAAGGGTTGGGCTCCACCTTAACCAGGATGGAATTAGGCAGCTGGCATTAACCTTTAAAAAGGAGATAGAGCAGCTTTTAAACTTGATAATAGGGGAAAGCCGAAGGTTGCCCAAGAGTACATGGTTCCAAACAATGTATCCTTGAAGGATACTAGCAAAAGACTGAAGTTAGGGCATATTGACAGAGAGGTTCCAATAAAGACAAAAGTAACCCAAATGCCCTTAAGCACAGAGCAGACAGAGCTTAAAGATTCCAAATTACCCCTGCCTACCAATAGCCAGATTAATATGAATAAAATACAGCCTCTAAAATGCTTGTATGCAAATGCTATAAGTCTAAAAAATAAGATGGCAGATTTAAAATATATAGCACTAAATGATTGATATCTCAGAGACATGGTGGAAGGAGGACAACCAGTGGGACACTGTGTTACTTAGATACAAACTATATTGGAGGGGTTGCGCTCTATGTTAGAGAAGGCATTGAGTCACAAAGAATTAAAGTTTTGCAGGAAACAAAAGACAAATCCCAAGTAAAAAGGGGAAGGGGAAAGCGATAGCAGTGGGAGTGTACTATCAACTGCTTGGCCAGAATGAACAAATGGATGATAAAATGCTCAAAGAAATCAGGGAAGCTAACAAAGACAGCACAGTAATAATAATGGGTGATTTCAATTACCACTGTATCAACTGGGTCAATGTCACGGCAGGACATGCTAGAGAGATAAAGTTTCTAGATGAAATAAATGACTGCTTTTTGGAGCAGCTGGTTCATGAACTGACAAGAGGGGAAGCCATTTTGGACTTAATGGAACACAAGATCTGGTACAAGAGATAAGGATGTTGGGGCCTCTTGGCAATAGTGATTATAGCATGATTACATTTGATTTATTAAATGGAGGAAGGACAGCAAGGAAATCCACAGTACTACCTTTTAACTTTCAAAAGGGAGACTATGATAAAATTAGAAAAATAGTTAAGAAAAAACTAAAAGGAGCAGTTGCAAAACTTAAAGACTTGCATCAAGCTTGGGTGTTGTTGGAAAATTACTATCTTGGAAGCCCAGACCAGCTGTATTCCACGCTTTAAGAAAATTGGAAGGAAGTCCAAAAACTGCCAGGATGGTTTA
The DNA here is from genome assembly GCA_033557465.1 of Ichthyophis bannanicus. Lineage (NCBI taxonomy): Eukaryota > Metazoa > Chordata > Amphibia > Gymnophiona > Ichthyophiidae > Ichthyophis > Ichthyophis bannanicus. Next base: position 428,416,261 of record CM066036.1, read on the forward strand.
AAGGTGAGATCGGAGAAGTTGTTGTTGCCAAAAAAGCATCTTTCAGGAAATGGAAAAAGGATCCAAATGACGAAAAATGGAAACAACATAAGCACTGGCAAGTTAGATGCAAGGCATTAATAAGGCAGGAAAAGAGAGAATTTGAGAAGAAGCTTGCTGTGGAAGCAAAAACGTATAATGAAGACTTTTTCAAGTACATTTGTAGCAAAAAAACCCTGTGATAGAGTCAGTTGGATCATTTGATAGTAGAGGGGAAAAGGGACACTAAGAGGGGACAAGGCCATAGCGGAGAGACTGAATGAATTCTTTGCTTTGGTCTTTACTGAGCAAGATGTAGGGATTTTACCCATGACTGAAATGGTATTTAAAGGTGATGCCGCAGAAGAATTGAAAGAAATATTGATACACCGGGGAAGATGTATTGTAACTATTTGATAAACTGAAGAGTAGCAAATCACCTGGACCAGATGATATACATCCAAGGGTGTTGAAAGAACTGAAATATGAGATTGCATTCCTGCTATTAGTAATCTGTGAACTATCATTAAAATCATCTGTAATACCTGAAGATTGGAGGATGGCCAATGTAATGCCAATTTTTAAAAAGAGTTCCAGGGGTGATCCAGGAAACTACAGACCGGTGAGTCTGACGTCAGTACCGGAAAAAATGGTAGAAACCATTATAAAGAACAAAATTACTGAACATGTAGATAGTCATGACTTGATGGGAGACAGCCAAAATGGCTTTAGTCAAGGAAGGTCTTGTCTTACTAATCTGTTATGTTTTTTTGAAGGTGTGAATAAACAGGTAGACAAAGGTGAGTCGGTTGATATAATGTATCTGGATTTTCAGAAAGCCTTTGACAAGGTCCCTCATGAGATACTCTTGGTGAAATTAAAAAGTCATGGGATAGGGAGGATAGGAGTGTACTATGGTGGATCAGGAACTGGTTAAAAGATAGAAAGCAGAGGGTAGGGCTAAATGGCCAATTTTCCCAATGGAGAAAGGTGAATAGTGGAGTACCCCAGGGATCTGTGTTGGGTCTGCTGCTTTTTAACATATTTGTAAATGACTTGGAAATGGGAATAACAAGTGAGGTAATCAAATTTGCAGATGACACAAAATTATTCAAAGTTGTTAAAACCCAAGAGGATTGTAAAAAATTGCAAGAGGACCTTGATAAATTGGATGATTGAATGTTGAAATGTCAGATGAAATTTAATGTGGACAACTGCAAAGTTATGCACCTAGGAAAGAACAACTCAAACTATGGTTACAGAATGCAAGGTTCAATATTAGGAAGCACCACCCAGGAAAAAGATTTCGATGTCATCGTGGATAGCATTTTGAAACCCTCCACCCAGTGTGCAGCAGCGTCCAAGAGAGAGCAAATAGAATGCTAGGAATCGTAAAGAAAGAAGTGGAGAGTAAAGCAAAGGATATTATAATGCCTCTGTATTGTTCCATGGTACGATCGCACCTTGAATATTGTGTGTAATTCTGGTCGCCGTATCTTAAAAGGGATATAGCATTATTAGAAAAGGTACAGAGAAGAGTTACCAAAATGGTAAAGGGGATGGAAGGATACCCCTATGAGGAGAGGCTAAAAAGGTTAGGGCTCTTCAACCTGGAAAAGAGACAACTGAAGGGAGATATGATAGAGGTCTATAAATTAATGAATGGAGTGAAACAGGTAAACGTAGATTGATTGTTTACGCTACCAAAATATAGAAAGACTAGGGGACATGCAATGAAACTACAGCGTAACCTATTTAAGACTAATAATAGAAAATACTTTTTCACTCAAAGCGTAATCAAACTCTGGAATTCATTACCAGAGGATGTAGTAAAAGCTGTTAGTGTGGTTGTTGTTGTTGTCATGAGGTAGCGCCATCAGAACCCATGGAAGTAGGGGATTGTGAGCAAAACATAAGGGAAACTGACAGCTCAGGCTCACACATGGGAAAAGGTTGCTATGAGCAACAAATGAAAACAAAGCCACGAGGTGTTAGGGAACGCCCGAACAGAAAGGGAGCACAGAATTCATTAGAAAATGAAGAGCACCTGCATGGGGGCGGAGCCCAGGCTAACACCAATTTGAACATATTTAAGACTCACTTACCGGCAGGTAGAGAGACGAGGAGGGAGAAGGAGAGAAGGAGAGAAGCAATAGGAACTGCTGAGCGTGAGAGCAGTGTCCGTAGAGCTATGAGGACAGAGCCAAGGAGAATATCCGGGGCACATGAGGTTGGTGATTTCCAGAGAAGCTGTTGGGAACAGCAGTGCACAGCCTCCCAGTATCCCCAGGAGCATTACTGTGAGGCAAATAGAGAAGGCAGTCCAACAGCCAAGGCTAGAGGATACAAATTGTCTAACTCCAGAAAGGCAGAAGGGGAAAACTTTTACCCTGAAGCACATGTGAATGATTCAGATAAACACCGTGGAAAGGGAGCTTCAAGGCAGAGCTGTGTTCATCCGAGAAAGCAGGAAGTAGCAGTGCCTAAAGGTAGGCGTATTTACCCTAGTAAGAGGGGTTTGAAACACCCTGACTTTCTCTGTACTTACCAGGAGCTCTGTAGCTCTCAAGAACCCAACTACAAGAAATACGGTAGTTTCCCACGGGCCACTAGTATAGTGGAGGAAGAGAATGTTTTAACTCCCCGACAGAGACATTTTAACTTCAACGGCAATTGGGAGCCAGAAGTTTACTCTGATGAGGATGTAGCAGCAGAGCGCAGACAAACCAATAATACCAGGAGTCTGTTCAGAAGGTCCAAATCATTTATTTGTGCACAAGTCTCAAGCAAGTCAATTTCAAAATGGCTGAGCGATGTTCTCTGGCAATACAACAGCTTTTATAGACTTTTGCTCCATTCTAGGTATAGGAAAATATTTCATTGGTCCCGGTAACCTCCCGTACCTCCCGTACCCCTTCTATTGGTCCCGGTACTGATAAGATTATCCAATTATGTTCTTTAAGTGGGCTCAGCACCTGCTCACCCCCCTTCTAGTCTCAATTACAATGGCCAGTTCACCAACTTGTTAATTTCCTTCTTTCAAGGCCATTGAGCTAGTTTGTACGTGTAGGGAAGCAGGGCTCTGTAATTTCTCTGTCAGCAATCTTAAACATATTTTTCTGTATTTTTCCATCTGTTCTGCTTGTCTAAGCTAATTCAATACTTTTACTGAGTTCTAATTCTATAGAAGCATATTGGGGGATGTGCACTTCCTATGGGCCTCTCCACATGCTTCATTTACAGGTCAAGCTAATTAGGCCTGCTTGCTTATGTCAGAACTGTGGATCACAGGCCTTCACCTGCCACATTCCCCCCTTTGACTAATCTCACCCTATTATACTTAATAAGGTGTGAGAATTAAATCACTTAAAATGGTTATACCAAGGCCGGAGGTTTCCGATTATATTTAAAAGGTTTAGGTGGGTATAAGGCCATAATCTTAGTTGCGGTCTTCCGCTCAACTGTACTTTCAATAGTACTTTGAATGCAACGCACACAACATGGGATCATGCATGGTAACAGTAAAATGACAGCAATGATTATTAGTACTAGTATAAGGAAAGTTTTAAGTCCTCCTATCCATGAGAAAAGACCAGCAAACCAGTTAGGAAACTTTAGTGAATGCCAAGTCTGTACTGGCACATAAGCTTGTTTTCGCATAGTTTCAGCAATTTCTTCAACTACTTGGCCTTTATCATCTATTTTTAAGCAACAATTAGTTAGATTCAGTTTACCACATACTCCCCCTTCAGCCGCCAACAAATAGTCTAAGGCTAAACGATTCTGATATATAGCAGTGCGCATTTGGGTACTCTGTCTAGCTAAAAGTGTGAGAGCTTGGCTAGTTTCATTAGTTATTATTTCAACTACAGCTTGTAAACGAATAATACGATTAATCATATAAACTGGGGTCCGATAGCCCCACATACCATCATCATTCCAAGTGGCGGGTCCATAATATTCAATGATTCTCTCTGGTGGCCAATCATCACCCTTCCACTTTTCCCACTTGCCTACCTGGAGGGGTGCTCTCTTTTGTCTTAGTGCTCTTTTGTGTCTATGATTAGTAGTGTATACTGGGTATCCTAATTGCTCTCCATGTTCTGTATTTAGAAGGAAAAAGGAAGGTCTAATGGTCCCTAAGACACATGCTCCTCCCCAGTATATAGGGAGTCTGGCATATGCTCGGTTTCCACAGATCCAATATAGGCCAGGTGGGGCTTGCCAGGCATGAGGTTTGGCAAGATTAGTCCATAAACTAGCAAGCTCTGGGAATCTTGCTAATGGGTTAGGGGGTTCAGGTTCTTTAATTCCTGACCACCAGGATGTCTTTTTGGTGGTGTCATTATAGAACTTTTGGCTAAGACAGACCAGCTGTCCGACCTGTTGTTTGAACTGGGGTCCAGTTCTGGCATAACAAAGATGTCCAACTATTGTGTGCGCTAACACCCATTCGCTGGTAGTCTTGTGTATTTCAGTCTGATTGTAAGTCATTGAGTAATTCAATTCTTGGGCTTCCCATGGCCATTGGTCACCCATTCGTGTTCCCCCACAAAAATAACAATTAGAAATGTTTAGACTAGATACTACTGCTCCAGCTAATTCTAAAAATAGGTTCTGGGAAGGATGGGGCATGTCAAATTTATTTAAATGCATGGTTTCATAGAATGTGTTATGGATTTGATACTTGGATGATTTATGAGCTTGAGTGTTTAATTTTATATATACTATGGTTCCTGGATCTGTTCCAGTTCCATCAATTCTCAATCCAAATCGGAATCCTTGTTTCCAATTTTCTGGCCTTTGTATGACTAACTCTAAAGGATTGCAAGCATTTTTCTTACATTTGTCTAGGTCTTTGACATGTGATGGTTTTCGTAATGTAGCCATTCGATTATCTTTATTCCATACCATACCAATCCAGGTGGCATAATAAACACATTCCCACTTTGGGCAGAAATACTCTGACTCTGGGGCTTTGTTATATACATTGGCTGAAACTTCCTTTCCTGTACATGCTCCCCATTCAGTGGACCCTTCTGGACACATATATTTGCCACTCTGTGAGTATGTTTTTTCCCAATTACCACATTTAGAACGACTATCTCTGTTGATTACTTCACAAGCATCAAAATACAAAATAGCATCTTTACTAGGATCTGTTAGTTGGCGTGTTGCATTAATTAAAGGTCCATTCGCATCCTTCCATCGCATTTCTAAGGTATAATAGGATGGATTTTGATGCGGATTGAAGCATACTTTAGATTTACCTTTGGTACAAACATTCAGTTCAGTGGTGTTATATATACACCAAGTCACTGTACCAGTGCAGGTATAATAAGAATGATAAAGCAGAGTCTGAGTTATTTTCATTCCAGTCCGAGTGGAAGTGATGCAAGCAGTACATGGAGGCAAGGCATAAGTTAGTTCAAAGCCTCCATACCAGGCAACCAGAATAAAGCAAAAACAAAGATACATGTTGATTGGAGTTCTTCTGAATCCTCAGCTTGCAAATCTTGACACGACGTTCTTTTTCTTCGTCCCGTTTGCTAATAAAGCAATTCAATGGGTGCTGAGTGTTGATTGAAGATCCTCGAGTTGTCCATTACACATTAACCAACTTATCAGTTTTAGTTGGCTCTGAAATATGGTCAATTAATGTAGCATCAAAGTAGTGCGTAAAGTTACACACCTGGGGTTCGTTGAAAAAGAACTTTTGCTGTGTAAGAAACAGCAATCCTCTTCGAAAGACTTGGCTACTGCACAGCACTTTGATAAAGTGTCTAAGCTGCTGGTTGCCGTCTCAAGGTGATACGCAAAGGTGCATCAGGATACTGTTCCGTTGTCCACTGCTCAGGTTCTGGATCAGCTGCGGGCTTGACTTTGCTGTGATGAATCCAGGCGTCGATCTCTGCTACCTTTACTGCAGTTGGGGTAGACAGGATGACGGTGTATGGTCCCTTCCAATGAGGTTCCAGCGGTGTCTTTCTCCAATCTTTGATCCACACCGAGGTACCAGGCTGGTAGGGATGCAAGGGTTCCGTCAGGTTGATAGGCAACTGGTCTTGGATCCACGCATGGAGAGTCTGCAGAACAAAACTAAGAGCTAGGAGTTCTTGCCTGGTTATTTCTGAACCAATTTGGGCTAGACTTCCTTTAATTCCCTGCACTATTGGTGGGGGTTTACCATACAGAACTTCAAAAGGGGAAAATCCTGTTGACTTTACAGGAGCTGAGCGTATTCTGAGTAAAGCTATTGGGAGTACCTGGGGCCACTTCAGGTGAGTCTCCTGACAAAGTTTGGACATTTGGGCTTTTAAAGTACGGTTCATTCGCTCAACTTTCCCTGAACTCTGGGGTCTGTATGCAGTGTGAAGCTTCCATTTTATCTGCAAAGCTTTTGCTAACTGTTGAGTAATCTGAGAAACAAATGAGGGTCCATTGTCTGAACCTATTACTGCCGGGATTCCGAATCTAGGGACAATCTCTCTCATTAAAACTTTGGTGACTTCTCTGGCTTTCTCAGTTCTGGTTGGGAAGGCTTCTACCCACCCAGAGAAAGTACAAACTAATACTAGCAGGTAGTGATACCCATTGGCTTTTGGCATTTCAGTAAAGTCAATTTGTAGGTGGTGCATGGGGGTTACACCTCCTAACTGAACTCGGGGTGCCGGTGTGGGACCTTGTTTGGCATTATTTTTGGCACAGATTAAACACTGGCGTGCTATTGAAGCTGATAGGGTTGCTAACATAGTGATGCAGAAGTGTGGTCTGAGTGCTTTTTCCATAGCACTTTTTCCATATTGTGTGGCTTCATGGAAGGCTTTAACAAAAGCTGGGCACAACAATTCAGGGATTACTATACGTCCTGGGGGCTGACTGCCTTCTGCTGGTGGCAGCTCAATCCACCCATCTTTCAGAACTCCATCTTCCTTGTTACAATAGTAATCTAATTCTTTGGTGGTATATCGTGGTGTCCATGAGTTCAAAGGTACTGGAAACAATGCTGCCTGTAATGGCATAGCTTGTGGCGAAATTTGTCCTGTCATGGCTGCTTGTCGTGCTGAGGCATCTGCAAACCTATTTCCTCGAGCAACTTCTCCTTTTCCTGCTTGATGTCCTCTGCAGTGCATAACGGCTACACGAGTTGGGGCCCATACTGCATCAAGTAACATTAATATCTCTGGGCCATACTTGACTGATTTTCCTCCGGATGTGATGAGCCCTCGTTCTTTATAGAGAGCTCCATGGGCATGTAGGGTAGTGAAGGCATACTTTGAGTCTGTATATACATTTAACACAAGTTTCGCACCTAACAGCAGTGCTCGAGTAAGTGCTATCAACTCTGCTTTCTGGGCTGATGTACCTGAGGCTAGAGCTGATGACTCAACGACTTCATGTTGAGTGACTACTGCATATCCAGCGCAGCGTCGTCCATTGATGATGAGACTGCTTCCATCTACGTAATAAATTTGGTCAGGATTATCTATGGGCACATCTGTTAGGTCAGGTTGACTTGAGAAGACAGTGTCCATGACTTCTATACAGTCATGTTCTGGGGGTTCTTCACTGATAGGTATCAATGTGGCTGGGTTTAAGGCATGGCTCACTTCTAGTTGTATCTGTGGATTTTCACATAACATGCTTTGGTATTTCAACATTCGGGAATTGGTGAGCCAATGATTTGCTTTTTGTTCCATAAGGGCAAGGACTGCGTGTGGCACGGTGACTCGTAGATTCTGTCCTAGTGTGAGCTTGTCTGCTTCACTCACTAACAATGCTGTGGCTGCAACTGCTCTCAGGCAAGGTGGCCAACCTTTGGCCACAGTGTCCAATTGTTTTGATAGGTATGCTACAGGTCGCTCCCAGTTTCCCAATTTCTGAGTTAACATGCCTAAGGCATTTCCCTGTGCTTCATGTACGAATAAGTGAAAAGGCTTATGAACATCTGGTAATCCAAGAGCTGGTGATGACATCAATTCTTCCTTTAACGTCTTGAAGGCTGTATCCTGCTCAGGTCCCCATTCCAGTGGCGATTTCTCTTCTCCTTTTGTGGCTTCATACAATGGTTTGGCGATTTGAGCAAAGTTGGGAATCCAGATTCGGCAATATCCTGCCGCTCCCAGAAAGGCTCTGACTTGCTTTCTGGTAGTTGGGGTTGGAATTCTGCATACTGTTTCTTTCCTTTCTCTGCCTAACTTTCGGCTTCCTTGGGTTATGCGAAAGCCCAAGTATTTTACTTCTTTTTGGCATAGTTGTGCTTTTGCTCTGGAAACTTTATATCCAGCTTCATCTAGTAACTGCAGGAGATCTTTAGTGGCTTGTATACATTCACTTTCTGATACAGCAGCTATCAGCAGATCGTCCACGTATTGGAGAAGCACTCTCTTCCCCGGGGCCACTGGATAGCTGGAAAGGTCTTGATTTAGTGCAGCACTAAAGATGGTAGGCGAATTCTTGAATCCTTGGGGTAATCGTGTCCAGGTAAGTTGGCCCCCTCTTCCAGAGATGGGGTCCTGCCACTCGAATGCGAATAATATCTGACTTACAGGGGCTAATCTTATGCAAAAGAATGCATCTTTTAAATCTAGAACAGTGAAGTGGGTAGCTTCAGCAGGAATCAGTCCTAGAAGAGTGTAAGGATTTGGCACGACAGGATGTATAGTTTCAACTGCTTCATTCACTCTTCTTAGATCTTGCACTGGACGATAGTCATCTGTTCCAGGCTTTTTCACTGGCAGGAGTGGAGTGTTCCATGGGGATTGACATACTTTTAGTAGGCCATGTTCTAATAATCTTTGCAGGTGGCGGTGGATGCCTTCAATTGCAGCTCTTGGGAGAGGGTATTGCTTAACATGTACTGGTGTAGCACTAGGCTTAAGTGTTACAATTACTGGAGCTATATGTTTGGCTAGGCCTGGAGGACTTCCTTCTGCCCATACTCCAGGTGGGGCATCAATACTTTTCAAAGTTTGTTCAAAATAGGTGTCTTGGATGGAATCATCACTGTAATATCTCCATTCTTCTTCTCGGGGAACTGTAAGCAGCATCATTCCTGCTGGTTTGGTTTGAGAATTTACTGTCATTTGCATTTCTCCTCTTTCAGTAAAGGATATTTGGGCTTGTAGCTTGGCTAACATATCTCGTCCGGTGGGAATGCAGATTGAATTTCCTGAAGAAGTTTTAGAGGAAAATGAAATGGATTGCACGTACACTTTATCTGATTGTGTAACGTCTCTGTGTTAAAAGCAGCTAGAACTGTTTATGAGAAGAAACAGGTGCAAGAGTTACGTGAGTGAAAGGAACTGTTTTTCTGTTACTTTTTGTGATGTTGTTTAATGCTGAAGAAAGCTGAGTTTTGTTGAAAGTATTTTTCTTTAATTGTGTTATCAGACGAATGGTCTGACCTCCTTTATGTTCCATGGTTATGAATCCACCCCGGACGGGGAATAAAGCCTGAGTTTAAACCTTACCCTCTGCTTCAACTACACTTTTTGGCTAATAGTGAAAACTACAGGAACCAGAAGGCTTTGCTAATGCCTTCATAGGAGCTTAACAGCCATAAAAATACTGCCCCAAGAAATGACCCAAGCCCTCTTTAGCCTCTGGGTACGTTAGTGGGTGACATTGTTAAGTGCCGTCGGGTCGGAGTCGACTCATGGCGACCCTCTGGATAGCTATCCTAAATTGTGTTCGGTCTTCAGTCAGGAGTCTCATTGTTGACAGACTGGTACCCGTAGCTGCTGTTATTGTATCGATACATCTCATTGCTGGCCTTCCTCTTTTGCGTTGACCTTCTATCTTTCCAAGCATGATGTCTTTCTCTAATGATCTCTCTCTTCGCATGATGTGTCCAAAGTATGAAAGTCGAAGTCTTGTCATCTGAGCTTCTAAAGAAAGCTTAGGTTGGATCTCCTCTAGTACCGACTGGTTTGTTCTTCGGCAGTCCATGGTATACACAGTGTTCGCCGCCAGCACCATAATTCAAAGGCATCAATTTTCTTTCTGTCTATCTTTTTCACTTTTCAGCTTTCACATCCATATGATGTTATTGAAAATACCATGGCTTGAACAAGTCAAATCTTTGTATGGAGAGAGACATCTCTGCTCTTGAGAATCTTATCTAGGTCTTTCATAGCCATTCTGCCAAGAATAATGCGTCTTCTGATTTCTTGACTGCTTGTTGCTTCTTTATTGATAGTTGATCCAAGTAGGTTAAAGTTGTTCACGATTTCAATTTCTTCTCCTTCAACGATGAACCTGTTGATTATGCCAGTTGCCATGATCTTTGTCTTCTTTACATTAAGGTGCAGGCCCATTTTGAGACTATGTTCTTTGATTGTGAGAAGCAAATGTTTCAGATCATCTTCACTTTCAGCCAGTAATGTGGTATCATCAGCATAGTGAAGGTTGTTGATGAGTCTTCCACCAATCTTCACACCTCTGTTGTCTTCATACAATCCTGCTTCTCTGATGATTTGTTCTGCATATAAATTAAACAGGTAGGGGGAAAGTATGCAGCCTTGTCTTACACCTTTGCTTACTTTAAAAAAATTATATTTCTCCTTGTTCCGTTCGAACTGTTGCTTCTTGATCAATGTACAGATTGTGCAAGAGTACGATCAGGTGTTCTGGTATACCCATGCTTCTTAATGTGGCCCAGAGTTTCTCAAGGTTTACACAGTCAAAAGCCTTGCTACAGTCGATAAAGCAGAGTGTAGCCAGGTTTAAAAAAGGTTTGGACAAGGAAAGGTGCAGGCTGAAGGAAATGCATCAGGGGAAAGCAGACCACCAGGGCCTGGTGAGAAGCATCTTCTCCTACACGTGTGCTGATGTTGCAATGCAATGTGTGCCTTCGAGTCAATGCTAACTCTGATGTTATTTTATTTATTTATTTCCAGTCTCTTCTATACTGTAGGGGTTAAGTACTTGTAGAGGTTAAGTATTAGATAGAGTGTCAACAGATTTGCTTTTAATTTTAAGTGTTAAGGGTTAATAATGTTCCTGGTTCATAATCACTCAATGGCTGCCCCACATCTCAAAAAACTCTAAAGAACAACAGCCACGCTGCTATACCATGTGAGCCAGCATTCAGGCCTTTGCAAGAAGAGATCCAGCACCGGAAGGAACCATATAAGGCAGTATCATGAGCCTTGCAAGGTGCCAGTCTGGGCTAGAAGGTCCAGACTTGGGCCTGCAGAGGCTATGTGCAAAGAAACACATACACAGGAAACCACAAGCTGGCAACATATATGCTAGGCCTGGCTCTGAAGAAAGCAGATGGCTGGACCATAGTTGGTAAGTATAAGAGAGAGGGGGCCAGGGGGATTTTATAACAGGAACTAAGGGAAACAGAAAAAGGCAATGATAAGGGGGGAGGGGGGAGAGAACACGGAGGAATGGATCTGGGGACTGTATGCACGAAAAGGGAAGCAAAGAAAAGTATAAATGTAGTATGCTTTTTTATATTCAGGGGGAGGAGATATATTCTTGAGGTGCCTAGTGCCCGATAGAACTCTCTTCCCCACATCTGCCTGTATTTGGTCATCAGTTATCTAATAAACAGAGACTCTGATTGCACCTGTACTGACTTCTGGATCTGATCATTGCAGGTAATTAGTAATAATTAGGTTGTGGTCCATTTTGTATGAAACAGGGCCGTATAATACCGCACTATTCAACATCAGCGCGGTTTACAATAAAACATAGAACTACACATTTCCTTGGGTACTCTGTGTTTACAATGAACAGGTAATTAAAACTTGGATAACATGGGGTAACTATATACAATCTTGCAGCACGGTGGGGTTCACCTCATTGGTCTAGCCGTAGGAGTTTTGTGTTGTATCTGTGGATGGGGCTGCTGCGGCAATGTCTATCGGGTAGTACAGGAGGAAGAGGTGGTGCTTCAAGGCTTTCCTAAACTGGAGTGGGTCAGGAATTGCAAGGATGTTGGGAGGTAGTGTATTCCAGCATCTGGGCGCGCAGAGTTTGAAGGCCCTACTTGCTGTTGACTGGGTGCATTGGGTTATTGATTTTGGGACTGTAAGTGTATTGAGTGCCACCGATCTTCTGGACCTGTTGGTGGGAGTGGTCTGGATTAATTCAGATAATGATGAGGATGAAAGCCCATTGATGGCTTTGAAAGTCAGCAGTAGGGTTTTGTATTTGAGTCTGCTATGTATCGGAAGCCATTGGAGGTGCTTCAGTATGGGCGTCACATGGTCCTTCCTGGATGCCCCATATAGAACCCTCGCTGCAGTGTTCATTGCAAGTTGCAGCGGATTCAGAGTGGCCTGGGGGAGTCCATGTAAGATCACATTAGCATAATGTTATCCGCCCTTTATAAAGGGTCAGCGGGCTCCTTGCTCCTATCCAAGTCGATGTCCTTGCGGTTGCATGACCATTATTAAAGGGGAGCTGGGAAATTCACTGCATACCCCAATACAAGCACTATGGAATGTGTGTCCTTTGGGGAAATTGCTAGGTACTCGTGACCTAGATTGGTCACTTGGAAACGGGATATTGGGCTTGGTGGGCCTTGGTCTGACCCGTTATGGGATATCTTTATGTTCTTGGATAACATAAGGAGGGATCTAGCAAAGCTTGAAGAATGGTTGAGAATTTGGCAGCCAAGATTTAATACTAATAAATAGAGGATCATGCAGTATCCAGATAATGCTGACCACTAGTCAGATACTGAATATTTGTATTTTTTTTCACTGCAGTCAACTTTAGAAAATCAATGCCGATTGCTGCTGCTGATTATTAGCCCTATAGACTTTTGTCTTTTTCAGTTTTTTTGTTAATTGATATGCATATTATTTGTCATACCTTTCCTGTTTTATTAGTGTTTTTTCTTTGATTTTTTTGGGATTATTGTTAATGTAAAGCGCATAGGTTTTGCTGATATGCGATATATGCAATAAAGAGTAACATAACATAACCTCTCTACCTCACTGTATAAAAACTATCAGTAAGAAATTGTGCTGCCATTAAAAATCGTTAACAGGTTTTCCAAGACTTGGCTCCCCAAGTATTGGCACTGGAGTGAAAACTGTGCACGTGGCTTAAGAGAGGGATTTTGCAAACATTAAGGATTTAAATTCAAAGACGAAATTTTATCAACACGCCAAATCTCCAACCATGCTCTGCTTAACGTCAGATTTGTAATACGCATAGTGAATAAATACTAAGTCGTCAGGGGGGGGGGGGGGGGATGGATCTGCCGCGTTTATTGTGCAGAGCAAGGGGAAGAACCACGACGACCCAGGAGAAACGACAGCTAGGACGAAGCTGCGGTTGTCTCGGAGATCGCCGTCACTCCAGCTCGTATGAAGCCGGCAAAAGCCCAGCTCTCGCGCGATTTGCAGGAAGGGGGCAGGGAAAACTGGTCTCTCTAGCAACCACGCGAGAGGCGGGCAGCAAACAAATCAGAAGCGCCATGGCAGCCGACGCTGAAAGTTTTTATCTGGAGCGTATCCTTTCTCATTTTTGGCTCAGCGGTGGTAGGGATGCGTTTGGGATGTCTGCTTTTGTTTATCGTTTGTTTGTTTTGTTTTGTTTTTTCTTTTTTAATTTATCTTTGTCCTTGCTCCTTCAAATGCTTCCCTCTGGCAGGTCCGAGGGTGACACTGAGACTCTTCAACTGCTGCTGCTGCCGCAAACTCCCCGGGAATCCCGGCCGCAGTCACACACCTCTTACGCTTTTCAGAGCTCCGTTGCAGTTCTGGAACTTTGACATGCGTTCAGTGGACTCTCGGATATAAATCCATGTGCGCGCGTATAGATAGATCAGTATATCCGTACGGATAGATACAGTGTCCTGTCATGTATCTATACACACCACACTTGTTTTAGAAGTTGTATCTTGTTTCCTTCCTCTCTTTCTCTGCATTTCTACACTATCCAATAGTCATTTTGGGAGGTGAGATGAAATCCACCTTGAAACTCGGTGACCTCAAACTGTCTGATTCATCAGTGTAGAAAATATGCTGCCCATATAATTCTGTTCTGTGAATCTTCATATTTGAGCATCACAAATCCCCCCAACATCCAAATGTTTGGCCAGTTAAAATTAGAAGTATATTTCTAAGCTTACCCCACAATAGGGGCTTTAAGTATTTTGATAATATGCACCACCTCCTTTGTGGATGAAAGAGAAAAAAAGGTTCTTCTTCCACAGCCCAATCTGGCCCCAAAGGTATAGCAAAACCTGTTAAATAAATTTAAAAAGAAGAAAAATACATGCCCTCCAGGTTGTCTTCGACCTCTGGGTTGTTTACTGATCCACTTTGGGACTGGATATATTATAGAACCAACTTGCAAGGGCCGTGCAAAAGTATAAGGAGCCCTAGCTGAACTTTCAGTCTTACAGCCCTCCTCCGAATAAACTTTCAAGCAACTAGTCCCCCTCCCTTGATATTCTTTCAATTCAGCAATCATGATTACCCCAACACCATCCTTCCTAGAACAATCCTGTAAAATACATAACTGGGTATCATTATTTTAAATATTAAACATTGCTTTTTTACATATATATACATAATGAAGGCAATTTCTAGCAACCATTTATCTGGATAAATAGGCTATGCGAAAATTGTCTGTCTATCCCTAGATGCTGATGGTTTTTTTGACTTTGTGTGGCTATCAGTACTTATTGTTTTGAGTACAGAGTCACTTTGACATCTATCCTCCCAATAGCTGCTGCCCTGGGCAGTCAACTAGTTAGCCTCATGGTTGTGCCGGCCTTAAAACTGCCGCTATTAATCGGCTTATGTTCTTATGTTTACTTGATAATATTTTTTAAATGCCTTTGCAGTAAAACCAGAATTTGCATTAAGCTTGGTTAATTTAAAAGTTGAAAGTTCTTTGAGATTCATATATCCATATTTTGTTTCTTGCATCGGTTTAGGGAGTTATTATAGAAGCCTTATTTGTGATTTGCACATGTAAATATTGCCACTTGAACATGTAAATTGCTGCCATGTGTAAACAGCAGTTTATAGAAAGGACTGCATTTATATGTGGCTGTCCATGCTGTGTGCAAATTGTAATGAGGCATGTCGGGTATAGTTCAGGCATGGCCAGCGTGGATCAAAAATCAACATGTGCATACTTTCTTATGGGAAATACATGTACATGACCAACTGTGCCCATGATGGGATTTAGATCTGCTCCCTGGCATATTTAGGTTTTAAAAAGTGCTTAGTTTGGCAATTCCTTTTCAGGGCAGATTAAGGAGATTATCATCCTCGTTCCCCTGTTGTTTATTTCCCGCTCCATATTAAAATTAGATAAAGATGGCAGCATTTGTACATGAGGCCAGAAAAATCACTCACATAGACGTTTAACAGGCTGATGCAGAAAGCTAGCGCAGGCTTTACGAGCCCATAATGCCATGTTTAAGCACATTTTTATGATCCTCCCCATGCAGGAAATAGACATAAATGCCAGCAGAAAACTAGCGCCCAAGTAACGCCACATGCATTTCAATTAATACTAATTATTTAAATATATGTATTTTAATCTTCTGGGTTGGTATGCAAATCATGGCTACACCTGATGCAGAGACAGGCGTAGATGATTTTGCAACCAGCCATAGTGCCATCATTTTTACTGCAGGGTCTGAGTAGAAGTAAACCTCTAACGCTGACCCCGACAGTATTTTGATGGCGCCGGATGCTTTCCCCGATGCCTTGATCATCTTCTCCTCAGATGATCAGGCATCGGACAAAGCCCCCGATGCCATCAAAACACCGTCGGGGCCATGCCGACAAAAAAAAGAATCCCTGGCACCCCTTCCCCCTGACAGTAGGAGACAGAGAGATCATCTCCTGCAGCTCTGGAAACCGGCTGTTCCTACTCCTGTAGCCAGCAATAGGCCCTTATGAGGATTTTTGTAGCAGAACCTCAGTTTGGCAGTACAGTAAAAAAAAATGCAAATTAGCGCAGACTTCTTGTGCGCATGTGTTTGGCTTGCTCTCCCAGTTTAACGCTGCGGCGGCTCATTTGCATGTGCAGGGTTACCGCGGTGGGCATTTGCATACCCTAACCTTCCTGCATCGCATGTTAAAATGTGTGCGTTGCCAGGAACGTTAAAAAAAATCGATCCAGCGCGGGTCTTTCTGCACCGGCCGGTAAGTGTATGGTACCTACATGTATAAGTCACAAAGCTCTGGACTCTACATGTAGGTAGCAGCGTTTACATGTGTAGGTAGCATGAAAAATGCCTACTGCTACTGTACAGATTCATATCCTCATTTATTCCTACACATCGTTCTAGGTTAGAAACGGCTCTACATTTAGTATTGCCCTTTCTAAAATATCACTGGAGTTGTAAAGGTTGTGACCTCAACATGTAAATTCTGATTGCCATATGTTTTCTAAAACGTGCCTTCACATGGTTTGTAAACATTGAATAAAATTGGTTTGCTTGTTGAAAGCAAGTTGATCTAGTCTTGGATGAAAATCGAACCCATATAAAACCCAGAACTGAATAGGAAAAAAGACACACATCAAAAATTGCTTTCCTTCCCATTAATTTGAAAATCCATACATTACTGTGTTTGTCATATCAGTAATTACGGTTTCTGAATTCTATGGATGTTATTCACTGCATAGTCAGTAATCATGTCTCTCTGGTTTCTTAAATATTTGTTTGTCATGTTTTCTTTAAATCAGTTTATAATTTTATCCGGCAGTTTCCTTTCAATACTTTTGGGTTGGCAGCACAATTAGAACTGGTTTATGTTTATTAAAACTTGATATACCACCCTTCACAGTAGCAGCAGGGCGGTTCACATTAAAAACTCAAATTATCAGAATAAAAGCAAAGAAATACAAATCATATGATAGGAGAAACAGCTACAGTCATTCCAGGGGAGGGGGAAGAAGGGTAAGAGAGGGTAGTTAGTGCAAGGGTGTTGTTGATTGACATCAGACAGTAGGAAAGTCATATGCTTGGTGGAATAAATATGTTTTAAGTTTAGCTTTGAAGGAGGAATGTGACAGTTCTAACCTAAGGTTGGAGTGCAGATTATTCCAGAGCGAAGGTCCAAGGAAATAAAATGCAGAATGATGGGTAGATTCTATTGCACTGCAGTGGCCTTGAGTCTTCATTTCCAAATACGCAGGATCATTCCCCTATTTTATCTCCCCTCTCATTGCAGTGACAGTCCTTGACTGGGGACCACATAGCAGGGATTCTTCAAGAACATTACGGTGATGAACCTTAAGTTGGACTACTAGATAATCACTGTTGCACAATATCTAGAACTATCTCCGCTTTTAAATCAGTTTTGATACACTTTTTTATGATATGAATAATGTGGAACAATGTAATAATGCTGGTAAAAATCAACACCAAAGTTTTAGCACTGATTTTCTTACTGCAGTGTTAATTTTTGCTTTACTTCTCATGTAACAGGCAAATGAAATGCATATTGCACAGAAGTTAAAACTGTGCTGAACTGAAAGTAAAGAAAACAGAGTAAATTGAAATGGAAATAAAGTTATCCTTTAAAGAAACTTTATTTCCATTTTAACTATAGTGGTTAGAGGTAGAAGTCTAGTTAACTCACACCTCTAATCATTTAATTTTAAAAAATGTGAGTCTTTCTCGTCCAGTCTCAAATGCCGTGGGACCTCCAAGGAAGAAGGCTAGAAAATCTCACATTAATTGACTAAGTCCCCCCCCCCCCCGCATTGTCATCTGATTCCACTTGCTTATCTCCACCCACTCGATTCACTTAGCTAATCCATTCACCCACTTACCTACCTGCTCACCTTCCATTTATTAACCCATTCAGTTTATCCCTGTCTGCTAACCAATCACTAATTCACCCCATTCTTTCACTGTCTACCTCACCTACCCCACCCATGTTCCAGTCACTAATCCATTGATATAACTTCCACCTTAATCTAAACCCTCTACAGGACCAGTCCTGTAGAATGGATCCTTCTTTCTGCTTTGCTGGCTATTTAAAAAAAATCATGCTAGTTCTGTTCAGGTCAGTGGCTTACTGGAACTGCGTTTTTTTTTTCCTTTTTATTTATTTATTTTGATTTGTACAGTTTTTCTATATTGCCCTTCCAGTGATCAGGGGCGGTTTACATCGAACAAGTTACATAGAACATTGAATAACAGATTAAGCATTAGCTATTTTTATTGTAATTATATATATATATATATAACAGTGTATATGATTAAACAAATAACTAGTTATATAGATGCTATTAATTTATATACAATTTGCTGGGAATATTAGAGGGGATAATTGGTAAGCTGCTGAGGTAGGGGGAGAAACTGATTCTGTGGGGGAGGGAGGGAGTGGGGAGTGCAGGGGAGGGCTGTGTATTAGATATTGTTGCAATTGGGGCTATTGTAGTGCTCGATAAAGAGCAGGGTCTTTGATTCTTTTCTAAAGGTTTGGAGGTCCTTGATTTATAATTTAAAATTGTATTTAGTTTCAAAGCAAACAAAGATAAGCAAACTCACTAAATGCCCTTATCCCTTAAAGGCATCTTCAATCAAGATTTCTTAACATACAGTTTTACAACCCCTTCCCTTCCCCAGCCATTCTTTCCCTCTCTTCCCCCCCCTCCTCTCTCCCTGTTTTTGTAAGTATTCATTCAGAACAGACCATTCTTTATCAGACTTACCTATTCTCTGCTGCCGCAGCACAGTCAGCCTTTCAATTAGGAGTACCTGTTGTAATCTGGTCACACATTGATCTATTGCTGGCAGCTCAGACTGTTTCCATTGGTAAGCTATTTCACATCTGGCTGCACTCAATCACGCTTGGATCTGTTGCCTGTGCTTCCTTGATGAAGTAGTTTTCCCCAAAGCCAATAAAAATAGCTTAGGATCCAGATCTAGCTAAGTCTAAAAAATCTCTTTAATCGGGTCCTTGAAAGACCCCCAAAATTCAGTACTTTTTGGACTGCTCCACCAAGCATGAAAAAAGGAGCCTATGCCCCCACAAGCCTGCCAACAATATTCAGATACTGATGGAAACATCTTATGCAGTCTGAAAAGGGTGACGTACCATCACATCAAAACTTTATAGTAGTTTTTCTGTATGGAAATGGAGATGATGTTGTTGTACCGTTTATTCAGTGCAAACTTATGGCAACCCTCTGAATAGTTGTCTATTTGACATTGATCTCCTCTCCTAAATCCCTCTCCCAGTATAAATTTAGTAAATTTCATAGCTCGATACAATGCTGATATTAGGCCCCTAGACATCTTTTTCCCATACCATATAACTTCCAGGTACAAAAATTCCTCCCCTATCCTATTGCTTCTAGGCTCTCCTTTAAGAAAATGGGAATATTAAAAATAATCTGATGCCCTCAAACCATAGCCCTGGGGCTTATTGAACTCTACAAAATCTTCTCCATCTACACAATGGTAAAAGCACGTCAAGCCTTGTTTCTCCCACCTAAAGTATGCCCCCCTTTTCCTCCCTAGGGGCTAGTCTAGCATGAATCTCTATGGCTTTAAAATAGAAAAGGAGTCCACACTACTTTCCTTCCTGTACAAAGTGTCCCATATAGATAGCACTTGTTCTGCAAAGGGGTTGGAATCATCCCACCCACAAGTGCTGTACCTTCCTAGTCACCCAAGGTAAGCACCACATTGGGCAACCACTATGGCAAACTTGTTCCAACTGTACAAAGTTCTTTTCCCCTATTTCTCACCAATCCATAAGATGATGAATCAGGGACGCCCAGTACTATGCTCTAAGGTCTGGTACCCCCGGTTCTCCTATTTCCTTTGGGCTATGTATAATGTTGCGAGCCACTTTAGGCAGTTTCCTTTTTCAAATAAATTGGAACACCTTCCTCTGCAAGCTCCGTATGGCTCCCATGGGAAAAGGTATGGGCAAAGCCTGGAAGAGGTAGAGTAACCTCTGCCAAAGGTTCATCTTCACCAATGCTACTCTAGCCAACCACAACATCTCTGTCCCAATCCATCCAGCCAAGTCCTTCTCAAGAGTCATAAACAGAGGTGAGTAGCTCACTTATTAGTCTCTGGTGATCTGGTGTTATCCTAACCCCTAAATACTTTATAGATATTGCCATCCACTTAGAGGGATACTCTTGCTTCAACCTTGCCATCACAGCTTGATCCATATTAATATTAAGGACTTCCATCATATCTATATTAATTTTAAATCCAGAGACTACCCCATAGGCCTGTAGCTCCTCCAACACTGCAGAGAGTGAGTTCACTGGGTCCTTTAGGAAGAGCATTATGTTGTCCATGAATAATGAGATGGTATGTGACTGCCTGCCACCCACACTCCTTTAATATTCCCATTCTCCCGAATGGACTGGGCCAGTGGCTCCACCACCAGTGCAAAGAGCAGCAGTAATAGAGGACATCCTTGGCTCTTCTCCCTTCCCAGAGAGAATGCCTCCGTATAGCTTTTTTTATTTTTATACTCGCTTGAGGATCCTAGTAAAGTGCCTGCACCCACTGCACAAAGTGAGGCCTAAATCCCATCTTTTTCATAAAAGAAAAGAGAAAGTGCAAGTGGACCCTAACTAAGGCCTTTTCGGTATCTGTGGAAAGCAGCATCACCTCCTCTTTTCTTGTTGCACAGCCCACACCATATTTATGACTGTCTTAAAGTTGTCGGAGGCTTGCCTTCCAAAATAATACCTGTCTGGTTCACATTATCTAGACCTGGCATCCACTTAGCTAATCTATTCACCATAACCTTAGCTAAAAGTTTGACATCTACATTCAGAAGAGAAATAGGTTGGTTGGACTCACAATGGGTTGGATCCCTACCCTCCTTATATATCATGGTGATACCTGCCGTTAGCATTTCAAGCATTAACCCCCATTACCTCACTAAATTGTTAAAAACCCTTTCCATTACCCCTGTCATGTCTAGGGAGCACTACTTATAAAAACAACTCATAAGCCCATCCAGTCCTGGCGATTTTCCCGGGAGCTCCTGGATCACCCAGCTTATTTTCTCCATGGTTATATCTGCTTCCAACGCCTCACTGACCTCAAAGGATATTAAGCCCTTCTCCATGAACAAGCAGGAAGACGTCCTCACATATGGGTAACGCCCCCTGATGGAGCCCCTGCGCAGTAATGCACCCCAGCTTCCATTGGAAGCTTTTGGGAACCTCCGTCATGGATGTGCGCCTGCCTTCTCATCTGCTGCGGGACCATCTTATCCTCAGTCTGATTTTTCTGTGGAGCCCCATGGACCTGTACCTGACTGCTGTCAGAAAAAGTTGTGCGATTTGTTGTTTTCTGCTAGTCTAACCGCCTTTTGGAGGTGCATCAACTCCTGCCAGCACTGGCTCCTCCTTTTCGGGAGTATTTCTCTCTTTTGTGCCTCGGGACAATTTCATCTTTTTTCTCGGGCTTTTTCACTGGTCAGTATTGAGCCATTTGATTTTGTGGTGGCTGTTTTTCTGGTCATGTCAAAACCCACCGACGGCTTCAAAAATTGTACTTGCTGTGAACATACTATTTTGGTCACCGACTATCATACTTGGTGCATCCAGTGCCATAATCTTTCTTCCTGCAATCGGTGTCTACAGATGACCAGGAAGGACCTCAAGGGCCAGGAGAAGCAACGTGAGTTCCTCTTTGGGCTGTTGGACTCGGCACCGGCATCAACAGCGACGTCTATGCTCTCGTGGCTCTCATGCTCATTTGGAGCGTGGTAGCCTGGAATGGAGGCTCTCCATCAACACCTGGTTGGAGCCTCAAAAGGACTCATCTGCTTTGACAATGCTGAAGGAGGCGGCTGGGGACCGTGCCAAGCACGGGCATTGACACTGAAACCCTTCTCAGCGCGATGTCGAGGGTGATGGCTGGGAGAGACCTACAAATGTGCCCTGGTGGGAGGAATTGAGGGCCACTGGCAGTTTCCCGATGCTCTGACCATCATAGAGTCCTTGAGATGGGTGTCAAAGTCCGTGGCCAAGGTTTTTGTACTGACACCAATGCCCTCAGAGATTGCAATGCTGACCGAGCACCTTGGGGCCCTTGAGGCACACATGGCAGCTCTCTTGGCTGCATGAGTGCCAGTGGCATTGTCACTGGCTGTGCAGCCTATTTGGGAGATCCATGCCCTCCCTGCCAAGCCAACAACATAGGGTTTATGGTCAGGATATACCCTGGTTCTGACTGCAATCTCCCTTTCCAATGTCTCAGGCTCCAATGCCCCGATGCACAGGTCCCCGAGGGAGGACTGTCATTAATATTGCTAGCACCCATCATCTCCACCGCAGCTATGCTGGTGCTGGGAGGAGACCAGGAGATACTCGACTTCCTTTCATAGTTTGACTCCGATGGTTGGGAGACAGAGAAGGAGTCACCGGTCTCTGAGAGAGAATCCCCCGACATCCCCTTGGAGCCATCCCCACCATACAAGAGGCAGAAGTCGCCCTCGGAGGACATGTCATTCCAGGACTTCGGGACATGGTGAAGGCGATTCCCTTCTCACTCGAGGCGGAAGATGGGCTGAGGGCAGAGGAACTCAAGATCCTCCAGTACCTTTTGGTGCCGAAGGAAGCATTATGGTGCCCTTGCATCACATATTACAGTGGCTCCTGCTCCAAATGTGGGAGAACCCAATGACCGTGCCAGCCATCAGCTGCTGATTTGACTCAGTGTACCACGCCCTGGTGGTAGAGTTTGTCATGCGATGTATTAAATGCTTAAAGACCCACTCTTTAGTGCCCCCTAACTGGGATCAGAGGACCCTCAATGGCTTTGGGCAGCAGTGCTTCCAAGGCTTCATGCTAGTCACCTGCATCCTGTCCTACGAGCTCTACATGGGGATGTTCTTAAAAGACATCATGGAGGACCTCAATGAGTTTAGCTCCCTCATCCTGGCTGAGCGCTTAGAGACCATCTGCACCCTTATGGGACACGGGAAGGATGTTTCCAAGTACATGGTACGAACCACCTACAATGCCTTTGAGTTGGTGGGCAGGGTGACTGCACTAGAACATAAGAACATAAGATATGCCATAGTGGGTCAGACCAAGGTCCATCAAGCCCAGTATCCTGTTTCCAACATTGGCCAATCTAGGTCATACGTACCTAGCAGTTTCCCCAAAAGACACAGGTTCCACAATGCTTGTATTGGGTCAAGTATTTATATCTTGGGTCCCTTTTTAATAATGGTTTATGGACCTTTCCTCTAGGAACTGGTCCAAACCTTTAAACCCAGCTACACTAACAGCCTTTACTACATCCTCCGGTAAGAAATTCCAGAGTTTGATTACACGTTGAGTGAAAAAATATTTTCTTTTATTAGTCTTAAATAGTTTACCCTGTAGCTTCATTGCATGTCCCCTAGACTTTCTATAGTCGGATAACATAAACAATCAATCTACGTTTACCCGTTCCACTCCGTTCATTAATTTATAGACTTCTATCATATTTCCCCTCAGCCATCTCTTTTCCAGGTTAAAGAGCCCTAACCTTTTTAGCCTTTCATCATAGGGGTATCCTTCCATCCTCTTTACCATTTTGGTGGCTCTTCTCTGAACCTCTTCTAATAACGCTATATCCTTTTTAAGAGACATCAACCAGAATTGCACACAATATTCAAGGTGCAGTTGCACCATGGAATGATATAGAGGGATTATAATATCTTTTGTTTTATTTTCCATTCCTTTCTTTCTTTCTTTATATTTATTTATTTATTTCTCTTATATACCGCGCTCAACATCAGTGCGGTTTACATGGAACATTTAGGTTTTACGGTGGGGGTTACACCGTAAATTACAGATAACAGGTAGCTCAACTTGGATAACCATAATTAACTATTTACACATGTTTGAACACATAGTAGTATGTGTTAATACATAGTACATAGTATTATGATACCTAGCATTCTATTTGCTTTCTTGGCTGCCACTGCACACTGGGTGGAGGGTTTTAACATGTTATCCACAATGACGTCTAAATCTTTTTCCTGGGTGGTTGTTCCTAATGTGGAACCTTGCATCGTGTAACCATAGTATGGGTTGTTCTTCCCTAGGTGCATAACTTTGCACTTGTCCACATTAAATTTCATCTGCCATTTGGATGCCCAGTCTTCCAATTTATCAAGATCATCTTGCAATTTCCCACAATCCTCATGGGTTTTAACAACTTTAAATAGTTTTGTGTCATCTGCAAATTTGATAACCTCACTCGTTATTCCCTTTTCCAGGTCATTTATGAATATGTCAAAAATCAGTGGACCCAGCACAGATCCCTGGGGTGCACCACTAGTCACCTTTCTCCATTGGGAATATTGGCCATTTAGCCCTACCCTCTGCTTTCTATCTTTTAACCAGTTCCTGATCCACAATAGTACACTGCCTCCTATCCGATGACTCTTTAGTTTTGCCAAAAGTCTCTGATGAGGGACCTTGTCAAAGGCTTTCTGAAAGTCCAAATACACTATATCAACCGACTCACCTTTGTCTACCTGTTTATTCACACCTTCAAAAAACATAACAGATTAGTAAGACAAAATATTCCTTGTCTAAAGCCATGTTGGCTGTCTCCCATTAAGCCATGACTATCTACATGTTCAGCAATTTTGTTAAATTAATGAATGGAGTGGAACGGGTAAATGTAGATCGATTGTTTACGTTATCAGAATATAGAAAGACTAGGGGACATACAATGAAGCCACAGGGTAAACTATTTAAGACTAATAAAAGAAAATATTTTTTCACTCAACGTGTAATCAAACTCTGGAATTTGTTACCGGAGGATGTAGTAAAGGCTGTTAGTGTAGCTGGGTTTAAAAAAGGTTTGGACAAGTTCCTGGAGGAAAGGACCATAAACCATTATTAAGAAGGGACCCAGGATATCAATGCTTGACCCAATACAAGCTTTGTGGAATCTGTGTCTTTTGGGGAAACTGCTAGGTACGTATGACCTAGATTGGCCACTGTTGGAAACAGGATACTGGGCTTGATGGACCTTGGTCTGACCCAGTATGACATATCTTATGTTCTTATGTACATGAATAGTGTGATTGTGGAGTCCTTGAAGGATCGAATTACAGTAGTCCAGGTGTGGAGTGATTATGGTCTGGCATATGGTGCGGAAATGGTTGTGGTCCAGTAGGGGGCGAAGGTTCTGAAGGACTTTCATTTTGTAATAAGAGGATAGATTCAGGAGTGATATGTGGAAATATTTCTTTACGGAAAGAGTGGTGGATCCGTGGAATAGTCTCCCAGTGGAGGTGGTGGAGATGAGGACAGTAACTGAATTCAAAAAAGCATGGGACAAACACAGAGGATCTCTAAAGGAAAAGTTGTAGTTGTTGATATGGAAGGACAGACTAGATAGGTCATGTGGTCTTTTTCTGTCGTCATATTTCTATGTTTCTATATGTGTCTGAGTGTTTAATCGCTGGTCTAGGTTCACACCAAGGTATTTCATTTCATATTTGACCAGAATAATCATGTCATCACATTCAAAAACTTATGGGGGGAAATATGAGGTATCTCGAACTTCAGATTTATTACAGTTGATGATCAGGTTGTGCTCTTATAACCAGCTTACAACTGTTGTCAGGGAAGCTTTTAGTGCAGAGTAATCCGTTTTTTTTAGAGTTGCCTGAAGAGTTCTTCCTGTAGAGAATCCAGGATCTCCTTACTTCTAGATGACACTGCAGCAGAGATATGCCAATCCACATCTGGCATATTGGAATCACCTATCAGTAGCACTTCTCCTTTCATGGCAATACTGCTTTTGTCTTCTATTAAATCTTTGTCCACTTCTGCTCCCTGTGAGCGGGATCTGTATATAACTCCAATGCACATGGATTTCTCTTTACCTCTTTCTAGTTTAACCCACAGTGCCTCCTCTCTTCCTTTTAAGCCGTGCAATCCAAGGGAGCAATATAGTATAGAGGTTAAGTACTTTTGTCCACTAAAGAAGAACGGGACATAGGCGTGGTTCTGTCTGATGACCTTAAAGTATCTAAACAGGTAGAAAAGGTGACGGCAAAAGCTAGAAGGATACTTGGGTGCATACGGAGAAGAATGGCTAGCAGAGAAAAGGAGGTGATAATGCCTCTGTATAAGTCTTTAGTGCGACCTCATTTGGAGTATAGTGTGCAATTCTGGAGATCGCACCTTCAAAAGGATGTGAACAGGATGGAGTCGGTGCAGAGGGTGGCTACTAAAATGATTAGTGGTCTTCATTATAAAGCATATGAGGACAGACTGAAGGATCTTAATATGTACACCTTAGAGGAAAGGCGGGATAGAGGTGATATGATTGAGATGTTTAAATACCTCCATGGCATAAATGTTCAGGGAGAGAGCCTCTTTCAATTGAAAGCAAGTTCTGCTACGAGGGGACATGGGATGAGGGTGAAGGGAGATAGATTCAGGAGTGATATGCGGAAATATTTCTTTACGGAAAGAGTAGTGGATCCGTGGAATAGTCTCCCAGTGGAGGTGGTAGAGATGAGGACAGTAACTGAATTCAAAAAAGCATGGGACAAACACAGAGGATCTCTAAAGGTAAAAAGGGGACTGTTGTAGTTGTTATGGAAGGACAGACTAGATAGGCCATGTGGTCTTTTTCTGTTGTCATATTTCTATGTTTCTATGTTTCTATTATTTTTTACATATAGTGCCACTCCACCTTCCCTTTCTACCTTGTCCTTCCTGAAAAAAATAGAGCCTGGTATAATTATATAATAGTCATGGTTCTCCATGAACCATGTCTCCGTAACCACCGCTAAATCCAAGTCAGCCTCTTCCATTAAAGTCATAACATCTGGGATCTTATTTTCCAGGCTACAGGCATTTATACACACCGCTTTTCATATGTTGCCCCTTTTTATCCATTTCTACAGAGGTATTTAATGTTTTACTTACCTGTGGGCTTTCTTCACCCATCCCCAACAAATCAAGTTTAACTCCCTCTTCAGTGGTATAAAAAATGGGATGTTTCCAGGATTATTGGCACCCTTATATTCAAATCAGTTTGAACAGAAGAACCACATTCCCGTTGCACCCCTAATCTTTGCCCAAACCCACTTTGAGAAACCACAGTCCTTCTGGGAAAATGTTCTGTGGACAGATAAAACCAACTTGAGCTCTTTGGCAATGCAGACCAGTAATACATTAACAGGCAAAGAAATAAAGCTTATAAGGAAAAAAAACACCTTTCCTAAAATATGATGGAGGTTCCATTATGTTGTGGGGATGTTTTGCTGCCTTAGGAACTGGAGGCTTGAAACATATTAAAGGAATCATGAAGTCAGAGGACTACCAAGGTATTTTGGAGTGAAATGAAAACCCAACGGATACTTACAACAAAACAAATTGTGCTATAGTGCTGGAAGATGAGACCCCAGGTCGGAAGGCACTCAACTAGCTACTGGGGAAGAGCTGAAGACATTTCAGAGTAAAGCCAGCATTTATGATGTGGTTGGATCAAAGCCCTCGGGACATCTGACTGCTGATATAGCTGCGCATGAATTGAGAGTCAGAAGCTGTAAAGATGTCTTATGCATTGGAACATGGAACGTACGAAGCATGAACCATGGGAAGTTGGAGGTGGTCAAGAATGAAATGGAACGTGTGCAACTTGATCTGTTGGGTGTCAGTGAACTGAAATGGACTGGCATCGGGCACTTTGCATCAGATGATCACATGGTCTACTATGCTGGAAATGAAAGACAAAGAAGAAATGGTGTTGCATTTATAATAAAGAAGAAACTTGCAAGAACTGTAATGAAATACAGTGCAGTCAGCGAACGCTTAATCTCTATTCGTCTACGAGGAATGCCTATCAACACAACTATAATTCCAGTATATGCACCAACAACAGCTGCAGAAGAAAATGAAATTGAAGAGTTCTATCAAAATGTACAAGCTGAAATTGACAGAACATGCAAACAGGATATCCTGACCGACATGGGTGACTGGAACGCAAACATTGGCAACAAAGAAGAAGGCAAAGTAGTTGGAAAATATGGACTTGGCAACAGAAATGAAGCTGGAGAACGACTGATAAATAGATCGTTGGTCTTGCAGAATTCTATCTCAAACACCTTCCGTCAACACAAGCGGCGACCCAATGGATTGTATAAAAATCAAATTGACTACATCTGTGGAAGTCAACGATGGAAAACTTCTATAACATCAACAAAGACAAATCCTGGAGCTGACTGTGGTACAGATCATCAACTACTAGTATTGAAACTCAAGCTAAAGTTGAAAAAGAGCAAACCACTCATGAATGCAGCAAAATATGACCTTGAGAATATACCACTGGAATTTAAAGACTACCTGCAAAATCGATTTGCTGCTTTAGATACAAATGACAGAGCTCCAGAAGAGTTATGGAATGACATCAAGAAGGTTGTGTTGGAAGAAAGTGAGAAGTCTCTACAAAAGGTGAAAAAGCAAAAACGGCCAAAATGGATGACGGAAGAAACTCTGAAAATTGCCCAGAAACGCAGAGAAGCTAAAGCCAGAAGAGAAAGAAAGACAATAACAGAACTCAACAGAGATTTCCAACATGCAGCAAGACAGGACAAGGAAAAGTACTCCAACGACGCATGCAAGGAAATAGAAGCAGAAACTATTAGAGGAAGAACAAGATCGGCTTTCCTAAAGCTATGAGAGTAAAAGAAAAAGTTCCAGCCTCGAATTGGAATGTTACAAGATGCTCAGGGTTCTATGTTGAATGATGCTGAGAAGATCAAGAAAAGGTGGAAGGAATATACAGAATTTTTATATGATAAAGATCAAGTGGACCAACAGCCGTTTCAACCTGTACCTTATGATCGGGAACCATTGGTGATGAAAGAAGAAGTTAAAGCAGTATTGAAACCTTTATGAAAGAATAAAGCACCAGGCATTGATAGCATTCCCATAGATGTATTACAGCAATCTGATGCAGCTGTTACCGTACTTACAAGGCTCTGCCAAGAAATATGGAAGAGAACATCATGGCCAACTGACTGGAAAAGATCTGTGTTTATACTAATACTAAAGAAAGGTGATCCAATGGACTGTGGAAATTATCGCACAATCGCTCTGATCCCACATGCCAGCAAAATTCTACTGAAGATTATTCTACAGAGACTACAACCATACCTGGAACAAGAACTACCTGAAGTGCAAGCAGGGTTCAGCAAAGGGCGAGGAACGAGAGACATCATTGCGGATGTGAGATGGATCCTTGAAAAGACTAAAGAATACCAAAAGGATATCTATTTGTGCTTTATCGACTATAGCAAGGCTTTTGACTGTGTAAACCATGAGAAACTCTGGGCCACGTTAAGAAGCATGTGTATACCAGAACACCTGATCGTACTCTTGCACAATCTGTACATTGATCAAGAAGCAGCAGTTTGAACGTAACAAGGAGAAACAGAATGGTTTAAAATAAGCAAAGGTGTAAAACAAGGCTCCATACTTTCCCCCTACCTGTTTAATTTATATGCAGAACAAATCATCAGAGAAGCAGGATTGTATGAAGACAACAGAGGTGTGAAGATTGGTGGAAGATTCATCAACAGCCTTCGCTATGCTGATGATACCACATTACTGGCTGAAAGTGAAGATGATCTGAAACATTTGCTTCTCACAATCAAAGAACATAGTCTCAAAATGGGCCTGCACCTTAATGTAAAGAAGACAAAGATCATGACAACTGGCATAATCAACAGGTTCATCGTTGAAGGAGAAGAAATTGAATCGTGAACAACTTTAACCTACTTGGATCAACTATCAATAAAGAAGCGACAAGCAGTCAAGAAATCAGACGACACATTGCTCTTGGCAGAATGGCTATGAAAGACCTAGATAAGATTCTCAAGATCAGAGATGTCTCTCTCCGTACAAAGATTCGACTTGTTCAAGCCATGGTATTTTCAATAACATCATATGGATGTGAAAGCTGGACAGTGAAAAAGATAGACAGAAAGAAAATTTATGCCTTTGAATTATGGTGCTGGCAGCGAATACTGTGTATACCATGGACTGCCCGAAGAACAAACCAGTCGGTACTAGAGGAGATCAAACCTAAGCTTTCTTTAGAAGCTCAGATGACAAGACTTCGACTTTCATACTTTGGACACATCACAAAACCCAAGCAACAATCATACAGGATTGAAACCGAACATACCAGACCCTGTTCCACCTGACAAATAGCGTTAACTCCCACCCAAACCGACTACAATTCTCAGATAAGCCAACATGTAAATAGTTAGTTTCTCTTTAACATATGTTATTTGTAATGTAGTTATCCTGTTAATACTGTACATTTCTGTTATATTGGAAGTTCAGTGTAGATTGTCTTCACTGCACAGTTATTGTTACATGTAAACCGCGCTGATGATGAATAGCGTGGTATATAAGAAAAATAAATAAATAATAAATAAATAAATCATGCGAAGAGAGAGATCATTAGAGAAAGACATCATGCTTGGCAAGATAGAAGGTCAGCGCAAAAGAGGAAGGCCAGCAATGAGATGGATCGATACAATAACAGCAGCTACAGGTACCAGTCTGTGAACAATGAGCTGCCTGACTCAAGACCGAACACAATTTAGGATAACTATTCAGAGGGTCGCCATGAGTCGACTCCGACTCGACGGCACTTAACAACAACAACAACAACATGTGCTACTAGTGTCAGAAAACTAGATCTGGGTCAAAGATCATAGGTCCTCCAGCAGGACAATGACCCAAAACATACATCCAAAAGTACAAAAGAATGATTCAAAAGGAAAATATGGACTGTTTTAAACTGACCAGCAATAAGTCCTGATTTCAGTCCATCTTTAGAAAGAGCTGAAATCTGCCATTGATAAAAGGGTTTCTGGAAATATTCATGAGCTGGAACAAATCACATTTGAAGAGTGGGAGAAACTACCAGCAGACAGATGTATGAAACTTATAGATGGCTAGAAGAAACATTTGGAGTCTGTCATCACTGCCAAGGATTGTGCAACCAAATATTACTGAAGAGTGCCATTATTCCTGTCCAGGTCATATTTTGTGTTTTTCTCAGAAATTACTACGTCTGAGTTGCACAGACATGTCTTTTTTTGTTGTATACCTTGAACATACTATTAAAATATTATGATAACATACAGTTGGAAGATTTCCACTTATATCTCAAGATATTACACAAATGCCAGGGTGCCAGTAATGCCAGTAATGTTGGCCACAAATGTAAAGCCCATTTGTCTTTTTTCTGTACGGAAGTCTAGTGAGTGAGCAAGAAACCACGGAAGGCAATTTATGAGGAAAATATCTAATGCTTCTTGTGTGCTGTTGAACTAGTCAGGAAAACATTCACAAGACTTTTCAAAGGTCACCTGAGATTTTCAGATACAAGGGTCAGTTTTAAGTTTTGCTTCCTTGGGCATGATTACATAGGATTTCAGAACAGAATCACAGACAGATCTGGAAGAGACTAGATATTCAAAAAGGCAGAACTCTGAACAGAGCACAGAAAAGTCTTTGAAACAAGTCTCTGAAGCAGTAACCGAGTTGTCAAGTTACCCATTTCCAAGAGTGAGAATTAAAGCCAGTCCTGGATTTCTGACAGTCTCATCCTGATGAGTTTGGGACCTGTAGCACTGATTTCATTGGTTAAAATGAGGGACTACAAATACCATACTGCATTGCAATGGAAATTTAAAACCAGAATTGCCAAAAATCTCACTCCTGGAACTGGATAACTTGGCAACTGTGCAGTAAACAATTCAAATGGAAGAGCAGGAAATCCAGCTAAAGTTCTGTAGGGGAATCTGGATCCAGCAGGGGAATTTCAGCATATGCACTGTAAGCCCACAAAATCCTTTCACCTATGACTATGACTATAGGCAGTGCTGTAAAAGAGGTAAAGGAAAACTCTTGGAAACATACAAACACTGGCTATCTTCCCCCAAGCCTGCAAGTACTACTTTGGCAGAGTCCTTAAATCAGCTTTAAATTAAGTGACTGAGGTTATACTCGGTATTTATTAGTTCTCTTTCAGTTTGCTAGTGCAGGGTCAAGACAAAAACAAAGGGGTTGGTGCAGAAATCTTTGTGCTACAGATGTGCACAAAGCTCAGCGCATGGTTCCTGTTGTTGTTAAGTGCCGTTGAGTCGGTGTCGACTCCTGGCGATCTTCTGGATAGTTGACCTAAACTTTGTTCGGTCTTCAGCCAAGCGGTTTATTGTTGATAGAGTGGTATCCATAGTTGCTGTTATTGTACTGATGCATCTCATTGCAAGCCTTCCTCTTTTACGGTGACCTTCTACCTTGACAAGCATTATGTCTTTCTCCAATGATCTCTTTCTTTGCATGATGTATGAAAGTCGAAGTCTTGTCATCTGAGCTTCTAAGGAAATTTAGGTTTGATCTCCTCTAGTTCTGAATGGTTTGTTCTTCGGGCAGTCCACGGTATACACAGTATTCATCGCCAGCACCATAATTCAAAGACATCAGTTTTCTTCCTATCTTTTTCACTGTCAAACTTTCGCATCCATATGTTATTATTGAAAATACCATGACCTGGACAAGTCAAATCTTTGTATGGAGAGAGAAATCTTTGCTTTTGAAGATCTTGTCTAGGTCCTGCATAGCCATTCTACCAGGAGCAATACGTCATCAGATTTCTTGACTGCTAGTCCTTTCTTTATTGATTGTTGATCCAAGTAAGTTAAAGCTGTCAACTATTTAATTTCTTCTCCATCAGTAATGAACTTATTCATTTTGGCAGTTGTCAAGATTTTTGTCTTCTTAACGTTAAGGTGCAGACCCATTTTAATACTATATTCCTTGATCTTGAGAAGCAAATATTTCAAATCGTCTTCACTTTCAGCCAGTAATGTGGTATCATCAGCATAGCGAAGGTTGTTGATGAGTCTTCCACCAATCTTCACACCTCAGCTGTCTTCGTACAGTCCTTCATCTCTAATGGTTTGTTCTGCATATAAATTAAAGAGGTAGGGGGAAAGTATGCAGCCTTGTCATACACCTTTGCTGGTTTTAAACCATTCTGTTTCTCCTAGTTCCATTTGAACTGTTGTTTCTTGATCAGTGTAAAGGTTATGCAAGAAAACGATCAGATGTTCTGGATACCCATGCTTCTTAATGTGGCCCAGAGTTTCTCTGGTTTACACAGTCAAAAGCCTTGCTGTAGTCAGTAAGACACATATGGATATCCTTTTGGTATTCTTTTATCTTTTCAAAAATCCATATCACATCCGCAATAATGTCTCTCATTCCTCGCCCTTTCCTGAACCCTGCTTGCACTTCAGGCAATTCTTGTTCCAGGTATGGTTGTAGTCTCTGCTGAATGATCTTGAGTAGAATCTTGCTGGCATGTGGGATCAGAGCAATTGTATGATAATTTCCACAGTCAATCGGGTCACCTTTCTTCAGTATTGGTATAAACACAGATCTTTTCCAGTCAGTTGGCCATGAATTTGTCTTCCAAATTTCCTGGCAGAGCTTTGTAAGTATGGTAACATTTTCATCCGATTGATGTAATACCTCCATGGGAATGACATCAATGCTGGGTGCTTTGTTCTTTGATAAGGCTTTCAATGCTGTTTTGACTTCTTCTTTCATCACCAATGATTCCTGATCATAAGGTACAGATTGAAACAGTTGTTGGTCCATTTGATCTTTATGGTATAATGACTCTGTATATTCTTTCCACCTTTTCTTGATCTTCTCAGCATCATTTAACATGGATCTTTGAATATCTTGTAGCATTCCAATTTGAGGCTGGAATTTTTTCTTTAACTCTCGTAGCTTTAGAAAAGCTGATCTTGTTCTTCTTCTAATAGCTTCTGATTTTATTTCCTTGCATGTGTTATTGTACTTCTCCTTGTCTTGTCCTGCTGCATGTTGGAAATCTCCTGAGTTCTACAGTTGCCTCTCTTTCTCCTCTGACTTTAGCTTCTCTGCGTTTCTGGACAATTTTCAGAGTTTCTGCAGTCATCCATTTTGTCTATTTTTGCTTTTTCACCTTATGTAGAGACTTCTCACTTTCTTCCAACACAACCTTCTTGATGTCATTCCATAACTGTTCTGGAACTCTGTCATTTGTACCTAAAGCAGAAAATTGATTTTTGAGGCAGTCTTTAAATTCCAGTGGTATATTCTCAAGGTCATATTTTGCTACATTCATGAGTGGCTTGCTGTTTTTCAACTTTAGCTTGAGTTTGCATACTAGTTGTCGGTGATCTGTACCACAGTCAGCTCTAGGTTTTGTCTTCGTTGAAGTTATCAAGCCTTTCCATTGTTGTCTTCCACAGATGTAGTCAATTTGATTTCTGTACCATCCATTGAGTGAAGTCCACGTGTACAGTCGGCAATTGTGTTGCTGGAAGAAGGTGCTTGAGATGAATAGATCATTTGTCTTGCAGAATTCTATAAGTCTTTCTCCAGATTCGTTTCTGTTGCCAAATCCATATTTTCCAGCCACTTTGCCGCCTCCTTTGTTGCCAACGTTTACGTTCCAGTCATCCATGACTATCAGGATATCCTGTTTGCATGTTCTGTCAATTTTCAACTTGTACTTTTTCATAGAACTCATCAGCGTCTTCCTCTTCTGCAGCTCTTGTTGGGGCATATACCTGAATTATAGTTGTTGATGGTCTTTCCTCGTAGACGAATAGAAATTAAGCATTCACTGACTGCATTGTATTTCATTACAGTTCTTGCAAGTTTCTTCTTAATTATAAATGCAACACCATTTGTCTTTCATTTCTAGAATAGTAGACCATATGATCATCAGATGCCAAGTGCCCAAAGCCAATCCATTTCAGTTCACTGACACCCAACTGATCGATTTGTACACATTCCATTTCATTCTTGACCACCTCCAACTTCCCTTGGTTCATGCTTCGTACATTCCATGTCCCAATATGTAAGACATTTTTGCAACTTCTGACTCTCTTTTCATGCGCAGCTACATCAGCAGATCCAACCACATCATAAATGCTCTGAGAAGTCTTCAGCTCATCCCCAGTAGCCATTTGACTGCCTTCCAACCTGGAGGTCTCATCTTCCAGCACTATAATGAAATTTGTTTTGTGACTATCCATTGGGTTTTCATGGCAAGATACAGAAGTAGATTTGCCAAGCCTTTCTTCAGCGCAGTTAATTCCAGTGTTGTTGCATTTGTCACAGAAATATGATCCTCCACTTACAACACCGACCCATTATGCTGTTGCCTGGATGGATGGTTTGTCTTAGTCTGGCACCACAGCTGAGACCTGTCTATCTTGGGAGATCCTGCCAGTAGGTAAGCTATTGACAGCTTAGGTCTCCGCATCACTGATGCGCACAAGCTCTCACAGCACGACAAGCTGCAAACCAAGTGAGGGCATGGTTTCCAATGCAAGTGTATTGCAAATATTTTGCTCCCCAGTTCTGTAACTAAATAGCATGCAAATATGTGCTGTGCAAAAAGTATGTGCTAAGCCAGGAAAAGACGCCAAATGCATGGACACAAGTATCTGTGCTAGCAATGGCTATTTCCTTATCGTCCCTCCAGTCCAGTCCCACACCTCTGGGTAGTGCACCTCCTTCCGCAGCTTGGAGACTGGGCATGTCAGAATTCTGAAGTCACTAGCACATATACTGCTGGCATCTCCAACCAGCTCCCAGTGTGCTTAGTCTCCAAGCAGCAGGAGGTGGTGAGCCTAGGTGCTGGGCTCAATGAATAAGGAGCAGTTCAGTCAGAGTAGCTAGTTTTTAAACTTTAATTTTATTCTCTCTCTTAATTTTGGTTATTTTTGGGGGCAGTAAAGTTTGTTTTGAATAAAAAATAAAAATAAAAAATAAACAGGGCTTGAACCGACAAAAGGATTTCTTTCTCCCTGCTACCGCTTATGTTTCCCTCTTTCACTCCCCTCCTTGTCTGCACGGAGGGGAGCTGAAATGTTGAGGAGTGCCCTGCTGCTCCGACGGTTCCCGATCTTGTTGGGAGTGCAAGGCCGTCAGTGGGCCTCTTCACAGGCTGCTTTGCCGGCGTTCCTGAGTGCTTCAGGGGAGGGATCAGACCGGCGATTGCAGTTGCTGTTCAAGCAGAAGGATTTCTAGTGTGTCGCTGCCTTGGAGGGAAACTGCAGGTGAACCTGCCTTTGCGGCCTGCAGCCTCATGGGGGGTCCTATTCCCTGTTTCTATTTCTCTTCAGGCAATGGATCGTTTTTCCCGCTTTTTTTCTTGGCGCGTGTTTTTTCGTCGGGGGAAAATTTCTTCACAGTTTTTTCCCTTTTTTAAGCTGCAGTTTCCATTTTTAGCAAAGGATATAGTTATTTTGGTGGGACTTTAATTGGTGAGAGTTTTAAGAAAAAAAAGAAGAAGAAAGATCACAGTCTGTGGGCCTGCTATCTTTGCCCTTTAGTTTTTTGCACAGTGCAAGGATTTGGGCTAATGCCGGCGCGTCCACAGTGTCTCGTCTGTGGTACCCATTGTGGCACAGTCTCGGACGCCGGGGTTTGCCACGGTTGCGCGATGGAGGCGCTAAGCATGGAGCAGTAGTTCTAGGATAAAGCTAAGGAGGTGATTTTGTCACCTGCGCAGGAGACTCAAGTTCCTTTGGGTAGTAGTCCCCTGCTAGAGGCCCCTGCTTCGCCGCAGAGCATAGTGCAGTTGGCTCCAGGTCCCTCTACCTCGGCGGGGTTGGGGACAGCAGCTCTGGCCGGTTTTGGGGCATGGTTTTGGGGCTTGGTTCCCAATGCAAGTGTAATGCAAACATTTTGCTACCCAGTTCTGTAACAAAATAGCATGCAAATATGTTCTGTGCAAAAAGTATGTGTTAAGCAAAAAAAACCCACACCAAATGCATGCACACAAGTATCTGTGCTAACAATGGCTATATTTTACACACATAAAATTGTATCATCACTTGTGTGCATGTGCTGGAATGCTATTTAATGCATAAACATTACTATTATTCAGCTCAGAAAACTGCTGACATAACACAATACAATGATATTTCTGCACAGAATAATATTGATGTTTTTTTCTCATTTTACATTTTTACTGAAGTTTTTCACTTCCATTAGTATACCAGCCTCACACAGACAACTTTTTCCATAACATTTTAACTGTGATCAGAATATGTGTACATTGTGGCAAGGAGGCCAATCCAGAGTCCAGGGGAGGACAAAGAGACAGGGAATTCACCCTAGTAAAGGGCCCCCTTTTACCAAATCAGGGTAGGAAAGCCATAAACACCTCCAGGGATCAGAAAACTTCCACGTGGACCACATTTCATGCTCCCCCTAGTGGAATGAAGGGGAGAGGATACAAGGCTCAGAACCCCTTAGGCAGTGAATGCTTCAAGCATTCAGGTGCCTGGAGTCAGGCTGATTGCCGTCACCTGAGTAGGGTGGGGTTGGAGCTAGAGCCCTGGAAGTATAAACCCAGAGCAGAGTATGATTTAGTGGAAAGGAGGAGAGGAGAAGCAGGAAGCCAGGCTGAGCAGAGCAGAGGAACGGAGCTTATAGCTGGAGAGAGTGCTTTTTGGCATGTAGTACGGCTGCAGGAGAGTTTGGAGCCAGGAACAAGAGAGACTCCAAGATCCCCCGGGAGGCTATTAGCTGCGCATGCTGAGCAGGATGGGGAGTCAGAGCCTATGCAGCTGGGAGAGCCCGAGGTGAAGCTGATTGAGGAGGACACTCCCATGGACTGTTCCTTGTGCCAAGCTGTAAACCTGGGGAACGTAGAGAAAGCAAGCAAGTCCTGAAAGAAGGTCTTCCAAGAGAAAAGGCACCCTTATTCCACAAGCAGGGTGGCTGAGATCCCATGTGTTTATAAAGGGGAAGTTTACCACAGACTTTAAATGTGCTTTTTGTTTGGTGCTTTAGCCAGCAAAGCTAAGAAGGGAATACAATTAGGCTTGCTGGTAAAGACTGTGTATCCTGCAATAGAAAGAACCTTTAAAACTGCATTTTGTGGTTGGATATGTTTTGGACAATTTTTGCTTCAAAGAATCCTGAACCAACAATCCTAGGTGTGGTATGATTGAACCAGTGTGTATATAAAAATAATAAATTTCTGTCATTTGCCTTACCTACTTGAGCCTGACCACAGCTTTCTGCATGGTGCACTCATACAGCTGAATAAGGACTACATTTCCCAGAGGGCATTGCAAGGAAATAGTTTAAAAAAAGCTGAAAAAGCATACAGCAGAAAGTTCCTTCAATAATCCACGCCCCTCTAACCTAGAGGCGAGTGGTGGTGGCGTGACAGTGGCGTAGTTCTGAGGATTTTCTACCATCCAGGATATACACTTACAAGAGTGATAGCACAGAAGTTTGGCGGAAAAGACAAAGTTTCTTTTTTCTTCGAGAGTCAACACATGAGCAAGGTATCGCCTGAGATGGATCCAAAGGAGCTGGTGCAATGGATGGCCACTCAATTTCAACGCCAGCAGGAGTTGGCCCAGCTAGCGCAGGAGAATGCAGCGGCGGCTATGAGGGAGCAGCAAAAGCCTGTCCTGGACTTAGTGGAAGCCCTTATTACTTCCCAGAGGCAAGGAAGTGGAGGAACACTAACCCCGGAAGGACCAGAGATGCCGCGAATGGACAATCTAGCAGGCCCACACACCAGCGGGGCGTTTAACTTTGGAAAACTTTCTCCTGATGATGACATAGATGATTTCTTGGAGACATTTGAGAGGGTGGCTCAAGCCGTGGGTTGGCCAGATAGCCAGTGGGCGGTGAGATTGGCAACCTCCTTAACAGGAGAAGCACTAGCCGCATATAGGGCTATGCCAGCTGCCCAGGCCATGGACTATAGTGCAGTAAAAATGCAATTAGAGACCGATTAGGGTTAACGAAAATGTTGTATCACCGTATGTTTAGAGCCACGGTCTTAAAGGCCGGAGAGACACCTAAGGCCTTAAGCCAGAGAATTCGAGGTTTAGCTTTAAAGTGGCTAACCCCGGAAGGGAAAACTATGGATGCGGTGGTAGATATGGTGATATTGGAGCAATTTATGACTTCAGTACCAAAATGGGTACAATCTTTTCTGATTCAGTAAAACTGCCAGAGCACAGGAGAGGCAACCCTTTTGGCGGAGCGCTACAGGGAAGCTGAATTGGCGTTTCCCCCAGAGGTGGGCCCTCCAAAAGTAGGGGCAGAGGCCAGTTTTGATTTATCAGAAAAGAAACAGGGAATCAATGCAAAATGTTTTAAAACTTGTGTGTCTGCTCTTGAGGGTAAGTGGGCTGAGAAAAAATGCTATCATTGTGGGGAGATGGGACACCTGCAGAGAGAATGCAAAGCCCGCATGGGATTAACTGGTGCCAATGTGAAACATCTAGGGAGAGGGATTTCTCTTAAATGTTAACATACAGGGGGTCACTACCCATTCTCTGCTCGACTCTGGGGCCAACCAAAGCATGGTGTCACGAAAGCTTTGGCAGGCAATTGAGGCCCAGGATGAGTCTCGCCAGAGGAGGCCAGAAGGGCAGGTGCAAATTAGGTGCATACATGGAGCTACTTCTTTCTACCCTGTGTACAGAGTGCAGATAAAAGGGTTGGGGGTGCAGAAAGAAGTTCTCGTGGCAGTGGTTCCAAAATTACCCTATGATTTAGTATTGGGACGGGATTGGCCCCAATTTAAGGAAGGATTAGAGAAAGGCCTTGGGAGAAAAGGGGATGGGATGATGACGGTGGTCCCTGGCCCTCTTTTTGAGAACCCCCAAAAGCCAAGTGAGAACCCAGGGAAAGAACCCCTGGGAAGTGTTGCTCCCCTTAAACAGAAGTTTACATTAAAATTTTGTAAGGTATCCGAGAAGGCCCAGGTCCCAGGAGGGCGTCCCCGCAAGCCGCGGGATATGATTTATGCAGCGCCGAAGATCGGGTGATACCCAGCTGGGAAAAGGCTCTCATTGATACTGGCCTTCAGATGGAGATACCCGTAGGATGCTATGGTCGGATAGCACCACAATCGGGACTGGCTCTGAAATATTTCCTGGACGTCGGCTCTGGGGTGATCGACCCAGATTATAGAGGGAGTGTAAAGGTAGGCGACCGGATTGCCCAGCTGCTATGCGAGAGAGTGGGGTTTCCCCCACTAGAAGAGGTCCCCATGTTGTCTCCTACGGAACGGGGAGCCTCTGGATTTGGTTCCACCGGAGGAGCCCGGAGGAAAAGCCTGACAGCCACCTGTGGAGAGAGGATGGAGGAGACTGAGAAGGACAACCTGGGACCTCAAGTATCAGACTGCAGGAAGAACCTGGAGCCCCAAGTAGGGGAAGAACTATCATTGGTCCAGAGACGGGATCTGGCTCGACTATTGGTGAGGTTCCCAGATGTACTGACCCCGATCCCGGGTGAAACCCGACTGGTGGCGCATGAGATCCTGATGCCACCGGGGAAGGTGGTCAGACAACGACCCTACCGCCTACCAGAAGCTAAAAAGCAGGAGGTTGTGGCACAGGTGCGCGAGATGTTGGAGATGGGTGTCATTGAAGAATCAAGGAGCCCGTGGTGCAGTCCCATTGTTCTGGTTCCAAAACCGGATGGTACATTACGCTTCTGTATCGATTTCAGACAGGTGAATGCCATCTCGGTATTCAACGCTTACCCGATGCCCCGTATCGAGGAGCTTTTGGACCGCTTGGGGCAGGCTCAGTTTTTAACCACCCTAGACATGACGAAGGGGTACTGGCAGATTCCGTTGACTAGGGAATCTCGGCCGAAGACTGCCTTCAGCACCCCGATTGAGCTATTCCAGTTTAAGAGGATGCCCTTTGGACTTCACGGCGCCGCAGCAACTTGCCAGAGACTGGTGGATCAAGTCCTGCGTCCTCATCAAGAATATGCTTTCGCATATATGGATGATATTATTATCCACAGTTGCATTTGGGTAGAACATATCCCGAGGGTTGAAGCCGTCCTGCGATCAATGAGGCAGGCGGGCCTCACCCTGAACCCAAGCAAGTGTGCCTTCGCCAAGCGAGAAGTGAAATACCTGGGGCATATGGTAGGCCGGGGAAGGATCAAGCCCTTGATTGACAAAGCGGACAGCATCAAGAACTTTCCTCGTCCCACAGCAAAGAAGCAATTAAGAAGCTTTCTAGGCCTGATCGGCTATTACAGGAGGTTCCAGTCACGCTTTGCCGAAGAAAGCTCCATCTTTACGGACATGTTAAAAAAGAATTGCCCAAATCAACTCCGTTGGACCCCGGAGGCGGAGAGGGTTTTCAACCGATTGAAAGAGCGGCTATGCACAGCTCCGGTGTTACGCGGGGTGGATTTCACACAGCCCTTCATTGTACAGACGGATGCCTCAGAGGTAGGCTTAGGGGCCGTCTTTTCCCAGAAGCATGAAGGAAATGAGCATCCTGTGATGTTCCTTAGTAGGAAGTTGTCCCCGGCAGAGCAACAGTACTCTACGATGGAGAAAGAGTGCCTCGCCATCAAATGGGCTATAGAGACCCTCCGGTTCTACCTCACCGGATGAAAATTCTTGCTAGTTACCAATCACGCACCCTTGAAGTGGCTCCATCAGATGAAGAACCACAATGCACAATTAACCAGATGGTACATGGCCCTGCAAGCTTTTGATTTTAAGATAGAGCATCAGGCAGGGAAGCTACCCCACAATGCAGATGCCTTATCCCGGATTACGGACTGTTCGGAGAAGCTTCAACAACCTCCGCCAGCCCATAATATCTTAAGTAGGGGGGTATGTGGCAAGGAGGCCTATCCAGAGTCCAGGGGAGGACAAAGAGACAGGGAATTCACCCTAGTAAAGGGCCCCCTTTTACCAAATCAGGGTAGGAAAGCCATAAACACCTCCAGGGATCAGAAAACTTCCACGTGGACCACATTTCATGCTCCCCTTAGTGGAATGAAGGGGAGAGGATACAAGGCTAAGAACCCCTTAGGCAGTGAATTCTTCAAGCATTCAGGTGCTCGGAGTCAGGCTGATTGCCGTCACCTGAGTAGGGTGGGGTTGGAGCTAGAGCCCTGGAAGTATAAACCCAGAGCAGAGTATGATTTAGTGGAAAGGAGGAGAAGAGAAGCAGGAAGCCAGGCTGAGCAGAGCAGAGGAACGGAGTTTATAGCTGGAGAGAGTGCTTTTGGCATGTAGCATGGCTGCAGGAGAGTTTGGAGCCAGGAACAAGAGAGACTCCAAGATCCCCCGGGAGGCTGTTAGCT
Source organism: Ichthyophis bannanicus (assembly GCA_033557465.1). NCBI lineage: Eukaryota > Metazoa > Chordata > Amphibia > Gymnophiona > Ichthyophiidae > Ichthyophis > Ichthyophis bannanicus. The sequence continues at coordinate 428,458,444 of CM066036.1, forward strand.
GAGCAGGACGGGGAGTCAGAGCCTATGCAGCTGGGAGAGCCCGAGGTGAAGCTGATTGAGGAGGACACTCCCATGGACTGTTCCTTGTGCCAAGCTGTAAACCTGGGGAACGTAGAGAAAGCAAGCGAGTCCTGAAAGAAAGTCTTCCAAGAGAAAAGGTACTCCTATTCCACAAGCTGGCTGAGATCCCATGTGTTTATAAAGGAGAAGTTTACCACAGACTTTAAATGTGCTTTTTGTTTGGTGCTTTACCCAGCAAAGCTAAGAAGGGAATACAGTTAGGCTTGCTGGTAAAGACTGTGTATCCTGCAATAGAAAGAACCTTTAAAACTGCATTTTGTGGTTGGATATGTTTTGGACAATTTTTGCTTCAAAGAATCCTGAACCAAAAATTCTAGGTGTGGTATGATTGAACCAGTGTGTATATAAAAATAATAAATTTCTGTCATTTGCCTTACCTACTTGAGCCTGACTACAGCTTTCTGCATGGTGCACTCATACAGCTGAATAAGGACTACATTTCCCAGAGGGCATTGCAGGGAAATAGTTTAAAAAAAAGCTGACAAAGCATACAGCAGAAAGTTCCTTCAATAATCCACGCCCCTCTAACCTAGAGGCGAGTGGTGGTGGCGTGACAACATATGGCTAGTTAATAACCCCATTTCTTCTCCCACTGCCACATCTACTCTCCTTTCTTCCCTCCTTCCCACCATTTCCATACTTTATTGGGTGATGGGTGTTATATCTTGCATTCCATCCATGTAAACTCCCCATAATTTGTTCATAAAATAGCATTCTAGCACATGCACACAACTCTCAGCTGCTCACAGTAGTGCAATAAGACATTTTTGGTGCCTTATCCTCCATATCGAAATCAACTGCTGAGGCATCAGGACTGGGGTCCAGGATCTGGCCAAGGGACAGTCAGGGGCGGCTCTATAATGAGGTGAAGTGAGGCGGTCGCCTCAGGCGGCAAAGTTTTTGGGGCAGCAACAAATGCCCCCAAAACAGCCACCTCACTCTGCCTTTAAACTAAAAAAAAAAAAATTAAAAAGCTGCTGCCGCTTGGCAGCAACAGATTCAACCCCTGCCGCCGCCGCCCTACCTCACCCCCACGGGAGGACCTGCACGAGTGGCGGTCGGCGGCCCCGGCTCTGCTTTTCCTTTTATTCCCGCGGCTCTGTTAAAGTTAAGTCCAGCGCTGCTGAGGATTAACAACAGCACAGGAAATGCTGTTGTTAACCCTTAGCAGCGCCGGGGTTGTATTTTCCTTGTTTTGGCCCTTTTAACAGGAGCCCAGGCCTCTTTGACTGGCTCCACCCCTTGCTGTCAATCTCCAGTAGGCCTCAGCCTTCTTGGAGATTTTCTGTGCTTCCCTCCTAAACCGATGCCAGATTCCAAAGCCTCCCACCCCTTTCTACCCTTTGGGCCCTCCTCGCCCAATTGCCACGCTCCTGTCTCCTTCCCCTGTCAGTCTCATCGGGGACGGGGACCCATTCACACACAATCGAGGCATTTCTAGGCTTCCCCTTCACTTATCAGAGGAGCTGTGAATTACTGCAGACTCGCCCCGCCCTCCGACTGTCTTCCTCCCTCTACTTTGATCGGGGTCAGCCGTGGTCAGCCACGGCTCCCCAGTCAAAACCTCCACCTCTGTCTATACTCCCCCAGGAATGCAGGCCAGGCCTCATCTTTGCTCTGGCATTTGTGGCTCCATTTTATTTTCTTAAATCGCGGCTGCTTGCTCTTCAGCACGGCAAGCAGCCTTTAAATTCCGATGCTATTTAACAAAAAACAAAAAAATCCCCAGCACATCTCAGCCTTCCCTGATGCCACAGGGGAAGAAAAAACATATTGGCTGCCCTCTGCAGACTTCGGGGCAGCCCCTGAGCTCTAGTACATGAACCTCCTCCCCACCTGGCTGCCAGCACTTGACCTCTGCAACCCCCGGACCAGAAATAAAGAAAAAAATCCCAGCTCCAACTGCTGCCCACAGCAGACCTTTGGAGAGATACATTTTCTACATTTATGTAGTTACAGTAAGATGCCTCACCCTGTGCTTTGAGCTAGAACTTTGCTTGGAGCACACTGGTAAAGTAGAGTGTGTTTTACTGGCTCCTTGGTTTGAATTTTGAACATGGACTTCCCTTTTGCCTTATTTTCATAGAATCATAAAAACATGAAACATAGGCCATGTGGTCTTTTTCTGCCGTCATGTTTCTATCTAGTCTGTCCTTCCATATCAACCAATACAACAATCCCCTTTTTTCCTTTAGAGGTCCTCTGTGTTTGTCCCAAAATGAACTATTGCTAGTCAGTGGTGCTAAGATACTAGGCAAGCTGTCCCCCCTTGCCTGGGCTGAGAAGTCTGACTTGGGTGGCTTCCATAGAAAGGGCAGTGCACCAAAAGCGAAGTGCATGGTGTACCACAAAAGTCATGCCCTAGTATGCCATAAACAAAACATATGCAAATGATATGTGTAAGACGTCTGCACTAAATGTACCGCGGGTGCCAGGCGCACACGCAGAAAGCTTGTGTGCTAGTGGCAACATATCTGTTACAACACATTTGCATGGAAAGTTCAGCCAATTGAAATACTCCATAGAAACCTTTTCCTTTTTTGTTGAGTGATATTTTTTCTACCTTTGTTGTCTGACCATTTTATTCTCTGATCATGCTGGTCCCTATCTGAGGCTTCTGCTTACCTGTCTTCTCTTAGCTCTCTTTCTGTGGTCTATGGTCCATCTGCCATTTCTTATCTCTTCTTTTATTTATTTTATTTATTTATTTATTTAATTGGATTTCTATACCGCCTTATCATACAATCAAAGCGGTCTTACAAACAAAGATATTAAGAGTATTAGTGAGAAAATGTAAAGAAATAAAAGTTAAAGTTATGGTATAATGTGTTAGAGTGAGTTGCATTATCTACATAGTGAGCTATACTATAATGTTTTGTTTTCTTCACTTCTTTCCATCAGTCTATTTCCAGTCCCAGTAACCCTTCCCAGTATCATCCCCTTTCCAGTCCTCCCTTCCAGTTAACTTGCGTTCCCATGACTTCTGCAGGTCTCCATTCCCTTCCAGTCTCCCTCTTTCCCCATTGTCAAACCCTTCTAGTCCAAATACCATGGCAGCCCCTCTCAGCAAACATTCCCTTCCAGTTCTATTCTCCCATCCCCTCACATCAGCTCATTTGTAGCCCTAGCCCACAGTTTTCTTCCAGGGCCAACAGCTCTATCCTCCCCTCCCCGCCATCAGCCCATTTCCAGTCCTAGCCCCCCTGATCATGCAGTCATGGGAATGGTCAGACAACAAAGGTAGAAACAATAATTTTACTTCATTTTAGTGATTGGACTTTGTGTTATCTTTATATTTTACACTGTATGGGGGAACTGCATATCTTATTTATCTGATGTTGCACTGCTTGAGGAATCTAGCTTCTTGGGGTTTCAGTTTAAATTTTCTCTACATATTTTTATTTTTACTTTAGATTGTGGTTACTTATTCTGTACTTGGTGTTCTGAGCGTGTGACTGAGCCCACATGGAGTTTGTACATAAAGATCTATACTGTACTGTAGTAAGTTGACATGTTCAGCTTTTCAGATAGGTGTATGGATGTTCCAGGGCCCACTGTAGTATTTACAGTGACTCTTTTTTTTGGTGGGCTCCTTATGTGAGTTTTGGAAGATGGTGCTGATATGGTATGGTAGATTTGCTCTATAGATACTGTGACTTTGTTGTAGGGTTTTGAATTAGTTCACAATATGCCTGGTACTGCAAAATGTTTGTTGTTGTTAGTGAGATGATCGGAATCAGATTTTTTTTCCCCCAGATATTGAGTTCTGTGGGTGAATGTCCTGGTTCTGCTCTGCACCCACTGTTGAAGGTGGTTCTGTGGATGCAAAATATATGTTGAAAAAGCATAACACAGTTTATAACAACAAAATAAAAATGGGTTATAATTTAGTTTTATAAACTGTGCTGTGGTTCTCACTTTCTTTTTGTTCCTTGGTGTGCAAACATCTTGCATTTCCTCCATATAATCCAATCAGCTTTTTGGTTTGGTTCAGTCCCTGACTGGAGTTTTGAAAAAGCCCAAAGCCCCAACCCCTCTACGGGAGGGGGGGGGGGGCGCTCCATCTCATCCTTCGCCTCAGGCAGCAGATTGCCTTGAGCTGCCCCTGGGGACAGTTGAGGGGATCTGACTATCCAATGGGTACTCCTTAGGTTTGCAGATAGACAGAACACCATGTAGTAGCAGTGATGATACAGGAACCAGGAGCTTGACTCAGCACTGGAATCCAGAGGCAAACAGAAGCAGAGGGCACAGGGAACAGGGCAAATTCTCACTAATTTGGAGCCCTGGCAACAGGAGCAAACAGTAAGCCAAGCAAATCAGAAGGATGAACTAGCAGAGGACAAGCCCAGAGTCAAGGCTTAAATACACATGTTGAAAACTGCACACTTGCAGTGTGAGAAAATGTAATATTTCCCTTTCCTCCATTAGAATACTCATATATATATCTGTGGAGGATCTGGGTGAGAAGACACATTATCAAATGTTTCTCATTAAAGCAGTAGTAGCTCTGAGTTTGTATGAGGCATCTTGGCCGTATAGTTGTGTTTATCTTGTGAGAAAGAGAGTGTGTCTGTGTAGTGGTACAGTGTAATACAAGAGTAGCATATGTGTGCATATATATAATGAGGGAGGTGTGGTAGAGGTGTGTGTGTGTGTCAGGGGATGTGTGTATTCGTGTGAATGTATGTCATTAGAAGTGTCGGGTGGCAAACCGTGTGTGTGTGTTTTGGGGGGGGGGCTATATGTATATGTGTGTGTTTGTTTAATGGAAAGTATTGTGGACTGCGTGCATGTGTCTCTCCCTCTCTCCCTCTCTCTCTTGTATGACCACCTCTTCTTAGGCTTCCCACTCTTATAACCCCTTCACCATCCTTCCCCACTCTCTCTCCCTGTCTTGACTCCCGCCCGCCAAGGCTTCCCACATCTCTGTCTCATTACGTTTCCCCCGGGCTTTGCTCAGTCTCTGTCTCATATTCTCCCCCATCTAGTCACTGCTATGCCTGGATGCAGCTCCTGAAAACAGCATGGTTCACACTTCCCCCACCATGTTTGATTCTCTGCCTGGTTGAGCCCCATGGTGACTTGAAACTGGGAGATCACGCAGACTTCTTCCACCAAAGCCTAGCTTCCCCGGAAGAGAAATTGTTCCTCTTGGAAGACCGACACTGACCAACCCATGAGGATCCCCGTTTGAGGCCAGCCCATCCTGACAAAGAGATCAGTCTTTTTAACGTGGCCCTCTATAATAATTTGCAGATTTTCACAGCCAATATACCGTTCCTTTACACAGACTGCATCTAGCTCGATACAAATTACTACAGAAATCTGCATCTTTTGAAAGATTTGCATTATATCATAGCAAAATTCAAGTCTTTGCTTTGGGTTATGGTATTCAATTGTACATAAAAGAAAAATTGTTCAATTCTAGACTGCAAGACTGGTTAAGTAGTACGCATGTCCTTTGGGAAGCAGAGTTGATAGGTTGTACAGCACATATTGAAAGCAACATACTCTGTCATGTACTTGCCTATGATGAAGTTACCTTTAAAAATTAATCTATAAAGTAAGTGTGTTCAGTTTTGCAAACCGTGTTTTCAGCAGCACTTTTTTCTCTTCACTTATGGAGTATGAGTACCAGTTTAATCCTTTGGGGGACATAGTACACAATGTACTGTGCTAGTAGGCACTTTTAATAAAGTTGCTAGTGACCTGCCAATTTCTACTTATTTATTACGAAATGTGGTTATTTTGCTTCTGCCAGATACAGTTTTGTTGGTACCTGTATCATTTTTTGAGATGAAAAGGAATTATAATGTGTATAAACCAAAGGGAATGAAACTTTGCCTTAAGCTGCCTTATAATTTCTGGTAATTTTGTTCAGCCAGGAAGCAATTGAAAATATTGTTTCATAAAAGAGTTTCATTTCAGAATCAAAATTGGTATCAAATCACAATCTGAAATTAGTTTACAAATGTCAAGGATACTGAGTAAGTCCTGTTAGAAGTAAATTTAGCATCAAGAGATGTTGCATATAGAACAAATACTGTAGTGTAAATACTTCAAATCCACCTATATTCAAGAATTTTATAGCTATGTTGATCTTAAGTGACCTGTTAGGGAAGAAGACAGTGGACTGGCTTCTTTCTTATGATATTCTTAGCTATTACTAAAGTGAAACAGAATAAAAATATCATTTATTGAAAGTAATTTGATGTTTAGTCAGTCAGCCTTAGAAATTTTGAAAGTTTAATATCAAAACAGGCAGAGTGTATAACAGTAACAGCAGTTTCTATCTTCACAGTTTACTGTTTGATTATGCAGAAGCCCGTTAAGGCTATGGTTCTTCTTCAGGTTTTCCTCATATCTGCCAGAGTGCTAACTGCAAGGAAGTAACTTAGATCATAACTTCACATTCGTATTGCAAATCTTTTTATAACACTGGCATTAACAATCTGACTTTCCCCTGTAGTAACCCCTATATGTTTGTTAAAAATGTCAAATTCTTTGTGCCCAATTTTCCAAAGAACCTATGTTTAAACACCATGGTGCTTAAATATCAGCAGGATATTACATCTGGATAGGAGCTGCCACTCAATTATTGGAGTGAGCGGCGCTATCTAGATAAATACCGATTTTATCTAGTTAGTGTGATTTTTAGTCTACACATACCCAGGCAACGTAGGCGGCAAGAATAGCAACCCTAAGTTGCTCCCCTGCTGAGGGAGAGATATGATAGAGGTCTATAAAATAATGAATGGAGTGGAACAGGTAATGTAGATTGCTTGTTTACTCCTTCAGAAAGTAGAAAAACTAGGGGACATGCAATGAAGCTACAATGTGGCACGTTTAAGACTAATCAGAAAATATTTTTTCACTAAGTGCATAATCAAATTCTAGAATTTGTTACTGGAGAATGTAATAAGAGCTGTTAGTGTAATGGGGTTTAGATGAGTTCCTGGAGGAAAAGCCCATAAACCATCATTAAAGAGGACTGGGGGAATCTACTGCTTATCCCTGGGACAAGCAGCATGGAATATGTATTCCTTTGGGAACACAACAGATATTTGACACCTGGAATGGCCATGGTTGGAAACAGGATACTGGGCTTGATGACACTTCGTCTGACCCAGTTTGACATATCTTATGTTCTCCCCCAAAAATAATGAAGGCTCTAAAGAAGTATGTGACTGCAGATTCAGTCAGGGGAGTAGCATTGAGCCCAGCATATATTTTCCCTGCCTGGGACTCTGGGGATGAGTACTGAGACTGTCTCTCTGCCTGTTTTAATTATATTTGTGGGGGCTCCTGATCTCCTCCAGCTGTGGGGATTGTGACAGGCTGGGCTGCTGGAGCGTCTGTTGGGGAAGCTTCAGTATTTTCCTCCCTTTGTTGTTTATGAGCGTGCTCTGTGTATTCTCAGTGCGCAGTGTCAGCCCGTGTGGTACTGGAGCATGCTCTCCCACCCGCGCACTATTGAGGCACGCTTCTGTGCTGATTGGATGTACCTGGAATTTAACTTATTCTGAGGAGTAACTTCTATGTAGGCTGCGAAGAAGTGCTATCTGGTCTGTGGTAAGTGGAGAGCCTCATTGCTGGATTCTGGTAATCTGCACCCCTTGTATTGAAGCTTCAGATGTGAGCTTAGAGGACCCCTTCTCCCTCTCCAAACGAAGGGACTCTGGTGTCCCAGTTTTGTTGGTTTTGCCCTAGGAAGCATGAGGTGGCACTATGTCATTTCTAACAGGGGCTATACATTTCAAGCAAAGGTAAGAGTTTGTGGCTTTTTTAATTACAGCTCTTTGACTGGGAGCTCTTAAAAGGGTTTTAGTACATTTTTAAAACAAAGTTACATTCTTTTTGGTGCTTTAATTTAAAAGGGGAAATATTTTCTTTAGTGGGGTAGGTTTAAAACTCTGCTTTAGTATCTTTCTCAGCTCTTTGAAGCTCCTGACACCTTATCAGGAGTTAGTGGGCCCGATTAGCCTGTGAAGGAACTGAGAGCAGCTGAGGCCTGCATAAAAGGCTTCAGAGCCTTGCACTGTTGAGGCATTCCTAACAAGGTCTATACATTTCAAGCAAAGATACCTAAGCTCCACCGATTAAACAATGGCTGGGAAAAATCGCATCGCCAAAACTGTTGCCCCTGTTACAGCTTCTGCATCTGTCCAGAGGGAGGTCCCAATGCCAGTTGACCATTTCCATATGCAGGATGCCTGCAGGCAGAAGCTCTCAGGAAACAAGTGGGAGAACTTAGAGCGGAAGTGGTGAGGCTGAGGAGCATTCAAGAAAGTGAGAAGTACATTGATGAGATACTTCTTGCAACATCCAAGCTCTCCAGCAGAAGAGAAGATGTGAGCCTACAGAATGACGAAGGTTGGACACAAGTCACCAGGGCCTGCAGAATCGCCACTCCAACTTCTCCAGCCCTTGAACTGAAGAATCATTATACAGCCCTGGAAGTGGAGGAGATGAAAGCATCCCTGAAAAGGGAAGAACCAGAGCTTGAGCACCCCAAAGTTGCAGAATCAGTGACCACAAGGAAGCGAAGGGTGGTTGGTGACTCTCTTCTGAGGGGTATTGAGGCGTCCATCTGCCGACCAGACTTGATGTCCAGAAAGGTATGCTGTCTGCCAGATGCCAAAATCCGAGATGCTACGGAGAGTTTGCTGAGACTCATCAAGCCCAATGACTATTACCCAATGTTGATAATCCATGTTGGCACAAATGAAACTGCCAAGTATCTCTCTGAGCATATCAAAAGTGACTTCATGGCTCTGGGACAGAGGGTGAAGCAGATAGGGGCGCAGGTTGTGTTCTCTTCAATCCTCTGAGGGTAAAGGCCAAGGCAGAGAAGCTTGCATCCTGAAGATGAATACATGGCTGCATGGATGGTGTCGTCGAGAGCATTTTGGTTTCCTGGACCATGGGATGCTGTTCCAAGGGTTGCACATCAGAGATAGCGTCCATCTGTCCAAGAAAGGTTGACATGTCTTCAGTAGCAGACTGGCTAATCTACTGAAGAGAGCTTTAAACTAGATTTGTTGGGGAAGGGTGAAGAAAGCCCCCAGGTAAGTGAAACATTAAATACCTTTATGGAAATAGGTAAAAGGAACAACATATGGAAAGTGGTGTGTATAAATGCCCATAGGATGGGATATAATATGCCAGATGTTGAAGCTTTAATGGGAGAGGCTGATTTGGATTTAGTGGCAATTACAGAAACATGGTTCACAAAAAAACATGACTGGGATGTAACTATACCATGCTATATTTTATTCAGAAAGGACAGGGTAGGAAGAAGGGGAGGAGGAGTGGCACTATATGTAAAAAATAATATTAAAGCTTTGGAACTACAGAGCTTAAAAGGGAGAGAGGAGGCACTGTGGGTTAAACTAGAAAGAGAAATCTATTTGCATTGGTGTGATACACAGACCTCCCTCACAGGAGGAAGAGGTGGATGGAAAGTTAATTGAAGACATATACAGCATTCCTAGGAAAGGGGAAGTGCTACTGATAGGAGATTTCAATATGCCAGATGTTGATTTGCATATTCCTGCTGCAATATCATCTAGAAGTAAGGAGATCCTGGACTTTCTACAGGGAAAACTATTCAGGCAACTGGTAACAGAATCCACACGTGAAGGGGCCATACTGGACTTGATGCTTACCAATGGTGAAAGTGTTTCTAATGTTATAGTGGGAGATCATTTTGCATCCAGTGATCACCAGATAGTGTGGTCAATATTAGGACTAAGGCTGTTAAAATCCATTCAAAAGCGAGGGTCTTGGACTTTAGGAAAACTAACTTAGCCAAGATGGGCCAATACCTCAGAGTTATTAGTGAGATGAGAACAGCTTGGGGGATGTAGAAAAACAATGGGTAAAACTGAAAGGGGATATTTTAAGGGCAACCAACGTTTTTGTTAAAATGGTAAATAAAGGTAAAAGTAAAAGAAGACCGCTATGGTTTTCGAAAGAAGTAGCTAAAAAGGTGAAGAATAAGAGGGAGGCCTTCATGAAATACAAGACATCATGGAGAGAGAAAGACAGGCATCTATATTTCGAAAAACTTAGAAGCTAGCAAAGTAGTCAGGAAAGCAAAGATTCAGAAAGAGGAGGAAATAGCCAACGCAGTAAAATGGTGAGGATAAGACATTTTTCAGATATGTTAGTGAGAAGAGGAAGGGCAAAAGTGGTATTGTCACACTCAAGGATGAAGGGGAGGAATATGTAGAAGCTAATGAGAATAAAGCGGAATTTCTTAACAAATATTTTTGTTTTGTGTTCACAGATGAAGAACCAGGAGCAGGACCTCGGAAAACACCCACAAACAGGAACATAAGCGAGAGACATCTTGAACAATTTTCAGAAGACTGTGTTTGTGAGAAACTAGTTAAACTTAAAGTAGACAAAGCGAATGGACCAGATGGGTGCACCCTAGAATACTGAGGGAACTTAGGGACGTTCTAGCAGCTCCACTGACTGACCTTTTCAATGCCTAGTTGGAGTCGGGAGTGGTGCCAAAGGACTGGAGAGAGGCACATGTGGTACCTTTACACAAAAGCGGAAGTAAAGATGTGGTTGAAAACTACAGGCCGGTTAGTTTAACTTTGGTGGTGAGTAAATTATTAGAAGCACTGCTGAAAGAGAAAATTGTGAGGTTTCTGGAGTCCAGCTGATTACGGGATCCGAGGCAGCATGGATTCACTAGAGGCAGGTCTTTTCAGACAAATCTGATTGATTTCTTTGACTAGGTGACCAGGGAGTTAAACAGAGGGAGAGCCCTATATGTGGTGTATTTAGATTTCGGTAAAGCCTTTGACAGCGTTCCTCACAGGCAACTTATAAACAAACTGAGCACCCTGGGGAAGGAACCTAAAGTTACTGCTTGGTTTAGAAATTGGTTGAGTGGGAGGCAACAAAGCGTACAGATAAATGGAGGCCATTCTGAGGAGAAGGAGGTTACTAGTGGTATACCCCAAGGATCTGTCCTTGGTCTGATTTCTTTTTAACATTGTTGTTAGTGATATAAACGGAAGGGCTGTCAGATAAGGTTTGCCTCTTTGCAGATGATACCAAAATCTGCAATAGAGTAGACACCCAGGAAGGTATAGATATCATGAGAAGGGATCTAGCTAAGCTTGAAGAATGGTCTAGAATTTGGCAGCTGAGATTTAATGTTAAAAATAGAAGGTCATGCATTTGAGCTGCAGCAATCCAAGGGAGCAATATAGTATAGGGGATGAAGTACTTTTGCCCACTAAAGAAGAGCAGGACCTAGGTGTGATTGTGTCTGACGATCTTAAAGTAGCTAAACAGGTAGAAAAGGCGACGACAAAAGCTAGAAGAATGCTTGGGTGCATAGGGAGAGGAATGGCCAGCAGAAGAAAGGAGGTGATAATACCTCTGTATAGGTCTTTGGTGTGATCTCATTTGGAGTATTGTGTGCAATTCTGGAGACGGTATCTTCAAAAGGATATAAACAGGCTGGAGTCGGTACAGAGGGTGGCTACTATAATGGTTAGTGTTCTTCATTATAAAGCATTTGAGGACAGACTTAAGGATCTTAATATGTACACCTTAGAGGAAAGGTGGGATAGAGGTGATAGGAATGAGACGTTTAAATACTTCCATGGCATAAATGCACAGGAGGAGAGCCTCTTTTGATTGAAAGCAAGCTCTGTTACGAGGGGACATGGGATGAGGGTGAAAGGGGATAGATTCAGGAGTGATATGTGGAAATATTTCTTTATGGAAAGAGTGGTGGATCCATGGAATAGTCTCCCAGTGGAGGTGGTAGAGATGAAGACAGTATCTGAATTCAAAGAAGCATGGGACAAACACAAAGGATCTCTTAAGGAAAAAAAGGGGAATGTTGTAGTGGTTGATATGGAAGGACAGACTAGATAGGCCATGTGGTCTTTTTCTGTCATTATGTTTCTGTGTTTCTATGTCAAAGGACCTGTATGAATTGAGCTCGGATGTTTGAGCTTCTGGTTGTTCCCCTTCATGGAGGGGTCTGGTGGCAACCATCTCTTCCAAGATTGTGACGGATACTCCTAGCTGGGAGCTCCTCTTTTCCTCACTGGAATTTGCCTCCTTCCTTTAACATGCTTCGTCATTCTGGCATGGTAAATCAGGCATGGATGTCTCTGTGTCCTCTTAATCTTTTCCTGCTCATGTGGGAGTGGGGTGGCTGGCAATTCAAAGTCTGCCTTGGGGCCCACCTTCTAAATGATCCCAGCCAAGGAAAATCTGGTGATTCAGGCTAGCTGCCCCTTGGCCAGAACCTGGACTCCAATCCTGATGTCTCAGTAGCTGATTCAGATATGGAGGATGAGGCACTTTCTCCTTCAGAGGAGTATGATGAAGTTGCCATTATCCATCTGTTCAGGAAGGATGAGCTGGTGGTGTTGATCGCTCAAGTCTTGTCCGCTCTCAATTTCACCAACCCTCAGGTGGCAAAAAAAGGGCTGCCAGTCCACCTGCTGCTAAAAGGAAATCTACGATGGTCTTTCCTTTTCTGGAAGTTCTCAAAGACATGATCCATTTGGAGCAGATGTCACCTGACTCCCCGGTCAAGAGGCTGAAAGTAGACAAGATTTCTGTATGCGCTGCTAGAGGATGATTGCTCTGTGTGGTTCAGTATGCCCAAAGTGGATGTTCAGGTTACAGTGGATACTAAGTGGACTACCATTCTGGTCAAGGGCAGTATGGCTGTAAAAGGACTCTTTGGACCACAAAGTAGATTCTATCTTGACATATCATTTTTCAGCTGCTGCAGCTATCCTTTAGTTGGCCATGTGTGTGGGTCTGACGACTTGAGCCCTGCTGCAGTGGATCTAGTCCCTCTTTCTATTAGACATTACACCCCTTTTGGAATTGGCCATAGCCTTTCTGTCAGATACTGTGTATGATCTTGTCTAGTTGGCATCTCGGGACGTTGCCCTCTCTCTAGGAGCATGGCTGTGGGTATGGCTTTGCCACTTGATGTTGGGCACATCTTCCATGGCTCTATTGGCTCAGCTAACCTTTCAGGGGAAGTTTTTATTTGGGTCCGACTTGGAGTAGTTGGTTAAGACCTTCGGCAAGCCCAAGCCTCCTTGCCTCCCCAAAGATAGGCGAAAAGAGCCAAAAAGCATTCAGGGGCATTCTCCTCCTTGGTGTATTCTTGTTTTCCATGTTCCTGCTACTCGGCCCTCTGAGGGTCTCGGGAATCTCGTAAATACCACCCTGAAAATCCCTGCTGCTCTTCTTCAGGGTTTTGGTCCCGGTCTCAGTCCTCAGTCCTTTGTGGGACCCGTGGACCATGGGAGGCCTCTTCTAGAGACGGCACCTCCATTCAGCACATTAACATTTTGGAGGCCCATCCCAGGACACTTCTGGTGGGTGGCAGGCTATGCCTCTTCTGCCGGCAGTGGGCCCAAGTTTCTGAGGATCATTGGATGCTGGACACCACTCAACACAGCTATTTTTTAGAGTGCAGAGAGCGCATCCTGGATGCCTTTGTGGTCTCCCCATGTTGCTCAGTGGCCAAGAGGGTCACCATCCAGGCGGCCTTGGACAAACTGCTAAGTCTGTGAGTGATAGGGCTGGTGCCCCCTGCAGAATAGGGCCAGAGCACACACTCCATCTACTTCGCAGTGCCCAAGAAGATTGAATCCTTTTGTCTGATACCCGATCTCAAAGAGGTCAACGCTCATCTGCATACTCTGCGCTTCCGTATGGAGACCCTGCAGTCTGTGATCCAAGCGCTACGCAGTGTGGAGTTCCTGGCTTCTCTAGCTTTAGCTGAAATTATTTCCACATCCCGATCCAGCGATATCTGCAGCATTTCCTTCATTTTGCCATGCTTGGCTGTCATTGTCAGTTTGCCACTCTTCCTATGGAATTTCCACCATTCCAAAAACGTTCTTGAAAATCATAGTAGTGGCAGCCACTGTGATGCAGCACCAAGGGATCTGCAGGTCTTGCTCTGAAGCGTTTTGTTTTTGACCCATGTGGTGCATTTCCTGGAGAGTCTCGGCTGGGTGTTCAATTGAGGAAAGAACCACTTGGAGCTGTCCCAGTCATAGGAATACTTAGGAGCACATTTTGACACTTGGCTGGGTAGAGTCTTCCTGCCTGAGGATCGAGTGCGAAAGTTGTTGGACTAGGCAATGGCCTTCTGGTCTCAGCAAGCTCCCAGTGTATAGCATTATCTTCAGCTTCTCAGTGTGATGATGGCACAACCATCTTGGGTGTGAGCCCATATGAGGCCTCTTCAAAATTCCGTGTTTACTTTGTGGTCTCTGAGCTCATACGGGTTCGACGTCCGGCTTCCCTTCCCATTGGAGGTGGGATCCAGCTTGTGGTGGCTGCAGCCACAACATCTGAGGAAAGGTTTGCCACTAGACGATCATGCATGGCTTTTACTCTCAGTGGATGCCAGCCTGTTTGGCTGAGGGGCCCATTGTAAGAATCGAACAGCTCAGGGCTCATCAATCATCTTGGCCCTGTTGCACTTTCAGACCCAAATCAAGAACAAAGCAGTCCGGGTATATTTGGACAAAGCCACGGTGCTGGCATATATCATTTGGCAAGGAGGCACCCAGAGTGGCTCAAGAGATGGCTGTCCTTTTCTTCTGGATGGAGAGAAACCTCCTAGCTCTATCAGCACAACACTTCACTGGCATAGACAACGTAGAGGTGGATGTCCTCAGCCACCACTCCTGTGATCCTTGGAAGTGGGAGTTGAGTCAGGAGGCATTGCAGCAAAGTCTGCTCATCTGGGGTCAACCTGAGATGGACTTAACGGTGACCTGGGCCAGTGCCAAAGCAAGGAAATTCTTCAGTTGCCATAGGGAAGCAGGCTTTAAAGGAGTAGATGCTGTAGTTCAGTCTTGGCTACAGCAATGCCTGCTGTACATGTTTCCCCCATGGCCACTTGTGGGGCATCTGCTTTTATGCATAGAGCAGCATCCAGGCTGGATAGTTCTCGTGACACCAGATTGGTCACAAAGGCCGTGGTTCGGGAACCTGATGTGTCTTCTACAGGAACTACTTCTGCATCTGCCCTCAGCCCAGTATCTGTTGCATCAGGAGCCAGTCCTCCTAGATGATACAGCTTGTTTCTCGCTTACGACTTGTCTCTTGAGAGGCGTTGCTTAGCATGTAAAGACTATTCTCCTGCTATGGTTTCTGTGCTCCTCAAGGTGAGGAGAGGTTCTATCAGTCTAGCCTATGTGCATGTCTGATGTCTTTTCGAGCATTGGTACAGTGCATGTCAGATTAGGCTGGCGAATCTGCCGTCTCTTTTTACCTTTCTTTAGGACAGTTTGGACAAAGGCCTCTCCTTGGGCTCCCTGCAGGTTGAAGTTGCAGCCTTATCCTGCTTCAGAGGTCCAATGGCAGGATGGTCTATAGTTTCACACACGGATGTTGCCTGTTTTCTCCAGAGGGCTTGTCACTTGCAACTTCCCCTGCGTTTATTCATTCCCTCTTGGGATCTCTGCATATTGCTCCAGGCCTTGATGTTGGAACCTTTTGAGCCCTTGAAGCAGGCTTCCCGTAAGGACCTGACTTGGAATACTGTTTTCCTGGTAGCAATTTGCTCTGCAAGACATATTTCTGAGCTACAGACGTTAACATGCAGGGGTCCTTACTTATCCTTTTCGGAGGAGGCTGTATTTGGCCTGTTTCTTGTTTTTTGCCCAAGGTGGTATCTGCCTTCCATGTTAATCAAGTAGTTTGTCTGCCCTTCTTTTGCAGTCCATGGGAAGGACTAGGACATTCACCTGATAGATGTCTGGAGAGTGTTCCTCTGGTACTTGAAGGTTACTAACTCTTTTTGCAAATCAGACCATCTCTGTGTGCTGTTTGCTGGCCTGCATAAAGGGAATGCAGTGGCTAAGTCTACATTGGGGAGGCCATTGCTTCAGCATATCTGTTGTGGAAGCAGCTGGTTCCAGAGGATTTGTATTCCACGCAGGCGCAAGCATTCTCGTGGGCAAAGCATAGCTCGGAACCCCCATAAAACATTTGTTGGGTGGCAAATGGTACACCCCTATCTAGACGACTGGTTGATTCGAGCGAAGTGCAAAGTCGAGAGCAAGCAGGTCATGGACAAGGTTGTGAAGTTGTTGAAGAGTCTTGGCTGGGTAGTCAATTTCGCCAAGAGCCGATTGATCCCGGCACAGGTGTTAGAATACCTGGGAGTGCGCTTCGACACTCAGCGGGGAGCAGTGTTCTTGCCGGATTGGCGGGCTCAAGCTCTTCATCAGTTGGTATGCAGGTTCCTAGCGACCTCTGCCCCATCAGCGTGGAGCTACCTTCAGCTGTTGGGAATGATGGCGGCAACTCTGGAAGTGGTGCCTTGGGCAAGAGCACACATGTGGCCGTTGCAGAAGGCGCTCCTGCAGCCCTGGTCTCATCAGAACAATGCTCTGAGCAAATGTCTCCCCTGCCCCGTTCGGGTCAGGCGGTCACGCCAGTGGTGGCTTTGTCCAGGAAAGCTGGAAGCGGGTTTACCTCTGGAGCAACCGCTATGGCTTCCGGTGCTGACGGATGCAAGTCTCACAGGTTGGGGAGCACATTGTGAGGGCTGCTTCGCGCAAGGGTCTTGGAGCGATCAGGAGGCTCACTGGTCGATCAACTGTCTGGAGCTACGGGCAGTGGCGCTCACGCTTCAAGTGTTCGAAGCCAAGGTGAACGGTCGGGCGGTGCGAGTGCTGTCCGACAATTCCGCGATGGTGGCTTACATCAATCGGCAAGGTGGAACGGGAAGCGCTGCCATGGAAGAGGAAGCAGAGGCACTGTTTGCCTGGGTGGAACCTCGAATACAGGCGATCTCGGCGGCGCACATCGCGGGAACGGACAATGTGATGGCAGATTTCCTCAGCAGAGTCCGGGTGGATTCCGGGGAATGGGAACTCCATCCGGACGTGTTTGCACAGATAGTTCACAGATGGGGCCCTCCAATCATGGATTTCATGGCAACCTTTCGCTCGGCCAAGGTGAATCGCTTCTTTGAGCCGCAGGCAAGAGAGGATGTCGGAAGGCATCGACCCGCTGATGCAGTCTTGGCCATTGTCCAGCCTTCTCTATGTCTTTCCCCCATGGGCACTCGTAGGACAGGTGGTCCAGTGCGTCGAGGCTCATCGGGGAAGGGTGCTGCTAGTGGCACCGGATTGGCCGAGACGACTGGCATGCCGATCTAATATGACTCCTAGACGGAGAGCCTTGGAGGTTTCCGGTATCAGAGAGGCTGTTGATACAGGGTCAGCTGCGGATGCCTCAGGTGGATCGGTTCTCGCTTACGGCTTGGCCATTGAAAGGGCAAGGCTAAGGAAAAAAGGCTATTCAGCAGCTGTCATTGCGACCTTGCTTCGAGCCAGGAAACAGTCCACATCCCTGGCATATGTACGGATATGGCGTATATTTGAGGATGGGTGTTCTAGGCGTCAGATCCGGGCTGCCGCGGCCTCTGTGCCTGTGGTGCTAAGTTTCCTACAGGACAGTTTTGAGAAGGGTTTGGCAGCCAGTTCGTTAAGAGTCCAGCTGGCGGCTCTGGCTTGCTATAGAGGTAGAGTCCAGGGGGTCGCCTTGGGCTCCCATGCTGACGTGGGGCATTTTCTAAAGGCGTTCGCTAGAATGCGGCCTTCTCGCAGGATAATAGTGCCTCTGTGGGATCTCAAGTTGGTGTTAGGAGCATTGACCAGGGAACCATTTGAGCCCTTATCTCAGGCTTCCATTAAAGACTTGACCCTAAAGATGGTGTTTTTAGTGGCCATTTGTTCGGCCCGGCGTGTTTCGGAGCTGCAGGCGCTGTCTTGTCGGGAGCCTTTTTTGTCTTTTTCTAAGGAGAAATTAGTTTTGCGTCAGGTACCGTCCTTTCTGCCTAGATAGTTTCTCATTTTCACTTGAATCAATCAGTTTCATTGCCAGTGTTGGGAGCTTCGGAAGTTAGCGGTCCAGACTGCAGTCTTCGGCGTCTGAATGTAAAGAGTTCTGTGTCAGTATTTGAAAGTGTCAGAGTCCTTTCGTAAATCAGAACGTCTTTGTCCTCTTTGGTGGCCCCCAAAGGGGGGAGGGCAGCCAAAGCTTCCATTTGCAGGTGGGTCCGACAGGCCATAGCGTCAGCATATATCTTGCATGGTCGCCCGGTACCAGAAGGGCTAAGGGCGCACTTCACCAGAGCGCAAGTGACATCTTGGGTGGGACACAGTTTGGTGCCGCCGGTGGAGATTTGCAGAGCGATGACGTGGTCGTCCCTCCATACCTTCAGTAAGCACTATCGTCTGGATGTTCAGGCGGCGAGCGATGCCTGTTTCGGGTCGGCGGTGTTGCGATCTGGGTGGAAAGGTCCCTCCCAATGAGTACTGCTCTGTTACATCCCAGAGGTGGAGGACTCAACTGGAGGAACGATAAGGAAATAGAAATTACACTTATCTGGTAATTATAGTTCCTTTAGGAACTCCAGTTCAGTCCTCAATCCCGCCCAGAGATGAGCAAGGCAGTCGTGGTCTTCAGTGTGGAGGGGGATGTTTCGGTCGCTAAGAGTGCAAGAAGGGGGATATGACAGAGTGCAAGGTGGTATCTTTCTTTCTCTGACCTATCTTGGTCTTCCTTTCTCCTTTCTGGCTCTCTTACTCTGTTCTGGGGGGGAGCAGTACAGAGGCAGAGAGGAGGTTGTTACCTTCCCCTTTATCCAGGGGGCTTTAGTGTTAAAAGTTAAAAGTCCAGTTTAGAGTGTTAATTGCTGATTTAGCTACTTATTTGTTGCTCCATTGAGTCTGCTTTGTCAATAGTTCACTGGGGGATGATGGGAGAAGTCCAACAGGATATATCCAGTGACGTCAGATGTTTGACTTGTCCAGTCTCCATGCTGCAGGAAGGCGTACACTACCCAGAGGTGGAGGACTGAACTGGAGTTCCTCAAGGAACAACAATTACCAGGTAAGTGTAATTTCTATCTATCCAGTCACATTAATAGCACAGGGCAAATGCAGATAGTGCAGGGATTTTTTGCACTATCTACACAAACTGCGCTAACTGCCAGAGTATGCAGGAAATGGGAGGAGACTTGGTATATCTGCAAAGCATGGTAACCTCGGGCATCAACAGCACATAGTAACTATCAAAGCAACAGCTAGCGCAGATGCAGACCTCAGTGGCTGGTGGTATGTGCATTCACCATGCTGACAGGCCACGCTGTCTGCAAATGTGGATGCATTATCTGCTGGGGAAATGCTGTGAACACCCCCAGCATATGGCGCAAGGCTTTTGCAGCTAACGTGGTTCTAATTGCATAAAAATGCTGTACTAGCTGCAAAAGCCTAATTTGCTTTAGTAAACATACCCCTGAATGTTTCTGCAGTCTGCAATGTCTAAACATAAGGTTGTAGATGATGCTATTTATTTTTCAGTGCTAGAGTGCTAGCATGAATCAAGGATTGCAGTGCTTATTTTCAATAGGAATTGGATATTAGAAGCTGCAAAAAAAGTAGTATCATGTTTTGCAATTCTTGGCAAAATAAAATTTATACATTATACATTAAAGAATATCATATGAAAGAAGTCATAGAAACATGATGGCAGAAAAAGACCATATGACTTTCAGTATCTAGTCTGTCTTTCCATATCAACTACTATAGTCCCTTTTTTTTCCTTCAGATATCTTCTATGTTTATCCCTTGCTTTCTGTGTGTCATTCCTCTATCTTCTTCCCTAACAGCTCTCCAACTTGCATAAGGTTATAACAGTAGAAGTCCTGAATTTAGGTTAGATACAGTGGATTTTAAGTATTTACACTACAATAAATATTCTTTCAATAATAATAATTATAGACTACATCTGTTAAGTTATTTATATATATATATATATATAACAGCACCCACATGACAGAGGTGTTGCTAGTTATGTAAAAATCTGGAGCTTAGACCCAAAAACCATTTAACCTCCCTCCCCCAAAGATTTGGATAAACAACTTAAGAATCAGTACTAGCTTGTTGATATTTCTCTTTCCTCTCTTTTATTCATTTTTCTATCCACTCATAGCTAGATTTGACCCCTTCCTCTCCCTCTGTCTCATTCTCCAGTCCTCATTTTCCATCTTTTACCTACCTTCTAGCTTTTGTAGCACCTACTCGCTTCCCATCTCATCTCCTCACTGCCTCACTCCCTTTACAGTTATTCCATTCATCCCTTAGTTCCCTTCTCTCTCTGGATTCACTCCCTCCCCTCACTAACACTCCTCTGTCTCTTATCTCTTATCTCTTGTTTAGCCGCTAATTGTCTCCCCTGACTCCAGACATTATCTTTTGTCTTTTACTCCATATCAATTTCCCATTACCCCTCTTTCATTTTCTCCCAGTTCCATTTCAACCCTTTCAGCCCCTTCACATAGCCACCCATTTCCTTTGTCTTTGACCACCTCTGCATTTTTTCCTACTGCCTTTCACCCACTTCTCACTCCTCCAGGTCCTCCATACTATATTATAACCCCTGTCCCCTTCAACTACCTTCCATTTTACACTCGCATCCTAATCTCGGACCTCCAGCCCATCTAACCCATGCACATTCATGTTCACCCTACCCGATTAATGAGCCTTTGATGTCTACCCAATCTCTGCTTAGTGTCCAAGTCCACATTCTCACAACCATCCCTGAGTCCTCATTCTCTCTCTCTCTCTCCCTCCATTCTGAGACACTCTTCTCCCCCTAATTCCTAAGTCTTGACTCTCCCACATGATCCTTATACAATTTCTTGAGTGTTCATACTGGCCACACATCCTGAGTCCACCACCCACTCTGGGAGCCTCTACACTCCCCACCAGTCTGGGAATCTCTCTTTCTTTATTATGCCTATCTGGGAGTCCCTGCTGTTTCTTCCTTCATGTTTACTCACACTAACTTCTACTCCAGACTTTTAAAGTCCCCATTTTCCCCCTATACCATACCTGATTTATACCTGGAGTTACTGATGTGCAATACTGTTTTAGAAACATAGAAACATAGAAATATGACGACAGAAAAAGACCACATGGCCTATCTAGTCTGTCCTTCCATAACAACTACAACAGTCCCCTTTTTACCTTTAGAGATCCTCTGTGTTTGTCCCATGCTTTTTTGAATTCAGTTACTGTCCTCATCTCTACCACCTCCACTGGGAGACTATTCCACGGATCCACTACTCTTTCCGTAAGAAATATTTCCGCATATCACTCCTGAATCTATCTCCCTTCACCCTTATCCCATGTCCCCTCGTAGCAGAACTTGCTTTCAATTGAAAGAGGCTCTCTCCCTGAACATTTATGCCACGGAGGTATTTAAACATCCCAATCATATCACCTCTATCCCGCCTTTCCTCTAAGGTGTACATATTAAGATCCTTCAGTCTGTCCTCATATGCATTATAATGAAGACCACTAATCATTTTAGTAGCCACCCTCTGCACCGACTCCATCCTGTTCACATCCTTTTGAAGGTGCGGTCTCCAGAATTGCACACTATACTCCAAATGAGGTCACACCAAAGACTTATACAGAGGCATTATCACCTCCTTTTTTCTGCCAGCCATTCCTCTCCGTATGCACCCAAGCATCCTTCTAGCTTTTGCCGTCACCTTTTCTACCTGTTTAGCTACTTTAAGATCATCAGACACAACCACGCCTAAGTCCCGCTCTTCTTTAGTGGACAAAAGTACTTCACCCCCTATACTATATTGCTCCCTTGGATTGCAGCAGCCCAAATGCATGACCTTACATTTTTTAACATTAAATCCCAGCTGCCAAATTCTAGACCATTCTTCAAGCTTAGCTAGATCCCTCCTCATGTTATCTACACCTTCCTGGGTGTCTACTCTATTGCAGATTTTGGTATCATCCGCAAAGAGGCAAACCTTACCTGAAAGCCCTTCCGCTATATCACTAACAAAGATGTTAAAAAAGAATCGGACCAAGGACAGATCCCTGGGGCACACCACTGATAACATCCTTCTCCTCAGAGTGAGCTCCATTTACTTGTACTCTTCGTTGCCTCCCACCCAACCAATTTCTAATCCAAGCAGTAACTTTAGGGTCCATCCCTAGGGTGCTCAGTTTGTTTATAAGTCACCTGTGAGGAACAGTGTCAAAGGCTTTACTGAAATCTAAATACACCACATCTAGGGCTCTCCCTCAGTCCAACTCCCTGGTCACCCAATCAAAGAAATCAATCAGATTTGTCTGACAAGACCTGCCTCTGGTGAATCCATGCTGCCTTGGATCCTGTAATCTGCTGGACTCCAGAAACCTCACTATTTTCTCTTTCAGCAGTGTTTCCAATAATTTACTCACCACTGAAGTTAAACTAACCGGCCTGTAGTTTTCAGCCACATCCTTACTTCCGCTTTTGTGTAAAGGCACCACATGAGCCTCTCTCCAGTCCTTTGGCACCAGTTCTGACTCCAACGAGGCATTGAAAAGGTCAGTCAGTGGAGCTGCTAGAATGTCCCCAAGTTCCCTCAGTATTCTCGGGTGTATCCCATCCGGTCCCATCGCTTTGTCTACTTTAAGTTGAGATAGTTTCTCACGAACACAGTCTTTTGAAAATTGTTCAAGATGTCCTTTGCTTCTGTTCCTATTTGTGGGTGTTTTCTGAGGTCCTGCTCCTGGTTCTTCATCTGTGAACACAGAACAAAAATATTTGTTAAGCAATTCAGCTTTATCCTTATCAGCTTCTACATATTCCTCCCCTGCACCCTTGAGTCTGACAATACCACTCTTGCCCTTCCTCTTCTCACTAATATATCTGAAAAATGTCTTATCCCCCCATTTTATTGCATTGGCTATTTCCTCCTCCTTTTTGAATCTTTGCCTTCTTGACTACTTTGCTAGCTTCTCTAAGTTTTTCCAAATACAGATGCCAGTTTTCCTCTCTCTGTGATCTCTTGTATTTCATGAAGGCCTCCCTCTTCTTCTTCAATTTTTCAGCGACTTATTTCGAAAACCATAGCGGTCTCCTTTTCCTTTTACCTTTATTTACCATTTTAACAAAAAGGTTGGTTGCCCTTAAAATATCCCCTTTCAGTTTTTCCCACTGTTTTTCTACATCCCCCAGCAGTTCCCATCCAACTAACAACTCCCTGAGGTATTGGCCCATCTTCGCAAAGTTAGCCTTCCTAAAGTCTAAGATCCTCGCCTTTGAATGGATTCTAACAGCCCTAGTCCTAATACTGAACCACACCATCTGGTGATCACTGGATGCAAAATGATCTCCCACTACAACATCAGAAACACTTTCACCATTGGTAAGCACCAAGTCCAGTATGGCCCCTCACGTGTGGGGTCTGTTACCAATTGCCTGAATAGTTCTCCCTGTAGAGAATCCAGGATCTCCTTACTTCTAGATGATACTGCAGAAGGAATGTGCCAATCAACATCTGGCATATTGAAATCTCCTATCAGTAGCACTTCCCCTTTCCTATCAATGCTGCACATGTCTTCAATTAACTCTCTGTCCACCTCTTCCTCTTGTGAGGGAGGTCTGTATATCACACCAATGTAAATAGATTTCTCTTTCCCTCTTTCTAGTTTAACCCACAATGCCTCCCCTCTCCCTTTTAAGCTCTGTAATTCCAAAGCTTTAATAGTAGTTTTTACATATAGTGCCACTCCTCCTCCCCTACTTCCTACCCTGTCCTTTCTGAATAAAGTATAGCCAGGTATAGTTACATCCCAATCATGGTTTTCTGTGAACCATGTTTCTGTAACTGCCACTAAATCCAAGTCAGCCACTCCCACCAAAGCTTCAACATCAGGGATCTTATTTCCCATGCTACGGGCATTTATACACACTGCTTTCCATATGTTACCCCTGTTACCCATTTCCATAAAGTTATTTAATGTATCACTTACCTGGGGGCTTTCTTCACCCATCCCCAATGAATCTAGTTTAAAGCCCTCTTCAGTAGATTAGCCAGTCTACTACTGAAGACGCGTTGACCTTTCTTGGACAGATGGATGCCATCTCTGCTCTGCAACCCTTGGAACAGCATCCCATGGTCTAGGAAACCAAAACGCTCTCGATGACACCATCCACGCAGCCATGCATTCATTTCCAGGATGCGAGCCTCTCTGCCTTGGCCTTTACCCTCAACAGGGAGGATTGAAGAGAACACCACCTGTGCACCTAACTGCTTCACCCTCTGTCCCAGAGCCATGAAGTCACTTTTGATACGTTCCAAGGTATACCTGGCAGTATCATTTGTTCCAACATGGATTAGCAACATTGGGTAATAGTCATTGGGCTTGATGAGTCTCGGCAAACTCTCCGGAACATCTTGGATTTTGGCACCAGGCAGACAGCATACCTCTTTGGACATCAAGTCTGGTCGGCAGATGGACGCCTCAGTACCCCTCAGAAGAGAGTCTCCAACCACCACTACCCTTCGTTTCCTTGTGGTCACTGATTCTGCAACTTTGGGGTACTTGAGCTCTGGTTCTTCCCTTTCCAGGGATGCTTTCACCTCCCCTACTTCCAGGGCTGCATAATGGTTCTTCAATTCAAGGGCTGGAGAAGTTGGATTGGTGATTTTGCAGGCCCTGGTGACTTGTGTCCAACCATCGACATTCTGTTGGCACCCATCTTCTCCTCTGCTGGAGAGCTTGGTTGCTGCAAGAAGCATCTCATCAATGTACTTCTCACTGTCTTGAATGCTCCTCAGCCTCGCCACCTCCTCTCTGAGTTCCTCCACTTGTTTCCTCAGAGCTTCAGCATGCAGGCACCCTGCACATGGAACCGGTCCTTCAACTGGCATTAGGACCTCTGTCTGGACCGAGGCAGAAGCTGTAACAGGGGCAACAGCTTTAGCGATACGATTTTTCCCAGCCATTGTTCTGTTCATGGAACTTAGGTATCTGTTAAAGCAAAAGAGCGAGATCTACCAAGTACCAGCTGGTTTCCCAGCTGTCCTTTCAGAGAAAAAGCAGTTAAATCTCCTTAATTATATTCAAAATGTGCTGGTCCAATTCTCTGTGCTTTGTCAAATGGGGAGGTGCCCTATAAAGCAAGACTACTCGCTAGGGGTGGGTGGGAGTCGGGTGGGTAGGGAGGGAACTAACACCTGATTAGGTGTTAGCAGTTCCCAAAGCTGAGGAGGTTATTGGAGTTCAACCACCTACTGTGCTCAAGGAAAGTCCCACTAAAGCACCAGAAAGAAAGTAACCTTGCTTTAAAAATGTACAAAAAACCCTTTTAAGAGCTCCCAGTCAGAGAGCTAACAATTTAATATAATAAAACAAACCCTTAAATCCTTACTGTTGGTTGATCTGGAGAGTTCCTGTAGGAAAGTTTTAGTGTGCATTAACATGGTTAACATATATTATATTTCCACAGATCCAATTTGATGCATTGAGAACTAGCTACTAATAATTTGTGTTAATTGCATTAATGTACAACTCTAGCTGTTAGTGTTCTTCCAAGCAGAGTCCTGGCTTACTTCTCCCAGAGCTTTTAGAGAGTAATTTTGTGACACATTTCCATGTGTAAAATCAAGCGTAAAAGGTGAGTACAGTTCAAGAATATGTCTTATATCTCCTGGAGTGTAATTTAAGTAGAACAGGAGCAGAGTTGTGATATATATGCATAGTTTATAAAATACGCATGTACATGCATAGAGTACATCCACAAATTTATACCACCTTCAGACCAAATGTGAATTGGTGTGCTACTGGAAGTCATTGTATGGGCCTATTTTATGAAAGCACATAGGTGCCTATATTATTTTATAGAGTACATTCCCTGTTATGTAATCTTCCCCCTGCTTTTCTCCTGTATAAATCTGTTTCTCCCCATTAACCCCCAATCTCTCTCTTTGGGCCTGTTTCCCTCCTGATCTCTGAGCCTCCCTCTCTGGGCTGTCTCCCCCTTTCATTCTATCAATCTTGTTCTCCAGATTTGACTCCCTTCTTAGATCCCTACTTCTCTTTCTGGGCCTGTCTTCCAACCTCTCTTGCTAAGCCTATCACCGTTCTTGGCCCCCCTACTTCCTTCTCTGAGCCTTTCATTTTCATGAGCTCCCCACCTCCATATCTGAGTTAGTACTTGTAAACTGTCTGTTTCTTCCCATGGTATACTGGAGATTATAAAATCTCCACTTTGTTCCATGACATGATGGTTCCTCATTTCTTTTTAATGTGGCTGCATGATTCATACGGCATATTTTGAACCCTGTGGCTCTCTGTATTGCTGCACAGGGTATGGAAGGCTGCTGTATAGACTGCACTCCCATCGGTCTCCACATCTGTCTGACCCAGTCGCTGTAGCAGAGGAGGAGGCAGGAACATCCATCTCACCCTACCCCCCTCATGAAAAACATATCGGGAGGCAAGCAGGACTTTAAAAGGAACCAAGTGGCAGGCACTCCCGCACCTGAGGGCCTTGCCAGAGGGCCCTTTGGCATGGCCCTTAGGCGGGCAATGCTGGCGGGGAACAAAGCAGCCGACATCGGATCAAGAATTCGAACTAATTTATCGTCCACCTCCCAAATTGACCTACCAGTTACCCACATTACATTATCATCACCTGAAAACTTTCAAAAACATTCAGTATGTTTTCATTAAGTTTTACCTTTGTTACATACTATATCAACTTCATCTGCCCCATAATGGCACAAGTGTGTGATAAGATTACTGATCACTCAACAACGATTTAAATTGACTGTTTTGCTTCTCCAATATATTTCACATTCATTGTCTGACAAGCCATACTATTCATTGGTAAAACTACCAAATATAGTTTTCTTTGTCTCCAAATCTGTTACATTGTACTTCTGCTCTTGGTTAGTTTGGTAACACTATACTAGAATTAGACTTTAACTTCCTGCTCATGACAAATTTCCCCTTTTTGTGACTTGCCTCTACATCTTCCTCTAACTAGATAGCATTATCCCCAACTATGCGCATTTTGCACCATAGCCAAGTACAATCTCATCTACAGCAAACTATAAATACACCATCCTTTATTTACTTTAACCAAAAACATTAGGTGCTGTACACTTCTTCTGCATCCCCCCCCCAACAGAGTCTTTACAGATATCACTCATCCTGCTTCTTTAATAACTAATACCTTTTAAAAAAAATTTCCACCCTATGAATTCCTCCCCATTGCAGATCTTACATAAAATAATCCAGCTTTACAACTCCCCCCCTCCACCAACTAGCTACCTCTTACTTGCAGTACAAATATTACTTGCTTTACAAATTAATTTGCCTTACTCACAGCTAACACTGCTCAACCAAAATGGAGCACAGAACATTAGTTGCCTGCATCCTAGTGCGCACTCTGCTAACCTACACTCAACAAATGCCTACACCCAGTAATCCGATGCAAACCTATCACTTACCATACCCATCATCCCAATCCGCATCAGACATGAACCCAGTCATTTCCATAAAAATTTGCACTACTCAAATAAACATAGGTCCAACAATAGACTAATTCACATTCACCCAACAACCACTACATAAACTATACAAATCATAGACAAACCCTCCTCTATTAAACAATGCCAGATCTGTCAAGAATAAAATCCCTGTTATCACAGATCTTATTAAAGATGAACTTCCAGACTTTCTATGTGTAACAGAAACATGGCTATACAAAATGGATAACATACTTCTAAAGCAACTAAAAATTGATGGCTATAATCTATTTAACTAGGTGCACCAAGGAGGAGCGAGCTCCTGCAGGTAATCCAAACAAACACAAGAAGCAGGAGTTGTTGGAAGAACAGACGGGTCTTTATTATTCAAAAAGGGTCCCTTTTTGAATAATAAAGACCCGTCTGTTCTTCCAACAACTCCTGCTTCTTGTGTTTGTTTATAATCTATTTAACTGCCATAGAGACAAAAAGCGAGGGGGCAGAGTCCTTATAACCAGCAAGCATAAACATAAAGTCATCCCAAGCATATGCACTCACACAGAAGGAATGGATATCCTGAAAATAGAAAATTAAAACTTTGCTATATGCTTGCTATACAGACCTCCCTCTCTTAACCAAGAAAATCTGACCTCAGTATTAGAATCTGCATGCATTGCCCGTCTAAAGAAACCGCTTATCATTTTGGGTGACTTCAACCTACCCTCACTTAACACACAACATGCAACTTCATTCATTGACACAATGGCCGACATGGGTTACTCGCAGGTAATACATATCCCTACCCATATAAAGGGAAATACACTAGATCTTGCATTCCTCCCAATAACAACTTTGGACCTCCAATCGGTTCCCCAATCAAAACAAGTCCCTTGGTCTGACCACTTTATAATTATTTTATTTATTTATATTCTCTTATATACCACGCTATTCTGCATCATTGCGGTTTACATTGAACAAACTGAAATTACATTGAACAGGGCAATATAACTTGGAGATAACTTTTTTTACAGGGAACATGGGCTATGGAGGGTTAAGTGGCTTGCCCAAGACCACAAGGAGCACCTGTGGGACTAGAAACCCCAGTCCTTCCGGCCCAAGGTTGCTGTCCTCTAGTGGGATTTGAACCCCTGACCTTCCGGCCTGAAGTACCTTGCCCCAACCACTAGGCCACTCCTCCACTCACTTTGCACCCCCCCCCTGCACCAATGCAGAATACAAAACCACCTAAAAAAAGGTTCAGGCACTTCATCAAGGAAGACTTTCTAAAGGAAATACTACCTAATTTAGATTCAACACATACAGACTTAAACTGCTCCCTAGACAATTGGAATACCTCTATTCAAAATGCAGCCACCACAGCCTACAGTTATACGAAACCACCCCGGAGAGCATCTGAAAAATGATTCACTCAGGATCTAGCTAATTCAAAAAAACAACTAAGAAAATGCAAAAACAATTGGAGACACAATAAAACCCCAGAAAACAAACATATATCTGTCAACCCTGAACTCCTACAAGGAAGCAATTAATAAGGCTAAAAAAGACTATCACACTAAAAAACTAACTCCCTCAACCGTCCATGTGAACTATTCAAGATTGTCAAATCATTAACTAACACAACTCAGATTGACACATATTTTCCTAGCATAAATATCCAAACCCTAGCTATTTTAAAGACAAACTGAAAAAGAAAAAACACCAACGATCCCCTGATACATACATACCACCACTAAAAATATCAACACGTGGCACACTTTTCACACTATAGATCAAAAACAACTACCGAACACTATCATTACTATATCCCTGCTTGATCCTTGTCCAGTTTCTTGGATGAAAGCAACGAAGTCTGAGCTAGCTTCTCATCTACATATAGTCAATCAATCCCTTCAACAAGGGTTCATGCCGAATGAACTTAAACATTCCATGATTTGGCCAATTCTAAAGAACAAATCCCTTGACAGACTAGTCCTCACATCTTATTAGACCTATAGCCAGTATACCATTTATAGCCAAAATAATTGAAAAAACTGTCCAAAATCAATTACAAGACTTTTATAGACCTTAATGCTCCACTCGATGAACAACAGTTTGGATTCCACCCATGCCCTTTTCACAGTGTTGAATCCCTCCTTCTAGTTCTCTTCAACACCCTTATATGGGGGATAGATGACATAAAGCAGTCATTCATACTCTTTTTTTCTTGACATAACTGCTGCCTTTGATGATAATGTCAGTCATTAACACCTTACTCACCAAGCTTTCACAAATTGAAGTAACAGGAACAACTTATCAATGGTTTCAATCTTACATCTCTAACCATACGCAACAAGTTAAATTAGGACAGGAAACCTCCAATACATTCAAACAGGAGCAAGGAATACCCCAGGGTTTTGCCCTATCAGCTCTATTATTTAACCTATATTTACAACCGATATGTAATATATTCAAGAAATTCAAAGTGAATTACCACATCTATGCGGATGATATCATGTTATATCTCCTCATAGATAGCCTAAACATAGCTCAACATGTAATTGAATCCTGTATCACAGAAGCCAAGCCTGGCTAACCCTAAATAATCTGTCTATTAATTTAAAAAAAAGCAGAAGTACTTTGCATTTCAAGAAACCTAAATTTTACTCCCCCACAAACATTCAAAATACCCAGTTAAAAAAGAAGTAAGGTACCTTGGCGTTTTACTAGATCAATCCCTCACCTTATATGCACACATAAAACAAGTAACTAAATCTATATACTTCAAACTAAGAACATTACAACATTTTAGACCCCTTCTTGACACACACAATTTCAGATCAGTGATTCATGCTCTAATCACCCTCCACCTTGATTTTTGCAATAGCATCCTCTATAATATTCCCAAAAAGTATCTAAAGCAACTACAAATTGCACAAAACGTAACCACCAGAATCATATGCAAAGCCAACCTCTCTGACCATATAACACCTTCATTGTACAATCTACACTGGTTATCAATGAATCAAATATAAAACAATAATGTTAACATTTAAGATTACAAATAATATTGCTCTATCCTACCTCTCAACATTAATTACCCAACCCACAAATACTAGAACTAGAAGGGAACATTTGCAGAACACCCTTGTAATCCCCTCCCACCTTTTGAAAAACAAAACAAATCACAAGTAACCGAGCCTTCTCTTGCTGCACCCATGTTATGGAATACCCTTCCGGACTACTTAACACACCATTAAAGATTTGCAAACATTTAGGAAAGAATTAAAAACTTTACTGTTTATTCAACACTTTGGAGATATTAATAAAGGTAATGTTACATCCTACGAGCTACCCCAAACACAACTCATACTATGATATTCACCTTCTATACAGAGAAAATGTAGTTCTGCACGCCCTGTAAATAGTTTCTGTTCGTAGTTATGATAATTGTTTGAACTTCAGACTGTAAAACTTTGTTCTGTGTATTAACGTTGTTCATTGTAAACCGCCCCTGATCTCAGGAAAGGGCGGTATAAAAGAAACACTAAATAAATAAATAAGAAAGAGGAAATAATGAGCTGAGGTGCGGCAGCAGGAAGGGGAGGTTTTACAGGCATTGGCGTGTTCTCCATGGACAAGCAGAAATGAATCCTCATGTATGGATGATGTCCTCTGATACAGTCCACACGGGAACACTCCCAAGCTCCTATTGGAAGCTTTTGAGAGTCTCTACCCTGCCTGTGCGCCCTCTTCCTCTCTGCTGCCATGGTGCCATCTTAAACCAGTCTTTGTTTTTCCATGGAACCCAATGGATGCGTTCTGGTTGTCCTCCACTTCATAACTGACTTTTCTCCCCTGTGAGGGTCCTGCACTTCCGAATTTCTACAGACTGCCTGCCATCACATTTTTTTTGCCTTTTATTTTCGTTCCTTTTTCTCCTTTCTTCATGGCTCTTAGGCGCTAGTGCCCTGGCTGGGTCTTATTTTTTCATCCGCTTGATTTCGATGTGAATGACTCACCTCAGGGACCGGTCAGTGGGTTCAAAAGGTGTTTCCTGTATGCTAGGACTATATCTGCTGGATATCGTGCTTCTGGTGCCTGGGACCCGATCATCGGTGGAGGTCGAGAAAAGCAGCCCAAATCGCAGAAGTCTGATCCATTGTCTTTGGCATTGATGGCACAGGTTTCTAGGGCTTCCAAGGCTGCTTCATTCGTGGACAGTATATTGACACTGAGGAGTCTCGAGCCTGCTCAGAACCGAGCACCCATTGTGCTCTGGAGAATTAGCCATCGATCGATCTTCACCCTGAGATGAGGACGGATTCAGCATCAATGTGGAGTCATTGAACTGAGCACCAACAGCAGACTGTGGTACATTGACATCAGAACCCATCGAGGTGTAATGTTGAGAATGTTGAAGGTCCTCAGGACTACCCCTCAATATGGGCCTGACAGGAGGGGAGCTCATCCTCACGAACATTGAAAGGGCACTGACAGCCAGCTAAGAGCCATGACAGAGACGCTGATATCCCTGCGCAGATACTTGGTACATCATTTGGAGTGGCTGTGGCCCCACTTTGTTCAGAATTGGTAGACATGGAGAGGCACTTTCGGAAAGCTCTCGAGGAAAGCATTGTGGTGCTCTTAGCACCACAGCATGCCGGGGCCTCAATGTTAACTCAATCACTCTACCCCCATAGAAAACCAACCACAATGAATCCAAAAAACTACTTGGCTTTCCCACTATCCTCTGGAACTACCACCCAAACTACTGAATAGTGTCCTACAAAAAGTAACCCCCCAAAAATCTCTCACCAAAATTATTTTTTGTTGGATCGCTCACCGTGAAAAGAAACTTTTCCTCTCTCGAAGTGAGCCCTCCATTTTAATCAGTTCAACAGCCATACAATGGCCTTAAAACCCAACCAAGCAACACTTGCTGCCATCAGTATTAAGCATCAGTAAAAACTATAGACCTCAGAGTCCATTAAGAGGTGTGATGTAGCAGACTCTTGTGAAGCAATGGAAACTGATAGTGATCCGGTGGAGAGAACCGGTACTGCAGGGGAATGCAGGATTTTCTCTTCTGAGTTAAAGAAACACAGAGCTAATCAGGAACCACACCTCACCTCAAGGCAGGTGAGGAGCCAAGTCTCTGATTGGGCACGCCCAAGCAGGAGGCGGGCAGTGCAGTACTCAAGCAACTTGTTAAGAACTCAGAGACAGAAACAGTTAGAAAGTGAGCAAGAAGGGCAAGGAGACGATCAGCGAGATTGGCAAGGAGTGGAGCAAGGAGAGGAGGAGT
Organism: Ichthyophis bannanicus; assembly: GCA_033557465.1. Classification (NCBI taxonomy): domain Eukaryota; kingdom Metazoa; phylum Chordata; class Amphibia; order Gymnophiona; family Ichthyophiidae; genus Ichthyophis; species Ichthyophis bannanicus. The sequence goes on from CM066036.1 coordinate 428,491,215, forward strand.
CAGGACACAAGCACCTGGATGAGGACAGGTCAGATGACCATGACCAGGAACCATTGGTGAGAGAACCACTAAGCAGCTGTGATCCACGAAGGAGCAAACAGGACCTGGGAGACTCAGGGGCAAAGAAAGACTTCTGTAAGCAGAAAAATTCAAAGGCACTGAGAGACCCAAGGCTGCAGCTCAGGAGTTTAAAGGACCAAGCAGAACCTTGGAACAGGAGGCAGTGGGAGAAAGAAATACCCTGGAAGAAGCCCCAGCACAAGGTATCTGGTGGGTTTAGAACGGCTTGCAAGCTTAACAGTGGGAAGCCAGAAAGAGTGAACTTTAATTGTGAAAGACAGGACAAAGGCAGAAAGTTTGATAGTAATTAGTTAAGCCAAGAGAAGCCTAACTGTTTTCCTTTTAAAACTCTGAAAGACTCTCCAAGCACAGCTGAAGCGTTTTACCCTGCACTTTTATATGGAGATAGGTGGGGGAAGGGAAATGCTTACCCGCTGAACTCTTGTCCAAGTAGAAGCACTGATAATTGCCAAGAGATAAGAACTGTAAACAAGCATTTACCTGAAGGAGGATATTATCAGCCTAGTTCAGAAAATACACAGGCTGAATTACTTCTCACTGAATTCAGGGAGTTCCTTAAGAGCAGAGCAGTTTCTCCCAATAACGTAGCAAAGCCTATGAGCAGCTGTGAGGAAGAAATGCCTTTAATTTCTCTGCCATCTACAGAGCAGGAAGTCCCGATGGATTGCTCTACTTGTGTGATTCAAAAGGACATTTAAATGATATGCTTGCCAATGTTTTATGAAGGAATATAAGAAACTTACCTCACTGATTGCCAGGCTAAAGAAGCTTATGTGAAGAGAATAAGTGAAAGCATATTATGTGCAATTCAGGAGCATTGCTGTTACCAGTTTTCTGTTACGTTATTGAAAGGAGGTCACATGACAATTGAATGTGATCCAGAATGGACATTTAGCCAAGCAGTGAAAAGCTTTGTTTAGTTAAGTTTCTCAGCCTTGTTTTATGCTACATTATTTCCTTTACGTCTGCTGCATTTGAACTGCGAAAGCGGGAAATAAACCTCACAAAAGAAATTTTCTTTGCCTTGCCTTACTACTTGAGCTCCAACACAACTACAACCTTACCCTCAAGGGCAACCAAGGCCAGCCCCTCCCTTAACCCTCAAGGTCCAGGGAGTGGGTGGGTGGCAGAGGACACTAATATCCTTTAAATATCTCAGTCCTTCTCACTGCTATTGACAAAAATACAGGGAGAAAAGCACTTAGCTGGACTGATCTTAAGGAGAAGGTTCGTCGTCACTAGTAATCACAAACACCATTCCTCCAGACTGAGAAGTTCATTCCCTTTATGTTCTCCATGGCAAACTTGGCGACGACCAGACTCCTCCAATGCAACAAACACAAGGTTCATGCTACACTGATAGTGTTTCAAGCTGCACACCCGCTTCTCAGCTCTTTCTCAGGCATATGAACCCGGCATCATTTAGTTCCAATTAAATCATGTAATAAAATGACGTCAGACCCACCCCTTCAAAACCAAAACTTTATTGGGATCTCAACTGCAAACTCCACCAATCAATCTCCATATTCATGCCCTCAGGGGCCACTGACCGAAGACGATCTTCGATATTGAGCCCCATTGCCTTTGGAATTGGTGTCCAGGGAAGGGTGCCTTTGGCAGGCTCTAAAGGAGCACACCACAGGGTTCTTGGCAGTGCAGCATGCTGAAGCCTCGAGGTCATCGACATTGACCGGCCCATCTTCGAGACGCCTGTGTTGCCTGCAAGAGATGCATCAACATCAGGTTATCAAAGGGCCAGATACTGGTACCGGTCCAGCTGATATCCATCTCTAATGTTCGAGTCGGTGCCCAATGCACCCTCGTAAACCAGCAGAGTATCAGTGTATCATCGCTCCCATTGGATATCTCTATTCCATCGTGTCGAGACAAAGTTCCATGTGGAGATTCAGAGGCTCTTCCACTTCATCTCAAAGATAGATTCCAGAGGCCGGGTATCAAATGGGTCTTGTTAGAGAATGAGTCTCCTGGACCTCTCTTGGGCCCTTCTCCACCTCATGAGTGGCATAAGTCCCCTTCTAAGGACAAGAACTTCCAAGATGATGTAAGGAAGGCCAAAGCCATACCACGTCAGTGAGAGACTGAGGAGAAATTCAAGGCAAAAGAGTTGCTGATCCTCCTGCAGTACTCCTCGACGTCCAAGTGACAGTGCTCGTGCATTGCTTCCTGCAGAGAGGAAGATGAATATATGCGACAACCCACTCCTGAGGCCTCCAGTCAGGGTACAGTTTGACTCCATGTACAGAATTCAGAAGGCCCAACAATTCAAGAAGCTCAGTTTCCTCGCCATTCCCTGATAGTTGAATCCGCCCTTAAGAGCCAAGAGTAGCAAGTCTCATTCCTCGGCATCCCAGGGAGGCACAAAGATTGGACTCTTTAAGGAGGAGGAATTTCAGGATTCCATACTCATAGCCATATGGTCGCTTACTGGATTGGCAGCAAAATGTTCTTGCAGAACATCAGCTGCGACCTCGCTGAGCGGCCTCAGTTCCTCCCTGCTTAAAAAATTGGAACAATATCATTCACTAGTGATCCACAAGAACTGCTTGAACCTTTTGGTCTGGGCAACCCAGAACATCTTCGTGAATGCATCTTCTTGGAGTATTAGCACCCGGACACTTGCATGGCTTCAGTCCTCAATCCTGGCACAATTGGTGCAGAGCAAGCTTGATGGCTTGCTGTGCCGTAGAGAAGATCTCTTTGGTGATCAGACCATAGATGAGCCTGCTTTCCTTGGAAAGCAGCAGGCCACGCTTCGTACTCTCCAAGGCGCTAGGCCAAGCCGGCCTCCTATCGTAGAAAGTACTAATGAGGACAAGAGAGAACCTTTTGCTCCTGTAGGCGTGGGTACTTTCCAGATCCCCAAAATTTCCATCCCCTAACTGGCATATCAGCATTGTTAAAAGCCTCAGAAATCCAGCCGACTCCTCTGCCAAGGCCAGTGGCGGAGATTTGGACTAGTTCCTTTGGACCATAGCCATGCTACCAGTAACCACAATGGAAAACCCTCCGGTCGGTGGAGGGCTCACTCCTTCGGCCTACTGGTGGCCCCTCCCAACCTCAGACTTATGGGCTCTATGAATGGACCACAAACTGCATTTTTGGATCTGCCAACTAGTTGCCCCGAGGGGGCATCATCCTTCCCTTCCAAGGGGGAGATTGGCTATGTTTCCTGGATCTGAAGGATACGTTTACCCACATACAAATACATCTCACTCACACGATCTATCTCAGATTCATCTTGGGGGCCAACACTTCCAGCACCAAATGTTGCCTTTTGGCCTAGTCAGTGCCTTGCGTATGCACAAATTGCCTCTCCATAGTAGCTGTGTGCCTCCAGACGCTGGGTGTGCTTGTCTTCCCCTATCTGAAGAATTGCCTAATCAAGAATATCACTCCTGAAGAAAAATCAACACAATTGACCATTTGGGTGTTGGAACTACTAGGGTCCTTTATAACTTAACCCATGCCACACCTTCAACCCACTCGGCAGTTGGTATTCAGAGGAGCCCTGCTTGACATCCTTTCCTCCTGCATGACCAACTTCATGGATTGGCAGCAACAGTGCAGAGGCTTCATTTGAGTCAGTAGGTAACAAATGGCAGGATGTTAACTGTACTAGGCCACACGGCCTCTATTGTGCACCTCACACCGTTGACACGCCTTAACCTAGAGGTAGGCTCAACGGATTCCAAGGGCTCAATGGGATCAGGTGACTTAGGGAGCATCTGTATGTCACCAATCCTCTCGTTCAATCACGGCAATAGTGGAAAATGTTCTCAGAGGTCTCCCCTTCTACACTGATTCTCTTCAGAAAGTTTAACTACATCTCCAAACTGGAGGGGGAGTTTATCTCGATGTCTTTCTCAACCAAGGTGCTTGCTCCATCCAAGAGAGTCTCTGCCAGGTCAGCTTCTTGGAGTTACAAGCTGTGGCATATGCTCAGGAGGCTTGCCCAGATCAGCTGCCTAACAAAATTGTCCTGATTCAGACCATCGATCAAGTTGCAATGTTCTTCTTCAATAGGCAGGGTCGAATGAACTCAAACTTCCTGGGTTGGGCATCGCACATGGGATGGTCTTGAGTGCCAGGTTCATGCCAGGCAAACAGGACATTCGGGCAAACAGAATGAGTCAAGTCCTCCATCCACATGAGTGGACATGGGACAGGGAGCTTACGCCTCGCATCTTTAAAGAGTGGAGCACCCCCTCGATAGTTCTGATCGCCACTCCACAGAATGCCAAGGTAGATCAGTTATGTTGCAGAGTAAGATCATACAAAAGAATTGCCTTTAATACTTTCTTCCCACCTTGGGGGGAGGGTCATCTGTTTACTTATTGTCCAAACCCTGCCATTGCAAAGACTCTCCTGAAGCTCAAAACAAATTGAAGCACAATGGCTCTGATTGCTCCCTACTACCTGGACAGCCTTGGTTTCCTTCTCCAGTCAAGGACCACTCCAACTGGGCTGCTCACCAGTTCGAATTCGCAGGAAGATGGGATGATGTTGCACCTCAACATTCAGTCCTTGGCCCACATGGCTTGGATGTTGAGAGGCTGTCGATATCTGAGCACCACCTGCTAGCTGGTGTGATCAGTGTCCTTTTGACCTCCAGGAGGACCTAATCAAAAGTTTTCTTCTTGCAAATGGAAGAGGCTTGCTGTCTGATGGGAGGCCATGCTCCAGATCTCCTTTCCCAGGAGAACGGGACGCTATGGCACCCGAATCCCCAGTCCCTGCACCTCACGGCCTGGTTGCTGAAGGCTTAGACCTCCAGGATTTCAACCTGTCCCAGCAGGTAAAAGATATCCTTCAGGCTTCTAGAAAACTTTCCATAAGAAGATCTTATGCCTTCAAGTGGAAACGTTTTACTATATGGTGCACCAAGAGAGGGGATTAAACCCCCTGGTAATACCCTTAGAATCGATACTAGAGTATCTCCTTCACTTATCGAATTCTGGGTTAAAGACCAATTCGGTAAGAGTCCATCTTATTGCAATTGCAGCTTCTTATAAGCCTCTAAATGGACAACCAATTTCCTCTCATCCACTCCTATCAAGATTTATGAGAGGCCTTTTACTTACAAAACCTCCCATCAAGCCACCACCGGTGGCATGGGATCTAAATCTAGTTCTCGGGCAGCTCATGAAGCTGCCTTTTGAACCTTTAGCCACTGCAGCCCTTAAGTTTTTGACCTGGAAGGTCATCTTCCTAATTGCAATCACCTCTGCCCGTCGCATCAGTGAATTGCAAACTTTAGTGGCTGATCCTCCTTATACTAGGTTTCATCATGATAAGGTTGTTCTTCGAACTCACCCACATTTTATGCCAAAGGTGTTTCGCCTTTTCATTTAAATCAATCAATTTTCCTTCCTGTATTTTTTCCGAAGCCTCACGCCTCTAATGCAGAAAGAAACCTTCATACTTTGGATTGTAAAAGGGCCTTGGCCTTTTTACATACAAAGAACACAGCAACATAGAAAGTCCTCACCACTTTTTATAGCTTTTGACCCTAGTCATTTGGGATTTCCAGTCTCCAAAAGAACTTTATCTAAATGGATTGCCCAATGCATATCCTTTACTTATGAGAGTTAGGGTCTTCCTCTTCAGGACCATGTCACAGCTCATAATGTCAGAGCCATGGCAGCTTCTATGGCTAATCTCCACTCTGTGTGTATTGATGACATTTGTCGAGCAGCCACCTGGGCTTCAGTACACACCTTCACAGCCCACTACTGCCTAGATAAAGCCTCCCGTCGGGATGCCTTCTTTGGCCAAGCTGTTCTTCAAAATCTCTTTCAAACCTAAACCAACTCCTACCCACCAACCCTGTTGGGATACCAGAGATCCATGGGAGGAAGGATTCTCACCTTCGATGGTGGCACCTTCCTGGGGCTATCTCCCTGGCATCTTCAGCTAGGGAGTCCCCATATGTGAGGACTACATTCCTGCTTGTTCCTGGAGATAGCGTAGTTACTTACCTGTAACAGGTGATCTCCGGGAACAGCAGGAATTTAGTCCTCACAACCCACCCACCTCCCCTAGGAGTTGTCTCTCTATCTCTCTTTGTCTCTTTCCTCTCTCCCTCTATCCTTTTACTCAGCTACAAACGTAACTGAAAAGGGACAGTTGGAAAGGCGGGAAGGCAGCGCGCATGTGCTGAGGGATGCTCCCAAAAGCGTTCCTATTGGACGCTGGGGAGCGTTCCCGCGCAGGCTCCGTCGGTATCGACGATACCCCATATGTGAGGACTAAATTCCTGCTGTTCCCGGAGATCACCTGTTACAGGTGAGTAACTATGCTTTATCATCAAACTTCAAAGGGGTACAAAGACCTAGGGATTCCTGTGACTACAGTTTGCAATGTTATTAAGACATTTTCTGCTCATGGAACTGTCAAGAACATCCCAAGACATTGTGGAAATGGAAATTAATCCAAGAAGTCTTTGAAGGTTAATGAAAACTGTTGGAAAAACACCACATGCAACATGCAAAGAGCTTAAGCCTGACCTAGAGTAGTGTTTTCATCCCGCGCCATATGCCACACACCAAACAAAGAAGGACTTCATGGGCAAAGGCCAAGGTGGACCCCACTGCTCAAAGACACATAGAAAGGCATGCCTGATCTTTGCCCAACCCACCTTGAGAAACCATAGTCCTTCTGGGAAAATGTTCTGTGGACAAATGAAACCAAACTTGAGTTCTTTGGCAATGCAGACCAGCAATACATTTACAGACTAAGAAATGAAGCTTATAAGGAAAAACCCCCCTTCCTACAATTAAATATGGTGGAAGTTCCATAATGTTGTGGGGCTGTTTTGCTGCCTCAGGAACTGGCAGCCTGGAGCGTATTAAAGGAATCATGAAATCAGGACTACCAAGGTATTTTGGAGTGAAATGTGCTACTTGGGGTCAGAAAGCTAGGTTTGGGTTGAAGATCATGGGTCCTCCAGCTGGACAGTGACCCAAAAAATACATCCAAAAATACAGAAGAATGATTAAAAAGGAACCAATGGACTGTTTTAAACTGGCCAGCAATGAGTCCTAATCTCAGTCCAATTGAAGACGTTTGGAAAGAGCTGAAATCTGCCATTGGTAAAAGGAATCCTGGAAAGATTCATGAGCTGGAACAAGTCATAGTTGAAGAGTAGGAGAAACTACCAGCAGACAGATATACAAAACTTATAGATGGTTACAAGAAACGTTTGGAGTTTGTGATCACTGCCAAGGGTTGTGCAACCAAATATTAGTGAAAAGTGCCATTAATCCTGTCCAGGTCATATTTTGTTTTTTACTCAGACATCAGTAGATCTACAGTAGGTTGCACAGACATTTTTTTGTTGTATACCTTTGAACGTGCTATTAAAATATTATGATGAGATACAGTTGGAATATTTCCACTTATTTCTCAAGATATTATACACAACATACCTAAAATGCAAGGGTACCAATAATGTTGACCACAACTGTTCCTCAAGGCAGTTTAGCAGAATTTATATTGAAACACCGTACATCAATTCACTGAACTGGGACTGATATTGAATATTGCCCATAGGAGGTTTCAAAACTTGGGATTTTTATGAGTCACTGTAGCACAGATGTACGAGGGGAGCTGATAAGTCTCTGGCCTTGTAACAGAACAGAAAGCTAGGGGTACACTTCAGTTCTAGTGGTCTGAATGATCTCTTTGCTCCTTTTCTTTCTCCTCTCATCTGGAGATATCAGCTCCAACCCTGGCTTCTCAGACTTTTTTCACTATCAAGGCAGATCAATGCGTAACCTTTCATAGAAACATAGAAACATGATGGCAGAAAAAGACCACGTCGCCTATCTAGTCTGCCCTTCCATATCAACCACTACAACAGTCCTCTCTTTTCCCTTAGAGATTCTCTGTGTTTGTCTCATGCTATTTTGAATTCGGATACTGTCCTCATCTCTTCCACCTCTATTGGGAGACTATTCCATGCATCTACCACTCTTTCCGTAAAGAAATATTTCCGCATATTGCTTCTGAGTCTATCACCGTTCACCCTCATCCTATGTCCCCTTGTATCAGAGCTTGCTTTCAATAGAAAGAGGGTCTCCTCTTGTGCATTTACACCACAGAGGTATTTAAATGTCCCTATCATATCTCCCCTATCCCCTATCCCGCCTTTCCCCTATCCCGCCTTTCCTCTAAAGTATACATATTAAGATCCTTGAGTCTGTCCTCATATGCTTTATAACGAAGACCACAAACCATTTTAGTAGCCACCCTCTGTACCGACTCTAACCTGTTTATATCCTTTTGAAGATGCGGTCTCCAAAATTGCACACAATACTCCAAATGAGGTTGCGCCAAAGACTTATACAGAGGTACTATCAACTCCTTTCTTCTGCTGGCCATTCCTCTCCCTATGCACCCAAGCATTCTTCTAGCTTTACCGTTGCCTTTTCTACCTGTTTAGCTACTTTAAGATCATCAGAAACAATCACACCTAGGTCCCGCTCATCTTTTGTGGACAGAAGTACTTCACACCCTATACTATATCGTTCCCTTGGATTGCTGCAACTCAAATGCATGACCCTGCATTTTTTTAACATTAAATCTCAGCTGCCAAATTCTAGACCATTCTTCAAGCTTAGCTAGATCTCTTCGCATGTTATCTACACCTTCCTGGGTGTCTACTGTATTGCAGATTTTGGTATCATCCACAAAGAGGCAAACCTTACCCAACAGCCCTTCCGCAATATCACTAACAAAGATGTTAAAAACAATCGGACCAAGGCCAGATCCCTGGGGCACACCACTGATAACCTCTTTCTCCTCAGAATGAGCTCCATTTACCTGTACCCTTTGTCGTGCCCCACTCAACCAATTTCTAACCCAAGCAATAACTTTAGGGTCCATCCATAGGGTGCTCAGTTTGTTTATAAATCACCTGTGCTTTACTGAAATCTAAATACACCACATCTAGGGCTCTCCCTCTGTCCAACTCCCTAGTCACCCAGTCAAAGAAATCAATCAGATTTGTCTATCAATACCTGTCTCTGGTGAATCCATGCTGCCTCGGATCCGGTAATTTGTTGGACTCTTGAAACCTCAATATTTTCTCTTGCAGCAGTGCTTCCAATAATTTACTCACCACCGAGGTTAAACTAACCAGTCTGCAGTTTTCAACCACATCCATACTTCCACTTTTGTGTAAAGGGACCACATGTGCCTCTCTCCAGTCCTCTGGCACCACTCCCGACTCCAACGAGGCATTGAAAAGGTCAGTCAGTGGAGCTGCTAGAACGTCCCCAAGTTCCCTCAGTATTCTCGGATGTATCCCATCCGGTCCCATCGCTTTGTCTACTTTAATTTTAGCTACTTCCTCATGAACACAGTCTTCTGAAAATTGTTCGAGATGCTCCTCGCTTCTATTCCTTTTTGTGGGTGTTTTCTGAGGTCCTGCGCCTAGTTCTTCATCTGTGAACACAGAACAGAAATATTTGTTAAGCAATTCCGCTTTATCCTCATCAGCTTCTACATACAGTATTCCTCCCCTTCACCCTTGAGTTTGACAATACCACTTTTGCTCTTCCTCATCTCACTAACATATCTGTAAAATGTCTTATTCCCCCATTTTATTGCATTGGCTATTTCCTCCTCTTTTTGAATCTTTGCATTCCTGACTACTTTGCTAGCTTCTCTAAGTTTTTCCAAATATAGATGCCCATCTTCTCTTTCTGTGATCTTTTGTATTTCAAGAAGGCCTCCCTCTTTTTCTTCACCTTTTTAGCTATTTCTTTCTAAAACCATAGCGGTCTCCTTTTCCTTTTACCTTTATTTACCATTTTAACAAAAAGTTTGGTTGCCCTTAAAATATCCCCTTTCAGTTTTGTCCACTGCTTTTCTACATTCCCCAGCTGTTCTCGTCCTGCTAATGACTCCCTGAGGTTTTGGCCCATTTTGGCAAAGTTAGTTTTCCTAAAGTCTAAGACTCTCTCTTTTGAATGGATTTTATCAGCCCTAGTTCTAATACTGAACCACACCATCTGGTGATCACTGAATGTGAAATGATCATACACTATAACATCAGAAATACTTTCTCCATTGGTAAGCACCAAGTCCAGTATGGCCCCTTCGCATGTGGGTTTTGTTACCAGTTGCCTAAATAGTTTTCCCTGTAGAGAATCCAGGATCTCCTTACTTCTAGATGATATTGCAGCAGGGATGTGCCAATCAACATCTGGCATATTGAAGTCCTTTATCAGTAGCACTTCCCCTTTCCTGGCAATGCTGAGTATGTCTTCTATTAACTCTCTGTCCACCTGTTCTCCATGTGTGGGAGGTCTGTATATCACGCTAATGCAAATAGATTTCTCTTTCGCTTTTCCAAGTTTAGCCCACAGTGCCTTCTCTCTATACCTTTAAGCTCTGTATTTCCATAGCTTTAATATTATTTTTTCAAACCTTGTTCTTATCACACTTCTCCCTCTTTTCTCCCTTTTTCATGTGTCTTTTTCATGCACATTCTATCTTCAATAAACTTGCCTTCATTCATGACGTTTTTAATACTCTGTATCTCCTGGCTCTTACTGAAACGTGGCTTCTCCCTGAAGACTCTGCTTCAGTCGCTGTCCTCTCTCATGGAGGCTACCCATTTGCCTAATTACTTCCTCTCTGGGTAGTTGTCATTTATCAACCTTCTGACAAGTCTACCTCTAACTTTCTCACCAACCTTTACTCGTGGCTCTCCTCCTTTCTGGATGCATCTTCCCCTTATTTTTGATTATTTTAATATTCACATTGATGACACTTCTGACCTCTATGCTTTAAAACTCCTTTCCCTAACTTCCTCATTCAACCTCCAGCTGTGCTCTACCATTCCTGCTCATAAGCATGGCCACTGCCTTGTTCTTCACCTCCAATTGCTCACTCTCAAACGTCTCTACCGCAATTCAACTTTATAAAATAATCTCTGAATTGTACAGATGAAAGCCATTCTATAGATGTTTTTATTTCTAATTTTAAAAAGGATTATAATTTTTTGATCAATAGTGTTTTGAGTTACTGATTTATGAACAATTACCTTTTTAAGTAAGATAAACCATAACACAAATTAGAAATCATAGTGAACCATGGAAAATGTTTTATGGGTCATGTTTGCTAAAGTGCGCTAAAGGTTAAAGTGGGCTTTGCTGTGCACTAATTATTCTGCACTAACTGTTAGTGCAGGGCAGCATGGTAAAAGTCCCACAATAACGGCTTAGCGTTTTAGTTGTGGGATGGGTCAATGATTGGATGGGTTGAGGCGGAGTGTGGGCATTGACGGTACATCAGAATTAGCATGGGTGTCATTGGCGTGCACTAACCGTAATTGTTAATGTTAGTGCAGGTGCACTTAACCACCTTCTCAATAGGTCGCGTTATGTGCATCTGCATTAAGTGTACTTGCCGGTTAGTGCAGTGACGGGTGTTTCCCTGTGGTAACTGCAGGGGGACATGCTGGGCACCCCCCATAAGAACATAAGATAAGAACATACATAAGAACATAAGATATGCCATACTGGGTCAGACCAAGGTCCATCAAGCCCAGTATTCTGTTTCCAACAGTGGCCAATCTAGGTCATACGTACCTAGCAGTTTCCCCAAGGGACACAGGTTCCACAATGCTTGTATTGGTTCAAGCATTGATATCCTGGGTCCCTTCTTAATAATGGTTTATGGACCTTTCCTCCAGGAACTTGTCCAAACCTTTTTTAAACCCAGCTACACTAACAGCCTTTACTACATCCTCCGGTAACAAATTCCAGAGTTTGATTACACGTTCAGTGAAAAAATATTTTCTTTTATTAGTCTTAAATAGTTTACCCTGTAGCTCCATTGCATGTCCCCTAGTCTTTCTATATTCTGATAAGGTAAACAATCGATCTACGTTTACCCGTTCCACTCCGTTCATTAATTTATAGACTTCTATCATATCTCCCCTCAGCCGTCTCTTTTCCAGGTTAAAGAGCCCTAACCTTTTTAGCCTTTCTTCCTAGGAGTATCCTTCCATAACCTTTACCATTTTGGTGGTTCTTCTCTGAACCTTTTCTAATAACGCTTTATCCTTTTTAAGATACGGCGACCAGAATTGCACACAATATTCAAGGTGCAGTCTCACCATGGAACGATATAGAGGCATTATAATATCTTTGGTTTTATTCTCTATTCCTTTCCTTATGATACCAAGCATTCTATTTGCTCTCTTGGCTGCCGCTGCACACTGGGCCGAGGGTTTTGACATGTTATCCACAATGATGCCTAAATCTTTTTCCTGGGTGGTGGTTCCTAATGTGGAACCTTGCATCGTGTAACCATAGTTTAGGTTGTTCTTCCCTAGGTGTATAACTTTGCACTTGTCCACATTAAATTTCATCTGCCATTTTGATGCCCAGTCTTCCAATTTATCAAGATCCTCTTGCAATTTTCTACAATCCTCTTGGGTTTTAACAACTTTAAATAGTTTTGTGTCATCTGCAAATTTGATAACCTCACTCGTTATTCCACTTTCCAGGTCATTTATGAATATGTCAAAAAGCAGCGGACCCAGTACAGATCCCTGGGGTACACCACTATTCACCTTTCTCCATTGGGAAAATTGGCCATTTAGCCCAACCCTCTGCTTTCTATCTTTTAACCAGTTCCTGATCCACAGTAGTACACTGCCTGATATCCCATGACTCTTTAGTTTTGCCAAACGTCTCTGATGAGGGACCTTGTCAAAGGCTTTCTGAAAGTCCAGATACACTATATCAACCGACTCACCTTTGTCCACCTGTTTATTCACACTTTCAAAAAAACATAACAGATTAGTAAGACAAGATCTTCCTTGTCTAAAGCTATGTTGACTGTCTCCCATTAGGCCATGACTATCTACATGCTGAGTAATTTTATTCTGTATGATGGTTTCTACCATTTTTCCCGGTACTGACGTGAGGCTCACCGGTCTGTAGTTTCCTGGATCACCCCTGGAACCCTTTTTAAAAATTGGTGTTACATTGGCGATCCTCCAATCTTCAGGTATTAGAGATGATTTTAATGATAGTTCACAGATTACTAAGAGCAGGTCTGCAATCTCATATTTCAATTCTTTCAACACCCTTGGATGTATACCATCCGGCCCAGGTGATTTTCTACTCTTCAGTTTATCTAATAGTTGTAATACATCTTCCCGATGTATCGATATTTCCTTCAATTCTTCCGCACCTTTAAATACCAACAGTTAGCATAGGTCTGTGCCACCTCCTGTGCTAACCTTTAGGGCTTGCTGTGCACTAATGTAGTACAAAAAGGTAGAATCTCAAATTAAGCAAACTGCTGTGTCATCCAAACCTTCTCTGACTTAAGAAGGGGAAATGGCTTCTGATATCATAATGGAGGTGTTACCCAAACACCTTCAAATGGACCAATCATCATTGAAAAGATGAAAGCCCATAATCAAATGTCAAATGTAGTTACAGAGCTAATATTTCAACCTATGTTTCTTTGATCATAAAAGACTCAACCAGTCCAATTCCAAATTGTCATGTGTATGTGGGATCCCCCAAAACCTGCTCCACTGGCGCTTCTTCAATTAGCTAAGTGATTTTATTCATAAAATTTGTGTATAATAAACCTTAAAATGAACAGCCTGTTACTTGGTTGGGTTTATTTCTCTCTTGACAGTCTTTCCGACAAAAATCAAATTGGATGAAACAGTAGTCTGCTTGGTTTGAGATTCAACCTTTTTGTATTGGATTACTTTGGTGGTACATCTGTTAAGGTTTTTCTACTTGTGGACTAACGTAGGGTGTTTTAGTTATCATACCTCCATATGTCTGACAGAATAAATTGGGCTAAAATTTACAGTAAATATGTTCAAACACAAAGTGGTGTGAGTCTGGTTTTTAAAACGTTTTCATTCATACAGAATGGGGCAACCTTGTTTATAAATCAGGCCTTATGTTTCTTTCTACATTAAGCACAACACATTTTTGTTGTAAATCCATTGTTTCAGTTATGAACTTGACAAAAATCTCAGAGGTTACTATAACAGATGGATCTGAAGATGATTATCAGTATGAAGAGGTAATACTCTTTTCTCTTTCAGAACTTTTTAACTTGCAAGTTATAACACAGAATGGAAATATTCAATCATTTTATGGTCTAGTTACTGTACAACCAATAGTGGGGTTGATATTCAGAATGATTTATCTGGTTAACAAAAATCGGTTGCTGTTGCTTTCAAAAGTAGTCATTTGTATTTTAATGAATTGTTTTATATATCAAAAAGCATTTACTATGTTAATGGCAATTGTCATAAAGGATACCATCCTGTGGAATGTCTGCAACATCTTTTAGTTGTGGAAAAATGAGATATTGGTTTGATAGATTTTATGAGGACTTGTTCAACATGCAAGTCAAATAATGTGTGTCAGTACATATTGAAAGCCTCACCAGATTTCTGCTGCTTTCAAGTGATTATTTTGGTGAACTGATTTGTAGAGATTACTTTATGAACTTCAATAAACTGCATTTACAACCTTTTTCCACACAAATGGAAGCATGCTAATGTTTATTGATTCAGCCTTTTCCCAATTTACAAATTTTAAAGTGGTCATTCCTTATCATCCTACTGCATCACTCCAGACAAGTGGGTTATACTCCCTTGCCAGCAGGTGGAGACAGACTTGATCAACTTGTAGTGATATCATCACTTGATATATCCTCCGGTACAACACTGAGATGGCAAGGTGTGTGGACTGGTACAGCAGTGAAAGGTAGGCCTGACTCTCCTCGCCTACACTACAATGCAAAGGCTTTGGGGATTGAGTCATGAAGGGCCCAAAAGCTTGGAGCACGGGCACACCCATGTCTCCTGGAGAAGACAGACACCTTGTGTCCACACAGTTTCCTATGGGTTATGAGCACAGGTAGGTGAGAAAAAGAGTAGGAGAGCCCCCATGGGGCCCCTGAGGGGGGGGGGGGGGATGGGTAGGTTGGGCTCAGGCCTCCAATCCCTCTTACTATTCTAATCTGCTTTTTGCTGCTTTTTGCTGTGTTTTTCTTTTTTTCTCATGAATGTTTTTCTTATTCCCTTTTTCCTCATTGATTTCATTGGGGAAGTTCCCCCATTGATTTCATTGGGAAAGAATGGTTCTCTGCTGCTTTGAATAAAGCAGCTTCAATTTAAAAAAGAGGCCTTTCTCAGCGTGTCTTTCAGGCCTGTATGGGCATCTGGGGCCTCCCTAATAGGGTTTGACCAGTTTGTCCTTGGGATTCCCTTTATGGGACTCTCGTTTTGCCAGGGTTTTGTTTTATTTCCAGCATTTTTTTCACATTTTTCTTTTTACTGTGTTCTCAGCCATGTGGCCTGATGCAGCCTGCAGCCCCTAGTGTTTTTTTGCCTCAGCTGCCATTTTTCTCTCAATTAGGACTGTGATGCCAGGGCATCTTTTGGCTGGCATTTGGAGATCCTTCCCCGCAGGGGGCCCCTGCCACTCCTTGTTGTTTTTCTTTCTACTGGTGAGCTCTGCAGCCAGCATCAGGTTGTGGCTTGGGCTTGGCGAGAGTGCAGGATAGCGGGGTACCACTAGCCGCATGCCTGGTGGCTCCGAAGAACCAACTTGTGGGTTGGCTTGCACTGCAGCTCCTGAAACAGCTCTTGGACTGTATTCACTTGGTTAGCTGGTTGGAAGCCTTCTTTGGGGGGAATTTGGGGTCTGGATTGGTACCCCTTGGAGACCAAGGGCCTCTGAGCTCTCTTTTTAAGTGCAGTTAGAGAGATCATGGTGCCTGCTTCGCCCTTGTGCTCCTTAGTTTCTCTGTAAGCCCAGCCTTCCCCTGCGAGGGTAGTTGAAGGGCTTGAGAAGAGTTCCAACCATCGGAAGGTAAGTCTGCGGAGGATGGAATGGTGATTTCCTTAGGAGCTAGTTAGGGTCCCTGCAGGATCTGCTTTTTTTCCTCTTCTAGGCCTGCACAAGATGTTACACAGCAGGCTGCAGAGCTGGCTTTTGGGTGAGTTTAGCAGGCAGTTCCCCTTTATGGTTTATGGTTTATTTGACTTGATATACTGTTTTTAGAATCAAAAGCAAAGCAGTTTACAAACAAATGATAAAACATAGATGAAAACTAAATTCAAAGGTTGTAATCAGAGCTTTGCCTGGAAAAGCTAGAGTCAGGAATAGACTGTACTGAGAGCAGCTCGATTCTCTCCCACAATTTGAGTTCCTAGGGTCTGTTTCTACTTTTCTGAGTTAACATTTCTCATGACAGAAGATTTCTTCAAGCCTCAGCTGATGCAAGGCAGGGAATTCTTGGTCACCTCTGCAAGCCTGAGTCTCTTTCCACTCTGGGATGCAGAGCATCATCCTTGGTGCTTGATCCTGTTCTAGGGTGCATTTGTACTAGATTCAGAGGCATTGCCTAATCTTCTGGTCTTTATGTTTCCTGTCATTTGAGTAGGCTCTTCCTCTCCCTTGGGATACCAAGGTGCAGATGAGATAGTGGTTGAGGTTCCTCCTCATGACTGAGGAGGTGTGGGGAAATGCCTGAGGAGATGCTTGCCAGTTTAGCTTCCAGCCAGGAAGGTAGGAAGTGTAAGACCTTGTCCAGTTTGCCCAGAGACTGTGTCCTTTCTCAGGGCTCTAGAGGGATCTTCTACTTGGAGGCCGGAGCAATGGATGTTGAGCCTGGAGAGTCGTGGGCTTCCTTTGATAGAAGCAGTGAACTGCATTTTCTTGGTCGCAACCCTGGCAGTCACATATGATTTCTGCTGCAGCAGAGCTCACAGTTCCAGAGCAATTACAGTCCAGCCTTACAGTTCGGCTGTTGGGCAGAGGAGCATGTGATTGCCCTAAGTGCAGTGCACATCACAAACTTCATTAGCATGAGGCTCTTTTTTTTTTTTTTTTAATACTTTATTTAAGACCACCATAAAATCCAGACACATATCAACAGACGGCACCACGGGGAGGGTTTACTCTTCACCCCCCCGGGAGCCAACAGACAGATAATACAATAGGTGGGCATTTTACATTATATCCCAACCCCCCTCCTCCCATCCCCCACCCCTCACCCACCAACCCACCCTCACTCCATTACCAACTTCATAACCAATTATCATCAAGCACTGTAAAGCAGCTACCGCCTACCCACTTCTTAGGTCCTCACTCATTCAACTCCCCCCTTGGAGGGTGGCATTACGGCTGTGGGGCCCTAGCTGCTGGATATATGGTTCCCACACCGACAGAAAAACTGTCCAGCGCTTGGCACTGCCCCGCGCCATCCAGCGCTCCATTAGCATTAATTGATGGAAGTTATTCCGCCATTCACTAAAAGTGGGCAGTTGGCGTTCCCGCCACAACAACCGAAGAATCGGCCCTTTACCCACCAGACAGGCCTTCCGCACAAGCAAACTCTCGCCAGCTTTCACAGGTCCAGGGGTCGGCAACTGATCGAGTGCTACAAATAGGCCCGTCCAATGAAGCCTTCGCTGAAGCAGCATGCCAAGGAATCTGCATATCCTAGCCCAATATGCTCGTATTCCCCGACAACCCCACCACATGTGTAGGAGAGTAGCCAAGGGCTCCGAACAGCGTGGGCAGGAGCCATCCGTGTCCAGCTGACTGCGCAGTGCCCGCCTTGGCGAAAAATGAGCCCTAGTCACGCACTTAAATTGGATCTCACGCCAGCGCGCTCCTTGTACTAGTCGGCTAATCCGTTTCAATGCCGTCAGTACCAATCCCGGCTGTACATCTACACCCAATTCAGTCGCCCATGCTCTCTCGACTCCACTATAATCAGGGAGGGAGCGATAACGCTCTAAACTACGTTTCAAGTTGGAGATCGACGGCGGGCGCTCCTCTCCCAACTGAAAAAATTCCAAAATATGGGCTGAGCGTTCAGCCTGCAGCGCTACGCGCGGCAGTGCAGCCACATAGTGGGAGAGTTGTATGTAGGCAAAACAATGCGTGTCGGGAAGATCGTATTCCCGACTGAGCGTTCGGAATGATTTACAGTTTCCCGCTTGGTCCACCAAATGCCCTATCAACCGGATGCCACGCATCCACCAGTCCCGAAACACCGCGGTCTCGGACCCTGGAGTGAAGTGGGCATTGCCCTGTAGCGGCAACCAACAAGACACCTTCCACGTTTCCTGCCAATATTTGTTAAGTAGTTGCCATGTGCGTCGGGCCGAGTCCACTAACGGACTCTGCCGACTAGTAGCCGTGAAATCCGTGGATGTGCCATGCAAAAATGCTAGGAGAGTCGCAGGGGCCACCAAACATTCCTCTAAAGACCTAGGCGTGTATACTTCCGTCCCCCCGAGCCAATCCCCCAGATGTCTGGCTTGACAAGCCAATGCGTAAGTCTTCAAGTCGGGGAGGCCCATACCGCCCTCTCGCCATTTTCCAAGCAGGCGATTCCATGCGACCCGCGCCCGCTGCCCCCGCCAAAGAAAACGCTTAAGCAATGCCTCCATTTTACACAAGTCCCGTCGACGCAACCAGACCGGCAGGGTCTGCAACCAGTACAAGATTCTGGGTAGAACTATCATTTGTACTGCCGCTATCCTCCCTGCCAGAGACAACGGGAGAGGTCCCCATGCACTTAACTGCACCGCCAACTGCCGCAGTATCCGGTCTAGGTTACGTCGGTATAAATCCTGGGGATTACCAGTCAATGTTATGCCCAGATAGATAAATTCTTTGTCTGCCCACCGCAACGGGAAGGGTCCCCTCCAAGAACTGCGAAAATGCCCCGAGACATCTACTGCTTCAGACTTATCTTGATTAATGCGCAAGCCTGCAATTGCTCCGAACCGCTGGAACTCGTCTAAGAGCGAAGGTAAGGAAGTGGTCGGAGACGTCAAATGGACTAACAAGTCGTCGGCGAAAGCCGAGATAAGGAAAGTTTGCGACCGCAGTCCCACTCCCTGTATCCCCTCCGAAGTTACGACGGTGCGAATCAGCGGGTCCAAGGAAAGAACAAATAGCAAGGGTGATAGAGGACAGCCCTGTCTTGTACCTCTACCCAACGTGAAGTCGTCCGAGATGAGGCCATTGCACAGTATGCCCGCGGTCGGTGAAATGTACAGACTTTGCACCATGTTAAAAAAATCTTCCCCAATGCCGTAGCGCGGTAGCAGCCTCCATAGGTAACGCCAGTCCACTCTATCAAAGGCCTTCTCTGCATCGAAGCTAATCAACAACGACGAAATATTATGAGCATGAACCCACTCCAAGGAGGCCAGAATCTTCCGAAGGTTTCATACGGCATGACGGCCTTTCACAAAGCCCACTTGTGCGTCATGAATTAAATAGCCTAATACCCCCGCCAGGCGGTCAGCTAGAACTTTCGCCAAAAGTTTAAGATCGAAGTTTAGTAGGGAGATGGGTCGATATGAAGCTGCCTGCATCGGGTCCTTACCCGGCTTCGGGATCAGGGTGATATATGCGTGATTACACCCCCAGCCAAGCGCCCCTTGCGCTGCCCTGGTGATAAAGACCTCTCGCAGGAGTGGGCTTACCCCGTCCCCTAGGATCTTATAGACTTCAGCCCCGAATCCATCTGGCCCCGGCGATTTATAGCACTGGGCTGCCGATATTGCGGATTGTATTTCCTGCACAGTAATAGGTGAATCTAAAACCTCCCTCTGGGCTGAAGTGAGTTGAGGCAACTCCAAGTCCTCAAGATAGTCCTGCAGCCCCTCCGGAGAACCAGCCGCGGATGTATATAAGCTTTGAAAGAAGGTACGAAAAATCTCTGCGATTTCTTTATTCTCTTTATGCACACGTCCCTGGCCGTCTTTCAGTGCCGCTACGTGGGCATGACTCCGTCGGGCCCGCAGACATCGTGCTAGCAACTTGCCAGGTTTGTCACCATAGCAGTGCAAACGAAACCGATAAAACAAAACCGATTTCTTTGCTCGTTGATGTAAAAGCTCGTTAAGCTCGGTCTGGACTTCCCATAGCAACTTCTTATTGGACAGCGTTGGCGTGTGGGCACATCGCCGCCGTAGAGTAGTGACTCGGCTCTCAAGGAGTACAATACGTTCTGCCATCAGCCGGCGCCTTCTCGCGGTGTAGCCGATGATGTCCCCTCGAAGAACCACCTTTGCCGTTTCCCAGACTAATTCGGGGTCATCTGTATGAACCTGGTGATTGGCAAGAAATTCCGCCCATCTCTGGCGGATAAACTGGCGAAATTGCCCATCTGAATAAAGTTCTAAGGGGAATCTCCACAGGCGTGACCGATTTGTGTCCCGCCCCCAGTGTAAGGCAAGCCACACCATCGCGTGGTCTGATATTTCGGAAGGACCAATCTGTGCATCCTCGGTGTGTGCGAACAAAATCCCTGAGATCATTACGTAGTCGATACGGGCACTAGAACCATGCGCTCGAGATTGATGGGTATAGTCCCTCTCAGAGGGGTGCAGGACCCGCCAAGGATCAAGTAAACCTAATCTCCGGCAGAACCGCGACAACGTCTGGGAGGGCGCTATTCTCTCCCGCCGCCCCCTCTCCTAGAAGTATCCAAGTCCACATCTAGGACTCCATTAAAGTCCCCACCCAAAGTCACCGGACACTCCGGAAGCTGCTCCACCCTTGATGCCAGACCATTGAAAAAACCCGGGTCAGCCACATTGGGGCCATAGAGATTTCCCAGAATCACCGGTTTACCGTCTAAGTGACCATAAATCAACAGGGATCTACCAGTATTGTCATCAAGGACCGTCTCCTCTACGAATCGTATGCGTTTATGAATTAAAATCGCTACTCCTCCTTTATGCCCCTGGGCAGGGGACCCCCACACTTGGCCCACCCAGCTCCGACATAGTTTGCTATGTTCAACAGCCGTCTGGTGGGTCTCTTGAAGGAGCGCAATGTCACACTTATGCCGGGCAAGTGCTTGCAATACCTTATGCCTCTTGATAGGGTTTCCCAGCCCACAAACATTCCACGTGATTATTTTCAAAGCGCCGGGGCAGTGCCAAGGTGCCACCACAGAATCACTACCAAGTACTGCAGAGGAATACCCCCAGCCTGGTATCCCTCCCCGTCTATAGGTAGGCAATTATCCCAACTAATAACATTCAATGGAGTGTACCCCCGCCCCTCCCCCTGCCCCTCCCTCCTCCTCCCCCTCCCATCCCTCCCCCCCACCCCCCCATCCCCCCTCTCCTCCCAGGTCCCCCGTCCAGCCATAGCCTGGACTACTTCCTGTGGCAAACGGGCTCGCCCCTCCAACACTTCTCCCTCCCAACAAGAAAATTAAAGAGTAAAGAGAGACATAAAGTCTCTACTGCAAACCCCTGTATCGGGGCTCCCACACCCGGCGCTATCGCCCTCCACTCGCCTGCTCTCATAGGTCTCTGCACACCCCCCCCCCCCCAGGTGACCTCCCATCTCCCCCGCCCTCCCCCCTCGTCGAATACCTGTATCTCGGCTTTATCGAGTCCAGTCCTCTCTACTCCCCCGACTGCCCCCCTTTACCTCAAGTCGTAACCCCCCCTTTAACGTATAAAGACGGGGTGGGTGGGGGGGGAGGGTCAAGCAGGAACATAGGGCCAGAGACATTGCAATAAGGGAATTAACCAGGGAGCCAACAAGGCAGCAGCAATTATAACAAAGTAACCATTGCAACAAAATAACAAGGATACAATGTCTCCCCTGGCATGAGAAATGTTACCAAGGTAATGAAACGCTGTATCCCAGTCTAGTACACTACATGAAAGGCAAAACCAAGAGTTCTCCCATGGTAGTGGAAGCTGCGGGGAGGCCGTCAAGGGCCAGTCAGCCCTCGGGGGCTCCAGTTCTCCCTGCTACACATGGGGGGGTACACCCCACTTCCAGACAGTCATGTAGCAGTTAGGAAGTCGTTTGATCTGGCAGAGAGTCCAGGAAGGTAGCCGCCTCTTCCAAGGTCGCTAGAATGCGAGTGTGGCCTTGGTGATCGACCCGCAGCCGAGCTGGATAGAGGAGTGAGAAGCGAATGCCGTGGTTAAACAGCTGGGTACAGATCCCCGAAAAAGCCCTGCGTTGTTGACTGACGAGGATCGAGTAGTCCTGAAATACTAAGATCGGCTCGGTGTCCTGTTGATTCCGCCGTCGGCCCCTTGCCGCTTTTAGCACCTCCTCTTTCTGTCTGTAGTCGAGAAAGCGGGCAATGACTGCACGTGGTTTCCTGGCCTGCTTTCTTCGCTGGCCCAGCCGGTGTACCCTCTCTATTTTGAGTGATTCTCCTCCCAGACTTGGCAGGAGGCTCCCAATCCATGATTGTAAATATTCAAGTAGGGCACTGTCCGCGACACTTTCAGGAACACCGATGAATCGCAGGTTTTTTCTCCTACCTCGGTTCTCCAGTTCATCGAGTTTATCCCCTTGCTGCTGCTTCACCAAAGTCTCTAGAGCAGCCACTTTGGCCACCACCGAGTGTTGCGTATCTTCCACATCGGACACCCTTGTCTCCACTTGCTCCAGACGCTCTTCCACCATCGTGAAGCGTTGTCCAAGCGATTGAATTTGCTCCACCAAATCCTGGAAGCGTGTGCTGAGCGCCTGCACCACTGCGGCACTAACCTCGGCCACCAGATCTGGCGGGGTACCCGGTTTCGGGCTAGATGGTGAGCCTTCTGCCGTTTTTCCCTCCGCAGGGCGGGGTCTCTCTTTTCGCGGAGCCTTAGACGCCATCGGGTCAGCTATGTTACATGCACTTCGTCCCACGCAGGGCACCTCTCCCGTGGAACAGCAGAGGTATGGCTGTGCAGTTACAAACCCCCGCTGTAAAGGAGTTAACTCGCTGTAGTGGAGGTGTCTGCCCAGACCAGGCAGGGACGGCCGCGGGGCTGTAGACCCAGTACCCCAGGAGGAATCTAGTAGATAGGGCAGTAAAGGAAAGTCCTACCCCACTTTGGCGCTCCTTCTCCTAGACACCAGTGCTCACTGTTGTCAGGCAGGGGGGCCGCCGGTCTCCTCGCCGCTCGAGACCCTGCAAGGAAGATGGGGAGCGCTGTGTCCCAACGAAAGAGGTGTCGGATCTCCTTGGCTTGCGGCAGCGGTCCGAAGCAATCCCAGGCCTCCGCTCCGCTGGAAACACAGTGCCCCCTGAAGAAACAACCAGCCGCGGGAGCGGGGGAGAGGATTGGGGCGCTCAAGTGTGTCTGGTGCTCTTCCCCCCAGTCCTGTTCAAACCGAGCAGTTATTAGTCTCACCTCTCCTGTGAGTTCAGCCCTCCGTGAGCGTGGCGTTGCCAATAGTGGCGGGGAACTGTCCGAGCGCTCCACGTCCCGCTTCTCAAAAGAAGAAGTCGCCTGCCCGGGCCGCTGGAGGATGCCGCCGGCCTGCTCCCGCCGGAGTTAGGCCACCACATGTTGACTGGAACAAAGGCTGGCAGTGGCAGGGATGCCCGATCGTGCCCCCGGCTGACTTGATAAGGAGCCCACGGTCGTCCCCGTTCCGGTATGGGAGATTGCCGGTCTTTTCGTGCCCTCAGACACCGGATCCCGCACAAGGAGAACCACCAATGGCGGTGGGGGAAGTGCCCGAGTGACCTGTGCACATTCCCCGTTTCGCTGAACTCTCCTCTCCAGCCAGGCAAGGATGGCTGCGAATCACCTCAGCGGCCGAGGGTCGAAGCCCCGTCAGGGGAGATTCAATAGCGGTGATAGTGAGGGAGTTTTTAGCAGGATTTATAGCTGTTTTGTGGGGGCGATCGCCCGGAGCTGATCGGGAGCCGGCCGATCAGCTCATTGCCCAGACCGGAAGTCGCATGAGGCTCTTTTTTCTATTTCCTGAAAGATGCTTTTTTGATAACAGCCTCGCTAACCTCAACTTTAAACCATGCTACCAGTTTTTTGGACTTCCTTCCACTTTTCTTAGTGTGGAATACAGCTGGTCTGGGCTTCCAAGATAGTATTTTTAAACTACACCCAAGCTTGATGTAAGTCTTTAACTTTTGCAACTGCTCCTTTTAGTTTTTTCTTAGCTATTTTCCTCATTTTATCATAGTCTTCCTTTCGCTACAGACGGTTCCACAGGTATCGGTACCGATATCGGTACTGGTACCGAGCACATCAGCCGGTATGCTTCCCCCATACCGAGCCTTGAGTTTATCTCAGGTATCGAAAAGCTGGTACCGAGACACCCCATCACCGACTTCGAGCAGTACCGGTACCATGCATTGCAGGAACACCCGGCACAGAGATACTTCGAATCCTCTGATTCCAATGATTCTTATGACTCTGCCGGTACCAGAGCAATCCTTCCGGAGGATCCATCTCCTCCTCAACGCAGAATGTCTCCTCCAGAAGACATGTCCTTCCAGGATTTCATACATGATTTAGCTCGAGGTCTTTCAATCACAGTGACTCCGGAGAAGGAACCCAGAGCAGAAGAATTAGAAATTCTTCAATATCCTAAGGTTTCTAAGGAGGCAGCTACCCTTCCCATTCACAGAATGTTGCATGATCTTATGCTAAGAATGTGGGAAATTCCTTTAACGGTGTCTCCACACTTTTGACGACTCGATACCATGTACCGAGTTCCAAGCTGTCCTGGTTTTCATAAGACTCAGTTACCACACCATTCAATGGTAGTAGAATCGGTGATGCGTAGGATTAAGAGTGCTAAAGCGCATTCTTCCAATCTTCCAGGCCGTGAATCGAGGACACTCCATGCCTTTGGGCGTCGATGCTTCCAATCCTCCATGTTGTCAGCCTGGATCAGCTCCTACATTCTTTATATGGGACTGTTCCTCAAGGAGGTTGCAGGAGACGGAGCTCATGAGCCCTCTTCTCTCTGAGGAAAAAAGGGGGAGATT
The DNA here is from genome assembly GCA_033557465.1 of Ichthyophis bannanicus. Lineage (NCBI taxonomy): Eukaryota > Metazoa > Chordata > Amphibia > Gymnophiona > Ichthyophiidae > Ichthyophis > Ichthyophis bannanicus. The sequence continues at coordinate 428,516,127 of CM066036.1, forward strand.
CCTTACTCTGGTCAAACATGCCCAGGATGTCTCTAAGTTTATGAAGCGTACAACCTTTGATTGCTTTGAATGCATTAGCAGAACCTCTGCTATTTCCATCGGTGCACGTCGTATTGCCTGGCTTCAGGCATCAGACTTAGAACAATTGGTGCAAGATAAACTGGGAAATATTCCTTGCACAGGAGAAAATCTCTTTGGCAAGGATTGGCAAGACAAGGCTAATCAGATTGAATGTGAAAATATTACCTTGAACAGACTATCAAAGTCTACAGCCAACCCAGCAAAGAAAAAGTCAGTCAAGAAACCCTTTTTCAACAAGAAAAAGAGGTTTTACCCATCTTACACCCATCAGGGCCGCTGTCCAGTTCTCCAAGGAACATCCAAAAAGAATTTACACATCCTTCAAAGAGCTCAGAATGTCACTGCTCGAATAATTATGAAAGCTAAAATATTCGATCACATCTCTCCTATCCTATACGCTCTCCACTGGCTTCCTATCTATAGTAGGATTCAATATAAAACACTTGTCACCACTTTTAAACTCATTAATGACCTAGCCCCATCACAGTTGGCCACTCTACTCCAAACCCCACAAGAAAACAGAACCAGAAGAAAAACTAACCTCAACATGCTATTAATTCCCATTGCAGTGACAAAATCAAAGCAAATAACCACCAACACTGCTTTTTCATACTATGCTCCCAGCCAATGGAATAAACTCCCACTATACCTCAGAGAGATTAAAGATCTTACATCTTTCAGGAAGGAACTTAAAACCTACCTATTTAGTCAACACTATAGCAACCTACAACCTGGAACCAAATTTACTACACAAAAACATGCAACAAACCACACACAGGTCTACCCCACCTAATGCCGGACTTCATTTTCTCATCCACCCAAGTTAGTCTACTCCCAATACTTTATTCATGATCACAAATAACTATTATAGTCTCTTACTAACCATGTAAATCTACCCTTCTGGTTCCTTGTAACATAGTTTTATGACTCCTTGTAACATAGTTTTATATTTCCTTTTATGTTAATAACCCTCACATTGTTTTTCATTTAACCTAGTTATTATGTAACCTAGTTTATGTTCACCTAATATTTAATGTAATTCAGTATTGCACTGTTCTGCTATATTGTTGTTTAAGTTCCCTGTTTTTTGCTCAACTAATGTTTAATGTAATTCAATATTGCACTGTTCTGCTATATTGTTGTTTAAGTTCCTTGTAAACCGCCCCTGATCTCTGGAAGGGGCGGTATAGAAAAGCACTCAAATAAATAAATAAATGTTCCCCAAAAGGGGCAGCAACAGACCAGACAGCAGAGGAAGCCACAAGTTCCAAGAGCTCAACCGGCTCAGCAGACTCAGCCTCCTCAGGGGCTTTGACTCCTTCCTAGAGAACTTAGTCTTTCTGCCCCTGAAAGGTCCAGAACCCCTAACCATCCCGGGCAGGTTATGCCATTTTGCCAGAAGATGGCAACAAATAACATCAGAAAACTGGACTCTGTCCATTGTACAAGAGGGGTACAGACTTCATTTTCACAGCATGCCCCTCCTAAAATCATAAGACAGTTCAATTCTCAGGTCCCTGTCACCAATCTCTTGGGTCAGGAGGTCGCATCACTTCCTGCTCAGGGAGCAATAGAAGAGGTACCCATATCCCATCAGGGTATGGGGTTCTACTCCCCCTACTTTCTCATCCCAAAGAAAACAGGGGGACACAGGCCTATACTGGACCTCAGAGAATTAAACAGGTATCTGTTCTAGGAAAAATTCAAGATGATCTCCCTCAGAACACTCCTGTCATACCTTCAGAGTCAGGACTGGCTATGTTCTCTAGATCTAAAGTATGCATATACGCATATTCTCATCCATGCAGATAACAGGAAATTCCTTTGATTCCTTTTCCAGGGAAGACACTTCCAATACAGGGTTCTTCCCCTCGGTCTGGCTTCTGCCCCAAGAGTCTTCACAAAATGCATGGCAGTAGTAGCAGCATTCTGGAGAACTCTATGAATATTCGTTTTCCCCTACTTAGACGACTGGCTCATACGAGCATCAATAGCACTAGAAGCCAGCTTCGCTCTTTCTCGCACTATGCGAATCCTTCAGTACTTGGGACTGGTCATAAACCTCCCAAAATCTCACCTCACCCCTTCTCAGTCTCTAGAATTCATAAGGGCTCGTCTAGACGTCAAGGGCTTTCCTGCCACAGCCACGTTGTCTTCGTATAGTACAGCTGGCCTACCAAGCAGCTATGAAAGTCTTCCTGACTGCTTGGGAGATGCTTCAACTTCTGGGGCATATGGCATCCACTGTCCATTTGGTTCCCTATGCTTGCCTTCATATGCGAGCAGCCCAGTGGACCCTATCCTCTCAGTGGACATAGGCCTCGGGTTGGCTATATGACAAAATCAGAAACTCCACATGTCTCATTTCGTCCCTGCAATGGTGGCAATCACTGGAAAACCTTCTCATAGGCTCTCCTTTCCAGTAGCCCCTATGCCATGCCACCCAACAGATGCATCCAAGTTGGGTTGGGGGGCTCACTTGCACAATCTCTCAACTCAGGGTCTCTGGACCTCACAGGAGGCTTGTCTTCACATAACCGTCCTAGAACTCAGAGCCGTTTTTCATGCTATTTGAGTATTTCAGGCCCATCTCAGCTACAAGACAGTTCTGGTCCAGACCGACAATCAAGTAGCCATGTTCTGTGTGAACAAGCAGGGCGGAACGGGCTCTCTGTCATTATGCAACAAAGCTTTGCGACTGTGGGCCCTCGCTAGAGAGCTTCAAATCCACCTTCTAGTGTTATATCTTCCGGGCATTCAAAATCTTTGGGCAGACAAACTCAGTCGAATACTGCTGCAACACGAATGGTCTCTTCACTCAGACCAGCTTGCTCAAGTGTTTCGAATCTGGAGAATGCCAGATATAGACCTCTTTGCACGTCCACAGAATGCCAAACCTCCCCGATTCTGTTCCAGAATCCTGGCTCAAAACTGTCAGACAAGGGATGCTTTCCTCCTCCACTGGGGCCAGCACTTCCTCTATGCCTTCCCACCCATTCCCCTCATTCCCAAAACTTTGTTCAAGCTTCAGAGAGACAGAATTCATATAATACTCATAGCTCCACGTTGGTCACGAAAGGCGGGAAGGCAGCACACAGTCGCTGTGGGATGCTCCCAGAAGCTTTCCTATTGGATGCTGGGGAGTGTTCCCACGCAGGCTCTGTCGGTACCAACGATACCCAAATGTGAAGACTTAATTCCTGCTGTTCCCGGAGATCACCTGTTACAGGTGAGTAACTACGCTTTACTAAGGGGCAGTAATTTCTACATTGCTCTTAGCCAGGAAGAGGTCCAACTCGCTTGCTTCGCGTGTGGCGTGTCTTTGAGGATTGGTGCGCAGTATGGAAGGTGCATCCTGCCTTGACTGCAGTTCCAGAGGTATTGAGTTTTTTTGCAGGATGGATTTGATAAGGGATTGGCAGCCTGTTCCTTAAGAGTTCAGTTGGCTGCTTTTTCTTGCTATCGAGGAAAAGTTCAGGAGGTCGTTTTGGGATCCCACCCTGATGTCTTACATTTTATAAGGGCGGTATCTCGTCTGCGTCCACCCAGGAGAGTGGTGTTTCCGCCTTGGGATCTTAACTTGGTTTTAAGCACGTTAACTAGAGAGCCCTTCGAACCATTGCTCCAGGCGTCACTAAAGGACTTAACCTTGAAGGTTGTCATTTTGGTGGCAATCTGTTCGGCGCGCCGAGTTTCGGAATTGCAGGCTTTATCTTGTCTGGAGCCTTTTCTGACCTTTTTTCGAGATAAGGTAATTTTGCGGCCCGTTCCATCCTTTTTGCCTAAGGTGGCTTTTTTAAGATACGGCGACCAGAATTGCACACAATATTCAAGGTGCGGTCGAACCATGGAACGATACAGAGGCATTAAAATATCCTTTGTTTTATTTTCCATTCCTTTCCTTATGATACCTAGCATTCTATTTGCTCTCTTGGCCGCCACTGCACACTGGGCAGAGGGTTTTGTTATCCACAATAACGCCTAAATCTTTTTCCTGGGTGGTTGTTCCTAATGTGGAACCTTGCATCGTGTAAGCATAGTTTGGGTTGTTCTTCCCTAGGTGCATAACGTTGCACTTGTCCACATTAAATTTCATCTGCCATTTTGATGCCCAGTCTTCCAGTTTATCAAGATCCTCTTGCAATTTTCCACAATCCTCATGGGTTTTAACAACTTTAAATAGTTTTGTGTCATCTGCAAATTTGATAACCTCACTCGTTATTCCCTTTTCCAGGTCATTTATGTTCCTGATCCACAGTAGTACACTGCCTCCTATCCCATGACTCTTTAGTTTTGCCAAAAGTCTCTGATGAGGGACCTTGTCAAAGGCTTTCTGAAAGTCCAAATACACTATATCAACCGACTCACCTTTGGCTACCTGTTTATTCACACCTTCAAAAAAACATAACAGATTAGTAAGACAAGATCTTCCTTGTCTAAAGCCATGTTGGCTGTCTCCCATTAAGCCATGACTATCTACATGTTCAGCAGTTTTGTTCTGTATGATGTTTTCTACCATTTTTCCCGGTACTGAAGTCAGTCTCACCGGTCTGTAGTTTCCTGGATCACCCCGGGAACCCTTTTTAAAAATTGGTGTTATGTTCGCCATCCTCCAATCTTCAGGTATTACAGATGATTTTAATGATAGTTCACAGATTACTGATAGCAGGTCAGCAATCTCATATTTCAGTTCTTTCAACACCCTTGGATGTATATCATCCGGTCCAAGTGATTTGCTACTCTTCAGTTTATCAAATAGTTGTAATACATCTTCCTGATGTATCGATATTTCCTTCAATTCTTCCGCACCTTTAAATACCACTTCAGTTATGGGTAACATCCCTACATCATCTTCAGTAAAGACCGAAGCAAAGAATTTGTTCGGTCTCTCCACTATCGCCTTGTCGCCTCTTAGTGCCCCTTTAACCCCTCTATCATCTAATGGACCAACTGACTCTCTCACAGGATTTTTGCTACAAATGTATTTGAAAAAGTCTTTATTAAGTGTTTTTGCTTCCGCAGCAAGCTTCTTCTCAAATTCTCCCTTTGCCTGCCTTATCAATGCCTTGCATTTAACTTGCCAGTGCTTGTGCTGTTTCCAGTTTTCGTCGTTTGGTTTTTTTTTCAATTTCCTGAAAGATGCTTTTTTGGCAACAACAGCCTCTTTGACCTCACCTTTAAACCATGCTGGCAGTTTTTTGGACTTCCTTCCACTTTTCTCAAAGCGTGGAATACAGCTGGTCTGGGCTTCCAAGATAGTAATTTTCCAACAACACCCAAGCTTGATGCAAGTCTTTAAGTTTTTCAACTGCTCCTTTTAGTTTTTTCTTAACTGTTTTCCTTATTTTATCATAGTCTCCATTTTGAAAGTTAAAAGGTAGTATTGTGGATTTCCTTACCATCCCTCCTCCACTAATTAAATCAAACGCGATCATGCTATGATCATTATTGCCAAGTGGCCCCAACACCCTTATCCCTGCACCAGATCTGGTGTTCCACTAAGGACTAGGTCCAATATGGCTTCCCCTCTGGTCGGTTGATGAACCAGCTGCTCCAAGAAGCAGTCATTTATTTCATCTTGGAACTTTGTCTCCCTAGCATGTCCTCCCATGACACTGACCCAGTCGATACCAGGGTAATTGAAATCACCCATTATTATTGCTGTACTGTAACTTTTGTTAGCTTCCTTGATTTATTTGAGCATTTCATCATCCATTTGTTCATTCTGGCCAGGCAGTCGATAGTACATCCCCACTGCCATCGCCTTCCCCTTTTCACATGGTATTTCAATCCATAGAGATTCTACAGCAAATTTTGTTTCCTGCAAAACTTTAATCATTTCTGACTCAATGCCCTCTCTAACATAGAGTGCAACCATTGCACCAATTTGATCAGCTCTATCATTATGATATAGTTTGTACCCAGGTATCACAGTGTCCCACTGGTTGATCTCCTTCCACCATGTCTCTGAGATTCCAATCATATCTAACCTCTCATTTAGTGCTATATATTCTAACGCTCCCATCTTATTTTTTAGACTTCTAGCATTTGCATAGAAGCATTTTAGAGACTGTATTTTATTCATATTAATTTGGCTAGTGGTAGGCATGGATAATTTGGAATCTTTAAGCTCTGTCTGCTCCATACTCAAGGGCATTAGCAGGTAAGTCTTATTTGTCTTTTGAGATGTGATGATCTGAGCTGAACACATCACTCAAGATGTGGTCATATCATGGATCGATATAGAAGCATTATAATTTTCTCAGTTTTGTTTTCCATCCATTTTAGAATAGCTACTAATGCCACACATAATGCTGAGTTTGGTCTCCAGCACGTTTATGCGCTCTTTTCAACCGCTGACCGTGTCAAAGGTCTTTGACCTTGCATGGATTCTTTTTGCGCCCATGGCCTCCTTTTTCAAAAAGTGTGACAGATATGTCACTCACAGAAACTCACGACTTTTTTCTTAGGTAACTAGGAGCTGACCACAATCCGGAGCTCTGTTCTCTCTGTAAAAAATGTCCTCCAAGTCCATGCAGAGCTGTAAGCAGAAGGTGGACGATATTTTCCACAAGACGGCCCCGGTTTTCTCTGTAGCTTCCCGCTCCACCGACCTACAGCTTTTGGGCTCCCCCGCGGTTGCTTCATGGCCTCAGCATCACTCTGAGCAGGGTTTGCCTGAAAGGGAGTGGAAGAAGAAGAAGAAGGCTTCGAGGACCCTGTCGGGGGCTCTGGACAAGCGTGAGTGTTCTTGCGCTCAGTCCCTCAGCCCCCCTTGGCATTCTCAGGAATTGGAGAGGAACAGGCCTTGAAAGGTACCTCGCACAGATATGGAGGCCTCTGGCGATGGTGCCCGGTCTCCCGAAGGTTGTCCTGGTGAAGACCCCCTCTCATCCTCGATGCCAGCTCCTTTCACCCCGGCATCAGCATTGCAGGGCCCCACTCCCGAGTGGGAGGCCTGAATTCTGGCCCTGGAGCACAGGTTTCTGCCTAACTTGCTGCCCAGCAGGAGCTGTTGCCAGGCTCCATTGACACACGCCCTGAGACCTTGGGGGCGACACCGTGGCAACCCCTGAGAGCCAAGGACCTCGTGAGGGAACCCAGCAGAGGTCTGGATATCCATCCCAGTCATTGGGTGTGTGATCTTCTCGAGCTAGTGCCTCTGGCTCCGGGCGGGCTTCGGCCTCGGGAGCTCAGCTTAGGGCTCAGGCTCTGTTCGAGCTGTCTCTCTCTGCATCCTCCTCGGACTATTCAGGCCGGGAATCAGGAGGGGACACTTTCCCTGAAACCCGGACTCATTGGGACCTTCCCCCGGACCCCTCCCCACCTGTTCAGAAAAGGCAGTCCTCTCCCGAAGACACCTCCTTTCTGGAGTTTGTATGGGACATGGCACGGGCCCTGGCACTCTCCACATATTCTGAGGAGGAGCCCAGTGCGGAGGAACTCTATATTTTACAATACGAGGCCCTGCTGAGGGAATCCCTCATGATCCTGGTTCCTCCAATCCTAACCCGGCTGCTCCTCCATATGTGGGAGACGCCTGCATGTATGCCCATTGTCATCAAGTGCCTGGACATCATGTACAGGGTCCAGCGATGGTCCGGCTTCCGGAAGGCCCAGCTTCTCTATACCTCGATGGTGGTTGAATCTGCTATGCGGAGGCAAAAGAGTCCGAAGATTCAATCTTCGGTCCTGCCAGGTAGGGAATCTCGTGCCCTTGACACCCTCGGGCGTAAGACCTACCAAGGCTCCATGCTGGTGTGCCACATTCAGGCTTACCAGCTATACATGGGGATGTTTCTCCGCGACCTCACGAAGGAACTCGGGGGTTTTCAGGCGGGTCTCAGCAGTGATTACCTCCGCCATTTCCAGTCCCTCCTGAAGCCAGTGGGGGACTGTTCAAAGTACCTTTCTTGCGCTGCATATGACAGCTTTGAGTCCCCCACCTGGGTAGCAGTTGCTGAAATCGGGGCCAGGCGGGAGGCCCGGCTCCAATCCTCGGATCTTGAGCAGTGGGTCCAGGAGAAACTATTCGATGTCCCGTGCCTGGGCGAGCAATTGTTCGGCAAACCGATGGAGGATAAAGCAACGGAGACTGAGACGGAGTACGTCACCCGAACCCATCTCTCCCGAGAGACTTCCTCCCTCCCGTGGAAGAAGCAACAGGGCAAAAAGCACTACTTCCAGAGGAAAGGGCTCCCCTAGCTGGGCTACCCACCTTACCCTCTGGCGTTGGCTCCGTCCCAGAGCAGACAGAGCAAGAGTGGGCCCAAAGGCCTGCGTAAGTCCAAGGGACCCAAGAGCCAAACCATGGCACCGGCCCAGTTAGCCCTGGGTTTTTGATGCCAGGTGTATAGCTGTTCACCCCCTGGTGACTCAGCTACCGGTGGGAAGGCGCCTGGTCCACCGCTCTTATATGGGAGTCTGTCACCTCCAACACCTGGGTCCTCCAGGTCGTCCGGGAGGGCTACCTCCTTCACCTTGACTGGCTCCCTCCACCTTTCTGCTCCATGGAGCCTCCTCAGCTCCCCGCGCACCAGGCCTTCTTGGCACAGGAGCTTACTACCCTCCTCAAGGAACGAGCGGTGAAAATGGTTCCGCCGCATCTCAAAGGTCGCAGGTTCTACTCCCGTCACTTCCTTGTGCCAAAGCGGATGGGCGGTTTCCAACCCTTCCTCCGATTTAAGAAATCTCAATAAATACCCTGGTGTGGGAGAAATTCAAAATGCTCTCCTTTGGCGCCTTGCTACCCTTCCTCCAGCAGGGCGACTGCCTATGCTCCTTGGACCTTCGGGATGCCTACGCTCACATCCTCGTCCATCCCAAACACAGGAAATATCTGCATTTCAGGGTACAAGGGAACCACTACCAATACAGGGTACTTCCCTTTTGGCCTTGCATCCGCCCCGCAAGTGTTCACCAAATGCCTCATGGTGGTCATAACCCACCTCCGACTGCAGGGCATCTTCGTCTAGCCCAGGGGTCTCAAACACGCGGCCCGCGGGCCGCATGCGGCCTGCGAGACAACTTTGTGCGGCCCGCGACGGAGGAAAACAAAAAAAAACCCCAAAACCCTGGCTTCTGCTGATGCCGTTGCCACCGTGGCAGCGGCAGAATCAATTGTCAAATTAAAAAAAAAAAACTGACTTCTGCTGCTCAAGCAGCTGCCCTGCGGCCCCTTCCCCTCTGCCCGGAGATCCGACTCTGCTCTATCAGCGGCGTGCTTTTCAAGCCGCGAAGAGAGTATTCCCCTCTCGCGCGGCGTGAATAGGCTTAAACCGCGCGAGAGGGAAATACTCTCGTCGCGGCTTGAAAAGCACGCTGCTGATAGAGCAGAGTCGGATCTCCGGTCAGAGGGGAAGGGGCCGCAGGACAGCTGATTTTGCTGCTTGAGCAGCAGAAGTCAGTTTTTTTTAATTTGACAATTGATTCTGCCGCTGCCACGGCGGCAACGGCAGCAGCAGAAGCCAGGGTTTTGGGGGTTTTTTTTGTTTCCCTCCTTCGCTGGCCGGTAATGAGCTATGGAGGGGCTGACTGAAATGGGGTAATGGGGGTTAGGACTGGAAGTGGGCTATTGGCAGGGGGGGGGGTTATGACTGGTAATGGGCTATGGTGGGGGCTAGGACTGGAAATGGGCAGATGGGGGTTAGGACTGGAAGTGAGCTATTGGCAGGGGGGGGTTATGACTGGTAATGGGCTGGGGGGGGTTATAACTGGTAATGGGCTATGGTGGGGGCTAGGACTGGAAATGGGCAGATGGGGGTTAGGACTGGAAGTGGGCTACTGGCAGGGGGGGGGGGTTATGACTGGTAATGGGCTATGGTGGGGGCTAGGACTGGAAATGGGCAGATGGGGGTTAGGACTGGAGGTGGGCTGATTGGGGGGTTAGGACTGGTAATGGCCTATGAGGGGAGGTAAGACTGAAAATGGGGTGATGGGGGGGTAAGACTGGAAGTGCGCTATGGGGAGGTTAGGACTGGTAATGGGCTGGGGGGGTTGCTAGGACTGGAAATGGGCTGAGTGGAAGGGGGGCTTGAACTGCAAATGGCTGATGGGGAGGGGGGCTTGGAATGGAAATGGGCTGTGAGGGGAGGGAGCTAGGATTGGAAATGGGCTGATGGGGGGCTAGGATTGGAAATGGGCTGATGGTGAGGCTAGGATAGGACTGGAAATGGACTGATGCAGGGACTAGAAAGGAGCAGATGCTGGGTGGGGCTGGAACTAGAAGGGAGCTGATGTTGGGGGAGGATTAGAATGGGATGGAGCTGGGAAAGTGAAATGGAGAGGGGAAAAATATTTTGTCTGGCAGAGAAGACAAATCTACAATTGGCCAGGTATTGGGAGAGTAAGTGGGGATTGAGGATGGAGGGGTAAAATTTGAGTGGATGAAATAGGAATGAGGAAAGAGCAAAAGGAGAAAGATTAGTATGTTAAAGCAGATGTAGAGAGAGAGAATGGAAAAAAACTAGAAGAGAGAAGAAAGGACAAATGGACAGCAGACGATGGAGATAGCAGAAGACACGAAGAAACCAGAAGTGGCTGGAGCAATTGCAACTGAAAAAAAATGCACAAAAGGTAGAAAAATCTCTCTTTATTTTGAATTTATTAACTGGAATATGTCAGCTCTGGGAAATGTGCATCATTAATGTCTGTGCTTTAGTACAAGAAATTAATTTATAGTTTTATTTCTACAGTGCTGAGGTATTCTGTGTAATTCCTATTTGACATTGCTACTTGTTCTCTTTTCCCAGTAGGTCATGTATTGTTCTCTGAAATGTATTGATTTAATATTTGCAGTGTTGCCTTTTGATAGGTAGGGTCTGGTGCTTTGTGAGTCCTGGTAGTGCTGTTATGATACGGGGGGTTTGCTATGGGTTCCAAATGGGCAGTGTTAGTAGTAGTTCCTAATGTGCCTGGCGGTTGGCACTGGATTATAGTAATATAGAAATTTTCTAGTCTTTCTTTATCCATGCACTCATTATGCAACACTATGCAAATATTTATGCAAATGAGGCCCCGTGTCTTATGCGGCCCCCGGGTTACTTTACAAGTCCTCATTCGGCCCTCAAAGCAATTTGAGTTTGAGACCCCTGGTCTAGCCTTATCTAGATGACTGGCTCATTATGGGAGAGATGGCCGACGAGGCGCAGCGGGCCTTGGCCTACACTGTCCACTTCCTCGAGCACCTCGGCTTCATGGTCAATTACTCAAAGTCTCATCTCACTCCCGTCCAGTCCCTGGAGTTCATCGTTGTGCGCCTTGACACTCAGTGGGTGACAGCCTTCCTTCCTCAGGACAGGGCAGACTGCCTCATCGCTCTGGCATCTGTGGTCCAACGCCGTGACACCGTATCGGCCCGATCGATGCTCCGTCTCCTCGGCCATATGGCCTCGATGGTTCATGTCGTTCCCGATGTCCGACTGCATGTGCGGGTGACACAGTGATACCTTCGAGCTCAGGGGTCTCAGGCAATAGGACGTCTCCAAGATGCCGTCTTGGTCACTCATCAACTGGCCAAGTTTCTCGACTGGTGGCAGGATGCCCCAAACCTGCTTCAAGGCATGCCGTTCCAGGCTCCACAACATGATGTGGTTTTGACCATGGATGCCTCCCTTATGGGCTGGGGAGCCCACTGCAGCAGCTCCGCGCACACAGGGGACTTCGTCCATGCAGGAGTCCCAGCAGTCAGTCAACCCTCTCGAACTCTGGGCTGTCCTCCTCACCCTCCAGGCATTCAGGCACTGCATTCATCATCGGGCAGTGCTTGTCCAGACGGACAACCAGGTGGCAATGTTCTATATGAACAAGCAAGGGGGCACCGGCTCTTACAGCCTCTGCCTGGAGGTGGTAGCCCTATGTTCCTTCGCGATTCGCCAGGGCATAGCCCCACAAGCCACCTATCTCCCGGGCCAGGACAACATCCTGGCAGACAGGCTAAGCCGGCTCCTCCAGCCACACGAGTGGCACCTCTGCCCGCAGACAGCACAGTGGCTGTTCTGCCACTGGGGGACTCTGGTCTTAGACCTCTTCACCAGTCTGGCAAATTCGCAGCTCCCACGGTTTTGCAGCTCAGTTTCCCACGCAAACAGGGAAGCCCCCTATACCTTCCTTCTTTCATGGATGCACGGCCTCCTATATGCGTTTCCCCCCCACTCCACTCATAGCACGAACCCTCTTCAAAATACAGCAGGACGGGGCCTCGGTAATTTTCATGGCCCCGCGGTGGCCTCGGCAGTCCTGATTCCCTCTGCTGCTCTGCCTGTCATCGGAGCCTCCGGTTCTGCTCGGTAGCACTCCAGGCTTGTTGACGCAGGAGGGGGTCTGCTACTACACCCGAACTTGAGGTCTTTATCCCTTACGGTCTGGCGGTTGAGCGGGTCGCCCTAGCCCCCCTTCATCTCCTGGTGGAGGTCAAGGACATACTGCTGAACTCGCGCAAGGACTCAACTAGGAGGGCTTACGCCTTTAAGTGGTGTTGGTTCTTGGTGTGGTGCTTGGAGATATGGGCCGACCCATTCTCTTGCCCTACCCACTTGGTCCTGCAGTACCTTCTCCATCTCTTGCAGGTGAGCTTGAAGTCCATCTCAGTCAGGGTCCACCTGAGCGCTATCTCGGCTAACCACCACCCCATCGGGGGCAGGTCCCTCTCAGGTGAACCACTGGTTTCCCGCTTCATGTGCGGGCTGCTTCTTTCCATGCCCCCTAACTGGCCACCTCCGGCAGAGTGGGACCTCAGTGTTGTCCTCGCGCAGCTAACTCGGCCACCCTTCGAGCCAATGGAGAACTGCTTGCTTCAGCACCTTTCATGGCAGGTGTTTTTTCTGGTGGCCCTCACCTCAGCCCGGAAGGTCAGTGAGCTTCAGGCCCTGATGGCCGATGCCCCCTACATGAGATTCTATGGGAATTGGGTGGTTCTCCGAACGCACCCCAAGTTCCTCCCAAAGGTTGTCTCGGATTTCCACCTCAATCAGGAGATAGTGCTGCTGACCTTCCCAAAGCCCCACGCCGACCGGGCATCAGCAGTCCCCCATACCCTTGACTGCAGGAGGGCGCTCTCCTTCTGCCTGCAACGAACGCGGGTTCATCTGAGTGGCTCTTCGTCTCCTATGACCCTGCCCACATGGGGCTCGCAGTCACTAAGCGGATCCTATCCATCTGGGTGGTGGACTACATCACCTTCACCCAGGCTCAGGCCGGGCGGCAATGTTCGTGCAAGGGCAGCGTCAGTGGCCAACCTGTGCTCCGTGCCACTGGTGGACATCTGCCAAGCCGCCACCTGGTCCTCAACACCTTCGCGACACACTAGTGCCTGGAGAGGGAGTTCCGTCAGGACAGTGCCTTTGGCGAGACCGTTCTGTCATTTGTTCGGGGTTTAAGCAACTCCTGCCCTCCGACCTGTGGCTACCAGGAGTGTGATCTTCCGGGAACCCGGGGTCTGCTGGCTGTCTTCGGTTACCAGCAGCTGCTCATGTTTCACAGGTCCTTGGTATCCTGTAGCTGAGGATTCCCATATGTGAGGACTGATTTCCTGCTTTTTCCTGGAGAAAGTGTAGTTACTCACCTCTAACAGGTGTTCTCCAAGGACAGCAAGAATCAGTCCTCACAACCCTCCCATCTCTCCTTGGAGTTGCCCACTGTTCTTGGTATTTTTTCTTTTTGCCTGAGCTATGTCCTCTGACTAATCAAGATGGCACCCTTGGGTGGGAAGGGGACCAAGTATGCGTGGTGGCATTCCCAAAGGCTTTCTTTGAAAGCTGGAGAAATGTTCTGCGCGGGCTCCATAGGTGCCAACGTCATCCATGTGAGGACTGATTCCTGCTGTCCCTGGAGAACACCTGTTCTAGGTGAGTGACTACGCTTTATATGCATTACTTTGCATTTGTCAGCATTAAGAGGGATAGTTTGTTGTTGTTTTTTTTGGTAAATCATTTTTATTATTATAATTATAAGCATCATAAACTTCAGGAACAAATATATAGCCAGAGTACAAAAAACATTTAGAACAAATAAACAACACAATACTGTCCCCTCTAAAACCCTTCCCCTTCCCCCTTATTACTACAAGATACATAACAGCATACATATTGAGCACCGCCACAGAGCCTATAATGGACCCCCCCTAGTCCCCCCCACTGCCCGCCCCCCTCCCCCCTTCCCCCCTCCCCCACCTACAACCCCCCCCTTACCGCCCCCAATCGAAACCCAAGTAATTCTATCATTACTCTCACTCTGCCTCCCTCATCTTAGGGGGCTGGATCTCTCAGGGGCCCCCAAACATTGGTGAACCGCTCCCACACCCCTCCTGCTAGCAGCCGGGCCGTACGCTGCTCCATCTCCATCAACTCTCGCATAGCCCTCTCCCACTCCCCCACCGCAGGTGCAACATCTTTCAGCCAACACCGCAGTATGCATAATTTTACAAGGATAAAGCCTTTTGCACACAGCTTACACCCACTGTCCCAAAGGGGTTGCACTCCTTCATAAGACCCAAAAAGGCACCATTCAGGGGTTAACTCCACCTTAGTTTGTAGCCACCTTCCCAGCAACCGACCCACTGCCAACCATAACCCCTGAATATGGATGCAGAACCAGAATCGAGCAAAACCCCCTTTCTCTACCTTGCAGAGGCTGCATAGATCCGTTGCCAACAAGCCCGCTTTCGCCGCCCAAACATCATGTACATATGCTCTCCACAAAAACTTATATTGAATTTCTTGCAGTTGAACTGTTTCGGAAATAGCTTTAATTCCCGCAAACGCCACCCAGAGTCGCTCTACAGTGGCCTGCAGAACACCATCTTTCCGCCACCTCTCCTCTAAGCCGTCCAAGCATGTGTCCTTCCCCGCAGGGTATAACGCCCTATCCAGAGCCCCGATGGTGATCTTCCCCTCCAAGGTTCTAAACAACTCCAACATTCCTCCCCTCTTTAACATCCCCGCGTGCTCCATCCACAGCGCAGCAATATAATGCCGGACCTGCAAGTAAAAATAGAAATCTCGTGACTCTAAGTGATATCTCCCCCGCAACGAAGCAAACGAATCTACCTCTGCCGCATCTTCCATACGAAGATGCCCGACGAATCGCACACCTTTAGACGCCCAAACTGTCGCCACGGCAGCCCTCCAGCCGGGTAGAAATGCCGGATTTCCACCGAGTGGGATACAATCGGTCACCCTGCCGTGCCCTCCCCTGTGGCGGCAAAGCGCCCCCCATGCCGTGCGCAGGGCATTCCAGAACACTGACTGCTTACAAGCCACAGGAAGTTGCTACTTTCCCACATGTACCATCACCATTCTGTGCCGTGGAGCTGCCATCTCATCAAGAATAGCCAAGGGGTACTACCTCTGAGGTGTCTTCCAAAAAATCTCGAAAAATCCGCGTCCAACACACCAGATTGTACCTCCGAAACGACAGCAATCCGGCTCCTCCATTCTCCCTAGTTTGCAGCAAAGTATTTAACGCAATTCGTGCCCGCCGGCCCCTCCACAAGAACCGCGACAGGTGACTGCCCAGTTGCTCAAGATCTCGGCGCGGCAACCACACAGGGAAATGACGTAAGACATATGCCCAACGGGGGAACTCCACCATATTAAATAGTGCTATCCTGCCACTCAGCGATAGCGGCAGCTCCTGCCAGGCCCGCAGCCGACGGGCCATCCCCTCCATTAGCAACGGAACATTCACCTGGTACAACTGGTCTAGCCGTTCAGGGAGCTGGATACCAAGGTAGCGGATCTGCCCCTTCGCCCACACTAGGGGAAAAGTACCACTCCACACTCGCCGACAGCCCCCGCCCACATCGAGCCCTAAAGATTTAGCCTTGTTAATTTTCAGACCTGAAAAAGTGCCAAAGCATTCAATAATCTGCAGCGCCCGCACCAAGGACACCTGCGGGTTTGTCAAGCAAAGCAGCATATCATCCGCAAAGGCGCTAAGCTTAAACTTGCCTGCTTCCCAGGTAACCCCCATCACCTCTTTCTGGCCCATCAACTTCACCAAAAGGAGCTCCAAATGTAATATAAAGAGAAGTGGCGACAGAGGGCACCCCTGGCGAGTCCCTCTGTGCAAAACAAACAGCTCCGAAGTTCTCCCCCAACCATAATGAATGCCCTCGGCTCAGCATATAAGGCACGTATCCACCCCACATACTGTCCCCTGAATCCAAACCGATGTAAAGCCTCAAACATACAATCCCAGGAGACCCGATCAAAGGCCTTCTCCGCGTCCAGGCTGGCCAATAATAAGGGACAATTTTGCTGGAGGCACCTCTCCATGCTCAACAACACTTGCACAATATTCCGAGCTGCAACCCTCCCTCGCACAAAGCCCACCTGGTACTGCCCAAAAAGACGGGACAATACCTCCTGGGCCCGCAGAGCTAGCACCGATGCAAGAATCTTCATATCGACATTGATGAGCGAGATAGGCCTATAAGATGCTGGATCTTCCGGGTCTTTCCCTACCTTATGTATCAGCAAAATGGAGGCCGTCCGCATATCTCTTGGGAACTGTCCGATCTCAAGAACTTCCGCGTACACCGCTGCCAAAGTGGGTACTACCTGCCACTCCAATATTTTGTAAAACTCCGCACCATACCCATCTGGGCCCGGCGCCTTGTGCAATTTCCCCTCTCTGATCACCTTCTGTATCTCTGCGCCAGATATTGGTTGATTCAGCATCTCCTTCTCCTGCTGCGTCACTTGATTCAGCGTCACATCTTTCCAAAAGGCCTGTGCTTGCTCCCTATCCTCACCTTCCGGGGTATATAGGCGACTATAAAAACGTTTAAACACCTCTGCTATCTCCACGGGCTCCGTTCTCTGTCTACTCTTCTCGTCTCGGACCCGCACCACCAAGTGGTTCCCCTGTCGATCTCGTACAAGTCTCGCCAGCAACCCCCCAGAGCGGTTTCCAAAGCGAAAGAGCTGATGCCTGTAGTACTGCAGATGAAAGGTCGCCCTCTCCTGGAGGAGATTATTTACCTGTCTCTGGATCTCAATGTACTCCTGCAGCGCCTCCCCCCCGGCTGCCGTAGAGAAGCCTTCTTCTTCGCCTGCAGCTCCCGCATAAGCCTCACCAATTCTTCATTTACCCTTTTCTGTTGTCTAACCACATATGCAATCACCTGCCCACGTACTACCGCCTTCCCCGCCTCCCACAAAGTGACCACCGAAGAGACACTGCCCTCATTGTCCTCCAAATACTCTCGCCATTTATCCCAGACATAGTCCTGAAAGTCCTTCCTGTGCCAAAGATGCCTGGGAAAGGACCATCTACCCCCCAGACTACGATGTCCTGTCCAAGCCATAGTTGCCATCGCATGATCTGACACCACGATTGGGCGAATCTCCGCCCTCTGGACTCTCCCAACATCCGCCTGCCGCACTAAAATGTAGTCGATTCTAGACCACGTATGGTGCGCTCGTGACAGATGAGTGTAGTCGCGCTCACCACCATGTAGCAGCCGCCAGACATCTAGCAAACCACTAGCCTGGCAAAGGTAGCTCACGCCTTTTGAGGCCCACCTACCAGCTCTCTCTCCCGGGGCGGACTTATCTAGTGCTGGATCATGTGGGCAATTAAAATCTCCCGCTAGGATGACTGGCACATTAGGTAAGCCACCTATCTTCCTGACCACAGCCTCAAAAAACCCATGTGAATACTGATTGGGAGCATATATATTACCTAAGACCATTTCTTCACCATTAATCTTCACATGCACCCAGAGATACCGCCCCATTGGATCCGGGTCTTCACTTAAGATTTCTACCGTGAGGCGCTTATGAAATAGGAGCGCAACCCCCTTCCTCCGACCCTCTGCCTCTGCCGCTTCCGCTGCACATACCCGTCCGACCCACTTCTTTCGAAGCTTGGCATGTTCTCTGGCACTTAAATGTGTCTCCTGTAAGAACGCCACCTGGGCCCCTGCTTTTTGCAGCGCCTGGAGTACTTTAGTATGCTTTATCGGCGTGTTTAGGCCCCCAACGTTCCAAGAGATAAAGCCCACATCAGTCCCCATTAGCCCCCATTTACCTCTCTTGAACACAACAAAACCCATAACTGCAGCCATCGGACCGAGTGCTGCCCAGCCTCAGCGCTCTGGTCCCCCCTCCTCCATCCATGCCCCACATACCCCCACAAACAGGATCCTCTACCTAAAAACACTCCTGAACCCACACCTCCCCCCTCCCCTCCCCCCACCCTACAATTCCCCCCAATCCCGCTCCTAACGGTTCCCTCGCCTCTCCTCTTAGATCCCCTCCCCCCTCTCCTCGCCCCCTATCTCTCCCCCCAACCCCACCCTCCCCTTATAAAAACCATGCATACTACTCCTGGCCCACCTCGCCAGGCCCGAGACTCACCGCAGTGCGCTGCAGGGCTGCCCTGCCCTCGTCTACACCCCCCCCTTCCTCTAGAGCAAGAGCAATAACCCCCCCATAGTATGCAACAATAGTATATCCCAATCATCCCCTCTCATAGCAACCATACACACATCAGCCATACAATTGCACAAATAATATCATAGTTCTGTAAGTACAGGTACTGACCTATCCTCCTATCATAACAGCATGCGCTAGCTACCCGAACTCACACTTCACTCAACATCACATATCTATATATAAACCTCCCTCAAACCTGGTATCTGCTACACAGTACCACTGTTCACCCAAACTTCCACAACCATCCTACACGTCCTTCTCATACTCGCAGAAGGCACTTCCGGACCTACAGGTAGCTGTCCAACAAGATAAAACACATAATTATAAGTCCACTGCTTATATCATGCTCCACCAACAACTCCTGCGCGTTCTCGCTGTCGTCGCAGCACCAGCGGGCCTCACTCGTGTCGTCCTCCTACAGGTGCTTGCTCACTGGCCTGCCCGCACTTGTCCAACTCCTCCACAAATCTCTTCGCCTCTGCCACCGTAGCCAGCACATGCTGCTTCCCCTCATGATGCACTCTGTGTCGCTGGGAAAGTGAGGTTAAAGCGCACATGCTTTTTGAAAAGGGCCGCGCACAGCGGCGAGAACTCTTTCCTCTTTGCCGCTACCGGTGCAGAATAGTCCTAGAAAAGTAAACCGTGTGATTGTCCAAAGTTAGGTCCCTCTTCTTACGAAACGCCTGCAACAGCAACCACTTATGTTGGAAGTTTAGGATTTTTGCAATAATCACTCTGGGCCTCTGCCGATGCTCAGTCCTAGGCACCAGACGGTGAACGCGCTCCACTTTCATGTGCCAAATAAGCTCTTCCAGGCCCAACTCTTGCGGCAACCATGTCTCCACCAAATCCAACAGCATAGTATCCGTTTTGGTCTCCGGTATGCCCACGAGTCGCACATTGTTCCTCCAAGATCGATTCTCCAAGTCATCAACCTTTTCAAGCAGGGCCTCCACCTGTTGCTGCAGCAGACTCCCCTCCCGGGCTTGTTTGCCCTCCTCATCCTCGAGTGCTGACACCCGATGTTCTAGCTCATCGACTCTATGCATACACTCCGTGAGCGCCTCAGTCAGAGTCTCCAGCTTGCTTAAAATCAGATCGAATTTGGGCTCAAGTAGTCTCGCCACTTCCCGTGCCATCTCTTCGGGCCCTGAGTCCACGCTCTCACCACCCGGCGATCTAGGCGCCGCCATAATTGCTGTCGGCCCCGCAGTAACAGCGGCCCCAGACCTCGGCACTCTCTCTTTCTCCTTTCTCGTCGGGGGAGGCATTTCCCGGCAAATCCGTCCACCCTTACTTGCACACCAGCACCACCTTTCACACAAGGGATTTTCTGTTCAAATTCGCTGGGGTAATCACAGCCAAATTGCCGATTAATAGCAGGACGGCCCCGGAGCGAGCAGAGACACCTCTTACTCACTCATGTGGCACGTGGTCTCCAAGAGGGATAGTTTTTAAGCTTCAGTTAAATAACACATTTTGCTGCAGCGCTATATTTTTTAAACTCTTTATTTTCATTTTTAATCATTTTCTTTCACAGATGCCAACATAATTACACAACTGAACAACTATAACTCCACAATATCCCTGTTAGTGACTCCATTGGTAAATACAAATTTGTGTTGCTACAATGGGGAACATTTTATGCTTAAGCCCCCTCCCCCCATGCCCCCTGAACCCCAAAAGCATCAAGCCATAAAATAGGGGTGAACTGAACCATTTTAAGCTGAGTGCCTGACTGGGGATCACTCCAATCCTCTGTTAGGCACCAGGAAAACCCCTAGTAGTTGCAGGGGAGAATTCAGGTGTGGTGGTGGTGATGGTGGGAAGGTTTTTTTCTCCAGGAACAAGCAGGAAGTCAGTCCTCACTTATGGGTGACTTCGGCACTGATGGAGCCCACGCGGACAATTCCCCAGCTTTCAAAGAAAGCCTTTGGGATTGCTACCATGCATGCGTGGTCCTCTTCCCGCCCAAGGGTGCCATCTTGCTCAGTCTCCCTTTTTCCGCGGAGCAATTCGGACGCACGTCCTCGTCCCTCGGAAAAAGTTTGATTTTCTTCGCCTTAACAGGCTTTTATTTCTTTTTTTCCAGTTGCACTGGTCCTCTACCCATCCTCCTCTCTCTCTCTCTTTTGGAGTTTGCGGGGATACCTTTTTTACATATATTTTTCCTGGGCTTCGTGCCCTTTTTTCTTCCCAAACGCTGGCCGCCGGGTTTAAAAAATGTGATAGATGCTCTAGGAACATGTCGCTTACGGACACTCATGACTGCTGTCTAAGGTGTCTGGGAGACAACCATGACCCAGAGCTCTGTTCGCTCTGCAAGAAAATGTCCTCTAAGGCCCTGCTCAGCCGTAAGCAGAAGTCCGAAGACATTTTTCAAAAGGCTGCTTCGGAGTCTCCGGTGTCGCCCTCGGTCATCTCCCCTCCGTTGGGTTCTTCCCCTGTGGCTCCGCATTCCAGACAGCACTCGGACGAGGGCCCCCCCGAGTTGGAATGATGCAAAAAGAAGGCCTCGAAGTTGTTGTCTGGGGCCCCTGACAAGCACGGTCGCTTAGCCCCCTTCGGTGTTTCTGAGAGTTGGACAAGGAGTGGCCCAGCAAGGTACTTCACAGAGAAACAGAGGCCCCCATCGAAGGCGCCCAGTCTCCTGAGGGCCGTCCCGTTGAGGACCCCCTCTCCTCTTCGATGCCTGACCCAGTGACCCCGGTGTCAGCGTCCCAGGGCCCCACGCTCGCGTGGGAATCCCATATGCTGGTGCTGGAATGCAGCATTTCTGCATTCATTGCTTCCCAGCAGGCGCTCATGGCCAGCTTCTCTGATCTGCGCCCGGAGACTGCGGGTCTCTCGTGTGGGACACCCAAATCCGTCCAGGAAACCCCTGAGAGCCACGGGTCTTGTGAGGATCCTCGATGTCGGTCTCACTCGCTCTCCCGTTCTTCGGGGGCGAGATCGTCCAGGGCCTCCGGCTCCAGGCTGACGGCCATCGGACAGGGTGAACTGCCCAGCTTGGATCCCTCAACCGATTTCTCAGATTAGGAATCCAATGGGGACACATCCCCGGAGACCCGCACCCATTGGGATCTTCCATTGGACCCCTCGCAGCCTGGCCTCCAGCGGCATTCGCCACCCAAGGACACCTCCTTTTTGGTGTGCATTCGGGACATGGCTCAGGCCCTCAACCTGGTCACCCAGGCCGAGAAGGACCCTCGTGCTGAAGAACTCAATATTCTTCAATACGAGGCCCCACCCAGTGAATCCCTCACCGTCCCAGTGTCCCCAATCCTCTCACGGCTATTGCTTCGCATGTGGGAGGCCCCGGTCTCTGTTCCCATTGTGAGCAAGCGCCTTGACACAATGTACAAGGTGCAGCGAGGGCCAGGCTTCTAAAAGACCCAACTCCCACACACTTTGATGATGATGGAATCGGCCATGAGGAAGCAGAAGAGCCTGAAGTCCCATTCATCAGTCCTGCCGGGCCGAGAATCGAGAGCCCTTGATGCCCTGGGCAGCAAGGCCTACCAAGGTTCCATGCTCTCTTATCGCATCCAGGCATACCAACTATATATCGGTATGTCCCTCCGCGACTTGGCAAAACAACTGGGAGGTTTCTCCACAGGCCTCGAGGGCGAGCCCCTCGACAAGTTTCACACCCCCTTGAAATCAGTGGCCAATTGCTCTAAGTATGTCTCTCGAGCCTCCTATGATGGCTTCGAGACATCAGCTCGGGTGGCGGCCATGGGCATTGGAGCCCGCCGCCAGGCTTGGCTCCAATCTTCGGATTTGGAGCAGTGGGTTCAGGAGAAGCTCCTGGACGTGCCCTGCCTTGGCGAACAACTTTTTGGTAAGCCGATGGAGGAGAAGGCGGCAGAAATTGAGACAGAGTATATTACGAGGACTCGTCTCTCCCGCAAGACCTCTACCCTGCCTTGGAAGAAGCAGCCCGCCAAGAAGCCCTTCTTCCCCAGGAAAGGTCTCCAGTATCGCGGCTACTCCCACGCCGACCACTCTGGCACAGGGGAAGCCCGGCCAAAGTCATCGTAAACCGAAGGGCCCGAAGGCTGAGATGCCAGCTCCCCCGCAACACCCTCAGAGGTTTTGATGCCAGTGGCATAGCCCCTTGCCCTCCGGTGATACAGCAGCCCTTGGGGGGGACGCCTGTCCTATTTTTCCCCATCATGGGCACTGATCACCTCGGACACCTGGGTCCTCCAGGTCATCCGAGAGGTCTGTTGCCTCCACTTCGACAGGCTTCTACCCCCTTTCTTCCCGGCGTAGCCTCCTCGACTCCCCGCACACCAGATTTTGTTGCAGCGGGACTTGCACTCCCTCCTTGCCCAACGGGCAGTCGAGAAGGTTCCTCCCCACCTTCGAGGTTGGGGCTTTTATTCCCAGTACTTCCTCGTTTCCAAAAAGTTGGGGGGGGGTCTGCGGCCCATCCTTGACCTCCGCAGGCTAAACAAGTTCCTGGTTCGGGAGAAATTCAAGATGTTATCTCTTGGTGTGTTGCTAACCTTCCTCCGGCAGGGTGACTGGCTATGCTCCTTGGATCTAAAGGATGCTTATGCCCATATCTTGATCCACCCCCCCAACACAGGCAGTACCTGCGTTTCAGGTTGTAGGGAGAGCACTTCCATTACAGGGTGCTCCCCTTCGGTCTCACATCCACCCCTCAGGTCTTCACAAAGTGCCTTGTCATGGCCGCCGCTCACCTTTGGCGTCAGGGCGTGCTGGTGTTCCCTTACCTTGACGACTGGCTCGTTACGAGCTCCCCTGTCGAGGAGGCCCAGCAGGCAATGTCGCGCACTGTCCTCCTCTTGGAGAGCTTGGGGTTCTTGGTTAACTACCCATAGTCTCACCTCGAGCCGGCACAGGCTCTCGAGTTCATTGGGACATGCCTCGATACTCAGCAGGCCATGGCCTTCTTGCCAGTGGATCGCTCCACCTGCCTCTGGGCTCTGGCCACTTGCATCCAAAGCGCCCGGCAGTTCACCGCTCGGTCCATGCTACGTCTCTTGGGCCACATAGTCTCAACTGTGCATGTGGTTCCTCACTCCCGCCTGCACATGCGGACGGCCCAGTGGTGTCTCAGCTCTCGATGAAGCCAATCCCTCGGACACCTCAGGGACTTCGTCAGGGTTCTTCCCAATCTCTGTTTGTCCCTGAACTGGTGGCAGAACCCCCGCAACCTCCTGTGGGGCTCGCTCTTCCAGGCCCCACAGCACGATGTGTTACTGACCACAGATGCCTCCCTGCTAGAGTGGGGAGCCCATTGCTGCTCTCTTTGCACGCAGGGGCAGTGGTCGTCTGTAGAGGCTCAACAGCAGATAAACCTGCTTGAGCTCCGGGCCATCCGATGGGTTTTGAGGGCCTTCGAGTATGTCCTCAGCAGGAAGTCGGTCCTGGTGCAGACCAACAACCGAGTAGCAATGTTTTACATCAACAAGGAGGGGGGCATGGGGTCGCGCTCCCTCTGCAGGGAAGCAGTCCTCATCTGTTCTTTTGCTGCCCGGTGGAGGATGTCCCTCAAGGCGACGTATCTCCTGGGTCATGAGAACGGCCTGGTGGACAGGCTCAGCAGAATCCTTCACCCCCACGAGTGGCGCCTGGATCCCAGAGTGTCAGGCTGGCTGTTCCTGTGCTGGGGAACTCCGGTGATGGACCTCTTCGCCAGCCCCCAGAACACTCGGCTTTCTTGCTTCTGCGGCCTGGTACCACACCCGGGCAGGGAGGGCCCCGATGCATTTCTCCTGGACTGGTCATCCAGCCTCCTATATTCATTCCCTCCCTTCCCCCTCATTGCGAGGACTCTATTCAAAGCTCATCTGGACAAAGCATTGCTGATTCTCGTGGCCCTCTCGTGGCCTCGGCAGCCTTGGTTCCCACTCCTGCTCCGACTGTCATTGGAGCCTCCGATTCCCCTAGGCTCTGCCAGGGACTTGCTGACGCAGGAGGAGGGTCGGGTACTGCACCCGAACCTACCCTCCCTATCCCTCACGGCCTGGCGGCTGAACGGGTCTCTTTAGCCTCTTTGGCCCTTCCGTAAGAGGTTGAGGAAATCCTCCTTGCTTGAGGAAGGACTCCACTAGGCGAGCTTACACCTTTAAGTGGAAACGCTTCTCCGTCTGGTGTTCGGAGCACCAGATCGACCCCTTCTCATGCCCGGTTCGGTTCGTTCTCCACTACCTTCTTCACTTCTTGAGGGAGGGACTGAAGTCGAACTCAGTTAAAATTCACCTGAGCGCCATATCAACTAATCATCTCCCTATCAAGGGAAAACCTCTCTCAGGGCAACCACTAGTCTCCCGCTTCATGTGGGGCCTTCTGTTATCCAAGCCACCCATCCATCCCCCTCCGGCGGAATGGAACTTGAACGTGGTGCTCACGCAGCTCACTCATTCACCCGTTGAGCTGATGGTGACGTGTTCGCTCCGGCATTTGTCCTGGAAGGTGGCCTTCCTGGTAGCGCTGACCTTGGCTTGCCGAGTCAGTGAGCTTCAGGCGCTCATGGCTGGGGCCCCTTACACCAGGTTTTATTGGAACAGGGTGGTCCTCCGGACGCATCCTAAGTTCTTACCCAAGGTCGTGTTGGCCTTTCATCTCAACCAAGAGATAGTGCTCCCGACCTTCTTCCCCATGCCGATCAGACATTGGCGACTCTCCACACCCTTGACTGCTAACGGGCCCTTGCCTTCTACTTGCAGCGACCCAGACTCATCGCAAGTCTGATCGACTCTTCGTAACCTACGATCCCAATAGGCAGGGGCAAGCAGTCACCAAGCGCACCCTCTCTGTTTGGGTGGCAGACTGCATTGTGTTCGCCCATGTGAAGGCGGGCGTTCCCCTGGATCATCGAGTCACTGCACATGGGGTCCGAGCCAAAGCGACGTCGGTGGCCTCGCTGCTCTCCGTGCCCATGATAGACATCTGCCAGGCAGCAACCTGATCTTCTATGAATACCTTTGTCATCTACTACTGCCTGGAGAGGGAGTCCTGCCGGGACAGCACCTTCGGCCAGGCTGTACTCTGTAATCTGTTTGGGGGTATAAGCAACTCCTACCCTCCGACCCTTCTTCACGGCTACCGAGGGTTTTGCCTCGAGGACCCGAGGATTCGGGTTCCTTCGAGCTTCAGCTTCTGCTTATGGCCTTGCGAGGCATTTTTGGTTACAGGTTCTGTAGCCTGTAGCTAGGGAGTCCCATAAGTGAGGACTGACTTCCTGCTTGTTCCTGGAGAAAGCATAGTTACTCACCTGTAACAGATGTTCTCCAGGGACAGCAGGAATCAGTCCTCACTACCCTCCTGCCTCCCCTGATGAGTTGCTGAATTTTTTTCCTTCCCTTGCCATCTGCTTGGTAGGGCTCTTTATCTTTATCTTTATTTTACACTTGATATACCGCCCACGTCGAAACATTAGGGCGGTTTACAATAAAACATGTCAATGCTTACAGAAAGGAAAAGAACGCCAATAAAATATAGGAAAGCAGTAGAGATTAATAGTGACAGGCCAAAGAGGAAACAAGCAATTAGGTAGAGACATCACAGGGGAGGTGGAAAGCCTATTGGAATAAATGGGTCTTCAGTAAATTTTTAAATTGTGAATAGGAGGGTTCCAAACGGAGGGAAGATGGCAGGGCGTTCCAAAGCGAGGGGCCATGAAAGAAAAATGCAGCATGACGAGTTTGTTCGATATGGGCCTGAGAGGGTGAGGGCAAAGAAAGACGATTAGCATATAGTGACTGAAGTTGGCGATACGAAGTGAAATAAGGTTAGCCAAATAAAGTGGTGTAGATGTGTGAAGAGCCTTGTGAATGAAAATTAGGAACTTGTAGTGAAATTTGTAGCGAAGGGGTAGCCAGTGAAGGCGGTAAAGGATAGGAGTGATATGATCAAACCGACTGGCAGATGAAATGAGCCGTGCTGCTCTATTTTGCAATGTTGTTGTTGTTAAGTGCCGTTGAGTCGGAGTCGACTCATGGCGACCCTCTGGATAGCTATCCTAAATTGTGTTCGGTCTCCAGTCAGGCGGCTCATTATTGACAGATTGGTACCCGTAGCTGCTGTTATTGTATCGATCCATCTCATTGCTGGCCTTCCTCTTTTGCGTTGACCTTCTATCTTGCCAAGCATAATGTCTTTCTCTAATGAACTCTCTCTTCGCATGATGTGTCCAAAGTATGAAAGTCGAAGTCTTGTCATCTGAGCTTCTAAAGAAAGCTTAGGTTTGATCTCCTCTAGTACCGATTGGTTTGTTCTTCGGGCAGTCCATGGTATACACAGTATTCGCCGCCAGCACCATAATTCAAAGGCATCAATTTTCTTCCTGTCTGTCTTTTTCACTGTCCAGCTTTCACATCCATATGATGTTATTGAAAATACCATGGCTTGAACAAGTCGAATCTTTGTATGGAGAGAGACATCTCTGCTCTTGAGAATCTTATCTAGGTCTTTCATAGCCATTCTGCCAAGAGCAATGCGTCGTCTGATTTCTTGACTGCTTGTTGCTTCTTTATTGATAGTTGCAATATCTGTAGGCATTGAAGTTGATAAGCGGGTAAATTAGCCAAAACCACATTACAGTAGTCTAGGAGGCTCATAACCAGAGACAGTACCAGAGTGGTGAGAGAAGAGGGAGGCAGCAGGGACTGGACCACTCTAATTTGTCGCAAAGCAAAGAAAGACCTACGAATGAGAATTGAAATATGGTCATGAGAGGAAAGGGAAGAATCGAGGGTCACACCCAAATAGCAAAAAGAAGATGTAAGAAAAATGTGAGATGAATCAATTTGAGGGGCGATGTCTGGGCAAAAGGTAGTTAATGAGACCCACATAGCAGTGGATTTGGATGGGTTCAAATGAAGATAATTTGCGGCAAGCCAAGAAGCGATATGGGAGAGGCAAGCATTTAGAGCTGAGATATCCACATTGATGGGGGAGGTATGAAAGAGAAGAATAATATTGTCTGCATAAATGTAGGTGGAAACTGGATCCTGTTGAATTAAAAGAGGTAGGGGAGCCAGAAAAATGTTAAAAAGCAAAGGAGAAAGGACCGACCCCTGGGGAACCCCACATGAGAGAGGAAAAGGGGAAGAGGACTGCTTATTAACGTGAATGGAGAAAGTACAGGCAGACAAAAAAGAACAAAACCATTGTAACACCGCACCCCGCAGTCCCGCATCATAGAGACGAGAAAGCAAGGTCCGGTGATCGATCAGATCAAACGCCGAGGACAGATTGAGCGACGCCAAAAGAGTGACATCCCCCCAATCATGGGCGGCATGCACTTCATTTAGCAGGGCTAAATGAACTGTTTCCGTACTATGTCCTGTATGGAATCCTGACTGTCTCGGATGAAGAGCATTAGTAGCTTCCACATGAGATGCTAGCTCAAGAAACACCAGCCATTCCAATACCTTAGCCAAGAAGGGGAGATTTGAGACAGGGCGCCAATGTGCTAAAACCGAGGGATCAAGAGAGGGTTGTTTCAGGAGTGGATGGATAATAGCCGATTTCCATGGCATGGGTAAGCAGCCAGAGGATAAACTGGTATTCAAAATTGTTAAAATAAAAGGCAGCAACTGAAGCGAGGGATTGGACAGCCACCCTGAAGGAATAGGGTCTAACTGGCATATAGTCTTCCTAGAATTGGTGATAGTCTTGAGCAATTCTGAGGAAGTAATAGTATGAAAGGTGGACCAAGTATGAATTAGCGCCCGATTAGGAGGTGAAAGAGGTAAAGCAATAGCACCCTGAATGGTTTCTTCTGCGGAGGGAGCAAAGGAGATAGAGAGGGAGGGCGAGAAAGGAGGGGGTGATAGAGGTGGAGGTGGGGGATTAGAAAAAGAGGAGCGTAGGTTAAGAATCTTGTCAGAAAAGAAAGTAGCCAACGAAGAGGGCAGGGCCGGATTTACCTTGAGTGAGGCCCTACGCCAACAAAAATTGTGGGCCCCCAGCAGGGGCGGCCCAAGGGGGGTGCGGGGCCTCATTTGCATAAGGGGCCCCATTTGCATAAATATTTGCATAATGTTACCATATACTAACTTTTAGTAAACGTGCCTCTTAATGAGTGTATGGATAAAGAAAGACTAAAAGATTTCTACATTACTATAATCCAGTGCCAACTGCCAGACACATCAGGAACTACTACAAACACTGCCCATTTAGAACCCATAGTAAACCCGCCGTATCCTAACAGCACTACCAGGACTCACAAAGCACCATACTCTACCAATCAAAAGGCAACACTGCAAATATTAAACCAATACATTTCAGAGAACAACAATACATGACCTACTGGGGAAAGAGAACAAGTGGCAATGTCAAATAGGAATTATATAAACAGAACACCTCAGCTCAGTTACACATGCAGCACATAGACCATCACCAAACAAGGAATCACAATTTAGAAACAGGAAGACAATAATTAAACTGGGAATCCCAAAAGCCAAACTTGGAATGTACAACACTGTAGAAATAAAACTATACATTAATTTGCTCTTGTACTAAACAAAGCGCAGACGTTAATGATGCACATTTACCAGAGCTGACATATTCCAATTAATAAATTCAAAATAAAGAGATATTTTTCTACCTTTTGTGCATTTTTTTCAGCTGCAATTGCTCCAGCCACTTTCTTCTGGTTTCTTCGTGTCTTCTGCTAACTCTCCATCGTCTGCTGTCCATTTGTCCTTTCTTCTCTCTTCTAGATTTTTTTCCATTCTCTCTCTACATCTGCTTTAACATACTAATCTTTCTCCTTTTGCTCTTTCCTCATTCCTATTTCATCCACTCAAATTTTACCCCTCCATCCTCAATCCCCACTTACTCTCCCAATACCCGGCCAATTGTAGATTATTTATCCCTCCCACACAAAATATTTTCCCTTCTCCATTTTACTCTTCCAGCCCCATCCCATTCTAATCCTCCCCCAACATCAGCTCCCTTCTAGTTCCAGCCTCACCCAGCATCCATTCCCTTCTAGTCCCTGCATCAGCCCATTTCCAGTCCTAGCCATCCATCAGCCCATTTCCAGTCCTAGCAACCCCCAACCCAATACCAATCCTAGCCCCCCATCAACCCACTTACAGTCCTTAACCCCCATCACCCCATTTTCAGTTTAAGCCCCCTATAACCCATTACCAGTCCTAACCCCATCAGCCCACTTCCAGTCCTAACCCCATCAACCCATTTCCAGTCAGCCCCCCATAGCCCATTGCCAGTCCTACCCCCCCCAATCAGCCCACAGCCCATTACCAGTCCTAACCCCATCATCCCACCTCCAGTTTTAACCCCCCAGCCCATTTCCAGTCCTAGCCCCCCATAGCCCATTACCAGACAACCCCCATCAGCCCACAGCCCATTACCAGTCTTAACCCCCCCAAAGCCCATTACCAGTTCTAACCCCCCCCAACAGCCCATTACCAGTACTAACCCCTTCATCCCACATCCAGTCATAACCCCAATCCAATTTACAGTCCTAGCCCACCCATAGCCCATTTCCATACAGCCCCATCAGCCCACAGCCCATTACCAGTCTTAACCCCCCCAAAGCCCATTACCAGTTCTAACCCCCCCAACAGCCCATTACCAGTCCTAACCCCATCAGCCCAACTCCAGTCTTAACCCCCAGCCCATTTCCAGGCCTGGCCCCCCATAGCCCATTACCAGACAGCCCCCATCAGCCACAGCCATTACCAGTCTTAACCCCCCCCAAAGCCCATTGCCAGTTCTAAGCCCCCCCCAACAGCCCACAGTTCATTACTAGTCCTAACCCCATCAGCCCACCTCTAGCCTTAACCACCCCAAGCCCATTACCAGTCCTACCCCCCCCAATAGCCCATTACCAGCCCTACCCCCCCCCCCCCCGCAGCCCATTGCCAGGCCTAGCCCCCCCCGCAGCCCATTTCCAGCCACAGCCCCCCCAATAGACCATTACCAGTCCTACCCCCCCCCATAGCCCATTACCTGTCCTACCCCCCCCAGCCCCCAGCCCATTACCAGTCCTACCCCCCCCCCCGGCCTAGAGTAAAATTTAATTTTTTATATAAACCGGGTGGCTGCCGCTGCGGGGCCCCCGCGGCGGCCGCGGCAGCACGGACGACCCCGCGGGGCCCCGTCTACAAGCTGAAGCGGTCGGGTCGGGTCGGTCCTCCCTCCCTCCGTGCAGGCTGCAGGCTGTGAGAGACGCGAGTGTCTCCTCGCGTCTCTGTTAAGCCCGCAGGGGCTGATGGGAAATTTCCCATCAGCCCCTGCGGGCTTAACAGAGATGCGAGGAGACACTCTCGCGTCTCTCACAGCCTGCAGCCTGCACGGAGGGAGGGAGGGAGGGACGACCCGACCCGACCCGACCCGACGCGACGCGACGGCTTCAGCTTGTAGACGGGGCCCCCGCGGGTCAGTCCGTGCTGCCGCGACAGCAGAAGGGGCCCCGCGGCGGCAGCCACCAGGTTTTTTTTTTTAATTGTATTAACAAAAAATGAACTTCTTCTTTTTTTGTGGGCCCCTGCCGGCTGTGGGCCCTACGCCATGGCGTACATGGCGTATAGGTAAATCCGGCCCTGGAAGAGGGGGTAGGTGCAACGACCTAAAGTGGTGAGGTAGACACAGTAGATGAGAGGCGACGCAGGATGGCATATAGATGTCTGGATGAACTAGTGGCCTCAGAAATTTCTGAGGAATAGAACGAACGTTTGGCGGCCTGGGCTGCCAGGCGATAAGAGGAATAAAGCTGTTTAAACCGAGTCATTGCCGCCGGAGAAGGGTGCTTCTCCCAGTGGCGCTCTGCTTGGCGAAGTTGTGACCGCTGTAGACGTAAGCCTGGATGAAACCATGGTGAGTGTGCTTGCTTGAGCTAAGGGACCTGACTGAGCAAGATGGCACCCTTGGGTGGGAAGAGGACCACGCATGCGTGGTAGCAATCCCAAAGACTTTCTTTGAAAGCTGGGGAATTGCTCCACACGGGCTCCGTCGGTGCCGACGTCACCCATAAGTGAGGACTGATTCCTGCTGTCCCTGAAGAACACCTGTTACAGGCGAATAACTACGCTTTTCTGCTACTAGCCCCTTTAAGAGGCTCCTCAGGAGGATCAGATTTGAGTTAATGGCTTAATTCTCCCAAGAAGGAAAGACTATGGCCCTTATTTTAGAACACGGGTGGTGGGGCTGCTCGTCAGGTTGGGACGTGCAGCCCCGCTAGTCACCTCTTCTCTATTCCCCCACTGGCTCTCCCCATACATCCTGTGCTTCAGGACGGGGAGAGCCGGCGTGGACGGGCTGTCCAGATACATGTACAGAGCCAATTCAGGACACAGCTCTGTACGTGCTACTGGGCCTGCTGGGGTGTGCTGCTTATACTACCTCAGAGGTGATATAAGCAGCACAATTTTCAGGATTGGGGCAGGTGAGCCACCCCTGGGGCTGGGGCCGGGTGCAGGGGGTCCCCGCTGCCCGATGCTGGCTGCAGGAGGCCAGCCATGGGTTGGGCGGCAGGGTTTTGGGGGGCTAGATGCCAGGGATGCCTGCAGGGAGGACATCCCCGCAGGCGGAGGGGGCACGCCGGACCATCCTCGTGCCTGATTCTGTTTCCGCGGACCAGTATCGGGTCCTAATGGCCCCGTCTTCAGCAGGGATGTCTGGACGGCTCAGATGTCCCCCTCCCTGAATGGGGCTCCATGGTAACTAAAGGCTGACATTATCTTTTCATGATGAGGTGCTTTGCAGCATTTGCATCCTTTGCATCTTATTATTTTGCTTGAGTTACGGTGCCAAAATATGTGTTAAAGGAAAGTAATATACACATTGCTATATAATGCATGTTAAATGGCAAAAATCCTGTTTTTTTTCCTCTTAACACACATTAGTAACTTCTCGTCTAAATTTCATCTGCTATTTAAATACCCTGGCCCTCAGTTTTGCAAGGTCTTCCTGCAATTCTTCACAATCTACTGTACTTGTGACTTAACAACTCTGAATAATTTTGTGTCATCTGCAGATTTAATCACCTTACTTGTTGCTCCATTTCCCAGATCATTTATAAATACATATATAAATACAGTGACTTGGAAAAGTCTTCACACCCTTGTACACTTTTCACATTCTGCTGTCTAAAATATATAGTTCTAAATGCATTAAATGCACACCCTGCCCCCTCATGCGGCTAATGCATGCTGTGCAGAAGTTTCAGAACTCTGGAGTATATACCATCTGATCCTGGCAACTCTTAGAAGGTCTTTTACTAATGGGCTGGAAGCACATGTTCTGGTATGTGCTGAAGGCATGCTAGGATATGCGTTGTCAGCTAGTGCGAGGCCATGAAAGTTAGCATGGGACGATTCCCGCAGTAACTGTGCAACTCACATTAGGGTTGTGAATAGGTGGGTTAGGGGTGGAGAGTGAGTGTGGTGAGCTCAACGCAATTAGCGGTGGGTTCACACTACGTGCTAACTACTTTAGTGTGGGTTCACCTAATGCCACCTCAATAGGTATCGCATTAGGGGATAGTGCTTCATGTTAACTGCTGGGGAAATGCTTTCCATATCCCCAAGAGTTAAGGCAGCGGTGTTGTACCTAAGGGCCCCTTAGTTTGTCAGTTTGCTGTATTATATATTCCAGGTTCATTGTGATTAGCTTCAATTCCTCTGAAACATTATCTTCAAAGAATATTTCAAATGTGGGTATTTTCCCAATATCCTTCTCTGTAAAGATGGACATGAAGAATTCATTTAGTTTTTCTGCTTTGTCCTAGTTAAATGCTGCTTTTATTCCCTTTTCATCTAGAGGTCCAATTAGGCTTTTTTAAAATTTAATATTTATGGTTTTAACAAGTAAGTCAAACATATTACAATACTCAAAGTAATAAGGGGACAAACGAGAAAAAAATTCAAATGATAATAAACTACCCAGGAAATACCAACAAGCTTACAATTTGACCCCTACCCCAGCCCACAATAAAGAGGAAGAACAAAACTAGGCAATATAAACAAACCCAATAATGCAAGAAATAAGACAGGTGTTAGCCAAGATATTTCATACTATCATGCAGTGGGGGGATCACTACCCATACTAGCTCTATGCGCATTCAAAAGCGCCAGCAGCTGAGATGGCTCAAAAAACCTCCCACTGGAAATAGACTGAAGTTTAACCAAGCATTTGCAAGGAAACTTTAGAACAAATTGCCTACCCAGCTGCTGGACACCTGGACGGAGAAGGTAGAACTGATTCTAAAGAGCGTGGTATAGAAAATACATTAAATAATAAATAAAATAAATAGAACTCCTTCCTTCACCGTTGCATTGCCCGAGAGAAATCTGGAAAAATCCAGACATTAAAAAGCATTAAATCCTTAAAAGCAGTATCCCTCCTATGAAAATAAACCTTGAGAAATCAATCCTGGTCTGATGGTAGTGAAAATGTTACTAACAATGTAGCAGGACTAAAAGTCTCTACACCCGATGATTCCAATAATGCAGAAATATCTAATGAATCCACTGGATGAACACCAGGGATCTCTGCACCACCAGGGATTCTCCTTCCAAATGGAAGATAGTACATCTTTGCCA
This sequence comes from Ichthyophis bannanicus, assembly GCA_033557465.1. Taxonomy (NCBI): domain Eukaryota; kingdom Metazoa; phylum Chordata; class Amphibia; order Gymnophiona; family Ichthyophiidae; genus Ichthyophis; species Ichthyophis bannanicus. The sequence goes on from CM066036.1 coordinate 428,550,205, forward strand.
CTGGCAGATGAAATTCAACCGGTATACCAAGTACCTCCAGTAAATATTGCTTAAACAGCTCTCTTGCACTTATAACAGCTGATCGTGGAAAATTAATAATGTGCAAATTGGAATATATGGCATAATTCTCTAATGTCTCAATCCTAGCCTGAAGAGCAGGAGTGTCTTTGTGGAAGGCTCTAACAGATTCCTCCACAGCAGCTGTCTTGGTTTGAATTTCTGCTGTAAAGACTGTAGAGACGAAATCGCTTCTGAATGTTGCTATAATTACTGCTTCCTTTGCGTCCCTCTAGTCCAGTCCCGGAACCATAGAGTTGTGAACCTCCACCAGCAGCTTTGGAGACTGAAAGATGTCATTGCTTTGATGTCACTGGTACTAATAGGCAAGAACCGCCCACTTCCACCAGTACTTTCAGTCTCCAAGCAGCTAGGAGATTCTGAGCCCGGGACTGGGCTCAGGAGGGTACAAATAAGCAGAGCTTTCTTTTGAACAATCCTGTAAAGGATTTAACTTTCTCTTGTTAGTTTGTTTTTTGTATCTGATTAGGTGCTTTTTTGTTTGGATTTCAGGTCTGCTGCTGCTGCCAAAGGGGTCTTACCTGATTCTCCTGTGGACTTCTCTCTCTCACTGTCTTCCCTCCCTCTCTTGTCTCTCCTTTCTCTCTCTGTGGAGTTCTTCTCCCCAGCATTTAAATGAGCACGGGGGGGGGGGGGGGATTGTTTGGTGCCTCTCTGCTCCTGAACCCGCAGTAAAGAAGGGTGAGGAGCAGGTGGAAGGCAGAGAGCGTGCTTCTGCAGGCAGCAGCACTAAAAGGCTGGAGAGCAGCCTCAGGGGACTGCTGTGGGAGCGGCGCGATTGCAGGCCTTGCTCTCTTCACTGAGACACGCCTGAGCTGAAGCCGCGTGCAGGCTGTGCTCCGGCATTGGAAGTGTGCTGGCTCCTCCCTCTATCTCCCTCCTTCAGCCCCGGTGCGTCGGAAAGTCGGCAGGGGGTTTCCCAGGTTGGCGCTTCGAGCGCGGAGCAGAGGAGGTGTCAGGGAGTCCCCGTGGCTCATTCCGAGGGCCTCGGGGTCTCTGCGGCCAGCTGCGTGTAGTTTGCGCGGGAGTTCTGGCGGCAGCCATTTTGGGAGTCGGGTTTTCAACGGCCCGACTTACTCGGTGTCCTCAACGGTTTCCCGAGCTTCGTTTTGAGATCGAGTTAGCTCCATTTTGCTAGTTGACCTCTGCCCTTGTGGTTACCAAAAATAAAAACGCCCAAAAAAAACGCGGCGCAGATCTTTGCGCTCACAGAGCCTGGAGCTTAGTGGTCTGAGGGATTGGTCAGTTCTGTGGCTCTGGGTAAGATGCCGGCTAAATCCCGGTCTCGTCTGCAGGGTGCGGCGTAGCGAGCTCTTGGAGTCCGGGGTTTGTAAAGCGTGTTCCCTGGAAGCGGTGGTGATGGAGAGGGCTATGGGGGGATCCGCTGAGGAGCAGGTAGCGGGCCCCTCGGAAGCCAGAGAGTCCGGGCCGCCTTATTTGGCCCCTGCGGAGCCCATGGCGGGTCCTTCCTTGACAGAGAGTGGTGTTTTGGCGCCCGGAGGGATGCAGGGGGGGTGTTCCCGGGATTCCGCCGGATTTTTTCTCGATGATGCAGAAGGCGTTGGCCTTGCTGCAACCTGGTATGGTAGCTCCAGCTCGTAGCCCTACGGGGCTTAAGCGGGCAGGATCGGGACTCCTCCCGGAGGAGGACGAGGTGCCTCTCAAGAAGCACAGAGAGGTCCGGGACGACAGCCCACCATCTCGCTTGGCAGAGGAGGTGGGGGTGGCCGATTTAGATGTGGAGGAGGCCTCTGATGCGGACTTGGAGGAGGGGGAGTTCCCGGATTTGGAGCTACAGAATAGAGTAGTCCGGGTGTTTCGTCGGGAAGAGTTGCCAGCTTTAATTGCTGAGACTCTTAAGGCATTAAATATGCCCTCGGTGGCGCCGACGACGGAGGAATCGTTGGAGGATCCTCTGTTGCAGGCGGTGTGAACTTCCCAAAAGGTGTTCCCGGTTCATAGAGTCTTTCGGAATTCATGGAACATTCCCGGTTCATAGAGTCTTTCGGAACATTCAGGAGGAGTGGGACTCGCCGGAGTCGGCACTTCGAGGTACTAGGACCTTAGCCCGGCTTTATCCGCTTTCCGAACAGGACAGGGAGATTTTCCGCTCTCCAAAGGTGGATGCAGCAGTGTCGGCGGTCACTAAGAAGACCACTATTCCGGTTGAGGGTGCTGCGGCTTTGAAGGATGTGCAGGACAGGAAGCTAGATACCTTATTGAAGCAGGTCTTCGATGTGTGTGCCCTTTCTCTGCAGGCCTCGGTCGTGAGGGCATGGGTAGCGCGTGGCTGCTTGCGATGGTCCCAGCGGTTGCAGGGTGAGCAGTTGGACGGCCACGCTGAGGATCTGGTGCGGCTGGAGTCGGGCAAGGCTTATTTGTCGGATATACATTACGATCTTATCCGCGGTTTAGCTAAGAGTATGGCGTCCGTGGTGGCTGCCCGCAGGTATCTGTGGTTGCGTAACTGGTCGGCAGACGGATCATCAAAGGCGCGGCTTAGTAAGCTTCCCTTTAGGGGGAAGCTGCTGTTTGGTGAAGATTTGAAAAGGTTAGTCAAGGATCTGGGGGAGACCAAGGGGGGTCGGCTCCCGGAGGATAAGCCTAAGCAGAGCCGGGGAGTGGTAGCGTCTAGGGGGCTCTCCAGGGATTTTCGGAGATTTCGGTCCTCCTGTTTTAGCCAGGCACAGAGGGGACGGTTCCCCTATCGCGGACAAGGTTTTCGAGGTTTCCGGGGGGTCGGTCGGGGTTTTGCTCCCTTTCAAACCTCTACCAATAAGAAGTCACAATGAGATGCGGCGGACTCAGGTGGCCGTGGTGCCCGTGGGAGGAAGGTTGCCTGAGTTTTACCCTGCCTGGGTCCAATTACCTCAGATCAGTGGGTGTTGGAGGTCATTCGAGAGGACTATGCTCTAGAGCTCCATCGCCCCGTGTTAGATTCCTTTGTCCTTTCCCTGTGCCGGGCACCGGGAAAAAGATGGGCGGTCGCGGAGACGCTTCAGCGGCTGCTGCAGCTCAAAGCGGTGGTGCCCGTCCCGGCGGACCAGTACGGGTGCGGTCGATACTCTATCTATTTCGTGGTTCCCAAGAAGGAAGGCACGTTTCGGCCGATTCTGGACTTAAAAAGGGTGAATCGGTGTCTTCGCGTGACCCATTTTTGGATGGAATCTTTACGCTCCATCATGGCAGCCGTCAGAGCAGGGGAATTTCTGACGTCTTTGGATCTTACGGAAGCGTACCTCCATATCTCGGTGCGCCAAGAGCATCAAAGGTTCCTACGGTTTGTGGTACCGATGGGGCATTTTCAGTTTCAGGCGATGCCTTTCGGTCTGGCGACGGCGCCTCAAACGTTTACCAAGATCATGGTAGTCGTGGTGGCGGCGCTTCGCAAAGAGGGAATTCTAGTTCACCCTTACTTAGACGATTGGTTGATTCGAGCAAAGCCCAGCGAGGAAAGCGCGATGGCCACAGCTCGGGTGATACGGCTGCTGGAAAGTCTCGGCTGGGTGGTCAACTTGGCAAAGAGCAGGTTGGTTCCGTCTCAGGTTTTGGAGTACTTGGGAGCGCGCTTCGAGACCAGGCAAGGGGTGGTGTTTCTCCCGGAGCAGAGAGCGCTGAAATTGAGGACGCTCGTGCGCCAGTTTCTAAGGTGCAGGGCGCTGATGGCCTGGCAGTACTTGCAATTGCTCGGTACAATGGCAGCCACGATCGATGTAGTTCAGTGGGCCCGCTCTCATATGCGGCCGTTACAGAGTGCTCTTCTCAGGCTTTGGTCTCATCAGAGAGATGCGTTGTCACACCGGCTGGTGTGTCCTCCGGAGGTGCGTCAGGAACTCGGCTGGTGGTTGGAGCCCGCGAATCTGTCCGCGGGAGTGTAGCTGCATCCTCCGGCCTGGAGACTAGTAACGATGGATGCCAGTCTCGCGGGTTGGGGAGCGCATTACGATGGACACTTTGCTCAGGGGCTATGGTCGATCGAAGAGAAGCAATGGTCCATCAACAGGTTAGAGATGAGAGGGCTGTGTTTTTGGCGCTTCAGGAGTTTCACGAGTGCCTTTGTCAGGAGCCGGTAAGGGTTCTCTCCGACAATGCGATGACAGTGGCCTATATCAATTGCCAGGGAGGCACGGGCAGTGCGTCGCTGGAGGCAGAGGCGACTCTGCTATTGTCTTAGGCCGAGCAGAATTTACAGGCGTTGTCGGCGCAGCACGTGGCAGGCGTGGACAATGTCGAGGCAGATTTTTTAAGTCGCCGCAGAGTAGATCCGGGGGAGTGGGCTCTCCACCCGGACGTCTTTGCCATGTTGGTTCGGCGGTGGGGGATTCCGGTCATGGATCTCATGGCGAGCTTCAAGTCGGCAAAAGTAGCCCGGTTCTTCAGCAGGCGGAGAGAGCGAATGTCAGAGGGTCTCGATGCATTGGCGCAGCAGTGGCCTGTGGAGGGGCTCCTCTATGTGTTTCCGCCTTGGGCCCTCATAGGCAAGGTGGTACAGCGCATAGAGCAGCACCAGGGTCACGTGATACTGGTGGCGCCCGACTGGCCCTGAAGGCCCTGGTATGCGGATTTGGTATGGCTGCTGGTGGACAGGCCGTGGAGACTTCCTCGGCGGAAAGATCTCTTGCTGCAGGGACCGTTGCGCATGCCTCAGGTGGATCGATTCTCTCTTACAGCATGGCTCTTGAAAGGGCTAGGTTGACTGCCAGAGGTTATTCGGCGGCGGTTATTTCTACCTTACTGAAGGCGCGAAGACGGTCTACTTCGTTGGCGTACATTCGAGTGTGGCGAGTGTTCGAAGCTTGGTGCGCGGAGCGGTGTCTGCGTCTTTTGGGAGCCTCGGTGCCGCAGGTCCTTTCTTTTTTGCAAGATGGTGTGGAGAAGGGTCTGGCGGCCAGTTCTTTGCGAGTGCAGCTAGCTGCTATCTCGTGCTTCCGGGGGAAGATTCAAGGTCAGCCGTTAGGTTCTCACGGTGATATTCGGCGTTTTCTGCGGGCGGCGCTGCTCTTTCGGCCGCCGAGACGGTGTGTGGTTCCTCCGTGGGATTTGAATTTGGTACTGGAGGTTTTGGTTGCGGCGCCGTTTGAGCCTCTGGGTAGAGCCTCTCTAAAGGATTTGACCTTGAAGACGGTGTATCTGGTAGCCATTTGCTCCGCTAGAAGAATTTCGGAATTGCAAGCGCTCTCTTGTAGGGAGCCCTATTTGTCCTTTTCTCATCACAAAGTGCAGTTGCGTACGGTTCCAGCCTTCTTGCCAAAGATAGTTTCCGTGTTTCACCTTAACCAGGTGGTGTCGCTTCCGGTGTTTTCGGAGGAGCAGAACGAGGAGTCGGGCGGCAGGTTGCATCTTCTGGATGTTGTAGAGTCCTCAAATGGTATCTCCGCGAAACGGCATCGTTCCGCAAGTCGGACAGGTGGGTTGTCTTGTTTGGCGGGCCGCGCAAAGGGGAGGCAGCGGCTAAGGCTTCGGTTTCGCGGTGGTTGAAGGAGGCGATCGCTTCTCAGGGGGAAGACAGTTCCCATAGGTCTTCGAGCGCATTCGACCAGGGCGCAGGCGGCGTCTTGGGCGGAGATCAGTTTGGTACCGGTGGCGAATATTTGTAGGGCGGCCACGTGGTCCTCGCTGCATTCCTTTGCCAAGCACTACCGGCTCGATGTTCAGGCGCGGGAGGACGGGCGTTTTGGGGCCGCAGTACTTCAGGCTGGCCTTGCGGGTCCTTCCCGTTGATATTCACTGCTCTGTTACATCCTCTATGGTTCCGAGACTGGACTAGAGGGACGCAAAGGAAGAGTAAATTAGACTTACCTGCTAATTGTTGTTCCTTAAGGAACTCTAGTCAAGTCCCGGATCCCTCCCAGTGTGTTGCGCGGGTGTTCAGCCTGAAGTTTTCATTTCCATATAAGAAGACTAACAAGTGGATAAGAGCTTCGGGTTCTTTGGGGGTTTTCTCAGGGGAGCCCCCCTTATTTCTTTGGCGCAGCAGTACCTCATATGCTCGGGAATTCGGACTTTTTTCACGGTTCCCAGAGCTTGCTTCGGTTTTTTCGGTAGGGTTCACGTTTGCCCTCTGTTTTCAATTGTTGAGTCTCTGACTTTATTATCTACTTATTTGTTGCTCTGCTGAGTCTGCTTGGTCAATAGGTATTGGTGGAAGTGGGCGGTTCTTACCTATTAGTACCAGTGACATCAAAGCGATGACATCTTTCAGTCTCCAAAGCTGCTGGTGGAGGTTCACAACTCTATGGTTCCGGGACTGGACTAGAGTTCCTTAAGGAACAACAATTAGCAGGTAAGTCTAATTTACTCTTGTTCTCCTGTACGTGCACAACCTTTCCCTAAGGCTGGCTTTGGCTGTCCAAATTGCCTCCAATGTAAAGACCTTTGGGCGAACAAGGGAAAAAGTACCTGGCTCTCCGATTGTACCCAGTCCATCCTCTGGAGACTACAGAGCCATAGGGAGAGCACCTGAAGCAGCCAGAGCATCAGCCATATCTTCCGTGGTTGATTGCAGGCACTCAGCTCTGGCAAGCTGACCTGGAAGAGCAACCTCCCTCTCACGCTCCTCCCCACTGTGCATTGCAGCACATCCTCCAGCAGCCGATGACACACTGGGCCCCTGCCGACGCTGCCAGGCTCACAGACATGCTTCCAATCGCTGCTGCCTTAGGCGGATGCCACTGCTCCGGCGACATGATCTCTGGCCCCGAGCTACTTGACAAGCGCACCCGCTCCACTCTGCAGCCAATGGGGCTCTGTCATCGGTACTCCTCCTGGCCCCCGCTCACCGCAAAGAACAAACAAATCCAATGTCCCAGCAGGTAAGGGGGAAGATGCCGCCACTGCCTTAGAGGGCTTAGGAGCCAATTTAGCCTTCCTTTAACCCATCTGTGAAAACGCGTCTCACAGCACACACTTGCCTGTGGCCATCCTGTTCCTCTCCCCTGCAAGCTTTTATTATGATTTCTTTTGTCTCTATGGCAAGCTTCTTTCAAATTCTTGTTTGGCCTGCCTTATTGAACTTTACATCTTACTTGCCAGTATTTATGTTCTTTGCCATTTTCTGTATTTGGATCTGCTTTCCTGTATTTGAAAGATGTCATTTTGTTTTTTATAGCCTTTTTCACCTCATCATAGAAACATAGAAACATGACAGCAGAAAAAGACCACATGGCCTGTCTAGTCTACTCTTCCATATCACCCACTACAAGAGTCCTCTTTTTTCCTTTAGAGAGACTCTGTGTTTGCCCCATGCTTGTCCCATTAAACCATGCTGGCAGTTGTTTGGTTTTCTTTTGATCTTTTCTAATGCATGGAATATTTTTGGTCAGGACTTACAAAATGATATTTTAAATCAGTTACCATTCAACATGCAAACTTTTAACTCTTGCAGTTGTTCGTTTTAGGGGTAGGGAGGGTATGATTGTACCAATTTATTTGCTATTGTCTCCTTTTTTAAAGTTAAATGTTATTGCAGTAGTTTTTCTTTATGTCCTTCCTTCAGTGATTTTGTGAAATTTGATTGCATTATGATTGCTGTTGCCAACCAACCTTGCCACTATTGCTCCTTGCACCGGATCCAGTGTTGCAGTGAGGTATAGATATAGAGTAATTGCCCTTGAGGTTGATTCCAGTACCAGTTGCTCTATCAAGCAGTCATTTATGGGATCTAGAAACAATAACTCTTAACATTTCTTGAGAATGTATTTACTCAATCAGGATCCAACACACATGGGAACATGGGATCTATGCAAGACTTAATTATATTTTGATATCGGAATCATGTTTTTTTAGGGTAGAGACAGCTACAGTTGAGTCCCCCATTATATCAGACCATGCTCTGTAAGGGCAGATCTTAAATTAGCACATCAGGCTAAGGATTTTATATGGAGTATGGCCCCACAGCTCTATTGGGTAGCGCTTTATAAATGCTCATTAATACGGTAATAATAATAATAATATATGTTATTATTATTATCTTGAGAGAGCTTGGCTAGAATATAAACAGGAAAATGAGGCTGAAGATATTGGCTGTGTGACTTTTGGGAAGTAGTTAATCTGTTCTAAGAGGTAGGATAATAGCATATGTAGTAGGAAGGAGAAAGGAGAGACAATTAGTGAAATTGTGGGCGAACTGTAGCACATGTGTCAAACCCATGTCTCCCAGCTGATGAGTGATTTAAAGCAGGAAATGACTGAAGTGAGGAAGCAACAAGATGTCCTAATATCAAAGGGCAATCCAGAAAATACAGTACACTACCAAAGATACAAATTACATGCCTGGGGGAACAAGATCAGCAAACTACTCTTTGAGTCATTGCAAAAATATCATTGCAAGACGATTTGATTCTGTACAAAAATATACCGTTTTTTTCTGATATCAATGTTGGCAAGTATTTTATATGATATAAATTTAAGCATTCCCAGAGGCAGAAAATGGTTAAAGTATGTGTGGGAGGTGCATCATCAGATACACACACAAAATTACTCACGTAACCTTTTGCGGGAGCTTTCTGGTAGGCTCTCTTATAAAGACATATAGTCATGTGTTTCCTCTATAAAATTGGTTCAACATCTGCTCCTACGTGCCTTAACAACCTAGGTGCCCTTTTATCAAATACCCTCCATGTACATAGCACACTACTTGGTGCATAAGCTATTCTTTAAAGTATAGATCCTTATGTCTTATTAATGCATTGAAATAAACCATCTTTATAAAAGTTAATTTAGGAGTTTAAACTTTGGCCATCATGAGAGGCAACACTCTGAGGTTGGTTTGTTAAGCTGGATTAGGCTTTTACAGCTAACGCGATGTGTTAATGCAAATAGCGCCGCGTTAGCTGCAAAAGCCATACGTTATCTGTCGAGGATATGCACAGAATCTTCCTAGTAGACAACACATTGAAAATGCAGAGAATGTGGCACAGCACCCACGATGTCTGCAAAGCTTGCAGTAACTGCATGTTGCAGACATTCTCTCTGCTCACACTCTGCCCCATCATGCGGCTAATGCATGTTCTGCAGATAGAGCAGAACATCACTGCACTATCTGCATTTGTCCCTCATTAACTGTGCACTTGGCATGCGCTATCTGCGCACTAATAGCTAATGTGGCTTAGATAACCGACTTCTCTGGTTTATTGGATATTTGTACTAAGGGATATGTTTATTAAGCAGTGGTAGCGGCTTCCTTGCGATATTGGAACCGCAACCCCATGGGGCTGTGGATCCAATATCGCACGGAAGCCACTACCGCTGCTTAGTAAACATACCCCTAAATGCTTACAAAATATATTGGCCTACATTGGCTTAGGGAATTCTGATTACAGGCCCTATATGCAGGCTTGACGACCAGCGTTTAACGTTGTTGATCAAGCACACAATACAGCTTCGGAGACCCATTTTTATAAACTGATTATTATTCAAGAATAAATAACCAAGATTGCTTTTCATGCTTACATTTTGAAAAATGCATTATATTGTACTTTAGGTGCCTGCAGATGATGATCTTAGTCTTGCAGAAGGTGATGAGGATTTGGAGAAGGCAGTGCAGACTGTTCATGAGCAGACGGAAGATCTGCAGGTAAACAGTATTTATAAACTAAATTACAATGTAGTAGCATCCATTCTCTGCAGGACATCTAATCTTTTCCCTCGATTATATATCTATAAAAATTGTTTTTCTAATAAAAAAATAGTTAACTAGTTTCTTCATAGATTTATAAAATTTGTTATGCTTTCTATAGAATTCTAAAGCACAAACTAACAGAAAATTAGAACTAGAGAAGGAAGCTTTTACACCTCAAGAATGTTGTAGAGTAAGAGCTCCCACGATAGGTGTCATAGGGAGGTATAGTGGAGAAATTGAATGAGCACCAAAGAATCTTAGTTATTAAGGGCTGGTATCACTGAGAAATATAGGGAGGAGTAGCCTACTGGTTGGGGCAAGGTACTTCAGGCCGGAAGGTCGGGGGTTCAAATCCCACTAGAGGACAGAAACCTTGGGCCGGAAGGACCGGGGTTTCTAGTCCCACAGATGCTCCTTGTGGTCTTGGGCAAGCCACTTAACCCTCCATAGCCCATGTTCCCTGTAAGTATTAGTGTATGTGTCTCATATCCCCACGTGTTAAATGTATCCCTCAATTGTGTCGTGACCGCTTTGATTGAAGGATAAAGCGGTATACAAAAAAAACCTGTCTAAAATATTCAATGACACTGTCTGGATAGTGTTGCAGAATATCCTTATAGAATACCTTGCCACTATCTGGATAATGCCAGGGCGGTCTGGGGACGGTGCTGGGAGTTATCCAGAGAGCATTGATTTTCAGTGCCATTATCTGGATAATAATCCACATAATGTAGGACACTAAAAAGCTGTCCTAAGTGCCATGTGGCTAGCCTATCCAGGTGGCAGCTGAATATTGCCGTTGTCCAGATAGTGCCTGCACTGGCCATGGAAACTGGATATTCAGTACCAGTCAATATCTGGATACTGGTGATGTATATCTGGATTATATTTAACTGCAGTGGGTGGTGTTTAAAAAGAAATGCTGACTGCCACAGTTAAAATTCACCTGTCAAGATAGTAGAATTCTTGTAAACAGGTGCTCTGTGGAATGAGAGCAGAAGGGTATTAGAGGGTCTCAAATTGAGTTACAAATTTGTTTTGTCTAGGTTCAATAATTGGGGGATATTCAAAGGTATTTATGCGATTTGTAAACCTGCAAACAGCATAAATGCCGCTCATCAAGATATTCCACGCTACTTCTGCTCCTTTACTTTGGAATAAATTAAAATGTAGTAGCATTCATTTTATGTAGGACATCTGGAGAGGGGGAGCAGTATCAATGCAGCTTTTTTTCCTTATAAGCTTCATTTCTTTACCTGTAAATGTATTGCCAAAGAACTTAAGTTTGGTTTCATCTCTCCAAGAATATTTTCCCAGAGGGATGGTGATTTCTCAAAGTGGGTTTTGGCAAAGATTAAACATGCCTTTTTATGTCTGTCTTTGAGTAGTGGGGTCCTCCTTGGCGTTCACTCATGAAGTCCTTCTTTGTTTAGTGTGTGGCATATGGTGTGGGTTGAAACCACTACTCCAGATTGTTCCAGGTCAGCCTTAAGCTCTTTGGATGTTGTACATGATGTTTTTCTAATAGTTCGCACTAACCTTCAAAGACTTCTTAGATTAATTTTCCTCTTCCCACCATATCCTGGGAGGTTCTTGACAGTTCCACAAGCAAAAAACTTCTTAATAACTTTGTGAACTGTAGGCACAGGAATCCCAAGGTCTTTGGAGATAGCCTTGTACCCCTTTGATGTTTGATATTTGGTGATAATGGCTTTTCTCCAGGAACAAGCAGGAAGTCAGTCCTTACATAAGGGTGACATCAGCGCCGACGGAGCTCTCGCTGTAACCTCTCCCGAGCTTTCAAAGAAAGCCTTTGGGAGATGTACCACACATGCACGGTCCCCTTCCCGCCTACGGGTGCCATCTTGCCTCAGTCTCCTTATTTTCTGCGGAGCCTATCAGATGTGTGTCTGTCTTCCCCAGAAAAAGTAGGATTTTTTTTTTTTGCTATCTTTTTGTCTTTTTCTCAGGTTGTGCACCGGTTTCCTCCCATCTTTCGATGCTGCTTGCCTCGGACGTCGCATTTTTTTGGGTTCCTCTTTCCTTTTTCTCCTTTAGGAATTTTTTCCCCGGTGCTTGGGTTTTCGCACCCTTTCTAACTAGGCCTAGAAAGTTTGACTTCGCAGGGACCGTTTTTCCCACTATGGCCTTGGTCCCGGAGCCCTCGATGCGAGGCTGAGTGCGATGGCTGGGAGCGGCCCTCAAAGCTGCCCCAGCGGGAGAAAGTGCCATTGGCATCTAGGGATTGGTCTCGGTCCTCCGAGGCTATCCTCGTTGAGGACACCCACTTGATGGTGCCAGCATCAGGGCCGAAGTTCTCGGTACCCGCACCAATGGCTATGGAACCATTGGGTATCAAGGCCAGGATGGCGGCTTTAGAACACAATCTGTCTGCCTACATGGCCCAACCGTAGGATCTGATGCCCAGTTCCTCTGGGTCATCATTCTTGACCCACCGGCCCCTCTACAGTGTGGGCTACCCCAGAGATGGAACCGATCCTCAAGCGCCATCGGCCTTGAGAGGTTCTTCGGGCTCAGTTTGGTCCCACTCAGGGCCAAGGACTTTTCTGCACAGCGCACCCAATTCAGGGTGCAGGGACATCGGGACTCCTGGGCCATTGGGGCTGAGGCTCCTTCAAAGTCTCCTCAGACTTCAGACTGGTAGACCGAGGATGACGAGTCACTGGACACCTGCCTCCACAGGGATGGCTCTCAGATCCTTCCCCTCTGGATACTTGGCGCTTGTCCCCACCTGAGGATTGGGCCTTCCTGAACTTTGTGAGGGATATGGCAAAGGCTCTTGCCTTCACCACCGAGTCCAAGGAGCCTCGGGCAGAGGACCTTGAGATCCTCCAGTACGAGGCTCCCTCCAATTAAGCCCTCACAGTGCCTGTTCCTCCTATCTTTGAACGGCTGCTCTTTCGAATGTGGGAGACCCTGGTCTCGGTTCCCATCATAAGCAGGTGGCTGGACTCGATGTATTGAGTCTGCCGGAGCCCTGGCTTCCAAAAAGCTCAACTGCCCCCCAACTCCATGGTAGTGGAGTCATCCATGCAGAGGCTTTAGAGTTATAAAAGACAATCTCCAGGAACAAGCAGGAATGAGTCTTCACATATGGGTACGTCGGTACCGACGGAGTCTGCGCAGGAACGCTTCCCAGCATCCAATCAAAGAGCTTTTGGAAGCATCCCACCATGTCTGCATGCTGCCTTCCCGCCTTTCCCAACTGCCTCTCCTCAGTTTTCGTTTTCCGCGGAGCCGGCAGGACGTCCTCCTGTCACCGCAGAAAATTCTTGTTATATTTCTTTAGTTTTCTTGTGGTCGCAGCTGTCTTTCCTGACGCCACCGGTACCGCCGGTGTTTTCTTTTCTTTTCTTGTAAAATCTTCCTTTTTCAAGGGATATTTTTTCTTCATAGTGTCCCACGGTTTCTTAGGCCTTTTAGGCCTCTTCTTTTTCCTTCATGGAACCGCCAGCCACTTTCTCCAAGAAATGTTCAAACTGTGGCAGTATAACTTTATTTTTAGACCTTCGAAGTCGGTGTCTAACCTGCTTGGGTCCTGACAACAGTTTGGTGAGAAGAGGTCTTCAATATCGAGGTTCCCTCGATACACGGTTTCCCTCCAACTTCGGGGCACCGTCCCCTTCTTCTTCTACACAGGATCAGGTAACCCACAAACAGTCTGTTAAGACTAGCCAGCCCTTGAGTGGTAGGTCTCATGCACAGCATGTAGACGGCTCCGGCCTTGCCCTCGAGGGGCCCACTGGCTTCAAAACCCCGGCGGGAGTCTTTGGTCTCCAAAGCCTTTCAGGGGTTTCAGGTTGTTCCTGGGGTTCACCCCTCACAGAACATACCTGAGTCGTGTCCGGTGGCGGCATCCGCTTCGAGCGGTACCGATACCCCGGCATAGGCACTGGTGTTGGATGAAACACTCCTCACCAGGGATGGTCATCTGGTGTCCTCGGTGCCTTCGGGACCGGTGGATACACTCCAGACTGACTTTCCATTATCGGTACCAGCACCGATACTACCACTGAAGTCGGTACCCTCCAGACGTGCATCGATAGCCTCGCTTCCTTCGATGCCGAGTCTGGAATCGATCTCCAGTCTGGAGGACTGGGTACCGACTCGCCTTGGTACCGGCTCTCGGCGGTACCAAAGGCTCGGTTCTGATGATTCGGATCCGCAACTCTCGGTTCCCCCAAGGCCGATTGAGTTGCCACTGGTTGACCTTCATCCACCGGTGTCAGACACGGTACCGAAGTCGGTACCGATGTCCTCATTACCCTAACGGTCGGTGCCTTCCATGCTTCGCTTATCAGGCTCTCTGCCCTCGATGCTGAGTTTGGAATCGATCTCTAGTCTGGAAGACTGGGTACCAATACGCTTTGGTACCGACACCGATCGATACCGGTGGCTCGGTACCGAGGATAGCGGCCGGAGGTTTTCGGTTACCTCGGTACCAATTGAACTGTCACCGATGACTGCTCCGATGTCTCTGTCGGGCTCAACTCCGACATCGGTACCGGTATTGGCATCGGTACCGGTATCCATAGTAGCATCATGGCCAACTCCTGCCGTGCTTTTTTCAACAGGATCGCTCCCTTCTATACCAAGCTTGGAGTCGATACCTGGCATGGACAATGTGGTAATGATGGTCGCTGCTCCTGACAGCCAGTACCGGCGACCATTCCTTAAGCATTCCACACTGCACTGTGCAGGATCTTCTATTCCTATATATTTGGATAGCTCTGTCGGTGCTCAGGCTAGTTCTTCAGATCTAACCTGTCCAAGGGAGATTCCTGTCGGGGATCCCTCTTTTCAGAGTTTCCTCCTGGACATAGCAAGATCTCTTGCCATTCCTATCCCAGGACATGATCCTGCACAAGGCTCTGTTTCTACCAAAGCAAAGGAGAACATAATGCTTCCTTTGCATCATTCCTTGCAGGATCTCTTTCTAGGAATGTGGGAAACACCTTTAAGGATACCCCCACCTTCCAGAGCAACTGATTTCTTATATCAGGTGCCCCCCTCTCCAGGGTTTCAAAAGACTCAACTTCCTCATCATTCCATAGTAGTGGAATCAGCAATGAGGCGGGTAAAGAGTAAGAAAAAGCACTCTTCTTATCTGCCAGGTCGTGAGTCTAAGACACTAGATGCCTTTGGACGTCATACCTTCCAGACATCTATGCTTTCTGCAAGAATTCTCTCATATATTTTTATATGAGTCTATCTCTTGAGGAGGTCACAAAGCAATTACATCTTTTGACTCCTTCCCTTCCAGAGTCCAAGAGTGCAGGCTATTCTTCACTGCTTAAGCATCTTCAGAATATCTCTTGGTTTCTTACTCGTGCTTCCCTAGACTCTTTTGAATCTGTTAGCAGGACTTCTGCTATAACTGTAGGGGCACGACGTAGAGCCTGGCTCCAAGCTTCAGACTTGGACAAATGGGCACAGCAAAGGCTGGGACATACTTCTTGCACTGGAGACAATCTTTTCAACAAGAGGTTTTTACGTCAGGTTGCTCAGTTATCCACTGACATACCTGTTCCTAGGGGCTGTTCTGCACCTTCTTCTGTCCCAGTAGACAGGAAATGTCCTGCCAAACTTTCTTCCCATAGGAGAAGAAGGTTTTATGCATCATCTGCCCATCATACAGATGTTCCCAAACAAGGGAAGCATCGTCCTGGTCTGCAGAATTCAACCTCTCACCAGGCTCAGCAAACCCAGCAACCACAGGGTTTCTGATGAATCTCCATCAGATGCTTGTGACTCTTAGGGTTAGAATCTGCAGTTGCTTCTTCTCAATAGAGGCAATCCACTGCTGTTATTCTAAATCTTAGACATGTATCTCTTCCCAAAAGACATCCATTTTTTCTTTGTTCTATGAGCTGTCAGGACGTTCATACTTATAGGTCACAGGGTTCCCTCTTCTTCCTGCTAGGGAAAGAGGTCTAACCACTATCAAACGATAGTTTTCCTGTGCCAGCATGTCTTTTTTCCTTTCTATAGACTTACTACTTTGTAAGTCTTCTTCAGCTCCATTCTCTTTACCCTCTTACCAAGCTTTTCCTTTGTAAGAGCGGTATTGCTTCACTGGCGGGCTTTTCTTCAGCCTCTCTAGTTTTGTTACTTTTCCAGTGCGGAGTTCTCCTCTCTGAGTTGACTCCTCTTTTTCAATCTTGCTTTGAAGCAGTTCATCAGACATGTCCAGAGTTTTCTATTCCTGTTCTGTCTGTTCTTTCTGTTTTTAAACAGTAAGATTCTTTCTGCTGTCTAGCAAGCAGCTGCCTATGCAGGAGCCTTAATGTTTGGACCACTGGTTCTTGTCCACCAGCAACCAGATTTGTCCTCCACTACTTTCTGTCTAGTTTAGTAGTGATTCCAAGTCAGTGCTGTTATTTGTCTTGGAAATTATTTACTACAGCCTTGTTGGATTGTCTTCTCTTTCTGCCATCTCCATTCCCCTGGGTTTGGCAGCATAGTTGACATAGGTACTGGCTCTCCAGCAGCCAGTTCTATCTCCTCATTCTCCTGTATCATGCTCTCTGCAATTCTACAGAGGAGCTCTCCACTATGGGCCCTTGCTAGAGAGCATGGGTTTTTTTTCTCCAACAGCTATCCTAGATGGTTGGAAAAGGCTTTTTCAGTCATGTTTCCCATGACTAGAAAGGTTCTCCCTTTTTATTATAAAGGACATAGGCCTTCTCTTACGTGAAAGCTTAAGGAGTTGCCAATTCCCTGCTTTGGTCCATAGTATTTCCAATCGGGAATATGCTTTCTCCTTGCAGCTCGTCCTCATGGTAAGAACGCATGATACCTTTTTTGTCCTTAAGCAGGTCAGCATGGTATCTCATTTTTATGCGCCTTCTGTTCACTTACCATGCTAGAGTTCTAGAATACTCGGGACTTGCTGGCTGCAGACTGATATCATCCTCTGCTTTTCACGTAACCGTCCTGGTTATTTCCCTGTAGCTCTTAACCAGTGGGAATAGATTCTCTATATATTCTCTCAAGTAGGTTCCACCTTCTTGTTATTCGATGAATCTTTCCGCTTCACATTTCCTATGTGAATACCGTTCTGTAGTCATATCTCTGTCTGCTTCATTGCAGACACCCATATAGAGGCCTATATGTTCATTCTATAGCATACATCTTACAGATGTCTATGTCTATCATTTGTGTGTGTTTTATGCCCTTCATATCTCACTATAGATATATTCTTATCTATCTATCTATATGTTATATATATATATATATATATATATATATATATATATCTGTCGAGATATTTATCATGGGTAGATATGAATTCTGCATTATCTACCTGATTGTCGAGGCTCATATAGCTATATGATTCTGACAGATGGGCTTTACCCATACCTATGCTATCCAGCATGTTTGGGGTTCTACACTCCCAACCACTTCTGTGGTAGTTAACAACTCCACCATAACCTTAAGGTTTAGGTACCTCTGAAGCTCTCCATGTTCCAGTATATCTCCTAGCTGACTCCAGTTAGGAGAGACATTGCGGATTTTCAGCTAATCACAGGCTCTAACGCCTCAGGCGTTTGTCCTTTCTTTTGGGATACAAGGGGTTTCCATACCTTTTCCTCCCACAAGGACTGTGCCTGTTTGTCCAATTCGGTCGGCCTTCTCTTTTTGCTTCCAAGGGTGAGCCACTCTGTCGCCAAAAGAGTTCGGCTTTTACCATAAAGCCTTCCGCTGAAGGCTCACCATTTTTGGTACTACCCCAGTTATTACCGGGGTCCCCTCTTACCTTTCAGGATTCTGACCTCCACTGTTTTTTCCTAACAGGTTCATTACCTCCACTTCACAGTGAGGTCCTCCTTGAGGTTCCTCTACTGGGTTCCCCAGTAGATCCCATGAACCTCCTTACCGCTGTGTAATCCTGTTAGGGGAGGTCCATATTGCAATATGTCTTTCAATATCATTGATGATAATTATCATCCGCACATGGACTCCTTGTCTGCAGTCCTATGCTAGGTTAGCTGTTCCACAGCACCTTTCTTTCTTCAACTCCTACCCTCCATCCTCAGGATGCCTGGTGTTGTGCGGGATAGCATGTTCCAACCTATAACATGCTGGGACTCCAGGCATCTTAGCTTGGGAGTCCCCATATGTGAAGACTCATTCCTGCTTGTTCCTGGAGATAGCACAGTTACTTACCTGTAACAGGTGATCTCTGGGAACAGCAGGAATAAGTCTTCACAACCCTCCCACCTCCCCAGGAGTTGTATCTCTATCTATCTTTCCTTTCCTCTCTCTCTCTCTCTTTGTCTCAGCTTTAAAACTTAACTGAGGAGAGGCAGTTGGGAAAGGCGGGAAGGCAGCACGCAGGCGTGATGGGATGCTTCCAAAAGCTCTTTGATTGGACGCTGGGAAGCGTTCCCGCGCAGACTCCGTCGGTACCGACGTACCCATATGTGAAGACTTATTCCTGCTGTTCCCAGAGATCACCTGTTACAGGTAAGTAACTGTGCTCTCCTTCATGTCCCCAGGCAGGGAGGCCCTTGCCATGGATGCCCTGGTCAGGAAATGCTTCTGGTGCTTGATGCGTATCAGCCGGATTCAGGTTATCAGCTGTACATGGGCATGTACTTGTGGGACATGGCGAAGGAACTCGCTAGGTTTGCAGCTGGTATCTCTGAGAAACCTCTTCAGAGGTTCAGGACCTTGGTCTCCACGGTCAGAGAATGCTCCAGGTTTATGACTTGGGCAGCCTATGATGGCTTTGGGTCAGCGGCTAGAGTAGCAGCGGTGGGCATTAGTGACATCTGCCATGCCTGACTACAGTCTTCCAAACTGGGGCAATGGGTACAGGACAAGTTGGTCGATGTCACTTGCCAGGGAGAGAATCTCCAGTAAGGCCATGACGAAAAAGGCCACCAAGATGGAGTCCAAGTTCATGACCAGGACCAGGCTATCCAAGAAGACCGCTGACCCTTCCCAATAAAAGACTTTGGGTAA
The DNA here is from genome assembly GCA_033557465.1 of Ichthyophis bannanicus. Taxonomy (NCBI): domain Eukaryota; kingdom Metazoa; phylum Chordata; class Amphibia; order Gymnophiona; family Ichthyophiidae; genus Ichthyophis; species Ichthyophis bannanicus. The sequence continues at coordinate 428,568,893 of CM066036.1, forward strand.
AAAGCCCTTCTACCCAAAAAGAGGAAGGCTTACGGAAACTACCCTCAGCACTTGGCCTTCCGAGTTCCCCAACAGGGCTAGCAGGCCAAGTGACAAGGGCATGGCCCTCGTAAACCTAAGACCCCCAAGCCCCAGCCCGCGCCTTCAGTGCAAGCTGGGGGAGGGGGGTTTGACTCCTGGGACATAGCCTCTCTTCCCCCAGGAGGGTCTGCTCCGCAGCACACAGGGGGTATCTGGTGTTTTTTGCCAACCGCTGGTCTGCCATCACTACAGACAAGTAGACCTGCAGGTGACGAGGGAGGGTACCTCCTCTACCTCGAACTGACACCCCTGCCATTCTTCCTGGGAGAGCTCCTGATGCATCCCCTCCACCGGGACCTACTTCAGCAGGAACTTACAAACCTCATGGCAGACAGGGTGGTGGAACCTGTCCCCCTCAACCTCAGAGCAAAGGGTTCTACTCCTGCTTCTTCCTGGTGCCCAAACAGATCCACCCCTTGCACAGGCAACACCTCCCCTTCATGGTAGGAGGCTGCAACTATCAGTACAGGATTCTGCCCTTTGGTCTGGCCTCCACCCTGTGCCTAGCAGTAGTTGCCACCTTCCTGTATCTCCAGGGTGTGTTCATCTTCCCAAAACTGGATGACTGGCTCATAAAGGGTGGCACTGCCGCAGAAGCCCACCAGGAGACAGCCCGTACCATCCTCATCCTGGAGCATCTGGGGTTCATCATAAACTACCCAAAATCCCATCTCCAGCAACGCAATGTCTGGAGTTCATAGGGGAAATGCTGGATACCATCCTGGCCAAGGCCTTCCTCTCGCAAGACAGGGCCTAGTGCCTCCAGGCTCTCACAGAGCACATCCAGGGTCAACTCTCAGCCTCTGCTCACCTCATGCTTTGCCTTCTGAGCCACATGGCATCCATGGTGCACGTCACCACAGATGCCCACCTACACATGCGGCCGGCCCAGTATGCTCTCAGCTCCCAGTGATCGCAGGCAATGGGGCGCCTATTGGGACAGAGTGGTCGTGACTCATTCTCTGGCTGACTCCTTCAACTGATGGCGGCAGCTCCAGCACCTGCAGGCCGGAATGCCCTTCCAGGTCCCTGTCCCCCAGAGGATCCTCACCACGGAAGCCTCCAAACTGGGCTTGAGGAACCCATTGTGACAACCTCCGCATGTAGGGCAGCTGATCGCAGGAGGAGAATCTCCAGGAGATCAACCTCCTGGAGTCTGAATAATTGCGCTCGCCCTCTGGACTTTCCATCGCCACCTTCAACATCAAGTGGTCTTGATCCAGACTTACAAACAGGTGGCAGTGTTTTACATCAACATGCAGGGAGGGATGGGGTCATTCCCCCTGTGCCAAGAGGCGGTGAGCCTTTACTCCTTCGCAAACAGCAGTGGGATGCCCCTGCGGGCAGTCTACTGCCCTGACAGCTCACTCAGCCGCGTCCTCCAACCACACGAGTGGTGGCTGGACCCCAGTGTGGCCAGTCGACTGTACTGCCTCTGGCGGCTCCAACAGATGGACCACTTTGCCAGCCTAGCCAATATTCACCTAGCTCGCTTCTGCTCCAGGCAGACACATCCCTCACAGGTGGCAAAGAATGTGTTCCTCATCCCATGAATGGAAGGCCTCTTCTACACCTTCCTGCCCACACTGCTGATCATCAAGACCCTGCTCAAGGCCCAGCTCGACAGAGCTACATTGATATTGATGGCTCCTCGGTGGGCCCAGCAGCTGTGGTTCCCGTTGGTCCTCCACCTGTCAGAGGCACCCCCGGTCGTAGGAGGATGGCTTCCTCCTGCACCTCAACTTGGGTTCCCTGTCTCTGACAGCTTGGCTGCTGAAAGGGTATCCTTGGCCCATTTTGATCTCTCCAATGAGGAGGAGGCAGTCCTTTTGGCTTCCTGCAAACCTTTCACCTGCCAAGTCTACGCCTTCCACTGGAGGAGGTTCTCGGTTTGGTGCGCAGACAGATGGACACTGTTGGAAACAGTATACTGGGCTTGATGGACCTTGGTCTGACCCAGTATGGCATATCTTATGATTAACCCCTTCTCATGTTCGGTCAAGCGGATACTCCCAATAGCTGCTCCACCTGTCCCAGGCGGGGCTAAAGTCCAACTCAGTCAAGCTTCAAATCTGCGCGCTTTCAGTGCACCATCACCTGATGAAGGGCAAGCCACTCTCCACTCAGCCCCATGTAACTCAATTCCTGAGGGCCTACTACTTTCTAAGCCACCCATCCGTCCCCCTAGAGGCGGAATGACACCTCAAAGTAGTCCTTTCGAAACACACTTCACCACCTTTTGAGCCTCTTGGCTTGTGCCACCTCAAGTATCTTTCCTGGAAGGTGGTCTTCTTCGCGGTGCTCACCTCAGCTCTCAGGGTCAGCAGGCTCCAGGCCCTGGTGGCTCACCCACTTTATACGAGGTTCTACAATAACAAGATCATGCTTTGCACACACCCGAAGTTTCTCCCAAAGGTGGTGTCTCCATTCTACCTCAATCAGGAGATGGTACTTCCCACATTCTTCCCACAGCTCCATGCTAGCAGGGCTGAGGCATCACTCCACACTCTGGACCGCAAGTGGGCCCTGCCCTTATTTATTTATTTATTCATCTGTTTTTATATACCGCCTTATCTCGGAATCAAGGCAGTTCACAAGGAACGATAACTTAATGGATTTACATAGAACTTCTAAAACATTAACAGCATAGAACATTGCAATTACATAGAACTTCTAAAACATTAACAGCATAGAACATATTTACAACATTTACAGTATATTTGCATTTGGGACTTATGTATAGGTTGAGCTGGTGGAGGGCGGGAATGAGCGAGTGGAGATTGTGGGAGAGGGTGGTGATTATGGTGTATGTGTCCATGGTTTTGCTGGTGTCTGTGGGCATCTCATGTAAATGCTGAAATGTTCTTTGAATAGTAAAGTCTTGAGATCCTTGCAAAATGTTATTTCGTGTGTTTCTCTGAGTTTGCTGGGGAGTGCGTTCCAAAGATCTGATGCGTAGGTGGAGAAAACCCTGATGCAGGTTTTTCATTGCATCTTTGTTATTTGCGCTGGTAGCTCAAGGAGGTTCTCATTGCATTTTTGCCTTTTTCTGTTGGTTGTTGGTGTATGAATGAGAAACTTTAAGTATGTTGCAGATTGATCACATAATGTTTTGAAAATGTTCATAGTTTCTTTGTACTTGATTCTGGTGTGTATTGGTAGCCAGTGTAGATTTTTCAGTACTGGGGTAATGTGATCACTTGGTTTTGCTTTTGCTAGAATGTGTGCTGTCGTGTTTTATGCCATTTGTAGTTGATAAAGTGAATGTTTAGGGAGATGTCGGTGTATACTGTTGCAGAGGTCTAGCAGGGGGAAGAGTAGTGCTTGAAAGACTGAGCGAAGTCAGAGGTTGCTAGTAGAGGTTGAAGCTTTCGGAGTATTTTTACCTTGAGTCCTTTTACTTGAAGCGTACTCAGCCCACCGCCACTCCTCACAGCTCTTCGTCTTTTGCGACCCAAATTGGCTGGGGACAGCGGTCTCTAAGCATACCCTATCCACTTGGATCGTGGACTGCATTGCCTTCACTTGCGAGCAGACTGGTCTTTCGCTGGAGTGGCTGGTAACAGCCCACATCATCCGGGCTATGGCAGCCTCTGTGGCAAACCTGCGCTCTCTCCCCTTGACAGAGATCTGCCAGGCTGCCACTTGGTCCTCTGTTCATACCTTCTCAGCTCATTACTGCCCGGAAAGGGAGTCCCGCTGGGACAGTGCCTTCAGCCAGGCAATACTCCATCATATGTTTGGGGTGTAAGGCAACTCCTACCCTCCAGCCCTTCGTTGTGTTCAGACTACCAGAGAGCTGATTCCTTGTTTGACAATTGGGCTGCTCGTGGGTCTGGTGTTCCTTGACTCAGTTGCTGCTTCTCATGGTTCACCTTTTTCTGGTCACCCGTGGCTTTTTACAGTTTTTTTCAGTAGTCTGTAGTTAGGGAGTCCCATATGTGAGGACTGACTTCCTGCTTGTTCCCGGAGAAAGCATAGTTATTCACCTGTAAAAGTTGTTCTCCAGGGACAGCAAGAATCAGTCCTTGCAACCCTCTCTCCTCCTCATGGAGTTGCTTTTCTTTTTGTCATCTTGTGCTATGTTACAATACTGAGGCAAGATGGCACCCTTAGGCAGGAAGGGAACCACGCATGCGTGGTACATCTCCCAAAGGCTTTCTTTGAAAGCTGTGGAGAGGTTACCATGAGGGCTCCATCAGCGCCGATGTCACCCATATGTGAGGACTGATGCCTGCTGTCTCTGGAGAACACCTGTTACAGGTGAGTAACTACGCTTTCATTAACCGACAAGAGGGGAAGTTGTTCTAGACCTAGTTCTTAGTGGAACTCAGGATTTGGTGCAAGAGATACGGATTTTGAGGCCTCTTGGTAATAGTGATCATAGCATGATAGCATTTGATTTCATAAATGGAAGAAAGATGGCAAGAAAATCCACAGTACTACCTTTTAACTTTCAATTGAGAGACTATGATAAAATGAGGAAAAGAATTAAGAAAAAACACACAAGGAGTAGCTGCAAAGATTGAAGATTTACATCAAGCATGGGCATTGTGTAAAAGTACTATCTTGGAAGCCCAGATATATTCCATGCTTTAAGAAAAGTGGAAGGAAGGCCAAAACACTGCCAGCATTTATTTATTTAGACAGTTTTGTATACCACCTTATCCTTCAATCAAAGTGGTCAACAAGACATTGGGAGGCATACATTCAACAGGGGGGGGGATACGTTTCATATAAATAAAAAGCTATCTACTTATAGGTCTAAAGGGGGATGGGCGGTTGGGGCTAAGTGGTGAGGGTAGCTAGTGGGCCACTTGGGTGGTATCTAGTGCTTGGCAATTTAAGGTGGTTGCTCATAGGCCTCGGTGAAAAGATGGGTCTTGAGAGCTTTGTGGAAGTCCTCGGTATCATTTAGAGTCTTTAAGTCCGTGGGGAGGGAGTTCCATAATGCAGGCACTAGTAGCGAGGGAGCTCTCTTAGATGTTACTTGCTTAGTCTTCTGATAATCTGTGAGTAATGTGATCCTGTTGTCATTGTTGGTTCTTCTAGGCCTGTTACTGACATCCTGGGTTATTACATCCTGGAGCGCATCTGCAGAGCAGTGGTGAAGATTTTGAAAATGTTCAGGATTGATTTGAATTTTGCCCTTGCAATTATTGGGAGCCAGTGCAGCTGTCGCAGAACGGAGGTGATGTGTTCAGATCTTGCAGTGCCCGTGATGATGCGTGCTGCAGTATTCTGCACCATTTGGAGTGGGTGAATAGACTGCTGGGGGAGGCCTTGGTATAGTGAGTTTCCATAGTCTAGCAGTGGGGTGATGACTGCTTGGCAAACTGTGCGAAAGTGGTCTTGGTCAAGGATTGGTTTGAGTTTTCTGATGATCCTCAATCGGTGGTAGGCTTTTGCTGCAGTTTTAGTAATGTGAGATTGTAGGTTCATAGATCTGTCCAGGGTGATGCTCAGGTACCTCACTTCGTCCTTGTTTGCTATAGTTTTGTTTAGAATGCTGATGGTTTGGGGCGGTTTGAATGTGAAGTCTCTGGTAATGAACATAGCCTCTGTTTTATCAAAGTTACCATCAGGTTGTTAGCGGTGAGCCAGGTGTCCATGTCCTCAAGGCAGCTTGTCATCAATGTCATGTCAGGTGATTGCAGGTTGATTGGGGCATATACCGTGATATCATCAGCGTACAGGTGGTAATGTAGTTTGTGGCGTTTGATGATATTGCATATGGGTTGGATGTATATATTAAAGAGTATAGATGAAAGAGCTGAACCTTGTGGTATTCCTTGCGTAACGGGGAACCAAAGTGATTTCTTTTGAGCACATTTGACTTGCTGTGTCCAATCCTTCAGGTAGGAGGTAAACCATTTTAGGGTGTTCTCACTTATTCCAATCTGATGCAGGCGCTGTAGCAATATGGTGTGGGACACAGTATCAAAAGCCGCTGAGATGTCCATGAACACTAGCAGGAAGTCAGTCCTCCGATGGCTGCCAGCGGGTTCAAGAAGTGTGATCGGTGCAAGAAACGTATGCCTCTCACCAACACACATGACTACTCGGGCCTGTGGCCCGTGCGGCAAGATGTCATCAAAGGCGTTGAGCCGTCAACATCAGCGTGAAAGAATCTTTTCTGACTCCGTGTCTGGCTGGGCCCGGACTTTGTCAGAGGCCTCGACATCTCGGGAGTCTGATCCCGAGCACCGTCGGGGCTCCTCTGAGAGGGGGTCTCCTTCTTGGGAACACATAAGGAAGAAAAAGCTCGGGAGGGCGACGTCGGTGGACGCTCCTGGCCCCTCTAGGGCCAGGTTGCATAGCCTCAACCGACGCCCCGGGCTCTCGGAGTCAGAGAGGCCTTCGAAGTTACCTCGTGTGGAGCCGGAGTCCCCGAGTCAAGTGAGTGCAGTTGTCCTCGTGGGCTCTCCTCCGTGGGAGCCGACATCGGGCCCGACGTCGTCAGGGCCCGAGTCGGGGGCTGCTGAGTCTCCCGAGCTTGGACTCAGGTTGACGGCCTTGGAGAGCAGCTTGGCTGCCTTCATGGAACAGCAGCGGGTGCTGATTGCCTGTCTGACCGGTGCATCTGCCCCGACCACCGGGACCTCGATGTCCAAGTCAACCCCAGAGACCGAGCCGATCCTCGAGTCGATGAAGTCTCGAGTCGATCCTCGATGAAGGTCCCCTTGACCTCCCGTGCGGGACCGAGGTCGTCGACGCCGATACCCTCGGCATCGGGGCGGGTGGCATCGAAGCCCACATGGCCGGAGCCTCTCGATTCCTCCTTGGAGGAGTCGGACTGGGAGACGGAGGACGAGGAGTCCCCGAACACCTTCCGGACCTGGTGCGTCCCTTCGGACTCACTGGAGTCCAAGCCTCAGAGAAGGTCCCCCTGGAGGATACCCGGTTCTCGGACTTCGTGAGGGACATGGCCAAAGCTTCAGCCTTCCCCGCGGATGCCGAGGAGGAGCCGAAGAGCCGAAGAGCTCGATGCACTCCAGTACGACTCTCCGCCTAAGGAGGCCTTTACTGTACCAGTTCCTCCAATGCTGGAATGGCTGCTCTTCTGCATGTGGGAGGCACCGGCCTCGGCGCCGGTTCTTAACAAACGGGTCGATGCCATCTATCGAGTCCGTAAGAGCCCTGGGTTCCAGAAGGCACAGCTACCGCACCACTCCATGGTTGTGAAATCAGCCATGCATAGTCTGAAGAGTCAGAAGATGCACTCCTTGGTGCCCTTTGGCCGGGAGGCCCGGAACCTGGATGCCCTCGGTAGAAAGTGCTTCCAGGGCTCTATGCTGTCTTGCCGTGTCCAGACTTACCAGCTGTACATGGGCATGTACCTCCGAGACCTGGCGAAGGAAATTGCCGGGTTCTCAGCTGGCCTCTCCGAGGAACCTTTGCAGAGGTTCAAAGCTTTGTCATCGGGGATTCGAGAGTGCTCAAAGTTTATCTCTTGAGCAACCTATGATGGCTTCGAGGCTTCGGCCCGAGTAGCAGCGGCTGGCATCGGTGCACACTGTCAGGCCTGACTACAGTCATCAGATCTGGAGCCATGTGTACAGGACAAGTTGGTCGATGTCCCTTGCCGAGGTGAGAACCTTTTTGGCAAACCCATGGCTGAAAAGGCTGCAGAAATCAAGACTGAGACTCTCACCAGGACAAGGCTGTCCAGAAAGACTTCTGCCCCTTCTCAGAAAAAGAAGGGCTCGGGGAAGAAGCCCTTTTTCCCAAGGAAGGGTACTGCCTACAAATCCTACCCTTAATTCCAGGCCTCTACAGCTCCCCAACAGGGTCAGCAGGCCAAGGGGCAGGGACATGGGTCCCGTAGGCAGAAAACCCCCAAGCCGCCGGCTCCTGCACAGCAGGGAGCGGGGTTTTGACTCCCACTGCATAGCCTCTCCTCCACAGCTGGCTCCACTCAGCACAGGAGGCCGGCTGACACTGTACTCCCACAGGTGGCCAGCCATAACAGGGGATACCTGGGTACTGAGCATAGTCCAGAAGGGCTACTTGCTCCACTTCAACCAGTTACCCTCCTCCTATTTTCCAGGGGAGCCACCAAGACTCCCTCTTCACAGGAACCTCCTCCTTCATGAGTTGGCAAGTCTTCTAAAGGAGCAGACGGTGGAACCAGTGCCTCACCACCTGAAAGGGCAAGTCTTCTATTCCAGGTACTTTCTGGTACCAAAAAGGACAGGAGGCCTCAGGCCCATCCTAGACTTGCGAAATCTCAACAAGTTCCTGGAGAGGGAAAAGTTCAAGATGCTTACCCTTGGGATACTGCTGCCCTACCTCCAGCAAGGAGATTGGCTATGCTCTTTAGACCTAAAGGATGCTTATACTCACATCCTCATTCATCCAGTCCACAGAAAATATCTCAGATTTGTAGTGGGAGGAAATCATTTTCGGTACAGGGTACTTCCATTTGGCCTAACCTCTGCTCTCAGGGTTTTCACCAAGTGCCTGGCGGTAGTGGCGGTCTATCTCAGAAACCAGGGCATCTTTGTCTTCCCATACCTGGACGACTGGCTCATCAGGGGTCAGTCTCCACAGGAGACCAGACAAGCCACCCTTCGCACTGTGTCTCTTCTCCAGCATCTAGGCTTTGTCATAAACTTTGCAAAGTCCACTTTGCTCCCTTCACAGAACATAGAGTTAATAGGGGCAAGACTAGATACCCTTCAGGCAAAGGCTTATTTGCCCGAGGGCAGGGCCCACAGGCTGATGGGCTTGGCCAAACAGTTCCAGAGCGGTTATCTGGTCTCTGACAGACACTTCCTGAGGCTCTTAGGCCACATGGCATCCACGGTCCATGTAACTTCGAATGCCCGTCTGCACATGCGGCCTGCTCAGTGGTGCCTCAGAGCTCAGTGGGTGCAAGCCGCAGGAGACTTAAGAGACAGAGTAAGGGTGTCCAAACTACTAGTGGACTCCCTGCGGTGGTGGCTACATCTCCCAAACCTTGTCAGGGGATTGCCTTTCCAAGTGCCGCCACACACACAGGTGCTGACAACTGATGCTTCCTTACAGGGTTTGGGGGCACAATGCCAGGGTGCATGCACTCAGGGCCTCTGGTCTCCTTGGCAGGCAACACAGCAGATCAATCTGTTGGAGTTGTGAGCTATCTGCTTGGCTCTACAGACTTTCTCTCATGTTCTCTCTCACCAGTCTGTCTTAGTTCAGACAGACAATCAAGTGGCAATGTTCTAGGTGAACAAGCAGGGAGGCACAGGATCCAGGCTTCTGTGTCAGGAAGCACAAGCTCTTTGCTCCCTGGCAGTCAAACAAGGCATGTTTCTCAAAGCAGTTTATCTACCTGGCCAGGAGAATTACCTAGCAGACAGGTTAAGCAGGATTCTACAGCCTCACGAATGGCACTTGAATCCACTAGTGGTCCATCAGATCTTTCTAAGATGGGGTCTTCCAACTATCGATCTCTTTGCGAGTCCACTGAACCGGCAGCTGCCCAGGTTCTGTTCCAGACAACCGCATCTTCTGAGAATAGCAGCAGATGCGTTTCTAATTTATTGGTCTATGGGCCTACTGTATGCGTTTCCTCCCATGCCTCTAGTGGCCCGTACCATGTTCAAGGTTCTTCAGGACAAGGCCTCGGTGATTCTGGTAGCCCCCAGATGGCCGAGGCAACCGTGGTTTCCACTCCTTCTGCAGTTGGCGGTGGACACTCCACTCCCTCTGGGGGTGCAACCCGATCTCCTTTCTCAGGACCAGGGATCTCTCCTGCACCCCAACCTCAAATCCCTCAATCTGATGGTCTGGCTGCTGAAAGGATAGTTCTAGCCCCCTTACTTCTACCTAAGGAAGTGGAAGAGGTGGTGTTGGCCTCTAGGAGGCAATCCACCCAGAAGTCTTATGCCCTCAAGTGGTGTAGGTTCTCCACCTGGTGTGCTCAGCGCCAGGAGGATCCTTTTTCGTGCCTGGTCCTGGAGGTGCTGCAGTATCTGCTTCACCTGTCGGACCTAGGCCTTAAATCCAACTCTGTTCGGGTCCACCTCAGTGCTCTATCGGCGCCCCACTCACCGGTGGAGGGACAGTCTCTGTCGGGCCACCCCTTGGTGTCCCCCTTCCTCAGAGGCCTGTTTTTGCTCAAGCCTCCGGTTCGTCCACCAGCCACTGAGTGGGATTTGAATGTGGTCTTGCAGCAACTTATTCGCCCACTGTTTGAGCCGATGGCTACCTGTCATTTATGATTCCTTTCCTGGAAGGCGTTGTTCTTGGTAGCTCTTACCTTGGCCAGGCGTGTGAGTGAACTCCAAGCTCTGGTTTCGGATAGACTGTACACATGGTTCTATAGGAACAGGGTGGTCTTACGGACTAATCCTAAGTTCCTTCCAAAGGTTGTCTCCTCCTTCCACCTCAATCAGGAGGTGGTTCTTCCAACATTCTTTCCCAGGCCGCACACCAGCCGGGCTGAAACTGTCTTGCATACCCTGGACTGTAGAAGGGCATTGTCCTTTTACATAGATTGTATGGAGGGGTACCGAAGGGCTGCTCAGCTCTTCGTATCTTTTGACCCTAATAAACTGGGGTTACCTGTCTCCAAGCGTACGTTGTCCATTTGGGTAGCAGATTGTATTGCCTGGGCATACAGGGCAGCCGGCCTCTCCTTGCAGGGTTGAATCACGGCCCACCGTGTCAGGGCAAAAGCCGCGTCAGTAGCTCATCTCTGCTCTGTTCCGTTGGCAGACATCTGCCGGGCTGCTACTTGGTCTTCAAGCCAGACTTTTGCGGCCCATTACTGCCTTGAGAGGGAGTCCCAAAGGGACAGTGCTTTCGGACAGGCGGTACTCCATAATCTCTTTGAGGTTTAGGCAACTCCTACCCTCCGGCCCTTGTGTTGGGCTACCGTACGGGGGCGTTCTCAGAGAAGATTCTTATCACGGATGCTAAGGCTCTAGAGGGAGATAATTTTTTCAGCTTTGGGTTCCCGGTAGCCTAGAGCTGGGGAGTCCCATATGTGAGGACTGACTTCCTGCTTGGTCCTGAAGAAAGAGTAGTTACTCACCTGTAACAGGTGTTCTCCAGGAGCAGCAGGAATCGGTTCTCACGACCCTCCCTCCTCCCCTTGAGTTGCAGTCATATCCTTTATTTTGTTTTTTGCTGTCTTTTAGCTATGTCATCAGACTGAGCAAGATGGCACCCTTGGGCGGGAAGGGGACCGCGCATGCACGCTGCATTCCCAAAGGCTTTCCTTGAAAGCTGGGGAAATGCTCCTCACGGGGTCTCCGTCACCCATATGTGAGGATTGATTCCTGCTGCTCCTGGAGGACACCTGTTACAGGTGAGTAACTATTCTTTCTCCCAGGTTTGCTGAGGCTCCGTCACTTTCAGATTGCATGCCTGGGGGAGAGGGGTGCTCGTTTGGTTGGAGTTCTTTGCTTTTAGGTAGTTTGCAAATTTTTGTGGGTCCAGGTGATGGGTGCAGTGCTGAGTGGCCAGCATAGTTTAAAGACGAGGTTAGAGAGGCTGTTTCCAAAATAGCATCCTTTAGGAAATGGAAAAAGGAGCCTAATGATGAACACCGGAAGCATCATAAGGCATTGATAAGGCAGGCAAAGAGAGAATTTGAAAAGAAGCTTGCCATGGAAGCAAAAATGTGTAATAAAACCTTTTTCAAGTACATTTATAGCAAAAAAAACTGTGAGAGAGTCAGCTGGACCACTGGATGATACAGTGGTAAAAGGGGCATTAAGGAAGGTCAAGGCCATAGAGGAGAGACTGAAGGAATTCTTTGCTTTATTCTTTACTGAAGAAGAAATAGGGAGGTTAATTGTGCCTGAAATGGTATATAAAGGTGATGTAGCAGAAGAATTGAAAGAAATATTGATAAACCAAGAGGATGTATTACAACTATTTGATAAACTGAAGAGTAGCAAATCACTTGGACTGGATGGTATATATCTAAGGAAGTTGAAATAACTGAAATATGCAGATCTACTATTAGTAACTGTGAACTGTCATTAAAATCATCTGTAGTACCTGAGGATTGGAGAATGGCCAATGTGACTCCAGTTTTTAGAAAGAGTTCCAGGGGTGATCTGGGAAACTACAAACCGGTAAGCCTGATGTCAATTCCAGGCAAAATGGTAGAAACCATTATAAAGAATAAAAATACTGAACATGTAGATAGCCATGGTTTAATGAGAGACAGCTAACATGGATTTAGCTAAAGAAAGTCTTGCCTTACTAATCTGTTATATTTTTTAAGGAGTGAATAAGCAGGTAGACATAGGTGAGCCAGTTGATATAGTGTATCTGGATTTTCAGAAAGCCTTTGACAATGTCCCTCATGAGAGACTCTTGGTGAATTTAAGAAGTCATGAGATTGGAGGCAGTGTACTATTGTGGATCAGGAACTGGTTAAAAGATAGTAAGCAGAAGGTAGGGCTAAATGGCCAATTTTTTCAATGGAGCAAGGTGAACAGTAGAATACCCCAGGGATCTGTGCTGGACCTGCTGCTTTTTAACATATTCATAAATGACCTGGAAATAAGAATAATGAGTGAGGTGATCAAATTTAGAGATGACACAAAATTATTCAAAGTTGTTAAAATGAAAGATTGTGAAAAATTACAAGAGGACTTTGAAGAATTAGAAGACTGGACGTCCAAATAGCAGATGAAATTTAATGTGGACAAGTGCAAAGTTATTCACCTATGAAAGAATAACCCAAACTATGGTTACACGATACAAAGTACCACCTTAGAAACCACCACCCAAGAAACAGATTTAGGCATGAATAATACGATGAAACCCTCTGCCTAGTGTGCAACGGCGGCCAAGAAAACAAATAGAATGCAAGGAATCATAAAGAATGGAATGGAGAATAAAACAGACGATGTTATAATGCCTATGTATCATTTCATGGTGCAACCACACCTTGAATATTGTGTGCAATTCTGGTTGCCATATCTTAAAATGGATATAGCTGGGAGGGAGGAGTGGTCTAGTGGTTAGGACAAGGTACTTCAGGCCGGAGGGCCGGGGGTTCAAGTCCCACCTGGGGACAGCAATCTCAGGCCGGAGGGACTGGGATTTCTAGTCCTATAGGCACTCCTTGTGGTCTTGGGCAAGCCACTTAACCCTCCATTGCCCATGTTCCCTGTAAGTATTAACATATGTGTGTCATATCCCCTCGTGTTAAATGTATCCCCCAATTGACCGCTTTGACCCAGTGAAAAGCGGAATATAAATACAGCTAAATAAATAAATAAAATTAGAAAAGGTATAAAAAGTGACAAAAATTGTAAAAGTAATGGAAGGATATTCCTGTGAGGAGAGGCTTAATAGGTTGGGGCTCTTCAACTTGAAAGAGATGGCTGAGATAGAGGTCTTAAATTAATGAATGGAGTGGAACGGGTAAATGTAGATTGGTAGTTTATGCCATCAAAAAGTAGAAAGACTAGAGGATATGCAATGAAACTACAATGCAACCCATTTAATTAATTAATTTATTTAATTAACAGCTTTTTTATACCACCCCTTCCAGCAATCAAGGGTGGTTTACAATAAACATTGAACTGGGAAGTTACATTAAAACTTGAAAATAAAGTGCAACATAGGAACAAGAAGTTAACTATAAACATGTTACCTATATACAGAGGGCGTATTTGTAATCAACTTGAGTGTATTTTAGCTATGGCAAAATCATTGGGGGTTGTTACTGAATTATATCTGCCATAGAGGGGAGGTGTATGTGTTCTTGGTTTGATTTGAGAGTATATATGTATGGTTGAACTAATCTATGATTATATTTAAGTAGTGGGTGTTTTAGTTGGAGAAGTGCAGATAAGTCATATGATAATGTATTTTGCCATATCCTTTTTTATTTTATGTTTGATATATTTCTTCTTTGTCAGTCGAATTGCTCTAGCGTTCAACAAACAGGGCAGTTCTTAACTCCTTGAGGAACACTTGAAAGTCTTTGATGGCTCTTAGCTTGTCTGGAAGAGCATTCCAGAGGCTGGGGGCAACATAGGTGAATGCCCTACTACTGGTAGTTTGTTTGGAGTTACGGAAATCTGAGGAAATTTCAATGGTGTTTTGTGAGCAAGTTCTTCTAGTTCTTGTATTTACAAGAGTGGCAATTAGTTCCTTTATTCACTCAACCTCTCACTCCTAGTTCAATAATCCTATGTCTGTGTTTATGTCTAATTCAGGTCTCAGGCAAAACATTGGCACCAATGTCTAGTTAAGTTATTCGTCCCAGTAACGTGCCAGTTAGCATCAATGACCTGTTTAATCTTGTTGTTGAAAATCGAACAAAATGAAAACAGTTGACTATTTCTAAATACTGTGTCTTAAAATTCTTCTCACAAATCTCCTCTTGATGTTAAACTAATGAATGTACTTAGCTCCATACAAAGACACAAATCTTCTTTTCATTTCACTTGATTGTTCTGACTTGCCCCAACGCCATAGTGATAGGTGCCCTCGCGTTTCACCTTACGGGTTCCTCAGGGGACCTTGTGTCATTATACTTCTCTCTGTAAAGATATCAAAACAACCCCGGTAACCGAACTATAATAATGTTTATTCATTCTAATGACTACCTCTCAGTTACATTGTTTCATTTAAGGGCCCACCTGTTATTGCTGCCCACGTATTCTTCAGAAACCTCCCGATTGCATGGTATGGAGAACCATCTGAAAACGCTGCGCATGCGGACCTCCTATGGAGGGCGGCAATTTTAAAGCCCTATCTACCAATGATTCTTCTGCTCTTCCACTCTATCACATCCTCCTGGAGGAGTTCCCTAATGGGGAACTCCCCCATTTCGTGTCCTATACTCAAATACATAACCACCAATCCATACCTGAATTTAAACCCTTTGGTTGGACAGAATCTAATTTGTAAATCCACCATTGCTCTCTAATAAGTAAAATCTGGTCTCGCGATTTTCCCTGGGAGCCCCTGTGAACTTCTTCTATGCACCAACATCTCAGTTGTTCATAAAGGTGGCCAAATTGCACACAATGTTGTACTAGGTCCCCTGAGGAACCTGTAAGGTGAAACGCGAGGGTGCCTATCACTATGGCGTTGGGGCAAGTCAGAACAGTCATAGTGAAATGAAAAGAAGATTTGTGTCTTTGTATGGAGCTAAATACATTTATTAGTTTAACATCAAGAGGAGATTTGTGAGAAGAATTTTAAGACACAGTATTTAGAAATAGTCAACTGTTTTCATTTTGTTTGATTTTCAACAACAAGATTAAACAGGTCATTGATGCTAACTGGCACGTTACTGGGACGAATAACTTAACCCAGACATTGGTGCCAATGTTTTGTCTGAAACCTGAATTAGATATAAACATAGACATAGGATTATTGAACTAGGCGTGAGAGATTGAGTGAATAAAGGAACTAATTGTTACTAAGAAGTATTCACTCTAAGAGGAGACCAAAACGTTATTTGTCTGTTTACAAGAGTGGCAACAAGGGATGAAAGATGGGACGGGGCAATGTTATTAATCAATTTGAAGATGGTTATCAGGCATTTATAGAAACAGAGAAACATGATGAAAGAAAAAGACCACATGGCCTATCTAGTCTGTCCTTCCATATCAACAACTACAACAGTCCACTTTTTACCTTTAGAGATCCTCTGTGTTGGTCCCATGCTTTTTTGAATTCAGTTACTGTCCTCATCTGTAGTAATAGTTATATTAAATAGTTATACTTTATTCTGCCAGCTATGGATAACCAGTGTAGGTCATATAGGAGAGGAGTGATGTGTACTGAGTGATGTGCCTTATAAAGGATTTGTGCTGCAAGATTCTATGCCAATTAAAGCTGATTGATTGTTTTCTTGGGTAATCCTTGAAGAATGCTATTGCAAAAATCAAAATGAGGTATAATCACGTTCTGCAGGACAGATCTAAAGTCATAGCTATCAAGAATTGGTCTGAGATGTTGAATCATGCGTAATTTGAAATATATAGTTTTAATAACTAATTCAATTTGGGTAGGCATGTTCAGAGACTGATCAATGGTGATCCCAAGGTATTTTACTTTGTTTTTGACATTTAGTTCTGTCCCATAGATGGGGAGTTTTGTTTGAGGGATGAAGTTTTGATTTCTGGTTATGTATAGCACCTGAGATTTATTATAGTTTATCTTTAGGTTTTTTGTGGTAAGCCAAATCTCTGACTCATTATGGCATTCTATTAGTTGTTGATGGTTAGGATTGGTTATATCTATGGGGAAATACAGCATATCATCTGCATAGATATGCTAACTCACTTTGTGTTTTTTGAAGATTTTACAGATTGGTTGGATATATAGGTTGAATAAAAGTTAGGATAGGGCAGACCCTTGGGGGATGCCTTGTTCCTGTTTGAAGATCTTTGATGTAGTTTGTCCTTTTTGAACTTGTTGGGTACGGTCTGAAATGTAAGATTTGAACCATTGATTACAACATTGATTACAATGTTGATTACAATTACATTTATGCCTATCTGTTGTAATCTTCCAATAAGGATTATGGCTTATATTATCAAAAGCAGAAGAAATGTCCAGAAATACTAATACAAGGGGTTGTTCAATCCGCGGATAAGTTTGTCAAAGAGAGTCAACATGGGGGTCTCTACACAATCTTGTAACTGAGTCAGGACGATTTTTTCAATAACTTTGACCATGAACAGGAGACTAGAAATTGGTCTGTAACAGTTTGGAAGTTCTTTGTCTAATGTGTTTGATTTCAAGATGGGCCAAATTATTGCATGTTTTAGTTCCTTAGGCATGTAGCCTTGCACCAGTGATTGATTGGTCATAGATTTCAACTTTTGTTGCTTTTATCCAGTTTACTGGACATGGATCAGTCGGTGAAGTAGTGGTGGTTATGCTGGAGATTATGTTCTTTGTTTGTTTTAGGTCCATGTGGTGGAAATTATGCCATTTACTTGTGATTTGTAATTGAGTGCCGATGTGTGGTAAAATATCTGTTTCTTGGTATTTGAGTTTGCTCATATAATTATCAGCTAGGACCTGTTTGATAATAGTAGAGTTTGTTTCTGGGAGTTAGAGATTTAACGAAGCACAACAGCTCCCTAGGTTGATCAAGTGATCGTGTGAAGATTGACGTGTGGTATTCTTTTTTTTCTATTGTTAATAGATTCTTTATATATTTGAAGAGTATTCATATATAGTATTTTTTCTGATGACAGTTTGGTATTCCGCCATTTGTATTCTGGTTTTCTTAGTTTCTGTCTTAATTTTCTTAATTCATAGGTGTGCCAATACTTTGATGACTTTTGTTGAGTTTTATGGCTTGTCTTAGGTGCAGATGCTGCATTACTTATGGCAGAATTCCAGTTTGATATTATGTTGTCCAGTTCAGTTAGCGAGGAATCAAGATGTTGAAGGGTATCATTTAGGAATGTTTCGTCCTCAAAATGCCTGAATCTTTTTTTGTATTGGACTTCGGTGCTAGGTGCACTAGGTGGGGGGGGGGGGGGCGTTGGTTGCAATTATGAAATTCAATAAAAAGTGGTCTGTCCAGGGTACCTGTAGTGATTGAGGGGGGGCGGGCAGAATAGAGGCTATGCTGTAAGATGATAATGTTGGGTAGGAATATTAAGTCTAGTGTGTTTCCTTTTATGTGAGTTGGTATTTGAACTACCTGATGATAACCCAAATCTGCCATAGCATTTATGAATTGAGTGGTATAGAAGAGATGGAAGATTAAAATCATCTAAGATGATGTGGAGCTTTTTTAATGATGCATTACATGCAGTTTCTAAGATTAAAGTGAGGTTATCTGGTATATTGGAAGGTGACCTTTAGATCAGGCATATTGATAGGTTTTTTTTTTCAATCAGTGTGTCTATTCCATCTATGTTTTTTCTCATATGGAGGGTCATACTGAGTTCTTGCTTTATTAGAATAAGTATTCCTTCACCTCGTTTGTTAACCCTGGGGTATTGGAATATTTTATATCCTATGATATTCAATTGGTAAGCCAGTACTGCATCTGTATCAGAGAGCCATGTTTCCATAATGAATATTAAATCTGGATTGTTGTTGTTAACAAGTTCTATTATTACAGGAATTTTATTCCTAATAGATCGTGCATTTATGAGGAGGCATGTTATAGGAGTTGTTAGGGGAGTAAGATGCTGGACTGTATTGGTTGGAGTGATGTGTATTAATCTCTGGTGAGGATGTTTTTGGTTGTTGTGGTAGGTGTTGTGTTGTTGGTAGGATAGTTATGTCTGTGTCAGTTCTGTATGAGAGGGATATGGTAGTATTGTACTAAGGTTGTTGGGTTGGTGACATAAGGGAGGTAGCAGAAATAGAATTAGTAAGGTGAGAATAAGGCAAACTAATCTACACTGTTCCATTGTGAAATCAAGGGAAGTTAGAATAAGTTGTAAAGATTCTGAGGCATACAATTAAAGTTGTGGTAGATGTGGTTATATAAAATAGTTGTTGTAATATGATATAGATTGAGTGTTCTGTGAAATCTGTGTGCCTCTTTGGGAACCTGCCAGGTACTTGTGGCCTGGCTTGGCCACTATTGGAAACAGGATACTGGGCTTGATGGACCTTGGTCTGACCCTTTAAGGCAGTTCTTATGTTCAGAATGGCCAGTGCAGGGTCTTGAGCAGATGAGTGTGTTTAAGGCCTGTGTGTCTAAATTTCCTTTTTGGAGAGAGTGGGATGATTTAGACCTTAGGTGTGTGTGTCCAAGTCCCCATGCCAAGCAACTTTCACTTTGTTTTAGGCCTAGCTGCTGACGACTGCCATGCTGCACCAACCCCAGATTTGTGCTATCCTAGGCAGATGCCTAGCTTGTCTAAAAGTGTGGCTACCCCAACTGCTGCTGAATATGTGCATTTAGCACTGGTACCTATATGGATAGTTGTGCTAAATATGCCTGTTAAGATAGAGATCCAATGCCAGTTGAAGGACCAGTTCCATGTGCAGGATGTCTGCATTCTGAAACTCTCAGGAAACAAGTGGAGGAGCTCAGAGAAGTGGTGGCGAGGCTGAGTAGCATTCAGAACAGTGAGAAGTACATTGATGAGATGTTTCTTGAAACATCCACGCTCTCCAACAGAGGTGACGATGAGAGCCTACAGAATGACGTAGGTTGGACATGAGTCACAAGGACCTGCAAAATCACCAATCCAACTTCTCTAGCCCTTGACTTGAAGAACCATTATGCAGCCCTGAAAGTGGAGGAGGTGAAAGCATCCCAGGAAAGGGAAGAACCAGAGCTCAAGTACCCCAAAGTTGCAGAATCAGTGACCACAAGGAAGCGAAGGGTAGTGGTGATTGGTAACTCTCTTCTGAGGGGTACTGAGGCGTCCATCTGCCGACCAGACTTGATGTCCAGAGAGGTATGCTGTCTGCCAGGTGCCAAAATCCAAGATGTTATGGAGAGTTTGCCGAGGCTCATCAAGCCCACTGACTATTACCCAATGTTGCTAATCCATGTCGGCACAAAGGATACTGCCAGGTATTCCTCTGAGCATATCAAAAGTGACTTCATGGCTCTGGGACAGAGGGTGAAGCAGATAGATGCATAAGTGGTGTTCTCTTCAATCCTCCCTGTTGAAGGTAAAGACCAAGGCAGAGAAGCACGTATCCTGAAGATGAATGCATGGCTGCCTAGATGGTGTCTTTGAGAGCGTTCTTTTTTCCTGGACCATGGGATGATATTCCAAGGGCTGCAGAGCAGAGATGGTATCCATCTGTCCAAGAAGAGTCGATGTGTCTTCAGTAGCAGACTTGCTAAACTACTGAAGAGGGCTTTAAACTAGATTTATTGGGGATGGGTGAAGTAAGCCCCCAGGTAAGTGAAACGTTAAATACCTTTATAGAAATGGGTAAAAGGGGCAACGCCTAAAAAGTGGTGTGCATAAATGCCCATAGCATGGGAAATAAGATCCCAGATGTTGAGACCTTAATGGGAGAGGCTGACTTTGATTTAGTGGTGGTTACAGAGACATGGTTCACAGACAACCATGATGGGGATATAATTATACCAGGCTATTCAGAAAGGACAGGGTAGGAAGAAGGGGAGGAGGAGTGGCACTTTATGTAAATAATAATATATAAGCTATTGAAATACAGGGCTCAAAAGGGAGAGATGAGGTACTGTGGTTTAAACTAGAAAGAGGGAAAGAGAAATTCATTTGCATTGCCGTGATATACAGACCTCCCTCACTGGGAGAAGAAGTGGATGGAGATTTAATAGAAGACAACACGGAGCATTGACAGGAAAGGGAAAGTGCTATTGATAGAGGATTTCAATATGCCGGATGTTGACTGGCGCATCCCTGCTGCAGTGTCATCTAGAAGTAAGGAGATCTTGAATTCTTTTCAGGAAGACATGGTTATGGTGACATGGTTCACGGACAGCCATGACTGGGATGTAATTATACTGGGCTATACTTTATTCAGAAAGAACATGGTAGGAAGGAGGGGAGGAGGAGTGGCACTTTATCTGAAAAAAGAATATTAAAGCTATAGAATTACAGGGCTTAAAGGGAGTGAGAGACACTGTGGGTTAAACTAGAAAGAAGGAAAGGGAAATCCATTTGCATTGGTGTGATATACAGATCTTCCTCACAGGGAGAAGAAGTGGACAGGGATTTAATAGAAGACACACAGTATTGCCATGAAAGACACACAGTATTGCCATGAAAGGAGAAGTGCTACTGATAAGTGACTTCAATATGCCAGATGTTTATTGGTACATCCCTGCTGCAGTGTCATGTAGAAGTAAGGAGATCCTAGATTTTCTACAGGGAGAACTATTCTGGCATCTGGTAGCAGAACCCACACGTGAAGGGGCCATACTGGACTTGGTGCTTACCAGTGGTGAAAGTGTTTCTGATGTTTTAGTGGGAGATCATCTCGCATCCAGTGATCACCAGATGGTGTAGTTCACTATTAGGACTAGGACTGATAAAATCCATTCAAAAGTGAGGGTTTTAGATTTTAGGAAAACCGATTTTGCCAAGATGGTCCAATACCTCATGGAGTCATTAGCAGGATAGGAACGGCTGTGGGATTTAGAAAAACAGTGGGCAAAACTGAATGGGAATATTTTAAGGGCAACCAACCTTTATGTTAGAATAGTAAATAAAGGTAAAAGAAAAAGGAGGCTGCTGTGGTTCTCAAAAGAAGTAGCTTAAAAGGTAAAGAAAAAGAGGGAGGTCTTTATGAAATACAGTAGATCACAGAGAGAGGTAGAGAGGCATCTATATTTGGAAAAACGTAAGAGAGGCTGACAAAGTAGTCAAGAAAGCAGAGATACAGAAAGAAGATGAAATATCCAATTCAATAAAATGGGGAGATAAGACATTTTTCAGATCTGTTAGTGAGAGGAGGAAGGGCAAAAGTGGTATTGTCAGACTCAAGAGTGAAGGGGAGGAATATGTAGAAGCTGATGTGGATAAAGCAGACTTGCTTAACAAATATTTCTGTTCTGTGTTCACAGATGAAGGGCTGGGAGCAAAACCTCGGAAAACACCGACATACAGGAAGAGAAGCAAGGGGCATTCGAACGATTTTCAGAAGATTGTGTCCGTGAGGAACTAGCTAAACTAAAAGTAGACAAAGCGATGGGACTGGATGGGATATATCAGAGAATACTGAAGAAACTTGGGAACATTCTAGCAGCTCCACTGACTGACCTTTTCAATGCCTTTTTGGAGTTGGGAGTGGTGACAGAGGACTGGAGAGAGACACATGTGGTCCCTTTACACAAAAGCAGAAGTAAGGATGTGGTTGAAAACTACAGGCTGGTTAATTTAACTTCGGTGTTGAGTAAATTTTTGAAAATGCTGCTGAAAGAAAAAATAGTGAGGTTTCTGGATTCCAACGGATTACCGGATGTGAGGCAGCATGGATTCACCAGAGGCAGGTCTTTCCAGACGAATCTGATAGATTTCTTTGACTGGGTGACCAGGGAGTTGGACCAAGAGAGAGCCCTAGATGTGCTGTTTGTAGATTTCAGTAAAGCCTTTGACACCGTTCCATACAGAAGACTTATAAACAAACTGAGCACCCTAGTCATGGACCCTAAAGTTACTGACTGGGTTAGAAATTGGTTGTGTGGGAGATGACAAAGGGTACTTGGTAAATGGAGCTCACTCTGAGGAGAAGGAGATTACCAGTGGAGTTCCGCAGGGATCTGTCCTTGGTCCAATTCTTTTTAACATCTTTGTTAGTAATATTGCGGAAGGGCTGTCATTTAAGGTTTGTCTCTTTGCGAATAATACCAAAATCTGCAATAGAGTAGACACCCAGGAAAGTGTAGATAACATGAAGAGGGATCTAGCTAAGCTTGACAAATGGTCTAGAATTTGGCAGCTGAGATTTAATGCTAAAAAATGCAGGGTCATGTATTTGGGCTGCAAAAATCCAAGGGAGTGGTACAGTATATGGGGTGAAGTACTTCAGTCCACAAAAGAAGAGCGGGACCTGGGCATGATTGTGTCTGATGATCTTAAAATAGCTAATCAGATAGAAAAGGTGACGGCGAAAGCTAGAAGGATACTAGGGAGAGGAATGGCCAGCAGAAGAAAGAAGGTGATAGTGCCTCTGTAGTTACTGCTCATAAAATTAGATAATAAATCATTTTATTGAAATTATAAAAGCAGTTAGACATAGTCTACGGTGTGATCTCATTTGGAGTATTATTTCCATTTCCGGAGACCGCACCTTCAAAAGGATATGAACAGATTGGAGTTGGTGCAGTGGTTAGCTACTAAAATGGTTAGTGGTCTCATTATAAAGCATATGAGGACAGACTTAAGGATCGTAATATGTATACTTTAGAAGAAAGATGGGATAGAGGAGATATGATTGAGATGTTTAAATACTTTAGTGACATAAATGCACAGGAGGCAAGTCTTTCAATTGAAAGCAAGCTCTGCTATGATGGAACATAGGATGAGGGTGAAAGGGAATAGTCTCAGGAGTAATATGCGGAAATATTTCTTTGCAGAAAGAGTAGTAGATCCATGGAATAGTCTCCCATTGGAAGTGGTAGAAATGAGGACAGTATCTGAATTCAAAAAATCATGGGACAAACACAGAGGATCTCTAAAGGAAAAAAAGGAGACTGTTGTAGTAATTGATATGGAAGGGCAGACTAGATAGGCCATGTGGTCTTTTTCTGCTATCATGTTTTTATGTTTCTAAGTTAAGCATTGGGTCTGATGCTTAACTTAATGTGGTGACTGCACTGGCCTGACTAAATTCCCTTAGCCATTGGTGTGTATGATGTAGTTAAATTTCTTCTGCTATGCATGCATGCATGCAATGTGCCATTGAGTCAGTGCTGACTCCTGGCGACCCAGCAGTCCTTGGGTTTTTATGGCAGTGTGACCAGAAGTAGATAGCTGGGCTTTTCTTCTGAGGCAATGGAGGGTTAAGTGACTTGCCCAAGGCTACAAGGAGTGCCAGTGGGAATTGAACCCTGGTCTCTTGAGTACCAAATCAGTGCTCAAACCACTAGGCTACTCCTCCAATTCTTCTGCTATATGTGGTAGAATTTCATGAAAGATACAATTCTTTACAAAGCAGGGATGTTTCTCTTTTTGCACTCTTAATTCACAACTTTTGACTGAAAATTTTAACATAATTGTCTAAGTTATATTAATGGATGTTTGGTTTAGTATAGTCTTTTAATTCACTAAATACCTCCAATTGCTTGTAATTTTAACATCCCAGCATCAAGGCTTTGTAAGGTCGGGGAAATGCATCTTACCAGCCAACCTTTTATTTGTCTAACTGCTTTTATAATTTCAATACAATGCTTTATTATCTAATTTTATGAGCAGTAACTACTGGGCTTAGAGCTAATTTACTAGTGTTAAACTTTGCAACTTGGTACCATCAAAGATGCCTTGTTAATTACCTCATTATATATCTTATTAACTGTTTCTAGAGAGTTGAATCCTTGCCTCAAAATGCTGTCGTCATGAGTTTGAGAGAAACATCTCAAACTGGATTATATATTGCTGAAGGAAATAGATGAGATGCATGTCTTGAATATAAAGGAAAATAGTATTGAAGCCTGTTTTTATAAAATAGTTTAAAATTATTTAACACACTGAAATGCTTGCAGTATTTCTTGTGTAAATAAAAGTTGTGATTTAGAAATTCTAGATTGTAAACTGTCAAATGTTAACAAAAATGTACTTAACATTTTGTTACTTTTGGAAGCAATAAAATTGCCACCAGGTCCTTGTTATATCTCTCTTTCACCTCTTTTTCAATTCATAAGAACATAAAAGTACCGTAGTGAGTCAGACCAATGGCCCATTGAGCCCAACATCCTGGCTGTAATGGTGGCTAATTTATATCACTTGGACGAAAATTATCTAACACGTTCAAATGAGGAGATTCATTGCATTATCTAGTATTATAAGAAAGGGTTTATGCTGACTTTATTTAGAGAAATCTTTTTCTTCTTTTATGGAGAAATGTTATTTAAATATGCAAATATTCAAACTTTTTCAGTTTAAAATGCTTATGAATTTCATTACCTATATTTAAGCGAGAAGATTTTCTGACAATTTTCAGTGTTAGTTATTGATGATTAAAGATTTTTAGACACACTGAGCCTGAATGCAAGGCCGTCAAATTGGAATCCTCGTCTGCGCAGAGGGAACTGACACCTGTGCAGACCAGCTGTGAATCCTCCATGGAAGAACTATCCTCCTGGTGCAATGACCTGAGCCTTTACTAAAGGTTAATGTGCACTGAGTGCTTTCACGGCCATAGAAATGAATAGGCTGTGGCAGCAGTTAACGTGTTAACTTTTATTAACGTGCATTAACCTTTAGTAAGGATGCACCCAAGAGGGTAATTTTCTGTTATACTTAGATTAATGCACATTTTTATGTGCATATTTCAAGCCTATTTTATGAAGTACACATGTACTTTATAAGATAGGGCATAAATATTAAAAAATGCACATTAAATTAAGGTGCAAACACTTACGCCAGTTATGGGTGGTGTAAATGCTTGTGCCTAGATTCTCTGGGAACAAGCAGGAAGTCATTCCTCGCATACGGGTGATGGCATCAACGGAACCCGCGTGGATTCACTCCGCAGCTTTCAAAGAAAGCCTTTGGGAGTTAGACCATGCATGCGTGGTCACCTTCCCGCCCAAGCATGCCATCTTGCCTCATTTTTCCGCAGAGCCCAGGAGACGTCCTGGTAAAAGTTGTTTTTTCTACCCCTTTTCTCTTAGCATTTTTGCGCTCTTTTTACTGGTTGGTTCCTGATCACCTTCTCGCCGCCCGAGTCTGCCCTCACCTCGGCGTCACATTTTTTCTTGGTGTGCGGGTCTTTTCTCGTGCCCTTCCTGATTGAGACATTTGAGTTTGATCTCATCGGTGCAGTCTTCCCCACTATGTCTTTGGTCAGCGGTTTTAAGCAATGTGGCAATGTACCATGTTCATAACAGACTGCCATAGTTGCTGTATCAAGTGCCTTGGTGTAGATCACAACAAATCCACTTGCCCACTTAGCCTGCAGTTGTCAAGCAGGAGCCAGAGGAATCATGAAAAGCAGTGGGGAGAGCTGTTTGGCTTCAAGGCCTCTGCCGCAGGGCCGGCATTGAGTATAGAATCGCTACCCTCAAAGACTGCGTCTGACAACTCGGCATTGGGGGGTCGTCCTCAGAGGACCTCCTCGTGGGTTCACGACATTGTCCAAGTCGAAGTCTGATCCCAGACCTGGAGGTAAGACCTCCGGTACCTGGCCTTGGAGTTCTCAACCTGACACCAAGGGAGATGGATGGGAGTGGCCCTCAAAGCTGCCCTGGTGCATGGAGACTCCCACTGCATTGGGAGATCGGCTTTGGTCCTCCGATGCAATTGCCATCAGTGATTCCCCTTTGAGGGACCTGGTTCCAGGCTCGATGCCTTCGTGACCTGAACTGATTGCTGTGGAGCCTGCTGGCATTGAAGCTAGTATGGCTGCCTGCCATAAGGTTCAGCAGGGCCTGATGTCTGGAGCTTTCGGGTCATCTTTGCCAACAATGGGACCCTCCACTGTGAGGGCTTTTCCAGAGGATGTCCAGCATGTGCTGGAACACTTTACCTGCTCAGAGCCGTCCCGGTCAGCCTCCTGCTTGAAGCGTGATTCACTCCCGAGCACCTTGGGGTTGGCGCATTGGGCACCTTGTTCCCCTTGAGGTCTCATCAGGCTCCGAGTCGGCCTGGGAGACAGATGATGAGTTACCTGATATCATGTTGCAAAGAGATGTCTCCACTAAACCTTCTTCCCCTGAGGAGCGCCAGAGGTCCTCGCCCAAGGACATTGCATTTCTAGGCTTTATCCGTGGAATGTCAAAATCTCTGGCCTTTGTGGCGGAACCAGAGGATGAGCCTCGTGCTTAGGACTTAGAGATCCTCCAGTATGAGGCCCCTCTGAAGAAGGCACTGATGGTGCTGACCCCCATCTTGGAGTGCTTGCTGTTCAGGATGTGGGAGACCCCAGTGACTGTGCCAATAGTGAGCCAGCAACTCGATTCCCAGTAATGAGTTGGCAAGAGCCCTGGCTTTCAGAAGACACAGCTGCCTCACAACTCCATGATGGTGGAGTTGGCCATGCATTTGATAGAGTCAGAAGACTCATTCCTCGGTGCCCCTTGGTAGGGAGGCCCGCATCATCGATGGGTTTGGCAGAAAGTGCTACCAGGGCTCAATGCTCACGGCCTGCATCCAGGCTTACCAGCTGTACATGGGCAAGGCCATCCCATTTTTTTTTGTAGTCTGAGGATGAGCCCAGGGCAGAAGAGTTGGAGATCCTACAGTACTTCTCAGCCCCTGAGGTGGCAGTGACAGTGCCCATGCACCACATCCTGCAGAAGGTACAGATGAAAATGTGTGAGAAGCTCCTAACTGTACCTCCAGTCGGTAGAAAGCTTGACTCCATGTTCAGAATTCAGAAGACTCCTGGATTCGTGAAGCCTCAGCTTCTGCACCATTCCTTGGGAGTAAAATTTGCCCTAAAGATAATCAAGAGTACCAAGACTCGTTCCTCAGCGCCCCCAGGGAGGGAGGCTCAGACATTGGACTCTTTCGGGAAAATATGTTTCCAGAGATCCATGCTTGTTCCCTGTGTGGCCTCTTACCAGCACTACATGGGCATGTTCTTGAAGAACATCATGTGTGACTTGGCTGATCTGGCCCAGTTCTGCAGTATGCCCCAGGGTTCGGTCCTGGGACCGGTACTGTTCATTGTATTTGTGAGTGATATTGCTGAAGGATTGAATGGAAAAGTCTGTCTTTTTGCAGATGACATGAAAATTTGCAACAGAGTGGACTCCCCTGAGGGAGTGGATAACACAATGAAAGATCTACAAAAGCTGGAAGAATGGTCTAATGCTTCACAGTTAAGATTTAATGTGAAGAAGTGCAGTATCATGCACCTGGGAAGCAGAAATCCAAGGGAATTGAATGCGATAGGCGGTGAGAGGTTGGTGTGCATGGACAAGAGAAGGACCTCGGAGTGATTGTTTCTCAGGATCTCAAGGTGGTGAAACAATGTGACAAGGCGGTGGCAAAAGCCAGAAGGATGCTGGATTGCATACAAAGAGGAATTACCAGCAGAAAGGAAGATGTACTAATGCCACTGTACAAGTCGCTGGTGAGGCCTCACTTGGAATATTGTGTTCGGTTTTAGAGACCATATTTCACAAAGGATATAAAAGGACTGGAAACGGTTCAGAGGAAGGCGACCAAAATGATTCGGAGCCTGTGTCAGAAGACTTATAAGAAAAGACTTGAAGACCTAAATATGTACATTCTGGAGGAGAGGAGGGACAGGGGAGATATGATTCAGACCTTTAAACACTTAAAGAATATTAATGAACAAACAAATCTCTTCCAAAGACCGAGAAGCTGTAAAACTAGAGGGCATAACATGAAACTGCAAGGGAGTAAACTGAAAGGCAATGTCAGGAAATACTTTTTCACTGAAAGGGTGGTGGATGCTTGGAATGCCCTCCTGATGGAAGTGGTGGGAGCAAATACAGTGACAGAATTCAAATTGGTATGGGAAACACACAGTAGATCCCTTTATAGTAACAGGATAAAATCAATATAAACATAACTATCTCTTATATTTATTTATTTAGCTGTATTTATATCCCGCTTTTCACCGGGTCAAAGCGGTCAATTGGGAGATACATTTAACACGAGGGGATATGACACACATACGCTAATACTTACAGGGAACATGGGCAATGGAGGGTTAAGTGGCTTGCCCAAGACCACAAGGAGTACCTATAGGACTAGAAATCCCAGTCCCTCCGGCCTGAGATTGCTGTCCCCAGGTGGGACTTGAACCCCCGGCCCTCCGGCCTGAAGTACCTTGTCCTAACCACTAGGCCACTCCTCCCACTCCCACTCTTCAACAAATAGGGGTGACCTACACAGAGCGGTGGGTGCACTCCTAAACAAAGGAATGGAGAAGGGTGACCTGCACAGAACGGCAGGTGCACCTACCCTTGCCGCCTTGCTGGGCAGACTAGATGGACCATACTGGTCTATCTCCAGGAACAAGCAAAAATGAGTCTTCACATATGGGTACGTTGGTACCGACGGAGTCTGCGCGGGAACGCTTCCCAGCTTCCAATCAGAAAGCTTTTGGAAGCATCCCACCACGCCTGCGTGCAGCCTTCCCGCCCTTCCCAACTGTCTCTCCTCAGTTTTCGTTTTTCTGCGGAGCCGGCAGGACGTCCTCCTGTCAACGCAGAAAATTCTTCTTTAATTCTTTTGTTTTCTTGTGGTCGCGGCTGTCTCCCCGACTCCACCGGTACCGCCGGTGTTTCTTTTTTCTTTTTCAGTAATTTTTCCCTTCAGGGTATATTTTTTCCCTCAGTTTTTTGTCTTAAATTTTTAGGCCTTCTAGGCCTGTCCATGTCCCTCATGGAACCTCCAGCCATTTTCTCTAAGAAATGTTTAAGCTGTGGCGGTACAGCTTTATTTTTAGACTCCAAAAACTGGTGTCTAACCTGTTTGGGTCCTGACTATTTTCCTCCGGAGCCCTCGGGCTACAGTATTGTGAGAAGAGATTTTCAACATCGAGTTTCCCTCGATACCAGGTTCCCTTCCAGTGTCAGGGCACTGACCGTTTCTTCTTCTACACAGGATCAGGTAACCCACAAACAGTCTGTTAAGACTAGCCAACCCTCGAGTGGTAGGTCTCATGCACAGCATGAAGACGGCTCCGGCCTTGCCCTCGAGGGTCCATTGGCTTCAAAACCCCGGCGGGAGTCTTCGGCCTCTAAAGCCTATGAGGGGTTTCAGGTTGTTCCTGGGGCTCACCCCTCACAGAACATACCTGAGCCATGCTCGGTGGTGGCATCCGCTTCGAGCGGTACCGATACCCCGGCATCGGCACTGGTGTTGGATGTTGCACTCCTCACCAGGGATCGTCATCTGGCTTTCTCGGTACCATCGGGACCGGTGGATACGCTCCAGATTGACTTTCCAGTATCGGCATCGACGCCGATACTACCACCGACGTCGGTACCCTCTAGACATGCATCGATAGACTCGCTTCCTTCGATACCGAGTCTGGAATCAATCTCTAGTCTGGAAGACTGGGTACCGACATGTCTCGATACCGACTCTTACCGGTACCGGACGCTCGTTACCGAGGGTGATTACCGAAGGCGTTCGGTTACCTCGGTACTGATTGAGCTGCCACCGATGACTGCTCCGATGTCGGTGTCGCCTTCGATTCCGACAGCCCTACCGGTATCGGTATTGGTACCGGTATCCGCAGTAGCATCGGGGCCAGCTCCTTCCATGCTTCTTTCACCAGGGTCGCTCCTTTCTATACCAAGTCTGGAGTCGATACCTGGCATGGACGATGTAGTACTGACTGTCACAGGTCCTGACCTCCAGTACCAGCATCCATCCCTTAAGGATCCTTTTTTGCACCGTACAGGATCTTATATTCCTATATACTCAGGTAGATCCTCCGGTGCCCAGGCTAGTTCTTCAGGTCTAGCCTGTCCAGGGAAGGTTCTCTTTGGAGATCCTTCTTTTCAGAATTTCCTCCTGGATATGGCAAGATCTCTTGCCATTCCTATCCCTGGCCATGATCCTACACAAGGCTCTGTTTCTACTGAAGCAAAGGAAAACATAATGCTTCCTTTGCATCATTCCTTGCGGGATCTTCTTCTAAGAATGTGGGAAGCACCTTTAAGGGTATCCTCACCTTCTAGAGCAACTGATCTTCTGTATCAGGTGCCCCCCTCTCCAGGGTTTCAAAAGACTCAACTTCCTCATCATTCCATTGTGGTGGAATCAGCAATGAGGAAGGTGAAAAGTAAGAAAAAGCACTCTTCTTACCCACCAGGTCGTGAGTCTAGGACACTAGATGCCTTTGGACGTCAAACCTTCCAGACATCCATGCTGTCAGCAAGGATTCTCTCATATATTTTTTATATGAGTCTTTCTCTTCAGGAGGTCACAAAGAAATTATATCTTTTGACTCCTTTTCTTTCAGAGCCCAAGACTGCAGACTATTCCTTACTACTTAGTCATATTCAAAATATCTCTTGGTTTCTTACTCGTGCTTCACTAGACTCTTTTGAGTCTGTTAGCAGAACTTCTGCTATAGCCATAGGGGCACGACGTAGAGCCTGGCTCCAAGCTTCAGACTTAGACAAATGGGCACAACAAAGACTGGGTAATACTCCTTGCACTGGAGAAAATCTCTTCAATAAGGAGTCTTTACATCAGGTTGCTCAGTGGTCCACTGACTTCCCAGTTTCTGAAGGCTATCCTAAGCCGTCTCCTTCCCCAGTAGGTAGGAAATGCCCTGCCAAACCTTCTTTCCCTAGGAGGAGAAGGTTTTACTCTTCTCCTGCCCATCATACAGATGTTCCCAAGCAAGGGAAGCATCGCCCTGGTCTGAAGAATCCAAACTCTCACCAGGCTAAACAAACCCAGCAACCATAGGGTTCTGATTAATCTTTTTTCTGCCTCTTGGAGTTTAGAACCTACAGTTGACTTCTTCTCAGCAGAGGTTTTTCACTGTTTTCATTCTAAACTTTACACATGGCATCCAGTTCTCCTAGATATACTGAGCTGTCAGGATATTCATGTCTATGGGTCACAGCTTTCTCCTCTTCTTCCTGCTAAGAAGAGGGGTTTAACAACTATCACATGATAGTTTTTCTGTACCATCATGAATTCTTTCCTTCTACAGACTTACCACATGGTAAGTCACTTTTCAGCTCTTGTTTCTCTACCCTCTTATCCAGTTTTTCCCCTGTAAGAGTGGTACCTTTGCACTGGAGGGCTTCTTCAGCCTTTCTAGTCTTTCCATTCCAGTGTGGAGTCTTTTCTCTCGAGTAAACTCCCTTCTTTTTGCTTGGGCAGCTCATCAGACAGGGACAGAGATTTCTTACTCTTGTTCTGTCTGTTCTTTCTGTTTTACACAGAAAGATTCTCTCTACTGTCTTATCAGCAGCTGCCCATGCAGGAGCTCTAGTGATTGGACCACTGGTACTTTTTCACAAGTATACACAGTTGTCCTCCACCACTTTCTGTCTGGCCTTAGTAGTGATTCCAAGACAGTACATACATCTTTCTTGGGCAATCCTTATCACTACAGGCTTACCGCACTATCTTCTATTCTCGCCATCTCCAATTCCTTTGGGTTTGGCAGCATAGTTGACGTGGCTGCTGGCTTCTCCAACAGCCAGTTCTATCTCCCAATTCTCCTGCATAATGCTCTCTGCAGTTTTACAGAGAAGCTTTCCACTATGGGCCCTTGGGTTTTTTTCTCTAATGATTATCCTACATGGTTGAAAAAAGGCTTCCTCAGTCATGCCCTCCATGACTGTGAGGGTTTTTCATACCCTACTATTTCCTTTTAAAACAAAGGACA
This sequence comes from Ichthyophis bannanicus, assembly GCA_033557465.1. Lineage (NCBI taxonomy): Eukaryota > Metazoa > Chordata > Amphibia > Gymnophiona > Ichthyophiidae > Ichthyophis > Ichthyophis bannanicus. The sequence continues at coordinate 428,600,879 of CM066036.1, forward strand.
TAAGCCTTCTCTACGTGAAAGCCTAAAGAGTGGTCAATTCCTACAGGGAATATGCTCTTTTTTCCTTGCAGCTTGTCCTCATGGTATCCTAATCCTTCAGGGACAGCACATATTTAACTAAAGAACGCATGATACCCTTTTTGTCCCTCAAGTAGGTCAACCTGGTATCTCATTCTTATGCGTTCTCTGTCCCTTTACCATGCTAGAGTTCTACAAGACTCAGGACTTGCTGCTTTCTGACTGGTTTTTCACGTAACCATCCTGCTTATTTCACTGGATAGCATTCCCATCATAACCAGGGGGAATAGATTCTCTGTATATCTTCTCAAGTAGGTTCTTCCTTCTTGTTATCAGATGAATCTTTCCTCTTCACATCTCTCATGTGAATGTACTTATAGGCATATCTCTGTCTGCTTAATTGCAGACATTTATCTTTCGACCTATATATTCATATATATATATATATATATATATATAGATATATATGTCTGTCAGCTGTGTGTGCATATGTTATACCCTTCTAGATCTCACTATAGATATATATATCCTGTATATCTATCTATATGTATATATATATACACACATATATCCATATTCATATATATATCTCGGCAGATACATATATATATATGTATCTGCCGAGATACTTTATTATAGGTAGATATGTATTACATACTTATCTATCTAACTGTCTATGCTCATATAGGTTTTACCTTCCTATATGTTCCAAACAGTGGGCTTTACCCATGTCCATGCTGTTCCACAGCATGTTTGGGGTGCTACACACACAACCACTCCTGTGGTACTGACAGCTCCTATCATAACCCTAAGGGTTAGGTATCCCTGAAGCTCCATGCTCCAATATCTTTCCTACCTCTCACCAGTTCGGAAAGACATGGCGGATCTTCAGTTGATCTGAGGTTCCAAATCCTCAGACACCTATCCTTTCTTTGGGAATACGGGTTTTTTTCCATACCCCTTCTTCCCTCAAGGACTAGGCCAGTTTGTCCAAATCGGTCAGTCTTCCTCTTTTGCTCCTAAGTGTGAATAACTCTGCAGCCAAAATAGTTTGCAGCTTTTTCCATAAAGCTTCCCACTGAAGGCCTACCATTTTTGTACTACCCCAGTTGAATCCCAGGGTCACCTTTCTCTTCCAGATTTTGACCTTCACCTTCACTTCAGTGAGGTCACCTTGGAGCTTCCTCTACTGGATCCCCAGTAGATTCCATGAGCCTCTCTACTTCCTGCAATTCAGTAGGTGAGGTCCATATTGCAATTGTTCATTTCAGTATATATTCATGATAATTATCATACATACAAGGACTCCTTGCCTGTAGTCCTATCTTAGGTTAGCTGTTTTTTACAGCTCCTTTCTATTTCAACTCCTACCCTCCATCCTCAGGATGCCTGGCCATATGAGGTGTAGCATGTTTTCAATTCCCAACATGCTAGGGCTCCAGGCATCTTAGCTTGGGAGTCCCCATATGTGAAGACTCATTCCTGCTTGTTCCTGGAGATAGCACAGTTACTTACCTGTAACAGGTGATCTCTGGGAACAGCAGGAATAAGTCTTCACAACCCACCCACCTCCCCTAGGAGTTGTATCTCTTTCTCTATCTTTCCTTTCCTCTCTCTCTCTTTATCTCAGCTTTAAAACTTAACTGAGGAGAGACAGTTGGGTAGGGCGGGAAGGCTGCACGCAGGCAGGGGCGGCCCAAGGGGGGTGCGGGGCCATGTGCGGAGACTCGGTGCGGGGCCTCATTTGCATAAGTGGCCTTATTTGCATAAATATTTGCATAATGCTAACATACACTAACTTTTAGTAAACATGTCTCTTAATGAGTGTATGGATAAAGACAGACTATAATCCAGTGCCAACCGCCAGGCACATTAGGAACTACTACAAACACTGCCCAGGCACATTAGGAACTACTACAAACACTGCCCAGACTACAGTATAATGCAGTGCCAACCGCCAGGCACATTAGGAACTTCTACAAACACTGCCCATTTAGAACCCATAGCAAACCCGCCGTATCCTAACAGCACTACCAGGACTCACAAAGCACCATACCCTACCTATCAAAAAGCAACACTGCAAATATTAAACCAATACATTTCAGAGTACAACAATACATGACCTACTGGGGAAAGAGAACAAGTGGCAATGTCAAATAGGAATTACATAAACAGAATACCTCAGCTCAGTTACACATGCAGAACATAGACCATCACCAAACAAGGAATCACAATTTAGAAACAGGAAGGTAATAATTAAACTGGGAACCCCAAAAGCCAAACTTGGAATGTACAACAACACTGTAGAAATAAAACTATAAATTAATTTCCACTTGTACCAAACAAAGCGCAGACGTTAATGATGCACATTTCCCAGAGCTTTCATATTCCAGTTAATAAATTCAAAATAAAGAGATATCTTTTTACCTTTTGTGCATTTTTTTTCAGTTGCAATTGCTCCAGACACTTTCTTCTGGTTTCTTCATGTTTTTCTGCTAACTCTCCATCATCTGCTGTCCATTTGTCCTTTCTTCTCTCTTCTAGTTTTTTTTTCCATTCTCTCTCTCTACATCTGCTTTAACATACTAATCTTTCTCCTTTTGCTCTTTCCTCATTCCTATTTCATCCACTCAAATTTTACCCCTCCATCCTCAATCCCCACTTACTCTCCCAATACCCGGCTAATTGTAGATTTTTTATCCCTCCCACACAAAATATTTTTCCCCTCTCCATTTTACTCTCCCAGCCCCATCCCATTCTAATCCTCCCCCAACATCAGCTCCCTTCTAGTTCCAGCCTCACCCAGCATCCATTCCCTTCTAGTCCCTGCATCAGCCCATTTCCAGTCCTAGCCCCCCATCAGCCCATTTCCAGTCCTAGCCCCCCCCATCAACCCACTTCCAGTCCTAACCCACCATCAGCCCACTTCCAGTCCTAACCCCATCAACCCATTTCCAGTCAGCCCCCCATAGCCCATTGCCAGTCCTAACCCCCCCATCAGCCCACAGCCCATTACCAGTCCTAACCCTATCAGCCCACCTCAAGTCCTAACCCCTCCCCATCAGCCCATTTCCTGTCCTAGCCCCCCCCCATAGCCCATTATCAGTCCTATCCCCCCCATAGCCCATTACCAGACAGCCCCCATCAGCAACAGCCCATTACCAGTCTTAACCTCCCCATAGCCCATTATCAGTTCTAACCCCCCCCCAACAGCCCACAGCCCATTACCAGTCCTAACCCCATCAGCCCACCTCAAGTCCTAACCCCTCCCCATCAGCCCATTTCCTGTCCTAGCCCCCCATAGCCCATTATCAGTCCTAACCCCCCCCATAGCCCATTACCAGTCCTAACCCCCCATCAGCCCACAGCCCATTACCAGTACTAACCCCATCAGCCCACCTCCAGTGTTAACCCCCCCATCAGCCCATTCCCAGTCCTAGCCCCCCCATAGCCCATTACGTCCTAACCCCATCAGCCCACCTCCAGTCTTAATCCCCCAGCCCATTTCCAGTCCTAGCAACCCCCCCAACCCATTACCAGTCATAGCCCCACATAGCACACTTCCAGTCCTAATCCCACCAGCCCATTTCCAGTCTTAATCCCCATCACCCAATTTTCAGTTTAAGCCCCCCCATACCCCATTACCAGTCCTAACCTCCCCATCAGCCCACTCCCAGTCCTAATCCCACCAGCCCATTTCCAGTCCTAATCCCCCATCAGCCCAGTTCCAGTCCTAATCCCCCATAGCCCATTACCAGTCCTAACCCCCCCCCATCAACCCACTTTCAGTCTTAATCCCATCAGCCCATATACAGACTTAGCTCCCCCATAGCCCATCACCACTCCTAACCACCCCCCATAGCCCATCACCACTCCTAACCCCCCCATAGCCCCCCCATAGCCCATCACCACTCCTAACTCCCCATAGCCCCCCCATAGCCCATCACCACTTCTAACCCCCCATTGCCCATCACCACTTCTAACCCCCCCAACCCCCCCCCCTAGCCCATCACCACTCATAACTCCCCATCGCCCCCCCATCCCCCATCACCACTTCTAACCCCCCCATAGCCCATCACCTCTTCTCACCCCCCCATTGCCCATCACCACTTCTAACCCCCCCATAGCCCATCACTTCTAACCCCCCCATAGCCCATCACCACTCCTAACCCCCCCATAGCCCATCACCACTCCTAACACCCCCCATAGCCCATCACCACTTCTAAACCCCCCCATAGCCCCCCCATAGCCCATCACCACTTCTAACCCCCCCATAGCCCATCACCACTTCTAACCCCCCCATTGCCCATCACCACTTCTAACCCCCCCATAGCCCATCACTTCTAAACCCCCCCTTAGCCCATCTCCACTCCTTTCCCCCCCCCTTTCCCATCACCACTCCTTACCCCCCCCCATAGCCCATCACCACTTCTAACCCCCCCCCATAGCCCCCCCATAGCCCATCACCACTTCTAACCCCCCCATAGCCCATCACCACTTCTAACCCCCCCCCCCCCCGGGAAAATTGTTTTTTTTTAAGCTGTCTTCTCCGGCTGCCGGGGGCCGCCGCGGCAGCATCGAGTGTGCCGCGGGGCCCCCCCTGCCCAGCAGAACCTGCCCTCCCCATTATCACCTCTGTCTCTGATTGTAGCTTCAGTCAAACGCGCCGGCTTTCAGAGCGCGAAAGGACCAGTTTCCCTTTCGCGGCTCTGATAAGCCCGCGGGGGCTGATGGGAACTTCCCATCAGCCCCCGCGGGCTTAACAGAGCAGCGAGGGAGAAACTCTCCTCTCGCGCTCTGAGAGCCGGCGCGTGTGACTGAAGCTACAATCAGAGACAGAGGTGATAAAGGGGAGGGCAGGTTCTGCTGGGCAGGGGGGGCCCCGCGGCACACTCGATGCTGCCGCGGCGGCCCCGGCAGCGGAAGAAGACAGCTTTTTTTTTTTTTTTTAAATTTAACTTTAGGATCAGAATGTTTTTTGCGCGGGGCCCCCTGAAACGCGGGGCCCTGTGCAAAAAACATTCTCGCTCAATGGACGGGCCGGCCCTGCACGCAGGCGTGGTGGGATGCTTCCAAAAGCTTTCTGATTGGAAGCTGGGAAGCGTTCCCGCGCAGACTCCGTCGGTACCGACGTACCCATATGTGAAGACTTATTCCTGCTGTTCCCAGAGATCACCTGTTACAGGTAAGTAACTGTGCTTTATCTGCCGTCATATACTATGTTACTATGTTAAAATAAATAAATACAAGGTCAATCACTGCATATCATTATAAAACAATAGTGTAAACATACAAATAGTACATGAAAGCAAAGCCACCTATGATTGGCAAAGTAAGAGTTTGATTCAGAAATTGCAGGACAAGTAACCCAAGGCAAAATATGGAATGAAGGAGAAGTGCAGCATACTATGTGCACACAATAAAAGACCAAGCATCACAGGTGTCTAAATACGTGAGGAGGGAGGGGCACAGAACAATAAAAATGTATAATAGAGACTAACCATTTGGACAGTGAATTATTCCAAATTAAAACCAGTGAACAGTCACTGTCAAATATTGATTTATAAGAAAATATGTAAGTTAGCAATAATGATTAATAATTAAAAATTTGGGCTATATGCAATGTAGGCACTCAGACTTTGAAATTTATTTGTTTGAAGTCTATTGTTCAATAAGGCAATACGCCTTGTAGCCACATCACAGGACTGGTATTCAAATCCATATCAGGAAACACAAAGCACCAAATATTAGAAAGAAAGCTTATTGCATGGTATCTCGAAGTGGAGACATTATGGAAAAATGAAAGTGTGAGCGAAAATGTACTGACCCTGAAATTGGCATGGGGCAACACTGCCCTAAAAAAGAAAAGTCCCACAACCCAGAAACAGGGGAGAAGGAAAATTATAACTCACACCAGAGATATTAGAGGGAGCGCCTCGCCATACATGTTTAGCAATGAAGGACCAAGAAATGCCGGCTGTTTATAATGTTCTACGACCACAGAAAATGAAACACTTGCCTGGAAATATCAGAAGCACAGGGATCCCAGAGTGTAGTTGAAATCAAGTGAAACTCTGACCTCTGAACCCTTTAAATACCAAAAGACCGCCAAAACACTGCAGTCCAATCAAATCTAGCTAAGAGCCATTAGTCAGTACAAAGATGTAGTTTAAAATAGCATGATCAACAGATCCTATCAGCGGTTAGATGTAAAAAATAGAATTGTGAATAAAATTCAGTGAACCATAAAATAATCACAAAAGATGGGGAACAACCCGGAAAAAAAGAAAGGAGTGAATGAATGTAATGACAAAAAAATTCTAATTCATACAATCAGAAAATACAGTAAAATCCTGATCCACATTCAGGCCACTAGGAACCATTGTGTTCAGTTCAAATATGTAACGTTGTTCCAAATGTAAGAGGTTCTTCTCCTGATCTCTGCCCCTCCAGTGTGGTCTTACTACTCCAATAACTACAAATTTCAAATTCATAATAGTGTGCCCAGCTTCATTCCAGTGCGAGACTCAGTACACATCCAAGGGTATTGAAAGAACTGAAATATCAGATGGCAGACCTGCTATTAGTAATCTGTGAACTATCATTAAAATAATCTGTAATACCTGAAATTTGGAGGATGGCCAATGTAACGCCAATTTTTAAAAAGGGTTCCAGGGGTGATCCGGGAAACTACAGACCGGTGAGCCTAAGGTCAGTACCGGAATGGTAGAAACCATCATAAAGAACAAAATTTCTGAACATGTAGATAGTCATGGCTTAATGGGAGACAGCCAACATGGCTTTAGACAAGGAAGATCTTGTTTTACTAATCTGTTATGTTTTTTTGAAGGTGTGAATTAACAGGTAGACAAAGATGAGTCGGTTGATATTTATTTATTTAACAGGTTTTATATACCGCTTTATCATTTCAATCAAAGCGGTTTACATTGAAACTTAAACTTGGTAATGTACATTAAACAGGGACATTGATAGCTTGGATTTTTCTTAGGCATTGGAGAGTTAATTGACTTGCCCAATGCCACAAGGAGTGCTAGTGGGAATCAAACCCTGGTCTCTGGGATCCCAAGCCAGTGTTCTTAACCATTAGGCTTTCAGAAAGCCCCCTCATCAAAGACTTTTGGCAAAACTAAAGAGTCATGGGATAGGAGGCAGTGTACTATTGTGGATCAGGAACTGGTTAAAAGATAGAAAGCAGAGGGTAGGGCTAAATGGCCAATTTTCCCAATGGAGAAAGGTGAATAGTGGTGTACCCCAGATATCTGTGCTGGGTCCGCTGCTTTTTGACATATTCATAAATGACCTGGAAAAGGGAATAACGAGTGAGGTTATCAAATTTGCAGATGACACAAAGCTATTTAAAGTTGTTAAAACCCATGAGGATTGTGGAAAATTGCAAGAGGATCTTAATAAATTGGAAGATTGGGCATCAAAATGGCAGATGAAATTTAATGTGGACAAGTGCAAAGTTATGCACCTAGGGAAGAACAACCCAAACTATGGTAACACGATGCGAGGTTCCACATTAGGAACCACCACCCAGAAAAAAGATTTAGGCGTCGTTATGGATAACATGTTAAAACCCTCAGCCCAATGTGCAGTGGTGGCTAAGAGAGCAAATAAAATTCTAGGTATCATAAGGATAGGAATAGAAAATAAAACAAAGGATATTATAATGCCCTCTCACTTGGTTTGCAGCTTGTCGTGCTGTGAGGGCTTGCGTGCATCAGTGATGCTGAGAGCTAAACTATCGGTAGTTTAACTACTGGCAGGGTCTCCCAAGATGGACAGGTCTCAGCTGAGGTGCCAGACCAAGACAAACCACCCATCTGGGCAGCAGCAGAATGGGACATTGTTGACGGCGGAGGATCACATTTTTGTGACAACGGCAACAACACCAAACTTAAACTGCGCGGAAGAAAGGCCCGGCAATCTACTTCTGTATCTTGCCATGAAAACCCAATGGATAGTTACAACAAAACAAATTGTGCTATGGTGCTGGAAGATGAGACCCCCAGGTCAGAAGGCACTCAACTAGCTACTGGGGAAGAGCTGAAGACTTTTCAGAGTAAAGCCAGCATTTATGATGTGGTTGGATCAAAGCCCTCGGGAAGTCTGACTGCTGATGTTGCTGCGCATGAAATGAGAGTCAGAAGCCGTAAAGATGTCTTACACATTGGAACATGGAACGTACGAAGCATGAACCAAGGGAAGTTGGAGGTGGTCAAGAATAAAATGGAACGTGTACAACTTGATCTGTTGGGTGTCAGCGAACTGAAATGGACTGGCATGGGGCACTTTGCATCAGATGATCACATGGTCTACTATGCTGGAAATGAAAGACAGAAGAAATGGTGTTGCATTTATAATAAAGAAGAAACTTGCAAGAACTGTAATGAAATACAATGCAGTCAGCGAATGCTTAATCTCTATTCTTCTACGAGGATTGCCTATCAACACAACTATAATTCAAGTATATGCCCCAACAACAGCTGCAGAAGAGAATGAAATTGAAGAGTTCTATGAACAAGTACAAGCTGAAATTGACAGAACATGCAAACAGGATATCCTGATAGTCATGGGTGACTGGAACGCAAAAGTTGGCAACAAAGAAGAAGGCAAAGTAGTTGGAAAATATGGACTTGGCAACAGAAATGAAGCTGGAGAAAGACTGATAGAATTCTGCAAGACCAATGATCTATTCATCTCAAACACCTTCTTCCAGCAATACAAGCGGCGACTGTACACATGGACTTCACCGAATGGATTATATAAAAATCAAATTGACTACATATGTGGAAGTCAACGATGGAAAAGCTCTGTAACATCAACAAAGACAAAACCTGGAGCTGACTGTGGTACAGATCATCAACTACTAGTATGCAAACTCAAGCTAAAGTTGAAAAAGAGTAAACCACTCATGAATGCAGCAAAATATGACCTTGAGAATATACCACTGGAATTTAAAGACTGCCTGCAAAATCGATTTGCTGCTTTAGATACAAATGACAGAGCTCCGGAAGAGTTATGGAATGACATCAAGAAGGTTGTGTTGGAAGAAAGCGAGAAGTCTCTACAAAAGGTGAAAAAGCAAAAACGGCCAAAATGGATGACGGAAGAAACTCTGAAAATTGCCCAGAAACGCAGAGAAGCTAAAGCCAGAGGAGAAAGAAAGACAATCGCAGAACTCAACAGAGATTTCCAACGTGCAGCAAGACAGGACAAGGAAAAGTACTACAATGACACTTGCAAGGTAATAGAAGCAGAAACTATTAGAGGAAGAACAAGATCGGCTTTCCAAAAGCTAAGAGAGTTAAAGAAAAATTTCGAGCCTCGAATTGGAATGTTACAAGATGCTCAAGGTTCTATCTTGAATGATGCTGAAAAGATCAAGAAAAGGTGAAAGGAATATACAGAGTTTTTATATGATAAAGATCAAGTGGACCAACAGCCGTTTCAACCTGTACCTTATGATCGGGAACCATTGGTGATGAAAGAAGAAGTTGAAGCAGCATTGAAAGCCATATCAAAGAACAAAGCACCAGGCATTGTTAGCATTCCCATAGAAGTATTGCAGCAATCTGATGCAGCTGTTACCGTACTCACAAGGCTCTGCCAAGAAATATGGAAGACAACATCATGGCCAACTGACTGGAAAAGATCTGTGTTTATGCCAATACTAAAGAAAGGTGATTCAACTGACTGTGGAAATTATCGCACAATCGCTCTGATCCCACATGCCAGCAAGATTCTACTGAAGATTATTCAAAAGAGACTGCAACCATACCTGGAACAAGAACTACCTGAAGTGCAAGCAGGGTTCAGGAAAGGGCGAGGAACGAGAGACATCATTGCGTATGTGAGATGGATCCTTGAAAAGACTAAAGAATACCAAAAGGATATCTATTTGTGCTTTATCGACTATAGCAAGGCTTTTGACTGTGTAAACCATGAGAAACTCTGGGCCACATTAAGAAGCATGGGTATACCAGAACACCTGATCGTTCTCTTGCGCAATCTGTACATTGATCAAGAAGCAACAGTTCGAACGGAACAAGGAGAAACAGAATGGTTTAAAATAAGCAAAGGTGTAAGACAAGACTGCATACTTTTCCCCTACCTGTTTAATTTATATGCAGAATAAATCATCAGAGAAGCAGGATTGTATGAAGACAACAGAGGTGTGAAGATTGGTGGAAGACTCATCAACAACCTTCGCTATGCTGATGATACCACATTACTGGCTGAAAGTGAAGATGATCTGAAACATTTGCTTCTCACAATCAAGAACATAGTCTCAAAATGGGCCTGCACCTTAATGTAAAGAAGACAAAGATCATGACAACTGCCATAATCAACAGGTTCATCGTTGAAGGAGAAGAAATTGAAATTGTGAACAACTTTAACCTACTTGGGTCAACTATTAATAAAGAAGCAACAAGCAGTCAAGAAATCAGACGACGCATTGCTCTTGGCAGAATGGCTATGAAAGACCTAGATAAGATTCTCAAGAGCAGAGATGTCTCTCTCCATACAAAGATTCGACTTGTTCAAGCCATGGTATTTTCAATAACATCATATGGATGTGAAAGGTGGACAGTGAAAAAGATAGACAGGAAGAAAATTGATGCCTTTGAATTATGGTGCTGTCGGCGAATACTGTGTATACCATGGACTGCCCGAAGAACAAACCAGTCGGTACTAGAGGAGATCAAACCTAAGCTTTCTTTAGAAGTTCAGATGACAAGACTTCGACTTTCATACTTTGGACACATCATACAAAGAGAGAGATCATTAGAGAAAGACATTATGCTTGGCAAGATAGAAGGTCAACGCAAAAGAGGAAGGCCAGCAATGAGATGGATTGATACAATAACAGCAGCTATGTGTACCAGTCTGTCAACAATGAGCCGCCTGACTGAAGACCGAACACAATTTAGGATAGCTATCCAGAGGGTCGCCATGAGTCAACTCCGACTCGATGGCACTTAACAACAATAACAACAACATTATAATGCCTCTGTTTAGTTCCATGGTGCGACTGCACCTTGAATATTGTGTGCAATTCTGGTCGCCGTATCTTAAAAAGGATATAGCGTTATTAGAAAAGGTTCAGAGAAGAGCCACCAAAATGGTAAAGGGGATGGAAGGATACTCCTATGAAGAAAGGCTAAAAAGGTTAGGGCTCTTTAACCTGGAAAAGAGACGGCTGAGGGGAGATATGATAGAAGTCTATAAATTAATGAACGGAGTGGAACGGGTAAATGTAGATCAATTGTTTACGTTATCAGAATATAGAAAGACTAGGGGACGTACAATAAAGCTACAGGGTAAACTATTTAAGACAAATAAGAGAAAATATTTTTGCACTCAACGTGTAATCAAACTGGAATTTGTTACCGGTGGATGTAGTAAAAGCCGTTAGTGTAGCTGTGTTTAAAAAAGGTTTGAACAAGTTCCTGGAGGAAAGGTCCATAAACCATAATTAAAAAGGGACCAAGGATATCAATGCTTGACCCAATACGAGCATTGAGGAACCTGTGTCTTTTGGGGAAACTGCTAGGTACGTATGACCTATATTGGCCACTGTTGGAAACAGGATACTGGGCTTGATGGACCTTGGTCTGACCCAGTATGGCCTATGTTATGTTCTTATGACTAGTGGTTTGTCTATAACTTTATCTTTCAAACAACTGCGGTGTTCTATGATCCGAGTCCGAACCATACGACTAGTCTGACCAACATACATAGAAACATAGAAATATGATGACAGAAAAAGACCACATGGCCTATCTAGTCTGTCCTTCCATATCAACAACTACAACAGTCCCCTTTTTACCTTTAGAGATCCTCTGTGTTTGTCCCATGCTTTTTTGAATTCAGTTACTGTCCTCATCTCTACCACCTCCACTGGGAGACTATTCCATGGATCCACTACTCTTTCCATAAAGAAATATTTCCACATATCACTCCTGAATCTATCTCCCTTCACCCTCATCCCATGTCCCCTCGTAGCAGAACTTGCTTTCAATTGAAAGAGGCTCTCTCCCTGAACATTTATGCCATGGAGGTATTTAAACATCTCAATCATATCACCTCTATCCCGCCTTTCCTCTAAGGTTACATATTAAGATCCTTAAGTCTGTCCTCATATGCTTTATAATGAAGACCACTAATCATTTTAGTAGCCACACTCTACACCGAATCCATCCTGTTCACATCCTTTTGAAAGTGCGGTCTCCAGATTTGCACACTATACTCCAAATGAGGTCACACCAAAGACTTATAGAGAGGCATTATCACCTCCTTTTTTCTGCTAGCCATTCCTCTCCGTATGCACCCAAGCATCCTTCTAGCTTTTGCCGTCACCTTTTCTGCCTGTTTAGCTACTTTAAGATCATCAGACACAACTACGCCTAGGTCCTGCTCTTTTTTAGTGGACAAAAGTACTTCACCCCCTATACTATATTGCTCCCTTGGATTGCTGCAGCCCAAATGCATGACCTTACATTTTTTAACATTAAATCCCAGCTGCCAAATTTTAGACCATTCTTCAAGCTTAGCTAGAACCCTCCTCATGTTATCTACCCCTTCCTGGGTGTCTACTCTATTGCAGATTTTGGTATCATGCGCAAAGAGGCAAACCGTACCTGACAGCCCTTCCGCTATATCACCTTCAAAGATGTTAAAAAGAATCGGACCAAGGACAGATCCCTGGGGCACACCACTGGTAACATCCTTCTCCTCAGAGTGAGCTCCATTTACTTGTACTCTTTGTCGCCTCCCACCCAACCAATTTCCAACCCAAGCAGTAACTTTACAGTCCATCCCTAGTGTGCTCAGTTTGTTTCTAAGTCGCCTGTGAGGAACAGTGTCAAAGGTTTTACTGAAATCTAAATACACCACATCTAGAGCTCTCCCTCGGTCCAACTCCCTGGTCACCCAGTCAAAGAAATCAATCAGATTTGTCTGACAAGACCTGCCTCTGGTGAATCCATGCTGCCTCGGATCCTGTAATCTGCTGCGCTCCAGAAACCTCACTATTTTCTCTTTCAGCAGTGTTTCCAATAATTTACTCACCACCGAAGTTAAACTAACCGGCCTGTAGTTTTCAACCACATCCTTACTTCCGCTTTTGTGTAAAGCTACCACATGAGCCTCTTTCCAGTCCTTTGGCACCACTCCCGACTCCAACGAGGCTTTGAAAAGGTCATTCAGTGGAGTTGCTCGAACGTCCCCAAGTTCCCTCAGTATTCTAGGTCCCATTGCTTTGTCAACTTTAAGTTGAGCTAGTTTCTCACGAACACAGTCTTCCGAGAATTGTTCAAGATGTCCCTCGCTTCTGTTCCTATTTGTGGGTGTTTTCTGAGGTCCTGCTCCTGGTTCTTCATCTGTGAACACAGAACAAAAATATTTGTTAAGCAATTCCGCTTTATCCTTCTCAGCTTTTACATATTCCTCCCCTGCACCCTTGAGCCTGACAATACCACTTTTGCCCTTCCTCTTCTCACTAATATATCTGAAAAATATCTTATTCCCCCATTTTATTGCATTGGCTATTTCCTCCTCCTTTTGAATCTTTGCCTTCTTGACTACTTTGCTAGCTTCTCTAAGTTTTTCCAAATACAGATGCCTGTCTTCCTCTCTCTGTGATCTCTTGTATTTCATGAAGGCCTCCCTCTTTTTCTTCACTTTTTCAGCTACTTCCTTAGAAAACCATAGCGGTCTCCTTTTCCTTTTGCCTTTATTTACCATTTTAACAAAAAGGTTGGTTGCCCTTAAAATATCCCCTTTCGGTTTTGCCCGCTGTTTTTCTACATCCCCCAGCTGTTCCCATCCCACTAACGACTCCCTGAGGTATTGGCCCATCTTCGCAAAGTTAGTCTTCCTAAAGTCTAAGATCCTCACCTTGGAATGGATTCTAACAGCCCTAGTACTAATACTGAACCACACCATCTGGTGATCACTGGATGCAAAATGATCTCCCATTACAACATCAGAAACACTTTCACCATTGGTAAGCACCAAGTCCAGTATGGCCCCTTCACGTGTGGGGTCTGTTACCAATTGCCAGTAACCTGCATGGGCACACAATAAGATAAATAACATGAGTGGTTACACAGTTTGAGTAATGAAACAATTTCAATTCCCGTTGCGATGATGGAAGAACAAAACTATTCTTGAAGACCGAGGCATGATCGCATGCTGAAGAGCAGCCACATTTGAAGTATCTGACATCCTTGTTTTGAGAACAATGAACAGAAAGAGTCGAAGGAACCAGTACATTGGCTAAATTTTGTTTTCTCTTATATACTACTATCAATTTGAAGAAAGAACCATATGCCCAAAGAACATTTTATCCCCCAAAGAGGACAGGGCAGAGGGAGGGGCATGTTCTCTCAAAAACCGTCATATCACGATTAGGGAATAATATATTTTTTTTTATAAAATCATTTTTATTGGAACAAGGCAGCCATCAATCAAGTAACAATCGGCACAATACAACGTATACCTAGTACATAGAGCATACTAGGGTACCCGGGCAGGGTTGTGTCTGATCCACCGCCCGGGGAGACAGCCAAAATGCCTATAATACCTATAAATGTTATATTTACTGTTTAATGTAAATAGTTGATTTCTATTGTTCTATGTTCTATGTAAAATGTATACAAACTGTGTACATGACTGTTAACTTGTTATATGTAAACCGCCCTTGATCTCTGGAAGGGGCGGTATAAAAGAAATAGTTAAATAAATAAATAAATAAAAATGCAACGGTCTAACAACATAACTGTCATTTTTCCCCCAACAGAGGTACCCCCCCCTACCCAACCTCCCCCCCCCCTGCAGCCCCTACCCCGCTCATCACCGAATCCCTCACCTCAAAATCCTCCACTTCCACCTGTGTGAGACTGCCCTTCTCTTAGCTAATGGTGTGCTTGGAATACTTCATTGCGCGTATTAGGCCGTAAGGTCTGAATATAAGGTTCCCAGGTCAACAGGAAGGAGGTCCAGCGTCTAACCCTGCCTCTCGCCCCCCGTTTCTCGAACAGCATCAGTTGGTGAAAATTGTTACACCATTCCCAGAAGGAGGGGGGAGTAGGTTCCCTCCAACTACGTAGTAACGGACCCTTCCCCACCAAGCAGGCTTTCCTGAGTAAAAGGCGCTCCCATCTACCCTTCGGGTGGAGTGGTCCAAGTTGATCGAGTACCACAAAAGAGACCCCGTCCAGCATACCCGCTGGTGTAACACACCACACATATAGTCCCGAATCCGCCTCCAATATTTGCGAATTTTCACACAACCCCACCACATATGGCCCAAATCAGCTAGTACAGCACTACATTTCGGACAGCTCCCATCCAGTGTAAGATGGCTGCATAGTGCCCATCGCGGGGAAAAATGGGCTCGCAAGAGACATTTGATCTGTATCTTTCTCCAACGAGCCCCATCCGCTAATTCCCCGACATGTCTCAAGGCCTCGTGAATAGCACCCGGGGCCACCCGTACCCCCAGCTCGTTAGCCCACGCTCTCTCCACCCCGGTGTAGTCTAGTGGAGGCGTCCACATCTCAGTGCGTCGCTTCAACCTAGCTATAGACGGCCCAGAGTCTACCCCAATATCAAAAAACTCAAGTATCTGCGCCGCTCGTTCAACCACCAGCCCAGTCCGTGGGAGCGATGCAACATAATGGGAGACTTGGGCATATGCAAACGTATGCCGGGGGCTTAGTTCGTATTCTCCACACAGATCGCGAAACGATTTGCACCTCCCCTCGCAATCAATAACATGTCCCAGATTCCGGATCCCCTTCCGTTCCCAAAGCCGAAACAAGGGCGTTTCTGTTCCCGGGGTGAACTGTGGGTTCCCCTGTAACGGTAACCAACTAGAAACCTCTGGAGACGTTCCCCACCATTTATTTAATTGTTGCCAGGCACGCCGAGCCGGCCGTATCAACACACTCTGGGTTAGCCGTCCTGGGAGATCAGAGCTCGGCAAATGCAGGGCTGCCAGTAAGGCCTGTGGGGCCACCAAGGCCGCCTCTAACGCCCGTGGAGTATGGTCGTCTGTCTCTCCTAGCCAGTCCCGAAGGTGCCTGGCTTGGCAGGCTAGGGCATATAACCGTAAATCAGGAATGCCGATTCCTCCATCCTTCCACCTCCTCTGCAGGCGACACAGGGGGATACGAGCCCGTGCCCCTCTCCACAGAATACCCCGGAAAAGGCGTTCGATTTCTTGCAGGTCACGTTTCCTCGGCCACACTGGAAGTGTTTGTAACCAATACAGAATACGCGGGAAAATTACCATGTTCAAGGCCGCCGCTCTGCCTAGTAGGGATAAGGGGAGAGGGGCCCACGCCTGCAGCTGCACTCGAGTTTTGGAGACAATCCGACGCACGTTCGCCCGATATAATTGCTTAGGGTCTGCCGTCAGAGATATGCCCAGGTAAGTGAAGGAATCCTCTGCCCACCGAAGGGGAAAGGAGTCTCCCCAAGCCGCACGGATCGTACCCCCCACATCTAAAGCCTCAGATTTGCCCGTATTAATACGGAGGCCCGCAAAGCTCCCAAAGGAGGTAAACTCCTCCAAGAGCCTCGGCAGGGAGGTACACGGAGCCGACACGTGGACCAACATATCGTCGGCAAAGGCCGCTATTTTAAACCCCTGGGGTCCCACGCAGATTCCGGCAATCGCAGCTGATGTTTCAATCTTCCGGACCAGGGGGTCTAAAGACAAAACAAAAAGTAGAGGGGAGAGCGGACATCCCTGCCGGGTGCCTCTTTCCAGTTCAAAGGCCTCTGATAGGAACCCATTACAACAGACGCTCGCCGTGGGCCGAGCATACAGTAGGTCCACCATCCCACAGAAGGACTCCCCCAGTCCGTATTTTGGTAAAAGAAACTTCAGATACGACCAACTCACCCGGTCAAAGGCTTTCTCAGCGTCAAAGCTGACCAAAAGCGAGGATGTGCCATGCCGATGGACCCATTCCAAAGACGCCAAGATCCGCCGCAGGTTCCGTACCGCATACCGGCCCTTTACAAATCCCACTTGGGATTCGTGTACTAGGTCTCCCAACACCCCAGCCAATCGCAAGGCCAAGACTTTGGCTAATATCTTCACATCGAAATTAAGGAGTGAGATAGGTCGGTAAGACTCCGCGTAGGTACTATCTTTGCCAGGTTTAGGGAATAAAATTATATGGGCGTGATTCCCCCCCCACGCAAACGTCCCACTTGTCAACCGCTGATGGTAAACCTCCAACAGCATAGGCGGTGTCACTTCCCCAAGCAGCTTATAAAATTCGGCCCCTAGTCCATCCGGTCCCGACGCACGACAGCAGCTCGCCTGTTGGACTACCGAAGCGATTTCCTCCACCGTAATTGGCGCCTCCAAACCCGCTCGCTGTTCGTCATCGAGGTGGGGCAGCTGTACTTCCTGCAGATATTCTTCCATCACTGTACCAGGGTCCACCCCCCGCGTATACAGCTTCTGATAAAATTGGCGAAAAATCTGGGTAATTTCCCGATTCCCTGATTGGAGGCTACCCTGCGCATCCCGCAGGGCTACCACCGTTCTAGCCCCTCCCCTACCCCGTAGACATCTAGCCAATAATTTTCCCGCTTTGTCACCAAAGCGGTATAGTTGATATTTATAATACATAAAGGATTTCTTAGCCCGCTGGTGGAGCAGCTCATTAAGAACAGATTGGGCTTCCCATAGTGCCTTCCTATTATCCACCGAGGGGGTACTCGCCTGCCGGCACCGGGCCTGGCAGACCTGCGTTTGCAGGCGAATAATCTGATTTGCTATTACTTTGCGCTTGCGGGCCACATATCCGATTATATCGCCCCGCAACACCACTTTAGCCATTTCCCAAAATAGCTCCGGGTTATTGCGATGTTGTTCATTGTGAACGGCAAAGTCCTGCCATTTCTGCCTAAGGAACAGAGAAAAGTCCGCATCTCGGTAAAGTTCAACCGGGAATCGCCAGATGCGAGGCGGCAAAACAGCACCACTCCACTCTAGCTCCACCCATATTATAGCATGGTCTGAAATTTCAAAGGGACCAATCTGCGCATCCTGTACAAAGGTAAAGAGCCGTTCCGATATTAAGACGTAATCGATACGGGCACTCGTGCCATGCGCTCTGGATTGGTGGGTGATATCACGCTCCCCCGGGTGTAAAAGGCGCCAAGGATCCGTCAGCTGGAGCCGCCGTTGCAAATGCTGCAGGGCCTTAGTGCCCTGCCTGCGCGACCTCCCATTCCCACTCCCCGATAAGTCCAGTGTAGGATCTAGGACACCGTTAAGGTCACCGGCCAGAATCAATGGGGCATCTGGCAGCTGCTCCACCCGCGAACCTAGCCGGGCATAGAGAGCCCGATCTAGTACATTGGGACTGTAAAGATTACCCAGTATTACGGGTTTCCCCTCCAGAGTCCCGTATAGCAAGATATATCGCCCGTCCGGGTCTACATAGAGCTCTTCTTTGATGAATCGGAGTCTCTTGTGAATCAAAATGACCACTCCACCCTTCCTACCCTGCGCCGGGGCCCCCCATTCTTGTCCCACCCAGTCTAATTTAAGTTTAGCATGCTCCTCTGTATTCTGGTGGGTCTCTTGTAGCATGGCTATATCACAGCGCTGTCTCGCTAAGGCCTGCAGCACCTTATATCTCTTGATAGGGTTGCCTATACCGCAAACATTCCAAGATAGGATCCTCACGGCGGCTGGGGGTAGATATCGATTAGCCCGTCATTAACAGCATACATGGGATAGATCTCCCCAGCCTGAGATTCTCCCATCCTTCTCCTAAGGGATTCCTTGCCCTCCTTCCTTGGTAATATCTGGAGCTGCATCCCCACCCCTCCCCTCTCCCCCCCACCCTGCCCCTCCCCCTGCCCCCCCCTATTCCTATTCCCTAGCTCTCCCCCCCTCTCCCCCCCTATCCTAAGCACCATCCCCAAATTCATCCATACTCCCATAGTGATCACTAAGATGTGCACAGGACCCCCTCCCTCTCTTCATCAATACAGACGCGTGAAACCCCCGCACCCACGACCCCTATCCCCCCCCTCCTAGCGTTCTCCCATTTATATGGAGTGCATGTGCAGGACTGTAGCTAAGCAGGTATGGGGCTTCTAGACACTGTAGCTGTTCAAGGGCGCTCTATAATATATACTCCCTCTTAACTCCCCATCCTCCAGCGACGCGTGCCGCATCGGCTCGCACATGCAAGGGCATTAGCTTTCCGGACCTGCACGTCCCCAACTAGCCCCTAATTAACAAAACAATATGGCTGCCAGCCCCCAGGTGCCCTCCGTACGCTATGTTGCAGGCACATGTATTCAGACGGGGGAGGCGTGCAAGCTCACATGCATCCACTGCCCTCCGCACGGGACCGTTACTCCGTGTTAAGAGTTCTCTATCCCATCTCCCTCTCCTCCCCCCCCTCCCCCCGACAGCATATATCCAGGTCCCTCTAGGTTATCGCACCCCTCCCTCTGGGAGTCCGGCCGCTTTCCACCCTCCTGCCCTCATCCCGTTAATACCCGCCACCCTCCACCCCCCCACCCTCCCGCATATACAGTACAGTACTCACCCAAGTTTACAGCATAATGGGAAATGAACAGACAAACAAAAATATAACATTGCCCCAGTTGTATGTCGCCGCCCATCTCGTAGCTAGAGCTGTCCCAGTTGGGCTTGGCAACCGCTGTAGAGCGCTTCCAGACCCCGGGGAAGCCCCCCGGACAGTCGCTGGGCCACCCCCCCACGCAAGACTCCTTGCCACCACATAGGGAGCGGGGCCCACGGTTTTAAGCTCCGAGGGGTCCTCCCCGGGGCCCCCCAGAACAAACAGGGTCGGCTCTGGCATATTTACAAGCCCACTTATCCGCTACAGGGGAGTAACATAGTCACCTGGGGGGGGCCAGGAGGTCGAAAGTCTAAGGCCCCCGCCCGCTCTCAGTAATCCACTTCTCCCCGACATGGTAACCTCCAGCTCCTCCGCAGGCTAGCGGTGCCGAAGGGGTATCCAAGTTCCTAGGGCAATGCGCTGATGCGCCCGACAAATAGCAATGCCTCCGAACACCCTCTGGATAGTTCCACTGCATACACCCCTGCAGCACCACTATGAGGCCTGCTCGCCGTTAGGGTGGTCAGCACTTGCTCCATGTATAGGTTGGCCTCCGGAGCCGTGTCAAACACTCGATGGGTTCCCTGATAGAATATGTGAAGCCTGGCAGGGTACTGTACATGAAACCTCACATTTGCCTCAACCAGTCGCTGGCATATTGGTGCATATGCTTTACGCCGTTGGCTCAACGCGGCCGAGTAGTCTGGCGTTATGCGGATCCGCATATTTCCACGCTCCACAGTGCCTTTTTGCCGCGCTGCTTTCAGTATGGCTTCCTTCTGTGTGTAATACAAAAAGCGGGCCAGCACTACTCGGGGTCGTGCGTTTGATGCTTGTGGTTTCGGCCCCACTCGGTGTGCCCTGTCCACCACTATGTGGGCATTCCCCTCTTCTCCTTCCAGCAGCGAGGCGGCCAAAGCTTCCACATAGGTTCGGAGGTCCTTGTCCAGAATGGATTCGGCTATGCCCAGCAGGCGCAAATTATTACGCCGTGATCTGTTCTCGAGATCATCAAGTTTCGAGGCATGGGCTTTGGCTTCGGTTTTTAGCAGTTGCATTTCCCGCTTCAGAGTCGCCACCTCCTCTTCGGCTTGCGCTATGTGGACCTCTGCTTCCTGTACCCTGGTGCCTAGGGCATTTAGGGAGCCCTGAAGTGTGTCCATTTTAGTGTGCAGGGTTTCGAACTGTTTTGAGAGTGCCGCTGTGACCGCGGCCGAGATTTCCTCGGTCGTTGTAGGGGAAGCCGCCAGACTGGCCTTTATCGGGGACTCCGCCATTTTCGGTTGCCCCATCGTCCGGTCTTTCTCCCGTCTCCCGGCCTTCACTGATGATGCCATCTCTCAGGTCTCCCCAATCCAGGTTCAGAGATCGGTCACCGAGCCCTTAATACCGGCAATTAATAATTTTCTCCGCGTTTCACGGTCATAAAGCAACGGTAGGTGGAGGGGGGCCCGGAGCTAAGGGGACTCACGTCTTCCCCAGCTCACCACACCACGTGATCCCGGAATAATATTTTTAATTTATCTGCCTACTCTCTTAGTGAGGTTGAGGAATGCATCCTTTCCAAAAGATTGTCGCTTGTCCTTACTAATAAGCATGACCTTTTTAATACACAAGTTGAATTCTATAAGCTTTTTAGGAAATTATGCACCAGACACATTTTTGCCTCACGAAGAGAAACCACCATTGACAACTTGGTGATTAGAAAGAACTCCACTTGGGTTTCTCCAAATGCAACACACACCTCTTTTGAGAATGTAGTTTTACAATGCGTTTAAGATCTGCATACACGACCCACTAAAGTATATCACAATATAACTAAAGAAGAAAGAAAAGCAATGTTCACACTTAGGGACAATCAAGACATCATAATAAAACCAGCAGAAAAGGGTGGGAATCATAGATGTAATGAGCAGACAAGATTATATCATGGAGGTTGAACGTTAGTTGAAGGTTAAAACATTTTATGAACACCAAGATGGAGATCCCGTTCTTGCCTTGAAAACTAGTATAGACAACATACTTATAATAGGCCAGGAAATTGGTTTTCTGACACCACATGAGTCTGATTTTCTTACAGTGACACATCTGGTTATCCGCACTATTTATATTCTTCCAAAGATAACAAATCACTTGTCAATCCTCTGGTTGGCCAATTATCTTGGCCATTGGATTATTATTTGAGCCTATTTCTAAATTCTTTGACATTATTTTGAGGCCATTTGTTTCCCAGACACTGTCTTTTGTTAGAGATACCACTCATTTCATTCAACTTTTAGCTGATTTTGTAGGTTACCATGACCTGTTGATCATGGTCACTCGAGATGTGGCATCCCTATACAGTAACATTCCACAACAGGCTGCTTTGGATATCATTACGTGCTCTTATATAGACCCAGACCTACCTGTATCCCTACGCATTTTTAGTAACTTTGGCATCCTTGGCTTTGAAAGAGAATTTCTTTAGCTTCAGAGACTTGTTTTATAAGCACATGAAAGGGGCAGCCATGGAGTCTTCAGTGGCCCCTGATGTGGCAAATTTATATGTCTCAGATTTTGAAAAAAGATATTTAGTCAAACATCTGTTTGTTCCTAATGTTCTCATGTAGAAGCAGTATATTGGCGATATATTTATGGTTTGGGACGGAGGATTGGACATGCTACATGACTTTCATTTATGGCTGAATTCCCTTGATCAGAACTTACAATTTGAAATGACATATAGCAAAAATAAAGTTCTCTAAAAACAAGCAGGAAGTCAGTCCTCACATATGGGTTACATTGGCACCAACGGAGAACTAGTGGAAGCATCTCCCCACTTTCAAAGAAAGCCTTTGGGAGATTTTGCCACGCATGGATGGTTCCCTTCCCGCCCAAGGATGCCATCTTGCTCAGTTTACTTTTTTCTGCGGAGCTCAACAGACGTCTGTCTTTTTTCCCTGGAAAAAGTTGATTAATTTGTGTGAAAAAATGCCTTTTCTTTATCTGATTATGACCGGTTCCTTTCCCGCCTCGGAGCACGCTTGCCCTGGCATCACATCTTGGAACCGTTCTAGTTTTTTTCCCCCCGGCATGATTCATGCCTTTATCCATCCACTGGACACTCCGAGGGTCTTCAACCTCACCAAGGTACTATGTTTCCCAATGGCCAACGGGTTCAAGAAGTGTAATTGGTGCGCAAAAAGATGTCACTTACCAAGACACATGCTTGCTGCCTCTGGTGTCTAGGGGCCAACCATGACCCAGAGGTCTGCTCCCACTCTAAAAAGATGTCCACGAAGGCCATTCATCATCATCAGCAGAAGCAGGACGATATTTTCCACAGGTCAGACTCTACCCCAGTATTCCCAGTAGCCTCATATTCCAAGGCCTTCAGACGGACATGGAGGCTTCTGGTGGCAGGTCCGAAACCCCCAAGGCCTGTCTCATCGAGGACTCCCTCTCCTCACTGACTCCGGACCCGGTGACCTCGGTGTCTACATCGAAGGCTGCACTTCCTGAATAGGAAACCAGGATGATGGCGCTGGAACATAATCTCACTGCCTTCCTTGCCACACAGCAGGCGTTGATGCCTGGCTCCACCAGTGCATTCGCTGAGACTGTGGGGATCTCATTACAGAGGACTCCAGTCACTGAGCTGATTCTTGTGAGCCCAAAGCCTCGAGTCGATCCTCGGCAAGGGTCTCGATGTCACTCCTGCTCCTCAGGAGTAAGATCCTCCCCAGCGAGCACTCATGGCTGTGGCCACATATCTGCTATCGAGCCTCCAACCCGGGTCCTGCACCCCAGGCCCAGTTGGCCGTCAAGTCCTCCACTGACTACTCTGACTGGGAGTCCGAGGATGAAGCATCCCTAGAGACGCAGAAGCATCATGACCTCCCTTCGGATCCGTCTCCCCTGACATTGTGGTGTCGGTCCCCACCCGAGGACACATCGTTCCTTGAGTTTGTCCGTGATATGTCAAAAGCTCTGTCTTTCAACACGGAGTCAGAGGAAGACCCTCATATGGAGGAACTCTAAATCCTCCAGTATGAGTCCCCACTCAAGGAGGCCCTGATGGTTCCTATCCCTGCCATCCTTGGGCAGCTCCTCCTTTGCATGTGGGAGATACTGGTGTCGGTACCCATAGTTAGCCGATGCATGGACACTATATACCGAGTTCAGCAGGGCCCCAGCTCCCAAACGTTGCAACTACCACATACCCCATAGTGGTGGAGTTGATAGTGCACCAGCAGAAGAGCCATAAGACACACTCCTCTGTGTCCCTGAGCAGGGAATCCCGTGCCCTCGATGCCCTTGGCCGCAAATACTACCAGGGCTCAATGCCGGCCTGCCAAATCCAAGCACATCAGCTGTATATCGACATGTATCTTTGGGATTTGACAAAGGAACTCACAGGTTTCTCAGTGGGCATCAGAGGGGATTGCCTCATGAAGTGCATCAGGGAGTGCTTGAAGTATATGTCTTGAGCTGCCTACGACTGCTTCGAGTCAAACATGAGGGTAGCCGCCGCTGGTATGAGCGCTTGACACCAGGCCTGGCTCCAGGCATCACACCTCGAGCAGTTGGGTCCAAGAGAAGCTCCTCTGCCTCAGTGAAAATTATTCGGCAAGTTGATGGAAGAGAAGGTGGCAGAGATCAAGACCGAGTACCTCACGAGGACTCAGCTCTCCAGGAAGACCTCCACACTCCCTAAGAAAAAACCACCTGAGAAGAGTCCTCCATTCCAGAGAAAGGCCCATTATCATGCTCCTCAGACACCACAGCAGGGTCAGAAGAGCAAGGGAGCGGGCCAAGGCTCTCGCAATCCTAAGAGCTCCAAGCCCCAGATCCAGCTGGGTATGGGTTTTTGACTCCCTGAGCATAGCCTTTCCACCCTCGGGGGAGCAGCTACCAACAGGGGGGCATCTGGTACACTTTGTCCATTGGAGGCCTGCTATAAACACTGACAGCTGGGCATGCCAAGTAGTCACAGAACGGTATCTCCTTCACCTGGACCAGATGCTCCCCCCTTTCTTTCCAGGAGAACCTTCTCGGACTCCCCTGCGTCAGGTTCTACTACTACAGGAACTTGCAGGCCTCCTCATGGACAGAGCCATGGAACCAGTACCTCATCACCTCTAGGGCAAGGAGTTCTACTCCCGATACTTTCTGGTCCCAAAAAGAACAGGGGGCTTAAGGCCTTTCCTAGACTTGCTAAAATTGAACAAGTTCCTGGTGCAAGAGAAGTTCAAAATGCTCTCCCTTGGAACATATTCATAGTATAATGTTGATTGTACATAGTTATCCCTGTTATTCCATGTTATATATTCCCTTGTTCTCTGTAAACTCGATGTTACCTGTACACATTGCAGTATATTTTGTTCATTGTACACCGCACTGATTTTAATAGCGCGGTATATAAGAGATGTTAAATAAATAAATAAATAAATAAACATTGCTGCCTTACCTCCAGCAGGGAGACTGGCTATGCTCCTTAGACCTAAAGGATACTTATACACACATCCTCATTCATCCCAGCCACAGGCATTACCTAAGATTCATGGTCGGTGGCAACCACTTCTAGTATAGAGTACTACCCTTGGGTCTAGCCTCTGCACCAAGGGTCTTCACCAGATGCCTAGCAGTGGTGGCTGCCTACCCTTATCTGCTGCTACTACTACTACTACTACTGAGCGTTTGTATAGCGCTACAAGTTGTACGCAGCACTGAACGATGGCTCGTAAATGGAGACATGGCCACTGAGGTGCAACAGGCCACGGCCCACACCATCAGTGTCCTACAATATCTGGGGTTCATGATAAACCACCCAAAGTCCCACCTCACTCCAACACAGGACCTGGAGTTCATAAATTCTTGACTGGACATTTTTCAGGCCAAGGCCTTTCTCCCCTTGAATAGGGCAGGTTGCCTCATGGCTCTGGCCCCTGAGGGTGCAACACTCCATACAATGTAGGTGTGGTCCATGCTCCACCTGCTGGGCCACATGGCGTCCACAGTCTGTTGTTCCCAACACCTGCCTTCATAGAAACATAGAAAAATGACAACAGGCCATGTGGTCTTTTTCTATCTAGTCTGTCCTTCCATATCAACAACTACAACAGTCCCGTTTTTTCCTTTGTGTTTGTCCCATGCTTTCTTAAATTCAGACACTGTCCTCATCTCTACCATCTCCACTGGGATACTAGTCCATGGATCCACCACTCTTTCCATAAAGAAATATTTCTGCATATCACTGCTGAATCTTTCACCCTTCACCCTCAATCCATGTCCCCTCGTAGCAGAACTTGCTTTCAATTGAAAGAGGCTCTCCCCCTGTGCATTTATGCCATGGAGGTATTTAAACATCATAATCATATCACCTCTATCCCGCCTTTCCTCTAAGGTGTACATATTAAGATCCTTAAGTCTGTCCTCATATGCTTTATAATGAAGAGCACTAACCATTTTAGTAGCCACCCTCTGTACTGACTCCATCCTGTTTATATCCTTTTGAAGGTGTGGTCTTCAGAATTGCACACTATACTCCAAATGAGGTTGCATCAAAGACTTATACAGAGGCACTATCACCTCCTTTTTTCTGCTGGCCATTCCTCTCCATATACACCCAGACATCCTTCTAGCCTTTGCCATCGCCTTTCTACCTGTTTAGCTACTTTAAGATCATCAGACAGAACCATGCCTAGGTCCCACTCTTCTTTAGTGGACAAAAGTACTTTACCCTCTATACTATATTGTTCTCTTGGATTGCTGCAGCGCAAATGCATGACTTTACATTTTTTAACATTAAATCTCAGTTGCCAAATTCTAGACCATTCTTCAAGCTTAGCTAGATCCCTCCTCATGTTATCTACACTTTCCTGGGTGTCTACTCTATTGCAGATTTTGGTATCATCCGCAAAGAAGCAAACATTAACCAACAGCCTTTCCGCTATATCACTAACAAAGATGTTAAAAAGAATCGGACCAAGGACAGATCCCTGGGGCACACCACTGGTAACTTCCTTCTCAGAGTGAGCTCCATTTACCTGTACTCTTTGTCGTCTCCCATACAACCAATTTCTAACCCAAGCAGTAACTTTAGGGTTTATAAGTCGCCTGTGAGGAACGGTGTCTAAGGCTTTACTGAAATCTAAATACACCACATCTAGGGCTCTCCCTCGGTCCAACTCCCTGGTCACCCAGTCAAAGAAATCAATCAGATTTGTTTGACAAGACCTGTCTCTGGTGAATCCATGCTGCCTCGGATCCTGTAATCCTCTGGACTCCAGAAACCTCACTGTTTTCTCTTTCAGCAGCGTTTCCAATAATTTACTCACCACTGAAGTTAAACTAACCGCCCTGTAGTTTTCAACCACATCCTTACTTCCGCTTTTGTGTAAAGGCACCACATGAGCCTCTCTCCAGTTCTTTGGCACCACTCCCGACTCCAATGAGGCATTGAAATGGTCAGTCAGTAGACCTGCTAGAACGTCCCCAAGTTCCCTCAGTATTCTAGGGTGTATCCCATCCGGTCCCATCGCTTTATCTACTTTAAGTTGAGCTAGTTGCTCACGAACACAGTCTTCTGAAAATTGTTCAAGATGCCCCTTGCTTCGGTTCCTGTTTGTGGTTGTTTTCATAGGTCCTGTTCCTGGTTCTTTATCTGTGAACACAGAACAGAAATATTTGTTAAGCAATTCAGTTTTATCCTCATCAGCTTCTACATATTCCTCCCCTTCACCCTTGAGTCTGACAATACCACTTTTGCTCTTCCTCTTCTCACTAACATATCTGAAAAATGTCTTATCATCCCATTTTATTGCATTGGCTATTTCCTCCTCTTTTTGAATCTTTGTTTTCCTGACTACTTTGCTAGCTTCTCTAAGTTTTTCCAAATATAGATGCCTGTCTTCCTCTCTCTGTGATCTCTTGTATTTCATGAAGGCCTCCCTCTTTTTCTTCACCTTTTCATCTACTTCTTTCTAAACCATAGCGTTCTCCTTTTCCTTTTACCTTTATTTACCATTTTAACAAAAATGTTGCCTCTGCTCCCATTGGACACAAGCCACAGACTGGCTCCAGGACAAGGTTTTAGTGACCTGTAAGCTAGCAGAGTCACTTGACTGGTGGCAGGCCACACAGTACCTGCAGGAGGGTATGCCCTTTCAGCCTCTAAATCCCCTGAGGGACCACAGATGTCTCTTTACTTTATTTATTTATTTATTTACAGTCTCTTATATACCGCACTATTCAGCATCAGCGCGGTTCACATGGAACAAAATGCTCAGTACATTTAACACGTATGAGTTTACAGGTAACAGGGTATAAATAACTTGGATAACCGGGGTAACTATTTACTGGATTGGGTGCCCATTGCGAGGAATTCCGCATGCAGGGCAACTGGCCCCTAGTGGAGAACCAGCAGCAGATCATTCTGCTGGAGCTCATGGCCATTTTTCTGGTGATCAGGGCCTTTCATCACTGCCTGAAGCACCAGTCGCTGCTGGTCCAGATGGACAACCAGGTCACGATGTTCTACCTGAACAAACAAGGAGGCACAGGGTCCCTCTACCTCTGCCAGGAGGCAGTAGCCCTTTGCTCATATGCGACCAGCCAAGGTATGCTCCTCAGAGTGGTGTACCTTCCAGGCCAGGACATTGCCCTAGTGGACAGGCTGAGCAGGCTCCTCCAGCCACACAAATGGCGACTAGTCCCCAGAGTGGCAGAGCGGCTCTTCCGACTCTGGGGCACCCCAGTCTGGGCCTCTTTGCCTCCCCGACCTGTGCTCAGCTGCTCCTCTTCTGCTGTCACCAGCCACACCCATCCTGGGTAGTGGCGGATGCCTTCTTCACCTTGTGGTCAGAGAGCCTTCTGTATTTCTTCCCTCCCATGTCACTAATCGCCCGGACACTCTTTGAGGTCCTGCAGGACAAGGTTTCTCTGATCCTGGTGGCCCTGCAGTGGCTGAGGCAGCCTTGGTTCCCCCTGTTGCTCTGCTTCTCGACGAAGCCCCCGGTCCTACTGGGGAATGCCCTGTGGCTACTTACTCAGGAGGATGGCTCCCTTCTCCACCCCAATCTGTTGTCCCTGACATTAGCAGGAACTCCACGAGATGGGCCTACGCCTTCAAGTGGTGCAGATTCTCGGTGTGGTGTGCAGAGCAGCGAATTGACCCGTTCTCTTGCCATGTGCACACAGTGCTGCAATACTTGCTTCACCTTTCGCAAGCTGGACTCCTGTCCAACTCCGTCAGGGTGCACCTGAGTGTGCTGTCGGCGCATCATCATTCTGTGGAGGGTAAACCCCTCTCTGCTCAGCCCCTCATTACTCGGTTTGTATGGGGCCTCCTGCTCTCTAAGCCTTCCATCCGCCTGCCCCCAACAGAATGGGACCTCAATGTGGTCGTGATGCACCTCACCAAGCCGCTATTTGAGCCTTTGGCTACCTGCCATATGTGTTACCTCTCATGGAAGGTCGTCTTCCTGGTGATGCTCATCTCTGCCCACAGAGTCAGTGAGCTTCAGGCCTTGGTGACTGAGCCACCCTATACCAGGTTCTACAAGAACAGGGTCCTGCTTTGCATCCACACTAAATTCCTTCCAAATGTGGTGTCTGTGTTCCACCTCATTCAGGAGGTGGTTTTCCCCACCTTCTTCCTACAACCCCATGTCGACAAGGTGGCGGGCCATTCTCCGTACTCTGGATTGTAAGAGGGCCCTGTCCTTTTACCTGCAATGTACCCAGGGCCACCGCAAAACCTTACAGCTTTTTGTTTCCTACGTCCCCGGTCACCTGGGGAAGGCTGTTACCAAGCGGACCCTGTCCATCTGGTTGGTGTACTTCATTGCCTTTGCCCACAATCAGACTGGGCTCTCGTTGGAGCGCTGGGTCATGGCACACAATGTCAGGGCTGTGGTGAACTCGCAAGCTTGTACTCTGTTCTTATGGCAGACATCTGCCGAGCCGTCACCTGGTCCTCAGTCCACACCTTTGCAGCTCACTACTGCCTGGAGAGGGAGTACTGATGGGACAGCGCCTTTGGCCAGGCCAAACACCATAATTTCTTCGGGTCTAGGCAGCTCCTACCCGCCGACCCTTCTGTGTTCAGGCTACCAAAGTGATGGTTCTCCCTGGACTCTGGTGTCTTTAGAGTCTCTCCACAGACTTGCTTGCGGCTGCTCATGGCTTGGCCATGTTTTTCTACAGGTTCCTGGTAGCCTGTGGCTAGGGAGTCTCATATGTGAGGACTGATTTCCTGCTTGTCCCTGGAGAATGCGTAGTTGCTTACCTGTAACAGGTGTTCTCCAGGGACAGCAGGAATTAGTCCTCACACCTCTCCCTTCTCCCTATGCAGTTGCTGTATTTTGGCATCTTCTTTTGTCTACTCTAGCTATGTCATCTGACTGAGCAAGATGGCACCCTTGGGTGGGAAGGGGACCACATATGTGTGGTGGCATCTCCCAAAGGCTTTCTTTGAAAGCTGAGGAGATGCTTCTGGGAGGGCTCCATCAGAGCTGACGTCACCCATATGTGAGGACTGATTCCTGCTGTCCCTGGAGAACACTGGTTACAGGTGAGTAACTACACTTTTCATAGCTAGATGTTTTGATTAGTAAAGGCCCCACTGGTTTTGAAATGGATCTTTTTAGGAACCCTACTAATTGCAACAATTTATTGCATTATAGCAGTTTTCATAAAAGATAATTGAAACAGAATCAATCAGCCAGTTTCTAAGAGTTAGACAAATTTACTCTAGAGAAACCAGTTTTGAATTGCACATCTTGCACATGGACAATCATTTCAGTGAAAGAGGATATCCAGAAGAATGTATTTCACAGGCCTGTCTTTGGCCCAAAAGGACTGAATATGCCCAATTTCTAGATAAGAAGGTAGATGATAAACCCAAACATTTTGTAGGCACTCTGACTTTTTCCAATTTGTCTCGTGACATCCAAAAGATATTACAGGAGGAATAGCACATCCTTGCTACTGTACCCTCTTTGGCAGATAAAATATTGATAGTAGCATATAAGAGAAACCAAAATTTGGCCAATGTACTCGTTCCCTCAGCTCCTTCTGTTCGCCAGCTTCAAAACAAATTTGTGGGCCACTTCAAATGTGGCTGCTATTCTGCGTGCGATCATGTTTTGGTCTCCAAGAATAGTTTTAATAACATAGCATAATAACATAAGATATGCCATACTGGGTCAGACCAAAGTCCATCAAGCCCAGTATCCTGTTTCGAACAGTGGCCAATCCAGGTCACAAGTATCTCCCTAAAAGACACAGGTTCCACAATGATCCGGCAGTATTGACCTTTCAGAATTTAGTTTTACGGGATGTAAGCCACATGGAAGATTCCTTGCCAGCCACTTTTTCCAATTTAAATAAAGATCAAGCACAGGCATTGGGAGCATTAGGTAGACAATCTGATATTAGTATTCGTCAAGCAGACAAAGGGGGTGCTGTGGTAGTGGAAGATCGGACATGCTATAATTTGACAGCGCTGGAACATGTCAGAAGTAAAATATTATACAGAGTTGGAGAGGGATCCTTCTCAAGAATTAATGTTACGAATCAAGGCAGATACAACTTTGGAATACAAGACAAAGTACTACAGTGGTTCCAATCGTACCTAGACAACAGATTTCAACTCATCCGAACCAGCTCTGCTACCTCTTCCCCCTTTAAACAAACTCAAGGAATACCCCAAGGTTCCTTGCTCTCAGCAACTCTCTTTAACATTTACCTCCAACCCCTCTGTGAAATAATACGATCCCAGATACCGGTACCAGCACCGACGGTATCGGCACAAGTGGGAATTCTTCCCATGCCGACTTTTTCTGGCATTGACAGATCGGTACCGGACCAACTCGGTACCGACTTCGATCGATACTGAGACCGTGCTTTGCATGAACATCGGGATCAGAGATACTTAGAATCCTCTGATTCTGATGACACTGATAATTCTGCCGATACCAGAGTGTTTCTCCCGGAAGACTCCTCTTCTCCCCAATGCAGAATGTCTCCTCCGGAAGACATGTCTTTTCAGGAGTTTATTTGTGATGTGGCCCGAGGCCTTTCAATCACAGTAGCTCCTGAAAAAGAACCTAGAGCAAAGTAATTGGAAATTTTCCAATACCCTAAGGCTCCCAAGGAGGCAGCCACTTTGCCCATTCATGAAATTCTTCATGATTTGATGCTCAGAATGTGGGAGACACCTTTGACCACATCTCCTCATTCTAGGAGACGTTCCACCATGTCCTGGGTTTCAAAAGACTCAGCTGCCACACCATTCAATGGTAGTGGAGTCAGCCATGCATAGGATGAAAAGTGCAAAAAGACATGCATCCAGTACTCCAGGTCGTGAATGCAGGATTCTTTACACTTTTGGCCGTTAAACATTTCAGGCTTCCATGCTTTCAGCTAGAATCAGCTCATATATTTTATATATGGGAATGTTCCTTAAAGAGGTCACAGGAGATTTGGAGCTTAAGAGCCCCGTTCTCCCTGATTTCAAACGACAAGACTTCCTTACTCTTGTCAAGCATGCTCAAGACATCTCCAAGTTTGGGAATCGTGCAGCCTTTGACTGCTTTGAATGCATCAGCAGAACCTCTGCTATTGCCATTGGTGCACGTCGGATTGCCTGGCTTTAGGCATCAGACTTGGAGATTTGGGTACAGGATAAATTAGGAAACATCTCTTGCACAGGAGAAAACCTTTTGGCAAGAATCGACAGGAAAAGGCTAATGAGATAGATGCTGACAATATCACTTTAGATAGATTGTCAAACTCTACAGCCACTCCAGCCAAAAAGAAACCCTATAAAAAACCCTTTTTCAGCCAAAAGTGGAAGTTTTATCCATCCTATACCCAGCAAGGGCAAGCTCAGGGTCAAGTTGCCCAGAAAGGTCAACAACAACAATCCAGACAACAAAAGAAGCCAAAAGGCCTTAGAGCTCAACCAGCTCCACGGGCCCAGCCCCTTCAAGGGCTTTGACTCCTTCATAGAGAACTTAGCCTTCCTGCCTCTGAAAGGTCCAGAACCCCTAAACATTCCAGGCAGGTTGTGTCATTTTGCCAACAGATGCCACCAAATAACAGCAGAAAATTGGACTCTGTCCATTGTGGGAGAGGAGTACAAGCTTCGTTTTCACAGTATACCTCCTCCTACAATTTTAAGACAGTTCAATTCCCAAACCTCTACAGACAGTCTACTGGATCGAGACATCTCAACACTCCTTGCTGAAGGAGCAATAGAGGATGTGCCCATTCTTCAACAGCGTACAGGGTTCTACTCCCCCTATTTTCTTATTCCAAAGAAAACAGGAGGACACAGACCCATTCTAGACATCAGAGAATTGAACAAATATCTGTTCCGAGAAAAGTTCAAAATGATTTCTCTGGGAACTCTTCTGCCATACCTTCAAAGTCAGGATTGGCTTTGTTCTTTAGATCTAAAGGATGCATATACTCACATTCTGATCCATCCAGATCACAGGAAATTCTTACGATTCCTTTACAAGGGAAAACATTTCCAATACAGGGTTCTTCCCTTTGGTCTGGCTTCGGCACCAAGAGTATTCACAAAATGCATGGCAGTAGTAGCTGCATTTCTGCAAACCCTAGGGATATTCGTCTTCCCTTACTTAGATGACTGGCTCATTCGAGCCCCCACGGTTCCAGAGGCCAGCTCTGCACTGTCTCACACAATGCGAATCCTTCAATACTTGGGATTGGTCATAAACCTCCCAAAATCCCAACTTGCTCCGTCTCAGTCCCTGGAGTTCATAGGAGCTTGTTTAGATACCAGACAGTCGAGGGATTTTCTTCCACAACCCCGCTGTCTTCGCATAGTGCAGCTCGCTTCTCAAGCAGTGGTGAAATCCTCCCTAACTGCTCGAGAACTGCTACAACTATTGGGACATATGGCATCCACGGTTCATGTGGTTCCCTATGCTCACTTTTATATGCGAGCAGCCCAGTAGACTCTATCCACACAGTGGACACAGGCCACAGGACATCTGTCGGACAAGATATCAAACTCACAACAACTGATTTTGTCCCTCCAGTGGTGGCAATCACTGGAAAATCTTCTAGTGTGGTCTCCTTTCCAGCAACCCCTATTCCAGGCCACCCTAACAACAGATGCATCACAGGTGGGATGGGGAGCACACCTGCATCATCTCTCTACCCAGGGTACCTGGACTCTACAGGAGGCTTGTCTTCACATGAAGCTCCTGGAACTCAGAGCAATCTATCTAGCTCTTTGAGTATTCCATGCCCAGCTCAGCTACAAGACAGTCCTAGCCATGTTCTACGTGAACAAGCAGGGCAGAACAGGCTCTCTGTCGTTATGCAACAAAGTTTTACGACTATGGGCACTCGCCAGAGAGCATCAAATTCACCTTCTCGTGGTATATCTTCCAGGCATTCAAAACCTTTGGGCAGACAAACTCAGCCGAGTACTGCTGCCTCACGAATGGTCTGTCCACCTAGACCAGGTGGCCAAGATATTTCAGATCTGAGGAACCAGTATCAACACCATGCTCCTCAGAAGGGGCAGCAGCCATCAAAACAGCAAAAGAAGGCTAAGTCACAGCCACCTCAGCAGACCCAGCCCCTTCAGGGTCTTTGACTCCTTTCTGGAGAACATAGCTGTTCTGCCTCTGGAGATTCCAGATCCCATCCACATTCCTGGCAGACTTTGTCACTTTGCCCACAGGTGGCATTTTAGTTCACATCATTTTTATTGAAACTTTTTCCAAAAGAACAAACAATACCGTTTTAAAGAACGACAACAGGTACACACAATGAACAGTAAAACTAATAACCCCCCCAACATAACCACCCCTGATCCCCCCCCCTTGTCTTACCCTCCCCCCCCCTCACAACATGAAAGACACATCGCATATATCAGAGCTATCAAGAGGCACACCAGACAACCACTGGCTAACCCCCCCACCAGCAGCTCCATACACAGGGCAAGGAGCTCTCGTCGAAGGGAAAAATAAAGAAAAAGATATGGAAAGAAAGAGAGAAGAAGAAAGGACAGAAGCCTCCCCGGAAGGGAACCTACATAGATCGGGTTCAAAGTACATCAGGGCAACACTGGGACACCACTGCAGGAGTGGCTACATCGTCATCGCGGCAGGAAGCTTCCCACAACAGGACGGGTATCCCATTCCCATGGCCTCACCCACCAACATTGAGCACCACTCCCCGCTCCTTTGCGGACAGCGGAGAGATCACAGGAGACCACAATTCCCAAAACTCTTCCCAAGTCCTACCTCCCTTCTGTTGTGCAGTCATCTTTTCCATAATCATCAAATCAAACATAGATTGTTCCCACATCCCCAAAACGGGGGGTGAGGAAGATATCCAGCGACTTAGCAATGCTCGCTTAACCAGTAAAAAGCCACGCTCAAATAGCGCTCTACGCCGATACGGCAAGTGAGCAAAACCTAAAGCCCAATTATGGAAAAGACACACCTCCCTCTGTATGGCACACTCTGACCCCGTCCACCGCTGCAATTGAGCGCAGACCCGCACCCATAAGTCGCGTACCTTCGGGCAACCCCAAAATTTATGGAGCAAGGTCCCGACGGCCCGATCACACCACCCGCATAAAGCAGTAGGGCGTACCCCAGCCTGCGAAGCCCATTGATCGCTAGCATATGCTCTCCACAGGAACTTATACTGCATTTCTTGGAGATAGACCCACCTC
Organism: Ichthyophis bannanicus; assembly: GCA_033557465.1. NCBI lineage: Eukaryota > Metazoa > Chordata > Amphibia > Gymnophiona > Ichthyophiidae > Ichthyophis > Ichthyophis bannanicus. The sequence goes on from CM066036.1 coordinate 428,636,270, forward strand.
GATCCCTTCGAGATCGCCTCAAAGGCTACACGCAATATATCCGCCGTCATCTCATCTACGCCATCCCCTCGCCACCTACGTGCAAGTTCAATCAGGAACAGATCTCCTCCGGAGGGCCGGAGCGACTGTCGACCAATCTCCTCCCCCGGCCCGCGCTCCGCTAATTTCCCCAAAACGAAACGAGGAGAGCTAGTGGACATCCACCCCTCGACTCGTATATTTATTGAGGTTAAGTAATGTCTCACCTGCAGGTAACCATAAAAATCCTGGGTGCGAATAGCATAGCGCTGTTGTATCTGCTGGAAACTGTCTAGGACACCAGCCCCCCCCCGTATACAAATCGCCGAGACATACCAGTCCCTTGTCCGCCCAGTTACAAAAAATAGTACGCTGAGAAAAGCCTGGGCGAAAGTCCGGGTTACCCACCAAGGGCAGCAGCGGAGACATTCGCCTATCCCAGTCAAATCTCTGGCAGAGTACCCTCCAGGCAGTGCGTAGGGCCTCAAGATATTTCCTCCCCACCCCCCTCCGAGACACCGGGGGTAATTGTTCAACATGTAAAAGATAGAGCATATGATAAGGGGTGAAGGCCGCTTTCAACTGTCGGGTCAGAGCCCCCCCCTCCAAGCCCTCCAGGATCGCCCATATGTGGCGGGTTAGATACCGAAGATTGTAATTGCGTAGAGAAGGTAGCTCCAAACCGCCTTCCTCTCGTCTACCCTGCAAGGCCCGCAAAGGAATACGCGCCCGCCGACCCCCCCATAAAAACGCTCGAAGGGAGTGCTCCAGGCGCCTCCAATCCCCATCGAGAATCCAGATCGGGAGCATGCGAAGAACATAAATCCACCTAGGAAATTCTACCATTGTAAACAGCGCAATCCGCCCTCGCAGTGACAATGGGAGACCCCGCCAGCACAGCAAAGTCTTCTGGCTTCTAGCAAGTAAACTGGGCACATTAACACGATATAAATCCTCTGGCCGATCCGGCAACTGCACACCCAGATACGTAATCTGTCCGTCCGCCCATACCAATGGAAATTCCCCTGCCCAGCGAGGACGTACTCTACCCCCAACATCCAAAACCACCGACTTTGTAGTGTTAATTTTTAGGCCCGAAAATCGTCCATACGCCCGTATCAAGGTTAGGGCATGAGGCAGTGACAAGTGCGGAGTAGTGAGGCAGAGCAACATGTCATCAGCAAATGCACAAACTTTCAGTTCTTCTCCACCCATTTGAATCCCTATAATTTCGGAGTTGGTCTGCAGGGCCTGCAGCAGCGGCTCCAAAGCCAGCACAAATAGTAGTGGGGAGAGGGGGCAGCCTTGTCGAGTCCCTCTCGCCAATTCAAAAGGATCCGAGAAGACCCCATTAGAGCCCACTCGAGCCATGGGTTGTGCATACAACGTCCGAATCCAACGCATGATATCCCCGTGAAAACCAAAGGCCTCCAAGGCGACCCAGAGATAGCGCCATGCCACTCTGTCAAAAGCCTTTTCGGCATCTAGGCTAACTAGCAGGAGCTCTTCAGCGTGCTGCAAACAGTGATCCATACCCAAAAGAAGTCTAGTAATATTCCAAGATGCCTCCCGGCCCTGCACAAAACCTACTTGTCTCTCATGAATAAGAGACGGTAGAACGGGAGTAAGCCGATTCGCCAGTACTGAAGCCAGCAACTTTAAGTCACAGTTTATGAGAGAAATCGGCCGGTACGAGGCGGGGTCCATCGGATCTTTCCCCGGTTTGGGGATCACAGTAATGTCCGCACACCTCATGTCGCGCGGAAATAGCCCAGCATCACGCGCCGCCTCAAACATCACCACCATGGAAGGAGCCAAATTTGGCGCCAATATTTTGTAATATTCCATGCTAAAACCATCTGGACCCGGAGCCTTATGAGACTTACCCCGCTTAATACCAGCCAGAATCTCTGCCACCGACAGCGGGGCATTCAATTGTTCTAAGATTCCCGCCGAAAGGCGCGGCAGCTCTAATTTCTGCAGGAAGGCCACCGCCTGGGCGTAGTCTCTCTCCTCTTCACTGTAGAGTTGCATATAAAAGGTGCGGAAAATCTTGGCTATGGCCTCCGACCGATGTTGTACATTGCCAGCCTCATCTCGCAGCACCGGGATCAAGCGAGTTCCCCCGGAAGTCCGAATAAGCCTTGCTAATAATCTCCCAGATCGATTACCAAAAACATGCAGACGATGCTTATAATGCTGTATCGAAAGCGTCGCTCTTCGCTGTAGCAAGGCATTCAGAACTGCCTGCGAACGGGCGTACTCCCTCTGGACAGCACTATCCCTATGCCCACCCAACTTACCCTGCAACACTCGTAAATCACGTTCCAATTGCAACACACTACGGTCTAAATGCCTGCGTCGACGAGCAGTATAAGAAATAATCGCTCCTCGCAGCACGGCCTTACTAGCCTCCCAAAACAATATCGGAGAACACTGCGGGGTGTCGTTGAAGGAGACATATTCGTCCCACTGTTTTGTCAAATAGTCCCGAAAATCCTCGTCTTCCCATAGGTAGACAGGAAAGCGCCATCCTGCTCTAGTCGGTCCTGCACAGTCCCAAGTTATCCAGACCATCCCATGGTCCGAAATCACAATCGGCTCTATCTCAGCCTGTAAGACACGCGTAACTCCCTTCTCACCAACCAATATAGAGTCTATGCGGGACCAGGTTAGGTGCGCTCTCGACTGGTGTGTGTATGTGCGGTCACCCGGGTGCAGCATACGCCATACATCCACTAATTCACCCTGTCTACACAGATAGCTAACTCCCCTACGCGACCAGGCACCCTTCTCCCGATGATGGGACTTATCAAATCTCGGGTCATGTGGACAATTAAAGTCTCCTGCCACAATGACGTGAGCGCGTCCAGCACCTTTCAGCAATCCCAATAAATGTGTAAAGAAAGCATGTTCATAAACATTTGGAGCATATACATTTAATATCCAAAACGGTTCAGCATAAAGCTTGCCCTGCAGCAAGAGATATCTGCCATGAGGATCTGCCTGTGTTGTGTGTACTTCAAAGGGCACCCCTCGCCGCACTAATATCGCCACTCCTGCCTTTTTTGTGCCGGAATCAGCACCATAGGAAACCTCCACCCAATCGCGCCTCAATTTCTGATGTTCCCTGGCGCTCAAATGGGTCTCTTGCAGCAGGGCAATATGCGTTCCCTTTCGCTTCAACCCCTGTAGGATCTTAGTACGTTTTATCTGGGAGCCGATGCCTCCAACATTCCAAGACACTATCTTTATCTCAGGCATATTCCCAGCTCCAGTGAAACCAGTAGACCAAACAGTCATAGATCCACCTGGAGACGCCCAGCCTCGTCTCCAGGTGTAATACCCCAAGGCCCCCAATGTACCACCTTCCATGTTGTGTGCCCCTTTCCCAAACTGTAACCCCCCTCCAAAAGAAAACCCTCCCCTGTTCTCCCTCCCGTATCCGCACCCCCTGTCGTCTCCCTCCCACCCCCAATCGCCCCCCTCTTGCCCCCCCTACAACCCCCTCCTCGCTCCCCCCCGCCCCCCTCTCCAACTCACCTCGACCCCACCCCCCCTCCCTACCCAGAAACAGTACTCCTATCCCCCCCCCTTCTCCCATCTACCTTAGAAAACTCTACCATAGCCCGCAGAGGAAGAGAATCACAATCCACACTTCTGGACCGTCTCCCTTCAATTCCATCCCATACAGAGAGCCCAGGTGGGAAGCAACTAGGTAAAGCATCCCATCAAGAAATGAGCCCTCATGCTTAGTACGTAGAACTCAACATGGTTAAACCAGGAGGGCACAGAGGTCGCCAACCAGTACCTACACAGCCACCACCAGTGTAGAAGATATGCCACCCACATAGCAATGTCCCATTGGCAGCCCCCTATCACCCCAGACACTCTCATCCAGTCTAGGTGACACGGGGCCTGCCCAACCAGAACTCAGTTAATCAGGTCCATACAACCCACTCAAGAAGCAGGATCTATTCCATTCTCCGACCTAGTGCTCAGCACCGCGGCCAGAAAGGTCTTTGCTGCCGAAACCCGATCAAAGATATGGGTCTTCCCCTCATGGAACACACATAGAACAGCTGGATACACAAGGGCAAAGTGAATGCCTGCTCTCACTAGTTGACCACAGAGAGGGGAAAACTCCTTTCTTTTAGCCGCTAAAGCGGCAGAGTAGTCCTGAAACAGCAGAACCACTTTATTGTCCAGTTGTAGGGAGCGCCTCTTGCGGTACGCCTGAAGCAGGGTCATTTTGTGCTGGAAGTTCATTAACCTGGCTAACACCGGCCTCGGTCTCTCATCCGGGCCCCGCTTTGGTCCCAGGCGGTGCGCTCGCTCCACTGTGACGCGGCCAATCAAGTCTTCTAAGCCCAGTTCTTTCGGCAGCCACGATTCGAAGAGACCGGCGAGTTGTTGGTCAGACCAGGCCTCTGGCACCCCCACCAGCCGTAAGTTGTTGCGGCGCGACCGATTTTCAAGATCGTCCGTTTTCTCAAGTAGCGCTGCGATTTCCTTCTGGTGGCGAGCTAGAAGGGTAGCATGCTTCTCCTCACCCTCTTCCACCGCTGTGATGCGGTGCTCAGCTTCCTCTACCCTCCTGGTGAGCTCGCCATAGGTTTCTGCCATCGCATCTAGCTTTTGCAAAATGGAATCAAATTGGGGTGTCAGCAGCTTAGCCACTTCTTGTGCGAGGTCGTCGGCTCCCGATTCGCCGGTTCCTGAGCCCGGAGACGATCCTGGGGAGCCCAGACTCGCTCCAGACCGCGTGGTCGACGCCATCTTAGAGTCCCGGGGCCCAGGCACTTTGTCCTTCTCCCGTTTCGTTGTCGACCGCATGAGTGCACAGCACCTCTCGCACACTATCAAGGCTCTTTTACCCACAAAGGGCCTCCGGGGTACTGCTCCCACACTATGCGTTCACACCCACTCTCAATTATTGCTGTTTTCTTGCCGCTTTTAGGGAAACGGTCCAGGAGCGCACTGAGGACACGTCCTCACTCGCTCATGTGCTCACGTGATCTCCTGCCCACAGGTGGCATTTTATCACATCAGAGCAGTGGACACTGTCCACAATACTGGAGGGGTACAAGCTTCATCTACGAAGTCTACCCCCCCCCCCCCCGGACTCCTTCAAGAGAGTTCTGCTCTCAGCCCCCTCTCACTGCTCTGTTGTTGCAAGAGGTCACCTCCCTTCTCTTTCAGGGCGCAATAGAGGAGGTTCCACCAACCCAGCAGGGAATGGGCTTTTATTCTCCATACTTCTTCATCACAAAGAAAACAGGAGGGTACAGGCCCATTCTGGACCTCAGAAAACTGAACAAGTACCTACTATGGGAGAAATTCAAAATAATCTCCCTAGGCACCCTTCTCCCCTATCTCCAGAATCACAATTGGCTCTGTTCTCTAGATCTAAAGGAGGCATATACTCGCATACTTATTCACTCACAGCACAGAAAGTTTCTGCACTTCATGTTTCAAGGGAGACATTATCAGTATAGAGTCCTGCCTTTCGGGCTCACCTCTGCCCCTAGAGTCTTCACAAAGTGCATGGCGGTAGTTGCCGCATTCCTAAGGACTCTAGGGATATTTGTCTTCCCTTACTTAGATGACTGGCTCATTCGAGCAATCACCTCTCTAGAGGCCAGTCTTTCCCTCTCATATACCATGCAAATGCTGCAACACTTGGGATTTGTAATAAATCTTCCAAAGTCCCAATTCGTTCCCTCTCAAACTCTAGAGTTCATAGGGGCTCTCCTAGACGCTCAACAATTCAAGACATTTCTGCCCCAACCCCGCTGCACTCAACTCAATCAGTTAACATCTCAGGCATGCCTCAAGAACTTTCTCACTGCTCGAGAACTGCTATAACTTCTGGGTTATATGGCATCAACAGTGCATGTTGTTCCATATGCTCGTCTACATATGTGCGCAGCTCAATGGACACTGGCTTCCCAATGGGCTCAGGCATTGGGTCATCTGGGAGACAAAATAATGGTCTCTACCCACCTAATCTCATCTCTCCAGTGGTGTCAATCCCCAGAAAACCTCCTGGTAGGGTCACCTTTTCAGATGCCAGCACATCAATGTACCCTGATGACGGATGCATCTAAATTAGGCTGGGGAGCTCATCTGGACAATCTCTCCACTCAGGGGCTTTGGTCTCACCAGGAGTCACAACTCCACATAAGTCTGTTGGAACTCAGAGCCATTCACAATGCTCTCAAAGTGTTCCAGGACCATCTTTGAGTCCGCACAGTTCTAGTCCAGGCGGACAATCAAGTAGCCATGTTCTACTTGAACAAACAAGGTGGAATAGGCTCTTGGTCTTTTGCCATATGGCATCACATTCACCTACTTGCGGTGTATCTTCCAGGCAAACACAATGTCTTGACGGGCAAACAGAGTCAAGTCCTTCTACCCCATGAGTGGTCTCTCCATGCAGACACGGTCACTCACATTTTTCATATCTGGGGAATCCCAGAGATAGACCTGTTCGCAAGTCCACAGAATGCCAAGCTTCCTTGCTTCTGCTCCAAGAATCCTGCACCGGACAGCCAGCAGGTAGATGCTTTTCACCTCCACTGGGGTCAAGGCTTCCTATATACCTTCCCTCCCATTCCCTTCATACCCAAGACTCTTTTCAACTCCAGAAAGACAGGGGCTACATGATACTCCTAGCCCCATTCTGGCCACAACAAACATGGTATCCTCTCCTTCTATGTCTGTCTCAGGCTCAGCCCGTAGATCTGGGTTCTGCTCCAGATCTTCTCTCTCAGGAGGAGGGACGCTGCTTCACCCCAATTCGCAGTCCCTCCATCTTACAGCATGGCTGCTGAAGGCAGAGCCTTCCAGGACATTAACCTTTCTCAACAGGTTAAGGATATCATTTTAGCTTCTAGAAAACCTTCCACCAGGCACTCCTATGCCTTCAAGTGGCATAGATCTTCTCTCTGGTGTTCGCAGAGGGTGCTTAACTCCTTCTCAGCTCCAGTGGATGCATTACTTGAATATCTTCTCCACCTGTCTTCTTCGGGACTCAAAACCAATTTGGTAAGAGTACACCTAAGTGCAATTGTGGTCTCTTACATGCCCTTAGATGATCAGCCCATATCTTCTCAGCCACTTGTAGCATGCTTCATGAGCAGTCTTCTATTAACCAAACTTCCCATTAAGCCCCCTCCAGTGGCATGGGATCTTAATGTTGTTTTAGGACAGCTTTTCAAACTACCCTTTGAACCTCTAGCCACTACCTCTCTGAAGTTTCTCACATGGAAGGTCACCTTCCTTATTGCCCTCACTTTAGCAAGACGCATTTGTGAGCTCCAGGCTTTGGTGGCTGACCCTCCTTATACACGATTCTACCATGATAAGGTAGTCCTTAGGACTCATCCTCACTTTATGCCAAAGTGGTCTCGCTAAACCAGTCAGTCTACCTCCCCGTCTTTTTCCCTAGACCTCATTCCTCTAGGGCAGAAGCAACCCTTCACACTCTGGATTGCAAACATGCCTTGTCTTTTTATCTCTAGAGAACTTCAGAGCACAGAAAAGCTTCCCAGCTTTTCATCGCCTTTGACTTGAGTCACCTGGGGTTGCCAGTATCCAAGCGAACTCTCTTCAGATGAATAGTGGATTGCATCTCCTTTGCTTATGAAAGTGCAGGACTCTCTCTCGAGGGTCACATGACTGCACATAATGTTCGGGCCATGGCTACCTCTATGGCAAATCTACGCTCTGTAGCGATTGATGAGATATGCAAAGCAGCAACTTGGTCTTCTATCCACACTTTTGCTGCTCACTATTGCCTAGACAAGGACTCCCGCTGTTCTCCAGCATCTCTTTCAGACTGAGATCAACTGCTATCCTCCATCCTGGGTTTCGATACCAGACATCCTTGGAGGATGTATGACCTACTTAGTTATGCCTGTGATCCACAGCTCACTCTGAGGTCATTTCTCTGGCATCTCCGAGCTAGGGAGGCCCATATGTGAAGACTACATTCCTGCTTGTTCCTGGAGATAACGTAATTACTCACCTGTAACAGGTGATCTCTGGAAACAGCAGGAATTTAGCCTTCACAACCGACCCTCCTCCCATAGGAGTTGTATTCTCCTTCTCTCCTTTTATCTCAGCTACAAACTCAACTGAGGAGGGAGAGCTGAAAGGCAGGAAGGCAGCTATGCAGGGGCAGTGGGATGCTCCCAAAAGCTTTCCTATTGGACGTTGGGGAGTGTTCCTGCATGGGCTCTGTTGGTATCAACGTTACCCATTTGTGAAGACTAAATTCCTGCTGTTCCCGGAGATCACCGTTACAGATGAGTAACTGTTTTCTCTGGTCAGCAGCAATAGTCAGCTGTTGGCTAGATGGCTAAATGATTAAAGTTAGGACAGCTTTTTTTATTTCCTAACTTTGGCCTAACCCAGGGGTGGGGAACCTTTTCTCATTTGAAGGCAGCATGAGAGCTAACATCCTTCCAAGAAGGCCACATTCTAAAAACAAAAACAGAAAAACAAAACCAAATTTACTGCAAAATGCAAATAATTTAATACTAATTTAGCTTTTATACAGAATTAACCCTTTCAAGTATCTTATACTGCCATACGCAGAGTGCATACTAACAATGTTTCAATACAAATATATATCTATATCTATATATATCTTATTTTAAACAACTAAGCTAGCTGCTTACCTTTCAGTGACTCTTCTGAGATTGTTTTTTGCGAGAAAGCAGTGATATATCAGGCTGCAACATGGATGTATGTAGTCTTAACTGGTCTTCTAGGTGTTCATCTGTAATTTGTGATCTTAAGGATGTCTTAATTTGTGTTAAGTAGGAGAATATAGATTTGCAGCGATATGTTGTTGAGAAGCAGGAGAGCAAGCGTCGTGCGTGTTCCCTGAGGTGAGGATATTTGACGGCATTTTTCCATATTTGAATGGGATCTTTTTTGCTGTCAAACAGCGACTTCAGAATATAATCTTCTGAGAGCTCAATTCACTCCATCTGCAGCTTCTCTGGGGCCTCAGATACATCAGCTAAGTGAGGTTGAAAAGCCAATTTGAGGGTCATGTCATGCTTCTCAAAATCTCTGAACCTTTCATTGTATTCCTTGATTAGCGAGTCTATAACCGATTCATATTGTTTGAAACGTTCAAAAGAATATTTTTCTTCATTAATCATTTTTACTAGGTGAGAGAAGTGCTCTTCAGGAAGCTCATTTCGGCCAAGAAGTGATTTAAGAAATGTTAATTTTTTTCTGAATATTTTTATTTCTCGCCACTTATCATATATAGACTTGGTGTTACCTTGCAATGAAACGTTCAAGTTATTTTGCTTTGTCATTATATCACACAGAAAAGCAACATTGCTATGAAGCTCCTTGCATGATAATTCACAGTGTTCATTCCTTTCCTCGAAAAATTGGATTATTTGTTCATGCAAATACAAAACTTTGACTAAAACCTGTCCTTGTGATAACCAGCGCACTTTCGAATGGTAGGGCAAATCAACACTAATTACCTCATTATCCATCATTAGCATCTCACAAAATTGTAGATGTCTTGTTGCATTTGCTCGAATATAATTCACAATTCCTACAACTTTCTGCAAAGTGTCATTTAAAACAGTGGATTTGGCACAGAGACTTTGTTGATGCAAAATGCAATGAAAAGAGATAAGATCATTTTGGCTTGAAACCTCTTTCTTAAGTTGTGCAATAAAGCCTTCGTTCTTCCCTGTCATAGAAGGTGCACCATCTGTGCATACACTTACTAAATTAGCCAGATTCAGTCCGAATTCACGACATTTGTCTTTAAAATCGTTAAACACATTGATTCCTCGCGTTCTGCTCTTTAGAGTGCTCAGAATAAGCACATCTTCATAAACACGAAAATCCTTAGTTATGGCGGAAACAAAATACAATACCTGCGCTGAGTCAGTGCAATCAGTTGATTCGTGCAGCGCTATTGAATACTACACATTTTCTTTTTGGATTATTTCTTTCAGTTGATCTACTACATTGAGTGCTAATTCATGCTGCCTATCAGCATTAGTTCTTCTTGAAAGAGGCAGTTGTTTGTATTTGTTAACCTTATCAGGATCTAAGCATCCTACAACCTCTATGATGCAATCTTTTATAATTTCCGCATCACTAAATGGCATTGTATTTTTTTACCGTTGAAATTACAGAATCACAGAGCAAGCAACTCATTTTATCCTTCTCAGAAACAACATAGTATTGCAATTCCCACTCATCGTTAAACACTGTGTTCTTCTTTCAGCGACCTTTTCGTTTTTTTCGACATGATGGAAAGCAAAAAAAAATGTAATCAAGTGACAAACACACTCTGAAGTAAGGAACCACAAACGCTGCACTCTCTATGCCAACCAGTTAGTAACTGTCACCATGGTGTTGCCAGAAGGTGGAAAAGAAATTTTGGTTTCAAAACTAGTGCCAATTTTGTTGCAATCATGAATTTGTTTCATCACATATAAATTTGAATGAAAATGTTGAGAATTTATTCAACGTCACACACCAGGTACCTCCTCGTACAGTGGTTTTACGTCCTACACGTGCTAAGGCTGAGGCACACTCTCCTCTATGCGACACACTTCGACTTGCATGCACGACCACTACGCTTCACCGCCAACTCCAAACTGATTCGCTAATGCGTTCTCTTGTTCAAAATCCAACCCTTACTCTTCCTCTGCATTCTCCTCCGAGTCTCATCGTGATATATTTATCCGAAGGCATGATGTTACGCCACGCCAGATCTCCAGGAACAAGCAGGAATAAGTCCTCACATATGGGTACGTCAGAACCGACGGAGCCCGCGCGGGAAAGCTCCCCAGCTTCCCAGAAAGGAAGCCTTTGGGGCCTCCCACTGCACATGCGCGCTGCCTTCCCGCCTTCCTGACCAGCTCTCCTCAGTTTCTCTTTTTCCGCGGAGCCAGCAGGTCATGTTCCTGTCACCGCTGAAGAAATTCTTGTTTTAGTTTGTTTCTTTAGACCGCGTACCTGCCTTCCCCATACCGAAACCGGTACCGCCGGTCTCTCTCTTTCTTTCTTTCAAAAAAAAAAAAATCTTTATTTTTGCACAACTTGGTGACTTCGGTTAGGCCTTAGGCCTACACAAATTCTCCTCATGGAGAAACCAGCCCCTGGTTTCAAGAAGTGTACCAAGTGTAGTGCTGTTATTTCTGTCACAGACACCCATGACTGGTGTCTTAAATGTTTGGGACCTGACCATTCCATTCCGGACTGCCCATCCTGCTCCCAGATGTCTAAACGTGGTTTGCAGAACCGGGCCAACAAATTCCATGTGCTGTTTGCTTCAGATAATCCAGCATCACAGTCATCCAGGTCTTCCTCTCCGGATGGATCTCAGGTAACCAAACCTTCTTCGGGCAGGTCCTCAAAGAGCAAATCTCCTTCAAAGCATCGAGAGGCTCTCACTTTTGAATCTGAGGATCCTGCCCCAGCCAAACAACCCCGGCGGGAAGCTCTGGCTTCCAAAGCTCCATCTATGGGGTTACAGGTTGACATCGATGGCACGGCCTCGACCGATCACCTGTTAGACTGCTCTGGGGTACCGGCCCATACCGGTACCGACATCCAGGCAGCAGTGGCGTCTATGAGCAATACTGTTCAGACCATGCAGCAGGCCATGCTGGCTTTCATTAAAGCTGCGACGCCCTCGGTACCGCATCCAGCAGTTCTGGGTCCGGTTCCGGTATCGTTTCCCATATCGGAACCGAGACCATCGTCTTCCAAACGCAGATTGGTTCCGCATGCAGGATCCGGGTTTTCACCCGATACCGATCCCATACCCGGTACACCCGATGTCGATACCGAACGGTATGCGTATCGTGCGTTGGAAGCAAATAGAGGATACTCTGATTCTTCTGAGGATTTTGACTCCTCTGAGGACTCTGATGAGCTGTCTCTAGTTCTTCCTGAAGACCCTTCTTCCCCAAAGAGGAGAATGTCTCCACCAGAGGATTTGTCCTTTCAAGACTTCATTATAGAACTAGCTAAAGGACTTTCTATTACCACATCCTCTGAAAAAGAACCTAGATCAAAGAAACAGGATATTTTAGGATACCCTAAGGTTCCTAAAGAGGCAGTCACCCTGCCTATCCATGAAATCCTTCAAGAACACTTGATGGACTTATGGGAGGCTCCTCTAACGTTGTCTCCTTATTCTCGTAGGTTGGACACCATGTACCGGGTCCCTCCTTCTCCTGGTTTTCAAAAGACTCAGCTGCCTCACCATTCCATTGTGGTGAAGTCTGCGCTGAAAAAGATTAAGAGTACCAAAAGGCACTCTTCTACCCCTCCAGGGCGAGAATGTAAGACCCTAGACTCTTTTGGTAGGAAAATCTTCCAGGCTAGTATGCTTATAGCCAGGATTAATTCATACAGTCTGTATATGGGCATGTTTCTCAGGGAACATGCCCTAAAGGTACGGCATTTTGCCCCCTTTATCCCTGAGGATAAAAAGGAGGAGTTCATTTCTATAGTGAAACAGCTTCTAGATGTTTCTAAATTCTCCAACAGAGCAGCCTTTGATTCCTTTGAAGGTGCCGGTAGAGCTTCGGGCATTGCCATTGCAGCCCGACGACTTGCTTGGCTCCAGGCCTCTGACCTAGAACCCTGGGTCCTGGATGGCTTACGGAATCTGCCCTGTACAGGTGAGAACTTATTTGGTAAAGACTGGCAAATTAAAGCCACTCAAATGGACGCAGAAAATGCTACCTTAGATAGACTTTCTAAGTCTACCTCTACTCCTGCCAAGAAAAAGTCTTTCAAGAGGCCTTACTACAAGAAGGCCAGATTTTCCACAAATACTGGCCAACAATCTTCTCAGCCTCGCTTTGCTGCTAAACGTCAGCAGCCTAAACAGGCAAGGTCAAAGCCTGCAGTGTCTGCCACTCCTCAGCAGGCTCAACCCCCTCAGGGGTTTTGACTTGCCCCTAGAGAACTTAACCTTTCTGGCTCTAGAACAACCAGAGCCCCTCACCATTCCCGGAAGGTTAGCTCACTTTGCTCCCAGATGGGGGCAAATTACATCAGAGCAATGGACCCTCTCTATCATCAGAGAGGGCTACAAACTTCATTTTTCCAACCTTCCTCCATATACCATGGTGAGGCACTTCAATTCTCCCCCATCTCTCCTGGGCCTGTTAGGTCAGGAAGTCTCTTCTCTCCTTGCCCAAGGGGCAATAGAAGAGGTTCCTCTTCTTCAACAAGGGACAGGATTCTACTCCCCTTATTTTCTCATACCAAAGAAGACAGGGGGATTCAGACCTATCCTAGATCTGAGAGAATTGAACAAATTTCTGTACAAGGAGAAATTCAAAATGCTTTCTCTAGGCATTCTCCTTCCATACCTTCAGAGTCAGGATTGGCTTTGTTCTCTAGATCTCAAGGATGAGTACACACATATACTCATCCACCCATCCCACAGAAAATATCTAAGATTTCTGTTTCAGGGAAAACATTTCCAGTACAGAGTACTTCCCTTCGGTCTAGCCTCTGCTCCAAGAGTGTTCACCAAATGCATGGCAGTTGTTGCCGCATTTCTAAGAGGTCTGGGAATTTTTGTATTCCCATATCTGGACGACTGGCTCATCCGAGCTCCATCTCAGTCAGAGGCCCAGATTTCCATGGACCGCACAAGGCACATTCTGCAGTATCTGGGACTGGTGGTAAACCTTCCCAAGTCTCAACTTATCCCTACTCAGTCTCTGGAATTCATAGGGGCCCAGTTGGACACCACCACTGCAAGGGCCTACCTACCTCAAGTCCGGGGCCAACGTCTGGTGTGCTTGGCCTCCCAAGCTCAGTCCAGCAGTCACTTGACAGCCAGAGAAATGCTGCGACTTCTGGGCCACATGGCCTCTACGGTACACGTGGTGCCCTACGCTCGTCTTCATATGAGAGCAGCTCAATGGACCTTGGCCACCCAGTGGACTCAAGCATCAGGAGCGCTCTCCGACCAAATACTCACCTCAAAGCGTCTGTTTTGGTCCCTCCAATGGTGGATGTCCACCAAGAATCTGTTGTTGGGGGCCACCTTCCAACCTTTGTTGCCCCAAGCAACCCTCACAACAGATGCCTCCCAAACAGGGTGGGGAGCCCATCTTCAACAGCTCTCCACTCAGGGTGCTTGGTCTCCACAAGAGACCACCCTTCACATCAACCTCCTGGAACTGCGAGCAATCTTCTTTGCCCTCAAAGTCTTCCATACCCTCCTAGTCAACCTGACCGTCCTAGTCCATACAGACAATCAGGTGGCCATGTTCTACATAAACAAACAAGGAGGGACAGGCTCTCTGTCGCTTTGCAACGAAGCTCTCAGATTATGGGCCTTCGCCAGAGAGCATCAAATTCATCTTCTGGCAGTGTATCTTCCAGGGGTTCAAAACTCTCGGGCAGACAGACTCAGTCGAGTTCTGCTTCCACACGAATGGTCCTTGCATATGGACCAGATACGCAGAATCTTTCAGGAATGGGGAACCCCGGACATAGACCTCTTTGCAAGTCCGTGGAATGCCAAACTTCCCCGGTTCTGTTCCAGGACTCCGTGTCAGAGAGCTCAGGCCAACGACGCCTTTCTCCTACATTGGGGTCAGGAATTCCTATATGCCTTTCCACCCATTCCTTTGATTCCCAAGACTCTGTTCAAACTCCAGAGGGATCACGGATCGATGATCCTCATAGCTCCACGCTGGCCACGCCAAGTGTGGTTCCCTCTACTTCTGCATCTCTCCCAGGGACCCTCCCTGGACCTGGGAGCGGCGCCAGACCTTCTGTCTCAGGAGGAGGGGACTTTGTGGCACCCAAATCCCAAGTCCCTACACCTCAGAGCTTGGTTACTGAAGGCCTAAGCCTTCATGACTTCAATCTTTCTCAACCAGTGAAAGATATCCTTCATGCCTCTAGGAAACCCTCCACGAGGCGTTCCTATGCTTTCAAATGGAAACGCTTTTCCATTTGGTGTGCTCAACAGGGTCTTGACCCTCTAGCACTTCCTTTGAATTCTCTATTAGACTATCTCCTGCATCTTTCTAATGCAGGCCTTAAGACGAATTCAGTACGAGTCCATTTGAGTGCTATTGCAGCATCTTTAAAACCTATAAATGGACAACCTGTCTCCTCTCATCCTCTTATTGCAAGGTTCATGAGAGGCCTGACTCTAACTAAACCTCCCATCCGGCCTCCTCCGGTAGCATGGGATTTGAACCTCGTTCTAGGTCAGCTTATGTAGCCACCTTTTGAACCGTTGGTTTCTACCTCCTTGAAATTTCTTTCCTGGAAGGTCCTTTTCCTTATTGCAGTCACTTTGGCTCGCCGCATCAGTGAACTACAGGCCTTAGTGGCTCATCCACCTTATACCAGGTTTCATCATGATAAGGTGGTCCTTAGGACGAATCCCCACTTTATGCCCAAAGTGGTCTCGCCTTTTCATCTTAATCAAGAGGTATATCTACCTGTCTTTTTTCCAGCTCCTCATGCATCCAGTGCAGAGAGGAACCTTCATACTCTAGATTGTAAAAGAGCTCATGCCTTTTACCTCAACAGGACTCAGCCACATCGAAAGTCTTCCCAGCTTTTCGTGGCTTTTGATCCTTCTCATTTGGGACTTCCAGTCTCTAAACGTACACTTTCCAATTGGATTGCTCAGTGTATTTCCTTTGCTTACCAGAGTAAAAATATTTCTCTGGAAGGCAATGTCACAGCTCACAATGTGAGAGCCATGGCCACTTCTATGGCTCATCTTCACTCTGTATCCATAGATCAGATCTGTCGAGCCGCCACCTGGGCCTCGGTTCATACCTTCACAGCCCATTACTGTTTGGACAAGGACTCCCGCCGGGATGCCTTGTTTGGTCAGGCTGTCCTCAAACACCTGTTCCATACTTGAACAACTCCTGCCCACCTTCCCAGGATGGATGCCTGAGATCCATACGAAGCTGGCGAACCCTTGGAAGGGGATCTCCCAGGCATCTTAGCTAGGGAGTCCCCATATGTGAGGACTTATTCCTGCTTGTTCCTGGAGATAGCACAGTTACTTACCTGTAACAGGTGATCTCTGGGAACAGCAGGAATTAGTCCTCACAACCCACCCACCTCCCCTAGGAGTTGTATCTTCTATCTATCTTCCTTTCCTCTCTCTATTGTCTCAGCTATAAACTCGAACTGAGGAGAGCTGGTCAGGAAGGCAGGAAGGCAGCGCGCATGTGCAGTGGGAGGCCCCAAAGGCTTCCTTTCTGGGAAGCTGGGGAGCTTTCCCGCGCGGGCTCCGTCGGTTCCGACGTACCCATATGTGAGGACTAATTCCTGCTGTTCCCAGAGATCACCTGTTACAGGTAAGTAACTGTGCTTTTCGCATCTGTCAGCGTCTGTTATCGGGTGTCGTGTCTATCGCCAGTTCCCCGTACCGACGTCGCTGGCAATGGACATTTTGGGCGACCTCTTTTTCGCCTCCAAGAACTACAATTAGATAAGCGATACCACCTTATCGTGGCCAGATAACAGCTTTTACCGAGAATCATCTCTTAGCGGAGTCGCCATATTGCCAAAATTAGTTCATATATGTTAATCAATGTCATATATATAACAATATGAAAACTTGTTTAAGAAGGCCGCAGAAGGCCGCACATAACGCTCCAAAAGGCCGCATGGGGCCTTAAGGCCGCAGGTTCCCCACCCCTGGCCTAACCCATTTGAGGACTGGATTATGTTA
The DNA here is from genome assembly GCA_033557465.1 of Ichthyophis bannanicus. Lineage (NCBI taxonomy): Eukaryota > Metazoa > Chordata > Amphibia > Gymnophiona > Ichthyophiidae > Ichthyophis > Ichthyophis bannanicus. The sequence goes on from CM066036.1 coordinate 428,653,038, forward strand.
TTTATTTATTTATTAGCGTTTAGCTTATACCTTTCCAGTGGTAGTTGAAGGTGAGTTACATTCAGGTACATAGTTATTTCCCTGTCCCCATAGGGCTTACAAACTAAATTTGTACCTGACGTAATGGAGAGTTAAGTGACTTGCCCAAGGTCACAAGGAGTGCCAGTGTTATGACCATTGCCAAAGTTCTGAAGTTAAACATCCTTCCAATAAAATGAGTGCAATTTCTACAGTGCCTAACTGATAGAGAGAGAGTGGATATGAAACAACAGGAAGAAAAAGACTGAGGGTTTACTTGCCATTTTCTTGGCTTTGGGTTTGTTCAGGATTTCACTGTGCTTTTCAAATAGTCCCAGTTTTCTTTTCCTTTGTTGTGGCATGGGATTGTATTCTGGCCGTGGCTGAAATATATTATTTTATTATCAGTACAGAATGTTTCTTCATATATAAAAGAGCCACGAGTGCAAATTGCAAAAAAGAATGTGATTTGTTAATGCCTTCATTATTATGTATTCAACATTTTATTTGGTATCTTGTTTATAAAGTGCTTTTTAGAATGTAAACTGATTTATAAGATATTTAAAGTTACTTCAAAATTGTTCTTTTTTTTGTTTTAAATATTTAAGCTGCAATCTCAAAGAGCTATATTGACTTCAAAACGGCCCCTGGCCCATAAACCTGAGGTGATGGATGACTTTTTGCGCAATTTCCTTATTAAAATGGGGATGACCAGAACCCTTGAATGCTTCCAAACAGAATGGTAAACTTTTCTGAATATAAAATACTACTTAAGCATGCATTGTCAAGAAGTTTGATTATCTGTAGTAGGAAAAATGATGATTTTTTTTCTGTTTTTGGAGACAGATTTAAAGAGCTGTGCCTCCTTTAAAGATGATTTAAATTTGACCAATTATTTTCTATAGAATATTGCATGATGATGCTCTGGAGTCAACTGTGCAAGCAAGTATTATGAGGTGTGGTTTATTTTTTATTCATACTGCTTTATGATTGCTGTTAATATAGGGGGGTGAGACCACTAAGTGCCCCGCTAGCCAGCCAGAGTCGGAGCGTTCTGGGGCCAGAGCGGAACGGAAGCGGCACCTGGAGATTACTGGCCAGCGGTGATATTCATCCACTAACCCATTATCCTAAAGTGGCTAAGTTAGGACAGCTAAATGGCTACTTTTGCACTCCGGCCAGTCCGGCTGAGTATGCTGCTGACCAGATTGCATAAATACAATCCGGCCAGCATGGGTTCAAGTTTCAGCAGTGATGGCTAGCTACTATAACTGTGTTGGCCACCACCACTGAATATCCCCCCCCATAGTTTACATTTAAGAACCCTAATTTTTCGTACAGTACATTGATAAATTCAGATTCTTAACTATTACATTTAAAAAAGACTGTTTAAAATTTGTTTTAACAATTTGGTGGTATTATCCAATTGACTCGTTAATTGTCATCTAAATGCATTCATTACCAGGGCCAGCCTAAAGGTATTTATTGCCTTAGGCGAAGGTCTCCCCCCCCCCCCGCCCCTCAGTAGTCCAACATACCCCCTTCCCTCCCATTCCTCCCCCGTGTCCATTATCTCCCCTTCCTATTCCCCTTATCTCCCCTTCCTATTCCCCTTATTGGTATTCAGCATCTTCCCTTCCCTTTCCTACCTCCAAAGTGTCCAGCATCACTTCCATCCCTCCCTCTCTCCTTCTCCAGATGGTCAGCAGCTCAGTTTTTTCCTCCTCGGTGTCCAGCATCTTCCCCCTCTTCCCTTCTCACAGCCACTGCTGCGGCCCTACCTTTACCCGGGCTGAGTTGCAGTGATGAAGTTTTCACCTCCTCCAACACAGACTTCCAGTCAGAGAGAATGGGATGTGGCAGGGCTTGAGCATGAGTCTGCACTGAAAGTGTTTGTGCTGCACAGAGAGCAGCATTAAGGTGCTGCATAATGCTACAGTCATACCTAGTGGGAGCTCTCCTGCCCCACCAAATTCTGCTGTCCTAGTTGGACATCTTGTCCACCTAGTGGCAGTGCTGGCCCCTGACATTGCTATTAATATGCATTTTGAGGGGTGAAAGGCAATGCCTTAAGTTGGTTTTGCTCATTCTCCATGGGCAAGTAGGATAAGAACTCGCATAAGGATGATGTCACCGATGGAACCCTCGTGCAGACCTCTCTCAACTCCTTCCAGAAGCTTTTAGAAGGGTTCTACCATGCATGCAAACTTCTACCACTGCCCTGGCCATGCCATTTTCCTCAATCTTCTTTAGCCATGAAGCCTTACTGATGTATCATTGTAATTTTTCATACTGTACTTGTTTTCACATTTGTAAGTTTGTATCTCCAGGAACAAGCAGGAATGAGTTTTCACATATGGGTACGTCGGTACCGACGGAGCCTGCACGGGAATGCTCCCCAGCATCCAATCAGAAAGCTTTTTGGAGCATCCCTCGTGCCTGCGCGCTGACTTCCCGCCTTTCCCACTGCCTCTCCTCAGTTTTTGTTTTTCCGCGGAGCCAACAGGACGTCCTCCTGTCACCGCAGAAACTTTTTTCTTTAAAATCCTTATTTTCTTGTTTTCTTGTGGTCGCGGCTGTCTTTCCCGCCAGTACCGGTACCGCTGGTGCTTTATTCTTTTCTTTTTCAAACTTAGAGAAATATTTTCTCCTCAGTTTTTTGTTTTAACTTTTTGGGGCCTACCAGGCCTTTTCCAACATGGAGCCTTCTTCCCCTAAGAAGTGCCTTCACTGTGGAAACTTAGTTTTCTTTTTAGACTCCAATGCTGGTGTCTAACCTGTTTGGGTCCTGACCCTTTTGCCCCTGATACCTCAGGCTATATTATTGGGAGAAGACCTTCCCTTTTTCGAGTTTCCCTCGATGCCGTTTTTCCTCCTGAGGTGAGGACACCGGTTTATTCTTCTCTCCAGGATCAGGTAACCCACAAACAGTCTGTTAAGACTAGCCAATTCTTGAAGGGTAAGTCTCATGCCCAGCATGATGACGGCTCCGGCCTTGCCCTCAAGACTCCATTGGCAATAAAACCCCGGCGGGAGTCTTCGGGCTCCAAAGCGTTTACGGGGTTTCAGGTTGTTCCTGGGGCTCACCCCTCACAGAACATACCTGAGCCATGCTCGGGGGTGGTATCCGCTTCGAGCGGTACCGATCCCCCGGCATCGGCACCGGTGTCGAGTGTTCCACTCGTCACCAGGGATCGTCATCTGGTATCCTCGGTACCTTCAGGGCCGATCGATATGACCCAGATTGGCTTTCCTGTATCCCAGCCATGCTCGGGGTTGGTACCGGCTTCGAGAGGTACCGATACCCTGGCATCGGCATCGGTGTCGAGTGTTCCACTCTTCACCTGGGATTGTCATCTGGTATCCTCGGTACCTACGGGACCGATCAATATGACCCAGATTGACTTTCCTGTATCTTCGCCATGCTCGGGGTCGGTATCGGCTTCGAGCGGTACCGATACCCCGACATCGGCGCCGGTGTCGAGTGTTCCGCTCTTCACCGGGCATTGTCTTCGGACGTCCTCGGTGCCTTCAGAACCGATCGATGCGACTCCGATTGACTTTCCTGTATCAGCATCGCCGATACCACCACCAACGTCGGTACCTTCTAGACATGCATCGATGGACTCGTTCGCTTCGATGCCGAGTCTAGAATCGATATCCAGTCTCGTTGACTTGGTACTGACGTGTTTCGGAACCGATCCATTTCATTTCCGACTACGCAGTACCGAGGATATTTACCAAGGCTCTCTGGTTACCTCGGCACCGCTTCAGCAGCCCCCGATTACTGCTTCGATGACATTATCGTCTCCGATACCGGTACCGGTATCGATGTCGATTCCTGCAGTTCCATCGCTGCCATCGATCCTTTCTATGCCTAGTTTGGAATCGATACCAGGCACTGACAATGCAGTACTAACTGCCTCAAATCAGAACTGTCAGTATCACTGTCCATCTAGCAGGATTCTTTTTCTGCACCAGTCCAGTCTTCTGGTGCTCAAGCTGCTCCTTCAACCTCAGCTTACCCAGGAATAGTTCTTATTGGAGATCCTTCTTTTCAGAAATTTCTCCTTGACATGGCAACCTTTCTTGCCATTCCTATTCCTGGCTTTACTCTTGACCAAGATCCTGCAGATAAGGAAAATATAATGCTTCCTTTACATCATTCTTTGCAGGATCTTCTTCTGAGGATGTGGGAATCACCCTTAAAGGTTCCTTCGCCTTCTACAGCCATGAATGTTCTGTATCAGGTGCCTCCCTCTCCGGGGTTTCAAAAGAACCAACTTCCACATCATTCCATTGTAGTGGAATCAGCAATGAGGAAGGTAAGAAGCAAGAAGAAGCATTCTTCTTATCCGCCAGGTCGTGCATCTAAAGCACTTGATGCCTTTGGACGTCAAACCTTCCAAACTTCTATGCTGGCTTCAAGAATTATTTCATATATTTTTTATATGAGTCTGACACTCCAGGAGGTCACAGAGAAATTATCTCTTTTGTCCCCTTTTTCGTCAGAACCTAAGGCCACTGACTATTCCTTGCTTCTTAATCATAGCAGGAATATCTCTTGGTTTCTTTCTCGTGCTTCTCTAGACTCTTTTGAGTCTGTTAGCAGATCCTCTGCTATTGCCATTGGAGCACGTCGTACAGCCTGGCTGCAAGCTTCAGACTTGAGCAGATGGGCACAACATACACTCCTTGTACTGGAGAAAATCTCTTCAATAGAGAGGCTTTACGTCAGGTTGCTCATTGCTCCACTGACTTCCCTGGTTCTGGAAACCATCCTAAGCCTTCTTTTTCCCCAGGACGTAGGAAATGTCCTACCAAACCTTCTTTCCCTAAGAAAATAAGGTTTCACCCTTCTCCTGCCCATCCTCCAGATGTACCCAAGCAAGGGGCATCTCATCCTAGTCTGAAGTCCACAGACTCTAACCAGTCTAATCATAACCAGCAACCATAGGTTCCTGTATGTTACAATCTACAATTAACTTCTTCTTAGCAGAAGTTTATTCTTCAAATTCTACACTGGTTTTCTCTTTTCAGTATGCTAAGCTGTCAGGATATTTTTGTCCATGGGTTACAGAATTCTCCCCTTCTTACTACTATGAAGGGAGGTTACAACTATCCCATGATAGTTTCTGTCCCCATATGGACATTCTTTCCTTCAGCTGACTTACCATATGGTAAGTCACCTTCCAACCCCCTCTCTTCCAGGGTTTCCCCTGCTTGAGTTGGTACCATACTGAAACACTTCTCTTCTTTCCAGTGTAGACTTTTAATTATCCTTCCATGCATGCTCTGAACAACTCATCAGACAGGGACAGGAATATCTCCGCTCCCTTTGTCTGTTTTCTCTCTGTTTTTATACAGGAGAATCCCCTCTGCTGTTTTGTTCAGTTGCTGTGCATGCAGGAGTTCCAGTGATTACTTTAATGCTCATTGCAAGCTACTTTCAACTATCTTGCATAGTACTACTCACTGCAGGTTATCTTCTTCTAGCCATATCCTTACCTAGGATGTGGCAACACATCTGACTTCTGTCAGTTTTGTCTCATATTTCTCCTGCACAATGCTCTCTGCAATCTTCAGAGAAGCTTTCTACTATGGGCCCTTGCTACAGAGCATTGAACTTTATCTCTGAGGGTTTTCCATATAATAGAAAAAGTTTATATAGTCATTCCAGGGCTATATAGGTTCTTTATACCCTCTTGTCTCCTGTTGTGATACCGAAGACAAGCTTTTTCTGCGTGAATGTCCAAGGAGTTCCCAATCTGGCAGGAATCTACCCCTTTTTTCCCTTACAGCTTGGCATTATGTTTTCTGATCCACTTGGACAACGCATACCCTTTTACTGTACATGATACCCCTAAGTCCCTTGGCTGGGTCATCCTGGGGTCTTAGTCTATGCGTTTTCTTGTCCTTTGGACATGTCAGAGTCCTAAAGTACTCCTGACGTGCTCTTACCAGACTGCTATTATCCTCTGTTTTTCACGCAACCATACAGGTTATTCCACTGAACTACATTCCTGCACCGCAGAAATAGATTCTCTATCTATCTTCCGGTGGTTTTCACCCCCTCATTATTAGATGAATCTTTTCCCATCACATTCCCCATGCGAATGTTTTTCTGTAGCTCACTTGCAGGCATGTATTCTCAGAATTATATTCATGTATGTATATGTCCTATACATACATGTTTTTCTACTCTGGGGGGGCATAAGCCATGCCCATATATATATATATATATCACACATATCTAGACATATATGCACATATGTATAGATATGTATGTATTTCCATATATATGTATGTGCCCCTTGGGAGATGTCCATAGGACCCTAGGTATTACCTACTATCTCCCTAACTGTCTGTGCTATAAAGTTTTTACCTTCTTAAGGGGTCCAGACAGTCAACTTGCCTATTTTCATACGGCTCAGTAAGTGGGAGCGGTTATACATACAATTACTGCTGTGACGTCAACAGCTTCTATTTTTGTTATACATCTCCCTGTCTATGAAGTTTCAAACTTCAATGTCTTCCTATCTCTTACCAGCTAGGAAAGACAGTGTACATCTTCAGTATTTCTGAGTACACTTCTGTTCTCTTTGGGAATAGGGGCTTTTTTCCATACCCCCTCTTCCTTTCCGGACTGGGCTAATTCTTCAGATCGGTCAGTCTTCTTCTTTTAGTCCTCAATGTTAATAACTCTGTACCTAAAAGAGTTTTCAGCTTTTTTCTATAAAGCTTTCCATTGAAGACCTGCCATTCTTCTCCTACCCCAGTTGACACCTGGGTCACCTGCCCATTCCAGGCTTGGAACTTCATCCTCACTGCTGTGAAGTTACCTTGAAGATTTCGCTACTGCATCTACAGTACACTCCATCACAGTTCTACTTCCTACAATCCATTAGGTAAGCTCTATATTGTACTAGGTCATTAAATATTTTAATGATACTTGACATACATTCTAAAGACTCATTTTTTCTGTAGTCTTTAGATTTGCTGTTCTTCTACAGCTCTTCTCTATTCAACTCCTACCCCCCATCCCTCAGGGGATGCCGGGGATCCAGGTTTGGAAAATGCCGTCCTGTTCCAGGGATACGCATTTTATGGGATCTCCCCTGGCACCCACAGCTAGGGAGTCCCCATATGTGAAGACTCATTCCTGCTTGTTCCTGGAGATAGCACAGTTACTTACCTGTAACAGGTGATCTCTGGGAACAGCAGGAATTAGTCTTCACAACCCACCCACCTCCCCTAGGAGTTGTATCTATCTATCTCCTTTCCTCTTTCTCTCCTTCTGTCTCAGCTATGAAACTCAACTGAGGAGAGGCAGTGGGAAAGGCGAGAAGTCAGCGCGCAGGCGCGAGGGATGCTCCCAAAAGCTTTCTGATTGGATGCTGGGGAGCATTCCCGTGCAGGCTCCGTCGGTACCGACGTACCCATATGTGAAGACTAATTCCTGCTGTTCCCAGAGATCACCTGTTACAGGTAAGTAACTGTGCTTTTCCAGCCTTGCTGTTGTGTGCCTTATTTATGGGCCTCTTGGCTTTTATATAGCTTTTTCAGCCATTTTTAAATTTTCTTTATTTTTCCCGTAAATGTTATAGACCGCATAGGTCTCAAGTGATCCGGATGCAGTAAATTTTTTCTTACTTTCATTGAGTAGTTTGATTTTGCAGTGGCTATTTTTCTGGATGATTATGTCCCAGAAATCTGCCAGCAGATCTAAAAAGTGCACCCAGTGCAGTAGGACCACACTCAAAATGGATTGACGTTGTTCTCGAGATCTAAAAGATGCTTATACCCACATACAGATATCTGTGATTCATCTTAGGGAAATGCCAGTTCCATTATTCCATACTGCCCTTTGGTCTTGCCTCTCTTGAGCCTCCTATGATGGCTTCAAGACATTGGCTCGGGTGGCGGCCACGGGCATTGGGGCCCACTGCCAGGCATGTCTCCAATCTTCGGATTTGGAGCAATGGGTGCAGGAGAAGCTCCTGGATGTGCCCTGTCTCTGTGAGCAGCCCTTTGGCAAGCCAATGGAGGAGAAGGCTGTGGAAATTGAGACGGAGTTTGTCACCAGGACCCATCTCTCCCGCAAAACCTCTACCCTGCCTCGGAAGAAGCAGCCAACTAAGAAGCCCTTCTTCCCTAGAAAAAGTCTCCAGTATCGAGGCTATCCACCATATCCAGCCACCTCCATGCTGGCCGCTCCGGCACAGGGAAAGTCTGGCCAGGGGCATCGTAAGCCAAAGGGACCGAAGGCCCAAACGCCAGCTCCCCAGCAACCCACTCAGGGGTTTTGACGCCATCGGCATAGCCCCTCACCTTCCTTCAATGCAGCAGCCAGGGAGGGGATGCCTGTTCCGCTTTTCCCCATCGTGGGCTCTTATCACCTCGGACACTTGGGTCCTCCAAGTCTCCCGGGACAGTTATCGCCTTCATTTCGACAGGCTTCCACCTCCTTTCTCCCCGGCAGAACCTCTTCGACTCTCCACACACCAGCTTCTGCTGCAGCAGGAATTGCACTCTCTCCTCGCCCAACGGGCAGTCGAGAAGGTCCCTGCCCACCTTCAAGGTTGGGGCTTCTATTCCTGGTATTTCCTCATCCTAAAAAAGATGGGGGTCTGCGGCCCATCCTCAATCTTTGCAGGCTAAACAAGTTCCTGGTGCAGGAGAAGTTCAAGATGTTATCTCTTGGCGTGCTGCTGCCCTTCTTCCAGCAGGGTGACTGGCTATGCTCCTTGGATCTAAAGGACGCTTATACCCACATATTAATCCACCCCAACACAGGCAGTATCTGCGTTTCCGTGTGCAGGAACAGCACTTCCAGTACAGGGTGCTCCCCTTCGGCCTTGCATCCGCCCCACGGGTCTTCACAACGTGCCTCGTAGTGGTCGCTGCTTATCTTCGGCGTCAGGGCATGCCGGTCTTTCCCTACCTTGACGACTGACATGTTACGGACTCCTCAGCCGAGGAGGCTCAGAGAGGGATGTTGTGCACTGTCCTCCTCTTGGAGAGCTTGGGGTTCTTGGTCAACTACCCAAAGTCTCACCTCGAATCGGTGCAGGCTCTCGAGTTCATCGGGGCACGCATCGATACTCAGCAGAAGATCACCTTCTTGCCAGTGGATTGCTCCATCCGCCTCTGAGCACTGGCGGCTCATGCCCAAAGTGCTCACCAGGTCACCGCTCGGTCCATTCTACGTCTCCTGGGCCACATGGCCTTGACTGTACATGTGGTTCCTCAAGCCCACCTGCACATGCGGATGGCTCAGTGGTGTCTCAGTGCCCAATGGAGCCAATACCTCGGACACCTCAGGAACCCTGTCAGGGTTCTCCCCAACCTCCACTTGTCCCTGAGCTGGTGGAAAACCCCCCCGCAACCTCCTGTGGGGATTGCCCCACGGCACAATGCGGTGTTGATGACAGACGCTTCCCTGTTAGAGTGGGGAGCCCATTGCGAACCTCTCTGCACACAGGGGCAATGGTCGCCCGAGAAGTCTCAGCAGCAGATAAACCTGCTCAAACTCTGAGCCATTTGGTGGGCCCTGAGGGCCTTTGAGGAACACCTCAGCGGATAGTCAGTTCTAGTACAGACCGACATCCGTGTAGCAATGTTCTACATCAACAGGGGGACACGGGATTGCGTTCTCTCTGCCGGGAAGCAGTCCTTATCTGTTCTTTCGCTGCCCGATGGAGGATGTCCCTCAGGACGACGTACCTCCCGGGTCAGGAGAATGGCCTGGTGGACAGACTCAGCAGAATATTTCGCCCCCACGAATGGCGACTGGATCCCAGAGTAGCAGACTGGCTTTTTCTCCGCTGGGGGACTCCGGTGATAGACCTCTTCGCCAGTCCCCAGAACACACAGTTCCCCCGCTTTTGTGGCCCGGTGCCACATCCGAGTAGGGAGGGCCCCAATGCATGTCTCCTGGGCTGGTCCTCCAGTCTTCTCTATGCATTCCTTCCTTTCCCCCGAATTGTGAGGACTCTGTTCAAGGCTCAACGGGAAGGGACATCGTTGATTCTCGTGGCCCCCTTGTGGCCTCGGCAGCCTTGGTTCCTGCTCCTGCTCTGGCTGTCGACAGAGCCTCTGGCTCCCCTGGGCTCTGCCAGGGGTCTGCTAACGCAGGAGGAGGGCCGGATGTTGCACCCGAACCTAATCTCCCTATCCCTCGCAGCCTGGCAGCTGAACGGGTCTCCCTAGCCTCTCTGGCCCGTCCGGAAGAGGTTGAGGAAATCCTCCTCACCTCGAGGAAGGACTCCACTAGGAGGACTTATGCCTTTAAGTGGAAACGCTTCTCCATCTGGTGCTCGGAACACCAGATCGACCCCTTATTGTGCCCTGTTCGGTGGGTTTTTCAGTACCTCCTCCATCTCTCAAGGGAAGAGCTGAAGTCGAACTATGTCAGAGTTCATTTCAGCGCCATCTCGGCTAATCATCTCCCTATTGAGGGAAAGCCCCTCTCAGGGCAGCCGTTAATCTCCCGCTTCATGCGGGATCTTCTGCTATCCAAGCCACCCATCTGTCCTCCTCCGGTGAAATAGGACTTAAATGTGGTACTCACACAGCTCACCCGCCCATCTTTCGAGCCGATGGCGACATGTTCGCTCCAGTACCTGTCATGGAAGTTGACCTTCCTGGTGGCATTGACCTCAGCCCTCCGAGTCAGTGAGCTCCAGGCTCTCATGACTGGCACCCCTTTAACCAGGTTTTATCGGAACAGGGTGGTCCTCTGTATCCACCCTAAATTCCTGCCTAAGGTTGTTTCGGACTTCCATCTCAGCCAAGAGATAGTGCTGCTGACTTTCTTCCTGAGGCCCCACGCCGACCAGGCATCAACGGCTCTCCACACCCTTGATTGCAAATGGGCCCTCGCCTTTTATTTGCAGCGTACCTAGACTCATCGCAAGTCTGACAGGCTTTTCGTGACCTTCGATCCCAATAGACTGGAGCAAGCAGTCACCAAGCGCACCCTCTCAGTTTGGGTAGCGGACTGCATCGCTTTCGCCTATGTGAAGGCAGGCGTCCCACTGGATCATCGAGTCACCGCAGACAGGATCCGAGTCAAAGCAGCCTCGGTGGCCTCACTTCGCTCCATGTTCCTGATGGACATCTGCTGGGCGGCGATCTGTTGTTCCACGAATAACTTCACTGCTCACTGCTGCCTGGAGAGGGAGCCCCACCGGGACAGCGCCTTCGGCCAGGCTGTAGTCTGTAACCTGTTCGGGGTATAAGCAACTCCTGCCCTCCGACCTTTCTTCATGGCTACCGAGGGCTCGGGCTCATTCAGGCTTCGGCTTCTGCTTGCGGCCTCGCAGAGGAGCTTTTTGATTACAGGTTCGGTAGCCTGTAGCTAGGGAGTCCCATAAGTGAGGACTGACTTCCTGCTTGTTCCTGGAGAAAGCGTAGTTACTCAACTGTAACAGGTGTTCTCCAGGGACAGCAGGAATCAGTCCTCACTACCATCCTGCCTCCCCTGATGAGTTGCTGAATTTTTGTCCTTCCCTTGCCATCTGCTTTGTAGGGCTCGAGCTAAGGGACCTGACTGAGCAAGATGGCACCCTTGGGCGGGAAGAGGATCACGCATGCGTGGTAGCAATCCCAAAGGCTTTTTTTGAAAGCTGGGGAATTGCTCTGCGTGGGCTCTGTCAGTGCCGACATCACCCATAAGTGAGGACTGATTCCTGCTTTCCCTGGAGAACAGCTGTTACAGGTGAGTAACTACGCTTTATCCACGATGAAGCCTAAATCTTTTTCCTGTATTGTGGTTCCAAATGTGGAACCTTGCATCATGTAGTCCAACTAAGAGCAAAACGTCACGTCAGAAACAGTTCACAGTAGAGGAACGTGATGTGTCCAAGGATAGAACAAAATGATTGTGTTGAAAAGAGGCTTTTATTTACAATACCAATGGATGCTGCCCACCCGACACAGGCCGTGTTTCGTTTAATAAAACTTCATCAGGGGTAAAGGGCAACTAAAAACAAAAACATCCAATAAATACACTCAAATACACATAACAATAAAACATGCACTCAAAAAAAGCATATAAATAACTAAAACCATAATAAACATATCATAAATAAATAACTATATAAATAAACACTTATATAAATAACTAAAAACGTTGGAACGCTATATAAATAAAAATAATAAAAGAGACTGAGGAAAGAGCAAAAAATCCCACCCATATTAAACTGGTGCAACAACCGTGAACCAAAAGAAGAAGAGGAAAATCATCTGTGGGCAAATCTAGCAAACTTATGTCATCGACATTTAAAAATATATACTAAAAACATAAATATATGAGGATTACTTAAAAAATGAACAATGAGATAAATAAATAAATAACATCGTCAATGTGTATAAGAACCTAACCCTAGTGCTTAAAGAGGTAAAACCATGCACGCTGTCGTGCCAGCCATGCTGATTCAAAATACTCACTGACAAGTCTCTCATTGGCCAAAACTGTAAAAGTCTCTTCTTAACCACAAACTGTATCAAAAGCCAAAGGAGGCATTAACAGTGCAGCACAGAAAACAAATTTAAAAATTTGAGGTATGTTCAATCCTACTCACATTGTGTAACAAGCCTAAACAGTCTGCACAAATAGCGGCACTGCGACCGTGGTTAAAAACTCAGAATCGCCACAAGGGAACTAAAAACAAAAAATTATTGTTTAAAATCTATGAAACAGCAAAAGAAAACAACATTAAAACCACCAAGGGAGACCTACCACATTCTACCATGCGTCTCATCTACTATCTCAAATTGTGCCGAAGCTATGTGGCGTCGTGGAGCCTCTCATGATAAAAACGCCGGCGCATGTGCATTCAGAAGAATGTCGCCACCTCTCCAGTTCATCTTCACCCGCATCTGGTTCAATCTTTGGAAGGCTTTGAAGACGTACCACTCATGATAGCACATAAGCGTAATGTTAATTTGAAGAACCTTCTGGTCCCCTCTGCCCTTACGGAACGTGCTTTTGCTCCAAGAGTTAAGGGTCACTATCAGTGTGGCCGGTGTTCAGTATGTGTGCATGCCTTGTCTATGAAAGAATTTTTGCATCCTGTTTCTCGGAGAAGATTTTTACTTAGTGATTTCTCTAACTGTGAGACATCTCATATCATATATGTCATCCAATGTCCATGCAGTAAACTCTATGTAGGTAAGACCTTACGTAGTGTACGTACTAGGATCATAGAACATAGTTTGTGGTTAAGAAGAGACTTTTACAGTTTTGGCCAATGTGAGACTTGTCAGTGAGTATTTTGAATCAGCATGCCTGGCACGACAGCGTGCATGGTTTTACCTCTTTAAGCACTAGGGTTAGGTTCTTATACACATTGACGATGTTATTTATTTATTTATCTCATTGTTCATTTTTTAAGTAATCCTCATATATTTATGTTTTTAGTATATATTTTTAAATGTCGATGACATAAGTTTGCTAGATTTGCCCACAGATGATTTTCCTCTTCTTCTTTTGGTTCACGGTTATTGCACCAGTTTAATATGGGTGGGATTTTTTGCTCTTTCCTCAGTCTCTTTTATTATTTTTATTTATATAGCGTTCCAACGTTTTTAGTTATTTATATAAGTGTTTACTTATATAGTTATTTATTTATGATATGTTTATTATGGTTTTAGTTATTTATATGCTTTTTTTGAGTGCATGTTTTATTGTTATGTGTATTTGAGTGTATTTATTGGATGTTTTTGTTTTTAGTTGCCCTTTACCCCTGATGAAGTTTTATTAAACGAAACACGGCCTGTGTCGGGTGGGCAGCATCCATTGGTATTGTAAATAAAAGCCTCTTTTCAACACAATCATTTTGTTCTATCCTTGGACACATCACGTTCCTCTACTGTGACCTTGCATCATGTAGCCATAGTTTGGGTTATTCTTTACTAGGTGCATAATTTTGCACTTGTCCACATTAAATTACATCTGCCATTTGGTTGTCCAGTATTCCAATATATCAAGATCCTCTTGCAATTTTCCACAATCCTCATGGGTTTTAGCAACTTTAAATAGTTTTGTGTCATCTGCAAATTTGATAACCTCACTCGTTATTGCCTTTCTAGGTCATTTATGAAATCTACAGACCCAGCACAGATCCCTGGGGTACTCCACTATTCACCCTTCTCCATTGGGAAAATTGGCCATTTAGCCCTACCCTCTGCTTTCTATCTTTTAACCAGTTCTTGATCTACAATAGTACACTGCCTCCTATCCCATGACTTTTTAGTTTTGCAAAAAGTCTCTGATGAGGGACCTTGTCAAAGTCTTTTTGAAAGTCCAGATACACAGTATCAACTGACTCACCTTTGTCTGTTTATTCACATCTTCAAGAAAACATAACAGATTAGTAAGACAAGATCTTCCTTGTCTGAAGCCATTTTGTCTGTCTCCCATTAAGCCATGGCTGTCTACATGTTCAGTAATTTTGTTCTTTATTATGATTTCTACCATTTTTCCTGGTACTGACGTCAGGCTCACCGGTCTGTAGTAGTTTCCTGGATCGCCCCTGGAACCCTTTTTAAAAATTGGCATTACAATGATAGTTCACAGATTACTAATAGCAGGTCTGCAATCTCATATTTCAGTTCTTTCAACACCCTTGGATTATACCATCTGGTCCAGGTGATTTGCTACTCTTCAATGTATCAAATAGTTGTAATACATCTTTCCGATGTATTGATATTTCTTTCAATTCTTCCACAGTATCACCTTTAAAAACCACTTCAGTCATGGGTAACATCCCTACATCTTCCTCAGTAAAGACCGAAGCAAAGAATTCATTCAGTCTCTCTGCTATGGCTTTGTCCCCAATTAGTGCCCCTTTTACCCCTCTATCATCTAATGGTCCAACTGACTCTTTCGCAGGATTTTGCTACAAATGTACTTGAAAAAGTCTTTATTACACATTTTTGCTTTCACAGCAAACTTCTTCTCAAATTCTCTCTTTGCTTGCCTTATCAATGCCTTGCATTTAACTTGCCAGTGCTTATGCTGTTTCCAGTTTTCGTCATTTGGCTCTTTTTTCCATTTCCTGAAAGATGCTTTTTTGGCAACAACAGCCTCTCTGACCTCACCTTTAAACCATGCTGGCAGTTTTTTGGGCTTCCTTCTACTTTTCTTAAAGCGTGGAATACAGCTGGTCTGGGCTTCCAAGATAGTATTTTTAAACAACACCCAAGCTTGATGTAAGTCTTTAACCATTCTGTACCTTTGAGACCTCAATGGCTTCCTGGTCAAGGAAAAGTTCAAAATGGTATCCCTTGGAACCTGGCTGCCTTACCTCCTCCAGGGAGATTGGCTATGCTCCTTGGATCTCAAAGATACTTACACCCACATCCTCATCCATCCAAGGCACCGTCAGTACCTATGGTTTTGTGGTGGGAGGCCATCACTATCAGTACAGGGTGCTTCCCTTTGGCCTCGCCTCCGCCCCTCAGGTAGTCACAAAATTCCTGGTGGTTGTGGCCACTTGTCGTCAGGTCCTCGGAGTCTTTGTGTTCCCTTACTTGGACGACTGGCTCGTGTGGGCTGGAACCCCGGGTGAAGTACGCAATGCTATTTGGCGCACATTGGGGCTGCTGCAGCACTAGGGTTCGTGGTGAACTTTCCAGAGTTTCACCTTGTCCTGACACAATGCATGGAGTTCATCAGGGCCCTACTTGACTCCATTCGGGCAAAGGCCTTCCCCTGGGATAGGTTCAGAGTCTTGCTGACCTATCACAAGAGGTGCAGGAAGGTGCTCTAGTGACTGCCCGACAGATGCTCTGCCTCCTGGGGCACATGGCGTCCACCATCCATGTGACCCCTTTTGCCTGCCTGCGCATGCGGCTGGCCCAATGGACGCTCAATACTCAGTGGATGCAGGCGACAGGCCACCTGGAAGCCTCCGTGACCTGGTGGCAGGACCACCGGAACCTGAAGGCTGGTCTGCCTTTCCAGGGCCCACCAGTTCAGCACGTCCTCACCACAGATGCATCAAAGATGGGCTGGGAGACCCACTGCAATCACCTCCAGTCACAGGGGCTGTGGTCACAACAGGAGAGTGCCTCGCAGATCAACCTGCTCAAGCTCCGAACGTTCTATTATGCTCTGCGAGTTTTCAGGGACCATCTGGAGAGACAGGTAGTTCAAGTCCAGATGGACAACCAGGTAGCAATGTTCTACATCAGCAAGCAGGAGTGCATGGGTTTGTGCCATCTCTGTTGGGAGGCAGTGCGTCTCTGGAACTTCACGGCGGGGAGGAACATTTTCCTCTAGGCAGTGTTCTTGCTGGGCCAAGACAATATACTGCCTGACCTCCTGAGCCACGTCCTGCAACCCCACAAATGGCATCTGAACCCATCTATTCTGGAGGAGATCTTACGGGGATGGGGTACCCCGCAGATCAACTTCTTCGCTAGCCCAGAGAACACACAACTCCCGATATTCTGCTCCAGGAAACCGGTCCATGGTCGGGAGATGGCAGATGTCTTCCTCCTCCTGTGGTCCAGGGGCTTTCTGTATGCCTTCCCACTGACGCCCCTAGTGCCTCGGGCCCTCCTGAAGATTCGGGCGGAAGCAGCCTCTGTCCTCTTCATTGCACACCGGTGGCCAAGGCAATCCTGGTTCCCCCTGCTACTACCGCTGTCATAGGGGAACCTCTGGTCATTGGGGTGTGCCCTGGACTTGCTCTCGCAGGAGGACGGTACGCTGAGACATCCCTACCTTCAATCTCTGGCTCTGACAGCCTGGCTGCTGAGAGGGTAGCCATCGCACTCTAGCGCCTACCTCAGCCACTGGAGGATGTCCTTCTGGCCTCGCTTAAGGACTCTACACACTAGGCTTATGCCTCTAAATTGCGCAGGTTCTCCCTCTGGTGTGCGGAACAGGTCCTTAATCCTTTCTCTTGCACCACAGTGGAGGTATTGCAGTACCTACTGCACCTGACAGGCTTAAGCCTGAAGTTCAATTCAGTCAGAATCATCTCTGCGCCATCGCGACACATCACCACGAAGTGGAGGGCCAGGCCATGTCCATCCACCCCTTAGTGGGCCGTTTCATGAGGGGACATCTCTCGTGACCCCTGATTCGCCCACAGCCGGTGGCGTGGGACCTCAATGTGGTCCTAGGGAAGCTCATGGGAAACCCTTTCGAACCCCTCATGACCTAGCCTTTCAAGTACCTCTCCTAGAAGGTCATCTTCCTGCCAGATGAGTGAGCGAGCTGCAGGCACTCGTGGCGCATGAGCCCTATACCATGTTCCATAGTAACAGGGTGGTCCTTCAAACGCACCCGAAGTTCTTACCAAAGGTGGTCTCAGTGTTTCATTTGTACCAGGAGGTGGTGCTACCCAATCTCTTCCCCAGGCCTCATGCCTCCAGGAGGAGGTCTCCTTGCATACGTTGGACTGCAAGCGTGCCCTGTCCTTTTACATCCAAAGGACACAGCCTCATCACCAATCGACACAACTCTTTGTATTGTTCGATCCCAGTCGCCGGGGGCTTGCAGTCTCCAAGTGTACCTTCTCTTGGTGGGTAGCTGACTACATTGTGTTGCCATACCAGCAGGCAGGGCTCTCCCTGGAGAGCCATGTGACAGCTTACAAAGTGCGGGCCATGGTGGCCTCTGTAACTAGCCTGTGGTCAGTGCCCTTGCTGGACATCTGCCAGGCAGCCACCTGGTCCTCTGTGCACACTTTCGCAGTGCAGTACTGTCTGGAGGAGACTACCTGGAGTGATAGTGCCTTTGGTCAGGCTGTACTCCATCACCTCTTCGGGGAATCATGCAACTTCTTCCCTCCAGCCCTTTGTGTCCAGGTTACCGGAGTGGGGATTTTTTCTTCGATGCTGCTGCCCCAGTGTCAGATTTCCATCCAACCAGCATCCCCTGCTGCCCTATATGGTCCGCTTTTTGGGTCGCCGGTGGCTTTTACAGTTTTTTTCAGTAGCCTGTCGCTTAGGAGTCCCATATGTGAGGACTGCCTTCTTGCTTGTTCCTGAAGAAAGCGTAGTTACTCACCTGTAACAGGTGTTCTCTGGGGACAGCAGGAATCAGTCCTCACAACCCTCCCTCCTCCCCTTGGAGTTGTTTTTTCATTTTTCGTTTTTGCCATCTTGTGCTACCTCGTATGATATTATACTGAGGCAGGATGGCAGCTTTGAACAGGAAGGTGACTGCGCATGTAAGGTGTAGCTCCCAAAAGCTTTCTTTGAAAGCTAGGGAGTGGATCTGTGCAGACTCCGTCGGCACTGACATCACCCATATGTGAGGACTGATTCCTGCTGCTCCTGGAGAACACCTGTTACAGGTGAGTAACTATGCTATTCATAATATCTGTCACTTCCCCTTAGGGGACTCTCTATCCTGGTGGATGTATCATTACAATCTGGCCAAAGGTCTTCTTTTCAGAATTCCTTCTTACCAAAATCTCCTTATGACAGATGCATCAAAGTTGGGTTTGGGAGCTTTTATAGTTGAGCTCCACACTTAGGGAATATAATCTGCCCAAGAAAGTCTCCACCAAATCAATTTCTTGGAGCTGAGAGCAGTATTGAATTCTCTAAAGGCTTTCAGAGATCAGTTAGCCAATCAAATTGTGCTCATTCAAACAGATAACCAAGTGGCCATAGTCTGTAAGAATATAAGAACTGCCATACTGGGTCATACCAAAGGTCCCTGAAGCCCAGTATCTTGTTTCCAACAGTGCTAGATCCAGGTCACATGTACCTGACAAATTCCAAAAGTAACCAGTTCCATGCTACTTAGCCCCGGGGATAAGCAGCAGGCTACATTAATGACTGTTTTTGGACTTTTCCTCCAGGTATTTGTCCAAACCATTTTTAAACCCAGCCCCACTACCTGCTTTTACCACATTGCCAGCAATGAGTTCCAAAGACTAATTAAGGAGTACTACAGATGCATCAACGTTCAAAAGGGCCTTAAAGACATACATATTTAAAGACTACTACTTCTTGGACAATATGCCCTGACTAATTACTCATTAGTTAATCCAATCCAAACACATACGTTTTCTCCCATGTTTTTTAATAGATTATGTTTGTTAATTTAATTAATTTAGCAACTTTTTTATACTGCTGTATCTACCAGTCACAGTAGTTTACGTGGAACAAAAGAACAAATAATTTTATATCAAACATAGGGAACAATAAATAACTGAATGTAATATAACTATTTACATAATGTTGAATTGGTGCTGCAGGAGATTCAACTGATGATATGATGGAGAGGGTAGCTAAGAGTCTGTGCCAAAGTGTTCCAAAAAGGGAGGTTTTTAACTTGCTCTGGAATTTGCCTAGGTCTGTGAGGGTCCGTATTTCTGGGGTGAAGGAGTTCCATATGAATGGGGTGTAATAGGAGAAGGCTCTGTTAGTAGTGGTATTGTTGGAGTGGGTAAAAGAAGCTGGAATCAAGGGGAGGTTGTGATTGGTGGACTGTGTTGATCTCTTGTTGAGTGGTTGTTGAAGGGAGCAAAGGATGTCTGCTGAGAGGAGTTGAATGGTCTTGAATATAGTTAGCGCGACTTTATATATAATCCTTATGTGGATGGGCAACCAGTGTAGCTGTTTCAGAGTGGGGATAATGTGCTCTCTTGGGCACATGCCTGTGATTAGTCTGGCTGCAGAGTTTTGGGCAAGCTATAAGGGATAGTAAGGTAGCTTTAGGGAGTCCCTGGTTTATAATGTTTGCATAGTCCAGAATGGGGATGATGAGTGATTGGCAGATGTTTCTGAAGTCATTAAAATCCAGCAGTGGGCGCAGGTGTCGTAGTGTTCTTATTTTGAAGTAGGCAGCTTTAGTAACCTGTTTAATGTGGTGGTGGAAGCTCAGGTGTTAATCCAGGGTGATGCCCAAATATTTTACATGTTGTTTGACGTGTAGGGTTAAATTGGCCAGTTTGATAGAATTTGGAGGAGTGAAGGATGGGTGTTTGGTTATGAAGAGGACTTCTGTTTTGTTGGGCTCGATGTGTATGTTGTTTTTTCGTGACAAGCAGGAAGTCAGTCCTCACAAATGGGTGATATCAGTGCCAATGGAGCCCTCATGGACGCATCTCCCCTGCTTTCAAAGAAAGCCTTTGGGTGGTGCCATCACGCATGCATGGTACACTTCCTGTGCAAGGGTGCCATCTTGCTCAGTCTCCTTTTTTCCGCAGAGACGTTCAGGCATCTGTTTTCCCCCAGAAAAAGTTGTTTTTTCTCGACCTGAGTTTTAAACTCTCTCTGGTTGTGCACCGGTACTCTTCCCGCCACCTGAAGCCCCTGCCCTGGAATCGTGTCTCAGGTCCCTTCATTTTTCTCTTCCTTACTTTTGGCGCTTTCACGCCATTTTCCCCCAACTGGCAGCACTGTGGGTCTTCGACTTCGCTGGGGTACTTTTTTCCCCCATGGCTACCAGTGGTTTTAAGAAATGTGATCGGTGTGTCAAGATAATATCCCTCACCGACACACATGACTGCTGCCTACGCTGCCTAGGGTCAGACTACGACCCCACGGCTTGCAATCTGTGTAAAAAGATGTCCACCAAGGTCCTCAAGAGCCATCAGTTCTTCCCTGAGTCCCCAGCTCCAAAGGCTAATGCCCCCTTTTGAAGCCGTGGAATTCTATGAGGTCCCTGTAGACCCCGGTCAATGCCATGGCTCCTCAGAAAGGTGGTCTCCCTTGAGGGAACACAAGACAAAGAAGAAACCCTCAAAGGCAGTGTCTCTGGATGGCTCTGACTGGTCTGGTAAGCCACAGACCAGGTCCCGTAGTCCTCGATGGCTGTCAGAGGGATCGGAGTAGGAGCGGCCTACCAAGACAGCCTGAAAGGAGTCGTCCACAAATCGGTCTCAGCTGCAGAGCCTTCTGGACTCGAATCCTGGATGACAGCTCTGGAGTGGAGTCTGACTGCGTTCATGGACCAGCAGTGGGCATTGCTGTCTGGTATATATAGTCTTCACATATGGGTGACATCGGGTACCGACGGAGTCCATGTGGGAAGCACCCCAGCTACCAATAGGAAAGCTTTTGGGAGCAATCCACAGCACCTGAACTGCTGCCTTCCTGCTCTCCCAACTCCCTCTCCTCAGTTCTTTTTCCGCAGAGCCAACGGCTCACTACCCTATCATCACAGAAAAGAACTTCTAAAACCTTTCCTTAACCGCTCTGCCTAACCACAACATTATCGCTCGATACTACTCCCTTCATCCTTTTGCTTATTTTTCTTTTCTTTCCTAAACCCTCCCTAAAAAAACCTTTAGTTTTTCCTCAGGTCCTCATGCCCCTTGGGTCTTGCCCACCATCTTAAGATGGAGAAACCCTCCAGCAGTTTCAAAATATGCACCAAGTGCTCCAGCACCATCTTGGTTACCCGCAAACACGACTGGTGTCTGAAATGTCTTGATCCCGACCATAGTCCCCAAGACTGCTCCCTCTTCAAACAGATCACAGAGGGGCCTAGGGAACCGGGCCAAAACGTTTGGGGAACTCTTCCCTTCGGACTCATTGTCATTAGCCTCTACTTCATCCAGATCATTGCCTGCTACTACAGTTTGAAACCCTCCGAGGAGTCGAGGCACTCGGAGAGAAGACTAAGAAAACCACGTCTCCCTCTAAGCCTCCAAAAGATAAGTCAAGAACTTGGGACTCCTCTGAGAAACTGAAGGAACAAAGAGAAAAGTCCAAAGACTCCTCAGGGACGTCTCGAGAATCCTGAAAAAGATCCCGTTTGACTCATTGGGAATCGTCCAGGACTTCCTCTGAATCTGGTCATCAGTCCAGGCATCCCCGGTGGGAGGACTTGTCCTCCAAAGCCTCAGTGGGGATTCGGGAGGCACCTGAGGCCTTGTTCTGGTACGGTGGCACCCAGCCCCATTCTTTCATTGGACCAGATGCAGGCTACCTCCCTGGATCAGTGTATGCTATCCTTGGAAAGGACCATAGCGGCTCTTCTGGTGGCTTCGGTACCATTAGCACCGACAGCCCTGGGAATGCAGCTGAGAACATCAACCTCAATGACTCCATCCACTCCGGTGTAATGGGCGGCATCGGTCTTGCCTTTGACATCGATGCATCGCACACCGAGTACTGAGGTATCGGTACTGGGCCCAGTGTTAGCATCGACCATGGAATCTCCCTGGTCTGCACAAAGAACATCACCACCGCTCATGTCACCATCGGGATGTCATCCAGATAACACCACCCATGGCCGAATCTCTCCTGTGGTGGTACACCCCAGCAAATCTTCTCGTAGGGTCATCTTTTTGGACACCCCTACCTCAGTATACACTGACAACAGATGCCTCCAAGCAGGGTTGGGGAGCATATCTGGATTACGTCTCCACACAAGTCCTGTGGATAACCCAGGAATCCATGCAACAGTTAAACCTCCTCGAACTTCGGGCGGTCACGAATACCCTCCAGGTTTTCCAGCACCACCTCTCAAACAGTCAAATCCTAGTCAGGACAATCAGGTGATTATGTTTTTTATAAACAAACGGGGGGGGGGGGGTGATGGGCTCCCTCCCCCTATGTCAAGAGGCTTGCAAACTCTGAGAGTTTGCCATCCTCCACCACATACACCTCCGTGCAGTTTACATTCCAGGAGAATCCAATCCAATCTCCTAGCGGACAACCCAAGTCTGATCCTACAACCCCATGAATGGTCTTTAGACCCAACAGCAGTGGCAAAACTGTTCCACATCTGGGGAACACCAGTAATACAGTAGATCTCTTTGCCATTCCGCAGAACACTCAACTTCCTCAGTTCTGCTCCAGAGTTCCGTCCAAACTCAGCCTAGGGTCAGATGCCTTCATGATCTACTGGGGTTAGGGATTCCTCTATGTGTTTCCTCCCATTCCTCTCATCTCGAAGACCCTCCTCAAACTACAAGCAGACAAGGGCTCTATGATTCTCATAGCCCCTCACTGGCCTTGTCAACCCTGGTTTCCCCTTCTACTCCATCTGACGAAAACATTGCGAATCCCACTGGGTTCCAGGCTGGGTCTCCTATCTCAGGACAAAGGAGCACTTCTCCATCTCAATATGCAGTCCCTTCGAGTGACAATCTTCCATGGTCTGTCACTATCTACTGCTGTGAAATATAATCTCCAGGAACAAGCAGGAATGAGTCTTCACATATGGGTACGTCAGTACCGACGGAGTCTGCGTGGGAACGCTTCCCAGCGTCCAATCAAGAGCTTTTGGAAGCATCCCAGCACCCCTGCGTGCTGCCTTCCCGCCTTTCCCAACTGCCTCTCCTCAGTTTTCATTTTTCCGCGGAGCCGGCAGGACGTCCTCCTGTCACCGCAGAAAATTCTTGTTTTATTTCTTTAGTTTTCTTGTGGTCACGGCTGTCTTTCCGACGCCACCGGTACCGCCGGTGTTTTCTTTTCTTTTCTTGTAAAATCTTCCTTTTCCACGGGATATTTTTTCTTCATAGTGTCCCACGGTCTCTTAGGCCTTTTAGGCCTTTTCTTTTTCCTTCATGGAACCGCCAGACACTTTCTCCAAGAAATGTTCAGACTGTGGCGGTACAACTTTATTTTTAGACCCTCGAAGTCGGTGTCTAACCTGCTTGGGTCCTGACAACAGTTTGGTGAGAAGAGGTTTTCAACATCGAGGTTCCCTTAATACACAGTTGCCCTCCAACTTTGGGGCACCGTTCCTTTCTTCTTCCACACAGGATCAGGTAACCCACAAATAGTCTGTTAAGACTAGCCAGTCCTCAAGTGGTAGGTCTCATGCACAGCATGTAGACGGCTCCGGCCTTGCCCTCGAGGGCCCACTGGCTTCAAAACCCCGGCGGGAGTCTTCGGTCTCCAAAGCCTATAAGGGGTTTCAGGTTGTTCCTGGGGTTCACCCCCCACCGAACATACCTAAGCCGTGTACGGTGGTGGCATCCACTTCGAGCGGTACCGATACCCCGGCATTGGCACTGGTGTTGGATGAAACACTCCTCACCAGGGATAGTAGTCTGGCGTCCTCGGTGCCTTCGGGACCAGTGGATACTCTCCAGATTCACTTTCCATTATCGGTTCCAACACCGATACTACCACTGACGTCGGTACCCTCCAGACGTGCATCAATAGCCTCGCTTCCTTCGATGCTGAGTCTGGAATCGATCTGGAGGACTGGTTACCGACTCACCTTGGTACCAAGGCCGATTGT
Organism: Ichthyophis bannanicus; assembly: GCA_033557465.1. Lineage (NCBI taxonomy): Eukaryota > Metazoa > Chordata > Amphibia > Gymnophiona > Ichthyophiidae > Ichthyophis > Ichthyophis bannanicus. The sequence continues at coordinate 428,677,237 of CM066036.1, forward strand.
GTTGCCACTGGTTGACCTTCCTTCACTGGTATCAGACATGGTACCGAAGTCGGTACCACTGTCTTCATTACCCTTACGGTCGGTGTCTTCCATGCTTCGCTTATCAGGCTGTCTGCCCTCGATGCCGAGTTTGGAATCGATCTCTAGTCTAGAAGACTGGGTACCAATAGGTTTTGGTACTGACACCGATCGATACCGGTGCTTCGGTACCAAGGATAGTGGCCGGAGGTCTTCGGTTACCTCGGTACCGATTGAACTGTCACCGATGACTGCTCGACTCCGACATCGGTACCGGTATCGGCATCGGTACCGGTATCCACAGTAGCATCGTGGCCAACTCCTGACATGCTTTTTTCAACAGGATCGCTCTATTCTATACCAAGCTTGGAGTCGATACCTGGCATGGACAATGTGGTAAGGACGGTTGCTGCTCCTGACAGCCAGTACCAGCAACCATCCCTTAAGCATTCCACACTGCACTCTGCAGGATCTTCTATTCCTATATATTTGGATAACTCTGTGGGTGTTCAGGCTAGTTCTTTAGATCTAACCTGTCCAAGGGAGATTCCTGTTTGGGATCCCTCTTTTCAGAGTTTCCTCCTGGATATAGCAAGATCTCTTGCCATTCCTATTCCAGGACATGATCCTGCACAAGGCTCTGTTTCTGCCAAAGCAAAGGACAACATAATGCTTCCTTTGCATCATTCCTTGCAGGATCTCCTTCTAGGAATGTGGGAAACACCTTTAAGGGTACCCCCACCTCCCAGGGCAACTGATCTCTTATATCAGGTGCCCCCCTCTCCAGGGTTTCAGAAGACTCAACTTCCTCATCATTCCATAGTAGTGGAATCAGCAATGAGGCGGGTAAAGAGTAAGAAAAAGCACTCTTCTTATCCGCCAGGTCGTGAGTCTAAGACACTAGATGCCTTTGGACGTCAAACCTTCCAGACATCTATACTTTCTGCAAGAATTCTCTCATATATTTTTTATATGAGTCTTTCTCTTGAGGAGGTCACAAAGCAATTACATCTTTTGACTCCTTTCCTTCCAGATTCCAGAAGTACAGACTATTCCTCACTGCTTAAGCATATCCAGAATATCTCTTGGTTTCTTTCTCGTGCTTCCCTAGACTTTTTTGAGTCTGTTAGAAGGACTTCTGCTATAGCTATAGGGGCACGACGTAGAGCCTGGCTCCAAGCTTCAGACTTGGACAAATGGGCACAACAATGGCTGGGACATACTCCTTGCACTGGAGAAAATCTTTTCAACAAGGAGTCTTTACATCAGGTTACTCAGTTGTCCACTGATTTACCTGTTCCTAAGGGTTGTTCTACACCTTCTTCTGTCCCAGTAGGTAGGAAATGTCCTATCAAACTTTCTTCCCACAGGAGAAGAAGGTTTTATTCCTCACTTGCCCATCATACAGATGTTCCCCAACAGGGGAGGCATCGTCCTAGTCTGAAGAATCCAACCACTCACCAGGCTCAGCAAACCCAGCACCTGCAGGGTTTCTGATCAGTCATCATCAGATGCTTGTGACTCTTGGGGTTAGAATCTACATCTGCTTCTTCTCAATAGAGGCAATCCACTGCTTCATTCTAACCCCTACACATGGATCTCTTTCCAAAAGACATCCATTTTTTCTATATTTCTATGAGCTGTCAGGATGTTCATGCCTATAGGTCACAGGTTGCTCCTCTTTTTCCTGCTAGGGAAAGAGGTCTAACCACTATCAAATGATAGTTCCTGTGCCAGCATGTATTTTTCCTTTCTATAGACTTCCTACTTCGTAAGTCTTCTTCAGCTCCATTCTCTTCACCCTCTTACCAAGTTTTTCCTCTGTAAGAGCGGAATTACTTACTGGGAGGCTGCTGCTCCTGGAGAACACCTGTTACAGGTGAGTAACTACGCTTTACTGCCAATTACGCTCCCTCCATGCCAATCGCCTCACTCTTCCATCTCCTTCCCAAGCACACCTGGAACAGACTCGACACGCTGCATTCTTTTCCCTCAGCCCAGAACTCTGGAATGCCCTACCGCCTTCACTCCGTTTAGAACCTGTTTATGTAACTTTCAAGAAACTCTTAAAAACTCACTTATTTCAACAAGCTTTTGACAGTAAAGAATGACTCTCTTTTCGTTTGTCTGTGTTTTGCTGTTCTCTCTGTCTCTTTCTTGTCTAATCATGGCATTCTTTTCTTCTTCTGCAGCAATGTTTGGATATTTTATTGTGAACTGCCCTGTTGCCTCGGTGTGGGCGGTATATCAGATGTAAATAAAGATAAAGATAAAACCACTGGCGAGTGCAGCTGGAGCTCATGTCCTCCAAATGAATGGATTGCACTTTTGTGCGCACCTGCTCCAGCACCCTCCATGTGCTTTGACCCCCCTCCACCCCCCCCCCCCCCCCCCCCCCCCGTTCAGCATGCTTTCTTTCAAGGCATTTGATCTCTGCATAACCCTGTGCCAGAGCCTGCCACCAGAGCCTTTTACTCCTTGCCCCCCACATAATGAACCGTCCCCGAGGTATACCTTGAAGGCGTCCTAAACTGTTTGCCAGCCTTATCTCTCCTCCCCGATTGAGAGTGAAATACTCCGTAATATCTTTCTCAATAGAGGACACAACCCCTTTATCCCAAAGGAGGCAATCATTCATCCTCCAAAAGCTTCTTCCCCGCTGTCGGCCCCACCCCTCCATTGCCATCCAGAGCGACCCATGGTCTGGCCAAATAATTGGCTTGTGCTTGATTCTCTCTAGGGCTGCTAACAAATTCCAACTGATCAGCAGCATTTTTAAATGAGAATAGGTTTGATGAGGGGGGGGAATAGTATGAATAGGATTGACCCCTAGGGTTGCTCTTGTTCCAGCTATCCACTAACTGCCACAGCTGCATCAAGCCTTTCAGACTCCTCCTGTGCACCCCTCTCCCTTCCCCCTGCCCCCGTTCTGTCCAACTGCAAGAACATGACCATGTTGAAGTCTCCACCCAAAACTATGGACCCCTCCACAAACCCCAATAACTCCACCCCCAGCCTATCCAAGTAAGCCCCCTGACCCTGATTGGGGGCATACACACTTACCACTGTAAGCAGCTTGCCCTGCAAGGTCCCCCTAAGAGCCACAAACCTCCCCTCCATATCACAAACCTCCCCCTTCAACTCAAAAAGAAGCGGATTCCTCAATAGAATAGCTGTTCCCCTGATTTACACCCCAACCCTTGGATGCTACGAATCCCCACTGATAGTTTCTAATTCACAGAAGTGTCTGATCCTCTGTCCAGAGGTGCATTTCTTGAACACAAATGATATCCCATTGTAGGCGGTTGGCCTCCTTAAAGAACAGTTGGCGCTTCCTTGGCAAATTAAGCCCCTTAGAATTTATGGAGGCAATTCATAAAACCCCCATTGAAGCTTCTCCCCTCCCATTCCTTTGTCTCCCCCTCTCCCTGCTGATCCCAATGCCCCTCCCACTCCCTCCCCCACCACCCTCCTCCCTTACCCCCCTCTACCATGCAGCCTTCTCAATGAGGCATAACCAGAGGAAAGTGACTATGCCTACTTTCCCAAGCCCTCCACCTCCCCCACTAACCAAACTCAGTAGCTTCGCTACTCCTTGGCTATCCCTCCCTTCCCCTACTGCTAAAGTCCCATGCTCTCCCTCCCCTTTCCCAACCCATCACCACCAAACTCTCACTCAGGAAATCCATGAAGGCCCCTTGCCTCCCTCCCACTCCCTCCTCACCTCTCTAATATCCCTTGCCTCCACTGCACACTCCACAGATTCTCTACCCGCAACAAACCTTCCATGCATACACAATCCCCACTCTCTCCCCTTATCTTCCCCCCAGTATAGCACACCACATTGTTCTTAACCAGAGGTCTCCCCATCCCCAGCCACTCATTTGAGTCCAGGATATCAGCCTGCTGTTGTCCCTCTAGCTGTCTCTGGAGCTGGTTGCTTCTCTCCACCCTTTCCCACTTCATCTCTTGTTGCTTTGGCATGGATGGGGATCCAATCAAATCTGAAAAACACACTATCTCCAGTTCTTTTAAGCAGGCCAGAGCTTCTGCCCTCATCCGGGTACGAACAGAGCAGCCCTCCTTGGTGTGATGGCTACTGCAAAGGGAAACTGCTAGTAATATTGAATGCCCAGGTCCCGCAGTTTCTGGGTGATTTATTTATTTATTTTATTTACATTCTCTTATATACCGCGCTATTTTGCATCAGTGCAGTTTACATTGAACAAACTGAAATTACATTGAACAGGGCATTATAACTTGGAGATAACTATTTTACAGGGAACATGGGCTATGGAGGGTTAAGTGGCTTGCCCAAGACCACAAGGAGCACCTGTGGGACTAGAAACCCCAGTCCTTCTGGCCCAAGGTTGCTGTCCTCTAGTGGGATTTGAACCCCCGACCTTCCGGCCTGAAGTACCTTGCCCCAACCACTAGGCCACTCCTACACCTCAGATCGCACTGTCACTGCAGTGTAGTAGAAGACAAATCCTCAAAAAGTTCAACTTTGTGAGAGTCCCAAATGAACTGTCTTTTACACCTAGCTTTGGGCATTACCTGCTCTTTAAGGGTGTAATTACGAAAGCAACTACTATATCCCTTTGTAGATTAGTTTGAACAGGGCCCAAGGCACGATGCAAACAATCCAGGATGGTCTTTGGGCATTCGTTCTCCTGTTCCCACAATGCAGTTATGTTTTTAATCACTAGCTCGCAGTCTATATATTGTGCTCGTCTGGTGTTTCCTGGAACCTCACATTACTGTGGCAGCTGCAATTATCTCCAGGAACAAGCAGGAATGTAGTCTTCACATATGGGTGACGTTGGTACTGATGGAGCCCCCGCGGGAACGCTCCCCAGCATCCAATTGGAAAGCTTTTTGGAGTACTCCACTGCACCTGCGCAACTGCCTTCTTGCCTTTCCAACTCCCTCTCTTCAGTTCTTCATTTTCTATGGAGCCAGCAGGAAGCAAATCCTGTCACGACAGAAAAACTTCTTTTTGTGGATAGCGCCTCCGTCTTCCCGTTGACATTGGCACCCTCTAGGACATCGCTGGTTCCCTTATTCTGTTCTTTTACTTCTTAATGTATTTTCTTTAAATAAACAAAACAAAAAAAACCCCTACTTGGGCGTTGACGCCCTTTTTAGGCCTTTAGCCTACCATACTCTTCACACTCAAAGGATCGAGAAACCAACTAGCAGTTTCAAAAAAATGTTCTAATTGTGCCAGCACCATTTCGGTGACTGACACACATGACTAAATGCCTCAGCCCAAACCACCAGCTAAAAGACTTCCCTTTGTCAGAAAATGACATGGAGAGACCTAGAAAACCAGGCTTCTAAATTTGGAGCACTCTTTGCTTTGGATGTGGTATCGATGGTGTCCACTTCATCGAGGGCCTCATCATGGATCTCAGGTATCTTTGAAGTCCAAGCATAAGGCTGCATTGAAGTCTGATGACACCTCCAGGGGAAGATCTCGCTCAAAGCATCAAAACCCTTTTGGTGTTGCCTTGGAGGTGGATTGGCCTGCTAAACAGCCCTGATGGGAAGCCCTGTCTTCCAAAGCCATTGGGCCCCAGAATGCTCCCGAGGCCTTGATCTCTGGAGATCTACTGATGCCATGCTCTGGGACAGTAGTGCAAATACCTGTCACCAACACTAAAGCATTGGCAACCAGTGAATACTGGCCATCGGGCGCAGCTGCCTCGGTACTGATAAAACCCTTGGCTATGGACACTACCCCGTCAATACCGCTTACAGTACCAACATTGACACCAGTTCTGGGCACGGCATCAGGTTTGCTGCAGATGACATCAACATCGCTCCCATCCATGCCCTCCCTTGAAACTTTTACCGGTGCCAAGCCCGAGTGGCTCACTGAGGCCAGTACCTTGGAGCATCGGTACCGGCATCTAGCTTCGGGCGAACACCAAGACCTTCGGTACTTCGAATCCTTGGATTCTGACTCCCCAATTTCGGATTCGGTGTTGTTTGATTCCCAGGGGCCCTGGGACCTACCTTCGGACCCTTCCCCGCTTCAACAGTGACACATATCTCCTTCAGAATACATGTCCTTCCAGGAATTCATTTGAGACCTAGCCAAGGGTCTCTATCACTGTATCATTGGAGAAGGAGCCAAGGGTGGAGGAATTAGAGATCCTCCAATACCTAACAGCACCCAAAGAGGCAGCCACCTTACCGGTGCACTGCATTCTTTATGACCTTATGCTATGAATGTGGGAGACGTCTCTCACGGTCTCACCTTAAAGTCAACGTCTCAATACCATGTATGCTTCACCTTTCAGGGAAAATATTAGCAATACAGAGTCCTTCCCTTCAGACTCTCCTCTGCCCCAAGAGTCTTCACAAAGTGCAATGCAATCATGGCCATATATCTAAAAACTCTAGGGATATTTGTCTTCCCTTACTTAGATGACTGGCTAATAAAAGCAGATATCTCCCAAGAGATACTGCTTTCCTTACATCGGACCATCACAATAGTACACTAGGGTTTTGCGATAAACTTCCCTAAATCCCAGCTTGCTCCAACTCAAAGACTAGAGAGAGAAGAGGACGACCGAAAACAAAAATGCTGTGAATACACAATGTAAAGGATTATGAGACTGGACAATCTGGACATAGAGGGAAAGAGAGAAGGGCCATAGAGTGTACCATGTATAGTCTGAGGAAGCCTAAAGTACCTGGTTTTCAAAGTGTCGCTATGATGAACCCCCCATATGAGTCAGTTAAACACTTCAAAAATACACCTATTGAGAAATATATTGAAAAATACATCAGAGATGAAAACAGCAATATAAATTTAAAAAGGAAATGTAATACTTCTTAACCTAAGTCCATTGATTTCAGTAAAGAGTTATTTATGCCTGTTCTTTTCATTAGTCATGTCACTTACAGTAGGCAAATCAAAACCATCTTTTTAATGTGGACCACTTAGCAGTGAAAACAGCTCTGCTCACTAACCTGGGTGACGGGCTGTATGTGCACATTACGAAAAAGATTCAGCCACCAAAGTGCTGTGTTAATTATATACTTGACATGCCCTTTATGAAAGCAATGTTTAAAAGGTGCCCCGTCTAATCACTGTATCAATTGAATGTTGGACCTACCAAAAATGGCTCACTTTAAAAAAAAACTGTATTGAATACCCTATATCAGGAACCAATCCCGCAGATATCACATATGCCTAACAAAGTATCCATAATAGTACATGGTGAATTACCTTCATCATTTAAATGTTAGCAGAAAGAATCACCTGAAGAATGTTACAATGAGCACATGACATAAAATAAAATAGTATTCAAAATGTGGCATGTGTAAGCTAATGTGGAGCAATCCTCAACTTCCAAGATGAGTCAGAACCAACCTAGGAAAACAAACACTAAGAACGGTTTGCGTTACTCACTGTGCCATTCTTCCAGATATGACAGTGGTAAAGTCATAAAATATCTTACACACTAGCAGTTTTGATGTGCAATTGGATGCACAGATACTCACTGAAACTATAAGTCACAAAATAGTAAGGCCACACTAGCAGTATTGATGTGCAACTGAATGCCCAAATCCTCACTAAAAATTTGGTGATAAAAACAGCTGAGTCCGTCAAGGAACAGCATCCAGTTACTGGCAGCATAAGATAACCAGCGCTTGGAGAGGCTATATTTCAACATAATTTCATGCCAAAACCAAGTTCCGAATTCAAACTGTCAAACTAGACAGAATCATATTGCCTTGTTCCACAATGATTACTCTGTGACAGTAGCAAAATTTTTTCAAGCGACTTAGTTTATGTATTAAGTAAGACATGTAAGGGCAATGCCTAGTGTACTGGGAATTCATATTGTGAATGAAATCTGGAAAAGAGTGTAATCCATGAGAGCTAATGCTGTGTACAATCATCTTACTGCGTCCAGATGCCTTAAATCAAACAATTCAAATAATGATTTCAAAGCTCCACAGATAATATAATAACCATAAAAATAAAACAAATGGAAATATATGCCTTTTTGAAAAAAAATTAACCATAAAAATTGCTGAGAACTGACATATTGCACCAGCTTAGTAAAAAAATAAAAGTGAACTAAAAGTGAATAGATAACTAAAAACCAAGTATCAAAAAGAGGGGGGGGGGAGGAAGGGAGAGGGAAAGGGGGGAGGAATGGGTGGTAGGAAAGGTGAGGGGGCAGGAGCGGAATAGGACAAAGGGAAGGGGGAGAGGGAGGGGGGAAGGACATTCAGTTGCATGTCAATACTGGTAGTGTTTATGCTTTTTCATGGCCTTACCATGTACTTTGTGATATCTGTAAGAATGGCACAGTGAGTTCTCATTCACAATTAATGTGAGTTCCCAGTACACTAAGAATCGTAGGATTGCCTTTACATGTTCTGATGAATATATAAACTCACTAAGTCGCTTGTTAAAATTTTTTGCTGCAGTTACAGTGGAATCATTGTGTAATGCAACAATATCATTCTATCTGATTCGACAGTTTGAACTCTGAACTTGGTTTTGGCATGAAATCATCTGTTTAAATACAGCCTCTCCAAGCGCTGGCTATCTAATGCTGCCAGTAACTGGATGCTGCTCTTTGACGGACTCAGCTGTTTTTATGACTATAGTTAGAACATAAGAATATAAGATATGCCATACTGGGTCAGACCAAGGTCCATCAAGCCCAGTATTCTGTTTCCAACAGTGGCCAATCTAGGTCATATGTACCTAGCAGTTTCCCCAAGGGACACAGGTTCCACAATGCTTGTATTGGTTCAAGCATTGATATCCTGGGTCCCTTCTTAATAATGGCTTATGGACCTTTCCTCCAGGAACTTGTCCAAACCTTTTTTAAACCCAGCTACACTAACAGTGAGTATCTGTGCATCCAATTGCATGTCAGCACTGAAGAGAGGGCATTAGGAAGGCAGTCATGCAGGCGCAATGGAGTGCTCCCAAAGCTTACCAATTGGATGCTAGGGAATGTTCCCACGCGGGCTCCGTTGGTACTGACGTCACCTACATGTGAAGTCTAAATTCCTGCTGTTCCTGGAGATCACTTGTTACTATGCTTTCCATATCTTCACTTTTATCTGCCAGCTCCACATTGGCCTGTTGCAGGGCCTGGACCAATTTTTCTAAGGCTCTGTTCCTCAATTTGGACCTCCCTGTTATCGGCATGTACACTGAAGTCCTGCAGCTTGCTGTGCAGCTCTGCAGCCATGGCCGCAATATTACCCCGGACTGATGTCAGCTCCACTTTAAGGTCCTAAAACTAGCCTCTCAGTTCCCCCAGGGACACCTGCTCTTCACCTTCTCAGTCAGTTCCGCTGTCTCATCCCATGGCGTCGCACTGACTCCAGAGCTGCCATCTTTGTCATGTCTTTTTTCGCCTGCAAGTCAGGAACGTCTTTTTGCCTGCCATTGCCATCCCTGGGGTTGCTGCACCTGTCGCTCACATTCCCCAGCTGAATTTGAGGCAGTCCGGGGAGTAGCACGCTGTGTTGGCTTGGCGGGTTAGCGGCGCTCTAACCCCTTGCTGCCTTTCAGAGCAGAGACGTCACTTCCCTGAATATACACTTTTAAATTAAAAGACCAAATCATTTGCGCTAGCAGTTTGAAATATATATTAAACAGTAAAGGCAATAATATGGATCCCTGAGGGATTTCAAGGTCAAAATCCAAGATAATAAAGTTCTTGAAAAAAGTACATACTGTGGTCTGTGTTGGAGTGGAGGAGTAGCCTAGTGGTTTGAACACTGGCTTGGTAACCAAGCAACCAGGGTTCAATTCCCATTAGCACTCCTTGTGGCCTTGGGCAAGTCACTTAACCCTCCATTGCCTCAGAAGAAAGGCCTGGCAATCTACTTCCAGTGACACTGCCAAGAAAACCCAGGAGCTTCTGGGTCGCCAGGAGTCAGGACTGACTCGAAGGCACACATTACATTTTTTGTGGTCTGTGTTATAGATAAGATCTGAACTATGCTAATACTTTAACTCATACCTGCCTCTACCAGCTGTGATAGCATAACAAAATGTAGTGTGTTGAATATTGCTAAGAAATCCAGCAATATTAACACATAAACAAATCTTTCATTGCACAACTTGAAGAGATCATCCATCAGTGCAGTGAAAACCATTTCTAAATCATTTCCAGTTCTGAACCTGGATTGACATGGATCAAGCCAGTGTCTTTCTTTCCAACCCTAAAAAGGATGTTTAGCAGTAGTCAGTAGTTTTCTGGTATGGACTGGTGGGAAGTACAAGTTACTGTAAAAAAAAAAAAAAAAAGCCACATATAACACCACAATTGAAATATTTGTTAGTATTCATGTTGTTGTTTATTTTGTTATAGGTATGAAAAGATACAGAAGGGCTTGTTTCTTTCTGAAGATGTTGGATTTGTTCCTGATATTTACACTCATAATCAGCTTCTGGATGTTGAGATCAAGAGCTTAAGGAAAGAAATGGAACAATATAAAGAAGCTGCTAGGTATGTTCTCTTAATTTTAATACATATGAAGGTGAAAGGGGATGGATTTAAGAATAATATGCAGAAATATTTCTTTCTCTTTGGATAAGCAGGAATGAGTCCTCACGTATGGTGACGTCCTCTGATGGAGCCCGTGCAGAAACGCTCCCTAGCTCCTCTTGGAAGCTTCTGGGAGGCTCTACCATGTCTCTATGCCTACTTCCCGCCTGCCACTGCGGCGCCATCTTACTCCAATCTTCGTTTTTCTGTGGGGCCCAACGGACACGTTCCGGTCATCTTCCACTTCAAAATTGATTTTTCTCCGCTGCAGGGGTCTTGCGCTTTCAGGTTTTTTTTTTCAAATTGCCTGCTGTCGCGTTTTCTTTCCCTTTTATTTTTGTTTGTTTATTTTCTCCATTTCTTCGTGCTTTTAGATGCCAGCTACTCCTCTACTCCACTGCCTTGAGAGGTCAAAGAGTTTCAAGACTAATTCCTTGGCGCCCCGGGGAGGGTGACATGGACATTGGACTCAGTAGGGAGAAGATATTTCAGGCTCATAGCCATATGTCTGCTTCCAGATCTACGAGGGCAGGTTCCTGAAGAACATCAGATGGGACCTCATTAGGCGGCCTCAGTTCCTTCCTCCAGGGAATTAAGAACAGTACTTCATTACTGGTTCATGGCAGGAAATGCTTGAAGTTCGTGGTCTGAGCGACTGACATCTTTTTGCTGGCATCGAGAGCTTCTGCCTTGGCTATTGGTGCCCGGACACTCACCTGTCTTCAGTCCTCAGACCAGGAACAATCGGTGCAGAACAAGCTTGCGGACAGGCCGTGCCATGGAGAGAATATTTTTGATGAATAGGCAAAGTCAAGGCTACCTTCTTTGGAAGCAGCATGCCACTCTTTGTATTCTACCAAGGCACTCGTCCCGGCTGGCCTCCTATTGCAGATACAGTTGTGGTCAACATCATTAGCACCCTTGCATTTTAGGTATGTTGTGTACAATTTCTTGAGAAATAATTAGAAATATTCCAACTGTATGTCATCACAATATTTTAATAGTATGTTAAGGTATACAACAAAAAAAAGATGTCTATGCAGTGTAGATGTAATTTCAGAGAAAAAAAACCAAAATATGACCTGGACAAGATTAATGGCACCCTTCACTAATATTTAGTTGCACAGCCCTTGGCAGTGATGACAGCTTCCAAACGTTTCTTGGAGCCATCTATAAGTTTCGTACATAGAAACATAGAAACATGACGACAGAAAAAGACCACATGGCTTATCTAGTCTGTCCTTCCATATAAACCACTACAACAACCCTTTTTTGTCCTTTAGAGATCCTCTGTGTTTGTCCCATGCTTCTTTGAATTCAGATACTGTCCTCTTCTCTACCACCTCCAGTGGGAGACTATTCCACAGATCCAACACTCTCCGTAAAGAAATATTTCCACATATCACTCCTGAATCCTATCCCCTTTCACCCTCATCCCATGTCCCCTCATAGCAGAGCTTGCTTTCAATCAAAAGAGGCTGCTCTCCTGTGCATTTATGCCTTGAAGGTATTTAAACGTCCCAATCATTACACCTCTATCCCGCCTTTCTTCTAAAGTGTACATATTAAGATCCTTAAGTCTGTCCTCATATGCTTTATAATGAAGACCACTAACCATTTTAGTAGTCACCCTCTGTACTGACTCCAGCTTGTTTATATCCTTTTGAAGGTGCTGTCTCCAGAATTTCACACAGTACTCCAAATGAGGTCGCACCAAAGACTTATACAGAGGCACTATCACCTCCTTTCTTCTGCTGGCCATTCCCTGTCCCTATGTACTCAAGCATTCTTCTAGCTTTTGCTGTCACCTTTTCTACCTGTTTAGCTACTTTAAGATCGTCAGACACAATCACGCCTAGGTCCCGCTCTTCTTTAGTGGACAAAAGTACTTCATCCCCTATAATATATCGCTCCCTTGGATTGCTGCAGCCCAAATGCATGACCTTGCATTTTTTAACATTAAATCTCAGTTGTCAAATTCTAGACCATTCTTCAAGCTTAACTAGATCTCGCCTCATGTTATCTACACCTTCCTAGGTATCTACTCTATTGCAGATTTTGGTATCATCTGCAAAGAGACAAACCTTACCCGACAGCCCTACCGCTATATCACTAACGAAGATATTAAAAAGAATCGGACCAAGGATAGATTCCTAGGGCACACCACTGGTAACCTCCTTCTCCTCAGAGTGAGCTCCATTTACCTGTGCCCTTTGTTGCCTCCTACTCAACTAATTTCTAACCCAAGCAGTAACTGGCCCAACCCTAGGGTGCTCAGTTTGTTTATAAGTCGCCTGTGAGGAACGGTGTCAAAGGTTTACTGAAATGTAAATACACCACATCTGGGGCTCTCCCTCTGTCCAACTCCCTGGTCACCCATTCAAAGAAATCAATCAGATTTGTCTGACAAGACCTGCCTCAGGTGAATCCATGCTGCCTCGGATCTTTTAATCCGCTGGACTCCAGAAACCTCACTATTTTCTCTTTCAGCAATGCTTCCAATAATTTACTCACCACCAAAGTTAAACTAAACGGCCTGTAGTTTTCATCCACGTCCTTACTTCCTCTTTTGTGTAAATGGACCAAATGTGGCTCTCTCCAACATTTGTCTGCTGGTAGTTTCTCCCTCTTTTCAACTGTAATTTGTTCCTCCTTGGGAGAGCACCCTCATGGTAAGCTTCTGCTAACCTTTTTGCTCTATTTGGGCATCTTCTTGTGCCTGTTTAAAATTTAGCTTGTTATTTATTTATATATTGTTCTTTCTTGCTATATTTCTAGATTTTCAATATATGTTCTAACTTCTTTCTGTCCTTTACCCTTTGCAGTGCTGTGTCTCCCTCCTTAACACTTTATTGCCTCTGTACTCTGACTACTACTGACTGCACATCTAGAAGTGCTTTTTCTTATCTCCTTCTCTCTAACCTTTTGTTAATTAAGTTTTCACCTTGCATGAGTTTTACTAGGGCACTTCCTGTGGAATCTGTCTGCTTTCATTTACCACTTGGCCAGTCCCTCCCCCCCCCCCAAGCCTTTGTTCAGAAGCTGATTTCTCTTAGCACATGAGCAGCTGACTTTCTATTTGGTGGTTCCTACTTGGGAAGGCACCCTCATTGTAAGCCTCTGCTAACTTTTATGCTCTTTTCAGGCATCTTCTTTTGCCTGTTTAGAATTTAGCTTGTTATTTATATATTATTTGTTCGTTTCTACATTTCAATATTTTCAGTGTGTGTTCTATCTTCTGTCTGTCCTTTACCCTGCTTCTGCTCTCTGCAGTGCTGGGTCTTCCTCCTTAACACTTTGCTTTATTTCCCACCCACCCCTGGCTTAACTTTCTTTCATAGCCTTCCTCTGCTCATTGATGCAATTACTCAAGTGAACCTGAACCCATCAGAACCTCTATCTTCCCTCTTTACCTGTATCTCCTCTGATTTGCATTTTCTTCTCTTCTCTCTCTCCTATGGCTCCACATCACTCCACTCCTTACTGTCCCCACCTCCTCTGCCCTTTTTTCTTCTACGTTATCATGTACCCTTCAACTTCATCATTTTCTTCCTGTCATTCAGCCATCTCCACTCTCACTGAGGGAACCTCACCCTTGCTTCCGTCGTGCTACCTTCCCTTTCCCCCATTATCTCCTTCTTCTCCTCTCATCTGGAGATATCAATCCCATTCATGACTCCCCTGGACTTTTTTCACACTCCCAAGGCAGATCAATATGTAACCTCTCAAATCTGATTCATATCCCATTCCTCTCCCTTTTTCTTGCACCTTGTGGTATGCACATAATGTCTCCAGTGAACTTGCCTTCATTCATGACCTCTTTATCTCTAATACTCTGCATCTCCTGGCTCTTAATGAAACTTGGCTTCTCTCTAAAGACTCTGCTTTAGTTGCTACCCTCTGTCATGGAGGCTACCTGTTTTCCCATACACCTCGACCCATTGGCCTTGGTGGTGGTGTTGGGTTTCTGCTCTCGGTCCTGCCAATTTCAGCCTCTCCTGCCTCTGTCTGATTCCTTTGCTTCCTTTGAAGTCCATGCCATCCGCCTATTTACTCCACACCTCTTGGATAGCTGTCATTTATCGACCCCCAACAAGTCCACTTCTACCTTTCTCACAGACTTTGACTCCTGGCTCTCCTCTTCCCTCTCCCTTATTCTTGGGGATTTTAACATCCACGTTGATGACTTTTCTGACCCTTATGCCTGAAAGTTCCTTTCCCTAACCACCTCATTCAACCTCCAATTGTTCTGTACTCACAAGCATGGCCACTGCCTTGACCTCATCTTCTTCTCCAACTGCTCACCCTCAAATTCCTCTACCTCAGTTCTTCCCTTATGTGACCATCACCTTCTAGCCTTTACCTTTAGCCACCCCATATACTGATCTTGCCTGATCTCCACCAACATGTTTAGGAATCTTTACGCTATTGACCCTTCAGCTCTTTTCACTGCCATCTTATCACCTCTTTCCTCCGCTATGTCATTTGAGTCTGTTGATGAGGTAGTATCTTCCTATAACACTATACTCTCCTCTGCTCTGGATGCATTTGCTCCTCCAGTTCCATGCTCTGTGAGGCGTGTACCGTACCTCAACTCTGGCCGTCCTCAACAACCTGCTACCTATGTTCCTATGCCTACCCAGCTGAGTACCTTTGGCTTAAATCACATACCCTTGCTGAGTACCTGCATTTCAAATTAACATTAACCTCTTTTCAGTCAGCCATAGCACTCGCCAAACAAGTGTACTATGTCCATCAGATTAACTCTCTTGCCTCTGACCCTCACCATCTCTTTGCTTCACTTAACTCTCTCCTCAAGGTCCCTCCTCCCCCAATCCCTCCTTCACTTACTGCCCAGACCTTGGCTGACTATTTCCATGATAAAGTCCAAAGGATTAGCCTTGAATTCTTCACAGGTTCGCCTCCTCCTCCCCCTCCCCTTCCCCTTCCCCAATCCCAAATCCTTCCCTCACCTTCTGTCACCCTCTCTTCCTTTTCTGAAATCACTGAGGAGGAAACTGCAATTCTTCTCTCCCCCTGCAAATTGACTACTTGCTCCTCTGATCCCATTCCTACCCATCTACTAAGCTCTATCTCTTCTGCCATCATCCCTTCCATCTGTCATATTCTCAACTTATCCTTTTCCACTGCAACTGTTCCTGTGAACTTCAAGCATGCTCTGGTCACACCTCTCCTCAAAAAGCCCTCACTAGACCCTGCCTGTCCTTCTAGTTATCAACCTATTTCTCTCCTCCCCTTTGATTCAAAAGTACTTGAATGAGCGGTTCACCACCATTGTCTTGACTTTCTTTCCTCTCAAGCCCTTCTGGATCCATTGCAGTCTGGCTTTCGTCCTCTACATTCCACAGAAATGGCTCTTGTCAAAGTCTCTAGTGACTTGATCTTCGCTAAATCCAAGAGCCTTTTCTTGATCCTCATCCTTCTTGACCTTTCTGCTGCCTTTGACACTGTTGATCACCACCTTCTCCTTGATACCCTGTCCTCACTTGGATTTAGTGGCTCTTTTCTGTTCTGGTTTTCTTCTTATCTCTCCCAGCACAACTTTAGTGTATCTCCAGGAACAAGCAGGAATGAGTCCTCACATATGGGTTCGTCGGAACCGACGGAGCCTGCGTGGGAAAGCTCCCCAGCTTCCCAGAAAGGAAAGCTTTTGGGGCCTCCCACAGCGCATGCGCGCTGCCTTCCCGCCTTCTTGACCAACTCTCCTCAGTTCTTCTTTTTCCGCGGAGCCAGCAGGTCGTGTTCCTGTCACCGCTGAAGAAATTGTTACTTTAATTTGTTTCTTTGACCGCGTGTCTGCCTTCCCCGATTCTGGACCGGTACCACCGGTCTTTTTTCCTTTAAAAAATAATAATAATAATAATTACTTTTTCCCCACTTGGTGTGTTTGTTCTGTGAGGCCTCTAGGCCTTCTCAGATTCTCCCTCATGGAGAAACCAGCCTCTGGTTTTAAAAAATGCACCAAGTGTACCAGTACTATTTCAGTCACAGATACCCATGAATGGTGTCTTAAATGTTTGGGGCCTGACCATTCCATTCCGGATTGTCCATCCTGCTCTCTGATGTCCAAACGTGGCTTACAGAACAGAGCAGCCAAGTTTCATATGCTGTTTTCTACGGATACTCCAGCATCAACATCCTTCAGGTCTTCCTCTCCTGATGGATCTCAGGTAACCAAACATTCTTCAGGCAGGTCCTCAAAGGGCAAATCTCCCTCTAAGCAGCGAGAGGCCCTTGGGTTTGACCCTGAGGACCCTGCCCCAGCCAAACAACCCCGGCGGGAAGCTCCGGCTTCCAAAGCTCCTCCTATGGGGTTACAAGTTGACATCGATGGCACGGCCTCGACCGATCACCTGTTAGACTGCTCTGGGGTACCGGCCAACACCGGTACCGACATCCAGGCAGTTGTGGCGTCTATGGGTACTACTGTACAATCCATGCAGCAAGCCATACTGGCTTTCATTAATGCTGCAACGCCCTCGGTACCGCAACAATCGGTTCCGACTCCGGTTCCGGTACCACAACCGATACCGGTACCCAGAGCATCTACTTCCAGTAGCATGCCGGTTCCGGTCTCCGGTTCCGGAGGCTTTCTCGATACCGATCCGGTTCCCGGTACGCCCGATGTCGATACCGGTCGGTATGCGTATCGATCTCTGGAAGCTAATAGGCGGTACTTTGAATCTTCTGAGGATTCTGATACCTCAGATGATTCTGCCGATGTCTCTTTTACTCTTCCTGAGGAGCCCTCTTCTCCAAAAAGGAGAATGTCTCCTCCAGAGCATTTGTCCTTTCAAGACTTCATTATTGAAGTAGCTAAAGGACTCTCCATTTCTGTAACCTCTGAAAAGGAACCTAGAGCAAAAAAATTAGATATTTTAGGATACTCTAAGGTTCCCAAAGAGGCAGCCACCTTACCCATACATGAAATTCTTCAAGAACACATGATGGACTTGTGGGAGGCTCCTCTCACCCTATCTCCACATTCTCGACGTTTGGACACCATGTATCGGGTTCCTCCTTCTCCTGGTTTTCAAAAAACTCAGCTCCCTCACCACTCTATTGTGGTGAAGTCTGCTATGAAAAAGATAAAGAGTACCAAAAGGCACTCTTCTACCCCTCCAGGAAGAGAATGTAGGACTCTGGATGCTTTTGGTAGAAAAATCTTCCAAGCTAGCATGCTTATTGCCAGAATCAATTCATACAGCCTCTATATGGGCATGTTTTTGAAAGAGATTGCACTGAAGATACGTCATTTTCTCCCCTTTATCCCAGAGGATAGAAAGGAGGAGTTCCTTCTTTTGCTAAAGCATACTCAAGATGTTTAAAAGTTCTCCAACAGAGCAGCCTTTGACTCTTTTGAGGGAGCTAGCAGAGCCTCCGGCATTGCCATAGCTGCTCGCAGACTTGCTTGGCTCCAGGCCTCTGATTTGGAACCCTGGGTACAAGATGGCTTGGGCAATCTGCCCTGTACAGGTGAAAATCTGTTTGGCAAGGAGTGGCAAATCAAAGCCACTCAAATGGATGCAGAGAATGCTGCTTTAGATAGACTTTCTAAGTCTACCTCTACCCCTGCCAAGAAAAAAAACTTTTAAGAAGCCTTTCCATAAAAAGACCAGATTTTCCACAAATACTGGCCAGCAATCTTCCCAAGTTCGCTTTGCTCCTAAGCGTCAGCAATCTAAACAGGCCAGAACAAAGTCTACAGGGGCTGCTACAGTCCAGCAGTCCCAACCCCCTCAGAGTTTTTGACTTGATTCTAGAGAACTTAACCTTTCTGGCTCTGCAACAACCAGAGCCTCTCACCATTCCAGGAAGGTTAACTCATTTTGCTCCCAGATGGGAACAAATCACATCAGAACAGTGGACCCTCTCTATCATCAGAGAGGGCTACAAACTACATTTCTCCAGCCTTCCTCCCCATACCATGGTGAGACAATTCAATTCTCCCCCATCTCTCCTGTACCTGTTGGGTCAGGAGGTGACCACCCTTCTTGCCCAAAGGGCAATAGAAGAGGTTCCTCTTCTTCAACAGGGGTCAGGGTTTTACTCCCCTTATTTTCTCATCCCCAAGAAAACAGGAGGGCACAGACCCATTCTAGATCTGAGAGAATTGAACAAATTTCTATACAAGGAGAAATTCAAGATGCTCTCTTTAGGTACTCTCCTTCCATACCTACAGAGTCAGGATTGGCTTTGTTCTCTAGATCTAAAGGATGCGTACACACATATACTCATCCATCCATCCCACAGAAAATTTCTACGATTTCTGTTCCAAGGAAAACATTTCCAATACAGAGTACTCCCCTTCGGTCTAGCCTCTGCTCCAAGAGTGTTCACCAAATGCATGTCAATAGTGGCTGCATTTCTACGCACTCTGGGAATATTTGTCTTCCCATACCTGGACGACTGGCTCATCCGAGCTCCATCTCAGTCCGAGGCTCAGACTTCCCTGGACCACACCAGACGCATACTGCAATATCTGGGACTCGTCATCAATCTGCCAAAGTCTCAACTCACCCCTACTCAGTCTCTAGAATTCATAGGGGCCTGGCTAGATACCACCACTGCAAGGGCCTATCTTCCTCAGGCCCGTTGCCATCGTCTAGTGCACTTGGCCTCTCAAATTCAGTCCAGAAGCCACTTGACTGCCAGGGAGATGCTACAACTGCTAGGCCACATGGCATCCACAGTTCATGTGGTGCCTTATGCTCGCCTACATATAAGAGCAGCTCAATGGACTTTGTCCACCCAGTGGACCCAAGCATCAGGAGCTCTCTCAGACCAAATAGCAACCTCAAAACGTCTTTTTTGGTCTCTCCACTGGTGGATATCCACTCAAAATCTGTTGTTGGGGGCCCCCTTCCAACCTTTGTTACCCCAAGCAACTCTCACAACAGATGCCTCCCAAACAGGTTGGGGAGCTCATCTCCAAGACCTCTCCACTCAGGGCACTTGGTCTCCACAGGAGACCACCCTTCATATCAACCTTTTGGAGCTGCGAGCAATTTTCCTTGCTCTCAAGGTCTTTCATACCCTCCTCATCAACATGACAGTCCTTGTTCATACCGACAATCAAGTAGCCATGTTCTACATAAACAAACAAGGAGGGACTGGCTCTCTCTCGCTTTGCAACGAAGCTCTAAAATTGTGGGCCTTCGCCAGAGAGCATCAAATCCATCTCCTGGCAGTATACCTCCCAGGAATCCAAAACTCTTGGGCAGACAGACTCAGTCGAGTTCTGCTTCCACACGAATGGTCCCTGCACATGGATCAGGTGCTCAGAATCTTTCAGAAATGGGGAACCCCGGACATAGACCTGTTTGCAAGTCCGTGTAATGCCAAACTTCCCCGGTTCTGTTCCAGAATTCCGTGTCAGGGAGCTCAGGCCAAGGATGCCTTCCTCCTTCATTGGGGTCAGGCCTTCCTGTATGCCTTTCCACCCATTCCTTTGATTCCCAAGACTCTATTCAAACTTCAGAGGGATCAAGGATCTATGATCCTCATAGCTCCACGCTGGCCACGCCAAGTGTGGTACCCTCTTCTTCTGCATCTCTCCCAGGCACCCTCCCTGGATCTGGGAGCTGCTCCAGACCTTCTATCTCAAGAGGAGGGGACTTTGTGGCACCCAAACCCCAAGTCCCTTCACCTCAGAGCTTGGTTACTGAAGGCCTAGACCTTCAAGACTTCAGTCTTTCTCAACAGGTGAAAGATATCCTCCATGCCTCTAGGAAACCTTCCACCAGGCGTTCTTATGCTTTTAAATGGAAAAGATTTTCCATTTGGTGTGCTGAAAAGGGTCTTAACCCTCTAGCACTACCTTTGAATTCTTTACTCGAATATCTCCTGCATTTTTCCAGTGCAGGACTTAAAACAAATTCTGTAAGAGTCCATTTGAGTGCTATTGCAGCATCTCTTCAACCTATCAATGGACAACCTGTTTCCTCTCATCCTCTTATTGCAAGATTTATGAGAGGTCTAACTTTAACTAAACCTCCCATTCGGCCTCCTCCGGTGGCATGGGACTTAAACGTGGTTCTTGGTCAGCTTATGAAGCCATCCTTTGAACCCTTAGCCACTACTTCCTTGAAATTTCTTTCCTGGAAAGTCATTTTCCTTATTGCAATCACTTCTGCTCGCCACATCAGTGAACTGCAGGCTTTAGTGGCTAATCCACCTTATACAAGGTTCCATCATGATAAGGTAGTCCTTAGGACAAATCCTCACTTTATGCCTAAAGTGGTCTCACCTTTTCATCTTAATCAAGAGGTATATCTACCTGCCTTTTTTCCAGCTCCTCATGCATCCAGTGCAGAGAGGAACCTACATACGTTAGATTGTAAAAGAGCCCTTGCCTTTTACATCCACAGGACACAGCAACATCGAAAGTCTTCTCAACTTTTTGTTGCTTTTGATCCTTCTCATTTAGGACTTCCAGTCTCAAAAAGAACACTGTCCAATTGGATTGCTCAGTGTATTTCTTTTGCTTACCAGAGTAAGAACCTTTCTCTGGAAGGCCATGTCACAGCTCACAATGTGAGAGCCTTGGCCACATCTATTGGTCATCTTCATTCTGTATCTATTGATCAGATCTGTCGAGCAGCCACCTGGGCCTCGGTTCATACCTTCACAGCCCATTACTGCTTGGACAAGGACTCCCGCCGGGATGCCTTGTTTGGTCAGGCTGTCCTCAGACACCTGTTCCATTCTTAAACAACTCCTGCCCACCTTCCCTGAATGGATGCCTGAGATCCATAGGAAGATGAGGAACCCTTGGAGGGGGATCTCCCCGGCATCTCAGCTAGGGAGTCCCCATATGTGAGGACTCATTCCTGCTTGTTCCTGGAGATAGCACAGTTACTTACCTGTAACAGGTGATCTCTGGGAACAGCAGGAATTAGTCCTCACAACCCACCCACCTCCCCTGGGAGTTGTATCTCTCTCTCTCTTTCCTTTCCTCTCTCTATTGTCTCAGCTTTAAACTCGAACTGAGGAGAGTTGGTCAGGAAGGCGGGAAGGCAGCGCGCATGCGCTGTGGGAGGCCCCAAAAGCTTTCCTTTCTGGGAAGCTGGGGAGCTTTCCCGCGCAGGCTCCGTCGGTTCCGACGTACCCATATGTGAGGACTAATTCCTGCTGTTCCCAGAGATCACCTGTTACAGGTAAGTAACTGCTTTTTTCGGGGGTATTCTCCTTTACTGCCTTCCCGCTTTCAGTTGGTGTACCTCAGGGCTCTGTCTTGGGATCTCTACTTTTCTCTCTCTACACTCAGTCCCTTGGTGAACTTATTTCTTTCCATGGTTTTCAGTACCAAATATATCGCTGATTTGCATTGCTAGAGAGCTCAAGTTTGGTTTCATCTGTCCACAGTTCATTTTCCCATAAGGACTGCGGTATCTCCAGGAACAAGCAGGAATGCAGTCTTCACATTGGGTGACATCCCCTGATGGAGCCCACATGGGAATGCTCCCTAGCATCCAATAGGAAAGCTTTCGGGAGCATCCACCTCACTTGCATGCTTGCCTTCCCAGCCCTTCTCCTCACTTTCCAGTGTTCCACAGAGCCATTCGGACATCTGTCCTGTCTCTGCTGCTAAACTATTTTCTTCATGCCCTTCAGGATACATTGTGCTTCATTTTTTACCTTCCTGCCAGATCTGGTAACGCTGCTAGACACCAGAGTCCATTTATCTGTTCTTTTTTGTTTTATTTTTTCTTCTTTTACCTCGGCTCCTGATGCTGGTCTCGACAGCCTAGACTGCCATTGCCTTTTTTGACCTGGCAATGGCTGTGTTCCCGAGTATGGAGAAACAAGCCAGTGATGTTAAAAAGTGTTCAAAGTGTTGGAACACTATTTTCAGCCACTGATAAGCACAACTGATGCTTAAAGTGCTTAGGTCCTGATCATGAGCCGGCCACTTGTTCCTTGTGTCAGCAGATGACTAAAAGAGGATTAAAAAAACGTAAAAGACAACATGGGACTGCGTTTCTGTCATACTCAGTTGTTTCAGTTTACTCGTCAGTGGCCTCCAAATCCTCACAGGCATTGACTTCTTCATGCAGTTTCCATACCACTGTGAAGTCGAAACTCCTGAGTAAGTACAAGTCCTCTACTGATCCAGTGAAGACTTTGATGCTGTTAACATCGAGAACCGATGTTGAGTCCAGCGACTGACTGGGACAGCAGCATCGGAAGTCCTCCAGAGGTGAAATATGAAAGCTAACATCCAGAATCTGTCTATATTCCTAAGGTAGACCCAAGTAACATTCCTAAAAATTATAGATCAACCTGTTTACCTACAATCTATAAGCTGTTCACTGCGATAGATGCAGGCAGAATATATGATCATATTGAGCTCAATAATATCATGGTGATAGAGCAAAAGGGCAATAAGAGAGGAGCATATGGAACCAAAGACCAGTTAATGTTGAATAAGGCCATCATGGCCAGTGGTAAGAGAGGCAGAAATCTCAATATAGCATGGATTGATTATAAGAAAGCTTTTGATAGTGTCCTGCACTCTTGGATAATACATTGCCTTGAAATGTATAAAATAAATTCTGGCTTAATAGAGTGCATTAGGTTTACTATGACAATATGGCAAACCACACTCTTTTTGAGATATGAAGATGGTCAGTACATCATTCCTAACATTAAAATCCAGCGAAGAATATTTCAGGGAGATGCCCTGTTGCCACTTCTGTTTTGTTTGGTACATGGGATATGGATTTAGCCTGAGGTAATAACCCAGAAACAACTTCCCATCTACTATTTATAGACGATATGAAGCTCTGCAGTTCCAGTGACCAACAATTAGCAGAGCAACTTTGTGTAGTGAAAAGCTTTTCTGATGACGACAGGATGATTTTTGGCTTTGAGAAATGTGCTAAAGCAACTTTTTTCAGAGGAAAATTGAGCAACACCGAAAACAGGAAGGCATATATAAGTATCTTGGAATAGAGGAAGGAATGACACTCGAGAAGAAACTATTTATTTAGCTTTCTTATATACCGCGCTCTTTGGGATCAGTGCGGTTTACATCTAACAAAACTGAACAGTGCAGGAGCTTTGCACTGAACTTACGATAAAACATGGTTTTAACAGGGCAACTGTATACAAGCAAATTAACTGTGCAGTGCAGGAGGTCTGAACTGCATTGAACTTACAATGAAACATGGGGATATGCACAGGTTTTAACAGGGTAACTATATACAAGTAGATTAACAGCATATGTCATGGAATAACTCAACTAAGTACAAATTGGTTCATCTGCGATCTTGATGACATTGGGGGGACTGTATTGTTACTTGTCAGGGGGCTCAGGGTCTGGCGGGCTTGGATTCAATATTACGTGGTTGTTTTTTTAGGGTTGTCTGCATAGGTCATTGTGCGTGGCTTGATGTGGAAGGTGTCCCTGATCCGTGTAGTACTGAGGGAACAAGTGGTGTTTAAGTGCTTTCCTAAATTGGGAGATGTCCTTGATGCACCTGATAGGGGATGGTAGGGCATTCCAGCAGGTAGGGGCATAAAGCGAGAAGGCTCTTGACCTGGTTGCTTGTGAGCATTTTGTGATCTGCCTAGGGAGGATCAAAGTATTGATAGCGGCTGACCTTCTAACTCTGTTGGGGGGTGTAGGCTGAATGAGGTCTATGACTGATGTAGAGGAACATTTGTTTATGGCTTTGAAAGTCAGTGTCAGCACCTTGAAAGCAATCCTGCTTTGGACTGGAAGCCAATGAAGGTTTTTTAGGATTGGTGTTATATGTTCCTTCCTTGATGCCTCTTGCAAAATTCTGGTGGCTGCATTCATTGCTGAGGAATAGAGGAAGGAATGACACTCGAGAAGAAACTATTGAGAGAGAAGATCAGTAAAGAATATTTCAGGAGATTAAAATTGCTATTGAAAATTGCTTTAACATCACGGAATAAGATAGAAGCCATCAATCAGCTGGCAATTCTTGTACTCTCATACATCTTGTGGACTGGCCTCATAAAGATCTTAAGTTGACACACAAGTTTGTTTGTACAATATGTTCCCTGTAAATAGTTAATACCACTGTTCCATGTAAAAGTTGTTTAATTGTTAACTGTAAACCGCCCTTGATCTCTGGAAGGGGCGGTATAGAAGAAATGTATAAATAAATAAATAAATAACTGGATGTGCGAACAAGAAAACTCCTCCATGCTCCTGAAGTAATTTACAAGAATCAGTGTATGCCAAGACTGTACATTCCTAGAACTGAAGGAGGGCTAGGACTTATAAGAGATTGATTACACCTACAAGGCTACTAAATAGGTCTCCAGGATTACCTGACAGCATCATCAGATCCAATTACTCAAAAGTGTTGAAATATGAAAGTAAACATCCAGATTCTGTCTCCATCGTCAAACTTGGACAAGTGTTCTGATGATTGGAAAGAATGAGTGAGAATCCACAGGCATGCATGGGAAAGGAAGTAACAGAATCTGCAAAACAAGAGAAAGAATTCTTCAAAGAATTAGATCAGTAGGCAAATGCACAAATACAGTGGAAAATACAGAATGTTACTTCAAGAACCTTTTATCGATCAAAAACGGACACATAAATAGTTAAGGAGAGGTGAACTGAAACTGAACGATGAAAGATTGATTGTTGCAGCCCAGGACAGAGGATTACAGACAAGATGGTTTATGGCGAGTATTGAAAAAACTAGCAAAACAGGAACATGTTGATTCTGTAAGAAAGAGCTGGAAACTGTGACTCACTTTATAGCAGGCTGTGAAGTTCTGATGGCGGAAAATTTCTATACCGAAAGGCACAACAAAGTAGCACACCTCCTCCACTGGAAACTCTGTAAACACTACAACATCACTGTTCCTGAAAAGCACTGGGATCATGACCCTATGAGAATAACAGAGAATGAAAAGGTTCTGATCACCTGGGACCTTCCCATTCCAAAGGATAAGAAACTGGATGCCAGGAAACCTGACATATACTGGTAAAGGAGAAGAATACCAGATCAGCATTGATAATAGAAGTGTCAGTATTGAGTGATTATTCTGTGAATTGTGTGAAGAAACAGAAGATCCTGAAGTACCAAGAAATGCAGCCAGAGATGAAAAAAATATGGCAGAAAGATAAAGAAATCTTTCCCATTGTACTGGGAGTGACAGGCTTGATAAAGAAGAATTTCCAAGCACATCTTTACAAACTACCCATACCTGTTACATTTTACAAATTCCAGAAAGAAGCTCTCTTTGGCACGATGCAAGTATTATGCCGAGCATTAACTGTAAATTTGAGAGACTACAATCCTACTCCACATACCCTGGCTTAGAAGTGAAGTTCACAACTGTCATGGTATCTGCAAAATTAACCCATTTGGAGAAACTGCCCTAAGTTAAATATGAAAGATAACGTCCAGAATCTGTCTCCATCATCAAACTTGGACAAGAATTCCAACGATTAGAAGCAAGAAGTGAGAATCCACAAGCACGCATGGGAAAGGAAGAAACAGAATTTGCTTTAAGAAAAGTGGAAGGAAGTCCAAAAAACTACCAGCATGGTTTAAAGGTGAGGTCAGAGAGGCTGCTGTTGCCAAAAAAGCATCTTTCAGGAAATGAAAAAAAGAGCCAAACAACGAAACCTGGAAACAGCACAAGCACTGGCACGTCAAATGCAAGGCATTGATAAGGCAGGCAAAGGGAGAATTTGAGAAGAAGCTTGCTGCGGAAGCAAAAACGCGAAGTAAAGGCCTTTTCAAGTACATTCGTAGCAAAAAACCTGTGAGAGAGTCAGTTGGTCCATTAGCTGATAAAGGGGTTAAAGGAGCACTAAGAGGCGACAAGGCGATAGCGGAGAGATTGAATGAATTCTTTGCTTCAGTCTTTACTGAGGAAGATGTAGGGATGTTACCTATGACTGAAGTGGTATTTAAAGGTGCGGAAGAATTGAAGGAAATATCGATACATCGGGAAGATGTATTACAACTATTAGATAAACTGAAGAGTAGCAAATCACCTGGGCCGGATGGTATATATCCAAGGGTGTTGAAAGAACTGAAATATGAGATTGCAGACCTGCTATTAGTAATCTGTGAACTATCATTAAAGTCATCTCTAATACCTGAAGATTGGAGGATCGCCAATGTAACACCAATTTTTAAAAAGGATTCCAGGGGTGATCCGGGAAACTACAGACCGGTGAGCCTGACATCAGTACCGGGAAAAATGGTAGAAACCATCATAAAGAATAAAATTACTCAGCATGTAGATAGTCATGACCTAATGGGAGACAGCCAACATGGCTTTAGACAAGGAAGATCTTGTCTTACTAATCTGTTATGTTTTTTTGAAGGACTGAATAATCAGGTGGACAAAGGTGAGTCGGTTGATATTGTGTATCTGGACTTTCAGAAAGCCTTTGACAAAGTCCCTCATCGGAGACTTTTGGCAGGAGGCAGTGTACTATTGTGGATCAGGAACTGGTTAAAAGATAGAAAGCAGAGGGTAGGGCTAAATGGCCAATTTTCCCAATGGAGAAAGGTGAATAGTGGTGTACCCCAGGGATCTGTGCTGGGTCCGCTGCTTTTTGACATATTCATAAATGACCTGGAAAGTGGAATAACGAGTGAGGTTATCAAATTTGCAGATGACACAAAACTATTTAAAGTTGTTAAAACCCAAGAGGATTGTGGAAAATTGCAAGAGGATCTTGACAAATTGGAAGACTGGGCATAAAAATGGCAGATGAAATTTAATGTGGACAAGTGCAAGGTTATGCACCTAGGGAAGAACAACCCAAACTATGGTTACACGATGCAAGGTTCCACATTAGGAACCACCACCCAGGAAAAAGATTTAGGCGTCATTGTGGATACCATGTTAAAACCTTCGGCCCAGTGTGCAGCAGCGGCCAAGAGAGCAAATAGAATGCTATGTATGATAAGGAAAGGAATGGAAATTAAAACGAAAGATATTATAATGCCTCTATATCGTTCCATGGTGAGACCGCACCTTGAATATTGTGTGCAATTCTGGTCGCCGTATCTTAAAAAGGATATAGTGATTTTAGAAAAAGTTCAGAGAAGAGCCACCAAAATGGTAAAGGTGATGGAAGGATACTCCTATGAAGAAAGGCTAAAAAGGTTAGGGCTCTTTAACCTGGAAAAGAGACGGCTGAGGGGAGATATAATAGAAGTCTATAAATTAATGAACGGAGTGGAACGGGTAAACGTAGATCGATTGTTTACCTTATCAGAACATAGAAAGACTAGGGGACATGCAATGAAGCTACAGGGTAAACTATTTAAGACTAATAAAAGAAAATATTTTTTCAGTCAACGTGTAATCAAACTCTGGAATTTGTTACCGGAGGATGTAGTAAAGGCTGTTAGTGTAGCTGGGTTTAAAAAAGGTTTGGACAAGTTCCTGGAGGAAAGGTCCATAAACCATTATTAAGAAGGGACCCAGGATATCAATGCTTGAACCAATACAAGCATTGTGGAACCTGTGTCCCTTGGGGAAACTGCTAGGTACGTATGACCTAGATTGGCCACTGTTGGAAACAGAATACTGGGCTTGATGGACCTTGGTCTGACCCAGTATGGCATATCTTATGTTCTTATGTAAGGGAAAGAAATCTTCAAAGATTAAGTGAGGAAAAACAAGTGGCAAAAGCATAAATACAGTGGAAAATACAGCGTGTTACTTCAAGAATCTTTTGTCGATCAAGAACGGGCACATGAATAGTTAATTAGAGGTGAACTGAAACTGAAGGATAAATGATTGATAGTTGCAGCCCAGGACGGTGGATTATGGATGAGATTGTTTACGGCAAACATTGAAAAAACTGGCAGAACAGACATATGTTGATTCTGCAAGAAAGAGCTGGAAACAGTGACTCACCTTATAGCAGGCTATGAAGTTCTGATGGCAGAACATTTTTATACTGAAAAGCACAACAAAGTAGCATGCCTCCTCCACCGGAAACTCTGTAAACACTACATCATCATTGTCCCTGAAAAGCACTGAGATCATGACCCTATGCGAATAACAGAAAATGAAGAGGTTCTGATCACCTGGGACATTCCCATTCCAACAGATAAGAAATTGTATGCAAGGAAACCTGACATAGTGGTAAAGGAAAAGAACACCAGACCATCATTGATTAATAGAAGAATCTGTACTGAGTGATTATTCTATGAATTGCGTGGAGAGGCAGAAAATCCTGAAGAACCAAGAAATGCTGTCGGAGACAAAGAAAATGTGGCAGAAAGATACAAAAATCTTTCCCATTGTACTGGGAGTGACAGGCTTGATAAAGAAGAATTTCCAAGCACATCTTGACAAACTTTCCATACCTGTTACATCTTATGAACTCTAGGAGGAAGCTCTCTATGGCATGATGCAAGTACTATGCCGAGCATTAGCAGTAAATTTGAGAGACTGATCATACTCCACATATCCTGGCCTAGACGTGAGTTTCACGACTATCATGGTATCCATAAAATTAAACATACAAATATAGCACCACCCTTTATATCTCCAAACACTTTTCACAATCTTCAAATAATAAATACAATAAACTATTAAATTCAATTCTAAGGTATTAAAAGCCTCAGTAAATGCTCATACCTTTCATTTGGCGAACAGTGTCACCATAGGACAGAGCTTACAACTTGTGCATCACAGGCCTCACCCTCCCTACCCTTTTCTTTATTTTATATCTACCAAGAAATTTACATCCAAAAAAAGTACTTTTAAAGGATTCGATCATTCAATATTATCAATCTTAAAATCCACATCAACACCTAAAGTGTAAAATCCATTTTTCATTTTTTTCTTTACCAATATTAATCATGGAGAAAATATTCCCCCTATTGTTATTAAAAGTGACACTATAGTGCCGAAGAAGAACGATTAAGCCTCTCACAGAGACCAGCAGGCATCTGAAAAAATAAAGAAAAAAATAGATGTAATGAAGCTACTTTCCATCTACCGTACAGCTAGTAATACTGCACTTATCTGAACATTCAGCTCTTGATGCGTATCTTTCAAAAATTCTTATGCTGCCTCATGGTCACAACAGCTGGTCAAGCAAGACTCCGAGCAGGTACTTGGCATTTAATTCATTCCAAATCCGACAAAAGCTTTTGTTTCACCCTACCGGGCTTCGTCAGGGATCCAGCGTTAAACCATTACAGCAAAATAACTGAAAGGTCTAAACGAATGGACATTATTTTTTTGAAGTATTTTTTCAGTTGTTTTGCTGTAATGGTCAATTTCTATGCGAGTTCCATGTCGGTTATTTTCTTTTGTTGTATCTTTATTGAGAACTCTTACTTTTTTTCGTACTTGGTTTCTACTGTATGTTTTTGGATGATTGTGTATCTCTGATAGACGTTGGTATGTGGTATGGTATGAATGTGATGTGGTAGTTCATAATAGCTTCGTTTGTTATGTAGAATGCTTTTGCAATAAAGTTCGTTGTTATGAAGGAGGCTGACGTCATAGCTTTTCTGTGTATCAGCTTGGTTCGTTACCTGTTTAAAGAGTGGTGATGTCAGACGCCAATAGAATTGTAGAGGCGGCATAGTCGCTCGATTTAAATGGTGTAACTTCTATTTGGGTTTAACGCTGGATCCCTGACGAAGCCCGGTAGGGTGAAACAAAAGCTTTTGTCGGATTTGGAATGAATTAAATGCCAAGTACCTGCTCGGAGTCTTGCTTGACCAGCTGTTGCGGCGATAGACCATGAGGCAGCATAAGAATTTTTGAAAGATACGCGTCAAGAGCTGAATGTTCAGATAAGTGCAGTATTACTAGCTGTACGGTAGATGGAAAGTAGCTTCATTACATCTATTTTTTTCTTTATTTTTTCAGATGCCTGCTGGTCTCTGTGAGAGGCTTAATCGTTCTTCTTCGGCACTATAGTGCCACTTTTAATAACAATAGGGGGAATATTTTCTCCATGATTAATATTGGTAAATAAAAAATGAAAAATGGATTTTACACTTTAGGTGTTGATGTGGATTTTAAGATTGATAATACTGAATGATCGAATCCTTTAAAAGTACTTTTTTTGGATGTAAATATCTCCAGGAACAAGCAGGAATAAGTCCTCACATATGGGTACGTCGGTACTGACGGAGCCCGAGTGGGAAAGCTCCCCAGCTTCCCAGAAGGAAAGCTTTTGGGGCCTCCCACTGCGCATGCGCGCTGCCTTCCCGCCTTCCTGACCAACTCTCCTCAGTTCTTCTTTTTCTGCGGAGCCAGCAGGTCGTGTTCCTGTCACCGCTGAAGAAGTTGTTATTTTAATTTATTTCTTTGGCCGCGTGTCTGCCTTCCCCGATTCCAGACCGGTACCGCCGGTCTTTTTTTTCCTTTATTTAAAAAAAAAAAAAAAAATCTTTTTTTCCCTCACTTGGTGTGTTAGTTCTGTGAGGCATTTTGGCCTTCACTAATTCTCCCTCATGGAGAAACAAGCCTCTGGGTTTAAAAAATGCACCAAGTGCAGCGGTACTATTTCAGTCACAGACACCCATGAATGGTGTCTTAAATGTTTGGGGCCTGACCATTCCATTCCGGATTGCCCATCCTGTTCTTTGATGTCTAAACGTGGCTTACAGAACCGGGCAGCCAAGTTTCACATGCTGTTTTCTACAGATACTCCAGCATCGACATCTTCCAGGTCTTCCTCTCCTGATGGATCTCAGGTAACCAAACATTCCTCTGGCAGGTCCTCAAAGGGCAAATTTCCCTCTAAGTATCGAGATACCCCTGGGCTTGACCCTGAGGACCCTGCCCCAGCCAAACAACCCCGGCGGGAAGCTCCGGCTTCCAAAGCTCCTCCTATGGGGTTACAGGCTGACATCGATGGCACGGCCTCGACCGATCACCTGTTAGACTGTTCTGGGGTACCGGTTCAATCATCCGGTACCGACATCCAGACAGTTGTGGCGTCCATGGATCATACAGTTCAATCCATGCAGCAGGCCATTTTGGCTTTTATTAAGGCTGCGACGCCCTCGGTACCGCACCCTGCGGTACCGATTCCGGTTCCGGTACCACAACCGATACCGGTACCCATGCCTTCCACATCGACCAGGATACTGATTCCGATTCCCGGTTCCGGGGGTTTTCCCGATACCGATCCGGTTCCGGGTACCCCCGATGTCGATACCGGTCGATACGCTTATCGATCCCTGGAAGCAAACAGACGATACTTTGAGTCTTCTGATGATTCTGATTCATCAGATGACTCTGATGAAGTATCCCTTACTCTGCCTGAGGAGCCCTCTTCTCCAAAGAGGAGAATGTCTCCTCCAGAGGATTTATCCTTTCAAGACTTCATCATTGAAGTAGCTAAAGGTCTTTCAATTTCTGTATCCTCTGAAAAAGAACCTAGAGCGAAAACTTTCAATTTCTGTATCCTCTGAAAAAGAACCTAGAGCGAAAACGTTAGACATTTTAGGATACTCTAAGGTTCCCAAAGAGGCAGTCACCTTGCCCATCCATGAAATTCTTCAAGAACACATGATGGACTTATGGGAGACTCCTCTCACCCTATCTCCACATTCTCGTCGTCTGGACACCATGTATCGTGTCCCCCCTTCTCCTGGGTTTCAAAAAACTCAGCTCCCGTACCACTCCATCGTGGTGCAGTCAGCTATGAAAAGGATCAAGAGTACTAAAAGACACTCTTCTACTCCCCCAGGAAGAGAATGTAGGACTCTGGATGCTTTTGGAAGAAAACTCTTCCAAGCAAGTATGCTTATTGCCAGAATCAACTCATACAGCCTCTATATGGGCATGTTTCTGAAGGAAATTGCATTAAAAATACGCCATTTCCTCCCCTTTATCCCAGAGGATAGAAAGGAGGAGTTCCTTCTTCTGCTGAAGCATACCCAAGATATTTCAAAGTTCTCCAACAGAGCAGCCTTTGACTCCTTTGAGGGTGCTAGCAGAGCCTCAGGTATTGCCATAGCGGCTTGCAGAATTGCTTGGCTCCAGGCCTCTAACCTTGAACCCTGGGTCCAGGATGGGTTGGGAAATTTGCCCTGTACAGGTGAGAATCTGTTTGGTAAGGAGTGGCAAATCAAAGCCACTCAAATGGATGCAGAAAATGCTGCTTTAGATAGACTTTCTAAGTCTACCTCTACCCCTGTCAAGAAGAAATCTTTCAAAAAGCCTTTCTACAAGAAGGCCAGATTTGCCACAAATACTGGCCAACAATCTTCTGCAGCTCGCTTTGCTCCTAAGCGTCAGCAGCCTAAACAGGCCAGGGCAAAACCTGCAGGGGCTGCTACAGCCCAACAGTCCCAACCCCCTCAGGGTTTTTGACTTAAAACTAGAGAACTTAACCTTTCTGGCTGTAAAACATCCAGAACCTCTCACCATTCCAGGAAGGTTAACTCATTTTGCTTCCAGATGGGAGCAAATCACATCAGAGCAATGGACCCTCTCTATCATCAGAGAGGGCTACAAACTACATTTCTCCAACTTCCTCCCCATACCATGGTGAGAAGTTTCAATTCTCCCCCATCTCTCCTAGACCTGTTGGGTCAGGAGGTGACCACTCTTCTCGCCCAAAAGGCAATAGAAGAGGTTCCTCTTCCTCAAGAAGGGTCAGGTTTTTACTCCCCTTATTTTCTCATTCCCAAGAAAACAGGGGGGTACAGACCCATTCTGGATCTCAGAGAATTGAACAAATTCTCTCTAGGCACTCTCCTTCCATACCTACAGAGTCAGGACTGGCTTTGTTCTCTAGATCTCAAGGATGCGTACACACATATACTCATCCATCCATCCCACAGAAAATTCCTACGGTTTCAGTTCCAGGGAAAACATTTCAAATACAGAGTACTTCCCTTCGGTCTAGCCTCAGCTCCAAGGGTATTTACCAAATGCATGGCAATAGTAGCTGCATTCCTACGCGCCCTGGGAATTTTTGTCTTCCCATACCTGGACGACTGGCTCATCCGAGCTCCGTCTCAGTCCGAGGCTCAGACTTCACTGGATCGCACCAGGCGAATTCTACAGTATCTGGGACTTGTGATCAATCTGCCAAAGTCCCAACTCACCCCTACTCAATCCCTAGAATTCATAGGGGCCTGGTTGGATACCACCACCGCAAGGGCCTATCTACCTCAGGCCCTTTGCCAACGTCTAGTGCACTTAGCCTCTCAGACTCAGTCCAGAAGCCACTTGACTGCCAGAGAGATGCTACAACTATTAGGCCACATGGCATCCACAGTGCATGTGGTGCCTTATGCTCGCCTGCATATGAGAGCAGCTCAATGGACTTTATCCACCCAGTGGACTCAAGCATCAGGAGCTCTCTCAGACCAAATAGCAAACTCCAATCGTCTCTTTTGGTCTCTCCAATGGTGGATAGCCACTCAAAATCTGTTTTTGGGGGCCCCCTTTCAACCATTGTTGCCCCAAGCAACCCTCACAACAGATGCCTCCCAAACAGGTTGGGGGGCTCATCTCCAAGATCTCTCCACTCAGGGCACTTGGTCTCCACAGGAGACCACCCTTCATATCAACCACTTGGAACTTCGAGCAATCTTTCTAGCTCTCAAAGTTTTTCATACCCTCCTCAGCAACATGACAGTCCTTATTCACACGGACATTCAAGTAGCCATGTTTTACATAAACAAACAAGGAGGGACTGGCTCTCTGTCGCTTTGCAACGAAGCTCTAAGATTATGGGCCTTCGCCAGAGAGCATCAAATCCATCTCCTGGCAGTATATCTTCCAGGAATCCAAAACTCTTGGGCAGACAGACTCAGTCGAGTTCTGCTTCCACACGAATGGTCCCTGCACATGGATCAGGTACTCAGAATCTTCCAGAAATGGGGAACCCCGGACATAGACCTCTTTGCAAGTCCGTGGAATGCCAAACATCCCCGGTTCTGTTCCAGAATTCCGTGTCAGGGAGTTCAAACCAAGGATGCCTTCCTCCTGCATTGGGGTCAGGGTTTCCTATATGCCTTTCCACCCATTCCTTTGATTCCCAAGACTCTGTTCAAACTTCAAAGGGATCAAGGGTCCATGATCCTCATAGCTCCATGCTGGCCACGCCAAGTGTGGTACCCTCTACTTCTGCATCTCTCCCAAGCCCCCTCCCTGGACTTGGGAGCGGCTCCAGACCTTCTGTCTCAAGAGGAGGGGACTTTGTGGCACCCAAACCCCAAGTCCCTTCACCTCAGAGCTTGGTTACTGAAGGCCTAGACCTTCAACACTTCAACCTTTCGCAGCAAGTGAAGGATATCCTACATGCCTCTAGGAAACCTTCCACTAGGCGCTCTTACGCTTTTAAATGGAAAAGATTTTTCATTTGGTGTGCTCAAAAGGGTCTTAACCCTCTGGCACTCCCATTGAATTCTCTTTTGGAATATCTCCTGCATCTCTCCAATGCAGGACTCAAAACGAATTCAGTAAGAGTCTATTTGAGTGCTATTGCGGCATCACTTAAGCCCATCAATGGACAACCTGTTTCCTCTCATCCTTTTATTGCAAGATTCATGAGAGGCTTAACTTTAACTAAACCTCCCATTCGACCTCCTCCGGTGGCATGGGACTTAAACTTGGTTCTTGGTCAGCTTATGAAGCCACCTTTTGAACCCTTAGCCACTACCTCCTTGAAATTTCTTTCCTGGAAGGTTATTTTCCTCATTGCAGTCACTTCAGCTCGCCGCATCAGTGAACTGCAGGCCTTAGTGGCTAATCCGCCTTATACAAGCTTCCATCATGATAAAAGTAGTCCTTAGGACAAATCCTCACTTTATGCCTAAAGTAGTCTCACCTTTTCATCTTAATCAAGAGGTATATTTACCTGTCTTTTTTCCAGCTCCTCATGCATCCACTGCAGAGAGGAACCTTCATACTCTAGACTGTAAAAGAGCTCTTGCCTTTTACCTCCACAGGACACAGCAACATCGAAAGTCTTCTCAACTTTTTGTTGCTTTCGATCCTTCTCATTTAGGACTTCCAGTCTCCAAAAGAACACTCTCCAATTGGATTGCTCAGTGTATCTCTTTTGCTTACCAGAGTAAGAACCTTTCTCTGGAGGGCCATATCACCGCTCACAACGTGAGGGCCATGGCCACCTCTATGGCTCATCTAAACTCTGTGTCCATTGACCAGATCTGTCGAGCAGCCACCTGGGCCTCGGTTCATACCTTTACAGCCCATTACTGTTTGGACAAGGACTCCCGCCGGGATGCCTTGTTTGGTCAGGCTGTCCTCAGACACCTGTTCCATTCTTGAACAACTCCAGCCCACCTTCCCTGAATGGATGCCTGAGATCCATAGGAAGATGAAAAACCTTTCAGGGTCTCATACCCTTCAGGGGATCTCCCGGGCATCTCAGCTAGGGAGTCCCCATATGTGAGGACTTATTCCTGCTTGTTCCTGGAGATAGCACAGTTACTTACCTGTAACAGGTGATCTCTGGGAACAGCAGGAATTAGTCCTCACAACCCGCCTACCTCCCCTAGGAGTTGTATCTCTCTCTCTCTTCCTTTCCTCTCTCTATATTGTCTCAGCTATAAACTCGAACTGAGGAGAGTTGGTCAGGAAGGTGGGAAGGCAGCGCGCATGCGCAGTGGGAGGCCCCAAAAGCTTTCCCGCTCGGGCTCCGTCAGTACCGACGTACTGTGATAAGGAAGCTTATCATAGCTCAGGAAGGGGCTATAGAAAAGGTGAAGTGTCTCTGAACAAGCAACCTGTCAGTGCTGGTAGAAATGAGAAAACAGAATTTTGCCATAAAAGAATACCAGTCCCAGAATGCACCAGGTTTCCAACAGCCATGAGAGGAGCTGAAGTGGGGAAATGTGTGTTCAATCAGGAGGGCTATGAGGTAATCCCTAAGCACTCATCTCAAAGGGCAGGGCCTGATTCAGCACAGCTGCGCTGTGTTAGGGAGGAGCACTCATCAAGGCAGAATAAGAGTAGAGTTTATTCTACAGATGACCAGCTTCATGATCACCTTGGATATCCAGAGAATTGTCCTCAGTATCCTGAGAATCAGCTTGAGTTTGATCATCAGTTTCATCTGAAGGATCATCAGAAGCAGAAGCCAAACCGGACGGACAGAGAGGGAAAGAGACCCTTTGGAAGAAGGAAGAGAAAAGCCTTTGAGAGGTCTAGAAGAGTCCAAAGCAGTACGTATACTGGGAGGTATTCCAAGGGCCAGCATACACCATTGGACTGGGGAAAGCCAGAGGAATGGTGCTGCAGAGCTAGGAATCACCAGAGGCTACCTGTGAGGGAGACGGCTGCACGTGGAAGGGACCCTAAGACCTGTGCCAGAAGGTATGTGAAGAGAGATCCAGTATCCAGGGATCTGGATTGGAAGGCTGGACATAAGAACTGGACTACATACTGGCCAGGCTATATAGAGAGGAACTCTAGCAGCAATGGAAGCTCAGGTATGAACACTGATCTATGCCCTAGCTATAACCTTGAAAGACAGCAGGGAAACAAGTATTCTCCTGAAACTGCTCCATTGAGAGATTCATCTGTGCCAATCCATGATATTGAACCCATGCTTGTTGAACAAGGGGGAATAATAGCAGATGAGGATCCTGTTTATATGGACTGCTCTCTGTCTAAACTCCGTTGGTAACTTTCTGTTATAAAGTACAGCAACCATCACAAAGAAATACAAATTTGTTCTTTAATCTACTCAGAAAAGCTCCTGAAGCAGGATTTGACCCACACAGTGGAAGGCAAGCCAGCTAAGGGGTTTCAGCTGGTGACTGCTAGCAATTAAGCCTTACCTAATTGCTTGTGAGCTAGGAGAGAATCATTTCTGAATTTATGTGGGAAGTAATCAGAAATTAACCTGAAAAGAACAGTTTGTTTCTTGCTTTGTAGCTTTTCATTTGTTGTTTTCCTGATTTTGACTTTGTTTTTCCAAGTTAACACTGAAAGCAAGTAACCTAATTTATGTGCTACCAAGCATATCTGTGTTGGGAGAAATAACCCCATAAATAAATATCTTATTGGCTTTACCCAAGAGCACAACTAAATTATTGTCAGCAGCTGTGTCTGGTGTGAATGAACTACATTGCCCACAATACCTTGCAAATCATATAGAAATATGCACTTGCCAAGAGTGTGAAGATTCTCACCCAGGCAACCGTCTGACAGTACCCATATGTGAGGACTAATTCCTGCTGTTCCCAGAGATCACCTGTTACAGGTAAGTAACTGTGCTTTCTTGGTAGATATAAAATAAAGAAAAGGGTAGGGAGGGTGAGGCCTGTGATGCACAAGTTGTAAGCTCTGTCCTATGGTGACACTGTTCGCCAAATGAAAGGTATGAGCATTTACTGAGGCCTTTAATACCTTAGAATTGAATTTAATAGTTTATTGTATTTATTATTTGAAGATTGTGAAAAGTGTTTGGAGATATAAAGGGTGGTGCTATATTTGTATGTTTAATATTTACCCTTTAGGTGGTGATTTTTTCAAAATCCACAAAATTAACCCATTTGGAGAAAATGCCCTGAATGAATCCGACTCTGATCGACTAGCCAAACAGCCCCAATGGGAGAATGCATTCTCCAAAGCACAAGAGGGACTCTCGGGTGCTCCCAAGGCACAGACCTTCAAGGAGCTACCAGTCCGTGTTCTGGGATGGTGGCTTATAGCTCCATACAGCAGTCCACCCAGACTTCATTCACCTCCCTCGATCAGCATATGCTGGCTGTTGAGCGGAGTGTGTTAACGATCCTGGCGGCATCAGTGCTGATGGCCTTGAGGCCCTCTGGATCCCAAGTCTTCATACCGACCCTGATTGTCGGTACCTTAAGGTCTTTGACTTCATCCATACCAGATTTGGATGTCGAGGCTGATTTATTTATTTAGCTGTATTTATATCCCACTTTTCACCGGGTCAAAGCGGTCAATTGGGGGATACATTTAACACGAGGGGATATGAGACACATACACTAATACTTACAGGGAACATGGGCAGTGGAGGGTTAAGTGGCTTGCCCAAGACCACAAGGAGTGCCTATAGGACTAGAAATCCCAGTCCCTCCGGCCTGAGATTGCTGTCCCCAGGTGGGACTTGAACCTCCGGCCTGAAGTACCTTGTCCTAATGCCAATGCCTTCCTTGGAACCGGTCAATATCCATACTGATCAAGCGGACCGGGTGTCAGCGTAACTCTATTCTGATACCTCGGAGCATTGATACCGAGACCATCATCTGGCATTGAAATGGCATCGACACCAAGATTCCAATCGTCACTACTTTGAGTTTTTGCCTGATTCCGAGTCTCTTGGAATCGGACGTCGAGTCCCTCAATTCCTGAGGCCTTGTTGACATTCCTTCTGACCCTTCACCACCACATGAGTGGTGCTGGTTTCCCACTGGAGGATATGTCCTTCCAGAAGTTCATCAGAGACATGGCGAGGGTCTGTTACAGTTACCACCAAGAAGGAACCGAGGGCTGAGGAGCTGGAAATACTTCAGTATCCTTCGACGCCTAAGGTCGCTGCCATACTCCCAGTCCATTGCATTCTTCAAAATCTCATGCTACGCTTGTAGGAGACTTCTCTGACCGTGGCTTCAGTTAGTAAGAGACTGGACACGATGTATAGGGTTTCTGAGTGCCTGAGCTTCCAGAAACCCTAGCTTCCACACCATTCCATGGTGGTGTAATCGAAGATGCACCGCATTAAGAGTTCCAAAAATCATTCTTCAGTTCCTCCAGGTAAGAAATTGAGGAATCTGGATGCTTTCAATAGTCAGTGCTTCCAGACAATGATGCTGGCCTCTAGAATAAACTTCTATATGTTGTATATGGGAATGTTCTTAAAAGATATCACTAAAAATCTTCAAGAACCTTTCCCTCTGCTACCAGCAGACAAGCAGATTGCATACCAGGCCCTATTTAAGCATATAAAAACACTTCCATGTTTCTTACCAGGGCTGCTTTTAACTGCTTTGAAACAACTAGCAGAACTGCAGCGGTATGTACTGGGGCCAGGAGGATGGCCTGGTTACCAGCTTCTGACCTGAGCAGTGGGTCCAGGATAAATTGGCTAATATCCCCTGTACAGGTGAGAATCTCTTCGGGACAGGCTGGAGGGGGAAGGCGGGTGAGATTGAAATAGATGATTTCACTCTTAAATACCTTTCAAGAAAGACAACTGATCCCTCTAGAAAGAAGGCCTCAACCAAAAAGCCCTTCTATCCTAAGAAGAAGAGATACTATCCATCTTATCCACCCTACCCACATTATCAGCCGCAGCAGCCTCAACAAAAGCAGCAGGCCCACATCAGCCCAAGAGGCTTAAGGCTCCCAAACCTCAACCAACTCCACAGGCCCATCCTACAACTGGTTTTTGACTCCTTCCTAGAGAACATTATTATACTTACCCTATGTCTCCTCTCCCTTTTGAAACCTTTGTTGTTGTTGTTAAGTGCCGTTGAGTTGGTGTCAACTCATGGCAACCTTCTGGATAGTTGTCCTAAACTATGTTTGGTCTTTAGTCAGACAGCTTATTGTTGACAAAGTGGCATCCATAGCTGCTGTTATTGTATTGATCCTTCTCATTGCTGTCCTTCCTCTTTTGCATTGACCTTCTACCTTGCCATGCATAATGTCTTTCTCTAATGATCTCTTTCTTCCCATGATGTGTCTAAAGTATGAAAGTCGAAGTCTTGTCATCTCAGCTTCTAAGGAAAGCTTAGCTTTGATCTCTAGTATTGACTGGTTTGTTCTTTGGGCAGTGCATGGGATACACAGTATTCGTTGCCAGTACCATAATTCAAAGGCATCAATTTTCTTCCCGTCTATCTTTTTCACTGTCCAGCTTTCACATCCATATGATGTTATTGAAAATACCATGGCTTGAACAAGTCGGATCTTTGTATGGAGAGAGACATCTCTGCTCTTGAGAATCTTGTCTAGGTTTTTCATTGCCATTCTGCCAAGAGCAATGCATCGTTTGATTTCTTGATGCTTGGTGTTTCTTTATTGATAGTTGATCCAAGTAGGTTAAAATTGTCCTCTATGTCAATTTCTACTCCATCAATGATGAACTTATTGATTTTGCCAGTTGTCACGATATTTGTCATCTCCAGGAACAAGCAGGAATGAGTCTTCACATATGGGTATCGTTGGTACCGACGGAGCTTGCGAGGGAACCCTCCCCAGCGTCCAATCAGAAAGCCTTTGGGAGCATCCCATAGGGCCTCCGAGCTGCCTTCCTGCCTTTCCCAACTGCTCTCTCCAGTTCTTCTTTTTCCGCGGAGCCAGCAGGTCGTGCTCCTGTCACCGCAGAAGAATTTCTTTATTTTTCTTTATTTCTTCTGTGTTGCGTCTGCCTTCTTCGACGCTCTACCGGTACCGCTGGTCTTTTTCTTTTCTTCTTGTTAAAAAAAACAAAAAACCTTTTTTCCGTTTCTCTTTTCTTCAGGTGCACTTGCGTTTTGGGCCTTAGGCCCAAAACTTTTTTTCCTTAACATGGAAAAGCCTGCCTCAGGATTTAAGAAGTGCACAAAATGTGGCGGTACCATTTCCGTCACCGATACCCATGACTGGTGTCTAAAATGTTTAGGTCCTGACCATTCCATCACAGATTGTATGTCCTGTCTAAAAGAGGTCGGCAGAACCGAGCTGCCAAGCTCAGTACCCTGTTTCCCTCTGATGCGGCTTCGGTGGCATCGACGTCTTCCAGGGCTGCTTCTTCCTCACATGGATCTCAGGTAACTAAACATAAATCCAGCCGGTCCTCGAAGGGTAGATCTCCTTCTAAGCATCGAGATGCTTCTGTTGTTGCACTCGAGAATTCTGCACCGGCAAAATTACCCCGGCGGGAGGCTTCGGCCTCTAAAGCATCATCATCGGGGTTCCAGGATGAAATCGATAGCGTGGCCTCGACAGATCTCCTGGTGCCATGCTCTGGGGTACCGGTGGCTTCCACCGGTACCAACTTCTAAGCATTGGCGGCATCGATGGATCAGAGGATTCTGTCCATAGAACGCAGTCTGGCGGCTTTCCTTGTAGCATCGACGCCCGTGGTAGCGCAACAGACTACCCCACCGTTACCGGCTCTAGCATTGCCATCGGTACCGGTCCCGGTACCGGTGGCATTGACATCGACATCGGTGTCCGCTATGCCGGTACTCTGTCCTCTGAAGCCCTCCGGTACCGATACCCCGGTACTGGTTATTCCCGATACCGATCCCGGTCGGTAAGGGT
The DNA here is from genome assembly GCA_033557465.1 of Ichthyophis bannanicus. Lineage (NCBI taxonomy): Eukaryota > Metazoa > Chordata > Amphibia > Gymnophiona > Ichthyophiidae > Ichthyophis > Ichthyophis bannanicus. The sequence goes on from CM066036.1 coordinate 428,719,029, forward strand.
ATCGGGCTTTGCAAGAGCATCTGGACAGACGATACTTCGATTCCTCTGAAGACTCTGAATATTCTGAAGAGTCGGTCGATGCAGTGATGCTTCTTCCACAGGAGGAGTCCTCTCCTAAACAAAGGATGTCTCCTCCAGAGGACTTGTCTTTTCTACTGAGGAAGATGTAGGGATGTTACCCATGACTGAAGTGGTATTTAAAGGTGTGGAAGAATTGAAGGAAATATCGATACATCGCGAAGATGTCTTACAACTATTAGATAAACTGAAGAGTAGCAAATCACCTGGGCCGGATGGTATACATCCAAGGGTGTTGAAAGAACTGAAATATGAGATTGCAGAACTGCTATCAGTAATCTGTGAACTATCATTAAAATCATCTCTAATACCTGAAGATTGGAGGATCGCCAATGTAACACCAATTTTTAAAAAGGGTTTCAGGGGTGATCCGGGAAACTACAGACCGGTGAGCCTGACGTCAGTACCGGGGAAAAATGGTAGAAACCATCATAAAGAATAAAATTACTCAGCATGTAGATAGTCACAACCTAATGGGAGACAGCCAACATGGCTTTAGACAAGGAAGATCTTGTCTTACTAATCTGTAATGTTTTTTTGAAGGAGTGAATAAACAGGTGGACAAATGTGAGTCGGTTGATATTGTGTATCTGGACTTTCAGAAAGCCTTTGACAAGGTCCCTCATCAGAGACTTTTGGCAAAACTAAAGAGTCATGGGATAGGAGGCAGTGTACTATTGTGGATCAGGAACTGGTTAAAAGATAGAAAGCAGAGGGTAGGGCTAAATGGCCAATTTTCCCAATGGAGAAAGGTGAATAGTGGTGTACCCCAGGGATCTGTGCTGGGTCTGCTGCTTTTTGACATATTCATAAATGACCTGGAAAATGGAATAACGAGTGAGGATATCAAATTTGCAGATGACACAAAACTATTTAAAGTTGTTAAAACCCAAGAGGATCTTGATAAATTGGAAGACTGGGCATCAAAATGGCAGATGAAATTTAATGTGGACAAATGTAAGGTTATGCACCTAGGGAAGAACAACCCAAACTATGGTTACACGATGCAAGGTTCCACATTAGGAACCACCACCCAGGAAAAAGATTTAGGCGTCATTGTGGATACCATGTTAAAACCCTCGGCCCAGTGTGCAGCGGCGGCCAAGAGAGCAAATAGAATGCTAGGTATGATAAGGAAAGGAATGGAAAATAAAACAAAAGATATTATAATGCCTCTATATCGTTCCATGGTGAGACCGCACCTTGAATATTGTGTGCAATTCTGGTCACCGTATCTTAAAAAGGATATAGCTATTTTAGAAAAGGTACAGAGAAGAGCCACCAAAATGGTAAAGGGAATGGAAGGATACTCCTATGAAGAAAGGCTAAAAAGGTTAGGGCTCTTTAACCTGGAAAAGAGACGGCTGAGGGGAGATATGATAGAAGTCTATAAATTAATGAACGGAGTGGAACGGGTAAACGTAGATCGATTGTTTACCTTATCAGAATATAGAAAGACTAGGGGACATGCAATGAAGCTACAGGGTGAACTATTTAAGACTAATAAAAGAAAATATTTTTTCACTCAACGTGTAATCAAACTCTGGAATTTGTTACCGGAGGATGTAGTAAAGGCTATTAGTGTAGCTGGGTTTAAAAAAAGGTTTGGACAAGTTCCTGGAGGAAAGGTCCATAAACCATTATTAAGAAGTGACCGAAGATATCAATGCTTGACCCAGTACAAGCATTGTGGAACTTGTGTCTCTTAGGGAAACTGCTAGGTACATATGACCTAGATTGGCCACTGTTGGAAACAGAATACTGGGCTTGATGGACCTTGGTCTGACCCAGTATGGTATATCTTATGTTCTTAAGACTTCATCAGGGAGGTGGCTCAGCGCCTTTCCATCACGGTGGCCCCTGAGACAGAACCCAGAGCTAAGGAGTTAGATATTTTACAATATCCTAAAACTCCTAAGGAGGCAGCTACCTTACCTGTTCATGAGATTTTGTATGATCTCATGTTGAGGATGTGGGAAGCACCTCTGACCATCTCCCCTCATTCTCGCAGGTTGGATACCATGTATCGTGTCCCTCCTTGTCCTGGTTTCCATAAAACTCAACTTCCTCACCACTCTATTGTGGTTGAGTCTGCTATGAGAAAGATTAGAAGTGCTAAAAGACATGCCTCTAATCCTCCAGGACGGGAATGTAGAACCCTGGATGCTTTTGGAAGAAGAGTCTTCCAAGCTTCCATGCTTGCTGCGAGAATTAATTCCTATAGTCTTTACATGGGAATGTTCTTAAAAGAAGTCACTGATCATTTCCCTACCAAACGTCAGCAATCATCCAAACAGAGCAAAGCAAAGGCTGCTAGGCCTCCACCGGCCCAGCAACCTCAGCCCCCTCAGGGCCTTTGACTTTCCGCTAGAGAACTTAGCCTTCCTGGCTCTGGAAGGACCAGAGCCATCCACCATTCCAGGAAGGTTATGTCATTTTGCTCCCAGGTGGGGACAAATTACAGCAGAGCATTGGACACTCTCCATCATAAGAGAGGGGTACAAACTTCATTTTTCAAGATTCCCCCTCACACAAGAGTGCACCAGTTCAATTCTCCAACCTCCCTCCTCAATCTGTTGGATCAGGAGATTGCCACCCTTCTCGCCCAAGGGGCAATAGAGGAAGTGCCTCTTCAACAATAGGGCACAGGGTTCTACTCCCCCTATTTTCTTATTCCAAAGAAAACAGGGGGCTACAGACCCATTTTAGATCTCAGAGAATTGAACAGATTCCTAGTCAAGGAAAAATTCAAAATTATCTCTCTAGGAACTCTGCTGCCATACCTTCAGAGTCAGGATTGGCTTTGTTCTCTAGATCTCAAGGATGCGTACACCCATGTTCTCATCCATCCAACTCACAAAAGGTTCCTTCGGTTCCTTTTTCAAGAAAAGCACTATCAATACAGAGTGCTCCCTTTTGGTCTGGCCTCTGCACCAAGGGTGTTCACGAAATGCATGGCAGTGGTAGCTGCATTTCTGCACACTCTGGGAATATTCGTCTTCCCTTACTTGGACGACTGGCTCATTCGAGCTCCCACTCAATCAGAGGCCAAGACTTCTCTATCCTGCACTATCCCTTCAGTATTTAGGGCTGGCAATAAACATCCCAAAATCCAATTTAACCCCTACTCAGTCCCTGGAGTTCATAGGGGCGTTGCTGGATACCACAAGGGCAAGGGCCTATCTCCCCCAGGCCCGGTGCCTTCGCTTGGTGTAGTTAGCTTCTCAAGCAGAGTTAAAACCCCATCTAACTGCTCGAAAAATGTTACAATTACTAGGCCACATGGCATCCACCGTGCATGTGGTACCATATGCTTACCTCCACATGAGGGCAGCTCAGTGGACTTTATCCACCCAATGGACCCAGGCATTAGACTGCCTGTCAGTCAAAATAGCAAACACAAGTCACCTCATTTTGTCCCTCCAGTGGTGGACGTCCCCTCAGAACCTGTTGCTGGGGTCCCCCTTTCAACAGTCTCTACCCCAAGCAACTGTCATAATAGATGCTTCTCCAATGGAGTGGGGAGCTCATCTGCAAGATCTCTCCACCCAGGGCATCTGGTCTCCTCAGGAGAGTTGTCTACATATCAATCTCTTAGAGCTAAGAGCAATCTTTCTAGCTCTGTGAGTGTTCCACACCCTGCTCAGCTACAACACAGTCCTTATCCACACGGACAATCAGGTAGCCATGTTCTACGTGAACAAGCAGGGCGGAACAGGCTCTCTGTCGCTTTGCAACGAAGCTTTGCGACTGTGGGCCCTCGCCAGAGAGCATCAGATCCATCTTCTGGCAGTTTATCTTCCAAGCGTTCAAAACTCTTGGGTAGACAGGCTCAGTCGAGTTCTGCTTCCACACGAGTGGTCCCTGCATGTGGACCAGGTGGCCAGGATTTTTCAGATTTGGGGAGCCCCGAACATAGACCTCTTTGCAAGTCCGTGGAATTCCAAACTTCTCCGGTTCTGTTCCAGAATCCTGGCTCAGGGAGCTCAGGCAAAGGATGCTTTCCTCCTTCACTGGGGTCAGGACTTCCTGTATGCCTTTCCACCCATTCCACTAATTCCCAAAACCCTGTTCAAGCTTCAGAGAGACAGAGGCCACATGATTTTCATAGCTCCACATTGGCCACGGCAAGTGTGGTACCCTCTGCTTCTACATCTCTCTCAAGCTCCCTCCCTGGAGTTAGGGTCTGCTCCAGATCTCCTATCTCAGGAGGATGGAAAGTTATGGCATCCCAATCCCCAGTCTCTGCATCTCAGGGCTTGGTTGCTGAAGGCCTAGATCTCCAAGATCTTCATCTTTCTCAACAGGTGAAAGATGTTCTTTATACTTCCAGAAAGCCTTCCACTAGACGTTCTTATGCTTTCAAATGGAAGAGGTTTACTATTTGGTGTTCTGAAAAGGGTCTTAACCCCCTTGCCATACCTCTGGAATCTTTGCTGGAGTATCTCCTCCATTTGTCTAATGCAGGCCTTAAGACAAATTCGGTAAGGGTCCATTTGAGTGCTATTGCAGCTTCCCTTAAGCCTCTAAATGGACAACCTATTTCCTCTCATCCTCTTGTAGCAAGGTTTATGAGAGGCCTCCTTTTAACAAAGCCTCCCATTAGACCACCTCCGGTGGCATGGGACTTGAACCTGGTTCTTGGTCAGCTCATGAAGCCGCCTTTTGAACCTTTGGCTACCACCTCCTTGAAATTTCTTTCTTGGAAGGTTATCTTTCTCATTGCAATCACATCAGCACGCCGTATTGGTGAATTGCAAGCACTCGTAGCTAATCCACCTTATACAAGGTTCCATCATGACAAGGTAGTCCTTAGGACTCATCCACACTTTATGCCTAAGGTGGTCTCGCCTTTTCACCTCAACCAGGAGGTCTACCTACCTGTCTTCTTTCCAGGACCTCATGCATCAAATGCAGAGAGGAATCTTCATACCCTGGACTGTAAAAGAGCTCTGGCTTTTTACTTACATAGGACACAGCAACATAGAAAGTCCTCTCAGCTCTTTGTTGCCTTTGATCCTTTTCATTTGGGACTGCCAGTCTCCAAAAGAACACTATCTAACTGGATTTCCCAGTGTATTTCTTTCGCCTATCAGAGTAAAAACTTTTCTCTGGAGGGCCATGTCGCAGCTCACAATGTGAGAGCCATGGCAGCCTCAATGGCTCATCTGAACTCTGTGTCTATTGACGACATCTGTCGAGCAGCCACTTGGGCCTCGGTTCATACCTTCACAGCCCATTACTGCTTGGACAAGGACTCCCGCCGGGATGCCTTGTTTGGTCAGGCTGTTCTCAAACACCTGTTCCATACCTAATCAATTCCTACCCACCATCCCTGGTAGGATGCCAGAGATCCATGGGGGAAAGTGGAGCCCTTCTCAGGGACACACAACTTCTGGGGTCTCTCCCTGACATCTAAAGCTAGGGAGTCCCCATATGTGAAGACTCATTCCTGCTTGTTCCTGGAGATAGCACAGTTACTTACCTGTAACAGGTGATCTCTGGGAACAGCAGGAATAAGTCTTCACAACCCACCCACCTCCCCTAGGAGTTCTATCTCTCTATCTATCTTTCCTTTCCCTCTCTCTCTCTTTGTCTCATCTTTAAAACTCGAACTGGAGAGAGGCAGTTGGGAAAGGTGGAAAGGCAGCACGCAGGCACTGTGGGATGCTCCCAAAGGCTTTCTGATTGGATGCTGGGGAGCGTTCCCACGCAGGCTCCGTCGGTACCGACGACACCCATATGTGAAGACTTATTCCTGCTGTTCCCAGAGATCACCTGTTACAGGTAAGTAACTGTGCTTTCTTTACATTAAGGTGCAGACCCATTTTAAGACTATGTTCCTTGATCTTGAGAAGTAAATGTTTCAGATTGTCTTCACTTTCATTCAGTAATGTGGTATCATCAGTATAGTTAAGGTTGTTGATGGGTCTTCCACCAATCTTCACACCTCTCTTGTCTTCATACACTCCTGCTTCTCTGATGATTTGTTCTGCTTATAAATTAAGCAGATAGGGGGAAAGTATGCAGCCTTCTCGTATACTTTTGCCGATTTTAAACTATTCTCTTTCTCCTTGTTCCGTTCGAACTGTTGCTTCTTGATCAATGTAAAGGTTGTGCAAGAGAACTATCAGGTGTTCTGGTATGCCCATACTTCTTAATGTGGCCCAGAGTTTCTCATGGTTTACACAGTCAAAAGCCATGCTGTAGTTGATAAAACACATATAGATATCCTTTTTTTATTCTTTTGTCTTTTCAAGGATCTATCTCACTTCCGCGATGATGTCTTCCATTCCTCGCCCTTTCCTGAACCTTGCTTGCACTTCAGGCAATTCTCTTTTCAGGTATGGTTGTAGTCTCTGTTGAATGATCTTGAGTAGAATCTTGCTGGCATGTGGGATCAGAGCAATTGTGCACCTCAATATTCCTCTGTTTCTAGCAGATGGTGGTTTGATTTTCTCAATGCTGAAGAAAAAGCTGAACAATTGAGAGGAAAAAGATTGGTTTCACTCATGAATGACCACCTTGAGGGTGACTCATTTGAGCATGATGTGGGAGGCTCCACTATATTAAGGTGTTTTTGGTAGCCAAAGGAGGAGGGAAAATTGTTTCAGCTCCATGCTCTTATCATGATAAGGCACACAGTCCAAAGCGTGATAAGGTGGAAAAACACTTTATTGAAATCTCAGACCTAGCAACCCGACACAGGCCGTGTTTCGGAGACCTTCATCAGGGGTTGTCTACATAGGTGCTAAAGACATAGAAACAAACAATATTAAAAACTCAAATAATACTGAAAGAACAAATACTCATAAACATCCAATTAACTCTATTATACAGAAATAAAAATACATGTATAATAATAAATAGTAGAAATTATGTATTAAATAATGGAAATATAAAATTAATAATACTCCCAAATAAATAGTTAAAAAATTAAAAAAATTAAAATGATAAATAATATATAATAAAACTCAAATGCTTGAAACACGATACTCAAATAAAATGTAAATATTAAAATTGTGTGATAGAAAATACACCAAAATAGACCACAAATAAATCCATACAGACACATTAAAATACAGTCCTTGTGAAGAAGGTCAACATCATATTGTATTGTTACTACCTTATTTGTAGAGATGACATGCAAACCTCTTCTATGTAGAAACGATGGCACACAGTAAATGCAAGGAGTTAAAAACTAAAATGAAGAAGACATAAGAAAAAGCATATGTATACCATTGGAGATAACTTGTATGTATATTGAGAGCATCAATTACTGGGAACTAGAGACTGGAAACACCAAAGAAACGCAGCAGGCATTACTCTAGGTCAGATGTGGGAGGAGTACATAACCAAGAGAGACACAAATGCTAATTAGCCATCTATCATAATGGGAAAAATGGTGGGAAAAATCGTACTAAATCTCAATTAATTCCAAATACTGTCCAAAAATATTAATGGAGAATTAAATTGTACTTATATAAATAGTATGGAGTAGGGCCAAGGTTACATCGCAGGATCAGCTGAGCCAAAATCGTTAACAACAATTATAAATTGTATCGGTACAGGAAATAAACATCAAACTCCTGATAAATTCTTTAAGAAACAGTAGGGCTAGAGGAGGTTCTGGATTCTTAGAAAAACAATTAAAAAAGATATATTACACTGTTCTTCCTTTTTGCCTGAGGCTTATGGTAGGTGTGATTTTCAAAAACATAATTTGAAGGAGGTTTGCAGAATCGCTACTCTCCTACTTATTACTGTTCCTTAATATACGACTAATCGAGACGTATGAATGTGCAGGGAATAAACCAAAACACTTTATAGATTCTAAAAAACAGTATGGAGAGAAGAGGATCCAAATTCTCAGGAGAATCATATGCTACATTGTTACTCTCAGTTTTATCGGAAGCTCATAGTATGTCAAAACGCAATTTAGAAAAAGGAATTGTGCCGAATCAATACTCTCCCGCTTTTTACCCATTAAATCGGAGGCAAATAGAACCATCATCTTAAAGATTATTGGACTTACCTATCTAAATCGCTGGCAGAAACAGAAACCTTCAAACTGTAAGTAAACTGAAAGAAAATCTTCAGACTGTCAGCGTGAAATTTGCTATAAAAAACGCCGACACATGCGCAAGCCTTTAAATGGTCTCACAGAGCGGGAAAAAAGGGGGCGTGGCCAGACCCGAAAAAACTTTTTAGAGCCAATCGTTGAACTGTTATACTAGCTGTATGCATCTGCACTAACCTTTTTAAGAAAATAGCGCTATCGTTAAAATCGCACAAAGGAAATGCTTGATGATGATAATTTGCCCTGTGTTGGACAGGCTTATCATGATAAGGGCCTGTTGAGCAGCCAGAAAATTGGAAGGATTTGGAAGAGATCAGCAGCCTCACACATCCTCAACGCTCCCTCCCTCCTCCTCTGTCCCCCACAGAAGACACTAAAGAGGTATGTAGCTTCAACTCTGTTAAGAAAGTGTAAGAAAGAAAGAAACAGTGTCTGAGGAGTAGCACTGAGCCTGGCACGGTTTGCACTGCCTAAGGCTCTAAGGGGGTGAGTAACAAGGCTTGACTTCATCATTGTCCTTGTTGGGGGCTCCCACACTAGTCTGTTTTTTGAGCGTAAGTCAGGGTGGACTGTGAGTGACGTTAGACACGGTGTCAGCGCTTCCTGCTATTTTCCAGTGCACACTGTTAACGTTTTCTGATTATGTGCACCTTGCGCCCAAGAGGTCCCACACATATGCCTGAGTGGCTTCAACATGCATTCCTGGTGAAGCTCCCATAACATACACTCATGAACTTGCTTTGCTAGCACACGCTTTTGTGCCTATGCGGCCTTAGCATGCACAAATGTTGCCTTGCCTTTCTGTTTTCTTCCATGAAGTGGTGTTTGACCTGTGGCAAGTGAAGAGCTTTCTCACTGCAGTTATTCTGCATGGCAGTTTCTGACTTTCACTGGTGGATCCGTCGCCTTTCTTCCAACATAGGGATTTGTTTAGCTCGGTATTTTTCTGCCTCAGTGTAGGAGGCAACTGATGGTGCTGTATAAGAATAATAACCCGGCCTTGACTTCCAGTGTCTGTGCTTCTGGCCACTCCCCTTCTTCAGAGGGCTTGGCTCCAGCTGTGTCTCCTGTATTGGGAGTCATTCTCAGGGAGACAAGCTCCTAGAATCTGGGTTGTCCTCCCCAGAAATCTTTTCCTTCTTTGGCAAGCCTGGACTTTGGCATGGAAACTCAGACCCTGCAGACTTTAGATTGTATCTAGCTGAGTCACGTGTGGGATGGGCATAATTTTGAAGCCCGAGTTGAGTGCCTTCTAATTGACCCAGGTGAAGGTTGACTTTTGGAGATGTGGGTCTACTGGAGTCTGTCTGAGACTTGGACTTGAGTGCTGGCTCTGACGTCTTGGTTGAGGAGACTGATGCAAAAAAAAAAAAGGTTCAGGTACAGGCTGGCATTTTCCATCTGTCCTGGAAGGGAGATCGTGTGGCATTGATTGCTCAAGTTTTCTCCACCTGGGCTGCAGGTTCCCCACTTTTACAGGTGGTGTGGATGTTCACAGCTGTCTTCCTGTTTCCAGAAATAATCAAGAACATGTTCCAGACCCGTAATTAGCCCTTTTGATGGGGCTCATAGGCCCAAAGACTTGGTCCTCTCCAGAAGGGGTTCCTCCCATTCATCACTATTTACGTTTTGGGGCCCGTTTCTGGCAATAGGTGACATTTTACTTAACATATAACAATATCAACTGCTTTTTGCTTTTATAGTATATGTATTGTTTTTACAGTGCATGCCTTTTTGGTTTTTGTTTTTATATTGATGCAGTTGATATTGTTATATGTTATTTATTCATTATTTATTGTAAATATAGTTATTTTATCAATGGTTTATCACATTATATCTATTTATGTATTTATTGTTTTATTTATGTATGATGAATTGTATTTTATTAACTTTTTTATGTTTATTGTATCAGTACAATTGCTCTATTTGGTGTGGTTTTATTTAATGTGTATATGGATGTTTTTTTAGTGAGCCCTTGACCCCTGAGGAAGTGGTGAACGAAACACGGCCTGTGTCGGGTTTGGCACACTTGATCCGTGGAACAATAAAGGCAATTTTAGAACTCCCTGCCACGGTTTCTGACTGGTTCTTGGTTGCCCACGTGGCAGTTTGCTGTTTCTTGGTGGACCTTGATTATCAAATGGACAGAGTCTTCCTGCCAGAGGAGAGAGTGCAGAGATTGTTGGAACAACCTGAAGTGTTCTGTTCTCAACAGGTTCCCAGAGTTTTGGATTATCTCTAGCTTTTCGGCTTCATGGCGGAAGCAATCAAAATGGTGCCATGGATGTGCTTATATAAGGCTGTTCTGATGGCCCTTTCTGACCAGAGTTCGAGCTTGGTTTCCGCACTAGCTGGAAGTAAGAGCCAGCTTGAGGTGGTGGCTTCACCCACATTATCTGAAAGGGGACAGGCTGCTGGATGATCACTTGTGGATTCTTATGGCGATGGACACAAGTCTTATGGACAGGGAAGCCATTATTAACTGCATGGCCACAGGCAGGCGGTATAGTTCATCAACTATCTTGAAGCAAGGCCTATCTGGCTGACCTTCTTTTGTTTTCCCACTCTTGGTCAAGGGCAGGGTTGTGCGAGTGTTCTCAGGCAGTATCATGGCAGTGGCATATGTCAGTCACCAAGGCGGCATGCATTGTGCAGGAGTGGCCCTAGGATGTCTCTCTGGTTTTCCCTGGGCAGAAATGAGCTTACTTGCTCTGTCGGCTCAGCACATTGCTGGGGTGAGCATTGTGGAAGTGGTCTTCTTCTGTTGTCACTCTCTCAAGTCCAGAGAGTAGGAGTTGAATCAGCAGGCATTTCAGATTCTTCTCATCCATTGGGGTCACCCCATAATGGAATTTATGGGGTCCCATTTCAATGACAAAGTGTGCCGTTGCTTCACTTACCACATGGAAACTGGGTCATTCCTGGCCACGGCAATGCCTGCTATATGTGTTTCCTCTATGGCTGCTGTTGGGGGCATGTGTTTCACCTCATAGAGTGTCATCCGGACCGGATTGTTCTGGTGGTGCTAGATTGGATGAGGAGAGTGTGGTTTAGGGATCTGATGCGGTTCCTGCAGGTTCCTCCTCTTCATCTGCTCCATTTTGGGGCCGTTTGCATCAGGAGCCATTTGGCCTGGATAAACCGACTCCCTTCTCCCTTACGGCTTGGCTCTTGAAGGGAGTCAGATGACATGTAAACACTATCCTTCCACACTGCTTAAAGCCCAGAGGGGTGCTACCAGTCTGGCATATGTGCGAGTCTAGTTCCTCTTTGAGTGTGGGTGTGGCACATGACAGCTTGTTACTGCCAAGGTGCTGGTTCTGTTGGTCTTCTGCAGCACAGTCTGGAAAAAGGTTTTCCCCTTACTTCTCTGAAAGTCCAGGTGGCAGCGTTGTCCTGTTTCAGAGACCTGTGGCTGGAAGATCTTCAGCCTTGCACCTGGATGTTTCACGTTTTCTTCAAGGGGTTCATCATGTGTGTCCTCCCTTCTGATCATTTGCCCCTTCCTGGGATCTCTGTCTGGTGCTCAGGGTCCTGGTTTTGGAGACCTTTGAGTCTCTGACGTGTGCTCCTCTGAAGAGCTTTGACTCTCAAGATTGTTTTTTTCATTGTGATTTGTTCGTCAAGGCAGATTTCCAAGCTGCAGACTCTGTCTTGCTGGGATCCATATTTGTCCTTTTCAGAGGTTGCCATTTCCTTTTGGCCTGCGTCTTCCTTTTTGCCCAAGGTGATATCTCCCTTTCATGTGAATTAGGTGGTTTGCTTGTCTTCCTTTTCTAAGGAGCAATGGAGAGGGGAAGATATGAATCTTTCCTTTGTGCATGTCCAGAGGGTGTTTCTCCGGGACTTGGAGGTTACAAATTCCTTCAGTAAGTCCGATCGTCATCATTTTGTGCTGTTTGCTGGCATGCGCAAGGATGTCACAGCAGACAAATCTACCTTGGAGTGCTGGATCAAGGAGGCAATTGCCTTAGCATATCTGTGCTGGAACCAACTGGTTCCAGAGGATTTGCATGCCCATTCTTCTCGGATGCGAGCATCCTCGTGGGCAGAGATAGCTTGAAAGCCCCTACAGACATTTTCAGGTGGCAAAGTGGGTATCATCTTCCATTTTTTTGTCATGCATTACTGCCTGGATGCTCACACTTGGAAGGACACAGCTTTGCCTGAAGGTTACAAGTTGCTGTGTCTTCTTCCTGCCCAATGGTCTAGCAGGATGATATGGAAGGTGGCATTTTACTTACCAGATAATGTCCTTTTCTGAGTCCTGCTGGACCAGTCCCGGACCAACCCTTGAAACTGTTTTTGGTCTGTTATGTTGCGGCAGTATGTTGGTCTGCTATGATTTATATGCTTGGCTGTGCAGGTCCATATCCTATTGACAGCCTGCTGTTCAGTCTCTCTGGTATATAGTTTCTCTACTGTTTGATTCATCATTGTTGCCTATGCTGAGGTTGTGTGAGGTTTGCCATACTTTCCCATATGCTTTGGGATGAATACTGAGGTGCCTTCTAGTGGCTCAGGCTGATAGATGTATGGGAGTAATATCATTGAAACCTGGGCTTTTCATTGGCCCTCTGTTTCCACCAATCTGCTGGTAGGGGAACACAACCCACTTGTCTGGATTGTTCTAGCAGGACTCAAAGAAAGGATATTATTTGGTAAGTAAAATGTCACCTATTGCCAGATAGGCATTTTCCTAAAATGGAAAAATGCTTCTTTAGGGGCCATAAGTTCCTGAAAAGCCCTAGAAGTCATACTAAGCAGTAATCTATCTTCATGCTTGCTTGGAAGAAGTGTACCTGGAATTAACTGAATAGGAAAGGGCTCTATTAACTCCTCCTTCAGACACAACCAACTTGTTCTACTGGGATCAGTAGAATCCTAAAGCCACTTAGCCCCATGTCTCAATAGAAAAGCCAAATGATATTTTTGAAAATCTGGGACGTTTATAACTTCCTGGGCCTTGGGAGATTTGTTTAGCTTAGGCAATTTGTGGGGACTTGTTCTTCCATAAAAATTTAGGGGCACTTTTACTAAAGGGCAGTAGCTGACAATGTGTGTTCCTTCGCATACTGAGTGCATGTTAAGACATCCATTGCCAGCTAGTATAGGGCCATGACAGGCTAAAGTTGTCAGGACTCCCAATTCCGATATCTTGGAGCATCAGTATCTGCATCGACCCTCGACATTGACAAAATGTCGAGATCAAAAGCACGACTGCCGATACTTTGATTTCTTGTCGGACTCTGACTCCTTTTCAGACCTGTCCCATCCTGAGGAGTGGTGCCAGTCTGCACCAGAAGACATGTCTTTCCAAGAGTTCATCTGAGACATGGCAGCTGGACTGCAAATCACTGTGGCCTCAGAGAAGGAACCAAGGGCTGAGGAACTCAAGATACTCCAATACCCTCCTACTCCTAAAGAAGCAGCCACCTTATTGGTGCATCATATCTTACAGGATCTCATGCTCTGCATGTAGGAGGCTCCTCTCATGGTTCCACTCATCGGTAAAAGACTCGATACCATGTACCAAGTTCCGGACAGTCCAGGCTTTCAAAAGCCTCAGCTCTCCCATCACTCAATAGTGGTGGAATCGACCATGTGCCGAATAAAAAGTTCAAAGAATCACTCTTCCATGCCTCCAGGAAGAGACTCGAGGACACTGAATGCCTTTGGGTGTTGATGTTTTCAGACATGCATGCTGACCTCGAGAATTACTTCCTACATGCTATACATGGGCATGTTCCTAAAGGATGTCACCAGAAATCTGGAGATGTTTGTCCCCATGCTTCCTTATGATAAGAGGAGTGCCTTCCAAGCCCTTATCAGAATACCTCCAAATTCCTTACCAGGGTATCTTTTGATGCTTTTGAATCAACAATCAGAGCTTCAGCAGTCTGCACTGGGGCTTGAAGGCTGGCCTGGTTACAGGTCTCAGATCTCAAACAGTGGGTCCAGGACAAGTTGGCTAATATCCCATGTACTGGAGAGAACCTTTTTGGGAAAGGTTGGAGAGAGAAGGCAGGCGAGATAGAAACAGATGATCTCACCTTTAAATGCCTCTCCAGGAAAATGACTGATCCCTCATAAAGGAAAGTTCTTCCAAAGAAGCCTTTCTACTTTAAAAAGAAACGATATTAGCCTTCCTATACATCTGCAACTGCTTTCCAACTTCAGCAGCAGCAGCAGCAGCAGCGCCAGCAGGGCCCTCGCTAACCAAAGAAGCCCAAGGCTCCTCAGCCCCAGCCAGAGGCGCAGGCATAGCCTGCGCCTAGTTTTTGACTGCTTCCTAGAGAGTATTGCCACTCTGTCTCTGTAGGGTCCCCAGCCCATGAACATAGTAGGCAGACTGTGTTCCTAAACCCATATGGGGAACCTCATCACTTCTGAACAGTGGACTCTCAACATCGTCCAAAGGGGGTATCTAGTTCTCTTCCAAAACGTACAACTCACAGGCTTCACAGGGGACTATCCGACAAACCCCGTTCAACGCACACTCTTGAGGGAAGAGTTGTCCACCCCGCTAACTCAGGGCACCATAGAAAGAATTCCTCTCCCTCAAGAAGGGTAGGCTTCTACTCCCCATATTTTCTCATTCCAAAGAAAACAGGAGGATACAGACCCATCCTCGATCTCAGGGACCTAAACAAATTCCTGGTCCGAGAAAAATTCAAAATGATTTCTCTAGGAACTCTTCTCTCATACCTCCAGAGGTACGATTGGCTATGTTCTCTAGACCTAAAGGAGGCCTACACACACTTTTTGATCCATCCTCAGCACAGATAGTATCTGTGTTTCAGATTTCAGCAAAACCACTACCACACGAGTGGACCCTGCATCGGGAAACAGCTGCTTGGATCTTCAGAACTTGGGGAACTCCACTCATATTTCTCTTCGCCACTCAACAGAACACACAACTTCCTCTGTCCTGCTCATGGCTTCCACCTCTGCACTGAGATGCCCCAGATGCTTTCCTTCTCCATTGGGGATGGGACCTGCTTTATGCATTTCCACCCATCCCCTTGATTCAAAGACACTCTTCAAGCTCAAGCTGACATCCTCATAGCCCCTTTTTGGCCCCCTCAACTGTGGTTCCCTCTTCTTCTTCACTTGGCACAGTCGCAATCCCCTCAGCCTCGGATGTGCACTCCAGCTCCTCTCCCAGGACAAAGGAATGCTTCTCCATCCCAACCTTCAAGGCCTTCGCCTCACAGCCTGGCTGCTGAAGGGATAGTTCTTGCTTATCTTGACCTTACACAGGAAGTCAGCATGTTCCGCAATTTTATGCCTTTAAATGGCAAAGATTTGCCCTCTGGTGCTCACCAAAGGGCATTGACCCCTTTGCCTGCCCTGTGGAATCCATTCTTCAATATCTCCTCCACTTGTCCTTAGCAGGTCTTAAGACCAACTCAGTCAGAGTGCATCTTAGTACCATTGCGGCTTACCACAAACCACTGGGTGGACAGCCTATCTCCTCAGACCCTTAGTAGCACACTTCATGCGGGGTCTTCTGCTATCCAAACCACCCATTAAGCTGCCTCCGGTGCCTGGGACCTCAACGTGGTTTTAGCTCAAATTCTAAAGCCTCCCTTTGAGCCTTTAGCGACTGATTCTCTGAATTTTCTCTCTTGGAAGGTTATCTTCCTCATAGCCGTCACATCAGCTCGCCATTTCAGGAGCTGCAGGCTCTCGTGGCAGTTCAACCTTTTACGCAGTTCCATCATGACAAGGTGGTCCTCCATACCCATCCACACTTTCTTCCGAAGGTGGTCTCCCCCTTCCATTTGAACCAGCGCTACACACATTAGACTGCAAGTGAGCGTTGGCTTTCTATTTAGATAGAACTAAAGTTCACAGGAAATCCTCTCAGTTATTTATTTCCTTTGATCCAGCTCACCTTGGTCTACCAGTGACAAAGTACACTCATTCCAGATGGATAGCAGACTGCATCTTTTTTGCTTATGCACAAGTGTGATGCTCCCTGGAGGGTCATGTCACTGCTCATAATGTGCGCGCCCCATGGCAATCTCAGTTGCCGACCTCTGTTCAGTATCCATTGATGAGATCTATCGGGCTGCTACCTGGTCCTCCATTCATACCTTCGCTGCACATTATTGTCTGGACAAGGACTCCCATTGGGACGCTGTCTTTGGCCAAACTGTACTCCAGTACCTTTTTGGGACTTAATTTCAACTCCCACCCTCCGTCTCGGACTTTTACCAAGAGACCAGAGTTCCATTAAAGATGGTATAGCAGACTGTAATTGAATCCACTGGGCCACATAGTGTCCACACTCTTCGGCTCTATCCTTTAGCCTCAGAAATCACACTGCTTTCCCTCATGCCATTCTGGTACCTGGGAGCTAGTGAGTCCCATATTTGAAGACTGCATTCCTGCTTGTTCCTGGAGATAGTGTTGTTATTCACCTGTAAAAGGTGATCTCCGAGAACAGCAGGAATTAGTCTTCAGAACCTGCCCTCCTCCCCTAGGAGTTGTAGGATATTTTTATTTTTTCCTCTATTGCTCATCTACAAACTCAACTGATGAGAGGATTTTGGAAGGTGGGAAGGCAGATGCACAGGTGCAGTGGACTGCTCCCAAAGGTTTTCCTATTGGACGCTGGGAAGAATTCTCCCACGGGCTCCATCGGTACCGACGTCAACCAAATGTGAAGACTGTTTCCTGCTGTTCTTGGAGATTACCTGTTACAGGTGAATAACAATGCTTTACACTGCATACAGAGCCTCACTTTTTGGGGTTTCAATTTCTTTTTTTTTTGAAACTTTTATTTTCATTTTGCAACAAACAAAAGAAACAACACACCAAAAGAGACAAAACAAGTATACAATAAGGAAAAGTAAACCCATTACCCCCCACCCCGGTGCTTCTTCTCTACCCGTTTGTATCAGCATGTGAGCGCTTCCAATTAACAGTGATTATACATCAAACGATCAAAAAAGTATCCACAATACAGCATGATCATGAGACAGAGATATATACAAAGTTAGACAGTCAGATGAGAGCATTTAGCAAAATGTACATATTCATTGAACATCTTCCATTAAGACCAATAAGAAGGAGTCTGAACGGAGGAAGCGCACAGACGAAGTATTTGTTCATATTTACTGTAGAGACAGGCATGATTCCACCATTCATTGAGGCTCAGATGGGAACTAATTTCCCAGTATTACTTAATGAGGGAAACAGCAATGCCAAGCATAAAGTTCAAAAGGAGATAAGCCATTTCTTGGGAGAGGGGGGATCTCCGCAACTGGGCGAAGTCCCACTATCTTCCAAGAAAGGGACTCCTGAGAGTGCAATATAGACTAAATACGACCCCAGACCCGACGCCGGTTATACTGTAGTGCGGGATATTCATGCATAACATGAAATGAAGTAATAAACCAATGGCCACAGGACATGTCCAGCAACCATTACCCTGAGTAGTGTTCCATTTGTCTAAACTGTGAGGAGTGTGAAAACACCGGTGGGCTAGAAAGAAGAGGGTCTGAGTGAGTGAGGCGGGTCGGAAACCCGTGTCCCTCTGCTCCAGATAAGGCTCCATTGCTCCGAGGTTAAAGTCACATGCAATTCTCTCTCCCATACTTTCTGCGCTATAGAGGTATCTCTAGTGATAGCATTACATAAGGTTTAGTAAAATTGGATGCTACACCCGGTAAACTACCGAGAGATCGGAAGTTTCCAATCAACCTTATGCAGAGAGTGCCGATGGCGGGAGTACTCTAGTGCTCCGAATGCAATGCTGAAGTTACACTGACCAGAGTCGGGAGTCGAAAGGTTGCATAGGAGTATTAAAGGCACCTAAAGTGTCGAAAAACATTGGTGGATAGTGGGAGTCTAATGGGAGAGTCATACCAGGGAGTAAGGTAAGAGGAATCGGTGAGCAAAGGCCCGCTACTATATCTAGCCCCACAGGTCTGCTCGGTACTGGAGCTTCCAACCACCAAGCACCTTGTTTGAAAAGAAAAGATTGAGGGAACACTTGAGTAAAATCGCCACCAAGTATTAGTGGAGCATTGGCGGAGGCCGAGGCCAACTGCGCAAGACTTGCATAGTGAGCAGGGTTGTCCACATTCTGGACATAGTGCAAATACACGTGAATTCACTATCTCCAACCTCAAGGTGTACACGGGCCCATCTACCCTCCATGTCAGCGCTAATATCAGGTACAGTAGCGTGCTAAGACTTCTTAACCAGAATGACTAACCCGTACCATTTGGAAACGGTGGGAGAATAGGCAGCTACCATGTGAGGCCTAGCATTGAGTTTCAGTGTTTCAGCAGAGTGTAATGCGTTTCCTAAAGAAATACCTAATCAACGTGCTCGTGGCTAAGATAGCTAAGGATTTTCTTTCTGCTGAGTGGACCAGCAATGCCTTGTACGATGAATAATAAGATTTTACATGAGGCCATTCAGAAAAGTTAAAATTCTGAGCATGATAGCACACATAATTTCACTGTGTCCCTCAAACTGACTGTATCTGGCTGTACACATGACATAGGAAAAATAAGCTAATATAATACAATGAAGCGCCCCACATTAACAAAGAAAACCACAGTACGGTAGAGGAGAAGCAAAACCCCAAAATTACTGGCGACCATGTGTCTGCGGGGAGAAACCCCAGAGAAGGCCGAAATTGAAAAAACATATAACCTGTAGGACTGTGCGTGCTCCGAATCCGACCGAGGCACACATCATGAAGGGATAGGAGACCAAAGACAAAAGTCATACAGAGAAAGAAAGAAAGTCCAGGCTATTTCTGTGCTGGGCTATGACCGCCGCATCGGGCCCTTCAAAATGGCGGACAGAGCCGGTAGATAAGAGTCCAAGATTTGGGATTAGCGCATCTGTTCTGCTTCTTTGGAGTCCAAAAATGTTGATAATAGATCAGGATCCTCGAACGTCCTGGTCTGGTTGTGGAGAGTCACTCGGAGCTTCGCTGGATACAACAGGCCATAGCGAGCCTGTAGCTGTTGAAGTCGAGGGCGAAGAGCAAGGAGTTTCTTCCGACGGTCAACGGTAGGCTTTGCCAAATCAGGAAAGAAGGAGACCTTACGACCTTCATATTCCAAATGATGATTCGCTCGGGCAGCATGTAAAATTTGTTCCACTTGTTGATATCGTAGCAAGCTAAAGATAATAGGCCGGGGGGTCGTGCGGTTGAGCGCCATGCGGGCAGGAACACGGTGTGCTCGATCGATTTCCAGTTCTCTGTGAAAAGTGATCTTCAGCAAGGAGGGAAGAGTTTTGAGCAAGAATTCTCTTATATCTCCTGCTTCCACCCCCTCCGGCATTCCGAGGAGCCTCACATTGTTGCGACGGGCGCGATTATTGCTATCTTCCAACTCCTTTTGAAGATTCTGTATCTGGCGCTCAGCCTCGTCCAGTTTGCCCAAGCGCACCTCGTGCGAGTCGAGGTCCCCCGCCATATTGTCCTGCCGTAATGAAAGACCTTCAAGTCGGTCTTGGAGCACTCCAAAGTCTTTTCGCATGGCTCGAAGCGCTTCTCCATTAGACTGCACCAATTCCTTCACGCCGCGTATTTCCTCCAAAATCTCCAGGTGCATTGCGGGGTTTTCACGAAATGGAACCAGCTTCTGCGGGGAGGATACCTCCGTTTTGGAGCGTTTTCCGTGAGAAGAAGAAGGAGACCCGAAGTCCAAGCGCGCTGGTTTGTGGGCCGCCATCCCCCCCGAGGTGCCCCGGTCAGCTCGGAGCGAAATAGTAAATTTATATAGGTATTAAGTCAGGATTCTGAGTAGGCCTCTCGGGAGCTTCAACGCAAAGCGTCCTACCCGCTGGACATCAGGCTCCGCCCCCCCTGGGGTTTCAATTTCATTTTATCTGCATATTTCTACTTCGAGTTATTATAATTTATTCTGTGCTTGGCGAGGGCCTGGCTGTGTTTTGCCTGTGTGATTGAGACATGGAGCCTGATTCCAAGAGGGGCACATGATTCTGGACCACAGGAAAAAACATTCCTGTGGTAGCCAAAATTGGGCCTAAGGACGGCCTGGTGTGCCACTGCCGCCTGCAGGGACATCCTTCCTGCAGTCGGCCCCTACTTTGGCATTTCTGGCCCCCTTATTCTCCACTGTTTGACACACGGCTGGCCAACTGGGGTCTGATCGGGGACCCCTCGCACCTGGCCCCAGCACTGGAGGGCTCCCCCAGCCCCGATTGTGCAAAAATGCTGCTTATACCACCTTATTTATTTATTTATTTATTTAGACTGATTTGTATGCCACCTTATCCTTCAATCAAGGTGGTCACATCACAACACTATTGGAAGGTTACATTTAACATTAGGGTACGTGGAAACATTAAGACAGTACAGTTACTTAACAGCATTTAGACAGTACAAATGAAGGTAACATTTAACATGAGGGTATTTAATAACGCGGTATGATAAACTTGTGTGTGTGGATAGGATGGGTGCGTGCTTAGTTGGCGGCGGAAGTAGTATATCAGTTTGGGTGTGGGATGTTGCCTGGATGCTCATACGTTTCTATAAATAAAAATGTTTTGAGGTCTTTGCGGAAGTCTGTGAGGTCATCTAGAGCCCTCAGGTTCGTTGAGAGAGAGTTCCATAGTGTGGATGCCTGTAGTGATGATGCTCTTTTTGAAGTTGTTTGTTTGGTTTTGTTATAGCCTGCAGGTGTGCCGATCATGTTGTCGTTATTGGTTCTTCTTGGTCTGTTGCTGATATCCCTTGTTATAACGTTTTGGAGTACGTCTGCTGAGAGATGGTGAATGATTTTGAAGATGATCATGATTGTTTTGTATTTAGCTCTTGCCAGCATTGGTAGCCAGTGCAGTTGTTGTAGGACGGGGGTGATGTGCTCTGTCCTTGGTGTATCTGTAATGATGCGTGCTGTGGTGTTTTGTACTATCTGTAGTGGGAGGAGTGTCTGCTGAGGAAGGCCTTGATATAGTGAGTTTCCATAATCAAGCAGTGGTGTAATGAGTGCCTGGCACACTGTGCGGAAGTGGTCCTGACGGAGCATTGGTTTGATTTGTCTGATTGTTTTCAATCGTTGATAGGCCTTGTTTTCGGTTTTGGTGATGTGGGATTTCAGGTTCAGAGCTCTGTCTAGTGTGATGCCCAGATACTTAACTTCTTCTTTGACTATGTGTTTGTCTAGGATGCTAATAGTTTGCGGAGGTATGAAAGTGGGGTTCTTGGTGACGAAAATTGCCTCAGTTTTATCGTAGTTGACCATTAAGTTGTTGGCTATGAGCCAGTCATTCCATTTGGTTATTGTTGTGGTGTTTAGTGCTAGTAGGTTGATTGGCGCGTACACCATGATGTCGTCAGCATAAATGTGATAGTGAAGTTTGTGGTGCTTGATGATATTGCATATGGGCTGTATGTAGATGTTAAATAGCATTGATATAGGGCTGAGCCCTGAGGTATTCCTTGCATGACGGGGAATTGTAGTGATTTCTTTTGGTCGCATTTGACTTGTTGCATTCGTCCTTCCAAGTATGATGTAAACCACTTCAGGGTGTTCTTGCATAGTCCTATCTGTTGTAAGCATTGCAATAGCTTGGTGTGGGACACAGTGTCGAAGGCCGCAGAGATGTCCATGAACACTAGCAGGAAGCTGTTTTTTATGTTGTCCATTCCTCTTAGGAGATTGTCAAAGAGGGTAGTTAGTAGTGTTTCCACGCCGTGCTGGGGCTTAAATCCATGCTGATGTATGTCCAGTGGGGAATTTATATCAATATGGTCCTGTAGTTGCCTTTGCACTGCCTTTTCCACGATTTTAGCAAGGAATGGCAGGCTGGAGATGAGACGGTATGATTTTGGTTTGGAGGGGCTCAGATTGCTACTTATAAGTATTGGTCGTATCATTGCATGCTTTAGGGGTTGCGGCATGTATCCTTGTTTGAGTGAATCTTTGACAATTTTTTGAATGTGATGAGAGAGTTGGCTTTTTGTAGCTTTGAGCCACGTCACTGGGCATGGGTCTGACGGTGAAGTTGTTGTGTTAGTTCAGATATTATGTCTTCTACTTGTTGCTTTGTTGGTATGGTGAAGCTCTCCCATTTTTTAAGTTGCTTTTTTATCGTATGATCGTTTGTGGTGTAATAGGGCATATTTGGTTGGTGTTTTTTGACTTCATGTAGTCTGCATATTTTTGTGGGTCAAGATGGTGGGTGCTTTGTTGCGTGTCGTCTTTGGTGAGCTTTTGGACAATGCTGAAGAGTTCTCTTGGTCTATTTCATGATTAGGTAGATTTCATGATTAGGTTGGTATGGTGTTGCTGTTTGCCCTCATTTATTAGATTGTTATATTCTCGTTGTTTGTCTCTGTATTGGGTTAGGAGGTTGTGTGATTTGTTCCGTCTCCATTTTCTTTCCAGTCTTCTGAGTGTGCGTTTTGCAACTCTGACTTCATATGAGTACCATGAGGCGTCGGATCTCTTGCGTGTTTGTGGTTCTTTGATGGCTGGGACAGATGCTGCGTTGGATATTATTGTGTTCCATTCTTCTATGTTAAGGTCAAGGGTGTCGTGTTTCTGTTGAAGTTGTGGAGTGATTTCGTTTATGAATGAGTCTCTGTTAAATGTTTCAAATCGTCTAGTTGTCCTTTCATCTTCTTTGCATTGGGCGGGGTTGTTCAGGGTCATGGTGAATTCAATCACATGGCGGTCTGACCTATGGACTGGCATGATTGTTGGTTTTGTGGTCTTGTTCTGTTCCATTAATTGCATTGGCATGAAGACCATGTCCGGAGTTGTACCATGCTGGTGCGTTGGAGCGTTGATTGTCTGGCAGTATTTTAATGACTCCATGGCTTTTAGGAATGTTGCGGTTTCTCTGGTGGGTGCGGATGTTAGATTGTAGTCTCCTAGTGCAATGAGAGACTTGTGTCTTCTGTTATGTGTGCATATCATTTTGATTACTGTGGATAGGTGTTCAGTTGTGGTTCCAGGTGGTCTGTATGTGAGGGAGATGCTTAGGTACTTGTTGGATATAGTGAGTGTGTTAGATTCGATTGTGTTAGTGGTGGCGATTGTTTTGAATCTGTATTCTTTTCTGGTAAGTATTAATACTCCTCCTCCTCTCTTTTGTGCTCTGATGCAGTTAAATGCCGAGTATCCTGTTGGGGTTACTTGGTTTAATATGACCTGGTCTGCGTCGTCTAGCCAGGTTTCGGTGATGCATATTATATCCAGCTTCTTGTCGTGGATGAGGTCAAGGATAGTAATTGGTTTGTTCCTGATAGATCTGGCGTTTAGAAGAGCATACCTGATGTTTGTTGTTATGATTGGGTTTGTGTGTTCATTATTTGTGTGGTGTGTGGGTGTATTACATGTGGTATCATATGGTTTGTGGGCTGTATGCTTTGGTTGTTGGCGTTCTTTGGATAGGTGTGATGCTGGAGTGCATCTGGGTTGGGTGGTATGTAGGTTGATTAGGGGGTTTTGCTCGTTGAGTCTGATGCTATGTGGGTAGGGTGCGAACATATGTAGGAGTGTGAGGTAGGCCATGAGGTAGTGGGTAGTGGAGTGCATTTTGTAATTTGTATTTTACTGACCTGGGATTAGGTTTGTGGTTTACTGACCTGGGTTCAACTTGAGTTGGGTCGTATAGGTGTAGTTCTGCATTGGTAGTGGTGTCTTTATTCTGTGTTCTGTGTTGCTTATGGTTGTGTTGTGTTACTTGTATTTGGTTAGCGGTCTAGCTATGAGGTAGTGGTGGAGTTAATAGAGTTAGTAGGTTATGCAACATGAGTTGTTTTACAATGTAAAAATGCAAACAGTGGGTAGCAAGTTCTATGCAATTAATTTACAAGCAATGAGTTTGTCCAGGCAAGGTAGCAGGATTAACTTACAGGCAATGGATTGTCCAGGCAGGGTAGCAGGATTAACTTACAGGCAATGGATTGTCCGGGTAATGTAGCAGGCAGTAGAGGCAATGTGCATGTATGGAGGCCCAGGAGGCTTTGAGGTGGTATAAGCAGCACGTCCCTATGAGCCTGACAGCACATACAGGGCCATAACCTGAATCGGCCCTGTACGTGCTGCCGGCTGGGCACCCCCACTCTGCTCCCTCTCGCTCCCCGCTAGCTCTGCCTGTCCTGATGCACAAAAGATATGGGGAGAGCCGGTGGGGGAATAGGGTCCAGGCAGCTTGCGTGGTTGCACGTCCCACCAGGACATACAGCCCCACAACCCGAATTTGAGAATGACCTTCCAAGTGTTCTGTTAGCATGGATTTTCTATGTAGGATCTATAGCAATCTGGCTTGTTCATTTTTCCGAATAGGTTAAAGGAAGTTCTAAGGCCCACTGCAATATTTATGGTGCTGCTCTTTTCTGGGTAGGCTCCTTATTGTCTTAATTTTAGAAGCTGGTTTCATTATGGTACTGTAGATTTACATTATAGGTCTTCAGTGGCTTTTGTAGGGTTTTGTGTTAGTTCACAATCTGCCTGGTACTGGAGAGGCTGTTAATAAGATGACATCTAAATCAGATTTATTTTCCTTGTACTGTATGTTGAGTTCTATGGTGCAGTGCACCTACTTTTGGAGGAGGGGTTTTGTTGGACACAGAATAGATGTTCAAAAAGAAAAAGAGAGAACCATAGCGCAGTTTATAATGGCAAAAGAAAATTAATTATAATTTATTTTGGTGTTAGAAACTGCGCTGTGGTTCTCTTTTTCTTGTCCATTGGTGTTAGAGCACTTTACATCTCCTTTGCTTTTTGCAGAATATATATTTGCAGGTGTCAGTATTATTTTAATCTTAGAATACCAGGCTAAATAACTTAGCTACAATTTGTGCTGCATTTTAATTACATAGCCTGGGAATATGTTGCTTTTCCTTTTTTTGGCAAAGTCACTGAGAGCCTCTGCTCCCTCTTTGTGTATCTTGGGGGCGCCAGCTCATCCCTCGCCTGTTTGTTATACTGGCTTCCTTTCCATCTAGTATTTTTTTAAGATAACCATAATGAATATACAAATATGTTGCCCTACTCTTTGCCCTCACAAATGAATTGGTCAAACTACGCCCATGGTGGTCTGTGCAGGATTTCTGTTAGTATTTAACAAAAACACATAGACATCTGTGTTTTTATATAATAGGCTTAAAATAGACACTTTCTTGCCCTTTAAATATAGGCACCCTATTTTGAAGTTATCTTTCTTGAGGTGCCTGTTTTGGGACCCCTTTAAAAAGACAACATAGGCTCCTATGTGTCTTTATAAAATAGCCTTACAAAACCTACAACAGTCATAGGTAAAATGCGCCCACATACATTTACACCTTTTCTGGAGTTTCTGTAAATTTATGCACCTAAACTACGCATGTATGCGTGTATGTGATAAAATACATATGTTGTGACTCCACCCAAATTCCGCCCAGACTCCTCTCCTGAATACACTTACACTTGGGACACATTAAAGCAGGTGTGTGCATTTATTTATTTGTTTAACAGGGTTTTTTTATAACACTTTATCATTTAGTCAAATCGGTTTACATTGTAACTTAAACTTGATAATATACATTAGACAAGGACAGTGATAACTTGGATTTTTCTGAGGCAGTGGAGGGTTTAGTGACTTGCCCAAGGCCACAAGGAGTGCTAGTGGGAACGAACCCTGGTCTTTTGGTTCCAAAGCCATTGCCTACGTGATATGCACGTAACCCCTGAGGTAATTTTATAAAAGTTCATTTCCATGAATAAAACTGGCTTTACCTTTGAAAAAAAGTTTATAAAATTATCCCCTTAAAAGTTAAAATGTGTTGTTATATGAGATTCTAGTGGCTCTTGATGGTGAAAACACCACACACGATGTAGTAAAATTAATTCTCATTTATAGTGCACAGGAAACATTTAGAATTTAAGCCAAAGAACCATTAAGTGCATGTTGTCACTGAAACAAATTGGAGGTATTGCATACTACAATGAAACATTCATAAAGCTGCAGTCTTCAGTTTTTTACTTGACAGAGCTTTTCTGTCTCTAAATAGAAAGCTGAATCGTCCATTCCTAATATATGTTGGCACCTAGTGGGAAACACAGGGACACTTAAACTGCAAATTCTTCAAAGCTTAGTGCCCCATAGAGTGCTACCATGGGCAATTTGATGTTCTTTTCTATTGCTGTTGCTGCTAATTTTTTCCTTGTTAAAAGATTTACCATTTATGCAGTAAAGAATCATTGCTGGTTTAGTTGAACAGGGCCTGTTAATAACTGTACTCATCTGCAGTGTATCATTTTCTAAAACAAATTAAAACATGAAAAAGCTAAATGTTCATGGTTTTAATTTTGTAATTAATTATACAATGGTAATTAATTAGACATTTGTAACCATTATTGTAATTGAATTGAATCTCTTAAAGCTCATGGGAGTAAAAGCTCTTCAAAATAGTTCAGTATAGCAAAAATGTCTTGGTTCTAGGAAACTGTTTTCTTGGATATTGTATCAAAGACCCACAAGGCAAATATGTTTTTCTGTCAGGAGAGGATTATGGAGAAAGGATGATGTCTATAACACTGGTCAACAAATTTTTACAAAAGTCATGTTACTGAAATAAAAATAGTCATTTCTTATCAATTTTTATATGCTGAACACGAATATGACAGTGAAATTGCAAAGTTGGCTCTAGTTTTTTTGTAATCTACAAGAATTAATGTTTACATCACGAAATGCATGTCAATAGTAAATATAATAGGCCTTCGGTTAATACCTGTAAAAAACCAAGTCATAGACTACTTCTTAGATTTTTTCGCCTGTCTCTTGTACAGCTGTTCGGGAGCTTCTCTGGGGAGTGTCCAGCAGTAGTCAGCCAGCATTGTAGTGGACCATTTTCCCTGGTATCTTTGCTCCATCGTTGCGATATCCTGGTGAAAACATTCACCCTGTTCATCACTAACCATACCACAGTTGTCAGGAAAGAAATCGAGATGGGAATCAAGGAAATGGATCTTTAGAGACATATTGCAGCCAAGTTTCTGATACTGCATCAGCTTGTCTTCTACTAGTTCCTTGTAGTTTTCTGCCCTAACATTCCCGAGAAAGTTTGTTGACACTAGGCGAAAAGCATTCCATGCTTGTTTCGCATCACCCTGCAGCAAGTTGTTGAACCGGTCATCTTTGAAGAGCTCTCCAATCTGAGGACCCACAGAAACTCCCTCTTTAATCTTTGCTTCGCTGAGTCGAGGGAATTTTTCATGCAGGTATCAGAAAGGTGGCGAAGTGCGGTCCATGGCTTTCACAAAGTTTTTCATCAAACCTAGTTTGATGTGAAGGGGTGGTAGCAGGATTTTGTGAGCCTCAACCAGAGCTGGGTGCTGGATATTCTTCTCTCCAACTGTTACGTTTTGTCTGCGATTCCATTCCTTCCGCAAGTAGTGCCAATCCCTTGCTCGGCTATCCCACTCACATAAGAAACACATGTATTTTATATATCCCTGCTGCAGTCCCATTAAAAGGGCAACTACCTTCAAGTCACCACAGAGGTGCCAGCTGTACTTGTTATAGTTAATGGAAGTCAGTAGATGCTTTAAGTTATTGTATGTCTCTTTCATGTGGACGGCATGCGCTACTGGAATAGATGGAAGATGGTTTCCATTGTTCAAAAGCACAGCCTTCAGACTCAGTTTCGAAGAGTCTATAAATAGTCTCCAGTCTTGTGGGTCATGAGTGATTTTTAAGGCATTCATGAGGCTTTCAATATCGGAACAGAATACCAGATTACTTTCCTTTCTGAAGAAAGGCTCCAACTGCTGGTGGCGCTTTCAATATGAAGTAATGTTGACATCTTCTTCTAGAAGATTCCATTGTTGGAGTCTTGATCCTAGCAATTCTGCCTTGTTCTTGGATAAGTCCAAATCACGAACCAGGTCATTTAGTTCTTCCTGTGTTATTCTGTGTGGAGTTGATAATGCATCTCATTGAAAATCTGGGTCACTGCATGCTGACAGACCAAGAGAAGAATAGGTCCTCATCATATAAATCAAGAGAATATTCTGATGGAGGTTCTGGAATAGGAATCCCTCACCATGTGGAACTGGTCTCAATGCAGACGGAATGTTTGGGTAGACTATGCTCGATGTCTTTTGCTTCGTTATTCCGCTGGAAAGAGGAGGAACCAAGCAGAAGTAACAGTCATTTATGTGGTTGCTTGGTGCTCTCCACACCATGGGGACTGCAAACAGCACTGATAGTCTTTTGCAATTCAGCCATTGTGAAAGCTGTGTTGTACATGTAACGCAGCATATATGCAGGGCCCAAGGCTTGTCTTGGTCACCAATCTTGCATCCGAAGTAAAGATGATATGCCTTCTTCAGTTGAGAAGTGATACTTTTCTTCTGGTTGGCAATTGTCACTTCCCCACAAATGTAGCAGAAATTGTCAATGGTATTAACGCACTTTTGCAGCATTACTGTTCTGTATTGTACCTAAACGGCTAAAATTATATGATTAATAAAAGTTACATGTAACAGTAGCTTAAACTGTCTCGCACACAGTCTGAAATATTTTAAATGCTCAACCTTTCCAACTGTGTATAGTACACTGCTGACATCAGATGGCTTCAGCAGCCGTCTGGCAGTAGTATTGCATTGCATCAAAAAATGATGCAGTCAACTCTGGATAATGTGTGCATGCTGGTATTATGCAATGTGATGCAATATTACATCATTCAAGGCTTATTTGGGATGTTGTTGATGTCCTACTGGATAAATTTACACGGTGAAATGTCAAAAATGAACTACATGCAGTATCTTCAAAACGAGATCCAATACATTTTTTTTAATGTTATATTCGTGTTCAGCTCACCAAGATACTACAGATTAGGGCCTTTTAAAGTCGGTAATGATTTCAATGTTGACCAGTGTAATCTATATGCACTGAATGAACATAATCATGGCATTTTTTTCTAATTCTGTAATGTACTATAAAGTAAACCAGAGATCTCCTTTCTCTTAGATGGAGAGTTTAATTGCACTCATGACCTATCTTTGGATAGCTTGAGCCCTTACAGCACTACTTATGTAAATGTAAAGAAATCGGTTCCCTTCTGTTGTAGATTACTGGATCTTTTAAATGTATGGCGAATTTCATATTCTTCTGATAAATATATTAATTTGTATAGAGCACATGTTACTGTGTCTTATCTAGACTAGTTTCTATGTATAAATTTGCCAAGATAAATATGGCGGATAGTAGTTCAATGGCTATTTCTCATCACATTCTAATTTCGCTAGATTGGTCTCTGCCAGTTTTATTTAGCACTAGATGTTTAGATTATTGTAACCTACTCGTTGCTAGTTTCCCTCTGAATCATCTCTCTCCCCTTCAATCTATTTAACACTCTGCTGCATGGTTAATCTTCCACCAGCCTTGTCATGCTCATATTACCCCTCTTTTCAAGTCACTTCATTGGCTCCCTATCTGTTTCTGCATTTAGTTTAAACTTCTCCTGCTGACCTGTAAGTGCATTTACTCTGCAGCTCCTCACTACCTTTCCTCTCTTCTCTCTCTGCACCCCTCCTTGGAAGCTCTGCTCTTCTGGCAAATCGCTTCTATCTGTGCCCTTCTCTTATCTCCAGGAACAAGCAGGAATGAGTCTTCACATATGGGTATCCTCGGTACCGACGGAGCCTGCGCGGGAACGCTCCCTAGCGTCCAAAAGGAAAGCTTTTGGGAGCATCCCACAGCGCCTGCGCGCTGCCTTCCCGCCTTTCCTAACCGCCTCTCTCCAGTTCTTCTTTTTCTGCAGAGCCAGCAGGTCGTGTTTCCTGTCACCGCTGAAGAATTTCTTATTTTTTCTTTTATTTCTTTAGTCGCGTGTCTGCCTTCTCGACTCCGGACCGGTACCGCCGGTTTTTTCTTTCTTTCTTTCAAAAAAAACAAACTACTCTTTTCTACTTCAGTGCATTTTTCTTTCTGTGGCCTTAGGCCTGCAGAAAATTTTTCCTCATGGAGAAGCCCGCCTCTGGGTTTAAAAAGTGCATGAAGTGCAGTGGCACTATTTCTGTCACCGACACCCACGACTGGTGTCTTAAATGTTTAGGTCCTGACCATTCCATCGCGGATTGTGAGTCCTGTTCCATGATGTCTAAAAGAGGTTTACAGAATCGAGCAGCCAAGCTCAGTGCCCTGTTTCCCTCTGATGCAGCTTCTGTGGCATCGACATCTTCCAGGGCTGCTTCTTCCTCCCATGGATCTCAGGTAACCAAATTTAAATCTGGCCGGTCCTCGAAGAGTACATCTCCCTCTAAGTATCGAGATGCCCCCGGGCTTGCTCTCGAGGAATCCACACCGGCAAAATTACCCTGGCGGGAGGTTCTATCTTCCAAAGCTTTATCTATGGGGTCACAGGTTGACATCGATGGCTCGACCTCGACCGATCACCTGTTACAATGTTCTGGGGTACCGGCGGTTCACACTGTTACCGACATCCAGACATTGGTGGCGTCGATGGATCAGAATATTCTGACCATGCAGCGTGCCATCACGGCATTCATACAAGCTGCGACGCCCTCGGTACCGCAACAAACTCTGTTGTCGGTATCGATTCCGGTACTGGACGCGATATTGGTTCCACTGCCGGTACCGATTGCATCGACTTCGACAGCAGCGGTACACTGTCCTGTGATGCCCATCGGTACCGATCCGGTACCGAGTACTCCCGATGTCGATACCCCCCGGTATACGTATCGGGCTCTGCGAGAGCATCCAGACAGGCGATACTTCGATTCCTCTGAGGACTCTGATGAATCAGAGGCCTCTATCGAAGCATCGGGGATCCTTCCTCAGGAACCCTCTTCTCCAAAAAGGAGAATGTCTCCTCCAGAGGACTTGTCTTTTCAAGACTTTATCAGGGAGGTGGCCAGGGGTCTTTCCTTCTCAGTGGCCTCTGAGACAGAGCCTGGAGCCAAAAAATTAGATATTTTACAATATCCTAAGGCTCCCAAAGAGGCAGCCACTTTGCCAATACATGAGATTCTCTATGATCACATGTTGGGCATATGGGAGACTCCTCTTACCACCTCCCCTCATTCTCGTAGGTTGGACACCATGTATCGTGTTCCTCCTTGTCCTGGTTTTCATAAGACTCAGCTTCCTCACCACTCCATTGTGGTGGAGTCTGCTATGAAAAAGATCAAGAGTACAAAGAGGCACTCTGCTACTCCTCCAGGGAGAGAATGCAGAACCTTAGATGCCTTTGGCAGGAGGATTTTCCAGGCCAGTATGCTTGTAGCCAGAATCAACTCCTATAGTCTCTATATGGGGATGTTTCTAAAGGAAGTTGCAGATCATCTGCAAACCTTATCTCCTTTTATGTCAGAAAATAAAAGGGAAGAGTTTCTCACCTGGCTTAAACATGCCCAGGATATTTCCAAGTTTTCCAACCGTGCAGCCTTTGACTCTTTTGTAGGTGCCAGCAGAACCTTGGCTTTTGCCATAGGTGCATGCAGAGTTGCTTGGTTACAAGCCTCTGATTTGGAATCCTGGGTTCAGGATGGACTAGGTAACCTTCCTTGTACAGGTGAAAACCTGTTTGGCAAAGATTGGCAAGCAAAGGCCAACCAGATGGATGCTGAAAATTCTGCTTTAGATAGACTTTCAAAGTCTACTTCTGCTCCTTTTAAAAAGAGATTGTTCAAAAAAAGATTTTTCCCAAAAAAGGGAAATATTCTTCTGTTTATGGTCAGGCCTCTTCTGCAGGTTATTTTGCTACAAAGAGGCAACAACAGCCAAAACAGGCCAAGCCTAAGGCTGCGAGGACTGCTACGGCCCAACAGCCTCAGCCTCCTCAGGGCCTTTGACTTACCACTAGAGAACTTAGCCTTTCTGGCTCTAGAACATCTAGAGCCTCTCACCATCCCAGGAAGGTTAACTCATTTTGCTCTCAGATGGGAACAAATCACAGCAGAGCAATGGACCCTCTCTATCATAAGAGACGGGTACAAGCTTTACTTCTTAAACCTTCCTCCTCACACTATGGTGAAACAGTTCAATTCTCCAACATCTCTCCTCAACCTTCTAGGTCAAGAGATTGCCACCCTTCTTGCCCAAGGGGCAATAGAAGAAGTACCCCTTCTTCAACAGGGCTCAGGGTTCTACTCCCCCTATTTTCTCATTCCAAAGAAAACAGGGGGCTACAGACCCATTTTAGATCTCAGAGAATTGAACAAGTTTCTATGCAAGGAGAAATTCAAGATGACTTCTCTCGGAACTTTCCTTCCATACCTCCAGAGTCAGGACTGGCTTTGTTCTCTAGATCTCAAGGATGCGTACACCCATGTCCTCATCCATCCAACACACAGAAGGTTCCTTCAGTTCCTTTACCAAGGAAAGCACTACCAATACAAAGTGCTTCCTTTCGGTCTGGCCTCTGCACCAAGAGTGTTCACCAAATGCATGGCAATAGTAGCTGCATTTCTACGCACTCTAGGGATATTTGTATTCCCATATCTGGACAACTGGCTCATCCGAGCTCCATCCCAGTCAGAGGCCCAGGCTTCCCTGGCCTGCACAAGGCGTGTTCTTCAGTATCTGGGACTGGTAATAAACATTCCAAAATCCCATCTCACCCCTACTCAATCTCTAGAGTTCATAGGGGCCTTGCTGGATACCACAACTGCAAGGGCCTATCTCCCCCAGGCCCATTGCCTACGCTTGGTGCAGTTAGCCTCTCAGATTCAGTTAAAATCCCATTCAACTGCTCGAGAGATGTTACAACTGTTAGGCCACATGGCATGCACTGTGCATGTGGTTCCTTATGCTCGCCTTCACATGAGAGCGGCTCAATGGACTCTATTCACCCAATGGACCCAGGCATCAGGGTGCCTGTCAGACAAAATAGCGACCTCCAGTCGCCTCTTTTCCTCGCTCCATTGGTGGAAGTCCACTCAAAATCTGTTGCTGGGGTCCCCCTTTCAACAGGTATTACTCCAAGCAACCCTTACAACAGATGCCTCTCCAAAGGGTTGGGGAGCTCATCTACAAGATCTCTCCACCCAAGGCATCTGGTCTCCACAGGAGACATCTCTACATATCAACCTCTTAAAGCTCAGAGCAATCTTCCTGGCTCTCAGAGTCTTCCGCACCCTGCTCAGCTACAAGACAGTCCTCATCCACACGGACAACCAAGTAGCCATGTTCTACGTGAACAAGCAGGGGGGAACTGGCTCTCTGTCGCTTTGCAATGAAGTTCTGAGATTGTGGGCCTTCGCCAGAGAGCATCAAATCCATCTCATGGCAGTATATCTTCCAGGGGTTCAAAACTCTTGGGCAGACAGACTCAGTCAAGTTCTGCTTCCACACGAATGGTCCCTCCATGGGGACCAGATAGTGTCATGAGGCACAAGGATCAGAGCCCAGGGAAACAGAGAATATAACTCAGAATGAATGCACTTTTGACAGTTCAGAGGAAAACAGGGAGAAGGGTTGGCATAGAAACCCTAAACAAATGATGTCATTCAGTGCTAGGGAACGCCCGAGCCAAGAGATAAGCCATGACTCATTAGAAAAGGGGAAACAGCTGATGGGGGGCGGAGCCCAAGCAAACGGAAAAGGCAACACATTTAAAAATCCTCTAGTTAAGAGAGAGAGGAGGAATGAAAGGAACGAGGGGAATGGAAGGAACGAGAGGAATGAGAAAGGGGAAGAGCAGGAGAGAGTGAAGGAGTTGTTCCAGAAGGAGAGAACAGCGTGGAAGAACAAGCCCTACAGTATCCAGGGAAGCTCATCTGGAGAAGGGAGTTCTGAAAGCCATGCTGACTCCAGGAAGCAGGCAGTTCCATGCTGTGAGAAGCAGTACACAGCTGGGCAGTGCACTGAGGAACTCCATTCTCCTGAAGGCAAGGAATATTATTTTAAACCCCTGAGAAGACAGTCTCAGTCCTCTAATAGCAAGCATTCTGAAAGGAAAACTTATTTCCCTGAAGCTGACGTGCTGCCTGTGAGAAAGCCCAGGAGAAGCACAAGGGAAAAGTTTTACTCTGAGCCGTATTACAGCCAAGGAAGGTCTCTGGACAAACAGTGGCTGGAAGGTAGGAAACTACTTCAAAATAGCATAGCAGAAGATTGTGATACAAGCCCTTGTACGTACCAGGAGTTGTGTGAGAGAGCCAACCGTGAGTCCTATGCCAAACACCTAAGCTCCTCTAGGCTGTTGGGGGATGGGAACCCTTTACCCTGCACAGGGGAAGTGAGTGAGCAGAGGGTAAAGTTCGCCCCACAGGAAGCTGAGGACGACGTAACTGAGATGCAGTGTGATTTTTACCCAGCTCCAGATACAGAGGTTTACATGGACTGTACGTATACGATGTCAGACAGCATACAGTCTTTATGCTAGCATTGCCACAACACTGCTATAGGAGAGAAAACAGTCCAAAGTACGTTTGGAGGTTTTAAACTGTTTTCTGTATCTTGTTTTCTGTTCCTTTGAAGAAGCTGAAGATAAGCGTTGCTTAAGTTGAATTATTCTTTTGTTGTATTACCAGAAGTATGGACTTTATGTTGCTATTGTTTTTCAAGGTCAAATTCTAACCCTGGGAAGGGAATAAATCCCATTTAAACCTTACCATTTTGTGCACAACTATTTTCTTCTTTAAGCTAAAGGACTACAATACCCAGGAGGCTTTGCCAAGCCTCAAATTATTAGTTCATAGGCTTAAAGGGAACATCACCCCGCTCACCTTACCCACGCTAAGGCCTCTGGGAGTGAGGGGCGGTGACAATAGGCAAGATCTTTCGAATTTGGGGAACCCCAGACATAGACCTGTTTGCAAGTCCGTGGAATGCCAAACTTCCCCGGTTCTGTTCCAGGATTCCGTGTCAGGGAGTTCAGGCCAGGGATGCCTTCCTCCTTCATTGGGGGCAAGGCTTCCTCTATGCCTTTCCACCTATTCCCCTCATTCTCAAGACACTGTTCAAGCTTCAGAGAGACAGGGGGTCTATGATCCTCATAGCACCACGTTGGCCACGCCAAGTGTGGTACCCTCTACTTCTGCATCTCTCTCAAGCTCCCTCCCTGGACTTGGGGTCTGCTCCAGATCTCCTCTCCCAAGAGGAGGGAACGTTGTGGCACCCAAATCCCCAGTCTCTTCATCTCAGGGCCTGGTTGCTGAAGGCTTAGACCTTCAGGATTTACACCTTTCTCAGCAAGTGAAGGATATCCTTCATGCTTCCAGAAAGCTTTCCACCAGACGTTCCTATGCTTTTAAATGGAAAAGGTTTACCATTTGGTGTGCAGAGAAGGGTCTTAACCCTCTTGCAATACCTCTGAATTCTTTACTGGTCTATTTGCTGCATTTATCCCATGCAGGCCTTAAAACGAATTCAGTAAGAGTCCATTTGAGTGCTATTGCAGCATCCCTTAAGCCTGTCAATGGACGTCCTATTTCCTCTCATCCTCTGATAGCAAGATTCATGAGAGGCCTTCTTTTGACTAAACCTCCCATTAGACCACTTCCAGTGGCATGGGACTTGAATCTGGTTCTTGGCCAGCTTATGAAGCCACCCTTTGAACCCTTAGCCTCTACCTCCTTGAAATTCCTTTCCTGGAAGGTTATTTTTCTCATTGCACTCACCTCAGCTCGCCGTATCAGTGAGTTGCAAGCCTTAGTGGCTAATCCTCCTTATACAAGGTTCCATCATGACAAGGTAGTCCTCAGAACTAATCCACACTTTATGCCTAAAGTGGTCTCACCTTTTCATCTGTACCAGGAGGTGTATTTACCTGTCTTTTTTCCAGGACCTCACGCATCAAGTGCAGAGAGGAATCTTCATACCTTGGATTGTAAAAGAGCACTTGCTTTCTACTTACAAAGGACACAGCAACATACAAAGTCCCCTCAACTTTTTGTTGCTTTTCATCCCTCTCATTTAGGACTTCCAGTCTCTAAGAGAACTCTGTCCAATTGGATTGCTCAGTGTATTTCTTTCGCCTACCAGAGTAAGAACCTTTCTCTGGAGGGCCATGTCCCAGCTCACAATGTGAGAGCCATGGCAGCCTCTATGGCTCATCTAAACTCTGTGTCCATCGACCAAATCTGTCGAGCGGCCACTTGGGCCTCGGTTCATACCTTTACAGCCCATTACTGCTTGGACAAGGACTCCCGCCGGGATGCCTTGTTTGGTCAGGCTGTTCTCAAACACCTGTTCCATACCTAATCAACTCCTACCCTCCATCCCTGACTGGATGCCTGAGATTCATAGGTGGAGGTAGAGCCCTTCCCAGGGACTCACAACCTGGGTGATCTCCCAGGCATCTCTAGCTGGGGAGTCCCCATATGTGAGGACTCATTCCTGCTTGTTCCTGG
Organism: Ichthyophis bannanicus; assembly: GCA_033557465.1. Classification (NCBI taxonomy): domain Eukaryota; kingdom Metazoa; phylum Chordata; class Amphibia; order Gymnophiona; family Ichthyophiidae; genus Ichthyophis; species Ichthyophis bannanicus. The sequence continues at coordinate 428,755,506 of CM066036.1, forward strand.
AGATAGCACAGTTACTTACCCGTAACAGGTGATCTCTGGGAACAGCAGGAATAAGTCTTCACAACTCACCCACCTCCCTTAGGAGTTGTATCTCTCTATCTATCTTTCCTTTCCTCTCTCTCTCTTTGTCTCAGCTTTAAAACTCGAACTGGAGAGAGGCGGTTAGGAAAGGCGGGAAGGCAGCGCACAGGCACTGTGGGATGCTCCCAAAAGCTTTCCTTTTGGACGCTGGGGAGCGTTCCCGCGCAGGCTCCGTCGGTACCGACGATACCCATATGTGAAGACTTATTCCTGCTGTTCCCAGAGATCACCTGTTACAGGTAAGTAACTGTGCTTTATTGCTAATGCCAGACTTTTCATCTTGGTGCTCCTTATGCTTGGAACAAACTACCTGAGTGTGTACGTCAGGCACCTTCTCTAACTCTTTTCAAATCCAGGCTGAAAACTCACCTCTTTGCTGCCACTTTTGGATCTTGACTCACCTGATCTCCTTTGTATTTCCTTATTATTCTCCCTAGATGTATCCCATATCTACAGCTATTGACTAGATTGTAAGCTCTGATGAGCAGGAATTTAACATTTTCCTCTTCCTAAAACTATATAGTCAGATATTCAGCGACAGTGACCATCAGGTAAACTAAAGTTCTGGCAATAGAGCATTACATTATTGGTAGAGTCAACAGTGCTAGACATTTAAATTGTGCCACTGAATTTATGCGGCATGTTTACTAAAGGATTTAATGCGAATTATGAAAGTTAACGTTCGTTAATTGCCCATAGCCCTTTTATTTCTATGGGTGCAGTTGCATTTAATGCACGTTAACTTCATCAACGCGCCTTAACCTTTAGTACACATGCTCTTATGTGTAAGCAGACCGCATCGCCGCTTCTATGCATAAGTTAGACCTGCTTTATTGCTGGCATAATTTATATGCTCAAACTATGTTGAAAACAGTTTTATTTTACCACTCTCCAAATAACCTTTTGACTGGCCCTGGTCCATCTCTAACCCTGCCTCCAAGTTAACACATAACCTTTATGCAGCCACGTGTTATACATAAAAAATTATACATTTAACAGGCCAACATTGGTGACGTCTACCTAAGTAAAATATAAGGACCTATGCTATTTTATGTCCCATCATCACTGTTTTATTTGCTTCCCATAATAATTCTGTGTGATTCTTCTGCTCTTCATTAGTTGATACATATTCTTGCCATTTCTCTACTAAATATTTTTGAAAATCTGGGTATTAAGAGTATTATTACTACTACTGTTGAACATTTGTATAGGGCTACAAGACGAAGGCAGCGCTGCACAGACACATGTAAAAGACGGTTTCTTTATTAATATTTAGCTCACGCCTTTCCAATAATAGTTCAAGACAAGTTACATTCAGGTACATAGGTATTTCCCTGTCCCCAGAGGGCTGACAATCTATGTTTGTAATGTAGGTAATGGAGGGTTAAGTGATTTGCTCAAGGTCACAAGGAGCGCCAGTGGGAATCGAACCCAGATCTCTTGAGTACTAGGCTGTTGTAAAAAGGCAACAATTGAAAACCCAGCTAGTCAACATTGATCAAATTATGTGGCTACAATGACAACTTTAAATAGTGCATGAAAGAAAACATTGTTTTATTATAAACATAAATTCTATTAATATGGTAATACAGCTGCTAAGTGTATGGCTGTGCAATTAAAACCTGTGAAAGGATAAACATTTATTTGACAGATATTAAGCTGAGATGGACAAAGATTCTTTAAAAGTCATGGGGGGGGGGGGGGCGATATATATTCGAAAGAGTTTATCCAGTTAGTACGGCAGTGCTGTTGAATGTCTCCTCTAACTGCCCCAGTACTGTCTCGACAGTGCCAGATCAATCTATGGGCGGAGCAAGGGCAGATGCAGCACTTATGCAGCTAGCAGAAATTCAGTCCGCTAACCACTTAAGTACCTGCATAAAGGTAGGCCACATAAAAGACTGTCCTAACTTTATGCAATTTCACTATCCAGATAGCGGCTGAATATCACCGCTATCCATATAGTGATGGCAGTCAGCACTGAACCCGGATATTGAACGCCGGAGAATATTCGGATTCCGGCACTGAATATCTGGTTTCAATTTTAGCTGCGGTTGCCAGGCTTTAAAAACACTGACCACTGCAGCTGAATATTAATCAGGAGGATGTTTACACGGTATGTAAGCAGCATTATGGGGCAACTTGTGAATAGTTCTTTGAGAGTCTGTGACTGTCTTTTCTAACTCCTGCATAAGACCATTTGTACTGTCTGATGAGTGTGCAGGAGATTCAACAGCACATTGCAGCTTTGAAAAATTAAAGGCCCCAGGCACAGACAGCATGAGTGCAGAATATTATAAATTATTGAAAGACCAAGTAGCCTTAGTTCTGCAGAATTTTTATAAATCAGTCTTTGTGGATATTAGGTTCTGTGTGAATAATGCCTTGTCTAGGATGACAGTGATACTGAAATTTGGAAAGAATCCAGGGACTGCACCTTCATATTACCTTATTTCATTGCTTAACTTTGATGTGAAGTTGGTTTCATGAATCTTTGCTACCAGGTTTAAGGATATAATGCCATAATAATATCTGCTGAACAAATCAGATTTGTTCAAGGTTGAACAGCAGCTACACATTTTTAATACTGCAGAGCACACAATATGCCTATGTTATAGGTAAAATTTGACACATTTAAATTTTTTTTTATTGATATAGGGCTCCATATTGAGGTGGGCAAACTATGCTCCACGGCGGCGCATAGCTTGCTTGCCGAACCCCCCATACCTGGATATTTACTTCTGCGCCGGCGGAAGTGAATATCTGAGTTAGCCCGGATGCCCTGGCTGCCGCAGAGGCTACACAGGTAGCAGTGATTTTCGTTGTTACCCGCATAGCCTCTGCGTCTTAAAGATAGGTGAGGTTTTAGCCCCTTCCTCCGCCCCGCTCTGCTTCGGAATGCCCCTAACACGCGCCAATGCTATGTGGATAGCATCTGGGCGTGTTAAGGACTTAACTGGGATATTCGAAGGGCACTACCCATATAGGTGCCCTTCGAATATCCTGGATAAGGCCCTTACACGGGTAACTAAGGAAGTTACCCGTGTAACTAAGGAAGTTACCCGTGTAAGGGCCTTTAAATATCGGGCCCGTAGTTCTTCTAAATTGGAATACTAAATGAGTAAATTAGTATTCTTTTATAAAAGGAGGAAAAATACCTCAGAATGTCACCTCAAAATGATTCTTCAATATTTATTGTTCCATTTTGATTTGTTAGACCAGTCCAGACAAGTGGGTTGTGCTCCCTTACCAGCAGATTGGTGGAGACAGATAGCCAGTGAAATGCCCAGATTTCAGTATCACTCCCATGCATCTATCAGCCTGAGCCACTAGAGGGCACCTCAGTATTCCTCTGTCTCCTTCAGATGGTGGTTGGATTTTCTCAATGCTGAAGAAAATCTGAACAATTGAGAGGAAAAAGATTGATTTCGCTCATGAGCGACCAGCTTGAGGGTGACTCTCAACTGAGCACAATGTGGGAGGCTCCACTGGACTAAGGTATTTTCGGTAACCAAAGGAGGAGGGAAAACATAGATTTTGAGCCCCTTGGGGACAAGGGAAAAATATATATACAATGCCTGAATGTATATCGCTTTGACTGGTAGAAAAGCAGTATATAAGCCTAGTTAAATAAAAAAAATTGGTCCAGTTCCATGCTCTTATCATGAGAAGGGCCTGTTGAGCAGTCAGAAAATTGGAAGAATTTGGAAGAGATCAGCAGTCTTACACAACCTTAACACTTTCTCTCTCCTCCTCTGTTCTCCCCGAAGACAGAAGGACACCTCATAGGTATGTGACTGCAAGCCTGTTAAGAAAACAAGTTTCAATATCACTCCCATGCATCTATCTGGCTGATCCCCTTCTTCACATGGCTCTGTTCTAGCTGTGTCCCCTGTGTTGGGGATCATTCTCAGGGATACGAGCTCCCACAGTCCGGGTTGTCCTCCCCGGAATTCATTTCTTTCTTAGGCAAGCCTGGTCTTTGGTGCAAAAATTCAGACCCTGCAGCCTTTGGATTCCCTTTAGATTAGTCACATGACAGATGGGCAGAGCAGCTTGGCTTAAGTGCCGCCTCCTAAGCGACCTAGAGGAGGTCGCCTTCTGCTGATATGGGTTGGCTGGGGTCTGTCTGAGACTTGGACTTGACTGCTGATTCTGATGTCTCGGTTGAGGAGTCTGATGCAAACAAAAAGTGTTTTTTACATCAGAGGTTCATATGGAGGCTGCAATTTTCCACCTGTCTCGAAGGGAGATCTGGCGATATTGAGTGCTTAGGTTTCCTCCATCTGTTATGTGACTGACGCTCCAGCGATGGAGCAGAAACCACAGGTTTCCCAATTCTGTAGGTGGTGCAGATATTCATGGCAGTCTTCGCATTTAAGAATTAATCAAGAACATGTTCCAGTTCGAATGGGTCCTTAACGATTAACCGCCTAGGGGGATAAAGGTGTGTAAAGACATGTGAGCTCTCCCTAAGAGGAATGCATTGCATGATCCGGCCTGCCCAAGGTGGAGATGGAAGTCACGGTGGTCACGAAGTGGGCCTCCACTCCCCTGGAAGTCGGATTGGTCTTGAATGGCACTATGGATAGAAAGATGGATTCTGCTGAAGAGTTAATTCGCTGCGGCAGCTGCTATTCTCCAGTTGGCCATCTATGCTGGCCTGACACCTGAAAACCCTGCTCCTGTGGTTTCATGCTCTCGTACTGGATGATGCTACCCCTCCTTTGGAGTTGGTTACTGCCTTCTGATGCCATGTATGTTCTAGCCTGCTTATCAGCTAGGGATATTGTCCTTTCGGTGGTGATGCAGCGTTGATTATGGCTTCACCACTGGGTAGCAGATATATCCTCTAAATACCAGGTAACTCAACTGGCCTTAAGGGAAAGCTCCATTATGTGGCTGATTGGAGAAGTTGGTGAAGGACTTGGCTGAGGCCAAGTCTTATTGCCCCTCCAGAGGGGCTTCCTCTCTTTCATCACTGTGTAGGTCTTGGGGCCCATTACTGAGTGTCACCAAGGATAAAAGGGTGCTAGACACTATTCAAGGTGCCTACTACTACTGCTATTCAGCACTTATAAAGCGCCACGCACGCAGCGCTGCACAGCTAACCTACAAGAGGTAGCCAACATACAAGAGACAGTCCCTGCCCGTCAGAGTCATGCTCATCGGAGCTTACAGTCTAGTTAAAGGAAAACAATATAGAGCATTAGTCAGTTCTGCACAAGGTACAGTTTTGTTTATAGTTTGCCTGCGTCCTAGGCTGCAAGCAGCCGATCCCGGAGACATTTGTCATTTCTCCATGTGGGTTGGTGGACATAAGAGATACTGCATGAGTCACGCTGGACAAGCTGCTGCACCTAAAGGTGGTGGTGCCAGTGCCTCTGGCTGAGTGGGGCAATGGTAGATATTCCATTTCTCTTGGGATGCCAAAGGATGACTCCTTCCAACCAATAGCCTCAAGGCGGTCAGTGCTCCTTTGCAGTTGTTGCCCTTCTGAATGAAAACTCTAGGATCTTTGATTTTGATGATGTTCCAAAGGGAGTTCCAAGTGTGTCTGATGTTGACTGTTTTCATATCCCGATATTGGAGGATCAGCAGAGATGTCTGCATTTTGCTGTGTTTGGCTCATATCATTAGTTCGCTGCCCTCCCTTCAGCCTCTCAACTGCCCCTAGAATGTTCTCCAGGGTCATGGTGATGGTGGCTGTTGCGCTACTGCGCTAAGGACTATGAGTACACCCGTTTCTGGTTGACTGGCTCATCTGTCAGAGGCCTCTTAGGTTTTGACCCAAGGGGTGTCCTTCTGGAAGGCCTCGGCTGGTTGGTCAGTTGGGGAAAGCGTCCGTTGGAGCCTTCCCAATCCCTGAATTCCTGGAACACGGTTTGATTCTCAAGCAAGCAGAATCTTTCTGTCAGAAGAGAGAGTGCAGAAATTGTTGGAACGATGAAGTGTTTTCAGGCTGCCAGGGTATGGGATTATCTCCAGCTTCTCAGCTTGATGGCGGCGGCAATCAAGATGGTGTTATGGGCGTGCTCATATGAGGCTGCTCCAGTGGCACTTCTTGACCAAAGTTCAAGCTCAGGTTTCTGCTTCTGTTGGGAGTGAGGGCCAGCTTGATGTGTTGACTATGCCCACGTTATCTGAAGAGGGGCATGCTACTGGATGATCACTTGTGGATTCTTCTGGCGACAGACGCCAGTCTTACAGGTGGGGAAGCTCTTTTCAAGATTGAACAGCCTAGGGCTGTTGGAGCCACAGGCAGTTGGTGTGGTCCATTTATCATCTTGAATCAAGGGCTATCTGGCTATTCCTCTTGCGTTTTCCCATCAAGGGCAGGGTGGTGCGAGTGTTGTCAGGCAACACCACAGCAGTGGCATATGTCAGTCGCCAAGGCAGCACGAGATATACAGGCATAGCCCTGAGGATGTCTCTCTGATTTGTTTGGGAAGAAATAAACCTCCTAGCTTTGTCAGTTTGGCACACTGCTGGGATTGTCAATGTGGAAGCAGGAAGTGTTTTAGATGCTTCTCTGCTGTTGGGTTTGTAATGTGATGGAAATGATGACATTCCGCTCCAATGGCAAAGTGTGCCGTTACTTCATTTACCACATGGAAACTGGGTCCAAGGGCATTGTTGCCCCGGTTCAGTCCTGGCCACGACAGTGCCTACTGTATTTGCTTCCTCCATGGCTCCTGTTGAGGCATGTGCTTCAGCGCATAGAGCGCTGTCTGGGCTGGATTGTTTTGATGTGGTGCTGGATTGGATGAGGGGAGAGTGGTTTAGAGAGTTGATGTGGTTTCTGCAGGTTCCTTCTCTTCATCTACCCCATTTTGGGTTGGTTGTGTCAGGCACCCTTTGTCCTGGATGACTCTGCTCCCTTCTCACTTATCCTAATTTCAAGAAAATCACTCCATACAAACAAATAATCCTAGTGGAAAATTCTTTTACTTGCGGGGGCAACTGGAAACACTGTTCTAAATGCAGCGAATTAAAATTTATTAACTCACCAGGAGATTTCAGACCAATACTGCGCTACAAACTAATGCTCACTTGTGAAAAAGCATCAGCGCATAGGTAACATCAATAACCAACCTGGGATTTTTTTCTTTTAAAGTTGCTGACATAAAACACCAGTTCTCCACCACCAATGTGTCAGAAGCTATTGAAAAAAGTTTTTGTAAAAGAGAAAGTCTTAGCTTTTCATCTTGTGTCTCTTCCGCCTCTACGCTTCCCCCGTTACCCTTATAGCGTTTCACTCCGCATAGGAGTTTCTTCAGGAGGGTATAAATGCTGCTGCCCGCATTTTCTCAAGCTATGAACTGATGTTGCAAAAAACGCCGCGCATTCTTCTCAGCATCCTCATGTGTGAAGCATAGCTCTGTAGCCCCTTCAGATATCATTGGGTTGCAACGTGAACATCACTTTCCACTTTTGTGTTAAGCATTACTGCTTGGATGTCCATGCTCACGCAGACACAGCCTTTGGCTCAAGGTTTACGAGCTGCTCTGTGTACGTCTCACTTGTCTGGACTGGTCTAGCAGGATGATAGGGAAGGTGGCATTTTACCTAACAGATAATGTCCTTTCGTGGAATCCTGCTCAACCAGTCCAGGACCTACCCCTGAAACTGTGTTTGATCTGTTATGTTGCATCGGTATGTTGGTTCACTATGATTTATATGCTTGGTTCTGCGGGTCCATATCCTACTGAAAGCCTGCTTTCAGTCTCTCCTGTACATAGTTTCTCTACTGTTTGATTAATCATTGTTGCCCACATTGAGGTTGGCTAAGGTTTGCCATGCTTTCCCATATGCTTTTGGATGAATACTGAGGTATCCTCTAGTGGCTCAGGCTAATAAAAGCATGGGAGTGATGTCACTGGAACCTGGGCATTTCATTGGCTATCTATCTCCACCAATCTGCTGGTAGGGGAGCAGAACCCACTTGTCTGGACTTCTGTAGCAGGACTCAAGGAAAGGACATTTATCCAGTAAGTAAAACATCACTGCATCCTTGATTAAAATACCAATTTAAATATCCTAGGAGCATTTTATAAAGTACATATATTCCTAACATGGTCTCCATTGCAAGCAGGGTACTGTGTGACTTTTAAATACAAGCTCTCTGCCTCAAAGCTCTTAAAGAGGTTTTGGTTTTCATTTTTAAATGCTAAATCTTTTTCTATATTGCAAAAGGGAAATTTGTGGTGTTGGGTAAAGCTCTGTCTATTAAAGTTCATTGTTTTCTTTTTCCAGCTTTCCATTCAGAGCCAGCTTTTTTGAAGCCACTGACCTCATCAGATGTTAGTAGTCGTACAGCCTGGTTGCAGGCTTCCGACTTGTGCAGCTGGGCACAACATAATCTGGGTAATTCCCCGTGCACCGGGGAGAACCTCTTCAATGGCGAGGCTTTGCGTCAGGTTGCTCAGTGCTCCGCCGACCTGTTTGGCGCTGGCTGCCCGCAGCCCTCCCCCTCTCCCGGGGGTAGGAAATGTCCTTCCCGACCCTCCTTTCCGAAGAAGTGGAAGTGTCATCCCTCTGCCCACCTGCCGGGTGCGCCCATGCCAGGGACATCTCACGCCGGTCGGCAGTGCCAGAGCTCGCGTCAGGCTGCCCATGCCAAGCAGCCTTAGGCTCCGGTATGCGGCAGTTTGCGCTTAACTCCTCTTACCAGAAGTTACTGTCCAGTTCTACACTGGGGTTCTTTTCAGTCTGACAAGTGGTTCGGCTGCTTGATTGGAGGTATGGAGCCCCCTCCCCCGGGGGGGGGGGACCCTTCCCACACTAGGTTAGCCTGGCTCCTCAGGGCCATGCTAGTCTTCTTCGGACTTACCCTCGAGTATGTCCCTCGAATTCCCCTCTGCCTGGTTCCCCCGGATTGAGGGGATCATGCACCGAATCTCCTTCTCCCAGTGTAGGCCTTGGCCGCTACTCTCCGAGCATGGCCCGAACTAATCCTCGACAGGGCCGGACCACCCCCGCCCTCTGGTCTGTGTCTCCGCTCTCGCAGAGAAACCCCTGGGTCTGTCAGGTTACGGTGGACAGGAGTCCCACTGACCCATGTCGATCCCCGGCTCCGCTCCCTGCACTCTTCGGAGTGGCGGAGGGCATTGACCCTACCCCCGAGGGTTTTTTTATATATATGCCGGAGATGACCCCCACGGTCACACCGTGGCTATAGGGTTTTCTATCCTCCTGCCTTCCCTGTGGTACGGAGGACACGTTTTCTGCGTGGCTGTCAGGTTTACGCCTCAGGGGCCTACGTACTCCTGATGTGCTCCTCCCCAACTGATCTGGCGGTCACGCAACCATACTACTACTCTCACCGACCGGCCCTGCCCCACGCACATCGGCCCATCACTTTGGATGGCCCTTCCCCCGCCACCTTCCTGGTGGGCGCCCTCCTGTGGATCAAGGGCCGGTCCGAGTTGGCAGTATCGTTCTCACGTGTGCATGTCCCCTGCATACTGGTTTAGTAACCTGGGTGGGCGTTCCCGGGCCCACCTATAGCCCGATATACATCTATACCTGTCATTGGATATATATCGGTACAGGTGGGCGCTTTTGGGAAATGTTATAGCGCCCTGTGTCTTACCGACTATCTCCCAATTGTCGGTAATGACGTTTTGTTTTTTCTTACGGGGTCCGGCCGGTCCGCTTGCCTGCATCCTGCGGCTCGGGTGCTCGGACCGGTTATGCTTAAACTTGCTGTGAAGTCAACAGCCCCTTGGTTTACGCCTCCTTGTCTGGAGGTTTTCGAACCCAATGTCTTCCTATCCCTTGCCGGCTAGGGTAGACAGTGTACCCCTCGGTATCCCGGGGTACACTCCTGTTCTTCTCCGGGCTGGGTTCTCCCAGATCGGTCAGTCTTCTGCTTAGTCCTCCGGATTGGGGACTCTGCTCCTACTGGAGTTCTCAGCTTCTCTTAGAGCTCCTCGTGAAGACCTGCCGTCTTTCCGGTGCCGGTTGACACCTGCGTCTCCAGCCTGCCCGGACTGGGAACTTCGTCCTCTCTGCGGTGAAGTTCCCTTGCAGACTTCGCTACTGCATCTACAGTACCCGTCGCAGCTCTGCCTTCTACAATCCAGTAGGTAAGCTCTAGATTGTGCTAGATCATTAACGGTTTAATGATGTTTGAAGTGGTTTTGAAGACTCCACCTGTAGTCTTCGGTTGCTGTGCCTTGGCAACTCTTCTCAACCCCTACCCTCCATCCCTCAGGGGATGCCGTGGATCCAGGTTGGGTGATGCCGCCCTGTCCAGGGGCGCGCATTCTGGGATCTCCTCTGGCACCCTCAGCTAGGGAGTCCCCATATGTAAAGACTCATTCCTGCTTGTTCCTGGAGATAGCACAGTTACTTACCTGTAACAGGTGATCTCCGGAACAGCAGGAATTAGTCTTCACAACCCACCCACCTCCCCTAGGAGTTGTAACTCTCTCTCTCTCTCTCTTCCTTCCTCTCCTCTCCTTCTGTCTCAGCTATGAAACGCAACTGGGGAGAGGCAGTGGGAAGGGCGGGAAGCTACAGCGCAGGCGTGAGGGATGCTCCCAAAAGCCTTCTGATTGGATGCTGGGGAGCATTCCCGTGCGGGCTCCGTCGGCGCCGACGAACCCCATATGTGAAGACTAATTCCTGCTGTTCCGGAGATCACCTGTTACAGGTAAGTAACTGTGCTATATGACGACAGATAAAGACCAGTATGGTCCATCTAGTCTGGACAGGTCAGAGATGACACAGATCAGGGCAGGGAGGGAGTTCCTGAGCAATGGGCATACAGGGTGAAGGCTCTGTACCTGGCAGATTGGGAGCTTTTTCTAACCAAGGCAGGAATGGTAAGAATGTTAGCCATGCTTGTCCTCCTAACTCTGTTGTCGGGTGTCCATTGTATGAGTTCTTCCATGTGCCTGTAGATGGTTTCACGAGATACACGTCTCCCGCGCATGTGCAAACGGCCTATTCGGGTTCTGAAATGACCCCCTTAAGGGGTAATTCATTACTGTGAGTGCACATAAAAAGTATTTCTGCTTTAAAAATTACCCTTGAGAATTTATCTGCATGCATTTATTCCCACATTTTGCATGCATACATTTTCTAGAATAATTTATGTGCATGCACTTAAATTTTTGAAAGTATCTGCATGAATAATAACCTCTCCCTAACTGTATCCTCAGTCATGCCTCTGCTGAGTCAAGACAAATTTACAGATGAGTACTGCAAATTGTGACCAGCAACTACAAATTATATCTCCTCAAGCCCTCTCTCATCCATATTCTTCTGATGACATGTATGAAGCATCCCAGTGCCGTCTTCCAGTAATAAGAAGTAGAATCTCTCCTTCAGGACAGTTGGTACTGCCAGCAGAGTTAGGGTCTGGCTTTTGCTCAAATTATTTTTAATTCCAAAGAAGGCGGGGAGGGGGAAATGCCCATCCTGGACCCAAGAGTCTTGAGCATATTCCTAGTAAAGGAGAATATCTAGGGAAATTCATTCCAAATAATCTTCCTTATCTCTCCAGTCCAGTCCCGAAGCTCTGGGTTTTGCTCCTCCTCAAGCAGCTTGGAGACTGAGAAACATCATCCTTTTCTGATGACACTGGTATATCATCACAGGAACCGCCTCCTCACTCCAGTTATCTCAGTCTCCAAGCAGCTGATGGATCAGTGAGCCTAGAGGTGCGGGGCTCACTTGAGGATCAATTAAGGAGAGATAGGGCTTAGTGTTGAATAGTGGTTTAAAAAAAAGAAAGGGGGTTTTGTTGTTTTTTGGTTAGTTTGTGCCTTTAAGGCTAAGCTGAGGTCCGTCCCCCCCACCCTCCCGCGTTGGATTTGGGCCGTGGATTCGTCGGGGAAGAAGGCTTCTGGATGAGCAGTGCTCCGGTTCCCGAACCCACATTAATGGGTGAGGAACCGGAGAAGTAGTCAGCCAGTGCACACAGAAGATTTTGCCTGTCAGCACTGCGAAGCTGTCGACAGGAAGTCCGGCGGAGTCCTCTCTCTCTCTGCCTCGCTCCCGACGCTGAAGCTGAGTCTAGTCGGTTGAGCGCAGAGAGAGGACAGTTTAAAGCACAAAGAGAGTTGTATTTAGGCAGAAAAGGTAAGGGAGTGCTGGATCGCTGCGGCGATTTTGTCGGGGGGACACGCGCGCATAGATCTCAGCAGGCCAAACCGCATGTCAGTAGTGCGGGAAGCGCCGGTGCTGTCTAGTTGCCTGCAGAAGCTCATTTTTTCGGCGGGAAGCCTTCGTTTTCGACTTTACTCTTCATAGTCGGGCTCGGGGCACTTCGGCAAGGCTCCCACGTTGTTTTTTGGAAAAAAAAATGCAAAAATTCTGATGGAGCTAGATCAGCTTCAGTCATAATCTGGTGAGGCCTAAGATCCGGTAGTTACTCAGGGGAGAAACACAGCGTTTCCGCGCAAACGGGATGCCTTCTAGACCACAGTGCTTAGTCTGCGGTACTAGAAGAGCAGTGTCAGAGACAGGGGTCTGTAGGGGGTACGTCAAGAAGCAGCCACTATGGAACACGCCTTGGAAGTAGGAGCTGAGAGTCAAGGAGCCGCGGTAGTTCTACCGGACCCAGTTTCCCCAGATTTGCCATTTGGGGAGCCCATGGCGGGACTTCTTCCGCTCCTGATCTTCCCTCCTCACAGGTGTCCTTGCCAGGGGGACTGGCGGCAATCTTTTCTCCGGAGTTTGTTGCGCTTATACAGCAAGCTTTTGGAGGCATGCAGAGAAGGCTAGCAACCGGTTCCACAGAAGGGGAACTGGGAGAGAAGAGGCCAGGGACCCCTCTGAGTGCAGGGGCAACAGGAATCCTGGCAAAGAAGTCCAGGATTGAGAAGGAACAGAAGGAACAGTCGGTGGCCTTGGAGGGGCTTCTCTCCGATGAGGGAGATCCTGACTTGGAATTGGACGACGAGTTGGAGGAAAGAGAGCTCACGGAGAAAGAGGACCAGGCTAGGGTATTCGTGTATTCCGGAGACGAGTTACCAGCCCTCATTTCACAAATGCTAAAGGCGCTTAATATGCCGTCAGCGGGACCAGCAGAGGATTCTACTTTAGAAGATCCGTTACTGCAGGCCTTTCGGAAGACTCAGAGAGCCTTTCTGGTGCACAGAGTGGTTTGAGAAATGATTCAGGAAGAATGGGACATACCAGAGGCAGGTCTTAAAGGGTCCGGAGTTATGGCCCATCTTTACCCACTGGTAGACCAGGATCGGGAGTTGTTTAAGTCTCCGAGAGTAGATGCAGCCGTCTCGGCGGTTACCAAGAAGACTACTATTCCAGTAGAAGGAAGTGCTGCTCTCAAGGATACCCAGGACAGGAAACTGGATACCTTGTTGAAGCAGGTTTTCGACGTCAATGCTCTGTCCATTCAGGCAGCTATTTGTGGAGCATGGGTTGCGAGAGCCTGCCTTCACTGGTCACAACGAGTTCAAGGCGAGCAGGGAGAGGACATGACCGGGGAAGCATCCAGACTGGAGTCAGGAGCGGCTTATCTGGCCGATATTCATTATGACCTCATTCGAGGATTGTCAAAAAGCATGGCATCGGTCGTAGCGGCACGACGGTACCTTTGGCTGCGCAATTGGGCAGCTGATGGATCTTCCAAAGCTAGGCTAAGTAAGCTTCCTTTTAGAGGGAAGCTCCTGTTTGGGTAAGACTTAGAGAAACTGGTAAAGGATCTGGGAGAGTCCAAGGGCGGAAGACTTCCAGAAGACAAACAGAAGCAGGGACGGTCAACTCCCACATCCAAGGATCAGCAGAGGGAGTTTCGTCGATTCCGTTTCCCGAGGTTCAGTCAGGGTCAAAAAGGACATTTTCCCAACAGAAACCAGGGGTTTCGAGGCTTTCGGGGGTGGGCAGAGAATTTGCTGCCTCTTCCTCCTCAAATTTTCGAAAGTCGCAATGAAGTCAGAGGGACCCAGGTAGAACTGGTGCCCGTAGGAGGTCGGCTACGGGATTTTTACCCTGCCTGGGTCCAAATTATGTCAGACTGGTGGGTACTGGAGGTCATTCGAGAAGGTTATGCTTAAGAGTTTCAGCAGCCAGTGAAAGATTCGTTCATACAGTCTCCATGCAAAGCGCCTGCCAAGGGCGCCGCAGTGAGGGAGACTATACAGAGGCTGCTCGACCTCAAGACAGTGGTACAAGTACCTCCAGACCAATGCAGCTTCGGTCGGTACTCCATATACTTTGTAGTCCCGAAAAAAGAAGGGACCTTTCGGCCAATTTTAGATCTCAAAAGAGTAAATCGTTGTCTCCGCATATCTCATTTTCATATGGAAACCCTGAGGTTGGTTATCGTGGCAGTAAGAAAAGGAGAGTTCCTTACGTCCCTTGATCTGTCGGAAGTGTACCTACACATTCCGATTCGGCAGGAACATCAGAAATTTCTCAGATTTGCAGTTCCTATGGGACATTTTCAGTTCCGGGCGTTACCGGTTGGACTAGCTACAGCGCCACGAACGTTCACCAAGGTGATGGTGGTAGTAGCGGCAGCATTGCGAAAGGAGGGGGTTCTAGTGCACCCTTATCTAGACGATTGGCTGATCCGAGCGAAGTCCAGGGCCGAAAGCGAGTCGGCTACAGCCAGAGTGGTAACATTCCTACAGAGTCTCGGTTGGGGGATCAATATGTCAAAGAGCAAGTTGATTCCGTCGCAAAGTCTAGAACACTTGGGGGCTTAGTTCGATATGAGCGCCGGAAGAATCTTTCTGCCGCAGCAACGAGTGAAAGGATTGCGGAGGCTGCTCCAAACGTTTCTGGACAGAACGACTCCCACAGCATGGCATTATCTGCAGTTGCTCGGGACCATGGCGGCGACTCTAGAGCTGGTTCTGTGGGCAAGGGCCCACATGAGGCCGTTACAGAGAGCATTGCTCAGATGATGGTCACACCAAAACTATCTCCTATCTCGGAGACTGCCTTGTCCGACAGACGCGTCAAGCTCTTCAATTGTGGTTACTTCCAGGGTGTCTTGAAAAGGGGATGCCCTCGGAAGCACCTTGTTGGTTGCCCCTAATGACGGACGCCAGCCTCTTGGGCTGGGGAGCTCATTTCCAAGGAAGGTTCGCCCAAGGACAGTGGACTGATCAAGAAAAGGACTGATCCATTAACAGGTTGGAATTGCGAGCAGTAATGCTGGCACTGCAAATTTTTCAACCCTATCTCCACGGAAGTGCCGTTCAGATGTTTTCTGACAACGCAACCGCAGTAGCCTACATCAACTGGGAAGGGGGCACCAGCAGTGTTGCACTGGAAGCCGAGGCCGAACAGTTGTTCGAGTGGGCCGAAGTAAATCTACTGGCATTGTCGGCAGCACATGTAGCAGGAGTGGACAATGTGGAGGCCGACTTCTTGAGTCGAGTGAAAGTGGACCCAGGGGAGTGGGTCCTCCATCAGGACGTGTTCAAGATGCTGGTGCGGCGCTGGGGAACGCCAGTAATGGATCTCATGGTGACTTTCCAGTCGGCGAAGGTCAATCGCTTTTTCAGCAGAAGAAGAGAGAGGATGTCGGAAGGCCTGGATGCTCTCATACAGGCCTGGCCAGAGGAACAGCTCCTGTACGTGTTTCCACCTTGGGTGTTAATAGGAAGGGTGTTGCAGTGCATCAAGCTTCACAGAGGATAGGTGATATTGATAGCGCCGGATTGGCCAAGGCGGCCTTGGTACGCGGATCTGAGGAGGCTCTTGGTAGAGAAGCCATGGCATCTTCCTCTTCAGAAAGATATGTTATCTCAGGGTCTGCTGCACATGCCTCAGGTGGATCTGTTCTCGCTTACGGCTTGGCTATTGAGAGGGCTAGGCTGAGGGCAAAGGGATACTCCGCATCGGTGATTACCACTTTGTTGAAAGCAAGGAAGAGATCTACCTCGTTAGCATATGTTCGCATTTGGTGTGTATTTGAAGCATGGTGTGTTGACAGGCCGTTTGAGGCGTTAGGAGCGTCGATACTGCAGGTTCTGGCATTCTTGCAGGATGGTTTTGAGAAAGGCTTAGCGGCCGCATCCTTGAGGGTGCAGGTGGCAGTGTTGTCCTCTTATAGAGGAAAGATAGGAGGAGAAGCGCTTGATGGGCATCCAGATATTAAGCGTTTTTTAAGGGCGGTATCTTTTTTGAGGCCACCATGTAGGCAGGTAGTACCAAAGTGGAAGCTCCCTTTCATATTAGAGGCGTTGGGGCGCGAGCCTTTTGAGCCATTGTCTAGAGCAGGGGTTCTCAACCCTGTCCTCGGGACCCACCTAGCCAGTCGGGTTTTCAGGATAACCACAATGAATATGTATGAGAGAGATTTGCATACACTGCCTCCATTATATGCAAATCTCTCCCATGCATATTCATTGTGGCTATCATGAAAACCCGACTGGCTAGGTGGGTCCCGAGGACAGGGTTGAGAACCCCTGGTCTAGAGCGTTGTTAAAGGACCTCGCTCTCAAGGTAGTGTTCCTGGTAGCTATCTTTCTCCAGGACCAAGCAGGAAGTCAGTCCTCACTTATGGGTGACGTCGGCGCCGACGGAGCCCTCGCGGAGCAATTTTCCCCAGCTTTCAAAGAAAGCCTTTGGGAATTGCAGCGCGCATGCGCGGTCGTCTTCCCGCCCGAGGGTGCCATCTTAGCCAGTCTTCTTTTTTCCGCGGAGCCCTACAGACGTCCCCGTCTTGTCCCCGCGAAAAAGTTGATTTTCTTCTTTGTTTTATCCTTTTTTCTTTCGGTTCGACGCCGATCGTTTTCCCGCCCGGACTCGCGACGCCGGTCTCGAGTCCGCTTACTTTTTTCGGTTTTTCTGACTTAGTCAGCTTTCGTTTTCGGTTTCCCTGGCAGCCCGGTCCTTTGACCTCGCAGGGGCCCTTTTTCCCCCGATGGCTGCCAGTGGGTTTAAGCGGTGTGGTCGGTGTGACCGAAATATGTCACTAACCGACACACACGACTTTTGCCTCCGCTGCCTGGGCCCGGATCATGAGGAACTGATCTGTGGGCCCTGCAGCAAACTGTCCTCAAAGGCGTTGAGGAGTCGGCGGCATCAGCGTGAGAGAATCTTCGCTGACCCCAGCCGTACCCGGACCTCGTCGGAGGCCTCCGCGTCGAAAGGCTCCAGCTCGGACCGTCGCCGGAGCTCCTCCGACCGGGGTTCTCCCTCCGGGGACCATCGTCGGAAGGAAAAACCCGCGAGGGCGGCGTCGGTGGACGCTCCTGGTTCCGCGAGGGCCAGGTCGCATAGCCCCGACAGCTGCCCCGGGTCCTTGGAGAAGGAACACATCCCGAAGCGACCTCGCCTGGAGTCGGAGATGCCTGCCCGGGTAAGTCCTGTGGTCCTTCTGGACTCGCCTCCGCGACAGCCGACGTCGGGCCCGACGCCGTCGGGGCCCGAGTCGGGGGCTGCTGGGTCACCTGAGCTCGGACTCAGGTTGACGGCCTTGGAGAGCAGACTGTCTGCCTTCATGGACCAGCAGCGGGCACTGCTCGCTGGCCTCGCTGGCGCCGCTGCCCCCGACCGCCGGGACGTCGACGTCCAAGTCGACCCCGGAGACCGAGCCGATCCTCGAGTCCATGAGAACTCGAGTCGATCCTCGGTCGAGGTCACCCTCGGCCTCCCGTTCGGGACCGAGGTCGCCGACGCCGACTCCCTCGACGTCGGGGCGGCTGGCGCCGCACCCTGCCCGGGCCGACCCCACCGAGTCCTCGTCGGAGTCGGTCTGGGAGTCTGAGGAGGAAGAGTCACCTGATTCTTTCCGGACTCGGTGTGTCCCATCGGACTCACCGGGGTCCGAGCCTCGGAAGCAGTCCCCCCCGGAGGATGCCCGGTTCTCGGACTTCGTTAGGGATATGGCCAAGGCTTTGGCCTTCCCTGCGGATCCCGAGGAGGAGCCTCGAGCCGAAGAGCTCGACGCCCTCCAGTATGACTCTCCCGCGAGGGAGCACTTTACTGTGCCGGTTCCTCCTATGCTGGAACGACTACTCTTCCGCATGTGGGAGAGTCCGGCCTCCTCGCCGGTCCTGAGCAAGCGGGTCGATTCTATCTATCGGGTCCGCAAGAGCCCTGGCTTTCAGAAGGCACAGCTGCCACACCATTCCATGGTAGTGGAATCGGCCATGCATCGTCTTAAGAGCCAGAAGATGCACTCCTCGGTGCCTCCTGGAAGGGAGGCCCGTAACCTGGATGGCCTTGGCAAGAAGTGCTTCCAGGGCTCTATGCTCGCATGTCGTGTCCAGACTTACCAGCTCTACATGGGCATGTATCTCCGGGATCTGGCTAAAGAGCTAGCCGGATTCTCCGCTGGTCTCTCCGAGGAGCCCTTGCGGAGGTTCCTAGCCTTGTCCACGGGCATTCGGGAATGCTCAAAGTTCATGTCCCGAGCAGCCTATGATGGCTTTGAGGCCTCGGCTAGAGTGGCCGCAGCCGGCATCGGTGCCCGCCGACAGGCTTGGCTTCAGTCGTCAGACCTTGAGCCCTGGGTACAGGACAAGTTGGTCGATGTCCCCTGCCGAGGCGAAAACCTCTTTGGCAAGCCCATGGCGGAAAAGGCTGCACAAATTGAGACTGAGACTCTCACCAGGACCAGGCTTTCTAGGAAGACCTCCGCCCCTTCCCAGAAAAAGAAGGGCTCGGGAAAAAAGTCCTTTTACCCGAGGAAGGCGGCTGCCTACAAACAGTACCCCCATTATCAGGCCCCTGCAGCTCCCCAACAGGGCCAGCAGGCCAAGGGACGGGGTAACGGGTCCCGTAGGCAGCAAGCCCCCAAGCCTGCACCACCAGCCCCTGCTCAGCAGGGTGGGGGTTTTTGACTCGCTCAGCATAGCCTCTCCCCCCCCGCTGGTTCCTCCCAGCACCGGAGGCCGGCTGGTTCACTTCGCCCACAGGTGGTCCAGCATCACCGCAGATGCCTGGGTACTTCAGGTCGTGCGAGAAGGCTACCTTCTCCACTTCCATCAGGTCCCTCCCTCCTATTTTCCGGGAGAACCTTCGCGCCCCCCTCTGCACAGGGAGTTGCTCCTTCAGGAGTTAGCAGGTCTTCTGCAGGAACAGGCGGTGGAACCGGTGCCCCACCACCTGAGAGGTCAAGGCTTTTATTCAAGGTATTTTCTGATACCAAAGAGAACAGGGGGCCTCAGACCCATCCTGGACTTGCGCAACCTCAACAAGTTCCTTGTGCGGGAGAAGTTCAAAATGCTTACCCTTGGAATCCTTCTGCCCTACCTCCAGCAGGGAGATTGGCTATGCTCCTTGGATCTAAAGGATGCCTACACGCACATCCTCATCCACCCAAGCCACCGCCAATACCTAAGGTTTGTGGTGGCAGGAAATCATTACCAGTACAGAGTACTGCCCTTTGGCCTATCCTCCGCACCGCGAGTCTTCACAAAATGTCTCGCGGTCGTGGCGGCCCATCTCCGGCTTCACGGCCTCTATGTCTTTCCGTACCTCGACGACTGGCTCATCAGAGCAGCGTCCGCTCAGGAGGTCACCAACGCCACGTGCCGCACGGTGACTCTGCTGCAGCACTTGGGCTTTGTTATAAACTTCGCAAAGTCCACTTTGCTCCCCTCACAGGATCTCGAGTTCATCGGCGCAAGGCTGCACACTCCTCGGGCACGAGCGTACCTACCGCTCGACAGGGCTCAACGGCTCATGGACCTAGCCGACCGCTTTCGCAGCCAGCCCCTGGTCTCCGCCAGGCGCTTCCTGAGACTGCTCGGCCATATGGCTTCCACCGTCCATGTGACCCCCAATGCCCGCCTGAATATGCGGTCTGCTCAATGGTGTCTCCGCCAGCAGTGGCGACAAGCCACAGGCGGCCTGGCAGACCTAGTGCGCGTCTCCGAGCCGCTGCTCTCGTCTCTCCGGTGGTGGCTCCGGCAGCCGAACCTGATATTCGGAATGCCTTTCCAGTCACCTCAGCCGACCCGGGTGCTGACCACCGATGCATCCCTCCTGGGCTGGGGAGCACATTGCCAAGAGGCACGTACTCAGGGCCTCTGGACCACGTGGGAGTCTGCTCAGCAGATCAACTTCCTGGAGCTCAGGGCGATCCGCCTAGCTCTCAAGGCCTTCTCCCACCTGACTTCCCACCAATCCGTCCTTGTCCAGACGGACAATCAAGTTGCCATGTTCTACGTGAACAAGCAGGGGGGCACGGGCTCCTTCCTCCTCTGCCGGGAGGCACTGAAGCTCTGCTCTTGGGCCGTCAGTCACGGCATTCTCCTCAAGGCGGTTTATCTCCCGGGCCAAGAAAATTGCCTTGCAGACAAACTCAGCAGGGTCCTCCAGCCGCACGAGTGGCGTCTGGATCCCTTGGTAGTTCAGAAGCTCTTCCTCAAGTGGGGTCTCCCCACGGTAGATCTCTTTGCCAGTCCTCTCAACCGGCAACTTCCTCGCTTCTGCTCTCGTCAGCCGCACCCCCTTCGGGTTGCGGCGGACGCCTTTCTGATCTCATGGTCGGGGAGCCTTCTGTATGCTTTCCCTCCCATCGCGCTAGTCTCTCGGACTCTTTTCAAGGTTCTCCGAGACAAAGCCTTCATGATCCTGGTGGCCCCTCGCTGGCCCAGACAGCCGTGGTTTCCGCTCCTGCTGCAACTGGCGGTGGAGGATCCCATCCCTCTGGGGGTACAACCGGATCTCCTCACTCAGGATCAGGGGTCCCTCCTGCACCCCAACCTCAGGTCTCTCAACCTCATGGCCTGGCTGCTGAGAGGGTAGTCCTTGCTCCCCTTCTCCTGCCGGCGGAGGTGGAGGAGGTCGTCTTGGCTTCGCGACGGCCTTCTACCCGCAAATGCTACGCCCTTAAATGGCGTCGCTTTGCAGTCTGGTGTACCCAACAGTCTCAGGATCCCTTCTCCTGCCCGGTGTCGGTGATCTTGCAGTACTTGCTGCACCTCTCTAATCTGGGACTTAAGTCCAACTCCGTCAAAGTTCACCTCAGTGCTCTTTCAGCACATCATGTGCCGGTGGACGGCAGACCTCTCTCCAATGACCCTCTCGTAGCGAGGTTTCTCCGAGGTCTCCTTCTACTTAAACCACCTCTGCGCCCGCCAGCGCCTGACTGGGACCTGAATGTGGTGTTGCAGCAGATCACCTGTCCGCCTTTTGAACCTATGGCTACCTGTTCTCTCCGTTTTCTGTCTTGGAAAACACTGTTCTTGATAGCCCTCACTTCCGCTAGACGCGTAAGTGAATTGCAGGCCCTCGTGTCTGATCCCCCTTACACTAGGTTCTACAAGAATAGGGTGGTCCTACGGACTCATCCGAAATTTCTGCCTAAAGTGGTCTCCCCTTTTCACATCAATCAGGAGGTGGTACTTCCAACCTTCTTTCCCAGACCACACTCCAGCCGAGCTGAGACGGTCCTCCATACCCTGGACTGTAGAAGGGCTCTGAACTTCTACCTTGACCGTACGCGGGAGCACCGTAAAGCTGCTCAGCTTTTTGTGTCTTTTGACCCCAATAGATTGGGGCTCCCGGTCTCCAAGCGTACTCTGTCCATCTGGGTTGCGGACTGTATCTCTTGGGCTTATGGGGCAGCCGGACTCTCCTTAGAAAGTCGAGTCACGGCTCATTGTGTTCGGGCAAAGGCCACGTCAGTGGCTTACCTCCGCTCTGTTCCGCTGGCAGACATCTGCCGGGCCGCTACTTGGTCTTCGAGCCAGACTTTTGCGGTCCATTACTGTCTCGAGAGGGAGTCCCGTAGGGACAGTGCTTTCGGACAGGCAGTCCTCCGTAATCTCTTTGAGGTCTGAGCAACTCCTACCCTCCATCCCGGATGTGGGCTACCGGTGGGTGATATTTCAGCGAAGATTCTATCCTTCTGTGCTGCTGAGCTAGAGGGAGCTCATTTTTGTGCTTAGGGTCTCCGGTAGCCTTGAGCTTGGGAGTCCCATAAGTGAGGACTGACTTCCTGCTTGGTCCTGGAGAAAGCGTAGTTACTCACCTGTAACAGGTGTTCTCCAGGAGCAGCAGGAATCAGTCCTCACTACCCTCCCTCCTCCCCTTGGAGTTGCAATCGTCTGCTTATGTTCTTTTTGCAAATTTTTATGCTGTCTTTTTTAGCTATGTCATCTGACTGGCTAAGATGGCACCCTCGGGCGGGAAGACGACCGCGCATGCGCGCTGCAATTCCCAAAGGCTTTCTTTGAAAGCTGGGGAAAATTGCTCCGCGAGGGCTCCGTCGGCGCCGACGTCACCCATAAGTGAGGACTGATTCCTGCTGCTCCTGGAGAACACCTGTTACAGGTGAGTAACTACGCTGTTCAGCTCACAGAATCTCAGAGTTGCAGCCTTTGTCTTGTAGAAAACCTTTTCTGTCTATTTATGATACGAAGGTGGTTTTGAGGCCAGTGCCATCCTTTTTGCCCAAAGTAGTGTCGACGTTTCACGTGAATCAGGTAGTTTCATTACCGGTGTTCAGTGAGAATGCGGATGGTTGGACATTCGTCATGCATTAAAGAAGTATATCCGAAGGACGGCATGTTTCCGCAGGTCAGATAGACTATTTGTCCTGTTCAGAGGGGCGAGAAAAGGAGAGGCGGCGTCAAAAGCTTCCATTGCCAGATGGATTAAAGAAGCCATAGCGTTGGCGTATGTTTTGAAGGGTAAAACGGTACCAGAAGGGCTGAGAGCTCATTCGACTAGAGCGCAAACTGTGTCCTGGGCTGAGTTCCGTTTAGTACCAGCTGTAGAAATTTGTAGGGCAGCTACATGGTCATCATTAATTTTTTTTGTCAAACATTACCGTCTGGATGTTGAGGCGGAAAGGGACACCTGTTTTGGATCAGCGGTGCTTCAGGCTGGTCTAGCAGGTCCCTCCCGTTGATTTGTTTCACTGC
The DNA here is from genome assembly GCA_033557465.1 of Ichthyophis bannanicus. Lineage (NCBI taxonomy): Eukaryota > Metazoa > Chordata > Amphibia > Gymnophiona > Ichthyophiidae > Ichthyophis > Ichthyophis bannanicus. Next base: position 428,778,404 of record CM066036.1, read on the forward strand.
TCTGTTACATCCCCAGAGGTTCAGGACTGGACTGGAGGGACGATAATTAAGGTGAAATTAGACTTACCTGCTAATTGTTGTTCCTTGAGGAACTCCAGTACAGTTCCATATCCCTCCCTGGTTTAATTTCATAGACTATAGCCTGAAGCAAGAGATATTTCACAGGTAAGAGGCTACTGTAACTGGGGGAACGTATCGTCCATAAAGGGAATTTATGTAGATGGGGATTAAGATGGGGTCAGTATCCTCCATAACGGGGGAGGGTGGACCTGAGCAGTTCTATCAACCTTAGTATAGTGCTGGAGGAGGACAAAGAAGGAATACTTCTCCTGTAAGGGTTATGAGTTAAGTTAGTTTGCAGTTTATTTTTAGTGTTACTACTTAATTGTTGCTCCGGTGAGTCTGCTTTGTCAATAGGTTACTGGAGTGAGGAGGCAGTTCCTGTGATGATATACCAGTGTCATCAGAAAAGGATGACGTTAGTTTCCAAGCTGCTGGAGGAGGAGCAAAACCCAGAGGTTCGGGACTGGACTGGAGTTCCTCAAGGAACAACAATTAGCAGGTAAGTCTAATTTCACCTTACCTTTGATAGATTTTAAGGATTAGCATAGAAACATAGAAACATGATGACAGAAAAAGACCACATGGCCTGTCTAGTCTGTCCTTCCATATCAACAACTACAACAGTCCACTTTTTACCTTTAGAGATCCTCTGTGTTGGTCCCATGCTTTTTTGAATTCAGTTACTGTCCTCATCTCTACCACCTCCACTGGGAGACTATTCCATGGATCCACTACTCTTTTCGTAAAGAAATATTTCCGCATATCACTCCTGAATCTATCTCCCTTCACCCTCATCCCATGTCCCCTCGTAGCAGAACTTGCTTTCAATTGAAAGAGGCTCTCTCCCTGAACATTTATGCCACGGAGGTATTTAAACATCTCAATCATATCACCTCTATCCCGCCTTTCCTCTAAGGTGTACATATTAAGATCCTTAAGTCTGTCCTCATATGCTTTATAATGAAGCCCACTAATCATTTTAGTAACCACCCTCTGCACCGACTCCATCCTGTTCCCATCCTTTTGAAGGTGTGGTCTCCAGAATTGCACACTATACTCCAAATGAGGTCGCACCAAAGACTTATACAGAGGCATTATCACCTCCTTTTTTCTGCTAGCCATTCCTCTCCGTATGCACCCAAGCATCCTTCTAGCTTTTGCCATCGCCTTTTCTACCTGTTTAGCTACTTTAAGATCATCAGACACAACCACGCCTAGGTCCCGCTCTTCTTTAGTGGACAAAAGTACTTCACCTCCTATACTGTATTGCTCCCTTGGATTGCTGCAGCCCAAATGCATGACCTTACATTTTTTAACATTAAATCCCAGCTGCCAAATTCTAGACCATTCTTCAAGCTTAGCTAGATCCCTCCTCATGTTATCTACACCTTCCTGGGTGTCTACTCTATTGCAGATTTTGGTATCATCTGCAAAGAGGCAAACCTTACCCGACAGCCCTTCCGCTATATCACTAACAAAGATGTTAAAAAGAATCGGACCAAGGACAGATCCCTGGGGCACACCACTGGTAACATCCTTCTCCTCAGAGTGAGCTCCATTTACTTGTACTCTTTGTCGCCTCCCACCCAACCAATTTCTAACCCAAGCAGTAACTTTAGGGTCCATCCCTAGGGTGCTCAGTTTGTTTATAAGTCGCCTGTGACTGTGTTCACTCACTCTGACCGATGTGTATGCACACATTGTTACACATTTTGGCTCAGAAAATTCCTGAGATTCACAGTGAAGTTCCCATTACCAATACAGAGTTGTCTTGTTTGGCGTAGTGGCTACCTCAAGGGTTTTCACAAATGGCCTTCTGGCAATTGTGGCCCACCTCAGGAGATAAGGCATATTCGGATGATTGGCTGAAAAAACATTTATTTTGTGGGGGGATTTGGGCCAGCCAGAAGGAATGTGGTCAAACCTTTATAATCCATGGGATTTATCATCAGTATTCTTCTCACATGATTTCTGTGGGGGCTCTGAGGGTCAATATTTCACTGTATATTTACCAGATTAATTTAAACACTGCTGCAGTTTTAAGTTGAACCAAGACTAGACCATCAATACTTTTCAAGTGACGCAGGAGCACATAACCACTCCTCCTGGTTCTCCCCCATGTCTTTGCCATTGACACTCTTTGAGGTGGAGCTGAATAAGAAGACTGAAGTGTATCTGGAAAATCTCCTTGCTCAGTGCAATACCTCAGCTTCAACATTGTTGACATCAGTGCAAAGAGTGTTCCAGCTGATACTTGAGACTCATGTCTGGATGAGATTCATTGTATTCATAACTGCAAAGTGCTTTGGATCCTATGTCTGCTACACCAGTATTGATCTCCAGTATGTTGGGGAAGGAAGCTTTACCGAGGCATCAAAGATCATAGGTGTCTAGATGTCCTCACTCCATGTCCAGTTCCACCAAAATGCAAAGGTCTAATCAGGCACAGATCCAAACCTCTTCACTGGAGTTTTTCTCTAGGTCAGATTCTTATCAATTATGGGACTTTGATTATGAGTCTGCTTGGTTCTCTGAGGGGGAAGGCTTGACAGACTTGCCATTGGATCCAACTTTACCCCATGAAAAGAGAATATCCACTCCTAAGGAATTTTCCTTTGTAGATTTTATTCAGAAAACGGTAGAAACTATTCCATTTAAGTTAGAGATGGAGGAGGAACCCAGACAGAAACATTGGATATTCTTCAATTTCTTGATCTTCCCAAGGAAGCTGTGACAGTGCCTATTCACAGAATTCTCAAAGATGTTCAGATTACAATGTAGGGGACACATTCTATACATTCTATCAATAAGAAGGTTAATACCATGTATAGAGTTCAGAAGGCTCTTGAATTCAAGAGGCAACAACTTCCTCATCATTCTGTGGTGGTTGAATCCACTCTCGAAAGGCCATTGGATTCCAGAAACCATTTCTATTAATTTTTCACCACAGAGTTCAGACTGCGTGACCTGTATTTCTCAAGCTTATCCTTAATTCTGCTTTTGTGTGCCCTTCTCCAGTCCTCTGGGACTATTCCCAACTCCAAAGAAGTATTGAAAAGGTCAGGCAGTAGAGTCTCTAGGACTTCCCTAAGCTCAAGTAATCTCAGATGTATCCCTTCCAGCTCCAATGATTTATATACTTTTAGTTTAGCTAACATCTATGAACACAGTCTTCCGAAAATTCTTCACGATCTGCCTCACTTCTGTTCCTATTTGTTTGTGTGTTTTCTTAGGTACTGCTACCAGCTCTACAGAACCAAAATGTTTGTTAAATATTTCTGCATTATCCTTATTGGCTTCTATATATTCTCCCCTTCACCACTGAGTCTGACAATGTCACTTTTGCACATTTTCCTGTCACTAGCTTATCTGAAAAATGTTTTATTCCCTACCCCCCCCCCCCACCCCCATTTTACTACATTGGCTATATCTAATTCCCTTTGTACCTTTGCTTTCCAGACTACTTTCCTAGCTTCTCTTAGCTTTTTCAAAAATTGATGCTTGTCTTCTTTCTATGATCTTTTATTTTATGAAGGCCACCTTCTTTTTTTAGAATCCAACTTAATGCCATCACTGCATATCACTACCATGTAGAAGGTAAACCCATCTCTGTACAGCCTCTAGTTTTTCACTTTATACAGTTCTTCGTTCTTTGAAGCATCCTATCCAATCACATTCAGGGTCTTAGGTCCTTAGTGTTCTAACCCAGCTGATCAAAACTTCATTTGAACTGCTAAATGTCTATGATCTGATATATCTGACTTGTTTTGGTGGTTGTAAACTTTGGCACGCAGGGTTAGTGAACTTCAGGCTGTAGTGACAGATCCACTTTTATCAGTCTTCCATCCGCCTGCTCATCCTCTTGCTAATCATCACCCGCCTTGACTATGCCAATTCTCTTTTCTCTGATCTCCCTCAGTATCAATTATGTCGCCTTCAGTTGGTTCAGAATACAGTCATCAATCTCATATACAGTGGTGTTGACGCTATCTGAATAAATGCTGACTTTATCTGGTTAGTGGATTTTCAGCTAGCATTTACCTGGGCAACTTAGGCCGCCTGAAAGGCTGTCTGTCCTAAGTTGCAATCCAGAAAAGTGCCAACTGAAAATCCTGCTAACTGGTAAGTGTCGGCACTTATCCAGATAGCATCTTTCAGCCTGGTATTCAGTGATAGCTTCTATCCAAACTCTGCCACTGAATATCTTGCCAATATTTAAGCGTTTTGTGGTTGGGACACGGTACCTCAGGCCGGAGGGTCGTGGGTTCAATTCCCACCTGGGGACAGAAATCTCAGGCTGGAGGGACTGGGGTTTCTAGTCCTATAGGCACTCCTTGTGGACTTGAGTAAGCCACTTAACTTTCCGTTGCCTCAGGTACAAATAGATTGTGAGCCCTTTGGGGACAAGGGAATGTATCCAGTACCTGTTTGTAGTGAATACATAATGTAAACCGTTTTGTTTGAAGGATAAGGCGGTATAGAAAACTGGTTAAATAAATAAACAAATAGATAAACAAACATCTCAGCTGACCGCTGTTTCTTTTGAATATCACCTTTTTGTAAATTGATCCCTAACAGTTAAGTTTAGACATGCTACTAGGCACACCTAAACATAATGAATAACTTATACTCGTATGTTTAATGGCTGAATATAGCTGTTAAACAGATACATTTTTGACAAGCCTGTGTCCTGCCCTTTACTCAGCCGATATTTATATAGATAGTGTTGGACTGTTTATTGATTTAAGATTCTGGATGCTATCCATATTACTTTTAAAAATACACAGATAAGCAAATTATTCATTCGTCAGCAGCCAGTGAACACACAATTTGTTTGAATGTCAGCACATATATTTATAGAGCTGTATAAAATTGTGGATTTTTTTAGTTCTGCCACTCCTTTGTCAGTTTTGAATTTGGTCCTTCTTTATGCTATTTCTGAAAGAGGGCTGAGAGAGATGATAATGGATCCATAGACTGAGGTAAGAGTCTGCCTTAAAGGTATTGTAACTATATTTAATATGTTTCTTTCTATATAGTAAAGCTGGCCATGCCATTGTGAAACTACAGAAAGAACGCAACTTTCATCGAATGCACCATAAACGGGTGGCCCAGGAAAAGAATAGACTAATTAATGATATCAAAAGGTAAGAAAGCTGATTCCATTTCTCCTTGTCAACCCAATGTAAATTGCATTTTAGCAACATGATTTGGCAGTGACTTAAAATTATAGGTCTATAAATTCCCCAAGGAGTGGAGGAGTAACTTAGTGGTTGGAATAAAAGCCTAACACACAGGGAATTGGGGTTTGATTCCCATTGGCACTCCTTATGACCTTGAGCAAGTCACTTTATCCTTCCTTGCCTCAAAAGAAAAGGTCTGGCAATCTACTTCTGGTCCAGGGGCTGCTGGGTCGACAGGAGTCAGCATTTTCTTGATGACTCTTTAAAAATAAATCCTCAAAGCATTAATGGGTCTGCTATTCAGAATATTTAATATTTGAATGCCTCAGTGGTTGCCTGTGACATTTAAATATCATCCAGATATTCAGCTCTGGTATCTGGATAGTGCCAAAGCTGATTATCCAGATACTGTTGTCAGGGCTGGCAACTATCTGGATATCTGTGCTTCTCCATGGACAAGCAGGAATGAATTTTTATTGTATTTATTTATTTAAAAGGATTTCTATACCGCTGTATCCTTAAATCAAAGTGGTTTACAGTATAACAAAGATGTTACATTAAACGAAGGTGGGAGGGCAATCAGGGGAATATTGCAATGAAGCTCTATACATTGTAGACATATAGGGTTATTGCAATATAACTATATACAAATATAAACTGTGCTAAATGCAGAGAGGTTGTTCAACTCAGTGAGGGATTAGGTACATCTTACATTATAACAACGGTGGAACATTAAGCGAGGGAAGGGGTGTCATACACGGGGATATTGTAATGAAGTTCTATACATTGTAGACATATGGGGATTATTGCAATATAACTATATACAGAAACAAAAACTGCGCTATATACAGGGTGGTTGCTGAGCTAAGCTAAGAGATAAATCTGAGGTACTAGGTACGACTAGTGATATGGGAGGTTGGGGGAGGAAGGGCAGGTTCCAAGGGGAGGGATGAATGGATGGTGGGGAGCAGAAGAGAGGTAGCCTTTGTGAAACAATTGTCTGTATCTTGATGCCAAGTTATATGGTGTCTCCATAGAGCTCGATATAGATTGTGGTTTTAAGTATCTTCCGAAAGTCCTTGATATCTGAAGTTGCTCTTATGTGGTCCGGGAGAGAGTTCCATAGGGCAGGAGCTACAAGGGATATAGCTCTTCTGCATGTGGATTGACTAGCCTTAGTGTAGACACTGGAGGTTGAGATCGTATCTGCTGTGCGATGTCTCCTCGTTCTGGTGTTTTGTGCCATCTGTAGGGGGCGGAGAGATAGTTTTGGTAGTCCAATGTAAATGGGGTTGCAGTAGTCCAAGATGGGGGTTATTATTGCTTGGCAAACAGTTCGAAAGTGTTCTTGACTTAGTAGTGGTTTGAGTCGTCTGATGACCCGCATCTTTATTTTATTTATTTATTTGAGCACATTTTTATACCGCTCCTTCCAGTGATCAGCAGCGGTTTACATCTAACAATTAACTCTGCATAGTTTAGCAGTTACATAAAACTGTAGGATAATAACATTAGAACATTAGGATAACTCAATAAGTAGAACAATAATAACTGTATCTTGAGGTAGGCAGTCTTGGCAGTTTTTGTGATATGAGACTGAAGATTCAGATTGCTGTCCAGTGTGACATCAAGGTATTTCACTTTGGTTTTAATGGGTATTGAAGTTTTGTTCAGATTAATTGTAGGAGGTGGGGTGAAACTGGAGTTTTGTGTGATGATAAGAGCTTCGGTCTTGTTGTAGTTTATCGTTAGATTGTTTTGAGTTAACCAGCAAGTCATCTCTTGTATGCAGTCCTGTATTTCTGTGTAGTCCGGGTTCTCGATATTGATTGGAGTGTAAATCATTATATCATCTGCGTATATGGTGTAATGGATTTTATGGCTTTTGATGTTGGAACAGATGGGTTGTATGTATAGGAGTGGAGGAGTGGCCTAGTGGTTGGGGCAAGGTACTTCAGGCCAGAAGGTCGGGGGTTCAAATCCCACTAGAGGACAGCAACCTTGGGCCGGAAGGACTGGGGTTTCTAGTCCCACAGGTGCTCCTTGTGGTCTTGGGCAAGCCACTTAACCCTCCATAGCCCATGTTCCCTGTAAAATAGTTATCTCCAAGTTATAATGCCCTGTTCAATGTAACTTCAGTTTGTTCAATGTAAACCGCACTGATGCAGAATAGCGCGGTATATAAGAGAATGTAAATAAATAAATAAATAGGTTAAACAACAGTGTGGAAAGGGATGAACCTTGAGGCACTCCCTGTTTTGCTGTCAGTGGTTTGGAGATTTTTTAGCCACATTTAACCTGAAGCTGTCTGTTTCTGAGGTAAGAGGTAAACCATTTCAAGGTGGTGTCATGCAGCCCAGTGTTGGCTAGTCTTTGCAGTAGGATGCTGTGCGATACCGTGTCAAATGCGGAGGTGATGTCAATGAATATCAGGAGAAATCCCATCTTGACTTTGTCTATAACTCTGATCAGATTGTCCAATAGGAATATCAGAAGGGTTTTGACACCAGGATTTGGGCACAAACCATGTTGGTGTGGATCTAATGGGGCATGGGAGTCGATATGATCCTGGAGTTGATGTTGTACAATTTTTTTGATGATCTTAGTTAAGAAGAGGAGGCCAGAGATGGGCCAGTAAGCAGCTGGGTCATTTTTGTTTAAAGCAGAGTTCTTGGGTATAGGGTGGACAGTTGCAAGCTTTAAGGCGTTCAACATGATACCGTGCATAAGGGATTGGTGAGCAATGTTGTGGATGCAGTGACTGAGTTCTTCTTTTGATGATCCAGGCTACTGGGTATGGATCTGTAGTGGCAGTGCTGGTATTGAGTTTTGAGATACATTGAGTTATCTGCTCAGCAGATGGGATGCTGAACCTTCCGCAGATCTGACTGTTTTCTGTGTGTTTGGGGGTATTGATCGGAGTGTGTCGCAGAGGAGCTGTGAATTTGGTTTGAAGGTAGTCCGCAAAGGCCTGTGGATGTATTGACTCTTCTTCTCTGTGGTTGGTTTCTTTGGTGAGTGTACAAACTATTTCAATTAGTTCTCTGGGTCTGTTGGCAGATCTGAGTACAAGGTTGGTGTAATATTCCTTTTTTTGTTGATTTATGAGATTGAGGTTTGGTTTTTTTTGCTTGATTTGATAGAGTTCTTGGATGGCGAAGGATTTCTCTTATCTCCAGCATCGTTCTAATTTTTGAAGAATTCTCTTTGCTGTTCATATATTCTTTGAGTACCAGGGGGCTGATCTGTGCTTATTATCTTGGGATTTTGTGTTCCTGGACTGTGGTGCTATTGGTGCCGTGGTGATGGTTATATTCCAGTTCTTAATTAGGTTATTTAGGTCATTGGAATCTTTATACTTGATGCGGGAGTCACGTATGGGTGACATCACTGACGGAGTCCTGCGAGGGAATGCTCCCCAGCTTCTAAGGAAGCTTTTGGGAGGCTCTACTGCGCCTGTGTAGCTGTCTTCCTGCCTGCCACAGTGCCATCTTCTCACTCTTCATTTTCCTTTGAGCCCCACGGACGTGAATTGGTCGTCCGCCGTTAAACGTTCCTTTTTTTCCCTCCTTCGGAGGCTTTTGGACAAAGGTTTGGACAAGTTCTTGGAGGAAAGGTCCATAAACCATTATTAAGAAGTGACCGAAGATATCAATGCTTGACCCAGTACAAGCATTGTGGAACTTGTGTCTCTTGGGGAAACTGCTAGGTACATATGACCTAGATTGGCCACTGTTGGAAACAGAATACTGGGCTTGATTGACCTTGGTCTGACCCAGTATGGCATATCTTATGTTCTTATGTTCTTAAGTTTCACTTTTCTGCCTGCTGTCGGTAGCATTGGAGCTGTCAATCAAGGTTTTGCCTTCAGTTCCATCACTTTTTCAGTAATTTTCTCATTTTTCCTGCAGCCTAGCTGGGTCCCGGGTCATCATCGAGCCATTTGATTTAGCCATAGCCGTCTTTCCAGACATGTCCCAGAAACTGACCAATAGATTCAAGAAATGCACCAAACGTGCAAGGACCATTTCGGTCATAGAAACATAGAAACATGATGACAGAAAAAGACCACAAGGCCCATCTAGTCTGTCCTTCCATAACAACAACTACAACAGTCCACTTTCTACCTTTAGAGATCCTCTGTGTTGGTCCCATGCTTTTTTGAATTCAGTTACTGTCCTCATCTCTACCACCTCCACTGGGAGACTATTCCACGGATCCACTACTCTTTCCGTAAAGAAATATTTCCGCATATCACTCCTGAATCTATCTCCCTTCACCCTCATCCCATGTCCCCTCGTAGCAGAACTTGCTTTCAATTGAAAGAGGCTCTCTCCCTGAACATTTATGCCACGGAGGTATTTAAACATCTCAATCATATCACCTCTATCCCGCCTTTCCTCTAAGGTGTACTTATTAAGATCCTTAAGTCTGTCCTCATATGCTTTATAATGAAGCCCATTAATCATTTTAGTAGCAACCCTCTGCACCGACTCCATCCTGTTCACATCCTTTTGAAGGTGCGGTCTCCAGAATTGCACACCATACTCCAAATGAGGTCGCACCAAAGACTTATACAGAGGTATTATCACCTCCATCGACAATCTCAATTGGTGCTTCCAGTGTTTGTGTCCTGATCACAAGCCCTCTTCTTGCAATTCGTACTTGCAGATAAGGAGAGACCTGAGGGGTCGAGAGAAGCACAGAGAATCCCTCTTTGACCAGAGGTCTGATTCATCATCTTCAGCACTGGCATTGGTCTTTGAGGCTTTCCTAGGATCCGCCAAAGGTGCATTGACATTGAGAGGTTCCTGGGCTCAATCAGAGCTGAGAGCCCATAGTGCCCCAGAGCATTGGCCATCGGTTGGTCTCTGCTTGGAATTGAAGGAGGACCCAACCTTGACTCCATTGACATTGAAGGGGAACCCTTCTAAACACTGGGTGAAGTCCTGTGTGCATCAGCATTGGAGTCTTTCCCGACGTGATGTTGAGAGTGATAGCCGTGAACGACTTGCTAATGTGCCCTGGAGAGAGGAATCAACCTCCAGAGTTTTAGAGGGGCACTGGCCATCTCCCAACAACCGAGGTCATGCCGATACCCCTGCAGGGTTGCCGGAGACATAGGTCAAAGCTGCTCAGGCCTCAAGGCCTTTGGAATCGGCAGTCATGGAGGAATGTCTTAGGCAATCGAGACCCATATTGCATCAATGCTGGAGAAGCAACTAGACTGGTCTTCGGTGCCCAGGGCATCATCATTGAGCATTATGCAGCTGATCCTCGCAATGCATGCTCTACCCATGGAGGCATTGACATCAGGGCATCAAAGAGATCCGACATCTTTTTCTAGTGGGACTATCTCTCTTGAGTGTATCAAGTTCTGATGTCCTGTCGAAACCCCAGAAGCCCTCGATGCATCATCGATCCTGTCGATGCTCTTACTCCCCTCGAGGATGGAGGGAGCTGCGGGCACAGTCACAGAGGTACTTCGATTTCCTTTCGAGTCTGACTCTGATGGCTAGGTGACTGATGTGGAATTGGAGAACTTATCAGATGGCAGGCCTCCTGAGCTTCTATCAGACCCTTCCTCTCCGTACGAATGGCGGAAGTCTCCTCCAGAGGACATGCCCTTCCAGGACTTTGTGAAGGATATGGCCAAGGCCATCCCATTTTCACTGGAGATGGAGGATGAACACAGAGCAGAGGAACTGGAGATTCTCCAGTACTCCTTGGCTCCTAAGGAAGCAGTGATGGTACCGGTGCTCTGAATCAGGAAGGAGTGGCCTAGAGGTTGGGGCAAGTTACCTCAGGCCGGAAGGTCGGGGGTTCAAATCCCACTAGAGGACAGCAATCTTGGGCCGGAAGGTGCTCCTTGTGGTCTTGGGCAAGCCACTTAACCCTCCATTGCCCATGTTCCCTGTAAAATAGTTATCTCCAAGTTATAATGCCCTGTTCAATGTAATTTCAGTTTGTTCAATGTAAACCGCCTTGATATCATGAAAGGCGGTATATAAGAAATGTTACATTAAAAATAAAAAAAGAATCGTATAAATGCTGCAAATGAGAATGTGTGAGAACCCAATCGCTGTGCCATCAGTCAGTAGGAAGCTGGACTTGATGGACCGGGTTAAAAGGCCCCTGGATTTGAGAAGCCTCAGGTTCCGCACTATTCCTTAGTGTTGCAGTCCTCCCTGAAAAGGATTAAGAATACTAAGATTCATTCCTCGAATCCCCCAGATAGGGAGGCTTGGACTTTGGACTTCTTCCGAAGGAAGTGCTTCCAGAGCTCCATGCTTGCGACTAGAGTACATTCTTACCAGATCTACATGAGCATGTTCCTGAAGGACATCATGTGTGAGCTCTCTGACTTATGCCTGTTCCTTCCTCTGGAGAAACTGAAGCATTATCTTTTCCTGGTGGGCCATGGCAAGGACTGCTCGAAGTTCCTGGTCAGGGCAATGTACGATGCCTTTTAGACAGTCTTCAGAGCAGTAGGAGTGGGCATTGGAGCCTGAAGGCTCACCTGACTTCAGTCTTCCAACCTGGAACAGTCAGTACAAAATAAGTTTGTGGATGTGCTGTGCCAGGGAGAGAACCTCTTCAGAGAGCAGGTGGAGGAGAAAACTGGCATCATAGAGAAGCAGCACATTATCCTCACTAGGCTCTCGAGACACACGTCAGATCCTGCTGCCTATAGCAGGATGTATCAAGATGGAGGCCAGAAGAAGGCCTACTATTCACGTAAGCACAGGTACTACGTTCCTGGTCCTCAAACCTCCCAGCAAAAGACACAGGCTCCTCGCCTGCAGCGTCGGAGGAAGCCTCAAAAGCCTCAGCCTGCCCTGCATCCCAAGCAGGGAGCGGGGTTTTTACTGATTCCTCCAGAGCATAATCAATCGCCCAGTGACCACAGAGGGGAACCCTCCCGGTGGGGGGATGGCTCACTCTTTTTGCCCAAAGGTGGCCCTTTATAACTTCGGACTTGTGGGTGCTACAGATAGTCCAAAGTTGGTTACATGTTGTATCTTGTAGAGCTGCTCCCTCATTACCTCCTGAGGGCGTATCCTCTCAACCCTCTATATTTGGACCTACTTTGGAAAGAAATCTCCACCCTTCTGGCCAATCTCACCATCAAGCCTGTACTCCAGGAACAGATCAGGAGGGGGTTTTACACCAGGTATTTTCTGGTCCCCAGAAAGATGGGGGGGGGGAGGGTTCAGCCCATGAGCCCATGCTGGACCTCAGCAACCTCAACATCATTCTGATGCAAGAAAAGTTTAAAATGGTATCTCTAGGTACCCTGCTTCCTTATCTTCAGAAAGATGATTGGCTATGCTCCCTGGATCTAAAGGGCATATATACCCACATACTGATCCATCCTGCCCCAACTCTTCCACAGATTCGTCCTGGGAGGACAGCACTTTCAGTAGCGAGTGTTACCCTTTGGACTGGCCTTGGACTCCCTGAGTCTTCATAAAGTGCCTCGCAGTGGTAGTGGCCTATCTTAGAACACTAGGGGTTTTTGTCTTCCCTTATCTGGACGACTGGCTCATAAAAAGAACCACTGCAGATGGAGTCAAGCAATCAACACAGTTGACCATCCAAGTGCTAGAGCTATTTGGTTTCGTAGTCAATTCCGTAAAGTCCCACCTTCAGCCCACCCAACAACTGGAGTTCACGACTCAACTGGAGACACAACTCAAGCAAAGGCCTTTTTCCCTCTACCGACTCCAGAGATTGACAGTTTTGGTCCATGATAACCAACAGAATTGTCAGACAGTGGCTCGCGGGATGCTGACTGTGCTTGGCCACATGGCCTCCATGGTGCACATCACTCCCATGGCTCATCTGCCAATGAAACAAGCTCTATGGACACTGAGTAGCTTAGGGACCGGCTGGTGGTCACCATACCTCTTCTCTAGTCCCTGCACTGGTGTTTGGATCATCAAAACTTGCTCAGGGGTCTCCATTTTCAAAGGGTACCATCCGAGAAGACACTGACAACAGACGCATCCAAGCTAGATTGCGGAGCTCATCTGGATGGCCTTTACAATCAAGGTGTTTGGTCCGAACGGGAGAGCCTGCACCAAATCAATTTCTTGGAATTACGAGCCATAGCAAATGCCCTCAGTGTTTTCTGAGATCGCCTGGCCAACCAGTTTGTACTGATTCAGATCAACAATCAGGTCACAATCGACTACCTAAACAAGCAGGGGGGGGGGGGGGCACAGGTTCATATCTCCTCTACTGGGATGCAATCCGGTTATGGAAGTTTGTCATCACTCACGGTATGGAATTGAGGGCCACATATCTGTCAGGGGAGCAGAATACCCTAGTAGACCAGCTGAGCCGCATCCTCCAGCCACACAAGTGGACTCTGGACAGGGATGTCATAACCCAGATCTTTTGAAAGTGGGGTACCCCCTCTATAAATCTCTTTACCACTCAGCACAATGCTCAAGTAGATCAATTCTGCTCCAGGTTGGCCTTGCGGAGCAGGCTAGCTCTGAATGCTATCCTCCTACATTGGGGCCTGCTATACACCTACCCTCTCATATCTCTCATAATCAAGACCCTGCTGAAACTCCTCATGCCGTATTGACCCAGACAACCACCGTTTCCCCTTCTGCTTCAACTCTCCCAGTGGAAACCTCTGCGGTTGGGCTCTGCCCCAAAACTTATATCACAGGACGACAGGAGGATTCTGCACTGTCAGATTATTGGCCCTCACTGCGTGGATGTTGAGAGGCTAGTCTTGTCAGAGGTCAACCTGCCCAATGGAGTGGCAGATGTTCTGTTGGCCTCTAGGAGGGCCTTGACAAAAAGATTTTATGCTTTCAAATGGAAGAGATTCACTTCTTGGTACGCAGAATGAGCACTGGATCCCTTTAATTGCTCCATCGACAGTCTTCTCGAGTACCTCCTAGACCTCTCAGAGTCGGGTTTCAAGTCCAACTCTGTCCGGGTTCACTTCAGCGCGATTGGGGCTTACCATCGCCGTTTGGAGGGAAAGTCCTTATCGACTCAGTCTTTAGTGGTTCACATCATGCGAGGCTTGTTCTTCTTGAAATCTCCCTTCAAGCTGCCGATGGTGGCTTGGGACCTCAATGTGTTCTGCTGCAGCTCATGTTAACTCGCTTCAAGCTGCTGGATTCCTGTCCTTTGAAGTTCTTGACCTGGAAGGTCTTGTTCCTGGTGGAAGTTACCTCGGCACTCTGAGCTAGTGAGCTCTAGGCTCTAGTGGCTCATCCACTATACACCAGGTTCCATCTGTGATAAGGAAGCTTATCATAGCTCAGGAAGGAGCTATAGAAAAGGTGAAGTAACTCTGAACAAGCAACCTGTCAGTTCTGGTAGAAATAAGAAGACAGAATTTTCCCATAAAAGACTACCAGTCCCAGAATGCACCAGGTTTCCAACAGCCATTAGAGGAGCTGAAGTGGGGAAACGTGTGTTCAATCAGGAGGGCTATGAGGTAATCCCTAAGCACTCATCTCAAAGGGCAGGGCCTGATTCAGCACAGCTGCGCTGTGTTAGGGAGGAGCACTCATCTAAGCAGAATAAAGGTAGAGTTTATTCTACAGAGAAGCAGCTTGAGCTTGATCATCTTCATCATCAGGAGGATCATCAGAAGCAGAAGCCAAACTGGACGGACAGAGAGGGAAAGAAACCCTTTGGAAGAAAGAGGAGAAAAGCCTTTGAGAGGTCTAGAAGAGTCCAGAGCAGTACGTATACTGGGAGGCATTCCAAGGGCCAGCATACACCATTGGACTGGGGAAAGCCAGAGGAATGGTGCTGCAGAGCTAGGAATCTCCAGACGGTACCTGTGAGGGAGACGGCTGCACGTGGAAGGGACCCTAAGACCCGTGCCAGAAGGTATGTGAAGAGAGATCCAGTGTCCAGGGATCTGGATTGGAAGGCTGGACATAAGAACTGGACTACATACTGGCCAGGCTATATAGAGAGGAACTCTAACAGCAATGGAAGCTCAGGTATGAACACTGATCTATGCCCTAGCTATAACCTTGAAAGACAGCAGGGAAACAAGTATTCTCCTGAAAGTGCTCCATTGGGAGATTCATCTGTGCCAATCCATGATATTGAACCCATGCTTGTTGAAGAAGAGGGGGTGATAGCAGATGAAGAATCTGTTTACATGGACTGCTCTCTGTCTAAACTCCTTTGGTGATTTTCTGTTATAAAGTACAGCAACCATCACAAAGAAATACAAACTTGTTCTTTAATCTACTCAGAAAAGCTCCTGAGTAGGATTTTTTTTGCCACGCAGTAGAAAGCAAGCCAGCTAAGGGGTTTAAGCTGGATAACTGCTAGTAATTGAGCCTTACCTAATTGCTTGGGAGCTCTGAGAGAATCACTTCTGAATCTATGTGGGAAGATATAAGAAGTTAACCTGAAAAGAACAGTTTTTCCTTTCTTTGTGGTTTTCGTTTGTTGTTTGATACATTGCTAAGAGAATATTAGCTAATGCCTACAGAAAAGACCAGTTTGTTGCCAACCAGATCTTATTTCTTTTGCTTTGATTGTCTGACAAGTTCAAATGTTGTTTTCTTGATTTTGTTTTTCCAAGTTTAACACTGAAAGCAAGTAACCTGATTTATGTGCTACCAAGCATATCTGTGTTGGGAGAAATAACCCCATAAATAAATATCTTATTGGCTTTACCCAAAAGCACAACTAATTATTGTGAGCAGCTGTGTCTGGTGTGAATGAACTGCATTGCCCACAATCCCTTGCAAATCATATAGATATATGCACTTGCCAAGACTGTGAAGATTCTCACCCAGGCAGCCGTCTGACACATCATAATAGAGTGGTCCTGCAGACTCATCCTCGATTCCTCCCAAAGGTGGTATCAGTTTTCCATCTTAATCAGTCACTTGTTCTGCCGACTTTCTTTTTGAGGTCTCACACCCATAGAGGGGAAACGGCACTGCATATACTGGATTGCAAGCGAGCCTTGGCGTTCTACTTAGAGCGTACGAACGTCCATCTAGCTGTTTGCCTTTTGACCCCAGCAAGCTAGGGGCTGCCGTTTCCAAACACACTCTTTCAATTTGGCTGGCAGACTGCATCCTTTCGCTTATGCTTAGGCTGGCCTGATGCTTGATAGCCATGTCATAGCTGACAACGTTTGAGCCATGGCTGCATCGGTGGGCAACTCATGCTCGCTTTCCATGGTAGAGATCTGCAGGGCTGTAATGTAGTCTTCTATTCACACATTCACATCTCACTACTGTCTGGATGGGGATTCCCTATGTGACAGCAACTTCAACCAATCTGTACTCGGGCACTCGTTTGGAGATTAGAATCCAACTCCATCCCCCCAATGCCCTTCTATCGGTTCAGGCTACCAAAAAAAAAAAAGAGACCACAGAGCATGAATGATCATGAATGAAACTGTATGGTGAAGAAGCTGAACCAGATGAGTTCTCCTTTGAGAACTACCAATGCTGTGCATAGTTGATTCTCCAGTTCTTAGTTCAATTTGCCCATGTTGGGCTTCTCGGCTTCCTCGGTTTTCAGCAGCCTGCGTGTCCATGGAGAAAAGGTAGTTACTCATCTGACACAGGTGTTTACGAGGGGTCTAGAAGTTGGCATTGGGCATTGGTGGGGCAGAAGTAAACTGCCCTGTGGTGTCAAAGTTTCAAGGTATAAGCACCATGGGGCTGTTTGAGGCCATTGCCACTGCTGTAGGTCGCGGAGAGTGGCAACAATGGCGGCAATGGATTACCCATGGAAGTGGCGACTGCCTAGTTTGCTTAATGGTTATGCCGGCCCTGCTCTGAATCCTAAGATAGCATGGGGCTAGAACTTCATGAGAAAAATGGGATGAGTGCTTGGGTTGGACTGAGGAGAAGGTAGAGCACATAGGGCTTCACGGAGAGGAGTTTAATGTTGGCAGGGTGAAGCCAGGGTTGGGGGAGAAAGGAGGAAAGAGCTGGGTCCAGGATGGCTAGGAATGGCAAGTAGTGTCTGGTGTATCTTCCACGGATGATAGGTAGGGTAAATCTATATCCTTCTGACACCTGTCTTCTGCTTTTACACTTTTTAGATGATTTGGGATTTTTATTCGTTTCTTTTAGAATGTCAGTGTCTTACCACTTCCAGTGGGAGCAGTGGTTTCAAAAAGTTCTGTGTGGTGAAAAAAAGCATCTGCTTTCCCCCATATGTATGTGGGAATCGTTGTTCCCTACAGCATCCATTCTTTTAACATACTGATTTCCTCCCATGCCATCAGTGCATGTCTTCCCTACCCCCCTGATTTCCCTGACTCCCCCCAACATCAGCAAGAAACCGCCTCCCAACACTCCCCTGACATCAAGAACCCCCCCTTCAAGACAGCAAGAACCACCTGATTATCTGCCAGCAAGACTTGATCCTCTGACCTAGTGTCTAGTGGGGAGCAGGAACAATCTTCAGTCACCTGCTCTATTAGAGTCCTGGACTCAAAATGGTGCCGATAATCCCTAGTGGTAGTCTCATCCTGCTATTGCTAGGGGTCAAAATAAGGGCAAACCTCTAGACCTGAGGGCCTGGAACAAAAAAACACTATTAGGTCTAGAATTTTGCACTTATTTGGCAGTTTGACTCTTATTAATAGGATTACAAAACTACCACTAGGTATTATGGGTGCCATTTTGAACTGATGGAACAGGAGTGACTGGGGATTACTTCTGCTCCCCACTAGACACCAGGACCCCCAGTAAAAGCCAGGGCCAGTTGAAGGTTTCCTGCTGCTGGCGAGGCATGGGGTTTTGTCAGGTT
Organism: Ichthyophis bannanicus; assembly: GCA_033557465.1. Lineage (NCBI taxonomy): Eukaryota > Metazoa > Chordata > Amphibia > Gymnophiona > Ichthyophiidae > Ichthyophis > Ichthyophis bannanicus. The sequence goes on from CM066036.1 coordinate 428,796,433, forward strand.
CTTGCTGATGTCAAAAGAAAGTGTAATGAAGTAGTCTGTAGTCAGTCAGTTTTAAGGGTTTCAGTATATTGAATTAATGAATTTGTGGAGTGGACCTCTGGTTGACTGAATCCCTGATGCAGAACTGTAGTTGATGGTTTCTGTTTGAAACCCAGAACTGAATCTGGATTTGACTAGAGAATTTTTGGAGTTCATGGACTGCTAAGCTAAGCAAAGCTAAGTGTTTCATATTTAATGACATTTATATCAAAAATATACAAAACATTTAAATAATGTACAAATATTAAGTGAGTTTTTGGACTATACCTAATTTCAGTTACTTGGACCTAGTGGGGGTAGTCTGTGGTTGGCTAATACCAAGCATAGCGTATTGACTTGGTTCTACAAATAAAAACTTTCTATGACTGACCCTTGAACAGTTGGTGGGCTCCATTGGTAGAGTGGTGTGTATAATGTTGACCCTGATGTGAGGACTGTTGGATAAGTGAAAAGATGTCAAAAGGGTGTCAGGAGGAATTGCTGATGTCAAGGGGGATTGGTGAGTGTGTGTGTGTTGGGGGGCGTGGTGTATGCTGATTGCAGCACTTACAGTATGCCTGCCTCAGGGTAGGTGTAAATGCTGATGTATAGAATTTTTGATATTCGTGTTATTCCTCTTTTAAAATGGGAAATACATGTTGATATTGTAGACCTGCTTAAGCCACTCTCTATGCCCTTTCCATGGCTTCTTGCAGTCTCTGCATGGTGTGGTTCTCTGTGTGTAAATAGTGGTTTTCAGCAATCTCTGCATGTGTAGGTGATTTACACGTTTAAAGGCCACTGTTTATACATGCGAATGGGACTACTGTAAAACAGGGGTTCTCAACCCAGGCCTCGGGACACACCTAGCCAGTCAGGGTTTCAGGATAACCACAATGAATATGCATGAAAATGATTTACATGCACTGCCTTCATTGCATGTAAATCGCTCTCATGAATATTCATTGTAGTCATCATGTAAACCTGACTGTGTGTCTCGAGGACTGGATTGAGAACCCCTGGTCTAGAATAAAGTCCATAATTTAATTTTGTGTTTGTCATAGAATGAGTAACATTTGCAAGTGTATGCCAGAATGCTATTGGGTTCCTTAAATTAGTGACTTGGTGGACTGTCAAAAAATGTATATGTTTTTTTTTTTTTTTTTAGAGAAGATAAAACATGTCTAGAAGAAGGATTTACTGTAAAATAGGTCAGTGTAAATATATTTAAAAGCCTTTAGGAATCATTACAAACTCAATATACAGTTTAGATAGCTCCTAAAAATTTTGGTGGTAGGAAATAATTATTTTATACGACAGTGGAGTTACTTTGGCATAATGGTGGAGAGGTGTGACATAGATAATAACTGTTGAAATCCTAGACATTGTATTTTAGTTAGTAATGCTTCTAAAAGAAACAATTCCACAGATCAAAATCACTCATCAATCATTTAGTAATCCGTTAACCTTCTTGTGTCATTTTTTAGAATGAAGACACATTATGCATCATATGAGCCTTTACTAAGGCAGCTGCATGAAAAATACGAGACTTTGTTGAGACAGAAAATGCTGACCTCCCTTGAGAGGGACAGAGCAGTTGGACAGGTAAAAATGTGACTAATAAAATATAGTTGAGCAGTTGAATGCTATATAAGTATTTTACATTTTTGATAGTGTTGACCTTGACCAATCTGATTCTTCTCTGGAGCCTATTTTCTCACAAGTAAAGTGGTGGCATCAGCTTCAGAGCAGTTTACTTGATAAAAAGACGAAATTCAAAGTACTGCCATTTCTATATTTTGGCATTCTGTATAGTCTATATCAGGGGTCTCAAACTCATATTGCTTTGAGGGCCAAATGAGGACTTGTAAAATAACCCGGGGGCCGCATAAGACGTGGGCCCTCATTTGCATAAGGGACCTCATTTGCATAAATATTTGCATAGTGTTACCATACCCTAACTTTTAGTAAACATGCCTCTTAATGAGTCTATGGATAAAGACAGGGAGGAGTGGTCTAGTGGTTAGGACAAGGTACTTCAGGCCGGAGGGCCGGGGGTTCAAGTCCCACCTGGGGACAGCAATCTCAGGCCGGAGGGACTGGGATTTCTAGTCCTGTAGGCACTCCTTGTGGTCTTGGGCAAGCCACTTAACCCTCCATTGCCCATGTTCCCTGTAAGTATTAGCGTATGTGTCTCATATCCCCTCGTGTTAAATGTATCCCCCAATTGACCGCTTTGACCCGGTGAAAAGTGGGATATAAATACAGCTAAAATAAAAGAAAAGAAAAAGAAAAACTAAAAGATTTCTACATTACTATAATCCAGTGCCAACCGCCAGGCACATTAGGAACTACTACAAACAAACACTGCCCATTTAGAACCCATGGCAAACCCGCCATATCCTAACAGCATTACCAGGACTCACAAAGCACCATATCCTACCTATCAAAAGGCAACACTGCAAATATTAAATCAATACATTTCAGAGAATAACAATACATGACCTACTGGGGAAAGAGAACAAGTAACAATGTCAAATAGGAATTACATAAACAGAATACCTCAGCTCACTTACACATGCAGAACATACATCATCACCAAACAAGGAATCAAAATTTAGAAACAAGAAGACAATAATTAAACTGGGAACCCCAAAAGCCAAACTTGGAATGTACAACAACACTGTAGAAATAAAACTATAAATTATTTTCCTCTTGTACTAAACAAAGCACAGACGTTATTGATGCACATTTCCCAGAGCTGACATATTCCAGTTAATAAATTCAAAATAAAGAGATATTTTTCTACCTTTTGTGCATTTTTTTTCAATTGCAATTGTTCCAGCCACTTTCTTCTGGTTTCTTCGTGCCTTCTGCTAACTCTCCATCGTCTGCTGTCCATTTGTCCTTTCTTCTCTCTTCTAGTTTTTTTCCATTCTCCCTCTACATCTGCTTTAACATACTAATCTTTCTCCTTTTGCTCTTTCCTCATTCCTATTTCATCCACTCAAATTTTTCCCCTCCATCCTCAATGCCCACTTACTCTCCCAATACCTGGCCAATTGTAGATTTGTCTTCCCTCCCACACAAAATATTTTTCCCCTCTCCATTACACTCTCCCAGCTCCATCCCATTCTAATCCTCCCCCAACATCAGCTCCCTTCTAGTTCCAGCCCCACACAGCACCCGCTCCCTTCTAGTCCCTGCATCAACCCATTTCCAGTCCTAGCCCCTCATCAGCCCATTTCCAATCCTAGCTCCCCCCATCAGCCCATTTCCAGGGCTAGCTCCCTCCCCTCACAGCCCATTTCCATTCCAAGCCCCCCTCCCCATCAGCCATTTGCAGTTCAAGCCCCCCCCTTCCACTCAGCCCATTTCCAGTCCTAGCAACCCCCCAGCCCATTACCAGTCCTAGCCCCCCCATAGCCCAAGACCAGTCCTAACCCCCATAGCCCACTTCCAGTCTTATCCATTGCCCCATTTTCAGTCTTAAACCTCATAGTCCATTACCAGTCCTAACCCCCCATCACCCCATTTTCAGTCTTACCCCCTCATAGGCCATTACCAGTCCTAACCCCCCCCTAGCCCATTACCAGTCCTAGCTCCCCCCCATAGCCTATTACCAGTCCTAACCCCCCCCTATCAGCCCACTTGCAGTCTTACCCCTCCATCACCCCATTTTCAGTCTTACCCCCTCATATGCCATTAACAGTCCTAACCCCCCCATAGCCCATTACTAGCCCCCCCATAGCCTATTACCAGTCCTAACCCCCCCCATCAGCCCACTTGCAGTCTTACCCCCCCATCACCCCATTTTCAGTCTTACCCCCCTCATAGGCCATTACCAGTCCTAACCCCCCCATAGCCCATTACCAGTTCTAGCCCCCCATAGCCTATTACCAGTCCTAACCCCCCCATCAGCCCACTTGCAGTCTTACCCCCCCATCACCTCATTTTCAATCTTACTCCCCCATAGCCCATTACCAGTCCTAACCCCCCTCCCTCCCATCAGCCCAGGTAAATTTTAAAAAATCCAAACTTGCTGCTGCTGCCACCGCCGCAGTATCAAGCATCCCGCGGGCCCCTCTGCCCGGCAGAGTCCTTTCCTCCCTGCAGCATCAGCTCCAAAAGTGGCGGCTTTCAGAGCTGTGAAGAGAGAGAGTTTCTCTCTCGCGGCTCTGAAGAGCAGCGAGAGAGAAACTCTCTCTCTTCAGCTCCAAAAGCGGCGGGAATTGAGGCGCCGCTTTTGGAGCTGAAAAGACAGAGTTTCTCTCTCACTGCTCTTCAGAGCCGCGAGAGAGAAACTCTCTCTCTTCGTGGCTCTGAAAGTCGCCGCTTTTGGAGCTGATGCTGCAGGGAGCAGAGGACTCTGCTGGGCAGGGGGGCGCCACGGGACGCTTGATATTGCGACGGCGGCGGCGGCAGCAGCAGCAAGTTTGGATTTTTTGAGACCCCGGGTCTATATAAAGACTGTAGGATCAATATTCAAATGAGTTTATCCATTTAGCAGGAACTGCTAACCAGATAAATCCAGCTGAGATGGATGTTCAGTGGCACAAACCAGACAGTGCTGCTGAATATTATTATTATTATTAAAAACGTATATCCCCTCTGACTGCTGCGACACTGACTGGACAGTGCCAGGACAGTACGTGGGAGGGGCAAGAGTGGTCCCAGCTCTTATCTGGTTAGTGGTGATTTTCAGACACTAACCAAATAGCAAATACGGTTGGCAGTAAAATCGGATATTCAGTTTCAGTTTTCTGCTGCAGTGATTGGGCACTTTAAAAATGCTTACTGCTGCAGCTAAATATTGATCCATATGGGCATATATTAGATATAAACACTTTTACAAAGTAATTGCTGATTTCAAGTAGTTTCACCATGTCTCACAAGAAATTTACATTGAACACTCTGGCTGCTTGTACTTTACTAGTATCAAAACAGAATTTCTTCTGTAAGAACATAAGAACCGCCATACTGGGTCACATCAAAGGTTCATTAAGCTCAATTTATAACTGTGGCCACTCCGAGTGACAAGTACCTGACATATCCCAAATGTAAGCAGTTTCATGCTCCTTAACCCCAGGAATAAGCAGTGTTTTTCTCCCGGATTTGAGAAGCCTCAGCTTCCTCACCAGGGTGGTCAAATCCACCCTTAAGAGATCCAAGAATACCAAAACTCATTCCTCAGCACCCCTGGGAAGGAAATCTCAGACATTGGACACTTTAGGGAAAGTTCCATGTTCATAGCCTGCATGGCCTCTTACCAGCTCTACATGGGCATGTTCTTGAAGAACCACATTTGTGACCTCACTGAGCTGTCTCAGTTTCTGCCACCAGAGAAATTGAAGTAGTATTATTCCCTAGTGGCTCACAGCAAGGACCGCTTGAAGTTCATGGTCCATTAAGAGCTTCTGCCATAGGTGTTGGTGCACAGAGAGTTGCCTGGCTCAAGCCCTCAGATCAGGAACAATCAGTGCAGAACAAGCTTGCTGACATGCCATGCCATGAAGAGAATCTCTTTGAGAACAAGTCGAAAAGAAAGCTGACTTCATCGAAAAGCAGCACGTCACCCTTTGTAATCTCTCAAGGCGCATGCCGAGCCAGCCTCCTACTGCAGGAGGTACCTAGGAGGGGGACAGAAAAAGACCTATTACTCTCGTAGGTGTAGGTACTTTTATTTATTTATTTAATTTATTTAACAGAATTTTATACCGCCTTTAGTCCAAGGTAGTTTTCATAGAACAACATTAACAAACTCAAGTGAGTTAAGTAACATAGAACATGGGAGATACGAACTTGGAGTTACTATGGGGATTTACAGAATCAACAGTAAGTGAATAAAAGTATGATGTGTGTATCATTAAGTAATGTCATTGGGATCAAAGTGATCTAAGAAAAGATGTGTTTTTTAGAGTTTCTTCAGGTATTGCATGGACTGTGCAGATCTGATGGCCCCAAACCTCCCAGCCCAAACAGGCTCCTCGCCCGCAACAGCACTGAGAGAAGCCTCAGCCGGCTCCTCAGCCAAAGCCTGGGGTGAGGTTTTGATTGGTTCCTTTGGAGCATAGCCTCATGAGAGACTCTGGGCAAAATTAAAAAGTCATGAATGCAGGAGGCAGTATACATGATCTGTCCAAAAAGAAACCTAGTAAGCCAACACAGCAGACTCACAATAATGGTGATGTGTAGTGGTGACCTCCCACTTGCTCGATCAGGCCACGTGAATTAGTTATGGACTACATGCAGTAGAGTGAACTCGTCTCATGTGCCTTTTGCTATTTCTGAAACATGTCATAACAGGCGACCTTTCAGAGTGGATTTCAACTTCAGGAACAAAACGTAGTCCACAAGGGCCAAATCTGGAGAGTAGGGAGACTGGGGGACTGGAGACATTTCATGCTTCTCCAAAAATTCATGGATAAGGAGCAATGAATGATTGTGGCACGGTTTGCTTTTTGCTCATCTGTCCAGAGACATGGCACAAATTTTGCAGCAACCCGATGCATCTGAAGTTTTTCAGTCACAATTCTGTGACACAAATTTTTACTGATGCCTATTTCTTCAGCAACTTCACAGACAGTTAGGAGACGATTTTCAAGAATCAAAGCATGCATTTTCTTAACGTGATCATCGTCCATTGACATGGAAGGCCATCTAGTTTTGGGATTGTTTTCAGTGGATGTTTTGCCCTATTTGAAATGTCGGTGCCATTGATAACATTGTTTGCGGCTTAAACAATCCTTTCCATAAGCTTGCTGCAACATCTGAAAAGTCTCGGTAAAAGTCAGTTTCACACAGAATTTCAAACAAACACGTTGCTCTTCAAGATCCTTCATATTTCAACTTGCAAAAAATAGCAAAAGGCACATGAGACGAGTTCACTCTACTGCATGTAATCCATAACTAATTCACGTGGTGTGATCAAGCAAGTGGGAGGCTAAAGCTCCACTACACATCCCCATTATCGCGAGTCTGCTGTGTTGGCTCGCTGGCGCACTCTTTAGGAAGTTTGATTTCATTTTGGACAGACCTCGTACTGTTGTGGCTCAGGAACTGTTTAAAAGAAAGAAGAGAGTAGGGCTAAATGGCCAATTTTCTGAATGGAGAAAGGTGAATAGTGAAGTAGCCCAGGGATCTTTGCGCGCTGCTTTTTAACATATTCATAAATGACCTGGTAAATGCAGATTGGTTGTTTTCGCCTTCAAAAATAGAAAGACGAGGGGAAATGCAATGAAGCTACAATGTAGCCCATTTAAGGCTAATAGGAGAAAATGTTTTTTCTCTCAATACGTAATCAAACTCTAGAATTCAGTACTGGAGGATGTAGTCAAAGCTGTTAGAGTAGCTGGGTTTAAAAAAGGTTTGGTCAAGTTCCTGGAAGAAAAGTCCATAAACCATTATTAAAGAGGACCAGGGAAATCCACTGCTTACTGTGGAATAAGCAATGTGGAATCTGCACCTTTTTGGGAACCTAGCAGGTACTTGTGACCTGGATTGGCCACTGCTGGAAACAGGATACTGGGCTTGATGGACGTTAGTATAACCCAGTATGGCATATCTTATGTTCTTATAGCTGATGCATCTATGGGTATACTTCAGTATTTCTGTCTTCAGCAGATGGTAGATGCAGCCTGATGCAGCTATACAAAAATTCTTTTTAGCTCATGAGCAACCGCTCTCTGGGACGACTTCCTCGCTGGAAATCATCAGCAAAGGTCTCCTTTGTGCCCTGCTGGAATTTCCTGCATGGAAAGGAAAATGGTTCATTTCCCAGTCTTTAAGAGATTAAGGGCTGGTTAAGCAGTCAGGATTATTGGATGAAGACCATTGGCCCTACACAGCCTCAGTGCCCTCTACTCTTTCACCTCCCCCAGCTCTCCCTCAAAGATCCGGGCCCACGTCTTTCCACCCCAGCTCCCACTCACTCCATGTGAGAATGCCTGCTATATAGGGCAACTCCCCAATTAGTTTGTTGACTTAAGATAACAGATTTTTATTGGTGGGTAGGGAAAATCTAGGAAGCAAATAGTTCCACATTTGGATATCTACTAAAAGTAAACAATTTGCCATTCTTCAAGGAGCTTTGATTAGGTCATTTTACAAAGGGAACACATTAATCTATATACTTTAGACACATGATATCAAAATTTACTAGTGTAAAATAACTGTTTAGCAAGGAAGCTTGACTACACAAAGGGAAATAGAACAGCTCTGTTAGAACTCACATAAAGAGGTTAACTGCCTTTTCTCTTAAAGGACAGCTGAAGAAAAGTCAGGGACTTTGGTAGGTGTCTCTCGTTTATTTCAACAGATACCAAAGCTCCACCAACTGAATGATGGCTGGGAAAAATTGTATTGTCAAAGTTGTTGCCTCTGTTAAAGCATCTGCCTCTGTCCAGACAGCCAGCCCAAAGTCAGTCAAGGGACTGGTTCCATGTGCAAGATGCCTGCATGCTGAAGCCCTCATAAAAAGTGGAGGAGCTTTGAGAAGAGGTGGCAAGGCTGAGAAGCATTCGAGACAGCGAGAAATACATTGATGAAATGTTTCTCGAAGCATCCAAGTTCTCCAGCAGAGGTGAAGATGAGATGCTACAGAATGAAGAGAGTTAGACACGGGTCACCAGAGTCTGCAGATCCAACAATCCAACACCTTCAGCACTCGAATTGAAGAACCAGTATGTAGTCCTGGAAGTGGAGGAGGTGAAAGCATCCCAAGAAAGGGAAGAGCTAGAGCTCAAGCATCACAAAGTTGAGGAATCAGTGACCACAAGGAAGCGAAGGATTATGGTGGTTGGTAACTTTCTTCTGAGGGGTACTGAGGCATCCATCTGCCGACCAGACTTGATGTTCAAAGAGGTGTGCTGTCTGCCAGGTGCCAAAATCTGAGATGCTACAGAGAATTTTCCAAGACTCATCATGCCTACTGACTATTATCCGATGTTGCTCATTCATGTTGGCACAAATGATATTGCTAGGTATCCCTCCAAGTTTATCAAAAGTGATTTCAAGGCTCTGTGACAGAGGGTGAAGCAGATAGGTGCACAGGTGGTGTTCTCTTCAATCCTCCCTGTTGAGGGTAAAGGCTGAGGCAGAGAAGCTTGCATCCTGGAGATGACTGTGTGACTGCGTGGATGGTGTTATCGAGAACATTTTGGTTTCCTGGACCATGAGATGCTTTTCCAAGGACTGCAGAGCAGAGATGGCGTCCACCTATCCAAGAACAGTTAAAGTGTCTTCCACAGCAAACTGGCTAACTACTGAAGAGGGCTTTAAAATAGATTCATTGGTTGGGAATGGGTGAAGAAAGCCCCCAGACAAGTGAAAGCCCTCGGGTAAGTAATTACAAAGTTTACTATGTAAAATGTTATACCACTATTCTATGGTACGGAGGGAGGAGTGGCCTAATGGTTAGGCAGGAGGGCTGTGAGTTCAATTCCCACCTGGGGACAGCAATCTCAGGCCAGAGGGACTAGGGTTTCTAGTCCTATAGGCACTCAGTGTGGCCCTGGGCAAGCCACTTAACTCTCCATTGCCTCAGGTACACATAAATTGTGAGCCCTTTGGGGACAAGGGAATATATCCAGTACCCGCTTGTAGTGATTGTAAACCACTCTGATGCAACTTCAGCCTGGGCGGTATATCAAGAAATTGCATAAACATATGTAAAATGTTCTGTTGTTTGTAAACGTGATTTTTGGAAGGGGCAGTATAGAAGAATCTAATAAATAAATAAAACATCAAATACTTCTGTAGAAATGGGTAAAAGGTAACATCTGGAAAGCAATGTGCAAAAATGCCCATAGTATGGGAAATAAGATCCCAGATGTTGAAGCTTTAATGTAAGAGGCTGATTTGGATTTAGTAATAGTTATGGAGATATGGTTCACATACGATTTGTCTATACTGTTTGCACCATTGCTGGTTTGTTTTATGATTGAAGAGCTGAAGATCTGCCAGAGATAAGTGTGGTTTAATGCCTATGTGTGCACCATGTTGTACTACTGTGCTATGTTACATGCTCTAGGGGAGAATGGAGGTTGTTTTCTGAGGAGATTTTCTGGCCATTGATGTCCTGTGGGGATCTCAGGGTGATGAATGCCTGCTTATTATAGCTCTGGATCCCAGTTGTTCTGAGGACTTTTCTCCTCCTTTTGTGTTTTGTTTTTTGTTCTTGAAGATTTTGCATTAGTGGAGTGATTATTTTTTCTTTTAGTCACAGACAACCAAGACTGGGATGTATTTATACTGGGCTATACTTTATCCAGGAAGGACAGGGGAGAAAGAAGGGGAGAAGGAGTGGCAGTATATATAAAAAATAATATTAAGGTTTTAGAGTTAAAGTGCTTAAAAGGGAGCGAGGAGGCACTGTGAGTCAAACTAGAAAGAGAGAATGGGAAATACGTTTGCATTAATGTGATATACAGATCTCCTTCACAGGGAGATTTAATAGAAGACATATGCTGTATTGACATGAAAGAAGTGCTACTGATAGGTGATTTCAGCATGCCGGCTGTTGATCTGCACATCCCTATTACAGTGCCATCTAGAAGTAAGGAGATCCTAGATTCTTCACAGGAAGAACTATTCTGTCAACTGGTAACAGAACTCACACATGAAGGGGCCATACTAGGCTTTGTCCTTAGCAATGGGGAAAGTATATCTGATATTATAGTGGGAGATCAGCTCATACCCAGTGATCACCAGATGGTGTGGCTCAGTATTAGTATTAGAGCTGATAAAATCCATTCAAAAGCAAGGGTCTTAGACTTTAGAAAAAATAACTTTGCCAAGATGGGACAATAGCTCAAGGAGTCAGTGGGATGGGAACAGCTGAGGAATGTAAAAAAACAATGGGCAAAACTCGAAGGGGATATTTTAAGGGTAACAAACATTTTCAATAGAAAGATAAATAAATGTAAAAGGAAAAGGAGGCCACTATGGTTCTAAAATGAAGTACTCTAGCTGAAAAGGTGAAGAAAAAGAGGCTGGCCTTTATAAAATACAAGAGATCACAAAGAAAAGAAGACAAACATCAATATTTGGAAAAACTTAGAGAAGCTAGGAAAGTAGTCAGGAAAGCAAAGACACAAATAGAAGAAGAAACAGTCAATGCAATAAAATGGGGGGACAAGACTTTTTTTCAGATATGTTAGTGAGAGAAGGGGGCCACCTGGAGCTTTTTTTGCCCATAGGTAGGCCGAGGTCACCACGGACCTGTTGATCCTACAAGTAGTAAAGGAGGGCTATCTCCTCAGGTTCCAACAAAACACCTCCAGGGTTCTTCCCAGGAGAGCCAGTGTGGCCTCTTCTTCACCAGACCTTGCTTCTGTCAGAGCACGAGAGTTTGCTTAGGGACAAGACGGTAGAACCTGTACCCAGACAGCTGTGGGAAAAGGTTTTTACTCAAGGTATTTCCTTGTCCCTAAAAGAACTGGAGGCCTCAGGCCCATATAGACCTGCAAAACTTGAACAAGATGCTCTCCCTTGGGACTCTGCTGCCCTACCTCCACCAGGGAGATTGGCTGTGCTCCTTAGACCTAATGGATGCATATACCCACATCCTGATCCACCCCTCCCACAGACAGTACCTAAGGTTCATAGTGGAAGGAGAGCACTACCAGTACAGAGTACTTCCATTTGGCTTGGCCTCCTCGCCCAGTGTCTTTACAAAGTGCCTGGTGGTCGTGGTTGCCTATGTACGTTTGCAAGGGTCTGGACGACTGGCTCATCAGAGGCAGCATGGCCCTTGAGGCCAGCCATACCGCAGGGCGAACAATCTGCCTCCTGCTGTTCCTGGGGTTCGTCATCAGCTACTCCAAATCTCACCTCTCTCCAGCCCAAAACCTGAAGTTCATAGGTACCCAGTTGAACATGTTACAGGGCAAGGCCATCCTTCCAAAGGAGAGGACACTTTGCCTCGTGCAGCTAGCGAGAGAGGTACAGACTCGCCGGTCAATACCAGCTCGCCTCCTCCTCTGGTTGCTGGGCCAAATGGCCTCAACAGTTCACATCATGCCCCTAGCCCGCTTGCACATGTGGGCGGCCCAGTGGTGCCTCCACTCCCAGTGGACCCAAGCCACGGGCAGGTTACGCAACAGGGTCAGAGTCACCTGCCAATTGGCAGACTCCCTCAACTTGTGGCAATCCCTATGCCACCTCAAGGAAAGGATGCCATTCCAGGCATCTGCACCACAGATGGTCCTAACTGCGGATGTCTCCCTTCTGGGTTGGGGAGCACACTGCGGAGACCTCTGCACTCAAGGCAGCTGGTCGTAAGAGGAGTCACTCCTGCAGATCATCCTGGAACTTGGGGCCATTTTTTTGGCCTTGCGAGCATTCTGCCAACTCCTGTGCAAACGCTCTGTGCTGATCCAGACGGACAACCGGTTCACCATGTTCTATGTGAATAAGCAAGGGGGCATGGGTTCGTACTCCCTCTGCCAGGAAGCGATGCCTCTTCTCGCCTTTGCGGCATGCCACATAATGCTCCTACAAGCAGTATGCCTTCCAGGCCAGAATAACTGCTTAGCAGACAAGCACAGCAGAGTCCTCCGCCCACACGAATAGCATCTGTACCCCAAGGTGGCACAGCGACTTTTCCACCTCTGGGGCAGGCCCAAGATGGACCTGTTGTCTCCCGGGACAACACGCAGTTGCCCTGCTTCTGCTCACACCAGCAGGTGAATAGTGGTGTACCCCAGGGATCTGTGCTGGGTCCGCTGCTTTTTGACATATTCATAAATGACCTGGAAAGTGGAATAACAAGTGAGGTTATCAAATTTGCAGATGACACAAAACTATTTAAAGTTGTTAAAACCCAGGAGGATTGTGGAAAATTGCAAGAGGATCTTGATAAATTGGAAGACTGGGCATCAAAATGGCAGATGAAATTTAATGTGGAGAAGTGCAAGGTTATGCACCTAGGGAAGAACAACCCAAACTATGGTTACACGATGCAAGGTTCCACATTAGGAACCACCACCCAGGAAAAAGATTTAGGCGTCATTGTGGATACTTTGTTAAAACCCTCGGCCCAGTGTGCAGTGGCGGCCAAGAGAGCAAATAGAATGCTAGGTATGATAAGGAAAGGAATGGAAAATAAAACAAAAGATATTATAATGCCTCTATATCGTTCCATGGTGAGACCGCACCTTGAATATTGTGTGCAATTCTGGTCGCCGTATCTTAAAAAGGATATAGCGATTTTAGAAAAGGTTCAGAGAAGAGCCACCAAAATGGTAAAGGGGATGGAAGGCTACTCCTATGAAGAAAGGCTAAAAAGGTTGGGGCTCTTTAGCCTGGAGAAGAGACGGCTGAGGGGAGATATGATAGAAGTCTATAAATTAATGAACGGAGTGGAACGGGTAAACGTAGATCGATTGTTTACCTTATCAGAATATGGAAAGACTAGGGGACATGCAATGAAGCTACAGGGTAAACTATTTAAGACTAATAAAAGAAAATATTTTTTCACTCAACGTGTAATCAAACTCTGGAATTTGTTACCGGAGGATGTAGTAAAGGCTGTTAGTGTAGCTGGGTTTAAAAAAGGTTTGGACAAGTTCCTGGAGGAAAGGTCCATAAACCATTATTAAGAAGGGACCCAGGATATCAATGCTTGAACCAGTACAAGCATTGTGGAACCTGTGTCCCTTGGGGAAACTGCTAGGTACGTATGACCTAGATTGGCCACTGTTGGAAACAGGATACTGGGCTTGATGGACCTTGGTCTGACCCAGTATGGCATATCTTCTGTTCTTATGTTCACACCCAGAGAGGGTAGCAGCAGATACCTTCCTGATCCCATGGTCCGAGGGCCTCCTCTATGCCTTCCCAGAAACTCCTGTGGTGGCCAAGACTCTCTTCAAGATCCAGAGCGAGCAGGCATCAGTGATTCTGATCGCCTCCAGATGGGCCCGGCAGCCCTGGTTCCCTCTGCTGCTCTCCTTGTTGGTAGCACTGCCAGTCCCGCTGGGTCAGATTCCGGACCTTCTGTCCCAGGAAGAGGGCTCTCTCCTGCACCCCATCCTAGGGTCACTAGCATTGACAGCGTGGCTGCTGAAAGGGTAGCCTTTGCTCCCTTCGGTCTCCCAGGAGAAGTTGAGAAGATCCTGTTGGCCTCCCAAAAACCCTCCACCAGATGGGTGTATGCCTTCAAATGAAAGAGATTCTCCATATGCTGTGCAGAGAGAAGGGAGAACCCTTTGTACTGCCACGTGCAACTAGTGCTACAATACTTCCTGCACTTCTTGCATGCCATCCTAAAGTCTAATTCGGTGATGGTATACCTGAGCACTATAGCCGCTCACCATAACCCTGTAGGGGGGAAATCCGTCTTAAACCAGCCCCTGTTCTCCAGGTTCTTCTGGGGCCTCCTACTATTGAAGCCCCCTCTCCGCCCTCCGGTGGCAGAATGGGACCTTAATGTGGTGCTCTCCCAATTCACCAAGCCACCGTTCCAGCCCCTGGCCACCTGCCATCTAAGATACCTCTCTTGGAAAGTGGTTTTTTTGGTGGCCATCACGTCCGCTCAGAGAGTGAGTGAACTCCAGGCTTTGGTGGTGGATCTGCCATATGCAGGGTTCTATAAGAACAGGGTAGTGCTCCACACACATCCCAAATTCCTCCCCAAGATGGTATCCCCCTTCCATCTCAACCAGGAGGTGGTCCTCCCCACCTTCTTCCCACGGCCCCACGCTGGCAGGGAGGAACTCATCTTGCATATGCTAAACTGCAAGCGGGCTCTGCCTTCTAACTGCAAAGGACCCAGGCCCATCGCAAAGCTCCTCAGCTCTTTGTATCATATGACCTCAGTAGACTGGGGCTTCTGGTAACGAAACCATATGGCTGGCAAACTGCACTGCCCTTGCCTATAAGCGAGTGGGCCTCTGCCTTGAGCACCGGATCACTGCACATCGTATGCGGGCCATGGCTACATCGGTGGTCAACCTCCGCTCAGTGCCGGTGCCGGAAATCTGTAGGGCCACCACATGGTCTTCAATTCATACGTTTGTAGCTCATTACTGCCTGGAGAGCGAGTCCCGTGGGGACAGTGCCTTCGGGCAGGCAGTACTCCGTAATATTTTTGGAGTGTAGGCAACTCCTGCCCTCTGACCCTTCTGAGTTCAGGCTACAGGAGCGATAGTATCGCTGGATGCTAGGGTCTTGCAGAGTCTCTCAGTGGGGACTCATCTTCTGCAACTTATGGCTACCCCATGGGTTGCCAGTGATACTGTCGTGATTTGGACCTTGGCAATCTGGAGCTAGGGAGTCCCATATGTGAGGACTGACTTCCTGCTTGTTTCTGGAGAAAGCGTAGTTACTCACCTGTAACAGGTGTTCTCCAGGGACAGTAGGAATCAGTCCTCACAACCCTCCCTCCTCCCCTTGGAGTTGCCTCACTACATTGTTTAAGTCCTTTTTTGCTATGTCATCTGACTGAGCAAAATGGCACCCTTGGGCGGGAAGGGGACCCCACATGCATGGTAGCATTCCCAAAGGCTTTCTGTAGAAGCTGGGGGAATGCTCTACGTGGGCTCTGTCAGCGCAAACGTCACCCATATGTGAGGACTGATTCCTGCTGTCCCTGGAGAACACCTGCTACAGGTGAGTAACTACGCTTTATAGGTAAGTAGCTTTGTTTAAAAATAAGGTTTATATATAGCAATATGCTTTATTCTTTTATTTTCATGTTTTGAGAAAAATATGATGCAATTTAATCGCTTTTCCTTTGTAGATTATTATAAAAAAAACCCTAGGATTTTGATTTTCTTTCATGATAAAATTTTGATAGATGTCAGCTGCAAGCTATAACATCTCTCAGCATTATTCTAGACTAACACAGCTTCATTCATAGGCTGTGGTCTATACCACCCATTGCCATACAATATTTTGTGCAAGATACCTGTTTTGGACTATTTACGTCTACCGAGGATGGATTTCAAAGTCATTTCAATGCTTGTTTTTATGTGTGGAAATGGGGGTTTCGAAAATTGCCCACCACATATATGGGTATGGTTATTTGCCTATAACTAATACATGCATACCTATACCCATGTATCAAGGTGGCTTCCCTGTGGGGGAAGAGGCTTGGGACAAAGAGTGCACTTATATGAATACGTTTGTATTTACTGTACAAAAGTACTATATGCATATAAGTTTTCATAGGAAAAGAACTCACACATTTAGTAGGAGCAGATTCATGTACATATGTTTCCTGAGCAGTTTGCAAAGGGAAATAGGTACTACATGCAGATGTTTTGTTTTAAAATTGCCTCTCGTGTGCCAAGATTTTAACAAAATAGGCATTAGTAATATAATTTCAGAATCTTAGAAATTCTTTTCATCTTTATTTTTTTGTTTCATTTTAGATCACTGGCCTTCAAGCTACTTTAAGAAGTTTAGAATCTGGGCGTGGCATTAAGGTCCCTGACACTATAGGTAAAATACTTCCTTAAAACTTACATTTAAGATATTTAAAGGCACATTTTGGATAGTATGTGTAGATCAGAATTCAGACATCGAGGTTCGGATATACTCAATTCCAATATTATTTTAGAAACAGCTTTGCTAAATATGGAGCTGTTTCTAAAATATATAGAAGAAAGTGCAAGAACTCACATGGATTAATACCTATATGCAGCGGGAGGTGCCATTTTAAGAAATTTACACATGGGAAAAAACAACAGAGAAAACCCAGCACGAATAAGTGCAAGCATTGAATGAAAAAGTGCAAGCATTTTACAACTTTTAGAAGTCAGCACTTACATGTGCATGTGAGCCATTTTGCAAATGTGGACATGTGGTTGCTGCTAATTAATTGGAAAGTATGCTTTCTTGAACTAATTTCAATTTGGAACAGGAAATAAACTAGGGGAGACTAAGGAGGATAACCCCTTTAATTTGTCCTGTAAAGGGCTGGCCAAGATGCACACTTTTAAATAATCATGTCAGAGAGTAGGTATAAATCCAGATGTGGAGAATTTCGGACTTATGTGGGTACTCCCAATGTGAAAATGGAGAATATATGTATAGATTTATCTCCAGGAACAAGCAGGA
This sequence comes from Ichthyophis bannanicus, assembly GCA_033557465.1. NCBI lineage: Eukaryota > Metazoa > Chordata > Amphibia > Gymnophiona > Ichthyophiidae > Ichthyophis > Ichthyophis bannanicus. The sequence goes on from CM066036.1 coordinate 428,813,515, forward strand.
ATGCAGTCTTCACATATGGGGACATTTGTACCGACAGAGCCTGTGCGGGAACACTCCCTAGCATCCAATAGGAAATCCTTTAGGAGCTTTCCACTGCGCCTGTGCGCCTGCCTTCCCAACTCCTCTCTTCATTCTTCATTTTCCGCGGAGCCAGCAGGTTGTACATTCCTGTCATCACCAAAAATTTTCCCTTTTAGGTGAAATACCGTGCTCTGCCTTTCTGTCAGATTTGACACCAGTCCTGATAAATTTTTCATTTTTTAATTATAAAATTTTCTCTTTCTTTGCTTTTCTTTTCCTGCGGGTTTCACCACTAATTAGACCTTTGAACCTCTACGAGGTGTGCCAAAAAAGAAACGAGACTGTCCCATAAATGTTTTATTACAAAATCTACAGAGAAATTACATATTGTCCCCTTCAAAGTAATCCCCCCAGAGTTAATGCATTTCTGCATACGCTTCTGCCACATATGGAAGCACTCGGTAAAGTCCTCCTCCTTGAGGGGTCCCTCTGTTCCCTCGTCACAGTGGCCTTGATTTCTTCTACAGAGGCAAAATGAGTTCCTTTGAGCACAGTCTTTAGCCTGGGGAAGAGCCAGAAGTCGCACGGTGCGAGATCTGAGGAATAAGGAGGGTGGTCGAGAGCTGTGATCTGTTTGTTGGCCAAGAACTGCCTCACACTGAGCACGGTGTTTGTGGGCGCGTTGTCGTGGTGGAGCAGCCACGACTTGTCTCTCCACAGAGCCCGCCTTCTGCGCCGAACCTGGTCATGGAGGCAATTGAGGACCTGCTGGTAGAAGTGCTGGTTGACTGTCTGACCCTCAGGTACAAACTCATGATGGACCACTCCTTTCTGGTCGAAGAATGCGATTAGCATGACCTTGATCCTTGATTTGGACATGCACGCCTTCTTGGGTTTGGGTGACAGTCGAGTCTTTCACTGCAGGCTCTGTCTCTTGCTTTCAGGGTTGTACTGGAAGACCCAAGTGTTGTCTCCTGTGATGACTTGGCCAACAAACTCTGGATTTTCTCTGATCTTCTCTAGGAAGTCTCGACAAACATTGGCCCGTTGCTCCTTCTGGTCATCCGATAAAAGCTTGGGCACCATCTTGGTGCACACCTTCTTCCTCCCCAGCTCCTGCACCAAGATGGTCCGCACTGACTCCCTGTTCAGGCTGAGCTCCTCACCTATCATCCTCACTGTCAATCTACAATCACTTTGCATCAGCTGGTTCACTCTGTAATGTTCTGAGCCGCCTTTGTTGTGGAAGGCCATCCTGACTTGGGGTCATCCTCCACCTCCTCGTGGCCAGTCTTGAAGCATTTGTGTCACTCGAAGACTCGCAGCCTTGACATTGCATCTTCTCCATAAGCCTTTTGGAGAAGTTGGAGACACTCAGTTGGGCCCTTCTCCAACTTAACCAGAAATTTCAAGTTGATTCTTTGCTCCATATTTCTGCCACCTCCAGTTGCATGGCACAGCAATGGAGCAGTGTGCTACAAAAAAACCTGAAAAAGAAAAACAGAGTGAGAGAGATGAAAAAATATTATAGCAGAATAGTAGTGAGATGTTGCACAACACAGTGACATAAGCGGTTAGCCAATTGGCATTGAGTCATGGGTGTGGCTGCCACAGTCTCGTTTCTTTTTGTCACACCTTGTATATCTTCTTCAGTTCTGAAGAATACTTTTAAAAATGGAAAAACCAACTAGTAGTTTTAAGAAATGTACCAAATGTGCCGGTAGGTTGTGTCAGTTTTGGAGATGTCATGATTTTAAAAAGCACTAGTGATAAAACGGTACAATTTAATGTGGCAAATCAACATCTAGCTTTGAATTTTGTGTAATATGTTATTTACCTACCTGTAATTTTTAGGAAATTACGCAAAAATACTGTGACGCTCGTGCCCCTACCAGGCGGTTGCCTAGTAGGGACGGCTGGCCATCTGTATCCCTTCGAGGGTTGTAGTTGTGTCAATAAGAAAAGCCAAGTGGTATTTTAAAGCGCACAGAAAATTTTTATTCGGTTTCCAAAGTTGGCAAGTGATGAACATAAAAATTCTTTAAGCACTTTTTCCAGACAAAAGAAATACAGGATAATTTCTCCAAAGGAAAATGTCCAAACAAAACTCACAGCAGTTTCTATTCTTCACTGCAATTGCTTGACATTTCAAAACACAAAAGCATTTGTAAAACTCTTCACAGCTTCCAACCCCGCTGTTGCCACGCCCATACAAACAGTTCTAGCTGTTTGGGCCTCCACTGAAGTTTTGCAGTTTTAGCTCCCTAAGAGATTCCTAACCTCTTGTCTTCAGGGTTACTCTTCTCTTTAAACTCTTGAAAACTGCCTTTAACTTGCAACAGCTTCCTTTTGTATTTCACTGTTTTCTAACACACATTACTATTGTATTTTAGTGCACAGCTCACATTCCATCTCAGAGGCTTCTGACTCAATAACACTTTCTTCAGGGCCTACCTCCATGCTCTCAATTGAGCTACAGCTGGGTGCTCTCTGAAAGTGCTCTGGTGTCCTTTCCTTCAGAGTCTTCGCAATGTTAAACAGTCTCTCACACTGCCTGGCCTTGGCTCCTCCAAGCCGGTCTCCTGTGTGTCTCTCCTGCTTAACCTCCCTCCTGAGATACTTCTTGCTGTGCTGAGGCTTCAGGTGTCTGAAAGTCTCCTCTGAGTCAGAGCAAGAACTATTCTGGTGACACTGCTCATTCCCTGTGTACCTTTCTTGGCTGCCTTTGTAATGGTTCCTCCATTTGCTGCTCTCCTTGGCTGCAAGGGTTTTCCACAGCTTGGCCCCAGATCTCTCCTGTCTGTGCCTCCTGGGAATTGGACTTGAACCTGGGCTAGGGCTTGAACTGCAGCTGCCACTGGTGCTTGCTCCTGCACTCCTCCTGGACCTTCTGCTCACAGCTCCTTCCTCCTCCTGCAAACTCAAACTGTGCCTCTCTCTTTTGTTTGTTCTTCCTCTGTTAACTGTTGAGCTGGGCAACTCCCTTCCTAGCTCCTCCCACTTGGACCTCCTACTCCTCTGCAGGGTTGTCCTGTGGTCTGTGATTGGCTTACCTTTGGCTCTGCCCTCTAGGTTTCTTTCAGTGCTTCTAGTATGGAGCCTAGGATTTTGGGCTCCCATCCCCCGCAATGAAAAAAAATCCTTCTTTTTTTTAGTTTTCCCTAGCTGGGCTGCACTCACCTCATCACAATACACAAATTACTGAAATATGTTAAGTACTCTGATAATAGTTTTTATGTGTTTACATTGCATATTATTGCCTTATGTGCCTCAATTATCAATTTATCTTAATTATTTACCTATATTGACACTAACACATTAGTTTCATTTTCTCATTCACAGATTTTCAACATAGCATTGTCATAGCGATAATCTTATATTGAAAATATCCAATAGTAAAACAGGACTGCAAGTTTGGACTCATTTACATTATTTGGTGGGATCAGGCAGAGAACTACCTGTTGCTGAACTACCGACTGTCAAGGATCTCATTAGATATGGGTTGTTTTTGAGTGACCTCAGTGATCAAGACAGATGGAATTACAGCACTGATAAACTGGTCGGTGACCTAACGACTGGATTACGTGCTCAATGGTACAAAGCAAATCCAATATTCAGTGGTCCTGTTATAAACAGCCACATTAGGATTAAAGAAATCCATGTGGGAATAAGCCTGTAACGTTTCTGTGGGCAGAGTAAAACTGGAGGAGAAAGACAGATTTATGGAGAAGCTTGACAAACTGATGGACATAGTTATCTGCAAGTGTGAGATAAAGAGTTGTACTGATGTGGGATGCAATTCTGCCTGTGTCAGTGGAAGGCACATACTTTGTGACTGCAGCAGAGAGAAGAAGATTCCTGTGATTGAGTTAGCCTTTATAAAAGGTCAAAGAGAGAAAGTTGGGATTGTTGGACCTCATCAGATTGGACCAGTCAACCTCCCTGAGACCATAAGACAAGAACTACAGAAGGCAGGCAAAAAGGAAGGAGAATGAAGAAAAGCAGAGAATGAAGAGTGAAAAAAGAACAGCAGAAGACCATAAGATGATGGAGAGATCTGTGCTTGAAGTGGAACAGGGAGATTTGGATGACGTGGTGGAAGAACCAATGGAGGAAGCTCCTGTTGCTATAGAGAAAGCTAGGAAGAGGCTAAAATATAATACTAAGGATATAACCAATATAGCCCTTGCCAGTTTAAGACACCATACTGGAATGAGAGAGACAGCAGAGATTGCTACTGCTGTCTGGTTTGATGTAGGACTCATCACTCACTTAGATATAGCTTGGGTGATTGATCAAAGCAAGATGAAGAGGGCTCAGGCAAGAATCATGAACAAACTGGAGTTTGAGGAGGAAATGCAGCAGAATGGCATCAGTTGCATTTTCTTTGTTGGTCATTGTGATGATACCAGGCTCATGTTAAAGGCAGAATAGCAAAATGTATCCAGGTATGGTGAAAGAGGATCATTATACAGTTAGTTTTTCTCCTGGCTCCATACAATCTGTGACATTTTGTTCCTGCAAGAGCAACTAAAGAGAAGTCTCATGCAGAAATATGCTGATAATTTGGTTGCATGGCTGAGGGAAGGAGGCACAGACAAAACTCTTCAAGCTATTATAGTTGATTCCTGTAATGTAGACACTGGTTGGGAGGGAGGAGTGATGCATTATGTTGAGGAGAAGCTACAAAGGAAGCTGGAGTGGATTGTCTGTAACCTGCACACAGGCAAACTACCACTGAGGCACTTGGTGACTTCTTTAGATGGCAAGACATTAACCAATAACAAAAGGGCAGGTCCAATAGGAAAAATGCTGGATTCTGCTACTGAACTGGAAATAAATCCTAATTTTAATAAGATCTCTGTTGGCTCTGATCTTCCTGAGCTCAGCGATGAAGTGATCAAAGACTTAAGCACAGATCAAAGCTATGGTTATCAAATTGTAACTGCCATTAGAACAGGTGTCTTGCCAAAGGATCTGGCTTTGTTGGAAATAGGATCTGTGCCACATAGCAGATGGCTTACAACAGCTCTAAGGTTCTTGAGAATATGGATTTCCAAGCATAATCTTAAGAATGATTGTAGAGTTCTGTGTTGGGGTTTATATGATGAACTGATTCATCATAAAAATAAATAGCTATTGGACACAAGGTCCCAGGTATCTTCTTTTTCAGCTGCAATTGTTGAAAGAACAGTGTGAAGAAATAAGGAAGATAGTCGTGCCTACAGTGAGAAGGTCAGCTTGGTATGGTTACAGCGAGTCTGTTCTGCAAGCTATGTTGTGCAGTGAAGAGGAACAGGAGAGAAGAGATGCAATGGAGAAGATACTGAAGATCAGAGGTGAAAGAGATGAGAAGGCTTAGCTTGGAGACAGCAATGTGAGACCCAGGAAAACACCATCCATCAAAACTGAGGCAACTACACTCGCCCAATTACTTGATTGGAGCTCTGGAGTCTCTGAGCCTCCTCTTACCTGTACCATGACAACAGCAGAGATCAAGGCATTTCTGAGCAAGCCAATGGTAGTTCCAGACTGGCCATCACACACCCAGTCCATAGAAAGGTGTGTCAGAATACGAGGCTGCTGGTTGTGTGTACAATCAGGAAAGGAGGGAACATTATATTAGGGTCAGATGGTCAGTAGGGAGCTCATGAGCCGAAACAGAAGCAAACAAGATATGGCTTTTTTGCTGGATTTTGTTAAATAACATTAAACTAACTGTACAAATGATATTTTAAAGACAATTATGTGGCTACAGGTGTTGTTCAGACTATTTGTACGTTCAAATTAATATTACGTAATTTCCACATATTTCTTCTTGCTCTAACTGAGACCTGGCTCCTCCCTGATGATACCACATCTACTGCTGCTCTCTGTCATGGGGGCTCAGTTCTCCCACAGGCCTCGCCCCACTGGCCATGGTGGTGGTGTGGGGCTTCTACTTTCTCCCTCTTGCCAATTCCAATCCCTCCTGCTGCCTCAGTCTCACTCCTTTCTCTCTTTTGAAGTCCACTCCATCCGCCTTTTCACTCCACTTCCTCTCTGGGTAGCTGTTATTTATCGACCTCCTGACAAGTCTGCCTCTACCTTTCTCACTGACTTTGACTCTTGGCTTTCCTTCTTTCTGGATTCCTCTTCCCCATCTCTTATACTTGGTGACTTCAACATTCATATCGATAACCTCTCTGATCCTTATGCTTTAAAGCGCCTCTCCCTTACCTCCTCGTTTGACCTCCAAATTTGTTCCACTGCTCCCACTCACCAACATGGCCACTGCCTTGACCTGATATTCTTCTCGAGTTGCTTACCCTCGAATTTCTGTAGCTCAGGTCTTCCCTTATCTGACCATCACCTTTTAAGCTTTAATCTTCATTACCCGCTGCCTCAGCCTCGTCCAGTCTCCTCCAACCTATTTAGAAATCTTCATGCTATTAATCCCTTGGCTCTCTCTTCCACCATTTCTTCATCTCTTTCTTCCACTATGTCATCTAAGTCTGTTGACGAGGCAGTAACTTCCTATAATGCTGCACTCTCCTCGGCTCTGGATGCTCTCACTTCGCCCATCCCACATCCTGTGAGACGTTGTGTACCCCAGCCATGGCTTTCATCCACTACCCGCTATCTACGTTCCTGTGCCCATTCTGATGAGCGTGCTTGGCTCAAATCCCACTCCCCTGAAGACTTTCTACACTTCAAATTCATGCTTGCCTCTTTCCAGTCAGCCATAGCTCTTGCCAACAAGACTACTATGTCCATCTGACTAACGCTCTTGCCTCTGATCCTCGCCGTCTCTTTACTACTCTCAGCTCTCTCCTCGAAGTGCCTCTGCCTCTGATCCCTCCCTCTCTTTCTGCCCAAACTCTGGCTGACTATTTCCATGACAAAATCCACAAAATCACCCTCCAATTCCCCACAAAGTCAGTTACTTCCCCTCCTCTCCCTCTCCACTCCCAACTCTTCCCCCCCCCCCACCTCTTCTACCCTCTTTTCTTTTCCTGTGATCTCTGAAGAGGAAACTGCACACCTTCTTTCTTCCTCCAAACTCACTACCTGCTCCTCTGATCCTATCCCCCTCCCATCTCCTAAGCCCCATCTCCTCCACCGTTGTCCCCTCCATCTCTCATATTCTCAACCTATCGCTCTCCACTGCAACAATCCCTGCAGACTTCAAGCATGCTGTGGTCACACCCCTCCTCAAGAAACCCTCACTTGATCCCACCTGTCCTTAAAACTATCAACCCATCTCTCTCCTTCCCTTCATTTCTAAACTACTTGAACGTGCGGTTCACTGCCGCTGCCTCGACTTCCTCTCCTCTCGTGCCCTTCTGGATCCCCTACAATCTGGCTTTCGTCCTCTACACTCTACTGAAACGGCTCTTGCCAAAGTCTCCAGTGACTTGTTCCTGGCAAAATCCAAGGGCCTTTATTCTGTCCTCATCCTTCTTGACCTCTCTGCTGCTTTTGACACCGTTGACCACAACCTTCTGCTCGATACCCAGTCCTCACTTGGTTTTAGTGGCTCTGTACTATCCTGGTTCTCCTCCTATCTCTCCCATCGCTCTCCCAGTGTGTGTTCTGGTGGCTCCTCCTCCTCTGCTACCCCCTCCCATTTGGTGTACCCCAAGGATCTGTCTTGGGTCCGCTCCTTTTATCTCTCTATACCGAGTCCCTTGGTGTGCTTATCTCTTCCTATGGCTTTCAGTACCATCTGTATGCTGATGACTCCCAAATCTAGCTCTCCACGCCTGAAATCTCTCCGGCAATCCAGACCCGGATCTCTGCCTGCCTTTCTGACATTGCCGCCTGGATGTCTCACCGCCGCTTGAAATTGAACATGGCCAAGACTGAACTTCTTCTCTTTCCCCCGAAAACCTCCCCTCCTCTTCCTCCTTTTTCAGTCTCCGTGGATAACTCTGTACTCCTTCCTGTTTCCTTAGCCCACAATCTGGGGGTTGTCTTTGACTCCTCTCTATCTTTCTCCACACATATCCATCTCGTAGCTAAGACCTGCTGTTTCTTTCTCTATAACATTAGCAAAATCCACCCTTTCCTTTCTGAGCACACTACTAAAACACTTATCCACTCCTTAATCACCTCCCGTCTTGACTACTGTAACCTACTCCTTACTGGTCTCCCTTTGAGTCATCTCTCTCCCCTTCTATCTGTTCAACACTCTGCTGCACTACTAATCTAGTCCCACAGGTGCTCCTTGTGGTCTTGGGCAAGCCACTTAACCCTCCATAGCCCATGTTCCCTGTAAAATAGTTATCTCCAAGTTACAATGCCCTGTTCAATGTAATTTCAGTTTGTTCAATGTAAACCGCACTGATGCAGAATAGCGCGGTATATAAGAGAATGCAAATAAAATAAATAAATAATCTTCCGCCAGCCTCGTCATGCCCACATTACTCCTCAGGTCACTTCATTGGCTCCCTATCCGTTCCCGCATCCAGTTCAAACTTCTCCTCCTGACCTATAAATGCATTCACTCTGTGGCTCCTCAGTACCTTTCTTCTCTTCTCTTCTCTTTCCTTACATCCCCCCTCGGGAACTCCGCTTTTCTAGCAAACTACTTCTATCTGTGCCCTTCTCCTCTACTGCTAACTCCAGACTTTGCTCCTTTCACGTTGCTGCATCTTACGTCTGGAACAAACTACCTGTGTCTGTATGCCAGGCACCCTCTCTAACCCTCTTCAAATCCAGGTTGAAAACTCACCTCTTCGCTGCTGCTTTTGGACCTTGACTCACCTGATCTCCTTTTCTTTCCCCTAGTTTTATCCCTGTTTCCACCTTCTGTGTTTTGTCTTGACTAGATTGTAAGCTCTGATGAGCAGGGACTGTCTCTTACATGTCTGTACAGCGCTATATTAATGCTCAGTAGTACTAGTAGTAAGACTTACTTTAAGCAGTTTCTGAAGATGGCTTTAGATCTCCAGGAACAAGCAGGAATGTAGTCTTCACATATGGGTGACATCGGGTACTGACAGAGCCCATGTAGGAAGCTCCCCAGCTACCAATAGGAAGACGTTTGGGAGCACTCCCCTGCGCCTGTGCCACTGCCTTCCCACTCTCCCAACTCCCTCTCCTCGGTTCTTCTTTTTCTTTGGGCCAACGGGTCGTCACCCTCTCCCCAGAGAAAAGAACTTTAAAAACTTTTTTTAAACCACTCCTGCTTAACCGCTTATTTTTCTTTATATATATTTTCACTTTTTCTTAAAAAAAAAAAAAAAAAAAAAAAAAGAACTTTTTCTTTCCTCAGGGCCTCATGCCCACCATTTTTAAGATGGAAAAGCCCTCCATTGGTTTCAAAAAATGCACCAAGTGCTCCAGCACCATTTTGGTAACACGATTTGTGTCTGAAATATCTTGGTCCTGACCATATACCCCAAGAATGCTCCCTCTGCATACAGATGACAGAAAGGGGCCTAGAACCAGGCCAAAGAATTTGAGGACCCTTTCCATCGGACTCGATGTCGTTGGTCTCCACTTCCTCCAGAGTGTCCTCATGTTCACACAGTTCCAAACATTCAAAAGAATCAAGACACTCGGAGAAGAAGACCAAGAAAACCACGTCTCCTTCAAAACCTTCAAAAGATAAGGTAAAACTCCGAGACGCCTCCGAGAAGCTGAAGAATCCGAAGGAAAAGTCCAAAAATTCCTCGGGCAAGTCTCAGGAATTGAGAGAAAGATCCCGTTCTTCTCACTGGGACTCATCCAGGACTTCTTCCAACTGGACATCGGTCTAGGCAGCCCCGGCGGGAGGACTTTTCCTCAATGGGGAATCGGGAGGCATTCGAGGCTTTGGCTTCTGGAGAACCCCCAATGCCTTACTCTGGTACGGTGGCGCCTAGTCCTGTTCTTTCATTAGACCAGATGCAGGCAACCTCCCTGGATCAGCAGACGCTGTCCTTGGAGAGGACTATAGCGGGCCTCCTTGTGGCTTCAGTTCCTATTACATCGACAGCCACGGGAATGCAGCCGGAAGCATCAACTTCGATGATTCCATCCACTCCAGTGCAGGCTTCCACATCGCTTCTGCCCTCGGCACTGATGCAGTTTGCACCGAGAACCAAGGCCTCCTTACTGACACCAGTATCGGTATCAGCCATCGATAACCCCTGGTCAACACTGGGCTTAGCTCCTGAGGATATTGCTGAGCATAGACACTGTTCATGCCATCGACGGCATCGTCGATACTTGCTGGAATTGGATCTGGATTCTTCCAATTCTGACCATTGTTCCTTCGATTCCGATGACCTCCAGGACATTGCCCCAGAAACCTCACCACCGTTCAATAGTACTTAGAAACATAGAAACATAGAAATATGATGACAGAAAAAGACCACATGGCCTATCTAGTCTGTCCTTCCATATCAACAACTACAACAGTCCTCTTTTTACCTTTAGAGATCCTCTGTGTTTGTCCCATGCTTTTTTGAATTCAGTTACTGTCCTCATCTCTATCACCTCCACTGGGAGAGTATTCCATGGATCCACTACTCTTTCCTTAAAGAAATATTTCTGCATATCACTCCTGAATCTATCTCCCTTCACCCTCATCCCATGTCCCCTCGTAGCAGAACTTGCTTTCAATTGAAAGAGGCTCTCTCCCTGAACATTTATGCCACGGAGGTATTTAAACATCTCAATCATATCACCTCTATCCCGCCTTTCCTCTAAGGTATACATATTAAGATCCTTCCGTCTGTCCTCATATGCTTTATAATGAAAACCACTAATCATTTTAGTAGCCACTCTCTGCACCGACTCCATCCTGTTCACATCCTTTTGAAGGTGCGGTCTCCAGAATTGCACACTATACTCCAAATGAGTTTGCACCAAAGACTTATACAGAGGCATTATCACCTCCTTTTTTCTGCTAGCCATTCCTCTCCGTATGCACCCAAGCATTCTTTTAGCTTTTGCTGTCTCCTTTTCTACCTGTTTAGCTACTTTAAGATCATCAGACACAACCACGCCTAGGTCCCGCTCTTCTTTAGTGGACAAAAGTACTTCACCCCCTATACTATATTGCTCCCTTGGATTGCTGCAGCCCAAATGCATGACCTTACATTTTTTAACATTAAATCCCAGCTGCCAAATTCTAGACCATTCTTCAAGCTTAGCTAGATCCCTCCTCATATTATCTATACCTTTCTGGGTGTCTACTCTATTGCAGATTTTGGTATCATCCGCAAAGAGGCAAACCTTACCCGACATCCCTTCCGCTATATCACTAACAAAGATGTCAAAAAGAATTGGACCAAGGACAGATCCCTGGGGCACACCACTGGTAACATCTTTCTCCTCAGAGTGAGCTCCATTTACTTGTACTCTTTGTCGCCTCCCACCCAACCAATTTCTAACCCAAGCAGTAACTTTAGGGTCCATCCCTAGGGTGCTCAGTTTGTTTATAAGTCGCCTGTGAGGAACAGTGTCAAAGGCTTTACTGAAATCTAAATACACCACATCTAGGGCTCTCCCTCGGTCCAACTCCCTGGTCACCCAGTCAAAGAAATCAATCAGATTTGTCTGACAAGACCTGCTTCTGGTGAATCCATGCTGCCTCAGATCCTGTAATCCGCTGGACTCCAGAAACCTCACTGTTTTCTCTTTCAGCAGCGTTTCCAATAATTTACTCACCACCGAAGTTAAACTAACCGGCCTGTAGTTTTCAACCACATCCTTACTTCTGCTTTTGTGTAAAGGCACCACATGAGCCTCTCTCCAGTCCTTTGGCACCACTCCCGACTCCAACGAGACATTGAAAAGGTCAGTTGGTGGAGCTGCTAGAACGTCCCCAAGTTCCCTCAGTATTCTCGGGTGTATCCCATCCAGTCTCATCGCTTTGTCTACTTTAAGTTGAGCTAGTTTCTCACGAACAGTCTTCTGAAAATTGTTCAAGATATCCCTCGCTTCTGTTCCTATTTGTGGGTATTTTCTGAGGTCCTGCTCCTGGTTCTTCATCTGTCAACACAGAACAAAAATATTTGTTAAGCAATTCTGCTTTATCCTTATCAGCTTCTACATATTCCTCCCCTGCACCCTTGAATCTGACAATACCACTTTTGCCCTTCCTCTTCTCATTAATATATCTGAAAAATGTCTTGTCCCCCCATTTTATTGCATTGGCTATTTCCTCCTCCTTTTGAATCTTTGCCTTCTTAACTACTTTGCTAGCTTCTCTAAGTTTTTCCAAATACAGATGCCTGTCTTCCTCTCTCTGTGATCTCTTGTATTTCATGAAGGCCTCCTTCTTTTTCTTCTCTTTTTCAGCTACTTCTTTTGAAAACCATAGCGGTCTCCTTTTCCTTTTACCTTTATTTACCATTTTAACAAAAAGGTTGGTTGCCCTTACAATATCCCCTTTCAGTTTTGCCCACTGTTTTTCTACATCCCTCAGCTGTTCCCATCCCACTAACGACTCCCTGAGGTATTGGCCCATCTTCGCAAAGTTAGTCTTCCTAAAGTCTAAGATCTTCACCTTTGAATGGATTCTAACAGCTCTAGTCCTAATACTGAACCACACCATCTGGTGATCATCTTGGTGAAAAAAATCCCTTCCTGAAGATATGCCATTTCAGGAGTTCATCCGAGACATGGCTGCCAGCCTGTTCATCCTGGCAGCATCGGAACCGGAACCGAGAGGGGAGGAGCTGGAGATTCTCTAGTATCCCACAATTTCAGAAAAGCCATCAAGACCCATCTATTCTGCGAATACTATGGTCCTACCTAATATAACAAATGCCACAGTGAGACATTACAGATATAGCAATGGGCAACTGATAAATGTAACTATACCACCTTATTTGCAACAATGTTTCTGTACATAGTTAGCCATTGTTAAATGTATCTAATACCCCATATACTCCTCCAAGTTTCTACTCCCTGTTCTTTTTTTTTTTCAATATTTTATTTAAGCTTTTCCTGAATACAAGAATACATAATCCATAATACAAAGCACACCACTTATAATACTATTCAAGAATTACAGAAATCACAACATGATATACACATCAAGGGAGAAGGCCTGATTCAATCGAAAAAAGGAAGAAGAATAAACAAAGAAATAAGGAGTATAAACTCCACATAAGGGAGCAAAAATGCAATCACCTACCCATCCGCCAATACTTCCTTTGCAGACAAAAACTGACACAACACAGAGGCGTCTGTATAAACATAATTTTTCCCCTCAAGTGTTATTAAACAGCGGCATGGAAACTTCAGAAAAAAAGAAGCCCCCAAAGCCACAGCCCTAGACTTTAATTCAAGAAACTGCTTCCGCCGAAGCTGAGTGACCCTGCTGACATCTGGGAACACTTGGATTTTAAATCCACAGAATACAACTTCCCTATATTTAAAGTAAGCATGTAAAACAGATAATTTGATTGATTCAGACTTAAATGTTACTACCAAAGTGCAACGTTTGGTTATAACATCAAGTGAATCTTCCAAAAACGCCGTGAGGTTATTGGCGACTGAATTGTCAGGTGGGGAAGACAACCCGTCTGCAATCAAATCACCCTGAACACCCACAGAGAAAGAATAAAGTTGTACTATCTCTAGGGTCTCCTTCAAGTGTAGTACCTCAGAAAAATAATTATGCAACAATACCTCAAAGGAAAGCAAATGAGTAGAAGGAAAATTCAAAAAAACGTAAGTTTCTTGCTCATTGCTGATTCTCAAGTGACTCAACCCGATAGGATATAGAAGAAACATCTTTAATAGATGTAGCAAAAAAATCACTATGGGTTTGCAGCTGAGAATCCAAACGGGCAATAGACTTCGTAGAAGAAACCATTTGAGTATCTATATCTTTAACTTTGGCTACCACATCATGCGTGAACCCACACAACGAGGAAACAGTTGAAGACAAACGTGAATCTATTTGTTGAAGTGTCAACCAAATGTCCGAAAGTGTCACCTCCCTGTTCTATGTAAAAGCCTATTGCTATGTTTGTCCCATGTGAACCGCCTTGAATTGATGATAAGGCGGTATACAAAACCTGTTAAATAAATAAATAACCCTGAAAGAGGCCGCAATCATCCCAGTATACTGGATCCTCCACAATTTAATGCTCCAGATGTGGGAAACACCTCTTACGTTTCCCCGATCAGTCGACGATTGGACACCATGTACAGGGTTCCCGAGTATCCTGGGTTCCAGATGCCACAACTTCCACACCATTCTATGGTGGTGGAATCGGCAATGTGTCACATAAAAAGTGGCAAGAACCATGCCTCGATTTCTCTAGGAAGGGAAGCAAAGAATCTCACTTCCTTCGCCCGGCATTCCTTTCAGGTATCCATGCTGGCCAGCAGGATTAATTCTTACATCCTCTATATGGAGATGTTCCTGAAGGAATTCAGCAAAGACTGGGAAGGTTTCCTTCTATTCCTACCGGAAGAAAAGAGACCTGCCTTCCAAGCTGCTTGGCACATAGCCAGAATGTCTCAAAATTTGTCAATAGGGCAGCATTTATTTATTTATTTATTTATTTAGACAGTTTTGTATACCGCCTTATCCTTCAATCAAAGCGGTCACAACACAATTGGGAGATACATTTAACACGCGGGGATATGAGACACATACACTAATACTTACAGGGAACATGGGCAATGAAGGGTTTAGTGGCTTGCCCAAGACCACAAGGAGCACCTGTGGGACTAGAAACCCCAGTCCTTCCGGCCCAAGGTTGCTGTCCTCTAGTGGGATTTGAACTCCCGACCTTCCGGCCTGAAATACCTTGCCCCAACCACTAGGCTACTCCTCCCTTGATGCCATTGAGTCAACTAGCAGGGCTTCTTCCATTGCCATCAGTGCAAGGCGACTGGCTTGGCTCCAGGCTTCAGACCTCGAACAATGGGTCCAAGATAAACTGGGCAATATCCCCTGCACCGGGGAGAACCTTTTTGGAAAGAACTGGAGGGAGAAGGCTGGAGCTTGAAACGGACAACCCCACCCTGAAGAGGCTCTCTAGGAAGACTGCTGACCCTTACAAGAAAAAATCAGCAGCTCAGAAACCCTTCTACCCTAAGAAAAGAAGGTTCTACCCCTCATATTCCCAGTCAGCTTATCAGACCCAGCAGAAACAACAGGGCCCTAAGCAGGTAAAAAAGCACAGATTAGCCTAGCCACAGCCAACCACCCAAGCATCTACTACTCCAAGTTTTTGACTCCCATATGAGGAGCACAGTCAGTCTTCTGCACATACAGGACCCACCTCCATCCCAGGGAGACTTTGTCACTTTGCACAACAGTGGCATTCCATCACCACAGGGCAATGGACTCTGTCCATAGTTCAGAACGGTTACCAACTGAACTTTCAGGAACTACCTCCTCACCGGATGCCCTGTTGAAGCAGGAAGTCAATGTTCTCCTTTTCCAAGGAGCCATAGAAGCAGTTCCCCCAAACCAACTGATATCTGCTCCCCCTACTTCCTCATTCCAAAGAAGTCAGGAGGCTACAGGCCCATTTTTGACCTCGGGGAACTAAAGAAATTCCTTGTAAAAAAGAAATTCAAGATGATCTCTCTGGGAACCCTCCTTCCCTACCTGCAGGAACAGAACCTGCTCTGTTCCCTGAACCTCAAAGAGGCCTACACTCACATCTTGATTCACTCAGACCACAGACAGTATCTTCAGTTCACCTGTCAAGGCACCCATTACCAATACAGGGTCTTTCCCTTTGGCCTTGCATCTGCACCAAGGGTCTTCACAAAGTGCATGGTTGTGGTGGCAGCACATCTCAGAAACAACAAAGTCTTTGTCTTCCTTTACTTAGACGACTGACTAATAAAGGCAGACTCTCCTGGAGAACTCTGCTCATCGCATCAAAGAACTCTTGCACTATTGCAACATCTGGGATTTGTGATAAACTTCCCAAAGTCCTACCTTATTCCAACCCAAAGATTGGACTTCGTAGGAGCCATGCTGGACACAAAACTGTCCAGAGCCTTCCTTCCTGTGGACCACATGAACAAGCTAGTGGACCTACCACACACATGCACCAACAACAGACTGTCACGGCTCGAGACTTCCTATGCCTCCTGGGTCACATGGCTTCCACAGTACACGTAGTTCCTAATGTGAGACTCCATATATGACAGGCACAGTGGACTCTATCAACCCAGTGGACCCAGGCCACAGGCAATCTATGGGATATCATCTAAGTAACATGCCTTCTGGCAGAGTCACTGCAATGGTGGTGCACCCCAACAAATCTGCTGGAAGGGTCATCTTTTCGGATGCCCCGGCCTCAACACATGCTAATGACAGATATCTCCAAGCTCGGTTGGGGATCACATCTGCAGCACATCTCCACACAAGGTCTGTGGACAGCAGATAAACCTCCTTGAGCTTAGAGCAGTCACGGACGCCTTCAGGTTTTCCACCACCACTTCTCCGACGGTCAGATCCTAGTCAGGACAGATAACCAGGTGGCAGTGTTTTACATAAGCAAACAGGGTGGAACAGGCCCCCTTCCCCTATGCAAGGAGGTCTGCAGTCTATGGGATTTTGTCATTCTCCACTACATGCATCTTTGTGCAGTTTACATTCCAGGGGAATCCAATCTCTTGGCCGACAAGCTGAGTCAGATCCTACAATCCCACAAATGGTCCTTAGATCCGACAGCAATGGCAAAACTCTTTCAAATCTGGCAAACTCCAGTGATATATATCTTTGCCACTCTGCAGAACTCTCAGCTTCCACAGTTCTGCTCCAGAATACCATCCAAACGTCTAGCATCCGACACTTTCATGCTCCACTTGGGTCAGGGACTACTTTATGCCTTTCCCCCATTCCTCTGATTGCGAAGACCCTCCTCAAGCTAGAAGCAGACAAGGGCTCTATGATCCTCATAGCCCCTTGCTGGCCCTGTCAGCCTTGGTTTCCCCTTCTACTTCAGCTGACACAGATTCCCCTGATTCCACTGGGATCCAGGCCAGGTCTTCTGTCACAGCACAACGGAACACTCATCCATCCCATCCTGCAGTCACTCTGCCTGACAGCATGGATGCTGAGAGCATGATCTTTCAAAATCTATCACTGTCTACTCCTGTAAAGGATTTTCCTTTCCTCCAGAAAGCCTTCCACCAGGAAGACTTACTTTTTCAAATGGCATAGATATGCCTCATGGTACTCTTAGAATAATCACAATCCCTTTGAAGCATCAGTACCCACGCTTCTTCAATACCTCTTGCATTTGTCCTCTATAGGACTCAAAACAAACTCTGTATGGGTGCACCTTAGTGCTATTTCAGCCTTTCATAAACCTATGGATGGTAGGCCCATCTCCACAGTTCCTCTTGTGGCACGCTTCATAAGGGGCCTCCTCCTCATCAAGCCAGCCATTCGATCACCGTCGGTAGCGTGGGATCTCAGTGTAGTATTGGCTCAACTTCTCAAACCTCCATTTGAGCCCCTAGCAACCACACATGTACGTTACTTATCTTGAAAAGTTTTATATCTCCAGGAACAAGCAGGAATGAGTCTTCACATATGGGTACGTCGGTACCGACAGAGCCTGCGCGGGAACGCTCCCCAGCGTCCAATCAGAAAGCTTTTGGGAGCATCCCTCAGCACCTGCGTGCTGCCTTCCCGCCTTTCCAACTGTCTCTCCTCAGTTTTCGTTTTTCCGCGGAGCCGGCAGGACGTCTTCCTGTCACCGCAGAAATTTTTTTCTTTAATTCTTTGTTTTCTTGTGGTCGCGGCTGTTCCCCCGACTCCACCGGTACCGCCGGTGGCTTTTTCTTTTCTTTTTCTCAAACTCGGGGAGTTTTTTTCCCTCAGTTTCTGTCTTAAACTTTTGGGCCTGTAAGTCCTCTCCATTATGGAGCCTTCTTCTCCTAAGAAGTGCCTTAGCTGTGGAAATACATTTTTCTTTTTAGACTCCAATAACTGGTGTCTAACCTGTTTGGGTCCTGACCCTTCTCCTCCGGAGCCATTAGGCTACAATATTATGAGAAGAGATTTTCCATTTCGAGTTTCCCTCGATACCGAGTTCCCTTCCAGTGTCAGGGCACCGACCATTTCTTCTCTACAGGATCAGGTAACCCACAAACAGTCTGTTAAGACTAGCCAATCCTTGAGTGGTAGGTCTCATGCCAAGCATGATGACGGCTCCGGCCTTGCCCTCAAGACCCTATTGGCTTCAAAACCCCGGCAGGAGTCTTCGGTCTCCAAAGCCTTTCAGGGGTTTCAGGTTGTTCCTGGGGCTCACCCCTCACAGAACATACCTGAGCCATGCTCGGTGGTGACATCCGCTTCGAGCGGTACCGATACCCCGGCATCGACACTGGTGTTGAGCGATTCACTCCTCACCAGGGATCGTCATCTGGCGTTCTCGGTGCCTTCGGGACCGATCGATACGTCCCAGATTGACTTTCCAGTATCGGCAGCACCGCCGATATGACCACCGACGTCGGTACCCTCTAGACATGCATCGATAGACTCGCTTCCTTCGATGCCGAGTCTAGAATCGATATCTAGTCTGGAAGATTGGGTACCGACGCGTCTCAGAACCGACGCTTACCGATTCCAGATGCGCGGTACCGAGGATAATCACCAAGGGTTTTTGGTTACCTCGGTACCGCTTGAGCAGCCTCCGATGACTGCTTCGATGTCGGTATCGCCTTCGATTCCGGCACAGCTACCGGTATCGGTATCGATGCCGGTACCTGCAGTATCATCGGGACCAGCTCCTTCCATGCTTTCTTCACCAGGATCGCTCCTTTCTATACCTAGTTTGGAGTCGATACCTGGCATGGACGATGCAGTACTGACTGTCTCAGGTTATTACCGCCAGTACCAGTATCCATCCATTAGGGATACTTTTCTGCACCGGACAAATACATCCTCCGGTGCCCAGGCTAGCTCTTCAAGTTTAGCCTGTCCAGGGATGGTTCCCATTGGAGATCCTTCTTTTCAGAAATTTCTCCTTAACATGGCAACATTCCTTGCTATTCCTATCCCTAGCTATGATCCTACACAAGGCTCTTCTGGAGAAAAGGAAAATATAATGCTTCCTTTACATCATTCTTTGCAGGATCTTCTTCTGAAAATATGGGAAACACCTTTAAGGGTTTCCTTACCTTCTACAGCAACTGATCTTCTGTATCAAGTGCCCCCCTCTCCAGGGTTTCAGAAGACTCAACTTCCCCATCATTCCATTGTAGTGGAATCAGCAATGAGGAAGGTACAAAACAAGAAGAAGCATTCTTCTTACCCGCCAGGTCGTGAATCTAGAACACTGGATGCCTTTGGACGTCAAACCTTCCAAACATCTATGCTGGCAACAAGGATTCTCTCATATATTTTTTATATGAGTCTATCCCTTCAGGAGGTCACAAAGAAATTATCTCTTTTGATTCCTTTTCTATCAGAGCCCAAGGCTGCAGACTATTCCTTACTTCTTAGTCATAGCCAAAATATCTCTTGGTTTCTTTCTCGTGCTTCCCTAGACTCTTTTGAGTCTGTTAGCAGAACCTCTGCTATAGCCATAGGAGCACGACGTAGAGCCTGACTCCAAGCTTCAGACTTGAACAGATGGGCACAACAAAGACTGGGTAATACTCCTTGTACTGGAGAAAATCTCTTCAATAAGGAGTCTTTACGTTAGGTTGCTCATTGCTCCACTGACTTCCCTGTTTCTGAGGGCTATCCTAAGCCTTCTCCTTCCCTAGTAGGTAGGAAATGCCCTACCAAACCTTCTTTCCCTAAAAGAAGAAGGTTTTATTCTTCTCCTGCCCATCATACAGATGTTCCCAAACAAGGGAAACCTCGCCCTGGTCTGAAGAGTCCAAACCCAAGCCAGGAAAATTAACCCTCAATAGGGTTCTAATTAATCTCTTTATAGCCTACAGTTCACTTCTTCTCAGTAGAAGTTTTTTCACTGTTTTTTTATTTAAAACTCTACACATGGATTCCTGTTTCCCGGACATCCACTTGCTCTTAGGTATGCTGAGCTGTCAGGATCTTCATGTCTGTGGATCACAGGGTTTTCCTCCTCTTCCTACCATGAAGAGAGGTTTGCCAACTATCTCATGATAGTTTTTCTGTACCACCATGAATTTTTTCCTTCTACAGACTTACCATATGGCAAGTCTCCCTTCAGCTCCTATTTTTCTTTACCCTCTTTTTCAGGCCTTCCCCTCTAAGAGTGGTACCATACCACTGGAAGGCTTTCTTAGCCTTTCTAGTCTTCTTTTCCTTTCCAGTGTAGAGTTTTTTCTCTGGAGTAACCTCCCTTCTTTCATTTGGGCAGCTTATCAGACATGATCAGGATTTTCTCCTATTGTTCTGTCTGTTCTCTCTGTTAAAAACAGAAAGATTCTCTCTGCTGTTCCATTCAGCAGCTGCCCATGCAGGAGTTCCAGTGATTGGACTACTGGTACTTTTCTAAAAGTTCCAGTCTTGTCTTCCACTACTTTTTGTCTAGCCTTAGTAGTGCTTCCAAGATAGTGCTCATCTATCTTGGATAATCCTTATCGCTTTTTTTCTGCCATCTCCAAATCCCTGGAGTTGGCAGCATAGTTGAAGTGGCAGCTGAGTTTCTCCAACAGCCAGTTTTATTTCCCAATTCTCCTGCATAATGCTCTCTGCAATCCTACTGAGAAGCTTTCCACTATGGGCCCTTGCTAGAGAGAATGGGGATTTTTTCTCTAATTACTATCCTATATGGTTGAAAAAGGCTTCCTCAGTCATTCCTCATGACTGTAAGGGTTCTTTACACCCTTCTATTTCCTTTTAATAAAGGACATAAGCCTTCTCTACGTGACAGTCTAAAGAGTTACCCATTTCCTACAGGAAATATGCTCTTTTTCCTTGCAGCTTGTCCTCATGGTATCCTAATCCTTCATGGACAGCACATATTTAACTAAACAACGCATGATACCCCCCCCCCCTTGTCCCTCAAGTGGGTCAACCTGGTATCTCATCCTCTGCGTTTTCTGTCCATTCACCATGTTAGAGTTCTACTGAACTCAGGACTTGCTGTTTACAGACTGATATTATCCTCTGTTTTTTCACGCAACCATCCTGGTTATTTCACTGGATAGCATTCCTGCTCCATCTTAACCAGAGGGAACAGATTCTCTATATCTTCTCAAGTAGGTTCCACCTTCTTGTTGTTAGATGAATTGTTCCTCTTCACATCCTCCATGTGAAGCTTCCTATAGACATATCTCTGTCTGCTTAATTGCAGACATTTATCTTTAGACCTATATATTCATATATGTACATATGTCTATATACATTCTTTAGATACATATGTCTGTCAGCCATCTGTGCATATGTTATGCCCCCTGCATCTCGCCATAAACATATGTATATATATATACCCTTATATATATATATATCTAAACATATCTATATATATACATAAATATATGTGTGTATCTGTCGAGATACTTCCTTATAGGTAATTATGTATTTACATACTTATCTTTCTAACTGTCTGTGCTCATTAAGGTTTTTTCCTTCCTGTATGTTCCAGACAGTGGGCTTGCACATGGTCATTCTATTCCACAGTATGTTAGACTATTATGCACACAACCACTGCAGTGGTGCTGACAGCTCTTACCATAACCCTAGGTTCAGGTATCCCTGAAGCTCCATACCCCAATATCTTCCTACCTCTCATCACTTAGGAAAGACATGGTGGATCTTCAGTAGATCTGAGGTTTTTAACTCCTCAGACATCTGTCCTTTCTTGGGCATACGGGGTTTCTCCCATACCCCTTCTTCCCACAAGAACTAGGCCAGTTGTCCAAATCGGTCAGTCTTCCTCTTTTGCTCCTAACTATGATTAACTCTGTAGCCAAAAGAGTTTTCAGCTTTTTCCATAAAGCTTCCCATTAAAGACCTACCGTTTTTGTACTACCCTAGTTAAATCCTGGGGTCACCTGTCACTTCCAGTTTTTGACCTTCACCTTCACTTCAGTGAGGTCACCTTGAAGATTCCTCTACTGGATCCCCAGTAGACTCCATCTGCCTCTCTACTTCCTACAATCCAGTAGGTGAGGTTCATATTGTGATTGTTCATTTCAATATATTTCATGATGATTATCATACATACAAGGACTCCTTACCTGTAGTCCTATTTTAGGTTAGCTGTTTTTTCTATAGCTCCTCTCTCTTTTCAACTCCTACCCTCCTTCCTCAGGATGCCTGGCCATATGAGGTGTAGCATGTTTCAATTCCCAACATGCTAGGGCTCCAGGCATCTTAGCTTGGGAGTCCCCATATGTGAAGACTCATTCCTGCTTGTTCCTGGAGATAGCACAGTTACTTACCTGTAACAGGTGATCTCTGGGAACAGCAGGAATAAGTCTTCACAACCCACCCACCTCCCCTAGGAGTTGTATCTCTCTATCTATCTTTCCTTTCCTCTTTCTCTCTCTTTGTCTCAGCTATAAAACTCAACTGAGGAGAGACAGTTGGAAAGGCGGGAAGGCAGCACGCAGGCGCTGAGGGATGCTCCCAAAAGCTTTCTGATTGGACGCTGGGGAGCGTTCCCGCGCAGGCTCCGTCGGTACTGTGAAGACTTATTCCTGCTGTTCCCAGAGATCACCTGTTACAGGTAAGTAACTGTGCTTTCTCATCGCCCTGACCTCAGCCAGGCGCATTAGTGAGCTGCAGGCCTTGGTGGCTCATGCACTGTATGTATGTTTTCATTATGACAAAGTCGTCCTTTGGACACATCCCCTACTTTCTACCAAAAAATAGTGTTTCCTTTCCATATCAATCAGTCAATGATCCTACTGGTCTTTTTCCCAAGACCTCACGCTTCTCGTGCTGAAGCAACCCTACATACTCTTTAGCCTTCTACCTTCAAAGGACAGAGGGCATTAGAAAATCCTCGCAGCTGTTTGTCTCCTTTGACCCTACTCACCTGGGCCTTCCAGTGACTAAACATAGATTGTATTTCTCTCGCATATGACAAAACAGTCCTTTCCCTCATGGGTTATTTTAATGCTCATAATGTCTGTCCTGGACTTTAAAAGTGACCAGACTATCATTAAAGGTGGTATAGCCTCCTGGAATTGAGTCCAACAGGCCACATTATGTCCAAAATCTTCAGCTCTAAGCTTTAGCCTCAGGGATCACACTGCCCCCCCCCCCCCCATGCCAGACTGGTACCTGGGAGCAAGTGAGTCCCATATGTGAAGACTGCATTCCTGCTTGTTTCTGGAGATAGCGCAGTTACTCATCTGTAACAGGTGATCTCCGGAATCAGTTTTCACAACCCGCCCTCCTCCCCTAGGAGTTGTAGGGTTCTTTATTCTATTCTTCTTCTTAGCTGCAAACTCAACTGAGGAGAGGAGTTGGGAAGGTGGGAAAGCAGGCAAGCAGGCGCAGTGGAGTGCTCCCAAAGTACCCTGGACAGCATTCCCATGCGGGCTCCATCGGTACCGACATTACCCATATGTGAAGATTGATTCCTGCTGATCCTGGATATCACCTGTTACAGGTGAGTAACTATGCTTTGTCCCACCCAGTCCCCCCCCCCTCCAACGCGCCCTCTCAAACTTTCCTTGTACTAAGGGCATTCACGTACCAATTGACCGCTTTCTAAAATAGCCGTTTACATATGGATGTGATTTACACATGTGTATGCCTAATTATACATGTATAAATCATGAATAGAGTTTCTAAAATAACTCCCTTGGACTAGTAGTGTTCTCTCATGGCTACTGCACTGCTTTCTAAAATATAAATTGGCAGATTCCCTGGTTTAAATCCCTTCTCATCAAGCTGTATGAATTTGTGCAAAAATCAGTGCACTTTAGATCTCAAGGATGCCTATTTATTTATTTGTAACATTTTTTATACTGCTATTGGTATAAAAGGTGCATCATAGTGGTGTACAATAAAATCAATAATCAGCAGAACATCAACATAGATATAAGTCAGAAAGAAAAACAGAAAGAGTGAGTTGGATCCAGTATAAATAGCAGAACAAAATCAATCCAGCAAAACAAATAGAAATGTGCACATTGGAAATAACAATAAAAGCCAGACTTATTTTAAATGTAAGCAGCGTAGGATTTTTCAAGTCAGGTTTTCAGCATTTTTTTACATTTTTGACATTTGGCAGTTGACATTTGGCTTCCTGAAGCATCTCCAGAGGACCTTGCAGTAATCTTCAGGAAGGAAACAGTTTATCTGTTCCAGACTTTGAATTTCATTAACAGCTTTCAAAGTTGAACTTGCATCCTATTAACACACTGTCCTTTTTAGAGGCCATTCAAGGGACAGTGCAAGAGAAACCTTTTCTGGCACCAGGCAGGCAGAATGCCATGTGTGGATTTCCATAGAAATCACAACCAAGGCATATTTATGATTATGAGGTCATAGGCCTGCTGCAGTTCACTTCATTCCCTTGGCTTACCTGGAAAATGAAATGGCTTCAGTAGGATGTCACGTTCTAAAGCAATCAATGTACTCAACCTCTTTTTACTACTTCACCCTTCACTTCAGTTACAAAATATGCTACTTTGATGGATGTCCAACAGCAACCTTCTTCCACTAGACTACCGTTTCCTTCTGGCACTAGAGGCTTCAAACACTGAGAGGGTACAGGGAGGTTATCATGTCATGAACAGAATGAGATTGAGCTCCGAGCACCACCTCCATATTGATCACCTTCAAAGAAGCAGCAAAGGTTTAGGCTTTTGTCATAGCAAATCACATCCAAATTGAAGTATGTTTATTACGGTGGTCCAAAAAACAAACTAACAGATTTCAAGTTCTCCACAAGTTTGGTTTTGTTCTTTATCATATTTATAACAAACGCACACAATTTTAATGAAAATAAACAACATTTAGAAGTTATCCCATTTGACAGTTTTTATGTCATCTGAACTAAACATCTGACAATTGAAATGTCTGGTAACGGTGGCCGCTAAAGGTTCTGCACCATCTTTTTCTTTGTTTCAGCTGAGACTGTCATCAGAAAGGGCTAAGCCTGCCAAATATTCATACAAAAACCAGAGGTGCCTTGAAAATGCAACAGTCTGGTTTGGGTAGGTCTTAAGAACGGATAAAAATTTGATGTTATTAAGAGGAGCTTGGATTACAAATGGTGCTTCATTCTACCTTCTGATGGAAACAAGACTGACAGACAAAGCTGAATCTGTGATAATCTCCAGGAACAAGCAGGAATGTAATCTTCACATATGGGTGATGTCGGTACCGCTGGAGCCTGCATGGGAATGTTCTCCATCGTCCAATTGGAAAGCTTTTGGGAGCACTCCACTGTGCCTGTGCAACTGCCTTCCCAACTCTCTCTCTGCAGTTCTTTGTTTTACGCTGAGCCAACAGGAAGCAAATCCTGTCGCCGCAGAAAAACTTCTCTTTTTGTGGATAGCACCTCTGCTTTCCTGTCGATGCTGCCACTGTCGAAGATATCACCAGTTCCCTTATTCTTTCCTTTTAACTTTTAGTTTTTCCTTTAAAAAACAAAACAAAACAAAAAAAACCCAGGCGTCTCGACACCCTCTTAGGCCTTAAGCCTACCATAGCCTTCCCATCCTTTGAAGGCATGGAGAAACCAGCTTGTGATTTCAAAAAATGTTCTAAGTGTGCCAGCACCATCTCAGTGACTGACACACATGACTGGTGTTTAAAATGCCTCGGCCCACACTACCAGCCAAAAGATTGTCCCCTCTGTCAGAAAATGACACAGTAAGGCTTACAGAACCAGGCTTCTAAATTTGGGGCACTCTTCGCTTTGGATGCGGTATCATTAGCATCCATTTCATTCGAGGGTCTTATCCTCCTCTCATGGATCCCAGGTATCCTCAAAGTGTAAGCACAAGTCTACATTAAGTCTACATTGAAGCAGGACAAGACCTCCAATGGTAGATCTCGCTCAAAGCATCAAGATCCCTCAGGCATTGTATCGGAGGTGGATCAGCCTGCCAAACATTTCTGGCAGGAAGCTCTGTCCTCCAAAGCCACAGAGGGGCTCCAGGATGCTCCTGAGGCCTCGACCTCCAGAGAGCTACTGGTTCCATGCTCTGGGATAATAGTGCAAGTACCCGTGACCGATAGCCAAGCATCGGCAACCTTGATAGACCAGTGCATGCTGACCATTGAGCGGAGCTTAGCAGCTCTCCTGGTAGCCTTGATACCTATTAATCCCTTGGTACTAGGAACCGACCCATCGAAACTGGTACTGGTATCGGCATCGACACCAGTTGCCAGCACAACATCAGGGCTAATGCAGATGGTGTCGACATTGCTGCCATCCATGCCCTCTCTTGAAACCATCACCGATACCAATACCCAACCCAAATGGCTCACCAAGGCCGATACCTTGGCGCATCGGTACTGACATCGAGTTTCGGGTGAATACCATACTCGTTGATACTTTGAGTCCTCCGATCGCAATTCCAGTGCTTCAGAGGTAGAGTCGCTCGATTTCCAGGGCCCCTGGGACCTTCCTTTGGACCATTCCAACCACAACAGCGACTCAAGTTGCCTCTGGAAGACATGTCTTTCCAGGAATTCATTTGAGACCTAGCCAAAGGTCTCTCTCTCACGGAAACTTCGGAGAAGGAGCCAAGGGTGGAGGAATTGGAGATCCTTCAATATCCAACAGCACTCAATGAGGCAGCCACTCTGCCGGTGCACCATCCTTCATGATCTTATGCTCTGTATGTGCGAGACTCTTCTGATAATCTCCCCTCACAGTCAATGACTTGATATCATGTATCGGGTATGGGAGTGTCCTGGCTTCCAAAAATTGCTGCTCCCCCACCATTCCATGGTGGTTGAATTGTCAATACACTGAATCAAAAGCTTGAAGACCCACTCCTCTAACCCTCCAGGTAGAGAATCAAGGATCCTTGATGCTTTTGGATGTTGATGCTTCCAGGCATCCATGCTCTCTGTAAAGATCAACTCCTATATCCTTTACATGGGAATGTTCCTGGAAGAGGTCTCCAGGGATCTCGAGGCCTTTGCTCCTCTCCTCCCAGATGACAAGAGGTCATACTATCTCACCCTAGTCTAGCATAGCCAAAATGTCTCAAAGTTTGTCAATAGAGCCACTTTCAATGCTCTCAAATGCACAAGTAGGTCCTCAGCAATATGTATTGATGCCCGTAGAATTGCATGGCTTCAAGCCTCAAATCTTGAACAGTGGGTTCAAGATAAGCTGGGCATCCTGTCTTGTACAGGTGAAAACATTTTTTGCAAAGATTGGCAAGATAAGGCCTCTCAGAGTCAGAAAACACTACTCGAAAGAGACTGTCTAGAGCAACAGCTGACCCTGCTAGAAAAAAGGCAACTGCAAGGAAGTATTTCTACAATAATAAGAAATTCTACTCTTCTTATCCTCCTGCTTTTCAATACAAGGGTCAGGCCCCACAGAAGAGGCAACAACCTCCAGCAGAAGAAGCCACAGGTGGCTAAACTTCAACCAACTCCGCAGCCACAGTCTGCGCCTGGTTTTTGACTCTTTTCTAGAGAACATTGCCACCCTGTCTCTTGAGGACCACCACCCCCTCCACATAGCAGGCAGATTGTGTCACTACGCCCACAGATGATATCACTTCAGAGCAGTGGACACTAAACATAGTCCAGGAGGTTAACAGACTTCATCTGCAATATCTGTCCCCCTATACTTTCACGAGGGAATTTCAAACGCAACCCTCACTCATTGCTGTCCTGCAGGACGAGGTATTTTCTCTTCTGTCTCGGGGCACCATAGAGATTGTCCTAACATCCCAGCAGGGAATTTATTTAATGGTATTTTATATACCGCCTTATCCTTCAATCAAAGCATGGGTTTCTACACTCTGTACTTTCTCATTCCACAGTGCAAGGTTCCACATTAGGAACCACCACTCAGGAAAAACATTTAGGCGTCATCATGGATAACATGTAGAAACCTTCTGCCCAGTGTACAGTGGCTGCCAAGAAAGCAAATAAAAAAACTATGATTCATAAGAAAAGGAATGGAGAATAAGACAAAGGATATTATAATACCTCTGTATCATTACATGGTGCAACCGCATCTCGAATATTGTGTGCAATTCTGGTTGCCGTATCTTAAAAAGGATATAGGGAATTAGAAAAGGTACAGAGAAGAGCTACCAAAATTGTAAAGGGGTTGGAAGGATACCCCTTTGAGGAGACGTTAAAAAGGTTAGGGTTGTTCAACCTGGAAAAGAGACTGCTGAAGGGAGATATGATAGAGGTCTATAAATTAATGAATGGAGTGGAACGGGTACACGTAGATTGATTGTTTATGTCATGAAAATGTAGACATACTAGGGGACATGCAATGAAAGCTACAGTATAACCCATATAAGACTAATAAGAGAAAATAATTTTTTACTCAACACGTAATCAAACTCTAGAATTCGTTACTGGAGGATGTAGTAAAAGCTGTTAGTGTAGCCAGGTTTAAAAAAAGGTTTGGACAAATTCCTGGAGGAAAGGTCCATAAACCGTTATTAAAGGGGACCTGGGAAGTCCACTGCTTGTTCCAATGCAAGCATTGTGGAACCTGTGTCTTTTTGGGAAACTGCTATGTACTTGTGACCTAAATTGGCCACTGTTGGAAACAGGATACTGGGCTTGGTGGACCTTGGTCTGACACAGTATGGCATATCTTATGTTCTTATTTTCAAAGAAAACTGGAGGATACAGGCCCATTCTGGACCTCAGAAACCTTAACAAGTTTCTAGTCCACGAAAAGTTCAAGATGATCTCTCTTGGGACTCTTCTTCCCTACCTCCAGAGTCAGGACTGGCTCTGTTCTCTAGATCTAAAACAAGCGTACACACATATCCTCATTCATCCAGGACACAGGAAATATCTATGCTTCATCCTTCAGGGAGCACATTATCAATACAGAGTATTTCCCTTCAGACTTGCCTCAGCCCCAAGAGTTTTCACAAAGTGCATGGCGGTCATGGCCAAATACCTATGCTCTCTGGGGATATTCATCTTCCCTTACTTAGACAACTAGCTCATAAAAGCAGACACCTCCCAGGAGGTACAGTTTTCCTTGCATCATACCATCACAGTACTATAATACTTGGGATTTGTCATAAACTTCCCAAAATCCTAGCTCACTCCAACTCAAAAGCTAGAATTTATAGGAGCCCTACTGGACACCCAGCAGTCCAGGGCGTTTCTGCCCCAGCTCCGCTGTACCCGTCTAATCGAACTAGCATCCCAGATGCTCCAGTGGGACCATCTGACCACCCACGAAATGCTGCAGCTCCTTGGGCACATGGCCTTTATAATACATGTCGTTCCCTGTGCCCGATTACATATATGCACAGCCCAATGGACTCTTGCCTCCCAATGGACAC
This sequence comes from Ichthyophis bannanicus, assembly GCA_033557465.1. Taxonomy (NCBI): domain Eukaryota; kingdom Metazoa; phylum Chordata; class Amphibia; order Gymnophiona; family Ichthyophiidae; genus Ichthyophis; species Ichthyophis bannanicus. Next base: position 428,842,873 of record CM066036.1, read on the forward strand.
AGGCCATCCATGCAGCCATGCATTCATCTCCAGCATGCGAGCTTCTCTGCCTCGGCCTTTACCCTCAATAGAGAGGATTGACGATGTAGTCCAAAGAAACACACACTCTCACAGATATCAGAAGGATGTGTAGAGTGTGAGGTGAAAAAAAGCCCATAGCAAATAGTGGTCCTACCCTACACAATCATACTTCGACACTAGCTTTCATCAGGGGTATAGAGACCTCAAAAGCATAGAAAATATAATAAAATAGATACTTTTTATATATTCTCTTATATATTAATAAATAATTCATACCAAAGAAGATGGGCATAAAAAGAAAGAAAGAAAACTTGTGTAGTTGTGGAAGCCAAGACCGTAACATGCACTTCCGGGCCGCGGGCACATCCAAATCAAATACTGGCCCGATTTCACCCTGATTCCGCAGCTGCAGGTATAGACGCGCTCGCCGTTCTGGAATTGGGGACATAGACGTTTCCGGCACAGCACGAGCAAACTACTATGGAGAAATATGGGCCCCGCTGTTATGATGAGAAACGGGTATATGCAGCATATGGTTTGGTTGTGCCCACGCTCACTGTATTCTGAAAAGATGGATGTTTCTGATTCTGCCCGTCTCCACCATATACACATGGACGTTTCAGATAGCCACGTTTCCTGTGTTAAAACGTGCATCTCCTAAGCTGCTCCTTTCACTGACAGTGATGTGCTGATGCAAACTACACATAAATACTGATGATACTAAATGTTAATGCAAACTAGACTACATATATTAGTTGCATGCCCAGAACCATGCAAGGTAATCTCAGTGCACTCAAAGATTTAATAACAGAAGGTAGAAAGTGATATGTTTGTCATGGCATAGCTTGCATCAAAACATACCTGGCAGTAGACGAAATCCATAGTTATTCTTTCATTGGGCATCTCTAAAAACAGTCTTTACAGCCTCACACAAAATGGTATTTTGGGCATGTTTCAGTGCTGCTGGCACTGTTGAATGCTTTTATTCTGAGGGTCTCTTATTATTGAAAGGGATATGTTTTAACATTTAGCTATGGTGAACCTTTTTGTGATTTTCCTGCCCTATCACACTGGCACCTGGTGACTCTGCAGTCATCTGTACAGTCCAGGTACTGGCCAGGCATTCATGTCCTCCCTGAATTGCATATGAGCACACCAGATCCTTCTGTGCAACTCTCAAACCACACACACACACACTCACTTTCAGTCCCGAAAAACCTAAATCTGCCAAAAAGATGCCTTGAACCTATAAATAACAGTGGGTATAACAGAATAGCATGGAGTCCCAAGACTTAAAATATGACCTCAGTTTCTCACTCAAGTAAGAATCCTTTCCATATTCACATACTATTTCTACATCAAAAGTCCCATTTTTCAGGACACAGGAATTGTTAGGGTCCCCTAGATTAGCTGCTTTAGCCCAAACAGCAAATGTCAGTATGGCCAGGATTATCACTATTGCTCTTCTTAACATTTCTGTCAGAGTAGTTACTAATGCCTTTTTAGCTTCTGTTCTTTATCAATACATCTGGTGGTGTTTTTCCATACTGCAATCCACCATTTCAGAACAGATTAGTCACCTTTATTCTACTAGCAAGCAGAACATTTTCAAAGCACTGGCCTTATTCCATGTCTCTGGCAGGTATAACAGGCACGTCTGTGGTGACCTCTCAAAACGTACAAGGGCCTTTCCTGAATACGCTTTATACGACTCTGCTGTACACTATGTCCCTGTTCCGCCCCTCCCAGATATGTTCTGAGATCCCCCTGTTAGCGAGATAAAGGTCTGTGGCACTATGTTCCAGAATATGATTGTAAATGTTTTCAGGAGAAAAACATCCCCGGCACATACAAAACCTTATTCGCTTTCTGTAATGACCTCCATAATGAATAAACCACAATAAAACCTACCTTTTGTTGTTTGGGCATTTTATTTTTCAATTGCAATTGCTCCTGTCACTTTCTTCTGATTTCTTCTGTCTTCTGCTAATTCTCCATTGCTGTCCATTTGTCCTTTCTTCTCTCTTCTAGATTTTTTCCATTCTGTCTTCTACATCTGCTTTAACATACTGATCTTTCCCCTTTTGCTCTTTCCCCAATTTCTTTTTTATTCCTCTATCATCCACTCAGATTTCACCCTTCCATCCTCAATCCCCACTTACTCTGCAAATACCCAGCAACTTGTAGATTTTTCTTCCCTCCCATACAAAATATATTTTCCCTCTCCATCCTCATTCCCCCAGCCGCATCCCCTTCTAGTCCTCCCCCAAAATCAACTCCCTTCTAGTTCCAGCCCCACTCAGCATCTGCTGCCTTCTAATTGCATTCTCCCCCCCCCCCCGCATCAGCCCATTTCCAGTCCTAGCCCCCCCCAATCAACTCATTTCCAGTCCTATTCCACCCCCCATCAGCCCATTTCCAGTTTAAGCTCCCCCATCAGCTCATTTGTAATCCTAGGCCTCCCATCAGCCATTTCCAATACTAGCCCCCCCATACCACCTATAAACCAATTCCAATCCTATTCCAGTGAGCTGATGGGGGGGGGGGGGGCTTGGACTGGAAATTGGGCCGAGTGTGGAGGAGCTTCAGCCCATTTACAGTCCAAGCTCCCCCACACTCAGTCAATTTCCAATCCGAACCCCACCATCAGCTCATTTCCAGTCCGAGCCCCTCCCCCAATCAACTCATTTCCAACCCTAGCCCCCTCCAATCAACTCATTTCCAGTCCAAGCTGCCCCTATCAGTCCATTTGCAATCCTAGCCCCCTATCAGCCATTTCTAAAAGTAACCGCCCCCCCCATCAGACATTTCCAATCCTATTCCAGAACCACATCAGTCCATTTCCAATCCAAGCTCCCCCACACTCAGTCCATTTCCAATCCTACCCCCAAAAGCCCATTTGCGGTCCTAGTCCTCCCCATCAGCTCATTTGCAGTCCTAGCCACCCTCCCACTCAGCCCATTTCCATTCCTAGCCCCCCCCCCCCACTCAGCCAATTTCCAATCCTAGACCCTCCCCCACTCAGCCCATTTCCAATTATAGCCCCACAGCCCATTTCCAATTTTAGACCCCTCCACTCATTCCATTTCAAGCCCAAGCCCCCCCCCCTCCCCGAAGAGCCCCACGGCAGGCTTTAGAGGCCCCTGCTCACCTCCTTTAGCGGCTCGCGGCAGGCTCAGCAACAGCTCGTTACAGCCGCTGAAGTGAAGAGCGTTGTTTCCTTCACTTCGGCAGCTGTATTGTAATGAAGATTGCTGGCGCTCCGGAGGTCAAAGTACACTTCCTGTGTCCCGGCTCTCAGTGCACCTGTGATCTTCATTACAATACAGCTGCCGAAGTGAAGGAAACAACGCTCTTCACTTCGGCGGCGGTAACGAGCTGTTGCTGAGCCTGCCGGTAGCCGCTAAAGGAGGTGAGCCGACAGCGTGCAAGATGTTGTTGGCACGGGGCCCTGTGCCAACAACATTCTTGCTCAATGGATGGGCCGGCCCTGGTCACAACTTGATAATAAGTATGTCTGTCATATGGCCAAAAAATAAACAAAAAAAAGGGGAAACTGATTAAAAAAGAATAATAACAACAACAAATTAGTGCAAGGTATAGTACATATCACTACCACAAAGGGCGACAGAGGAAAGAACATGTTTAAAACAGGGAATAAAAAAGATGAACAAGGACAAGGGGGAAAAGATAAAACAAAAATTAAAAGATAAAATAAGTAAAAAGGGGGAGGATTAAAGAAAATTAACAAGACAATAAAGTGAAAGTAAAAGTTGAAAACTGGGGTGCAAATCCGATACTGCTGCTAGACAGAAAAAAAAGAACCATGGTTAGAACCGCACACGATGAGACATTGGAGGCTTGCCTTGCCTGGAGTTGAGCTGGTTAATGTGTTTGATCATCAGCTGTGCTGCCGGTTCGTCCTTGCTCCTGCCCCCAGTGATTGGGTTTAAAACCTAGCTGTGCTGAGAAGAAGCTGAGACATTGGAGGCTTGCATTGTCTGGAGTTGAGCTGGTTAGTGGTGTTTGATCATCAGCTGTGCTGCTGGTATGTCTCTGCTCCTCCCCCCAGTGATTGGGTTTGATAGCCAGCTGTTTTCCGCACCCCACAGATGCGAACATGTCCTAAGGGGTGTGTACCAAGGGGCTTGTTTGGCCCCTTGGGAGCCCCTTAGGAGCACTGAGGAGCATTGAGGGAACCAAGGGGTTTTGGCCTCCCTATTTGGTTAGTATGGGGATGCGTAAAGCGAAAGTTAAATCAATGAATTCTGTGGCTGTTCAAGGACCGATGGATAAGCATGTCATGAGTACTGCTACAGGAATACCTTCTGCTTTGTTGTTTGAGGAAGGTCTTTCATCCTCGGAAGCCTCTATTACTTGGGGTTTCGTACCCCTCCCCCTCAGCCCACTCCCAAGACTGTTCAGAATGTTGATAAATCTAGTTGTTTGGTGACTGAGTTCCCTGCCGTACTTCCTTCTGCTTCTACTCCTCTCCAACAGGATTTGTATGGATTTTGTTTGTCCCTCCTGACTCCAGTCTCCATGCCTGCTTCGGCATCATTGGCCTCTGGAGAGGTGGGGGGGGGGGGGCAGATATTTCCTTAAAAGATGTTTGGTTAATTGTATCCCGGATGGAAGAGGTTTTGAAGGGGACATTAACTCTATTGTGTACCTTCTCACAGGGGGCTACACATCAAGTTGAGTTTCAGCTCTCCAGTTTGGAAGGTAAAACAATCAAACTGGAGAGCACAGTGGTGGGTGTTCAGTCAGTATGTAATACTTTTTTGGAGTGGAGGAGTGGCCTAGTGGTTGGGGCAAGGTACTTCAGGCCGGAAGGTCAGGGGTTCAAATCCCACTAGAGGACAGCAACCTTGGGCTGGAAGGACTGGGGTTTCTAGTCCCACAGATGCTCCTTGTGGTCTTGGGCAAGCCACTTAACCCTCCATAGCCCATATTCCCTGTAAAATAGTTATCTCCAAGTTATAATGCCCTGTTCAATGTAATTTCAGTTTGTTCAATGTAAACCGCACTGATGCAGAATAGCACAGTATATAAGAGAATGTAAATAAATAAATTGTAAACCGCCCCTGATCTCTGGAAGGGGCGGTATAGAAGACATGTCAAATAAAATAATAAATAAATCATCCTCACTTTAAAAAAAGATAGTTTATTATTGCATAATAAGATTTAATATTTGGAGAATAATGCTAGAGCTAAAAATTTGAGATTTTTAAATTTTCCTGTTGTCCGCCTGCTCTCCCCCCTTGAGCTTTTGAAGAAGTATGTGAGAGAGATCTTGAATTTTTCTGCTTTTAAAGAATCTATGATAGTTTCTTTATATTATGTCCCTCAGACTTCTTTTCACAGCTCTCTTGGAGGGTGAGGCAGAGGAACAAAATGTGGATGATCTGGAGCTGACTCAGTTTTTAGAGTCATCTCTGGAGAAGGTCCGCAAAAGGGCAACTCTTGTAGTCACTTTTAAGACAGAAGCAGATGTCAGCCATATTGAAATTGTATTTTCCTAAAAAGGCTGTCCATTTTTGTGGATATCCCTTAGAAATTTTTCCTGATGTGGCTTGATCTACTCAGCTTCGCAGGAAAGTTTTTTTGCAATTAAACCTAAAGTTCTGGCTATTGGAGGGACTTTCTTTTTGAAGTTTCCTTGCAAATGTGTTATATTGTATTCTGGTTTGAAATATGTGTTTACAGATGTATCTCATTTGGAGACTTGTCTTCTAGATAAGTGTTAGGTAGTGAGTTGGGATAGTTAAAAGGGGATTTGGTTTACTTTCCGGATTAATTCAGGCCTCCGATGTTCTCCTTGATGTGGACTTTAGCATCCTAGCAGGCTTATTTCTAGTGGGGTTTTTTCTTTTTGGGTTGAGTTTCTTGTTCTTTTGATTGTAGTGTAAGATGCTGTTCCTTTCTTTTTTTCTTTTATATGTATACAAGTAAATGCATAATAATAATTTTAAAAAAAGAACCGCACATGATAAAAATTCAATAAAACCATCGAACCATGTAAAAATAAATGGTAAATAAAAGGAGAGTAAATGAAAAATAGGAAGGCGATAAATAATAAAACAGGAGTGCAGATCCAGATCTGCCACTGAGCAAAAAGACCCATCAGTTAAACCAGACAGAACAAACCATGTAAAAACAAAACAGAATAAGGAAGTGTAATAAAATAATAAGAATCATTGACATAATTTAAATAATATGATAAAGTAATATAGTGTAATAATATAGTAAAGTCACAGAGCGCATAAAGGAGGAATTGTGATTTGGAATGGTGATCCAAAGAGGGCTAAAAACAGATAAAAAGGTATCAAAAGAAGAATAAAAGTACAGGTAAATACAAGACAGAAACCACAATCTAAGTGACAATAGCCTCCAAGTGGAGCGTAATGTGCAAAAATAAAAATAAGGATACAAAAATAAAGAATAAAAAAGTACAAAATAAAAAACTGGAAGTAGAGGTTTAAAAAGGATCTGGATAAAATATCTATAAAAATAAGCATAAAACGGAAATGGCAAAGATCATATATAAAAATAGAAATAAAGATAAAAATTAAAGTGAGTACTATAATATTAACAAAAAAGATATATATATATCGTACAGATAAAAACCTTAATATAAGGGCTAGCCAGAGATGATACCCCTGAACGGAACATACTGTCCAAAAGAAAAAGATAAAAGGGTAAAAAGATAAAAAGGGGAAGAGAACAGGATATAAAACAACCAGAAAAATCATCATGGTAGAAAGATAATAGGCTAAAATTTATAGAAAAAAAAAATGAGGAGACTATAAAATAATAATATTAATGGAAGGAGGAAGGGAAGGGGAGGGAGAAGAATGGAAAAGGGGAGAGGGGGGAGGGGGCAAGAGGCACCCACAATCTTGGGTGATGGTAGTGAAAATGCTAAAAGCTAGTAAAAGAGGAATAGTATATAAAATATACCACAGTAAAAACATACCCTATAAAAAAAAGGAACAATCCAGATCCTGATTAAGTCCCTTAGGATGTAAAGGGTCCATTTGAAATATGTACCTTTGTTCCAATCGGAGAAGATTATTACATAAGAACATAAGATATGCCATACTGGGTCAGACCAAGGTCCATCAAGCCCAGCATTCTGTTTCCAACAGTGGCCAATCTAGGTCATATGTACCTAGCAGTTTCCCCAAGGGACACAGGTTCCACAATGCTTGTACTGGTTCAAGCATTGATATCCTGGGTCCCTTCTTAATAATGGTTTATGGACCTTTCCTCCAGGAACTTGTCCAAACCTTTTTTAAACCCAGCTACACTAACAGCCTTTACTACATCCTCCGGTAACAAATTCCAGAGTTTGATTACACGTTGAGTGAAAAAATATTTATTTTATTAGTCTTAAATAGTTTACCCTGCAGCTTCATTGCATGTCCCCTAGTCTTTCCATATTCTGATAAGGTAAACAATCGATCTACGTTTACCCGTTCCACTCCGTTCATTAATTTATAGACTTCTATCATATCTCCCCTCAGCCGTCTCTTCTCTAGGCTAAAGAGCCCCAACCTTTTTAGCCTTTCGTCATAGGAGTAGCCTTCCATCCCCTTTACCATTTTGGTGGCTCTTCTCTGAACCTTTTCTAAAATCGCTATATCCTTTTTAAGATACGGCGACCAGAATTGCACACAATATTCAAGGTGCGGTCTCACCATGGAACGATATAGAGGCATTATAATATCTTTTGTTTTATTTTCCATTCCTTTCCTTATCATACCTAGCATTCTATTTGCTCTCTTGGCCGCCGCTGCACACTGGGCCGAGGGTTTTAACAAGGTATCCACAATGACGCCTAAATCTTTTTCCTGGGTGGTGGTTCCTAATGTGGAACCTTGCATCGTGTAACCATAGTTTGGGTTGTTCTTCCCTAGGTGCATAACCTTGCACTTCTCCACATTAAATTTCATCTGCCATTTTGATGCCCATTCTTCCAATTTATCAAGATCCTCTTGCAATTTTCCACAATCCTCCTGGGTTTTAACAACTTTAAATAGTTTTGTGTCATCTGCAAATTTGATAACCTCACTTGTTATTCCACTTTCCAGGTCATTTATGAATATGTCAAAAAGCAGCGGACCCAGCACAGATCCCTGGGGTACACCACTATTCACCTTTCTCCATTGGGAAAATTGGCCATTTAGCCCTACCCTCTGCTTTCTATCTTTTAACCAGTTCCTGATCCACAGTAGTACACTGCCTCCTATCCCATGACTCTTTAGTTTTGCCAAAAGTCTCTCATGAGGGACTTTGTCAAAGGCTTTCTGAAAGTCCAGATACACAATATCAACTGACTCACCTTTGTCCACCTGTTTACTCACTCCTTCAAAAAAACATAACAGATTAGTAAGACAAGATCTTCCTTGTCTAAAGCCATGTTGGCTGTCTCCCATTAGGTCGTGACTATCTACATGCTGAGTAATTTTATTCTTTATGATGGTTTCTACCATTTTTCCCGGTACTGATGTCAGGCTCACTGGTCTGTAGTTTCCCGGATCACCCCTCGAACCCTTTTTAAAAATTGGTGTTACATTGGCGATCCTCCAATCCTCAGGTATTAGAGATGATTTTAATGATAGTTCACAGATTACTGATAGCAGGTCTGCAATCTCAAATTTCAGTTCTTTCAACACCCTTGGATGTATACCATCCGGCCCAGGTGATTTGCTACTCTTCAGTTTATCTAATAGTTGTAAGACATCTTCCCGATGTATCGATATTTCCTTCAATTCTTCCACACCTTTAAATACCACTTCAGTCATGGGTAACATCCCTACATCTTCCTAAGTAAAGACCGAAGCAAAGAATTCATCCAGTCTCTCCGCTATCGCCTTGTCGCCTTGTCGCCTCTTAGTGCTCCTTTAACCCCTTTATCATCTAATGGACCAACTGACTCTCTCACAGGTTTTTTGCTACGAATGTACTTGAAAAGGTCTTTATTTCGCGATTTTGCTTCCGCAGCAAGCTTCTTCTCAAATTCTCTCTTTGCCTGCCTTATCAATGCCTTGCATTTGACTTGCCAGTGCTTGTGCTGTTTCCAGGTTTCATCGTTTGGCTCTTTTTTCCATTTCCTGAAAGATGCTTTTTTGGCAACAACAGCCTCTCTGACCTCACCTTTAAACCATGCTGGCAGTTTTTTGGACTTCCTTCCACTTTTCTTAAAGCGTGGAATACAGCTGGTCTGGGCTTCCAAGATAGTATTTTTCAACAACACCCAAGCTTGATGTACGTCTTTAACCTTTGCAACTGCTCCTTTTAGTTTTTTCTTAACTGTTTTCCTCATTTTATCATAGTCTCCCTTTCGAAAGTTAAAGGGTAGTACTGTGGATTTTCTTACTATCCCTCCTCCACTAATTAAATCAAAGGTGATCATGCTATGATCACTATTGCCAAGTGGCCCCAACACCCTTATCTCTTGCACTACATCTGGTGTTCCACTAAGGACTAGGTCTAATATTGCTTCCCCTCTGGTTGGTTCATGAACCAGCTGCTCCAAGAAGCAGTCATTTATTTCATCTAGGAACTTTATCTCCCTAGCATGTCCTGTTGTGACACTGACCCAGTCGATGCCGGGGTAATTGAAATCACCCATTATTATTACTGCACTGTAACTTTTGCTAGCTTCCTTGATTTCTTTGAGCATTTCATCATCCATTTGTTCATTCTGGCCAGGCAGACGATAGTACACCCCCACTGCCATCGCCTTCCCCTTTTTACATGAAATTTCAATCCATAGAGATTCTACAGCAAATTTTGTTTCTTGCAAAACTTTAATCCTTTCTGACTCAATGCCCTCTCTAACATAGAGCGCAACCCCTCCACCAATTTGGTCAGCTCTATCATTACGATATAGTTTGTACCCAGGTATCACAGTGTCCCACTGGTTGTCCTCCTTCCACCATGTCTCTGATATTCCAATCATATCTAACCTCTCGTTTAGTGCTATATATTCTAACTCTCCCATCTTGTTTTGTAGACTTCTAGCATTTGCATACAAGCATTTTAGAGACTGTATTTTATTCATATTAATTTGGCTATTGGTAGACATGGGTAATTTGGGATCTTTAAGTTCTGTCTGCTCCATACTCGAGGGCATTTGGGCTACCTTACTCTTTTTTGGAACCTCTCTGCTTTTTGTAGTATCCTTCAAGGATACATTCTTCCGAACCATGCGCTCTTGGGCGACTGTCGTCTTTCCCCTATTATCTAGTTTAAAAGCTGCTCTATCTCCTTTTTAAAGGTTAATGCCAGCAGCCTGGTTCCATCCCGGTTAAGGTGAAGCCCATCCCTTCTATATCTCCTATTTCCATTTCTTCAACACTATCTCTTTCACACGCATCCAAGGGCATCTGTAGGGAGAGCTGACTATTCTCTTTCTGGATCAATTCATTCAGCTTTTTGAGAAGGACTTGCTTCTGCCCTAGCTCTTCTGCTATGTGTGCCAATTGATAATCAGATAAATAGTCTCTCTTTATTCTGGGGTTTAGCTTACAGCTAGAATTAGCTTTTAACTCTAGAGCTAATTCTCCTAAGCTTTTACTGGACAAGAACTGAGGAGGACACACTTGCCTGGAGTCAGGAGTATTCAGTATTTCTCTCTGCCCTGTAAGCAAGTCATGCTGTCTTCCGTCCGCAGTAACTTCCTTTGATTGCAACAGCCTTCCTTTCACCTGGGACTGCTTTGGAACCTTTCCAATAAGTTCCCCCTGAGCACTTGGAAGCTTTAAGTCAGCAGCCCTTATCTCTCTCCTGCTGCTTTCATTCAAAGGTTCACCAATACCTTCATCAGCTCCACCTTTCCTTGCTCTCTCAGCTGTTCTCTGCAATCTCTCGTGGGCTCTCTCGTGGGCTCCTTCACTGGCCCTCTTGCTTGCTCTCTCCCTTGTTCCCTTGCTTCCTCTCGTTCCTCTTGTTCCTCTTGTTCCTCTGTCTGTGTTTCTAAAAGTCAGCTTTTTAAACTGTTCTTCTTCCTGTGCCCCGCCTTGCTCCCAGCACAGGTGATTAGAGTCAGGCTTCTCTCCAACCCTGACGTGCTGCTGTGGGCGGGGCTTAGGGATGACTAAGTTGTGAGTCAGGGACTCTTGGTTACCGGGGAAACCCTTGATACTTTCAGAATTAAAGGTACAGGTCTCATTTCCCTGTGTATCTCTATGCTCAGCAGTGCTCTCCTCACCACAAGCCAGATGGGTCCGAGAAGCTATAGCGTCAGCATATATTTTACAAGGGCGTCAGGTGCCCGTGAGGCTACGTCCTCACTCTACTAGGGCACAAGCGGCATCTTGGGTGGAACATAGTTTGGTCCCACCAGTGGAGATTTGCAGAGCGGCCACCTGGTCCTCTCTCCATACCTTCAGTAAGCACTATCGCCTGGATGTGCAGGCGGCTAGCGATGCCTGTTTCGGGTTAGCAGTTTTGCGATCTGGGTGGACAGCTCCCTCCCAATAATTACACAGGTACACTACCAAAAAACTGCCTCCAGTTTTGCAACTGATTCCTATAGATTTTGGGGTGCTGAATCCAGGAAAAATAGCCAAAATGTTCCATCACGTCACGTTTTCTTGCAAAATTAGATTTCTTACCCATATAAGGAATGTTCACATAATTTCTTTTTAGCCGACTGCAGTTTATTTTCTTGGCCCAAAATAGAGGTTGTAATGGTTAACTAACTAGAAACACTCCCTCATGATATTTTAGAGTGTTTTGTATTCATTTTATACATTAACAGGACAATTGGGAGGCGGGGGGCTAAATCCAGTACTCGCGCTGGCGCATGTTCTTTCCTGTTCGCCTCGTTCGCTCGCTCAAACACGGTGGTCAAATTTCAGTTTCTTGCAAGTTCATTATTACCTTTTGTTTGCTCAGTCGTAATCCAGCTTTATTCCGAAGTGGTTCACTACAGTTGTAGTTTGCAGTGCTGTGTATTTGTGATGGCTCACAGAGCCAGAGGTTGCGTCAACCCTCCGGACAGTTTTTGTTTTATTTGTGGGGAATATACCGTGAAAAAGCGGCAGAGGAACATTTCTGCATTTATTAAAAAAGTATATTTCGCCTATTTCGGTTTGAAGTTAGGCGATCAAGACAAACCGTGGGCTCCTCACAAAGTGTGCAAGACATGTGAGGAAGATCTACGCTAATGGATGAAAGGTAAAAAACAAGCATTTCGTTTCAGAATACCTATGATGTGGCGTGAACAAAGAGACCACAGCAGTGACTGCTATTTTTGCTCTTGCATTGTGAAGAGATACAACTTAAAAAATAAAAACGTAATAAGTTACCCCAACCTTCCCTCAGCAATTAGGCCTATGCCTCATAGCAACGAAGTACCTGTGCCTGAACCACCAAAATCTTTGGATCATATTTGTGTGGACGGTTCTGATCATGATGAGACTCATCAGATGGCTTTTCCCGATGAGTCCAGTACTTCCGAGTTTGAAACTGAACCAGATCCGAAACCTGAACTTTTCTCTCAAGCTGAATTGAATGATTTAGTCTGGGATTTAGGACTCCCAAAAGATGCTGCCCAACTGCTAGGTTCTCGGCTTAAACAGAAAAATCTATTGTCACCAGGAACAACTTTTTATTGGTACCGCAACCGCGAGACACAATTTTTGAAGTATTTCAGCAAAGAGGAAGATTTGGTATTTTGCAACGATATATACGGAGTGATGGAAAAGTTTAAACTCAAGTATGATCCTGCTGAATGGCGGCTGTTCATTGATTCGTCAAAAGACAGCATAAAAGGTGTTCTTCTTCATAATGGCAACACATTCGCTTCAGTTCCTATTGCTCACTCTGTTATTCTCCAAGAAAAATACGAGAATTTGGCCCTGATTCTTCAGAAGATTCGTTATGATGAGCATAAGTGGATGATTTGTGGAGACTTTAAAATTCTATCCATGCTATTAGGGCAGCAATCCGGTTTCACCAAATATCCCTGCTTCCTTTGCTTGTGGGATAGCCGGGCCCGCGACCTACACTGGGGGAAAAAAGACTGGCCAATTCGGGAGTATTTGAGACCCGGTGAGAAAAATGTTCTTCATGAGAGCTTGGTACCTCGTGATAAAATTCTATTACCACCTCTCCACATTAAGTTGGGTCAATAGTTCACTGGGGCTGATGGGTGAGACCAGCAGGGTACATCCAGTGATGTCACGAATCTGACATGCCCAGTCTCCATGCTGCAGGAGGAGGTACACTACCCAGTGGTGAAGGACTGAACTGGAGTTCCTCAAGGAACATCAATTAGCAGGTAAGTCTAATTTCTCTTTATACGACCTAATGCTATATGCCCCCTTCAGAATCCAGAGTTTTCACCTATATAATCATGCTTTATGGAAGTTGCAGGCTGGTTAAAAATCCATAACCCGCTAATCAACTGTGACAAGGCTGAGGTCCTGATCATGACCAGAGATACAACCTACTCACTACCACAAATGATCCAGATCAACGACATCACCCTCCCCATAATGCAGGAAGTCAATACCTTGAGATCAGTGACTGAATCTTCAAACACATATTAAGAAAGTTACATCCTCTGCATACTACAAAATGAAAATCCTGCATAACCTCCATCCACTGCTATAAACCATAATCACACCACACTTTTTCTACTTCAATTCATTTTTACAAGGCCTACCGAATCATGCTTTTCACCCTCTGCAACTAGCCCAAAACACTGCTGTCTGACTATTCACAAGGATGCCATTACATGAACACATTGCTCCAGTACTCAAAAACCTACACTGGCTACCCCTGCAAGCTCAAATTAAATGCAAGGCGATTATGATCACCTACAAAACAATGCTAAATCAAACGGCTGATTGCCTACATGCTCTCATACGGAAATCCACTGACACTAGAATTAGAAGACAACAGCACCAAAACCTACTCACCATACCAATCCATAAGACAAAAAGCTCCCAAGCAACCTGTCTAAGAACTTTCTCTATCTATGGTCCATCATTATGGAACTCACTCCCAGCTAACCTAAGAGCAATAAAAGATATACCAGATTTCAAAAAAAAAAATTAAAAACCTACCTCTTCATGGAATACTTTGATTCAGATACCTAATCACCAATAGGACAACAGTGTATTAGATAAACTTTGACTAATTTGCAAATAATGTTTATGCCCATTGACCCCTACCCTCTAGTTAGCCATTTAATATTCCAACATTAAAAGTTGCCACCCTACTTTGTTCTATGTAAAGGTTGTTGAGTTTAATGTTGACTGCTTTGATAAATCTTGAAAGATAGTATAGAAAGAAGGTTAAATAAATACATAAATAAATATAGACTCATTTTAGTTTTTTGCCAGAAATTCTTCGGAAGGCTCTCTTATCTTAGGTAATAGTTCAACTTTGAATATTGTTAGTAATATAACTAATTAACATAGACATCTTAGCTCATAAAGGAAAGAACATTTACTGTACATAAGGGTGTAAGAATACATAACCCCAAAACTTTTCTTTTAACATAAATTTAACCAAGTAGAAATTCAATTGTCATTGCTTAACAGCTTAACATTTCTATCTTTGTTACACTGTTCTCAGCACAAAACAGGATAGCAATAAAGTGTCAATTATTTTCTTACATGAGGTAAATTTATTTACATCTTGAATCTACCTCAATCAGTGATACTGATTTAGTTAATCAATCTTGGTGCTTGTGGTATTCGACTGGCTACATGTGATTTGCTTCAAATTTCCAATTAATAACATCAGTTCTGCAGGGGTAACTGATAATAACAACTGAAACATACAACATGAGAATTTATGATTACTCCTCAAATAAACTCTTGCAAATTAGTTTAAAACAGACTGAGAGATGTCAGCATTTGCTGTACAATTACTCTGCAGTCTCTTACACTTTCATAGATGTAATGTGTACCAGGATTTTCAATTAATCTACTAACATAAAAAAGAAAACATTATAACCCACATTTACCATCTTGATTTAATTACTTAATTCACTTGTTAGAATGAAGTTGTGTCATTCATTATTAGTGACTTATAAAAGCTAAAGCACTAATCTAACATTTTTTCTTTTATTACATGTACTGTAGGACTACACTTCTTGCACAATAAGAAAAAAGAAATAGAGATATCACTATTTCTAACCAGAAATCACAAAATGAAAACAAACTATTAACTCTTCATGGCAGTCATTATGACATGAATGCACATAACAGGTAATCTGCACCACCAGACTGAATCCACCATATACAATCATTTTTGGTTGTTTCATCTTTCTTTTTTTAAATTTAATTTTCTTCTTCCTTTTACTCGTTACGCTTTTTAATTTTTTTTACAATTCCCTTTAATCATTCTTGCTTTATTCATACTTGTTTTGACATATTTGCTCTGTTTTTTTTCTTTTTCAGCAAAGCTTCTCACTTGTATCTTTCCTTTAAACATCACTCTTCCAGAGGTTCTTATCTGCAGTTATAAGCAGCTCTGGAAAGTACTATTTATAGCAAATTTTTTCATATTTACATTCTTACACATAGAGTGAAATCAGCAGACAAATTCTCTTATCCAGGAAAAGTTCAGACCCATAGCCTAGAAAACAAAACTTGCACAAAAACTTACTATACAAACACAAGTAACAGAATGGTTAATCATTTGGTTTTTGTTTTTTTCCTCTAACATCACAATTGTGAAATCCAGGATCTCTGTAAAATGATCTCTAATAAAATCAAGAGCATGTGGATTTATTTCTCAATAATACTGCTGCCAATTGAAATCAGAAGTTTTTCTTTTTATATATACTTTAACTGTTTTCTGCTCTTCCTGAAAACCCCCTTTAAAAAAAAGTAACTTCCCTATCAAGATTTGCAGTTAATATAACAAGAAAATCTTAAGCAACTGTGGCAATCTTTCTCTCTGCTCTAAACATACAGTCATGCCAAACTGCTATCTTTGCCAGAAACCCCCGAATTATTACTGCAGTGTACAGTATATTCCTCTTTCCAATTCACTGAATCAAAGAATCCACTTCATACTATAGTTAACCCTCATAGACAGCAGGAGGAAAACCACTAGCTATACAAGCACATCACTGCTGTAAATCAGTCATAGAATTTTTACATATTCATTAAACTGACACGTCACTTTATATCATTAGATCACTTTTACCAGTTTACTGTCTCTCAAAAATCTTTCTTTTGAATTATATCTCACTTCCCACCATGCCTTCTATTCACTTACATCATACCCACTACATACATGCATAGACCTTCAAACAACTATTAAAACTTACTGCTACTTTTGAGGGAACTACAAAGAAAAGATAAATTTATTTCTGCTCATTCTAAATGACAACTCTCTACTTATGTCCTAATTAGCATTAAATATTCAGTATAACTAAAGTCTTAATTACATGAAAATTATTCTTTTAAAACATTTTATAACAGGCATTCCCTAAGCAGGTCTAGAGTCTATATACTAAGGGGTATGTTTACTAAACGGCGCTAACGTCTCAGCAGCGGTATTATTGCGCGATAAGTGACGTTATCGTGCGATAATGGTGCATTATCCCCCGATAACGCGCCTGCGGCGTTAATGCACCCTAATGCCGTGAAATCCGGCTCTAAAGGATGGAGTAAGGTTTCCCAGAGGGCGGAGAGAAGGGGTCAATGGGTGGAGAGTGGGAGGGGAGAGGCTCCAGGCACACTAACGCTATGGAATCTGGGTCTGAACACTAACGCCAGTGAAACCCTCGCGTTAAGGCACATTTGCAGGAAAGAGAAACCATTTCCGTCAGCAATGTAATGCAAAGCCAGGGAAACCTAGAAAAAGTGATAGTTGTGATACATATGCACGGAACAAAAAGGCAAATAAACATAGAAAATGAGCGGAACCAAATTTAAAATCCCCATAACCAAGCTGGCCAATAATGATATTAATGAGAAACATAAAGAGACACTACTGAGAAAGCTAAAAAAAAAAAGATATCATGTTTGGAAGGGTCTATGCTCTGTCTCCCTACAAGGTGAATGATCCCACATTGAAATAGCGCTGATCAGGGTTTTCCCTTTATATTGGGCAGGTTTCTTATGGCATACACATGTGCCGCAACAGCAGGGTGGGCATGTAGGAAAGGGCAACTTTACAGATGCTTGAAATGGGATACAGAGGGCTGCAGGCAGCACATGCTGTGGTGCAGCTGGGGCACAGTGTGGACTAGGCAGATGCCTAGGTGGCACATAGGAATGCTGAAACTGTAGAGCAGCCAGACAGCAACTGATGAGGGCCCAACATGGGCACGACTGTGTTTCTCACAGTGTCACAGGGGATAGTACCCAGCAGGTACCCCCAAGGGCACAGAACATTGGCAGGCGGTGCTGGGGGGGAAGCATGTATGTCCATGTAGACACCCCTACCCGAGAACCCACACCATAGGCAGCTGCCTACCAGTATACTGGATGGCCTGGAACTGTGCACCACCAGTACCACCGGCATAATGGCATGGCAGCATGGTGGCGGAGGCATGCTGGTGGCAGAGGGGGCAGTGGCATCTGCCCACAGCAGACCATGGCCTAGCCCCATTTAGGTGGGTGCCATGCACTGCAACAGACAGGGTCTGTCTGACGAACAGTCATGGTATCCCCAGGGAATGAACTGTCCCTGTGGCAACAGTGTGGTGCAGTACACACAGCCAGTGTGTTCAGGAGCAGAAGGTCACAAGTTCAAGTCCCAGCTGTGGCTCCTGCCAACCCAGTCCCCATATTTTACCCAGTACTAAACCGTGGTAATAAAGACGGAACCTTTATTGCAGATAACATAAACATGCCTGAAACGCCTATATTTTACCCTACAGAGCACAGACACCATAAACATGTGCAATCCCTAGAGCAGAGTTTCCCAACTGCAGTCCTGGAGGGCCAAACACCATTCAGGTGTCATGCTTTCTCTAATAAATATGCCTGTGCTGCATTTGTATGCGCCGCCCCCATGGTATGCAAATGTATCGCATGCATATTCATTAGGGACAGCATGAAAACCCAAACAGTGTTTGGCCCACCAGGACCTGAGTTGGGAACCTCTGCCCTAGAGCAGTGGCCAACAGGGGCATAAACACCCACACCCACAGGCTCCATTATCCAAAGCCTCATGGAGAGTCAGGCTGTTGGGCCTTGCGTGCAGCAGCATCTCCCAGTACTAGCACCTGCATACCTTAGCAATGCCACCCTAAACCTGGGAATACGTTACACAAATATTAAAATGTTGCTATGATTAATGGCAGATAGCAATTCCTAAGTTAAGCACAATTTGCTGATTGAGCTGCATCATAGCAACCTTTCTGATATCTGTGGAGTGTGTTTCAGTTCTGGTTTCTGACAGTGTTTACCACCCTGGGGAATGACCCCAACAGTATTGCGTACCATAGCCATACCTGCACTGTGCTCAGGACTGGTGTGGTGGCCAGGGCTACCAGAAGCCTCTATATTTGCACAATGCTGGCATAGGTGTGGGAGTGTGCGTCTGTCTATCCAGTGTGTGGTGGCTGCCAACACCTTACTCAGCCCACACTGCTTGCACTGTTTCCAGTGTTAGCCTGCCAATGTGCATAATGAGCAAGGTACTGTGGGTATAGCCCGGACAGGGTGGCCTGGGCAGGATGCATCTGCACAGGCCATAGGGCAATGGCTGGGACATTGTAGTGCCTGGCCACCCCCTGCATGGACAGGGTGGCCACAGCATGTCCTGCTGGGAGGTCACTCTCACCCTGACTGAGCAGTGACCATGGCATGGCTAGGTTCCTCCATAGTGCTGTATAGTATTTCTGTCAAGTGATATTTATGGGTTCTCTTTTCTGGGGCCCAAACACTGACTTATCTGCTTGGTGTGTGTGCTCACATCCCAGTTTTGGGTGCACGCATCTCCTCCAGGAACATGCACTGTAGACTAGCTAGCAGACTGTCTGCAGTTAGTATGTGTATGGCTGGAACACCTTGCAGGGTGCAGCAGCTGGAGACTGTCAGATAGTGGTGGGGGGCAGCTGAACATTTCCAGGCCTACTGTCTGTCTGCCATTGCTTTATGGATGCGTACAGATCTGCATTGACTGCCCTGTAGGGTGTCTGTTCCCCAGCAAAGAATGTTTCCCAGCTTATCTTGCACCCATTGTTCTAAATCTGATGCCTGGAGCCAGGCAATGCGACGTGCACCGATGGAAATAGCAGAGGTCCTGCTGATGCATTCAAAGCAATCAAAGGTTGCACGATACATGAACTTAGACACATTTTGGGCAGATCCCTTGTAACTTCCTTAAGGAACTTTCCCATATAAAGAATGTAAGAGCTGATCCTGGCTGATAGCATCGAGGATTGAAAGCCATCGATGCCTAAAGGCATTGTGAGTCCTCTCTTCACGGCCTGGAGAATTGGAAGAATGCATTTTAGCACTCTTGATCCTACGCATCGCCGATTCCACTACCATTGAATGGTGTGGTAATTGTGTCTTCTGAAAACCAGGGCATTGCGGAACTCGATACATGGTATCAAGTCCTCCAAAGTATGGAGGCACCGTTAAAGTAGCCTCCAACATCCTTAACATGAAGTCATGCAGGATTCGATGAATGGGAAGAGTAGCAGCTTCTTTAGGAGCTGCCGGGTACTGAAGAATTTTTAATTCTTCTGCTCTTGGTTCCTTCTCAGGTGTCGCCATGATTTAAAATCCTCGGGCTACATCACGTATGAAATCCTGAAAAGACATGTCCTTTGGAGGGGACATCAAACGCTGAAGAGGAGAGGGATCCTCTGGTAAAATTGCCATAGTAATGGCGGAGTCCTCAGAGTCATCGGAATCGGAGGACTCGAAGTATCTCTTGTGGTAAGGAGAGCTGTATAGAAGGGATGGAATGGGAAGAAAGTGAGACCTGTGACTTTAAAAGCAGAGATCAACAGAGTTCCCATAGTAACCACAAGCCTCCGAGGCAGACTACAGCTAGTACTAAGCCCCGCCCACTTAATGACGTTAGAGCTAGGTTGAGCCCTAACAGCTCTCACATGTGCAGGGAGAAAGGCGTGGTGCCTAAGAAGCACCAGTTTAAAACTGCTTCAGTGTTTGAGAAAGGGGGAGAAGAGGAAGGCGAGAAGCAAAGCAGGCAGCAGCAGACACGGCAGAACTTGCAGGAAAGCACGCAACAAGAGAGTCTGAAACAGCTGGGAGCTGAGCAGCAGAGAGCCCTGGAATCAAGGCAGAAACGTGTCTCAAGGTACCTCAGAGAAAGGAAGCTGGAGGAGTCAATTCCCAGGTGGGGAAACAGCTCAGGGAGCCAGTTGAGCCCTGGAGGTAGAGAGAATAAGTTGCCTAAAGTTCCTAGCAAAGCTCTTTCTGAAGAAGTGGTTAGAGAGCTAAGAAAAAGTGCCAAACGCTGTGTTAGCCAGAGGGCTGTAAAGCAAACTTCAGACAGAAATAAGAAGTGTGCCAGTGACTGCCGTGACTCAGCAGTGAGAGATATTGAAAGGCTGATAAGGGAGAGAGAAACTCCGTCTTTAGAGCCTGTTGCTACAGAGCAGAGAGAACACTTGCTGCTAAAGCTGGATGAGCTGCTACGGGGTGTAAATCATAAATCCTATGATACCCGTCCACAGGAAGATAGCTCTAGTGAATCTACTCATGAAATGGAAATAGAATTGTGTGAAAGCCCATCTGAAAGTGATACTGAAGAAATGCAATGTTCTTATTGCAAGGCAAACGAACTGAACATGTACTAAGCTCAAGCCCATGTGAAGGAAGGGTTTGGCTAAAGCAATTATAAGCTAGTTTCTATGAACTGAGAAGGGAAAGAAACTTGCTAGAAGTTTGAGAGCAATTGTGCCTTGTTTCTATACGCTATAAAGGAAAAGAAACTTGCTGGAAGTTTGAAAACAGTTATAACCTTTTTTCTATGGAAGCTGTGAAAGAAAAGAAACTTGTTGAAAGTTTAAGTTACTTTGATATGGTCAACAGCCTTAGCTTTAGAAGGTAGTTACCAGAAGGAAGCTAAGAGTTGACACTGTGAAGAAGAAATTCCTGTCGGTTTGAGTTAAGCCTGTTGGGAGTTTATTTATCCTTTGCCTTTGGGAGAAATTATCCTTACCTGTGTTGAGTGCAACGAATTTGATGCGAGGGGGAAACCCTGAAAAATAAATTTCTCTGTTTTTGCCAAACAAACCGTGTGGTCACACTGCTTGCTCAAAAGAAGAGCTGAAACTACATATCCCAGCAGTCCATGCTGGCAGTCATATTGGGGACAGTATTCAGAAGGGCAATTAAGGCGAGCCCTCTTGCTCATCGGCCACCGGCCATGGTGGGAGGACGCGCCGGGTGCTCTTGCCTTGCTCGATGCCGATATCGATCAAAGTCAAGCAGATGCCATTTGCAGTCGTAGCGTCACTTTGTACAGTTTATACTGAGACGTTAAAATGTTTAATACAATTGAGCGGCCCTCCGACTGTGAAATACGGTCTGTGATTCGGTTTTTGAAAGCAAGGACCGTGTCATCAGCAGACATACATCGCCAGATATGTGAGGTGTATGGCCCCAATGCGATGAGTGACAGCAGAGTGTGTAAATGGATGATATTGTTCAAGGACGGGCGGGACAATGTCCATGATGAACCGCGATAGGGTCGACCTTCAGTAATCACAGAAGATTTGGTGCGCACAGTTGACGCAAAAATTCATGAAGAACGGCGATTCACGATTTCCACTTTGTCACTGAAATTTCCACAAGTTTCAAGGTTAGTGCTATACAGAATCATTTCTGAAAAATTGCAGCTCAGAAAACTGTGCTCACGATGGGTTCCCAGGCTGCTTTCGGAGGAACACAGTTGACATAATCGTGCTTGTTGAGATTGTTTGGCTTTCACTTTGATTGGAGATGACGTCTGTCTCCATTCCATTGACTGCCACTTTGATTCTGGAGTCTTGTGAGAAACCCATGTCTCGTTCCCTGTGACAGTGTGGTCCAAAAGTTCATCTCCCTTCCTCATTGTATCAGATCAAAAATGTCAAAGCACTAGCCATTCTCCTTTTTTGGTGTTTCTCAGAAAGCAGCCTGGGAACCCATCGTGAGCACAGTTTGTCCCGCCCCATCCTTGAACAATTTCACCCATTTACGGACTTTGCTGTCACCATCGCATTGGGGCCATAAACCTCAAATATCTGGTGATGAATGTCCGCTGATGACATGGTCCTTGCTGTCAAAAACCGAATCACAGACCATATTTCACAGTCGGAGGGCCGCTCAATTGTCTTAAACATTTTAACAAGCATGCTTGTTTCTATAGGGGGAAAAAATTTACAAAGCTACAGCCAATCGGACCTTACTTTAAAAATAACCCTCATATTTTATTATGCCAAAGAAGGATAGTTCCTTCCAGCCCATTCGTGACCTCAAGGGGGTCAATGGACATTTGCACATCCTGTGCTTTTGGATGGCAACTTTGCGTTCCGTGTATCAAGCAGTGCGCGGAGGGGAATTCTTGCATCTCTGGATCTAGCTGAAGTGTATTTTCATATCCCGATCAGTGTAGATCAGCAGATGTGTCTGTGTTTTGCCATGTCCGGCTCTCACCATCAGTTCGCTGCCCTCCCTTTTGGACTACCCACCACCCCAAAGCTGTTCTCCAAGGTCATGGTGGTGACGGCTGTGATATTAGGACACCAAGAGATCTGTGTCCATCCCTATATGGATGACTGGCTCATCCGAGCCCATTACTGCTTAGAAGCATCTCATGTGAGATCCCGAGTAAGGTCCTTATTGAAAAACTTGGCTGGTTGATCAATCAGAGAAAAGAGCAAGGTGTTTCCTTTCCAGTCCTTGGAGTTTCTGGAAGCACTTTTCAACCTTGAGTAGGGAAAGATTTCCTGCCAGGGGAGAAAGTAAAAAAAAAACACAAAACCTGTTGGATTGCATGGTGCTGTTCTGTGCACAGCAGGCCCTAAAAGTCAGGGATTTGTAGGAGATATTGCCAATAACAAATGAATACACATGTAAAAATACTTTTTATGTCTAGGGAAAACTGCTACTCTCCATTTACCCAGGATTCTATAGGACTACCTGGCAAATAAACCACGTGATAAAACAAGAACGAACCCTGTGTTTGTATATAAATTAGAGTTTATTTCTGATAGCAAAAATAGTGTAAATATTAGCATAAATTAGTTTTCTGAGGTAGTATGTTATGCAGCCCTATGTTACAATTACCAAGAGATCTAATCTCTGTTTTAGCAACCAATGGCACTGATTCACTCTGCACTCAGACGTAGAGTACATTATCTGTGTCTAAGCTAGCCCCAATCTTGAGGGAGAAATTAAAGACCATTTCCTTAGCTCTTGCCAGAACACTTGTGGCTGGGTCTGAGAAATAGCCTCTAGAATGGCACGAAGTCAAAGTATGGCAGAGGTCCAACGTCAGCTGAGGAACTGCGTGGTCACACCGAGCTGCATGTCTATGGGAGAGATTCACTCCATCCCAAGGTTTTGCCTTTGGACACTATCTGACTTTCCAAGCGAAACAGATTGTTTCAGAAGCTAAAGTTCCCAGGTGTTCTGCAAGCCTCTGAGCATATTACCATAGTGCTACAGGTATTTCTTGGGCTGCATCCATGTTCTGACTCTCTCCCTGTGTCCAGCGTATAATTCTTTGTCCTGATGGCCCGTTGATTGACTGGTGTCAAAGCCTGTATGTCAGCTTCAGCAAATCTGGTAACAGCTAATAGGTGGTCCTTCTGCAAACAAAGGCCCATGGTGTGAAAGTTGCTGGTATGCAAGTCCATACATTGTTGCAAATGCTAGTATCAGTAGCATGGTGAAGGTCTCAGCTATGTTCTGCTGCATGTAATCAGCTGGAATAATACTTCTGCTATGAAGTATAAACTTGCAGAATTGCTTGATCTGCAAGTTTTAATGATGAGTTATAACAAAACAGGAATTCATCTTGTTTAATGCAGGCTTTGGTTCAGAGCAGGCCCCATCTTGTAACAGGAAGCCATGCTATTGGTTCAGACATTAGTTTCTGAACAGGTACCAGCCCTACAGATTATCTTCAGCCCCTCGAATTGATTATAACAACCATAGTGATGGTGCGGTGGACACATGCTCCAGCAGTCATTGTTGATTTGATAGTTCTGAGCTCTCAAGAGTTTAAGCACAGGCTTCTGCTTCCATTGATGGTGAAGACAAGCCTACTATGGTGGTAGCAGCTCTGCCATCTGAGGAAGAGCATACCGCTGGATGATTGCTCCTGGATCCTGCTGATGACAGATGCCATCAACCACATCGAGGTGAGGGTCATCAGGTTGGCCCTTCTGCGTTTCTGGCCGCTTGTCATGGGCCAAGCGGATTGAGTGTTTTCAGACAATGCCATGGCAGTAGCTTATGTCACTCAGCAAGGCAGCACAAGATACGCTTAGGTGGCGCTGGAAATGGATCTCCTGTTTGCCTGGGTAGAGAAAAACCTCCTAGCCTTCTCGGACCAGCATATTGCCATGGTGGACAATATGGAAGCAGACTTCCTCAGCTAGCACTCTCTGAATCCTAGAGAGTGGAGAGTTGAGTCAGGAGGCATTTCAGTTGATTCTACGCCATTGGGGTCACCTCAAAATGGATCTGATGGCCACCTGCTCTAATGCAAGGGTTTGCCGCTTCTTCAGTCACTACATGGAGAAGGGGTCTGAGGCCTTGGTGTTCTGATCCAACCTTGGTCAAGCCAGCGGCTGCTGTAAATTTCCTCCATAACCCCTGGTGGGCCATGTGATTCGGCATATAGAGCGCCACCCAGGCATGATTGTTCTGGTGGTGCCAGATTGGCCTTGGAGAGCGTGGTTCAGAGACCTAATGCTGGTCCTGCAGGTGCCTCCTCTTCAGCTGTCTCCGTTTTGGGGGCTATTGTGGCAGGGACCAATCATCCTGGAGGACCTGACTCCCTTCTCTCTTGTGGCATGGCTCTTGAAAGGAGACTGCTAGCGCATAAGGGCTGCTCTCCAGCAGTATTCTGTACTATACTTGGTGTCTGGAGAAGGTCTACCAAGCTAGCTTAAGTACGGATATGGTGCTTCTTTGAATTCTGGTGTGGCGCAGCGCACTTGACTCCTGAGACAGCCAAGATGTCCTCTCTGTTGGCCTTTCTGCAGAATGGTCTAGAGGAAGGCCTCTCACCTAGCTCCCTGAAGGTTCAGGTGGCAGCTCTGACATGCTTCTGTGGTCCATTGGTGGGCAAGTCTTTGGCCATGCACCCAGACGTCTTATGTTTTCTCCAGAGGATTTGGCATCTGCTCTCCCCTTCAGTCTGTGATCCCTTCCTGGGATCTGTGTCTGGTGATCGAGCCCTGTTGGTGGCCCCCTTGAACCGTTGAAGTATCTACTTTAAAGAATTTAATGCTCAAAACTGTCTTCTTGGTCGCAATTTGTTCTGCAAGGTGGATCGCCGAGCTGCAGGCTCTGTTTTGCTGAGATCCTCATCTGTCCTTTTCAGAGGAGGCCATTTCCATTTGGCCCGTGCCTTCCTTCTTGTCTAAGAACTGTCGCCCTTTCACATGAACCTGGTGGTTTACATTCCCCTCTTCTCTAAGGAGCAGTGTCGGTGGAAGGATAAGGATCTTTGCCTTGTTGATGCCTGGAGGGTGCTTCTCTGCTACTTGAAAGTTACGAATTCCCTTCGTAAGTCAAACCATCTTTTTTGTGCTGTTTTCTGGCCCACACAAGGGTGATGCAGCGGCCAAGTTAACTTTGGGGTGCTGGATTAAGAAGGTCATTGCCTTGGCATATCTGTTGCAGAACTGGCCGGTTCCAGAGGGTTTGAATGTCCATTCTACCTGAGCGTAAGTATCCTCGTGGGTGGAGCGGAGCTCTATATCCTCTTCAGACATTTGTTCAGCACCAACAAGGGCATCACTTTCCACTTTTGTGAAGCATTACCACTCGGATGTCCATGCGTGGGCAGACACGTTCTTTGGCTTAAAGGTTTTGCAAGCTACTGTGTCTTCTTCCCGCCCATTGATGTTGTTGATTTGGTACATCCCACTTGTCTGGACTGATCTAGTAGGACGAAATGAAAGGTGATATTTTACTTACCAGTTAATGTCCTTTCCTTCAGTCATGCTCGGCCAGTCCAGGCCTTGCCCCTGAAACTGTATTTACTCTGCTCTTTTGCTGGGGTACCCTTGGGTCTACTATAATTTTTATACTTGATTCTGCAGGTTAATCTTTTATGAACAGCCTTCTCTTATGCTTTCCTGTACATAGTTCTCAACTGTTGATTACTCCTTGTGGCCCATAATTGAGGTTGTGTGAGGCTTGCCATGTTTTCTCGTATATGCTTTGGGATGAATACTGAGGGACCTCTGATGGCTGAGGCTAATAGAGGCATAGGAGTGATGTCATTGAAACCTGGGCTTTTCATTGGTTCTTTGTCTCCACCAGTCTGCTGGTAGGGGAACACAACCTGCTTGTCTGGACTGGTGTAGCAGGACTCCAGGAAAGGACATTAACTGGTAAGAAAAATGTCACTTTATCTACTTGATAATGATCTGCACTATTCCTGACTTACTTAAAAAAAGGGGGAATATAGAGTATCAAAATCTTTTCAATAAGTAACATGTGGATGTAGTGCATAATAATGTTCTAAATATAAAACATGATTTCTTCTCAAAATTACCTGATGTCTTTATAACTAGCTTTGGTATTTCCTCTTTCTGTTGTTATCTTTGTGTAGCTCTTATTCCAACTCTCCACCGAATATACTGAGCTGAGGGACCCGTTTTATGTAATGAAGCAAAAGGCTGGCTGATCATTTTAACAATCTTACATATGAGGGCATAAATATGCTTAGAAAAGAAACACAAAGCTTTAAAAAAACTTTGACTATTCCTATTTTTTTGGATGTTATCCTGTGTGTTGCCTGCAGTTAAGCGAAGTCTGTCCTCATCTTCTTTGATGATTGATTGAAATTAATGACTTAGTCCTCAGCGAGCGCTTCTCTCTTATCCTGTAATTTCTTAGGGCCCGATATGCAAAGGATTTATTCTCCTAATTTTGAGAGTTATACTCTTGGCTTCTTTGAACTTTTTCTAGGACTGATCCGGTGGTACCCTCTTAAGTCGACTTGCTAGCTGGGCTTTTAGTTTTTGAATGGGTGGAGAGAGGGGGCCCAACTGGCCTGGCTGGCTAACAAGCAGTTAGTGCTGTGTCAGGGTGCATAGATACCCCCCTGGACAGCTCTCTAAGGGGATTGAGAGCTGTTGGGGGGTGGGGGGTTGGTGCTGAAGTGGGGTGGGAGTGGTTACATTGTTGGTGCCACGGATCAATATGTCCACGGCACTGGCAATGATCACAGGTTGGAGAGAGTTTGGGGGGATCAGTGACAATTGGGGGAACAAACTGTGGATTTTCCACAGTGCCTGCCGATGCAGGGATTGCTGGTCTCTGTGGTAAGTGCAAACATTCTGCAATATCTGCAGGAGAAAGGCTGTGAATGCCCCCTGTAGATACGTACTGTGAGCCTTTTGCAGCTACTGTGGGGCTCTTATAGTTATTGCCCCTTGTTAACTGCAAAAAGCTATCACACTTTAGTAGACAGACCCTTTAGGCTCCTAAATGTGGCTGAAAATAGGACACAACTTTAGAAGCCTAACTTAGCATCCTAAATTTAGGAGCGCAGCTTTTCTTGAATATCGGGCCCTTAATTGTCTTACAAAAAATGAAATGCGGAAAATAAATGTTAACAAAATTTGATTTGAACTATTATCCACAGTTAACAAATACAGAAGAGAGGATGGGTTATTAGGTCCAACCCAAAGAGCTCTTCTTGAAGCCAAAGAGAAAATCCTCCTTAAGGAAGGAGTTGCTCCATATGATCCAACCAAAGATCCAACTAAGCAAATAGGGAAGAGGCATCCAAAGGTATGGAATCTTTGATTTATTTATTGGATATTGAACTGTTTACTAATTCACATTTTGTTATATTTGATTGGAAGAAGGCAAAAATGGGAAAATTGACATTTTTAACATCAATGATTTCCCACATATTAATATCCAAATCTCCACATGTTGTGCTGTTGATGCCTGTTTACTAACCATTGTGATTGCATAAACAGTTGCTGTGACTGGTCTCTGTCTTTTAATTAATTAATGTTTTGCCTAGCAAAAAGTACTTTTCATCTTCCTGCCATATCATTAAAGGTTTTTTTTCTATTCTGTGTCTATGGGACAGAAACATTTGTGAGTATATAGCTGTGGTCAACATTATGGGCACCCTTGCAGTTCAACCCCTCAGTGTTCAATATCTCCTAAAAAAAAAGTGGCCAGTGCAATGGCTTTGGACTGTATATGGATGCATATTTGACACACCAATAATCAAATAAAACAAGACCAATTAAAAAAGGAAGTAATAGGAAATAGTATAAAAAATGTGACATTGCCAGGACATGATTATTCTTTTTCCACAACGAATCAATATAGGAATAACAAATTCCACTTTGTGACACCGGAAAATCCTATACACACTAAATAGCTCTACTATAAACCAAATTTTTTTGTCAGACCATATATCGAGGTGTCTATATTCAGTTACCTCAGTTTTAGTCCATTTTATTCTTAATTAAAGTGATCATGCATAAAATGCCTCTGTAAAAATAGAAATGTATAATATCAACACAGTTATCGCGTTTCAAACCTGTAAAACACTAGGATGTGCTTCAGAGTTTCACTGACAGTGATTATCTCTTTAATAGTTCATTGCAGCAGTTCTCGTTCATCGAGAGAATGTCCTAATATCCTCTACAGTAAATTCAGTACCCAAAAAATTATGGGAGCTTATATCTCATACAAGAGCTCTCTGGCTTAGGGAAGAAAATGGCCGTGATGTCATTTTTAAAATACCATAACTCTACCTCCTCACATTCTTAAAGGGGAACCACTCTAAATCAGGGTATGCCATTCAGTTTGCTGGACGAACAATATCTAAAGTAAAGATAGAAAATTGCTCTCTGTAATTAAGGTGAACCTCCTAATTGCCTCTCCACCAAAATGAGGGGTGGTAGGGTATGATCAAGCACCTACCATTTTAATTGATCAAAAGAATGTCCCAATTGAAGACATTGTTCCACTATAGGAGCCGTTTTGGTTGCTGTATTGATGCAAGATCGACATTCCCTTAACTGATGTACCATAGTGCATTTAATTCATCTGACTAAGCTGTTAGCTCTGTGTTTTGTCTTGACTAGATTGTAAGCTCTGCAAGCAGGGACTGTCTCTTACATTTCTGAACAGCGCTGCGTATGACTAGTAGCACTATATAAATGCTCAATAGATAGATAGACATAAAGCTTTGGACAAAAACAAACTAACACATAAACGATATATGTAGTTTGACAATCATATCGGTATGATATCTAGTTATAATGACATTGTCTGTAATAGGATTTTGCCAGGAAGCTCCCTCTATAGCAGAGGTGCAAAATTCACAGGCTCCATACTGAAAATGCCCAGGAGGATTAGACATCTCAGCATTCACTGTTTTCCACTTTACAGACCAGCTAACATAGTTAGCTATATTCTTACCCTTTTGGTAAGCCACAATTGGGCAATCAGTGAAACAAGTATGAAGTTGCAAAGCTCTCCAGCGTTTATAAATTATGGCAGCTATTTTCAAAGCTCACGTGGAAAAAGGTGGTACACAGACCAAAATGTCATTCGTTTTAGCACCTTCAGAATTTTGTGGTTTCAATAAACGTTCTCTCTGTGTTTGCAAACCATACAAGAAGGCTTTTTTTCAATATCTCGTAGGGATAACCACGTTCTAAACATTCCGACATAATTTCTTTGCCTCAGAAATATAATCCTGCAGACTCTACACAGCCCAGAGATTACAAGAGAACTGCCTGAGACCATCAGAAAAGCCATTTTCACCAAACAAGAAACTTCAAAGTGGGACAAGGCCATCTCCAGAGATCTTGGGATTCCTGTATCTACAGTTTGCAATGTTATTAAGAAGTTTTCTGCTCATGGAACTGTCAATAATCTCCTAAAATGTGGTGGGAAGAGGAAAATTAATCCAAGAAGTCTTTGAGGGTTAGTGCGAACTGTTGGAAAAATACCACGTACAACATCCAAAGAGCTTAAGGCTGACCTGAAGCAATCTAGAATGGTTGTTTCAACTCGCACTATAGCTCATGCTCCAAACAAAGAAGGACTTCGTGGGCGAAGGCAAAGGAGGACCCCACTACTCGAAGACATACATAAAATGGCACTCCTGATCTTTGCCCAAACCCACCTTGAGAAACCACAATCCTCCTGGGAAATGTTCTGTGGACAGATGAAACCAAACTTGAGCTCTTTGTCAATATAGAGAAGCGATAAATTTACAGGTGAAGAAATGAGGCTTATAAGGAAAAAAACACCCTTCCTACAGTTAATTATGGTGGAGCTTCCATAATGTTGTGGGGTTGTTTTGCTGCCTCAGGAACTGGAGGAATCATGAAGTCAGAGGACTACCAAGATATTTTGGAGCAAAATGTGTATCTAGTGTCAGAAAGCTAAGTCTGGGTCAAAGGTCATGGGTCCTACAGCAGGACAATGACCCAAAACATACATCCAAAAGTACTAAAGAATGGTTAGAAAGTAAAAAATGGTCTTCTATTTTAAACTGGCCAGCAATAAGTCCTGATCTCAATCCAATTGTGAACCTTTGGAAAGAGTTGAAATCTGCCATTAGTAAAAGGAATCCTGGAAACGTTCATGAGCTGGAACAAATTGCAGTTGAAGAGTGGGAGAAACTGCCAGCAGACAGATGTATGAAACTTATAGATGGCTACAAGAGACATTTAGATGCTGCCAAGGATTGTGCAACCAAATATTTGTGAAGAATGCCATTAATCCTGTCCATGTCGTATTTTTTTTCTCAGAAATTACTAGGTCTAAGTTGCACAGACATCTTTTTTTTTTTGTTGAATACCTTTGAACATACTATTAAAGTATTATGATGACATACAGTTGGAATATTTCCAATTATTTCTCAAGATATTGTACACAACATACCTAAAATGCAAGGGTGCCAATAATGTTGACCACAACTATATTTGGACATGTAATAACAAAGATAAAAAGGTAATGAATTAGAACATTTGGAACTTGTGAGCAGTAATTCCAGTTGTCAAAACTTCAATTCTGGGTACTGTCCATAGATGCATTTTCCATAAATATTCATATAATTCAATTACTTTAACACAAGCCTTGACAAATTTTCTTTAAATCTAGGAGGCAGCCTACAATTTAAGAGCTGGTTTCAGATACCTATATTACAATGCCCCTCCTCCTGATTTACTAAGTCTGTTTTTCTTGTTCTGTGTCTATGGGAAAAGAAAACTTAATAAATCAGACCTTTAATGTGCCATTGCACAGTGCCAGTAGAAGACAATGGCCCTCTCTCCTTCTCACCATCCCCAATTAAAACACTGTCAGCAGCATATTGGTGACTCTTTAAAGCAGTACATGAGGTGACTGCCTTTTTTGCTTCACATATCACCATGACTTGGGGATGTTGTTGTTAACTACCGTCATGGTGACCCTGTGAATAGTTGTCCAAAACTGTGTTTGATCTTCAGTTAGGTGACTAATTGTTGATCGAGTAGCATCCATAGTTATTGTATTGCTCCATTGCGTTGCTGGTTTTCCTCTTTTGTGCTGACTTTCAACCTTGCCAAGCAAGATGTCTTTCTTTAATGACATGCAAGATGTCTTTCTCTTTTTGAATGATATGTTCAAAGTATGAAAGTTGACATCTTGTCATTTGAACTTCTAAGGAAAGCTTAGATTTGATTTTCTCTAGTACTGATTGATTGGACAAGCTATACTCTATGCCAGCACCATAATTTGAAGACATCAATTTTCTTCCTGTCTTTATTCTCCGCTGTCCAATGTTTGCATCTATCTGATATTATTGAAAATATCATGGCTTGGACAAATCATATCTTTGTACGCAGAGAGACATCTTTGTACTTGAAAATCCTGTTTAGGTCCTTCATAGCCATTCTGCCAAAAACAGTGCATCATTGGCATCATTGGCTTTCTTAACTTGTTTCTTGGCTTGTTATTTCATTATTGATTATTGATCCAAGCAGGTTAACATTGCCTGCTATTGCTATTTCTATTTCTTCTCCATCAAGGATGAAATTATTTATTTGGCCAGTTGTCAGGATCTTTGCCTTCTTCATGTTAAGATACAGGTCCATTTTAAGACTATGGGGCTTGTTTACAAAGCCGCGGTAGCGGTTCGCGATCGTTATCGGAGCCGCGGCCCCATTGAAATCAATGGGACCGCGGCTCCAATAACGATCGCGAATCGCTACCGCGGCTTTGTAAACAAGCCCCTATGTTTCTTGATCTTGAAATGCAGATATTTTAGAGCATCTTTGCTTTTAGGGAGAGACGTCGTATTGTAAGCATAACAAAAGTTGTGGAGGAGTTTTCCATCAATTTTCATAACTCTGTTGTATTCATACAGTCCTGCTTCTCTGATGATTTTTTCTGCAAATAAATTGAACAGGTCTGTGTTGTAAACTTTGCTAGCTTCCTTAATTTCTGTTAGCGTTCACCATCTGTCCATTCTTGCCAGGCAGACTGCCATTCCCTTCCCCATTTTACATGCAATTTCGGTCCATAGAGATTCTACAGTGTATTTTGTTTCCTGCAAATCGTTATCCTGTTTGACTTACTACCTTCTTTAATATATAGCACCACCCCTCCACCAATGTGATCTAGCTTATTGTAATATAGGAAGGGATGTTCTAAGGCACTACATGGTCTGCAGACCTGCAAACTGTGTAAATTCTGATGAGCTGGATATTCAACTGCACTAACACAGGCAGTGCCACTGAGTATTCACCCCCCCCCCCCCAAAAGTTTATAGCCTGGAATAACACTGTTCCGTTGGTTATCCTTCTCCCACCAGGTCTTTGAGAAGCCAATTATATCAAACCTTTCATTCATTGCTATATATTCTAACTTTCCCATCTTATTTTTTAGACTTCTAGAATTTGCATACAAGCATTTCAAAGTTTTGTTTATATTAGCAATCTGACTACCAAATGACAGACTAATTTGGAATCTTTCAACTTTCTCTGATTTTTACTTAAAGGCACCTGGGTTACTTTTACCTTTATTGGAACCTCTCTATCAAGATGCCATAACTTCCCTGTTTTGCTAGTATCTTGAAAGATACATCATTCCAAACCATGCACCCTTGGGCGACTGTCAGCTTTCCCACATTATCTAGTTTAAAAACTGCTCTGTCTTCTTTATAAAGGTTAATGCCAGCAGCCTGGTTCCACCCTGGTTAAGGTGGAATTCATCTTTTTAGAAAAGCCTCCTTCCCCCCCCTTCCCCAGAATGTTGTCCAGTTCCTAACAAATCTAAAACCCTCTTCCTTGCACCATCCTCTCATCACACATTGAGACTCCAGAGCTCTGCCTGCCTCTTGGCTCCTGCGTGTGGAACAGGAAGCATTTCTGAGAATGCTACCCAGTAAGTTCTGGATTTCAACTTTCTACTTAAAAGCCTAAATTTGGCTTCTAGAACCTCCCTTCCACACTTTCCTATGTCATTGGTACAAACATGTACCAAGACAGCAGGCTGCTCCCCAGCACCATCTAAATACCTTATCTTGGTGGTGCTTGAGTTCTGCTACCTTCACACTGGGCAGGCAGGTAACCAGGCAATCCTCATGCCCACCAGCCATCGAACTATCTACCTGCTAATGATCAATTCACCAACTATAAAAGCCATCCTAATCTTTCCCTCATGGGCACATGGCCCTGGAGAAATCTCCTCAGTGTAAGAGGGTAGTACATCTTTTGGAAAACAGGTTCTAGTTACAGGATCACTTTCTGCCACACCAAGGTGATACTCTCCTTTCACATGACCTCTCTCCTCGATGGCAGCAGAGAGGCCGCCAGAATAGAGGTAGGAATTATCTACTGTGTCCCTGTAGGTCTCATCTGTATATCTCTCTGTCTGCCTTAGCTCCTCCAAATCTGCTACTCTAGCCTCCAGAGATAGGACTTGATCCCTGAGAGCAAAGAGCTCTTTGCGCCTAGTGCATACATAAGACCTCTCACCAACTCAGAGAAAATCATACATGTAGCAGTGCAAAAGACTGGATAGCCCGCATCTCACTGCTGGACTGCTGTCTGCATCTTAGATTTACAGATTTCTTTTAGCTTCAGCAACCCACATTTATTCCACTTCAGTTTACTCTGACCGCAGCTATCTTTGGCCATGGCTCTCCCCTCCTTCATTTTCAGAGTTTAGCATGAGAAATCTCTTCATAATCTGGCGATTAAGCCACTAAATCAGCACCAGAGCCTTCACTAAATAATCCGTAAGCACAAGCGATCAACCTTTTCAATGGCAAGCCATTTCTTCTGCTCTCCTCAGCGATTGCTTGACACTCCTCCCCTGTGGCCCATTCCTGATGCCAGCCTACCTCATAGTCACAATGCCATAGGGATCAGCTTCTTCTCCAGCCCTCGTCCTGATGGGCCCAGATGAGGCCTGATCAGAGACCCTCAGGGTAGCTGGAGGCAGACTTCCTCCTGGCCCCGAAGTCTACATTGCCTGCACAAAATCTACAGACTCAATCTAATGCTCGCACGCCGCCTCCTGCAGATCCACTATTCCTAATGCAGAGGCTCCATGATCCCCGACTCAAGGCAAATCTGAGGATGCTGGGAGGTAAAGCCAAATCAAAAATGAAAGCAAAACAAAAGCCCTCTAAGGAGCCATGCATAGCTAAGGCTTCACAGGAGAGGTGGGACAGTTCTTCACCTATTCTGCCACTGAACTCCAACACAGGATGCAAGAAACACAATTTGGGGTCCACTAGTGAGCAAGGGGAGCTTGGAAAGTTGGCTAAGCTGCTAGAATCCATGTCCACACTATCACTTGCAGCGCTGCCTAGCCCCAGCTCCTCCCTGATCCACTTGTTGAAGAAGTTTGCCCAGGTTTGCATGGGTGCCGGTGTCTTCCAGAAGGACGCTTGGAGGTCCTGCAGGATTTGATGGACTGGCAGGGCTATAATCTCCTTTGGGGTGCTGCAGGCCCTTAAGATGGACGACTGGAAGTCACACTAATTGGCTGGAGTTTGGGAGTCATTGAGGGCAAGTGCACAGGATATCTTTTTCTAGAATTTTGGTTAAGAGTAATCCTCTGCACAGTCTTCTGTGGTCAGATGATCTGGATATAGGATTGAATCATCCCTTTTAGATGAAACTGAAACTCCAATTACACTTTGTTAGGGCATTTTGCTGTGTGTGTCTGGATTGTGGAACTCTTTGCCAGAATATAAGGGATCTGCAGGCTTTTTGAGAACAGTTAAAAGCACACTTGTTCCTTGAATACTATTGTATAGAGTAGGATTCTTTTGGATACCTGCTATATAGTTCATGTTTTTGTATTATAGCTGCTTTATTTTGTTGTGTGTGTTTATATTATTACATATATTTTTTGTAAACACCTTTTTTTCCTGTGGCAGTTAAACGGTATAGTAATTTCTGAAATAAAATAAATAAATAAACTAAAGTCATTTGGCTAAAGTAAACTGCTGGGTGCATGAGCCACTACAATAGTAGAGACAGAGAATGATTGGGAAGCCAAAATGCCAGGCCAGCAAGAAAATAAATGTTAAAGTGGCCGAAAAGACTATGGCAACCTTACCAAATACATAATGAATTGTCTCTGAAGAGCTGGTTAAGATTCATTCCACCTTGGATGGAATGAAGGAGGCCATTTACACCCAAAGTTGTCAGATTACAAACAATATACAGACAATTACAGCTCAGGAGATGTCCTCAGAAGATTTAATGTTGCAAATAGAGCAACTTTAAAAAGAAAAATACTTTACTGAAGGAGAGGATCGATGACCAGGAAAATAGAAACAAATATAACAACGTTAGGATTGTGGGACTCGCAGAGACTGTGTAATAAAATGACTTATTAGCAGACTCCAAGAAACCCAGGTCAGTAAAGCGTAAAAAAAAACCAACAAAGAGCGAGGGAATAAAGTTGTAAGCAATGGATTTATTAAGCCTGACTTGGCCGTGTTTCAGCGGTGAATGCCTGCATCAGGGGCAAATCTGCATTAACCTTCAAGGGTTCAAAATGGGAAAAAAAAAGAAAAACCAACCAGAGTGTCAGTCAATAGTATTACAAGAATGCTTAGCAGCCCACAGATGATACTCTCCCTTAACTCCTCAAAACTGTACACCCCATCTTGAGAGTGAAGAACTGCTAATGCCACCAGTCCTCTTGCTTGCTAATCTGCAAGCACCCCATAAATTACACAGGTCTGCAAAAAACTTTTTTTCAAGAGCTGTTTTGGTTATTCCACGTAATCTTTATGTTTTTTGGTGCGCTGAATCCAAAAATGACCTCCATTTTATCATAGGACATCACGTTTCCTGACAATTTAGGTAACTATGTTAAATAAGGCAATACCTCAAAATAAATGGAAATAGACTTATAAAATTAAAGTTTTATTACAATATTTTCATGAAAATCCTTTTTTGAACTGAAATGAGCTCACCTACACACACTAAACTCGATTCTTCTTCCTTGTGAGGTTCTTCTTGGTGCATTTACGCTTGTGAGTAGCATCTGGAATGTCTCTCTGAAGCATCCAACAGTAGTCTGCCATCATTGTAATGCTCCATTTTCCCTGGTATCTCCTTTCCATTTCTTTAATGTCTTGGTGGAATCGTTCACCTTGTTCCTCACTCACAGCTCCCAAATTTTCAGGAAAGTAGTCAAGGTGGGACTGGAGGAAATGCACTTTCAAACTCATCAGGCAACCTAAAGCTTGAAATGCTTTCAGCATTCGTCCGGTCTTTTTGTAGTGAGGATCTTTGTTATTGCCTAAAAATTTCTGTACAACTTCTTTAAATGCAATCCACCCTTCTTTTTGAGGATCCGTCATGGTATTGACAAACTCTTGATCAACTATAAGCCTTCTAATTTCTGGTCCGACGAACACACCTTCCTTCAATTTTGCCTCCGACAGGCCTGGAAACTTGGTGACCAAGTATTTGAAGCATTCTCCATCTCTTGGAAGTGATTTTACGAATTGCTTCATCAATCCCAATTTTATGTGGAGAGGTGGTAGAAGAACTTTATGGGAAGGTACCAAAGTTTCTCGGAGGACATTTTTTTCACCGACTGTTAGCACCCTCGGCTGCCAACTCTTCTTGGTCCAGTGATTTTGTCGGTCTCGACTGTCCCATAGACACAGAAAACAAGGATATTTGGTATACCCAGCTTGTTGCCCGAGCAGCATGCACAAGACCTTCAAGTCCCCACACACTTTCCAACCATGGTCTTTATATTTAAGTTTACGAAGAACCAATTCCAAGTTCTCATAGGTTTCCTTCAAGTGTATGGAATGACCTACAGGTATGGAAGCGTAAAATCCGTTGTGGAGTAAAACTGCTTTGAGACTTCTTTTTGAAGAATCTATAAAAAGATGCCATTGCTCTGAATCATATTGGATTTTAAATTGACCCATCAGACCTTCAACATCGATGCAATAAACCAACTTGTCTTCCTGGGCGAATTAAGGAACAAACTCCTTTTCACGATGTCTGAACCATGAAGATGACACTCCTGGCAACAATAAATTCCTGCTTTTCAGCCTTGATCTGAGTAACTCAGCGGCATCTTTGGGAAGATTCAAGTCTCTTACCAAATCATTCATCTCCTCCTGAGAAAACAATATTGGTCTTGTATCATCTTCAAAGTCAGAACTTGATTCGTCATCTGGTTCAGGTATGACTTCATTGGAGCTAGGTATCTCTTCCAAGGTAGCAGGGGGCTTGGGTACTGGTATATCTGTGCCATGGGGGATGGGACGAATTGCAGAGTGAAGATTGGGGTATGAAATGGAATGCTTCTATTTGGAATTAAACCCTTTCACATTGCATGAACAAAAGTAACAGTCGTCACTATGGTTCTTTTGCTCTCGCCATACCATAGGAATCCCATAATGGAACAATTTTTTTCTTACCTTTGAACCAGTTTCGGAGGTCCTCAACACACCGTTTTCACACTTTATGAGGTGTCCAGACTTTATCTTGATCTCCAATTTTTAGTCCAAAGTATGCAAAGTATACTTTTTTCACAAAGTCTGTAATATTCTGCTGTTGCTTCAACACTGTATATTCACCACAGCTGAAACAGAAACTGTCTGGCGAATTAATACACTTTCGTGGAGCCATAACATAACGGTTGAAGAATGACGAGCTAACACGAATTGCGATGAAAAAGTGTGAACAGCCTAGAACCAAGAACCTGATGATGATTAGTGCACAAATGTGGCATGCAGGAGAGAGCAGCTCTGTGTCTGTACACGAGACGTCACAGTGATGGCCACGCCCCCCTGCACTGACCGGAGCTGCTTCTATCTGCCCTGTGTCTCCCTCCCACTGGATTCTTCAGGAAAGATTAACCCCTTCTACCATTAGAAGCACGGACTTAAAACTTGCTTAGCTTATGTATATATTGCTGACCATCAGATTTACAGTGCTATATTTTATTTTACATAACTCGGACAACCCCTTTAAGGGTTTTTTGGCATTTTATATCTTAAATGCACTTAATAGTAATTTGAATTAATTAATAGTAATTTGAAAAAATTTGATAAATTTGAAGACAATTTTGCATTTTGTGGCAAATCATGACGTCTAGGAGTTTTTTCAATATTTTATTTGTTTTCAGCACACCAAAATACATGGAAATTAGATGAAAATAATCAAACAGCTTTTTAGTCGTAGACCTGTGTTATTCCTGGCTAAAAATCTATATTAAACCTAATAGGTGTGTTCCTAAAAGTCTTTGTAACAGCAACAGGGTATTCCCTAAGCTTATCCCATGCCCACATTGTAAAAGTCACAAAAGGATTTGACTTCCATCCTTTCATCTCCTAAATCCCCACAGCTGACTTCAATTCCCAGTGGGGTCTCCCTCAATGCATGCTGTTCAACTCTCACCCAGTTTTTAACTTGTAACCCCTCTTGCCGCTCTACAACTACCTGAAATTGCACAGCCTCAAAAGAAACCTTCATTTTTGGAATACTCAACCAACCACCTATTTGAGCAAATATAGTACGCTCCTGTCTACCCTTGGAGAATGCTTTCTCCAAATAAAATCAAATATCCTTTATTTCATAGTCTTGAGGACTTTTGCTGGAATCTCCAAAGGTAAGGGCATAAATAGAATCAACAACCTTGGCAGAACATTCATTTTAATTGTGGCAATCCTACCAAACCATAAAAATGACAAACCTTCCTATTTTTTTAAATCCATTTGAATCTCCTTGACAAGGTATCCATAGTTAAACTTGTACAAGGGGGGCTGATAAGTCTCTGGCCTTGTAACAAAACAGAAAGCTATGGGCACACTTCAGTTCCGGAGGTCTGAATGATCTCTCTGCTGTTTTGTTTTTATTTTGTACCAAATAAAACAAAACTGCAGAGAGATCTTTCAGACCTCCGGAACTGAAGAGTGCCCATAGCTTTCAATTTTGTTACAAGGCCAGAGATTTATCAGCCCCTCTTTGTATAAAATCTTTCCCTTCCCTCCCTAACCTAATCTCAAAATATCTAATACATTCCATAGCCCACTTAAAGGAAAAAGATGTCCTTAATCTAAGCTTCAGGGAGTTGTTCAAGTATACTTTTAACACCTTTGTTTTACCCATATTCATTTTATAACCTGAAAGAAGCCTGTATCTTTGAATCTCCTACAAAAGTACAGGGGTCAGATGTTGACTTAGAGTGTCTATCACATCATCTGTGAAATAGTGCAATTTTATAAGACAGACACCCAAACCTCAGTTCCCATGATGTCTTCCCTTATTCTAATCCTCTCAGCCAGTGGTTCAATAATCATAACAAAGAAGAGTGGAGACAAAGGACACCCGTGGCTGGTTCCTCCCTCTAGCAAGAACTCATCAGAGTGATCCTCATTCACTTGAATACGAGCCTTTGGAAACGTACACAGCACTTGAAGCCACTTAATAACGCCTCCTCTATCCTCACCCTCCTCAACACCTGAAACAAATTCCCAAACCACACAGTCAAATGATTTTCAGCACCCACCACTATTAATATGGATTGGATTTTGCCCACTTTAGCTCTCAAAATAAAATTAAGCTGTTTTTTAATGTTGTGAATAGCCTGCCTTCCAGATTGGTCTTCCTTAACATTTTTAGGGATGACTTTCTGAAGTTGAGAAAGGGATGGGTGGATTTTGTTGATGTTATAGGGAAAGAAGCGACAGGTCTTAGCTATCAGATGGACGTGTGTTGAGAAGGAAAGAGAGGAGTCAAAGATGACCCCAAGGTTGCGAGCCGAGGAAACAGGGAGGAGTAGAGAGTTATCCACAGAGACTGAGAAAGGAGGAAGAGGAGAGGAGGTTTTAAGGGGAAAAATAAGAAGCTCAGTTTTGGCCATGTTCAGTTTCAAGTGGCAGTGAGACAACCAAGCAACAATGTCAGAAAGGCAGGCAGAGATCCGGGTCTGGATTGCTGGAGAGATTTCAGTTGAGGAGAGGTAGATCTGGGCGTCATCAGCATAAAGATGGTACTGAAAGCCATGGGAAGAGATGAGCACACCAAGGGACTGGGTATACAGAGAGAAAAGGAGTGGAGCCAAAACAGATCCTGAAAGTGAAATAGCAACAGAGGAGGATCCACCAGAACAAACACTGAAAGAGCGATGGGAAAAATAAGAGAACCAGAATAGTACAGAGCCCTTAAAACCAAGCGAGGACAGGGAATCAAGGAGAAGGTTGTAGTCAACCGTGTCAAAAGTAGCAAAGAAGTCAAGAAAGATGAGGACTGAGTAAAGGCCCTTTGATTTTGCCAGGAACAAGTCACTGGAGACTTTGGCAAGAGCCGTTTCAGTAGAATGTAAAGGACAAAAGCCAGATTGTAAAGGATCCAGGAGGGCATGAGAGGAGAGAAAGTCAAGGCAATGGCGGTGAACTGCACGTTCAAGTAGTTTAGAAACAAAGGGGAGGAGGAAGATGGGTTGATAGTTAGAAGGACAGGTAGGATCAAGTGAGGATTTCTTGAGGAGAGGTGTAATTACAGCATGCTTGAAGGCTGCAGGGACAGTTGCAGTGGAGAGCGATAGATTGAGAATATGAGAGATGGAAGGGACAACAGTGGAGGAGATGGGGCTTAGGAGATGGGTGGGAATAGGATCAGAGGAGCAGGTAATGAATTTGGAGGAGGAAAGGGGACACCAGGGAAGTCCTCCATCTGCAGGACTTCTCTGGTGTCCCCTTTAATCTGAGTAATGGTAGCCAATGTTTCCCACTTCGGCAAATTACTTGCAAGCAACATCCCTGCCTTGTCCCTCCACTCATAGTATTGCTGGAAAACCCTTTCAGCTGAAATGCAGCTGCCTCCAGCTGTAACTTAGGTTGCTCCATCCTCAATTGCATCAACCTTTGGGAGTTTCCCTTCTGCCTATAAAGCTCCGCAGCTTCCTTAATGACCCGCTACAACTTCTCTTCCTGTTCTATCCTTCCCCATTTGAGCCTAGCTGCTCACATTACTGACCGCTCTCATATTACTGCTTTCATCCCCTTTCAGAGGACTATATTCTCCAATTCTCCAGAATCATTCAGTTGCCAGTACTCCTGAATACTGTCCCATATATTGTTCACCACCTCTTCTCTTCTTAAAAGGCTCTCATTCAGCCTCTAGAATCGTATCCTCCCCTCCCCTCTATTACCCTTAAGATCCACCCATACTAGTGCATAGTCAGACCAAGTAATATTTCCTTGCTCTACCTCACGGACCCAGGGCTCCCAGACCCGGTCCATCAACACATAATCAATTTGGCTGTAACTGTTATGGGGATGTGAGAAAAGGTGTAATCCCGTCGTCCACTATTGTGCACCCTCCGTATGTCTGCAAGCTGGTAGTGATTCATTATCCCCCTCAGCATCCTCCTACTCCTCCTGCCCCTATCTCCCCCCTTGGCCTGCCTTTCCCATCGAGAATTTAATGTCCCCCACCAAACTGATTTCCCTGCATGGATTTCTCCAATGAAGCACGAACCCCCCCCCCCCCCCCGCCAAAAAGGGGCCTGTCCCATGTTGGGTGCATAGACATTCGCCACCATAACCAGTTCTCCCTGTAATATCAATACCCTACTCTAACCATCCCGAACCACATCTGATAATAAGAACATAAGAAATGCCATACTGGGTCAGAGCAAGGTCCATCAAGCCCAGTATCTTGTTTCCAACAGTGGCCAATCCAGGTCACAAGTACCTGGCAGTTTCCCAAAAAGACATACAGGTTCCACAATGCTTGTATTGGTGCAAGCAGTGGATTTCCAAAGTCCACTTTAATAATGGACTATGAAGCTTTCCTCCAGGAACTTGTCTAAACCTTTTTTAAACCCAGCTACACTAACAGCTTTTTACTACATCTTCTGTTAAAAATTCCAGAGTTTGATTACTCATTGAGTGAAATAATATTTTCTCTTATTAGTTTTAAACAGATTGCACTGTAGCTTCATTGCATGTCCCCTAGTCTTTCTACTTTTTGAAGGAGTAAATGATCGATCTATGTTTACCCATTCCACTCCATTGATTAATTTATAGACCTCTCTCATATCTTCCCTCAGCCATCTCTTTTCAAGGTTGAAGAGCCCTAACTTTTTAATCCTCTCCTCATAGGCGTATCCTTCCATCCCCTTTACCATTTTGGTGGCTCTTCTCTATACCTTTTCTAATTCTGCTATATCCTTTTTAAAAATTGGCGTTACATTCGCCAATCTTCAGGTATTACAGATGATTTTAATGATAGCTCACAGATTACTAATAATAGGTCTGCAATCTCATATTTCAGTTCTTTCAATGCCCTTGTATGTATGACATCCAGTCCAGGTGATTTGCTACTCTAGTATATCAAACATATATATAGTAACATAGTAAATGACGGCAGATAAAGACCAGTGTGGTCCATCTAGTCTGCCCAATAAGACAGTTTATGGTTTATTAAAATTTGATATACCAGAGCAGTTCACAATAATCATGAAATATGAGAAGCAGAAAAGAATTCCATTAAAAACAGAAAAGAAATGACAGCGGAGTAAGGGAGGGGAGCTAAGCCTCAAAACAGTCACCGGGAGATCAACTGAAATGCAGCTCAAAATACATGTGTTTTCAAGGCATTTTTGAACCTGGGATGAGAGAGCTCTTGCGGGATATCAGCTGGCAACAAATTCCAGAGGTAAGAGGCTAGGAAGTAGAAGGCAGCATCTCTAGGGGATTCGAGGTGTGCCTGGGATGGCGAAGGAAAATAAAGACAGACTAAGAGAATTTCATAATATACTGGAAGGTACACGCGGGATGAGGAGAGATGACAGATAACCCAGAATCCCAAAATGGAGAACAAGAAAGTTACACTTGACACGTTAGGAATCTGGTAACCAATAAGAGCGAATAAAGAGAGGGGTTACATGGTCAAACCAGTAGCACGAAAGAGCAGATGAATGGCTTTATTTGAATGGTTTGCAAATGTGGGAGTTGAGTTTGAGAAATTCCTGCATAAATAATGTTGCAGTAGTCAGTTTTTGAAATCATCAATGAAAGAGGTAGAGTATGTAAGGAGGCATCAGATAGGTAAAAGCAGACTGAATGAATTTGCCAAAGAGAAAAGAAGCACCTTTTGCAACTGAATTAATATGCTCACAGAAGGAAAGTTGAGTATCAAGAATAACTTCAAGGTAACAAAATGACTGGGAAAGAGGAATAGAATAACCATCTATGATAGGGGAAACGTTTGGAGAATTTAGATGACCTGTGAGCCAAAGTGCAGAGATTTTAGTTGGATTTAACTTCAGGCAGTTGTTACATAACCATGTCAAAAAAAAAGGAAAGACAGTTATGGGGCAGCTCTATAATGAGGCAGAGTGAGGCAGCTGCCTCAGGCAGCAAAGTCTTGAGGGCAAAAAATGCCTTCAGAAAAGCTGCGTCACTCCACCTTCAAACATTAAAAAAGAAAAAAACAAGCACACAAGTTGCTGCAGTTGCCGAGTTCACTTTTCGGCAGTGGCAGACTCACCTTC
Source organism: Ichthyophis bannanicus (assembly GCA_033557465.1). NCBI lineage: Eukaryota > Metazoa > Chordata > Amphibia > Gymnophiona > Ichthyophiidae > Ichthyophis > Ichthyophis bannanicus. The sequence continues at coordinate 428,887,071 of CM066036.1, forward strand.
TCCTTTCACTGGCAGCCACGGCTCCTGCCTCTTAGAGAGCCATGGCTGTGCTATCGATATTTAGTTTAAATAAAAGTGAAACTGGTGTGGAGCCTTCCCGCCTCTATGAAGGAACCGTGCTGCTGCGCCCTGCCCCCAGCTCTGCACCAGTTTCACTTTTATTTAAATGAATATCGCTAGCACAGCCGTGGTTCTCTAAGAGGCAGGAGCCATGGCTGCTATGATAAAGGGGTTAAAGGAGCACTAAGAGGCGACAAGGCGATAGCGGAGAGATTGAATGAATTCTTTGCTTCAGTCTTTACTGAGGAAGATGTAGGGATGTTACCCATGACTGAAGTGGTATTTAAAGATGCGGAAGAATTGAAGGAAATATCGATACATCGGAAAGATGTATTACAACTATTAGATAAACTGAAGAGTAGCAAATCACCTGGGCCGGATGGTATACATCCAAGGGTGTTGAAAGAACTGAAATACGCGATTGCAGACCTGCTATTAGTAATCTGTGAACTATCATTGAAATCATCTCTAATACCTGAAGATTGGAGGATCGCCAATGTAACACCAATTTTTAAAAAGGGTTCCAGGGGTGATCCGGGAAACTACAGACCGGTGAGCCTGACATCAGTACCGGGAAAAATGGTAGAAACCATCATAAAGAATAAAATTACTCAGCATGTAGATAGTCACGACCTAATGGGAGACAGCCAACATGGCTTTAGACAAGGAAGATCTTGTCTTACTAATCTGTTATGTTTTTTTGAAGGAGTGAATAATCAGGTGGACAAAGGTGAGTCAGTTGATATTGTGTATCTGGACTTTCAGAAAGCCTTTGACAAGGTCCCTCATCAGAGACTTTTGTCAAAACTAAAGAGTCATGGGATAGGAGGCAGTGTACTATTGTGGATCAGGAACTGGTTAAAAGACAGAAAGCAGAGGGTAGGGCTAAATGGCCAATTTTCCCAATGGAGAAAGGTGAATAGTGGTGTACCCCAGGGATCTGTGCTGGGTCCGCTGCTTTTTGACATATTCATAAATGACCTGGAAAGTGGAATAACGAGTGAGGTTATCAAATTTGCAGATGACACAAAACCATTTAAAGTTGTTAAAACCCAAGAGGATTGTGGAAAATTGCAAGAGGATCTTGATAAATTGGAAGACTGGGCATCAAAATGGCAGATGAAATTTAATGTGGACAAGTGCAAGGTTATGCACCTAGGGAAGAACGACCCAAACTATGGTTACACGATGCAAGGTTCCACATTAGGAACCACCTCCCAGGAAAAAGATTTAGGCGTCATTGTGGATACTATGTTAAAACCCTTGGCCCAGTGTGCAGCAGCGGCCAAGAGAGCAAATAGAATGCTAGGTATGATAAGGAAAGGAATGGAAAATAAAACAAAAGATATTATAATGCCTCTATATCGTTCCATGGTGAGACCGCACCTTGAATATTGTGTGCAATTCTGGTCGCCGTATCTTAAAAAGGATATAGCGATTTTAGAAAAGGTTCAGAGAAGAGCCACCAAAATGGTAAAGGGGATGGAAGGATACTCTTATGAAGAAAGGCTAAAAAGGTTGGGGCTCTTTAACCTGGAAAAGAGACGGCTGAGGAGAGATATGATAGAAGTCTATAAATTAATGAACGGAGTGGAACGGGTAAACGTAGATTGATTGTTTACCTTATCAGAATATAGAAAAGACTAGGGGACATGCAATGAAGCTACAGGGTAAACTATTTAAGACTAATAAAAGAAAATATTTTTTCACTCAACGTGTAATCAAACTCTGGAATTTGTTACCGGAGGATGTAGTAAAGGCTGTTAGTGTAGCTGGGTTTAAAAAAGGTTTGGACAAGTTCCTGGAGGAAAGGTCCATAAACCATTATTAAGAAGGGACCCAGGATATCAATGCTTGAACCAATACAAGCATTGTGGAACCTGTGTCCCTTGGGGAAACTGCTAGGTACGTATGACCTAGATTGGCCACTGTTGGAAACAGAATACTGGGCTTGATGGACCTTGGTCTGACCCAGTATGGCATATCTTATGTTCTTATGCTATGGAAAGGATAGGGTGAGTCTCCAGGGGAGATAACACCGGGGAAGGTGGGGGCTGGAAGTTGGCTGAAATGGGGGTGGGGGAGGAAGGGGCTGGAAGGGAACTGACATGAGGGGAGGATGGGGCTGGAAGGGAATTGACATGAGGGGACAGAGGAGTCTGCAATGGGACTGACACATAGGGAAGAGGGGCTGGAAGGGAGCTGACACAGGGGAGGAGGAGGCTGGAAGGGAACTTACGTGGGGAAGGTGAGGTCTGCAAGGGAGCTGACATGGGGGAAGTTGGCTGGAAGGGGACTGATGCGGGGGGAGGAGGGGCTGGAAGGGATCTGAAACAGGGGATTAGTGGGTGCTAGAAGGGGGCTGACTTGGGAGGGAGGAGGGTGCTGGAAAGGAGTTGATACCAGGAGATGGTACTGGAGGAGGACTGGAAGGGTGATGACACTAGAGAAGGGAGGAGAGGGATGGAAGAGAGCCGACACCTGAGGAGGGGACTGGAAGGGAGCTGGCACTTGGGGATGGGACTGGTATGTGGCTGGGTAATGGGGGTGGGGCTAGAAGGGAGGGACACTGGCACTGGGATGGTATTTGGACTAGAAAGGGCTGGACAGTGGGGAAGGAGGGGGACTGGAAGGGAATGGATACCAGTGGCAGTCCTGGGAATTCAAGGGGGTTGAAATTGGAAGGTACTAGGAAGGAAGGACTGGAAAAGGGGGCTGATACTGGGGAGGTTTACTAGGAGTGGAAATAGGCTGATGGAAGGAAGTGAAGAAAACAAAAGAAGAGACAAGAAATGGCAGATGGACTATAGACCATAGAAAGAGAGCTAATAGAAAACAGGAAAGCAGAAGCCTCAGATCAGGACCAGCATGATCAGAGAATAAAATGATCAGACAACAAAGGTAGAAAAATAATTTTATTTTCAATTTAATGATTGGACTTTGCATGGTCTTTATGGGAAACTGCATCTCTTATTTATCTGATATTGCACTGCATGCGGAGTCTGGTTTCTTGGGGATTCAGTGTAATTTTTTTCTACATAGTTTTATTTTTACTTTAGATTGTAGTCACTTATTCTGTACTTGGTAAGGATCTGTGTTCTGAGTGTGTGACTGAGGCCATGTGTTCTGTTAACATGGATTTTGTACATAGGTATCTATACTATACTGTAGTAATTTGACTTGTTCAACTTTTCAAATAGGTGTTTGGATGTTCTAAGGATTACAGTAGTATTTATAGTGCGTCATTTTTTTGCGTAGGCCCCTTATATGAGTTTTGGAAGTTTATCCTGGTATGGTTTAGTAGATTTGACCTGGGAGAGCTTCGGTGACTTTTGTAGGGTTTTATATTAGTTTCCAGTATGCCAGTTACTGGAGAATGTTTGTTAGATGACCAGAAACAGATTTTTTTTTTAATATATTGAGTTCTGCTCTGCACCCATTGTTGAAGGAGAGGTTTCTGTGGATGCAGAATATACTCGTATATTCAAAAAGAAAAAGTAAGAACCATAACACAGTTTATAACAAAATAATATGAGTTATAATTTTATAATTTAGTACTATAAACTGTGCCGTGGTTTTCACTTTTTCTTTTAGTTCATTGGTGTGTGAGCATCTTGCATTTCCTTTGTTTTTTTTTTGCAGAATATATATTTACATTAATACCATGCTGTTCCAGTATGAAGTTTCATGAGTTATGCTAGGATTGCCAAGCCTTTCTTGGTCACAGTCTCTCTAGCTTTTTAGAGGGTGGGAAGTGCTGTGTTGAAGCCCCAAGTCATTCCTATTTTTGTGGAAGTGGGAGGTGCTGCATGGGTGCTGTTGATCCCCTCTTGTTTGGCATATTTAGCAGCATGTTTCCTAAGCTCTGTGCCATACTAGGTCAGACCAAAGTCCCTCAAGCCCAGTATCCTGTTTCCAACAGTGGCCAGTCCAGATCACAAGTACCTGACAGATTCCCAAAAATGCACACAGGTTCTGCAATGCTTGTCCCGGGGCAAGCAATTGATTTCCAAGGTCCTCTTTTAACCCGTTTTGGACAGCTCGCATATTCTTTTTCTGTTCTGGATGATTTATTAGATTTGTTACACTCAAACAACTATGAAATACCGTCAATAATAAAAAATATTAAAACTTTGCAGAAAATAGAAGTTTCACATAGTGTATGTTTTTCAGATACTGGTCCAATATAGTATATTGTCAGTCTACAGAAAAGATAGGATTCAGTTCCAATATTCATTGACATAAACATACTGTATGATACTACTGAAACTGCAGTTTTCATTTAAAATACTTTATTATGATATAATATAGTTTGTCAGCAGTCCATTCTGATGGCAGAATATGATACACGTGAAAACACTTCTGATTCAGTGCGTCGATATTGCACCATTGAAACACCTAGAATAGAATGCATGAAAGCAATTAGTTTCAACAACATAATATCCCAGCGTATGAAAAACATACAAGGCCGATATGCGCACCAATACCTCTGACACTAAGTAACTTACAGTTATCTAAACCTATTTTCTAAAGTCTACAAATACTTTTATTTGCAAAATAGTAGCTATTACAGCATTATAAGCTACTTACTATTTTTTGTGATCTTTTTATGTTGAGCCACCAGTACCATCTACTACTAAAATGATTAGTGGGCTTCATTATAAAGCATATGAGGACAGACTTAAGGATCTTAATATGTACACCTTAGAGGAAAGGCAGGATAGAGGTGATATGATTGAGATGTTTAAATACCTCTGTAGCATAAATGTTCAGGGACACAGCCTCTTTCAATTGAAAGCAAGTTCTGCTACGAGGGGACATGGGATGAGGGTGAAGGGAGATAGATTCAGGAGTGATATGCGGAAATATTTCTTTACGGAAAGAGTAGTGGATCCATGGAATAGTCTCCCAGTGGAGGTGGTAGAGATGAGGACAGTAACTGAATTCAAAAAAGCATGGGACCAACACAGAGGATCTCTAAAGGTAAAAAGTGGACTGTTGTAGTTGTTGATATGGAAGGACAGACTAGATAGGCCATGTGGTCTTTTTCTGTCGTCATGTTTCTATGTTTCTAAAATCAGCAAACTTCGAATACCTATTAAACTAACTAGATCTCAGATAAAAAATCTGTATATAACGCTTTTTGACATAACAATAATAGCTAAACATAGTTCCATTGAATTTATAACCATTAATTATTAAACAGTTGAGTAGTAAGTATGGAAACCTTATGTATGTAAAACATATGCTGGTCCAAAACGGGTTAATGATAGTTTATGGACCTTTCCTCCAGGAACTTGTCCAAACCTTTTTTAAATCCAGCTACACTAACAGCTTTTGCTACATCCTCTGGTAACTTATTCCAGTTTGATTACCGGGGCCATAGGCTAACTGCAGGGAGGCAATTACATCCCCCTGCAGTTACATCATTTCAGTGTGGCAAAACAGCTGAAGATGCAACTAAGATCACACAGATAGCATTAGTTGCACTCATGCTACTTGCGCTGAACCATTATGTCAGTTTCTACCGACAATGCACATGCCTGTGTGTGAGAGTTCTTTTTTCTCGCCTCACTGCAGTAAAGTATAATTTTGGGAAAGAAATCCTGTAAACCTAAAGAGTAATGGATAAAAACATGTTTTGACTACATATGTCTGTTTTTAGTTTGTATTGATATATTCTGTACTTGGTGAAGATCTATCTCTGTTTTGCATTTGTGACTGAGGCTAGCATGGAGTTTATATGTAGGGAGCTGTAGTAATCTGGCTTGTTCAGTTTTCTGAATAGGAATATGGATGTGGTGCTGCCCTTTCTGGATATGCTCCATGTTGTGTGAGTTTTGGAAGTTAGCGCTGTTATGGAATAGTAGATTTGCTCTATGGTCCTGTACTCTGGGTTCTTGGTAAGGTGTACTTTAAAGGAGAGGTACTGGAATATGTATTGCCTTTGAGATTTTCAGTTTTGTGTTCTTTATGCTGCCTGACTGAAATTTAAAATATTTTGTCAAGTGAGACTCTAGGAAATTTCAAATTTTAAGGGGATGTGTCAGTTTATTTTTGTTTAGTAGCCTGATAGATTCACCGCTGCTGAGTTCCAGACTTTTCCATCTCTAGCACAATCTAATCCAGCATTTGAATTCATGGCTACCAGGATTAGTTTCTCATTTTATATCTTTCCTCCTCATCAATAATATGGTCATAGCGAAATAAATCTGTTGTGCAGATTAGTGATGGTCGGATGGGGAGGGGGGGGGGCTGTGTAAGTGGCTTTTCATTAATCACATTTAATGTTTTATTATTATCTTTTATTGTAACATCTGTTTTACTAAATTGAATGTATATGTTTGGCAACTACCTAGGATTTTAGATTGTTTGTATATACATTTTAAAATAAAGTATACTAAATTTATGCAAATAATGCTGCAATAAATCTTTGCCTATAGCCCTGCATCACCCTCATGCCACTCCTGGGAAGAAGTAGACAAGGGGGGAACTGGGAGGTGGAGGAAAGCAGAAACCTGAGATAGGGATCAGCATGATCAAGAATAAAATGGTCAGACAACAAAGGTAGAAGAGAATTTTATTTTCAATTTAATGAATAGTTTTGGTGCTATCTTTATATTTTATAAAGTACAGGGAAATGCATCTCTTTCTATTTCTCTAGCTTTGCATTGTATGCAGAATCTGACTTTGGGTTGCAGTTTAATTTTTATCTACATATGTTTATTATTGGGTTATGGTCACTTATTCTGTACTTTGGTGAGGGTCCGTGTTCTGAGTTTGTGGCCAAGGCCAGGTGTTCTGTTAACATGGAGTTTGTACATAGGGATCTGTACTGTAGTAAAAAACCTGTGAGAGAGTCAGTTGGACCATTAGATGATAGAGGGGGTAAAAGGGGCAGTAAGAGGGGACAAGGCTATAGCAGAGAGACTGAATGAATTGTTTGCTTCGGTCTTTACTGAGGAAGATGTAGGGATGTTACCCATGACTGAAGTGGTATTTAAAGGTGCAGAAGAATTGAAGGAAATATCGATACATTGGGAAGATGTATTACAACTATTTGATAAACTGAAGAGTAGCAAATCACCTGGACCGGATGGTATACATCCAAGGGTGTTGAAAGAACTGAAATATGAGATTACAGACCTGCTATTAGTAATCTGTGAACTATCATTAAAATCATCTGTAATACCTGAAGAATGGAGGATGGCCAACGTAACACCAATTTTTAAAAAGGGTTCCAGGGGTAATCCGGGAAGCTACAGACCGGTGAGCCTGATGTCAGTAGCGGGAAAAATGGTAGAAACTATCATAAAGAACAAAATTGCTGAACATGTAGATAGTCATGGCTTAATGGGAGACAGCCAACATGGCTTTAGACAAGGAAGATATTGTCTTACTAATCTGTTATGTTTTTTTGAAGGTGTGAATAAACAGGTAGACAAAGGTGGGTCAGTTGATATAGTGTATCTGGACTTTCAGAAAGCCTTTGACAAGGTCCCTCATCAGAGACCTTTGGCAAAACTAAAAAGTTATGGGATAGGAGGCAGTGTACTATTGTGGATCAGGAACTGGTTAAAAGATAGAAACCAGAGGGTAGGGCTAAATGGCCAATTTTCCCAATGGAAAAAGGTTAATAGTGGAGTACCGCAGGGATCTGTGCTGGGTCGGCTGCTTTTTGAGATATTCATAAATTATCTGGAAAAGGGAATAACTTGTGAGGTTATCAAATTTGCAGATGACACGAAACTATTTAAAGTTGTTAAAACCCATGAGGATTGTGGAAATTTGCAAGAGGATCTTGATAAATTGGAAGACTGGGCATCAAAATGGCAGAAGAAATTTAATGTGCACAAGTGCAAAGTTATGCACCTAGGAAAGAAAAACCCAAACTATGGTTACACGATGCAAGGTTTCACATTAGGAACCACCACCCAGGAAAAAGATTTAGGCGTCATCGTGGATAACATGTTGAAACCCTCGGCCCAGTGTGCAGCAGCGGGCAAGAGAGCAAATAGAATGCTAGGAATCATAAGGAAAGGAATGGAAAATAAAACAAAGGATATTATAATGCCTCTGTATCGTTCCATGGTGCGACCTCACCTTGAGTATTCTGTACAGTTCTGGTCACCGTATCTTAAAAAGGATATAGCGTTATTAGAAAAGGTACAGAGAAGAGCCACCAAAATGATAAAGGGGATGGAAGGATACCCCTATGATAAGAGGCTAAAAAGGTTAGGGCTCTTCAACCTGAAAAAGAGACAGCTGAGGGAAGATATGATAGAGGTCTATAAATTAATGAATGAAGTGGGACGGGTAAACATAGGTCGATTGTTTACGTTATCAGAATATAGAAAGACTAGGGGACATGCAATGACGCTACAGGGTAAACTATTTAAGACTAATAAGAGAAAATATTTTTTCACTCAACGTATAATCAAACTCTGGAATTTGTTACTGGAGGATGTAGTAAAAGCTGTTAATGTAGCTGGGTTTAAAAAAGGTTTGGACAAGTTCCTGGAGGAGAAAGGTCCATAGACCATTATTAAAAGGGTCCGGTGATATCACTGCTTGACCCAATACAAGCATTGTGTAACCTGTGTCTTTTGGAGAAACTGCTTGGTACTTATGACCTAGATTGGCCACTGTTGGAAACAGGATACTGGGCTTGATGGACCTTAGTCTGACCCAGTATGGCATATCTTATGTTCTTATGAATTGTTCAGCTTTTCAAATAGGTATTTGGATGTTCCAGGGCCCGCTGCAGTATTTACAGTTATGCTTTTTTTGGGAAGGCTCCTTATGTGAATTTTGGAAGTTGAGCTGGTATGGTTTGGTAGGTTTGCTCTACAGATCCTCAGTGACTTTGTTGTACTGTTTTGTATTAGTTCACAATATGCCTGGTTTTGGAGAATGTTTGTGGTTGTTAGTGAGATGATTGGAATCAGAATATAATTTTTTAAGATATTGAGTTCTGTGGGTGAATGTCCTAGTTCTGTTCTGCACCCTTTATTGAGGGAGGGAGTTCTGTGGATGCAAAATATATGTTGAAAAAGAAAAAGCAAGAACCATAATGCAATTTATAACAACAAAATAAACATGAGTTATAATTTGGTGTTATAAACAGTTCTGCGGTTCTCACTCTCTTTTAGTTCCTTGGTATGCAAATATCTTGCATTTCCTCTACATTATCTAATCGGCTTTTTGGTTTGGTTCAGTCCCTAACTTGAGTTTTGAGAAAGCCTCTTCCACCCCCTGCTCGGGTGGGGGGGGGGGGGGGAGGAGGTGCCATCTCATCCCTCACCTCAGGCAGCAGATTGCCTTGAACCGCCCCTGAGACAGTTGTTTAGCTTCCTGAGATCTTGTGTGTGCAGGTCAATATGGTATAAGATTGGCAAGTGGGGCAAGAAAAAGATTAAATTAAATAGGTTCTAATATAGAGCCATTTGAGACGCCATAGGGAGGATAGAATGCATTAGAGGTGGAACCCTGAGAAAATACTTAATAGGCTCTGCCAGAGAGAAATGTATGGAACCATTGTAACACAGTACCACGCACACCTGCCTAATGTAGACGAGATAGTAAAAGAGAGTGATTTACTAAATTGAAAGCTCATGATAGATCTAAAGATACCAATAGAGAGACATTACCTCGGTCATGAGACTGACGAATTTCAGTTAACACAGACAGGAGATCTGTTTCAGTGCTAAACCTTGCCCTGAAACCAGATTGATGTGGATGTAAATAGTTTGTCAGTTCAAGGTGATTCTGTAACTGGTGGAAAACTAATTTCTCTAAAATCTTAGAAAGATAAGACAAGTTAGAGAATGGACAATAATGCATGGGGGAAGTGGGATCAAGTTTAGGACTTTTAAGCAGAGGATGTATGAATGCATTGTGGAATTGGTGTCTTTTGGGGAAACTGCTAGGTACTTGTGACCTAGATTGGCCACTTTTGGAAACAGGGTACTGAGCTTGATGGACCTTGGTCTGACCCAGTATGGCATCTCTTTTGTTCATATGCTGTTTTCCAAAAAGAGGGAAAGATCCCAGAGGAAAGACTATTTGAGAAAAGAGTTAGAACAGAGGGAAGAAGAGCGAGAGAAGGTTCAGGAATCCAAGTTGGGGGAGGGATAGGATCAATGAAAGTTTTCTTGGTGTTGGACAAAAACTTCTTAGGGTTCTCTAATTCAGTGTTTTTGAACGTTGTCCATGCGAGACAATGGGAAGTATTAGGAGGGAGAGGGAGGATTTCTGGATACCATAAAGACATCCTGATATGGGAATTGAGAAGCAATTTGAGTGACTTTAGTATGAAAATAGTTTGCCAGTGATGTCGGTTGGATTGTGTTATTGTTAGAATAGATGACCGGTTGAAGATGAGAAACCACCATGAATAACTTTATAGGATAATTAGAGGAGGAAGATATACGCTTCTTTGCATTTGTAATGCATCTTCCTGGTTTATTGACATTTCTTTCAATTCTTGCAATGCATCACCTTTAAATATTATTTAAGTCATGGGTAACTTCCCTACATCTTCTTCAGTAATGACCAAAGCAAAGAATTCATTCAGTCTCTCTGCTATGACCTTGTCCTCTCTTAGTGCCCTTTTTACCCCTCTATCTTTTAATGGTCCAACTGATTCTCTCACAGGGTTTTTTGCTAAAAGTGTACTTGAAAACTTTTTGTTATATGTTTTTGCCTCCACGGCAAGCTTTTTTTCAAATTCTCTCTCTTTGCCAGCCTTATCAATGCCTTGCATCTAGCTTGCCAGTGCTTATGTATTTTTCCAGTTTCCATTTGGCTCCTTTTTCCAGTTCCTGAAAGATGCTTTTTTGGCCATAACAGCCTTCCTGACCTCCTCTTTAAACCATGCTGGCAGTTTTTTGGACTTCCTTCACATTTCTTAAAGCGCGGAATACAGCTGGTATGGGCTTCCAAGACAGTTCTTTTAAACAACATCCATGTTTGATGTAAGTCTTTAACTTTGCAACTGCTTCTTTTAGTTTTTTCTTAACTATTTTCCTCATTTTATCATAGTCTCCCTTTTGAAAGTTAAAAGGTAGTACTGTGGATTTCCTTGCCGTCCTTCCTTCATTTATTAAATCAAACGCGATCATGCTATGATCATTATGGCCACGTAGCCCCAACACCCTTATCTCTTGCACCAGATCTTGTGATCACACTAAGGACTAGGTCCAAAATGGCTTCCCCTCTTATCAGTTCATGAACCATTTGCTCCAACAAGCAGTCGTTTATTTCATCTAGAAACTTTATCATTCTAGCATGTCCTGCCATGACACTGACACAGTCAACACTAGGGTAATTGAAATCACCCATTATTATTATTGTGTTGTAACTTTTGTTAGCTTCCCTGATTTCTTGGAGCATTTTATCATCCATTTGTTCATTTTGGCCAGGCAGTCGATAGTACACCCCCACTGCCATAGCTTTCCCCTTCCACTTTTTACATGGAATTTCAATCTATAGAGATTCTACAGTGAATTTTGTTTCCTGCAAAACTTTAATCCTGTGTGACTCAATGTCCTCTCCAACATAGAGTGCAGCCTCTCCACCAATTTGATATACTCTATCATTACGATACAATTTGTACCCAGGTATCACAGCGTCCCACTGGTTGTCGTCCTTCCACCAGGTCTCTGAGATACCAATCATATCTAACCTCTCATTTAGTGCTATATATTCTAACTTTCCTGTCTTATTTTTTATACTTCTAGCATTTGCATACAAGCATTTTGGAGGTTGTATTTTATTCATATTAATCTGGTTATCAGTAGGCAGGGGTAATTTGGAATCTTTCAGCTCTGTCTGCTCTGTACTTAAGGGCATTTGGGTTACTTTAGTCTTTAATAGAATCTCTCTATTGATATGGCCTAACTTAGTCCTTTGCTATTATCCTTCAAGGATACATCATTTCTAACCATGCACTTTTGGGTGACTGTCGGGGAACATCTGCGCCTAATCGGGATTTCCACCCTGCCCTTTTTCCATCCACCTTTCCCCCTAGAATTTTTGAAATACCGTTGTGGGAGCAGATTCCGCTGCAACAGGCTTTCATCTTTCTTTCAGAGATGAGTCTCCTGGGGACACACTATGTCACAGCGAAGCTGCTCCACCTCCCGAAAGAACTGCTGCTGTTTCATCAGGGTATTAAGCCACTTATCACTGATGAAGCCTATCTACATCATCTTGGCATGTAATTGACAGGTGACATGCTTTTCTTACCCCCTTGCCTTCCCTCCCCCCACCCCTCCCCACCCCTCCCCTCCATAACCACTCTCTCCAGAGTAAGAGTACTGAAGTGACAACTTGGTCCAGGATCCCGCACTTCCCTAAGCTCCCTCCTGCTTTTCACCATCCTCCCTCCCAGCTCCTTACCTTCTCCCCGTCCATCTCTCTTTCCCTCCACCCTATGACCATCTAACCTATCCCACATACTCTCCACATTCATTCTTCTGCCATACCATCCCCCCTTGCATCCCACAACTAAGAAATATCTTCATAACAATAAACCAATGATTTTATTATAAACCGGCAATAAGCCAACCTCCTATGGGCATAATGTCCCATGTAAAAATATTTTTTCAGAGATCCATATTAGTTGCCACTATCATACTCAAGATATTCCAGTGTCTTCAGGTTTCTTTGGGCTCTTCCCTTTGGAAAGGCGTTTCAGTCTCTTGCCTTTAGCCGCAATCCTCTGCCATTTCAGACCAAGGGTCTTGGATACTTTATGCCAAAGATCTCTGGCACCAACTCTAGGCCCAGATCCTTTAGGGCCTGCCATGCCTCCCCAACTGTCTTAACTCGTCGGGAGATCCCTTTCACAGTAATTAGGAAGCCAAAAGGAAATGACCATTTGTATCACAGTCCCTTCCTCCACAGCAGAGCTGTCACCTCCCATAATTCTCGTCGTTGTTGTGTTCCCGGTGAAAGATCATTGTACAGTTCCACAGTACAGCCTTCCCACTTGAAGGGACCTTGTTTCCTGGAGATAGTGAGCAGTCTCTCCTTCATTGGGTAGAACCACATATATGCCACTATGTCTCTAGGTCAATTCTCCTTCACTGGACACAGTCCTCAATGAGCCCTCTCTATATGAAGTAAGGCATTATCTTTGTTACTCTCAGGCCATGAAGTCGCTAGTAGGGTCCAAAAAAGATGTAGCAAAATGCTTTCACAGCCTTTATATTGGGTCTCTTCCGGGTTTGCCCCTCACCCTCAAATTGCACCTCTGATATCTGTCTTCTAGATCTCCGGAGCAGCTCCTATGCTCATTTTAAGTCCTCCCAGCCCATTTGGAGATCAGTGAAGGCATCTTCATGATGCCCTACATGTCCCTCTATATCCTCTATATGTGTCCCCAAATCAGCCACATCTTGTCTTACTGCTGATTAAGTTCCCTTCAGCTCATTCTTAATGCCACAGATTTCCAGTGGCCATCTTGGTATTGTTCTCTGTGCTCCCGACCGTTTCAGCAATTACATAGGAGGAGTGGAACTCCGCTAGCCGCTTCTTCACGGACTCGCTGTCCTCCTTTCACAGATGTTCTCTCAACCCTGGGGCAATGAAAGGTGAGCTCCCTGCCTCTTTTTTTTAGCGGTTGTACGGGATCGGCCCAGAACCCCCTCAAGCTGCGGCCATCCTGTCCAATGATATCACTTCCTCTCCCCACTGGGGCCATTTTATAATGCCATTTGATGCAAGGTATGTCCTGACATACATGTTCGTATTTGCATACTCTTATACCATATTTATTTATTTATTTAACATTATTTCTATACCGCCTTCTCCTTCAATCAAGGCGGTTTCCACAGCAAACAATCAAATGTGTTCATGTGTTCTCATGCAGTGGTGCGTGTAGTGTGTTTGAGTTGGTGTGTATTTGATTTGATTGACTTACTATAATGTGCGCTATTATACAGGTTGAGCTATTGTACATTCTGTATACAAAGGTTGAGCTGTTATACATTCTATATGCAATGGTCAGGGTGTGGGTATGTCCGTTGTTCTGGCTTGATTAGAAAGTTATGTGACGTGTCCATAGTGTTCAAGGAATAGTGTTGTCTTCAGCTGTTTGCGAAATTCTTTGACGTCAGTCGTTAGTCTCAGCTCGTCTGGGAGGGAGTTCCAGATAGTTGGTGCGGCCAGCGAGAGTGCTCGTTCTGTGGTGTCCTTGCGTGTCTTGGTGAATTCTTTTGGGGTGTTCACTCGGTTGGAGGTGCCTCTTCTTCTTGGTCGTGTGCTTGTGTCAGGTTTTATGAGTGTGTGTAGGCTGGTGGCTGAGGAGTGCTGTTTGATCTTGAATATGTTTATGATGGTTTTGCCAGCCTTATTTGATGCAGGAGTTGATTGGGAGCCAGTGTAGTTCTTTCAGTATGGGTGTGATGTCTTCTTGTCTTACAGTGCCAGTTATTATGCGGGCCGCTGTGTTTTGTACTAGTTGCAGCGGTTTGAGTGTTTGTTTTGTTAGTCCCAGGTAGATTGGATTGCAGAAGTCTAGTAGTGGGGTTATTAGTGCCTGGCAGACAGTGCGGAAGTGCTCAGGGGCGAGGAGGGGTTTCAGTGGTCTGATGAGTCTCATTCTGTGGTATGCGCTTTTGGTGGTCTTGCTTATGTGTGATTGGAGGTTCAGCTCCTTGTCCAGGGTCACTCCGAGGTACTTTACTTCCGTTTTTATAGGTATGGTTGTGTCCTTTAACTTGATGTCTGGTGGAGGAACAAAGTCAGAGTTTTGCATGATTATTAGTGCCTCGGTTTTGTTATAGTTTATAGAGAAGTTGTTATTTTGAAACCAGCTTGTCATTTGTATGAGACAGTTTGTTATTTTGGAGTAGTCCGGGTTGTCAACTGATATAGGGGTGTATATCATGATGTCATCTGCATATACTGTATATTGTATGTTGTTCTCTTTCATGATGTCACATATTGGCTGGATGTAGATGTTGAATAGGAGTGACGATAGTGCCGATCCTTGTGGTACTCCTTGCATTACTTTTATGGGACGGGAGGTGTTCTGGCCTATCTTGACTTGTATCTGTCTGTCGGTGATGTATGATTGGAACCATTTCAGGGTGGTACCATGTAGCCCAATGTTCTGAAGTCTGTTTAGTAGCGTTTTGTGATCCACTGTGTCGAATGCTGATGAGATGTCTATGAAGATCATTATGATTCCTTTCTTGGTATTGTCTATGAGGCGGAGAATGCTGTCGAAGAGGTATATCAGGAGTGTTTCCACCCCGTGGTTGGGGCAAAAACCGTGTTGGTTGTCGTCCAGTGGTGCGTGGTCGTCGATGTGCTCTTGCAGTCGGTGCTGTACTGTTTTTTCTATTATTTTTGCTAGTGGGGGTATGCTGGATATAGGTCTGTATGCCGCTGGGTTGTTCTTGTCAAGTGTGGATTTCTTCAGGATAGGTCTTATTGTGGCGAGCTTTAGTTGCTTTGGCATGAGCCCTTGTGTTAGGGAGCTGTGCACCATGTTGTGTATGGTGTCGATGAAGTTTGATTTGGTGGCCTTGATCCACGTCACAGGGCATGGGTCTGTAGGAGCTGTGCTTGTGTTGAGTGCTGTGATGATTTGGGATAGCTGCTCTTTTGATGGGGTACGGAATGTGCCCCAAGTTTTCGAGGGTGTGTTGTGCTTTGTGGCTGGGCTGTGTCTTGTCTGTCCTGTTGAATGGAATTTTTCTTGTATGTGGTCGGCAAATCTTTGAGGGTCTATTTGAACTTCGTCTTCTGTTTTCTGTTCCTTGGTGAGTGTTTTCACGATTTCAAATAACTGTCTAGGTTTGTTGTTGGAGTTGCGTATAATGTTTGTGTGGTATTCTCTCTTGGTTTGGTTGATGCGTTCGTTGTATTGACTTTGCTTTGTTCGGTATAGTTCCTGGGTCTCGGGTGATTTGTTCTTTCTCCATTTCCGTTCTAATTTTCTGAGTACCCTCTTTTCGCTTCGTATGTTTTTTGAGTACCATGGTTTGTGCTGTAATTTGTTGCAGCGACGTTTCCTGGGTTTATGATCTGTTGCTTTAGCGGCATAAATGGTGGAGTTCCAGTTAGTGATTTGGGCTTCTAGGTCCTCCTTTTCTATCGTTAGGAGTTGTAATGTGTCTTGTAGGAACTGGTCCTTGTCGAAGCCCTTGAATCTTCTTTGTGTGGTTGTGTTGTTTGGGTAATTGTCTGTTTTATCTCCTTGAGGTGCCATGTTTATTTTAATTAAGTGGTGGTCAGACCATGGTACTGGTGTTACGGTGGGTGTAGATATTAGTCCTCTCATGGTTAGGTAGTTGGGTGCGAAGTTGAGATCTGGTGATGACCCGTGTCTGTGTGTCGGGGTGTTGATTAGTTGGGTGAATTGAAGGGAGCCCATCGCTTGTAGGAAGGATTCTACGTCTTTGGCGTTGGCGGACTTGAGGTTGAAGTCACCTAGCAGTATTGTAGGTTTGTGGTTTGAGTTTATTGCGCATACTGCTTCAATGGTTGAGGCTAGCTCTTCGGGTGGAGCATTGGGTGCTCTGTAGGTGAGGCATATGGCCATGTTTTTGTTCTCGATAGTTATGTTGTTGCATTGTTGGGTGTCTGTAGCACTTCGTGATTTGAACTTTAGGCTGCTCTTTGCAATTATCATGATTCCTCCTCCTCGCCTGTACGCACATGGGCAGTTGTATGCCGTATATGTGTCTGGTACTAACTGATTGATCAGTACGTTGTCCGTGGGGCTGAGCCATGTTTCTGTGATGCACATTACATCGGGTTGTTGGTCATCTATGTGGTCTGCCAGGGTGTAAATCTTGTTGTGTATGGATCTGGCGTTTATTAGTTCTATTGTTACTGACCCTGTGGTGATTGTTGTTCCGTGTGCTTCCTTTGTGTTAGAGTGAGGTTTGGATTTGTGCTCTGGGTGTTTTTTTGTCATGTGTGTTCTGTATGTGGCCTTGAAATATTGTGTGTTTTGGTGTGACCATGCTGTTGGTAGTGTCCATGGTGTGTTGGTGTGTGGGTGGTGGAACTGTGCCTGTGTTGGAAGGAGGTGTGGAAGGAGGAGTGTGAGGGGGAGAATCATTGTGGTGTGCATGTTCTCTTGTATGGTCCTGTTTTCACTCACGTTTTGCAGCTTTACTTCTGTTCCTTTCTGGTGGTTTCTGGGCGCCCTCTGAGTGGTTTGTCTGAGGGCTCGTTTCCTCTCTTCTTTTCCTTTCCTCTGTTGCTCGCCCCCGTGCCTTGCCTAAGGGCCACGCCAAAGGACCCTCAGGCGCGGGCCCGCCCTGCAGGGACGCGGCTTTTATTCTGTCCTGGCTGCTGCTGGAGGGTTGGTTGCTCCCACTGCCCCGATTGGGCAGGAGCTTCTGAGCGGGAGGACTTCCCGCTCAGGCGCTCTACCCCGATCGGGGGAGCTGCAGAGGGCTGCGGGGTGGAGGAGGCTGAAGCGGCTCCCTGTGTGCAGGGACACCGCTTTTATTCTGTCCCGGCTGCTGCTGGAGGGTTGCTCCCACTGCCCCGATTGGGCAGGAGCTTTCGAGCGGGAGGACAGGGATTACCTAGCACTTTTCAGGGCTTGTAGAGGACTGGTATGTGTTCTAGGTTGCAGCAGCAGTCATTTCTCATTGGTATTTATATCTAGCTTGCATTAGACAACTATAGTCAGTATGAAGAGCAGCTTAGGGAATACATGTTTTTTCCGAGGGGCATGGCATCCACGAGTACATTGTTGAGATGGGCAGGATCCAAAATGTGTAACTTTTCAGAATACGGTGGGCGCGGATATCCCACACATTTACCCATGTCCGATAATATTGATGGGGGGACATGTTTTTCCATTCTATTGCATTGCCCGTACCTGTACTCGTGTGCAGGCCGTGTGCCGGATGCGTGCACGGGCTGGCTGAATAGCACTTTGCCCATGCCACGCCAAACACATCTACATCCCTGATTCTGGACCCTCAAGCACGTCTAGCCCCGCTGATGTGGAATTAATTTCAAATGGGGCCCATTTTTAATTTAGACATGTCCGCGGGCCTGCTATGCATGTTATGGAATGGGGCTTCCACGTGTTTTATTTGCTTGCTTTGGAGACAGAATAAGAAAATTCTATTTATACTAGAGTATCTTGTCGACCTAGAATGTTTCATGCAGACTAAATCATTGAGTCAAAAAAATAGGCAACTTTGTGTTATATGGAAGGATCTGCCCTATCTCTATTTAAGTAATGTGCATTAGTAAAAATTGTAATTTTTCCCTTCTACATATGAAGGCCCCAAGTGCAAATGATAGGGAACAAGGGAAGGGATGGTGCAGTTTAGAAGGACCTGGAAATTGTGGTGGAGCTCTTTGGGGGGCTTTCTATGATACTTCCCCATATGTAGCCTTATGTGGTAATCCTGATTTCCTAAGTGACTCTTTTTTTCCAACTTGTAGAGCTTAAGGTTGCAGTACTTTGGTGCATTTATTATGATTACATAAATAAGGGACAATGTCTCCTTTTTGAGCAATTCAAATGGAAATGGAAATTTCAAACACCCAAATGTTGTATGATTTACAGATGAGGCACTACTTTACTCACCAAATGGGACCTCCAGGAAAATGTTTAAGCTAAGAAAGTGGATAAGGATTTTATCTTGTTACCCTAAAAAAGGAGTGGAGGAGTAGCCTAGTGATTAGAGCACTGGCTTGGTAACTAAAACATCAGGGTTTGGTTCCCACTAGCACTTCTCGTGGCCTTGGACAAGTCACTTAACGCTCCATATTCTCAGACAACAGGTCTTGCAGTCTACTTCTAGTCACACTGCCAAAAAAAGCCCAGGAGCTGCTGAGTCAAAGGCACTCACTGTATTTATAAAATTTAACAAATTGGCCCAATCATATAAAATGAGTAGGGCATTTAGAGAAGCAAACCATTTGAAGGGACTGGCGGAGTTCTAGACAAAAGATTTGGTACACAAAACTGAAAAAGCTAGAGTGGAGAAAAAAATTTACTGACATTTATAATTATATACAGAAGTCAAGCCTCCAGGAAACACAGGGCATATATTACTAGAGAATGGGGATATGAAAATAGGGATGTGGAATGATGGGAGGTATTTAACATGTAACATCTATACTGGCACCCTGCTACAGTCCTCCTTGGAATGCTTAACAGACTTGTCGCAACAAATAATAAGAGGAGTTAAAGAGGCGATAAATTTGACTGTGGATTGGACCTTATGCTATGCTACCTTTAGGAGACATGTATGACATGGGGGAAATGGCAGTTATGCAGCCCACAAAGAAGGTTGTCATTATAGCGCTCCTATTAGTGTGGAAATCTATATTAAAATATTGGGTACGGGAGGAGGAAAAAGTACCTGCTCAACATTGGAAACAAGAGTATGGAGGAGACTGCAAAATTTGAAGTAAAGAAATGCCGAACAAGCTGTAAGCCAGAATGGGGCTGGTTTATAAGCAAGTAGGGAGTAAGTTCTCCCAAAAGGCAGCAAGGGGAGGTACAGGGAGCAGACAATAGACTGTGATAGAGAATGTGTAGAGGATGGGATTCAAAATAGCAGCACAGTAGGTAGAGGTGGGAGGATGGATGAGAGGATGCTTGGCTAGTGGTATGGATGGGTGAAAGAGATGATTAAAAGGGAGTCTTAAAATAACAGACATATGGAAAATTGTTTTCAAGTGAAATGAGTAGAGTTTTGATTTTTTTTTTGTGCCTGCATTCTATGCAAAAAAATAATATGACTCTCGTATACAATGTAGAGCTTGGGTCCTGATCATCGCAAGGAACAACCTAAAGCTCAAAGTCAGATCCACCACAACTACAAGTCAATGCAACACAATCATCGTAGAAAACAAGAATCTAGCCCTATGTCTCACCTTTTTTTTTTTTTTTTAGTGCCATCAAGTCAGTGTTGACTCATAGTGACCCAGCTACCTCTGGGTTTTCTTGGCAATGTATCACTGGAAGTAGATTGCCAGCCTTTTCTTCTGAGGCAATGCAGGGTAAAGTGACTTGCCCAAAGTCACAAGGTGTGCCAGTGGGAATTGAACCCTTGATCTTCTGGATACTAGGCAGTTGCTCTAACCACTAGGCTACTCCTCCACTCCATGTCTCACCTACAGAGCACCAAATGCCCCAACAGACAAGCTATCTGCAGTATTGGAAGCGATATGTACAGTCAACAACATCCACAAACCACTGCTCGTACTCGGAGATTTCAACCTTAGATCTACCAACAGCAAGGACGCAGAAGACTTTGTCAGCCATGGACTCCCTCCAATTCACCCAGATGATCAATACCCCCACACACAGACTCGGATCCTCCCCCGACCTCATCTTCACCCCCAACCTCATCTTCACCCCCAACAAGCTGATAGAAGGAAACCTCATCTCAAGACCCTCAATCACACCAGTACCCTGGTCGGACCACCGCCTACTAAAGGTCCAGCTACAATCAACAAACATCAACGACCACCTAGATAAACCACCTACAACGAGGACATTCAAAAGCTTCAACAAGGACCAATTCATACAGGACATTCTACCCCTCCTCAACACCGACAAAGAGGACATAAATGACCAAATCGAAAACTGGAACAACACTATCACAACCGCTGCCAAACCCCAGAACACTAAAATCACACAGCACCAGATCCAACCACCCCCCCTGGTATTCCAAGGACATACGCAAACAAAGAGAGCCCTCAGACAAGTAGAACGTTGCTGGAGGCGCACCAAATCGGCCTCCATACAGGAACTATACCAGATAAAACAAAAAGAATATAACAACCTCATCAACCAACAAAAGAAGGAATACCACACGAACCTGAACCTGAAGTCCGCTAATAAACCCCGAGAACTCTTCGAAATAGTTATGACCCTCACCAACAAACCCTACAACAGGAATGAGCAGCAAATAGATCCACAGACCTTCGCAGACTACCTCAAGACCAAATTCACTACCCTCCCCCCCCAAAGATAATAGAGAGATCATCACCTACAAGCACCCCTCTCCCAACCAAAGATGAGGTAAATTTAGCATCCCATCCAAGGAGCCAATATCAAACATCATCACCACTCTCAACACCAGCACCACCCCTACAGATCCATGCCCCGTATCTTGGATCAAAGCAGCAAAAGAAGATCTGATCCAATTCATCCGAAAAATAATTCACAACTCTCTCACCACAGGAATAATGCCAAGCACCCTGGAGCTAGCTACAATATGCCCAATCCCCAAGAAATCCACACTAGCCAAAACTGACCCTGCCACCTACAGACCCATCTCAAGCCTTCCCCTCATATCCAAGATCATCGAAAAAGTGGTCCAACATCAACTTCAGCACCACGTCCACACCCACACCCCCCTGGACCCCAACCAACATGACTTCTAACCAAACCACGGCGTAGAAACTCTACTAATTCAACTCTTCGACAAGCTGATCCAGACCATTGACAACATCAGAATGGGTGTCCTCATGATCTTCCTAGACATCTCCTCAGCATTTGACACTGTTAACCACACAACCCTACTAGCCAGACTACAAGATATTGACCTACACGGCACCACCTTGAGCTGGTTTACATCCTACCTCAGCGACAGACAGCTACCTCCCAGCTGCTAAAAGCCACCCAGGGTGTCCCACAAAGATCATCGCTCTCCGCCCTGCTATTCAACCTATACATACAGCCCATCTGCTCTATCATCAAGAACCACAAGATTCAATACATCATCTATGACGACATCATGATATTCACCCCAAACAACTTGGACAACCCAGACTACTCCAACCTAGCCAACTGTCTGCAGCAAATTACAGATTGGCTCCTAGAAAACAATTTAAACTATAACAAAACAGAAGCACTATTCCTTTCAAAAAACCCACCTTCTCATCCACACCCATCATCTAGCTGAACGTTATCACAATACCAGTAAAGCCTGAAGTGAAATACCTCAGAGTAACTCTGGACAAGGACTTGAACCTATAGGCCCACATTGCCAGAACCACAAGGAACGCATACTTCAAAATGAGAACCATCAGGTGCTTCAAACCCATTCTCGCACAGGACCACTTCTGAACAGTCTGTCAAGCCCTCATCACCCCCACATTAGACTACTGCAACCCCATCTACCTTGGTCTATCTAAACAAGCCCTCTGGCCTCTGCAGCTAGCACAGAACACCACCACCCACATAATAGCAGGCTTCTCGGGACACCGACCATATTACACCCAACCTATATCGCCTCCACTGGCTCCCAATCAGCTACCGAATCTGATACAAAGTACTCCTAAACATATTCAAAATAAAACAGAACCTCTCAGCTAACAGCCTACAACCTCTCATCAAAGCCGACTGAAGCACCAGATCCAGAAGAAAGGGAACCTCCGACACCATCTACACCCCCAAAGAATTTACCAAAACAAGACAGGACACCTCAAGAAGAGCATTATCCCTGGCAGCACCTGCTCTATGGAACTCTCTCCCTGACGATCTGAGATCAACCATGGACCTCAAGGACTTCAGAAAGCTTCTCAAAACAACACTCTTCATAGAACATTTCAAGGACTTCACCTGAACTAAATTCCAGCCTCTCTAAGCCACGCAGCCCAACCATATTGTATATAGCCCCTGTTTATAGCTCACAATGTATATAGATCACCAGTTAATCTCCCACACTGCATCCCACACCACTCATGTTGATGTATCCACTGCATGTATGCACACCCTACACCTCCTCTTGATTGTTTGATGTGCTGACCGCTTTGATTTTATGATAAAGCGGTGTATTGAATCCTTCTAAATAAATAAAATAAAATAAATGTTGGTGGAGTGGAGGGAATAGCCTGTCTCCAGAGCAACTACCTAGTAGCCAAAAGTTCAAGGGTTCGATTCCTTCTCCATATGACCTTGGATAAGTCACTTTACCCTCCATTGCCTTGAAAGAAAAGGCCTGGCAATCTACTTCCAGTGATAAATTGCCAAGAACGCCCAGAGGCAGCTGGGTTACCAGGAGTCCACAAGGACTTGATGGCAATAAAACATTATGCTGGTATTCTGTATGTCCAATTCCTAACTAAAGTTTAAAAAAGAAGTGAATGCCTCAGAGAGGGCTTGTTTCAGATTGTTAACCTGTTGCATGATGAAGCCTGGCTACAGATATTGGCTAATTAAAGGGAAGACATATCGATATTATAGTTTCATTATCTGTTGTTCTATGTTCTAATTAAGGCTTTGAATCAAAAAAGTATTTGAAACCAGGAAAATCCATTCTCTCTAATGGAACTCCCTGCTGATTTTGCATTGTTATTATAGTAGATTTTATATCAAAGATAGCATGAGTTTTAAATTAAAACTTAGCTATTATATGGCAGTGAGAAAATGAACTGTTTGATTGCCCTTGAAAAAAACTTGCTACCTCAGCTGCTTGTTATGGAATATCTGCTTAACAATGAGCCATATCAATCTGTGAGACCTCGACTTTGCAGACAGCAGGCCAGCAAAGCTCCCTAGATTTAATGAATTAAAAGCATTTTGATGGCTGCAGTCTGTCTATAGTGGTAACTGTTAAAAAGAAATGGTGACACACTGTGCTACATTAGAGACCTAGCAATAGTCACTTTTTAACGTTAATCAATAATAATTTGGGGGAATTTGAAAACCAGCAGCTGAAATCCGGCTGGGGCTTCCATTGTTTTCATTGGGACTTACTGTAGTGATACTGTAGATATATTTTTATCATAAAGTATCAGCTATTATAAAGTGAACTGGATTAATATAACTCCTTCCAAATATTGTTGATATGTGGTATTAGTTGTATAAACATTGCATTGCAAGACCCAATGGCCTAATGATGGTAAGAAATTGCAATGATTATATTATTGCTGTTGCTATTATTAATCAGTTGAATACTGCTACTAAACATATGCAGTACTTTACAAAGACGTGCAAGAAATAGTATGTTCTCCATGGAACTTACAATCTAATCATGAGATGCAGAGAAGGCACATGGAAAAAAAAACAAGGCACTGAGTTAATACATTGAAGCCAAGATTGAGAAGAACGGTAAAAGAGGAAGAGATGGTGCCAAGTGCAAGGAAGTAAGGGCGTTTCATCTTCCCCTAAGTTTGAGGGTCCTCCTACATTGTAGGATTGCATGGTGAATGAGGGGGAGAGTACTGCTTGATGAGACCTTCTGGGATCTGCTCCTTTACTGTTGATGTCATCAGGGTTAGACAATGCCCCTTTAAAAACTGCTCTATTGTGGTACAGTGCCATTGATTCATGCCTGAAGGAGCATGTCCAAAAGAGCTGCTCTTTTGGGAGATCTTTTGTGAACTATTGTGTTACAATGTATTGTTAATCACACTTAATGAACAGAAGATAATGGTAAAGATATATCCCACTGCTTCAGAAGAACCTGTGAAAGGTCCTATTGATGCATTTGTAATAGTGCCTTAGGGAATGCCTTGAGTGCTATAGTAGATTTGGAGCTGGATTTAGAAATTTAATTCAGTACCATGCCTTGCACCCCTATCACAATTGTGTTTCAGGTGTTGGATCCACCCCAAGTTTTCCAAATGTTATTTGTGAGGGTGGGACTTCACCAGACCCATTGGTGATTGGAGAAGAGAAAACTGCCCTATTTATGAAAGGAAAGGAGCTGAAAGTGGTTTTAACTGCTGGAATTTCTGCCATCTATCAAGTGAGTTTCTCTGGGATTGAAATAGGGGATGACTTTTCATTTATTCCATCCTGGAATGTATGTATCCAATGTGGAGATTTAGAAAATTATTGTTAGGCTGGAATCAACATTGTCTTAAAGGTAGTTCTGTTTTTAGGATAAATATTATGCAAAATCTCTAGTCTTGAAGGGAAATTAGAAGAATATAAGGCTCAGTCATCTGCATATGTTGACAGAATCACAGTATTGGAGTCTACCAATGCTAAATGGATAAAAGATAATTTATCTTTATATGCTATGATGGAGTGGTTGAAAAATTCCTTGTGTTTTAAGAATCTATGCTTCTTGAATTTTCCAGGGAATAGTTTATCTCCAGGAACAAGCAGAAATGAGTCTTCACATATGGGTACGTCGGTACCGACGGAGCCTGCGCGGGAACGCTCCCCAGCGTCCAATCAGAAAGCTTTTGGGAGCATCCCTCAGCGCCTGCGTGCTGCCTTCCCGCCTTTCCAACTGTCTCTCCTCAGTTTTAGTTTTTCCGCGGAGCCAGCAGGATGTCTTCCTGTCACCGCAGAAAATGTTTTCTTTAAATGTTTTACTTTTTGTTTTCTTGTGGTCGCGGCTGTTCCCCCGACTCCACCAGTACCGCCGGTGGTTTTTTTCTTTTCTTTTTCCTAAACTCAGGGAGTTTTTTTCCCTCAGTTTCTGTCTTAAATTTTGGGCCTGTAAGGCCTCTCCATTATGGAGCCGCCTTCTCCTAAGAAGTGCCTTAACTGTGGCAATACAGTTTTCTTTTTAGACTCCAATAACTGGTGTCTAACCTGTTTGGGTCCTGACCCCTTTCCTCCAGAGCCATCAGGCTACAATTTTATGAGAAGAGATTCTCCATTTCGAGTTTCCCTCGATACCGTTTTCCCTTCCAGTGTAAGGGCACCGGCCATTTCTTCTCTACAGGATCAGGTAACCCACAAACAGTCTGTTAAGACTAGCCAATCCTTGGGTGGTAGGTCTCATGCCAAGCATGATGACGGATCCGGCCTTGCCCTCAAGACCCTATTGGCTTCAAAACCCCGGCAGGAGTCTTCGGTCTCCAAAGCTTTTCAGGGGTTTCAGGTTGTTCCTGGGGCTCACCCCTCACAGAACATACCTGAGCCATGCTCGGTGGTGGCATCCGCTTCGAGGATACCGATACCCCGGCATCGGCACTGGTGTTGATCGATCCACTCCTCACCAGGGATCGTCATCGGGCGTACTCGGTACCTTCGGGACCGATCGATACGACCCAGATTGACTTTCCAGTATCGGCAGCACCGCCGATACGACCACCGACATCGGTACCCTCTAGACATGCATCGATAGACTCGCTTCCTTCGATGCCGAGTCTAGAATCGATATCTAGTCTGGAAGACTGGGTACCGACGCGTTTCGGAACCAACACCTACCGATTCCGGATGCCCAGTACCGAGGATAATCACCAAGAGTTTTGGGTTACCTCGGTACCGTTTGAGCAGCCTCCGATGACTGTTTCGATGTCGGTATCGTCTTCGATTCCGGCTCAGCTACCGGTATCGATGTCGATGCTGGTACCTGCAGTAACATCGGGACCAGCTCCATCCATGCTTTTTTCACCAGGATCGCTCCTTTCTATACCTAGTTTAGAGTCGATACCTGGCATGGACGATGCAGTACTGACTGTCTCAGGTCATAACCGACAGTTCCAGTATCCATCTATTACAGATCCTGTTTTGCACCGGACAAGTACATCTTCCGGTGTCCAGGCTAGTTCTTCGACTTTAGCCTGTCCAGGGATTGTTCCCATTGGAGATCCTCCTTTTCAGAAATTTCTCCTTGACATGGCGACATTCCTTGCTATTCCTATCCCTGGCTATGATCCTTCACAAGGCTCTTCTGGGGAAAAGGGAAATATAATGCTTCCTTTACATCATTCTTTGCAGGATCTTCTTCTGAAAATATGGGAAACACCTTTAAGGGCTTCCTCACCTTCTACAGCAACTGCTCTTCTGTATCAGGTGCCCCCCTCCCCAGGGTTTCAAAAGACTCAACTTCCCCATCATTCCATTGTAGTGGAATCAGCAATGAGGAAGGTAAGAAGCAAAAAGAAGCATTCTTCTTTCCCGCCAGGTCGTGCATCTAGAACACTGGATGCCTTTGGACGTCAAACCTTCCAGACATCTATGCTGGCAACAAGGATTCTCTCATATATTTTTTATATGAGTCTATCCCTTCAGGAGGCCACAGAGAAGTTGTCTCTTTTGACTCCTTTTCTTTCAGAGCCCAAGGCTTCAGACTATTCCTTGCTTCTTAGTCATAGCCGGAATATCTCTAGGTTTCTTTCTCGTGCTTCCCTAGACTCCTTTGAGTCTGTTAGCAGAACCTCTGCTATAGCCATAGGAGCACGACGCAGAGCCTGGCTCCAAGCTTCAGACTTGAGCAGATGGGCACAACAAAGACTGGGTAATACTCCTTTTACTGGAGAAAATCTCTTCAATAAGGAGTCTTTACGTCAGGTTGCTCATTGCTCCACTGACTTCCCTGTTTCTGAGGGCCATCCTAAACCTTCTCCTTCCCCAGCAGGTAAGAAATGCCCTACCAAACCTCCTTTTCCTAAAAGAAGAAAGTTTTATTCTTCTCCTGCCCATCATGCAGATGTTCCCAAACAAGGGAAACCTCTCCCTGGTCTGAAGAATCCAAACTCAAGCCAGGAAAATTAACCCTCAATAGGGTTCCAATTAATATGTTATAACCTACAGTTCACTTCTTCTCAGTAGAAGTTTTTTCACTGTTTTTTCATTTAAACCTCTACACTTGGATTCCTGTTTCCAGGACATCCACTTGCTCTTAGGTATGCTGAGCTGTCAGGATATTCATGTCTATAGGTCACAGGGTTTTCCTCTTCTTCTTTCCTTGAAGAGAGGTTTGCCAACTATCTCATGATAGTTTCTGTACCACCATGAATTGTTCCTTCTATAGACTTACCATATGGCAAGTCTCCCCTCAGCTCCTATTTTTTTCTTTACCCTCTTTTCCAGGGTTCCCCTGTAAGAGTGGTACTATTCCACTGGAAGGTTTCCTTAACCTTTCCAGTTTTCTTTCCTTTGCAGTGTAGTGTTTTTTTCTCTGGAGTAACCCCCCTTTTTTCATTGGGGCAGCTCATCAGACATGATCAGGATTTTTTCCTCTTGTTCTGTCTGTTCTCTCTGTTATGAACAGAAAGATTCCCTCTGCTGTTATGTTCAGCAGCTGTCCATGCAGGAGTTCCAATATTTCGACTACTGGTACTTTTCCATGAGTTCCAGTCTTGTCTTCCACTACTTTTGTCTAGCCTTAGTAGTGCTCCAAGATAGTCCTCATCTATCTTGGATAATCCTTTATAACTGCTTTTCTGCCATCTCCAAATCCTTGGAGTTGGCAACATAGTTGAGATGGCAGCTGGTTGTCTCCAACAGCCAGTTTTGTTTCCCTACTCTCCTGCATAATGCTCTCTGCAATCCTACAGAGAAGCTTCCCACTATGGGCCCTTGCTAGAGAGCATGAGGGTTTTTTCTATAATGACTATCCTATATGGTTGAAAAAGGCTTCCTCAGTCATCCCCCATGACTGTGAGGGTTCTTACACCCTTCTATTTCCTTTTATAAAGGACATAGGCCTTTCCTACGTGACAGTCTATAGAGTTACCAAATTCCTGCAGGAAATATGCTCTTTTTCCTTGCAGCTTGTCCTCATGGTATCCTAATCCTTCATGGACAGCACATATCTAACTAAGTACCGCATGATACCCCACCCCTTGTTCCTCAAGTGGGTCTACCTGGTGTCTCTTCCTATGCGTATTCTGTCCATTCACCATGTTAGAGTTCTACTGGACTCAGGACTTGCTGTTTACAGACTAATATTATCCTCTGTTCTCTAGCAACCATACTGGTTATTTCACTGGATATGATTTCTACTCCATCTTAACCAGAGGGAATAGATTCTCTATATCTTCTCAAGTAGGTTCCACCTTCTTGTTATGAGATGAATCATTCCTCTTCACATCTCCCATGTGAAGATTCCTGTAGACATATCTCTTTCTGCTTAATTGCAGACATTTATCTTTAGACCTATATATTCATATATGTACATATGTCTATATGCATTCTTTAGATACATATGTCTGTCAGCCATGTGTGCATATGCTATGCCCCCTGGATCTCGCCATAAACATATGTATATATATATATACCCCTATATATATATATATATATATATATATATATATACACATATATATATACATATACATATATATATATGTGTATCTGTCGCGATACTTCCTTTAGGTAGATATGTATTCACATACTTATCTCTCTAACTGTCTGTGCTCATAAAGGTGTTTTTCCTTCCTATCTGTTCCAGACAGTGGGCTTCCACATGTTCATACTATTTCACAGTATGTTTAGGCTATTATGCACACGACCACTGCTGTGGTACTGACAGCTCTTACCATAACCCTAGGTTCAGGTATCCCCGAAGCTCCCTATTCCTTTATCTTCCTACCTCTCGTCAGTTAGGAGAGACATGGGGGATCTTCAGTAGATCTGAGGTTTTCAACTCCTCAGACATCTGTCCTTCCTTGGGATTACGGGTTTTTTTCTCCATACCCCTTCTTCCCTCAAGGACTAGGCCAGTTTTGTCCAAATCGGTCAGTCTTCCTCTTTTGCTCCTAACTATAATTAACTCTGTAGCCAAAAGATTTTTCAGCTTTTTCCATAAAGCTTCCCACTAAAGACCTACCGTTTTTGTACTTCCCCAGTTAAATCCTGGGGTCACCTGTCAGTTCCAGATTTTGACCTTCAACTCACTTCAGTGAGGTCACCTTGAAGATTCCTCTACTGGATCCCCAGTAGATTCCATCAGCCTCTCTACTTCCTGCAATCCAGTAGGTGAGGTCCATATTGTGATTGTTCATTTCAATATATTTCATGATGATTATCATATATACAGGGACTCCTTGTCTGTAGTCCTATCTTAGGTCAGCTGTCTCCTACAGCTCCTCTCTTCTTCAACTCCTACCCTCCATCCTCGGGATGCCTGGGCATATGAGGTGTAGCATGTTTCAATCACCAACATGCTAGGGCTCCAGGCATCTTAGCTTGGGAGTCCCCATATGTGAAGACTCATTCCTGCTTGTTCCTGGAGATAGCACAGTTACTTACCTGTAACAGGTGATCTCTGGGAACAGCAGGAATAAGTCTTCACAACCCACCCACCTCCCTAGGAGTTGTATCTCTCTATCTCTCTTTCCTTTCTTCTTTCTCTCTCTCTTTGTCTCAGCTTAAAACTCAACTGAGGAGAGACAGTTGGAAAGGCGGGAAGGCAGCACGCAGGCGCTGAGGGATGCTCCCAAAAGCTTTCTGATTGGACGTTGGGGAGCGTTCCCACGCAGGCTCCGTCGGTACCGACGTACCCATATGTGAAGACTTATTCCTGCTGTTCCCAGAGATCACCTGTTACAGGTAAGTAACTGTGCTTTCTCCATGGACAAGCAGGGAAAAAAACCCTCACATATGCGTGATGTTATCCGACATAGCCCCTGAGCGAGGGCACTCCCAGCTCCTTCTAGAAGCTTTTGGAAGCGCTACTGTACATGCGTGCATCTTCCATCTTTCCACTGAGTTGTCATCGTAGCCTCAGTCTGTTTCTTCCCAAGGAGACTCTCGGATGTGTTGTGAGCTGTGCATGAGTAGTGTACCGCAGTTCTTTAAGTTTTTCATTTTTCTTATCCATCTTGGTTTTTCTCTGTTGCCTTCAATTATGGTGTTCAACCAAAATATTACGATATATATATGTTCCCTGTATTTTCTGTAGGTCATTTTTTCAACCATTTAAAGTCTCCTTTATTTTCCTTGATACCCGGCCCTAGTCAGATAATTGTTATTTCAAAATCAAGCCATTTGATTTCGCTGCAACTATTTTTCTGGATGACATGTCCCAGAAACTCACCAGCAGGTTCAAAGAGTGTTCAAGGTGCTCGAGGACCATATCCATCATGGACACTCATAATTAGTTCCTCCAACTCCTGAGACCCAATAATAAGCCCTCTTCTTGTAAACTGTGTTTACAGATGACAGACAAAAGGGCTGAAGGGTGAGAGAAACAATGCAACAAATATTTTGGCACTTCAAAGTCCAATCCATTGAGATCGGCATCAGTCTAAATGGCTTCCAAGCCTGCACCAGACTCTGGCAGTGCATTGACATTGAGGACCTTTCAAGCCCACTCAGATCCGAGCACCTGTAGGTTTCCTGGACATCAGCCATCCATCAATGTTTCCCCGTGGGCATAGAAGGATTCTGCTTTGTCTTTGTTGACATCAAAGGACAAGGAAGTATATCATCAGGAAGAGGCCTTGGTGGATTGATGTTGGATTCCTTTGAGATATGATGCCAAAGAGCATTGAGGGTTCACAGGAGCACCCCTCTAAGCTGCCCCGAAGAGAGGAAGGCTCAACCTCATTAGCTTGGAGGGGAGGGGAGGGGGTTGGGCAGTGGCAGCCTTCTCTTAGCCAAGACTAGCCTGCAGATACACCCTCTCAGAGTCCAGGAACATTGGCACCTTTGGAGACAACAGCTATCAAGAATCGCCTTCTGAGAGCTATAGAGGAAGGAATCACGATGTTCTTCGGCATGCAGCAGATCAGAGTCTCAATGAATGCTGCCATGGCATCTCCACCTCAAAAAGCATAATATGCCTGCAGGAGAGGCATCAACATTGAGGCATGAAAGGGCCCTGGCACCAATTCCTGTCTGGCCGATATCACTCTCCAGTGCTTTGGGAACTGATGCACCCCTGGTGTGTAGGAAGTCATCGGTGCATCAACGCTTCCAGAGGAACTTCTGCTTCCCACAGGGAAGGAGAGTCGACCAAGCCAAGTCTCAAATGTACTGTGATAAGGAAGCTTATCATAGCTCAGGTAGGAGCTATAGAAAAGATGATGTGACTCTGAACAAGCAACCTGTCAGTTCTGGTAGAAGCAAGAAAACAGAGTTTTCACATAAAAGACTACCAGTCCCAGAATGCACCAGGTTTCCAGCAGCCATGAGAGGGGCTGAAGTGAGAAAATGTGTGTGCAATCAAGAGAGCTATGAGGTAATCCCTAAGCACTCATCTCAAAGGGCAGGGCCTGATTCAAGACAGCTGCGCTGTGTTAGGGAGCAGCACACATTAGAACAGGATAAGAATAGAGCTTATTCTTCAGATAACAGTTTCAGCAAAAGTTTCAAGAACAGCTTCAGGAAGAGATACAGAGGGGAGAGCTTCAGCAACGGCTACAAGCACCAGTATCACCTGGAGAAACAGAAGCCAAGCCAAGCAGATAGAGAGAGAAGGAAACTCTCTGGAAGGAAGAGAAGAAAGGCCATTGGAAGGTCTGGGAGATTCCAAGGCAGTACTCATACTGGGAGGTATTCCAAAAGCCAGCAGAGTCCATTGGACTGGATTCAGCCAGAGGAATGGAGTGGCAGAGATAGGAATCACCAGTGGCTACCTGGAAGAGAGAAGACTGCATGTGGAAGGGACTTTCAGACCAAGGCCAGAAGGTATGTGAGAGGAGATCCAGTGTCCAGGGATCAAGATTGGAAGGCTGGACATCAGAATTGGATTACATATTGGCCAGGCTATACAGAGAGGAATAATGATAGCAGGAGAGGCTCAGGTATGAACACTGATCCAGACCCTATCTATAATAGAGAATGGCAGCAAGGGAATGAGCATTCTCATGATAGTGCCTTAATGAAAGACTCGTCTGTGCCAATGTATGATAATGACCCTATGCTGATTGATACAGCAGATGAAAGTACAGTTTATATGGACTGTTCTCTATCTAAATGCTATTGCTAGCTTTCTCTGAGCAAACACATCAGCCATCACAAAGAAACCTAACTTTGTTCTTTATTTCCACTGCAAACAGCTCTTAAAGCAGGATTTGGGCTCACACAGTAGCAGCCAGCCAGCTAAAGGCTTTCAGCTGGACCATTGATAGTAATTAGGGCTGCACCTGATTGTGTGTGTGAGCAAGGGAGAATCACTGCTGAGATCTGCGTGGAAAATAAGCAGAAGTTAACCTAACCAGCAAAGTTTATTCTTTTCTTTGTGCCTTTGTATTTGGTAATTATTTGCTAAGAAAACATTAGCTAATTGCCTGACAAGCTGAAGGTTGTTTTCTGGTTTACTTTGTGACTTTTTGTTATCCATTTTAAACACTGCAAGCAAGTAACCTCATTTATAGTGCTATCAAGCATACATGTGCTGGGTGAATTAAACCCCATCAATAAAAGAAGTATTTTATTGATCTTACCACTTGGTTTCACAACTCAAATTATTGTCATCAGCTGTGTTTGGGAGTGAATGAACTACAATACCCACAATACCTTGCAAGAATCATATGAATGTATGCATCGTCAAGATTGTGTAGGTTCTCACCCTAGGCAGCCGTCTGACAGTACTTTGATTTCTTCGCTGAGTCTGATTGAGATGGTTGGATCACAAATAAGGAGTCTGATGATCTTTTGGAGGATAGA
The DNA here is from genome assembly GCA_033557465.1 of Ichthyophis bannanicus. Taxonomy (NCBI): domain Eukaryota; kingdom Metazoa; phylum Chordata; class Amphibia; order Gymnophiona; family Ichthyophiidae; genus Ichthyophis; species Ichthyophis bannanicus. The sequence continues at coordinate 428,920,393 of CM066036.1, forward strand.
TCTCTAGAACTGTCCTCTGATCTTTCTCCTCATGAATGATGCAAGTCTCCATCTGACGACACAACTTTCTGGGAATTTGTATTGGATATGGCTTTGGCCATACCATTTTCCTTAGAGAATAAAAGTCCACCGTTGTTCACATTGCAATAGCCTTCTCCCTAGGTAACCAACCCTAAAACTGGAGGAATGAAGTCACTTGCCATACAGCATAAATCAGCAAAAGTATGGTTGTACTGTGCACAGTGTTTAACAAGAAGTGCCTCTTCTCTCTGCTTCAGAAGAGGGGGGAGAAGGAACATAAAAACATAAGATATGCCATATTGGGTCAGACCACGGTCCATGAAGCCCAGTATCCTGTTTCCAGCAGTGGCCAATCTAGGTCATACGCACCTAGCAGTTTCCCCATAAGACACAGGTTCCACAATGCTTGTATTGGGTCAAGCATTGATATCCTGGGTTCCTTTTTAATAATGGTTTATGGACCTTTCCTCCAGGAACTTGTCCAAACCTTTTTTAAGCCCAGCTACACTAACACCCTTTACTACATCCTCCGGTAACAAATTCCAGAGTTTGATTACATGTTGAGTGAAAAATATTTTCTCTTATTGATCTTAAATAGTTTACCCTGTAGCTTCATTGCATGTCCCCAAGTCTTTCTATATTCTGATAAAGTAAACAATCAATCTACGTTTACCCGTTCCACTCCGTTCATTAATTTATAGACTTCTATCATATCTCCCCTCAGCCGTCTCCTTTCCAGGTTAAAGAGCCCTAACTTTTTAGCCTTTCTTCATAGGGGTATCCTTCCATCCCCTTTACCATTTTGGTGGCTCTTCTCGGAACCTTTTCTAATAACGCTATATCCTTTTTAAAATATGGCGATCAGAATTGCACACAATATTCAAGGTGCGATCGCACCATGGAACGATACAGAGGCATTATAATATCCTTTGTTTTGTTTTCCATTCCTTTCCTTATGATACCTAGCATTCTATATGCTCTCTTGGCTGCCGCTGCACACTGGGCGGAGGGTTTTAACATGTTATCCACAATGACGCCTAAATCTTTTTCCTGGGTGGTGGTTCCTAATATGGAACCTTGCATCGTGTAACCATAGTTTGGGTTGTTCTTCCCTAGGTGCATAACTTTGCACTTGTCCACATTAAATTTCATCTGCCATTTTGATGCCCAGTTTTCCAATTTATCAAGATCCTCTTGCAATTTTCCACAATCCTCATGGGTTTTAACAACTTTAAATAGTTTTGTGTCATCTGCAAATTTGATAACCTCATTCGTTATTCCCTTTTCCAGGTTATTTATGAATATCTCAAAAAGCAACGGACCCAGCACAGATCCCTGGGGTAAATTACTAGTCACCTTTCTCCATTGGGAAAACTGGCCATTTAGCCCTACCCTCTGCTTTCTATCTTTTAACCAGTTCCTGATCCACAGTAGTACACTGCCTCTTTATCCCATGACTTTTTAGTTTTGCCAAAAGTCTCTGATGAGGGACCTTGTCAAAGGCTTTCTGAAAGTCCAGATACACTATATCAATCGACTCATCTTTGTCTACCTGTTTATTCACACCTTCAAAAAAACATAACAGATTAGTAAGACAAGATCTTCCTTGTCTAAAGCCATGTTGGCTGTCTCCCATTAAGCCATGACTATCTACATGTTCAGCAATTTGTTCTTTATGATGGTTTTTACCATTTTTCCTGGTACTGACGTCAGGCTCACCGGTCTTTAGTTTCCCGGATCACCCCTAGAACCCTTTTTAAAAATTGGCATTACGTTGGCCATCCTCCAATCTTCAGGTATTACAAATGATTTTAATGATAGTTCACAGATTACTAATAGCAGGTCTGCGATCTCATATTTCAGTTCTTTCAACACCCTTGGATGTATACCATCCGGTCCAGGTGATTTGCTACTCTTCACAGTTTATCAAATAGTTGTAATACATCTTCCTGATGTTTCGATACTTCCTCAATTCTTACGCACCTTTAAATACCACTTCAGTCATGGGTAACATCCCTACATCTTCCTCAGTAAAGACCGAAGCAAAAAATTCATTCAGTTTCTCCGCTATCGCCTTGTGTCGGCTCTTAGTGCCTCTTTAACCCCTCTATCATCTAATGGTCCAACTGATTCTCTCACAGGTTTTTTGCTATGAATGTACTTGAAAAAGTATTTATTACCCGTTTTTGCTTCCGCAGCAAGCTTCTTCTCAAATTCTCCCTTTGCCTGCCTTATCAATGCCTTGCATTTAACTTGCCAGTGCTTTTGCTGTTTCCAGTTTTCGTTATTTGGCTCTTTTTTCCATTTCCTGAAAGATGCTTTTTTGGCAACAGCCTCTCTGACCTCATCTTTATACCATGCTGGCAGTTTTTTGGACTTCCTTCCACTTTTCTTTAAGCGTGGAATACAGCTGGTCTGTGCTTCCAAGATAGTATTTTTAAACAACATCCAAACTTGATGTAAGTGTTTAACCTTTGCAACTGCTACTTTTAGTTTTTTCTTAACTATTTTCCTCATTTTATCATAGTATCCCTTTCGAAAGTTAAAAGGTAGTACTGTGGATTTCCTTACCATCTCTCCTCCACTAATTAAATCAAACATGATCGTTATGATCACTATTGCCAAGTGGCCCCAACACTCTTATCTCTTGCACCAGATCTGGTGTTCCACTAAGGACTAGGTCCAATATGGCTTTCCCTCTGGTCGGTTCTTGAACCAACTGCTCCAAGAAGCAGTCATTTATTTAATCTAGGAATTTTATCTCCCTAGCATGTCCTGCCATGACACTGACCCAGTCGATTCCGGGGTAATTGAAATCATCCATTATTATTATTGTACTGTAAGTTTTGTTAGCTTCCTTGATTTCTTTGAGCATTTCATCATCCATTTGTTCATTCTGGCCAGCTGGTCGATAGTACACTCCCACTACCATCGCCTTCCCCTTTTTACATGAAATTTCAATCCATAGAGATTCTACAGCAAACTTTGTTTCCTGCAAAACTTTAATCCTTTCTGACTCAATGCCCTCTCTAACAAAGAATGCAACCCCTCCACCAATTTGATCAGCTTTATCATTACGATATAGTTTGTTCCCAGGTACCACAGTGTCCCACTGGTTGCCCTCCTTCCACCATGTCTCTGAGATTCCAGAGATTCCAAAATCATTTCCAAAAGACTATTGCAATGTGAACAATAGTGGGCTTTTATTCTTAACACAATTGAACCTGCAGGCCTCATTGTGAAACTTGAATGGGGAGCCTCTTTATGAATGGATTCTATAGGTCCACCCCTTTCCTTTCTCATTGGCTTAGAATTACCTCTTGTCCTAGTCAGAAACTTTTTAGATTGGGCAATTTCATTTTAAAAGTAGTGATGTCAGACTCCACAATCCTTTGTAGATTTATTCACATTAAAAGTGCCGGTAGCCCCTAATGAAGTCCTGTTGGGATGAAATTAGGATCCTATGTTTGGGGGCTGCATAGACTGACTGGAAGTCTGGCTGTTTTCAGCTAAGTAGATCATTTTTGTCTGTTTTTAAGTGTATTGCTATTGTGGTGTAGAAGGTCCCTCAGATCCCTTAGTGAGAGATAAAACGCAGGACTTAGCTTCAGTTAATGAAAGAAAACAAATGCACATGGCTCCTGGTTTCCAGGGAAACCACAAACAGAGCAGATTAGAGGAGAGGAAAACACGCCCCTGCTGCAGTTCAGCTCATCGGTCACGAGCTGAGGCAGAACACCTGCTGGAGGGAGGGGTCAGATTAAACCCAGGAAACCAGAGATATAAGGGAAGCTCATTAAGAAGGAAGTTAGCACAGCCGGGAGCACAGCCGTGGGAACAGCTGGGAAAACAGCCGTTAGAACAGCCACGAGTGCAAGCAAGAAAGCAGTCACGAGAAGCAGAGGATTGGTTTGGGAGTGAGGATTCAGAGGAACTAATGGTAACAGAAGACTCTCTGATCTTTGACTCAGAAAGGGAAATCAGCAAAAGAAACGAGCAGAGAACCAGTGCAAAGGAGCCAGGTACAAGCAGCCCTGGTTTGGTGCCGTATATAAAAGGCAGCCAGAAGGGAAATGTACCAAGAAGGCAGACTTGTGTGCACGTAGAAACTCCAAGGCTTGTATCTGTAGCTGATCCTGGAGGGCAGAAGGAATCTCCCATAAGAAAGCCAAAAGGTAGGCTGAGTGACTGGTATAAAAGCAAAGCTGTTTTTAAGAAGTGCTCTGATATTAGCCCAGAAGGGTGGGGCTTTACGTGTGCTGAATACTGTGGCCATTCCCAACCTTGTGTAGCAGAAGGCTGCAGGAAAAAGTCTCATGCTGAATGAATAGGTGTGTGCTTGGAAACATCCTGTAGTCAATTGCAGACATTTCCAGCTGAGAACCAATATGAACCAATGGAAACGGAACCGTCTTTAGAATACCTGCCTGTTGAGTCAATGGACTGTACAATATCTGTGTCTGATAAGATAAGACCTGTGTGCTAGGATTAAGCTGTGCAGAAGAGAGAGCTGCAGGTAGCAGCTAGAAGAAAAAGCACCAAAGGTTTTTGGAACAGAGAATTGCTCTTTAAGTTGGATTACTGTGATGCTGATATAAGAAGCTGTTTATGTTCCATTATTATATTATTTCCTGCCAGAAGATATATGGCCAACTGTTCTTTATTTTCTATATGTAAAAGCCGTTTGGAAGGGGAATTAAAATCCTGTTATTTGCCTGAACCACTCGAGCTCCACTACTCTCTTTATTTCGGTTGGTGAAAACTACAACTCCCAGGAGGCAGTGCTTTCCCCAAGCACTATTTTACTACTGGAATAAGGGATCAGGGCGCTTAACTCTACAAGCTCAAGCTGTGGGGTAATAGCGACATTACACTATGCAGTGAGAAGCTTTGTGTTTGTGTTGTAGGCACTGCTGTATTGGAACTAACAGGCTGCTCAGTTTGCTTTGGCTGTTTGGCCTTAACAGTCTTGAGAGTTTGAATATATTCAGCAGCCTTTAGAGTCTGTGTGTATGAACATTAACCAAAATTGGTTCTGTTTAAACATTAATAATTTTTCCAAAAAATTTATTTTTCTCACTCTATAAAACACCGTTCAATATGACTGATTAAACATGGACTAACCCCTTGAACATCACACGTATCAACCTCCTGGTCTACCACCTCAATAAATATGTATAAGTGATATTCACAACCTATACCACACCCATGGAAATGTACATAGTTCAATTGTTAATGATACCCATTATATCTCAGTTAATTCTCCAAGTTGTATTCCCTGTTCTATGTAAACTTTAGCTTGCTGTGTTCTCTGTAAACTGCCTTGAAGTAACGAGAAGGCGGTATAGAAAACCTGTTAAATAAATAAATAAATTTTGGGTAGATTTGAATTAGTACTTATTCAAATTTTTAAATGGAGATGTGTGATTAATAAAAATAAATATATCTAGGAGGTTTTTTTTAACCTATGATGTTTGGATAGACATTCCTATATGGACGTTTCTGCCACATACTGTAGAGGGAGACTATCTTTATCCTGAGGTCTTTTCTCCTCTTTTTGAGTGATGGTCTTCTTTTGTCAGTCAGTTTTCTCAAAGTTTTAATTTTAGGAACTATATTTGTTTAGCCTTTGGCATAGTGAGTATGATATAGAGGAATTGCTATTATTATTAATAATATTCATTGTATATTTACATTACGTGATTGGCTAGGGTTTTTTTTTTCTTTTGATTTATATACTATATCAATCCTAGTGTGGTTGGTATCCTGCAGAGTGTAGCCACTCTACTTGTAGGCTCAAAGGAGGACTGTCAGGTAGGGGGGAGGACTTTGTAACCCTCAACTCCTGAGTCTTTCAAATTATCCAAAGAACCTACAAATTGCATCTATTCAGCCATCCTCCAAATTGCCCCCCTGAGGCAAATGAATTGAGAACAGAAGGAAGAGTAAGAAGGAAAGCATGGATCCTGAAGTGTATATTCAGGATGTTAGGCCACCATTTACTCCTTTTTCTCTTCTCTTTCATCTTATAGTAAATGAATAGATCGCGGTATAGTCTGTAATTTTAGCTTTTGTAAGAGGGGAAATATAGCAAAACAGCTGCAAATATGGAAGGCAATAACTACTGCCATTACTATACAGAAACACCATCATAGGAGACATTCTTCAGCTTATAGAGGTAGTTGAAATGCACCAGCAGTTAAATAGTTCCTCTTTCATAGCTAACAGGAAGTGCAAACAATAAAACATACGAAGAAATTTAAAATATATTTTAGCCATAGCATTCCTAGTTGCAGTGGTTTTCAGGCAATGGATAATCCCTAGGGATTTCTCCTGCTCAGGTCTGATTTAGGAGCTCCAAATTAAGCTACTGGTTAGGGCCTCTCGCATATACATTAGCAGCCTTGGAGCTGAATGTCAAAGAAAATGAGCATAAACAGATACCAGCTTAGACCCTAGATTTTATAGGTACCTGGCATCACAGTGTATCTCATTAAAATTACAATCTGTGTGTAAGCTTTTTATTGCATGACTATGCAAAAACAAGGATTTAAATGAACTCGTGTAATTAGCTTCCTGAAAATATGAAAATAAAAACAGATTATATCAAAGCATCTCATTGGCATATTAACACTGATTTACTCTGAATCTTTTTTTCACTTTGTAGAGTGTCAAAGACATCAGCTTCAAGTTAGTCCTTTTGGTTGAGAGGTCCATGCCTCTTTGACATTTATACACCAGCTAAGACTTATATTTGGCTTTTTGTCAAGCTCACAAGAGAGGTTATTCACTGACAATTTCCTACAGTTAAGGAATTTGGTTCCTTTAGAACTGAAATTTGAATCCAGCTACCTCTTTTCATCAAAATATTGAAAATCTGGCTATTTAATCAACTTTCATTTTTGTCACCTTCTGTTAGGACTGCTTTGGCAGTGAGGCCCATAACAGCTATTACAGGTTTGCTTCTTGAGAGAATTAAATCTGAGGCTGAGATCTCACCAGAGGCACTATCACTTCCTTCTTTTAGATGGTCATTCCTCTTCATATGCACCCAATCATCCTTCTGGCTTTTGCCATCACCTTTTCTACATGTTTAGCTAGTTTAAGATCATCAGAAACAATAACTCTCAGGTCCCGCTCTTCTTTTATGGACAGTACTTCACCTCCTATAATGTATCGCTTTCTTGTATTTTTACAGCCAAATGCATGATCTTGCATTTTTTAGCATTAAAACTCATCTGCCTTTTGTTGCTTCAGAAATCCAAGTTATCAATGTCCCTGTTTAATGTACATTACCAAGTTTAAGTTACAATATAAACCGCTTTGACTGAAGGATAAAGTGGTATAAAAAAAACCTATTAAATAAATAAATACATAAATAAATCTTGCAAATACTTGACCATTCTTCAAGCTTCACTAGATCCCTCTTCATGTTATCTACGCCTTCCGGGGTGTCTACCCTTTTGCAGATTTTAGTTTCATCCACAAAGAGTCAAATCTTACCCAACAGCCCTTCCACAATACCACTTACCAAAATGTTGAAAAGAATTTGGACCAAGAACAGATCCCTGTGGCACACCACTGATAATGTCTTTCTCCTCAGAATAAGCTCCATTTACTTCTATTATTTGTTGCTTCCTACTCAACCAGTGTCTAACCCAGTCACTCACTTTAGAATCCATCCTTAGAGTATTTAATTTATTTATACTGTAAGTCAGTTGTGCAGAACAGTGCCAAGGGTTTTACTGAAATCTAAGTACACTACATCTTGCGCTCTCCCTCAGTCTAAATGTTGTATTACTCAGTAAAGAAATTAATCAGATTTGTCTGACAAGACCTTCCTCTAGTAAAATCATGTTGCATCAGATGTTGCAATCCATTGGATTGCAGAAATCTCACTATACTCTGTTTTAGCAGCATTTCCATTATTTCCTCATCAAAGAGGTCAAACCAACTGGCCTGTAGTTCCCAACCTTGTCTTTTCTTCTACTTTGTATAGAGGGAGCACATGCACCATTCTCCAGTCCTCTGGGACCACTCCTGACTCTAAAGAAGCACTGAAAAGTTAGATAGCGAAGCAGCCAGAACTTCCCTAAGTTGCTTTAGTACTTTCAGATGTATCCCATTTGGCCCCGTCGTTTTATCTACCTTTAGTTTTGCTAACTCCTCACAAACACAGGGGTACTTTTACTAAAGGGTGCTATGGTATTGTGCTTAATGTGGCAAAAGTGCTAAAATGATAGCATATCAGGTGCAACACTGCCACGTTAACTGTCAGGAGCAAGGAAAGCATTTCCGTGCAAGTTAATGTGAAGCCCTGCCCCATAGCATGTGCAGTGTTAGTGTGGGTGCATCTACCACCTCCTATCGAGGTTGTGTTAGGTAATCCTCTGCTAAAGCAGTTAGTGTCTGGTGTGAACCCTGCACTAACGGCTCAGAGCACACCATGCCAACTCTCTTCCCCAACCCCGCCCACTCATGCCCTTAACACACGTTGGACAGTCAACATGGAAAGTATCACGTGCTGTTTTGGCCTAGCTACCACCCTTTAGTAAAAGGGCCCCACACTGTTCTGAAAATCATTCAAAATCTGCCTCACTTTGGTTCCTATTTCTGTTTGTTTTCTGAGGTCCTACTCCCAGCCATCTGTGAACACAGAACAGAAATGTTTGTTGAGCAATTCCGCTTTATCCTCATCAGCTTCTACATATTCCTTCTCTTCATCCTTGAGTCTGACAGTATCACTTTTGCACTTCCTCCTGCCACTAACATATCTAGTAAATGTTTTGTCACCCTCATTTTTTAAGTGTATGGACAACGATATGCAACAAACCAGTTCAACAAATCACCAAACATCCCCCCCCCTCCCATCCCTGGCTTCTATAACAATAATACCATCTCAAAAAAGAGTGGAGAAAGGGATACTACAGTGGAGATTAAACATTAGATAATACAAAAAAATCTAAGGTTTTCCATTTAGTATTATTATTAATACTGCTACTAAAATAATTACCATATGCCGCTTCATATCTCCGGTACAAACAAACTAAATTCCACCATTGGTGGTGGTCTAGTTGAGCAGAATCCTTCCAGTTTAGGAGGATAGATTTTATAGCTATACTGAGCAAGAAAAACAGAAAGATATCATCTTTACAAAGAGAAGGTATGCCTGTCACTGATCAATAAATAAGATCAATAAATAATAGTAATATTAAGTGTTAAGACTACTTCCAGATGCAGAATACGAGTAACTTGAGTCCAAAAACCCTGAACAGTAGGGCGTTCATGAATCATGTGAACCAAGATGCCCACATGCATAGCACAGGACCAACAGTGATTACTGGCCTGCAGATTCCACTTTGTGAGTGCTACTGGGGTTATGAATGCTCTGTATGCCAGGAAAAAAAGTTACTGTGTAAGAGAGGCTGAGACAGAGATACTTGGTAGACAGGCCCAGAAATGTTGCCAATGACTGTGAGTTAATTGAGCTCCAACATCTAGCTTCCAGAAACGCTCTGCACCAAATTAGAACTATCATGGAACAGACCATAACAGAGGGAGAACAGCATGCTGGAGCCTGTAAGACTCCGCACCTTAGCCAAGCATCACTAGGAAGGTTCCTCAGATCAATGCTAGAGTGCAGAAGACAGTGTCTAAACTGATACCATTGAAATACATATCAAGGAGGAAGACCAAATTCTTGCTGAAGAAAAGCAAAGGCCTTATAGGAGCCACCTGTCAAAAGCTGGCCAACTGTCCAAATACTGTGTACTTGCCAGTACACCAATTAATAGAGTGCTTTTGTAGTTTGAAACGAGGATTAAACCAGATTGGCATATTCCTGGAAACCATAGCTACATCTGACAACCGAGTAACTAGCGCCTGGAAGGCCTGTTTGTGTGGCTATACCTACTGGAAGTTGACTTCTGGAACCCACATTCGACATTCCCATGAGAAGATGATAGGGCACCAGGGAGGTTAAACACTGCTCCAAAAGAGCCCAAGTTGGAGACAGAGGAAGTAAAGGGGAAGACCCCAAATAAAGGCCCAGCTTCAGGATGTACGCTAAGTGATAGAATTTAAAGTCGGGAAAGTGAACACCCACTTTTTATTTAAGGTGCTTCAGTTTCCAAAGGGCCATGTCGGGGGGAGGGGGGCTTACCTTTCCAGAGATATTGCGTGAGTAACTTTTCAACCCTTTTATAGAAAGAATCTGGGAAAGTGAGAATCAGCATACTTAATATATAATTAATTTTAAGGACTATGACCATTTTAATGATTTCCAAACGGCCCCACCATGATAGGGCTAACGGAGACCATCGAACTATGTAGGTTTGGACTAGAGTGATACAGTCTGTGACATTCCTATCCACTATAGCTTGGATATCAGGAGAATAATATACTCCAAGGTATTTGAAAGCAGAGTCTGTTCATTGAAAGGGATAAGGACGTTGAGCCATGTTGGTTGAGTGGTATTACAGCGGATTTTGTCTAATTAATTTTGTACCCAGAGTTTTGTGTAGCAGTCGATAATATCAAGGAAATGCATCAATGAAGAGGCAGTAACGAATAACAGAAGGTCATCAGCTTAACCTGAGAGTTTAATTGACAGGTCTTTCCAGGCAAAGCCCTCGATGTCATCAGTGTGCCGCAGAAGGAGTGCTAAATTAAAAAGGAGAGGGGACAAGGGGCACTCCTATCTCATGTTGCGGGAAAGGGGAAAGAGTGTAGAGAGAGTAGAATTGGCTAATATTCATCCTGTAGGATATCTGTACAGTACTCAAATCATTTCAATGAAAGGGCCATCAATCCCAAACTATCGAAGGGTTTAAAAGAGAAAGGCCCACTCTAGCCTATCAAAGGCCTTCTCTGTATCTAAAGAAAGGTCCACAAGAGGGAAAGGGGATTCATGATCCAATGCTATGAGGTGGCAAAACAAGCGGCCATTATCTTCAGTGAAGCAACCTTGGACAAATCCACATTAATCAGGATGTATTAAGTCTGGATGACCTTATTGAAATGGGAGGACAAGGAGTTTTGCATAAATTTTGTAATCCGTGTTTAATAAGAAAATTGGTCTATAATTAGATATCTTTTGGGGTCCCTGCACAGTTTTTCATGGACCATTATAGTGGCATCAGAGAATCCGCCTGTGGACGGGACCTGCTATGCCAAAAAATTATAATATGTCAGGAGGTGTGGGGCTAGCTCACATTTAAACTGGCACTAAATTCCAATGAAAGGCCATCGGGCCCTGAAGCTCTTCCCAAAGACATCTGATCTATGGTGTGAAGAAGCTCTTGTTCGGTGATGGCCCTATCTAGGTCCTGTTCTTGAGGCAGGGTGAATTTAGGGTGTGGGTAAGGTCAGAGACAAGCAGTTCAAAGTTGCCCGGAAGATTCTGCACTCTGAGCCATTGAGGGAACGATAGACTTAACAAAATAATTTGAAAATCTCTGCATCTCTAGTATACTGATGCCTATCATCTCCCACTATCTAAGCGATGTGGGTAGCATCTTTTCGAGCTTTAAGTGAATGGGCTAGTAGTCAACCAGCCCGATTACTTTCCATATAATAACGACTCTGTTAACTAGTAAGAACCTGATTTGCCTTGGTACTCAAAGAAGATTGTATTGATATCTCAATTGTTTAACTTGTAATAATATAGTGGGGTCTGTTCGTCTGATAAGTACATGCCTGTTTATGTTGCTTGGAAAATGCAATTGCATAATTGGTGATATGTGCTCATATACTGTAGAGGCTTTGAAGCCCTCCACCAAGCCCATCCAGAGGTGGCGGAAGGGGAGTTGCAGGAGAAATAAATAGCATTGGCTTGTTTAGTAAAAGCTATGAAACCTTTCTCACTAAGAAGGACTTTATTGACTCTCCATACCTTTGGGGGGGTCAGTCCTCCCTGCCCATTTTCAAGTCCAGACTCAAATACCACCTCTTCACTACTGCTTTTCGTTCCTGTCTTGCCCTATCTTGATCTCTCCATCAACTTTTGTTTACTTTGTCCTGTAAATTTTGTTATTTGTATTTTGTAACTTATTTTGTATTCTGTCTTATTAGATTGTGAGCTCTGATGAACAGGGACTGTCTCTCTTGTATGTTTGTACAACGCTTTGTATGTTGCGGCGCTATACGAAGTGTTTAATAATAATAATAATAATAATAATAATAAAGTCATTATAATCATGGAGTGATCTGATACTGTAGTTCTCAGAATATCTGAGGCTAGCAAGTCTAGGACTAAAGATTTGGATATTAGGAAAAAATCTATATGAGATTGAGAACTATGAGGAGTAGAGAAAAAGGTGAAATCTTTTTCCGTGGGGTGCTGAAGGCACCAAGCATCAGCTAAACCAGTGGAAGTCATTAGTGAATGAAACACTGAGCAGGCTTTTCAGGAACAATGTCTTCAAACTGGCTGTTTATCAAGAAGGGGGTCAAGAACTAAGTTAAAACTCCCACCAAGCACAACAGGTATTGGGCCTAAGTCTACCAGTTCCTTTGATAAGTCATGGAAAAAGTTTGGGTCATCCATATTGGCAGCATAAATAGAGAACAGTACGACCTGGACTTGACCGATATGGACTGAGCCTCTGGCCTAATGACCATTTAGATCAGCATGGGACTGCATGATAGTAGGAGAGAGAGACCGCCAAATGAGAATACCGACCCCACCTTTCTTATGTAATGCAGGAGAGGAAATGATAAGACAATAGGAGCCAGAACCCAGCTTCATAGCTTCCCCCATGGGCAGACGGGTTTCTTGCAAATAAACAATATCTGCCGATGCTTTCTGGCAATAAAGAAGTATTTTTTTCCTTGTCACTGGATGGTTAATCCCCTTTACATTAAGAGAAAGGAACTTTACAGGTACTGTGGCAGGCTATGGCCTATAATAGTCTGCAAATGTGAAAGGCCTGTAAGTTAGGCCCTGATTCCAACCCCCATCTCAGTAAAGAACCAAAGTCTGCAAAAGTTTGAGAAAACTGTTTAAACTGCTTAATAAGAAGTTTTCATGAATGCATAAATCTTTCATTATTCTCTTGTGCTGTGAAAATAGAAATGTTTCAATACTTGCATTCTTAGAGCCAAGGACAACCTTGCAGTAGAGAAGTATCCAAACGTAGAAACTGCACCATTGTTAGAACAGTCCTAGAGGAGGGAGCTGGGTGCTAGGCCCAGGAGGAATCTCTGATTGGACAGGTGCAGGGGGCGTTGGAACCAATAGAAAGTTTGCATGTATCAAACTGAAGAAAAGGTATAAATGAGTATGTCTCTGTAAGAATGTTGCTCAGTTCTTTTTCTGTGAAGCTTTGACTAACTGGGCCTTGTGCACAATAAACTGGCTTGGACCCTGTAAATTGACTCCTGGAATTATTCATTGTCTGCACTTCGCTGCTTCATATTCTTGGTGCGTTGGCCGGGAATGTGCGGATAGTGAATGGTAGTCAAGCGAATACTCCACGCAATTCGCCTCCAGGTTTGGCCCGGTCGGGACCTTGTCTGTCCGACCGCAGGGGAAACCTCGGGCGCCGCCGATCCCTTTGTATCGGAGAGGGTTCCGCCTTGCCCCGGCGGGCCACTGGGTCCGGCCGGCCAACACCTCCGAACCCGAGGGGAGTCCAGGATCCAATCCAGGAGCTGGTTTGGTATCGGGAACCGGATCCGGTGAGTAGATATTTTCTTGTTTAAAAGTCAGTGAAGCCTGGGGAACAGAGTCTTGCATGTGTGCGCGGGACTAATTTGGTATAGACTAACTGGGGAAATCTCGCATGGGTGCACGAGACAAGAGAGCTTGATCACCTCTCAAGGGCAGTCCTAGTAGGCTCCGCATAAGGTTTAGCGGACGCCGAAGCCACCGACCCTTTGGTTGGGAATAGTCAATTAGTCAGAAAACCTTGGGCACTGTGAAAAATGATTTCTTGTGCTGGTATGATTCTTTGTGTGACTGAGAGGTCTTGAAATACAGACCGAGCGAGAGTGGACTCCTGAGTAGCGCAGTTCCTGGCCGGGCGACCGCACCCAGGTCGCAAAAAGGAGAAAGCGTGTGGTGTTTGTTCCCCTCAGTGTTTTGTGGGCTGTACGGACCCCTTACCTACAGCCATACTACCTACCCTTACTGTTTGTCGTCTTGTACGTCATTACGTGTGCGCCATTACAATTATGGGAGGGACGGAGTCCACGCAGGAGACTACGGCATAAAATTGTCTCCGTCTAGACTAAGAGTATTATGTGATAGGGAGTGGCCTGTGTTAGCTACTTCAAGGCCCCGTGGGGGCACCTTTGATGTAGAAACAGTTTCCCGTATTCATCAGCTTGTACAAAAAGCGCACCCTGATCAGTTCCCCTACATAGATTCCTGGTTAAGTGTTTGCGAAAGGCAGCCCTCTTGGGTGAAGCGCTGCTATGAGGACCAGTGTAGAATATTGGTAGCAACCACTAGGGGGACCCGAAAGGTAGAGAGGAAGACGCCACCTGTATATTCTGCCCCAGAGTCCCCAGAAATTCTGGCCCGTTTACCCCAGCACCCACATAGGTTAGTTCCCCCAGCTCCGCTACCTGAGGCGGAACCTGATGAGGAACCTCAGCAATTACCGCTGCAGCAGAAAAAGAAGCCCAGCTCCCCAAGTGATAGCCCTGAGTCCGGCCCAAGTATGTCAGGGGAATCAGGGTCCTCCGACGAAATAGAAAGCGGAGGCTCTCCTGCCAGTTCAGGGTCACCAACCAAGGAAGCTTATACCCGGGAGCGGTATGATTTAAGAAGTATAACCCCGAAGAAGAAGGAGAAAGCAGGGCGCCTAATGCCATTGCGTCAAGTGCCTGGTGTACCTATCCTAAATAAACAGGGCCAGATGGCACCAGGACCAACCAGTCTAGTCTACGTACCTTTCTCCACTACTGATTTAGTAAACTGGAAAACGCATTATGCATCCTATACAGCAAAGCCCCAGGAGTTGACAGAATTAATGTCTAGTATAATGCAAACTCATCAGCCTATCTGGGCCGATTGTCACCAGCTCCTGTCCACTCTCTTTACTACTGAGGAGCGAGGGCGGAATGTGCATGCGGCCGTCCGCTGGTTAGAGGAAAATCCCGTAGAAGAGGGGGATCTGAATCTCCCACAAGCAGCCGCCGCAGCTTTCCCGAATGACGATCCTAGATGGGACCCAAACGATGACAGGGGGGCAGCGGCCCTAACGCAATTCCGCCAGGCCTTGCTGCAGGGCCTGAAGAAGGGGGGCCAGAGGGCCATGAATATCGGGAAGGTATCTGAAGTTATCCAGAGTCCAGATGAGAGCCCAGCAACTTTTTATGAGTGGTTGTCAGAAGCTTATAGACTATATACCGCATATGATCCCGCCGCTCAGGAGAATTTGTGCATGGTAAATGTGGCCTTTGTCAGTCAGTCCCAGAGAGACATAAAACGAAAATTTCAAAAACTGGATGGATTTGCGGGTATGAATACAGCACAGTTAATGGAAGTCGCTCAGAAAGTATTTGTGAATCGTGAAAATGAACGTGACAGAGAAAGTGAACGAAAGATGAAGAAGAAAGCAGATCTTCTTGCTGCTGCTTTAGTTGAACGACGTGGAGGAGGTTATCCTAGCCGAAGGACCAGAGAACGTGGAAGAGGCCGTGGAAGTAGCAGGCCTCCTTTGGGTGCGAATCAGTGCGCCCATTGCAGAGAAGAAGGACATTGGAGAAATGAATGCCCGCATCTTGACTCCACCCCCAGGAGGGGAGGAGGGTGCCCCTGGAGAACAGGAGGCCAATTTCAAAATCGGGGAGGAACAAACCGAGCACAGTTCCAGCGCGAGAGAGAAGAAGCCATTGAGGGAGTGGCAGTAGCAACGGGCTATGACATGGATGAGATGGATGAAGACTAGGCCAGACCGGGCTCCAAGTTCACCCTGGGTCCCCAGGAGCCTATGGTCAGTTTAAAGATAGGGGACCAATATATGGACTTTATGGTAGATACAGGAGCAGAACATTCTGTGGTGGCAAAGCCAGTGGCTCCTCTCTCCTCTCGATCTGTTACCATTGTTGGGGCCACTGGGAACAGGGCCACCAAACCATTCCTGCAGAACCGTATGTGTGAACTAGGGGGACAGTGGATAACGCATCAGTTCTTGTATATGCCTGAATGCCCTATTCCACTTCTGGGCCGAGATATGCTTGCAAAGCTCCAGGCACAAATATCCTTTGCTGAAGGGGGAGAAATGAAAATGACTGTGAATCCAAAGCCTGCTTGATTAATGGTGCTAACTGTTCCCCGAGAAGAAGAGTGGCGGTTCTATAGTACACCTCCAGTTAAGTCAAACAGTTCCTGTATACCTACCAGTCTCATAGCCCCATCTGAAGTATGGGCAGAAGATAATCCACCTGGCCTAGCGAAGAACATAGCCCCTGTCATTGTCACCCTCAAGCCAGGAGCAGAACCCTCTTCCCCGACCAGCCATTGAAGGAATCCACTGCCATCTAATGAAGCTGCTGAAGTATGGACTACTTAAAGAATGCCAGTCACCTTGGAACACCCCTCTTCTCCCAGTCAAGAAACCTGGGATGGGGGATTATCGCCCAGTACAAGATCTGAGGCGGGTAAATGATGCAGTTGAAACTATACACCCGGTAGTACCAAATCCTTATACTCTCTTGGGACTGATCCCCGCTGAAGCTACTCATTTCACTGTCCTGGACCTAAAAGATGCCTTTTTCTGTGTACGCTTGGCCCCCACCAGTCAACTTTTATTCGCTTTTGAATGGCAAGACCCTACAACAGGAAGACGGGGCCAACTCACCTGGACCCGATTACCTCAAGGATTCAAGAATTCACCTACTCTTTTCAGTGCTGCCCTGAATCAAGATCTTTCAAGTTCCTCAGTGAACCCAGGACAAAGGGTTCTCCTCCAATATGTGGATGACCTGCTCATAGCCACCAATTCAGAAAGTGAATGTCTACAAGCCACAAGTGAACTTCTGTACCTTTTAAATGAGGCTGGATACAAAGTCTCACGAGCTAAGGCGCAACTATGTCAAACCAAAGTCAAATACCTAGTGTTCCAGTTATCCAGCGGAATTTGACGCTTGGGACCCGAACGCAAAGAAGCTGTATGCAGTATTCCTACTCCAACCACAAGGAGGCAAGTGAGAGCCTTCCTGGGGGCCGCAGGATACTGTCGCATATGGATCCCCAATTTTGCGCTGCTAGCAAAACCATTGTACCAAGTCACCAAGGGAATGGAAAAGTCTCCACTGGAGTGGGGACTGGAACAGGATACAGCATTCCGATCTCTGAAAAGTGCTCTGATGTCATCACCAGCTCTGAGACTCCCAGATGTTCATAAACCTTTCCATCTCTATGTCCATGAGTCACAAGGAAATGCTCTAGGGGTGCTAACCCAATCTTTTGGATCTTGGCAGCGGCCAGTAGCCTATCTGTCAAAACAGCTGGACGTGGTAGCAAGAGGTTGGCCCCGTTGTTTGAGAGCTGTAGCAGCAACAGCCCTCTTGGTGAACGAAGCAGATAAGCTCACTCTAGGACAAACTCTTCAAGTGACTGTGCCCCATTCTGTCCTCACCCTCATGGAGCAGAAAGGAAGTTTCTGGCTAAGAAACTCACAAATGTTGAAATATCAGAGCATGTTGTGCGAAAACCCCCAGATACAGTTAAAAGTTAGTCAAGCTCTGAATCCTGCTACATTGTTTCCAATTGGTCCTGGGCCCCCTGATCATGATTGTATAAAAACTATGGACACTGTATTTTCAAGTTGCCCAGATTTAATTGATGTTCCTTTGGAGGATCCTGAACAGACTTTCTTTGTAGATGGAAGCAGCCTCGTCATCAATGGACATTGTCGTGCTGGATATGCAGTGGTGACCCTTGATCTGGTAGTTGAGTCCTCAGCTTTGGCCCCAGGAACTTCAGCGCAGAAGGCTGAATTGATAGCTCTCACTGGAGCACTGATATTAGGAGAAGGACTCCGTTTAAATGTGTACACAGATTCTAAGTATGCCTTTACCACTTTACACGCACATGGAGCCTTGTATAAAGAGCGAGGGTTGATCACCTCAGGAGGCAAGTCCATTAGGTATGGGCCTGAGATATTGATACTATTAGATGCTGTATGGGCCCCTAAGCAAGTGGCAGTCATGCACTGTCGAGGTCACCAGACAGGAGTAGGAGAAGTTACCCGAGGTAATTGGTTTGCTGATGCCACTGTCCGAAAAACAGCCACAACTGGACGAGTTGTGACCCAAGACATTCCAGTGCAAGCAGCCATGTTCCCGTGCCCCTTAGCTCATGGGCTCCCCGATACACTACAAAAGAGTTGGATTATTTCTGTGAAAAGGAGGGAGGGGTCCTAACAGAAAAAGGTTGGATAGTGCTGCCACCTCCAGAGGGCAGCACCCCTCCAGGCCCTACAGTCATTCCTGAAGCACTAGGACCAGCTTTTATTCATGCTTTCCATCAGGCCACGCACTATGGGAAGATGGCCATGGAGAGAGTCCTAAGACCCCATTTTTGCATTCCACTACTAGGACCCCTGTCCACTTCAGTGGCACAGCAGTGTTTGACATGTGCCAAGAACAACCCGAGGAAAGGTCCCGTTCCACCCCCAAGAGTTCAATCAGTAGGGGTGGCCTCCATGAGTGATATTCAAGTAGATTTTACCGAAATGCCACGAGCAAACGGATATCGCTACCTGTTGGTTCTGGTTTGCACATTTTCCGGGTGGGTAGAAGCCCGTCCCACTCGAACAGAGAAGGCACGAGAAGTCACAAAGATACTGCTCCATGAGATTATTCCTCAATTTGGAATACCATTAACTATAGGGTCAGACAATGGACCCTCATTTGTGTCCCAAGTGACTCAACAGTTAGCTCGAGCTCTACAGATACAATGGAAGTTGCACACTGCCTATAGACCCCAGAGCTCAGGGAAGGTAGAACGCATGAATAGAACCTTGAAATCTCAGTTGTCCAAGTTATGTCAAGAAACACACCTAAAGTGGCTTCAGGTTCTCCCTATAGCCCTACTTAGGCTACGCTCTGCCCCGACCAAGTCTTTGGGAGTTTCCCCTTTTGAGATTTTGTATGGGCGACCCCCGCCCATTGTACAGGGAATTAAAGGAGATATGAAACAAATAGGATGTGAAATAACTAGACAAGAACTATTGACTTTAGGTTCTGTTTTGCAGAGTCTTCATGCCTGGGTACAAGATCGATTGCCCATTAATCTGACTGAACCTTTGCATCCTTTCAAGCCAGGAGTGTCAGTGTGGATCAAAGAGTGGAGAAAGACTCTGCTGGCGCCGCATTGGAAGGGACCTTATATTGTCATCTTGTCAACTCCAACCACAGTAAAAGTCGCAGAACTCGAACCCTGAATCCACCACAGTCGAGTGAAGCCAGCTGCTGCTCCTGAACCTGGTCAATGGATTTCAGTGAATGACCCTGAGGCTCCATTGCGACTCACACTGCGGAGACAACCAGCATTGTAAAAATCGACAGAATCTACAATCCTACCCCTGTCACGCAAGAGTGACAGTCGAAGCAGAGAAGAAGAAAAGACTCTACAATCTCAACGTACCCAACATTCCAGTTGACCTCCAAAGACTGTAAGCACAATGTTCTTCCACTATTGCCTTGTGGGAGTGGTGGTCCTGGGATTTTTGGAAAAGACTTTTGCCCTACCCCCTTGTGCAGCTTGCATAACTACCACCTGAACTGGACAAAGGGTCACTCAGACTTTGTTTATCATTCCTACTATACTTGCACTGGTATAGTCAGCCGGTGTATGTATAATGGCACAGAGTTAAATATCTGCACAAAGGGGAAAAGTAAGACTTGTTACAACCCTCGACAGAACCCCTCCTATTATGTACTTGAGTTACGCCGGAATGATGAGGATGGGGACTTCATAAATGCCACAGGCCCAATTACAGACTCCACAAAATATGTTGTCTTGGACTTTGATGCCTGCGATGTGATAAACAGAAATGCCTACTACAAGTGTGGATCATGGGAAAAAGCCTACTATCACGATAATAAATATATGTGTCCAGAAGGAGCCTATGGATGGGGACGGTGTACTGAAAGAATTCCCCAACCACCGTCTATAGCACCGCACCTAAAGATGCCTACTTCTGTCCAAAATGGGAATGTGTATTTTTTGCTACTTGGACTAATCCACCTTTGGGGCGGGATGGAGATAATCGAAAAGGTAGCCTGACAAGGGTCAAATTACCTGAGCCCGAGAAATGCAAGAAGGGTGCCTGCAATCTTCTACAACTCCTCATATTCGACCCTAGCCAGTGGAAGCAAGGATACAGATTTGGATTGCGTATAGCAGGAGGAGGCGTAGATCCAGGAACTATCGTACATATACGGTTGAATACTAAGACTCATATGTCTGCACCCTACCAAATACATCATTCTTTTTATGAGGCCATGAAAGCAGAATTTGAGGTTCCTCACACCTCCCAAAATTTGTTCCTTGAACTCGCTGGAGCAGTAGCATCTAGCCTCCACATTTCAGAGTGCCTTTTCTGTGGAGGGACTAAGATGGGAGACCAATGGCCCTGGGAGGCTCAAGAAGTGAACTATTCCATTCCTTACAACCAGACTGACTTACATAACACCACTAGTGAGTGGGTACTGGCCCACCCCATTGTTGGTAATTTGTGTTTTGCTCGCTCAGGACCACAGTTTAACATGGAGGTTGGACAGCTGGTCTGTCTCAACCAAAAGTTCTACAACAGTACCACTAAGAAGACGTCTTGGTGGTCAGGCGTCAACGCTTCAGAGCCCTCAAATCCTCTAGTTCATTTCCCCAATCTTGCCAGCATCTGGACTGATCTAGCAGCTTATAATTCCTGGCAAGCACCACCTGGACTGTACTGGATTTGTGGAACCAGAGCATATGCTAGGCTTCCTCACCATTGGGGAGGAGCATGTGCATTGGGAACCATACGACCTTCCTTCTTTCTTTTGCCTACATCCCATGGAGCAACTATATTATGTAGGGTATCCCTCTAAGGAAATTAATCAAAGCCGGTGTAGCAGAATCCACAAGGTGCAATTAGAAACCTCTTATTTAATATGCCAATTATTATTTAACCACTGGTCTCAGCCTATAGCGTGCACTGCTCAGGATACATATCGCAAGAGCTATGTGCTACAATAACATCAATGACCAGGTATAATTTTTAGAGTATGGCTTAGAAAGTGTCATGTACCAAATTTTGGGATTCTCAAAGAAAACCAGACTTATCTTAAATATTGATCCAGTTTCAGTTTTTGCCAATATTGCAGTTGCCCCAACGCCACCACTTCGGTATCCGATGCACGTTTCGTTGCTTCTTCAGGGGGCTTGCAAACAAAAATTGGCTCTGCATACAGAGGAAAATGCAGCAATTACTAAACAGATATATTTACTTTATAAGAGTAAAGATAGGAGAAAAATCAAACCTGAACTGGGATGTCTCTGATTCAGGCTTGTGCGGGTAACAGTGTACTTGATGCGGCTGCCTAGCCCTCTCAAAAGACGCCGCGCATGCGAGTTGGGGGAATGCTCAAAAGGATTTAAATACTAGTAGCAAAGGATGATGTCATTCTCTGTGTGCCACCAATCACATCTCTCCATCTCACAGACAAGCTCTCCATTCGATCATACTATTCAGCCCTCCGGGGAAGACAGTTTGCAATATGTAAATCCATTTTTGTTCCCGTAAGAGAAGCATTTTCGCTCGTGATCTCCCAGAGCTACCTCCTAGCACCCGATCAATTCCAAAACAACGAAGATCTTGAAACACATGACCTTGCTGTACACAGTGGGTTACTAAAGGGGCTTCCATCGTTTTGCAGTGAAGGCGGCTGCGATGTTCCCCCAAGCGAACCTTCAGGGGACGGGTAGTTTGTCCTATACATAGCAACCCACAAGGACATCTGATGGCATAGACTATATGGTCAGTGGTGCAGGAGGTGTAGTGCCGTAAATTATATCGCTTCTCATGATAAATGAAAGTGTCCGTGTCTTCAGTGATAGCGCAAATAGTGCATTGACCGCATTTCTGATGACCGCCCTTGACACCTTCAGTCAATGAAGCCCCTCGTAGTTTTGCTGGGCTAAGCTGTTCCTTCAAATTAGCTGAGCACGCCCATACACAACGGACCCGTTTATCTTGTAAACCCGGGATCGTGGTTAATACATTCTGATGTTTCTTAAAAATACGTTGGATAGAGCCGCTCAAGGGGGAATAACGGGTAATCAAATTTATATGATCTTCTTCCTGTTTTTCAGAAGGACGAGGAATTCGTGTTTGCAGTAGAAGTCCCCTGTTGTTATACAGTGCACGTTTATAGGCAGCCTTAATCACTGACGTTGGATACCCTCGAAGTTGAAAATTCTGAGTTAGCTGTTTTGCTTGATTCTTATAATCAATTAATCGGGAACAATTACGACGATATCTAATGAACTGCGACAGTGGTAGACTGTCTTTCAATTGTTTAGGATGCTGGCTGGTGTAGTGAAGAAGGGTATTCCGGTCAGTTGGTTTTTTATGAACCCAGGTTATCCAACTTTGAACGCCTTTCTGAACTTCTACATCTAAAAAAACCACCTTCTGGGTATGGTACGTATAAGTAAAGTGATATGGGGATCCACCCCATTAAGCCAGTCTATGAATTCTATCAAAGCTGCCGCTGTTCCTTCCCACAAGGCAAAAAACGTCATCGATAAAACGTTTCCATAATATGAGCTGATGTCTTTTGGGGGATTTTGAGAGCCAACGATGCTCAAAATCTTGCATGTATAAATTTGCCACTGACGGGGCACAGGTAGCCCCCATAGCCACTCCGGCAATTTGCTGATAAAGAATCCCTTCAAAATCAAAATAATTTTGAAAAATAGTTAGATGGGCCAGCTGAGATAGGAACTCTATGTGCTCTGCCGATAAATCCTCTCGTTTTTGCAAAGATGAAACAATAACATCAAGTGCCGCCTGCTGCGGAATGTTAGTGTACAAGGCAGACACATCTAATGTGACAAGAAGCAGATTGGCATGGGTGACCCATTCTTCATGTTCCGACAAAACATTTAAAAAATGTGCTGTATCTTTTAAGTACGAAGGTATATCGATCAATAAAGGTCTTAAGAACGAATCAATGTACACGGAGAGCGGTTCTAAGACTGAACCCTTAGTCGAAACGATAGGTCTTCCTGGTGGACTTTCTATATTTTTGTGAATTTTGGGCACCAGATATAACCGAGCAACTGTGGGCGAGGATTCATTTAGAAATTTACATTCTTTCCATGTAATCAGCTTACGATCTAATGCACTAGTAGTGATAGATTTAATCTGACCCTGCAAATCTTTAGTTGGATCATGGTTCAAAATGTGGTAAGTATGTGCCTGAGATAGTTGACGCACAGCCTCCCCCAAATAATAGGACTTATCCATCACCACAATAGCTCCTCCTTTATCGGCTCGTCTAATGACAATATCATTCCTGGTCCGTAAGTCTTCAAAAGCTCGACGTTCTGCCTGAGTGAAAATGTTTTGTTTAAATTTTCGTACTTGTTCCAATTTTGCCACATCTTTCAAAATTAACTCTTTAAATAGACTCAATACTGGGTGCAATGGTCCAGGAGGCATCCAAGTGGATTTTATTGGTATGGGAGTGCGGCGGTTATAGGCTGGACCAGAGGAAAGGTTCTCCTGGGTGGGTTGGGAGGCAAAATAGACTTTGAGTTGCAGCTTTCGGAGCAGCTGTTCCATGTCGACCCGAAATTGAAAAGGGTCATGAAAAATGGTAGGAACAAATGACATACCTTTACTTAAAACCTGAATGTGTTCTTCGGTTAAAAATATAGAGGAGATATTAACCACTAAAGAAAGGGGCTGCTCTGACGGCAATCTCTGAGCTATGTCTAGTTGATCGCTCAAAATCAGTCTTGTTGTTTGGTTGTTCCCCGCCCCTTTTGTTTTCCTCGACCCTCGTTTTTCTTCCTGGTTTTTGCCCCGCCGGCTTCTGGAAAATCCTCTCTTAATTTTTTACTAGAAGCAGATTCCGTGGAATCCTCTGAGGTAGTGTCAAAATCGACTCTTTTCAAAATTTTTTTCGGTTTCCGTTTTGGATTCATCCAGGGGTAAACATACCCCTGGGTGTAATCCCCATAATCCCTCTTTAGTTTTTTGGATTTTCCCTTTTTGACTTCTTCATGTAGAGACTGGATTAATTTCTCAGTCTCCGTAATTTTAGACTCATAAGTAGCTGTAGCCACAGTTTCCTTCAAAAAGGATGTCATCTCGTCTATTTCTTTTGTTATGTCGGCCAGAGCTGTAGTTGTAGTCTCCACTATCAGGACCATAATGTCTAACGAACATTTGTTCAAGGTGTTATTCCATTTATTAATAAACTCAGCGTTAGACATGAAAAGTTTTGGTTCACTGCAAAACGATGGAAGCCCCTTTAGTAACCCACTGTGTACAGCAAGGTCATGTGTTTCAAGATCTTCGTTGTTTTGGAATTGATCGGGTGCTAGGAGGTAGCTCTGGGAGATCACGAGCGAAAATGCTTCTCTTACGGGAACAAAAATGGATTTACATATTGCAAACTGTCTTCCCCGGAGGGCTGAATAGTATGATCGAATGGAGAGCTTGTCTGTGAGATGGA
Organism: Ichthyophis bannanicus; assembly: GCA_033557465.1. Classification (NCBI taxonomy): domain Eukaryota; kingdom Metazoa; phylum Chordata; class Amphibia; order Gymnophiona; family Ichthyophiidae; genus Ichthyophis; species Ichthyophis bannanicus. Next base: position 428,945,104 of record CM066036.1, read on the forward strand.
GAGATGTGATTGGTGGCACACAGAGAATGACATCATCCTTTGCTACTAGTATTTAAATCCTTTTGAGCATTCCCCCAACTCGCATGCGCGGCGTCTTTTGAGAGGGCTAGGCAGCCGCATCAAGTACACTGTTACCCGCACAAGCCTGAATCAGAGACATCCCAGTTCAGGTTTGATTTTTCTCCTATCTTTACTCTTATAAAGTAAATATATCTGTTTAGTAATTGCTGCATTTTCCTCTGTATGCAGAGCCAATTTTTGTTTGCAAGCCCCCTGAAGAAGCAACGAAACGTGCATCGGATACCGAAGTGGTGGCGTTGGGGCAACTGCAATATTGGCAAAAACTGAAACTGGATCAATATTTAAGATAAGTCTGGTTTTCTTTGAGAATCCCAAAATTTGGTACATGACACTTTCTAAGCCATACTCTAAAAATTATACCTGGTCATTGATGTTATTGTAGCACATAGCTCTTGCGATATGTATCCTGAGCAGTGCACGCTATAGGCTGAGACCAGTGGTTAAATAATAATTGGCATATTAAATAAGAGGTTTCTAATTGCACCTTGTGGATTCTGCTACACCGGCTTTGATTAATTTCCTTAGAGGGATACCCTACATAATATAGTTGTTCTATAACTACCCTCTGTAAACAGACCAAACACTTTCAGTGTGTACATCCCATGGAGAGCAACTGGGTTATCCGGTGTACAGAAGTCGACAGAAACGAGAGGCCTTGAAAATAGGCCAATGGGACAAATGGGGGGAGGAGGAGTGGCCACCTGAGCGAATTATCTCATACTATGGACCTGTTACATGGGAGCAAGATGGTACATGGGGATATCGTACTCCTGTGTATATGATAAATTGTATTATATGTTTACAAGCTGTTCTTGAAATAATAACTAATGAAACCAGTAAAGCACTAACTCTTTTAGCTAAGCAAAGTACACAGATGCGTACAGCTATCTATCAGAATCGTTTAGCTCTAGATTATGTGTTAGCAGCTGAAGGTGGAGTGTGTGGAAAATTGAATTTAAGCAATTGTTTGCAGATTGATAATAATGGACATGTTGTTGAAGATATAGCTACCCAGATGAGAAAGCAAACATTTGTGCCTGTTCAGACCTGGCATGGCCTAAAGCTTGATGGGTGGTTTAGTTCAGCATTTTCATGGTTAGGGGGTATGAAAACCCTTGTGCTCATTGTATTACTCATATTGGCTGTTTGCTTGTTTCTCCCATGTCTCCTACCCCTTTGTTTATGCATGATAACCTCAGTTATAGATAGCACTGTAGAACGGAAGGCAGCTACGAAAATATTAGCTATGTGGCAATATTCCCCAATACCCCAAGATGAGGCAGATACGCAGGTTTAATATGTGATTTAATTCTCACCCTTTCTCACTAGCGAGTGAGAATAATCAAAGGGGGGAATGTGGCAGGCTATGGCCTATAATAGTCTGCAAATGTGAAAGGCCTGTAAGATAGGCCCTGATTCCAACCCCCATCTCAGTAAAGAACCAAAGTCTATAAAAGTTTGAGAAAACCGTTTAAACTGCTTAATAAGAAGTTTTCATGAATGCATAAATCTTTCATTATTCTCTTGTGCTGTGAAAATAGAAATGTTTCAATACTTGCATTCTTAGAGCCAAGGACGACCTTGCAGTAGAGAAGTATCCAAACGTAGAAACTGCACCATTGTTAGAACAGTCCTAGAGGAGGGAGCTGGGTGCTAGGCCCAGGAGGAATCTCTGATTGGACAGGTGCAGGGGGCGTTGGAACCAATAGAAAGTTTGCATGTATCAAACTGAAGAAAAGGTATAAATGAGTATGTCTCTGTAAGAATGTTGCTCAGTTCTTTTTCTGTGAAGCTTTGACTAACTGGGCCTTGTGCACAATAAACTGGCTTGGACCCTGTAAATTGACTCCTGGAATTATTCATTGTCTGCACTTCGCTGCTTCAGTACAGCCATTGGTAAGGATTAATATGATACTAAAATTACCAAATCATCAACGTAGTAAGAGGGTAGGAGGCATACCTTATCTGAATCATAATAGCAAACCTATACAGATCAATAAGAGAGAACTCAAACCCTTGATAATCATAGGAACAATATACAAGAAACACAAACAGAAAGAAGCCAGGGAGAAACATCAAGTCCCTTCTAAAAAAAACAGAACATAAGGGTGGGCCACTCGCTGCAGGTGGCCAAGAAAATAAATTTAAAAAGAGACATTTCCTTATCCTTCCTCACACATCCCCCACACCACTCATCTCTATCATTTAATATGAAAAGCAGGAAAAACAAAGAAATCAAGGAGATTCAGAGTCATGTCATATGAGGCCCAAAAGCTTCTTGAAGTATAGTAATGAATATACTCACTCATCCTGAGCATACTGTGCATACCCATTCATCCATCCATACACACAATCACAGTTGGATGCAACAGAGACCATTGTTAAGAGAAGAAAAACTATTCAAGCCCCCTGGTGAGAAGGAAGCATCCTGGAGTATTAAAACAGGGGCAGAGTAGAACGAGGATTAGCTATCATTAGCCCTCAGAATTATCCATAGCTGGAGCATGATAGGCCAGAGCTGCACAAGACACAGATAAGATTTCTCCTTTCTATCTCTGCTGGTTTTTTATTGCAAATATAGAATACTAAGGGTTGGTTAAACTTTAGGTATTGGGAAAATTGCTAATTGCTGGTCCTACATTACGTTTGGGGATAGTCAAACTGCCTGAGTTCCTTAGGTAGCCTTAACAGTTTTCTGAGTGTGCCCACAGTTCAGGTAAAAGCCTACTGGGGCAGGGAAACTTGTAAGAAATATCAGCTACTTGGAATTAGACATACTTACTTTGCAAGGGACCAACAGAGGCCTTTGCACAGGGGGCTGATAGAACTACAAAGGTATATTTTGGGTAATTTTGGTTCATTGCTTGAAAGGCATCTCCCAGGGAGGGGCTACTTTAGATCATCAGACACCTGGCTTCACCTACCGGTCACAGCCAGTCTGAAAGGCCAGAGCGGCACAAGACACAGAAGATTTCTCCTTTCTATCTCTGCTGGTTTTTTTATTGCAAATATAGAATACTAAGGGTTGGTTAAACTTTAGGTATTGGGAAAATTGCTAATTGCTAGTCCCACATTACGTTTGGGGATAGTCAAACTGCCTGAGTTCCTTGGGTAGCCTTAACAGTTTCTGAGTGTGCCCACAGTTCAGGAAAAAGCCTACTGCGGCAGGGACACTTGCCAAGCATTACACCATTTTTCCAGCTTTTGTAGATCTTTCCTCATGTTAACCACTCCCTCGGGGAGTCCACTCTGTTGCAATTTTTTGTGTCATCTGCAAAAAGACAGACTTTTCCATTCAGTCCTTAAGCAATATCACTCACAAATATATTGAACAGTGCCGGGCCCAGGACCGAACCCTGGGGCACCCCACTAATCACCTTCCTTTCATCCGAGTGAGCTCCATGTACCATCACCTTCTGTTGTCTGTCAGTCAACCAATTTCTAATCCAGTTTACCATCTTGGGACCCATCCCCAAGCTACTGGGTTATTGACAAGCCTCCTATGAGGAACAGTATCAAAGGCTTTGCTGAAATCCAGGTATATGACATCCATCGCATGCCACTGATCTAGTTCCTTGGTCACCCAGTCAAAGAACTCAATCAGATTTGTTTGGCAAGTCCTTCCTTCGGTAAAACCACGTTGCCTCGGATCTTGCAACCTGTTGGTTTTGAGAAAGTTCACTATTTGCTCTTTCAGGAGTGCCTCCCATTAATTTTCCCGCCACCGAGGTAAGGCTCATGGGCCTGTGGTTTGACACTTCTTCCCTGTCACCACTTTTGTGTAGAGGTACGACATCAGCCATTCTCCAGTCCTGAGGAACCTCTCCTGTTTCCAAGGATCTCTTGAAGACCTCCTTTAACAGCCCTGCAAGAACCTCTCTGAGCTCTTTCAGTATCCTGGGATATATCCCATCCGGTCCCATGACTTTGTTCACTTTCAGTTTAGTAAGTTATTCTAACACCTCATCTTCTGTGAATGGTGTGGTATCTACTTCATTCCCATTTTTATATTTGGGCGTCACAGCTGGCCCATCTCCAGGATTTTCTTTAGTAAAAACAGAGCAGAAGTATTTGTTTAGCAATTTCACTTATTCAATGTCACTTTCCACGAGTCCTTTCCCAGCACTTCTGAGTCCTGCAATTCCAACTCTGATTGTCTTCCTTTCCCGAATATACCTGAAGAAAGTTTTGTCGCCAGCCTTAACATCTTTAGCCATCTTTTCCTCTGCCTTTGATTTTGCTATCCTTATTTCTTTTTTTGACTCTTTTTAGTTTGATCCTGTATTCATTTCTGTGTTCTTCTGTTTGCAAGCTTTTGAATTTTGCGGAAGCTGTGTTTTTTTTCCTTTATTTCAGCAGCCACTTCTTTGGAAAACCAAATAGGTTTCCTTCTCCTCTTGTTTTTATTTACTTTTCATACATATTTATCTGTTGCCCCTTTTATTGCCACCTTTAGTTTAGCCCATTGCAATTCCACTTCCCTTATCTCCTTCCACCCTGTCATCTCCTCCTTTAGGTACTCGGCCATTTTATTGAAGTCAGTGTTTTTGAAGTTTAGGACTTTGAGCTTGCTATGAACATAAGAACATAAGATATGCCATATTGGGTCAGACCAAGGTCCATCAAGCCCAGTATTCTGTTTCCAACAGTGGCCAATCTAGGTCATATGTACCTAGCAGTTTCCCCAAGGGACACAGGTTCCACAATGCTTGTATAGGTTCAAGCATTGATATCCTGGGTCCCTATTAATAATGGTTTATGGACCTTTCCTCCAGGAGCTTGTCCAAACCTTTTTTAAACCCAGCTACATTAACAGCCTTTACTACATCCTCCGGTAACAAATTCCAGAGTTTGATTACACGTTGAGTGAAAAAATATTTTCTTTTATTAGTCTTAAATAGTTTACCCTTTGGATTCACTGCATGTCCCCTAGTCTTTCTATATTCTGATAAGGTAAACAATCGATCTACGTTTACCCGTTCCACTCCGTTCATTAATTTATAGACTTCTATCATATCTCCCCTCAGCCGTCTCTTTTCCAGGTTAAAGAGCCCTAACCTTTTTAGCCTTTCTTCATAGGAGTATCCTTCCATCCCCTTTACCATTTTGGTGGCTCTTCTCTGAATCTTTTCTAAAATCACTATATCCTTTTTAAGATACGGCGACCAGAATTGCACACAATATTCAAGGTGCAGTCTCACCATGGAACGATATAGAGGCATTATAATATCTTTTGTTTTATTTTCCATTCCTTTCCTTATCATACCAAGCATTCTATTTGCTCTCTTGGCCGCTGCTGCACACTGGGCCGAGGGTTTTAACATGGTATCCACAACGACGCCTAAATCTTTTTCCTGGGTGGTGGTTCCTAATGTGGAACCTTGCATCGTGTAACCATAGTTTGGGTTGTTCTTCCCTAGGTGCATAACCTTGCACTTGTCCACATTAAATTTCATCTGCCATTTTGATGCCCAGTCTTCCAATTTATCAAGATCCTCTTGCAATTTTCCACAGTCCTCTTGGGTTTTAACAACTTTAAATAGTTTTGTGTCATCTGCAAATTTGATAACCTCACTCGTTATTCCACTTTCCAGGTCATTTATGAATATGTCAAAAAGCAGCGGACCCAGCACAGATCCCTGCGGTACACCACTATTCACCTTTCTCCATTGGGAAAATTGGCCATTTAGCCCTACCCTCTGCTTTCTATCTTTTAACCAGTTCCTGATCCAGAATAGTACACTGCCTCCTATCCCATGACTCTTTAGTTTTGACAAAAGTCTCTGATGAGGGACCTTGTCAAAGGCTTTCTGAAAGTCCAGGTACACAATATCAACCGACTCACCTTTGTCCACCTGATTATTCACTCCTTCAAAAAAACATAACAGATTAGTAAGACAAGATCTTCCTTGTCTAAAGCCATGTTGGCTGTCTCCCATTAGGTCATGACTATCTACATGCTGAGTAATTTTATTCTTTATGATGGTTTCTACCATTTTTCCCGGTACTGATGTCAAGCTCACCGGTCTGTAGTTTCCCGGATCACCCCTGGAACCCTTTTTAAAAATTGGTGTTACATTGGCGATCCTCCAATCTTCAGGTATTAGAGATGATTTTAATGATAGTTCACAGATTACTAATAGCAGGTCTGCAATCTCATATTTCAGTTCTTTCAACACCCTTGGTTGTATACCATCCGGCCCAGGTGATTTGCTACTCTTCAGTTTATCTAATAGTTGTAATACATCTTCCCGATGTATCGATATTTCCTTCAATTCTTCTGCACCTTTAAATACCACTTCAGTCATGGGTAACATCCCTACATCTTCCTCAGTAAAGACTGAAGCAAAGAATTCATTCAGTCTCTCCGCTATTGCCTTGTTGCCTCTTAGTGCACCTTTAACCCCTTTATCATCTAATGGACCAACTGACTCTCTCACAGGTTTTTTGCTACGAATGTACTTGAAAAAGTCTTTACTTGCGTTTTTGCTTCCGCAGCAAGCTTCTTCTCAAATGCTCCCTTTGCCTGCCTTATCAATGCCATGCATTTGACTTGCCAGTGCTTGTGCTGTTTCCAGGTTTCGTCGTTTGGCTCTTTTTTCCATTTCCTGAAAGATGCTTTTTTAGCAACAACAGCCTCTCTGACCTCACCTTTAAACCATGCTGGCAGTTTTTTGGACTTCCTTCCACTTTTCTTAAAGTGTGGAATACAGCTGGTCTGGGCTTCCAAGATAGTATTTTTCAACAACAGCCAAGCCTGATGTACGTCTTTAACCTTTGCAACTGCTCCTTTTAGTTTTTTCTTAACTGTTTCCTCATTTTATCATAGTCTCCCTTTCGAAAGTTAAAAGGTAGTACGGTGGATTTCCTTACTATCCCTCCTCCACTAATTAAATCAAAGGCGATCATGCTATGATCACTATTGCCAAGTGGCCCCAACAACCTTATCTCTTGCACTAGATCTGGTGTTCCACTAAGGACTAGGTCTAATATGGCTTCCCCTCTGGTCGGTTCATGAACCAGCTGCTCCAAGAAGCAGTCATTTATTTTATTTAGGAACTTTATCTCCCTAACATGTCCTGACGTGACACTGACCCAGTCGATACCAGGGTAGTTGAAATCACCCATTATTATTACTGCGCTGTAACGTTTGTTAGCTTCCTTGATTTCTTTGAGCATTTCATCATCCATTTGGTCATTCTGGCCAGGCGCTCGATAGTACACCCCCACTGCCATTGCCTTCCCCCTTTTACATGGAATTTCAATCCATATAGATTCTACAGCAGAATTTGTTTCTTGCAAAACTTTAATCCTTTCTGACTCAATGCCCTCTCTAACATAGAGAGCAACCCCTCCACCAATTTGATCAGCTCTATCATTACGATATAGTTTGTACCCAGGTATCACAGTGTCCCACTGGTTGTCCTCCTTCCACCATGTCTCTGATATTCCAATCATATCTAACCTTTCATTTAGTGCTATATATTCTAACTCTCCCATTTTATTTTTTAGACTTCTAGCATTTGCATACACGCATTTTAGAGAATGTATTTTATTCATATTAATTTGGCTATTGTTAGACATGGGTAATTTGGGATCTTTAAGCTCTGTCTGCTCCATACTTGAGGTCATTTGGGCTACTTTACTCTTTTGTGGAACCTCTCTGCTTTTGGTAGTATCCTTCAAAGATACATTCTTCCGAACCATCCGCTCTTGGGTGACTGTCGGCTTTCCCCTAATATCTAGTTTAAAAGCTGCTCTATCTCCTTTTTAAAGGTTAATGCCAGCAGCCTGGTTCCATCCCGGTTAAGGTGAAGCCCATCCCTTCGGAAGAGCCCCTCCTTTCCCCAGACTGTTCCCCAGTTCCTAACAAATCCAAAACCCTCATCTCTGCACCATTGTCTCATCCACGCATTGAGACTCCGGAGCTCTGCCTGCCTTTTGGGTCCTGCGCGTGGAACAGGAAGCATTTCGGAGAATGCTACCCTGGAAGTTCTGGATTTCAACTTCCTACTGTCACCGCCCCTCTCTCCCAGAGGCCTCAGCGTGGGTTAAGCGAGTGGGGTGATGTGTTCCTTAAGCTTGTGAACTTGAATTTGAGGCTTTGCAAAGCCTCCTGGGAATTGTAGTTCCGTGGCTTAAAGAAAAATAGTTGTGTACACGAATGGTAAGGTTTCAAAATGGATTTATTCCCTTCCCAGGGTTGGAATTTGACCTTTAGAACATCACAACAGAAAAGTCCATACTTCTGGTATAAGGTAACAAAGGAACCAAACAACTTAGGCAATGCTTATCTTCAGCTTAACAGAAAAATGAAATACAAAAACAGTTTTCCTCCAAACTTGCTTTTGGACTGTTTTTCTCCTGCAGCAGGGGTTATAGCAAGACTAGCACAAGGATTGTATATTATCTGATACCGTGTACCTACAGTCCATATAGGTTTCAGTGTCTGAAGTTGGATAAAATTCACATTGCATTTCATGCACGTTATCCTCAACTTCCTCCGGGGAGAACTCTGCCCTTTGCTCATTCACAGTGTTCCCATCCCCCAACAGCTTAGCTGAACTCAGGTGTTTTGCATAAAGCTCTCGGTCAGCTCTCTCACACAACTCTTGATACGTACAAGGGCTATTATCAAACTCCTCTGCAAAGCTATCTGGAAATATTCTTCGGTCTTCCAGCCACTGCTTATCCAGGGACCTTTCTTGGCTATAATATGGCTCCCTGTAAAACTCTTTCCTTTTAGTTTGCCTAGGGTTTCTTACAGGCAAAAACTCCTCTTCAGAACAACAAGTTTCCCTTCCACTATATTTAGTGCTAGAGGACTGAGACTGTCTTCTCAGGGGATTTAAAAGGTATTGCTTGCCTTTAGGAGAGTGGAGTTCCTCTGTGCTTTGCCCAGCCGTGTATTGCTTTCTCCGTCGTGGAATTGCCTGCTTCCTGGAGTCAGCGTGGCTTTCACAGCTCCCTTCTCTAGATGAGCCTTCCCAGGTAAGATAGGGTTTTTCCTCCCTTCTCTTATCCTGTCTTTCACCTTTTTCCCCTTTCTCATGCCATTCAATCCTTTCCGTCCTCTCAGACCTTGTTCTGTCTGTCGTGGTTCTTGCTCTCCTGGTTCCTGTCCCAGTTCTCTCCTCTCCCCTAACTAGAGGATTTTTAACTGTGTTGCTTTTCCCGGTGGCTGAAACTCCGCTCCCCATCAGCTGTTTCTCTTTTGCTAATGAGCCATGTGTTAGCTCTTGGCTCGGGCGTTCCCTAGCACTGAGTGACCTCATTTGTTTGGGGTTTCTATGCCAACCCTTCTCTCTGTTTTGCTCTGAGCTGTCAAACATGCATTCATTCTGATATGAAGTCCCTGTTTCCATGGGCTCTGACTCTTGTTCCTTATGACACTACCTAAAAGCCTAAATTTAGCCTCCAGAACCTCCCTACCACATTTTCCTATATCATTGGTACTGACATGTACCAAGTCAGCAGACTCCTCCCCAGCACTATCTAAGACCTTATCTAGGTGGCGCGTGAGGTCCGCTACCTTTGCACCAGGTAGGCATGTTAGCAGGCGATCCTCACGTCCACCAGCCACCCAGCTATCTACATGCCTAAATATCGAATCACCAACTATAACGGCTGTCCTAACCCTTCCCTCATGGGCACATGGCCCTGGAGAAACTTCCTCGGTGTGAGAGGGTTTTACATTACCTGGAGGACAGGTCCTAGTTACAGGATCACTTCCTGCCACCAGGGTGATGCTCTCCTGTCACGTGACCTCTCTCCTCCATGGCAACAGGGATGCTGCCAGACTGGAGGTGGGACTTCAGGACTATATCCCTGTAGGTCTCGTCTATGTACCTCTCTGTCTGTCTTATGCTTTCCAAGTCTGCTACTCTAGCCTCTAGAGAATGGACTCGTTCCCTGAGAGCAAAGAGCTCCTTGCACCTAGTGCACACGTAGGACCTCTCACCAGCTGGGAGAAAATCATACATGTGACACTCAATGCAAAAGACTGGAAAGCCCCCATCCCGCTGCTGGACTGCTGTCTGCATCTTAGTTTTAAGTTTGTGTTTAGATCTAAGTTCTTTACTTACTAAGGGTTGCTATGGATATTTATACTAATAAAACTGTACCTAATACATGTAATATACCTTGTTCACCTGAAGCTTAACTAATCTCAGGTCCTTAGTGTATGACTGATTTGGGTAATGAGCTTCACCTGAGAGCATCTCCTGTCTTTTAAGATGTGTAAGTACCTATAAAGCTGGGTAATTAACAGTCCTTGCTTGGATAGGAGGAGTCTTTCTGTACCATGGCCTGTACCATGGCTTTTATCTCAAACCACACCGTGTGATGATCGCTGTTGCTCACAGGAGCACTCACGCAGACATTTGACACGCTATCACCGTTGGTGAGCACTAAATCCAGTGTTGAGCTTTCCCTGGTTGGTTCCATCACCATTTGTCTAAGTAATGCATCTTGGAGAGCATCCACAATTTTTTGCTTCTTTTCAGATTACAGAAGGAGAAATCCAATCCACATCAGGTAGATTAAAGTCACCCAATTTGATCGCTTCCCGCTTTGTGGCTATCTTGGCAATATCTATAATCAATTCGTTATCTATCTCTTCAATTTGAGTCGGAGGTCTGTAGACTACAGCAGTATGGATGACAGTACTATCTCCTCTTTCCAACGCAATCCAGAGCGTTTTTCTTTTTCCCATGTCCCCTGCATTTCAGTAACTTTAATATTGCTTTTGACATACAAGGCTACTCCTCCTCCTTTTCCATTTTCTCTTTCTACTACTACTACTTGGAGCTTGAGCGAAAATGGCGCCATTGCAGACTCCCCCATGACAGAGAAATATATATGAAGACCTTGCAAGAGCACTGCCTTACCATCATGCAAAAGAAGAAGGAATTCCATACAAATCTTCTTATACGCTCCCTCAACAAACCCCATGAGCTCTTTAGATTAATTCAGTCCCTTACAAAGGACACATCACTGCATCAAACAAATAATTTAATCCACCTTCAAGACTTTGCTGTTCACTTTCACAATAAAACCAAAGTAACCCTCAACAATTTGAGAGACATCTGCACAGACACTCCATTTCCTAAAAGCACCAATATCCGCGCTCTAAGTCAATTTTACCCATATTCCACCAAACAAATTGAAAACATAATAAAAGGATTTAATTCTATCACCTCGCCCACTGATCCATGCCCTTCTCATTGGATCAAGTCTACTTGCCCCAAATTAAGTTCCCACATCTCTAAGATTATCCACCTCTCCTTCAACAAGGGTCTGGTCCCAGTATCACTTAAAACTGCCACAATCAAACCTTTCCTAAAAAATTCCAAGCTAGACCCGCAGGATCCAAACTCCTATCGTCCCATATCTAGTCTTCCTTTCTTGGCTAAGATGATGGAGACGAAAGTACAGCAACAAATCCAAGACCACATTGATATCCACGTACCACTTGATTCTCAACAGCATCGTTTTCGACAACATCATGGTGTCGAGACTTTGCTCACCTTCCTGTTTGATAACCTGATTTTAGGTTTAAATAATCCGAAATAGGGCTTCATCTTAATTTTCATGGATATTGCTTCAGCCTTCGATACAGTCTGTCACAGCCATGTGATTAATCTGCTTATGCTCAAGGGCATTCAGAGCTCAGCACTAGATTGGTGTCACTCATATCTAACAGATCATCAACAAGTTTCTTTGGGCAATCAGACATCAGATATGTATCAGAAACCCAAGAAGTACCACAGGGCTCTTCCCTATCTGCCCTGTTATTTAAGATAAATATATATATACAACCAATATGTACGATCATACAATCCTTCGGCATTCTTTATCACATCTATGCAGATGATGTGCCACTCCTTTTTCAACAGACATGCACAAGGGATTTAAATTCAGCGCGCCATCGGGCGCAGGCCTCTTCAGACCCCCGCCACCACCAGCAACTCTCCCCTTCCCGGGGATCGAGCCACCAGCAGCGGGAGGGGCCGTGAAGCTTTCCCTGCCCAATCGGAGCTGCACAAGGGATTTAAATTCAGCGCGCCATCGGGCGCAGGCCTCTTCAGACCCCCGCCACCACCAGCAACTCTCCCCTTCCCGGGGATCGAGCCACCAGCAGCGGGAGGGGCCGTGAAGCTTTCCCTGCCCAATCGGAGCTGCACAAGGGATTTAAATTCAGCGCGCCATCGGGCGCAGGCCTCTTCAGACCCCCGCCACCACCAGCAACTCTCTCTCCCATTCCCGGGGATCGAGCCACCAGCAGCGGGAGGGGCCGTGAAGCTTTCCCTGCCCAATCGGAGCTGCACAAGGGATTTAAATTCAGCGCGCCATCGGGCGCAGGCCTCTTCAGACCCCCGCCACCACCAGCAACTCTCCCCTTCCCGGGGATCGAGCCACCAGCAGCGGGAGGGGCCGTGAAGCTTTCCCTGCCCAATCGGAGCTGCACAAGGGATTTAAATTCAGCGCGCCATCGGGCGCAGGCCTCTTCAGACCCCCGCCACCACCAGCAACTCTCCCCTTCCCGGGGATCGAGCCACCAGCAGCGGGAGGGGCCGTGAAGCTTTCCCTGCCCAATCGGAGCTGCACAAGGGATTTAAATTCAGCGCGCCATCGGGCGCAGGCCTCTTCAGACCCCCGCCACCACCAGCAACTCTCCCCTTCCCGGGGATCGAGCCACCAGCAGCGGGAGGGGCCGTGAAGCTTTCCCTGCCCAATCGGAGCTGCACAAGGGATTTAAATTCAGCGCGCCATCGGGCGCAGGCCTCTTCAGACCCCCGCCACCACCAGCAACTCTCCCCTTCCCGGGGATCGAGCCACCAGCAGCGGGAGGGGCCGTGAAGCTTTCCCTGCCCAATCGGAGCTGCACAAGGGATTTAAATTCAGCGCGCCATCGGGCGCGCCCGCGCCTGGCGGGCCCGCGCCTGAGGGCCTCGCCAGAGGGCCCTTTGGCGTGGCCCTTAGGCGGGGCACGGCAAGAAACACAGATAACCCGTATAAGCACAGCAGTATCTCGACTGCCCGGCGGGTTTGAAACTAACCTCATCAACATCATCTGAAAAAGAGCTCCGTCTTCTTCAAACCTCCAGCTGGAGCGCACCTATGGCAGACCTCGCTCTCACATTGAACCAAGCCACCTACCGATCACAGCAAGTATACCACTTCTAAAACACTGGCTATAAATGAGTCTTCCAGCACATCCATCTAAGCCAATATCAATATTCTCCTATGGTCACACATATCCTATGATCTGTAGCCTCATATACTGTTGTCAGTAGCCTATATAACACTGTCAATAGCTTCTTATACTGTATAACATTGTTGATAGTACCTATACTGTTGTCAGTAGACTATATAATATCAATATTCTCCTATGGTCTCACATATCCTATGATCTGTAGCCTCATATACTGTTGTCAGTAGCCTATATAACTTTGTTGATAGTACCTATACTGTTGTCAGTAGACTATATAACACTGTCAATAGCTTCTTATACTGTGGTCAGTAGCATCATATACCGTTGTCCATTGCCATACTGTTTTGTGTCTCACTACCGTACTCTCTGTCCTGCTATTGCACTATACTGCAGCATATCTACAGTACTTCGCACACAACAGGAACTCGCAAAATGGCCCTCCAGCTCTTCGCCCTTATCAGCTTTTTCCTACTTACTCACTGGCTCGGAACCTCCCAAGCCCTTTACATATCTCATGAATTATCCCCATCTTAAATAGCCATGGAAAAAGGTGGTCTGGACCCCCATACTCCCACCCAAGAAGTGACACCTACACACGCCGCTCCCATTTGATACACATAGCACTCCAGCTACCCAATACACCCACCCAGGAAGAACCTCCGAAATACCGACCCCTAAGATGTGCCATCATAAATGCGCGTTCTATTCGCAAAAAATGGCCTGTGGTTCTTGAAACAATTTCCCGCTATGACCTAGAGATACTCATGATCACAGAAACCTGGCTATCAGCGGAAGATAACGTTCTCATCAACCAACTTCTACCACCCAATTTCGCCATACACACAAGACATAGAGAAAACAAAAAAGGAGGAGGGGTGCTCATAGTATCCAAATCGGACCTTAACTTCCACATAACAGATTCCTCTAGCTCAAACAATCTAGACATACTCACCATTACAAACCAGCAAATCTCCCTCAACCTCTTATACAGGACACCGTCCACGTCTCCAGATGACCTCCCAACCATTATTGACCTTACTGCCAGCACCCTCAATCCCAATAAACCAAATTGGATAATGGGTGACTTCAATCTCCCATCGTTATCCCAAAACCACGCAATTGCCTTCCTTGGTGCTATGGAAGACATGGGACTCAAGCAAATTATCAATAAACCCACTCATATAAAGAGAAACATTCTGGATTTGGTATTTGCTCCTCAGACAGTCTTTGAACAAAACCACAACCTACCAATATCAATCGTTGATGTACCCTGGTCAGACCACAAACTGATCATTTTCCAGATCCCCATCATCAATGAGAAGCTGCACAGAAGCCAAAACATGCACAGCACATCACGGACACCCACAAGAAGATTTAGACCATTTAACAGGGAACACATCTTGGCTGAGACCCAATCACTCCTCAACAAAACCATACCAGACCTCGACGAACTAATCACCTCCTGGAACTCCAATCTGCATGCCATATCACAACCTCCAATTTCCAATAACACAAAGAGGAGAAAAAGAAGCACCGCCCCATGGTTCTCTCCTGAATTGCGATCCTCTCTGACTCTACTCCGCAGACTGGAACGCCGCTGGCGCAGATCACTTTCCACTGAAGATCAGACCGCCTACCGTACTCACCTCTCCACACACCGTGAAGCAATCATAACCACAATGAAACAATATCACACAGACACCCTAAGGAGATCACTGAATAAACCACGTGACCTCTTCAACCTGGTCAAATCCCTCTCAAAGGAACCTTCTCCCGAACAACACAGTGAGATTCATCCACAGAAATTCGCTGACTACATGCAATCCAAGATAGTGCAAACTAACAAGGTGTCAACAGTCCCGTTCCAAGAACCAACGAATGCAACCCCACTAAATAACTTCTCTACACCATCCACTAAATGCATCGAGGACACCATAGCATCTCTCAATACCTCCACTGCACAAACGGACCCATGCCCAGCTTTTTGGATTAAGGAGCTACGTGGTGCGTTCAGCCCCTTCATTGCAAATCTAATGAACCTCTCATTCACAACAGGGTACTTCCCTGCAGCACTCAAGCAGACTTCCATCAGGCCACTTTTGAAAAACCCCAAGCTAGACCCACAAAAGGTCGAATCTTATAGGCCTATAGCTAGCATTCCCCTCTTAGCCAAGATAATTGAGAAGGAGGCACAACGGCAAATCCAAGCTCATATAGACACCACAGCTCCCCTAGATCACTGCCAACATGGGTTCAGAGAATATCATGGGGTCGAGACCCTTCTCACTAACCTATTCAACGACATTATCATAGGCATTAACAACATCCGACAAGGATTTGTACTCGTCTTCTTAGACATCGCTGCGGCGTTCGACTCGGTAAGCCACGAAATTCTCCTCGGACGACTGAAAGAGAAAGGTATCTGCAACAGTGCATTAGAATGGTGTAACTCTTATCTGGATGGAAGATGGCAATATGTGAAGTCCGGTACAGAAGAGTCAAAACGCTTCCATCAAAAACAAGGTGTGCCTCAAGGTTCCTCATTGTCTTCCCTACTATTTAACATATACATGCAGCCCATCTGCGACGTCATAAGATCCTTCAAAGTCAACTGCTTGATATATGCAGATGACATTCTCTTATATATGCCTTTCTCTACAACTCAATTAGACCTGGCACCGTTGGTAGACTGCCTCAATTCGGTCTCAGAGTGGCTCCAATCACAAAACCTTCGCATTCAACATAAAAAAACAGAGGTGCTCTTCATCTCCAAAGACCCCAACTTCACCCCTCCAGCCCACGTCAGTGTCAAGGAAGCTGACCTACAAGCTAAAGAAACAATAAGATACCTTGGAGTTACATTGGACCAACGTCTGGATATGAAACATCATATAAATAATATAGTTAAAGCTGTATACTTCAAAATACGCTCGCTTAGGCATATGCGCTCCCTGTTGGACCCGGATGACTTCCGAACCATATACCAAGCGCTAATCCTGCCACACTTCGACTTTGCAAATGCCATATTACAAGGTCTCCCTCAATCCACTCTTAGCCCATTACAGATGGCCATGAATGCCGCAGCAAGAGTCCTCTACGGAGCCTCCAGAAGCGATCACGTAACTCCCATTCTTAAACAGCTTCACTGGCTCCCCATCCATGGGAGGATCATCTTTAAAACCCTAGTCCTATCATTCAAGGCAATCAAGGGTATCTCATCCTCCTCACTCACAGATCTGATTCACACTGTACCCCCCAACAGATCCAGAAGAACAACAGCCGTAAACCTACTGACAACCTCGAAGGCGTTGACAAAGTGCAACATGACAACCTCAAACAGAGCCTTCAGTTTCTATGTACCCAAATGCTGGAACGCTCTACCCTCCGACATAAGGGCCATTACTGACCTACTCCAGTTCAGGAAGGCACTCAAATACCACCTCTTCCTTCAATACTACCCTACCAGCAATTGAACCAGAGGAAGTGACCCACTCATGAACACATCATGCCGTTCTTGATATTATTAAGACTCTATTCTTTTCTATGTAATTATCTCATGTATATAGTTTACCCCGGTTCTCCAAGTTTGTACTCCTGTTCGATGTAAACCAAACAGCTTGTTGTTATGGTCTTTATGTTATAATGTAAACCGCGCTGATACCGAATAGTGCGGTATATAAGAACTTGTAATAAATAATAAATAAATAAACCCAAACTTCACTGGAATCATTGATTGCTTCACTGCTGTCTCTGAATGGCTAGATGCTCACAACCTGAAAGTGAACTTTAAAAAGACAGAAGTCCTTTTTATCACAAAGGTCCCAATACTCATACCCCCCACATCACTACAGGTTAAGAATTCTGATCTGAAGTCTAATCACGAGGTTAAATATCTGGGCATCACTCTGGACCAGTCCCTAAACATGGAGTCCCATATAAGCAATATCACAAAGGCTGTCTGTCATAAAATATGTTCCCTCCGTCATCTCCGACCTTTATTGGAGGCTACTGACTTCTGCACTGTCTTCCAAGCACATATCACTCCGCTCTTTGACTACGCCAATATCATCTTACATGGTCCTCCTGGATATGTTCTCCATTCTTTACAATTGGTATTGAATACCTCTGCACGAACCATTTACGGAGCTTCTAGATACAAACATGTAACTCCTCTCCTAATTCATCTACACTGGCTCCCAAATAAGCAGTCGACTTAAGTACAAAACCTTCCTGATAACATTTAAAATTCTTCGTCACCTCTCCGCATCCTCACTGGAAGATCTTCTACATTGGACTCCTGATAACAGAGTAACAAATATGGCAAACACTCTTACCATCTGAACCCTAGCTAGAAAAAGCTCCCAATTCACCAAGAATAGAGCCTTCTCCCTCTTCGCCCTTTTACTATGGAACTCCCTGCCTGCTCCTATTCATCACATTTCAGATTTGGCCACCTTTCGCAAAGCAATCAAAATGCACCTTTTCCATCTTGCTAAAAACCATGTAACTTAACGCTTTGTCTGTCCATAATTTACTCAAGATTCTGTCAGACTCTAAATTCATCATGCTACTGTTGTATGACTTATTTAATGTAACTTTGACTTATTTAATATAAATTTGTTAATTCTATTATATCATATTCACATGTTCAATGTAAAGTGTTCCATGTAATAAGTTGTTCTATTGTAAAACGCACTGATTATGAATAGCGCGCTATATAAAACCAAATAAATAAATATAGCGCTACAAAACGTACACAGCACTGCACAAACACATCATGAAGACAGTCCCTGCTCAAACAGCTTACATACCAGTCAATGAGGACAGTACAAGATAGAAGAAACAAGTGGTAAAAAGGGAAGGAGACACAAGGAGAATAAGGGATTAGGAATCAAAGGTTGCTTTGAAGAGGTAAGCCTTTAGCATGGATTTGAAGAAGGGGAGAGAAGAGACTTGACATAAGGAAACAGGAAGTTTGTTCCATGCATAAGGAGCAGCAAGATAAAAAGATTGAAGTCAGGAGTTGGCAGTAGAAGAAAAGGGCATTGAGAGAAGAAAGCCAGCCGAGGAGCAGAGTTCACGAGGGGGGAGAGTAGGGAAAAGGAGAGAGGAAAGGTAATGATGGGCAGTGGAATGAATGCATTTATGAGTTAGAAGAAGGTGTTTGAATTGGATACAGAAGAGGAAGGGGAGCCAGTGAAGAGATTTTAGAAGAGGGGTAACATGAGTGTATCGGGGCTGGTAGAAAATTAGCCACGCAACAGAGTACTGAATAGATAGAAGAGGAGAAAGATAACACTAAGGGAGGAGAAGGTTACAATAGTCCAGATGGGAGGTGACTAAAAAATGGACAAGACTTTTAGTGTGTTCAGAGATAAAGGGGCAGATTTTGTTAATACTGTAGAAGAAGAAGCGATAGGTTCTGGAGTGGAGAAGTAAAGAGAGGAATCGAAGATGACCCCGAGGTTATGGGCTGAGGAAACAGGGAGAAGATGAGTGTTGTCAACAGTGATAGAGAATAGAGGAAGGTTTGGGGGAAAAATGAGGAGTTCAGTTTTAGATATGTTTAATTTTAACCGATGGTTAGACAACCAGGCAGTGATGTCAGATAAGAAGCAGAGATACAATCTAGCAGAGATGTCAGGAGTAGATAGATTTGAGAGTTATCAGCATAAAAGTGATACTAAAACCATGGGAAGAAATAAGAGCACCAAGGGATTGGGTATAGGGAGAGAAAAGGAGAGGGCCCAGAACAGGTCCTTGGGGTACACCAACTGAGAGAGGGATGACAGTAGAGGAGGAAGCACCAGAACAGACACTGAAAGAGTGATTGGAGAGATAGGAAGAGAACCAAGACAGCACAGGGTCCCTAAAACCAAGAGAAGAGAGGGTGTCAAGGAAGACAAGGTGGTCAACAGTATCAAAAGCAGCAGAAAGGTCCAGAAGAATGAGAACTGAGTAAAGGCTTTTGGACTTGGTGAGGAATAAGTCACTGGAGACTTTCACAAGAGCTGTTTCAGTAGACTGAAAGGGACGAAAACCAGACTGAAGTGAATCGAGGAGGTATGAGAGGAGAGAAATTTGAGACAGCGGTGAAGAACTGCATATTCAAGAAGTTTGGAGATAAATGGGACAAGGGAGATGGATCATTAATTAGAAGGGCAAGAAGGGTCAAGTGAGGGTTTTTTTTAGGAGAGGAGTTATTACAGCATGTTTGAAGGCTGTGGGGAAGGTTGCAGTGGAGGCTGAAAGGTTAAGAATATGTGAGATTGATGGAGAAGGAGATGGAGTTGAGGGGGTGAGTGGGGATGGGATCAGAAGAGCAAATAGAAGGTTTGGAGGAGGAAAGGAGAAGAGAGGTTTAGTCATCAGGGATTATAGAAAAAGATGAAAGAGTGAAAGAGGTTGAGGGGAAAAGTTGGTACTGGAGAAGGGGAAAATGAGGTGAAGAAGAATAAGAAAATTTACTGGGGAATTGAAGAGTACTCTTATGTACTTTATCATGGAAATAGTCAGCTAGAGTTTTGGTAAAGAGAAGAAGGAATAGGAGGCGGAGGTGCCTTAATTAGAGAATTGAGGGTAGAAAAGAGAGCAGGGGGCTGGAGGCAAGACAGTTAGTTAAAAGGATAAAATAGTTTTGCTTAACAAGAGCAATGGCGGACTGGAAAGAAGTAAGCATGAATTTGAAGTGAATAAAGTCAGAGAAGGAGCAGGATTTGAGTCAGGAGCGCTCAGCTGAGCAGGCACAGGAACGTAGATAGTGGGTAGTTGAAGATAACCAAGGCTGAGGTGAAGTGCGTCTCACAGAACATGTTTATTTTATTTATTTAACAGGTTTTATATACTGCTTTATCATTTCAATCAAAGCGGTTTACATTGTAACTTAAACTTGGTAATGTACATTAAACAGGGATATTGATAACTTGGATTTTTCTGAGGCAATGGAGGGTTAAGTGACATGCCCAAGGCCACAAGGAGTGCTAATGGGAATTGAACACTGGTCTCTGGGTTCCCAAGCCAGTGCTGTAACCATTAGGCTACTCCTCCACTGAGGAGCAAGGGAGTCTAGGGTAGAGGAGAGGGTGGTATTAAAGGAAGCTGTAGCTACATCAACAGATTGAGAGGACAAAGTAGAAGAAAGAAGTGGTGAGATATAGTAGATAGAGTCAATGGATAAATAGCATGAAGATTTCTAAAGTTATAAGAAGAAATTGGTCGAGGTTGAGTGGAGGAGTGATGAAGAGTGAAGCTTGTGATAAGGAAGCTTATCATAGCTCAGGTAGGAGCTATAGAAAAGATGATGTGACTCTGAACAAGCAACCTGTCAGTTCTGGTAGAAGCAAGAAAACAGAGTTTTCACATAAAAGACTACCAGTCCCAGAATGCACCAGGTTTCCAGCAGCCATGAGGGAGGCTGAAGTGAGAAAATGTGTGTGCAATCAAGAGAGCTATGAGGTAATCCCTACGCACTCATCTCAAAGGGCAGGACCTGATTCAACACAGCTGCGCTGTGTTAGGGAGGAGCACACATTAGAACAGAATAAGAATAGAGCTTATTCTACAGGTAACAGTTTCAAGAACAGCTTCAGGGAGAGCTTTAGCAACGGCTACAAGCTCCAGCCCAGCTACAGATTTAAGCAGCATCTGGAGAAACAGAAGCCAAGCCAAGCGGATAGAGAGAGAAGGAAACTCTCTGGAAGGAAGAGAAGAAAGCCCATTGGAAGGTCTGGGAGATTCCAAGGCAGTAACCATACTGGGAGGTATTCCAAATGCCAGCAGAGTCCATTGGACTGGATTCAGCCAGAGGAATGGAGTGGCAGAGATAGGAATCACCAGTGGCTACCTGGAAGAGAGAAGACTGCACGTGGAAGGGACTTTCAGACCAAGGCCAGAAGGTATGTGAGAGGAGATCCAGTGTCCAGGGATCAAGATTGGAAGGCTGGACATCAGAATTGGATTACATACTGGCCAGGCTTTACAGAGAGGAATTATGATGGCAGGAGAGGCTCAGGTATGAACACTGATCCAGACCCTATCTATAATAGAGAATGGCAGCAAGGGAATAAGCATTCTCATGATAGTGCCTTAATGAAAGACTCGTCTGTACCAATGTATGATAGTGACCCTATGCTGATTGATGAAGGGGGAGATACAGCAGATGAAAGTACAGTTTACATGGACTGTTCTCTATCTAAATTCTATTGCTAGCTTTCTGTGAGAAAACACATCAGCCATCACAAAGAAACCTAACTTTGTTCTTTATTTCCACTGCAAACAGCTCTTAAAGCAGGATTTGGGTTCACACAGTAGCAGCCAGCCAGCTAAAGGCTTACAGCTGGTCAATTGATGGTAATTGGAGCTGCACCTGATAGAGTGTGTGAGCAAGGGAAAATCACTGCTGGATCTGAGTGAAAAATAAGCAGAAGTTAACCTAACCAGCAAAGTTTATTCTTTTCTTTGTGCCTTTGTATTTGGTAATTATTTGCTAAGAAAACATTAGCTAATTGCCTGACAAGCTGAAGGTTGTTTTCTGGTTTACTTTGTGACTTTTTGTTATCCATTTAAACACTGCAAGCAAGTAACCTCATTTATATTGCTATCAAGCATACATGTGCTGGGTGAATTAAACCCCGTCAATAAAAGAAGTATTTTATTGGCCTTACCACTTGGTTCCACAACTCAATTATTGTCATCAGCTGTGTTTGGGAGTGAATGAACTACAATACCCACAATACCTTGCAAGAATCATATGAATATATGCATCGTCTAGATTGTGTAAGTTCTCACCCTAGGCAGCCGTCTGACAAGCTTAACAGGTGATGGCCAGATAAGGGAAGAACCGAGGCACGGAAATTAGAGGGTAAACAATTGGAATAGAAAACAAAGTCAAGGCAGCGACCTAGCTGATGAGTGGGGGCAGAAAAGCAGAGTTGGAGTTTGAAGGAGGAGGTAAGTTAGTGGAGTTTGGATGCATAGGGGTTGAAGAGGAGGTTATCAATATGAACATTAAAGTCACCAAGAATAAGAGAGGGAGAATAGGAGCCAGGAAAAAGAAGAGACAAAAATCAAAATCCGTTAGGAAGGTAGAGGCAGATTTATCAGGGGGTCTATAGATGACAGCAATCCGGAGAGGAAGGGGAATAAAAAGATGAATGGAATGAACTTCAAAGGAGAGAAAGGAATGGATTTGAAGTAGAGGGAGGGGTTGAAATTGACAAGAAGGAGACAGTAGAAAGAAAACACCACCACTGTGACCACTGGGACGAGGAGATTGAGAGATTTGGTAGCCATCGTGACAAAGGGCAGCAACGGAAGCAGTGCCATCAAGAAGTAGCCAGGTTTCAGTAAGATTGAAAGCATGAGAGATGAGGAGATCATGGGTAAAGGGAAGTGTATTAGAAATGGAGTGAGCATTCCATAGGGTGCATGAGAAGGGGAGAGGGGAGAGGGATATGAATGAGATTAGGGTGGTGGAGTGAGGATCTAATAAGGTGGTGATAGAGAAGTGAAGAGGAACCAGGGTTGGGATTAATATCACCAGAAGACAGGAGGAGAAGGGGAAGAAGAGTGCGAGGGAGAGAGGAGACAGTACTGCAGAAACGAGGATGAGGAAGGGGCAGGATCAATGAGAGAAAGAAGAAGGTGAAACTCTAGAGCTGAAGAAAGGGTGAAGGGTAAGATAGGGGAGGAAGTAGAGTAGCTGGAGAGAGGATTGGGAGGAGGGAAATGGGGGGCGGCAGGATGGCAGAGGGAGGGAAGAAGGTTAGGGAGGATTAGAAGGAAGATACCAGTGATAATTTCTGAAGCTAGGCAAAAATAGTGTACATGGAAATGTACATGATTTTCTTACACAAAGAATTGATACATATTGCTCCTTTGAATTAGATTGTTGTCGTAGAATATGCTAAATTTGAGATTAAGGATAAAAGTCCCCTTTGATCTAGAAAATGGAATAAGCAATTTCTGAAAACATTTCTCTGGTTTCTAATAATATAATATGGAGCTAGGTATATTATTTTTCTATAGTTTCAGCATACCTACAGACACTTTAAAAAGGGGTGCTTTCAGATGTGTTTAGGTTAGGACAGTACGACAGCATGAGTATTTGATAGTTTCAAAAGTATGCACACTATGTGAACATGCAAACTATTGGGGATGGTTCTAGGTTCCTATTTTATAAGGGCATATTGGCACCTATGTTTCCTTTGTAAAATAGAAATAAAATAAACACCTATTTTGAGCTTTCAGTATAGGCATTCTGTAATAAAATTATTCTCTGTATGCTAAATTTTCAAATGAAAGAAACCTGGAAAATTAGCTGTAAAGTGTGCAGAATAAGGGTAATTTTATATAGTCATGTTTTTGCAAATACGTCCTGACTAGCGTAAAACACAGCTACACTAACAGATTTCACTACATCCTCCAGTAACAAATTCCAGAGTTTGATTACATGCTGAGTGAAAAAATATTTTCTCTTATTAGTCTTAAATAGGTTACCCTGTAGCTTCACTGCATGTTCCCTAGTCTTTCTATATTTTGATGGCATAAACAGTCGATCTACCTTTACGTGTTCCACTCCACTCATTAATTTATAGACCACTATTATATCTGCCCTCATCCATCTCTTTTCTAGGTTGAAGAGCCCTAACCCTTTTAGCTTCTCTTCATAGGGGTATCCTTCCATCCCCTTTACCTTTTTAGTGGCTCTTCTCTATACCTTTTCTAATAACGCTATATCCTTTTTAAGATACGGCGACCAGAATTGCACACAATATTTGAGATGCGGTCATACAATGATACAGAGGCATTATAATATCCTTTGTTTTATTCTTCATTCCTTTTCTTATGACACCTAGCATTCTATCTGCTCTCTTGGCTGCCACTGCACACTGGGCGCAGGGTTTCAACATGTTATCCATGATGATACCTAAATTTTTTTCCTGGGTGGTGCTTCCTAATATGGAACCTTGCATCGTGTAACCATAGTTTGGGTTGTTCTTTCCTAGTTGCATAACTTTGCACTTGTCCACATTAAATTTCATCTGCCATTTGGATGCTCAGTCTTCCAATTTATCAAGATCCTCTTGCAATTTTCCACAATCCTCATGGGTATTAGCAACTTTAAATAATTTTGTGTCATCTGCAAATTTGATTACCTCACTCGTTATTCCCATTTCCAGATCATTTACGAATATAGTAAACAGTGGACCCAACACAGATTCCTGGGGTACTCCACCTTTCTCCATTGGGAAAAATGGCCATTTAGCCCTTTTCTCTGTTTTCAGTTTTTTAACCAGTTCCTGACTCACCTTTGTCTACCTGTTTATTCACACCTTCAAAAAAACAAAACAGATCAGTAAAACAAGATCTTTCTTGTCTAAGTCCATGTTGGCTGTCTCCCGTTAAGTCATGAATATCTACATGTTCAGTAATTTTATTCTTTATAATGGTTTCTACCATTTTTCCCGGTACTGATGTCAGGCTCACTGGTCTGTGGTTTCCCAGATCACCCCTGGAACCCTTTTTAAAAATTGGCATTATATTGGCCATCCTCCAGTCTTCAAGTATTACAGATGATGTTAAAGATAGTTAACAGATTACTAATAGTAGGTCTGCAGTCTCATTTCAGTTCTTTCAACACCCTTGAATGTATACTATTCGGTCCAGGTGATTTTCCTTGTCCCTTCTTAGTGCTCCTTTTTTCCCTCTATCATCTAATGGCCCAACTGATCCTGTCACTGTTTTTTTTGCTGCGAATAAACTTGAAAGAGTCTTTATTATGCACTTTTGCTTCCACAGCAAGCTTCTTCTCAAATTCTCTCTTTGCCTGCCTTATCAATGCCTTGCATCTAACTTGTAAGTGCTTGTGTTTCCAGTTTTCGTCATTTGGCTCCTTTTTCCATTTCCTGAAAGATACTTTTTTGGCAACAACAGCCTCTCTGACCTCGCCTTTAAACCATGCACAGTACTACCTTTAACTTTCAAAATTGAGACTAAGATAAAATGAGGAAAATAGTTAAGAAAAAACTAAAAGCAGCAATTGCATAGGTTAAAAATTTGCATCAAGCATGGTTGTTGTTTAAAAATACTATCTTGGAAGTCCAGACCAGCTGTATTCCATTCTTTAAGAAAACGTTCCATCTCTTGCACCAGATCTTGTGTTTCACTAAGGACTAGGTTCAAAATGGCTTCGTTGTTTCATGAACCAGTGCTCCAAGAAGCAGTCATTTATTTAATTTAAAAACTTTATCTCCCTAGCATGTCCTGCCATGACACTGAACCAGTCGATACCAGGGTAATTGAAATCACCTATTATTATTACTGTGCTGTAACTTTTGTTAGCTTCCCTGATTTCTTTGAGCATTTCATCATCCATTTGTTCATTCTGGCTAAGCGGTCGATAGTACAACCCCACTGCTATCGCCTTACCTTTCCCCTTTTTACATGGAACTTCAATCCATAGAGATTTTGAAGTGAATTTTTTTTCCTGCAAAACTTTAATCCTTTGTGTCTCAGTGCCCTCTCTAACATAGAGTACAACTCCTCCACCAATTTGATCTACTCTATCATTACGATATAGTTTTTACCAAGGTATCACAGTGTCTCAAAGTTGTCCTCCTTCCACCATGTCTCTCATATACCAATCACATCTAACCTCTCATTTAGTGCTCTATATTCTAATTCTCCCATCTTATATTTTAGACTTCTAGCATTAGTATACAAGCATTTTAGAGGCTGTATTTTATTCATATTAATCTGGCTTTTGGTAGGCAGGGGTATCTTTAAGCTCTGTCTGCTCTGTACTCAAGGGCATTTGGGCTACTTTTGTCTTTATTGGAACCTCTCTGCTGATATGCCCTAACTTCAATCTTTTGCTAGTATCCTTCAAAAATACATTGTTCTGAACCATGCGCTCTTGGGCGACTGTCGGCTCTTCCCTATTATCTTGTTTAAAAGCTGCTTTTCTCCTTTTTAAAGGTTAATGCCTAACAAATCCAAAACCCTCTTCTTTGCACCATTGTCTCATCCATGCATTGAGACTCCGGACACTGCCTGCCTTTTGGGTCTTGCATGTGGAACGGGAAGCATTTCGGAGAATGCTACCCTCGAAGTCCTGGATTTCAACTTCCTACCTAAAAGCCTAAATTTAGCCTCCAGAACCTCCCTTTCACACTTTCCTATGTCATTGGTACCAACATGTAACAAGACAGCAGACTCCTCCCCAGCACTATCTAAGACCTAGTCTAGGTGGCGCAAGAGGTCTGCTACCTTCGCACGAGGCAGGCATGTTACCAGGCTATCCTCACGTCCACCAGCCACCCAGCTATCTACATGCCTAATGATCGAATCACCAACTATAATGGCTGTCCTAACCCTTCCCTCGTGGGCATATAGCCCTGGAGAAACCTCCTCGGTGTGAGAGAGTTTTACATCACCTGGAGAACAGATCCTAGCTACAGGATCATTTCCTGCCACACCAGGGTGATATTCTCCTGTCACGTGACCTCACTCCTCCATGGCAACAGGGATTCTGCCAGACTGGAGGTGGGACTTCAGTACTATATCCCTGTAGGTCTCGTCTATGTACCTCTCTGTCTTCCTTTTGTCCGCCAAGTCTGCTACTCTAGCCTCCAGAGATCGGACTTGTTCCCTGAGAGCAAAGAGCTCCTTGCTCCTAGTGCACACGTAAGACCAACTGGGAGAAAATCATACATGTGACACTCTGTGCAGAAGACTGGAAAGCCCCCATCTTGCTGCTGGACTGCTGTCTGCATCTTAGTTTTAAGGTTGTGTTTAGGTATTTAAGTTGTTTACTTATTAAGGTTTGCTTGGGATACTTATATTAATAAAACTATACCTAATACGTTTAATGTACCTTGTTCACCTGAAGCTTAATTAATCTCAGGTCCTTAATGTATGCCTGATGAGGATAAAGAGCTGCACCTGAGAGTGAATATGACACCTCCACCCTTTAAGAGATTTAAGCACCTATAAAGCTACAGTCAAACCTCGGTTTTTGTATGCCCCAGTTTTCGTAAGCTTCGCTTTTCGACGACTTTTTTTATTGCGATTTTGTCCCAGTTCTCATACATCCACTCGGTTTTCGTAGAATTTAAAATGGTCCGTACCGGGGGCGCTCAGTACAGTACAGTACTTAACTTGTTTTTGCGATCCAGACCTCTTTGCTTTCAGCGATCCTGAGCTTGAAAAATACAGTACTGTACTGTAACAAGAATCAAGGAGTGAGAGTGTGGCTGGTCTGATGCTTCCGACGCTCAATTAGGGGACTCCCTACTGATGGCGAAACTTTGAGGGGTCTTTCAAACTTGCCAGTCCTGCTGCTGCTGAGCATTTTTTCCAGCTTGCAATTTGCTTTTGGGACAGAATCGGAAGCGGGGAGAGAGTCGGCAATCAGATTACAGTACAGTATCTGTGTGTGTGCTGTATGATCGGGCAGGTGAGAAAAGTGACAGGAGCTGTTCTGCTGCCTAGCTGAGACTTCGGGGGCCCGTGCTACTGCAGCCATTGCCACATGGCTCTGGAACGCATGCTCAGCTCTGTGTTCCAGGTTGCCTGAGCAGGAGTGGTGTTTCCAGTGGTTGTGGCTGGCGCCTTTACTGGAGGCTTTTTTTTGTGGATCCTTCTTGTTTTTTTTCTTTTAAATTCCTGTGCCCGATCTCCTCTCTGGGTGTCTGGCTGAAGATCTGCATCTTGATCATTGTGCCGTGCGGTTGATCTTTCTCCCTTCTCCTAAGCAGACCTCTCTGGACAGATTTTTTGTACGACAGGGGTCCAGTGATTCTCAAGCTGGTCCTATTGCCAGTAAAAGACAAAGAAGGGAAGTAACCCCGGATAGGGCCTTGATACCTGAGGTCCTTATGGAGGGGGATTCCCCTTCCAAACAATAACCTCTCCTCCTCCCTCTCCCCTCCTCGCCGTCATCCATATGCCAACAAGAGTCTTCAATAAAGGTAAAAGTGATGTTAAATGTTCATTTATCCATTTCTTTAGTCATTTATATTTATTTCTCATTGTTTTCTGTATGTAAAAATATAGTTATTCTCTATAAAATTTATTTATTGTGAATATTTTTGGGTGTCTGGAACGGATTAATTGGATTTGTATTATTTCTTATGGGAAATATTGCTTCAGTTTTCATACATTCAGTTTTAGTCAGACTTTTTCGAACAGATTAATCATGAAAACCGAGGTTTGACTGTACGATTATCCGAAGGGTGGGTGGGAGTCGGGGAGGGAGGGAGGAAAAGAAGACTTATTAAAAGCTGACTGCTACACAGTACCCTGTCCTATGTGTCTAAGATAATCTATGACCAATTGCCTGAATGATTCACACAGCCTTTGCTTGGATAGAGAGAGTCTTTCAAAATGCTGTCTGCTGTGTTTTAAATTTAAACTGAAAGCCCTCTGCTGGGTTTTAAACTTAAACTGAAAGCTACCTGTTGCATTTTTAAATTCACTAAAAGCTCTTTGCTGATACTAGGCCCTGACTGATTTAACAAATACACTGGATTCTAATTTACACAGATTAATCAGCTTTAATCTAAAGACTTCCCTTTTCCCCAGATGTAGAAATATTCCCAGAAGTAAATACTTACAATTGCAGATCTCTCTCCAGACGTAGCAGTCTCTTTTTGTAGTCCTTCAAGACTTGGGTGGAGTGTGGGCAGAGTGCATAAGTAGGTGTTAATGATCACACCTGCATTGTAGGCACGATTTCTATTGCTTACACTGTTTTATAAAGATACATAGACACCTATATGCCTTCATAAAAAGGCTTAAAATAGGTGCCATCTTATTTAAAGTTATTTCTATACCACCTTTCTACAATTCCTTATAAAATTACCCTAATAGTTAGCTACTATAATAGTTATACTTAGCCGCTATAATAGTTATTCAAAGTTTTCTTCTTTGTTTTCCATTCTTTACAGTATAATTTAAACCTGTTTGGGTAAATGCAATGACCAATAGACTTTCAGCCTTCATGGTACAAACACTAATATTTATTTCCTAATAGGCATGCCTTTGCTGTAGAAGTACATTTTTGTTTGTTTTTTAGTTCACTTTATCGTATTTGCAATACAACTATAGAACTACCACATCAAACTAAGAAATGATGTATCGAACACATGACAATATACACATTGCCAGCTTGCTGAATGCCAACAGAACAAGCTTCACCATTTTACATATTAGCAGTATCAAGATAATCTTTTACAGGCTGCCATTAAGTATATGCATCATGCTACTGGGCCATTCAGCAACAGCAAATTCGTATTTATAGACCAAAGGTGTTATTTTAAAAGCACTATTCGCGATTTGGATGTCTGTAAGCAGACACGCAGACATCTAAATAACAGAGCCCGGAGCCATTTTAGAAGCCAAGTCTGTGAAAATCCCCAGCGTGAGTGCTGCAGCGAAGTGTAATCAATGAATAAATCCAGGAGTCAATTGACAGGGTCCAAGCCAGTTTATTGTGCACAAGGCCCAGTCAGTCAAAGCTTCAAAAGGAACTGAGCAAAGATTTTACAGAGACATTAATTCTGTTAATTCCTGGGGCTTTGCGGTATAGGATGCATAATGCGTTTTCCAGTTTAATAAA
The DNA here is from genome assembly GCA_033557465.1 of Ichthyophis bannanicus. NCBI lineage: Eukaryota > Metazoa > Chordata > Amphibia > Gymnophiona > Ichthyophiidae > Ichthyophis > Ichthyophis bannanicus. The sequence goes on from CM066036.1 coordinate 428,975,022, forward strand.
TCAGTAGTGGAAAAGGGTATGTAGACTAGACTGGTTGGTCCTGGTGCCATCTGGCCCTGGTCATTTAAAACAGGTACACCAGGCACTTGGCATAATGGCATTAGGTGCCCTGCTTTCTCCTTCTTCGGGGTTACACTTCTTAAATCATAAGGCTCCCGGGCACAAACTTCCTTGGCGGGTGACCCTGAACTGGCAGGAGAGCCTCCGCTCTCAGCCTCATCGGAGGACTCGGGCCCCCCGATGTACTTGGGCCTGACTCGGGACTATCACTCGGGGGAGAGGGCTTCTTAGGCTGCTGCAGCGGCACTTGCTGGGGTTCCTCGTCTGGCTCCGCTTCAGGCAGCGGTGCTGGGGGAACTAACCTATGTGGGTACTGTGGTAACCTGGTCAGGATATCTGGGGACTCTGGGGCAGAATACACAGGCGACTTCTCCTCCTCAGCTTTCCGGGTTCCCCTAGTGGTGGCTACAAATATTCTACAATGCTCCTCATAACAGCACTTCATCCATGAGGGCTGCCTTTCGCAAGCATCTAACCAGGAATCTATATAGGGGAACTGGTCAGGATGCGCTCTTTGTACAAGCTGATGAACACAGGAAATCTTTTCTACATCAAAAGTGCCCCCACGGGGCCATGAAGTAGCTAACGCAGGCCACTCTCTTTCACATAGCATTTTTAATCTAGACGGAGACATTTTTATACAGTAGTCTCCTGAAAATCCTTTACGGAAATTCTTGATCATACATTCCAACGGAGTTTGCGTGGACTCCGCCCCTCCCATAATCTAAACATAACTACGTACACGTAATGACGTACAAGACGACAAACAGTAAGGGTAGATAGTATAGCTGTAGGTAAGGGGTCCGTACAGCCCACAAAACACTGGGGGGGGGGGACGAACACCACTCGCTTCCTCCTTTTCGTGACCTGGGTGCGGTCGCCCGGCCAGGAACTGCGCTACTCAGGAGTCCACTTTCGCTCGGTCTGTATTTCAAGACCTCTCAATCACACAGGCAATCAAATTATCACAAAAATCATTTTTCAAGTGTCCAGGTTTTCTGACTAACTGACTATTCCAAATAAGAAGGGTCGATGGTTTCGGCTTCCGCTTTCTCTTATGTGGAGCGTACTAGGACTGCCCTTATGAGAGGTGATCAGGCTCTCTTGTCTCGCGCATACTTATGCGAGATTTCTCCAGTTAGTCTATACCAAATCAGTCTCGCGCATGCAAGACTTTTTCCCAGGCTGTATTCACTGACTGTCAAATCACAAAATTGTCCACTCACCGGATCCGGTTCCCGATACCACACCAGTTCTTGGGTTGGATCCTGGACTCCCCCCGGGTCGGAGTTGTTGGCCAGCTGGACCCAGTGACCCGCCGAGGCAGGCGGAACCCTCTCCGGCACAAAAGGGCCGGCGGCGCCTGAGGTTTCCCCCGTGGTCGGACGGACACGGTTCCAACCGGGCCATACCCCGAGGCGAATTGCGTAGATTATTCACTTGAATACCATTCACTACTTGCACTTCCCGGTCAACGCACCAAGAATATGCTGCAGCGAAGTGTAATCAATGAATAAATCCAGGAGTCAATTGACAGGGTCCAAGCCAGTTTATTGTGCACAAGGCCCAGTCAGTCAAAGCTTCAAAAGGAATTGAGCAAAGTTTTTACAGAGACATACTCATTTATACCTCTTTTTCAGTTTGATACATGAGAACTTTCTATTGGTTCCAGCTTGATACATTCAAACTTCCCATTGGTTCCAACACCCCCTGCACCTGTCCAATCAGAGAACCCTCCTGGGCCTAGCACCCAGCTCCCTCCCTTAGGACTGTTCTAACAATGGTGCAGTTTCTCGGTTTGATACTTCTCTACTGCAAGGTCGTCTCTAGCTCCAGGAATGCATGTATTGAAACATTTCTTTCTTTTGCTCACAAGAGAATAATGAAAGACTTATGAATTCATGTAAAACTTCTTAATAAGTAGTTTAAAACAGTTTTCTCATTTTTCACAGATTTTTGGTTCTTTTCTAGCTCTAATGGGGGGTTGGAATCCAGGCCTAACTTACAGGCCTTTCATATAAGCAGACCATTCTAGGTCATAGCCTGCCACATGAGGACGTCCAAGTCTGAATGGAGGGATGGTGGAGGTATGACTGGGGCGTTCCTAAGCACCTGGATATCCCCACCTGATCTCAGAAACACCCCAGACGTCCTGATTTATGTCTAAAGTTAAACTTGTTCCAGGCAGAAACAGGCATCTGGTGCCATTGATTTTATTGACTGCGACCTTTGCTTTTTTGCTCCCTCTTTGTTTTTCTTTTGTTGTTTCTTTGAAAAAAATATATTAATATAAAGTTAAAGGACAGGTAGAAAGCTGTCCTATGTGGATAGCCACAGCACTGAATGCAAACTCCAGATATTCTGCGGCAGCTGCTATCCAGAAACTGCTGCTAAATATCCAGATTATTTTTTTTCTGCGATGGCTGGTGTTTAAAAAAACATGCTGATCATTGCAGACTAAATATTGGCCTGATAGTTTCTAGGGATATGCACAGGCTAAAGATTTTCACAATTTTGGTTTTTCCACTAATTTCAGTCTATTTTTTTGTTCATCTCAGAGATTTATTTGCTTTAATAAATAATTAATGCACATTAGAACTTTTTAATAGGCTGAAATGAATTGTTTATGCATTAATTTATAGGCTAATAAGCATTAAATTGATTTTGCTTGCACTGAATGTTTTAAGGCCTACTAACAAACCAAATGTGTTCCATGCACGTTCCATTTTTATGTCCTCCCCAGATTACACTGATTTTTGTGAGTTTAGATGTAAGATTTAGGATTCACACCTGCCATTCTGAAAATATTTCTCTGTAATTTCTCAGGCAAACCATTGATAGAATTGTCTTTGTTCCAGTTTCTGTTTTCTAAAGTTATCTTATACATATAGCGGCATCTGCTATCTAGATAAGTGCCCTATCCATTAACTGTCAGTTGCACTATTAAGATAATGCCACTGAAATTATCACAAACTGCTCTAGCACTATCCAGATTGTGTGGAGGCAGAGCAAAGCTGCCCTGAATTTATGTAGGGCAAAAAAGCTGCTCTGAATTTATTCAGATAGCAATAGGGCCAATTCCATTACATAAATGTCTTGGCTGCAGGCACGTATAAGTCGCAAATGTGCCCATTTTAAATGGGAATCTGCATTAGACGCACACGAGGTTTCGGAATAGGGACATACATGTTTTTGGTGCTGCACGAACAAAGCACTATAAAGTACGGGACACGGATATCAGGGCCGACCTGTCAATTGTCACAGGACCCCACGCAAACTTTATTCCACTCGGTTTGCAAGGCCGGCTTCAGAGAGATCCGGGGAGGCCAGAAGCCATGGCTCACCTTTACACTGCGCTGGAATGAAGAGCAGCTTGTTCTTTCACTCCGGCTGTGTTCTGGTGAAGGACACTGAGTGCCAGGAAACAGCAAATGCCCTTTAACTTTTCCTGGCACTCAGAGCGCTTCACCAGAACATAGTGGAAATGAAGGAACATGCTGCTTTTCACTCCAGCGCTGTGTAGAGGTGAACCGGCCTCCCTGGCTCCCTCTGAAGCCGCTCAGACAGGCACGGGGCTAGGATAGGACAGCACTGGAATTAGATTGATGGGTGGGGTTTGGACTAGGAATGGGCTGATGGGGGACTAGGATAGGACTAGAAATGGCTTATGAGGGAGCTAGGATTGGAAATGGGCTGATGGGGGGGGCTTGGAATGAAAATGGGCTGATGGAGTGCTATGATAGGACTAGAAATGACTGATGGGGGTTGGGATTGGAAATGGGCTGCTGGGGGTCTAGGCTTGGAAATGGGTTGATGGGGGGGCTTGTACTGGAAATGGGCTGATGGGTGGCTGGGCTAGGACTGGAAATGGCTGATGGGGGGCTAGATAGGATTGGAAATGTGCTTATGGGGAAGTAGGATTGGAAATGGCTTGGATAGGATTGGAAATGGTCTTATGGGGGGCTAGGACTGGAAATGGGTTGATGGGGGCTGGAATAGGACTGGAAATGGCTGATGGGGCTAGGATTGGAAACAGGCTGATGGGGGAGCTTGGACTGGAAATGGGCTGATGGGGGGCTGGAATAGGACTGAAAATGACTGTTGGGGGGGCTGGGATTGGAAGTGAGCTGATGGGGGAGCTTGGACTGGAAATGGGCTGATGGGGGCTGGAATAGGACTGGAAATGGCTGCTGGGAGGCTAGGACTGGAAATGGGCTGATGCGGGGGTATGGGGAAATGGGAATACAAGGGATCAGATGCTGGGTGGGGCTGGAACTAGAAAGGAGCTGATGTTGAGGGAGACTAGAAGGGGATGGGGCTGGGGGAATGAGGATGGAGAGTGGAAAAGATATTTTGTATGGGAGGGAAATAAAATCTACGTTTGGCCGAAATTGGGAAAGTAATTGGGGTTTGAGGATGGAAGGGTGAAACTTGAGTGAATGAAAAAGGAATAAAGAAAGAAATGGAAGAAAGAGCAAAAGGGGAAAGATCAGTATGTTAAGCAGATGTAGAGAGAGAATAGAAAAAATCTAGAAGAGAGAAGAAAGGACAAATGGACAGCAGATAATGGAGAGTTAGCAGAAGACACGAAGAAACCAGAAGAAAGTGACTGAAGCAATGGCAATTAAAAAAATAAAATGCCCAAACAACAAAAAAACAGAAATATACTTTTTTATTTTGAATTTATTAACTGGAATATGTCAGCTCTGGGAAATATGCATCACTAACGTCTTTGCATTTTTGTTTAGTACAAGAGGAAATTAATTTATAGTTTTATTTCTCCAGTGTTGTACATTCCAAGTTTGGCTTTTGGGGTTCCCAGTTTAATTACTGTCTTTCTATTTCTAAATTGTGATTCCTTATTCTTTGTTTGGTGACGGTCTATGTTCAGAATTCCTCAGCTCGCTTACACATGCAGTTCATGTATTCTATTTGACAGTGCCACTTGTTCTCTTTCCCCAGTAGAAGATGTATTGGTATTCTCTGAGATGTATTGGTTTAATATCTGTAGTGTTGCCTTTTGATAGGTAGGGTTTGGTGCTTTGTGAGTCCTGATAGTGCTCTTATTATACGTTGGGTTTTCTATGGGTTCTAAATGGGCAGTGTTTATAGTACTTTTTAATGTGCATGGCGGTTGGCACTGGAGTATAGTAATGTAGAAATCTGGTAGTCTTTCTTTATCCAGACACTCATTAAGAGGCATGTTTACTAAAGGTTAGTGCATATTAACATTCGCACATGGCCCCGAACTCCCATTGGGCCGCCCCTGATGGCTATACGCAGCAAATGGCTTTGTATGTCCCCACGCTCACCACATTCTGAAAGGTTTGACTTCGTGAACACGCCCGTCTCCACTATAGAGCCACAAACAGCCATGCCTCCGTGTAAAATGTGTATCTCCTAAGCTGCTCCACTCACTGACAGTGTTGTGCTGATATCAGCAAACCACACATGAATACTGATGATACAGAAATTGTGATGCAAACTAGACTATCTATACTAGTCTGTTGCATGCCCAGAACACTGCAAAGATAGCTCTATGCACTCTGTGATAGTTTAAAAGCATATAGAAAGTGATGTGCTTGACATGACATATCTCGCATTGTAACATACATGGCAGTGGAAGACATCCTTAGTTATGCTTGCATTGGTCATCTCTGAAAACAGTCTGTGCAATGCTCAGTATGGCTTAGAAAAAATCAGAAGAGGGTTTCTATAGAAAAAAAGTCACTACATATCCCTTTCACTGATAAGGGACCCACAGAATGGGACTATTTAACAGTGCAAACAGCACTAATAAATAACCAAAAGCACCATCATCGCTCTCTATAATTGTGCACATTTCTAGAGATCTATGATGGTGCCCCTGGGCATGTCTTAGTGCTGTTTGCACTGTTGACTGCTCTCATTTTGAGGGCCCCTTATTAGTGACAGGGATATGTTGTGATGTTTTGCTATAGAGAACCTCTTCTGATTCAACCTCCCCGATAACACTGGCACCAGGTGACGCTGCGGTCATCCCTACGGTCCAGATACTGGCCAGGCATTCGTGTCCCCCCAGATTAGTGAATAAGCGCAACTGATCCTCCTATGCAACACTCAGACCACACATACACACACATATTATCACTTGCAGTCACGACTACCATCCTCTGCCAAAACCATGCCCTGCACCCATACACACGTGCTGTGAAGCCATGATGGCGTGGCATCTAAGGGCACCACTGCTGATCTGCATCTCTCAGGCAAGCATGATTCTGCTCCTTACTACCTCACATACCATCCCTACATCTACATTCGCATTGTTCCGGACACTGGAATTGTTAGGGACGCCGAGAATAGCCCCTTTGGCACAAGCAGCAAATGTCAGCATAGCCAGAATAAAATCTATTGCAGTGCTTTATATTTCTGTAGGGGTGTTTTTTTATTGTTCCTTAACCTTACAAATGTCCCTCACCTGCACATTCCATTCTGTACAACTGCATCTTGTGCACTCCCAGACAGCAGACACACCTGTTCAGTACAGATGTGTCACAGCCATTCATCTCTATGGGATGCATTGGGGATAAGAGCAGAATATTTCTAAGTCCTGGCCTTATTCCACATTTCCGCAGGTATAACTTGGACGTCCGCGGGTAACGCTGAAGATGTACATGGGCCCTACTGAATACGCTTTGTACGTCTCTACGACTGGCCACGCCCCTGTTCCACCTCCTCCCACCCACGTTCAGAGATCCCCATGCTAGCACCATGTACATGCAGATACGTGTGTTCTCGGAGTATGGTTCTAGACGTATTTGTAAGAAAAACATCTATCCTGCTGTCTAACCAGCTTATTCGTGGTTCCAAATGACCCCTTATATGGTTAGTAAACTGAATATCACAGTTATCTATATAGTGGTGGCATTCATGCTCTATCCGTATTTGCAAATGGTGGCATTGAAAATACGTATTGGGGGGCATATTCAAAATGTTTTAGCTAGTTAGCAGACCTGCTAATCGGCTAAAATGCAGTGATCCTGATTCTGAGTTCCACTATCTGGATAGTGCAGCTGAATATCACCACATACCACACAAAACCTCCTGGCTAAATCTAGGGTGGTCTGTAGGCAAATTGGGGGCAGTCCCGGTTGCTGTCCGGTCAGGGGCAATATTAAGCCACTAACTGGATAGCTAAACAAGTTAAAATGAGGACAGTTAAACAAGTTAAAATGAGGACAGCTCAGTGACTGTCCTAATTTAACTGATTTTTGCTATTTGGTTAGCAACTGTATATTACCCTGACCGGATAGCAACTGGACGCTGAATATCCAATTTAGTTAAAGCAGTGGTGGCTAGGCACATTAAGAACGCCTAGCGCCACCGCTGAATATTGGTCCCCATTATATTTAATCACCATGGCCAGTGTTTAAATAAGACGCTAACCATGGCACTTAAATATTGACCCATATAAAATTAAAGGAGTGCTTCAACTTTTCTCCTTTCTTCCTTGTTATAGTGAGTCCTCCATCTCCATATTCTGCTGCTTCCTCTATTCTCAGAGAAGCTTTTATGGCTAACAGAAAATGGAAAAAAAGAGCCAAAGAGGAAACAGCATAGGTACTGTCAAGCTAAATGCAAGGCACTGATAAGGCAAGCAAAGAGAACATTTGAAAAGAAGCTTGTCATGGAAGCAAAAGCACATGATAAAAACTTTTTCAAGTACATTCGTAGCAAAACACCTGTGAAAGAGTCAGTTGGACCATTAGATGATAGAGGGGTAAAAGGTGCACTAAGAGAGGATAAGGCCATAGCGGAGAGACTGAATGAATTTTTTCCTTCAGTCTTTACTGAAGAAGATGTACTGTAGGAAATTTATCCATGCCAGAAATGATATTTAAAGGTACTATATCAGATGAATTGAAATAGAGCTCAATAAATCAGGAAGACATAAAACCAGCTAATTGATAACCTAAATAATCTAGACCGGATGCCAGACATCCCATGATGCTGCAAGAACTGAAATATGAGATTGCAGACCTATCATTAAAATCTTCTGTAGTATCCGAAGATTGGAGAGTAGCCAATGTAACACTAATTTTTTTTAAAAAGGGTTCCAGGGATGATCTGATGAGCCTGACTCGTCAAAATGGTAGAAACCATTATAAAAAAAACAAAAATATCCAGGAACAAGCAGGAATGCAGTTTTCACATATAGGTGACATCAGTACCGATGGAGCCCATGCGGGAACGCTCCCATTGTCCAATAGGAAAGCTTTTGGGAGCAGTCCACTGCACCTGCGCATCTGCTTCCCACCTTCCCAACTCCTCTCCTCAGTTCTTCGTTTTCCACAGAGAACAGATTGTTAATTTCCTATTACCGCCAAAAAATGTTTCTTTCTTTCTCTACCTTTCCATCGATGCCGGTTCTGTCACTCCGACACCAGCCCCGATATCTTTTTCGTTTTACTTTTAAAATGTTTTCTTTCCTGCGGTATTCACCGCTAGTTTCGCCAATTATTTTCTCTTAATCTCTGAAGAGACCCTTGCCCCTTGACCCTTGCCCCTAGCCTAGTGGTTGGGGCAAGGTACTTCAGGCCGGAAAACCCATCATTGGGTTTAAAAAATGTACCAATTGTTCTGGTACAAGATCAGTCATGGATAAACATGACTGATGTTTGAAATGTTTGGGCCCTGACCATTTACCAAAGTCTTTTTCTTTGTGTCAACAAATGACAAAAAGAGGCCTACAGAATAGAGCCAGACAGTATGGTTCCCTATTTGCCCCGGACTCGATTTCACTGGCTTCCTCATCATTGAGAACATCGGCCTCCTCACATGGGTTTCATGTCTCGGCAAAGTCCAAACATACAAGTAAGTCCAAGACATCAGCATCGGCATCAAAGATCGATACAGAGTCAAGAGGAAAGTCCCACCATCGGCACCGGTACTCAACAAAGGGTGCTTCCAATGCAGACTGGCCAGCCAAACAGCCCCAGTGGAAGGACCTCTGGAGAGCTACCGGTACCGTGTTCTGGGATGGTGGCACAAAGCCCAGTAGATAAATCCACCCAGACATCGGCCATCTCCCTGGACCAGCACATGCTGGCCCTTGAGAGGAGTTTGGCCGCACTTCTGGCAGCCTCGGTACCAATTTTATCAACAGCAGATGAAATGTAACGTGGACAAGTGCAAAGTTATGCACCTAGATTGGCCACTGTTGGAAACAGGATACTGGGCTTGATGGACCTTGGTCTGACCCAGTATGGCATATCTTATGTTCTTATGTTCAAGCAATGCAGGCTTTGGTACCCGGTCAACATCCAATGGTATTGGCCCCGATGCCGGCACTCAAGACAGTATCGGTCGATCTCTTGCCTCCGATGCCTCAATTGGAACAGACTGAAAACACCAGTACCCAATAGGCTAAAACTGTGAGGACTCCCGATTCTGATATCTTGGAGCATCGATGAAGTATCAAGGTCAAAGGCACGCCTTCCAGACAGTCCTTTGGACCCATTCCCTCCTCAAGAGCAGCGCCAGTCTCCACCAGAGAATATGTCTTTCCAAGAATTCATCAAAGACATGGTAGCAGGTCTGCAAATCACCTTGGTCTCGGGGATGGAACCAAGGATGGAGGAACTTGAGATCCTCCAATACACTCCTATGCCTAACGAAGCAGCCACCTTACTGGTGCATCGCATCTTGCAGGATGCCATTCTCCACATATGGGAGGCTCCCCTTACAGTTCTGCCCATCAGTAAAAGACTCGATACCATGCACTGAGTTTCAGACAGTCCAGGCTTTCAAAAGTTTCAATTTCCCTACCATTCAATGGTGGTGGAATCGGCCATGCACTGAATAAAGAGTTCAAAGAATCACTCTTCCATGCCTCCAGGTAGGGACTCCAGGACACTCGATGCCTTTGGACGTCGATGTTTTCAGGCATGCATGCTGACATCGAGGATAACTTCTTACATGCCATACATAGGCATGTTCCTCAAGGACGTCACCAGAGATATGGATAAGTTTGCCCCATGCTTCCTGATGATAAAAGGCGTGCCTTCCATGCCCTTATAAAACAAGGTCAAAATCCCTCCAAGTTCCTCACCAGGTCATCTTTTGATGCTTTTGAATCAATCAGCAGAGCTTCAGCAGTCTGCATTGGGGCTCAGAGGATGACCTGGTTACAGGCCTCAGATCTTGAACAGTGTGTCCAAGACAGATTGGCTAGTATTCCATGTACTGGAGAGAACCTTTTAGGAAAGATTGGAGAGAGAAGGCAAATGAGATTGAGACAGATTATCTCAGCCTTAAACGTCTCTCCAGGAAGACGGCTGATCCCTCCAAAAGGAAGGTTCTGCCAAAGAAGCCTTTCTACTCTAAAAAGAAGAGATTATCCTTCTTACACAACTACAGCTGCTTACTAACCTCAGCAGCAACAGCAGAGCCCACAGGGCCTCACCAACCAAAGAAGCACAAGGCTTATAAGCCCCAACCAACGGTGCAGTCACAATCTGCACCTAATTTTTGACTGCTTCATAGAGAGCATTGCCACTCTGCCTGTGTAGGGTCCACAGCCCTGAACAGAGCAGGCAGACTCTGTTCCTATGCCCACAGGTGGCATCTCTTCACTTCAGAACAGTGGACTCTAAACATAATCCACAGGGGGTATCTACTTCACTTCCAAGACATACTCTCCCCCCCCCCAACAGGCTTCACAGGGGACTATCCCACAAACCCCCTTCCAAGCACACTCTTGAAGGAAGAGTTTTCCACCCTGCTATCTCGGGGCACCATAGAAAGACTTCGTTCCCCTCAAGAGGGGATGGGCTTCTACTCCCCATATGTTCTAATTCAAAGAAAACCAGGAAGATTCAGGCCCATCCTGGATCTCAGAGACCTAAACAAATTCCTTGTCTGAGAAAAATTCAAAATGATTTCTTTAGGAACTCATCTCCAATTTATTTATTTATTTATTTAGACAGATTTGTTTGCCACCTTATCCTTCAATCAAGGTGGTCACGTCACATCACATCACAATTGGAGGGTTACATTTAACATTGGGGTACGTGTATACATTTAGACAGTACAGTTACTTATCAGCATTTAAACAGTACAATTAAGGTAACATTTAACGTGAGGGTATTTAATGATGTGGTATGATAAACATGTGTGTGGATAGAATGAGTGCGTATTTGGTTTGCAGCGGAAGTAGAGGTATGATTGGCTATGTTCTTGACCTAAAGGAGGCTTACACGCACTTACTGATCCATCCACTACACAGACAGTATCTGCGTTTCAGGTTTCAGCAAAACCTCTACCAGTACCAGATTCTGCCCTTTGACTTAGTCTCCGCACTTCGGGTGTTTGCAAAATGCATGGCAATGTTTGCAGCCTATCTCCGCACTTTGGGAATCTTTGTCTTCCCTTACTTTGACGACTGACTAATCAGGGAAGACTCCCCTCATGAGGTAAAACTCTCCCTGCATCGCACCATCACCGTGCTCCAATATCTAGGATTTGTTCTAAACTTCCAAAAGTCACACCTCATTCCAATCCAAAGGCTCGAGTTCATCAGAACACTTTTGGATACTCAGCAGGCTCAAGTTTTCCTTCCCCAGGATCGCTCTGCCCGCCTCATCGAGCTCATAAAGCACATACGGCAACAAGAGGTGGTAAAAGCTTGAGAGATGCTTCGCCTATTGTGGCATATGGTCTCGACGGTCCATGTCATCCCCTATGCTCACTTACATATGTGACAAGCTCAATGGACTCGCTCTTCTTAATAGACCCAGCCAAGGGGTGTCTCAGAGAAGAGATCACCCCTCAACTGGTCAGGTCTCTTCACTGGTTGTCTTGTCCGCAGAACCTACTCGGCGGGTCACCTTTTCAGATGCCTCCATCTCAGTTCACTCTGATGACTGATGCCTCCAAACTGGGTTGGGGAGCACATCTGAATAACCTGACCACACAGGGTCTGTGGACACTGCAGGAGTCTGAATTGCAGATAAACCTCCTGGAGCTGCGTGCTTTAACAAATGCCCTTTAGGTTTTTCAACCCCAACTTTCGGGTCAACGGGTATTAATCAGAACAGACAATCAAGCGGCCATGTTTTATGTGAACAAGCGGGGGGGGGGGGGGGGGGGTGGAACAGGTTCCTAACCACTATGTCAATAGGAGCTTTGCCTCTGTTTTTTTGCCATTACACACCGCATTCATTTCAGAGTGGTGTACCTCCCGGGCAAACTCAATGTCCTTGCGGACAGACTCAGCCATATCCTTCATCCACACGAGTGGACCCTACATTGGGAAATGTCTGCTTGGATCTTCAGAACATGGGGTACCCCACTCATAGATCTCTTCATCACTCAGCAGAAGACACAGTTTCCACTCTTCTGCTCACGGCTTCCGTCCCTGCATCGACAGGCCCAGTATGCCTTCCTTCTCCTTTGTGGATGGAACTGCTTCATGCTTTTCCACCCATCCCCTTGATACCGAAGACAAGTTACAGGCAGACAAGGGTTCCATGATCCTCATAGCCACTTTTTGGCCTCATCAACCGTAGTTCCTCTGCTCCTTCGCCTGGAGCAGGCTCAAACCCTTGGACTCGGCTGCACTCCCAAACTCCTCTCAGAGGACTACAGGATACTTCTCCAACCAGTCTTCATGCCCTCCGCCTCATGGCATGGCTACTGAAAGCATAGTGCTTGTGGACCTCGACCTGCCACAGGAAGTCAAGAATATTCTACTTGTATCACACAAACAGTCCACCAGGCTGTATCTTATGCCTTCAAATGGCGATGGTTTGCCCTCTGATGCTCCCCAAAGGACATTGACCCCTTTACCTGCCCAGTGGAATCATAAGATATGCTATACTGGGTCAGATATGCCATACTGGGTCAGACCAAGGCCCATCAAGCCCAGCATTCTGTTTCCAACAGTGGCCAATCCAGGTGATAAACACCTAGAACTTTCCCCAAAAGACACAGGTTCCACAATGCTTGTATTGGGTCAAGCAGTGATATCCTGGGTCCCTTTTAATAATGGTTTCTGGACCTTTCCTACAGGAACTTGTCCAAACCTTTTTTAAACCCAGCTACACTAACAGCTTTTACTATATCCTCCGGTAACAAATTCCAGAGTTTGATTATACGTTGAGTGAAAAAATATTTTCTCTTATTAGTCTTAAATAGGTTACCCTGTAGCTTTATTGCACGTCCCCCAGTCTTTCTATATTCTGATAACGTAAACAATCGATCTATGTTTACCCGTTCCACTCCATTCATTAATATATAGACCTCTATCATACCTCTCCTCAGCCGTCTCTTTTCCAGGTTGAAGAGCCATAACCTTTTTAGCCTCTCTTCATAAAGGTATCCTTCCATCCCCTTTACCATTTTGGTGGCTCTTCTCTATACCTTTTCTAATAACGCTATTTCCTTTTTAAGATACGGTGACCAGAATTGCACACAATGTTCAAGGTGCAGTCGCACCATGGAACGATACAGAGACATTATAATATTCTTTGTTTTATTTTCCATTCCTTGCCTCATGATACCAAGCATTCTATTTGCTCTCTTAGCCACTGCTGCTGCACACTGGGCAGAGGGTTTTAAAATGTTATCCACAATGGCGCCTAAACCCTTTTCCTGGGTGGTGCTTCCTAACAGGGGCGGCCCAAGGGGAGTGCGGGGCCATGTGCGGAGACTCGGGGCGGGGCCTCATTTGCATAAGGGGCCTCATTTGCATAAATATTTCCATAATGTTACCATATACTAACTTTTAGTAAACATGCCTCTTAATGAGTGTATGAATAAAGAAAGACTAAAAGATTTCTACATTACTATAATCCAGTGCCAACCGCCAGACACATTAGGAACTACTACAAACACTGCCCATTGCAAACCCGCCGTATCCTAACAGCACTACCAGGACTCACAAAGCACCATACCCTACCTATCAAAAGGAAACATGCAAATATTAAACCAATACATTTCAGAGAATACCAATACATGACCTACTGGGGAAAGAGAACAAGTGGCAATGTCAAATAGGAATTATATAAACAGAATATCTCAGCTCAGTTACACATGAACAGAACATAAACCATCACCAAACAAGGAATCACAATTTAGAAACAGGACGACAATAATTAAACTGGGAATCCCAAAAGCCAAACTTGGAATGTACAACACTGTAGAAATAAAACTATACATTAATTTGCTCTTGTACTAAACAAAGCGCAGACGTTAATGATGCACATTTACCAGAGCTGACATATTCCAATTAATAAATTCAAAATAAAGAGATATTTTTCTACCTTTTGTGCATTTTTTTTCAGCTGCAATTGCTCCAGCCACTTTCTTCTGGTTTCTTCGTGTCTTCTGCTAACTCTCCATCGTCTGCTGTCCATTTGTCCTTACTTCTCTCCTAGTTTTTTTTTCCATTCTCTCTCTACATCTGCTTTAACATACTAATCTTTCTCCTTTTGCTCTTTCCTCATTCCTATTTCATCCACTCAAATTTTACCCCTCCATCCTCAATCCCCACTTACTCTCCCAATACCCGGCCAATTGTAGATTTTTCATCCCTCCCACACAAAATATTTTTCCCCTCTCCATTTTACTCTCCCAGCCCCATCCCATTTTAATCCTCCCCCAACATCAGCTCCCTTCTAGTTTCAGCCTCACCCAGCATCCATTCCCTTCTAGTCCCTGCATCAGCCCATTTCCAGTCCTAGCCCCCCATCAGCCCATTTCCAGTCCTAGCAACCCCCCAACCCAATACCAGTCCTAGCCCCCCCATCAACCCACTTCCAGTCTTAACCCCCCATCACCCCATTTTCAGTTTAAGCCCCCCCTATAACCCATTACCAGTCCTAAGCCCCCATCAGCCCATTTCCAGTCAGCCCCCCATAGCCCATTTCCAGTCCTAGTCCCCCCCATCAGCCCACAGACCATTACCAGTCCTAACCCCATCAGCCCACCGCAAGTCCTCACCCCTCCCCAGCAGCCCATTTCCTGTCCTAGCCCCCCCCATATCCCATTATCATTCCTAACCCCCCCATAGCCCATTACCAGACAGCCCCCATCAGCCCAAAGCCCATTACCAGTCTTAACCCCCCATAGCCCATTACCAGTTCTAACCCCCCAACAGCCCACAGCCCATTACCAGTCCTAACACCATCAGCCCACCTCAAGTCCTAACCCCTCCCCATCAGCCCATTTCCTGTCCTAGCCCCCCCCCATAGCCCATTATCAGTCCTAAACCCCCCATAGCCCATTACCAGACAGCCCCCATCAGCCCACAGCCCATTACCAGTCCTAACCCCTCCCCATCAGCACATTTCCTGTCCTAGCCCCCCCATAGCCCATTATCAGTACTAACCCCCCCATAGCCCATTACCGGACAGCCCCCATCAGCCCACAGCCCATTATCAGTCCTAACCCCCCCAACAGCCCACAGCCCATTACCAGTCCTAACCCCATCAGCTCATTTCCAGTCCTAGCCCCCCCATAGCCCATTACCAGTCCTAACCCCCCCATCAACCCACAGCCCACCTCAAATCAAGTCCTAACCCCCCTCCATAGCCCATTACCAGACCAAAACCCCCCCCCCCCCCATCGGTTCAAGGAACATAAAAAAAAAAAAGCTGGCTTCTACTGCTGCCGCCGCGGCAGTGGCAGAATGGCGTGTCCCGCGGGGCCCCCTCTGCCCGGCTGAGTCCCTCCCTCCCTCCCTCCCTCTGCGACGGCTGAGGCACTCTGTGATGGCTGAGCCCCTCTGTGCCGGCTTTCAGATACGCGAAGGGAGAGTGTCTCCCTCACGTCTCTGTTAAGCCCACAGGGGCTGATGGGAAATTTCCCATCTGCCCCTGCAGGCTTAACAGAGACGCGAGGGATACACTCTCCCTTCGCGTATCTAAAAGCCGGCACAGAGGGGCTCAGCCATCGCAGAAGGAGAGCTCAGCTGGGCAGAGGGGGCCCCGCGGGACACTCCATTCTGCTGCTGCGGCAGCGGTAGCATCCAGCTTTTTTTTTTTAACTTAATTTTGAAAAAAAGCAGAATGTTCTTTGCGCGGGGCCCTGTGCAAAAAACATTCTTGCTCAATGGACGGGCCGGCCCTGCTTCCTAATGTGGAACATTGCATCGTGTAACCATAGTTTGGGTTGTTCTTCCCTAGGTGCATAACTTTGCACTTGTCCACATTAAATTTCATCTGCCATTTGGATGCTTAGTCTTCCAATTTATCAAGATCTTCTTGCAATTTTCCACAATCCTCATGGGTATTAACAACTTTAAATAATTTTGTGGCATCTGCAAATTTGATAACCTCACTCGTTATTCCCTTTTCCAGGACATTTATGAATATGTCAAAAAGCAGTGGACCCAGCACAGATCCCTGGGGTACTCCACTATTCATCTTTCTCCATTGGGAAAACTGGCCATTTAGCCCTACCCTCTGTTTTCTATCTTTTGACCAGTTTTTGATCCACAGTGCCTTCTATCCCATGACTTTTTAGTTTTGCCAAAAGTCTCTGATGAGGGACCTTGTCAAAGGCTTTCTGAACGTCCAGATATACTATATCAACAGATTCATCTTTGTCTACCTGTTTAATCACACCTTCAAAAAAGATCTTCCTTGCCTAAAGCCATGTTGGCTGTCTCCCATTAAGCCATGACTGTCTACATGTTGAGTAATTTTGTTATTTATGATGATTTCTACCATTTTCCCGGTACTGACGTCATGCTCACTGGTCTGTAGTTTCCCGGATCTGCCCTGGTACCCTTTTTTAAAATTGGCATTACATTGGCCATCCTTCAGGTATTACAGATGATTTTAATGATGTTTCACAGATTACTAATAGCAGGTCTGCAATCTCATATTTCAGTTCTTTTAACACCCTTGGATGTATACCATCCGGTCCAGGTGTTTTGCTATTCTTCAGTTTATCAAATAGTTTTAATACATCTTCCCAGTGTATCAATATTTCTTTTGATTCTTCCACAGCATCTTCTTTAAACACCATTTCAGTCATGGGTAACATTCCTACATCTTCCTCAGTAAAGATCGAAGCAAGGAATTCATTCATTCTCTCCGCTGTGGCTTTGTCCCTTCTTAGTGCCTCTTTTACCCCTCTATCATCTAACGGTCCACCTGACTCTCTCAAAGGTTTTCTGCTAAGAATGTACTTGAAAAAGTCTTTATTACGTGTTTTTGTTTCCACAGCAAGATTCTTCTCAAATTCTCTCTTTGCCTGCTTTATCAGTGCCTTGCATTTAACTTGCCAGTGCTTGTGCTGTTTCCATTTTTCATCATTTGGTTCTTTTTTCCATTTCCTGAAAGATGCTTTTTTAGCAACAACAGCCTCTCTGACCTCACCTTTAAACCATGTTGGCAGTTTTTTGGACTTCCTTCCACTTTTCTTACAGCATGGAATACAGCTTGGCTGGGCTTCCAAGATAGTATTTTTAAACAGCACCCAAGCTTGATGTAAGTCTTTAACCTTTGCAACTGCTCCTTTTAGTTTTTTCTTAACTATTTTCCTCATTTTATCATAGTCTCCCTTTTGAAAGTTAAAAGATAGTACTGTGGATTTCCTTATCATTCCTCCTCCATTAATTAAATTAATTCTGGTACATAGTGCTTGTGGACATTTATCTCGCTAACAAAGGGATCTCAGAACATGTCCAGAAGGGGCGGAACAGAGGATTGGTTTGCCACGGAGACATATACAAAATATTCAGGAAAGGTCCATGTCCGTTTTGGTAGGTCCTCGCAGACGTGCCCTTTATACCTTCCAGAGAGATGAAATAGGTCCAGTACTTAGAAAATATTCTTCTGTGTTTGTATAAAGGTGGTGACTAGTCTGTTGTAAAATTGTGGAAGTATGGAAAAACACCACAAGGTGCATTTATAAAGAACAGAAAGCAGAGGTGTGGGGACCTTGTAAGCTAAAGACGCATTAATAACTACCCTGAAAGAAATATTAAGAAGAGCAATAGTGATCATTCTTGCCATACTGATATTTGTTTTATTTGCTTAAGGAGCTAATCTAGGGGACCCTAGCAAAATGTGTGTCCTGAAAAATGGGACTGTTGATGTAGGAATAGTATGTGAGTGAATATGGAAAGGATTCTTCTTTGGTTGAGAAATGGAGTTCATATTTTTTGTCCTGGGATTCCATGCTATTGTTATACCAGCTGTTATTTATAGGTTTGTGGCATCTTTTTGCAGAATTATGTTTTTTGTGACTGCAAGTGAGAGTGTGTATGTGTGTGGTTTGAGGGATACATGGGAGGATCTGGTGTGCTCATCTGCAATTCAGGGGGGACATGAATGCATGGCCAGTAGCTGTACCGTACGGATGACCACAGCGTCACCAGGTGCCAGTGTGATAGAGCAGAAAAAAATCACAAAAGGTTCTCCATATCTAAATGTCAAAACATATGCCTTTCAATAATAAGAGATACTCAGAATAAGAGCATTCAACGGTGCAAACAGCAATAAAACATGCCCAAAAGCACCATTTTTTGTGAGGTTGGTAAGGGTCCATACTTAGCATTGTAAAGACTGTTTTTAGAGATGACAATGAAAGAATAAGGATTTTTTCTACTGCCATGTTGTATGTTTTGATGCAAGGTACCTCATGACAAACATATCACTTTCTGCTTGCTGTTATTAAATCTTTGAGTGCACTGAGATTACCTTGCACTGTTTTGGTCATGTTACAGACTAGTATATCTAGTTTGCATCAACATTTATGTATCATCAGTATTTATATGTAGTTTGCATCAGCACAACTCTGTCAGTGAGAGGAGCAGCTTAAGAGATGCATGTTTTAACACAGGAGACGTGGCTATCTGAAACGTCCACGTGTATATGGTAGAGACGGGCAGAATCAGAAACATCCATCTTTTCAGAATACAGTGAGCGTGGGGATGTCTAAATCATTTATTGTGTATACCTGTATCTCATTCTAACAGCGTGTTTCTCCGTAGTGGTTTGCTTGTGCTGCTCCGGAAACGTCTATGTCTCTGATTCCAGAACCGCAGGTGCGTCTATAGCTGTGGCTGCGGAATTAGGGTAAAATCGGGCCCATTTTGGGTTTAAACGTGTCTGCGGGCCAGACCTCCATGTTATGGAATTGGTCTTCACGTCTACCATAATTTTCAGTTGTGAGTTCTAGTTATTGTGTGTTGTGAGTCCTGCTCATATTTATTTTTGAAGAGAACTGTTTAAAACCCCTTTCATCATGGTATTCATTCTTGTGGATTGCTGGAGAGAAAATTTGAGATCTCAAGTTCCTAGTTCTCTCTCTTTATTTTGGACTGATTTTCTTTGGAGTTGTTTTTCCTGCTGGATGCTTTGATTTTCCTGTCTGAGGGCAGTCCTTGGATACTCTTTTAGATATTTTGGGTTGTGGGATATCTTCGGATAAAGAGAAAGAAAAATTATTAGAGTTATCTGTGGGTGCTTGACTCACACACTCCTGAATAGGAGCTTTAGGGGGTCTATTGTTTAACTATGACAGGCCAGCCTGTGAAAGGTAGCAGACACGACTTGAAGCTTTGCTACCTTTGCATTGCTCCAGCCAGGAATATGCGATATTCGCAGTTGCAGCATCACTGAAATAACTTTATTGCTGCATTCACTATCCTGTCGTACTGAGGTACCTCAGGTTAGTGAATTCCACAATAAAATTACAGATATTAGTGTACAAATATGCTATCTTCCGTGGGATAATAAATAGGCTCCTTAGTATTAGTGAGTCTTTGTTGACTATTTCTCGATGATAATCTGCAATTGGTTGTGAAGAGAAACCCTACAAGATATTCTAAATCACAGCAAAAGGATTGGCTTGCCGCTATGCTACTGACTACACTCTCTTTAACCTTCTAATAACATAAGGAATGTGTAATTGGGACAAAATGGGCAATGCTGACTATCTTAAACAGAAGTAAATGTTATCTGATTTTCTGTTTCACTGGGCAGTCAGATGTATGGTCTGAACTGAGGAGAGTCTAGCGCTTGCCTTAAAGAGAATAAAAAATCACCCTATTTTAGGTTGAAGTGGGTAAACAAATAGCTTTCTGCCTTTGCTGCAAAGATAAGCAAATGAAGGTTCTGGAGAGATACATTGCACCAAACAGAAGACTAGTTCTTGGTTCATTGAACAAAAATGTAATGATTATTTGATTTCATTACCTTTAATTTACTTGGGTCTGTGAGGTTTGGAATTAGAAAAGGAAGGAATGGTTCTGTTTTATAACAGTGGGTAAAGATAGCAAAAGAGCTAAGAGATCTTCCCAGTACAATATTTGAAGACTTTAGCAGAAATGGTACATTATTTGGTCAGTGTTGCAATGGGTTGATTTTCAGCAGTCCAGTGAATGCATAAGGTTATTTGGATGATTTATATGTATAACCTCTGTTTACAAGCAGGGTGGTATCAGCTACAATGTCTTGCAAAAGTATTTATCCCCTTGGTGTTTGTCTTGTTTTGTCACATTACAACCTGGAATTAAAATGGAGTTTTGGGGGTTTGCACCATGTAATATACACAAAATGTCCTTTATTGTGACATAAACAATAGTTCAGACAAAAAAAACAACAATCCTGCAATCAGGAGTGTGCATATGTATTCCCCCCCCCCCCTCCCCAAGTCAGTACTTTGTAGAGCCATCTTTTGTGCAATTACAGCTGGAAGTCTCTTGGGGTATGCCTCTATTAGCTTAGCACATCTAGCCACTGGGATGTTCACCTATTCCTCAAGGCAAAACTGCTCCAATTCCTTCAATTAGATGGGTTGTGTTGGTCTACTCTACAGCAATCTTCAAGTCATGTCACAGATGCTCAATTGGATTGAGGACTAGGCTTTGACTAGGCCATTCCAAGACATTTAAATGTTTACTTTAAACACTCCAGTGTAGTTTTAGCAGTATGTTTAGGGTCATTGTTCTGCTGGAAGGTGAACCTTTGTTCCAGTCTCAAATCTCTAGCAGATTGATACAGGTTTTCCTCAAGAATTTTCCTGAGATTAGTGCAATCCATCGTTCCTTCAATCTTGACAAGTTTTCCTATCCCTGCCGATGAAAAACATCCCCACAGCATGTTGCTGCCACCACCATGTTTCACTTTGGGAATGGTGTTCTTGAGGTGATGGGAAGTGTTGGCTTTGCGCCACATATGGCGTTTCTCATGATGGCCAAAAAGATCAATTTTCGACTCATCTGACCAGAGAACCTTCTTCCGTGTGTCTGGGGGATCCACCACGTGCTGTTGTGCAAACTCCAAATGTGTTTTCATTTTTCTTTCTTTCAGCAATGGCTTTTTTCTGGCCACTTTTCCATAAAGCCTCACTCTATGGCGTGTATGGCTTAAAGTGGTCCTATGGACAGATACTCCCATCTCTGCTGTGGATCTTTGCTGCTCCTTCAGTGTTATCCTAGGTGTCTTTGCGGCATCTCTGATTAATGTCCTCCTTGCCTGGTCTGTGAGTTTTGGTGGGCGGCCTTTTCTTGTCAGGTTTGTAGTGGTGCCATATTCTGTCCATTTTGTGAGATATTCAGTATTTGGGATTTTTTTTTTTATAATCCATCCCTGATCTATACTTCTCCAAGGGTGTTGAAAGAACTGGAATATGAGATTGCAGACCTGCTATTGGTAATCTGTGAATTTTCATTAAAATCTTCTGTAAAACCTGAAGATTGGAGGATTGCCAATGTAACGCCAATTTTTAAAAAGGGTTCCAGGGGTGATCCGGGAAACTACAGACCGATGAGCCTGACGTCAGTACCGGGAAAAATGGTAGAAACCATCATAAAGAACAAAATTACTCAGCATGTAGATAGTCATGGCCTAATGGGAAACAGCCAACGTGGCTTTAGACAAGGAAGATCTTGTCTTACTAATCTGTTATGTTTTTTTGAAGGTGTGAATAAACAGGTAGACAAAGGTGAGTCAGTTGATATAGTGTATCTGAACTTTCAGAAAGCCTTTGACCAGGTCCCTTTTGGCAAAACTAAAGCGTCATGGGATAGGAGGCAGTGTACTATTGTGGATCGGGAACTGGTTAAAAGAAAGAAAGCAGAGGGTAGGGCTAAATGGCCAATTTTCCCAATGGAGAAAATTGAATAGTGGTGTACCCCAGGGATCTGTGCTGGGTCCGCTGCTTTTTGACATATTCATAAATGACCTGGAAAGTGGAATAACGAGTGAGATTATCAAATTTGCAGATGACACAAAACTATTTAAAGTTGTTAAAACCCAAGAGGATTGTGGAAAATTGCAAGAGGATCTTGATAAATTGGAAGACTGGGCATCAAAAAGGCAGATGAAATTTAATGTGGACAAGTGCAGAGTTTTGCACCTAGGGAAGAACAACCCAAACTATGGTTACACAATGCAAGGTTCCACATTAGGAAAAAGATTTAGGCGTCATTGTGGATAACGTGTTAAAACCATCGGCCCAGTGTGCAGCAGCGGCCAAGAGAGCAAATAGAATGCTAGGTATCATAAGGAAAGAAATGGAAAATAAAACAAAATATATTATAATGCCTCTATATCGTTCCATGGTGAGACCGCACTTTGAATATTGTGTGCAATTCTGGTCACCGTATCTTAAAAAGGATATAGCGTTATTAGAAAAGGTTCAGAGAAGAGCCACCAAAATGGTAAAGGGGATAGAAGGATACTCCTATGAAGAAAGGCTAAAAAGGTTAGGGCTCTTTAACCTGGAAAAGAGACGGCTGAGGGGAGATATGATAGAAGTCTTTAAATTAATGAATGGAGTGGAACGGGTAAACGTAGATCGATTGTTTACATTATCAGAATGTAGAAAGACTAGGGGACATGCAATGAAAGCTACAGGGTAAACTATTTAAGACTAATAAAAGAAAATATTTTTTCACTCAACGTGTAATCAAACTCTGGAATTTGTTACCGGAGGATGTAGTAAAGGCTGTTAGAGTAGATGGGTTTAAAAAAGGTTTGGACAAGTTCCTGGAGGAAAGGTCCATAAACCATTATTAAGAACGGACCCAGGATATCAATGCTTGACCCAGTACAAGCATTGTGGAACCTGTGTCTTTTGGGGAAACTGCTAGGTACGTATGACCTAGATTGGCCACTGTTGGAAACAGGATACTGGGCTTGATGGACCTTGGTCTGACCCAGTATGGCATATCTTATGTTCTTATGTTCTAACTTTGTCTCTGACCTGTTTGGAGTGCTCCTTGGTCTTCATGTTGATTGCTTAGTGGTGTTTGTGATAAGGAAGCTTATCATAGCTCAGGAAGGAGCTATAGAAAAGGTGAAGTGACTCTGAACAAGCAACCTGTCAGTTCTGGTAGAAATAAGAAAACAGAATTTTCCTATAAAAGACTACTAGTCCCAGAATGCACCAGGTTTCCAACAGCCATTAGAGGAGCTGAAGTGGGGAAATGTGGGTTCAATCAGGAGGGCTATGAGGTAATCCCTAAGCACTCATCTCAAAGGGCAGGGCCTGATTCAGCACAGCTGCGCTGTGTTAGGGAGGATCACTCATCTAGGCAGAATAAAAGTAGAGTTTATTCTACAGAGAATCATCCTCATTATCCTGAGAATCAGCTTGAGCTTGATCATCAGTTTCATCTGAAGGATCATCAGAAGCAGAAGCCAAACCGGACGGACAGAGAGGGAAAGAAACCCTTTGGAAGAAAGAGGAGAAAAGCCTTTGAGAGGTCTAGAAGAGTCAAGAGCAGTACGTATACTGGGAGGTATTCCAAGGGCCTGCATACACCATTGGACTGGGGAAAACCAGAGGAATGGTGCTGCAGAGCTAGGAATCTCCAGACGCTACCTGTGAGGGAGACGGCTGCACGTGGAAGGGACCCTAAGACCTGTGCCAGAAGGTATGTGAAGAGAGATCCAGTGTCCAGGGATCTGGATTGGAAGGCTGGACATAAGAACTGGACTACATACTGGCCAGGCTATATAGAGAGGAACTCTAGCAGCAATGGAAGCTCAGGTATGAACACTGATCTATGCCGTAGCTATAACCTTGAAAGACAGCAGGGAAACAAGTATTCTCCTGAAAGTGCTCCATTGAGAGATTCATCTGTGCCAATCCATGATATTGAACCCATGCTTGTTGAAGAAGGGGGAATAATTGCAGATGAAGAATGTGTTTATATGGACTGCTCTCTGTCCAAACTCCTTTGGTGATTTTCTGTTATAAAGTACAGCAACCATCACAAAGAAATACAAACTTGTTCTTTAATCTACTCAGAAAAGTTCCTGAAGCAGGATTTGACCCACACAGTAGAAAGCAAGCCAGCTAAGGGGTTTCAGCTGGATAACTGCTAGCAATTGAGCCTTACCTAATTGCTTGTGAGCTAGGAGAGAATCACTTCTGAATCTATGTGGGAAGTTATCAGAAGTTAACCTGAAAAGAACAGTTTTTTTCTTTCTTTGTGGCTTTTCATTTGTTGTTTGATATATGCTAAGAAAACATTAGCTAATGCCTGACAAGTTTGAATGTTGTTTTCCTGATTTTGATTTTGTTTTTCCCAGTTAAACACTGGAAGCAAGTAACCTGATTTATGTTCTACCAAGCATATCTGTGTTGGGAGAAATAACCCCATAAATAAATATCTTATTGGATTTAACACTTGAGCACAACTAAATTATTGTCAGCAGCTGTGTCTGGTGTGAATGAACTACATTGCCCACAATCCCTTGCAAATCATATAGATATATGCACTTGCCAAGACTGTGAAGATTCTCACCCAGGCAGCCGTCTGACAAATGGCATAGTTTTTCGGATTGCTTTTGCACAAAGGGGATTTACTTGCTGAGGATTACAACGAAAGTTCAAGTTTAAAGCTGGAAAAAAAGATTTTCCCTCAACTGCACTTTGGAGGAGAAGTGGATGTCCCAGGAGGAAAAGACCCTGTGCAGAGCTGGATTCATCACTTGCACAAGGTAATAAGTACCTGGGCATGTCTAGTGGTGGATGGGAGTAAGCACAGGGGTAATTGAAAAAAAAAAAAGTAGAAAAAAAACCCACTTGTTTGGAAGGTGGTGCACTTTGGGTTTTTTTTCTTTGTTTCTTGCAGGGATCAAGATGGATCCAAGGGAACTAGCTGATTGGATGGCAGCCCAGTTTAGCAGGCAACAGGAGCTATCGCAGCAGGCACAGGACACTGCTATGAAAGCCTTAATGGACCAGCAGAGGCCAGTGCTTGATCTGGTGCAAGCCCTAGTTAAGCTGCAAAACCAAAGTGGAACAGATGCAAGACCAGCAGTAAATACTGGTACACCACATGTGGACAGTGTGGGACTCAATCAAGGGATTGGGGCATTTAGTTTTGGGAAGCTAACTCCAGAGGATAATGTTGATGATTTTCTAGAGTCTTTTGAAAGAGTGGCACAAGCATTAGCATGGCCAGAGACCCAGTGGGCAGTAAGGCTGGCAGCCTCATTAACTGGAGAGGCGCTTGCAGCTTACAGAGCAATGCCAGCAGCCCAGGCTTTGAATTATAAGGATGTAAAGGCTGCTATTAGAGATCGCCTAGGGTTGTCTATTTCAGAGTATAGGCGAATGTTTAGAGCTACTACATTGAGAGTCGGTGAAACACCCAGGGCTCTGAGTCAGAGAATCAGAGGTTTAGCTGTAAAATGGTTGGAGCCTGAGCAAAAGACGGTAGAAATGTTATTAGACATTATAATGCTTGAACAATTTATGTCTGCGGTCCCTAAAGATTTGCACACTTTCCTTATACAGCAAAATTGCCAAAATCTTGGAGAGGCAACCATGCTAGCAGAGAGATTCTTGGAAGCCACGCAGGCTTGCCATAGAATGGGTGGCCCTCTGAAGATTGGTGCTGAGGCAAGATGTGCTGTATCAGAAAAGAAAATAATTAAAAATGTTTCTGAAAATGAATGTACTGTATCAAACCAGATGACACAGTGGAATGAAAAGAAATGTTTCAAATGTGGAAAATGGGGACATTTAGAAAAGAGATGCCAGACACACACTAGCTTAATGGGGTGGATTTAAAACAGCCCAAAGAAGGATTTCTTTTGATGGTTGATGTGCAAGGAATTACCACAAATGCTTTGTTGGACTCTGGGGCAGACCAGAGTATGATGTCAAAAAGGCTTTGGAAGAGAATAGAGGCCCAAGAAGGATTTGTGCCTAGAACCCCTGAAAGCCAAGTTCACATCAGATGCATTCATGGTGCTGCAACATCATATCCCACCTATAGGCTAAAGGTTAAGTGCCTGGGGGAGCAAGAGGAAGTCCTGTTAGCAGTGGTGCCTAGGTTACCCTTTGATTTGGTTCTAGGAAAGGACTGGCCAAGATTTAAGCAGGGTCTAGTGAAAGGGCTAGGAAAGAAGGAGGGAGAAGGATTAAT
Source organism: Ichthyophis bannanicus (assembly GCA_033557465.1). NCBI lineage: Eukaryota > Metazoa > Chordata > Amphibia > Gymnophiona > Ichthyophiidae > Ichthyophis > Ichthyophis bannanicus. Next base: position 429,001,468 of record CM066036.1, read on the forward strand.
GGAAATAGCTCCCAGGCCTTTCTTTGGAAGTCCTCAGTCCCTAGCTAAAAAGATGGTTAAGCTTCCAGAAGGCCAAACTATAGGTAATAAGAGGGGCCTTGTATCCACCCGCTCGCAGGCTAAGGTAGAGAGCCAGCAGAAGGAGGAGGGGGAGCAGGCAGAGTTATTAGGAGACTTACTCTCTCATGATGATTTAATAACCCCATCATCTGGTAAAGTAAGAAAGTTGAAAGCACAAAAGAGGCGTGAGAGACTTTGCAGAGCACAGGGTAGGGCTGAGATGTTAGCTGGTCAAAGTTTACCCTGGGTGCCAGCTGAGTTAGTGGCAAAGTTTCCTAACTTTCCACAAGAGCAGCGAGCTGATCAAGCTCTCACCCGAGCTTTTAAGTATGCTCATGAGGTCAGGGAGGAGTTGCCCAGATTCAGACTAGATAATGACATATTATATAGAGAGAGTCAGGACCCCAGAAATGGGACCATACGTAAACAATTGGTGGTACCCACAACTTTCAAAGGGCTAGTACTTAGACTAGCACATGATCATCCAGTGGGAGGTCATAAAGGGATGCAAGGAACGCTGGATCAAATACTTAAGCGTTTTTACTGGCCAGGTATCTTCAAAGAAACTGCCCAGTTTTGTGCTGCATGTCCAGCGTGTCAGCGAGTTACAGCGGCTCACCCACCGGTGGTGCCTTTGATTCCCATGCCAATTATCACAGACCCAATTGGTCGCATTGCCATGGATATTGTAGGCCCATTAGTCAAAACGCCCCGAGGTTTCCAATACATCCTAGTTATGGTAGATCAGGCAACAAGGTTTCCCTGGGCCATACCATTGAGGAATGTTTCTGCAAAAACAATAGCTTTAGAGCTAGTAAAATTGTTTTGTGAAGTGGGATTCCCAAGAGAGATGTTGACTGACAGAGGGTCCAATTTTGTATCCAAATATTTGGCCCAGGTCTGGGATGCCTTTGGCATTCATCACGTGAAAACCTCAGCCTACCATCCACAATCAAACGGTTTGGTGGAGAGATTCAACCAAACTCTCAAACAAATGTTGAGAAGGGATTTAGCAGGAGAGGTAAAAGAATGGGATATGTTATTGCCCTTTGCCTTATATGCCTGCAGGGAAAGAATTCAAGTGTCCCTAGGTGTAACTCCATATGAATTGATGTATGGTAGGGCTCCACGGGGTTTGTTAGATATTTTGAGGGAACAATGGATTGATCCTGAACCAGGAAGTCAGGAGGTGCCACAGTTTCTACGTGACCTGAGAGCACGTTTGAGAAGGACCTCGCAGGTTGCTGAGAGGAACCTGCAGGACAGTCAAGTTCGCCAGAAAGGGTGGTATGATAGGAAGGCCAAAAGCCGCCAATTAAACATTGGTGAAAAGGTTTTGGTTCAAGTAGCAGGTACAGCCCCAAAATTTGAAGTACAGTGGAAAGGGCCATGGAAGGTTGTTAAACAAGTGAGCCCAGTATCTTATATGGTAGAAAATGCAAGAGGGCGTAGGCAGACCTACCATATTAATGTACTTAAGTCTTGGAAGGAGAGGCCTGTAAATAATAATGACCCTGAAGCCAGTCAGGAAGTAAGTGAGCTTCAAAAAGTGAACACTCTCGTAGGTATTACGGACTGTAGGAAAGAAGTTTCACCAGTTAAACCAGTCCGTAATAACTTAAGCAGGGGGGTATGTGATAAGGAAGCTTATCATAGCTCAGGAAGGAGCTATAGAAAAGGTGAAGTGACTCTGAACAAGCAACCTGTCAGTTCTGGTAGAAATAAGAAAACAGAATTTTCCCATAAAAGACTACCAGTCCCAGAATGCACCAGGTTTCCAACAGCCATTAGAGGAGCTGAAGTGGGGAAACGTGGGTTCAATCAGGAGGGCTATGAGGTAATCCCTAAGCACTCATCTCAAAGGGCAGGGCCTGATTCAGCACAGCTGCTCTGTGTTAGGGAGGAGCACTCATCTAGGCAGAATAAAAGTAGAGTTTATTCTACAGAGAATCATCCTCATTATCCTGAGAATCAGCTTGAGCTTGATCATCAGTTTCATCTGAAGGATCATCAGAAGCAGAAGCCAAACTGGACGGACAGAGAGGGAAAGAAACCCTTTGGAAGAAAGAGGAGAAAAGCCTTTGAGAGGTCTAGAAGAGTCCAGAACAGTACTTATACTGGGAGATATTCCAAGGGCCAGCATACACCATTGGACTGGGGAAAGCCAGAGGAATGGTGCTGCAGAGCTAGGAATCTCCAGACGCTACCTGTGAGGGAGATGGCTGCACGTGGAAGGGACCCTAAGACCTGTGCCAGAAGGTATGTGAAGAGAGATCCAGTGTCCAGGGATCTGGATTGGAAGGCTGGACATAAGAACTGGACTACATACTGGCCAGGCTATATAGAGAGGAACTCTAGCAGCAATGGAAGCTCAGGTATGAACACTGATCTATGCCCTAGCTATAACCTTGAAAGACAGCAGGGAAACAAGTATTCTCCTGAAAGTGCTCCATTGAGAGATTCATCTGTGCCAATCCATGATATTGAACCCATGTTTGTTGAAGAAGGGGGAATAATTGCAGATGAAGAATGTGTTTATATGGACTGCTCTCTGTCCAAACTCCTTTGGTGATTTTCTGTTATAAAGTACAGCAACCATCACAAAGAAATACAAACTTGTTCTTTAATCTACTCAGAAAAGCTCCTGAAGCAGGATTTGACCCACACAGTAGAAAGCAAGCCAGCTAAGGGGTTTCAGCTGGATAACTGCTAGCAATTGAGCCTTACCTAATTGCTTGTGAGCTAGGAGAGAATCACTTCTGAATCTATGTGGGAAGTTATCAGAAGTTAACCTGAAAAGAACAGGTTTTTTCTTTCTTTGTGGCTTTTCGTTTGTTGTTTGATATATGCTAAGAAAACATTAGCTAATGCCTGACAAGTTTGAATGTTGTTTTCCTGATTTTGACTTTGTTTTTCCCAGTTAAACACTGGAAGCAAGTAACCTGATTTATGTGCTACCAAGCATTTCTGTGTTGGGAGAAATAACCCCATAAATAAATATCTTATTGGCTTTAACACTTGAGCACAACTAAATTATTGTCAGCAGCTGTGTCTGGTGTGAATGAACTACATTGCCCACAATCCCTTGCAAATCATATAGATATATGCACTTGCCAAGACTGTGAAGATTCTCACCCAGGCAGCCGTCTGACATGTTGCAGTGTCAGGGGCCTTTCAGAACAGGTATTTATACAGGCATCATGTGACACTGATTGCACACAGGTGAACCCTAATCAACTAATTACGTGCCTTCTGAGGTTAATTGGTTGAACCAGATCTTCTTTATGGGTATCATAGCAAAAGGAATGAATACATATGCACTCACAACGTTTTAGTTTTTACTTGTTTATTTTATATATACAAGGTATTTTCTCCAGGAACAAGCTGGAAGTCAGTCCTCACATATGGATACCAATGGAGCCCACACAGAAGCAGCTCCCCAGCTTTCAAAGAAAGCCTTTGGAGATGCCACCACACATGCATGGTCCCCTTTCTACCCAAGGGTACAATCTTGCTCAGTCTCCCTTTTTCCGCAGAGCCCTACAGAAGCTTGTCTTGTCCCCGTGGAAAAAAGTTGATTTTTCTCATACATTTTGTACCTTTTCCAGCTTGCACCGGTTCCTTTTGCGCCTTTGAGCCCCGCTGCTCTGGCATTGTGTCTCGAGACTCCTTTTCTTAGGTTCTTTTCCACTCAAGCGCTTTCGCGCCTTTTTCAGCCGCTGGCCGTATCGAGGGTCTTTGACGTTGCTGGGGTCCTTTTTGCCCCAATGGCCACTGGTTTTAAAAAATGTGATCAGTGTTCGAAGAACATGTCCCTCACAGACACTCACGACTATTGCCTCCGGTGTCTGGGCTCCGACTATGACCCGGAGGACTGCTCCCTGTTAAGAAGATGTCTGCCAAGGCCATTCAGAACTGCTGGCTTAAGCAGGACGACATCTTCCACAAGGCAGACTCGACCCCGGTATCCCCGGTAGCCTTGAACTTGAAGGCCCCGCACGGATCCTAAGAATTGCATAAGGTCCCTGTGGTTCCTGAGCAGGCTCGCAGACATTCCGAGCAAGGATCCCCAGAGCGAGAGCATAAAAAGAAAAAGAAGATCTCAAGGGCCTCGTCCTGGGAGGTGGACAAGCACGGAAAATTCCGTTCAAAGTCCCTCAGCCCCCGACAGGCATCCAAGGAGTTAGAGTGGGAGCATCCCCGAAAGGTACCCAGGATTGACCTCGAGGCTTCCAGCAATGGATCCTGGTCTCCCGAGGGCCGTCCCACCGAGGAGCCCCTCTCCTCCCCAACACCTGACCTAGGCGTCGGTGTCAATGGCTGTTACCCCCGAGTGGGAAGCTCGAATTCTGACACTGGAGCGCAGCGTTTATGCATTCATCACCTCCCAGGGGGGGCCAATTTCCCAGCCCCACTGAGACCACAGGGACCTCAAAGTCGAGGACTCCCCAGGCCGCTGAAGCGATCCCCGGAAAGGGTCTCATTCTCCTTCCTGATCCTCGGGGGCAAGGTCCTCACAGGCGAGTGCCTCTTGCTCCAGCCATACCCCGGCCTGGAAACACCAAAGACCGGAGCCGATGACACCCTTGGAGCTGTCGGGTCTCGGGTCTCGAGTCTTCCTCAGACTATTCTGACTGGGAGTCCGATGTCAAGACATCCCCGGAGATTCGGGCCCACTGAGACCTCTCCTCATACCCATCTCCACAGGCCGCGAGGCACCGATCCCCACCCGAGGACACGTCATTCCTCGAGTTCGTCAGGGACATGTCTCGGGCGTTCTCCTTCACTACTGAGTCAGAGGAGAACCCCTGTACCAAGGAGCTCGACATCCTTCAGTATGTGCCACCACCAAAACAGCCGGCTTCTTCTCAAGATGTGGGAAGCCACGGCATCGGTTCTGATCATCAGCCAGAGCCTGAATACGATGTTTCGGTTCCAGCGAGGACCAGGCTTCCGAGAGGCACAACTCCCCCACACTTCTATGTTGGTCGAGTTGGCCATACACTGGCAAAAGAGCCCAAAGCCGCACTTATCGGTGCCCCCTTATCGGTGCTCCCGAGCAGGGAGTCCTGTGCCCTGTTTTTATGTTTTTCTATTATTGTATTTATGTTTATATGGATTTGTATGTTTTATTGCTGTTACACCCCTGAGGGAGGTGAGAGCCAAAACACGGCCTGTGTTGGGTGTGGCTATTATGTACCCCTTAATAAAGTTTTGAACATCCGTTGCGAGTCTCGCTCCTTTGTGTCTGCTGGTTTTCTGTGAGCCTTTAGAGTGCTTCTACATTTGACAAAATTCCCAACTTTACATCAGCATGTTCCTCTGAGACCTGGCTAAGGAACTCGGAGGCTTCGCGGCTGGCCTCAATAGAGACCATCTCCAGCACTTCAGACTCTTACAGTCTGTCGGGGAGTTCCCAAGAAGACAGAGGGGTTCTGGCCCATCTTGGATCTGCCCGAGAGAAGTTCAAGATGGTCTCATTGGGGATGTTACCTCCTCAAGGACGATTGGCTATGTTCCCTGCATCTAAGGATGCATATACTCTCATCGTGATCCATCCTCTTCACAGAAAGTACTTCCGCTTCATGCTCAGAGGTCAGTGCTGCTAGTACTGAGTGCTTCCCTTCAGTCTCACATCAGCCCCCACAGTCTTCATGAAATGTCTTTCCTTATTTAGATGACTGACTCGTAAAGAGCATCCAGCATTCAGCCCACCTGACCATTCAGGTGCTCGAGCAACTGGGATTTGTTGTGATCTATCCAAAGTTGCACCTTTAACCTTCTCAGCAACTGGAATTCATTAGGGCCCTCCTCAATATGACACAGGCTCAAGTTTTTCTCCCAAAAGATTGCATTCAGCGGCTTACAAACATGGTCAGCAACATCCAACAGAAGCGCCACACAAGATCTCGAGAGATGCTGAAGATGCTCGGCTACATGACCTCAATGGTGCACATGACCCCAATGGCCCATCTGTGCATGCAGCAGTCTCAGTGGACTCTGAGCACTCAGTGGAAGCAAGCCATGGGCTGCCTCTGGGACCGGGAGGCGGTTACCGCCCCTCTCATGCAATCCCTTCACTGGTGGCTAGAGCCAAAGAACCTGCTCCGAGGTCTTCCCTTCTAGTTGTCAGCATCCCAATGGACACTCACCACAAACTCGTCCAAACTGGGCTGGGGGGCTCACCTGGCTGACCTGTACACTCAGGGCCTGTGGTCGGAGCAGGAGAGCCTGCACCAGATAAACATCCTATTGCATCGGGCTATTGCAAATGCTCTCCGTGCATTCTGGACGCAGCTGACAACCAGGTAGTCCTGATTCAGATGGATAACCAGGTTGTGATGTTTTACATCAACAAGCAAGGGGGCACAGGATCGTACCTCCAGTGATGGAAGGCGATTTGCCAGTGGAAGTTCTCCGTAGCCCATGGGAGCCAACTTGCCTGGAGAGCTCAATGTCCTGGTGGCCCACCTCAGCAGGGTCCTCCAGTCTCACAAATGGACCCTCAATAGGAAGGTGGTGGACTGAATCTTTCAGGGATGGGGGCACTCCATTAATAAACCTCTTTGCCACCACGGTACAATGCCCAAGTGGATCAGTTTATTTATTTATTTTATTTAAATGGTTTGTATACCACCGGATCTTAAAGTCTAGGCAGTATACAAGGGGTTCTGTTCCATTTTGGATGCCTTCCTCCTGCACTGGGGAATGGGGCTGCTTTACACATACTCCCCGATCCCAGTCAAAGTGAAAAGATTGTTGAAGCTTCAGGCGGACCGGGGTATCATGCTCATAAGAACATAAGAAATGTCATACTGAGTCAGACCAAGGTCCATCAAGCCCTGTATCCTGTTCCCAACAGTGGCCATTCCAGCTCACAAGTACCTGGCAGGTCCCCAAAAAGGCACAAAGGTTCCACAATGCTCATCCTGGGGTAAGAAGTTAATTTCCTGGGTCCTCTTTAATAATGGTTTATGGACCTTTCCTCCAGGAACTTGTTCAAACCTTTTTTAAACCCAGCTACACTAACAGCTTTTACAACATCCTCCAGTAACAAATTCCAGAGTTTGATTACGCGTTGAGTAAAATAATATTTTCTCTTATTAGTCTTAAATGAATTACACTGTAGCTTCATTGCATGTCCCCTAGTCTTTCTATATTTTGATGGCATAAAAAATTGATCTACGTTTACCCATTCCACTCCATTCATGAATTTATAGACCTCTATCATATCTCCCCTCAGCCGTCTCTTTTCCAGGCTAAAGAGCACTAACCTTTTTAGCCCCATCAAGTACACCCAGACCAGTCAGGGTTTGTCAAAGGAAGGGTGATACCTGTTAATGTACGCCGGGCCATAAATTTGCTTCATGTAGTGCGGGAAAGGAAGGAAAAGGCGATCTATGTGGTGCTAGGCATTCAATAGGGTGGAGTGGAGCTTTCTGTTCGCAATGTTGGATTGCCTGAACGTGGGTGAGGGGTTTAAGATGGGGATAAAGGTTCTTTATACAGCCTCGAAAGCACAGGTTCTGGTAAACGGGCAATGTTTGGAGGAGTTCCAGCTATATAGAGGGACGCGGCAAGGGTATCCGCTGTCCCCAATGTTGTTTGCAATAGTTATAGAGGCTTTGGCAGTGAAAGTGAGGGAAAATAAACAGATACGCCTGATAAAGGTGAGAAGGGTGGAGTATAAGATTTTGCTATATGCAGATGATACCTTGGTATTTATGTCAAAACCTAAAGAATCGGTGCCAGCATTTGCAAAAATGTCGGGGTTTAAAGTAAACCTGTCTAAAACGGAGGCTCTGGCCCTGGGTGGTCTGAAACACCAGGAACTACCAGATTTTCCATTGCAATGGGCAAAGGGACAATTGAAGTACTTGGGGGTTAGGATATTGGAAAATCCTTTGTTTAGGCTGAATTATACACCCTTAATAAGTAAGATTGGGGAGGAGATGGACAAATGGGGGGAGCTCCACTTGAGCTGAATGGGTAGGGTGGCAGTGCTGAAAATGAACATAATCCCCAAATTTCTCTTTTTGTTTGCTCAGCTCCCAATTCCCCTAGAGATGGTAAGAATTGGGGCATGGGAGAGGAGACTTGTTAAATTTACATGGGGGAAGACGAAGTTGTATTGGGAAGGCCGGTTAAATCCAGGGAGGAAGGGGGGATTGGGTTTCCCTCCTTGAAATGGTACTATAGAGCAGCAGTGCTCAGGGCCTTGAGAGACCACTACCACCAAGGACAAGGAGCCTCATAGGTGGAGATAGAGAAAGCGATATTGACTCCACAATCGATCTTTGAGTGGGTGGGAGGGGAGGGAGGAGGCTCCGGAAAGGCAACTGCTCCTTAAGGCGTTGATTAGTCAGGGGGGAAAAGAAAAGGGGGGGGGGGGGCGATGCCGAGTGTGCTTAGTGAATGGACGAAGCTGACTGATATATATCCATTCTCGGCCGGGGAATTTAGTGTGTTACGGCAGGATTTGATGGTAGCAGGTATGACTAGGTTTAGCGATTTGTTAGGGAGAGGAGGAATGACGAGCATGCGGGAGGTGGAGGGCCGTATTGGGAGGAGGATACTTTTTTTCCAGTATTTCTAGCTCCGGTATTATGTCTCATTTCCAGATGTTATGCGAAACCTAACCAGGCCCAGCACGCAATTGAAGAGGGTATTGCATAAAGAGTGGAAGGCAAAGAGTTTGTTAGCAAAGTTATATAAATCCCGCATGGAGGAGATCGAGTGGGAAAAGGGGGCACATAAGGAAGGACGAGAGCAGTGGAAAGGGCGGGTGCTTGGGGAAGAGACATGGATGCACATTCACAGAGGGATATATAAATACACTTGAGTCACTTTTTGGAGACAAACACAATTTCAAATAGTGCACAGAGCTTATAGCACCCAGATGAGTCAATATAAGGCAAAATGAAGGGAGACCCCCCTATGCTGGCGAGGGTGTGGGGAAGGAGGCACTTTCTTTCATATGTGATGGGGGTGTTCAGTGATTAAAGTCTATTGGGAACAAGTTAGAAGGGAGACGGGGAGGATAGTGGGAGGGCAGATAGCTGACGACCCAGTGGAGGTATTATTGGCAGTGCCTGGGAAAGGGTCGAAACGGGCCATGTTAGTGCAAAAGATGCTATTAGCAGCCAGAGTGGTGGTGACATGGAGGTGGAAGTCAGTCACTGGCCCTACGGTAAAGTGGGGGGGGAGGCTCTGAGATTTGATCAAATATCATACCGACTAAAAGGGAGGGAGGGACAATACAAGAAAATATGGGGACAACACTTCAGGAGGACGGGGAGGAGCATCATAGGGGGAGTAAAAGGGCTGTAACTGTGAGCACACTAAGAGCCGCATTGGTTATAAGTTATATGTATAAGGTAGTGGGGGTTGTGGGAGTTGGATATGGTTTTGGAATGCATTTGATTGTTAACTGAGGGTTCGGAATATGTAACTTGGGAGTTGGTGTATATTTGGGGAAGAACTGTGATGAGAGTCTCAAGACAGGTAAGTTTTTGTGGTAGGGGAGAGGGAGAGGGTAGTGGGGGAGAAAGATATGGGACTACCAAGGAGTTGGAAAAGAAGCAGGAGAAAGGAAATGATGATGTATTGATGTAATGAAGGTGGGGATGGTGACAGGGGAGAGGTGGATGCGAAGGGTGGTACAATGGTGGTCAATGTATGCAACATGGAAGTGTTGAGTTGCCTGTATATGCTTATTCTACATCCAATAAAAATAAGTTTATTAAAAAAAATATGCAGATGGCACAAATTTATTCAAAGTTCTTAAAAGCCAAGAGGATTGTGAAAAATTGCAAGAGGACCTTAATAAATTGGAAGACTGGACATTCAAATGGCAGATGAAATTTAATGTGGACAAGTACAAAGTTATGCACCTAGGAAAGAACAACCCAAACTATGGCTACACAATGCAAGGTTACTCGTTAGGAACCACCACCCAGGAAAAAGATTTAAGAGTCATCGTGGATAACACGTTGAAACCCTCTGCTCAGTGTGCAGTTGCGGCCAAGAAAGCAAATAGAATGCTAGGAACCATAAGGAAAGGAATGGAGAATAAAACAAAGAATATTATAATGCCTCTGTATTGTTCCATGGTGCGACTTCACCTTGAATGTTGTATGGAAGTCTGGTCACCATATCTTAAAAAGGATAGAGCTGAATTAGAAATTGTACAGAGAAGAGCCACCAAATTATAAAGGGGATGGAAGGGTACCCCTATGAGAAGAGGCTAAAATGGTTAGGGTTCTTCAACCTGGAAAAGAGACGGCTAAGGTGAGATATGATAGAGGTCTATAAATTAATGAATGGAGTTGAATAGGTAAACATAGATTGATTGTTTACACCATCAAAATGTAGAAAGACTAGGGGAAATGCAATGAAGCTACAGTGTAACTCATATAAGAGAAAATATTTTTCACTCAACGCGTAATCAAACTCTGGAATTCATTACCAGAGGATGTAGTAAAAGCTGGTAGTGTAGCTGGGTTTAAAAAAGATTTGGATAAGTTCCTGGAGGAAGGGTCCATAAACCATTATTAAAGAGGACCCGTGAAATCCACTGCTTTTCCTAATACTGCTTGATAACACAAATGTCAATATAATTTGATTGGTTTGCTGTGTACACCGCCTTGATTAAAGGAGAAGGCGGGATATAAGTCCTGTTAAATAAATAAAATAAATAATACACAAGCATTGTGGAACCTGGGGAAACTGCTAGGTATTGTGACCTAGACTGGCCACTGTTGGAAACAGGATACTGGGCTTGATGGACCTTGGTTTGACCCAGTATGGCATATCTTATGTTATTATGTTCTAATGCACCCATCATGCCCTGACATGAGCTACCAAGGTAGTGTGTGGTTTTATGTTTTAGTGTGACATCCAAAGTGTGTGCTATACCCCGTGCTACTGGGTACTGCACTTTAATAAACATGACCCTATGTTTCTATCTGAGGCAATAGAGGGTTATGTCACTTCCCAAGGTCAGAAGAAGTGTTAATGGGAATTGAACTCTGTCTTCCCTGGTTCACATCACATATCTCCTTGTTTTTGTTTTTTTTCATAATAGACAGGTGCCACAGGGCTATATGCTTTAGTTACATGATTCTGACTTTAAGTCAGCACAGTGGAGGTTTTCATCATGACGGGTTTTCAGCTCATTGCCAGATCTACAACTAAGTTTTTTGTTTTCTAAAAAGGAGTCTGCCAGAAGATCTAATTGTTTTAATTGTAGGACGTTTGCCATTTGATGTGAAACAATATCCCTAGGTCTTTCTTCTTGTGCCACATGCACAAAAATTAAAAAGCCTTCAACAGCAAAAGCAGAAAACAGAGCAAACACAAGCACAAAACATCTGGGGAATCATTTGTTGGTCAGACATTGGTTTGGTGTCATATCAGTGGACATGTGGAGGGCAATTCTGAAAATGTGCACGTCCAGGCAGTGGGCACATCCAAATGGAAGCGTGCAGAGATAGAGCTGGATTCTGCAACATGCGGGGATAGATGCAGCCGCGTGCACAGAATTTCGCGCAGCGGCTCTGACCTGAAGCAGGGGCTTTTTGGAAATACCCCGAAACGTGTCACGTCGTCTTCATGCTGTTTGCTGCATGATTATACGGCTCTCTACTTTCATGGACTCAGCTAAGTAACGAGATTTATGCTGCTTCCAAAGTGGTTTATTTTAGTATTTAAGTGAATAAAATGGACGGGCCACGATGGCTTGAGGCGTGATCCTCACAGCTGGGCTGGCCTTTTCTGACAAAAAAATGTGTTACTTTAAAGGTTTATGAAGACTGGGTTCTGGACACCAGGGTTGTTTTCTAATTTTGACTTATGGTGAAATAGTGTAAGACTTTCCCTTTAAGTGAGACGTAAGCAGCAAATATCATGTATTATTCATTTAATGAATGCTAGAACTACCCCTCCCCCTTATTTACTTTTGAAATTTATTGATCTAATTTCACAGTCTATGCAATGTATCCTTCAGATTCATACAGATTAATATATGTAATAATGTAGCTTACGGTACTATACTTTTAATGCCGTCTAGAGACTTATGTTACTTTTTAATTTTCTAGGATTCTGAATTCCCTCCAGATACAAGAGTGAACCCATATCTTGTTCATCTTAAAAAAAAAGGCATTCAGCAAAAGCTTGGAGCATATCGACAGCACAGCTCAATAAAAGCGCATGAAATGGCTGTTAGCTGGTAGGACCCATACAAAGTTTCACTACTACTTTCTCTCTGGCATTGTGATTTATGAGGGTATTGTTGACTAATTCTGGTTTTATAAAGAGTGTCTTTTAGCAATTTTCAAAAAGCATTTGATAAACGTGGATTGAAACGGTAATACTGAAGATGATAAGCAAATGCATTTTAATGTTGTTGACACACTTAAAACCGGATGACAGTGCAGCATGAGTGGTTTATTTTTATTCTTAAAAAATAGGATTTATTGACAACTATCGTAAATTCACAAATTATGCAGAGTACAATTTTCGGTGGTATTTTTCCATACATCACAAAATGCTTTTACGGTAAATTTTCTGTTTCAAAATTTTATCTATATTTTTCTTTTGTTGCACCTTCTTCCAAATTGCAATTTCTAAAACATAGGGCAATCTTGGGCAAGAAAGGAGCTTATGGCATGTAGATTGTAGAATGACTGCTAATTCAAAAAGCTGAACTTTTGGTGTAATGAGATTTTTAGAGGCTTTCTAAGAGTTTTTGCTCAAGGCCAGTCCAAGTTTTCTGCTGCCCCAGGCAGAAGCTCTAGCCACGCCGCACCACCCCCATGCCATGCTGCGCTCCACCCACTGCCGAACCAAGCCGAGCTAAGCTGTGCTGCCCTTCCCCCCTGTGCTGAGTCGTGCTGCCACTCCTTGCTGCCACCGAACAGGTGGCTCAGTACAGCGGTGACAGCGACTCACAGTAGGCCATGTGCTTCAGCACACATGGCCTGCCGCTTCTGATCCCCTCCGACACAACTTCCTGTCAGAGGGGGCAGACGTGGCAGGCCATGTGCTTCGGCACACATGGTTTGCCGCTGGTGCCGTGCCATGCCACCCACAGAGGTCTGCCACCCTAGGTGACTGCCTAGCCTGCCTAGTGAACGGTCCAGCCCTGCCTTTGCTACAAGGAGGTAGAGAAAGGAAGCCTGTGTTCATTCTTTTCCCTCAACAGAAAGTGTCCCTCCTGGAATCCCAAGAGCTGATTTTCAAAAGGTCTAATATTTAAATGCCACGGTGGTCAGCTGTGATTTTTAAATATCGGGATATTCAGCTGCAGTATCCAGATTGAAGCTGTCGCTGAATATCCAAGTTGAGTGGCATTATCCGGATAAATGCCAGTAATTACCCTGTTAGCTCAATTTTCAACCAGCACTCCCTCAGATAGCAACTTAGGCCTGCTTTTCATGAACCAGAGTTGTCTATATAAGTGCCAGGTGAAAATCACACTAACTCGAAAAATAGCACAGGTACCGCCCTTGCTCCATCCCCAGACCACCTTTGCACTAACCAGATAGTGTCAGAGCGATCTGTGGAGATATTCAGTGGCACTACCTGGATAGTGCTGCTGAATATCTTGCTTGGCACCCTTAAACTGACAGCCTTCTGTTGTCCATCCCGATAAAGATTCTGAATATTGACCCCACACTGTGGTGCTATTAAAATGGATAAAGTCATTTGATTTCTGTGCACTACTTGATAGGAAAGGGAACATTGCTGGCATGGGCTTTTTTTTGCATTTATAGAACAAATGTTGGTGCCTCTTGGAATAATAATAAACCTGAAATTCTTTAGAGAAAGAAAGTACCTGATTTTTATAGGAAGTCTTATTATTGAAACTCTTTAGTCATGTGGAACTTTGTAGAATATGGATTCTTCTTTTAAGCACTGGATTGCTAGAGAAGATTTTTGAGAGCTTATACTGTTTTAAACTCTTTTTTATCAATTTATATGTCAATGGAAATTGTTTGTAAAAGCATGGCAAAAATTAACACGCAATAAGTGCAAAGTTTGTATGCTGAGTATTGGAGGCATTCCCAGCATATTTCCAAACAGTTACTGCACAGAGGAGTACTTCACTGTGCACTAAGGGGGTCATTCCAAACTGTGAATAGCAAGAATGTACATCTGGTTTGGACGTACAACCCCCGCTATTCCCTGGGGGCGTATTCCGAAGACATAGCTCCCCACGCGTACATTGGCTTTATGTGGAGAGCTCAGGAGGGGGGCGGAGGAGGAATCTGGGCGGAGTGAGGGCAAGATGGACGGGGAACTTATTCCACCTCGGAATACGTCCCCCCCCCCGATGATGCTGAGCAGCAACAGAGGACCCCCCCTGAAGAGGTGAGCCGCAGCAGGAGGATCCCCGGCGTCCAATCCAGGCCCTGGCAGAACCCTCTAGGGATCGAGCGGCGGAGAAACCAATTGTATTTGCTGTTGAGGATTGTGTTGCTCCTGCTGGGCATCCTGATGCCATGGCGATGGGACACCATTGTACAGAGGATCCAGCAGGAGTTTAGGGAGGGCTAGACGGGCCGGTTGCTGCATGTATCTGGCCTCAGAATTGTGGCACGTCCGGCCTATCTAAGTGCCCCAATTCTGAACCCATGGGAAAGTCCAGCTCCCATGGGTGCAGAATCATGTTCAGATCCAGCCTGTCCAGATTTTGGACATCCAGATGTGCCCCAATCTGAATTGGTCTCCATGTGTATTGACAGGTAGCGTGGATGCACTTACTGAAGTTATTTGTGAGAAAGGCAGTGTTAATGGGTAAGAAAAGGTTGATCTCCAGGAACAAGCAGGAACGTAGTCTTCACATATGGGTATCATCGGTACCGACGGAGCCTGCGTGGGAACGCTCCCCAGCGTCCAATAGGAACACTTTTGGGAGCATCCCTCAGCACATGCGTGCTGCCTTCCCGCCATTCCAACTGTCCCTCTTCAGTTCTTCATTTTCTGCAGTACCGACAGGTCACATACCCTGTCACCTCAGAAAATTTCTTCTTTAATCTTGTTTTTCTTGTGGTCGCGCCTGCCTCCGCTCGACGCCTACCGGTACCGCTGGTTCTCTTCTTCTTTTCAAAAAAAAAAAAAACTTCTGAAGTGTTTCTCTTCAGAAACTTTTTCTGCTAGGCGCCATTTTGGCCATTAGGCCCCATTTTCCTGAAAAATGGAAAAACCAGCTAGTGGTTTTAAAAAATGTACTAAGTGTGGCAGTACCATTTCCGTCACCGACACCCATGACTGGTGTCTCAAATGTTTAGGCCCTGACCATTCTCTATCGGAGTGTTCCTCTTATATGCGGATGACTAAAAGAGGAACACAGAACCAGGCTGCAAAGCTTGGTACCCTCTTTTCTTCAGATGCGATGTCCATTGCATCGATGTCTTCCAGAGCCTCGTCTTCCTCCCATGGATCTCAGGTAACTAAACATAAGAGCCGGTCCTCAAAGGGTAGATTTCCTTCCAAGCATCGAGAAGCCATTGGCATTGCCCTTGAGGAAACTATACCGGCAAAACAGCCCAGGCGAGAGGCTTCGGCCTCCAAAGCACTAACGGGGCTTCAGGATGTTCTCGAAGCCTCGACCTCGGCAGAACTACTGGTGCCATGCTCAGGGGTTCCGGCCGCTTCTACCGGTACCGACACCCAGGCATCGGCAGCGTCGATAGACCAGGGATTCCTCGCTATCAAACGCAGTCTTGCAGCTCTCCTTACAGCTGCGGTCAAGTTGCCCAAAAGGGACAATAGCAACAATCCAGACAACAAAAGAAGCCAAAAGGCCCGAGAGCTCAACCAGCTCCACAGGCTCAACCTCCTCAAGGGCTTTGACTCCTTCCTAGAGAGCTTAGCTTTCCTGCCTCTGAAGGGTCCAGAATCCCTAAACATTCCAGGCAGGTTGTGTCTTTTTGTCAACAGATGGCACCAAATAACAGCAGAAAATTGGACTTTGTCCATTGTAAGGGAGGGGTACAAGCTCCATTTTCACAGCATGCCCCCTCCTACAATCGTAAGACAGTTCAATTCCCAAACCTGTCCAGACAATCTACTGGATCAAGAGGTCTCAACATTCCTTGCTCAGGAAGCAATAGAGGAAGTGCCCATTCCCCAACAGGGTACAGGGTTCTACTCCCCCTATTTTTTTATTCCAAAGAAAACAGGAGGACACAGACCCATTCTAGACCTCAGAGAATTGAACAAATATCTGTTCCGAGAAAAGTTCAAAATGATTTCTCTGGGAACTCTTCTGCCATACCTTCAAAGTCAGGATTGGCTTTGCTCTCTAGATCTAAAGGATGCATATACTCACATTCTGATCCATCCAGATCAAAGGAAATTCTTACAATTCCTTTTCAAGAGAAAACACCTCCAATACACAGGGTTCTTCCTTTTGGTCTGGCTTCGGTACCAAGAGTATTCACGATATGCATGGCAGTAGTAGCTGCATTCCTGCGAACCCTAGGGATATTCGTCTTCCCTTACTTGGACGACTGGCTCATTCGAACCCCCATGATTCCAGAACCACCTCTGCACTGTCTTGCACAATGCAAATTCTCCAATACTTGGGATTGGTCATAAACTTCCCAAAATCCCAACTTGTTCCTTCTCAGACCCTGGAGTTCATAGGAGTTTGTTTAGATACCAGACAGTCATGGGCTTTCCTCCCACAGCCCCGCTGTCTTCGCATAATGCAACTAGCTTCTCAAGCAGTGGGAAAGTCCTCCCTAACTGCTCGAGAACTGCTGCAATTACTGGGACATATGGCATCCACAGTCCATGTAGTTCCCTATGCTCGCCTCCACATGCGAGCAGCCCAGTGGACACTATCCACACAGTGGACACAGGCCAAAGGACGTCTGTTGGACAAGATATCAAACTCACAATGACTGATCTTGTCCCTACAATGGTGGCAATCACTGGAGAATCTTTTAGTGGGGTCTCCTTTCCAACAACCCCCATTCCAGGCCACCCTAACAACAGATGCATCACAGGTGGGATGGGGAGCACACCTGCACCATCTCTCCACTCAGGGTACCTGGAGTCCACAGGAGGCTTGTCTTCACATAAACCTCCTAGAACTCAGAACAATCTATCTAGCTCTTCGAGTATTCCATGCCCAGCTCAGCTACAAGATATTCCTAGTCCGAACGGACAATCAAGTAGCCATGTTCTACGTGAACAAGCAGGGCGGAACAGGCTCTCTGTCATTATGCAACGAAGCTTTACGACTATGGGCCCTCACCAGAGAGCATCAAATTCACCTTCTCGTGGTATATCTTCCAGGCATTCAAAACCTTTGGGCAGACAAACTCAGCCGAGTACTGATGCCTCACGAATGGTCTCTCCACCTATACCAGGGGATAAACCCCAGACATAGACCTCTTTGCAAGTCCATTGAATGCCAAACTTCCCCGGTTCTGTTCCAGAATTCTGGCTCACAATTGCCAGGCAAGGGATGCCTTCCTCCTTCACTGGGGTCAGGACTTCGTCTATTCCTTCCCACCCATTCCTCTCATCCCCAAAACACTCTTCAAGCTTCAGAGAGACAGAGGTCGTATGATCCTCATAGCGCCACGGTGACCACAAAAAACGTGGTATCCCCTGCTTCTACATCTCTCTCAAGCTGCACCTCTGGAGTTAGGGTGTGCTCCAGACCTTCTCTCCCAAGAGAACGGGATGCTATGGCACCCGAATCCCCAGTCCCTGCATCTCAGGACCTGGTTGCTGAAAGCCTAGACCTGCAGGATCTTAACCTTTCCCAACAGGTAAAGGATGTCCTTCAGGCTTCCAGAAAACCTTTCACAAGACGTTCTTACGCCTTCAAGTGGAAAAGTTTTACTATATGGTGTTCTCAAAAGGGCTTAAACCCCCTTGTGATAGCTTTGGAATCGGTACTAGACTACCTACTTCATTTATCAAATTCTGGTCTAAAGACAAATTCAGTAAGAGTCCATCTTAGTGCAATTGCAGCTTCCTATAAGCCTCTAAATGGACAGCCAATTTCCTCTCATCCACTCATAGCAAGATTTATGAGAAGTCTTCTATTAACAAAGCCTCCCATCAGGCCACCACCGGTGGCATGGGATTTAAATCTAGTTCTCGGACAGCTCATGAAACTGCCCTTTGAACCTTTAGCCACTACAACCCTAAAGGTTTTATCCTGGAAGGTCATCTTCCTAATTGCAATCACCTCTGCACGTCACATTAGTGAATTTATTTATTTATTTTATTTATTTGACATATTTTGTATACCATCTTTTTCTTCAATCAAAGCGGTTCACAACATACTACAAAGGTCATACAAAGGCAGGGAGGACATGCACCACCTTATCATTACATCAAAGTGGTTGGAAGTGAAACTACATAGCACAGGGAATGACAATACATACATTACAATGCAATTAACTAATATAGTCAAGCTTTAGTGGCTGATCCCCCTTATACAAGGTTTCACCATGATAAGGTTGTTCTCAGAACTCATCCACATTTTATGCCAAAGGTGGTTTCGCCTTTTCATTTAAATCAATCAATTTACCTTCCTATATTCTTTCCGAGGCCTCATGCCTCTAATGCAGAAAGGAACCTTCATACTTTGGACTGTAAAAGAGCCTTGGCTTTTTTCCTACAAAGAACACAGCATCATAGAAAGTCTTCTCAACTTTTTGTTGCTTTTGATTCTAGTCATTTGGGACTTCCAGTCTCCAAAAGAACTGTATCTAAATGGATTGCACAATGTATATCCTTTACTTATGAGAGTAAGAGTCTTCCTCTTCAAGGCCATGTCACAGCACTTAATGTGAGAGCCATGGCAGCCTCTATGGCTAGCCTTCACTCTGTGTCTATCGATGATATCTGTCGAGCAGCTACCTGGGCTTCGGTGCACACCTTCAAAGCCCACTACTGTCTAGATAAAGCCTCTCGTCGGGATGCCTTCTTTGGCCAGGCTGTTCTTCAACATCTCTTTCAGACTTAATTCAACCCGCATCCCACCAGCCCTGGTAGGATGCCAGAGATCCATTGGAGGAAGCATGGACCACCTCACTATAGGTGGCAGCTTCCTGGGGCCATCTCCCCGGCATCTTCAGCTAGGGAGTCCCCATATGTGAAGACTACATTCCTGCTTGTTCCTGGAGATAGCGTATTTACTCACCTGTAACAGGTGATCTCTGGGAACAGCAGGAATTTAGTCTTCACAACCCACCCACCTCCCCTAGGAGTTGTCTCTCTATTTCTCTGTCTCTTTCCTCTCTCCCTCTATCCTTTCACTCAGCTACAAACTTAACTGAAGAGGGACAGTCGGAAAGGTAGGAAGGCAGCGCGCATGTTCTGAGGGATGCTCCCAAAAGCATTCCTATTGGACGCTGGGGAGCGTTCCCTCGCAGGCTCCGTCGGTACCGACGATACCCATATGTGAAGACTAAATTCCTGCTGTTCCTGGAGATCACCTGTTACAGGTGAGTAACTACGCTTTCTCTTAGTATGGATAGGATACAGAATGTTATTCTAATCTTTTAGGCCAATGAAGAAAGCTAGCGCGGGCTTTAGGAGCCCATAACGCGACTTTTAAGCACATTTAAACACATTTTTACTATCCTCCCCATGCAAGAAATAGACTTAAACACCAACGGAAAAACTAGCAACCAATTAACGCCATGTGTATTTAAATGATTACTCATTATTTAAATCTGCTGGGCTGGTATGCAAATCATGACTACGCCTAATGCAAAGACAGGCATAGATGATTTCGCAACCAGCCATAGCGACAACATTTTAACTGCAGGATCTAAGCAGAAGTAACATTCTAACGCTGCCCCCAACAGTATTTTGATGGCACTGGGTGCTTTTGCCCGATGTCTAGATCATCTTCTCCCCAGATGATCAGGCATCAGGCAAAGCCCCCGATGCCATCAAAACAGTGTTGGGCCGTGCCGACAAAAAAAAAAAGATAAAGCCCAAGTTGAACCGGTTTTCTGGTGTTCCTGTACGGTGCCATTCATCAATTTGTCAAAAGAAATTGCTGTGTGCAGATAACGCTACTGTTTTTAAATTGCCAGGAAGCAGAGGGATGACCGAGGGGAAAAAATGCAAATTAGCCACCGGTGCTTGGGGGGGAGAAAACCAAACTAGCGCAGACTTCTTGTGTGCATGTGTTTGTCTTGCTCTCCCTGTTTAATGCTGTGGTGGCTCATTTGCATGTGCGGGTTTACTGTGGTGGGCATTTGCATCGTATGTTAAAATGTGTGTGTGTTGTCAGGAACATTAAACAATCGATCCAGCGCGGGTCTAGCACTGGCTTTCTGCATTGGCCTGTTTGTCAGTAATTTCTGATGTTGTGTCAAAGCCAAGTATGCATTTGAGAAATTCTTTTAAAAACTCATATAAGACAAAGAGGACCGTTGGGTGAGCCAGTGGCAATTTGAATTTCAGCACCAGTGGGGCAGGAGTGGCTAGGCATTGCTTCTGCCTGATGGTCCCTTGACACTTAGGAGAAAAGGGGAAGAGAGTGGATGCTGGAGAAAGGGACTGGGTTTTTTTTAGATATTCAGGGGAGCCTGGCACAGGGTTTGTTACTGCAGCTATCTGCTGATGTGGGATGGGATACTCGGCGCTACTTACCCCTATGAAGGGTATCAGGTGAGGGAGACCCAGTGATACATGTGCATATGAGTGTTGCCCACAACAGTAACATGCATTATCAGCAACATACCTCACATGTGGAATTTACTAAGCGCTTAAAATATTGGCCAGCAAACCAACACACATTAAAAATGCACATGCCCATATTTTGTAATGCTTTTTAATAACCAGGCTTATAAATTTTATAATATGCATTTTTAGTTGCATGAGGAAATGAGCTCTTTGAAAATTGTCCACCCTATGTGTAGGTAAAGGTACAATGTATACTGTGTATATTTTACACATGAATAGTGGAGGTGTTCTGAGGGGAGGGGAGGGGATGAAGTTAGAATTTAATCAGTACTTGTGCTTTGGGTTTCAAAGTATACTTGTACTTTTGATCAGGAGGTGAGAATATTTGCAAGTATTTTTTTCAGCAAGTTTTGAAAGTAAAAAATAAAATGTACCTGTGGCTTTTTCTGCTATACTGGTGGCATGAAAGTTGCCTTTAATATTGACTTCCTTGATATAGAAACATGATGGCAGAAAAAGACCACATGGCCTATCTAGTTTGCTTTTCCATATCAACTACAGTAGTCCCCTTTTTTCCTTTAGAGATCTTCTGTGTTTGTCCTATGCTTTCTTGAATTCAGATACTGTTCTTGTCTCTACTACCTCCACTGGGAGACTATTCCATGCATCTACCACTCTTTCCATAAAGAAATATTTCCATATATTACTCCTGAATCTATCCCCTTTACTCTCATCCTATGTCCCCTCATAGCAGAGCTTGCTTTCAATCAAAAGAGGCTCTCCTCTTGTGCATTCATGTCACGGAAGTATTTAAACATCTTTATCATATCTCCGCTATCCCGCCTTTCCTCTAACTTATACATAGTAAGATCTTTAAGTCTATTCCCTTATGCTTTATATTAAAGACCACTAACCATTTTAGTAGCCACCCTCTGTGCTGATTCCATCCTGTCTTGATACCTGTGGATTGTCTCTCCCCTCCAGCAGCTTGGAGATTGAGAATATCTCATTTTGATGACATCCATCCTGGATAAGCAGCTGGCTCCTCCCTTCTACCTCTAGTATCTCAGTCTCCAAGCAGCTGGAGGGTGTGATTCAGGGACTCGCTGAAGAAACAATTAAGAATAGAGTAGTGATTCTATTGGGCTTCAGATTTCTAAAAGGACTTCAAAGTAAGTTAGATCAGAAAGCAGGAAGGGACCCGAAGCAGGCAGTGCTGGGAGTGCTCTTACCGTGGGGAGGGGGTTTATCGTCAAAAAACTCTGCTCTCTTCTGGCGGCTCCAGAGGCAGTGTGGGGGCGGAACAGCAGCAGGAAGGCAGCCTCTCACTCCGTTATATGCACAATATCGGCGCTGAAGCCGCAGAGGGTTGGCTGAGCGTCCAGGGCTGTAAATTAAGCCAACCAAAGGTAAGCCCTTGTACTCCAAGGAAATCAGGAGCCCGGGGCAGAATTAGTGGAACCGCATGTGTGGGACACCATTTCCCGATGAGCGGTAACAGCGGCCATCTTGCAAAGAGCCAGGAAACTTTAATTCTTCAGGCAGCAGTTTCATTTCCAACCGGCCGGTGTTTATCATTTTGAGAGCTTGAGTTCATATTTTTATTGTTTTGAGTGGCTGTGAAAGATACTGTCAGAGCAGCAGAGCAAAAAAAGAAAAAGAGGTTTTTAAAACGGAGTTAAGTCCAAAACAAATAAACAAACAAGTATGCGACTGACTGCTGGAGGAGGAGGCAACATGCCAGCAAAGACCGCATGCTTAACTTGTGGCTCCAGAAAGGGGCCTTTATCAGTTGCTGGCTGCTGCCACGGTTGCAGGGTGGAGTTGTTAGGACAGTTAACAGAGAGCACAGCACCGCTGGAGGCTCCACTGCACAGTCCCTAGAAGGAGAAGTTGGTTGGGGCCTTCAGGCAGTGAGGGGCCTGTGAACAAGGCACCAGCTGCAGCGAAGGCAGGAAAAGTGAAGGCCAAAAAGAACCATAAGGCTCCGGGTATGAGGCAGGGAGAAGAGGCCTCACTGCCTCAGGGATTTTCTCCGAAGTTTGTTGTTCTCTTGCGTAGGGCCTTTTGTATGAAGCAGCGGTCAGAGACTGAACCAGACCAGCACGCGAACAGGGCACAGAAGAGGGAGTTTTCAGATCTCTCGGCGCAGCAGTCCTTAGAGGAGAAACCAGGGCCTAGTAAGCACAGAATACAAAAAGGTCCTTGGGAGGTAGAAGGATATAGGCATTCGGAACAACTAGAGGATTCTGTGGAAGACCAGGAGCCTGGGTCAGAGTTGAAGGACGGTGAGATTCCTCAAGGAACACAGACACAGGTCTCAACAGAAACGCCGCGCATCTGTTGAGATTGCAGAGGAGAGCTAAGTTGAAAGATCAGGTTTTGAGACGTGGGCAGCAATGCAAATGAAGCCATATATTGTAGTTCCCTGAAGAAACCGGGAGGTGAAACGTAAAGGGCGCCTAGAGTTGGCGTTTGGAACATTCAGCGGGAACGGTTCCATTCCAATCAACTGCTGAAGCATGATTGATGATTGATGAAGACGCTTGATTGACAAGATAAGTGATTATATTCTCATGCTTTTTGCTACCAGAATCATCATTGAAAATTAAGACAACGACGAGTTGCTTGGACACTATTAGAAGCTCTGGACTAACATCAGAATTGAGCACGTGATTGAGAATGGCTCACTGAGCCCCGCTTATTGGCTATCATTGTGTAATTTTTTATGTAACAATTGATTGGTTATTAATGTTTAGAGACACAGTTGCCATTTAAATTATTTTTTTAAAGAAGCGTTAGGAATGATAGGCAAAGGATAAAAAGAGTGGTTTAAATATACGCTTGGGGTGGTATGTTAATATAATATAACTTTGCCTATTTTGAGTGCGTTTTTTGAAGGATTAATTATTGGCACATGTGTATTTATGCAGTTTTAAGGTATGTCATCTTAGACAGCTGGCCATTGATGTGATATGCGGCACAGTGAATGGGTTTACACCCTTGCTGTAGTGCCATAAGAATGTACTGAGGCCAGCAGGTTCTAAAATGCTATCTTAAGTAGTGACGTGAGATATATGTTCACGGTTGGTGGGTTGAATATATTAAACAGATTTTAAGTAATCATATGGTGTCATACCGTTTAACAAGTTTGAGGCTACTTTTAGAGAAAAGGACAGGGAGCTGTTGCACGTAGCCAGTGGCGGCAGTCACGAAGAAAACTATGATTCCTGTAGAAGGGGGCTTGGCACTTAAGGATGTACAGGATTGTAAGGTGGAGATCCTCCTGAAGCAGGCCTTTGAGAGTAATGCCTGTCCCTGCAAGCCTTGATATGTGGGATGTTTGTAGCATTGGCATGCCTGTGATGGATGCAGGGTATTGTATAGCAAGCTGGGGACTCCGTACCCCAGCCTCCAGAATTGGAGAAGCTTGAGTCGGGCGTGGCATACTTGGCGGACACATTCTATGACCTCATTTGTTGTTTATCAAAGGGAATAGCCTCAGTGGTGGCTGCTAGGCTTTATCTCTGGCTCCGAAATTGGTCCACGGATGTTTCCTCCAAGTCTCGCCTCAGCAAACTTTCAGGGGATAGCTCCTCTTTGGAGAGGATTTAGACAAATTAGTAAAAGTGCTAGGAGGGACTAAGGATGACAGATTACCAGAGGATAGGCAAAGGTCAGCCCATTTCTTGCCTCAGGGTCAAGGGCAATCTAGGGATTTCAGGCGCTTTTGCCCAGTCCGGTTTACCCCTTATCAGAGAGGACGAGCTCCAACTAGGAGCCAGACATTTCGAGACTTCAGGGAAACGGGTAGGGGTTTCTTCCCTTCAGCGTCCTCGGGGTCTAAGAAGACACAATGATGCGAGGCAGGCCCAGGCAGAGGTAGTACCCATGGGAGATCGGCTATGATACTTTTACGATGCCTGGACCTCCAACTGGTAGGTGCTTCAGGTCATCAAGGAAGGTTATTCTCTGGAGTTTGCAAGACCGCTAAGAGAAGCTTTTGTCAACTCCCCCTGCAAGGTGCCCAGAAAATGCCAGATGTTGCGGCGGCTTTTAGACTTGCGTGCGGTGAAAGCCATTCCACCAGACCAGTATGGCTGTGGCCGATACTCGATCTACTGTATCATGCCAAAGAAAGAGGGATCCTTCTGGCCCATCTTGGACCTCAAGCAGGTGAATTGGTGTCTCTGCTTGACATGGTTCCATATGGAGATGCTCTG
This sequence comes from Ichthyophis bannanicus, assembly GCA_033557465.1. Taxonomy (NCBI): domain Eukaryota; kingdom Metazoa; phylum Chordata; class Amphibia; order Gymnophiona; family Ichthyophiidae; genus Ichthyophis; species Ichthyophis bannanicus. The sequence continues at coordinate 429,026,427 of CM066036.1, forward strand.
CTTGGTCATCATTGTGGTTTGGACAGGGGAGTTTTTGACTTCCCTCGACCTTACGGAGGCCAACCTCCATATTCCAATCAGAGATAGACATCAGCGGTTCTTGCAGTTCGCAGTGCCCATGGGGCTCTTCCAGTTTCATGGTGCTGCCATTTGGATTGGTGATAGTACCACAAAGTTCACCAAGTTCATGGTAGTCGTAGCGGTGGCTCTCCACAGGAAGGTGTCCTGGTGCACTCATATTTGGACAACTTGTTCATTTGGGCAAAGTCCAAAAAGGAAAGCGAGAGGGCCACAGAGAGAGTAATTGCCTGTTTGCAGGATCTCGGCTGGGTGGTAAATGTGGCAAAAAGCTCCCTTTAGACGTCAGAAGACTTGGAGTATCTGGGTGCCCAGTCCAGACCAGGTATGGTCTGGTGTTATTGCTGCAGGACAAGGTCCACAGGTTGCAGGGACAGGTTCAGCTTTTTTTTTTCAGCAGAAGAGCTCCTATGGCATGGCATTACCTGCAACTCTTGGGCTCCATGGCGGTCGCTATTGAGATGGTACCATGGGTGCAAGTGCACATGCGACCATTGCAGAGAGCACTGTTAAGAAGATGGTTGGTGCAGAGTCATCTGCTCTCATGCAAGCTCCAAGAGGAGGTATGCGCGGCTCTCAGGTGGTGGCTGCAGCCGGTGAAACTGTTGGTGGGTATGCCATTGGAGACGCCGCAGTGGATCCCCCTCACCACCAATGCCAGTCTTTATGGATGAGGGGTGCACTGTGGGGCCTACATAGTGCAAGGGCTGTGATCCTCAGAAGAGAAGGAATGGGCCATCATCCATCTAGAATTGAAGGTGGTGTTTTACGCGCTCCAGAAATTTCTGTCCCTCCTGGAAGGAAAGGCAGTGAGAGTCTTTTCTGACAATGCCATGGTGGTAGCTTACATCAGTCACCAAGGGGGCATGAGCAGCGCTCAGCTAGAAGCAGAGATCAAACCACTGTTAGGTTGGGTGGAGAATCATTTGGTGGTGCTCTCCGCAACATATGTAGTGGACAAGGAGAATGTGCCAACTATCTCAGCAGAGTGCGGATAGACCCAGGGGAATGGACACTCAATGAAGAAGTGTTTGATCAGCTGGTCCACTGGTGGGGTCAACCAATCATGGACCTCATGGCATCATACAAATCTGCGAAAGCGTCTTGATTCTACAGCAGGAGATGGGAGCGCATGTCGGAGGGCCTTGATGTGCTGGTACAAAAATGGCCTATGAGCGGACTGCTCTATGTATTTCTGCCTTGGGCTCTGATAGGCAGGGTGATATAGAGGATCAAGGCACATCAGGGAAGAGTGGTACTGATCGCCCCGGATTGGCCAAAGAGGCCATGGTATGCCGATCTGGTGAGACTAATGGTTGCTCCTCCATGGCAGTTGCTGGTGAGGAAGGATCTGCTGAGGCAGGGCCCAATCAACATGCCTCAGGTGGACCGATTCTCGCTTATGACGTGGCTCTTAAAAGGGCTCAGTTGAGACAGAGTAGCTACTCAGAACCAGTCATTGCAACATTATTGAAGTCGCATAGGAGGTCTATGTCATTAGTATATATCTGGGTATGGCAGATCTTTAAAAATTGGTGTGAGAGGGCGGACTGTTGTCCGCTACAGGCAATGATAGCGAACATCCTCAAATTTTTGCAGGAAGGTCTCAAGAAGGGGTTAGCCTGTAGTTTGTTGCGAGTACAGGTCAACTGTCTCGTGTTATCGAAGTAGGCTCGAGGTGCCTTATTGGGGTCTCATCCAGATGTTCAGTGTTTTCTGCGAGCATCAAGGCAAGTACGACTGCCAGTGTGCTCAATCATCCCTCCGTGGGATCTGAATATCGTGCTGTCGGCTTTAATGGAGACACCGTTTGAACCGTTGTTGAGTTGTTCTTTGAAGGATCTCACCTTGAAGACCATTTTTCCTGTGGCCATATGCTTGGCACAGGGGATTTCGGAGCTTTAGGCCCTGTCTTGCTGGGCTCCATTTCTGGTCATGACAAAAGAGAAAATTATGCTTAGGCTGGTACTTTCCTTTCTGTCCAAGGTATAGTCACCGTTTCATGTGAATCAGGGAGTGTCGCTCCCTGTTTTCTCTGGAGCTGTGGAGCTGGGGAATGATCTGTTCCTTTGGTGCCTAGATGTTCGTTGTACTCTACAGCGGTATCTGCAGAGGACGCTGGCATTGTGTAAGTCGGATCGGTTGTTCGTGTTATTTGGAGGTCCACAGCAGGGAAAGACAGCATCTAAAGCTTCCATCTTCAGGGGAGTTTCTGCATATCTGCTGCGGCACCGGTCTCTTCCTCAGGGTTTATGAGCTCATTTGACCAGAGCTCAGGCGGCATCCTGGGCAGAGGCCTGTTTGGTGGAGATCTGTAAAGTGACAACATGGGCTTTGTTGCATTTCTTTGTGAAACATTACCATCTGGATGTGCAAGTGGCGGGGGATGCGCGTTTTGGTTCGGCAGTGCTTCAGGCCAGTCTCGCGGGTCCCTCCTGAGTTTAAGACTGCATTGGTAGATCCCACAGGTACCTGAACTGGACTGGGGATGATAAGGAAGAGAAAATTAGCTCCTACCTGCTAATTGATGTTCCTTGAGGAACTCCAGTCCAGTCCCGGAATCCCTCCCTGATGGTGGTAGATGTTCCCGGACCTGAAAAAGAGCACTGAGACGAAGAGATATGATTTGGGTTAACAAAGTAGATACGGAGTAGAAACGAAGTGCAAGAGTTCCTTCAGGTTGGAAGCAAGACATAAAAAAAAGAAAAGATTACCAAGAATAAGTAGCACGGATTAGCCCATTGGTAGCGCATTAGTGCAGCTGCCGGAGTAACAAATTGTATTCTTCATTTAACAGGTGAGCAGTTAGTTTGATTTCTCATGAGTTTGGTTGGGTTAGTAGTTCAAGGTTTTTGGACGTAAGTGGTGCTGGATTCTTACTTGTTGCTCCTGTGAGTCTGCTTTGTCAATAGGATACTGAATGCAGAAGGGAGGAGCCAGCTGCTTATCCAGGGTAGATGTCATCAAAATGTGACATGCTCAGTCTCCAAGCTGCTGGAGGGGAGAGACAACCCACAGGTACTGGGACTGGACTGGAGTTCTTCAAGGAACATCAATTAGCAGGTAGGACCTAATTTCCTCTTTATATCCTTTTGAAGGTGTAGTCTCCAGTACTGCACACAATACTCCAAATGAGGTCGCATCAGAGATGTATACAGAGGCACTATCACCTCCTTTTTTATGCTGGTCTTTCCTCTCCATATGCACCCCAACATCCTTGTAGCTTTCTCCAGGAACAAGCAGGAAGTCGTTCCTCACATAATGGTGACGGTGCTCACAGAGCCCGTGCGTAACCTCTCCCCAACTTTCAAAGAAAGCCTTTGGGAGATGTACCACGCATGTGTGGTCCCTTTCCCCCCTAAGGGTGCCATCTTGTCTCAGTCTCCTTTTTTATGTGGAGTCCATCAGACGTGTGTGTTCCCCCTGGAAAAAGTTGGCGAATTTTTGTCTTTTATTTTCTTTCTCCGATCACATACTGGTTCCCTTCTCACCTCTGAGACCGGTTGCCTTTGCGTCATGTTCTCTGGTTCTTTTTCTTCATTTTTTTGTCTGCTTAAGTCGGCGCGGGTTTGCAGCTTTTCCTGACTGGGCCAAGTGAGTTTGATCTCGCAGGGGCTGTCTTTGATAGGTACCGAGTGGGAGGTTCAGGGGCTACTAGACCACTAGTTTAATTCGATTGAAGTTAAGTAAACTGATTTTAACTTGCACTTTCACTTTAAAAAAAGATTAAAAAGGAATGTTTGTCTTTTGAGAGATAATTTCTCTCTTAACAAACAGTCCAACATTTAAAATTTTTTCGTATTTTGAATGATTGCTCTATTTATGAGTCTAACCTTTGTATGGTGATTTATGAGTGATTTTGACCTTGGGTTTTTTGATTCTAATAAAAAAGAAAATCAAAATATTCCCAGGCTATATAATTAAAATGCAGCAAAAATTGTAGATGTTTAATTATTTAGCCTGGCACGCTAAGATAAAAAAATGCTGACACCTATAAATATATATTCTGCAAAAAACAAAGGAGCTGTAAGATACTCACATGCCAAGAAAAAAAGAGAAAAAGAAAACCACAGCGCAGTTTCTATCACCAAAATATGGTTCTCTCTTTTTCTTTTCGAACATCTATTTGACATCCAACAAAATCCTTCTTCCAGCAGTAGGTGCAGAGCAGAACTAGGATATTTCACCATAGAACCCAACATGTAAGAAAAAAATCTGATTCCGATGTTATCTCATTAACAGCTTCTCCAGTACCATGCAGACTGTAAACTAACACAAAACTCTACAAAAATCACAGAAGAGCTATAAAGCAAAACTGCCATCCAATAATGAAACTAGCCAGGGACGGCTCTACCATTAGGCCACCTGAGGCGGTCGCCTCAGGCGGCAGTTTCGAGAGGGCAACACTCCGATGGCGGCGGCACTCCTGCTCTGTTTTCATAGATTTTACCGCTTCTACCTTCCCGCTGCTTTTCTTTCTTGCTCAATGCTTGAGCAAGGAAAAACATGCACGGTAAAGGCAGAGGCAGGCCAGAGGTGGCAAAATCTAAAATGAAAACAGAGCCGGAGTGCTGCTGGCGGACAAATTAGCCTGATTGCTTGCAGGAACCAATAGCGGCAGGAAGAGAGGTGCAGGTGGAGGGAGGGGGACAGGAGGACAAATGCTGGACAATGGGGGAGGGGGAGACAGGGACAAATGCTGCACAATGGGGGGGAGATGAGGACAAATGCTGGGCAATAAGGGGGGGAGGATAGGAGGACAAATGCTGGACAACATGGGGAGGGGACCAAGAATAAAAATGCAGGGGGAGGAGGATAGGAGGACAAAAGCTGGAGAACCCAGGGAGAGGGATAGGAGGACAAATGCTGGACAATGAGGGGGCAGGAGGACAAATGCTGGACAACAGGGGAGGGGGCAGGAAGACAAATGCTGGAGAGGAAGAAATAGGGAAACAAATGCTGAACAATGGGCAGGGGGGGACATAGGAGGACAAATGCTGGAAATCATGGGGAGGGGCAGGAGATCAAATGCTGGAGGGGGGAAACAGGGAGACAAATGCTGGATGGGGGGGGGAGCAAGGAGACAAATTCTGGACCAAGGCTGGCACTATCCGGTAAGCTGGGTAAGCGCAGCAGTGGGCGCCAATGTCACGCGGGTGCTGTTGCTAGCTGCCTATCCCCCACTCTCCATTCAGGATGGCCTATGGAGCGCCAGTGGCCTAGTGGAGAGCCTCAAGACACGATGGTCCTGCAGGTAGAAGACCGTGACTAGCAATTGCAACCCATCACAGCCTTCTGCCCACAGGAGCAGCATGTCCTGCAGGCAGAATCTTCATTAGGCTGTCGGTGCTCCGTGGGTCATCCTGAATAGGGAGTAGGGTGGGCGACCAGCCACGGTGCTCTCCTAATGTTGGCTCCTGTGGGCAAGCTCTTTTTCTCTGGGCTACAGTCACTGCTTGCACAACCCCTGCCTGCAAGACATACTGCTCCCACAGGCAGAAGGGTGTGGGAGGCAGCGATCATTGCCTAGAGATGCAGAGCCTGCCCACAGGATCAACATGTGCTGCAGGCAGGGAGTGTGCAAGGCCAACTGTGCCCTGTCACTCTGGGCTTGGATCACAGTCTGCATAGCCCCTGCTCCTAGGACATGCTGCTCCATGGGCAAGCTCTGCCTCTTGTACGTAAATGGGGGGGGGGGGGGCATTGGGAAAGGGGGAGTGGAAATGAGGGGACATTGAGAGGTGGATATGAATGGGCACAGGGAGTCATAAGGGAGATGCTGGGTGCATGGGGGGAATAGGGAGGCAGCGGGGATAAGATTGAGGTTGGAGACTAGATAGATACTGGACATGGAAATGGGTATAGGGAGAAGCAAGGAGTGGTAATGGAGTGGTGATATCGGCCAGGGGTCTATAGGGAGACTATGGGAAAATGCTTGACGTGGAGGGGGAGACAGAAGGGAGATCTGTACACTGGGTAATAAGGAGAGAAGGAAATGCAGGACATGGGATTATAGGGAGAGAGGGGAGAAGACGTACATGGGGTAAATAGATTGAGAAAGAGACATGAGAGATGCTGGACATGGGAGTAATAGGGAAGGGATGGTATGGTATGGAGATGGGGTAGATGCTGATTGCAGGAGGAATAGGATAGGAGATGGCGGAAAGAAAGAGAGAGTGGAGGTACTGGATGGAGGGAAAGAGAAAGCCAGAGAGAAAGAGACACTTGATGGGTGATGAGAGATGTTAGACATGCAGAGTGAGCAAAAGACTGGGGAATAATAGACCAGGGAAGAAGAGATGGAGAATGGAAGGACTGGGGTGAAGGATGAAATGTGATAGGTAGATGGCATAAAAAAGAGGGAGATTGAGAACTGGACTTACTAGGGACAGAGAGAAATAAATGGAAGAAAGGTAGAAAGAAAAAAATCGATATCCAAGATGGAAGGAATTGAAGAAAGCAATAAACATAAACAAAACAAAACATAAAAGGAGAGACAAGAAACAGAAAATGGACTAGAGACTGTAGAAAGAGCTGAGGGAAGACAGAAGAAAGCAGAAGCCTCTTATCGGGACCAGCATGATAAGAGAATAAAATGGTCATACAACAAAGGTAGAAAAATAATTTTATTTTCAAATGAGTGATTGGACTTTGTGCTATTTTTATATTTTACACAGTATAGGGAAATGCATCTCTTTTAGTTCTCAGGCATGCAGAGTCTGGCTGCTTGGGCTTTCAGTTTAATTTTTGTCTACATATTGTTTTTTTACTTTAGGTTCCTAATCATCTCTTATTCTGTACTTGGCAAGGGCCTGTTCTGAGTGTGTGACCAAGGCCAGGTGTTCTGTTAACATGGAATTTGTACGAAGGGATCTGTACTGTAGTAATTTGATTTGTTTAGTTTTTCAATTGGTGTATGGATGTTCTAGGGTCCACTACAGTATTTATAGTGCTGCTTTTAACTGGGTAGGCCCCTTATATGAGTTTTGGAAGTTTATGCTGGTATGGTATGGTTAATTTGGTCTTGTAGATCATCGGTGTAGGGTTTTGTATTAGTTCACAATATGCCTGGAACTGGAGAATGTTTATGTTAGTGAAATGATGAGAATCAGAATGTTTTTATATATGTTGAATTCTGTGGGTGAATGTCCTACCTCTACTCCATACCCATTGTCCAGGGAGAGGTTTCTGTGGATGCAGAATATATATTCAGAAAGAAAGAGAACTATAATGCAGTTTATAACAAAATAAAATGAGTTATAATTTGGTATTATAAACTGCACTGTGATTCTCACTTTTTATTTTAGCTCCTTGGTGTGCGAGCATCTTGCATTTCCTGTTTTTTCAAGGGGATGGGAAGTGCTGTGTTGGGGCGTCAAGTAGCTCTTGTTATGTGGAATTGGGAGGTGCTACATGGTGCTGTTGAGCCCCTCTTTTTTGGCTTATTTAGCAGTATGTTTCCTAAGCTTTGTGCTGGTAACATGAACATAAGAACATAAGAAATGCCATACTGGGTCAGACCAAGGTCCATCAAGCCTAGTATCTTGTTTCCAACAGTGGCCAATCCATGTCACAAGTACTTGACAGGTTCCCAAAAAGATACACAGGTACAACAATGCTTGTCTTGGGGCAAGCAATGGATTTCCTGGGTCCTCTTTAATAATAGCTTATGCACCTTTCCTCCAGGAACTTGTCCAAACCTAACAGCTTTTACTATGATCCTCCAGTAACTAATGCCAGAGTTTGATTATGCGGGGCAGTAGACTAACTGCAAGGAGGCAGTTACATCTCCCTGCAGTTACTGCATTTCAGCATGGCAAAACGGCTGCCAGTGCAACTAAGACCACACACTGAGGTGTCATTAGTTGCACTCACACTACTTGCGCTGAGCCATTATGTTAGTTTCTGCCAACAATACAGATGCCTATGTATGTGAGAGTTCTTTCTCTCGCCTCACTCTACAGCAAAGTATAATTTTGAGAAAGAATCCTGTAAACCTAAGAGTAATAGGGTAAAAGCATTTTTTGTCTACATATGTCCATTTTTAGTTTGTATTGATATATTCCGTACTGGGTAAAGACATATTCTGTTCTGCATGTGTGACTGAGACTGTGTGTTCTGTTTGCATGGAGTTTCTATGTAGGGATCTGTAGTAATCCGGTTTGCTCAGTTTTCTGAATAAGAATATGGATGTTCTAGGGCCCACTGCAATATTTATGTGCTGCCCTTTTCTGGGTACCCTCCATGTTGAGTGAGTTTTTCAAGTTAATGCTAATATGTAATAATAGATTTGCTGTATAGGTCCTGAATTCTGGGTTCTTGGTGTAGTCTACTGTTGGGGGCATACTGGAATATGTATAGTCTCTGAGATTTGCAGTTTTGTGTTCTTTATGCTGCCAGACTGAAATTTAAATTATTTTGTAAGTTCAGATTCAAGAAAATTTAAAATTTTAAGGCAACATCTCAGTGTATGGCATAACTGTTTATTTGAGCTTACAAGTACAACAACATAGGTGCTGCTGTACAACTGGCAACACCTAACATAACAATCACAAACAATGCCAGTTTATATAGCATCATGGCAAACATTTCCAATTTTTTATACCCCCACTCCCTCCTCTTCCTCCCCCCTCCAGACCATTCACTTCCATAAACCACATGACTGTAAGTCACACCTATGTTATAATAAACCAGAACATCCTTACCACTACTCACTACCAAAGAGCACACACATGGGTATCTGATTATTATATTGCGTACCCTAGCTTCCCACCCCCCTACCCCCTGTAAACCTCAACTAAGGAGCCCGAGAATCCACCTACATGTCAACAATAAGCTTCCTATATCCCACCATACACACTTAAGGCATGCAAATCAGTGTAGATATACATGTGCCCAGCATTCCCCTTTCTATCAGCATTACCTGGGTATCCTCACAGGATAAGAATATCATTCCGGGCCCTCGGAGAGAGTACCTGTAAATAGGGTTCCCAGGTAGCTAGGAAGATAACATGTTTCTTCTCCCCTTTTTTGGAGGCTAGCCCTACCCACACTATAAATTGGTAAAGCACATTCCACCATTCCCAGTACCCCGGGCCTGCAAAATCATGCCAGTGTTTTAATATACAGAGTTTAGCCAAAAGGCATGCCTTTCGGATTAATAGGCGTCCCCCTTTGTTTCTCATCCTTAATGGTTCCAATACATCCAGGATTGCAAAGCCAGGAGTAAGGCTTATCTGCTGTCCCAGTAGCTGACCTACATAGGTCTGGATTTTCCCCCAGAATATCTGTAGTGGAGAGCACCTCCAAAACATATGTCCCAGTCCTGCCATTTTCTGATCACACTAAGGGCATTTTGTGATCTCCAGGAACAAGCAGGAATGAGTCTTCACATATGGGTATCGTCGGTACCGACGGAGCCTGCGCGGGAACGCTCCCCAGCGTCCAGTAAGAAAGCTTTTGGGAGCATCCCACTGCGCCTGCGCGCTGCCTTCCCGCCTTTCCCAACCGCCTCTCTCCAGTTCTTCTTTTCCACGGAGCCAGCAGGTCGTGTTCCTGTCACCGCAGAAGAAGTTCTTTATTTTTTCTTTATTCTTTTGTGTCGCGTCTGCCTTCGATGTCGGACCGGTACCGCCGGTCTTTTCTTTTCTTTCTTTAAAAAAAAACAAAAACAAAACTTATACTTTCTTCACTGTGCATTTTCAGTTTTTGGGCCTTAGGCCTAAAAATTTTCTCCTCATGGAGAAGCCCGCCTCCGGGTTTAAAAAGTGCACAAAATGTGGCGGTACTATTTCTGTCACCGACACCCATGATTGGTGTCTAAAATGTTTGGGTCCTGACCATTCCATCACGGATTGTATGTCCTGTACCATGATGTCTAAAAGAGGTCAGCAGAACCGAGCAGCCAAGCTCAGTACCCTGTTTCCCTCTGATGCAGCTTCGGTGGCATCGACGTCTTCCAGGGCTGCTTCTTCCTCCCATGGATCTCAGGTAACCAAGCATAAATCTGGCCGGTCCTCGAAGGGCAAATCTCCCTCTAAGCATCGAGATGCCTCCGGGCTTGTCCTCAAGGACTCCGCACCGGCAAAATTACCCCGGCGGGAAGTTCTGGCTTCCAAAGCATTGTCTATGGGGTCACAGGTTGACATCGATGGCTCGGCCTCGACCGATCACCTATTGCCGTGTTCTGGGGTACCGGTGGTCCCACTGGTACCGACATCCAGACTTTGGTGGCGTCGATGGATCAGAAGATTCTGACCATGCAGCGCACCCTGACGGCATTCATGCAGGCTGCGACGCCTCCGGTACCGCAACAATCCCCGTTGCCGGTACCGGCATCATTCCTGGTGCCGGTACCGATTGCATCGACATCGGCTTCGGTGTCGACTGCAACGGTACCCTGTCCTATGATGCCCATCGGTACCGAACTGGTACCGGTTACTCCCGATGTCGATCCCACTCGGTACGCATATCGGGCTTTACAGGAGCATCCAGACAGGCGATACTTTGATTCCTCCGAAGACTCTGAGGAGTCTGAAGGATCTGTCGAGGCATCGATACTTCTTCCTCAGGAGTCTTCTTCTCCTAAACGAAGAATGTCTCCTCCAGAAGACTTGTCTTTTCAAGACTTCATTAGGGAAGTGGCTAGGGGCCTCTCCATCACAGTGGCCCCTGAGTCAGAGCCTAGAACCAAGCAGCTGCATATTTTACAATATCCTAAAGCTCCTAAAGAGGCAGCTACTTTACCTATTCATGAGATTTTGTATGATCTCATGTTGAGCATGTGGGAGACACCTCTTACCACCTCTCCTCATTCTCGCAGGTTAGACACCATGTATCGTGTCCCTCCTTGTCCTGGCTTTCATAAGACTCAGCTTCCTCACCACTCTATTTGGTAGAGTCTGTCATGAGAAAGATAAAGAGTGCAAAAAGACACTCCTCTAATCCTCCAGGACGTGAATGCAGGACCCTAGATGCTTTTGGCCGTATGGTTTTTCAAGCTTCTATGCTAGCTGCCAGAATCAACTCCTATAGTCTCTATATAGGGATGTTTCTAAAAGAAGTCACAGATCATCTGCAGACTTTAACCCCTTTTATTTCAGAAGATAAAAGGCAGGAATTTCTCACTTGGCTCAAACATGCCCACGATGTTTCCAAATTTTCCAACCGTGCAGCCTTTGACTCTTTTGAGTGTGTAAGCAGAGCCTCGGCTATTGCCATAGGTGCACGCAGAATTGCTTGGCTACAAACTTCTGATTTGGAACTCTGGGTCCAAGATGAATTAGGAAATCTTCCTTGTACAGGTGAAAACCTTTTTGGCAAGGATTGGCAAGCAAAGGCCACTCAGATGGATGCTGAGAACTCCGCTTTGGATCGACTTTCAAAGTCCACCTCTGCTCCTGCTAAGAAAAGATTGTTCAAAAAGACATCTTTTTCTAAAAAGGGAAGATATTATCCTGCTTATGGTCAGCAGGCATCTTCTGCAGGTCGTTTTGCTGCAAAACGTCAGCAACCACCTAAACAGGCCAAGTCAAAGGCTGCTAGGCCTTCCACGGCCCAGCAGCCTCAGCCTCCTCAGGGCCTTTGACTTGCAACTAGAGAACTTAGCCTTTCTAGCTCTGGAAGAACCAGAGCCCCTCACCATTCCAGGAAGGTTGGCTTACTTTGTTCCCAGATGGGAACAAATCACAGCAGAGCAATGGACCCTCTCCATCATAAGGGAAGGGTACAAGCTTCATTTCTTAAGCCTTCCTCCTCACACCATGGTGAAACAGTTCAATTCTCCAACATCTCTCCTCAACCTTCTGGGTCAGGAGATTGCCACCCTTCTTGCCCAAGGGGCAATAGAAGAAGTACCTCTTCTTCAACAGGGCTCAGGGTTCTACTCCCATTATTTTCTTATCCCAAAGAAAACAGGGGGCTACAGACCCATATTAGATCTCAGAGAATTGAACAAGTTTCTATTCAAAGAGAAATTCAAGATGATTTCTCTCGGTGCTCTGCTTCCATACCTTCAGAGTCAGGACTGGCTTTGTTCTCTAGATCTCAAGGATGCGTACACCCATGTCCTCATCCATCCAACACACAGAAGGTTCCTTCGGTTCCTTTTTCAAGGAAAGCACTAGCAATACAGGGTGCTTCCTTTCGGTCTGGCCTTTGCACCAAGGGTGTTCACGAAATGCATGGCAGTAGTAGCTGCATTTCTACGCACTCTAGAAATATTCGTTTTCCCATATCTGGACTGGCTCATTCGAGCTCCATCCCAGTCAGAGGCCCAGAATTGTCTAATCTGCACAATGCGTGTTCTTCAGTATTTGGGACTGGTAATAAACATTCCAAAATCAAATCTCACCCCTACTCAGTCTCTGGAGTTTATAGGGGCCTTGCTGGATACCACAACTGCAAGGGCCTATCTTCCTCAGACCCGTTGCCTACGCTTGGTGCAGTTAGCCTCCCAGATACAGTTAAAGTCCCATTTAATTGCTCGAGAGATGTTACAACTCTTAGGCCACATGACATCCACCGTGCACGTGATTCCATATGCTCGCCTTCACATGAGGGCAGCTCAATGGACTTTGTCCACCCAATGGACTCAGGCATCAGGTTGCCTGTCAGACAAAATAGCAAACTCCAGTCGCCTCTTTTGGTCTCTCCAGTGGTGGAAGTCCTCTCCAAATCTGTTGCTGGGGTCCCCTTTTCAGCAGTCACTACCCCAAGCAACTCTACAACAGATGCTTCTCCAATGGGTTGGGGAGCTCATCTGCAGGATCTCTCCACCCATCGCATCTGGTCTCCACAGGAGACTTCTCTACATATCAATCTCTTGGAACTCAGAGCAATATTCTTTGCTCTCAGAGTGTTCCATTCCCTGCTCAGCTACAGGACAATCCTCATCCATACGGACAACCAAGTAGCCATGTTCTATTTAAACAAGCAGGGCGGGACTGGCTCTCTGTCGCTTTGCAACGAAGCTTTGCGACTGTGGGCCTTCGCCAGAGAGCATCACATTCATCTTCTGGCAGTATATCTTCCAGGCATTCAAAACTCTTGGGCAGACAGACTCAGTCGAGTTCTGCTTCCACACGAGTGGTCCCTCCACATGGACCAGGTAGCCAGGATTTTTCGAATTTGGGGAACCCCGGACATAGACCTCTTTGCAAGTCCGTGGAATGCCAAACTTCCCCAATTCTGTTCCAGAATTCCGTGTCAGGGAGTTCAGGCCAAGGATGCCTTCCTCCTTCACTGGGGTCAAGACTTCCTTTATGCCTTTCCACCCATTCCCCTAATTCCCAAAACACTATTCAAGCTTCAGAGAGATCGAGGGACCATGATCCTCATAGCACCACATTGGCCACGCCACATGTGGTATCCTCTACTTCTGCATCTCTCTCAAGCTCCTTCCCTGGACTTGGGCTCTGCATCAGACCTTCTATCCCAGGAGTAGGGAACGTTGTGGCACCCAAACCCCCAGTCTCTTCATCTCAGGGCTTGGTTGCTGAAGGCCTAGACCTTCAAGGTTTTCATCTCTCTCAGCAAGTCAGAGATATTATTCATGCCTCTAGAAAGCCTTCTACTAGACGTTCCTATGCTTTCAAATGGAAAAGGTTTACCATTTGGTGTTCAGAGAAGGGTCTTAACCCTCTTGCAATACCTTTGAATTCTTTACTAGAGTATCTCCTGCAGGTCTTAAAACGAATTCAGTAAGAGTCCATTTGAGTGCTATTGCAGCGTCCTTCAAGCCTCTCAATGGACAGCCTATTTCCTCTCATCCTCTTATAACAAGATTCATGAGAGGCCTTCTTCTAACTAAACCTCCCATTAGACCACCTCCAGTGGCCTGGGACTTAAACCTGGTTCTTGGCCAGCTTATGAAGCCACCCTTTGAACCTTTAGCCACCACCTCCTTGAAATGTCTTTCTTGGAAAGTTATCTTTCTCATTGCAGTCACCTCAGCACGCCGCATCAGTGAATTGCAAGCTTTGGTGGCTAATCCACCTTATACAAGGTTCCATCATGATAAGGTAGTTCTCAGGACCAATCCACACTTTATGCCCAAAGTGTCTCGCCTTTTCATCTAAACCAAGAGGCATATTTACCTGTCTTTTTTCCAGGACCTCATGCATCAAGTGCAGAGAGGAATCTTCATACCTTGGATTGTAAGAGAGCTCTTGCTTTTTACTTACAAAGAACAGAGCAACATAGAAAGTCTTCTCAACTCTTTGTTGCTTTTGATCCTTCTCATTTAGGACTTCCAGTTTCTAAGAGAACACTGTCCAACTGGATTGTTCAATTTATTTCTTTCGTCTACCAGAGTAGGAACCTTTCTCTGGAGGGCCATGTCACATCTCACAATGTGAGAGCCATGGCAGCCTCAATGGCTCATCTAAACTCTGTGTCCATCGACCAAATCTGTCGAGCGGCCACCTGGGCCTCGGTTCATACCTTCACAGCCCATTACTGTTTGGACAAGGACTCCCGCCGGCATGCCTCGTTTGGTCAGGCTGTTCTCAAACACCTGTTCCATTCCTAATCAACTCCTACCCATCCTGGGTGGATGCCAGAGATCCATGGGGGGAGGTAGAGTCCTTTTCAAGGACACACAACCTGGGGTCTTCCCCTGGCATCTCTAGCTAGGGAGTCCCCATATGTGAAGACTCATTCCTGCTTGTTCCTGGAGATAGCACAGTTACTTACCTGTAACAGGTGATCTCTGGGAACAGCAGGAATAAGTCTTCACAACCCACCCACCTTCCCTAGGAGTTGTATCTCTCTATCTATCTTTCCTTTCCTCTCTCTCTCTTTGTCTCAGCTTTAAAACTCGAACTGGAGAGAGGCGGTTGGGAAAGGCGGGAAGGCAGCGCGCAGGCGCTGTGGGATGCTCCCAAAAGCTTTCTTACTGGACGCTGGGGAGCGTTCCCGCGCAGGCTTCGTCGGTACCAACGATACCTATATGTGAAGACTTATTCCTGCTGTTCCCAGAGATCACCTGTTACAGGTAAGTAACTGTGCTTTTTCAGTGATGCCCGCCCTCCATACACGTTGTGGAGAGATGTAGGCCCTCGCCAAGATTTTAAATTGCATCTCTCTAAGCCTCACTCTCTGGGCAAGCCTGGGTATACGTGCTACCGCTGGAACCCAAGCATATCCTTCTAATGAGCAGGCAATTTCTGCCGCCCACCTGTCTACTCCTCGGTTCCCTATACTTATTCGCAGACAATCCCTTATTTTTTGTTAATATTGAGCCACAGAGACCCTTGTACGATCCTCATATTCAAACCATGCCTTTAACTTATCAATGACTACTTTCTCCAACCCTTGCCTGTTTAATGAGGCGATATAATGTTGGAGTTGGATATACGGAAAGTACGGGTTCCTCAGTAGACAAAACCTGTTTTGGAGTTCCCCTAGTGGTAAAATACTTCCCTTTTTATCAACCATGTGCCTTAACTGTGAGAGGCCAAGTGAAGCTCAATCCCGAAAGGCCCTTGAATCCATTCCTGAGGGAAAGGCCACATTTCCTTGTATCGGCAGATACCCTGTGGTATCCACAGGAATCCCCAACAGCTGACAAAGGGTTTTCCACCCATCCAAACCCCAGCTATCAATGAACTCTCTCGAGCCTGAGAAAGAAGATGGGATCTTGGAGTATGCAGGGCAGCTGCCAGTGCTAGAGGAGATACCATCACAACCTCTATTTCTCGAGGTGTATAGATTGAACTCTCACCTAACCAATCTCTAACATGCCTTAAGGAACAAGCAAGATTGTATTGTGATAAATCAGGGAAGCCCATACCTTCTCTACTTCATGGCCCCCAAAGCCTGGCAAGGGCCAATCGGGGCCTCTTTCCTTTCCAGAGAAAATTCTGCACATATTTCTCTATCTCTCTTAGGTCTCGACACCGCAATTGGAGGGGTAATAACTGTAACGTGTAAAGGATCCGGGGAAAAACTACCATTATATACATTGCAATCCGCCCTGCTAACGAAAACGACAAGGGATTCCAGTCCTTCAACTTATCCCACAGCCACCCAATCGAGAGGAATATTTGAACCATAAAGGCGCCGTGGATCGGCCAGTAACCAAATAACTAAATATTTAAATTTGTCTCATGCCCATCTGAGAGGGAACTGCCCTGGCCAGACGCCCTGCAGAGTCCCCAACATGATTAGAGCCTCTGATTTAGTTTTATTTAAACACAGGCCTGCCACGTCCCCAAATTCATCTATTTCCGACAGCAGGTTGGACAGGGATTCCTGCGTGTTTTTTAGCAACACCAACAAATCATCCGCAAAAGCAGAAATTTTTAAAAATTCACTACCAATGGTAACCCCAGAAATCTCCACCCTAGTATTCACCATTCTCAAAAGTGGATCTAGGGAGAGGACAAAAAGCAAGGGCGACAAGGGGCACCCGTCTCGTTCCCCTCTCCAAATTTATACAAGATGTTAAACCTCCGTTTACTCCTATTCTCGCAGTGGGACAGTATAGGGCTTGCACCCCCTTAATAAAGCTCTCCCCCAATCCATACACCCTCAGGACCTGAAATAGGACCAATTGATGCTATCAAATGCTTTCTCCACATCAAAACTTACGAGGAGAGCTGAGGCACGCGTCTGATTGATTTATTTATTTAACATTTCTTATATACTGCCTTTCATAATATCAAGGCAGGTTGATGGATCTTTTCTAATACGGCAATGATCCGCCGCAAGTTGCTGACAGGGTACCTCCCTTTAACAAATCCTGTTTGGCTTAAATGTAACAAATCGAGCAGACACACAGCCAGGCGTTCCACCAATATCTTAGCAAACAATTTTAAATCTTGATTGAGAAGAGATATTGGGCAATATGATTCCGCCGCTTTTGCGTCTTTAACCGGTTTGGGTAGTAATATTATATGGGCCGAATTGACATCATACCTCAGCTCCCCCGAGTCATCCAGCTGTTAAAAACATCCACTAGCGGCTCCAGGATATCTGGTGCCAGAATTTTGTAATATTCTATTCTGAATCCATCAGGTCCTGGGGCTTTACAGAGAGATGCCCGCGCTATGGCAAGCTGCACTTCATCGGTCGATATTGGAGCCTCTAAACGCTCTTGTTGATTAGATGCGACCTTTGGCAATATCACCCGACTCATGGGTAAAATAGGTAAAAGGGGTAACATATGGAAAGCAGTGTGTATAAATGCCTGTAGCATGGGAAATAAGATCCCTGATGTTGAAGCTTTGGTGGGAGTGGCCGACTTGGATTTAGTGGCAGTTACAGAAACATGGTTCACAGAAAACCATGACTGAGGTGTAACTATACCAAGCTATACTTTATTCAGAAAGGACAGGGTAGAAAGAAGGGGGAGGAGGAGTGGCACTATATGTAAAAAATACTATTAAAGCTTTGGAATTACAGAGCTTAAAAGGGAGAGAGGGAGGCATTGTGGGTTAAACTACAAAGAGGGAAAGAGAAATCTATCTGCATTGGCGTGATATACAGACCTCCCTCACAAGAAGAAGAGGTGAACAGAGAGTTAATTGAAGACATACGCAGCATTGCTAGGAAAGGGGAAGTGCTACTGATAGGGGATTTCAATATGCCAGATGTTGATTGGCACATTCCTGCTGCAGTATCATCTAGAAGTAAGGAGATCCTGGATTCTCTACAGGGAGAACTATTCAGGCAATTGGTAACAGACTCCACACGTGAAGGGGCCATACTGGACTTGGTGCTTACCAATGGTGAAAGTGTTTCTGATGTTATAGTGGGAGATCATTTTGCATCCACTGATTACCAGATGGTGTGGTTCAGTATTAGGACTAGGGCTGTTAGAATCCATTCAAAAGTGAGGGTCTTAGACTTTAGGAAAATTAACTTTGCCAAGATGGGCCAATACCTCAGAGAGTCATTAGCAGGATGGGAACAGCTGGGGGATGTAGAAAAGCAGTGGACAAAACTGAAAGGGGATATTTTAAGGGCAATCAACCTTTTTGTTAAAATGGTAAATAAAGGTAAAAAGAAATGGAGACCGCTATGGCTTTCAAAAGAAGTAGCTGAAAAAGTGAAGAAAAAGAGGGAGGCCTTCATGAGATACAAGAGATCACAGAGAGAGGAAGACAGGCATCTATATTTGGAAAAACTTAGAGAAGCTAACAAAGTAGTCAGGAAAGCAAAGATTCAAAAAGAGGAGGAAATAGCCAATGCAATAAAATGGGGGGGGGGGGGGGGGGGATAAAACATTTTTCAGATATGTTAGTGAGAAGAGGAAGGGCAAAAGGTAGTATTGTCAGACTGAAGTGTAAAGGGGAGGAATATGTAGAAGCTGATGAGGATAAAGCGGAATTGTTTAGCAAATATTTCTGTTCTGTGTTCACAGATGAAGAACCAGGAACAGGACCTCAGAAAACACCCACAAACAGGAACAGAAGCGAGGGGCATCTTGAACAATTTTCAGAAGACTGTGTTTATGAGAAACAAGCTAAACTTAAAGTAGACAAAGTGACGGGTCCAGATGGGATACACCCTAGAATACTGAGGGAACTTGGGGACGTCCTAGAAGCTCCACTGACTGACCTTTTCAATGCCTCATTGGAATCGGGAGTGGTGCCAAAGGACTGGAGAGAGACTCATGTGGTGCCTTTACACAAAAGCGGAAGTAAGGATGTGGTTGAAAACTATAGGCCGGTTAGTTTAACTTCGGTGGTGAGAAAATTATTGGAAACGCTGCTAAAAGAGAAAATAGTGAGGTTTCTGGAGTCCAGCGGATTACAGGATCCGAGGCAGCATGGATTCACCAGAGGCAGGTCTTGTCAGACAAATCTGATTGATTTCTTTGACTGGGTGACCAGGGAGTTGGACCGAGGGAGAGCCCTAGATGTGGTGTATTTAGATTTCAGTAAAGCCTTTGACACCGTTCCTCACAGGCAACTTAAAAACCAAATTGAGCACCCTAGGGATGGACCCTAAAGTTATTGCTTGGGTTAGAAATTGGTTGAGTGGGAGACGACAAAGAGTACAGGTAAATGGAGCTCACTCTGAGGAGAAGGAAGTTACCAGTGGTGTGCCCCAGGGATCTGTCCTTGGTCCAATTCTTTTTAACATCTTTGTTAGTGATATAGCGGAACGTCTATTGGGTAAGGTTTGCCTCTTTGCGGATGATACCAAAATCTGCAATAGAGTAGACACCTAGGAAGGTGTAGATAACATGAGGAGGGATCTAGTTAAGCTTGAAGAATGGTCTAGAATTTGGCAGCTGGGATTTAATGTTAAAAAATGCAAGATCATGCATTTGGGCTGCAGCAATCCAAGGGAGTATAGGGGGTGAAGTACTTTTACATAGTAACATAGTAAAATAGTAAATGATGGCAGATAAATACCAGTATGGTCCATCTAGTCTGCCCAGTAAGATGGCAAGAGTAGGTGCACCTGCTACTCCCTGCAGGCCACCCCTCTTCATGTCTGTTTGAGGGGGTAAACCCACCGCTCCGTGTGGGGCACCCCTGTATGTTGTAAAAGTAGATAAGTTTAGTTTGATTTTATCCTTTTGCTGTAACGGGATCCACTGTGTCTGTTCCATGCCATTTTGAATTCTGTCACTGTATTTGCCCCCACCACTTCCATTGGGAGGGCATTCCAAGCATCCACCACCCTTTTGTCCACTAAAGAGAGGGACCTAGCCGTGGTTGTGTCTGATGATCTTAAAGTAGCTAAACAGGTAGAAAAGGCGACAGCAAAAGCTAGAAAGATGTTTGGATGCATACGGAGAGGAATGGCTAGCAGAAAAAAGGTGATAGTGCCCCTGTATAAATCTTTGGTGCGACCTCATTTGGAGTATAGTGTGCAATTCTGGAGACCACACCTTCAAAAGGATATAAATAGGATGGAGTCAGTACAGAGGGTGGCTACTATAATGGTTAGTGGTCTTCATTATAAAGCATATGAGGGCAGACTTAAGGATCTTCATATGTACACCTTAGAGGAAAGGCAGGATAGAGGTGATATGATTGAGATGTTTAAATACTTCCGTGGCATAAATACACAGGGGAAGAGCCTCTTTCGATTGAAAGCAAGTTCTGCTATGAGGGGACATGGGATGAGGGTGAAAGGGGATAGATTCAGGAGTGATATGCAGAAATATTTCTTTACAGAAAGAGTGGTAGATGAATGGAATAGTTTCCCAGTGGAGGTGGTAGAGATGAGAACATTATCTGAATTCGAAAAAGCATGGGACAAACACAGAGAATCTCTACAGGAAAAAAAGGGGACTGTTATAGCGGTTGATATGGAAGGACAGTCTAGATAAGCCATGTGGTCTTTTTCTGCGATCATTTTTCTGTTTCTATGTTCCTAAGTAGGTTTGAATATGTTCTTTGAGACCTCTTCCCTACTATAAAGGGTACTATACAATTGAGCAAAAATATCTCCAATGCCCTTATTGTCCCACCGCTCTATCCCAGTCCTATCTCTAAGGACCGTTATGTAACTAGGGTGCTGGCTTTTCCGCAGGCTTATCCCCATATTGATAGAGGCGATATTTGTATTAGGTCAGAGATTTCTTGGCCCTCTGATGTAATATTGTATTCAAAGTGGACTGAGTGGCCAAGAGTCGCACCCTATTCGTCGCCGTTGGGTTAGTAGGAAATGCCTCTTGATCCTGACAAACTTGTTTTTGTAACCAGATAATTCGCACTGCCATATCCCTTCGGCATTTAGCAACATAGGAAATAATCTCCCCACTTAGAAATGCCTTGGATGTCACCCAATAGAGCTATGGGGTCGTGGCGTGCTCCGCATTGAACACACAATATTCCTGCTAATGTTCTAGGAGAAATTTCCAGAACCCTTCTTCTTCATATAGATCAATTGGGAAGCGCCAAGGGGCACGTCCCTCCTGTATATTCCCCCAAGAGCAATTCACCCATACCAAGGCATGATCCGATATCTTGTAAGGCCTTATCCAAGCTGTTTCTACCTGTTGAAAATAAGGGTTGAACAAAAAAATCACATCTATCCGGGCACTAGTGCCATGAGTTCTAGATAGGCAGGTGTAGTCATGCTCTTGTGGATGTAAGGCCCTCCATAAATCTATTAAGTGTAGTCGTCTCATAAAATCTAAATGCCGTGAGACATATTGTCTAGAACCACTAGATTCCCCTGCTATGTCCATACAGGGATCCAAGACTCCGTTCCAAAAACCCCCAAGCATCAAAGAGTAGTCAGGAAGCCTTTCAATTTGAGAAGCTATAGTAGCAAAAAAAAATGAGGATCTGGGATATTTGGGGCATAAACTGCATCAAGAATCGCCACCTTCCCATTAATTCTCCAACTACCAATACATATTGACACATAGGGTCCCTGACCTCCTGGAGGCATTGGAAGTTCACTCCCTTCATAATGAGCACTGCCACCCCTCCCCTTTGTCCTTGAGCTGAAGCCCCATAAATCTGTTCCACCTGTGTACCCTTCAACCTATTGAGATCCTGCACTGATTGGGGAGTTTCTTGCAGCATAGTGATCTCTCCTTTATGTCTCCGAATAGCCCTCAGGATCTTCCTTCTCTTAATAGGGCTTGCTAATCCACATACATTCCAACTAATTATTCTCACCCCAGTCGCCTGATGCAAAATTAAGTTGGTCAGACCAGGTAACCACTAAAAAACCAAATATCCCCCCCCCCCAGCCTGGGACCCCCGTTCCATACCTGCCCTATTTACAATCATTCCCTTCTCCATATATGGGCACACTCTTCCTCCTCGGCCTTCTCGGGTCTCCTTCTTGTTCATATATACAGTACTAAGCCATTATCAAACTTCCCCCCCCCACACCCACCTCCACCTCTTCTGTCCCTACCAACCATCCCACTGAGTCCTTACAGATGTTAGAATCCTCAGCCACCCATTCACACTCCACTTAGTAACTATTTACTGATCCCCTGTACCTTACCCCATTAACCTCCTGGTGACTAATTATCCCCCCTAAAGTACTCATAAACATACCCCCATTCGTCAAAAACCTATATCTACTATTCCCTATAAGCTGAAACTCTTACCCCTGGTTACAAACCCTCAAGTTCGCAGATCCAGGGGCCTCAAGCAAGATTTACTAAGGCAACCAAGAGTCCCCCATAGTTCCCTTGAAACGGACCCTTAAACGTACTAGTAGGGCATGCACACCATTGATCCGCACAGCAAAAAAAAAAAAAAATGATCACACACAGGATAGGAACTCCCTGGGTTATACAGCCCTCTCAGGCCTCCGAACTGCTGAGCCCCGGTCAGAGTCCATTGCGTTTCTACTCAGAAATTTTTGAGCCCAGTCTTTTACAAGAGTCCAGCGCTTTATCCTCATCAAGGCCTTCCCCGAAAAAAAATTAAGAACCCAGTCAACCGGAGGGCTCTCAGGATTACTTGTCCCAGTCATGCAGCCCCTCCACACCTCTCAGTTCCAAGTCCAATGTCCAATCTTCCACACATCCTGCCATACCTTCACTGCTCACCATCCGCCCATGAGATCCTCAGTGGTTTCCTGCCATTTGTCCAGCTCCAAGGGGCTTAGACAACCCCAGATGCAGGGAGGTGCGACGAGTCCAGGTATTGTTGCGCTGATTCGGGACTCTCAAAGGTCCGCAGCCCCTCAGAGACATTTTTTTTTAATCTAGCTGGGTATAGGACTGCAAATTTCAATTGTACTGCCACCAGTCTCTAGCACACTGTAGGATATGCCCTTCTCTTGGCATTCAATTCCATCGAATAATCCTGGAAAGCCAATATTTTTATATTCACTTACAATAGGGCCTTGAGCTCTCATCAGTTTCAACACTTTTTCCTTTTGTAAGAAATTCATGAATCTAGCTATTACCACTCTAGGTCCTGAGGCGCCCTCGCACAGAGGCCCAATCCGATGAATACATTCAATAACTAGTGGTTTACAGTCCTCTCCCAAAGACAGGGATGAAATCAACAAGGTTTCCACATAGCCCCGCAACTCACTGTCTCTCACCGATTCTGGAACGCCAACAAAGTGGATATTTTTCCTTCTCCCACAATTCTCAATGTCATCCAATTTTAACACTTCCTTTGCCAGTAGAGTTTTTAGGTGTTTGAGCTCGGTGTCCATTTTACTTTGCACATCTTCTACTTGTGAAATCCGTCCCTCCGCTTCATTCAGCCGGGAGCCAACAGCCTCAAATGATTGCGCTAGGGTGTCTAGGCGACCCATGATGACAGAGCACTCAGCTACGGCCCCCACCACCGCCACCATTACCTCCTTAACCGACGCAGCCTGCCCTGGTGAGCTTGGCGGGGAAGAAGGGGAGTCAACCATTTTGGTAGGTTGTGCTTTTGTCTTTTCTCGGTCTCATTGGGCAGATTTCATGTCGCCCACACTGCATTTACACTCTGCGGGTTCACCTGGGGTGTCCAAGTCACTTCTTCATCCTCTGTGTGCAAAATCTGTACCGCTTATTATGTCCAGGGCATTAATAGTGGCTGGGAATTCGGGAGAGAAGACAAAACCCGTCTATGCTCCCTCAGCACATCACGTCACCCCCAGCAACATCTCAGTTTAATTTTGTTTAGTAGCCTAATAGCGTCATCGCTGCTGAGTTCCAGATTTTTCTAGCTTTATTTATTTATTTATTTTATATAGCACTTTACCTAGATAATCAAGGCAGTTTACATGGAACGATTTGCACTAAATCCAAGTCAACCTCTTCCATTAAAGCCTCAACATCTGGGATCTTATTTCCCATTCTAAGGGCATTTATACACACTGTTTTCCAGATGTTGCCCATTACCCATTTCTACAGAAGTATTTAATGTTTCACTAACCTGGAGGCTTTCTTCACTTATCTGGGGGCTCTCTTCACCCATCCCCAATGAATCTAGTTTAACGCCCTCTTCAGTAGGTTAGCCAGTCTGCTGCTGAAGACACTTCGACCCTTCTTGGATAGATGGACACCATCATTGTTCTGCAGCTCTTGGAAATCAGCTCCAAAGGCAATCTGCAACTCGGGAAGGAAATGCCAAAGCTAAGACTCACACTTTTGTTTCAGAACTGCCTAAACTGGAGGAAAATAGCTTCGCAAAGGGGTTTTTCACTCCAGACTTTGTTTAACTCATGCACTAAGCTTTTTGTATGAAGCGTCAGCAAAGCACAGCTCCAGGAAAGAAATGCCTTAAGAAAGAGGTGGACAAGGGGGCAGAGGCTCTTACTTAGGGGGAACCCTGTCAGGATGAACCGCCCTGCAAACATCAATGTCTGGAGGATGACCTGTGGGGGGAACAGGAGTCTCCTCAGTCAGATGCCTCAGAGGACCCAATAGAGGGTTCATCAGACTTCTGGGGGAGGCAGGGGCCCCGGAGTTGGAAGATGGCAAACTCCCCTCTGGGGGAGGACCCCCATGTGGTGTTGTTTTTTTGTGAGGAGGCGCTTGTCTCGCTGGTTTGTCACTCGGCTGCTCTTAATATGATGCAAGCTCCTACTCCCCAGAGGAGCCTTTAAAGGATCTGTTCCTGCAGGGCTTTAGATCTTCTCAAATGGGTTTCCCAGTACATCAAATGATTGAAGTGGAATGTGACGTTCCCAAGACAGGGTTGAGGGGTAGTAGGGCTATGATTCATCTCTAGCCAATCAGAGCTTCTGAAAATAAAATAAATAAATAAATAAAATAAATAAATAAATTAAATAAATAAAATGCCGAAGGTGGGTGCACTGGTCTCGGCAGTGACCAAAAAGACCACCATTCCGGTGGAAGGTGGTGCAGCATTACGAGATGTGCAAGACCAAAAGCTTGAGCAACTCTTGAAGCAGGCAATTGATACTAGTATCCTAACTCTTCATTCTTCCATTAATAGAGCTTATGTTACCTCTAGGGCATGTATTCGCTGGTCCCAGTGGCTCCCGATGGCTGAGGGCGACTCGACTTTCTCTCTTCCTGAAGCAGACAAATTGGAGACCGCTTCAGCCTACCTGGCTCATGCTGTTTATGATTAGATCCAGGCTTTGGCCAAGACCATGGCCTCCATTATTGCAGCCATGCACTTCCTGTGGCTGCACAACTGGTCTGCGGATGTCTCCTCTAAGACTCGTTTCAGTACGCTTCCTTTCAAGGGAAAGCTATTGTTCGGGGAAGCACTGGAGAAGATAGTGAAGGATTTGGACGACTCTAAGGGGTCTAGGCTTCCTGAGGATTGGCCAAAGGTTCCAAAACCAGGAGCTGTGCTCAGGGGTCAACACAGGAATTATTATAGGTTCCATGCAGCACACCTTCCCTCCTTTCAAAGAAGGCATTACCCCTCCCGTGGCCAACATTTTTGAAGCTACCGGGGTGTGGGAAGAGGTTTTTATGCCAGGACTCCGGCCCCTCCTAAAACGTCCCAATGAAGTGAGGCCGGCCCAGATGGAACACAAGTTGGTAGGCAGACAGCTGCAACATTTTTACTCCATCTGGTCTCCATAGTGCGTTCTGGAGGTGATTCGCGAAGGATATGCACTCGAGTTTGTGTGACCCCTCTCTGATGCCTTTCTTCTATCAACTTGCTCAGCCCCAGCCAAACACAGGGCGGTGCAGAATATGTTGCAATGCTTGCTTCAGCTGCAGGCGTTAGTGCCCGTCCACCAGGATCAGTTCGGTTCCAGTCGGTACTCCATTTACTTTGTGGTGCCCAAGAAGGAAAGTTCTTTTTGGCCCATCCTGGACCTCAAGCATGTCATACACGCCTTGCAAGTGCTGCACTTCTGGATAGAAATGCTGCGCTGAATGATTTGCACGCTCAGAAGGGGCGAGTTCCTCACAACGCTGGATCTCACGGAGGCATATCTGCATATTCCCATCAGGCCAAAACATCAGCGTTTTCTTACATAAGAACATAAGATATGCCATACTGGGTCAGACCAAGGTCCATCAAGCCCAGTATTCTGTTTCCAACAGTGGCCAATCTAGGTCATACGTACCTAGAAGTTTCCCCAAAAGACACAGGTTCCGCAATGCTTGTACTGGGTCAAGCATTGATATCCTGGGTCCGTTCTTAATAATGGTTTATGGACCTTTCCTCCAGGAACTTGTCCAAACCTTTTTTAAACCCAGCTACACTAACAGCCTTTACTACATCCTCCGGTAACAAATTCCAGAGTTTGATTACACGTTGAGTGAAAAAATATTTTCTTTTATTAGTTTACCCTGTAGCTTCATTGCATGTCCCCTAGTCTTTCTATATTCTGATAACGTAAACAATCGATCTACATTTACCCGTTCCACTCCATTCATTAATTTATAGACTTCTATCATATCTCTTAGATTTGTATTGCCAATGGATAATTTTTAGTTCAGGGCTTTAACATTTGGCCTAGTAATGGCACCACAGACTTTCACCAAACTCATGGTGGTTGTGGCGGCTGCCTTATGAAAGGAAGGGATCTTGGTTCATCCCTATCTAGACAACTGGTTGATAAAAGCAAAGTTGATGGAAGAAAGTATGGCGGCTACTCATTGTGTGATGACTTCCTACAGCAGCTCGGATGTGTCATCAACATGTCAACGAGCAAGCTCGACCCTTCTCAGGTCACTGTTTATCTCAGGGCACGCTTTGACACCAAGGAAGGCAAGGTGTTCCCTGCCATCCGACTGGGCTCGAAAGATACAGTTACAGATCCAATTTTTACTGGCCATGATGGCTCAGTTGGCGTAGTATTACCTACAGGTGCTTGGGTCCAGTGACGGTGTTCAACCTGGTTCCATGGGTTCGGACACATATGAGATGGCTGCAACAAGCCCTTCTTTCCCATTGGTTTCTCAATGCCATCCTTTGTTAAGGAGACTAGTGTGTCTGCTAGTTACGAGACTCCGTCTCCAGTGGTGGCTCCAGCTGACGAATCTGACGGTGGAGGTGTCCCTGGAGCATCTGGAGTGGATTTTGCTATTACCGATGGCAGCCTAATGGAGTGGGGAGTACATTGCATGACACAAGTAATGGAGGGATGTTAGACTCCAGCAGAGGCTGAGTGGTCTATCAACCAGCTGGAAATGCAAGCGGTGTTTCTGGCATTCCAAGTCTTTCTCCTGCTAGTCTGAAACTGGGCAGTGCAAGTTTGTTCGAACAAAGGGACCATGGTGGCCTATATAAATAATCAAGGGGGCACAGACAGTGTGGCCTTGTGGAGGAGATTTAACCCCTTCTACTCTGGACCGAGGCCAATCTTCTAGCCTTGTCGGCATTGTAAGTAGTGGGTAAGGACAATCAGCAGGCTGACTTTCTCAATTGAAATTGACTCAATCCAGGAGAGTGGGAATTAAATCTCAAGGTGTTCCAGGACATAGTCAGCCAGTGGGATGAACTTAAAATGTATCTGATGGCGTCTACCATGAATGCCAAGGCCAGCAGATTTTTCAGCAGGCGCAGGGACAGAATGTCTGAGGGTTTGATGCGCTGGCACAAAGGTGGCCGGCAGAGGTCTTACTGTATATCTTTTCCCCATGGTCGCTCATCATCCGTCTACTGCAGTGGATCGAGATGCACCCAGGTCCTATAATACTCATAGCCTTAGATTGGCCGCGGTGTCCATGGTAAGCTGATCTTCTTTGGCTGTTGGCCATGGTACCTTGGTACGTGCTAGCCAGGAAGGACTTGCTGGTACAGGGTCTGATCCTCATGCCTCAGGTGGATCGATTCTTTCTAAATGGCCTGGTTCTTGAGAGGGCATGCTTGAGACAGAGATGTTATTCAGGTGCTGTGGTGAACACGCTCTTACAGGCTAAAAAGCATTCTTCCTCCTTGGCGTATGTGAGAGTCTGGCACGTGTTTGAGGACTGGGGTCAGTGTTGAGGCAACAGATCACTTGCGGCTTCTGTGCTGGATGTCCTGGAGTTCTTGCAGGCCAGGCTAAACAAAGTGCTATCCTTTAATTCTTTGAAAGTCCAATTGGCAGCCTTGGCCTGTTATCGTGGCCACGTACAACATAGTAACATAGTATATGATGGCAGATTAAGACCAGTATGGTCCCTCTAGTCTGCCCAGCAAGGCGGAAAGAGTAGGTGCACTTGCTACTCCGTGCAGGTCACCCCTCCCCATGCCTTTGTTTAGGGGTGTACCCACTGGTCCGTGTAAGTCACCCCTATTTGTTCAGATATAAGAGATAGTTATGTTTATTTTGATTTTATCCTGTTGCTATAAAGGGATCCACTGTGTCTATCCCATGCCATTTTAAATTCTGTCACTGTGTTTGCCCCACCACTTCCATCGGGAGAGCATTCCAAACATCCACCACCCTTTCACTGAAAAAGTATTTCCTGACATTGCCTTACAGCATCATGTTATGCCCTCTAGTTTTACAGTTTCCCTGTCTTTGGGAGAGGTTTGTTTGTCCATTAATACTCTTAAGTATTTAAAGGTCTGAATCATATCTCCCCTGTCCCTCCTCTCCCTCAGAGTGTACATATTTAGGTCTTCAAGTCTCTTCTCAGAAGTCTTCTGACGCAGGCTCCAAATCATTTTGGTCGCCTTCCTCTGAACTGCATCCAGCCTTTTTATATCCTTTGCAAGATACAGTCTCCAAAACTAAACACAATATTCCAAGTGAGGCCACCCCAGTGATTTGTACAGTGGCATTAATACCTCTTCCTTACTGTGGTAATTCCTCTCTATATGCAACCCAGCATCTTTCTGGCTTTTGCCATTGCCTTGTCACACTGTTTCGCCACCTTGAGATCATCAGAAACAATCACTCCGTGGTCCTTCTCCTGGTCCGTGCACACCAATCTCTCGTTCCCTATCGCATACAGTTCCCTTGGATTTCTGCTTCCCAGGTGTATGACACTGCACTTCTTCACATTAAATCTTAACTGCCAAGCATTAGGCCATTCCTCCAACTTTTGTAGATCTTTTCTCATATTCTCCACTCCCTCAGGGATATCTTTTACAGTGCATCCTGATATGGTTAGATTCCTGCGAGCAGTACAGCACGTCCGTCCCCCAGTCCGGCGTTGTGTACCTCTATGGGATCTTAATTTGGTTTTGGTGGCAATGGTGGGAGGCACCCTTTGAATCTCTTGGCAGGGTTACTCTGAAGGCCCTCTTGTTGAAAGCAATTTTCCTAGTGACAATCTATTTTGTTTGGAGGATCTTTCAAAGGAGAAAGTGGTTTTGTGGCCCATTCCATCCTTTCTGCCTGAGGTGGTTTTGGAGTTTCACCTCAATCATACAGTTACCTGGCCAGTGTTCTTCCTCTCAGCAGAGACTGGCAGAGACCAGCGTTTGCGTCTACTCGATGTTGGTCGGGTCCTCTCATTATCTGAAGTGGACTGAGGCCTTCCATAAGTTGGACTGTCTTTTTGCCCTTTTTGGTGGACTTTGTAAGAGCGAGGCCACCTCCAAGGCGACAATTGCACACTGGGTCAAGGAGACTACTGCCTCAGCTTACCTGGTGAAGCACAAAACCCCGCCGGCTGCTTTAAAGGTGCATTCAACCAGAGTGCAGGCGGCCTCTGCGGAGAATAGCTTGGTGCCAACAGGAGATATTTGCAGTGTGGCCACGTGGGCCTCTGCATACTTTCATGCAGCATTACCGTTTGGATGTTCAGTCTGGTGAGGATACAAATTTCGGCTCCAGTGTGCTCTGGGCTGGGCTCGGCTCGCGGGTCCCACCCAGGTTGAATACTGCTCTGGTACATACCACTTGTTTGGACTGGACTGGAGGGATGATTAGAAAGGAGCAATTAGGTCTTACCTGCTAATTGTCTTTTCTTGAGTCCCTCCAGCCCAGTCCAGGACCCTCTCAATTCAAGCTCTGGGCCTGAGGTTTCATTTTCTTCTCAACTTTTGGGAATCAGGAGCGAGCCCGGAAGTCTTAGGCAGAGTCTTCTTTCACAAGGGTATGCATCAGAGGTAAGAGTGTTCGTTTGCCATGGCTGGGTGGTTGTCCCTACAGGGAAATGACAGCTTCCTGATTCCTCTCTTTTCAGATATGTATATAGTTGTGGAGTAACATAGTGGTTCAAAAGAAAAAAAAAGTTTTATTTTTCCATAGAGGGTGCTACAGTACTGGGAGGTAATTATGTCATCTTAGCCTGGTTATGCTCTCCTTTGAGTCTGCTTTGTCAACAGGATACTGGGGGTTAGAGGCAGGGGAATGCTCTCTTCTATGTTGACATCACAATTTTGAGCATGCTCGGTCTCCAGCTGCTGGTGGAGGGAGATAACCAACTTATCTGGACTGGACTGGAGGGACTCAAGGAAAGACAATTAGCAGGTAAGACATAATTGCACTGTTTTTTTTTTTTAATTATCGGATTTCATCGAGAAGACCAATGTTCTTCACTCTAGACAATCTGGCTTTCTCAAAGGTCATAGTATTGAGTCATCTATAACTGCTTTGCTTAGCGAACGCCACACTAACTTGGATATCCATAACTCCACCTTAATTGTTTCTTTGGACTTATCTGCTGCATTTGATCTTAATTAACTACTCACACCTGCTTCGTCATCTGCATGCTATTGGCATTAAGGATAACGTGTTGAAGTGGTTCTCATTCCTACAGGATCGCAGTTTTACAGTTCACATGCCCATCTCTCAGCTTCTGTTCTTCAATCCCTCCCCTGTGAAGTCCTTCAAGGATCCCTTCTCTCACCCCTACTTTTTAACATCTTTCTTGCCCCTATGGCGACTTTAGTACCAGATGATGGGATTAATAGATACTATTATGCAAGCGACATTCAGCTGTTTTTTCTTCTAATGATTCACCTGATACCTCTCCCATTAATGTCTGTTTGCATTCAGTAGCTCCTTGGCTTTTTGACCAGAGGTGGCAACTCAACTCCTCAAAGTCACAGGCCCTAGGGGTAGCTCCTCTATTGCAGGGGTTCTGATCCCACTAGTTCAATCTTTAACCCATTTAGGAGTAATCTTTGATGCCCATCTCACCTTCAATCCCTTGGTTGCAGCAACTGTTAGTTCATCTTTTCATGTCCTTCACTATATTCGCTCTATCAAACCGTTTCTCACTAACTCAGCTTTACACTCCCTTGTCCATGCTTTAGTTACTTCATGGCTGGATTACTGTAACAGTATCTACTGTGGCCTTCAAACTTCTTTTTTTTAATATATATCTTTATTAGGCTGCTTTAGAAACAATATAACTTAGCAACATGCAATCTACAGAGGTGTGCACTCTGGGACTCCACCTTTCCAAGGCACTCATGCCAAACCATACCTATCAACAAATTTTGCAAATTTACAACTCAAGACATCGAGCTGTGATGGCCCATTAGAGGCCTGTGCTAGCTTTTG
Source organism: Ichthyophis bannanicus (assembly GCA_033557465.1). Classification (NCBI taxonomy): domain Eukaryota; kingdom Metazoa; phylum Chordata; class Amphibia; order Gymnophiona; family Ichthyophiidae; genus Ichthyophis; species Ichthyophis bannanicus. The sequence continues at coordinate 429,057,777 of CM066036.1, forward strand.
TTTTGTTGCTTCAGGTGTCTTTGGAATTAGAGTCTGTATTTTCCGTCACTGCCCCCTTTTTCCTTTTCTATCCCCCTTCCCCTCCCCACACTAGCCAGCCCCTGGTGCTTTTAGGTATTTCCCTGAGAGGGGTCTGTTGCTATGTCCGTTGCCGTTTTTGATTGGTGTTGCCCTCCCTCCCTTTCTATCCAGCTTGCAATTTCAGTCATCTTTTGAACCCACTGTAACAGCTCAGGCGATCTACTCTTTGTCCAGTGAGCCAGGATGACTTTAGAAGTGAGTAATAAAGCCACTTGAGCAAGTTTCTTCCCTCCTGTCTCATGCCCCCTTATCCCAAAGACTCAGTGCCTCCCAGCAGTAGCAATAGCGTGGTCCATTCCACTGGGGTACCTAACAATCTATGCAGGTAGTCCTGCACTGCCAACCAAAATGGCCGCAGGCTGGCACATTCCAGAAAAGTGTGCACATATGTCCACAGTCGCTGGGGTTGTCCCATAGTTTCATCCGAGCCCCTCTGTCCCGTGTGATGTACGCTCTGTGTATGATTTTGTATTTGGTTTCCTGCAGAGAGGCATTAGTAGTGATTGCGTGTGATAGTTGGAACAGCCTTTGTAAAATCTTCTCCTCCACTGCTTCCCCTAGCTCCTTCATCCATGTGTGTGCTAATGTCCCTTCCCATCCTGTGCGGAGGTGCTCCCTTCCCACCCTGTACTAATAGGACATTTTGTTCATTTTCTGCGGAGTGTGTAGGAACCTTCTGTCCAGGGTGGTAAAACCCTTCCCCTTGGGCCCCTGTTGCTTCTTGCTGTAAATGTAGTGTTGGTATTGTAGATAGGTCACAGATGTGTACTTGACCTGTTCAAAGGAAGGGAAACTCCCCCCCCCCCCCCCGGGCCAGCAAGTGTCCCATGTACTGGCATCCTTTAGCCTTCCAGACTTCAACACAGAGCAGCCCTGCCCTGGTGGGAACTCCGGGCTATCAACCAAGCTCATGAAGTGGGCCCATTCCCTCCCCTCTCCTTGGAGCCTCCTCCACCATTTCCATACCTTACCTATTGGTTGTAACCACCAGCTGTTGCCTTAAGACCCCATATTCGGTTCTCCTGCAGCATATTAAAAAAACAGAAGGGGGCAAGGCAATCAATAAAAAGAGCCTTCGGTACGAACCTGTCATCTCCAGTGTGCAGCTTGTGGATCGTTCTCATCAAGGCAGCCACATTATAAAGGCAAAGGTTCAGTGCTCCCAGGCCCCCTCGGTCCCTCCCCATCATGAGTTTGCTGTAGCTAATCCGCACGTCCCTCCCCTGCCACAAGAATGCTGTCAGTGTTTTTCTGAAAAGCCATTCCTCCCTCCCCCAGATCCACAAGGGCACCATCTGGAACGGATACAATAAGCGGGGCAGGATGATCTTCTTAACCAGGGCTAATCTCCCCAAAAGGGAGAAGGGTAGCTCCCGTCATCCATTGCATGTCTTTTCAAATGCGCTTATTCTTTCTCGTAGGTTCTTTTCATAGACTTTATGCAGACCAGCACTAAGATATACCCCTAAGTATTTGAGAGATTCTCCCACCCAGGCCAGGAGAAAATCAGGCTGGTCCTTGCATTTACACTGGTAATTAGTCAGCATGGCCTCCCATTTACTCCATTTGATCTTAAGGCCGGTAAAGGAGCCACAATTCTGTTTGGTGGTCATAACGTTTCCTATTCCGGTGCTTGCCTGATCCACAAATATCATGTTATCAGTGAAGAGGTTTATCTTGTAAGTGGTCTGGCTCACCTGTAAGCCTTCCCACTCCTGTGTTTGCCGTACCTTTGCTGTTAGGGGTTCAGTTGTGAGATGGAACAACAAGGGCGACAGTGGGCAGCCCTGTTTTGTCCCCCTCCGTAGTTGCAGTGGCTTGGACAAGTCCTCATTTACTAGTATCTGTGCAGTTGGTTAGCTATATGACGTTTGTACCCATTGCAAAACGTCTCTGTGGATCCCATACTACCCCAGCACCCCGAAGAGATATTCCCATGTGACATTGTTGAAAGCTGGTTTGGTGTTGAGGCTTACTAGTAGGCCATCCACTGTTTGCGTCTGTCCTTGGTACAGGACCGTTAGTGCCCTAAGCAAGTTGGCTGAAGTAGAGCGCCCTGGGACAAACTCCACCTGGTCCAGGTGTATGATTTTGTGAGATCACTCGGCCTAGGCGCCACACCAGCAGGGATGCTGGCATTTTAATGTCCTGGTTCAGTAGGGAGATGGGGCAATAAAATCCCACCTGCGTTGCGTTGCGTCGCGTCACGTCACGGTTAGGGGAATACCACCACAGTAGCATGATTCTGGTGCTGTCCCAAATCCCCCTCCACAAGGTCGCAGCCCCATAGGCCATAAAAGGTTCTGACAGGGCAGCCCAAGAATCTTGTAGAACTCTGGCCCTAAGCCGTCTGGGTTTGGCGCCTTCGCCAGTTTGACGGATTTCACGCCCTCCATAACATCTGTGGGTGTGAATGGCCTATTCAAGTATTGCTGTTCCTCCTCTTCTAGCTGTGGAAGATTAGGGTTTTGGACAAATTCTTCCCTTCGGGCATCATCCCTGGAGCCGGCTCCATACAATTGGCTGTAATATTGGTGGAACATGGCTTGGATGCCCCTGTCGTCATCGACGATCTGGGAATCCAGGCTATATGGCTTTTCCTTTTGGTGGGGCTAAGTGGGCCAGCAGGCGTTCGCATTTATTTTCCCACCATTGTAATCGATATTTATAAAGTTTGATATCTCTCTCTGCTCTCTGTTGGAGCAGGTCATTTAGCTCTTGCCTGGTCGCCTTCATTAGTTTTTTGTCTGTTATGCTCATGGTGCCTATGTGTCGCTGCTGAAGATCATGTAATTGTTTTGAAAGTCTCAAAATCTTCACATCCCACATTTTCCTTTTCTGTGACGTGTATTCTATGATTACCCCCCTCCTAGTAGCCTTAGCTGCTGCCCACAGTACCTTGAGGTCAATGTCTTCACTCTGGTTGTCAGCCCAGTAAAGGCGCCAGGCCTCTTTCAAATGGGTGTGAAAGGCCTTGTCTCTACATAGCATCGGGGTCATACACCAGCTTCATTCTCTCGTACCCATCCCATCCGCTCGGAGTCTCAGTTCTATCCATTCTCCAGGACCAAGCAGGAAGTCAGTCCTGACATATGGGTGACGTCGGCGCCGACGGAGCCCTCGTGCGGAGTATTTCCCCAGCTTTCAAAGAAAGCCTTTGGGAATTGCAGCGCGCATGCGCGGTCCCCTTCCCGCCCAAGGGTCCCATCTTGCTCAGTCTTCTTTTTTCCGCGGAGCCTGACGGACGTAGTTCGTTTTTCCCCGAGGAAAATGTTGATTTTCCCTGTTTTTCTCTTTTTTCTCCGGTTCGACACCAGATCCTTTTCCCGCTCAGACCGATACGCCGGTATCGAGTCCTTTTCTCTCTTTTTCAATTTTTGTCCTTTGTGATTGGCGTTTGCGCCTTTTTTCTTTTTTCCCTGGCAGCCCGGTCTTTTGACCTAGCAGGGGCCCTTTTTCCCCCGATAGCTGCCAGCGGGTTTAAGAAATGTGATCGGTGTAAGAAACTTATGTCTCTTACCGACACACATGACTGCTGCCTCCGTTGCCTCGGACCCGATCATGACCCGATGATCTGTGGTCCGTGTGGAAAAATGTCCTCGAAGGCGTTGAGGAGTCGGCAGCACCAGAGGGATAGAATTTTTTCTGACTCCGCGTCCGGCCGGGCCCGGACCTCGTCAGAGGCCTCGACGTCTCGGGACTCCGGCCCCGAGCAGCGTCGGGGTTCCTCTGAGTGGGGGTCTTCTTCGCGGGAACATCAAAGGAAGAAGAAACCCGTGAGGGCAGCATCGGTGGACGCTCCTGGTTCCTCGAGGGCCAGGTCGCATAGCCCCGATAGCCGTCCCGGGTCTTCGGAGTCGGAGCGGCCTGCCAAGCATCCTCGTGTCGAGATGGAGTCTCCTGGACACGTAAGTGCTGTTGTCCTCGTTGACTCTCCTCCGAGGGAGCCGACGTCGGGCCCGACGCCGTTTGGGCCCGAGTCGGGGGCTGCTGGGTCTCCTGAGCTCGGACTCAGGTTGACGGCCTTGGAGAGCAGCTTCGCTGCCTTCATGGAACAGCAGCGGGCATTGATCGCCGGTCTCACCGGTGCATCTGCCCCGACCACCGGGACCTCGACGTCCAAGTTGACCCCGGAGGCCAAGCCGATCCTCGGGTCTATGCGGGCTCGAGTCGATCCTCGGCCACGGTCTCCCTCGACCTCCTGTTCGGGGCCGAGGTAGTCGACGCCGATACCCTTGGCGTCGGGGCGGAGGGCATCGGTGCCCGCCCGACCGGAGCCGCTCGATTCCTTCTCCGAGGAGTCGGGCTGGGAGACGGAGGACGAAGAGTCACCCGACACTCATTGGACTCGGTGTGTCCCATCGGACTCGCCCGAGTCCGAACCTCGGAGACGGTCCCCACCGGAGGATACCCGGTTCTCGGACTTCGTGCGGGATATGGCCAAGGCCTTGGCCTTCCCCGCAGATCCTGAGGAGGAGCCTCGAGCCGAGGAGCTCGAGGCCCTCCAGTATGACTCTCCCCCGAAGGAGGCCTTTACTGTTCCGGTTCCTCCGATGCTGGAGCGGCTGCTCTTCCGCATGTGGGAGACCCCGGCCTCGACGCCGGTGTTAAGCAAGCGGGTCGATTCCATTTATCGAGTCCGCAAGAGCCCCGGGTTCCAAAAGGCATAATTACCGCACCACTCCATGGTTGTGGAATCGGCCATGCATCGACTGAAAAGTCAGAAGATGCACTCCTCGGTGCCTTCCGGCCGGAAGGCCCGAAACCTGGATGCCCTCGGTAAGAAGTGCTTCCAGGGCTCTATGCTTGCTTGCAGTGTCCAGACTTACCAGCTCTACATGGGCATGTACCTCCGAGACCTGGCAAAGGAGATTGCTGGGTTCTCTGCTAGTCTCTCCGAGGAACCCTTGCAGAGGTTCCAGGCCTTGTCCACCGGTATTCAAGAGTGTTCGAAGTTTATCTCTCGAGCAGCCTTTGATGGCTTCGAGGCTTCGGCCCGAGTAGCCGGGGCCGGCATCGGTGCCCGCCAACAGGCTTGGCTACAGTCATCCGACCTCGAGCCATTGGTCCAGGACAAGTTGGTCGATGTCCCCTGCCGAGGTGAAAACCTCTTTGGCAAGCCCATGGCTGAAAAGGCTGCAGAACTCGAGACCGAGACTCTGACCAGGACTAGGCTTTCCAGGAAAACCTCTGCCCCTTCTCAGAAGAAGAAGGGCTCGGGAAAAAAGACCTTTTACCCGAGGAAGTCATCTGCCTATAAACAATACCCTCATTATCAGGTCTCTGCAGATCCACAACTGGGTCAGCAGGCCAAGGGGCAGGGTCAAGGGCCCCGTAGGCAGAAGGCCCACAAGCCACCAACTCCGGCCCCTGCTCAGCAGGGTGGGGTTTTTTGACTCAAACAGCATAGCCTCTTCTCCTCAGCTGGCTTCTCTCAGCACAGGAGGCCGGCTGGCTCACTTTGCCCACAGGTGGTCAGCCGTCACATCAGATACCTGGGTTCTTCATATAGTCCAAAAGGGCTATCTTCTCCATTTTCACCAGGTACCTCCCTCCTATTTTCCAGGGGATCCTCCACGACCTCCTCTGCACAGGGACCTACTCCTTCAGGAGTTGGCAGGTCTGCTAAAGGATCAGGCTGTGGAACCGGTGCCCCACCACCTGAGAGGTCACGGCTTTTATTCCAGGTACTTTCTGGTACCAAAAAGAACAGGAGGCCTCAGACCCATCCTAGACTTGCAAAACCTCAACAAGGTCCTGGAGAGGGAAAAGTTCAAGATGCTTACCCTTGGAATCCTGCTGCCCTACCTCCAGCAGGGAGACTGGCTATGCTCCTTAGATCTAAAGGATGCGTATACTCACATCCTTATTCATCCAGACCACAGACAATATCTCAGGTTTGTTGTGGGAGGAAACCACTTTCAGTACAGAGTGCTACCCTTTGGCCTATCCTCCGCTCCCAGGGTGTTCACCAAGTGCCTGGCAGTGGTGGCGGCCTACCTGAGGCTTCAGGGTCTTTTTATGTTTCCGTACCTGGACGATTGGCTCATAAGGGGCCAATCTTCCCAGGAGGCCAACCAGGCCATCCTTCGCACTGTGGCTCTGCTTTAGCACTTGGGGTTTGTCATAAACTTCGCAAAGTCCACTTTGCTCCCATCCCAGAACTTGGAGTTCATAGGGGCCAGGCTCGACACTCTTCAAGCAAAGGCTTTTCTGCCTCTGGACAGGGCCCACAGGCTAATGGATCTGGCCAGCCAGTTTCGCAGCAATTCCCTGGTCTCTGCCAGGCAATTCCTGAGACTACTTGGCCATATGGCTTCCACGGTTCATGTCACCCCCAATGCCCGCCTGCACATGCGGCCTGCTCAGTGGAGCCTTCGCACTCAATGGCATCAAGCCACAGGGAGCCTAGCAGACTCAGTAAAGATATCCAACCTACTGGTCTCCTCTCTGCGATGGTGGCCTCATCTTCCTAATCTGGTGCTCGGAGTGGTTTTTCAATCCCCTCCGCCTTCTCAAGTGCTCACAACAGATGCTTCTTTTCTCGGTTGGGGAGCACATTGCCAAGGGACATGTACTCAGGGCCTCTGGACCCCATGGGAGGCTACTCAACAGATAAACTTCCTGGAGCTACGGGCGATACGCCTAGCTCTGAGAGCCTTCTCCCACCTCGCCTCTCACCAGTCTGTACTGGTTCAGATGGACAATCAAGTTGCCATGTTCTATGTGAACAAACAAGGAGGCACAGGCTCCTTCCTTCTTTGTCAGGAGGCTCAATGGCTGTGCTCTTGGGCTGTCAATCACGGGATCCTTCTCAAGGCTGTCTACCTCCCAGGTCAGGAAAATTACCTGGCAGACAGATTGAGCAAGATCCTGCAACCACACGAATGGAGATTGAACCCATTGGTGGTTCAGCAGATCTTTCTCAGGTGGGGACTCCCCACCATGGATCTTTTCGCCAGTCCTCTGAACCGGCAACTCCCGAGATTTTGCTCCAGACAACCGCATCCCCTCAGAGTAGCAGCGGATGCGTTTCTGATCTCGTGGTCCACAGGCCTACTGTATGCATTTCCTCCCACACCACTAGTGTCCAGAACGCTGTTCAAAGTCCTCAAGGACGGGGCTTCATTGATTCTCATTGCCCCCAGGTGGCTGAGGCAACTGTGGTTCCCGCTTCTGCTACAGCTAGCGGTGGACACCCCTCTGCCTCTGGGGTTTCAACACGATCTCCTGTCTCAAGATCAGGGGACTCTCTTGCACCCCAACCTCCAGTCCCTTCATCTGATGGCCTGGCTGCTGAAAGGGTAGTCCTGACTCCCCTACTACTGCCTCGAGATGTGGAAGATGTCATCTTAGCTTCTAGACGGCAATCCACCAGGAAATCCTACGCTCTTAAGTGGCGTAGATTCTCCGCCTGGTGTGCTCAGCACAGCGAGAATCCCTTCTCTTGCTTGGTAGTGGTAGTATTGAAATATTTGCTTTACCTCTCCAATCTGGGCCTTAAGTCTAACTCTGTCAGAGTTCACCTTAGTGCTCTCTCAGCACACCACTCGCCGGTGGACGGCAGGCCTCTTTCCAACCACCCTTTGGTGGCTCGTTTCCTCAGAGGCCTCCTTCTGCTTAAGCCTCCTTTGCGTCCATCGGCCCCTGAGTGGGATCTGAATGTGGTATTGCAGCGGCTTACTTGTCCGCCTTTTGAACCTAGGGCTACCTGCCCTCTCCGTTTTCTCTCCTGGAAAACTTTATTTCTGTTAGCTCTCACCTCTGCTAGGCGAGTGAGTGAACTGCAGGAACTAGTGTCTGATCCTCCTTACACTAGGTTCTACAGGAATAGGGTAGTCTTACGGGCTCACCCTAAGTTTCTTCCTAAAGTTGTCTCACCTTTTCACCTCAATCAGAAGGTGGTTCTTCCGACCTTCTTTCCCAGGCCGCATGCCAGCCGGGCTGAGATGGTCTTGCATTCCCTGGACTGTAGGAGGGCATTATCCTTCTACCTTGACCGTACGCGGGAGCATCGGAAGGCTGTTCAGCTTTTCGTTTCTTTTGACCCCAATAAGTTGGGGCTCCCTGTCTCCAAGCGTACGTTGTCCATATGGGTCGCTGACTGTATCGCCTGGGCTTATGGGGCAGCCGGCCTCTCGTTGGAGGGTCGAGTCACGGCTCATCATGTCAGGGCGAAGGCTGCATCAGTGGCTCATCTCTGCTCTGTTCCGTTGGCAGACATCTGCCGGGCCGCTACTTGGTCTTCAAGCCAGACTTTTGCAGCCCATTATTGCCTTGAGAGGGAGTCCCGCAGGGACAGTGCTTTCGGACAGGCAGTACTCCATAATCTCTTTGGGGTTTAGGCAACTCCTACCCTCCGGCCCTGGTGTTGGGCTACCGGTCGGGGGCGTTCTCAGAGAAGATTCCTTCCTTCTGTGCTGATGAGCTAGAGGGAGCTCATTTTTCCGCTTGAGGTCTCCGGTAGCCTTAAGCTAGGGAGTCCCATATGTGAGGACTGACTTCCTGCTTGGTCCTGGAGAAAGAGTAGTTACTCACCTGTAACAGGTGTTCTCCAGGAGCAGCAGGAATCAGCCCTTACAAGCCTCCCTCCTCCCCTTGGAGTTGCAGTCATATGATTTATTTTTGCTAATTTTTTGCTGTCTTTTAGCTATGTCATCAGACTGAGCAAGATGGCACCCTTGGGCGGGAAGGGGACCGCGCATGCGCGCTGCAATTCCCAAAGGCTTTCTTTGAAAGCTGGGGAAATGCTCCGCATGAGGGCTCCGTGGGCACCGACGTCACCCATATGTGAGGACTGATTCCTGCTGCTCCTGGAGAACACCTGTTACAGGTGAGTAACTACTCTCACCGGGGCGTGGTCAGAAATACCAATGTTGCCGATTTCTGCCCCGAAAAGCCCTGGGAACCAGCGTTCCGAGAGCAAGATGTAATCAAGGCGGGAGTAATTCTCTTGTGGATTCGAATAAAATGTGAAGGCTACCCCTATAGGGTGTAGAGTTTGCCATGTGTCAACCGTCCCGCATCTTCTGGTAGGAAGTTCACCTCCTCTACCCCCTCCCCTCCCCTCTCCAGATCTGTTCCTGCAAGATGGTTTGCAAACTACACATGGATCTCTGGGCAGGATAAAGTCTCCGCCCACCACCCAGGAGTAGTCCCTGAGCCCCACTATGTGTGCCAGGAGGGAGGTGAAGAACTCACATTTTGTATATGTTGTGGGCATATATGTTGCAAAACCCTATTTTTCCCCCTGTAGCTCTCCTACCATTAGGTGGAATCGGCCCCCAGGGTCCGCAATAGACCTGTGTGCTACAAATGGGACCCTTTTATGTATTAGGGTTGCCACTCCCCATTGTCTCCCATTAAAGGATGCAAATCCTACCTCCCAAACCCATCCTTTCTGATGTTTCTGGTGCTCCTGTGGTGACAGATGCATTTCTTGCATTAGTGCTATATATGCCTTTTCCTTACTAAAGAAGAAGAGCAACTTAGTTCTTTTGATTAGGGAGTAGATACCATTGACATTTAGAGTCAAGATATGCAGTTTATCCAACATCCTTTCTGTGTTTAGGCATGCGGTATACAGTGCCTCCATCCCAATATCTAGAGGATTGCCCCTCCCAGCCGCAGGCAACCCCTTCTTTCGCTACAGGTTAGCAGTAGTACCCCTGAACTCGTGGCTTGTGTCCCCTCCCTCCCCTTCTCCCTCCCCCCTCCCCCCTCCCCCCTCTCCTCAGCTCTGCAGGCTCCCTTACAACCCTTAAACTGACTGAGTCTTGCCCCCTCCCCCACAACCCTCCCTTTCCCCTTGCCCCCCTCCATCCCATAATCGGTCCTTTCTCACTCATGCTCCCCTAGCATCAGACAACCATACACCCCTTGTTGTAGAGCAGGATCATATACAAGATCAACTCATTCTAGTACTCCCAGCAATATCCATCATCAGTGCTGGCTCTCCTCTTCTCTGGTAGGCCCTAACGAACCTGTGTTCTCCACAATGTCTTTTAATCTGGCCAGTGGTGTGTCCATCAGCAACCCTTTGTCGCTGCTCCTGGGACAGTCCAGTAGTGAGTCTGAGCCTCTGATTCCCTTGCTCTGTTCCTCAGTGTCCGTCGTCCAAGGACTGGTTGAGGGAATCCTATGCGGCCCATTCTCGTGCCTGGGCTTCGCCTCCCCGGCCTTCAAATGTTAACAGTAAAGCACCAACCAGGCACGGTGAACTCACAAAAGAAAAACTCAACTACTCCTGTCTTCTGTTCACCGGGTTCTCTTCTCACCCTTGGGGTAGCTGGTTCATGAAAGCCTTTACCGCCACTTCTGATTCCAGTTGTGTAGTCACATTATTATAAGTCATTCGCACCTTTGCCGGAAACTGCAGGGCAAAGCGGATACCCCATTGGCCAATTCTGTGCAAGATAGTGCCATGGCTCTTCTGCTCTCTGCCACTTTGGCAGAGTAATCATTAAAGAACAAGATCTTATGTCCTTTATACTCCAGGCTGCGGTTATTCCTATATTTATTTATTTATTTATATTTCTTATATACCGCACTATTTGCAATCAGCGCGGTTCACTTGGAACAGAAACATCCGACAACTTAAATATGTCTGGTCATTACATTAAACAGGAAATGCAACTTGGAAAATGGGTACACTATATACATATGAGGTGTACTGAGAAAGGATAATGTTTGGTGTTTACATTGTAGGGGATGCCTGTTGCGAGGGCTTGCCTATATAGCCCCATTAGCTGGTGCTTCTCTGCAGAGTTAAGAATTCTGGCGATAACCGGGCGCGGTCTCCCTCCATTTTCTCTTCTGGGACCCAATCTGTGGACCCACTCAGCCACACACCCCGGGCAAACTAAGGGGCTTGTTTACAAAGCCGCGGTAGCGGTTTCTGATCGTTATCGGAGCTGCGGCCCCATTGATTTCAGTGGGGCCGCGGCTCCGATAACGATTGTAAACCGCTACTGCAGCTTTGTAAACAAGCCCCTAAGAGTCTGTGGGAGCCATTGTTCCATCACTGTCCAGAGTTCTCGCTCATTATTGTTTCTGGGAGCCCACCAGTCAGATGTTGTTCCTCCTACTCCTGTTTTCCTTTTTAAGGAGCTGCTGGTTACTGCATTCTAGTGCTGCTATTCACGTCACCATATCTTCTGGCCAAACTCCTGTTGGTCTACCCGGTGCTCAATGGTATTCAGCTGTGTTAGGTGTCCCTCTAAGGTCATCGATAGTGGTCTGAAGCTTGGTCAGCCGATCATCCAGGGCCACCATGATGCTTTCTGTAATTTCTTTGACCGTTTCGTCGGGGAATGTAGTAGCTGCAGCTCATTGCTCTGTCGCCATTTTTAGCCCCTCCTTCTCGATCTTTTGGTGTGTAGGCCGCTTTCACTGGCATACCTTTTTCAACTCAGGTCCTGATCCTGGCTAGTGTGCTGCCCAAGTAAGGTACAATTGGGGAGATGGCAAGGGTAACAGGGGGTCCTACCACTGATTCTTTCGCTATTCTGTGCTGTTTTTTAGGAGAGTTGGGAGCGGAGCTCAGTTCACGGGCATCCACTCAGGCTGCCGTCATCACGTGACCCCCTTCAAACTCCTTTATTAAAAAGTTGCAACTGGTTCAACACACATCAGTTTGTCTACTTTCTAATGCTGCCAAATTTGACCATGTTACTCCCCTGCTTTATTGGTTATCGGTTTCACTTTAAACTTCTTATTCTCGCCCATAGAGCTTTTTATTCTGCTTTCCCATTTTACCTGTCTTCCCTTCTTGTTCCCTACTGTCCTACAGGGGCTCTGAGGTCCCAGACTGCCAGTTTACTAGTGTTTCCTTTGGTCTCTCATGAACACCTGGAGTCTACCCATAGGTCTACTCTCTTCTTTCTTGCCCCTTGTCTTTGGAACTCTGTACCGGAATATTTATGCCACAAGTCTAATTTTAGGAAGTTTAAGAAACACCTTAAAACTTATTTCACTCTTGCTTTCCCTGAGTGTCAGGGGCCAGGGTATCTTGAAGGCAGCACGATCTTAAGTTTAATCCCACACCCTCACTTGTCCTCTCCTTAACATTTTTCCCTAATTTGGTTATGGTGTTCCTTTCTCCTCTTTTATATTTTATATGATTTTATGTAAACTACTTTGATGCGAACCACTCCACAAGTGGTCTATCAAGTCTGTTAATAAACATAAACATAAATAACAGTCTGCTACCCTCTTCAAGCAGTATGATGACTTTCTTAAGACTCTCTCCAGGTCCACTTCTGACCTAACTTATCCAGGAGGTATCAGCAGAGGGCAAAGAAGATTCTAGAATCGCCTGTTGGATGTCCATGAACTATCTGATTCTGAACTGTGGGAAAACGTTTGCCATCTGGCTCACTGGTAATAGCCCATGCCCCTCACTTGCTCCACTACTTTCAGACATTTCTATTCTCCTGGTCTCGTCTCTTCGTTATCTGGGCATCATACTTGACTCTTCTCTATCTTTTCAGGATCACCTCACAGCCTTTGTTCGTCGTTCTTTCTATTCCCTCCAGCAGATTCATGCCATATGCCCCTTTCTCTTTATCCCCTCTCTGGCCACTCTCCTAATATCTCTTGTTATGTCATGTCTGGATTATTGTAATGTGGTGCTTGCTGGTCTTCTTCATTATCAACTACACTGTCTGCAGTTCATTCAAAACACTGCTGTCCGGATTCTTGCACACACTTCACGCCTCACGCTATGACCTTGTCACCCCCCCTTCTCATCCACTTCCAGTACCCTACCACATCCATTTTAAGATCCTCACTTTGGTTCATAAGGTCCTTCATTTCTGGTATCCCTCTGTATCTCTCTAACCTCATCCGTTTTCACACTCCTCACTGGGTACTCCACTCCATTCATGCTAATCGCCTTCACCTACCCCCTGCTACACGTGCTCGGTTAGCGATAACCTGCCACTCTGCATTTTATTTTCTTAGCCCCTCCATCTGGAACTCTTTACCTCCTGCCCTCCATCTCGAACCATCACTTGCCAGATTTAAAACACTACTCAAATTATACCTATTCCAGAAAGCCTTTGACTTGCCACCTCTTGACCCCCTCACCCCCCAATCATCTTATCTCCTCTTTCCCATAACCCTATGCTGGTCTCTTCCTGTTCCCCCCTTGTGTGATTGCGCTCTCTCTTTACTTTCATGTTGGAAGATGATGTTCATTTTCCTTTTTTCTATTTTTGTTTTGACTTTTTTTTTTTTACTATACACCGCCCTGCTGCTATTTTGTTAAGGGCGGTATATCAAATGAAAATAAATAAACATATTAGTCTACATTTCATCCTTGCATTTAGAAAATTAGGGAAACTATTTGGTTGTGGTCAGTCATTTCCTCAGCTGTCATAAGCTATAATACTGTGGTGCTGTGTTAGTCCACTTGAGTGCAGTTGTTACAGTAACAGAACCACCTTGAGAGCCTTCCAAGTGCTAGTGTCTGTTACATTATTATTGTACATTTATAGAGCGTTACTCACCATACGCAGCACTTTACAAACACAGATGAAGACAGGCCCTGCTCGTTAGAGCTTACAATCTAATCAAGACAAACAAGACAAAGACGGAGTAGGGGAAGGAGACAAACAACAAAGGAGACACAAGAAACAGAGGATTAGAAATCAAAGGCAACCTTAAAGAGGCTTCCAAGTAACAAGGTTATCCCTTAAAATCCTCAAATATGGCCTCTGAATTTAAGCTGTACCTGTGGATTACTTTAGGGAATGTTTACTAAATGTTTTAACAAGCATTAACGTGTGTTAAGTGTTCACAGACCTTTTATTTCAATGGGTGCAATGGCACTTAATGTGCGTTAATATTTGGTAAATATGCTTCTTAGCCTTAGCAAAGCCAAACATGGTGGCACATGATTTGACAGAGACTGCATAATGTGCATATCTGTTCATGAGAGCGGGTGAATGTGTGTAACAGTAGCTTAAGGAATATTTGGAGAGACACATGAATATTTATGACAGAGACTAGCTAGAGGTCTGAAACTTCATGAAATTCAAGTTCTATATGCATGTAACTAAAGCTGTGTTTGGCAAATGTGTTTCAGAGACTGAAGCTGTCAATGTAATGCACATGTTCTTGGCTCACTTACACATTAATCAATGTTACTATTTCACATAACTCATATATAGAAACGTGATAGTAAGATTTCTGTTTCTGAATTAATTTGCTTCCCAAACTCTTACTACTATAAAATACATGCTGCAGTGTACTAATAAAAGGAAGCTAGAAATAAGTTGTTTACATTAACTTGTATAGTTTTTAAGTTTTATGAATGTTTTATTAAAATAGAGTGATTGACTGTTCACTTCAAAATAAGTGATCCAGACTCTTGGATTTCTTGCTTTTATGATGCTTCTCATAATGTGCAGTAAGGGAATAGTGAATAAAAGAAATTTTGTTTATTATATAATTATTCCATTAAATTTATGAAGCCAGAATTATTAGGCTTCATATTGTAGTCTTGTCACATAAATTCCATATAATTATCATACAGCAGAAAGAATCTTTCAGAGTATCTAATTTCAGAAAGTCCCAGGAGGTGTTCAGTCAGTCTGATTTTGCGATTGGCTGAACATTCCATTGTTCTGCTGAAAAGGCAAACAGATGGACATTGTACTGTGTAGAATATATAGGTTTAACTACAGGGTTTCTCTCAGAAAAGAGTGAAGTAAATATTCAACAGGATGCCAATGCATAATGTAATACGGATTTTCAGCTGGACTATAAACCCCATTTTTCATAGCTCATCTATATAGGAAAAGGAACATCCAAGTCTGAATATGCACAATTTCCCCAAGTATTTATAGGATGCTCAATGGACACGGAGCCTTTTATAAAATACATTTAAGAATTGTAGAGACTACTTGGATTGCTTCACTGAGAGCCGTTGCATCATCCAATGTCCCTGCTAATAATTGTTAAAAACAGAGAGAAAGATCCAAACTTTTCCAGAACAGGGGAGGTTCTTTCTGCCAGTCATTTCAGGCAAGAAAGGGACTCCTCTGAGATGGGAAAAGCCAACTTACTATAAAACCTGACCCAAAGCCATTTTCCTGTCTTTGGCTTCTTGTCATATCAAGATGCTGAAGGTGGCTGTCTTCCCCTAAAGAGGCCAAGTGCATCTAACACTCAGTCGGGATATATCACCCATACCAACCACACTAACCAGCTTAAGAAAAGAGAATAGCCTTAGAGCCGCTGCATAAATGTAGGGGAATGCTCAGCCAGAAGATGATGGGTCTCACATGATATCTGTTGAGAATACCACAAGGTGAAGGAATCAGCAACAAAGGAAAAGAACACCGAAGTATCCAAGTGAAGGATACGTAAGTCTTCGCAGTACCAGGGAACTAAGACATAACAGCCCTAATCCTAGGAGAACTACTGTACATGTAACAAGGTAGCAGACCTCACACGCCACATAGACAAGGTTTTAGATAGTGCTGGATAGGAGTCTGCTGTCTTGGTACATGTTGGTATCAATGACATAGGAAAATTTGGGCGGGGAGGTTCAGGAGCCAAATTTAGGCTTTTAGGTAGGAAGTTGAAATCCAGAACTTCCAGGGTAGCATTCTCTGAAATGCTTCCCGTGCCACACGCAGGGCCCAAAAGGCAGACAGAGCTTCAGAGTTTCAATGCAAGGATGAGACGAAGGTGCAAGGAACTTTACATTCCTTGAACAGATTAAAAAAACCTCTAACACAATATTTGCAAAACTACGTACTCTTCGGAACCTCTCCTAAACCCAGACTCCTTTCGCACCATCTGCCAGGCCCTCACTATCCCTTGACTACTGCAATCTCATCTATCATGGCCTTCCCAAGAACAGCTTACACCCTATCCAAATGGCACAGAACACAATAGCTCGGCTCATCACAAATAACCCTAGACGCTCACACATAACGCCAATCCTCTTTGATCTACACTGGCTCCCCATTCAGTCCAGAGTTAAATTCAAAGTAATCACCCTCATTCATAAAATCATTTCCAATGAGTCAGCTCCATGCCTCTCCTCGCTCCTATCTAATTCCAACAACAATAGAACACGCCGCACCATCACCAAAAACCTCCTATCCATCCCAACTTCTAAGAGAAAATGTAGCCAAACTACCTGTAATCGGGCATTCTCCCTTTATGCCCCCTCTATCTGGAATGCCTTACCATATGAACTATGGAACTGTTCCAATCACCCTGAATTCCGGAAGAAATTAAAAACTCATCTCTTCCAGGAACATTTCTCCCTACTTACATAGCTCTCTCTAACCTTTTCTATAAATCTCCTTGTAAATAGTTCCTATCTATAAGCCTCCTCAAGGAGAAAGTTACTTGTTAATCATTTATACCGTGTTATGTTTTGTTTCTATGTACTGTGATGAAGAAGCCCCATTTTATACCTTAAAAGCACAAGATTCACGGCATTTCAGTCCTGAAGCTGGTAGGAAAACAGACCATGTGAGCAGCTGTTGCCAGGGACAACAGAAACAAAGGCAGCCACGAGGTCTGAAAAAACACTCAGCTGGGAAACATGACCTAGTTCCTGATAGCGTGCACCTGAGAAGGGGAAGAGTTTACAGCCCTTATAAGGACAGTGCAGGGAACACAGGGTTAGAACAGGAACAGCATGAAGAACAAGAAGGGAGAGAACGAGAACAGAGAGAGCTGTTAGAACAAGCTGATTTACCTGAAGCAGCTGGCCGAGAGGAAGCAGGAAGGCTTTCCCACTTTGACTCAGGAAGTGAGTCAGAGCCAGAGGCAGGAAGGATTCACACGAGCAGCTACCCAGAGTCCTACAGAAGGAAGCAGCTAGCAGAAGCAGAGAGCAGGTGTGAGTGTTCTCTTGATTACAAACCCTGTGGAACACGAAGGCTACGTTACAGCCAGAGTGAATGGAAGCAAAAGGCAAAACCGTATGTATCAGGGAGCTGTGACCTGAGGAGTGATTATACTGGGAAGCTAAGAGTGGTGAATGATAAAAGTTTTGATAGAGTGAATGTTGAACAGCCTCGTGCAGGAAGTCCAAGGTGGGGGCAGGGTTGTTACTCCCCACAGAAGGATTCAAAGAGAGAGCTGAGCCAAGGGCAAGTGATACCTCCAGTGAAAGACAGACATTACCCAGAAGACATATGTATGTCAGAAGAGGACATTATAGAAAACCCTAAGAGTCAGAGAAAGTCACGCAGGCTAAAACCTGATACTAGGAGGAGAGTTTATAAGAACCCTGAGGGGTGGTTTCTTTCTCTCCCAGACGCTAAAGAATACCAGGGCAGTTATTCCAGCCCTAGAGAAAGTGCTGCCAGGAAGTACTGTGACGGCACGGCACAGGGGAATTTGCAAACAGAGTATAATAAGGAGAATTCTGAGAGCTTGCAAGAACCGATGATAACTGATACATTCAGTGACTGTTCTAGCTATGGTGACCCGATGGATTGCACACTGATTTTATCAGATAAAATAGGATCTTTGTGCTAGTCAATGCTGTATAGTGTGAGAGAAGAAAACACTATATCTCCTGTATTTGAATGCCTAATTTACTTTGAAGCAAGAAGAAATTGTTCTGTTTATTCCTTTATGTTTTTGCCAGCAACCATGGCTTATTTATTTTGAGTACTTGTGTTTTGTTATTTTGAATGATCTGACCCTGGGAGGGGAATAAATCCTCATTTGCCTTTACCACTCGAGGCGTGCAACTATATTTCTTACCACCAGACGCAGGCCTGCTAGCCAGGAGGCAGTCTGCCCACCTGGTGGTGACAGTACACAGTTGTAATATACTGTCGGTTACGTTCTCTGTAAACCGTCTTGAATTGTAGAAAGACGGTATATAAAAACTGTTAAATAAATAAATAAATAAATTAAATAAGAAGAGGGTTTTGTATTTGTTAGGAACTGGGCAACTTTCTGGGGAAGGGAGGGACTCTTCTGAAGGGATAGGCTCCACCTTAACAGGGATGGAACCAGGCTGCTTGCATTAACATTTAAAAAGGAGATAGAGCAGCTTTTAAACTATGGGAAAGCAGACGGTTGCCCAAGAGTGCATGGTTTGGAAGAATGTATCCTTGAAGGATACTAACAAATCAGGGAAGTTAGGACATCCAAACAGAGAGGTTCCAGTAAAGATGCCCTTAAGTACAGAGCTAAAAGATTCCAAATTACTCCTATAAATTGATAGCAGATTAATATGATTGAAATACAACCTTTAAAATGCCTGTATGTAAATGCTAGAAGTCTAAAAAATAAGATGGGAGAGTTATAATATATAGCTCTAAATGAGAGGTTAGATATGATTGGTATCTCAGAGACCTGGTGGAAGGAGGACAAACAATGGGCACTGTGATACCTGGATACAAACTATATCACAATGATAGAGTAGATCAAATTGGTGGAGTGGTTGCACTCTGTGTTAGAGAGAGCATTAAGTCACATAGGATTAAAGTTTTGCAGGAAACAAAATATGCTGTAGGATCTCTATGGATAGAAATTCCATGTAAAAAGGGGAAGGCAATGGCAGTGGTGGTGTACTACTGACCAGATGGATAATGAAATGCTGAAAGAAATCAGGGAAGCTAACAAAAGTTACAACACAGTAATAATGGCTGATTTCAATTGCCCGGGTATTGACTGGGTCAGTGTCACAGCAGGACATGCCGGGGAGATAAAATTTCTAGATGAAATAAATGACTGCTTCTTGGAGCAGCTGGTTCATGAACTGACAAGAGAGGAAGCTATTTGGACCTAGTCCTTAGTGGCATGCAGGATCTGGTGCAAGAGATAAAGGTGTTGGGGCCACTTGGCAATAGTGATCATAGCATGATTGTATTTGATTTAATAAATGAAAGGACGGAAAGGAAATTCATAGTACTCCAATATAACCTTCAAAAGGGAGATTATGATAAAACAAGGAAAATAGTTAATAAAAGACTAAAAGGAGCAGTTGCAAAGGCTAAAGATTTGCATAAAGCGTATGCATTGTTTAAAAATACTATCTTGGAAGCCCAGAACAGATGTATTCCATGCTTTAAGAAAAGTGGAAGGAAGGCCAGAAAATTACCAGCATAGTTTAAAGGCAAGATCAGAGAGGCAGCCAAAAAAAGCATCTTTCAGGAAATGGAAAAAGGAGCCAAGTGACAACAACTGGAAACAACCTAAGCATTGCCAAGTTAGATGCAAGGCATTGAATAAGGCAAGCAGAGAGAATTTGAAAAAAAGCTTGCCGTGGAAGCAAAAATGCATAATAGAAACTTTTTCAAGTACATTCATAGCAAAAAACCTGTGAAACAGTCAGTTGGACCATTGGATGATAGAGGAGTAAAAGGGGCACTAAGTGAAGACAAAGCCATAGCGGAGAGACTGCATGAATTCTTTGCTTCGGTCTTTACTGAAGAAGATGTAGGGAATTTACCCATGCCTGAAATGGTATATAAAGGTGATGTATTGGAAGAATTGAAAGAAATATTGATATACTGGGAAGATGTATTACAACTATTTGATAAACTGAAAAGTATCAAATCACGTGGACTGGATGGTATACATCCAAGGGTATTGAAAGAACTGAAATATGAGATTGAAGACCTACTCTTAGTAATCTGTGAACTATCATTAAAATAATCTGTAGTACCTGAAGAGTGGAGAATGGCCAATGTAACACCAATATTTTAAAAAGGTTCCAGTGGTGATCCGGGAAAGTACAGACCTGTGAGTCTGACATCAGTACATAGCAAAATGGTAGAAACCAATATAAATAATACAATTATGGATCCTGTATATAGTCATGGTTTCATGGGAGAAAACCAACATGGATTTATTGCCAAGGAAAGTCTTGCCTTACTGATCTGTTATAAACAGGTAGACAAAGGTGAGCTGGTTGATACAGTGTATCTGGATTTTCAGAAAGCCTTTGACAAGATCCCTCATGAGAGACTCTTAGCGAAATTAAAAAGTCATTAGATTGGAGACAGTATGGTATTGTGGATCAGAAACTGGTTAAAAGATAGAAGGCAGAGAGTAGGGCTAAAATGGCCAATCTTCTCAATGGAGAAAAGTAAATGGTTGAGTACCCCTGGGATCTCTGCTGGGCCCACTGCTTTTTAACGTATTCATAAATGACTTGGAAATGGGAATAACAAGTGAGGTGTTCAAATTTGCAGATGACACAAAATTATTCAAAGTTATTAAAACCCAAGAGGATTATGAAAAACTGCAATGGGACCTTGATAAACTGGAAGACTGGGCATCCAAATGGCGATGAAATTTAATGTGGACAAGTGCAAAGTTATGCACCTAGGAAAGAATGACTCAATCTTTCGTTACACAATGCAAGGTACCACCTTAAAAACTACCACCCAGGAAAATGATTTAGGCGTCAATGTGGATAATATGTTGAAATCCTCTGCCCAATGTGCAGTGGCAGCCAAGAAAGCAAATAGAATGCTAGGAATCATAAGGAAAGGAATGGAGAATAAAACAAAGGATATTATAATGCCTCCGTATCGTTCCATGGTTCGACAGCATCTTGAATATTGTGTGCAATTGTGGTTGCCATATCTTAAAAACGATATAGCAGAATATATAACATATATTTAAGCCTTTCCTCATAGGGGAAGCTGCAAAACTAGAGGGCATAACATGAAGCTGCAAGGTGGTAAATTGAAAGGCAATCTCAGGAAATATTTTTTCACTGAAAGGGTGGTGGATGCTTGGAATACTCTCCCGATGGAAGCGGTGGGGGCAAACACAGGGACGGAATTCAAAACAGCATGGGACGAGCACAGCGGATCCCTTTACAGCAACAGGATAAAAACAAAATAAACTGAACCATCTAACTTTTCAACAAATAGGGGTGTCCTACATGGAGTGGTGGGTCCACCCCTAAACAAAGACATGGGGAGGGGTGGCCTGCACAGAACGACAGGTGCACCTACTCTTGCCGTATTGCTGGGCAGACTGGATGGACCATGCTGGTCTTTATCTGCCATCATTTACTATGTTACTATGTATGTTACTATGTTAGAATTAGAAAAGGTACAGATAAGAGTTACCAAAATGGTAAAGGGGATGGAAGGATACCCCTATGAGGCAAGGCTTAAAAGATTAGGGCTCTTCAACTTGGAAAAGAGAAGGCTGAGAGGAGATATAATAGAAGTCTATAAATTAATGAATGGAGTGGAATGGGTTAACGTAGATCGGTTGTTTACGCCATCAAAAAGTAGAAAAACTAGAGGACATGCAATGAAGCTACAATGTAACCTTTTTAAGAGAAAATAATTTTTTACTCAAAACGTAATCAAACTCTGGAATTCGTTTCCAAAGGATGTAGTAAAAACTGTTAGTGTAGCTGGGTTTAAAAAAGGTTTGGACAATTTCCTAGAGGAAAGGTCCATAAACCATTATTAACCCTTTCAAGGCCTATTTTAAATTTTTAATCCACATTCTGCAGCCGGGTTCATTTTTGCATATTTCAGGAAAATTGTACCCATCTTATTCAATATGTTCTAATAGTGATTTTCCTTCTGCTATGGTCATGTATTATATACCATTTGATAGGAATATTTAGTCAGAATTTTGGATCCCAAGAGTTTTGGGCTCGGCCTGGAAAGGGTTAAAGAGGATCCGGAAAATCCACTGCTTACCCCAGGATGAGCATTGTGGTAACTGTGGACTTTGGGTACCTGCTAGGTACTTGTGACCTGGATTGGCCATTGTTGGAATCAGGATACTGGGCTTGATGGACGTTGGTCTGACCCAGTATGGCATTTCTTATATTCTTATGTTCTTAAGCTGCTCAATAAGCTGAGTGGAGTTGGACTGAGGTGAACATTGCACATAGAAGAGTGCAGACTATGGAAAGGAATGGTGTAACTACACTTCATATATTGCCCAAGGAAACTAATCTACTGTATTAGAGTTAGATTATTCAATTTAAGATGTTAATTGTTGAAGTTGTTTATCAGTGACCCTAATTTTTATTATACCCTTGATTCAGAATGCAAACCTTTGTACTAGACTCTATTTATTGAGACGGGTGAATGTGAGAGTGTCTAGTGCCAAATCCTTAATACCACCTGATGCTACTTTGTTTTCAGCCTCCTCACAAGTTTGAATCCTGAACATTTAAATCCAGGAGCTCAGAGAAATTCTGCTTAAAAGCTCCTAGGATTGGTGTGCTCTCTTGTCTGCCAAGCAGTTTTGAAGCAACTGTCTGAACTACACAATAAAGGGGATTATAGGATGGAGGAAATAAACATGTAGTTTGCAATATGTACAGTAGGACAGCCATTTTACAAAAGAACACATTAATGTATAAGTGCTGGTACTCCACATCTAAGTGGCAATTTTGCAGTTTGTACATGCAAGTGCTGAATTTTACAAAACTAGATAGATATAGATCCACTTGAGAGCCC
Organism: Ichthyophis bannanicus; assembly: GCA_033557465.1. Classification (NCBI taxonomy): domain Eukaryota; kingdom Metazoa; phylum Chordata; class Amphibia; order Gymnophiona; family Ichthyophiidae; genus Ichthyophis; species Ichthyophis bannanicus. The sequence continues at coordinate 429,080,300 of CM066036.1, forward strand.
AACTAGACAACTCTAGCTTTTGGATTTTAGAGGCGATTTAAAAAAACGGATCAATCACTCCTATAAATCCAAGGCTTAAAGGAACATTTAGCTGACATGGGTACAGCAGCTGTAGGAGCAGCTGTAAATGCAGATGTCTACAGTTGTATAGTATGTTTGTATTACCATGGGAAAATTGAAAATACAGGCATAATATTCAGCCTTACTTAAACCATGCCCATAACATGCCCCCTTCAAAAGTGCTTACTATGCATGTTAAGTAATGCCTTTCTAAAATTACCATTCCATATTGTCCTGCTAAACTAGTCCAGACAAGTAGGTTATGTCTCCCTGCCCGCAGAGGTGACGACAGGGAAAAATACAGAAGCTACTTATGGCATCATCCCTGCTACTATAGCTGATGGTATCTAACAAACAAACCACTCAAAGGGAATATGACTAACACACAACTGAACCCCTTTGTCCCAAAAACCCTAATCTAAACCTTTAACAACTTTTTTTCAGAACTGTTGCCTCTCGAAGCAACCTTTCCTTTTTACTCGTTTTTACGAGCCGAACAAACAGCTCAAAGTACTTTCTGTGTAAATCAAGGGAAGTGCTAAGCAAGCCCCTCTATAGCTGATGGAGCAAGGGGGATACTTCAGTATTACTCTGTCTCCAGCAGATGGTGGGTGCAGTCTCATGCAGTTCTGTTGAAAACCTTTTTAGCTCGTGGCCTAATTGCAATGTGTGTGCAATCAATTGCTCCAAAACAGATGTAAAGTGAACTGGCTGACAAAATTCTGTCATGATTTGACGTATTTGCTGTTCCTGCTCAGGGGAAAAAACCCCATCTGATTGGATCTTCTGAAAAAAGCGCTCAGAAACTGTACAATGCAGAGTCAGGTGGCTGACTGACCTATGCCTGCTGTGGCTCCCCAGAGATGTCTGGGAGCTTCCAGTGGACAGAAGGCAAGAGCTATGGTAACCTTCAGGTATACTAGTGTGGTGTGTCCTCTCCAAATGACAAGCTGGAGCTGAGCTTTTATCTTATGGCATAGCCATGAAATGGTCTTGTCAAACCTAAATCTATGTAGGCACTTCTCTTTAGAAAAATCAAGAAAATGGGTCTTGGGCCTGTAGCCCCTTTACAAAGGGATTCTGAATACCCTCTGACAGCTATTTTTAACTTTCTTTTCCCACAGTAAGATTGTGCCTCTTCCCCAAATCTGATATATATCTCTGTAATTTCTTTTGTGATGCCAGAATGGTTTGTTGGAAGTGGCTAAGCTAGCTAAACTTAACTTCTCCTTGAGGGTTTTCCACTGGGACATCAGATTGCATTCCTGGGAACTATAATACTCTTGAAATTCTTTATTTGAATCTCTGATCATATTACAGAAAGTCATTAAGGGATTCAATTAAGGTCTAGGATTTATCCTAGATAAAGATCATTCTTTTGATTTGCAATTGTCTATTATTCAAAAGAACATTTGTTCTCTCCATCTCCTTCATTCACTATGGTCAATTCTTGACACTACATCTCTCAGAATATTGGCTTACTCACTTGTATTTAATAAATTGGACTACTGCAGTTCATCATATCATAGTCTCAGTCAATGTTAATCAGAAGATTTCAGTTGGTTCAGAATACTAGTGTCAAGCTATTCCTGGGGACAAAGAGAAACATATAAACATAGGAAAATGATGACAGAAAAATACCACATGGCCTATCTAGTCTGTCCTTTCATATCAACAACTACAACAGTCCCCTTTTTTCCTTTAGAGGTCCTATAGAAACATAGAAGAGAGAATAGATCATATCATTCCCCTTTTGAAAGATCAACACAGGATGTCTTTTTCATATAGGCTTCTGTTTAGAATTTTGACTTTGACTAGCAGGATTTTTTATACTAGAATTCCAGCTTTTCTCAATAGTCTCTTGACTCCTTATACTCCAACTAGGTGTTTGTATTCTTAAGAACAAAATTTGCTTGTAATATCTGCTCACTATTCTATACATTTTGAGACTGCACATCTCTGTGCTTTTAGGTGCATAATACCAGTTCCTCTTCGTCTCTCCGGGCCAGTCCAGGCACATGAGGGTTGTCAACCTTCTCCAGCAGCTGAGGACTGACTACTGAACTTTTTCCAAAAGAACTAGCATCTGGCTCCCCCTGCTGGCTAACCTCAATCTTTCAGTCCTTAGCAGCTGGAAAAGACGTTCAACCGTCTGGATCCCGGAGAACGAAAGGAAACCTTGCTTAATTTTTTATTTATTTGAAGTTAAGCAATGGAAAATACAATGTAGTGAGCTATTCTCCTGCCATTGGATAGAAAAATGGTGTGGTGATACTGGCATCAAAGAGGCTCAAGGCACAATATCTATCCTTAAGAGCAGACAGTGAGGGAAGATGGGCGAGTGTCTGTATAGTTTCTGAAAAGTGGCAGATTCAGTTAATAAATGTGTACGCACCGAACTACGACTGCCCAGAATTCTTCAAGTCTCTAGCTGAAGTGGTGCAAGAGGCCTCCTCTCTTCCAATTCTTATGGGGGGCGATTTCAATCTGGTATTGGACCCGTTAATGGATCGTAAACCCTGTAGGATTACAAGAAAGAGCAGGGCGTTGGAGGTCCTTGAGTCAATTATGATAGAAGTCAGCGTGATTGATATATGGACATTGCTACACCCCTCAAAGAAGGACTATACTTTCTTTTCACCCCCGCACGGGTCATATTCTAGGATAGATTTTTTTTTGCTGTCTGAGGTGCTAGTCCAGGAGGTTAAAAGGGCAGACATCCTGAGTACCCACATTTCAGATCACGTAGCAATCATGATGGAGATTGACTGGTCTGACAAACAGGATAGGGGAGCGGGATGGTCCTTCGCTAGGTCGATGCTTGCAGAAGAGCCTTTTAAACGGTGTGTACAGCAAGCCATCAGTGAGTTTTTCATCATTAACGCCCCAGAAGGCTTCCGGGCACATTCGACTCGTGGCCAGGCAGTGTCCTGGGCCGAGTTTGCTTTGGTTCTGCCTGTGGATATTTGTCGGGCGGCTACTTGGTCTTCCCTGCACACTTTTTCGAAGCACTATAGATTGGATGTGCAGGCCAGACAAGATGCAAAGGTGGGATCGTCGGCCATCATTGCGGGCCTGGCGGGTCCCTCCCAGGGGTAAATACTGCTTTGGTACTTCCCTCATGTGCCTGGACTGGCCCGGAGAGACGAAGAGGAAGAAAAAATTAGGCCTTACCTGCTAATTGTCTTTCCTTGAGTTCTCTCCAGGCCAGTCCAGGAACAACCCGTGCCATAGGGCTAAATAGCAGGGTTTCGTGACAGCCTTGGTGCGGGGGTATCGGACATAGATTTCTGCGATACGGGCGGTAGTTCGGTTTGAATGGAGTTTTAGAAGAGTCTTATATGGGTTTCACAGACTCTTTCATAGATAAATGAGTTTCTTGTAACAATATTATGTCAGCTTTTGGCAATATGCAAGAATCTTCTTTCTCTTAATCGGGTGATTAATGCCCTTTACATTCAATGATATCATTTTAAGGGGGCTCATACCATCTCCATCTCTTGTAGTTTCCTATGACCCGCCCTGGATAAATCCGCTGAAAGGCATCCCTTCCCACCTCCCCTCCCACACACGCTCCACCACACCTCACCCCCATCCTTCTCAACAACCGTCCACTAATTGGGTGAGACAACACGCATGCAGTATGACCACTGTGAATCCACTCCTAAACCACCTCTCCCCTAGCCAACCCTGTACAGTTTACATTAACTCTTTATCCCTTCCCCACAAAAAGGAAAAAAACCAGCAGGCAATATCACATATCTATCACCCACCCCTAACAGAATTACATTACATACGTTTTACCTTATACAAATATGCTCTCCTCATTATGTACTCCTCCTTACTCTGCAACATCCATCTCTATGAACCTTATACTACAACCTTATATTCTACATTCATGATTACCTCCTACATTTTCCTACGACTAACTATCATAATTACTTACAATAAATGTCCAGCATATGTCCATTCACTGAAGAGTCTTCTCCATGCCGATTTCCATTGCCGACCAGGCCGCCGTTCAAAAAGATGCCTCCAAAATTGCTCATCCCTTTCTTCATTCAGGGAAGATCATATATCCATAAGAAACAGATCTTGCTTCCAACTGCCCGGGCCTCCATCTTACAGTACTAAAGAAACCTGCACTCACTGCATTTTCAGGGCTTCTTGCTCCTCAATAAATTGTAGCGCAGCTGCTGGATCGTCAAAGGATTTTGTGCGATTGTTCAAGGTAATCTTTAACCTGGCTCGGTAAAAGAGCCCGTATCGCGCTTGCAAATCTTGCAATCGATTCCTCAGCTCCAAAAATTTCTTCCTTTTTTCTACAGTTGCCTTGCACAGATCTGGAAAGAAGGAAATCTTGTGCCCTTCAAAAGTTAGCGATGTTTGCGTCCTAGCCACCGCCATTATTTGCAACACATGTTGATGTCTTAACAGGCAGAAAATTATCGGTCTAGGCAGAAAATTATCGGTCTAGGCTTCTGATTCTGCAAAACTGCCTGCACCGGGACTCTGTGGGCCCGCTTGATTCCCAGCGGTTCTGAGAGGCTTAGCCGCAATAACTTAGAGTGTTTTCCAAAAATGCAAATATATCAGTGCCTTCCGTCCCCTCCGGAATGCCCACCAACCTGATGTTATTTCTTCTATTTCTGTTGCTGAGGTCTTTGATATTCATTTCCACGTGCTCGATCTTCCCGAAGGCCTTATTAAGCTGGCTTAACTGCTCCTCATGCTTTATTATCACACCTTCAACTTTGTCTATGCGCCTTGTAACCACTTTTATCTGCGATTTCATTTCTTGCATATCCACTTGCAACCGATTCAATGCCTCACCATTCGCCACTACAATTTCCCGTACTGCTCGAATCTCCCCCAGCAGCTCTTTAATTGAATCTTCTGACCCTCTGGTGGCGGCCATTTTATGAGGGGATAAAGGATCTGACTTCGCTCTCTTGGATCCCAAGCCAGAACCCACCGTAAAGTCTAACTTCGTCGGCTTCCCACGCGTCATCCTCTGCTCCTTGCCGAAGACTTAAAGCACCCTCCAGTAGGCTCACTAGGTCGTAATTTTCAGGAGATTTTTTCAGAAGATCTTAACAGATTCACCGGAGCTAAGCACCTACACAGCCATCCCGCTATGCTGCTGGCTCCGCCTCCACTCATCTTTATGTTTAAATATACAAGTTATCTTTTGATTCCTCTGATATTATTTTACTGGAGGCATGTCCATAATACTTCTTTTGGAGTTTGTTATGCTTTATTGCCACGTTATTTATAATGTGCACCTTTAAATTTATGTAACTCTGAATACGTCTGATACCTCATTTCTATCCTCCGGTTTTACTGGAGTTGTTGTTAGCCTCTCGACAATTTCCATGCTGTTAATATCGCCTCTTTACATTTTTTAGCATCTGTTCTTTAATGTCAGGATTCGACTGCACTGAGAAGTTGTGCTGATCGTCACAACCTTCTCTCTGTTAGGGTGTAGCAGTTTTAAGGTCTGCTTGTACTATGGATTGGTTCTTTATGTAGTTTATTTATATTTCTTTTACCCTACGTATAATGTTGATGTCAGTTAACCCCTCTTTTGGTCACACTTTTCCAATGCTGAATTTCATTTCATAAGAGGTCTCCCCTTTCCAGGTTTGATTTTTAAATGTCATGTTTTATTTCCTTTATGTGAGCAGATTCATTATCATACAAGTGCATCTGGATCTAGTCTTTTTTTTCAACAGAGTTTCCACTACAAATGAAGTAAGTCTTTTAGCTCAACTATACATGTCTTTCATCCCCCCTCTCCTTCCCTCTTCCCCCCTTCCCCTTTATGTTTCATTGATTTTACTTTGTCAGACTGGCAATGTGGGCTCCCAGTTGATCACACACACCTACTGCCCCCCTTGTTTAACAATGTGTCCCCCACATATAGTACTTTTGCTTCCCCCTCTGGTTGAATTTTATTTTGGATATTAAGGTTGATTAAGCATGTTTTCAGTCGTCCCCCCCCACACCTTTTAATGAATTTACAAACTTAACCTGCCTTTTGTTTTAGTTTTGATATAGATTTTAATCATGTATGTGTTTGATTCTCCTCTTATGTACAATCTTTGTGCTTTTATTATATGTTTCATGTATGGTCCAACAAGCACTTTCCTATTTGTACATTTTAATTTTTGTATTTTGTTATTTATATTGTTTTTATTTATAATTTCTATTTATATTGACATGGATGTCTTAGTGATTTGTTTTTTTATTTTTTGAGGTTCCCCCTGAGGAAGGCAGCCATGCCAAAACACAGCCGTATTGGGGTGTTTTAACAATAAAGGACTTTTATTTATATTCCTTGCTCCCTTTTATATGGTTTCTACCCTGTGGGTGGGACATCAATCGAAATCTGTATTGATTGCACAGCTCTTTCAGATCCCCTACAACTACTACTGCATCTGCAATGCCCCCCTTCTACACAGAATATCCCCAAATCCCCTATATACTGACAAGAAGCACATGCTACAACTGCTTCCCCTCTGAGCATCCTTGTTTAACACAGTATCATTTGTCATGCCCTCAGATCTGTTCAGCCACAATATGCATCACTTTTATCCTTTTAAACCACTTCTCTCGCTAGATACAACTCTGTACAGCAAGCACCCACACTGTGGCATCACATGGTGTTGAGCCAGAAAAGTATTTCCAAGATTTTATTTCTCCCTCTCCCTCTTACATTTTTACCTGTATAGTGTTGTCTTCATTCATTTATATTTGCAATGACTTTTTAACACATGTATGTTTTTATACTTATTAGTTTGTTTTAATTTTTGTTTTAACTTATGTGATTGTTTATGGATATGTTTTTAACTTCATGTGTATATTTATACTTTATTTATTTTGTTAATAATGCTGCTGTTCTTCCTGCAGTATCCCCTGACGAAGGCTACGCTGAAACACGGCCACGTAGGAGTTTTCAATAAAGGACTGTTTACCTGTTTGCCCCTGTGTGTTTCATTGCAGAGATCAGACACGGGTTAGACAAGGAGGAACAGTGGGTCATGGTGCTAGAAAATTGGAGATGTAGCGTGCGACTGAATTGGCAGCATATAAATCTAATTAAAGGCCTTGGAGAACAAGGTTGACGATCTAAAGAATAGATCACGGCAGAACAACCTTTGGTTCCTGGGGCTGCCTGAATTGGTTGCAGAACTTGGGTTTGGAAAGGTGCTGTGAAACTGGCTCACTAAAGCCTTGGGCCTAAGAGGACTGGAGGTGCAGCTTCAAATTGAATATGTGCATGGCCTTGAGTGGTCATTGCACAAGTGCGTAATTTCCAGCATAAAGTGGAGCTATTGTGAGCTTATGGTAAGAAGCATGAGCTGATTTATCATAACCATAAAATGCTAATGTTAGAATTATTCAGCAGTAGTGTCAATGCAATACAAAGAGTTCTCCCCAGTGTACTCTGAATTGTTTAGGAGAAATGTCTGACTTTCTTTGTAGTATCCAGCCAAGCTGAAAATAACCAGTGCAGAACATACCACTGTGTGGGACAAGGTGGAGGAAGGCAGAGTATATATGGATGGTTAGCAGAAGAATGGAGATGTCTCTTCTCGGAATGCTGAATTCCCAGGACTAAATAAGTTGCTGAGGGACAGTACCGAACCACAATTATTTTTGCAGTGAAGCTTGGTGACCTTTTTGTTTCTTCTATTTCTATTTGAGGCTTTTTGGAACTAGCTCTGTGGACATTGACTGTTAAATAGTGGTGATGGTGGGCACAACATCTGAGCGTTGGCAATGTGATCACTTTCCTTTATTTGACGAGGAGGGGAAGTATGTGTAGGAATAGGGAAGGATATGTGAGTGAATAAGTGATGGATTGTGGAGAGTGCATATGAGTGACTGGGGAGAACCCCAGGAATCTGTGCTGGGCCCACTGCTTTTTAACATATTCATAAATGACATGGAAATGGGAATAACGAGTGAGGTGATCAAATTTGCAGATGACACAACATTATTCAAAATTGTTAAAACACAAGAGGGTTGTGAAAAATAGCAAGAGAATCTTGGTAAATTGGGAGTAATGGCTCCTGTGAAGAGGTTTCCAATGGCAGATGACATTTAATATAGACAAGTGCAAAGTTATGCACCTAGGGAAGAAGAACCCAAACTACAGTTACACGATGCAAAGTTGCACATTAGGAACCACCACTCAGGAAAAGGATCTAGGCATCATCGTGGATAAATACAATTACTACTACTACTGAACATTTGTATAGCGCTACAAAACGTACGCAGTGCTGCACAGACACATGTAAAAGACGGTCCCTGCTCATCAGAGCTTACAATCTAGTCAAGACTGACAACACAGTAGCTGTAGACATGGGATACATCTAGGGGGAATGGTAAAGAAATGCAAAGGAGATCAGGTGAGTCAAGATCTGAAAGCGGCAGCAAAGAGGTGAGTTTTCAGCCTGGATTTGAAAAGGGTCAGAGAAGGCGCCTGATATACAGACTCGGGTAGTTTGTACCAGGCATAAGGAGCAGCAAAGTGAAAGGAGCGAAGTCTGGAGTTAGCAATAGAAGAGAAGGGCACAGATAGAAGCGGAGTTCCCAAGGAGGGGTGTAGGGAGAGATAAGAGAGGAAAGATAGTGAGGAGCTGCAGAGTAAAATGCATTGAAACCCTCTGTCAAGTGTACAGTGGCGGTCAAGAAAGCAAATAGAATGTAAGAAATCATATGGAAAGGAATGGAGAATAAAAAGAAGGATATTATAATGCTTTTGTATCGCTCCATGGTGCAACCGCACCTTGATTATTCTGTTCATTTCTGGTTGCCCTATCTTAGAGAGGATATAGAGGAATTAGAAAAGGTACAGAGAACCACTACCAAAATGATAAAAGGGATGAAACGATACTCCTATGAGGAACGGCTTTAAAGATTAGGGCTCTTCAATGTGGATCAGTTGTTTACTCCTTCTAAACGTAGAAAGACCAGGGGACTCTCAATGAAGCTAGAATGTGGCACATTTATAAAAGAAAATAATTTATTCATTCAACATGCAATCAAACTCTGGAATTAGTTGCTGGAGGATGCAGTAAATGCTGTTAATGTAGCTGGGTTTAAAAGAGGTTTAGACAAGTTCCTTTAGGAAAAGTCCATAAACTGTTATTAAAGAGGACCATCCACTGTTTTCCCCTGGAATAAACAGCAATGGAATCTGTGTACCTTTTTGGGAACCTGACAAGTGCTTGTGACCTGGATTGGCCGCTATTGGAAACAGGTACTGGTCTTGATGGACCCTTGGTCTGTCCCAGAATGGCATATCTTATGAAGTAGAGGGAAAAGGGGGGAAGAGAAAGGAAGGTTTGAGGCTAAGTCGGAGGACTGCTTGTTGAGGTCAATCTGTCTTATTGTACAGGGCGGGCCGGGGTAAAGAGACTAGACATGAAGAAGCTAGGGCAAGTGAATTGAAGATTTTGGTTGGGAGACCCCCAAGACTGTGTGGGTATAGTTTGGAGAGAGCATGCAGGGCAGATGAAGGATGAATAAGCTAAGGATAATTACATAGAATATAGCAGGTCTAGGATATCCCATAAAAAGAGCTGAGGTGTTCCAGACACTGAAAAGAAGGAAGGCTCAAATTGCTGTCCTTCAGAAAAAACATTTGAATGATCAGGACCATGCTAAATTGAAAAGTGTTTAGGTGAGATGTGAACTATGCTTCTTTGGGAGGGTGGAAAGCTGGGGTATACTGGTGCAGATAGCTATACTGGTGTACAAGTCAGTGCCTTGCAAGGTCTTACATATGATTAAAGGCATGTGCGGGCAATATGTTATTGTTAAAGTAAAAATTAAAAATGAGCCTATTCTTTCAGCAATATATATGTGCCTAATGATTTTGACCATTCTGAATGGTGTTTTCTGAGCTCCACGTTCCAATAATATGGGCTGAGGATTTCAGTTGTATACATAAGAGAGAATAATGGGCCAATCAAAAGATGCAAATATTTGTGTTTAATCAAATAAATAGTTAATAAAGAAGGTAACATTTCTTAAATTTGTATTTATTATAAACAGAATAAATAGAACAACCATTCATTAAAAATGCAATATGTCCATGTTTCAGTTATGCCTTCATCATGAGTAAAAATACATAAATGAACATAAAACATCATTAAAAGTACTGTCTCATATCACCATGTAATACATCAGACATATTGCTCATTGACCCATTATTAAATATAATTTACCTAATAAATCATTACTGATTGAATAACCAAATTCCTTATCTAAAGATATTTATATTGATTTAAATTAGATAATAATTTAAATCAACTAGTTTGTGTAAATAGTTTGAGTATGTTATCTAGTTAACAGATCATATACTCCATGTAGATAGTTCTCCCATGTTTTTCCAAGTTTATGCTCCTGTTATATGTAACACCGAACAGCTTGTTGTTCTGGTTTTTATTTTGTTCTCTGTGAACCACGCTGATGCCGAATAGTGCGGTATATAAGAAATGTAAATAAATAAATAATATAATATAATACATCAGTGGTTCTTAACCTGGGTTCGATCGGACCCTAGAGGTTTGGTGAGTCAGTCTCAGTGGTTCGGTGGAGGTCAAGACACAAGACACGCACCCGACTCATATGATTCGTGATGACACGCCCCGCTTGGCCATCATTGGCTGCAGGTGATCACGCTACATTGCTTGGCCAATCTGTGCTGCAGGGAATTTGGTGCACTCAGTAGTCGACTTGTGACTGTCGTGATGGTTTGTCGTGTGATTTCTTTCTTAATATTTTAATCCATACTAACTATGTCGAGCAAAAAAAGAAAGTGGTCAGACGAATATGTACAACATGGATTCGCATATATAACAGAACGTGATGGGAGTCAGCGTCCTATCTGCATGATTTGTAATGCCAAGTTAAGCAATTCTAGTCTAGTACCGGCAAAACTAAAGGAACACTTCCTTAACCTGCATGGAGATGGGGAATACAAGAACACAACGCTTGCTGAATTCAAGGTGAAGAGAGCCAGATTCGATGAAAAGGCTACTCTGCCTGCTCTCGGCTTTGTACCCATCAACAAACCGATCCTCACAGCATCGTACGAAGTTGCTTACCTGATCGCAAAGCAGGGCAAACCACACACCATTGGTGAAATACTCATAAAACCAGCTGTGTTGAAGATGGCGAATCTGATGCTGGGAAAAGCGGCCGAAGTTAAATTATCCCAAATTCCTCTTTCAAATGACACCATCAGCGACAGAATAGAGGACATGAGCAAAGACATCTTGGCTCAAGTAGTTGCAGATCTGATTTCAAGCCCGGCAAAATTCAGCCTCCAACTCGATGAGACCACAGACGTTTCTAATCTAAGTCAGCTTGCTGTATTTGTGCGCTATGTGAAAGACGACATGATAAAGGAAGATTTTTTTATTTTGTAAGCCTCTTACAACAACAACTAAGGCAGCCGATGTGAAGAAACTTGTGGATGACTTCTTCAGAGACAACAATCTTTCGTGGGATATGGTTTCTGCAGTTTGTACGGACGGAGCTCCAGTCATGTTGGGAAGAAAGTCTGGTTTTGGTGCGAGCAATCCTTTTCAAGGATGCTGGACATAAAAACGAAGAAAAGGAACAGACTTTGCTGTGAAAATGACATGAGAGTGGCACTTGCCAAGGTGAAGCCACGCATTTCTGAACTGGTCTCTCAAAGGCAACAGCAGAAGTCACACTGATTTGCAGTAAATATTCATTATTATTGTAGCGTTGTAGCCTGATGGAAATTAGGTGATGGGTGTGTGTTAAAATGTTAAAAATAATAAATAGCATAAATACAATAAGTTCATTATTGGAATACATAAGGTTAAAAATTAAAACCATTTCAGTGTGGTATTATTAAAAAAGGTCATGTCTTTGTGAAAAGTTATGTATGTAATTTGTTGTGAGTTCATGCATTGTATTGGTTTTGTTCTTTGAACACAGTGATGTTAATGCACGATTCATTTTGTGAACCAGTAAAACATCTACCTATGTCTTGAATTTGAAAAAAAAATCATATTTTATTTTTCAATAAAGAAGGGTTCGGTGAATGTGCATATGAAACTGGTGGGGTTCAGTACCTCCAACAAGGTTAAGAACCACTGTAATACATGTTAGCATAAATAATTAAATGATAGATAAATGAATCTTCTCTTAAACAAATTCCTTTCATAAAGTATTTACAGTACATACCCATACAAACTTTTCCTTCACATCAGCTTCAAAAGCATGAAATTGATGGCTAAAATCAATAATAATGACCGAATGGATTCCCAATAAACAGTTGAAATTCAGATGTAACATTGTACATTAGATTTTGTACACCTTACAAACATAAACTTTTAATATTAAACAATATGGGCCTGGGCCTGATAGTATTTTGGGACAGCTATACTTCTCAAGATCAAGAAACATAGGGATATGTTTACTAAACTGCAGTAATGTCACTCGCGTTAGGTTCCGCGGTAAAGGTACAGATGCCCATATAAAGGCGTGGGCGGTGCATCGTTACAGCAAGCTATATCAGCTAACGCACGTTACAAGGCGCCTTAGACTAACATGCCTTGTAAGGTGCTCTGTAAGGTGCCTCATAAGGCGCCCTATAGGGCTCCTTAGGCTAAGCGCCGTATTAAGCACTCCTGGACAAGGCACCATAGAAGGCACCCTGGGCTATAGAACAATAGGTAATGGTGGCCCAACAAGGTTACGGTGCCCTAGGTTAGTGTTCCCTAAGGGCTGCAAGGTGTCTCAGGATGACATGCATGACCTGTGAGGAACAGAGACAGATGTAGCCCTAACACTAGATAGAGCACTCAGGAAAGGCAATGAACAGGTGAGCGAAGGAGGGAGAGCTGGGAGCCGCTGGACCTGCCATATCTGCGGGCATCCCATGTGGCTGCCAGTACTGATGACAAACATGGTGGGGGCAACTGTACCACAGCACAGGGTGTTGGCAATGTAAAGTACTGGAAAGATAGTTGGTGGCAGACGATGGGAATACGTGTCTCCCAGTGGAGACGGAGGTGGCAGGATAGTTACAATGATGGGTGGAAAGAGGAGTGGTGGTGCCATGCAGATCAGGCACAGGCGAGACAAGCATGAAGAGGCGCAATGCAGGAAAGGGTAGCAGTGCAGGACATGGGGTGACAGCCTGCACAGGCAGACAGGACTCTACACAGCTGACAGACGCAGATAGATGGACTGAGGGAATGTTGGCAATTGTGGCGAGGTTATTATGGGCTGGCAGCACAAATCTGCATAAATATGACTGTTACAGGCATGCAAACTATTTGAGTAGGACAGGCATGAGAGGAGGGAACAGTGAGGAATTGAACCCATGAACACTGCCGAGAATGGCATTGTATTAACCAGTAGGCTATACCTCCGTGGTGTATGTCACAGCAATGGCTGGGTACAGAAGGGGACTGAAGGTAACCGCACAAACTGTCTGCTCTGAGTGCCAGGATAGGGTAACCCCACCAGTACCCATGATGCAATGCACAAGCTGAATAGCTGTCTACAGCTGAGCACCAAATGGGGTCTGCACCTCTCCGGTACCTCAGCTTGGAAAGACGAACTGACAGTGCGGGATACTGGCACAGAGTAGCTACAGATCATGCCATTGTGCAGGTTCTGTGTTCCCCCTGAGGGATAGGATGGGTGCCCAGCACTAGGTCTGCAGTACATGTGGTGATAGAGATAGGCCCTGCTGTACATCTCCATCACTACCAGTGTGTGACAGGTGTTCCTTGCAGTGCAGCTGAAGGTAATTCGGTGTCCATCTGTATCCTGCAGTCACATGTGACCCTCTGGGACCAGACATCACCCAGATTAGTGTGTACCCCATGTTAGGGTCTGGCTGACATGGGCACCTGTTATCAGGGCAGAGGGGTTTCCAGACTTGCATGAGGTTGTGTAGCAGTGCCTTTATAGGTCAAAGTAGTATACACTACATACCCCAAAGGGCTCACATCACCATTTTTGTAGGTAAGGAACAAGTGCCCCAGCCCCCGTGAAGCAACCTTCATCCTGCTGGTATAAGACAGCCCTCCAGGGTTGGTGGGATGGAGCTATACCTGTGGCTGTGGCAGTGGCAGACCAGCAGCAATGCTGGGTTTAGGTCTGGAAAACCCCAACTGCCTCACACCACTGTCTGCCAGTCACCAGCAGACAGCACAGTCAGACTGTACCTTATAGGTGTTCCAACCATGCACAGTCTAACTGCAGACAGTCCACTAGCCAGTCCATAGTGCATGCTTACAGAGGAACTATGTGCACCAAGCAGGCATCTCAGTGATTGGGGCCCCAGCAACAGGATCACAAAGGTAACTGGAGGCAGATAGTGTGGAGCACTATGTGGGAACCTAGACATGCCATGGTCACTGCTCGGTTAGAGTGAGTGCCCTCCCAGCATGACATGCTGTGGCCACCCTGTCCATGCAGGCAGTGGTTGGGCACTGCAGTGTCCCAGCCATTGCCCCACACCCTGTGAAGATGCATCCTGGCCAATCCGCCCTGTCCGGGCCATGCCCACAACACCTTGCTCCTCATTATGCACATATTCAGGCTAACGCTGGTAAAAGTGGGACATTTTGGGTCCAGAGAGGGGTGGGCAGCCACAGAACAATGGATAGACATACACACACACACACACACTCCTATTGCAGCATTGTGCAAAGATAGGGGTGGTTGGCAACCCTGCCTGCCACACTGGTCCTGATCACAGTGCCAACATTGCTAAACTGTGCAGGAGGTAGTAGTAGTGCTCTGGTGATAACTGCAGCTCAATGCTGGGGCCAACAGCCTGACTCTCCATGCATCTTTGGATTGTGGAGCCTGTATGAGTGGGTGTTTGTACCCTTGTTCGCCGCTGCTTTGGGCTTTGCACATGTTGCTGTTGTATCTGCATTGTAGGGTAAAATATAGGGACATGCTCTGCAGGAACCACAGCTGGGACTTGAACCTGTGACCCTCTGCTTCTGGACACACTGGCTGGGTGTACTGCAGCACACTGTTGCCACAGATGCATGGTAGTCCTTGGGGCTACCTGTCCTGTTCCTCAGCCAGACCTTTTATGTTGCACTGCACACCACGTACTGGTACAGGGCATGGCCTAGGTCCACTGCAGGCAGGTGCCACTGCCCCCTCCAGCACGGGCACACACACCCCTGCCATGCTGACATGACCATATGCTGTTGGTTCTGGTAGTGCGCCGTCCCAGGCCATCCATTGTGTGGTTAGGTGGTCGCCTAGGGAGCGGGGTCTGGGACATGAGCATCCTCACATCCCCCCCATCACCGCCTACCAATAGTATGTCCCTTCCGCTTGGGGTAGGGTTGGCTGGGGGTATGTTAGGTCAGTGCCCTGGAAACTGTTAGCTCGGGTGGACTAGGTAGATGTAGGTGGATTGTGTTTGGCCTTTGTCAGCTACTGTCATGCTGATTTCCGGTTTCTATGTTCCTGGGCGCCCGCCTAGTCCACCCTGTGCCCCAACTGCCCCCACTACATGTCCCGCCTGCAGCCCCCTATGCCCCACTTGCACCATCGCCATAGTGGCCTTTCATACTTGGGCACTATGCTGTTGCTGGAAATGGAGCACTTCTATCACGTTTCTTGAGCTCCCTGTCTATGCTGTACATTGCTGACACTGAAATGGTTTCTCTCTCCTGCAAATGTGCATCTAACGGCAGGTTTTCATTCGTGGTAGGATTCAGCCCTTCAGTTCAGCGTGTTAGTGTGCAGGGAGCCTCTCCCCGCCCACTCCCCGCCCATTGACCCCTTCTCTCCACCCTCTCTCCACCCTATGCGGTGTTTACCGCTGCCGGGAACGTTAATGATCGTTAGCTAACGTTAACGCGCATTAATGTTAATACCGCGCGTTAACGTTACTTAACGATCGTTAACGTTACCTAACGCATGGTCTGTAATGTTACCACAGTTTAGTAAACATACCCCAAAGTCTTAAAATGGGCCTGCACCTTAATGTAAAAAAGACAAAGATCCTGACAGGTAGCAAAATCAATAAGTTTATTGTTGGTGGAGAAGAAATTGAAATAGCGACAACTTTAACCTACTTGGATCAACTATCAATTTAGAAGCAACAAGCAGTCAAGAAATCAGACGACGGATTGCTCATGGCAAAATGGCTATGAAGGACCTAGACAAGATTCTCAAGAGTAGAGATGTCTCTCTCCATGCAAGGATTTGACTTGTTCAAGCCATGGTATTTTCAATAATGTCATATGTATGGGAAAGTTGGACAGTGAAAAAAATAAGAAGAAAATTAATGCCTCTGGATTATGGTGCTGGTGACGAATACTGTGTATTCCATGGACTGCCCGAAGAACAAACCAGTCAGTACTAGAGGAGATCAAACCTAAGCTTTCTTTAGAAGCTCAGATGACAAGACTTTGACTTTCATATTTTGGACACAACATGCAAAGAGAGAGATCATTAGAGAAAGACATCATGCATAGCAAGGTAGAAGGTCAACGCAAAAGAGGAAGGCCAGCAATGAGATGGATCAATACCATAACAGAAGCGATGGGTGCCAGTTTATCAACACTGAGCCGTCTGACTGAAGACCATACACATCTTTGGACAACTATCCAGAGGTCACCATGAATCGACACCAACTCAACGACACTTAACAACAACAACAACAAAATGCATTGCTAAGGCACATAGCCATCACAGCTGAACTTTAACTCCAGATATTCAATGCTGGGGTCATATGCAGCCCCGGCATTGAATATCTGGGGTCGCTGCACAGCCCTAAGGTCTGTGGAAGCTAACCAGACAGCAGCGAAATTGAGCTGATGCCCAGTTAACTTCCACAGGTAAAGATAGGCCAGCTTTTGCTGCTACTATCTTTACCCGTGGGTGTTATTCGGGCAGCATTGTAATATCACCACTGCCTAGTTAGTGACTGGTGCTGCCTTCGCTGCTCCTTGGAACACTCACAACATGCCCTGATGCTACACAATTAGCATTGGGGCATGTAGCAGAGTTATTTTTTATTTATTTTATTTATTTATTTATTTACATTCTCTTATATACCGCATTATTCTGCATCAGTGCGGTTTACATTGAACAAACTGAAGTTAATTGGGGATATTCAGCAGCACTAACATTGCTAACAGCAGCACTAACTAATATCCCTCTAAGCGGCATTTACATGGTTTACAGGCTTGTAAACCATGTAAATGCCTTTGGATATTGGGCCCTATATCTCTTGTAAATAATCATATCAAACTATTATGCCCTATCAATTTAATTTGAAATATCCCATAAACCTCATAAATCTCAATCCAGTTATGTTTGACTTTGCAGTTCATCTGCAACTCTCATCACTATTATTGTCTTCTCTTGCCGTAGCTATACATCTATATTATGAGATCTTGAACACCACTGGAGATATTTCATTAAATCAGTTTAGACTGGTAGTACATTGTTTTCACTGACTTGTTTTTAAATCCACTACTACCATTTGCCATACTTGCACATCTGTGCTACGAAACAGTATTATTTACACAAAGCTAAACCTTCCAAGTAACATTAAAGGTATTTCATTATTTCTCAGGTCATCACTTTGAATATCGAAATTCTAACAATCAAAAAAATCTTCTAAAATCAATTCAAAATGGCAGTGCATTCTTTTTGCTGACATATTTTTATTCCCACTATCTTTTCAATAACATAAGAATGCAAAAGTTGGATAGTGAAGAAGAAAGACAGGAAGACAATTGATGCCTTCAAATTATGGTGCTGGCAAAGAATATTGCCCAAAGAATAAATTAATCCATACTAGAGGAGATCAAATATAAGCGATCCTTGGAAGCTCAAATGACACTGACTAGATTGTAAGCTCTGGATAGTCTTTTACATGTGTCTGTGCAGCGCTATGTATGTCTTGTAGCACTATACAAACGCTCAGTAGTAGTCATGCTTTGGACACATATGAAGGGGAAAACCAACAGACTGGCTTCTGAGTTCCAGGTGGATGACTGCTTGAAGAGAAGCTCCTTTGAACCCAGCCCTTTTTCTGATTATGCAGAAACATTTGAAACACTCAACATGATTTTACCATTAAAACTTATGGCGACATCAGTCAGGCAAGTTGGATAATTTCATAATACTAGAGAAGTAGCCTCTGGAGAAATCCATAGACGTCTCAATTGTGGCAATTATTTTATTTAGACAGTCTTGTATACCACCTTATCCTTCAATCAAAGTGGTCACAACACAATTGGGGGATACAAGACACCTACACTAATACTTACAGGGAACATGGACAATAGAGGGTGAAGTGGTTTACCCAAGATCACAAGGAGCACCTGTGGGACTAGAAACCCCAGTCCTTCCAGTCTAAGGTTGCTGTCCTCTAGTGGGATTTGAAACCCCGACCTTCCGGCCTGAAGTACCTTGCCCCCAACCACTAGGCCACTCCTCCATTCAGCAAAGGTAATGATGGCTGAAAACAATGTGGCATTGCAGCAATTTCAGACAGAGGTGTTACATCTGAAAACAAATTTTACTACTATTTGGCAAAAGCTGAATGAAGTGGAGCAACGTATGAGTAATTTGGAGGATGGTGTGGAGCTATTATCAACATAGGTTAATCCTATGGATCAGCAGTGTAGGAATATGGAAGATATGAGCAACAAATATTGTCCTAATAATATTAGACTAATTGGCTTATCCAGAGTTGCCAAGTTGCCTAGTTCTAGGAGTGAGATTTTTTTTGCCAGTTCTGTTTTTAAATTTGCCTTACAATGCAATTTGGTATGTATAGTCCCTGATTTTACTCATTGGAATCAATGCAGCAGGTCCCTTAATGCATCATGATGAGATTGCCAGAAATCCAGGACTGGTTTAAAATCTCACTTCTGGAACTGGGTAACTTGGTGCCTTTGGCTTATTGGAGAAAGTGGAGGGGCAGTATTCAATCGGCTTTAAGGAGAGGTTAATTCCTCAGATTTTACAGTTCAAGTGGCCATTTGAAATAGAATATGCCCATCGAGTGCTGGCAGCCCCCAAATCGGCTCATTGGTCCTTCCCCAGGTCTCTTCTGCTAAACGTCCTGTGACATTGGCAAGCAAGACAGGTTTTAAGTTGAGTGCAAGTTTAAGGCCCGTTTCACTGGGAAGGTCACAGGATAGTATTTACATGGAATTTTACAAACTCAGCGGTGGACTGTTGGAAGAAGTTTCTTGGTTTTCAGCCATGGCTGAAGAGATTAGGTGCTTGCCGTAGGCTGCGGTAATGAAGATTACTTTCAAGAAGTCAACACGCTGTTTTGAAGATCTGTCACTGCTGTAGCAAGAGAGACGCTCGGCTAGTTCAGCCTGATGATTGGCATCCAAGAAGTTTTGCCTGACAGAATTTGTTTTTTGTTTGTTTTTAAGCTTGACACTTTGTAGTTGGTTGCTAATTGCTGTTGATTTGCATAGTTTCTGTTTGCACCCAAGATTGCTAGTTTTGTTTTGTTTTTTTCCTGGCAAAGAAAGTGTGACTTCTGAGTTTTTTATACATGGGTGTGAATTTGAATTGTTTTTATGGCCTTAGGAGTGAGGACAGGATTGTTTGTTTGTTTTTGGTGAGCAGTTTATGACAAAACAGCAGGGCTGAATAGCTATACCTGTCTGTGCTTTATGGGAATTGATCCTACTGCCCCTGGGTATGCGTTTATTTACTTAAATTTAGAAATCCTTTATTTTTTATGTGGAAGTGTAAGCATAAGTGGCAAGAGTACTGAAGTTAGTCCATGATGTGTTTAGTTTGTGTATGGGGGAGAATTTGTGTGGGTAGAGTGAATGTCATGAAGAGGGGCTCTGTTCTGATTGCTCGTATCCAGAGCGTTCTGCCTGTGCGAATTTCTTCTTGTTTTTTTTTAAGCTCGGCACAATGTGGCTGATTGCCAAATGCTGTTGTTTTCCACAGTGTCAGTCTAAACCATAGCATGCTTAATGCTTTCTGGTATGGGAAATGCATTTTCTGAGTTTTGTATGCCTGGGGGTGAATGGAGTTGTCTGTATGATTGACTAGTGAATGCACTTACGTGGGTCATTATTGCGAACGGCTACTGAAGCAGCAGGATGACTGCTTGCTATATTTGACTGTGCTTTATGTGTGAAAGCTTCTTGGTAGTCTGTGAACTTCAGAATCTGGTAACTGTTTGCTTTTATTTTCTAGGTGGGATAAGCATAAATGTGAGTGCTAGAGTGCTGGAATTATTGCTCAGTATGTTAAGACCCTTCTGCTTGAGGGCAGTTCTGTGTGGATGGAGTGTTAAAAAATGTGGCTAAATCAACATTTGTTGAGGTAGTGTGTGATTATATTTGCATGTACTGACAGGTGCTGGATGATCAGATGCTGATGGGGAGGGTAAGGTATTTAGGTGGGTGTTCTGGGGTAAAGATGTTTTCTTTGGTTTCCTGACCCCGCTATTTGCTTGTTATTTGGTTATACACTTTTTCCGTTGTTTGGTGTTTTTATTGTTGCCCTGTATAGGACTTTATAAGCAGCATATTGGCTGAGTTAGAATTAAATCCTGCTGTATTAAATGTTTTGAGATTCCAGCTTCCTGGCTTCGTATTGGTAACTGTACTTATTTTTCATGATTGTAGTTTGCATTTTCTCTCTTAATATCAAGGGTATTAATCACCTGATCTAGTGTAAAAAGACCTTAACATATTTTAAAAGGTTGTGCCCTATTGTGGCATTTCTGCAGAAGACACAGTTGTCCCATGCTGAGTCCATGAAGCTCTGGAGGGATTAGGTGCGTTTTCTCTGCCGTTTGTCATATGAAGAATGGTGTGGCTTTTCTTGATATATAAAATTTCAAGGTGTCAGCTGTTGTTCACCCTATCAGATCCTGAAGGGAGGTTGGTTGTTGCCATGGTGGAAACAGAGAAGTTTAAAGTAATGCTGCTTAATCTTTATGGGCCTAATTTAGATGTACCTGATTTATCTAAAAAAGATTGGTTCTCTGGCGACCAACCAAGGCATACAGAATGCCCTGCAGCTTGTTAAGAGGCAGGCTTGATACATCCCTGACATTTACTCCATCTTTTTGAATCTGACTTCACTTTCTTTTCTGCATCACATAATACATTTTCTCATTTAGATTTCCTTTTGATTTAAGAAACATTGCTTTTGTAGGTCATAAATGAAGCCATTGGAGCCCATGGTTTTTTTTGATCATGCGTGTGTTACATTTATGTTATTTATTTAACAGGTTTCTTTATACCGCCCTATCATAGGATTCAGAGCAATTTACATATAACATGAACCAATGAGAAGTTTACATTAAACAAGGGTGCTAAACTTGGATGATTATATGGGATTACAAATCATTTACATATGTAATCGCAGTCGGTAACATTAAAGCAGCAAATGGTATATCAGCACCATGTACCCCACTTCGCTGTTGGCATTTTAACTCTTCATTGTTAGAGGAGGTAGATTTTTTTAGAATTAATACAAGATAGTACTGTTTAATGTGCACAGATCCAGAGACAATAGTTTTTCCAAATTCTGGGGCCCCCACCAGAGGGCTCAGAGAGATTATATAGACTTCTTATCAGGTTATTACAGCATTTCTTCATGATTGGTCACTTTATTACAGTACAGTCCCAGTTGGAGAAAGTCTACTGTACTCTTATCTCTAGCGAAGCAGAGGAAGAGTAGTTACACAGGTCTGCGACTAAAAAGCTGTTTGATTATTTTCATCTAATTTCCATGTATTTTGGTGTGCTGAAAACAAATAAAATATTGAAAAAACTCCTAGACGTCATGATTTGCCACAACATGCAAAATTGTCTTCAAATTTATCAAATGTTTTGAAATTACTATTAATTAATTCAAATTACTATTAATTAAGTCACATAAGTGCATTTAAGATATAAAATGCCAAAAAAACCTTAAAGGGGTTGTCCGAGCTATGTAAAAAAAAATAGCACTGTAAATCTGATGGTCAGCAATATATACATAAGCTAAGCAAGTTTTAAGTCTGTGCTTCTAATGGTAGAAGGGGTTAATCTTTCCTGAAGAATCCAGTGGGAGGGAGACACAGGGCAGATAGCAGCAGCTCCGGTCAGTGCAGGGGGTCATGGCCAGCACTGTGACATCTCGTGTACAGACACAGAACTGCTCTCGCCTGCATGCCACACTTGTGCACGAATCATCGTCAGGTTCTTGGTTCTAGGCTGTTCACACTTTTTCATCACAATTCGTGTTAGCTCGTCATTCTTCAACCGTTATGTTATGGCTCCACGAAAGTGTATTAATTCACCAGACAGTTTCTGTTTCATATGTGGTGAATATACAGTGTTGAAGCAACAGCAGAATATTACAGACTTTGTGAAAAAAGTATACTTTGCATACTTTGGACTAAAAATTGGAGATCAAGATAAAGACTGGGCGCCTCATAAAGTGTGCAAATGGTGTGTTGAGGACCTCCGAAACTGGTTCAAGGGTAAGAAAAAATCTTTCCGTTATGGGATTCCTATGGTATGGCGAGAGCAAAAGAACCATAGTGACGACTGTTACTTTTGTTCATGCGATGTGAAAGGGTTTAATTCCAAATGGAAGCATTCCATTTCATACCCCAATCTTCACTCGGCAATTTGTCCCATCCCCCATGGCACAGATATACCAGTACCCAAGCCCCCTGCTACCTTGGAAGAGATACCTAGCTCCAGTGAAGGTGAAATCATACCTGAACCAGATGACGAATCAATTTCCGACTTTGAAGATGATACAAGACCAAAATTGTTTTCTCAGGAGGAGATGAATGATTTGGTAAGAGACTTGAATCTTCCCAAAGATGCCGCTGAGTTACTCGGATCAAGGCTGAAAAGCAGGAATTTATTGTTGCCAGGAGTGTCATCTTCATGGTTCAGACATTGTGAAAAGGAGTTGTTTCCTTACTTCGTCCAGGAAGACAGGTTGGTTTATTGCATCGATGTTGAAGGTCTGATGGTCAATTTAAAATCCAATATGATTCAGAGCAATGGCGTCTTATTATAGATTCTTCAAAAAGAAGTCTCAAAGCAGTTTTACTCCACAACGCTTTTTACGCTTCCATGCCTGTAGGTCATTGCGTACACTTGAAGGAAACCTACAAGTACTTGGAATTGGTTCTTCGTAAATTTAAATATGAAGACCATGGTTGGCAAGTGTGTGGGGACTTGAAGGTCTTGTGCATGCTGCTCGGGCAACAAGCTGGGTATACCAAATATCCTTGTTTTCTGTGTCTATGGGACAGTCGAGAACGACAAAGTCACTGGACCAAGAAGAGTTGGCAGCCGAGGGTGCTAACAGTCGTTGAAAAAAATGCCCTCCAAGAAACTTTGGCACCTTCCCATAAAGTTCTTCTACCACCTCTCCACATAAAATTGGGATTGATGAAGCAATTCGTAAAATCACTTCCAAGAGATGGAGAATGTTTCAAATACTTGGTCACCAAGTTTCCAGGCCTGTCGGAGGCAAAATTGAAGGAAGGTGTGTTCGTCGGACCAGACATTAGAAGGCTTATAGTTGATCAAGAGTTTGTCAATACCATGACGGATTCTCAAAAAGAAGGGTGGATTGTATTTAAAGAAGTCGTACAGAAATTTTAGGCAATAACAAAGATCCTCACTACAAAAAGATTGTCGGACGAATGCTGAAAGCATTTCAAGCTTTAGGTTGCCTGATGAGTTTGAAAGTGCATTTCCTCCAGTCCCACCTTGACTACTTTCCTGAAAATTTGGGAGCTGTGAGTGAGGAACAAGTTGAACGATTCCACCAAGACATTAAAGAGATGGAAAGGAGATATCAGGGAAAATGGAGCATTACAATGATGGCAGACTACTGTTGGATGCTTCAGAGAGACATTCCAGATGCTACTCACAAGCGTAAATGCACCAAGAGGAGCCTCACAAGGAAGAAGAATCAAGTTTAGTGTGTGTAGGTGAGCTCATTTCAGTTCAAAAAAGGATTTTCATGAAAATATTGTAATAAAACTTTAATTTTAGAAGTCTATTTCCATTTATTTTGAGGTATTGCCTTATTTAACATAGTTACCTAAATTGTCAGGAAACGTGATGTCCTATGACAAAATGGAGGTCATTTTCGAATTCAGCGCACCAAAAAACATAAAGATTACGTGGAATAACCAAAACAGTTCTCGAAAAAATTTTTTTTGCAGACCTGTGTTATCTCTAGCAAGCAGAGAGAGCAGCAGGACAAAGGAATAGGGGAGGGACAAGCATGTACCAGGGTATGACTTCACCAAGAGGGGTGTATCCTTTTCACTTAACCCTTCCAGCTCTCAGCCCTGCCTGGATTTCTACCTCATTCCCCACTTGTTAAGGGGAAAATTTGCCTTGTAGTGAAGGAGGCCAATTTTTCCTCATAGCAGTTGATCTGACTGTGGAAAGGATTTGTATTTGCATACTGCCATCACATGGGCATCAGTTTTCCGCTACACCATGGTCTCAATGGTGGAGGTAATAAATTGGATAAGGATAGGGATACAGCATGGCAGGATGACACATAGCAGAATAAGGAGAACCCCTACCACTAGGGTTTTAAGTTCACCTAACCAATTAAACCATTCTTCAAACCACCCAGCACTTATAGAAGGGGCGGTGATATGATTAGCTAGGTCACGTAGGTCTTGAATAGAGCGTTCAGTGGAAACACTCTCATCAGTGAGATTAAACCAACACATACCCTCAAACTCCTTGCAGCCATGATTTAAGCGTAGGAACAGAAAATCAATGGTCATCCTATTCTGAAGAATCGCCGTCTGCAGACCGGACATCTTGTGATTCATAGTGGTTAGGCTGGTTGAGGTAAGATTAATGGATTTGGCCAAGGAACAAGCAATACGGCTTACTTCCATTGCATTGTGTAAAGCTAACGCAGGTGCTCCTACAATGGATATTGCCAGTCCCAGGGCTGTCTGATCACTATAAGGTTCCACATTGGAGCTACAGGTAGGGGGCATAGGTTTTGATCGAGGATAGCGCGAGTGGGAACTAACCTTACTTGGGGGTATGAGAGAAAGCAGCAGTAGTAAGTGCCAAAAGTGCAAGGACCTCCAGTAGCGTTTATGGGAACATAAGTGTAAGCAGTTTTACCACATAACAAAAACCATCCTAAGGGAAGATACATTTCTGAGTAAGCATAAGATACCTTCGTAATAGACTTGCATGATAATACAGTGTTAGACACATTAAAAAACCCCTTCAGTTGCATTTACAAAAATAAAGCAATCTGTAGCTTTAAGCGTGGAGACAACCTGCAAGGAGAAAGGGGCCTTGTTAAAATAGGCTGAGGTAGGACGAGTAACACCAATGAAGTAGAAAAATGTAGAAAAGGTTAGCTTTGGCTGTTTGCAGTTCAGATTATGCATTACAGTAAACGTTTGCATTTCACACAAAGTAGTTGGTACAGCAATAAGGCATGCTGATCAAAAACTCCAGGCTGCGATGAGCTGCGTACACAAAAGTCTGAAGTATTCAAAGCGGTCCCGGCAAGTAGTGTTACTACATTTATAGTTCCTGAGGCCAACAAGGGAAGGCCCCACATGAATGCCAGAACAAAAGTCAGCATGAGCAGGTGCATACCAACCATGGAGCTTATGTCCCACTAACAGTATCTGAAGATGACTCCTCAAGCTTCTGCCGTGCATAGACTAGCCAGCTTCTGGTATGCAGCTAGCACAGGGCTCCATCGTCTGCCGGTTCCCTGGTTCTCCGCAGGGTGAGGCGTAAGGGATCCTGAGAATGTTCGTGCGCTGTCAACTTATCATCCAAGTCAGGAGCAGCTTTCTTAAGACGAGTATGATGAATCCACGGGGTAACCTCTGCGACCTTGACTGCAGTTGGTGTGGCTAGGAGAACTGTGTAAGGACCTCTCCAGGTAGGGCACAGTGGTTCACGTTTCCATTCCTTAATCCACACACGATCTCCCGGCTGGTGGGGATGGAGCGGCTCTGACAAAGAGATAGGCAGTCGCTCTTGTATCCACCTGTTCAAAGACTGAAAAACAGATCCCAATGCCAGTAGGTGTTGTCTCGTAAGTTCATTACCTATCTGCTCTAGGTCTCCCTTAAGGCCCTGAACAATGGGTGGTGGTCGACCATACAGTACTTCATAAGGGGATGTTCCCAAGGTCCGAGTTGGAGACGACCGGACCCGGAGAAGGGCTATTGGCAAAGCCTGATCCCACTTAAGATGAGCTTCCTGACAGAGTTTAAACAACTGGAGCTTCAGAGTTTGGTTCATCCTTTCCACTTTTCCCTAACTCTGTGGGCGGTAAGCAGTGTGAAGTTTCCAGGTGATCTGGAGGGCCTTAGAAAGCTCCTGAAGGCACTTAGCAACAAATGCAAGGCCATTATCTGACCCTATAGTAAGGGGAAGGCCAAACCTAGGAATGATCTCTTTCAACAGGGCCCTTGTAACTTCTCGGGCTATCTCTGTTCTACAGGGGTAGGCCTCAACCCATCCTGAAAATGTACACACTATCACCAGCAGATATCGATAACCCCTTACTCGGGGTAACTCAGTGAAATCAACTACAATATTCTCCATAGCGGCAGCACCAACTGCCTGTATAGAAACGGGAGGTAGAGGCCCTTGGTGGGGGTTATTCTTGGCACATTGGAGACAGCGACATGCTGCAGCTGCCGTCAAGGCAGTCAGATGTGGGACATAGAAGCAAGACTGTAGAATGGTTTGCATGGAGGTCTTACCTAAGTGGGTGGTCTCATGAAATCGGTGGACAAAAAGTAGGCACTAGACTCTCAGGGATAACATATCAGGGTGGATCTTCCAGTAACCGCAACCACCCAGCAGTAGTGAGAGTAGCCCCTTCCTGAGTGAAGAAATCCATCTGTTTCCTGGTATAACGTGGGTCCCACTCTGACATAGGAATTGGAAACAGGGGGCTTGAACACTTACTGGGACTGTTCTTCGCTGGGCTGCTAGCTTGGCCTCCCTATCAGCCCTGTGGTTACCCTGGATGACCAGAGTGTCTCCTCGCTGGTGTGCCTTGCAGTGAACTACCGCCACCACTTCTGGTGCCCACACAGACTCTAGTAACTCCAAAATCTCCCTCCCATACTTTATAGATTTCCCGCTTGAATTTTTGAGTCCCTTCTCTCTATAGAGGGTCCCATGGGCATGGATGTAGTGAATGCATACTTAGAATCAGTGAAAATGTTTGCCTTCAGACCTGCAGCTAACTGGAGGGCTCGAGTAAGAGCAATGAGTTTAGCTTTCTGGGCAGAAGTCCCTAAGGGTAAGGCTCAGCCTCCACAACAACCCCAGGAGTGACCACAGCATATCTGGCCTTCCACTGTCCATCTTCCACGAAACTGCTGCCATCAGTAAAGTATTGAACATCAGGAGAGGCCAGCGGTACATCCTTCAAATCCGGACGGCTGGAGTACACTTCATCCATAACCTGGATACAATCATATTCAGGTAGCTCAGGTGCTACAGGGAGTAGAGTAGCAGGATTGAGTGTTTTCACTATCTCCAAGTGAACCCGAGGATTCGCACACAGCATGCTCTGGTACTTTGTCATCCGCTCATTGGTAAACCAATAATTGCCTTTGTACTCCATCAGTGTCAGTACTGCATGCGGCACTTTAACATACAGTTCTTGCCCAAGGGACAATTTATCAGTCTCTGTTGCCAAGAGAGCTGTTGCTGCTACTGCGCGGAGACAAGAAGGCCACCCTCTTGCTACTGGATCCAGCTGTTTGGACAGATAAGCCACCGGTTGTTGCCAGGAACCTAGGCTCTGAGTGAGGACACCAACTGCCATCCCCCTTTCTTCATGGACGTACAGATGGAATGGTTTTTCCACGTCAGGCAGTCCTAGACTGGGGGCTGATAGCAAAGCCTTCTTCATATTCCGAAAGGCCTCCTTTTGG
The DNA here is from genome assembly GCA_033557465.1 of Ichthyophis bannanicus. Taxonomy (NCBI): domain Eukaryota; kingdom Metazoa; phylum Chordata; class Amphibia; order Gymnophiona; family Ichthyophiidae; genus Ichthyophis; species Ichthyophis bannanicus. The sequence continues at coordinate 429,108,339 of CM066036.1, forward strand.
TCCGAGCCCCAGTCGAAAGGATCTCGTTCTCCCCCTGTTGTAGCTGCATACAGGGGCTTTGCCATCACTGCATAGTTGGGTATCCAGATTTGAAAAAACCGGCAGCCCCTAAGAAGCCTCTTAACTGCCTGTGATTTTGTGGCTCAGGAAGAGAACAAATGGCCTCCCTCCGCTCAGAGCCCAATCTTTGAAGGCCTTGGGCAACATGGAATCCCAAGTATCTGACTTCAGTCTGGCACAATTGGGCCTTACTTCGGGACACCCGATAGCCAGATATGCAAAGAAGGTGTAGAAGTTCTGAAGTAGCGGTTAGACATTCTTCCCGGGAAACAGCAGCAATGAGTAAATCATCCACGTATTGTAGCAACACGCATTGAGAAGGGCAAGACTGGAACTGACGCAAATCTTGACTAAATGCATCCCCAAACAGCGTGTGGGAGTTTATGAATCCTTGGGGTAACCGTGTCCATGTCAACTGACCCTTACTGCCAGTAATAGGGTCTTCCCATTCAAATGCAAACAGTGGCTGGCTAGGAGTGGCCAATCTCAAGCAGAAAAAGGCATCCTTTAAGTCTAGAACAGTGAAGCAGGTTGCTTGTGTAGGAATCAAACTCAGTAAATTGTAAGGGTTTGGCACAACAGGATGGATGGTAACAACAGCTTCATTGACCTTCCGTAGGTCCTGTACAGGTCGGTAATCATTAGTACCTGGTTTTTGAACTGACAGCAAAGGGGTATTCCAGGGTGATTGGCATGGTTTTCAGGAGTCCAGACTTAAGTAGTTGCTGGAGATGTTTATGAATGCCCTCATCATCTCTTCGGGGCAGGGAATATTGCCTAACACAATTGGGACATTCGCTTTTTCTTCTCTTTTTCAGTGGCCCATTTCTCTGCAATAGGCACATTGATCTCGTTCCAATAGTCCTTGCTCCAATGATCCTCGCCGGGTTCCTCTACCCCGGCCTCGGCTTCTCGGTTCCCACATCAACTTTCCTTGTCCTTCTCGACTAGCACCGCTGCTAACATATCAGCTTTCTTTTTCCTCTTTCGTTCACACTCACGCTTCATTTCCTGATCTCTGTTCACAAATACTTTCATAGCAACTTCCATCCGCTGGGTTATATTCATTCTAGCAAAGCCCTCAAGCTTCTGAAGTTTCCTTCGAATGTAGAGTCTTTCATAAAACTGCCCAGGGCTCTCATCAGGGGTTTGCAGTACCTCAAATATTTTCCCTACATTCATCGCTTTCTGGCCCCCCTTTTAAAGCCTTCAAGGAGAGCCCGATGATAACAATTCAGAGCAAGGCGGCCTGCATCACTGTTTGCCGCTCAGTGGGGTTTTAGGTCAGGAAAGTCTCTCAGCACTTCTCGCTGGGGCCCCCAAATGAGGTCGCAGTGCTCTAGTACAGGGAGGGGGAGGGTGTACGAACGTGGAACTGACATTCTTCAGATCTGGGACTCAGGGAACTTTCTGAAGTGCTGGGCAGGTCTGTATCTGAAATTGCCATTTGTATGCTTCCCTCACTGCTCTTCTGCCTGTCAGAGAATGTAGTATCTGTTGAGAAGGGCAGGGGAGAACTAGCCAAATTCCCTGCTGAGACTGCCGACCTAGCTGAAGTCACAGGACTCTGCCTGAGAATACAGGGAGGAGGGAAAGGGGGGAATTCTTCTGTCTCTGGCTCCTGTACTAAAACGGGCAATTGTGATTTTAATTTAGGCTGCATTTCCTGTGGGCTATGAGACAAAAGTATGCGACAGTGTTCCCCGTAGCATCTCCTGAGCCATTTAGGTCTCTGCCGACAAACATCCAGCCAGGAATCAATATAGGAGAACTGATCAGGATGTTTAGCTACCACAACTTGGTGCACTCAGCTAACCAAGTCATAATCAAACGTTCCTTCTCAGAGCCAATCAGTATTAAAGCTAGCCACTCATGCTCGCAATATTTCTTTAACAAGGATGGAGTCATACGAACTCCATAATCTGCAGAGAATCCCTTCCTGAAATGCTTTACCATACACTCTAAGGGGCTGCATTTCGTCTCTGATCCCCCCATATCTTTCTTCCAGGCTTTGAAAACACAGAGGGAAAAGAATGCAGACAGCCAGGAATCTGGCTGCTCTAGTCTCAAGAAGGGTAACTAAGAAACTGGCGCTTTCACCACGCCTTAACAAAATGGCGCTTTTGCCATTTTTCCCCGATCTGGGCACGGTCGCCTGGCCAGGAACTGCACTAATTAGGAGTCTATGCTCACTGCACAAGCCTCTGCTTGTGCCAAACACATAAATCAAGCACAGACCAACACATAGACAGCCTCCCAATTCTGTAGAAAACAGTCTGACTATTAGGAACGCGGTTTCCCCCAGCTCAGCTCAGCTCAGGGTACTAGGGCGATTCCCTCGAGAGGTGATCAAGCTCTCCTTCTCCCCGTAGGAAGGACTGATTTTTCTGAACTGCAGATAGAGACAGACCCCCGTTATCACTTACCCCACTCAGATGTACTCCGGAGTTGAATGGGATGTTTCTTAGACCCCAGAGCGGGTTCTTAGGTGTCTGTCGGAGAAAGCCAGCGGCGGAGGCGAATCAGGAAGCAATACTTTCCAGAACAACTGGTCTGGTGGCGCCTTGTATTCCCCCTGCATTCGCCACCAGCCCAGCTCAAACTGATTGAACCTAGATGTAGCAAAATAACCTTTTCTTTCTTATCTCGCTGTCTCAGCCGGGTCAGGGAACCAAAAATGTAGCAGATAAACGAGTGAAGAAAGAAACGCCCAAGGAGTTTTAGAAGGAAACAACGGTTTAATGTGCACAGACCCAGAGAAAATAGTTTTTCCAAATTCTGGGCCCCCACCAGAGGGCTCAGAGAGATTATATAGACTTCTTATCAGGCTATTACAGCATTTATTCATGATTGGTCACTTTATTGCAGTATAGTCCCAATTGGAGAGAGTCTATTGAACTCTTATCTCTAGCGAAGCAGAGAGAGCCACAGGACAAAGGAATAGGGGAGGGACAAGCATGTACCAGGGTATGACTTCACCAAGAAGGGTGTGTCCTTTTCACTTAACCCTTCCAGCTCTCAGCCCTGCCTGGATTTCTACCTCAGTACCAGGAATTTCTTCCTTTTTAATTGCCTTGGTGAGACTATATTTGAAAAAGTGTTGTATGCATTTGTAAAGCTATCTTACTACTACTACCGGTACTTATCAGTTGTATAGTGCTACAAAGCATACCCAGTGCTGTACAGACACATATAAAAGACAGTCTCTGCTCATCAGAGCATACAATCTAGACAACAAAACAGCCAAAGGCAAGGATATAGCTAGGGGAATGGTAAGGAAACACATAAGAGACTAAGCAGATCAGGATCAAAACGCGGTCTTGAAGAGGTGAGTTTTCAGCCTGGATTTGAAAAGGGCCAGAGATGAAGCCTGATGCACAGACTCAGGTAATTTGTTCCAGGCTTAAGAGCAGCAAGGAAGAAGACTCAAATTCTGGAACTGGCAGTAGAAGAGAAGAGCACAGATAGAAGGGATCTGCCGGAAGGGCAGAGTTCCTGAGGAGGGGTGTAGTGAGAGATAAGAGAGAAAAGGTAGTGAGGAGCAGCAGAGTGAATGCACTTATAGGTCAGCAGGAAAAGTTTGAACAGGATATGGAAAAAATAGGGAGCCAGTAAAGCGACTTGAGAAGAGGCATTATATGAAGATATCGAGGCAGACGGAAGATTAGCCGCGCAGCTGAGTTTTGAACAGAGAGAGATGATTTTTGAAGGGGAGAGAGATGATTCAGAGGGAGACCAGCAAGGAGGAGGTTGCAATAATCTATACAAAAGGTGACTAAAGAGTGGATAAGTGTCTTAGTAGTGTATGTATGTTTGTTTATGTTTATTTAAAAAACGTTTATACCGCCCAATACCGTAGGCATCTGAGCGGTTTGCAATCGTTAAAAAAATACAGGCTGCGAGGAAACAGGAAAGGAACGCCATTTAAAGTAAAAGTAGTAGAGAAAGGACAGGAGAGCAAATTGATCAGAAATACATCAACGAGGAAGGGGAGAGGGGGACGGAGACGGGGGGGGGGGGAAGGTCAAATGCCAAACTAAAAAGATAAGTTTAGAGTTGTGTTTTAAAGGACTTATAGGACTGTTCTGAGCGGAGGGAAGGGGGGAGCGAGTTCCAAAGCCTAGGACCTAGGAAGTAAAAGGCTGAGGAACTGGTGGATTCAAGGTGAGCCTGTGAAGGGGAGGGAAGAGACATATGGTTAATGTGGATGGAACGGAGCAGGCGGTGAGGAGTGCGGAAGTGAATCTGGTCTGCAAGGTAGAGGGGGGTGCCTGTGTATATTACCCTATGTGCGAACGTAAGGATCTTGTACTGAATGCGAAATGAAACAGGTAGCCAATGTTGGTGCATAAGAAGGGGGGTGACTTGGTCATATAGAGAAGCGTGAGTCAAAAGACGAACCGCGGTATTCTGAATACGCTGAAGACGGGAGAGTTGGGATTGTGGTAGATCTGCTAGGGAAACATTACAGTAATCGAGACGGGACATTACAAGGGAAAGTAGGAGTGTATCCAAGGCAGAAGAAGAGAGAAAAGGGCGTACGGCCCGAAGCTGCTTAAGGGAAAGAAAGGAACGCTGGACAATTGAGGAGATATGTTCCTTAAATGAGAGGGAGGAATCAAGAATAAAGCACAGTTACTTACCTGTAACAGGTGATCTCTGGGAACAGCAGGAATTAGTCCTCACATATGGGTACGTCGGAACCGACGGAGCCTGCGCGGGAAAGCTCCCCAGCTTCCTAGAATGGAAGCTTTTGGGACCTCCCACTGCACATGCGCGCTGCCTTCCCGCCTTCCTGAACAGCTCTCCTCAGTTTCGAGTTTATAGCTGAGACAATAGAGAGAGGACAGGAAGACAGATAGATAGAAGATACAACTCCTAGGGGAGGTGGGTGGGTTGTGAGGACTAATTCCTGCTGTTCCCAGAGATCACCTGTTACAGGTAAGTAACTGTGCTATCTCCAGGAACAAGCAGGAATAAGTCCTCACATATGGGGACTCCCTAGCTGAGATGCCTGGGAGATCCCCCTCCAAGGGTTCGCCATCTTCGTATGGATCTCAGGCATCCATCCTGGGAAGGTGGGCAGGAGTTGTCTAAGAATGGAACAGGTGTTTGAGGACAGCCTGGCCAAACAAGGCATCCCGGCGGGAGTCCTTGTCCAAACAGTAATGGGCCGTAAAGGTATGAACCGAGGCCCAGGTAGCGGCTCGACAGATCTGATCAATGGAAACAGAGTGCAGATGAGCCATAGAAGTTGCCATGGCTCTCACATTGTGAGCTGTGACATGGCCTTCCAGAGAAATGTTTTTACTCTGGTAAGCAAAGGAAATACACTGAGCAATCCAATTGGAAAGTGTACGCTTGGAGACTGGAAGTCCCAAATGTGAAGGATCAAAAGCCACGAAAAGTTGAGAAGACTTTCGATGTGGCTGAGTCCTATTAAGGTAAAAGGCTAGAGCTCTTTTACAATCCAGAGTATGAAGGTTCCTCTCTGCACTGGAGGCATGAGGAGCCGGAAAAAAACCCGGTAGATATACCTCTTGATTAAGATGAAAAGGCGAGACCACTTTGGGCATAAAGTGGGGATTCGTCCTAAGGACCACCTTGTCATGATGAAATCTTGTATAAGGTGGATTAGCCACTAGAGCCTGCAGTTCGCTGATGCGGCGAGCGGAAGTGACTGCAATTAGGAATAGTACCTTCCAGGAAAGAAATTTCAAGGAGGTAGAAAATAACGGCTCAAAAGGTGGCTTCATAAGCTGACCAAGCACTAGATTCAAATCCCATGCGACCGGGGGGGGGTCTGATGGGAGGTTTAGTGAGAGTCAGGCCTCTCATGAATCTTGCAACAAGAGGATGAGAGGAGATAGGTTGTCCATTTATAGGTTTCAGGGATGCTGAAATAGCACTTAAATGGACTCTTACAGAATTCGTCTTAAGGCCTGCATTGGAAAGATGCAGGAGATAGTCTAAGAGGGAATTCAAAGGAAGTGCCAGAGGGTCAAGGCCCTGCTGAGCACACCAAATGGAAAAACGTTTCCATTTGAAAGCATAAGACCGCCTCGTGGAAGGTTTCCTAGAGGCATGAAGGATATCTTTCACAGGTTGAGAAAGATTAAAGTCTTGAAGACTTAAGCCTTCAGTAACCAAGCTCGGAGATGTAGGGATTTGGGGTTTGGGTGCCACAAAGTCCCCTCCTCCTGAGACAGAAGGTCTGGTGCAGCTCCTAAGTCCAGGGAGGATCCCTGGGAGAGCTGTAGAAGCAGAGGGAACCACACTTGGCGTGGCCAGCGTGGAGCTATGAGGATCATAGAGCCATGATCTCTCTGGAGTTTGAACAGAGTCTTGGGAATCAGCGGAATGGGTGGAAAGGCATATAGGAACGCCTGACCCCAATGGAGGAGAAAGGCGTCCGTGGCCTGAGCTTCCTGACACGGAGTCCTGGAACAGAACCGGGGAAGTTTGGCATTCCACGGACTTGCAAAGAGGTCTATGTCCGGGGTCCCCCATTCCTGAAAGATTCTGGTTATCTGGTCCACGTGTAGGGACCACTCGTGTGGCAGCAGAACTCGACTGAGCCTGTCTGCTTGAGAGTTTTGAACTCCTGGAAGATACACTGCTAGCAGATGAATTTGGTGCTCTCTGGCGAAGGCCCATAATCTGAGAGCTTCGTTGCAAAGCGACAGAGAGCCCGTCCCTCCTTGTTTGTTTATGTAAAACATGGCCACCTGATTGTCTGTCTGAACCAGGACAGTCAGGTTGGCAAGGAGGGTATAGAAGACCTTGAGGGCAAGGTAAATTGCTCGCAGTTCCAGGAGGTTGATATGAAGGGTGGCCTCCTGTGGAGACCAAGTGCCCTGAGTGGAGAGAGTTAGCAGATGGGCTCCCCACCCCAATTGGGAGGCATCTGTTGTGAGGGTTGCTTGGGGTAGCAAGGGCTGAAAGGGAGCCCCCAACAACAGATTCTTGGTGGATATCCACCAATGGAGGGACCAAGACAGACGGTTTGAGGTTTGTATTTGGTCTGAGAGTGCTCCCGACGCCTGAGTCCACTGGGTGGCCAGGGTCCATTGAGCTGCTCTCATATGAAGACGAGCATAGGGCACCACATGTACTGTGGAGGCCATATGGCCCAGGAGGCGTAGCATTTCCCTGGCTGTCAAGTGAGTACTGGACTGGGCTTGGGAGGCCAAGCTCAGCAGACGCTGACCCCGAACCAGTGGAAGGTAGGCTCTTGCAGTGGTGGTGTCCAACTGGGCCCCTATGAATTCTAGAGACTGAGTAGGGCTGAGTTGAGACTTGGGAAGGTTTACCACCAGTCCCAGATACTGCAGAAGGCTCCTTGTGCGGTCTAGGGAAATCTGGGCCTGCGACTGAGTTGGAGCTCGAATGAGCCAGTCGTCCAGATATGGGAATACGAAAATCCCCATGCTTCTGAGAAATGCGGCTACGACTGCCATGCATTTGGTAAAGACTCTTGGGGCAGAGGCGAGACCGAAGGGAAGTACTCTGTATTGGTAATGACTTCCCCTGAACAGAAAGCGAAGATATTTTCTGTGGGATGGATGGATGAGTAGATGTGTATACGCATCCTGCAGGTCTAGAGAACAAAGCCAGTCCTGACTCTGAAGGTATGGAAGGAGAATGCCCAAAGAGAGCATTTTGAATTTCTCCTTGTACAGAAATTTGTTCAATTCTCTCAAATCTAGGATTGGTCTGAATCCCCCTGTCTTCTTTGGAATGAGAAAATAGGGGGAGTAGAAACCTGACCCTTGTTGATGAAGAGGAACCTCTTCTATGGCCCCTTGGGCAAGCAGAGAAGAGATCTCCCGATCCAACAGGGCTAGGAGAGGAGATGGAGAATTGAAGGGTCTCACCATGTGATGAGGAGGAAGGTTGGAGAAATGAAGTTTGTAACCCTCTCGGATGATAGAGAGGGTCCATTGCTCTGTTGTGATTTGTTCCCATCTGGGAGCAAAGTGAGCTAACCTTCCAGGTATGGTGAGAGGTTCTGGTTGGTCCAGAACCAGGAATGGCAAGTTCTCTAGGGGCAAGTCAAAACCCCTGAGGGGGTGGAGCCTGTTGAGCTGCAGTAGCTGCTGCAGGCTTTGCTCTTGCTTGTTTCGTTTGCTGACGTTTAGCCGCAAAACGAGGTTGAGAAGATTGCTGGCCAGTATTGGAAGCATATCTGGCCTTCTTATAATAAGGCCTCTTGAAAGACTTCTTCTTAGTGGGAGTAGAAGTGGACTTAGAAAGTCTCTCTAAGGTGGCATTTTCAGCGTCCATTTGAGTGGCTTTAACTTGCCACTCTGCACCGAATAAGTTCTCACCTGTACAGGGCAGATTCCGTAAGCCATCTAGAACCCAGGGTTCCAGATCAGAAGCCTGGAGCCAAGCCAGACGTCTGGCTGCAATAGCAATGCCAGAAGCTCTGCTGGCTCCCTCGAAGGAATCAAAGGCAGCTCTGTTGGAGAACTTAGAAACATCTGAGAGTTGTTTCACAACAGAAAGGAAGTCCTCCTGTTTATCCTCAGGGATAAAGGGGGCAAAATGCCGCACTTTCTTGGCAAGTTCCCCTAGGAACATGCCCATATAGAGGCTGTAGGAATTAATCCTGGCTATAAGCATACTAGCCTGGAAGATTTTCCTACCAAAAGAGTCCAGTGTCTTACATTCCCTTCCTGGAGGTGTAGAAGAGTGCCTTTTAGTACTCTTGATCTTTTTCATTGCAGACTTTACCACAATGGAGTGGTGAGGCAATTGAGTTTTCTGAAAACCAGGAGAAGGAGGGACCCGATACATGGTGTCCAACCTACGGGAATAAGGAGACAGAGTTAAAGGGTTCTCCCAGAAATCCATCAATTGTTCCTGAAGGATTTCATGGATAGGCAGGGTAACTGCTTCTTTAGGAGACTTAGAGTATCCTAAAATATCCAATCTTTTTGACCTTGGTTCCCTTTCAGAGGAGGTAGTGATAGAAAGGCCTTTAGCCATTTCTAAAATAAAGTCCTGAAAGGACAAATCCTCTGGAGGAGACATTCTCCTTTTTGGAGAAGAAGGTTCCTCAGGAAGGTCAAGGGAGAGCTCTGCAGACTCATCAGAGGAGCCAAAATCCTCAGAGGAATCGGTGTATTCTCTAGTTTCCTCCAACGCACGATACGCATACCGATCGGTATCGACATCGGGCGTACCGGGTATGGAAGCGGTATGGAGCGAAAGCCCATACGGTACCGATTTGCGTTTAGAAGAGGAAGACCTGGGTTCCGGCATGGCGGACGATACCGGAACCGGGCCCGGAACCGCTGGAAGCGGTACCGATGGCGTTGCAGCTTTAATGAAAGCCATGACGGCCTGCTGCATGGATTGGACAGTATTGCCCATAGACGCCACGGCTGCCTGGATGTCGGTACCGGTATGGGCCGGTACCCCAGAGCAGTCCAACAGGTGATCTGTCGAGGCCGTGCCATCGATGTCAACCTGTAGCCCCTGAATTGGCGTTTTGGAAGGCAGAGCTTCCCGCCGGGGCTGTTTGGCTGGGGCAGGGTCCTCAAAACTAAGAGCCTCTCGATGCTTTGAAGGAGATTTGCCCTTTGAGGACTTGCCCACAGAAGGTTTGGTTACCTGAGATCCATCCGGAGATGATGACCTGGATGACTGTGATGTTGGATTCTCTGAAGCAAACAGCACATGGAATTTGTTGGCCCGGTTCTGCAGCCCACGCTTAGACATTTGGGAGCAGGAAGGGCAGTCCGGAATGGAGTGGTCAGGCCCCAAACATTTAAGACACCATTCATGGGTGTCTGTGACTGATATTACAGCAGTACACTTGGTACACTTCTTAAATCCAGGGGCTGGCTTCTCCATGTGGAGAATTCAAGTAGGCCTGAAGGCCTAACTGAAGTGACCAAGTGTTGAAAAATAATAAAAGAAAAGAAAATAATTTTTCAAGAAAGAAAAAGGAAGACCGGCGATACCGGTATCGGTATGGGAAGGCAGGTACGCGGTCTAAAGAAACAAAACAAAAAACTACAATTTCTTCAGCGGTGACAGGATACACGACCTGCTGGCTCCGCGGAAAAAGAGAAACTGAGGAGAGCTGTTCAGGAAGGCGGGAAGGCAGCGCGCATGTGCAGTGGGAGGTCCCAAAAGCTTCCATTCTAGGAAGCTGGGGAGCTTTCCCGCGCAGGCTCCGTCGGTTCCGACGTACCCATATGTGAGGACTTATTCCTGCTTGTTCCTGGAGATTGCCTAAATACAGGAGCAAAGAAACAAGAGGAATGGGCTGGGAGGAGAAGGAAGGAGCACAAGTGGGGGGAGGGCTCCCAAGCGTGAACCAGATAGCAAAAGACTTGGCTGGATTTACATGAAGGAAATTAGAGGTGAACCAAGAAGCAACAGCGGTGAGACATATGTTAAGGGGGGAGATGTCGGGAGTGAGGGAATCAGTGTGGTGCAAAAGAATTATATCATCCACGTAATAATACGCAGAGATACCAAACTGTTGAATTATGAGAGCAAGAGGGGCTAGAAAGACATTAAAGAGCAATGGAGCAAGAACAGACCCTTGGGGCACACCACAGGAAAGAGGGGTGGGGGCTGAGGAGGAGGACCCAGCTACAACTGAGAAGGAGCGACAGGAAAGGAAAGAATGAAACCATTGAAGAACCACACCTGGAGACGGATGAGAAGAGTGCGATGGTCCACCAGGTCAAAAGCTGCAGAAAGATCGAGAGAGACAGCAAGGGTGAAGAAACCCTGGTCGTGAGCAGCGTGTGCAATTCGTTGGGAAGGGAGAGAAGGATTGATTATGTGCTATGACCGGGGCGAAAACCAGACTGCCGGGGGTGAAGAACGAGATGGGAGGAAAGTTGAAGGAAAACGAGTTTTTCAAGGAATTTTGAGAGAAAGGAAAGATTAGAGATAGGGTGCCAATTAGAGAGAACAGAGGGGTCTGAGGAGCAGGATTTTAGGATTGGACGGACAGTAGCATGCTTCCAGGGCGTGGCGAAGATGCCGGAGGACAGACTAGAATTGAAGAGAGAGAGGATATAAGGCGAGAGGGATAGTGAGGGCTCCAGGAGCCAACGAGAGGGAATGGGGTCAGCGGGACAAGTTGTCTTGCGAATAGAAAGAAAGGTTTTTTGTAGGACAGCTGGAGAGACCACCTCAAAGGAGGACCAGGAATGCGATAGTGCAGGGGTGGGAAGGGAAGGAGAGAAAGGAGGGGAAGGGGGGGGGACATAAGGGAAAGGACTGACGAAGGGTATGGACCTTGGAGGCAAAAAAGGAGGCAAGAGAGGAAGGATCGGGAAGGGTAGAGGAAAGAAGGGGTGAGGGGGATAAAGCAGAATGGGACGCAGTGAGGGAGCAAAGAATAGAATACAATTGACAGGAAGAGTTTGTAGAGGAGGAAATAAGCTTAGAGTAATAGTCATGTTTTGCTGAATGAAGAAGGGTACGGTAATGGCGATGACATGATTGGAAATTTTGTAAATTAGGAGAAGACGGGTGCTTTCGCCAGAGACGTTCTGCGCGGCGGAGATATTTCCGGTGTAAGAGAAGGCCAGGATGGAACCAGGGGTACCGGGGATGATAGCAAGGGGGTAGACGGGGGTGGAGAGGGGCAATATTATCAAGGGCAGAAGAGAGAGAGGAATGCCAATGATGAGCCTGGGCATCGACAGAGAGTGAATCGAAGTCCTCAGGGAATAGAGAAGCAGAGGGGGGAAATTGAAGGCGTGTATCCGCAGTGAGCTTACGGGTGAACACTTTGGGGTTAGTACTAGTACTGGGGGTATCATTTAAGAACGGTGAGGATGGGTCTGATGAGTCTGATGGGGGGGGGGGGGGCAAAACAGGAATAGAGAAGAGAAGGCAGAAATGATTGGACCAGGGAAGGGGGAAAGAGGAAAGAGAGGAAGGGGGGATAGGAGAGGAATTTGAGGTGATAAGGAGGTCAAGAGAATGGCCCGCGACGTGGGTGGGGAAAGAGACAAATTGGCATAAGGACAGGTCAGATAGGAAAGTAATGAAGGAAAGGTCCCTAGCTGTAGAAGGAGAATCAGCGTGAACGTTAAAATCTCCTAAGATCAAAAGATGGGGATAAAGAAGCGAGGCCTCAGAAATAGTAGCCAGAAGAGAGTCCCACATGGATGTGGAAAGAGAGGGAGGAGCGTAGATAAGAAGAAAATAACAAGGAGGAGAGGAGGAGTTTAACTGAAGAAGCAGGGATTCTGGGTAGAGCAGAGAGGAGGAAGTGGGGAGTTCAGAGAGGGGGAGGGAGGAGCGGTAAACAACAGCAACTTTTCCGCCACTTCTGCCCCGACGAGACGTAGACAGGAATGAATAACCTGGCGGGAGACAGCGGTTAAGGAAGGATTCCTCACCCTCTCTCAGCCATGTTTCAGTTAAGAAGAATAGATCCAGGGCATGCTGGGAGATCAGGTCATTAACCAGAAGAGTTTTGGAGGGAGAATCAGCTGTGAGTGAGCCCGGAGCTGCGTGCCTGTGTAATTCCACCTGATTGGCTGCAACAGACGTCTCCCATCTGCTCCGGCGATTCTCGGCAGCATATCTTTAACACCGGCTGCCTTGGGAGAGTGAGAATCAGCTGTGAGTGAGCCCGGAGCTGCGTGCCTGTGTAATTCCACCTGATTGGCTGCAACAGACGTCTCCCATCTGCTCCGGCGATTCTCGGCAGCATATCTTTAACACCGGCTGCCTTGGGAGAGTGAGAATCAGCTGTGAGTGAGCCCGGAGCTGCGTGCCTGTGTAATTCCACCTGATTGGCTGCAACAGACGTCTCCCATCTGCTCCGGCGATTCTCGGCAGCATATCTTTAACACCGGCTGCCTTGGGAGAGTGAGAATCAGCTGTGAGTGAGCCCGGAGCTGCGTGCCTGTGTAATTCCACCTGATTGGCTGCAACAGACGTCTCCCATCTGCTCCGGCGATTCTCGGCAGCATATCTTTAACACCGGCTGCTTTCGCGGCCGCGGTTGCGGCCCGCGGTCGCGCGCCCGAAGGGGGCGTGACCAAAGGGGGGACGCCCCTTTGGTGCCCCTTCGGAGCCAATTCGGGGCCTCAGGGCCTCCGAATTTGTTTTTGCCGCAGGTATGCCGCGTGGTCACGTGAAAAGGAAGAATAAGAAGCTTCAAGGAGGTCAGCCTGCTAAACAAGCTGTAGCAGCTTCATCTACCCCTTCTGCTGTTGTTGGACCCATGGATCAGCATGTTGTAATTCTTCCTCCATCTACTTCTGGTGTCCAACATTCTTCGTCGCCTGGCTCTGGCATTACTTTGAGTTCCATCGAAAGGACTCCTCCACCCAACCCCGGTTCTTCTCAAGCGTCTGTGAATTCGTTGTCTTCTACTGGATCGTCCTCTTCTTCGGGAGAGGAGGAAGAGCTTCCTGTTTCTTTTTCTGTATCACCAAAGGTACTTTCGTTAGTTCCTATTACTATGGTTGCTGGCATTGAGGCTCCTAATTGTCCTTCAATTGATAATCCTGAAAATGTTACCTTAACTGACATTTGGAAACAGGTTACTGCTACTAATGTAATGCTATCTCAATTTGTTAATCAAACTGTAGCTTTTTCTCGACAGGTTTCCAGTAAATTTTATACAGTAGAGACCTCTGTTAACCAGCTGTTTCAGCGCGCTGATCAGCTTGATTCGCAGGTGGCCTCTCTGCGGTCAGCAAATGTGTTAGCTTCTAAGGGAACAATCTCGGTTTACCAGCAATTAGAAGTTTTGGATAATGCTTCTCGAGCAAAAAATTTGCGGATTTTAAATTTTCCTAAGACCCACTTGTTGACATCTGCTTACTTGTTTAGACAATATTGTAAAGAAGTTTTGATGCTTCCGAATGCCGACACTGTAATGTTCGATCGGATGTTTTATATCTCTGCTTTGGCGACTTCCGGGGAATCAGAGGTGCCGCAGCAAGAGGAGGGAGTTTCTCTGAATCTTACTAATTTTTTGGAACATTCTCAGACCCCCATCTCTACTCGCGCCACTCTGCTAGTTTCTTTGGTTCATTTTTCGGATAAATCTTCTATATTGAAGGCTTTTTTTCCCTAAAAAAGATTTTCTTTTTTATGGTCAGAAGATATCTGTTTTCCCGGATGTCTCCAAACAAACGCAGTGTCGTAGAAGATCTTTTCTTCAGTTAAAATCTCGAGTTCTGGCTATAGGGGGCACTTTTCTTCTACGATTTCCGTGTAAATGCCTAGTGACCATACAAGGTTCTAGTTATGTGTATTATGATTCTTCTTTATTGGAATCACTTTTGGCTTCTTTACAGGCTTGAGTATTATAGTAAGATTTTTTTTTTGTTTGTTTTCTTGGCAATGGCCGGCTGGGTGTAGTAGCCTTATACATTTATACTCCGGTAGCTCTCTTTCAATTGGTTCTTCTTGATGTGGTTAGTCTAAATGGTATGGTTTTTTTTTTGTATACCTCTTTTTGGACTGAAGAGTCTTGTTGTATTAACTGTATCATTTATTTTCTTTATTCTGTATTGCATTGGTTGTAAAAATTGAAACATCAATAAAAAAAAAAAATAAATAAAAAAAAAATAAAAGAAGAGTTTTGGAGCGGAGTGATCGGCAGTTTAATAGAGCGAGCTGTAAAAGCACAAGTGAGGATGGAGAGGGGGGTGGAGGGCATGACAGTGCACGTGGGCAATAAGTCAGGTTCGGGAGTTGACGGGCAAGGTATCCGGGGGGATAATATCGGGCTCAGCGGGGCGCCAGCCCCAGTGAACAGGGATGACTGACATAAGGAGAGGAAGGAGCAACAGTAGGTGACAAAGAAACACCTTAGACCTCTCACCGTGAGACAGCACGTTCAGCAGTGGGCGAAGGGTGCCAGAGTTGGAGTGACGTGAGGGTAAGGTTAAAGAGGGAACACTGGGTGAAGCGATATAGGTAGAGGCTTTGGAACAGTCGCCCCGTCCCTCGCCCCAAGGAGCTCGCACAAGGAGCAGGTCGTACTCCTTGTGCGCGCTCCTTCGGCACGCGCCTCTGCGGCGCGGGGCGCCGCACCGGAGCAGATCTTATGCACGGTGGATTTTATGTAGAAAGGAAGGGGCAAATTTTGCCAGTATTATAGAGAAAGAAACAACATGTTTTAGCTATCTTAGAGGCATCATAATTAGGTATACCGCTTTCTTACTACCCTGCAAATTCTTGAGGCAGTTATTACTAGCTCGGAGATGTAGCATAAATGATTGGGGGAATGAGGTATATTCAATCAATTAACATGGTTAATGTTTCAGTACCACTCTGTTCTGTCTCATATTATTGGAATGTCAGTTTTTCTGGCAAATGTGATTATTTATGATGAGGCTAATAAAACAAGTAAGTCTTTAACTAATTACTTGAAGGGAAAATCTGTGTGATTCACAAGGGTGATAGCATTTTTTCTAAGGATGTGGACATTGTGGGGCATTTTGTGGATTTTTTTTCAACTTGAATGGACCCATTTCAGGTTCAACTTTAATGTCGCTTTTGGATTAGTTGCAAATGTTGCAATTTAGTGTAATGCAGGTTTCATAACTTGATTGTTGCATTTCAGAGGAACAAATATTAAATGCCATAAAGCAGCTTAACTGTAGAAACGTTCCGATGGGGAAATGGCTTTACTGCCAAATTTTATCAGAAATTTTCTGGAATTTTATCTGGAAAGCTTCTAATGTTTTTTTCAAGAACTGCTGTCTAAAGGCACTGCTCCAGGCATGTTTGTTGAAGGCCTGTTATCCTTTTGTTCCAGATATCATCTGATATCTCTTATTAATTTTCATTGCCAGATTTATGTTAAAATTTTGGAGATACCTCTGACTAAAGTTATTGAGGATATTATCCATCCAGATCAAGTGGCTTTCCTTAGGGGCCTCTATGTGGCTGATAATATGTTTGTATTGTGATGTCCTTCATTTTGCTAGCTCACAAAATATCCTTGTGGCAATTGTTTCCCTAGATGCAAGAAGGCCTTTGACAAGAGTTGAGTGGGATTATTTCTTTATGGTCATGGAGTTGTTTGGGTTTGGTCAACCCTTTATTCAAACGGTTCAGGTGGGTTATGCTGCCCCTATAGCTAGACTGTATAAATTCCTCTTGCAAAGGGACACCCGTCTATGTTCCCTTTTTTTCCATTGTTATTTATTTTAGCTTTGGAATGTTGTGGTGGATATTAGGGCTCACAATGGTGTCATATGTTTTTCATATTTGGATGAGTTGTATGAATTGTCTATGTGAATAGATAGCCTCGTTTTATATTTGGCTAACCCACATGATTCTGTAAGGCAACTTCCCCTAGTTTTCAGGGTAAAGTCTGAGTTATTACCACAAGGGGAGAATTTATAAGATTTTATTTTCCAGGACTTCTGCACATACATGAGTACACTTCCATATGCACAGTGGCTGATTGCCATTTCTTAAGTACACATGGAAGTGCCCAACATGACAATCTTTTGGTAGGGGCATGCACAGAGGCACAGCGTGGGTGGAGCACTGGTGCAGCCTTGAAGGATGCACATACATTATAGGACACTATGACATACATGCACCCCTGTGATGATGTGTGCTCTGCCAGCTATGCATGCTCTAGGGCAGGCATAATTGGCACACCTAGAGTTTGGCATATCAGTATGCTGCTGTTTTATAAAACGAGGCACGCCTGTGCATTACTTTATAAAATGTGGTGGATACATGTATATGTGCACAGTGACGCATGTTGCTTGTGCAGGAGATTACAAAATTACCGTTCACATGTCTGTTTTCAGCAAGGTTTATTTTTGGACTTGCTTTTCAAATGGTGCCCATTAGGTATTAAGAAGGGCATTTTCAAAGTGATTAATGCAGTTAGCAGACCTGCTAAATGTGTTAATCGTGACGAGCAGTATATTCAGTGGCACTAACGTGGTTAGTGCCTCTGAATATCCCTGGGCATCGGGGCATTCTGGGGGCGGATCTGAGGCAGCACCCGGGGATAACCCGCTAGCGGAGATATTCAGCCATTAGCCGATTATCTCTCAGCAGAGAACATTAAGCACCTAAAAGGCTCATCTATCATTTTCTGTTGAAGCTAATTGGGTAGCTACTAAATATCACCACTGCCTATTTAGCCTTGGTGCTATCTGTCCACCCCAGATATTCAATCCTAGTGGCTAGATATGGTCCTGGCATTGAATATTTGGGTTTAGAATTCAGCGGTGACAGCTAGCTGCTTAATCAGCGCTAGCCGATGCCACTGAATATATCCCTCTAAATATTTAAGGATCATGTTTCTCCACACTTTAGGAGATATGCTACAATTAAATAAAAATTTGATGTTGGAAAAGATTGAATATTGTAGTAGTCCTCTCTTGATTAAAGAGTGTGGGAGAGTAGCAGTGGTTACGACAGTTACGGCTCCTGGGGTCAATCTGTTCTTTATATGATACAGCACTAGTGTTGTTTCATAAAAATTTCTATAAAGCTGTAGAGCATTTATTGGTTCAATTTTTATGATGCGCCAAACCTCTTGATTTGAAATGGTTTCCAGCCATGGCATGTCTTGCAAGACTTATGTTGTGGCTTTCTAGTGATAGCATTTATCAGGTCTTGCATCTGTTGGAGTAGTATTTGTCTCCTAAATGGAAGGATGCAATGGGGACTCCTATCTGGCACAATCCTAGATTGCTAATTAATATGTTTTTTTTATGCTGGAAGTCTTTGTGTAACATGGCTATTAGGGTACTTAAACATATTATACCACAAGGTGGTCTGCTGCCCTTTGAGGATCTGAGACTAAGATAGCTTTAACAGAATCTCAAAGTTTGAGTATATCCATCTTCAGCACTGCATTAACTCATTGTAAACTAATGTGCCACTATCTGATGTGGTGCTGAAGTTTATTGAGATTTGCAGGAAGCTAGAATCTTTGGGTTACTTGCTTCTCAGTTCTACAATTTTTTGCATTCAGAAGTTAAAGCAAGATGTTTTAACCCTCAGAAGGTTTGGGAATGTGATACCAGTTGGACCATCTCAGACCTCAGTGGGCCTGCTTCTGGGGCAAAGTGAATAGGCCTCTCAGCCGGGCTCTCCATTTTTTTTTCTGAGTCATAAAGCAGTGTGGACTTTGATTAAATCCCATAAAGCAGATAAACAAGCCTCTAATTTGTATTGGTGGTGTTGCTCAGAACTGGGATTTTTATCTGTTCCAGGCTAAGTTTTGGTTTGAGATATGGAGTCATCAAATTATTACTGAAATTGGATGTGCAGCTGTCCTTCAAGTTGGTAATATCTTGGTTAGCTTGCTGGATTTTTCTGTTCCCAAACCATTAGGTATCTTACTTTCTTTGGCTATCAAGGTGGTTCTTAGTGACTGGAAAGTGGGAAAATGTACAGAATAGTTTTTTTGGTAGAACATTGTTTATGATACTTTTAAGTCTGAGTTGTTTATTGCAGAAAATAATGGTATAGTACCTAAGGTAAAATTAATCTGGAGGCCAGTGTAGTTACATGTGGTCATGATACATAGTAGGTTCTACTACTATATATGCTGATATACTTCATTGTCTTCTGTTTCTTGTCTTGCTATTTTTGTTTATTTTTTATGAAATATGAGTTTTTGTAATTGATTTTGCATTATTTTTTGTTTGATGCTAAATAATTTCAGTACAAATTTTTGAATAAAAAAAACCACGTCAATACGATGGATTGATACAATGACAATAGCTATGGATGCCACTCTGTCAACAATTAGCCACTTGACTAACACTTAACATAGTTCAGGACACCAATCCATAGGGTCACCACGAGTCATCGACTCAACAGCACTTAACAACAACCATGTAAAAACCTTCTCACCTGTGGTCTGTGTGGTTCTTATTTACAAACAGTACATACCCGGAATGTCACTATCTCCATACTGCACCCCCTGGAAAAGATTATACATACTTGTCTAAAGCCCATTCTGCATGATTACAATTAGATTTACATTTTTGTCTCTGCTGAGTGTGCGAATAGAGTACTGACAGTTGAGATTGACCCCATTAATATATCATACCATGCCCTGGTCTGGATGGATTGGGAGATGCGCAAAGAGGTGCAAAGATTATGGCAGTTCCCATCATACTTGATAGACGATTGGGATTTCCAGGCCTTACTGAAAAAATGCTGGGCAGAGCAGATCTCTTTAAATGAATGATACAAGGATCAGCGTATTTTATTTTAGAAAGCTGGGAAATCAGTTATTCAGTTATGCCGCCTTCACTGCACTATATTCTTATATTTCCTCTGCGGCTCTGTAGAGAAGTCTGAAAAATATGTAGTTTAGCATTCTGAAATCACAGATCTCGCATTTTCTGAGTGGCTTCCAGAATATGAATCTTACCTTAACAGTTATGAATTTGTAGGCTTAGTGCCCCAGGCCTGCCACAACCATCTGGTGCAGGAGCAAGAGCCTTGTGCAACCGTTTGATTTCAATCTGTCCCTATGGCTATGGGGCATTCATAATGAAAACTCTGGGGGCCATTCAGAGAAAAAGTTCATTGGAACCATACTCTCATTCTTTTCAGAGAGACTGATGAGCTGGATATTATTCCTTCAGCATCTGCTTTTTTAGGTCATTAGTTTTTTCTGATAGCACTTGATCCCCTTTGCAGTCCCCCGTTTTGTGTTGAGACTCAGCTAAGGATAGCTTCATTTCTTCCATCTGCTCTTCAACCCAGGAGCATGCCCCATAGTCGACATAGTTGAACCACTTTATTAACCATTAATTTGAACTTGGTGTTCAATGAATTTTTCTGGTTAATTTGCCCTTAACCCCCCTGATTGCTGATATGTACTCAGGTGGAAAGGGTTGTGCCTGCATTTCTTCTCTTTAATCAGAAGATGTCTCCTTCCATATGGTCGCCTTCTCCATGGTTGATTTCCTCCTAACATCTAAAAGAGAGTATACGCACTTGCAGCAAATTACATCGATAAAACCAGGAGCGAGGTGAATCAGAAGGAAATTTATTTGTCAAACCCTACACATCTGTGTTTCAACGTGTGCCTTCTTCGGGGGTATGAACCTCAAACTTATAAATATAACAATAGCCATAAATAGAAACATAGAAACATGATGACAGAAAAAGACCACATGGCCTATCTAGTCTGTCCTTCCATATCAACAACTACAACATACAATAATGCAGATCACCCATTAAATGAACAAAGCAAAATAATAAAATTATAAACTATCAGGCAATAAAAATATAATGATACAATAAAAAGAAATAGACAAATGCTACGAGAAACAATCAAATAGAAAACTGGGAAGTGTATGAATTCGTAAATGAGGAGAGTGACAAGGATATGCAAAGCATAGGAAAAAATATTATAGACCATACCAATCAAGGAGGACCCCCACAAGTTTACAGATAATATCTGGCCATGGTTAGGCTAATTATGCATTTTCCAGAAAATGCCTAATTGCCTTTGAATATCAGTCTGATAGGGCATAATTATTCATTCATATGGAACACTCTGAGACTCCCCAATAAAATTCTCACAACAACAGATGCAAAGCAGAAGTAAGGTGTTTCACTTTACATTTCAACATACAAAAAAATTCTATTCAAATTCAAGTCTCCCATCAGTGACAATACTAACACCCTTCATAGCTAGACATTGTGCATTATAACAGAAAACCTTCAAATGGACACTCAACACCGACATCAAGAACTCAAATTGCACCAACCCTACCTATGGAAAATCAGCACTGCAAATATTTTATAATGCCAGTAACCCCCAGTTGTAAAAGAGAACAAACTGAACTACTACAGATTCCTAGAGAGAACCTACATGTTAACAGAATCCCTTATCTCGGCTTTGCATGGAAAACACAGACCATCACCAATTAAAGAATAAGAAACTACTAAAGACAGAAATTGAAATGGAAATCCCTAAAATCAGACACCAAGGTGTGAAACATGGAAGAAAGAGGAACAGACATGCATTTCCTCCTGTAATGAACTATAAAAAAAATGTAAATTTTCAAAGCTGACATTTTATTCTCTAAAAACAGACACTCTTTTGCACCTTTCTTGTCTGATCGTCTTATTTTTCCAAATGGGTTAGTCCCAGTCTCTCTTTACTACTTCCTTTTGTTGGTTTTCTTCAGTCTTCCACTTTTCACCATTCACCTACTTACCAGCTTTCCATTTCCTAATCTTATTTCCCTAGTCCTTCCATTCCACATCTGTTACATTCCTTTACCAGCATTCCCCCCCCCCATGTCTTTTACCCACTTTCTAGTATACCATTTCCTCCCTCTGTATCCATCTCCTTCCCAGTCTCTTTTACCACCTTCTGCTTCTTATCCCTTTGCAAGCCCCAGTTTATTCCCTGACATTTACCATCTCTCTACCTTAAGTCCTTTCTTATGTCTTACCCCCATCCAGGCTTCCATTACCCCTTTCATTTCTTCCATTTCTACCCTCTTTCACCTGCTTCAAGGAAGACCTATCCCTTTCTGTGGCTCTCATCCACTCCATAGCACTGTCTTTTTCAACTGCCCCTCAACCCCTCTAGGTCCTTCAAACTTTCTCCCCTCCCCATATTTCTGCACTTGGTCTCACAGCCCTACTCATACACCTCTCTCAGTCACCTTCTCCCTGTTGTCCTCTTAATCTCTTGTCAATTTCTTAGTCCCCATCGTCCCTCTAAGCAACAAGTTCCCACTCACAATCCCATCCAAGTCCTGAGTCCCCATTTAAAATCCCAGTAGCCAGCCTATCTCAGAGTCTTTCTTCTGTTTTTTCACCCAATCTTAAGAGTCTCCACCTTCAGAGTCCCTGTTTTCCCACATCCTATGTCTCTAGCATCTGCCCTCCAGTCTCCTATTCCTCTTCCCCAGCACCTACCCATTTACTTCCTTCTCCAATATTCGTTAATCTTGTCTTCCCTCCTTCTTACCCCAGCATGTGTTCTTATGCCTCTCCCTCCCATCCTTCCCTTGGTTGACTTTGCTTCTTCTCACTTCCCACAATATCCGTCCTCCTCTCCCTTCTCACTCCCCCAGCATCTCCCTCTTTTCTTCCTCTGATCCTAGCATTTGCCAGCATTAGTTCACTTTCATTCCCAGGACTCCAGCCCTCGAATTAGCCCCCTTTCAGTCCCAGTCTATTTCTAGTCCCCCCAGGCCCAATATCAGCCCATTTCCATTTCCAGCTCCCATTCCCAGTATCAGTCATCCCCTAGCCCTTGTATCAGCCCATTTCCAGTCCTCCCAGTCTCAATATCACCCATTTCTACAACTAATTCTCAGCACCAGTATCAGCCACCCCCCCCCCATTTCGAGTATCAGCCCATTTCTAGTCCGAGCCCCCCATTCCCAGTATTAGCCCATTGCCAGGATCAGTCAGCTCCCCAGCCCCAGTATCAGCTAGCCCCAGTCCCCTCAGCCCCAATATCAGCCCATTTTGAGCTCCCCAGCCCAGTTTCTACCCCCCACAGCCCCAATATCAGCCACACCCCACTCCCTCCCCCCTCCCTGCAGCAACAGAGCTGCAGGTACATTTGCTTTTGCTCCCATGGCTGTATTAAACATTAATACAGCTGCGGGAGCAAAAGCCAATGCTCCCCTCACTGAATTGAACATTAATATAGTTGTGGGAGCATGCTCCTGTGGATATATTAAGGCTCAGCACAACCATGGGAGCTATACTGCAGCAACAGTGCTGATGGCTTGAGTATAGCACAGTTTCAGGAGGAAAAACAAATGCTGCTGCGGTTGTGCTGAACTTTAATATAGCCATGGGAGCAAAAGCAAATGCTCCTGCAGCTTTGTTAATGTTTAACACTGCCATGACTGGGGAGGCAGAGGGCAGGCTGGAAGCGAGCCAGGAAGGCAGGCTTCCTGTGCTCCTGCTATGGTGCACCCTGAGCCAATGCCTCATTGGCTCACCTCTTAAGCCGACCCTGGTTATAATAGTACATCGTGCCTGTAATATAAGCTAAACTATTTTTCAAATTCACTGTTGATTTAGATGGCACATTTACCTGGGAAAGTTTCTCCTTTACAGCACCAAAAAGGAGCATACATACTTTCTCAACATGCATTCCTTTAGACAGATACATGTATAGAATAAATAATTTTCAAAGGAACTCTACATGGGAAGTTTCTCTTTTAAAATTAGCTACCAGGTCTGCACATACTGAAGAGCGTTCAGATGCTGAAGTAATGCAAACTATTGGAATTCATCTTGTTAGTGTTCCCAAGTTATCCTCATTATTATGGTAATGTTCTTCAATGCCTTGACAATTCCAAAGCAAATGCAGAAGGCACTGCATCGATTGCAGACTGAGAACAGGCTGCTTTTCATTCATTAGATGTCAGTCTGACATTGCAGTTAGTCATCATACATTCTTGAGATTAACGCACATTTAAAGCGTGTTATATTTGTTAACCTTATTACAGTTTAGACAACCATCAGGGTCACGAAAACACATGAGTATTCTGTCAACATGACAAAAATTTCAAACCTTAGCATTTTCAAATTTAGGTTCACAGGATCTGTAGTTCTTATGCATTTATCAGTGCATTACTTTGTGATAATGACTCAAAGACTAAGCAATATAGAGATCCGTCATTGTTTCATAATAATAACAAGATATGACAATTACGATTTTTTTAAACATTTTAAATTATATGTCAGTTTTAAGTGGGATGCCTGCTATGCCACATATATACATTTTAATTTACACAAATTCAGTGGTTTCTCAAACACAAGGTACAAATATACTAGAAGTAATTTTAAAAAGTTGTTATGCATATATATGGCCATATATGTGTGTATAAGGCCTCATAAAATATTGACTGGTGTAAAAATATGTGGTTGGCATGAACACAGTACATTGCTAGTAGTTATAGATGGGAGCATGATCTGGGCAGAGTCTGGACAGTGTTCATAATTTTATGCGTTGATTATGAAATACCTTAATCTACACACGTACTGGTATACTTTACACATGTAAATGTCCAAACCAGAATTTAAAGACAATCTCTGCTTCTTGCACTAATATTTTATAAAGGCATATGGGCACCTTTGTAGCTTAATAAAATAGCCCTGAAGTAGGACCTACATGCCCTCTTAAACTAGGCATCCCCTTATAAATTATTCGTACATTGTCCTTTAATGTAAGCTAAACCGATTGTGTGACTATGCACATTAGTCTACTCATATCAATTTTTTTAAAATTATCTTTCCATATTGTCCTGCTAGACCGGTTCAGATATGGGTTGTGTTTCCCTACCTGCACATGTGGAGACAGAGAAGGCTTCCAGAGTCGTGTTATGACTATCATGCCATTAACAGCCTGTGCCTCTAGGGACATAAACCAGTAATTCTCCGTCTCCAGCAGATGGTGGATGCAAGAATCTGAAAAAACAAAGGAATATTGTGAGAGAGAATGTTTTTCAATCGTGAGCAATCCTTCATCCTCGCTAGTGACTTTCTCACTCGAGTGCGATGTGGGAGGCTGCATTAGCGATACCCTTAAAACCGGTGCTCTTTTCTCATGCCACAAGGAGGAGGAAATTGGTTCAGCTCCTTGCTCTTATCTTGTTAAAAGCCTGTTAAGCAGCCAGAAGATTGGAAAAAGGAAGTTTGAAAAGGATTCTTCAGCCTCGCTCAACCTCATTGGCCATTCCCTCCTCTTCACCAAAGATTGAAGAAGGTTCTTCAAAGGTATGTGACTGCAGGTCCAGCAACAGAGGAGTAACACTGAGCCTATCAGGGTATTTTTCCTGCCTTAGGGCTTCCCCGGGGGTTGAGTACCAAAAGTCTCTATCTGTCAGACTTGTTTGAGGGGAGCTCCTGACCTCAACCATCTTGAGGCAAGGGCCAGTCATCTAACCATTTTCTACTTCCTGACCCTAGTGAAGGGCAGAGTGGTCCGGATGTATTCAGACAATGCCATGGCACTAGCGTATGTCAGTCAGCAAGGGGGCATGAAGAGTGCTGGAGTAGCCCTGGAGATGACCCTCCTTTTCTCCTGGGCAGAAAGGAACCTCTTACCTCTATAGATGCAACACATTGCCAGAGTTGACAAAGTGGAGGTGGACTTCCTCAGTTGCCACTCTCTCAATCTTGACTGGGATCATCCCATGGTGAATCTGATTATAACCCACTTCAGTACAAATGCATGCAGGTTCTTCAGTCGCCACAGAGAGACGGTCTCAGAGAACCGTCACCCAAACCAAGTCAGAAACACTTCCTTCCCACAACTCCCCCTTATCAGCAAGCCAATAAAATCAACTCCACCTTCTCATACACCTTGAAGATACTTAAATGTCTCTATTATATCTCCCTTCTCCTGCCTTTCTTCTAAAGTATTGTAACAGTGCAGACCCCGAACAACCCGAGAAAATGCAGTTCAGTATAAAGGAGCACAGGAAAAGTGACAGGGTAAACAAGGAAATGCCAGATGGTTACCGTGAGCAACCTAGAAACACGTGCAAAAGCCCAATGAGGACACACCCAGCCAGCAAAGGAAGGGTATTCACTTTACCTGACAGGGTTCAGCTGGGTGGGGGTGGAGCAAGGAAACACTGGGATAAAATAGGCTCCCAGACAATCAGAGAGAGAGAGAGAGGAGCTGAAACAGCCACTGACACACTCTGAGGGAATACAGCAAAGGCAGCTAAAACCCTGGGAAGCATGGAGCAGGTATGAGAATGCAAGAGAGAGTGACAATGAGGCTTTGGAGCAACTAGAGAGCCAGCGTGAAGGTCAGAGGGGAACCGAAGACCTGAGTGAAGCTGAGAGATATCAACAGCCGGATAGTGTGTTTGAGCCAGAGAGACGTAAGAAGACTGCAGTTGCAGGTTCCAGTGCACAGAGTGAATGCAAGAGTGATTTGCCATATGAAAGAAGACAACCCTGGAGGTATGGAAATAGGCACACAAGGTCCCACTATCTAGAGGCTGAAAATATCCCTTCTTCTGGTTTTAAAAACCCTAGAAGAAAAAGGTTTTACTTACAAGATAAAGCTGAAGAGTTTTGTAGTCATTGTAAGCTCACAGCTCCCTGTGAAACTCCGTCACGAGCTCTCCAATCTAGCTCAGCTGGGTTACAAAAGGGAAGCCTGAACCGGCAGAGAAATTCCCTTAATTATCCCACTAGCAGAGCAAACCAAGAGTTGAGCTATATTCTAAAATACCAGCAGGGGCAGAGCCCTGAAAAGCTCAACTCTAGAATACATGGTAATTCCCAGAGAGACACTAGCTCTAAGGAAGAGAGGAACTTCCTGTCTGACGGGGTTAACCAGCCATTCTCCCACGTTACTGCTGAGGTCCAGAATGAGCCTTCCAGTCAGCCGGAGTTAATGGAATATCAAAATGCAGAAGAATATGATATGCCAGAATTGATGGACTGCTCTTTGACCTTGATTGAACCTGAGTTCTCTCTCAGATAAGTAATTAGTTTGTGTCATAGCTTTAGTGTTATAAGCAACAGGCTGCAGCTCTCTCTAAGTGAAGCAGATATAAGCTGTGCTGTCAGCTACAGGAGAAAGAACCATATTGAAATATTTTAAGCTATTTTGTTCTTTTCATTTATTTGTTGTTTTGAAAGCTGAAGGAAGCAAGTTCTGTTTGCTTTTGTTACTTTATGTTATATGTCCAAGCAAGGCATTTGATTTATGTTCCTGAAGATAAAAGTACCCTCAAGGGACGGGGAATAAAATCCTTTAATTTGGAAAGAAGTGTTTTGTGGTTTATATCAGTGAAGGCACAACTACCACCCTCCAGAGCCTTGCAATACCAGTAGCTACCGCTTGGCCAGAGAGGGCACGACATAAATGGCGTAGAGAAGAGGATAAAAATTTTTTTCGGGGGCATAATAAGGATTTGCCTGAAAGGACATTGCTGAAAAGCAAAAAGAAGTGTTTTAAAGCACTAATCAAGGAGGATTCGGCTGGTAAGGCGGCCAGCGATGGAAAAGACCCCTTCTCACATGCTGATGTCACCAGGAGACTAAGGTATTGGTAGCCTGGGTAAACGGGTATAGGATACCGTGAGAAAAGGGGAGCCAAAAAGAAAAAAAACAACCTTTGTGTGTGTGCCGCACTTGGTGGGTCTCTTCTCTTTTATTTGCAGGTGCAGCAAAAAGGAAGATGGATCCCCAAGATGTACTAGCATGGATGAATGAGCAGCAGGAGAAGCAGGCCAGGATGCTCCAACACCTGCAAGAACAGTATATGACTACACTGAAGGAACAGCAGAAACCATTGCTGGAAGCCATGACAGCGTTACTAGAAAAGGCTCGGGAAGACAAAGCTACAATACCGCAAGTAGAAATGAATACGGGACTTGTATGCAAACATTTAGGGCGGGCAGATAACCCCGACGATTTCATAGAGGCCTTTGAACGCATTGCTGAGAACTCAAAATGGCCTGTGGAACAATGGGCTATGCGTTTCGCAATGACTTTGAGTGGCGAGGCCTTATCCGCTTTTAAAACCATGCCTGCCAGTTTGGCAAATAATTATAATGAAATTAAAAAGGCCGTGAAAGACCGCCTTGGTCTCACGCCCAGACACTATCGGAGATTATTTAGAGAGGCAATAATGATGGAAAACGAGACTCCGAAAGCCTTATGCCAGAGGCTCAAGAACCTAGCCTATAAGTGGTTGGATCCTGATGGCAAAACGCTTGAGTCCATACTTGATGAGATTGTCCTAGAACAGTTTTTGATGTCAATACCAGGTGAAATGAAAACGTTTTTAACCCTGCAAAATTGTTTAAACACAGTTGAAGCAGCTCAGATGGCTGAAGTGTTCAGGGAGGCAGCACATACTAGTACTTTTAAGGTGAACCTTTCAAAAGGTGCAAGGGTGACTGGAGTGGATGAGTGTGGAAAGTACGCGCGAGATAGAGTGACTGCCTATGACCCTAGCAAGGAGGGCAGAGATAGGAACACTAGAAGGTGCTACAGATGTAACGAACCTGGTCATGTGATAAAAGATTGCCGAGTTAAAACAGTTCTTATGGTAGGGGCAGGAAAATCAGTTCCAAAAGGAATATTCCTGCAGGTACAGGTTGAGGGGGCAGATGCTCTAGCCATAATGGATTCAGGGGCGGAGCAAAGTTTAATAGCCCGAGAATTTTGGGAGACTCTGAAACAGTCTCGCCCAGTAACCCCAAAACAAATAGAAATAAAATGCGTACATAGTGCACAGCTTCCTTACCCTTTATCCCAAGTGCAGGTAAAAGCACTAGGAATAGAAAGGAAGGTGCAAGTAGCGGTGATCCCTGGGCTGCCCCAAAAATTAGTTTTAGGCAGGGACTGGCCTTCTTTTACAGGTGGGTTGAGGCAGGGGATAACCATGAAGGCAGGTTTAGTTTCAACGCGATCCCAGATCCCCATAGATACACCCCAAGAAACTCCCGTAGAGGAAGTAGAAATACCTACAGAAAAAGGGGAAAAAGAAGTTCCTGAGGAAAAGACAGAAGAGGCAGAAGAGGTGAATCCGCTACCTAATCATGATGATTTGGTGCAGAACCCTGAGGGAGAAGGTAAGAAAACTAGGGCTAAAAAACAGCAGGGAAGAAACAAAAGAGCCCACGAGAGAAGGGAGTTAGAAATGGGAGAAGGACTACCCTGGGTCCCTGCCGCCCTTGTACAAAAATTTCCATCGTTCCCAATGGAGCAGAGAGCAGACCAAGCTCTCAAAAGAGCTTTCGAATGGGCCCAAGAAGAGCGGGAGGTGTTGCCCCGGTTCTTGTTGGATAACAATATTTTATATAGAGAAGGTTTGGATCCCTATACCGGAGCGGTGAGAAAGCAATTGGTCGTGCCGGTGGCCTTTAAGGCAGTAGTTCTACGCTTAGCCCACGACCATCCGATTGGGGGGCATAAAGGTGTTCAAGGAACCCTTGATCAAATTTTAGCACGTTTTTATTGGCCTGGGGTGTATCAGGAAACAAAAAGATACTGTGATGCATGCCCTGCATGTCAGAGGGTGTCTGTATCTAAACCCAAAGCAGCCCCCATGATACCATTACCCACCATCGCGGCCCCTATTAGAAGAATAGGGATGGATATCGTAGGCCCTTTAACAAAAACACCTAGGGGTTTTCAGTATCTCTTAGTCATCGTGGACCATGCGACCCGATTCCCATGGGCCATACCCCTTAGAAACATCTCTGCTAAAGTCATAGCGCAGGAGCTAATAAAGCTATTTTGCGAGGTGGGGTTTCCCCAGGAAATCCTGACCGATCAAGGCACTAACTTTGTCTCGAGATACCTTGCGAGAGTTTGGGAGGCGTTTGGGATACGCCACATTAAGACATCGGCGTATCACCCCCAAACCAACGGGCTGGTAGAACGCACCAACCAATCGATAAAACACCTATTGCGAAGAGGATTAAGAAAGGATGAAATGAGAGAATGGGATACATTACTTCCCTTCGTAATGTATACTTGCCGAGAGCGGGTACAAACCTCACTGGGAGTATCCCCGTTTGAATTATTATTTGGGAGGACGCCAAGGGGGGTGTTAGACATCTTAAAGGATGAATGGGTAGAACCGAAAGTACCAGAAGTAGGGATTCCTCAATTCCTGAAAGAATTGAGGACACGCTTAAGAAAAACATCCCAAGCCTCAGGGGAGAATCTAAACCGTAGCAAACAGCGCCAGAAGCGTTATTATGACAGGGATACACAAACTAGAGAACTGGCAGCGGGTGACAAGGTTCTCATCCAAGTAGCGGACCCCGGTCTGAAATTCGAGTCTCGCTGGAAAGGGCCAGCTGTAGTAATAAAAAAGATAGGTTTTGTATCGTACTTAGTGGAGAATGACAGAGGTCGAAGACAAGTATACCACATAAATGTACTAAAACCGTGGAAAGAAAGAGTAGCCACGGCCAATTTGGCCTATCACGAGCAGCACGGTT
Source organism: Ichthyophis bannanicus (assembly GCA_033557465.1). Classification (NCBI taxonomy): domain Eukaryota; kingdom Metazoa; phylum Chordata; class Amphibia; order Gymnophiona; family Ichthyophiidae; genus Ichthyophis; species Ichthyophis bannanicus. The sequence continues at coordinate 429,138,329 of CM066036.1, forward strand.
GGACCCCGCAAGGGATTACTTGCTGTCCGCTAAAAACTACGGCAGCAAGTAATATTTTAAGGAGGGGAACATGTAACAGTGCAGACCCCGAACAACCCGAGAAAATGCAGTTCAGTATAAAGGAGCACAGGAAAAGTGACAGGGTAAACAAGGAAATGTCAGATGGTTACCGTGAGCAACCTAGAAACACGTGCAAAAGCCCAATGAGGACACACCCAGCCAGCAAAGGAAGGGTATTCACTTTACCTGACAGGGTTCAGCTGGGTGGGGGTGGAGCAAGGAAACACTGGGATAAAATAGGCTCCCAGACAATCAGAGAGAGAGAGAGAGAGGAGCTGAAGCAGCCACTGACACACTCTGAGGGAATACAGCAAAGGCAGCTAAAACCCTGGGAAGCATGGAGCAGGTATGAGAATGCAAGAGAGAGTGACAATGAGGCTTTGGAGCAACTAGAGAGCCAGCGTGAAGGTCAGAGGGGAACCGAAGACCTGAGTGAAGCTGAGAGATATCAACAGCCGGATAGTGTGTTTGAGCCAGAGAGACGTAAGAAGACTGCAGTTGCAGGTTCCAGTGCACAGAGTGAATGCAAGAGTGATTTGCCATATGAAAGAAGACAACCCTGGAGGTATGGAAATAGGCACACAAGGTCCCACTATCTAGAGGCTGAAAATATCCCTTCTTCTGGTTTTAAAAACCCTAGAAGAAAAAGGTTTTACTTACCAGATAAAGCTGAAGAGTTTTGTAGTCATTGTAAGCTCACAGCTCCCTGTGAAACTCCGTCACGAGCTCTCCAATCTAGCTCAGCTGGGTTACAAAAGGGAAGCCTGAACCGGCAGAGAAATTCCCTTAATTATCCCACTAGCAGAGCAAACCAAGAGTTGAGCTATATTCTAAAATACCAGCAGGGGCAGAGCCCTGAAAAGCTCAACTCTAGAATACATGGTAATTCCCAGAGAGACACTAGCTCTAAGGAAGAGAGGAACTTCCTGTCTGACGGGGTTAACCAGCCATTCTCCCACGTTACTGCTGAGGTCCAGAATGAGCCTTCCAGTCAGCCGGAGTTAATGGAATATCAAAATGCAGAAGAATATGATATGCCAGAATTGATGGACTGCTCTTTGACCTTGATTGAACCTGAGTTCTCTCTCAGATAAGTAATTAGTTTGTGTCATAGCTTTAGTGTTATAAGCAACAGGCTGCAGCTCTCTCTAAGTGAAGCAGATATAAGCTGTGCTGTCAGCTACAGGAGAAAGAACCATATTGAAATATTTAAGCTATTTTGTTCTTTTCATTTATTTGTTGTTTTGAAAGCTGAAGGAAGCAAGTTCTGTTTGCTTTTGTTACTTTATGTTATATGTCCAAGCAAGGCATTTGATTTATGTTCCTGAAGATAAAAGTACCCTCAAGGGACGGGGAATAAAACCCTTTAATTTGGAAAGAAGTGTTTTGTGGTTTATATCAGTGAAGGCACAACTACCACCCTCCAGAGCCTTGCAATACCAGTAGCTACCGCTTGGCCAGAGAGGGCACGACAGTATATACGTTGAAATCTTTAAGTATGTCCCTATATGCTTTATGACAAAGACCACTGACCATTTTAATAACTACCTTGGGACAGACTCCATCCTGTTTATATCTTTTTGAAGATGCGTTCTCCAGAATTGTATACAGTACTCCAAATGAGGTCTCACCAGAGACTTAGAGACGCACTACCACCTCCTTTTTCCTGTTGGCTATTACTCTCCCTATGTACCCAAGCATCTGTCTTGCTTTTGTTGTCTTCTTTTTTACCTCTTTTGACACTTAAGATCAGCTGATATGATCATCACAAAGTCCCATTCTTTTTTATGCACCTCTTTACTATGCCACTCCCTTGGTGTTTTGCATCCAAATACATAACCTTGCTTTAAATCGTAGCTTTAAAATTCTAGACTATTCTTTAAGCTTCATTAGATCTCCTCTTGTGTTATCCACACCTTCTAAGATTTCTACTCTGCTGCAGATTTTTGTTATCTTCAGGAACAAGCAGGAATGTAGTCATCACATATGAGTATCGTCGGTACCGACGGAACCTGCGCGGGAACGCTCCCCAGCGTCAAATTAGAAAGCTTTTGGGAGCATCCCACAGCGCCTGAGTGCTGCCTTCCTGCTTTTCCCAACTGCCTCTCTCCAGTTCTTCGTTTTCCGTGGAGCCAGCAGGTCGTGTTCCTGTCACCGCAGAAAATTTTCCTTCTTTTTTGTGGTCGCGTCTGCCTTCCTCGACGCTTTACCGGTACCGCCAGTTTTTCTTTCCTTCTTTCTTTTCTTTAAAAAAAAAAAAATCGTAATACTTTTTTTCACATTTTTTCGAGGTGCACGTGCCATTTTGGGCCTTAGGCCCAAGATTTTTTCCACAATGGAAAAACCCTCTTTGGGTTTTAAAAAGTGCACCAAGTGTGGCGGTACCGTCTCCGTCACCGACACCCATGAGTGGTGTCTGAAATGTTTAGGTCCTGACCATTCCATCTCGGAATGTATGGCCTGTGCCATGATGTCCAAGAGAGGTCGACAGAACCGAGCTGCCAAGCTCAGTACCTTGTTTCCCTCTGATGCAGCTTCGGTGGCATTGACGTCTTCCAGGGCTTCGTCTTCCTCCCATGGATCTCAGGTAACTAAACATAAGTCTAGCCGGTCCTCAAAGGGTAGATCTCCTTCTAAGCATCAAGATGCCTCTGGCGTTGCCCTTGAGGATTCTGCACTGGCAAAATTGCCCCGGCGGGAGGCTTCGGCTTCCAAAGCATTATCAGGGCTCCAGGACGTTCTCGAGGCCTCCACCTCGACAGAACTACTGGTGCCATGCTCTGGGGTACCGGCGATCTTCTCCAATACCGACATCCAGGCATCAGCAGCGTCGATAGACCAGAGAGTCCTGGCTATTGAGCGCAGTCTGGCGGCTCTCCTTGCGGCATCGATGCCCTCGGAACCGCGTCAGACAGTTCAGCCGGTTCCGGCACCGACTCCGGCACTGGTATCAGTACCGGTGCAGAAAGCATCGGCATCGACATCGGTGTCCGCTTTGCCGGCACCCAGTCATCCGATGCCTTCCGGTACCGATACCCTGGTACCGATTACTCCCGGTACCGACTTCGGTCGGTATGGGTATCGGGCTCTTCAAGAGCATCCGGACAGATGATACTTTGAGTCCTCAGAAGAATCTGAGGATTCTGACAGTTCTGTCGATGCAGGAATACTTCTTCCAGAGGAGCCCTCCTCCCCTAAGCGCAGGATGTCTCCTCCAGAGGATATTTACTTTCAGGATTTTAACAGGGAGGTGGCTCGGGGTCTATCCATTACTGTGGCCCCGGAAACAGAGCCCAGAGCAAAGGAGTTGGAAATTCTACAATATCCCAGAACTCCTAAGGAGGCAGCTACCTTGCCCATTCATGAGATCTTGCATGATCTCATGTTAAGAATGTGGGAGACTCCTCTTACCACCTCTCCTCATTCTCGTAGACTGGATACTCTGTATCGAGTCCCTCCTTGTCCTGGTTTCCAGAAAACTCAGCTTCCTCACCACTCTATTGTAGTGGAATCAGCTATGAGAAGGATCAAGAGTGCAAAGAGGCATGCCTCTAATCCTCCAGGACGTGAGTGCAGAACTTTGGATGCTTTTGGACGTCATGTCTTCCAAGCTTCCATGCTTTCTGCCAGGATCAGTTCCTATAGTCTATACATGGGAATGTTCCTGAAGGAGGTCACAGGTGATTTAGAGGCTTTGAGTCCTCTTCTTCCTGAGGATAGAAGGCAGGATTTTCTCACATTGGTCAAACATGCCCAAGATGTTTCTAAATTTGTCAACCGTGCAGCTTTTGACTGTTTTGAGTGCATAAGCAGAACCTCTGCCATTGCCATAGATGCACGTAGAATTGCTTGGCTCCAGGCATCTGATCTGGAGCTCTGGGTACAAGACAAACTGGGAAATATCCCTCGTACTGGTGAGAACCTGTTTGGTAAAGATTGACAGGAAAAAGCCAATGAGTTGGATGCTGACAACTCCACCTTGGATAGACTATCCAAGTCCACAGTTGATCCTGCTAGAAACAAATCTTTCAAGAAACCATTCTTTTCTAAAGAGAAACTATATTATCCTGCTTATTCTCAGCAGGGACGTTCTGCAGGTCAGCTTGTCAGGAAAGGTCAGCAACCACCCAAACAAAGAAAAGCAAAGACTGCTAAGCCTCAGCCATCCCAGCAGTCTCAGCCTCCACAAGGCCTTTGACTTTCAGCTAGAGAACTTAGCCTTCCTGGCTCTCGTTGGACCATAGCCTTCCACCATTCCAGGAAGGTTGTGTCACTTTGCCCCCAGATGGGGGCAGATAACAGCAGAGCATTGGACACTCTCCATCATAAAAGAGGGGTACAAGCTTCATTTTTCAAGCATGCCCCCTCTCACAATGATAAGACAGTTCAATTCTCCGACCTCTCTCATCAACCTGTTAGGTCAGGAGGTCACTATCCTTCTTGCCCAAGGGGCAATAGAAGAAGTACCCATCCATCAGCAGGGTACAGGGTTTTACTCCCCCTATTTCCTTATCCCAAAGAAAACAGGGGGATACAGACCTATTCTGGACCTCAGAGAATTGAACAAATTCCTTGTCAAAGAGAAATTCAAGATGATTTCTCTTGGAACTCTGCTGCCCTACCTTCAGAGTCAGGATTGGCTTTGTTCTCTAGATCTCAAGGATGCGTACACACATGTTCTCATCCATCCAGCTCACAGAAGGTTCCTTCAGTTCCTTTTTCAAGAAAAGCACTACCAATACAGGGTGCTTCCATTTGACCTGGCCTCAGCACCAAGGGTGTTCACAAAATGCATGGCTGTGGTAGCAGCATTTCTCTGCACTCTAGGGATATTCGTCTTCCCCTACTTAGACGACTGGCTCATTCGAGCCCCAACAGAGTCAGAGGCCAGGACTTCTGTATCCTGCACGATGCGTATCCTTCAGTATTTGGGTCTGGTAATAAACATCCCAAAATCCAGTCTAACTCCCATTCAGTCTTTAGAGTTCATAGGAGCATTGCTGGATACCAGAAAGGCAAGGGTCTATCTCCCCCAGGCCCGTTCCCTTCGCATGGTGCAGTTAGCTTCTCAAGCAGTGCTAAAACCTCATCTCACTGCCCGAGAAATGCTACAACTACTAGGCCACATGGCATCTACTGTGCATGTGGTTCCCTATGCTCGCCTCCATATGAGGGCAGCTCAGTGGACTTTATCCACTCAATGGACCCAGGCATCAGGATGCCTGTCAGACAAAATAGCAAACACAAGTTGCCTTATTTTGTCCCTCCAGTGTTGGAAGTCCACTCAAAACCTGTTGCTGGGGTCCCCTTTTCAACAACCCTTACCCCAGGCAACTCTCACAACAGATGCTTCTCCAATGGGTTGGGGAGCTCATCTGCAAGACCTCTCCACCCAAGGCACCTGGTCTCCACAGGAGACTCATCTACATATCAATCTCTTGGAGCTCATAGCAATCTTCCTTGCTCTTCGAGTGTTCCACACCCTGCTCAGCTACAAGACAGTCCTCATTCATACGGACAATCAAGTAGCCATGTTCTTCGTGAACAAGCAGGGGGGAACAGGCTCTCTGTCGCTTTGCAACAAAGCTTTGCGAATATGGGCCCTCGCCAGAGAGCATCAGATTCATCTCCTGGCGGTGTATCTTCCAGGCATACAAAACTCTTGGGCAGACAGACTCAGTCAAGTTCTGCTTCCACATGAGTGGTCTCTGCATGCAGACCAGGTAGCTAAGATATTTCAATTTGGGGAACCCCGGACATAGACCTCTTTGCAATTCCGTGGAATGCCAAACTTCCCCGGTTCTGTTCCAAAACCCCGGCTCAGGGGGCTCAGGCCAGGGATGCTTTCCTCCTTTACTGGGGTCAAGGCTTCCTGTATGCCTTTCCACCCATTCCCCTAATTCCCAAAACCCTGTTCAAGCTTCAGAGAGACAGAGGCTGTATGATTCTCATAGCTCCACATTGGCCACGGCAAGTGTGGTACCCTCTGCTTCTACATCTCTCTCAAGCTCCCTCCCTGGAGTTAGGGTCTGCTCCAGATCTCCTGTCTCAGGAATGTTATGGCATCCCAATCCCCAGTCTCTGCATCTCAGGGCTTGGTTGCTGAAGGCCTAGATCTTCATGATCTTAAACTTCGTCAGCAAGTAAAGGATATCCTTTATGCTTCCAGGAAGGCTTCCACAAGACGCGCTTATGCTTTCAAGTGAAAAAGATTTACCATATGGTGTTCGCAGAAGGGTCTTAACCCCCTTGCGATACCTCTGGAATCATTACTGGAGTATCTCCTTCATTTATCTAATGCAGTACTTAAAACTAACTCAGTAAGCGTCCATTTGAGTGTTATTGTAGCTTCTTTCAAGCCTCTAAATGGACAACCTATTTCCTCCCATCCTCTTATAGCAAGATTTATGAGAGGCCTTCTTCTAACTAAGCCTCCTATTAGGCCACCACCGGTGGCATGGGACTTGAACCTGGTTCTTGGTCAGCTCATGAAGCCACCTTTCGAACCCTTAGCTACTACCTCATTGAAATTCCTTTCTTGGAAGGTTATCTTTCTCATTGCAATCACATCAGCTCGTCGCATCAGTGAGTTGCAGGCATTAGTAGCTGATCCACCTTATACAAGGTTCCATCATGACAAGGTAGTCCTTAGGACTCATCCACGCTTTATGCCAAAGGTGGTCTCGCCTTTTCATCTAAACCAAGTGGTCTACCTACCTGTTTTCTTTCCAAGACCTCATGCATCAAATGCAGAAAGGAACCTTCATACTTTGGACTGTAAAAGAGCTTTAGCCTTTTACTTACAAAGAACACAGCAACATAGAAAGTCCTCTCAACTCTTTGTTTCTTTTGATCCTTCTCATTTGGGACTTCCAGTCTCGAAGAGAACACTATCTAACTGGATTGCTCAGTGTATATCCTTTGCCTATCAGAGTAAGAATCTTCCTCTGGAGGGCCATGTCACAGCTCACAATGTGAGAGCCATGGCAGCTTCAATGGCTCATCTGCACTCTGTGTCTATCAACGACATCTGTCGAGCAGCCACCTGGGCCTCGGTTCATACCTTCACAGCCCATTACTGCTTGGACAAGGACTCCCGCCGGGATGCCTTGTTTGGTCAGGCTGTTCTCCAACACCTGTTCCATACCTAATCAACTCCTACCCACCATCCCTGGTAGGATGCCAGAGATACATGGGGGGAAGTGGAGCCCTTCTCAGGGACGCATAACTTCTGGGGTCTCTCCCTGGCATCTAAAGCTAGGGAGTCCCCATATGTGATGACTACATTCCTGTTGTTCCTGGAGATAGCATAGTTACTCACCTGTAACAGGTGATCTCCGGGAAAAGCAGGAATTTAGTCCTCACAACCCACCCACCTCCCCTAGGAGTTGTATCTCTCTATCTGTCTCTTTCCCTTTCCCTCTCTCTCTCTTTGTCTCAGCTTTAAAACTCAACTGGAGAGAGGCAGTTGGGAAAGCGGGAAGGCAGCACGCAGGCGCTGTGGGATGCTCCCAAAAGCTTTCTAATTGGACGCTGGGGAGCGTTCCCGCGCAGGCTCCGTCGGTACCGACGATACCCATATGTGAGGACTAAATTCCTGCTGTTCCTGGAGATCACCTGTTACAGGTGAGTAACTATGCTTTATCCGCAAAGACGCAAACCTTATTCAACAGCCCTTCCACAATATCACTGGAAAATTATTAAAATGAACTGGACCTAAGACCAGTCCCTGTGGCACCCAACTGATAATTCCCTTATCCTCAGAGTGAACTCCATTTACCATTACCCTTTGTTGTATGCCACTCAACCAGTTTCTAACTCAATCAGTCAATTTAGGGCCCATACCAAAGGCACTCAAATTTATAAGTCACCTACGTGGAACCATATAAACAGCTTTGCTGAAATCTAAGTACACCCACATCCAGCACTGTGTCTCAGTCCAATTCTCTGGTCAACCATTCAAAGAAATTGATCAGCTTTGTCTGTCAAGACTTACTTCTAGTAAAAACCATGCTGCCTCGAGTACTGCAGTTCATTGGATTCCAGAAACTGCAATCTCCAGGAACAAGCAGGAATGTAGTCTTCACATATGGGTATCGTCGGTACTGACGGAGCCCGCGTGGAAACGCTCCCCAGCGTCCAATAGGAAAACTTTTGGGAGCATCCCACAGCGCATGCGTGCTGCCTTCCCGCCTCTGTACCTCTCTCACTTCAGTTCTTCGTTTTCCGTGGAGCCGACAGGACGTGGTACCCTGCCGTCGCGTCTGCCTTCATTCGATGCCTACCGGTACCGCCAGTTCTCTTCTTCTTCTTTCCTTAAAAAAACAAAAAAAACCCTTATATTTCTTCAGGGATCTTTCCCTGCTTCTGGTGCTAGGCGCTATTTTGGGCATGAGGCCCATTTTTCTCAAGCATGGTGAAACCAGCGAGTGGTTTCAAAAAATGCTCAAAATGTGACGGTACCATTTCCATCACCGACACCCATGTTGGTGTCTAAAATATTTGGGTCCTGAACATTGTCCAACAGAATGTCTCTCCTGCATGAGGATGACCAAAAGGGGCCTGCAGAATAGAGCTGCAAAACTCGGTACCCTTTTTGCCGCCGACACAATGTCAGTTGTATCAATGTCTTCCAGGGTTTCATCTTCCTCCCATGGATCTCAGGTAACCAAATTGAAGTCTTCTAAGACTAGCCGGTCCTCGAAGGGTAAATCTCCTTCAAAGTATCTAGATGCCACTGGCGTTTCCCTCGAGGATACTTCACTGGCAAAACAGCCCCGGCGGGAGTCTTTGGCTGCAAAGCACTAACGGGGCTCCAGGATGTTCTAGAGACCTCCACCTCTGCGGAACTACTGGTGCCATGTTCTGGGGTCATAGCCGCTTCCACCGGTACCTGCACCCAGGCATCGGCAGGAGCGAAGGATCACAGAATCCTCGCTATCGAACGCAGTCTAGCGGCCCTCTTAGCGGCTTCAGTACCACTAAGACCGCAACAAACGGTTCAACATGTATCGGTAACGACATCGGTACCAGTACCGACAGTACCTGCTTCCCCCCATGCCGAGCTCCGGTATCGGGGATCAGGAACCGAAACATTTCGGTACCGACTCTGAGCGGTACCGATACCATGCGTTACAGGAGCACCCGGTGCTTAAGTCTTCCGATTTCGATGACTCTGACGATTCTACCAGTACCAGAGCGAATCTATTAGAAGATTTGGTTCCTTCTCCTCAATGCAGAATGTCTCTTCCAGAGGATATGTCCTTCCAGGCTTTCATACGTGATATTGCAAAGGGTCTTGCAATTACTGTGATTCCAGAAAAGGAACCTAGGGCAGAAGAATTAAGAATTCTACAATACCCTATGGCTCCCAAGAAAGCAGCTATGCTTCCCATTCACAAGATCTTACATGATCTAATGTTGAGAATGTGGGAAACTCCTTTAACAATATCTTCACATTCCCGACGCTTTGACACTATGTACCGAGTGCCAAGTTGTCCTGGTTTTCAAGAGACTCAGTTATCACACCATTCAATGGTAGTGGAATCGGCCATACAAAGGATCAAGAGTGCTAAAACACATTCTTCTAGTCCTCCAGGCCGTGAATCCAGGACTCTCGATGCTTTTGGCCGTCGATGCTTTCAATCCTCCATGCTAGGAGCCAGGATCAGTTCCTACATTCTTTATATGGGAATGTTCCTTGAAGAAGTCACAAAAGACTGCTTAGTCCTTGTGTTTCAGAGGAAAAAAGAGCAGACTACATTATTCTGGTCAAGCATGCCCAGAATGTCTCAAAATTCATGAACCGTGCTACCTTTGATTGCTTTGAATGTATTAGCAGAACCACTGATATATCCATAGGAGCACAGTGTATTGCTTGGCTTCAAGCATCAGACTTAGAACAGTGGGTGCATGAAAAGCTGGGATACATTCCTTGCACAGGAGAAAATCTCTTTGGCAAGGACTGGCAGGACAAGGCTAATCAGCTTGAATCTGACAATACTACTTTAAACAGATTGTCAAAGTCTACAGCCAACCCAACAAAGAAGAAAATATTCAAAAAACCCTTTTCAGTAAGAAAAAGAAGCCTTACCAGTCTTACACCCATCAAACTCACTGTCCGCTCCATGTTCCCCAGAAGGGGCAACAACAGAACAGACAGCAAAGAAAGCCTCAAGCTCAAAAAGCTCAACTGACTCAACAGACGCAGCCCCCTCAGGGGCTTTGACTTCTATCTAGAGAACTTAGTCATTCTGCCCCTAAAAGTTCCAGAACCCTTGAACATTCCAGGAAGACTATGCTTTTTTGCCAAAAGATGGCAACAAATAACATCAGAAAATTGGACTCTGTCCATTGTACAACTGGGGTAAAAGCTTCATTTTCTCAACTTGCCCCCACCTACAATAATAAAGCAGTTCAATTCTCAGGGCCCTGCCACCGACCTCTTTTGGCAGGAGGTCACGTCACTTCTAGCTCAAGGAGCAATCGAAGAAGTACCCATTCCCCAACAGGGGACAGGGTTTTACTCCCCCTACTTTCTTATTCCAAAGAAAACAGGGGGACACGGACCTATATTAGAACTCAGAGAATTAGACAAATATATGTTCCAAGAAAAGTTCAAAATAATCACCCTCGGAACACTTTTACCATACCTCCAAAGTCAGGACTGGCTATGTTCTCTAGATCTAAGAGATGCGTACACGTATATTCTCATCCACTTAGATCACAGGAGGTTCCTTCGATTCCTGGTCCAAGGAAGACACTTCCAGGACAGAGTTCTTCCCTTCGGACTAGCCTCTGCTCCAAGAGTCTTCACAAAATGCATGGCAGCGGTAACAGCATTTATGAGGACTCTGGGAATATTCGTCTTCCCTTACTTAGATGATTGGCTTATTCTCCAGGACCAAGCAGGAAGTCAGTCCTCACTTATGGGTGACGTCGGCGCCGACGGAGCCCTCGCGGAGCAATTTTCCCCAGCTTTCAAAGAAAGCCTTTGGGAATTGCAGCGCGCATGCGCGGTCGTCTTCCCGCCCGAGGGTGCCATCTTAGCCAGTCTTCTTTTTTCCGCGGAGCCCTGCAGACGTCCCCGTCTTGTCCCCGCGAAAAAGTTGATTTTCCTCTTTATTTTATACTTTTTTCTTTCGGTTCGACGCCGATCGTTTTCCCGCCGGACTCGCGACGCCGGTCTCGAGTCCTCTAGCGTTTTTTCGGTTTTTCTGACTTAGTCAGCTTTCATTTTCGTTTTCCCTGGCAGCCCGGTCCTTTGACCTCGCAGGGGCCCTTTTTCCCCCGATGGCTGCCAGTGGCTTTAAGCGGTGTGGTCGGTGTGACCGAAATATGTCACTAACCGACACACACGACTTTTGCCTCCGCTGCTTGGGCCCGGATCATGAGGAACTGATCTGTGGGCCCTGCAGCAAACTGTCCTCGAAGGCGTTGAGAAGTCGGCGGCATCAGCGCGAGAGAATCTTCGCTGACCCCAGCCGTACCCGGACCTCGTCGGAGGCCTCCGTGTCAAAGGGCTCCAGCTCGGACCGTCGCCGGAGCTCCTCCGACCGGGGTTCTCCCTCCGGGGACCATCGTCGGAAGGAAAAACCCGCGAGGGCGGCGTCGGTGGACGCTCCTGGCTCCGCGAGGGCCAGGTCGCATAGCCCCGACAGCCGCCCCGGGTCCTTGGAGAAGGAACATCTCCCGAAGCGACCTCGCCTGGAGTCGGAGATGCCTGCCCGGGTAAGTCCTGTAGTCCTTCTGGACTCGCCTCCGCGACAGCCGACGTCGGGCCCGACGCCGTCGGGGCCCGAGTCGGGGGCTGCTGGGTCACCTGAGCTCGGACTCAGGTTGACGGCCTTGGAGAGCAGACTGTCTGCCTTCATGGACCAGCAGCGGGCACTGCTCGCTGGCCTCGCTGGCGCCGCTGCCCCGACCGCCGGGACGTCGACGTCCAAGTCGACCCCGGAGACCGAGCCGATCCTCGAGTCAATGAGAACTCGAGTCGATCCTCGGTCGAGGTCACCCTCGGCCTCCCGTTCGGGACCGAGGTCGCCGACGCCGACTCCCTCGACGTCGGGGCGGCTGGCGCCGCATCCTGCCCGGGCCGACCCCACCGAGTCCTCGTCGGAGTCGGTCTGGGAGTCTGAGGAGGAGGAGTCACCTGATTCTTTCCGGACTCGGTGTGTCCCATCGGACTCACCGGGGTCCGAGCCTCGGAAGCAGTCCCCCCCGGAGGATGCCCGGTTCTCGGACTTCGTTCGGGATATGGCCAAGGCTTTGGCCTTCCCTGCGGATCCCGAGGAGGAGCCTCGAGCCGAAGAGCTCGACGCCCTCCAGTATGACTCTCCCGCGAGGGAGCACTTTACTGTGCCGGTTCCTCCTATGCTGGAACGACTACTCTTCCGCATGTGGGAGAGTCCGGCCTCCTCGCCGGTCCTGAGCAAGCGGGTCGATTCTATCTATCGGGTCCGCAAGAGCCCTGGCTTTCAGAAGGCACAGCTGCCACACCATTCCATGGTAGTGGAATCGGCCATGCATCGTCTTAAGAGCCAGAAGATGCACTCCTCGGTGCCTCCTGGACGGGAGGCCCGTAACCTGGATGGCCTTGGCAAGAAGTGCTTCCAGGGCTCTATGCTCGCATGTCGTGTCCAGACTTACCAGCTCTACATGGGCATGTATCTCCGGGATCTGGCTAAAGAGCTAGCCGGATTCTCCGCTGGTCTCTCCGAGGAGCCCTTGCGGAGGTTCCTAGCCTTGTCCACGGGCATTCGGGAATGCTCAAAGTTCATGTCCCGAGCAGCCTATGATGGCTTTGAGGCCTCGGCTAGAGTGGCCGCAGCCGGCATCGGTGCCCGCCGACAGGCTTGGCTTCAGTCGTCGGATCTTGAGCCCTGGGTACAGGACAAGTTGGTCGATGTCCCCTGCCGAGGCGAAAACCTCTTTGGCAAGCCCATGGCGGAAAAGGCTGCACAAATTGAGACTGAGACTCTCACCAGGACCAGGCTTTCTAGGAAGACCTCCGCCCCTTCCCAGAAAAAGAAGGGCTCGGGAAAAAAGTCCTTTTACCCGAGGAAGGCGGCTGCCTACAAACAGTACCCCCATTATCAGGCCCCTGCAGCTCCCCAACAGGGCCAGCAGGCCAAGGGACGGGGTAACGGGTCCCGTAGGCAGCAAGCCCCCAAGCCTGCACCACCAGCCCCTGCTCAGCAGGGTGGGGGTTTTTGACTCGCTGAGCATAGCCTCTCCCCCCCCGCTGGTTCCTCCCAGCACCGGAGGCCGGCTGGTTCACTTCGGCCACAGGTGGTCCAGCATCACCGCAGATGCCTGGGTACTTCAGGTCGTGCGAGAAGGCTACCTTCTCCACTTCCATCAGGTCCCTCCCTCCTATTTTCCGGGAGAACCTTCGCGCCCCCCTCTGCACAGGGAGTTGCTCCTTCAGGAGTTAGCAGGTCTTCTGCAGGAACAGGCGGTGGAACCGGTGCCCCACCACCTGAGAGGTCAAGGCTTTTACTCAAGGTATTTTCTGATACCAAAGAGAACAGGGGGCCTCAGACCCATCCTGGACTTGCGCAACCTCAACAAGTTCCTTGTGCGGGAGAAGTTCAAAATGCTTACCCTTGGAATCCTTCTGCCCTACCTCCACAGGGAGATTGGCTATGCTCCTTGGATCTAAAGGATGCCTACACGCACATCCTCATCCACCCAAGCCACCGCCAATACCTAAGGTTTGTGGTGGCAGGAAATCATTACCAGTACAGAGTACTGCCCTTTGGCCTATCCTCCGCACCGCGAGTCTTCACAAAATGTCTCGCGGTCGTGGCGGCCCATCTCCGGCTTCACGGCCTCTATGTCTTTCCGTACCTCGACGACTGGCTCATCAGAGCAGCGTCTGCTCAGGAGGTCACCAACGCCACGTGCCGCACGGTGACTGTACTGCAGCACTTGGGCTTTGTCATAAACTTCGCAAAGTCCACTTTGCTCCCCTCACAGGATCTCGAGTTCATCGGCGCAAGGCTGCACACTCCTCGGGCACGAGCGTACCTACCGCTCGACAGGGCTCAACGGCTCATGGACCTAGCCGACCGCTTTCGCAGCCAGCCCCTGGTCTCCGCCAGGCGCTTCCTGAGACTGCTCGGCCATATGGCTTCCACCGTCCATGTGACCCCCAATGCCCGCCTGAATATGCGGTCTGCTCAATGGTGTCTCCGCCAGCAGTGGCGACAAGCCACAGGCGGCCTGGCAGACCTAGTGCGCGTCTCCGAGCCGCTGCTCTCGTCTCTCCGGTGGTGGCTCCGACAGCCGAACCTGATATTCGGAATGCCTTTCCAGTCACCTCAGCCGACCCGGGTGCTGACCACCGATGCGTCCCTCCTGGGCTGGGGAGCACATTGCCAAGAGGCACGTACTCAGGGCCTCTGGACCACGTGGGAGTCTGCTCAGCAGATCAACTTCCTGGAGCTCAGGGCGATCCGCCTAGCTCTCAAGGCCTTCTCCCACCTGACTTCCCACCAGTCCGTCCTTGTCCAGACAGACAATCAAGTTGCCATGTTCTACGTGAACAAGCAGGGGGGCACGGGCTCCTTCCTCCTCTGCCGGGAGGCACAGAAGCTCTGCTCTTGGGCCGTCAGTCACGGCATTCTCCTCAAGGCAGTTTATCTCCCGGGCCAAGAAAATTGCCTTGCGGACAAACTCAGCAGGGTCCTCCAGCCGCACGAGTGGCGTCTGGATCCCTTGGTAGTTCAGAAGCTCTTCCTCAAGTGGGGCCTCCCCACGGTGGATCTCTTTGCCAGTCCTCACAACCGGCAGCTTCCTCGCTTCTGCTCTCGTCAGCCACACCCCCTTCGGGTTGCGGCGGACGCTTTTCTGATCTCATGGTCGGGGAGCCTTCTGTACGCTTTCCCTCCCATCCCGCTAGTCTCTCGGACTCTTTTCAAGGTTCTCCGAGACAAAGCCTTCATGATCCTGGTGGCCCCTCGCTGGCCCAGGCAGCCGTGGTTTCCGCTCCTACTGCAACTGGCGGTGGAGGATCCAATCCCTCTGGGGGTACAACCGGATCTCCTCACTCAGGATCAGGGGTCCCTACTGCACCCCAACCTCAGGTCTCTCAACCTCATGGCCTGGCTGCTGAGAGGGTAGTCCTTGCTCCCCTTCTCCTGCCGGCGGAGGTGGAGGAGGTCGTCTTGGCTTCGCGACGGCCTTCTACCCGCAAATGCTACGCCCTTAAATGGCGTCGCTTTGCAGTCTGGTGTACCCAACAGTCTCAGGATCCCTTCTCCTGCCCGGTGTCGGTGATCTTGCAGTACTTGCTACACCTCTCTAATCTGGGACTTAAGTCCAACTCCGTCAAAGTTCACCTCAGTGCTCTTTCGGCACATCATGTGCCGGTGGACGGTAGACCTCTCTCAAGCGACCCTCTCGTAGCGAGGTTTCTCCGAGGTCTCCTTCTACTTAAACCACCTCTGCGCCCGCCAGCGCCTGACTGGGACCTGAATGTGGTTTTGCAGCGGATCACCTGTCCGCCTTTTGAACCTATGGCTACCTGTTCTCTCCGTTTTCTGTCTTGGAAAACACTGTTCTTGATAGCCCTCACTTCCGCTAGACGCGTAAGTGAATTGCAGGCCCTCGTGTCTGATCCCCCTTACACTAGGTTCTACAAGAATAGGGTAGTCCTACGGACTCACCCAAAATTTCTGCCTAAAGTGGTCTCTCCTTTTCACATCAATCAGGAGGTGGTACTTCCAACCTTCTTTCCCAGACCACACTCCAGCCGAGCTGAAACGGTCCTCCATACCCTGGACTGTAGAAGGGCATTGAACTTCTACCTTGACCGTACGCGGGAGCACCGTAAAGCTGCTCAGCTTTTTGTGTCTTTTGACCCCAATAAATTGGGGCTCCCGGTCTCCAAGCGTACTCTGTCCATCTGGGTTGCGGACTGTATCTCTTGGGCTTATGGGGCAGCCGGACTCTCCTTAGAAGGTCGAGTCACGGCTCATTGCGTTCGGGCAAAGGCTACGTCAGTGGCTTACCTCCGCTCTGTTCCGCTGGCAGACATCTGCCGGGCCGCTACTTGGTCTTCGAGCCAGACTTTTGCGGTCCATTACTGTCTCGAGAGGGAGTCCCGTAGGGACAGTGCTTTCGGACAGGCAGTCCTCCGTAATCTCTTTGAGGTCTGAGCAACTCCTACCCTCCATCCCGGATGTGGGCTACCGGTGGGTGATAATTCAGCGAAGATTCTATCCTTCTGTGCTGCTGAGCTAGAGGGAGCTCATTTTTGTGCTTAGGGTCTCCGGTAGCCTTGAGCTTGGGAGTCCCATAAGTGAGGACTGACTTCCTGCTTGGTCCTGGAGAAAGCGTAGTTACTCACCTGTAACAGGTGTTCTCCAGGAGCAGCAGGAATCAGTCCTCACTACCCTCCCTCCTCCCCTTGGAGTTGCAATCGTCTGCTTATGTTCTTTTTGCAAATTTTTATGCTGTCTTTTTTAGCTATGTCATCTGACTGGCTAAGATGGCACCCTCGGGCGGGAAGACGACGACCGCGCATGCGCGCTGCAATTCCCAAAGGCTTTCTTTGAAAGCTGGGGAAAATTGCTCCGCGAGGGCTCCGTCGGCGCCGACGTCACCCATAAGTGAGGACTGATTCCTGCTGCTCCTGGAGAACACCTGTTACAGGTGAGTAACTACGCTTTCGAGCATCGACAGCTCCAGAGGCCAGCTTCGCTCTCTCTCGAGCAATGAGAATTCTTCAGTACTTGGGGCTGGTCATACACCTCCCAAAATCTCATCTCGCCCCCTCTCAATCTCTAGAATTCATAGGGGCTCGTCTACACATATGGCAGTCAAGGGCTTTCCTGCCCCAGCCAAGCTGTCTACGTATAATACAACTGGCATCTCAAGCATCTATGAAGGTATTCCTTACTGCTCGGGAGATGCTTCAACTGCTGGGACACATGACATCCATTGTCCATGTGGTTCCCTATGCTCGCCTCCACATGCAAGCAGCCCAGTGGACCCTTTCCTTTCAGTGGTCACAAGCCTCAGGTCGACTAACAGACAAAATCAGAACTACCACATGCCTGATTTTGTCCCTGCAATGGTAGCAATCCCTGGAAAACCTCCTTGTAGGCTCTCCTTTCCAGCAGACTCTATGCCAAACCACTCTGATGACAGATGCGTCCAAGATGGGTTGGGGGGCGCACTTGCACGATCTCTCCACTCAGGGTCTTTGGACCTCACAGGAGGTTTCCCTTCACATAAACCTCCTAGCGCTGAGAGCCATTTTCAATGCTTTTCAAGTCTTTCAGGGCCATCTCAGCAACAAAACAATTCGGGTCCAAACCGACAATCAGGTAGCTATGTTCTATGTGAACAAGCAAGGCGGAACAGGCTCTCTGTCGCTATGCAACGAAGCTTTGTGAATATGGGCCCTCACCAGAGAGTTGCAATTTCACCTGTTTGTGGTATACCTTCCGGGCATTCAAAACTTGTGGGCAGACAAACTCAGTCGAATACTTCTGCCACACGAGCGGTCCCTCCACTCATACCAGCTTGCTCGAGTGTTTCGAATCTGGGGCACACCAGATATAGACCTCTTTGCAAGTCCACAGAATGCCAAACTTCCCCAATTCTGTTCCAGAATTCTGGCCGAAAAATGTCAGGCAAGAGATGCTTTCCTACTCCACTGGGGACAGGACTTCCTCTATGCCTTCCCACCCATTCCCCTCATTCCCAAGACTTTATTCAAACTTCAGAGAGACAGAGGTCGTATGAAGCTCCACGTTGGCCACGGCTAACGTGGTATCCTCCTCTTCTGCGTCTCTCTCAAACCACTCCTCTGGAGTTGGGGAATGCTACAGATCTCCTGTCGCAGGAGGACGGATGCTTACTGCATCCCAATCCCCAGTCCCTACATCTCAGGGCCTGGTTACTGAAAGCCTAGAATTCCAGGATGTTAACCTTTCTCAATAAGTAAAGGATATCCTCCCGGCTTCCAGAAAACCCTCCACAAGACGTTCCTACGCTTTCAAGTGGAAAAGGTTCTCTATCTGGTGTTCACAAAAGGGACTTAACCCCCTTTTAGTACCTGTAGAGCTGCTACTAGAGTATCTTCTACAATTATCAACTTCTGGTCTGAAGACCAATTCAGTTAGGGTCCATCTTAGTGCTATTGCTGCTTTTCATAAACCTTTCGATGGACAACTTATTTCCTCTCATCCACTTATATCAAGATTTATGAGAGGCCTACTTTTAACAAAACCTCCTATTAAACCACCACCGGTGGCATGGGATCTAAATCTTGTTCTTGGTCAGCTTATGAAACCACCCTTTGAACCTTTAGCCACTTCAGACCTAAAGTTTCTTTCATGGGAAGTTATTTTCCTAATTGCCATCACTTCTGCAAGACGCATTAGTGAACTACAGGCATTAGTAGCTGACCCTCCTTATACAAGGTTTCACCATGATAAAGTAGTCCTCAGGCCTCATCCTCACTTTCTGCCAAAGGTTATTTTGCCTTTTCCTTTAAACCAGTCGGTTTATCTTCCTTTATTCTTCCCTAGGCCTCATGCCTCCAGTGCGGAAAGGAATCTTCACACACTGGATTGTAAAAGAGCCTTGGCTTTTTATCTCCAAAGAACTAAGCCACATAGAAAATCTTCTCAGCTTTTTGTGGCTTTTGACTCTAGTCATTTGGGAATTCAAGTTTCTAAAAGAAGGCCATGTCATGGCTCACAATGTGAGAGCAATGGCAGCCTCAATGGCTAACCTTCGTTCTGTCTCTATTGATGATATCTGCAAAGCAGCCACTTGGACTTCGGTACATACCTTCATAACCCACTATTGCTTAGACAAGGACTCCTTTCGGGATGCCTCGTTTGGCCAGGCTGTTCTACAACATCTCTTCCATACTTAATACAACTCCTACCCGCCATCCACAATTTGGATGCCTAAGGTCCATGGGAGGAAACATGACCCATCTCACCTGGGTTCGCAGCTAGCTGGGGTCACCCCTTGGCATCTTTCAGCTGGGGAGTCCCCATATGTGAAGACTACATTCCTGCTTGTTCCTGGAGATAGCATAGTTACTCACCTGTAACAGGTGATCTCCGGGAACAGCAGGAATTTAATCTTCACAACCCACCCACCTCCTCTAGGAGTTGTCTCTATCTCTCTCTTTCTCTACTTCTCTCCTTTGGTCTCAGCTAGAATCTCAACTGAAGTGAGAGAGGTACAGAGGCGGGAAGGCAGCACACATGCACTGTGGGATGCTCCCAAAAGCTTTCCTATTGGACGCTGGGGAGCGTTCCCGCGTGGGCTCCGTCGGTACCGATGATACCCATATGTGAAGACTAAATTCCTGCTGTTCCCAGAGATCACCTATTACAGTTGAGTAACTACGCTTTGCCTTCTATTGTAACAATGTTTCCATGAATTTACTCACCATAGAGATTAGACTAACTAGTTTATAGTTCCATTCTCCTCTTTTTTTCTACTTTTGTGGAGAGGGTGCACATCTGCTCTTCTCCAGTCCTTTCGGACCATTCTCTATTCTAAAGAAGTATTGACAAGATCAGACAGCAGAGCCTCCAGAACTTCCCTAAGTTTCTTCAATACCTTCAGATACATCCCATCCAACCACAGTTAGCCCCTCATAAACAGTCTTCTGAATCATTCAGAATCTACTCAATTCCATTCCTTCTAATGCTTGTTTTCTGTGATCGTGCTCCATTAACCCAAAACAAAATATTTGTTAAGTAATTCTGTGTTAATTCAAAAGCTTCCAAAGATGCAGCAAACTCATCATCGGAATTGCACAGTGCTGGTTCATCATACAACTGCACCATTGATGGAGAATTTGCTCTGGTAAAATTTTTATTGAAGTGTTTTCCTCAGTATATGGAACCATGGGAGATGGCTATCTGAGCAACTTTGCATCCTGCAACACTTCAGGGCTGGGACCCGCATCATGCCGAGGTGTCTGAGCTAAAAAGCTGGAAGTCACTTGAGGCTTCAGGTGTAGACCCAGACTTATCATCCTTCTTAACCATGAAGGGTAAAATAGCTGATGAAACTCTCCATACAAACTAGGAGAAGAATCTTTCCCCTTAGCTATATTTGATATTTGAAAGGGGAGCAGCAGGCAGCTCCAAGTTAACATAAGAACATAAAATATGCCATACTGGGTCAGACCAAGGTTCCATCAAGCCCAGTATTCTGTTTCCAACAGTGGCTAATCCAGTCACATGTGCCCGGAGTAAGCCATGGATTTCCCTGGTCCTCTTTAATAATGGTATATGGACTTTTCATCCAGGAATTTGTCCAAGCAGTTTTTTAAACCCAGTTACACTAACAGCCTTTTCTCTGATTAGACTTAAATGTGCTAAATTGTACCTTCATTGAGTGTCTCCTAATCTTTCTACCTTTTGAAGGAGTAAACAACCAATCTACAGTATATTTACCCCCCCCCCCACTCCATTATTTTATAGATCTCTATCATATCTCCCCTCAGCTGTATTTTTAACAAGTTGAAAAGCCCTAACCTTTTAAGCCTATCCTCTTAGGGGTATCCTTCCATCCCTTTACCAGTTTAGTGGCTCTTCTCTGTATCTTTTCTAATTCTGCAATATTCTTTTTAAGATATGGTGACCAGAATTGCACACTGTATTCAAGGTGCGGTTGCACCATGGAATGATACAGAGGCATTATAATATCCTTTGTTTTATTCTCCATTCCTTTCTTTTTGGTTCCTAGCATTCTATTTGCTTTCTTGGCTGTCGCTGCACACAGGGCAGAGGGTTTCAATGTACTCTCCATAAACAAGAAGTCCTCACGTATGGATGATGTCCTTCCACTGGAAGCTTTTGGGAGCTTCCATTGCGCATGCCTGCCTTCCCACCCGCAGTAGCACCATCTTCCCCTTAGTTCACCTTTTCCGTGGAACCTCACGGATGTGTTTCTTACGCTTTCTGGAAAAAGCTGTTCTTTTGCCCTTTGGGGCTGCTAGTTTTTTTGCGTTTTTATGCTTTCCTGCTGTTTTCCACCTGCTGTCACGGCTGCCGGTCACACCTGTGCGGGCCATCGCACAGGGCTTTTTCCCACCGCTTTTTGTCATTTTTCCTGGACGGTTCTCTACTTTTTTCCTGGGCTTTTTTTTCCTGTATCACTGCCGGCATTGAGCCCTTAAATCTTTGCAGTGGCTATTTTTCCGACGATGTCAAAGTCGGCCAAGAGTTTTAAGAAATGCATGCACCATTTCTGTAACGGACAGTCTCAACTGATGTTTCTAGTGTCTAGGCCCTGACCATGAGCCCTTGATATGTAATCTGTGCCTACAGATGACACAGAAGGGCCTTAAGGGCTGCGAGAAGCACCGTGAGTCCCTCTTAGGCCCTCAAATTTGATGTCCTTAGCACAGGAATCAATGTGGTGTCGACACCCAAAGAGGGGCTCTGCTAAGGACTCGGCATCACACAGTGCTCATGGTCATTTGGAGTCGAGGGGCTGTGATAGTCTGGAAGGGAGGTGGCCCTATTGGAGCTTCGGAATGACTCATCATTTGCCTTATCGACACTGAAGGGTGTGGCCAGAGACCATGCCAAGCACAGGCATCAGCACTGGAGCCACTCTTGGCACGATGTTGAAGGTGATGGCCAGGAGTGGCCTGCAAAGGTGCCCTGGTGGGAGGAATTGACTCCAAGGCCTCGGAGGGCCACTGGCAATCTCCCAGTGAGCTTACCATCATGGAGTCTCTGGGACAGGTGTCGGAGTTGACGGCTGGGGTCATCATACTGGCCTCAACGCCTTCACAGACCGTGGTGCTTGCCGAGCACCTTCGAGACCTCAAGGCACACATGTCAACTCTCTTGGCTGCATGGGCCCAGGTGGCCTCGGTACCTCTGGTGGTATTGCCGCCAGCCGTGCAGCCAATTCTTGAGACCCATGCCTTCCCCATCAAGCAGGGGACATCGGGTCGGTGGTCAGAGTCCATCTTGGGCCCATCCGTGATCTCCCTCTCTCATGTCTCTGGTTCTGGTGCTCCAGCGCTCAGAGGAGGACCATCTTCGATCCCGCAGAGGCTAGCATCACTGCTGGAGCGTAGCTGGTGCCATAAGGTAAGAACATAAGAACCTAAGATATGCCATACTGGGTCAGTCCAAGTTCTATCAAGCCCAGTATCCTGCTTCCAACAGTGGCCAATCTAGGTCATAAGTACCTATCAGTCTCCCCAAAAGACACAGGTTCCTCAATGCTTGTATTAGGTCAAGCAGTGATATCCTGGGTCCCTTTTAATAATGGTTTATGGACCTTTCCTCCAGGAACTTGTCCAAACCTTTTTTAAACCCAGCTACATTAGCAGCTTTTACTATATCCTCCGGTAACAAATTCCATAGTTTGATTACACGTTGAGTAAAAAAATATTTTCTCTTATTAGTCTTAAAAAGGTTACCCTGCAGTTTCATTGCATGTCCCCTAGACTTTTTATATTCTGATGACGTAAACAATCGATCTACGTTTACTCATTCCATTCCATTCATTAATTTATAGACCTCTATCATATCTCCCCTCAGCCGTCTCTTTTCCAGGTTGAAGAGCCCTAACCTTTTTAGCCTCTCTTCATAGGAGTATCCTTCCATCCCCTTTGACATTTTGGTGTCTCTTCTCTGTACCTTTTCTAATAACATTATATCCTTTTTAAGATACGGCGACCAGAATTGCACACAATATTCAAGGTGCAGTCGCACCATGGAATGATACTGAGGCATTATAATATCCTTTGTTTTATTTTCCATTCCTTTCCTTATGATACCTAGCATTCTATTTGCTCTCTTGGCCGCCGCTGCACACTGGGCGGAGGGTTTTAACATCTTATTCACGATGACGCCTAAATCTTTTTCCTGGATGGTGGTTCCCAATGTGGAACCTTGCATCGTGTAACCGTAGTTTGGGTTGTTCTTTCCTAGGTGCATAACTTTGCACTTGTCCACATTAAATTTCATCTGCCATTTAGATGCCCAGTCTTCCAATTTATCAAGATCCTCTTGCAATTTTCCACAATCCTCTTGGGTTTTAACAACTTTAAATAGTTTTGTGTCATCTGCAAATTTGAAACCTCACTCATTATTCCCTTTTCCAGGTCATTTATGAATATGTCAAAAAGCAGCGAACCCAGCACAGATCCCTGGGGGTACTCCGTTGTTCACCTTTTTCCATTGGGAAAATTGGTCATTTAGCCCTACTGCTCTTTTAACCATTTCCTGATCCACAATAGTACACTGCCTCCTTATTCCATGTTAAGTCTCTGATGAGGGACCTTGTCAAAGGCTTCCTCTCGGAGTCAGACTTCAATGGCTGGGAGATGGAGGAGTTGCCGGCTACCGAGAGGGAGTCCCAGGACATCCCCTTAGAGCTGTCTCTGCCATATGGACAGCGGAAGTCACCCCTGTAAGACATGTCCTTTCAGGACTTTGCCCAGGATATTGCCAAGGCGATTCCTTTTTCTCTGGAACAGAGGATGAGCTGAGGGCGGAGGAACTAGAAATCCTCCAGTACTCCTCTGTTCTGCTGGTGCATCATATTGTTCAGAGGTTGTTGCTCCGCATGTGGGAGAACCTGATGTTGGTGCCTCCAATCAGCTACCGACTGAACTCAATGTACGAAGTGCAGAAAGCACCCGGGTTTGAGAAGTTCCAACTACCGCATCATTCCCTGGTCATTGAGTTTGCCATGCGGTGGGTCAAGAGCTCCAGAACCCACTTGTTGGTACTCTCTAGCCCGGAGCAGAGGACCCGTAATGGGTTTGGAAGGTGCTGCTTCCAGGGCTCTATGCTTGTGGCCAGAGTTCTGTCATATCAGCTAGAATTCATTGGAACCCTCTTGAACACCACACGGGCTCAAGCCTTCCTCCCAAGGCACTGCTTTTAGTGGCTCATGGAAGTGGTCTCTATTGTCTGTCAAAAATGGCATAAAATGGAGCAAAAAATGCTGTGCATGTTAGGCCACCTGGTCTCCATGGTGCATGTAACTCTGTTGTCCCGGCTCAGGATGCTCCTGGTTCCATGGACACTATCCACCCAGTGGAAACGAGCAACGGGTTGCCTCGGGGATCGAGTGGCCATTACGGTGCCCTTCATTGAATCTCTCCAGTGGTGGCTGGAACCATGGCACCTGCTCCAAGGTCTCCCCTTCCAGTTGATGCTGCACCACTGGACGCTTACCACCTATGCATCCAAACTGGGCTGGGGCATGCACCTGGATGGCCTGTGGATGCAGGGCCTCTGGTTGGAGAAGGAGAGTCTGCACCAGATCAACTTTCTGGAACTATGGTGGTCCTCATGCAGATGGACAACCAGTTGGCGATGTTCTGTGTAAACAAGCAGTGAAGCATGGGCTTGTATATCCTATGCTGGGAGGCAGTAAACATCTGGAAGTTCATAGTGACACATGGCATGAAGCTATGGGTGACCTTCCTGCCCAGGGAGCTCAGTACACTGGTGGATCATCTCAGTTGAGTCCTCCAGTCCCACGAGTGGACCCTCAACAAGAGAGTGGTGGAGCACATCTTTCAGGAGTGGGGCACTCTGACAGTGGACCTCTTTGTCTCACTGTGCAATGTTCAGGTGGACCACTTCTGTTCCTGCTTGGCCGCGAGGGGCAGGCTGGTGTCTGACACCTTCCTTCTGAACTGGGGGGTGGGCTTACTCTACATTATCCATCGATTCTGCTGGTGGCGAAGATGCTTCTCATGCTCCAGTGGACAGAGGGACCATGATCCTTATTGCCCTGTACTGGCCCAGGCAGCCATGGCTCTCACTGCTGCTCCAGCTTTCCTGTCAGGAGCCTCTCTGGCTAGTTTGTGACCCTGATTTCATCTCTCAAGAGAATGGGATCCTTCTGCATCCAAACATCTGGTCCCTAGCCCTCATGATATGGATACTGAGCATATAGCTCTGTCTGAGCTCAACTTACAGGGGAGGTAAAGGTTGTCCTCCTGACCTCCCAGAAGGACTTCACCCGCCATGCTTATGCCTTCAAGTGGCACAGGTTCGCACTATGGTGTGCAGACAAGGTGCTGGACCCTTTCTCATGATCGGTGGAGGGTTTGCTGGAGTACTTCCTGCATCTCTCCAATTTGGGCCTCAAGTTTAACTTGGTTCGAGTGCGACTGAGTGCAATTAGGGTCTATCATCAGGGCTTGAAAGGAAAGCCCATCTCCACTCACCTGCTGGTGGCCCACTTCATGCAGGATTTGCTCCTGCTGCGGCCTCCAATTAAGCTTCCACTGGTGGCATGGGATCTGAATGTGGTCTTGGGAAAGTTGTCAGCGTCTTTCAAGCTGCTCACTACCTGTCTGCTGAAATTTCTGACTTGGAAGGTCATCTTTCTTATAGTGCTCATCTCGGCTCCCAGGATTAGTGAACTTCAGGTTCTGGTGGCTCATTCACTGTATACGAGATCCAAAATACTGCTCTCTATGTTCTTACTGGTGCCAAGCGTTTTGACCATATTACTCCGCTACCTATATAATAACATTGACTTCCATACCCACAGCATATTCAATTGAAGATACTCATTTTAACCCATAAGGCAGTTCATAGTTATGCTCCCCAATACCTCTGTTCCATAACTGTCCCATATACACCCAGTCGTACCCTCCAATCCCTCTCTGATATTTGTCTGGTGCTTCCGCCACTCCATCGATTCCATTACGAAATTACCCGCCGCTTAGCCTTCAGCTATTTAGCTCCAGCATTCTGGAACGGCCTCCCAACATACTTGCAACTACAATCTTCTTTTTCACAATTTAAGTCACAGCTGAAAACACATTTATACTTGCAAGCCTTCAGCCTTGAAGAACAGAGATCTGCATGACTGTACTCCAGCATCTATTTGGGACTTAGGTTCAACTCCTTCCCACCGGCCCATCTGTCCATCCAGGCTATCAAAAGAGTCATCCTGATGTTGATGTCTGCAGTGGATGTTGAATCGGTTGCATCCCGAAGGGGGATCGCACATGCTGTTTTCTGGTTCTCGTTGCCCTGGTTGGGCTGTTTTTCTTGTGTTTGGTAGCCTGTAGCTTGGAAGTCCCATACATAAGGACTTTTTCCTGCTCATTCACGGAGAAAGCGTAGTTATTTGCCTGTACCAGCTGTTCTCCGTTAACAGAAGAAATAAGTCCTCGCAGCCCTCAACCTCCCTGTGGATATGTTTGGATATTAGGTTTTGTATTGTGCTGAGGGGAAGATGGCGCTGCAGTGGGTGGGGAGGCAGGCATGCATGTGCAATGGAGGCTCCCAAAAGCTTCCGGTGGAAGCTGGGGAGCGTTCCTGTGCTGTGCTCTGTCGGGGGACATCAGCCATACATGTGGACTTATTCCTGCTGTTCACGAAGAACACCTGCTAAAGGTGAGTAACTATACTTTATCAACAATGATGCCTAAATTATTTTCCTGTGTGGTGGTTCCTAATGTGGAACCTTGCATAGTGTAACCATAGTTTGGGTTGTTCTTCTTTAAATGCATAACTCTGCATTGTCCACATTAAATTTCATCTGCCATTTGGATGCCCGGTCTCCCAGTTTATCAAAGTCCTCTTGCAATTTTTCACAATCCTCTTGTTTTTCAACACCTTTAAACTTGTAGTTGATGAAAGCTAAACTCTTTTTCCTTATATTCTCAGCTACTTCTTTTGAGAACCATAGCAGCCTCCTTTCCTCATACTTGTATTTACATTCCTAGCAAAAAGATGGTTGCTGTCAAAATATCTCCTTTTAATTTTGCTTGTTGCTTTTTACTTCCCTATCTATTGACTCTTTGAGGTAGTCCCCCATCTTGACAAAGTTAGTTTTCCCGAAGTATAGGACCCTCGTTTCTGATTGAACTATCTCTACCCTTGTTCTAATACTGAACCACACCATTGAGTGATCACTGGATGCCAGATGATCCCCCAGTATAACATTAGACGCACACTCTCTGTTCATAAGCAGCACATTCAGTAAGGCTTCATCTTGCATGGGATCCGTTACCAGAACAGTTTTCCCTGTAGATAATCCAGGATTTCTCTATTTCTAGATGATAATGCAGCAGGGATAGCCCAACCAATATACAGCATTTTGAAATTACCTACCAAAAGCCAGGGCTTAATTTGTAGATAAAAAGGAATTGAAACTGGAGCCGGGGATTGGGGGTTGTTAAGTTAGGGGAAGGAGCAACAGGAGAAGAGGGAGTTGAGTGATTGTTCTTTAGTCCAGTGGTTCCGAAACCTGTCCTGGGGGCTCCCTAGGCAGTTGGGTTTTCAGGATGTTCACCATGAATATGCTGGAGATAGATTTGCATGCAGTGGAGGCAGTGCATGCAAATCTCTCTCATGTAAATTCTGTAACCCAGGGCCATCCTTTCTGTTCTGCAGTTGCTTGAAACCAACAGGAGACAGGCCCTGAGACACTTTCGGGAAGCTGGAGGTTTATTGAACATGCAGGCCCACATAAAGAATGTCACATCCTCTGCTTACTACAAGATGAAGACACTGCATACCCTTCATACGCTCCTCAATCACTTCCGCACCATTTGTCAAGCTGTTATCACTCCTCAACTTGACTACTGCAACTCCATCCTCCAATGCCTTCCGAAGAAGGCCCTTCACCTATTCCAGCTGGCACAAAACACCACAGCCAGGATGATAACAGCAACACCAAGATATGAACACATCACCCCACTCCTCAAAAAACGTCACTGGCTCCCTCTACAGACATGAATAAAATATAAAGCAATTATGATTGTACACAAGTCCATCCACAGCCAAGCCCCAAACTGTCTCTACAACCTACTTCTGAGGGCCCCCCCCCCAACACAATAAGAAGATAACAAAACCAGAACTTGCTAAGCATCCCAGCACATAAGACCACAAGCACCCAAGCAACTTACCAGAGATTCTTCTCCATATACAGTCTGACACTTTGGATCTCCCTCCCAAGTATTCTAAAAGACATCAAAGACTGTGAGGACTTCTGTAAAAAGCTAAAGACCTATTTATTCCAAGAATACCTCGGGTCCAACACTTAACAATCAACGCCCCCACCACTCACTTCAGACCCTCATGGCCCCCCTCCAAAGTAACCCATAACCACACCAATCACTCCTTCTCATTGTGTAATGACTCTTCCTTGTATATAGTTCAGACCCTGTTTCCTCATCCCTTCTACTAGTACAATTGTTCAAGTGTACCCTAACTTGTAACCTTAGTTTCTTGTATTACAGTTCAATGTATACCTAAGTCATATGTTCTATGTAAACCGCCTTGATAATCTGAAAGGCAGTATAAAAGAGAAATTCAATAAATACATATTTTGCTTTAGATATGCATTCTAACCCCCAGAGGCTGGCTAGTTTTAACTGAAATAGTAAATTACTGTGCCTTGTGATATAGTGTGCTGTATCCAGAACGACAGAAAGGGTTCAATATTTGAATGGCATTTACATGGTTTACAGCCCTATAAACCATACAAATGCCTCTAACTGGGATATTCAATGGCCCTAACACGGTTAGTACTGCTGAATATCCCCAATCTTCTCCCCTCCATGTCCCGATGCTAACCGCTTAGCACCAGGGCTTGTTGTGAGCATTCTGGGGAGAAGCGGAGGCAGCGATACTGCATGCTCTGCAGTTAGTGACCTGCAGCTAAAAGACAGGCAAAGCAAAAGTTTGAATGAATATCAGGCCAAAAGTGTTTAAATAGAACCTCTCTCTATTAATGACAATGCCCCATAGCATAAACTGAGAAATAGTTCACCAAAACTATATACAAGTATTTGCAAGGACAAAATGCCATGGCAAGAATCAAAGCATCCAATAACAAAACCTTTCCACAGTTAATTAGCAAAGGGAAAAAATAGACCTGTTGGATATGTAAATTGGATTTGGAACAAGTTTTTGACAACAGAAATCAACCAAATATTTGGGCTAACAGAAGGTGACGTTTTACTTACCAGTTAATGTCCTTTCCTTGAGTCCTGCTAGATCAGTCCAGACAAGTGGGTTGTATTCCCCTATCAGCAGATTGGTGAAGACAAAGAACCAATGAAAAGCCCAGGTTTCAATGACATCACTTTCATGCCTGTATTTGCCTCAGCCACTAGTATTCATCCCAAAGTATTTGGGTGAAAAACATGGCAAGCCTCACACAACCTCAAACGTGGACAACAAGGAGAAATCAGCAGTCAATAACTATGTACAGGAAAGCATAAACAGAAGGCTGTCTGTAAAATATGAACCTGCAGAGTCCAGTACAAAAATCATAGAGGATCCAAAGGTACCACAGCAGAAGAGCTGCGCAAATATAGTTTCAGGGATGGGCCTTGGACTGGTCTAGCAGGACTCAAGGAAAGGACATTAACTGGTAAATAAAATGTTACCTTCCATACTGTTCTTTCCTTGAGTCCTGCTAGACTAGTCCAGACAAGTGGGATGTACCAAAGCTACAACACCACTGGGCGGAAAGAAGACACAGTAGCTATCAAAACTCATGAGCTGAAGGCCATGTCTGCCCACGTGTGGACATCCAAGCAGTAATGCTTGACAAAAGTGAAAAGTGATGCCCACATGGCTGCCTGACAATGTCTGCAGGGGTTACCAAGCTCTGCTTCGCCCACAAGGACACTTGTGCTTGGGTAGAATGGAAATGGAAGTCTGCACTCAAACTCCTGAAAGCTCAGAAACTATCGAGTCAACAAGGACTGCTGGTGTGGTTGCATATGAGTACGCCTCCATGGCACCATTACTATGATCACTGTCATTAATCCAAGGAGCTGAAGATAACCCCAGACTCTGGGAGCCTGCTGCTCACAGAACAGCACCAGAAAATCCAACAATCTTTGAATGTCTCCCCTGGCAGGAAAATTCTGCCCACTAGAGTATCAAACATGTTCCCAGAAACTCAAAAGACTTAGAAGGCAATAGCTGGCTCTTTTTCTTATTGATCATCTAGTCGAGGCCTTCCAAAAGAAATATCACTCGGGACATCACCTGAGACGCTTCTGAGAAGGAACATGCTCAGAGGAGCCAGTCATCCATAGGGATGGACACAGATCCCTTGGCACTGTAGCGCCACAGCTTCCAGCACCATGACCTTGGAGAACATCCTTGTGGTGGTGTAACCTGAAAAGGAAGGCAGCAAAATGATTGTGAGAGCCAAGCACGGCCAAATGCAGACACTTCTGCTGTTCTGCCCAGATTGAGATAGAAACATAGAAATATGACGACAGAAAAAGACCACATGGTCTATCTAGTCTGTCCTTCCATATCAACAACTACAACAGTCCCCTCGGCCAGATCCAGAAATGCCAAGAATTCCCCTCGGTGCACTCTTTGAATTACGCAGCGCAAGATTGTCATCTGGAAGCATATGCAAGTGCTCATTGACCCCCTTGAGGTCCAGAATGGGCCGGAAGGAATCATCTATCTTTGGTATCACAAAATAGATGGAGTATCTGCCCTTGCCCCAGTCATCCAGGTTTTCCATTTGGTTGCTTTATTTCCTATTTGCTTTATACATTTGTGTATTGACTATTGGTTTGTGACCTTGATTTTCTTTTATTTGTGGACTGTACAAAATGACATCTGGAATGGTTTTCTTGCCTTATTTTTACCCTCTTCCTTGTATTACAGCTCTGTTTGTTTTTCTTCCTAAATATTTCATCCTGAAATAGTTTAAAATAATGCATAAACAAAAAATAAAGGCATATATGCAGTCCATACCTGCCACTGACCACATAAATGCTTCTGAATATTAGAGACACTTTTATATATTTTGTAGTTATCAGAAATTATACAGTACAAAGTAATATATAAAAGTGTTTCAGAAGTAAATTGGTGTTACTTTTTATTTAAAGGAAAAATCATCTTAAAAGGAACTGTCAATAGCACCATAATTGATCTTTTTTTTTTTAGCTGTCTCCAAAGCTTTATGACACAGTTTGTTGACAGTTTGCTGGTGACACATTGACAGCATGTGCTTTCCTGGTTTATTCTAGTTGACAACATAATTCCACACCCATTGAAAGTAAACTACCATAGCAGTCAGCACCTTTTTCATTTTTTCATAGAAAACATATATATTTAACAAATTTCTAACTTGCTTATCTGCACATTCTGAGCTGGATACATAACATCAAAAATGAATCACAAAAACAGCATGCTTTACAAAAATCACTGGAGACAGGTAAAAGTGCAAAGAAAAAAAATTATGGAGACAAGAAGGACTTGAGGTTTTTCCTAAAAAAAGAGGCAATTATTCTCAAAATGGATACCTGATAGAAGAGTGCTTGGAGCAACAATAAAGAAAGAATGAGCCTATGTGGCATATTTACTTAAGTAAGCTAACCATTAGCACAGGGTTTGAGGTGTGCTAAGGGTGCTAAACTAGCAACATGGGGCCCTGAGCTAAGAACCACATGCTAACCAGTTAGCAGTAGATCGGGCAGGGAATGTGTGAGTTATGTGTGCAATGTGAACATTGAGGCCACATTGCAGTTAGTGTAGAAGTTTTGGGCATGAGCTAACTGCACTTTCTTTCCACTCTGTTCAGCTCAGGCCCAAAAGTTTTCATCCAGTTCCTCAGTCATGCCTTATTACACTTTCCCATTTCTGTCAATTCCAAACCTAGCAGTTCGCCATCCAGTCTGACTTCAGCACTGTCTCCCCTCTTTGTCTGACCACACCCAGAAGTTTTTCTTCTGCTTCCTAGATCGACTTTAGCACTCCACTTCCATCTATCTTGAGCTCAGTAGTTCTCCTACATCAGCCTGTCACCAGGACTGTTTTACTCAACCTGACTTCTGCCCCTTTCCCAACCTGACTCCATCATTACCTATCTGACCTGTCTCCAGCATTCTCACCTACTCCCTCAGTTGAACCACAGAACTCTCTCTGTAGCCATCATCATTTCTCTCTTTTGTATCTTGGTAATTGCAATTATAGGGCTGCATAACATACTACCTCAGAAAACTAATTTATGCTAATTTTTACACTATTTTTCTGTCAGTAATAAAGTCTAATTTATATACAAACACAGGGTTGGTTCTTGTTTTATCATGTGGTTTGTTTGTCAGGTAGTCCTATGGAATCCTGGAAAATGGAGAGTAGCAGTTTTCCCTAGACATATCAAGTATTTATACTTGTATATTTATCTGCTACTGACAATATCTCCTACAGTTTACTAAATGGTAGTGTGTCATGCATTCATTCCCAAAACTTAGTGTGGGAGTCGCGTTGGAACCATGCTTATGAATAGAGATGAGTACCACTAAACAATTTGCTGTCCTTACTGCAGATGCAGTTACCACCACCCTCTAACTGTGACATACAGTCACTGCACACACTCTGCCCCTAACTCAACCAGTTTCCGCCCCAAGCGACACTTAAAGGTTTGGGTGGGATTTTTAGCACAACTGCATTTTTAGCTCATGCTAACAGTTACCACATCAGGCTTGGCACATAGTAAACCTTGCGCTAACCATTAGTGGAATTTAGTAAACATGCCCTTTAGTGTAAAGTTCTGAGTATACATGACTCTTTCCATAAACAGCAATCTTCCTATTTCCTCTGTTTCAAAACTCAAGAATTAAGGTAAAACTTAGGGAGATGAGAGGTTTTGTGCCTAGCAATCCTGCTACCTGTGGAAAACATCTGTTATAAGTGAGCAACAATGCTTTCTCCACTGACAAGCAGGACTGAGGCAGGCCCAGAAGTGGATGACCTCCAAGCTTAGGACTGCCCACATCCTTACATATTATCATAAATTTAGGACAGATTTGTTATTAGGCATGACCGAAGGTACTGTCCTTTATTGTGGCTTCATCCAAGCAGTAGTGCAAAGTAAAGATATGAAGCAAGGATTATGTCGCTATTTTACAAATTGTACCCAGAGAAGCAGATTTAAAGAGTGTCACAATCACTGTTCCCTCTAAGCTGTGCGCGTGTGCGCGCGCACACACCTCGCCGAGCGAGCGCACATACTTTACAACAGAGCGCACAAAAATTACGGCTCTGATTCTGATAGAAAACAACACAGATGTCTTAAAATTTAAAAGTTATGATTGTAATTACTAGAAATTTCCCGCTTCATTTAGTAATCGTCTATTTTCATTTAATTTGATTAAAATCAATGTGGTGTACATACTGTATTCTGACGTGTAGTCAAATTTTAAAGTATATAACTTCGAGTGTCGTTATGTGGCGCACAAAAATTTAACCTTCCTTCAAAAGCTGCACACAGCTGATATTTTATGCGCACACAGCCTACAGAAAATTAGAGGGAACATTGGTCACAATAACTGCAATGGCTTTGATTTGGCGGACCTCCAAACCATGTAAATGCTGATTAGCGGGATATTCAATGGAGTTCCACCGCTACACATCCCGATGCTATGCAGATGGCATCAGGGCATGTCATGGGTGTTCCGGGACAGAGCAAAGGCAGCACCTGTTGCTAACCCGGCAGTGGCAATATTGAGCCGCTGCCTGGTTAGTGACTCACGGGTAAAGTTAGGTGAGGCAAAGGCTGGCCTGACTTTGCCCATGGGAGCTAACCGGGTAGAAGCTCAATATCACTGCTGTCCCGTTAGCTTCCGGGCTATGTGGCAATCCCGATATTCAATGCCAGTGACTGGACATGGCCCTGGCATTGAATATCCTGGGTTAAACTTCAGCAGCAATGGCTATGCACTTTACAAGTGCTAGTTGCCACTGCTGAATATTCCCCCCCCCCTTACTGTTCAGAGGAGCAAGATGCTGGACAAAATGATAAAGTTCTTTTGGCAACTGGTATTCTATTTCTTTGAGGGTAAAAGAAGACAATTTACACAGATTTCCTGGTTGATTCAGCTCCATTGTGGTTGTATAAGACCTGCTTGCAGGGTAGCCTGTGGAAGACTTTCCAACGTAGATTCCTTTGAGGCTTTGGACATAATGTGTAGTGTGATAAGGAAGCTTATCATAGCTCAGGTAGGAGCTATAGAAAAGATGATGTGACTCTGAATAAGCAACCTGTCAGTTCTGGTAGAAGCAAGAAAACAGAGTTTTCACATAAAAGACTACCAGTCCCAGAATGCACCAGGTTTCCAGCAGCCATGAGAGGGGCTGAAGTGAGAGAATGTGTGTGCAATCAAGAGAGCTATGAGGTAATCCCTAAGCACTCATCTCAAAGGGCAGGGCCTGATTCAACACAGCTGCGCTGTGTTAGGGAGCAGCACACATTAGAACAGGATAAGAATAGAGCTTATTCTTCAGATAACAGCTACAGAGGGAGGAAGAGATACAGAGACAGCAACGGCTACAAGCTCAAGCACCAGTATCACCTGGAGAAACAGAAGCCAAGCCAAGCAGATAGAGAGAGAAGGAAACTCTCTGGAAGGAAGAGAAGAAAGGCCATTGGAAGGTCTGGGAGATTCCAAGGCAGTACCCATACTGGGAGGTATTCCAAAAGCCAGCAGAGTCCATTGGACTGGATTCAGCCAGAGGAATGGAGTGGCAGAGATAGGAATCACCAGTGGCTACCTGGAAGAGAGAAGACTGCATGTGGAAGGGACTTTCAGACCAAGGCCAGAAGGTATGTGAGAGAAGATCCAGTGTCCAGGGATCAAGATTGGAAGGCTGGACATCAGAATTGGATTACATATTGGCCAGGCTATACAGAGAGGAATAATGATAGCAGGAGAGGCTCAGGTATGAACACTGATCCAGACCCTATCTATAATAGAGAATGGCAGCAAGGGAATAAGCATTCTCATGATAGTGCCTTAATGAAAGACTCATCTGTGCCAATGTATGATATTGACCCTATGATTGTTGATGCAGGGGGAAATACAGCAGATGAAACTATTTACATGGACTGTTCTTTATCTAAATGCTATTGCTAGTTTTCTATGAGCAAACACATCAGCCATCACAAAGAAACCTAACTTTGTTCTTTATTTCCACTGCAAACAGCTCTTAAAACAGGATTTGGGCTCACGCAGTAGCAGCCAGCCAGCTAAAGGCTTTCAGCTGGTCCATTGATAGTAATTAGGGCTGCACCTGATTGTGTGTGTGAGCAAGGGAGAATCACTGCTGAGATCGGCGTGGAAAATAAGCAGAAGTTACCCTAACCAGCAAAGTTTATTCTTTACTTTGTGCCTTGGTATTTGGTAATTATTTGCTAAGAAAACATTAGCTAATTGCCTGACAAGCTGAAGGTTGTTTTCTGGTTTACTTTGTGAATTTTTGTTATCCATTTTAAACACTGCAAGCAAGTAACCTCATTTATAGTGCTATCAAGCATACATGTGCTGGGTGAATTAAACCCCATCAATAAAAGAAGTATTTTATTGATCTTACCACTTGGTTTCACAACTCAAATTATTGTCATCAGCTGTGTTTGGGAGTGAATGAACTACAATACCCACAATACCTTGCAAGAATCATATGAATATATGCATCGTCAAGATTGTGTAAGTTCTCACCCTAGGCAGCCGTCTGACAGTAGTTGTTAAGTGCCGTCGAGTTGGTGTTGATTCCTGGCCACCCTCTGGATAATTGACCTAAACTTTGTTCGGTCTTCAGCCAAGCAGCTCATTGTTGATAGAGTGGAACCCGTAGCTGCTGTTATTGTATCGATCCATCTCATTGCCGGCCTTCCTCTTTTACGGTGACCTTCTACCTTGCCAAGCATTATGTCCTTCTCCAATGATCTCTCTCTTTGCATGATGTGTCCAAAGTATGAAAGTCAAAGTCTTGTCATCTGAGCTTCTAAGGAAAGCTTAGGTTTGATCTCCTCTAGTACTGACTGGTTTGTTCTTCGGGCAGTCCATGATATACAGTATTTGTCGCCAGCACCATAATTCAAAGGCATCAACTTTCTTCCTGTCTAGAAAATTATTTATTTATTTATTTACTTAACATTTCTTATATACTGTGCTATTTGTCATCAGTGCGGTTTACATTAAAACAATATAACACGGTCAGATATATTGACCGTCGTTTACATAGAACAGGGGTTTAACATGGAGATAAACTCGGGGAAACTATCTACAATCCAAGTCTATATATATAGACTTGGGAAACTATGTACAATTCAGTTACATTACATGTTAGATATGACTACATAGTATAAACTCTGGGGTAGGTTTACCAAATGGCGGTAGCGGATTCCGTGCGATATCGGAGTCACAGCCCCATTGAAATCACGGAGTTCACTACCGCCATTTAGCAAACATAAAATCAGTCTGATTTTGGATGGGGGGGGGGGGGAACGGCTCATAGCAAAGCTATACAAATTTGCCTGGTTCTGAGACTTAATAGAGACAAAAATGTCAGATAAATGCTTATTGTTAATGTTCTGAAAACTGGACTGTTTGCAGCCCTTTAGGAACAGGTTTGTGCATTTCTGATTTATTATACATGTAATCTCCCTTCTGTTTTATGCCTACTTTTGTATCTCCCTGCTACCATATTTATTTTCAAAGCTAAAATACCTTTAAGTAATTACATGTGCATTCATCCATACTCTGTAATTACATTATTTGCTATACATTTTGAGGCTAAGCCATATGGTTTTGCCTCCATTATACTTTGCTCATGTGGGTGAACTAGAGCAAAGAAAAATTAGTGTCTGCTGATATAGTGAATTTTCTTCTTGACAACACAGTTTTTATTACAAGCTATTTTTTAGATTTTATGTAAGCAAATTGGATGAACAAAGCAAAGTAGTTAGCAGTATACTTTTAGATAGAAGAGGTTCAGTATTGGAGATATCCTAGATGAGCAGTTTAGGTACAATGATATTTCGAGAAAAGTCTTGTTGGATTTAGCTCACATCTTTTTTTCTCAGAGGTTTAGGGTGCATTACAGTTAGGTACTGTAGGTATTTTGTGTGTACCTGAGGCAATGGAGGGTTAAATGATTTGGCCAAGATCACAAGAAGCCACCGTAGGATTTGCATCTTCTCTTTGGCACACACATTTTCTGTTAGTTTACATGCATACATGGATATTTTCAAAGGTATGTGCATTAATGCGACCCCTCCTTAACCCACATCCAGAAACACTTCTTCTCATTCCAGGCAAAATTATGTGTGTATAAGCTATATGCCTGTAACTTTAAATGTGTATCTTAGTGAATTTTATAAGTGCCCATTTCCTTATCTAAAAATGCTACTTTAAACACAGAAATGACTTTTAAAATTGGTTTCTAAACAACTAAGGGTTATGTTTACTAAACCGTCTTAACGTAGCAGCGGTGGTATTGTCGCGCAATAAGTGACGTTATCGCGCGATAACGTCACTTAGCACGCGATAACGCGGCTGCAGCATTAAGGCACACTAACACTGTGAAATCCGGTTCTGAAGGGTGGAGTAAGGCTTCCCAGAGGGCGAAGGAGTTAATGGGCGGAGAGTGGGAGGGGAGAGGCTCCAGGCACACTAACGCTGTGAAATCTGGGTCTGAACACTAACGCCAGTGAAACCCTCGTGTTAAGGCACATTTGCAGGAAAGAGAAGCAATTTCAGTCAGCAATGTACAGCAAAGCCAGGGAAACCCAAAAACGTGATAGTAGTGATACATGTGCATGGAACAAAAAGGCAAACATAGAAAATGACCTGAACCACATTTAAAATCCCAATAACCAAGCTGGCCAAAAGTGATATTAATGATAAACATATAAAGCAACACCACTGACAAAGCTCAAAGAATAAGATATCATGTTTGGAAGGGTCTATTCTCTGTCCCCCTACAAAGTGAATGATCCCACATTGAAATAGTGCTGATCAGGGTTTATTCACGTCTATATTGGGCAGGTTTGTTATGGCATGCACATGTGCAGTAACAGCAGGGTGGGCATGCAGGAAAGGGCAACTATACAGATGCTGGAAATGGGATACAGAGGGCTGTAGGCGGCACATGCTGTGGTGCAGCTGGGGCACAGTGCGGGCTAGGCAGATGCCTAGGTGGCACATAGGAATGCTGAAACTGTAGAGCAGCCAGACAGCAACTGATGAGGGTCCAACATGGGCATGAGTGTGTTTCTCACAGTGTCACAGGGGATAGTACCCAGCAGGTACCCCCAAGGGCACAGAACATTGGCAGGCAGTGTGTGTGTGGGGGTGGGGGGGAAGCGCGCATGTCCATGTAGGCCCCCCTACCCGAGAACCCACACCATAGGTAGCTGCCTACCAGCATACTGGATGGCCTGGGACTGCGCACCATCAGCACCACCGGCATAATCGCATGGCAGCATGGTGGCGGTGGGGTGCTGGTGGTGGAGGGGGCAGTGGCATCTGCCCACAGCAGACCATGACCTAGCCCCGTTTAGGTGGGTGCCATGCACTGCAACAGAGGGTCTGTCTGACGAACAGTCATGGTATCCCCAGGGAATGAACTTTCCCTGTGGCAACAGTGTGGTGCAGTACATACAGCCAATGTGTTCATGAGCAGAAAGTCACAAGTCCCAGCTGTGGCTCCTGCCAACCCAGTCCCCATATTTTACCCAGTACTAAACCGTGGTAATAAAGACGGAACCTTTATTGCAGATAACATAAACATGCCTGAAACGCCTATATTTTACCCTACAGAGCACAGACACCATAAACATGTGCAATACCTAGAGCAGAGTTTCCCAACTGCAGTCCTGGAGGGCCAAACACCATTCAGGTTCCATGCTGTCTCCAATAAATATGTCTGTGCTGTATTTGTATGCGCCGCCCCCATGGTATGCAAATGTATCTCATGCATATTCATTAGGGACAGCATGAAAACCCGAACAGTGTTTGGCCCAGCAGGACCAGAGTTGGGAACCTCTGCCCTAGAGCAGCGGCCAACAGGGGCATAAACACCCACACCCACAGGCTCCACTATCCAAAGCCTCAGGAAGTGTCAGGCTGTTGGGCCCTGCGTGCAGCAGCATCTACCAATACTAGCACCTTCATACCTTAGCAATGCCGTCTTAAACGTGGAAACACGTTCCACATATATCAAAAGGTTGTTATGATTAATGGCAGATAGCAATTCCTAAGTTAAGCACAATTTGCTGATAGAGCTGCATCATATCAACTTTTCTGATATCTGTGGAGTGTGTTTCAGTTTTGGTTTCTGACAGTGTTTACCACCCCAGGGAGTGACCCCAACAGTATTGCGTACCATAACCATGCCTGCACTGTGCCCAGGACTGGTGTGGTGGCCAGGGCTGCCAAAAGCCTCTATATTTGCACAATGCTGGCATAGTTGTGGGAGTGTGTGTCTGTCTATCCAGTGTGTTGTGGTTGCCTATACCTTACTCAGCCCACACTGCTTGCACTGTTTCCAGTGTTAGCCTGCCAATGTGCATAATGAGGAGCAAGGTACTGTGGGTATAGCCCAGACAGGGTGGCCTGGGCAGGATGCATCTGCACAGGGCATAGGGCAATGGCTGGGACACTGTAGTGCCTGGCCACCACCTGCACGGACAGGGTGGCCTAGCATGTCCTGCTGGGAGGTCACTCTCACCCTGACTGAGCAGTGACCACAGCATGGCTAGGTTCCCCCATAGTGCTATATAGTATTTCTCTCAAATGATATTTATGGGTTCTCTTTTCTGGGGTCCAATCACTGACTTATCTGCTTGGTGTGTGTGCTCACATCCCAGTTTTGGGTGCACGCATCTCCTCCAGGCACATGCACTATAGACTAGCTAGCAGACTGTCTGCAGTTAGTATGTGTATGGCTGGAACACCTTGCAGGGTGCAGCGGTTGGAGACTCACTGTGCTCACTGCTGGAGAATGTCAGATAGTGGTGGGGGGCAGCTGAGCATTTCCAGGCCTACTGTCTGTCTGCCATTGCCTTATGGATGCGTACAGATCTGCATTGACTGCCCTGTAGGGGTGCCTGTTCCCCAGGGCTGGGGTTGATGGTCTCCTCTACTGCCACCATTGCAGGGATGTAGAATGTGGATCGGTTGGTGGGAGATTCTGTTTCCCCCACCCTGAGCCCCAGAGGGTGGGTTGGGTGGTGCTACATAATCCGCCTATGGGTCCAAACACCCCCCTTCACTTAAATCATGTGACCATGGCACCCACACAGGATATGCACTATTTTGGGTGCATCATAGTCCACAAGGGCTAGACGTGACTGGGAAATACGGATGGACACAGGTATATCCTAGGTGTGTCTGCAAGGACTACCTGTCACACACTGGCACTGGTGGCATCCTGCAGCATAGCCTATCTCACCTAAGCCAGGTGCTGCGGACCTGGTGCTGGGTGCCCCACCTCGCCCTCAGGGTCAGCACAGTACCCCCCACAATGTGACAGTCTGTAGCTACCCCATCTTGCATACCCCATCTTGTGATCATCTGTAGACTGCTGATCTGCATGTGCAGTGCATCATGGGTACGGGTGGGTTAACCCTGTCCTGGTAACCACAGCAGACAGTTTGTGTGGTGACCAGCAGTCCTTCTGTAGCCAGCCAGGGGTTTGTTGGTAGCTATAGAGATGTAGCCCACTGGTTACTTCACTGACTGTGGAGGCAGAAGTCATGGGTTTGATCCCACAGTGGTGTTATTTGATAGGGCTGTCTGAGGCATTTCCTTTTTTAATTTAAATTAGTGCTGCCAGCAAACACACCCTCACAGTGCTGTAACCTTAAGGTGCCTCATAAGGCGCCCTATAAAGCGCCTTATAAGGCGCCCTATAGGGAACATTATAAGGTGCCTTGGCTGACAGTGCACTTTATAATGTGCCCTCTGGAGTGCCATATAGGGCGCATTATGTGGCACCTTAAGTTACGGCACTGTGAGGGTGTGTTTGCTGGCAGCACTAATTTAAATTTAAAAAGAAAATGCCTCAGACAGCACTGATTTAAAGTAAAGGGTAATGCCTCAGACAGCCTTACTCATTAAGCCCACTGGGGGATTGAACTCATGACCCCTGTTTCATCAGTCAATGTATTAACCATTGTACTACACCTCTGTTGCTGTGTTTGCAGGTCAGCGCGCCTAATTAAGGCTAATTTGCGTTAACGTGCCCCGGCTCCCTCTATCGTACGATAACGGACTTTATCGCGCGATAACCTGAAATGCTACCTTAAGACCGGAACGCCCACTCATTTTATGGCATTCTTCACATTATTGCTGGAGCTAACGCCAGTAACATTAAGACGGTTTAGTAAACATACCCCTAAATTTCTCTGTTCCCTCAATTTGATTACTACCCAAATGAAACTAAAATTGGATGTCATCAGCTAAGAAAAGGGAGGCAATATTGTATTCTCCATGAACAAGCAGGAAGTAAGTCCTCACGTATGGGTGACATCACCAACGGAGCCCATGCAGAATGCTCCCCAGCTTCCATTGGGAGATTTTGGGAGCTGCACTGCACCTGTGCACCTGCCTTCCCATCTGCCGTGGTGCCATTTTCTGCAGTATCCTATTTTCCATGGAGTCCATATGATGTGTCCTGCATCAGTGGAAAACGTTTTCGCTGTTTATCCCCTGTGTGTATTTTTTCTTGAGTAAGTTTCACTGCCTGTTGTTGGTTAGTTGGCTCCCAGCTGATATTTTTCTTTTCTTGATTTTATTTTTGGTGCACAAATGCGCTGGTACTATCTGGCGCTCCATAGTGCCTAGCCGAAGGTCCACCCCCCCGCCAGTAGTGGCAGAAGAAGCCTCTGAAGGTCCAGCCAACCCCACAGCCCAAGTCGGGGGCAAGATTTTGGCTGGTTCCCCAGATGCCTAGCTAACCTTCTCTTACCCGTCAAAGTTCCCCCTCAGATAGGGGGGGGCTTGTCCATTTCACCCACAGGTGGCCCCTTATCACTTTGGACACCTGGATTCTGTAGCTCGTGCATCTCATCCAGATGCTGCCTCCCTTTGGCTGAGGGGAGTACCCCATGGACCCACTATACCGGCTCTGTGCTCCCCGATCGGGGTAGAGCACGCTTGAGCAGGCAGCAGCCATCTTAGCCTGCTCAGGAGACCTCCGGTCCAATCGGGGCTGTGGGAGGCGGAGCCTTGCCCCGGAAAAGCAGCCGCATCAGGAAAGCAACCTCTCTTC
The DNA here is from genome assembly GCA_033557465.1 of Ichthyophis bannanicus. Classification (NCBI taxonomy): domain Eukaryota; kingdom Metazoa; phylum Chordata; class Amphibia; order Gymnophiona; family Ichthyophiidae; genus Ichthyophis; species Ichthyophis bannanicus. The sequence goes on from CM066036.1 coordinate 429,180,424, forward strand.
AGCTCCCAACCGGCTCTTTGCTCCCCGATCGGGGTAGAGCACGCCTGAGCAGGCAGCAGCCATCTTAGCCTGCTCAGGAGACCTCCGGTCCAATCGGGCTGTGGGAGGCGGAGCCTTGCCCCGGAAAAGCAGCCGCATCAGGAAAGCAACCTCTCTTCAGCTCCCAACCGGCTCTGTGCTCCCCGATCGGGGTAGAGCACGCCTGAGCAGGCAGCAGCCATCTTAGCCTGCTCAGGAGACCTCCGGTCCAATCGGGGCTGTGGGAGGTGGAGCCTTGCCCAGGAAAAGCAGCCGCATCAGGAAAGCAACCTCTCTTCAGCTCCCAACCGGCTCTGTGCTCCCCGATCAGGGTAGAGCACGCCTGAGCAGGCAGCAGCCATCTTAGCCTGCTCAGGAGACCTCCGGTCCAATCGGGGCTGTGGGAGGCGGAGCCTTGCCCCGGAAAAGCAGCCGCATCAGGAAAGCAACCTCTCTTCAGCTCCCAACCGGCTCTGTGCTCCCCGATCGGGGTAGAGCACGCCTGAGCAGGCAGCAGCCATCTTAGCCTGCTCAGGAGACCTCCGGTCCAATCGGGGCTGTGGGAGGCGGAGCCTTGCCCAGGAAAAGCAGCCGCCGTCAGGCGGGCCCGCGCCTGTCGGGCCCGCGCCTGAGGGCCTCGCCAGAGGGCCCTTTGGCACGGCCCTTAGGCAAAGGCACTCTCAGATGACACCGAGTAACAGCCAAGCCAAGAAGTCTGCAACCACACCCGACCCCCAACTGGAACCCTCAGTCATCTACAGCGAGTTGTCCGACCTCACAGCAAGTATACTTCAACTCTCTAACCAAGAAATTCACTCAGCAGTTCAAAGCAATCCCACATACTGCCACTTATAGCATTTCATGACTGTCCCTTGAATATACACCCTAAGATCCAACAGACTGCCTATACTCCTGACTAGTCCCATACTGTTGTCAGTAACCATCAAGATTCTGCTGTCTTATGTTGTCATATGCTGTCTTATACTGTCAGTATTCACTCCCAACTGATCTCCCACTTCACCCTCACTAAGCAACACCACTCACAAACAACAACTGTCTTCATCAACCTGACTCTTATAGTTGTCTGTATCGCATTCACACAGCAAACACCTGACACCTGTTATATTTGCCTGACTCTTACAGTTGCCTGTACTCGCATACCCTCACACCTGACTCTCTTCATTGGTCTTACTCTTACAGTTGTCTGTATAGCATTCACACACACACACCTGACACCTGTTATATTTGCCTGACTCTTACAGTTGCCTGTATTGCACTCACATACCCTCACACCGGACTCTCCTCATCAGCCTGACTCTTACAGTTGCCTGTATTCACATACTCTCACACCTGACTCTCTTCATTGGTCTTACTCTTACAGTTGTCTGTATAGCATTCACACACGCGCACACACGATACCTGTTATATTTTGCTATAGCCATTACTAGCCTTGTAACATACACCTCAATCAGTGATACCTTTGCTACCACCTCATAGTCTGTATACTGTACTGTGAAATTACCTGTATACTGTATTGTGTATTCTTACCACCCAAAACTCAATTACCCCCTCATACTATATCCCAGAAACCAAAATGTCTCTCCACCTCATTACTCTCCTCAGTTTCTATCTTCTCACAGATTGGCTCGGAACCACCATTGCCTACTCCCCCACCTACAGTCTTATCCCCATCCTCAAAAACCACAGAAAGCAATGGGCAGGCAACCCTTTCCAGTATCCGACTAGGGAAGCGCATATCCGACACTCCCACCTGATCCACATTGCAATACAGCAATCCAGCAACCTGAAGCAACACAAACCATCGCCCTCAAAAAACCTAAAATGTGCCCTTATAAATGCTCGATCAATTCGAAAAAAATGGCCTGTAATCCTAGACATAGTTACTCTCTATGATCTTGATGCTCTCATGATCACCGAAACCTGGTTATCTAAAGAAGACAATGTCCTTATCAACCAACTCATTCCACCAAACTTCACTATACACACAACCCACAGAGAAAACAAGAAGGGAGGAGGAGCACTCATACTCACCAAGTCTGAACTCCTCTTCAACATGACTAACTCCCATAGCACAAACAATCTGGACATAATCACCATAGCCAATAAACAATGCTCCATGAACCTGGTCTACAGAGCCCCCTCGAGCTCCCCAGATGATCTGCCCACTATATTGGATCTGGCCGCTGACACCAGCAACCCCAACACTCCCAACTGGATTATGGGAGACTTGAACCTCCCATCACTACAACAAAACCAATCCTCCTCACTCCTCAATGCCATCGAAAATCTTGGTTATAAACAAATGATCACTGAACCCACTCATTCCAAAGGAAACATTCTTGACATGGTATTTGCCCCACACCATGTCGCCGAGCAAAACAGCAACATTGTAACATCGGTCACCGATGTCCCATGGTCTGACCATAAACTCATAAACCTACGAATCCCTCTGAACAACAGTCATAATTTGAACACCAGCAAACTCGCCAATACATCCAGAGTAACACGGGGCTTTCGACCTTTCAACAGAGAACTTATTCTGTCAAGTACCCAACCAATCCTCAACAACACATCACTCAACCTCGACGAGTCAATCGCTGCCTGGAACGACAGCCTCAACGCTGTTGCTCAGCTACCAAACAAAAAGACCTTATCAGGGAAAAGAACCTCTGCACCATGGTTTTCCCCGGAACTACGGGCCTCTCTTACGCACCTACGAAGGCTAGAAAAACGCTGGCGCCGCTCACTAGCTACCGATGACCACGAAGCCTACATTCTTCACCTCTCAACTCACCGCGAGGCAATCGCAGCCAGAAAGAAGCAATACCACTCAGATATGCTCAAGAGATCATTGAACAAACCTCGTGACCTTTTCAACCTGGTTAAGTCACTATCAAAGGAACCATCTTCTGAACAAAATAATGATATCCACCCGCAAGAATTCGCTGATTACTTGCAATCAAAACTCCTACAGACAGATGAACTCTCAAAAAACAATATACAAGAAACGACCTGCCCAACATCCCTATCCGCACTTCACACGCCTTCTTCTAAACACATTGAAGACACCATCTCCTCACTCAACACAACCACTGCGCTAACCGATCCCTGCCCAGCCTTTTGGATAAAGGATCTGCGGTGTGACTTTAGCACCTTCATTGCAAGAATCATGAACCTCTCTTTCACTACTGGCGCCTTCCCATCTGCTTTAAAACTCACATCCATCAGGCCACTACTAAAAAACGCTAAACTGGATCCAAAACGGCCAGACTCCTACAGGCCAATAGCCAGTATCCCCCTCTTAGCAAAGATCTTTGAGAAAGAGGCACAGCGCCAAATCCAAGACCACATCGACTCCGCAGCCCCCCTAGACTATTCTCAACACGGTTTCAGAGAATTCCACGGCGTCGAGACACTGCTTACCACCCTCTTCAATGATATTCTCAATACCATAGACAACATCCGACAAGGCGTCGTGCTAATCTTCTTGGATATAGCAGCAGCGTTTGACTCGGTAAATCACGAGATTCTCCTCGGTCGACTGGAAGGAAAAGGCATCTGCAACTCAGCACTTGAATGGTGTAAATCATACCTCGACACCAGAATGCAATACGTCAAATCCGCAACAGGAGAATCAAAACTCTTCCATCAAAGACAAGGCGTTCCGCAGGGGTCCTCACTCTCATCCCTCTTGTTCAACGTCTATATGCAGCCTATCTGCGATATCATCAGGTCCTTCAATGTGAAATGTATGATATACGCCGACGATATCCTACTCTACATGCCATTTTCCACAATGCAAATGGATTTACTGCCTATAACAAACTGCTTCGATGCAGTCTCACAATGGCTCCTGTCACAGAACCTCCGCATTCAGCATAAGAAAACTGAGGTTCTCTTTATCACAAGAGACCCCAACTTCACCCCACCACCACATATAAGTGTCAAGGGAGCTGACCTAGGCACCAAGGATACAATAAAATACCTCGGAGTCACACTAGACCATAGGCTCGACATGAAATCACACATAAACAATATCGTAAAATCTGTATACTTCAAAATACGCACTCTTAGACACCTGCGTCCCCTACTAGACCACGAAGACTTCAGAACCATCTACCAAGCACTGATACTGCCGCACTTCGATTTCGCCAATTCCATTCTACAAGGACTCCCACAATCCACCATAAGCTCCTTGCAACTCGCAATGAACACCGCTGCCAGGGTTCTTCTAGGAGCGGCCAGAAGTGAACACATCACACCTATCCTCAAAGAGCTCCATTGGCTCCCTATACACGGAAGACTTACATTCAAAACCCTCATTCTCACATTTAAGGCCTTAAATGGTTTATCGTCCACATCACTTACCAAACTCATCCAATCCGTCCCATCAAATAGAAATAGGAGACATGCAGCATTAAACTCACTAACAACCCCAAAGGCTATAACAACGTGCAGCCTATCAACATCAAACAGAGCTTTCATGTTTAGCGCACCAAAATACTGGAATGCTCTCCCACCTGATCTCCGCGCCATAACCAACCTAACCCAGTTCAGAAAGGCCCTTAAACTGCACCTTTTCATCAAATACTACCCTACATGAACCGTAACATAACAGCCTCACCCTAGTATAATCCACAATATCCCTCTTGTTCCAAGCATCACTGCTAATTTTATGTAAATAGTTCGAGCATGCTATCTAGCTAATAGATTATATACTCCATGTAAATAGTTCTCCCATGTTATCCAAGTTGATACTCCTGTTATATGTAATACCAAACAGCCTGTTGTTCTGGTTCCTTTCTGTTATTTGTAAACCGCGCTGATGTCAAAGAGTGCGGTATATAAGAAGTTGAAATAAATAAATAAATAAATAAATATACTGCAACCTATTGCGGGAGGAGGTCTTCACTCTGCTGGCCGACCTCGCCATCGAGCCAGTTCCGCCAGCTCAGGTGAGAAAGGGGTTCTATTCCAGGTACTTCCTGGTCCCCATAAAGATGGGGGGGGGGGGTTGACCCACTCTGGACCTCTGGAACCTTAACTAGTTTCTTGTGCATGAGCAGTTCAAGATAGTCTCACTGGGAATGCTGCTCCTTTACCTTCTAAAGGACAACTGGCTATGCTCCTTGGATCTCAAGAATGCATATGCACACATCCCGATCCACCCAAGTCACAGAAAATACCTCAGGTTTGTGCTAGGAGACCAGAACTATCAGTACTGGGGGCTTCCCTCGGGTCTTCAGCAAGTATGTTATAACTCTATCTACCACACACACAGATATCTGATGTAAGTCTATGCAAGGAAAGCAGTCAAAATGCCCCCAGGCTTTGTCTAAAACCACAGTTAAGAGCTATAATAGTAATCCCATCCCCAAAAATCAACAGTTAGAATTTATAGTTTTAAGCCAGAAGAGAAGATAGAAAGGTTTGTTCTTAGCTCAATGGAGGCTTCTCAGCTTTTTGAAGGTGTGAATGAACAGGTAGACAAAGGTGAGTCGGTTGATATAGTGTATCTGGACTTTCAGAAAGCCTTTGACGAGGTCCTTCATGAGAGACGTTTGGCAAAATTAAAAAGTCATGGGATAGGAGGCAGTGTACTATTGTGGATCAGGAACTGGTTAAAAGATAGAAAGCAGAGGGTAGGGCTAAATGGCCAATTTTCCCAATGGAGAAAGATGAATAATGGAGTACCCCAGGAATCTCTGCTGGGCCCACTGCTTTTTAACATAGTCATAAATGACCTGGAAATGGGAACAACAAGTGAGGTTATCAAATTTGCAGATGACACAAAACTCTTCAAAGTTGTTAAAACCCTTGAGGATTGTGGAAAATTGCAAGAGGATCTTGATAAATTGGAAGTCTGGTCATCCAAATGGCAGATGAAATTTAATGTGGACAAATGCAAAGGTGTGCACCTAGGAAAGAAAAACCCAAACTATGGTTACACATTAGAAACCACTATTCAGGAAAAAGATTTAAGCATCATCGCGGATAACATGTTAAAACCCTCTGCCTAGTGTGCAGCGGTAGCCAAAAGAACAAATAGAATGCTAGCTATCATAAGGAAAGGAATGGAGAATAAAACAAAGGATATTATAATGCCTCTGTATTGTTCCATGGTGCGATTGTACCTTGAATACTGTGTGTAGTTCTGGTCACCATATCTTAAAAAGGATATAGCATTATTAGAAAAGGAAAAGTGAAGAGTGACCAAAATGGTAAAGGGGATGGAAGGATACCCCTATGAGACTAAAAAGGTTAGGGCTCTTCAACCTGGAAAAGAGACGGCTGAGGGGGAGATATGATAGAGGTCTATGAATTAATGAATGGAGTGGAACGGTTAAATGTACATAGATTGTTTACACCATCAAAATATAGAAAGACTAGGGGGATTCAATGAAGCTTCAGGGTAACCTATTTAAACTAATAAGAGAAAATATTTTTTCACTCAATGTGTAATCAAACTCTGGAATTTGCTACCGGAAGATGTATTAAAAGCTGTTAGTTTAGCTGGATTTAGAAAAGGTTTGGAGGGGGGGTGGGAGCGGGCAAGCAGAGCCTAACTTCGGGCAAGATGGATGTGTGAGAGCTATACTCCGGAGGGGAAGGTCAAGAATCCTGACTTCTGCTGCTTTTAATAGAGCGGATCCTACCTATTTTTGAAGCAGTCGACTCTGGATTTGTCTGGCCCCAAACCGACGCGTCTGGATTACCAAGGAACACAAAGCGCCAGTGCAAAGCGAACTAAAACGGAGCCTCTCTCACCTCACAAAATGGCAGTCATCTGAGATTGCCCTGAGGCCTTGCAGGAACTTCTCTCTGAGATCCGTGCTGTTAAAGACATGGTTAAATCAAATGGAGACTCGCTGAACACAATGCAAGAGGATATCAATGCCTTAAAACACAGTTTGGAGTCGATTACGGTGAAATTGGAGAAGGTGGAGAACGTGGTGGCAACACACGGGGAGCGATTCAGAGCCGTTGAGAAGCAAGCAAAGTTGATTTGATTATTGCAAAGAGACGTGAAAGATGGTAAGAACCGTGCTCGGAGTGACAACATTAGGATCCTGGGAGTTCCCGAGGGAGCTGAAGGTACATATATGATGGCCTTCTTGCAGTCAATGATCCCGGGTGTACTAAAAATGAAGTTTGCATGGCATTTGTGATCAAGCGCGCTCATCTGGTGCCTACTCAGTCTGTGGTCTTGGGCAAGCGTCTACGCCCAATCATTCTAAATGTTCTGCGATTTCAACAAGTCACGCAAATTATGGAAGTAGCCAGATTGCACTCTCCATTGGAATACCAAGGACATTAACTCCTCTTTCTTCCAGACTTAGCTAAAGTGACGGTAGACCAGAGGAAACGTTTTTTGGCGCTGCGTCCTCAATTATTGCAGTTGCAGGCCTGGTTTGGGCTGCTTTATCCTGCCCGCATGAGAGTTATGCTGCATAACCAAACCAGGACTTTCGACGATCCAGATACACCACATCTAGGGCTCTCCCTCGGTCCAACTCCCTGGTCACCCAGTCAAAGAAATCAATCAGATTTGTCTGACAAGACCTGCCTCTGGTGAATCCATGCTGCCTCGGATCCTGTAATCCGCTGGACTCCAGAAACCTCACTATTTTCTCTTTCAGCAGTGTTTCCAATAATTTACTCACCTCTGAAGTTAAACTAACCAGCCTGTAGTTTTCAAACACATCCTTACTTCCGCTTTTGTTTAAAGGCACCACATGAGCCTCTCTCCAGTCCTTTGGCACCACTCCCCACTCCAACGACATCCTACGTTCTTACCAAAGGTCGTCTCCTACTTCAACCTGAACCAGTTTGTCTCACTACCAATGTTCCTTCCAAGGCCTCATACCTCTTCAGCTGAGGCCAAACTCCATACCCTCGATTGTAAAAGAGTGTAGGCTGTTTATCTAGACCATACTAAGACCTATCGCCAAACCTCTCAGTTGTTTGTCTCTTTTGACCAAAGTCATCTAGGGGCACCAGTATTCAAAAGAACACTTTCAAACTGGCTAGCAGATTGCATATCTTTCGCTTCTCTGGGAACAAGCAGGAAGTCAGTCCTCACAAATGGCTTTGGGAGATGCCACCACCATGCGTAGTCTCCTTCCTACCCAAGGGTGCCATCTTACTCAGTCTCCTTTTTTCCGTGGAGCCCTTCAGATGTTGTCTGGCTTGTCCCTGAAAAAAGTTGATTATTTGTTCCCCGAGTTTCCAACTCGTCTCCGGTATTGCACTGGTACTCTTCCCACCTACCGACCTTGGTGTCGGGTTCGGTTAAATTTTTGTAGTTTTTTGTTATTTTTCTTTTTCTGCTTCCTTCGTGCCATTTTTCTCCCGCTGGCAGCCCAGAGGGTCTTCGACTTCGCAGGGGTATTTTTTTCCCCCATGGCTACCAGTGGTTTTAAGAAGATTGATAGGTGCTCTAAAATCATGTCTTTGACCGAAACACATGACTGCTGTCTCCGCTGCCTCGGGCCAGACCACGGACCGGCGGCCTGCGGTTTCTGCAAGAGGATGTCCTGCAAGGCCCTCAAGAGCCGCCAGCAGCAGCACGATATGTTTTTCCCCGAGTCCCCAATACCTCCAAGGGCCAGGGCCTCATCTGAGGCCCCAACATCTCGGGCAGAGCTCTCCAAGCCCGAGCCTCGTCGTGGGTCCTCAGGAAGAAGACGAAATCCTTGAAGGTGGCATCCATGGATGGTTCCAACTGGTGGGGAGCTCCCCGGTCCCGGTCCTGCAGTCCTAGACGCTCATCCAAGGCGTTGGACAAGGAACGACTTGCGAAGGTTCCCTGGAAGGATCCAGCCACAGACCGACCTCAGTCCCCAGACACCATCCTCATCAAGCATTTCCCTTTGGGGGAGCCGGCATCGGGCCCGAGTCCCTCGGTGCCTGCACTGAAGGCTGCGGAACCTTCTGGTCTGGAGTCCAGAATGGCCGCCCTGGAGCACAGTTTGTCTGCCTTCATGGACCAGCAGCGGGTGCTTTTGTCCGGTATGACCGGTTCATCCGCCCCAACCACCGGGCCCTTGACGTCCAAGACGTCCCCCAGAGACCGAGCCGACCCTCGAGGTCCTTCGGCTTCGAGTTGATCCTCGACCGAGGTCCCGCTTTGAGTCCTGCTCGACGAGACCACGGTCTTCCCTGGCAAGTTTACCGGGTGCCGGCTGCAGTGCATCGGGGCCCTCGAGGCCCGTGGAGAAACCTGCCTATGAGTCCTCCATGGACTACTCCGAGTGGGAGACAGAGGATGAGGAATCCCCCGATACCCATCGCCACCGCGACGTCCCCTCAGATTCTCCCATCTCCGAATCTTGGCAGCGGTCCCTGTCCAAGGACATGGGCTTCCTGGACTTTGTCAAGGACATGTCTAAGGCCCTGGCATTCCCGAAAGTCGGAGGAGGACCCTTGGGCAAATGAGATGGAGATCCTCTAGTACGAGGCCCCCTCCACGGGAATCGCTCACAGTGCCCATCCCTCCCATCCTGGAACGGCTCATGCTCCGCATGTGGAAGACATCGGCATCCATGCCAGTGGTGAGCAGACAGCATGTCTCGATGTATCCGGGTCCGCCGGAGACCGGTCTTCCAGAAGTCACAACTTCTACATAACTCCATGGTGGTGAATTTGGCCATGCGTCGGCTGAAAAGCCAGAAGACATACTCCTCGGTGCCCCCCCCGGCAGGGAAGCCTGCACCTTGGATGCCCTCGGCAGAAAGTGCTACCAGGGCTCAATGCTTATTTTCCGCACCCAGGCCTACCAGCTATACATGGGCATGTACTTGAGAGACCTGGCTGGCCTCTCTGAGGAACCTTTGCATTGGCTCAAGAGCCTGGCCAAGGCCAGTCCGTGAGTGCTCCAAATTCATGTCTCGAGCAGTCTATGACGGGTTCGAGTCGGTGGCTCGGGTAGCCCCGGCGGGCATCAGTGCATGATGCTAAGCTTGGCTTCAGTTACTAGAACTCGAGCAGTGGGTTCAGGACAAATTGGTCGATGTTCTGTGTCAAGGAGAGAACCTATTTGGCACAACACATGGCAGTTCGCATCATATCTAACTCACACTGTACAAATCATATCACACCCATACTTCACGCCCTTCATTGGCTCCCCGTGCAAAGCCGAATTAAATATAAACTTATCATGACAGCATTCAAAATCATCAGAGAATTAGCCCCCCCTTACCCTATCTCAGCTTATCAAAAAAAAACCCAATGATCGACACCGAAGAGGCGCAATGAATAACACCCTCCTATTCCCCCTGGATTACAGAATGACAAAACAATACACAAGTAACAAGGCATTCGAGTATCTCTCTCCAGTGCTCTGTAACTCATTACCACAGGGACTTAGAAATATAACTGACCTTTCCACCTTCCGCACACATCTCAAAACGTTCTTATTTATAGAACACATTATGGACAAACAGAGATCACTCCAACTAATTGACCTGACATAACCTTGAGAAGAATCAAGCACCTTACACTCCACAATTTTTCTGCTTACTTTCAACCCCACAATACATTACATTGCTCTGATTACCTCTTCAAAAATGCATAATATTGAAAGCACATGAGTCATCAAGAATAGATTAATTGTAAATAGTTTTCTGGTATTCAAATTATGTATATATCTCTGATTTTTTGTTAGCTATATGTCATCACTACCTTGTTCAATGTAATTCATTTGTTTTATGTAAACCGCTATGATTCTTTATATGGCGGTATAAAAAAAAATCACATAAATAAATAAGTACCATAAATGACCAACAAGGCTGCTGAACTGGAGACCGAGTTCATGACAAGGGCCAGGCTCTCCAAGAAGACTGCCCCTCCCCGATATAAGGGCTTGAGTAAAAAGCCCTTTTACCTGAGGAAGGGGGCTGCTTACTGAAACTACCCACTCTACCAGGCCTTCCCGGCTCCCCAACAGAGTCAGCAGGCAAAGGGACATCGGCATGGCTCGCGTAAGCAGAAAGCTCCAAAGCCCCAGGCACCGGCCCAGTCGGGGGGAGATTTTGACTCCTTGAGCATAGCCTCTCTACCCCAGGGAGATCTGGGGACATCTGGCCCTCTATGCTCAGAGGTGGGTGGCCATCACCACCGATTCCTGGGCACTAGGGGTAGGGGGAGGGTTATCTCCTCCACCTGGCTCAGACACTTCCCCCTTATTTCCCAGGAGAGCCCCTCAGGTCTCCTCTCCACCGGGACCTTCTTCTGAAGGAGTTGGCGGGTCTTCTCAAGGACAAGGCGGTGGAACCAGTGCCCCACAACCTCAAGGGCAAGGGGTTCTACTCCAGACACTTCCTTGTCCAAAAGAGGACAGGAAGCCTATGATCCATCCTTGACCTGCGCAACCTCAACAAATTCCCGGTGAGGGAGATGTTCAAGATGCTCTCCCTTGGAACATTGCTGCCATACCTCCATCAGGGAGACTGGCTATGCTCCTTAGACTTCAAGGATGCTTATACTCACATCCTCATCCACCCCAACCACAGGCAGTACCTGCAGTTCATAGTAGGGGGCAGGCACTTTCAATACAGGGTACTCCCCTTCGACCTAGCCTCTGCCGCAAGGGTCTTCACAAAATGCCTGGCAGTCGTGGCTGCCTTTCTCCGGCTACAGGGGTTTTTCATTTTTCCCTACCTGGATTACTGGCTCATAAAGGGAGGCACAGCAGGCCACTTCACGCACCATCCAGGTTCTGCAACACTTGGGCTTCGTCATAAACTACCCCAAGTCTCACCTCCTCCCAACAGAGTGCCTGGAATTCATCGGAACAAGGATTGACACTCTCAAGTCGAAGGCCTTTTTGCCCAAGAACCGAGCCGATTGTCTCAGATCTCTAGTTCAGGATGTACAGCACCATCCTTCAATGCCCGCTTGGCTTCTTCTGCCCCTCCTCGGGCACATGGCCTCCACGGTCCATGTCACCCCAGACGCTTGCCTCCACATGAGGATGGCACAGTGGTGTTTCCGGGACCAGTGGTCTCAGGCCACAGGCCACCTCCGAGACAGAGTTTCGGTGACACACCAGTTGGCGGACTCCCTGGTCTGATGGCAGTCGCCCCAGCATCTCGAAACAGTCATGCCTTTTTTGGCCCTGAGTCACTCGAGGGTCCTCACCATGGACGCCTCCCTGCTTGGCTGGGGAGCCCACTACGGAGATCTCCACACTCAGGGCAACTGGTTGCCAGACAAGAGCACCCAGCAGATCAACCTCCTGGAGCTCTGAGCCATACATCTTGCCCTGTGGGTCTTCTGTCACCAACCTGCATCACCAGCCAGTGCTGGTCCAGATGGACAACCAGGTGGCAATGTTCTATGTGAACAGACAGGGGGGCATGGAGTCTCGTACCCTTTGTCAGGAGGCACTAGTCCTCTGCTCATACACAATCCAACAAGATATCCTCCTGTGGGCAGTGTACCTGCCAGGCCAGGACAACCTGCTGGCCGACAGACTCAGCAGAGTCCTCCAGCCACATGAGTGGCAGCTGGACCCCAAGGTAGCTAGTCGGCTTTTCCAGCTCTGGGGGAAACCTGTGATAGACGTCTTCGCGAGCCCGGACAACTTTCAGTTGCCCCGCTTCTGCTCCTAACAGGCCCACCCCTCCAGGGTGGCAGCGGACATGTTCCTAGTCTCATGGTCAGAAGGCCTCATATATGCCTTCCCTCCGATGCTGCTGATCGCCAAGACCTTATTCAGGACCCTCCACGACAGGGCCTCACGCATCCTGATAGCTCCTCAGTGGCCCCGGCATCCGTGGTTCCCGCTGCTTCTGCAGTTGATGGTGGAGGCCCCCATCCCCTTGGGGTCTGCCCCAGGACTCCTGTCTCAGGAGGGGGACTCTCTCCTGCACCCTAACCTGGGGTCCCTCTTGCTGACAGCGTGGCTGCTGAGAAGGTGACTCTGGCCCCTCTCAACCTTCCGTTTGAGGTGGAGGATATTCTGCTGGCCTCTCGCAAGGCTTCAACTAGGAAGGCTTACATCCTCAAATGGCACAGGTTCTCTGCTTGGTGCGCCAAACACGGGGATGATCCTTTCTCCTGCCCGGTGACTCTGGTGTTATAGTACCTTCTCCATCTCTCTCAGTCCGGGCTCAAGTCTAACTCTGTCCGAGTGCACCTGAGTGCCCTAGCAAGTCCAACCTTTGGTGACCGGTTTCCTTCGGGGCCTGATCTTATCGATACCCCCGGCTTGCCCTCCAGAAACCGAATGGGACCTCAATGTGGTGTCTGGGCAGCTCACTCGCCCATCTTTTGAGCCTCTTGCTATCTGCCACCTTTGCTGCCTCTCCAAGAAGGTGGTTTTCCTGGTTGTGCTCACCTCCGCTCACAATTAGCGAGCTCCAAGCCCTGGTGGCAGAGGTACTCTATATCAGGTTCTACAAAAACAGTGGTGCTTTGCATGCACCCCAAATTCACTCCTGGCGCACCAGCAACTGCCGCCTTAGCTCCTCCGATTGGGGTCAAGCAGGACGACCACGCGGCCAGATGCCCAACACATCAGCCCCAAGCCAATCGGAGGCCTCCACCACAACAGCCAATGGCCATAAAGACATGCACCCCCTCCAGCACACCTGTGCCTTGCGGGCTCGCGCCTAAGGGTGGCACTGTGAATAACCGAGTCCGCCTCCTCCTCCCCACTCCGGCAACTCCACCGATGAACAGGCCAAATGCAGCGGATCCACAAGAAACATCACCATGTAAGCATCCTCCAAATGTAACCATGCTGTAATGTAATGTAACCCATGATGCCCAGCCTATCTGTAATGTAACCCTTGATGTGATGTAATACAGCCCATGATGCCCAACCTGCTTGTAATGTTTATGTTTATGTTTATTACATTTGATATACCGCTCAGGCCAAAGCATTAGAGCGGTTTACAATACTACATAAATGATACTGAAAATATGAAAAGAACGCCATTAACAAGATAGGACAGAGTAAGAGATAGTGATAGTCAAAGAAATAGAAGAGACAAGAGGAAAGGTTCATTATAACACCAGAGAGGCAGAATATCATACCACCACAGCTCAGTCCTTCCAAACAGACTTGACCATAATCGCTACTCATCACAAATTCAAGCCAGGCAGAAATACGCCGCAGAAATGGCTCCTTATAAACCTCTGCTGCCTGGATATACTTGACAGAAGCAGATGAGGCAGAGCTCTCACTCACAGCCTACGACGCCGGCATCATTCCTCCACCGTCCCGCTCGTCGTGGCATGCAAACCAAATACAGCAGATAACTCGGTCCCCTCAGGCGCGGGCCCGCAAGGCGCAGGCGCGCTGGTGGAATGGCAGTTTAAAAGCCAATGGAGTGGGCAGGCTCTGTGGAGGGAGGTGGAGCTCCCGCTCTCACCTCTGATGCTGGCTGCTGCTCTCCCCTCACAGAACAAGCTAGTGGAATGGCAGTTTAAAAGCCAATGGAGTGGGCAGGCTCTGTGGAGGGAGGTGGAGCTTCCGCTCTCACCTCTGATGCTGGCTGCTGCTCTCCCCTCACAGAATACGCTGGTGGAATGGCAGTTTAAAAGCCAATGGAGTGGGCAGGCTCTGTGGAGGGAGGTGGAGCTCCCGCTCTCACCTCTGATGCTGGCTGCTGCTCTCCCCTCACAGAACACGCTGGTGGAATGGCAGTTTAAAAGCCAATGGAGTGGGCAGGCTCTGTGGAGGGAGGTGGAGCTTCCGCTCTCACCTCTGATGCTGGCTGCTGCTCTCCCCTCACAGAACACGCTGGTGGAATGGCAGTTTAAAAGCCAATGGAGTGGGCAGGCTCTGTGGAGGGAGGTGGAGCTCCCGCTCTCACCTCTGATGCTGGCTGCTGCTCTCCCCTCACAGAACACGCTGGTGGAATGGTAGTTTAAAAGCCAATGGAGTGGGCAGGCTCTGTGGAGGGAGGTGGAGGATGGGGGAGGGAACAGCATGAGAGAGGAGAGATGCTGGATAGGGGGAATGGATGGCCTAAAGAAAAAGAAAGAGGATGCTGGACTTGGGGGTAAGGGGATAGGGAGAGAGGCATCTTATCCAAATGCCATTAATTCCAACTTGGATAGAAGAGAGGAAGGGTAGGGGGAGAAAATGGTAATGAGGGCAGGGGAGTAGGGATATGGAGAGGAGATGCTGGATATGGAAGGGTGGGGAAATAAGAGATGCTGGACATGGGAGGGGGTGTAACTTGGGAGACGGACAGGAGATACTAGATATGGAAGGGAGGGAAGAAAACAGGCAGAGGAGATGTTATACATGGGGGAGGGGGAACTATATGTCTACCTTTTGTAAACCGGCAGGTATTTAGTACATGGATTAACTACTGTTGGAAAAAGGAAACTGGGCTTGATTGACCTTTGGTATGACCCAGTATGACATATATTATGTTCTTATTAAGAGGCCCTTATTACATCATACATCAGCTGTATTGTTAATATGATTGATACAAGCACACATTAGTGTGCATTTTTAACACACTTGGATAAATATGTTCCTAAATTTCATACTGCTTGCTGTATATAAAATAAAACAATGCATCACATCATATATAAACAAAGAAATATATTAGTTTTGGTTAGATAATTGTAATATGGCTAAATTAGGATTACTCTGGAAGCATTTAGAAAAATACATTGCATCTAGCTTTACTGCAGAGACTTTCAATTCTTGTATGGTGTTTGCATTTAATTATTTTCAGGGGTTTTTTTTCCAATTTTACCTGTGCTTAGAAATACTTTTATATGTAATAACCTGTTCTCAGCACTTCATTAATAATAAGACTGAGCAGGGCTAGTGAAGGGTAAAAATAGTCCTGGGTCATTCTTCAAAGTGCCAGCTCCTGCCAGTCCTCCAGTAGCAATGATCCAAGCAAGATGAATTTGTGTGCTACAAATGAGGCACAGTAAAGAGTCATGCATAGCAAGACATATGTAATGAAATTTTGCCTGTCATATTACACAACTCTGCCACTTCAGTTCCTCCTCTTCAAAGCTCTTAATAATTTTTGCAGCAAGCTTGACAAATATTAAACGTTGGTGAAATGTTGACTTGTGCACACTAACAACTTGTATTACTAATGCGTGCTACTGAATTAGTGTTGTCTTTATCACATGGGACGTGGTTACTAATAATGAAACCTATTTTAGAAAGGACATGGAGAGGAGAAATCATCTCTAGACTCTGCCAAACTGAGAGCCTTTCGTAAATTAGGTACAGGACCGAACATTGAGGTCTCCCCACCCCTAGAGAGAGCAGCAATTTTAAAAAGCAGCACATGAATAAACCAAACGTGTTACCCTAGCCGCATGAGTCAGGGAGCAGCTTTATAAAATCATTGCTTCCTGATATTAATACACACCCTGATCCTGCAACACCTTCTCCCCTCACCCTGACAGTGATCCCCCTGATCCCACCCCTGACATTGCTCACACTCCTCCCCTAAAGGCATCCAAGCCGCCCACCCAGAATTGTCGACTGGCTCCAGATGCTCCCAACTGGCTTGATCTAGTCCTGGGTATATTGCATTGCATGCAGGGGCAAGTAGTTCTGATTTCTCTATTGCACTCCATAAGAAAAGCAAGACTATAAATCCTTGCCTGCAATGGGGTAAACCCAGGACTGGATCAAGACTGTCAGATACATCTGGAGCCATTTAGCAACCCTACCCCCACCTGACTCTCCCATCCCAGAATGAAGACCTCCACCCAACCCCCCACCATGAAGAAAACCACCTGAAGATACTCCAGAAAACACCCTATCCCCCACCCCTGATCCCATCCCACATCCTTACCAGGGTTTCCTGGAGTCTAGTATGAAGAGGACTGATCCCCAGTCACTCTTGTTTTCATCCCAGATTCATAATGGCACCTGTGGCCTCTAGTAGTAATTTGGTGGTATTAACACTAGGGGTAAGGCTACCTGCACTTATTTGGCATCCTGACCCCTAGTAGTAATATCATGTGACTATTGCTAGAGGACACAGACACCATTTTGAATACAGGACCATGGAGAGCAGGAACAATTTGAGATCATTCCTGGTCATACAAGACAAAGAGATCCCCAGTAACTCCAAAGATGGGACTAGGGGATGGGGAGTCTTACAGGTGGGTCTGAGGGATTTCTGTCATGCTAGGAGGGGAGGGGGAGTCAGGTGGGGGTCTTCATCCCGAGGTAGGGGAGTCAAGGGGGGGGGGCAGGGCAAATGGATGCTTTTGGAATTGCGTGATATCATGCCTTCTGGAAGAGTGGGGGGCAATATTGAGGGGACTCGGGGGGCCAGATCTTTTCCTTGACACCTGTTCCTACTGGCAACCTAAATGTGGTGAGCATCACCACGTGTAAACAGCCCCCTTTCTAAACTGGCATTTACACATCTATGCAATTTAAATGCTGCTGTTTACACATAGGCATGCCTTTAAAATAAGGACCGGTCTAATTTCTTGTGGCTTTTATAATACTCAGCCATAGTACTTCATAGCTTTAAATCCTTGTTCAGTTGTTTACTCCTTCTGCCCCCCTATCTCCTACCTATTCAGGGATATTCTTTGATTTATAGACTACTCCAATAAAACAATAAGAGAAGGGAAATTTTTCATAGTAGTTAATTTGGGATTTAAATAGTAAAGGGAGTAAACCTGACCTAATTAACTTAATTTTATTCCCACTGTAAGTCATTTATTAATCAACATAAAATATACTAAAGAAATGTGATGGCCTTTACATTAGATTAAACATCTCCTACTTTCTTTGCAACTTTAAGAGGGTAATTTTCTAACAGTGCAGCCAGGTTTGGAGGTGCCTAATTTTAGCATATCTTATAAAGATATGTAAGCGCTTGTATGTATGTATAAAATACTAGCACAGTTCTCAGAGAAATAATGCCTAGATTGTGGGTGCTGACATTTATGCCCACTTGGGAGCAGGCTTAAATTGTAAAACATACTTTATAAAATAGATGCGTAAATCATGATTCCACCCATGCTCTGCTCAAACCTCTCCTCTGAGCATGTCTTTTCTATAAATGTGCATCTAGTTGTACCTTATGTATTTTTAAGCTTGACCTACATTTATAAGAGGTCTTTTACATGCATAAATTAACATTTTATGCACAAAAATGATTTATAAAATTACTTCCTATATAACTAACAATTCAACAATATTAGAATACAGACAGGAGTCTGGCAGTGAGATGGAGACTATGTATGTATGTATTTATTTAACAGGGTTTTTTTTTTAATACTGCTTTATCATTTCAGCCAAAGCGATTTACAGTGTAACTTAAACTTGGTAGCGTACAGTAAACAAGGACATTAATAACTTGGATTTTTCTGATGAAATGGAGGGTTAAATGACTTGCCCAAGGCCACAAGGAGTGCTAGTGGGTAATGCTTTGCATCAGGTTCCACATGTAGGTTATCTACCAGTTGGTGAGAGATCATATGCTCCCCACCACCAAGGCCAATCAGGTCGAAGAAGAGCATCACCAGGAACTTTAAATTTAAAGCGCTACCAGGCACGGGAAATAGCAGCTGCCGGCCCGATCAGCATCGGGGAAAGGAGCAGTCAGATAAGTCCCTCCCTGCTCTCCACCATCAAGACAAATCTTTCCGAAGAAGAGCACCAATGGGATCTTTAAATTTATAGCACTACTAGGCACGCCCACACCTGGTGGGCCCACGCCTGGCGAGTCCACGCCTGAGGGCCCTTAGGCAGGGACCATCAAAAGAAAAACATCAGAAGACCAGGCAACTGCTCAGCTCTCTATACCATGCTCTACCAAAAACTACAGATCACCAGCATTGAAATAGAACCTCTTTCAAACAAGCCCTTTACAATAAGCTACAAATGAACAACCAAATATGATACAGTATAATCTCATATACTACACGACTATACTGCTGGCTACATTTCTTCTCATATCATCTACCCAGGTACTTAATAATTTGAGTAATAACATACCAACTCTTGTGATCCCTCCCCTTTCCATACCCGTAGGTAGGGGTTAAGGAGTTTAAGTTCCTTCTTTAAACCAATGTTCTGCTACTTCCTGGAGCAGTGCTCATAGGGAAGTGTAGTTTACCACCAGTTCAAATGAAGAGTAGTGTGACTCAGAATGTTTGCAAGCAAAAAGGGATTTATTTCCCCTCCCGGGGTTGGACTTCACAAGGATAAAAAGGTAACAAAATATCTGCTCTTTGGCAGCAAAAAGGACAAAAATAAGAATAGCTTTCTTCAGCATAAAATAAACATTTTTCTTTCCAGCAGGTTGAAATTCAGCACATGGTTTCATACAGCTCTGTTTCCCTCACAGCCAGCTTGTATTTTCTTCACCATATCTCTAACATAAAGATATTATCTGTTCAGCTAATGTAATCGTGCAATCCATTTCCTCTGTGGGGTAATTCATATAGGACGGCTCTGTGTCCATATGTTCCACCTCTGAGGTAGGAATAATCTGACCAGTTCTTTCTAGGGCCGCGCCCTTTTCTTCAACCCTGAGCTTTTCAAAATATTCAGGATTTAAATACCGGTTAAAGCCAGTATTGTAGCCCCAACCTTCCAGGTCATTACATTCACATGGATTCCTGTAATCCCAGCCCTTGGGCTTACCTGGGGACCTGGCTGTGGAAGCTTTTCTCTGGGGTTTAAAAATACTGGTCGGTTCCCTGCTGAACCTGTGTGAGGCAGTTTCCAAATGCCTTCCTGGCTGCTTGTAATCCCGTGTATGCTTCAGCTGGTCTGGTCTGCTCCTTCGATAGCTCTCAGCCGGAGCCTCTGACCTCCCTTCAGCTGAAAACTCCTTCCAACTTCTGACCGGAAGTCTGCTTTCCTCTCTCTCTCTTTCCTCTCTGCCTGCTGGGGCCTCCTTATGAGACAGCCTTCCTGGGTAGGGCCTGGCTCCACCCCCTAGCAGGTGTTCAAACTTTCCCCGTGACTCTTTGCTAAACTGATAGCAGGGGCGTGTTTCCTTCTCTCGTGCCTGGTTTCCCTGACAACTGGTAGCCATGTGCCTTTGTTTACCTTGCAGCCCTGCACTTTCTACCTGGTTTTTAAGCCTTTCTACCGGGCCAGAAGGACTTGCTATATCACACTCTTCACAAATTAAACTTGCTTCACCTTACAACCTACCATAAAATAAAGCTTTCTAAACCAGCACGCAGACTAATACAGATCAGTACAGAGCATCTGCAGCCTATGACAACAGACATCAAACACCAAGCATATCCAATCAAATGTTCACTTATCAACGCACATTCCGTTCGCAACAAAATTCAGACCATTATAGACCATATTCAACACACAGATATTGACTGAATGTACATCACCGAAAGCTGGATCACTGATTCTGACCACATCCTTCTCAACCAACTAACTACATTTCAATATACGCTGTTCAACTGCCCCAGATTAGAAAAAAGAGGGGGAGGAGTACTGATCCTTGCTAAAAAAACACTTGAATTTCTCCCTGATCAATTTTCAATCATTACGTACAATAGATTACTTAACCATCTCCAACTCAGAGCATACTATATGCCTAACCTACAGAAAACCTACCACTAACACGGAAGATCTATCAGCTATTTTAGATGAGGTGTGTACCCACTCAGTCACGAGAAAGCACTTTAGACTCATGGGGGACCTTAACCTCCCCACAACCACAGCAAAACATGCCAGTGCATTCCTAAGTTCCATGGAATCCCTACATCTAACTCAGATAATTGATGTACCAACCCACTGCAAAGGATCTCTTCTTGACCTTATATTCATACACAATATTCTACATAAAGCAGACCTAAACCTACAAATCGACCCAGTATCATGGTCAGACCATACCATGATATCCCTTAATATACCAACCAACTCTACCCAACCAAATACTCCTCCACAGCATCAGTACAGACATTGATTCAAGGCATTCAACCCACAACTCTTCCTAGAAAAGACCTCTTCACTGCTAGACTCCGACATATCTGACCTAGACACATTTATTGGCTCATGGTACCAGATGGTGCCGCAACATTCAATGAAAGACAAACTACAAAACTAAAATCCACACACTCTCCTTGGTTCTCCAAGAACCTTGACCAGATCAGAGGAGACCTCAGATGCTTAGAAAGATAATGGAAAAGGTCACAAGATAATACTGTCAAGACACAGCTTTGCAACAACCAAAAGGAATACAACAACATGTGTAACAAAGTCCAAAAGGAATACATCACAAGCATACTTACAGTATGAAATCACTCATCCGCTCTAGAGAACTATTCTTAATTGTGTCCCAAATTACCAACATTCCCAACCTAATCGACACAGCAAATGTGAAAGTGCAAGTTGATCCTCAAGTTATGGCTGAGTTCCTCTATAACAAACAATGCACAACAATGCTACAACACTATGAACCACCACAGCAAAAGTATAGCACAAATAAAATTCACCAATGGCACAACTTCAGCTTAATAAATGAAAGAGAAATACTAGATATCAGCAGAAACATCAATACCACAATTTCACCTCTGGACCCCTGTCCTGTAACTTGGCTAAAAAACCTATGCAATAAGTTTGCACAGACCATTCTAAAGATAGTCCACATCTCGCTCAAGCAAGGATACCTACCTCCAGCTCTCAAACAAGCCTCAATATGCCCTACCCTAAAAAAGACCTCCTTAAATGCAGCGCACCCCACTTCTTACAGACCAATTGCGAGCATCCCATTTCTGGCCAAAATAATTGAAAAATCCATACAACAGCAGCTGCAAGACCATGTTGATTCACACGCTCTACTAGACCCACAACAACATGGCTTCCACCCTCATCATGGCACCGACACACTGTTTATGGACCTCTTCAACAGACTCATCATCGGCCTAGATAAGCCTCGACAGGGATTCGTGCTCCTGTTCCTTGACATCAATCAGCGTTTGACTTAGTTTCACATCACATTATGCTAAATAGACGTAGAGTCATTGGTCTAACAGACGGTACACTAAAATGATTCACATCTTACCTCTCAGACAGAACCATGCAACTAAAGGTCGGTACCACCACTCAAGACCCTTTATTTTTTTTATTTTATTTTTTTTAAATTGTTTATTTAAATTTTCTCAAATGCAGGAAAAATATAAAAATACATACTCACAATAAATAAACATTCAAGAACAAACTTCATATCCATATAATACAGATCAAGGAGAGAAAACTGCACTAAATCCCATAAGGGTTACAATATAAATAGAAGCAAAAAGGAGTAAATGAAACTCCAATCAGGGAGCCTAAATACACAAACCATCCCACCTAAACATCTTCCTGTCTATCAGCGCCCTCCTTATCAACAAGAAACTGGATAAGTGAAACCACATCAACATAAACATAATCATGGCCTTCATAAGTTATCAAGCAACGGCAAGGGAACTTCAAAAAAAAAAGGAAGCCCCCAATGCAATCACTCGAGCTGTAAGCTCAAGAAACTGTTTCCGGCGAGCCTGAGTGGCCTTACCCACATCAGGGAAAACCTGAAGCTTATATCCACAAAATACCACATGTTTGTACTTGAAATAAGCACGAATAATTCTCAATTTAAGTGATTCTGACCCGAAAGTCACCACCAAAGTACATCGCTTTGGGATGATATCAAGCGAATCTTGCAAAAACTCTGTAAGGTTAGGGCCAACTGAATCAGCCAAGAGAGAAACTTCCTTGGCCTGATCAGAAGCCCCCACCTTAGGAAAAAAAGAATACATTTGCACAACTTCAACAGAGTCATCTATACGCAAAATTTCAGTCAAATATTTCTTTAACAAAATCTCAGGAGAGAGCATGTGGGTGGATGGAAAGTTTAAGAAACGAAGGTTCCTTGCACGCTGGTGATTCTCCAAGCATTCCAAGCGATAAGAAAGTGAGGAAATATCTTTCAGATAGCCTAACCGGCTATCCTTATACGAATGGAGCTGGGAATCAACCAAGGTTAAAGAACCCACAATATTGGTCATTTGATCATCAATCACATTTACTTTTTTAACAACATCATGTGTAAACTGACACAAAGAGGTAACAGTAGAAGAAAGACGTGTCTCAATATTCAGAAGCACTGACCAAATATCAGACAATGTCACCTCACTTTTAGAAGGTAAAGAATCTATAGTTGATGCAGCAGGGCTAACAGGAACTAACACCGGAGCAGAATCTAATGAAGGTACCTTCAAAGGAGTGGACGATGAAATAGGCAGAGGGATTGGAGGTGGTGTCCGGGCAACAGGGCTCAAAGACGGCCCGTCCGGAGACTGGTTAGCAGGCGGATGGGCAGTTACATGCTTGTCCATGGGGCCAGACACCTTACCTCCTACTCCTGCCGATGTCTGAGCTGTTACTTTAGCCTTGCGTTTCCCCATAAACAAACCGAACTGCAAATGCTTCTAACTTCCAAGAAGCACCCAAGGAGCACATAAGGAGCAGGAAAAACCCCTTGTAACGTGCCCCTTAGAACGCGGTCCCGCAGGCCGCGTTCCCGCAGCCGCGTAAAAACACAGCTGAGCTTTGTAGGGCTCATTGGGGGTCCTCCACGCCCGAGGGCGGCCACTCTCTGCCTGCGCTGGTCTCAGCAGGCACCGGGCTCCACGCCGACCACTTGCTCCGCGGTACAAGACAACCGTGGCAGCTCCCACAGCTAACAGTTCTCTCCCCCACTCAAGACCCTTTAAACTAACACAAGATATCCCTCAAGGATCAGCCCTCTCCGGATTATTATTCAATTTATACATTCAACCCATATGTAATCTGCTAAGAAATTGCAACATGCACTTTCATCTCTGTGCAGATGACATCATGTTCTACATGCCATTCAATACCACCAACCCAAATTTCATAATTATATCTGATGAATTCACTGCTGTGACAAACCTACTTGTAGATATAAACCTCACAGTAAATAAAAATAAAACAGAAGATCCACTTATATTCAGAGATCAGGACTTTAATCCTCCAAAAAAGATAATAACATGAAACACAGAAATATCAATTTAAAAAATTAAGTATCTAGGTATAACCATCGACAGCAGTCTCAACATGTCTGCACACATC
The DNA here is from genome assembly GCA_033557465.1 of Ichthyophis bannanicus. Taxonomy (NCBI): domain Eukaryota; kingdom Metazoa; phylum Chordata; class Amphibia; order Gymnophiona; family Ichthyophiidae; genus Ichthyophis; species Ichthyophis bannanicus. The sequence continues at coordinate 429,204,542 of CM066036.1, forward strand.
AAAAATGCAGCAAAAACAGCATACTGGAAGCTAAAGCTCCTCAAGCCCTTATGACCCTTGCTACAGGATACCGACTTCAGATCTGTATTGCAAGCCATTATTACACCCTACCTGGCTATGGAAACATCTATCAAGGTCTCCCAAAACATGCATTATACTTGCTACAGCTAGTACAAAATACTGCTGATAGAATTCTAACTAGTGCAAACTGACAGCACTTAACACCAATCCTGAAAAGTCTACATTGGCTTCCAATCTCACAATGGACAAAATGCAAAGCCATCACCACCACATTCAAAATCCTTCACATTTTCTCAGCTCCCTGCCTCACCGATCAGATCACAATAGCATACATAATGAGATCAAGAAGAACTGCAATTCAGAACCCCTTAAATATTCCCCCACTCAAGACCAAAACCACATAACAGACAAGTAACAGAGCATTCTCACTCTATGCTCCCTCAATTTGGAACTCCTTACCAGAAGCCATCAGAACAGCTCAATCCATTATAAATCTAAAAAAAACCACACCAGAGAATACTGTGGACCCAATGATACTACCTAACTAGAACTGTAACATACTATCCTGATTGGTTGAATAGATCAACCTTACAGTTTTCCCTATCTGGAATATGAAGTTTACCTCCCCATGTACCTGATCTACTGTTAAACTACTAGTTAATTCTCTTCTTCATAGTTAACCCCATATTTATCTCCAAATTATGTACCCTTGTTTATTGTAAAACAAATCTACTGAGATTGTTGTGTTGTTCTTTGTAAACTGCTTTGGACAAAGGTAGTATAGAAAAACTGTTAAATAGGTATACTCAATTTTTTTATTATTAATTTATTTAACATTTCTTATATACTGCCTTTCATGATATCAGGGTGGTTTACATTGAACAAACTGACATTACATTGAACAGGGCATTATAACTTGGAAATAACTATTTTACAGGGAACATGGGCAATGGAGGGTTAAGTGGCTTGCCCAAGACCACAAGGAGCACCTGTGGGACTAGAAACCCCAGTCCTTCCTGCCCAAGGTTTCTGTCCTCTAGTGGGATTTGAACCCCTGACCTTCTGGCCTGAAGTAACGTGCCCCAACCACTAAGCCACTCCTCCCCCAATGCAAGGAGATCTGTAGGTTTGAATGGAGGACCTGAGCAGCGGCTTTTCTGGACCCCTCATCACCTGGAGTGGGCACTCCCCTGCGCACCATCAGCTACTCTTCCTCCAGAGGTAGTGCGGCAAACAAACATACCCTAAAACTTGGCTTGGCATGCTATTTCTGTGGGCCCGCCGCTCTCCTTCACTGGCCAAAGTCTTGTGATTCATGAGACCAGCCGGGAGAAGAGAACGGCAGGTCCATGGGCACAGCATGGCGGTAAGTCAGCTTTAGAGTAAATTTGTTTTCTTTGCTGCTTCCATGGGCCCAATGGGGGTGCACCCCTTTCTGGTGGCACCCGGGGTGGGCCACACCCATTGCCCTGCCCTTGGAATGCCACTGGACCTGAAGCAGACAGACAGGTTTAGAGAGGAAACCTATGTTGACATAATAATAAAATCCCATCTCCCGCCTAGCAGCCCCTGTGCTGCTTTTGAGGAGCAAAGTCACCTAAAAAAAAGCATCACCTTGATGTGGCAGGAAGTGATCCTGTAACTAGAGCCTACCCTCCAGGTGACACAGCTCTTATATCAAGAATGGGTCTTGGCTAGTGCCAAGAATGGAGAAATTTGGATGGACATTGTAGCTGGTAATTTGATCTTTATAAATTTAGTTAATTGGCTTGTAGACATGAGGATCACTTAGTAACTTGCCTGCTTTGTGCAAAGTCGGTAGACTTCATACATATTAGATAGTATTTTAGACAATGCTGGGGAGGAGCTGACTTTCATGGCACATGTTGGTATCAGTGACAATAGGAGGTGTGGGACTGAGTTTCTAGTAAACCAAGGTTAGGCTTCTAGGTAGATGTTAAAATCCAGAACCTCAAGGATAACATTCTCAGATATCTAGCCCAGTCCATCTGCAGGATCCCAGAGAGAGACAGAGCTTTGGTATTTCAATGTGTGGATGAGACAATAAGGAATGGAAGATGGCTTTAGTTTTGTTTGGAATTGGACAATGTTTTGGGGAAGAGGGTGCCATTTGGGATTAGCTCTACCTTAACCAGGGTGGAACCTGGTTGATGGCACTAACATTTTGAAAGGAGGTACAGCAGCTTTAAAACTAGATTGGCCAACAGTTGCTCAGCAGCAATAGTTCAGAGTGAGGATATTAACAAAACAGGGGAGTTAGTGCATACTGATAGAGGAGTTACAATAAGGCCAAAAGTTGCCCACGTGCCTTTAAGTAAAGAACAGACAGATCTGAAAGATTCCACATCCCTGTCAACTGCTAGGCAGATGCTAAATGTAGATGCGAGAAGTCTAAAAATAACATAAGAAAATTAGAAATTATAGCACTGAATAAAGAGGTAGATGTAATTGGCATCTCAGAGACCAAGTAGGAAGAGGATAATCAATGGGATACTGTAATACCAGACTGCAAATTTTATCATAATGATACAAATAGATCCATCTGGTAGATGGATAGCACTATATATGTATTGAATCAAACAGGATAAAGATTCTGCATGAAACAAAATGCTTTGTGGAATCTTTATGGAAAGAAATTCCGTGTGTTAAGGGGAAGAGAATACCAATATGGGTATATTACCATCCTTCTGGCCCAAATGAAGAGACAGGAAATGAAATGCTAACTGAAATTAGGGAAGCTAACCAAAATTGGCAACATAATATTACTAAGTCATCTCAGTTATCCCCAGTTTTGACTGGATAAATGTCACATCATTTTTTTTTTGCAACTTTATCTTTTCAGAGAAATGCAACAGATAAACCAGAGAGACCAGCGCTAACTCTTAACAAGCTGCTCTAGCAATAACACTGAGGGACACTCTGGGCTGGCCTATTAGAATTATTACTCATACTAGTACTTAATCCTGGCTCAACTAACACAAAGCCAGGCAAATGAACCTCCTTTCATGCCCTAAAATACCACCAACTCCCCCCTCAAACTGAAGTCCCACTCAACTCCCCTTCCCCTCTCCCCAACATAAGACTGGTATTTGCAAACAATAACCATTAATAACAATTAAAATCTCCATAAGCCTCCATTATTCAGAGGCATACACAAAGGAGATGATTTTATATAGGGCACACAGGATGGTATGTACAAGAAACATGCGCAAATCCCTATTTTCAAGGACTTGCACACTTACAGAATAGCGTCTGCCATAAGCTGGTGTGCATAAGTGCCATGGGGCATGCATGTGGGTGACGCTTGTGTGGATTGTAGGTATGGCATAAGCTGATGCACGTTAAGCTATAAGATAATATGACTTATGCGCATCATGTTTCCAGTCTAGGCACTAAGATGGATAAGAGTGAGATCCTCAAGATAAAATGAAATGCAATAAAATGCAGCCTGAAATAGTGCTAACCTTGTGTTCGGATATCCAAAGAGAACGAGCATTTATCTTAAAGTGACCTCAGATAAGGGAAGACCCGCCATTAAATGCACGTTTCTGGCCCAGGTTTCCTACCTCTCATTACACAGGTACACTACCAAAAAACTGCCTCCAGTTTTGCAACTGATTCCTATAGATTTTGGGGTGCTGAATCCAGGAAAAATAGCCAAAATGTTCCATCACATCACGTTTTCTTGCAAAATTAGATTTCTTACCCATATAAGGAATGTTCACATAATTTCTTTTTAGCCGACTGCAGTTTATTTTCTTGGCCCAAAATAGAGGTTGTAATGGTTAACTAACTAGAAACACTCCCTCATGATATTTTAGAGTGTTTTGTATTCATTTTATACATTAACAGGACAATTGGGAGGCGGGGGGCTAAATCCAGTACTCGCGCTGGCGCATGTTCTTTCCTGTTCGCCTCGCCTCGTTCGCTCGCTCAAACACGGTGGTTGCGACATGAACGTTCCTGTCAAATTTCAGTTTCTTGCAAGTTCATTATTACCTTTTGTTTGCTCAGTCGTAATCCAGCTTTATTCCGAAGTGGTTCACTACAGTTGTAGTTTGCAGTGCTGTGTATTTGTGATGGCTCACAGAGCCAGATGTTGCGTCAACTCTCCGGACAGTTTTTGTTTTATTTGTGGGGAATATACCGTGAAAAAGCGGCAGAGGAACATTTCTGCATTTATTAAAAAAGTATATTTCACCTATTTCGGTTTGAAGTTAGGCGATCAAGACAAACCGTGGGCTCCTCACAAAGTGTGCAAGACATGTGAGGAAGATCTACGCTTATGGATGAAAGGTAAAAAACAAGCATTTCATTTCGGAATACCTATGATGTGGCGTGAACAAAGAGACCACAGCAGTGACTGCTATTTTTGCTCTTGCATTGTGAAGGGATACAACTTAAAAAAATAAGAACGTAATAAGTTACCCCAACCTTCCCTCAGCAATTAGGCCTATGCCTCATAGCAACGAAGTACCTGTGCCTGAACCACCAAAATCTTTGGATCATATTTGTGTGGACGGTTCTGATCATGATGAGACTCATCAGATGGCTTTTCCCGATGAGTCCAGTACTTCCGAGTTTGAAACTGAACCAGATCCGAAACCTGAACTTTTCTCTCAAGCTGAATTGAATGATTTAGTCCAGGATTTAGGACTCCCAAAAGATGCTGCCCAACTGCTAGGTTCTCGGCTTAAACAGAAAAATCTATTGTCACCAGGAACAACTTTTTATTGGTACCGCAACCGTGAGACACAATTTTTGAAGTATTTCAGCAAAGAGGAAGATTTGGTATTTTGCAACGATATATACGGAGTGATGGAAAAGTTTAAACTCAAGTATGATCCTGCTGAATGGCGGCTGTTCATTGATTCATCAAAAGACAGCATAAAAGGTGTTCTTCTTCATAATGGCAACACATTCGCTTCAGTTCCTATTGCTCACTCTGTTATTCTCCAAGAAAAATACGAGAATTTGGCCCTGATTCTTCAGAAGATTCGTTATGATGAGCATAAGTGGATGATTTGTGGAGACTTTAAAATTCTATCCATGCTATTAGGGCAGCAATCCGGTTTCACCAAATATCCCTGCTTCCTTTGCTTGTGGGATAGCCGGGCCCGCGACCTACACTGGGGGAAAAAAGACTGGCCAATTCAGGAGTATTTGAGACCCGGTGAGAAAAATGTTCTTCATGAGAGCTTGGTACCTCGTGATAAAATTCTATTACCACCTCTCCACATTAAGTTGGGTCTCATTAAGCAATTCATCAAGTCCCTTCCAAAAGATGGTGAGTGCTTTCGGTACCTTTGCTCAAAGTTCCCCCGACTTTCTGAAGCAAAGCTAAAGGAAGGAGTGTTTGTTGGCCCTGATATAAGGAAACTCATTTCAGATGGAGCATTCGCTGAAACGATGTCTGAGAAGGAAAAAGAAGCCTGGGATTCCTTCAAGGATGTTGTTCTCAAATTCTTGGGGAACAGGCGGGATGAGAACTATAAGGATATTGTTGCCAGGATGCTCAATGCCTTCAAAGAACAAGGCTGTAACATGAGCCTGAAAGTCCATTTCTTGCACTCCCATGTGAACTACTTTCCCGAAAACTTGGGGGCGTACAGTGAAGAACAAGGTGAAAGGTTTCACCAGGACATCAAGGACGCAGAGAGAAGGTACCAAGGAAGATGGAACACCACTATGATGGCTGATTTCTGCTGGTTGCTGCTGCGGGAAACCCCAGATAAAAAATACGCCAAGCAGCGCACCAAGAGAAGCATTCGGGGGAAGAAGAAACGGGCCCACCAGGAGATTGATTGACCCAAGAATGACTTTAAAATCTAAACTGTGTTGACAAATATCGTGTTTTTACTAAACTTTGAAATAAAAATTTGCTAGTTATTACCACAGTGTCGGATCTCATTTATTAGAATTTTATTTTCACACCATCGGGTGTTTGTCTTCATGTATTGCAATGGTGCGGTTTGCGTTTTCTATTCTTACATACATACCTGTACAACATTTCTTGCACATTTCTTTGCTTTGCACACAAAGTCTAACCTCGCTCTTATATGCTCAATGTTTGTGCACATGTATGTGGCTGTTTTAAGTGCAGACAATTTTGCTACCATCACAGTGTGTTTTGTTGACATTACTCTATTCTTATGTGCTGCCTTGTTACAATTTTCTTTATTCTTATTTGAATAACTACTAAACAATTAGTATAAAGAATTCATCCAAGAAACTTTTATCTCGATCGCACTCAATCTGAAACGTTCACCTCAAACTGGTAACCCAATGTAGCAAAAAATCTGTACGTGATGGAGCAAATTGGTTACCAGATTTGGATTCAGTGCACCAAAAAACGTAAAAATCAATCGAAACATTAGAGGCAGTTAAAAAAAAAAATTTTTTAGTGTACCTGTGTTATCTTTCATATGTCTTAAAAAAATAAGAATTTCCAAATTTTTATATGCATGTAATAATTCAAGAACCACTTAGCTTAGATGATAGCTCTTTAACCGAACACCCAAGACTGTAAACCGTGGGACTGCAAGTTGACTCAAATTTCACCAGATTTCAAATGGCTGCTTCAGGACAAGTCACACAGCATCAATAGCCAGCAATCAGGTGCACAGGATAAATACTAAAGCCAAAGTGGCCATTTAAATAGGAGCCACAGTGCATAAGTGGACAAAGGACATTGATGACATGACATCACAATGCAGAAATCCATTCCAGCTCTTTGATCTTCCAAATCTAGGCACGGCAAGTTATATCGTTCTCAGGCAGGTGTAACTTCAGCTCATAGGTTCCAGTACATTTGTGCACCCCCTATTTTGTAAAGCAAATACTGCATGCTTTATTTTCAAAAACAGACCCGAACTGCATGCACAGTACTTTGCCTGCATGGAAGTGTACAAAATTACCTTCATAATAACAAAAAAAAGCCCATACAGCCCGAAATGTCTCCATTCTCCCTCTAATCAGTCAGATTATCAAAGTACATTATCTCGCCAGCTTTCATAAACAGGTCAAGCACAGGTGGACCACACATCCTTTTCCATTGCAGTAGCCACCTCCATGTGTGCTGTTAACAATAATAATCCCAATAATTTCTTCTCCCCACTGAAGCCACTTCTCCATCCATTCCCAGAGACAGTCCCAATAAACAAACCCTCGGATCTATAGGACAATACCTATTTGTAATATCCTTAATTCGGGTGCATACATCTTTCCAAAAAATTGGTACTTAAGAACGTAAGATATGCCATACTGGTTCAGACCAAGGTCCATCAAGCTCAGTATCCTGTTTGCAACAGTGGCCAATCTAGGTCATACGTACCTAGCAGTTTCCCCAAAAGACACAGGTTCCACAATGTTTTTACTGGGTCAAGCATTGATATCCTGGGTCCCTTCTTAATAATGGTTTATAGACCTTTCCTCCAGGAACTTGTCCAAACCTTTTTTAAACCCAGCTACACTAATAGCCTTTACTACATCCTCCGGTAACAAATTGCAGAGTTTGATTACACGTTGAGTGAAAAAATATTTTCTTTTATTAGTCTTAAATAGTTTACCTTGTAGCTTCATTGCATGTCCCCTAGTCTTTCTATATTCTGATAACATAAACAATCGATCTACATTTACCCGTTCCACTCCGTTCATTAATTTATAGACTTTTATCATATTTCCCCTCAGCCGTCTCTTTTACAGGTTAAAGAGCCCTAACCTTTTTAGCCTTTCTTCATAGGAGTATCCTTCCATCCCCTTTACCATTTTGGTGGCTCTTCTCTGAACCTTTTCTAATATCGCTATATCCTTTTTAAGATGCGGCGACCAGAATTGCACACAATATTCAAGGTGCGGTCTCACCATGGAACGATATAGAGGCATTATAATATCTTTTGTTTTATTTTCCATTCCTTTCCTTATGATACCTAGCATTCTATTTGCTCTCTTGGCCGCCGCTGCACACTGGGCGGAGGGTTTTAACATATTATCCACAATGACGCCTAAATCTTTTTCCTGGGTGGTGGTTCCTAATGTGGAACCTTGCACCGTGTAACCATAGTTTGGGTTGTTCTTCCCTAGGTGCATAACTTTGCACTTGTCCACATTAAATTTCATCTGCTATTTTGATGCCCAGTCTTCCAATTTATCAAGATCCTCTTGCAATTTTCCACAATCTTCTTGGGTTTTAACAACTTTAAATAGTTTTGTGTCATCTGCAAATTTGATAACCTCACTCGTTATTCCACTTTCCAGGTCGTTTATGAATATGTCGAAAAGCAGCGGACCCAGCACAGATCCCTGGGGTACACCACTATTCACCTTTCTCCATTGGGTAAATTGGTCATTTAGCCCTACCCTCTGCTTTCTATCTTTTAACCAGTTCCTGATCCACAGTAGTACACTGCCTCCTATCCCATGACTCTTTAGTTTTGCCAAAAGTCTCTGATGAGGGAGCTTGTCAAAGGCTTTCTGAAAGTCCAGATACACTATATCAACTGACTCACCTTTGTCCACCTGTTTATTCACACCTTCAAAAAAACATAACAGATTAGTAAGACAAGATCTTCCTTGTCTAAAGCCATGTTGGCTGTCTCCCATTAGGTCATGACTATCTACATGCTGAGTAATTTTATTCTTTATGATGGTTTCTACCATTTTTCTCAGTACTGATGTCAGGCTCACCGGTCTGTAGTTTCCCGGATCACCCCTGGAACCCTTTTTAAAAATTGGTGTTACATTGGCGATCCTCCAATCTTCAGGTATTAGAGATGATTTTAATGATAGTTCACAGATTACTAATAGCAGGTCTGCAATCTCATATTTCAGTTCTTTCAACACCCTTGGATGTATACCATCCGGTCCAGGTGATTTGCTACTCTTCAGTTCATCTAATAGTTGTAATACATCTTCCCGATGTATCGATATTTCCTTCAATTCTTCTGCACCTTTAAATACCACTTCAGTCATGGGTAACATCCCTACATCTTCCTCAGTAAAGACCGAAGCAAAGAATTCATTCAATCTCTCCGCTATCGCCTTGTCGCCTCTTAGTGCCCCTTTAACCCTTCTATCATCTAATGGACCAACTGACTCTCTCACAGTTTGTTTGCTACGAATGTACTTGAAAAAGTCTTTATTTCGCGTTTTTGCTTCCGCAGCAAGCTTCTTCTCAAATTCTTCCTTTGCCTGCCTTATTAGTGCCTTGCATTTGACTTGCCAGTGCTTGTGCTGTTTCCAGGTTTCGTCGTTTGGCTCTTTTTTTCCATTTCCTGAAAGATGCTTTTTTGGCAACAGCAGCCTCTCTGACCTCACCTTTAAACCATGCTGGCAGTTTTTTGGACTTCCTTCCACTTTTCTTAAAGCATGGAATACAGCTGGTCTGGGCTTCCAAGATAGTATTTTTCAACAACACCCAAGCTTGATGTAAGTCTTTAACCCTTGCAACTGCCCCTTTTAGTTTTTTACTTCTCAGCACTCCCACCAAAGGAGGAAAAAGATGCCTTCACCATCACAACCTCTTCAGCAGTCCTTTTTCCTGTCATCCAAGACATCTGATGAGAGGTTATATACAATCTATAAATAATTGTATATTGCCTCTGCAAACACCAAGCACTTCCTACCATAGACATATGCTTTCTGCCTCACCTCCGCTGACAGTGGAGTAGGCAACCATGAATTCCAAGTCACCTCAAGTAAACTAGGGTCATCGGGATATACAATGCCTTGCAAATCCCCTTGGTGTTTGTGCTGTTTTGTTTCATTACGTACAACCTTGAATGAAAATGCAGGTTCATTTAGATGTTAGGTAATGGACCTAACAATATAGCCCAAACTGGTGAGGTGAAATGACAATAAAATACCTTGTATATATAATAAAAACAATTAAAAACCGAAATGTTGACTGCATATGTATTCATCCCTTTTGCTATGAAACCCCTAAATAAGATCTGGTCCAACCAATTAACCTCAGACATCACACGATTAGTTGATTAGGATCCACCTTTGTGCAATCAGTGTCACATGATCTGTCACGATACCTGTATAAATATACCTGTTCAGAAAGGCCCCTGACTCTGCAACACCACTAAGCAAACAACATGAAGACCAAGGAGCACTCCAAACAGGTCAGAGACAAGATTGTGGAGACATATAGATCAGAGTTGCATTATAAAGGAATTTCTCAAATTCTGAATCTCCCACGGAGCACCATTAAATACATTATAACAAAATAGAAAGAATGTGGCACTATTACAAACCTGACAGAAGAAGGCCGCCCACCAAAATGCACAGAACGGGCAAGGAGGGCATTAATCAGAGATGCTTCAGAGACACCAAGGATAACGCTGAAGGAGCTGCAAAGATCCACAGCAAAGATGGGAGTATCTGTCCATAGGACCACTTTAAGCCATGCACTCCACAGAGTGGGGCTTTATGAAAGAGTGGCCAGAAAAAAAACATTGCTCAAAGAAAGACATAAGAAAGCTTGTTTGGAGTTTGCACAACAACATGTAGTGGACCCACCAAACACATGGAAGAAGGTCCTCTGGTCAGATGAGACGAAATTTAACTTTTTGGCCATCTTGGGAAACGCCATGTGTGGCGCAAACCCATTTCCCATCAGCATTCCTACCGTGAAACATGGTGGTGGCAGCATTATGCTGTGGGGATGTTTTTCATTGGTAGGGACAAGAAAACTGGCCAGGATTGAAGGAACAATGGATGGCACAAAAGATAGGGTAATTATTTGCGGAAATCCTTTTTTAGTCTGCTAGAGATTTGAGACTGGGACGAAGGTTCAACTTCCAGCAGGACAATGACCCTAAACATACTGCTAAAGCTAGTTTAATGGGACACATTTAAATGTGTTGGAATGGCCTAGTCAAAGCCCAAACCTCAATCCAATTGAGAATCTGTGGCAGTATTTGAAGATTGCTGTACACCAACACATTCCATTTAACTTGAAAGAGTTGGAGCAGTTTTTCCTTAAGGAATGGGTGAAAATCCCAGTGACTAGATGTGCTCAGCTAATAGAGACATACCCCAACAGAGTTGCAGCTGTATTTGCCGCAAAAGTTGGCTCTACAACATAGTGACTTTGGGGGGTGAATACATATGCACACTCCTGCTTTATGTTTGTTTTTGTCTTAATTATTGTTTATCTCACAATAAAGGATATTTTGCACCTTCAAAGTTGTAGGCATGTTGCATATATCACTCAGTGCTAACCACCCAAACTCCATTTTAATTCCAGGTTATAATGTGACAAAACAGGACAAACACAGAGGGGATGAATACCTTTGCAATGCACTGTAATGCCTCAGAGATTTATAAATCCTGGACAATAACTCCTTACCAATATTACCTAGACACAATTTACTCTGCACACTACGTATTTGTCCAGTAGAGCTCTAATGTTATGGGCATAATATAAAATAATGTAATTTGAAATATTGAAACAGGAGAATCTTCTGTTCCAACCAAGAAAATTTCCATTTTGAATCAAATCAGAGGAGCATAAGATATCCTTTTCCTTAAGCTACTTTCTGAGAACTCTAAACCCACCTGTGGAGAATGGTAAGAAATCGTCCAACTTAGCCAGTGGGGACAATAAACCATCCAAGCCAGCTTTTCTCCTCACTGCTGTCCACCCCTGTATCAGAGGCTGTCATCCTCACGAACCACGTTGCTTTTTTTTCTCTCCTACCCATTCCAGGCCGGGAATGCTCTCTCAGTGGTCACCCACTCTGCATCCTGAGGCCTGCGATAGTGATATCTCACTGCATAGAGAACAGCTGACCTACAGTCCTTCCTCCTGAGGACTCTGAGTCAACCTAATCTTCCTTAACCTAGCTTTCCTCCCCTGCCATACAGTTTTACTCAATATTTTCTCAATACGTTGAAAGAATAGCATGGGAACACCAATAGATAGCTGTGTAAAATGATAAACAAACAGGGAACTATTAACACTTTGAATGCCATTATTCTGCCCACCCAACTTGAAGGATTACCAAGAGAGTTGCTACTGCTGGGAAGGAAATCTGCACTTGTAAGTACTTACCTGCCAAGAAATTATCTAAATCTTGGGGATTAGGGAATTCTTTGGGTTAAAATGAATAAAATATGTGTATTTTAAAATTCAGTGTTTATTAATTCAGTTAAGGGGTCATTCTTAGGCACAAATAGCAGGGATGGACGTGTTGTACGGAGAAGCTAGATGGGGGGGGGAAGGGGCAGATCGGGGTGGCGTTAGGGCGGACAGTGGGTGGTCATTGGCCACGGACGTACAGGGCTGATTCCAATGTCGACCCTGTACGTCCGGGGCCGGCAGCTTGAACAGGCGATGGACAGTGGGCCCGGGGCTCAGAAAGGGCAGAAGGGGGCAGAGGACATTCTCTGCGGCACAACCCTAGCGTTGGGAGGCTGCAGGGAAAGCTGGCGGCTGGGAATCATGGCATTGAATGGAGCCACGGTACCATGGCAGCCGGACGCCATGGCACCGCGGCTCCATTGAAAAGCCCTAACTGAGCAAGCCAGGCAAGACCAGTACGTGCAGGCTGACCTGAATCGGGGTTCCGGCCTGCATGTACAGGCCTGGATGCAATTCTGATTCTGCAGGGCTAGGCATGCCCGTGGGATCAGAATTCCGGCTAATTCTGTGCAACCAGTTCCAACCGGGCGCAGAGACGGCCAGGACATGTGGGTCTGAATCGGACATAGTAGGATATAGTACTACAAGCCAGCTTTCAATTAAATTAAAGCCAGTTAAGGCTTAGTATAACAAGCCAGCTTTCAATGAAATTATAACCAGCTGTGGCTTAGTATAAGAAGCCATCCTTTAGTTAAATTAAAGCCAGTTAGGACTTAGTATTACAATCCAGCTTTCACTTAAATATGTGGATGTCATGTTTATTCTCCGGCTGTCCCAACTTTATCTAGGCCCTTATGCAGTATGTGTGCACTTACAGGTAGAATTATCTCTGGCAGGATACAAGGTTTGAAGGCATGAAAGTTCTTTCTTTAACTTTTTGCCTGGTTCTTGGGAGATAGGAACTCGGTGATTGGAAAAATCCCTTCGCACTATTGCCCTAAGCCTTAGTTAGAATCTGGGAGCAAACTATTTGCTGTTGTCCTAGAGTTTAGCCAGCATCCTGAGCCCTACTGATAAGGGAAGGCTTTTCACCCTCTCAGGTTAGATTGACAGAAAGGTTTATTTATTTATTTACCAGTGCTTATATACAGCTTTTCACCAGGTCAAAACGGTTTACATTCAGGTACGGTATATATTTCCCGAAGGGCTCACAATATACATTGTGTACCTGAGGCAATGGAGGGTTAAGTGGCTTGCCCAAGGCCACAAGGAATGCTGTGGGACTAGAAACCCCAGTCCCTCCAGCCTGAGTTTGCTGTCCTTCAGTGGGATTTGAACCCCCAGCCCGAGGCAACTTGCCCTAACCACTAGGCCATTCCTCCCTCTCATGAGGTGAGAAAAAGACCCTCCAAAAATCTCCCTTTTATAACTTCTATGACATGACAACCGTTCCTCTGACTTTTCAGATTAGGGAGCCAGCTAGAAAATTCTTAACTAATTATACATTTATACAGGGGCAGGGACAAGTGTTACCCCTGCTACAATAATTAATACACCCAGTGTATTTCAGACATAAAATAATTCACCAAGGGCAACTTTAATTCTAGGACACTTAGGGGTATGTTTACTAAACCGGGCTAACGGTTAACCCGGGCTATCTGCCACTAGGTCCCATATTATTCAGTGGGACCTAGTGGCAGATAGTCCGGGTTAACCGTTAGCCTGGTTTAGTAAACATACCCTTTAGTGACACTGGTGTGACCTACGAACTGGTCTTTGAGATTATTTGCTTGAAAAATCTTGGAACAGAGGATTATATTAAACGTTTTACAACTCAGGGCACCAGAACAATCTTCATAAGTAAAATATCAGGTGCAGAACCAAATCACTGTAGAAAAAGGAAAGGACTGCATGAATTTTAAGTGAATTTACATCCCTCTCAACACTGCTTTTTAGTCAGTATAGAAGATGAAGCCATGTAAATCTTGATATGCTAGAATGTCTGTGGGTCTTAAGGGCACTTTTGTCACCTACAGATTGCTATTTAATCACATGTGCCATGAATGCAAGTGCCAAAGGAACAGAAATATTACTTTTCATTCTATCTTTTCAACTGAGTGCTGCTCTACTATACTCGTCTCTTCTAAAGCAATCTAACAGCTTCAACACTGTGGGGATCACGTTTGAATTATAATCAACATGATTTCCAAATGAAACTGTCTCTTCAGGCTCAACTCTCATCTCATTCCACTTGTTAAGGTCAGTGAGTAAATAAACTCCTAATGTTGTAATGGTAATATAATTTCAAGCAGCTTCTCTGGGACAGGAACACAATTAGTGTCAGGTGCATCAAATTTCTTGGGAAAGCCATGGTCTGCTGTTGCTTCCATCGCAGAGCTAGTGTGCAGAGGAATTAGGAGGATGCCTGAAAAGTGTGAGGGTTAATAAGACTGATGACAAACTATCATATAACTTATTTCTCAGTTAAATAGTGAATTGGACAGATACAGGAGTCTGAAAAGGATGAATGTTTTTATATTGTGGATGCTTTTAGTAGCAAGACACAAGACAGTTACAGTATCTAAAAGGCAACTAATTATTCCCACATTTCACTGCTCCCAATCTGGACAACGTCATGAAGTGTCTAAATCCAAACTCATATTTCTACAATAATTATTAACCTCGTGAAATTTTTTACATAAAATATACCTGCATAGCAATTTAAATTCTTATAGTGTATGTATGATTTTTATAAATAAATATTTATTTGATTATTCATAATTTTTAATTATTCATCATTTTTGTAACTTGGTTTGGAGATTTGCTTTAGGGGATATTTCACAGGGCAGGTGCTGGAAGGTGCGGGTGGGGATGGGTTTGGAGGTGGGAAGAGGGAGATGGAGGTGGATGGGGCAAATAAAACACTAACCTTCACATAAAGTGTCTGTGTATGAGGTCATTTCTTGCAGTTGTTCCCATTTAGTATGAATGGTCAGTATCCTTCTACTTTGGGCTATCTGCATTTTCTTCTAGTCTGGGTTTGCTGTTTCCTGTTTTTCAAGCAGGGGCTGTCAGTACCTCAGTGCCAGACTGTGGAGCATGCAGAAAGCCATTAATATTTGGCATACCCTAGCAGGAAAAACATTAGTTATCTCTCCTGGTGCATTGCGGACCACCTGCGTGTTCAGTGAGTAGAATACCTTCCTGTTGCAGTTAGTGGCCTCCCTCCTTTGTAGATCCTGATGACAACATATGTGCAGATGGAAATCTGGCCACCTCCCACTACAGACAGAAATCTGGCCACTTCATGAAATTAAATCATGGTTTGCTGTCCCTGCTGCACAGTTTGATTGAAGGCTCCATATTCTACACTATGGATTAGAAAGGCTCTCAGGAATTATGAAATGCACTGTAATACAGCTGACTGACTAAAACCCACTGTGGCAGCCAATACAGATTGGAAACTGCCACTAACTAGGAAAGCAAGGGACATGGTGACCTTGAGGTGGACGGTTATGGGCTGACTTCCCTGTGTGGTGGAGCAGAGGAGCAGCTCTAATTCGTGGAAGAGATGGTAGATAGCTGCCTTATCAAAGCGGAACCTGGTGAGGCACTGCTCATCCATAAAGTCCAGGAATGGGATCCTGAGCATATAGACCTTTTATATTGGTGCCTCCCGGTGGCTTTCCCGTGCTTTCTGTGGGTCTCATGCAACACGGCCAGTGCAAACTATGGGCCCGATATTCAGCCTCAGTGGCTAGTGCTGCTAAAGTGGCTAGTCACTGGCGCTGAACTTTATACCTGGATTTTCAATGCCAGGACCATATCTTGGCTCTGGCATTGAATATCCGAGTTGCTCAGATTGCCACAAAGCTAACCGGGCAGCGGTGATATTCAGCCACTGTCCAGTTAACTTTCACAGTGAAAGTTGGGCCAGGGTTTCCTGCACCTGATTTTCACCACGTGGCACTAACCAGGCAGTGATTCAATATCGTCGCTGCCCGGATATCACCTGGAATGCACCCACTATGCCCCGATGCTAACCAGTTAGCATCAGGGTGTGTAGTGGCGACACCCAAAGATATTCAGTGGTAGTAACAGCGTTAGTGCTGCTGAATATTCTACTGAGCAGCATTTGAATATCCCTACCTGTTTGTTCATCTCATCCATGGCTACCATTCCCATCACCAACACCCACAGCCACTACCCTTACACCTATACACACACACACACACACACACACCAGGAAACTTCACTAGGGGACACTGGGTACACAAAAATAGGCAGCAAGGAACCACACAGAAAAATAGAGGCAATAGGAAACACCGAGACATACACAGACAGTAGGCACCAAGCAACTGGTCATCAGGAAAACTGACATACCAAGGGCCAGAGAGTAGGACAATGGGAGTTTGGGATTTGTACAGCTGAGCGTGGCGGAGGAGATCAGGGAGTGGGACTATACAGAGGTCTTGGAATGGGGGAGGAAGATAGTTTTGAGAAAGGCACAAGATAGATTGCAGAGAAACAAATGGTAGCTCAAACAACCTACATGGATACAGATGACAGTCATGCCAAAAACTCAAACCATGTTCATCCAGTCACCAACGCCACAAGCAGTCCCAATAGACGACAAAGTCCCATGCTTATCTGTGATTTATAGCAGGTATAAACTTGCATGTTCAAAGGATTTGCACTGCACATCGTCGGCCTATGTGAAATACATCAAAGATGTGCAGTTGCCAGCACTGCCCAAGATGTGACCTGATACACTCCTGGAATGCTTCCTACGGAGAAGTGCAAAGATCAACATGTCCAATGTGGAAACATGCATCTCATGGCCTTTCTGAAATCACATGGTTTCCACACTTTTCTGCCACAACATCCATGTTTAAAACATGAACAAACACCTTAGGGGTATGTTTACTAAACTGTCCTAATGTTACCGGCGGTAAGAGCAAGCACTAACGTGATGAGTGCCATATAAGGAAGTGGGCATTCCGGCGGCAAGGTAGCAATGAATCTGTATCGCGCGATAGAGAGCGCCTTGGCTCGTTAACGTGCGGTAACCATAATTACATGCCAGCGCAGCGTTAGAAGTTAAAGAGGTGTAGCTCACTGGTTAATACAATGATTGCCGAGGCAGAGGTCATGACTTCAATCCTGCAGTGGTGCTAGCTAATAAGTCTGTCGAAGGCATATCCTTTTAATTCCTGTAACAATCAGACACATCTCTACAATCTGTGCTGCCAGCAAAAACACCCTCACCTCAGTGCCGTATCATAAGGCACCCCATAGGGCACATTATAAAGTGCCTTATCCGGCAAGGCACTGTATAATGTGCCCTATGGGGCACCTTATAGGACGCTGTATAATGTGCCCACAGAGCACCAAGGAAAGGCAATGAACAGGTGATGGAAGGAAGTAGATGTCGGAGCTGCTGGGCCTGGCAAATCTGCATGCAGCCCATGTGGCAGCCGGTAAAGTGGACAAACATATCATAGGCAGCTGGACCAATGCACAGAGTGATGCTAATGTAAAGTGCTACAATGATAATGTGTGGCAGAGGAAGGGAATACGTGTCCACCAGAGGAGGTAGAGGTGGCAGGATAAGTGCAATGACAGGAGGACAGAGGAGTAGTAGTGCCATGCAGAGCAGACACAGGAGAGGCAAGCATGAAGAGCCGCAATGCAGAAAGAGGTACCAGTGCAGGGCATGGGGTAGTAGCCTGCACATTAGTGCAGGATGCCACACAGCTGGCAGACACAGATAGACGGACAGAAGGATGGTTGGCGACTGTGATGAGGGTATAATGTGCCGGTAGCACAGATCTGCACAGATATGACTGTTAAAGTAATGTAAAGTAGTTGTGTAGGACAGTCATAAAAAAAGGTAGAACAGAGAGGAACCAAACCCATGACCACTAGCATACAAGTCACTGCAGAAAGAACACTGCAGGGCACCACACTAACAGCCTGCTGTCTGCCAGGATAGGGCAACCCCAACAGTAACCATGATGCAATGCACATGCAGAACAGCTCTGTACAGCTCATATCACAGTCTGTAATCGGGACGAGGGCCACATATAAGCACATGCACACTTATAATGACATGTTATGCAGTGGACCAACCAAAGAGAGTGGTAGGTACCTGCACACTATCGAGGAAGACCAAAACAAGCAGGTACAAAAGAGACTGGCGAGTATTCAATTCAGGTAAAACCCCTTTTATTAGCCCCTACGCGTTTTGGCTCAAAAGCCTTCTTCAGGGGGTCTTTAGACGGAGCAAACCTCAAAAGAGAATGACAACAATAAATATTTATTTATTTATTTTATTTATTAACAATTCTTATATACCGCACTATTATCCATCAGCGCAGTTTACATTGAACAGAAACATCCGACAATTTACATATGTCTGGTCATTACATTTAACAGGGAGTATAACTTGGAGAAACGGGGAAACTATATACATTGGTGGTTCACCTGATAATGGACATTGTCAACTATATACATATGTGGTACAACCATACAGGAAAATGCTTGTTATTTACATTGTGGGGTAAGCCTATTGCGAGGGTCTGCCTGTTTGACTACTTCTGCTACTCGCTTGGTGGTTATGTTCGGAGCTGTCATTGAGATATTTAAGGAAGAGGAAATGTTTTAATGCTTTTCTGAACTGGCTCAAGTTGGGGATTGCTCTGATTTGCGCTGGTAAGGCGTTCCATAGAGTTGGGGCGCAGAGTCGGAAGGCTCTGTTGGTTGTTGATCTGGTGCATTTTGTGGTTTCATTTGGGATAACTAGCCTGTTCAATTCTGCGGTTCTTCGTGGCCTGTTTTGTGCAAGTGGTTGGATGAGGTTAGAGAGAGAGGATGAGGTGAGCCCCTTAGCAGCTTTGAACGTAAGCAGTAAGGTCTTGAAACTGATCCTTGCTTGAATGGGGAGCCAGTGTAACTGTCTTAGAAGGGGGGTCACATGGTCTCTCCTGGATGATCCAAAGAGTACCCGCGCTGCACTGTTCATAGCCTGTGTTTTGGTGGCTCCACCTCCTCTGCGACCCTGCTGCCAGTTGCTGTACCACAGGGATATGTCTTGGCTCTGCTTCTTTTCTATCTCTATACCCTTGTCCTTGGTGCGGCTATCTCTTCCCCTGGCTTTCAATACCAGCTGTATGCTGATGAGTGCCAAATATATCTCACCCCCCTGAGCACTCTCTGCCAATCCAGACCCTGCTCTCTTCTTGCCTGTCTGACAATGCTGGCTGCATGTCACCCCGCTGCCTGTAATGGGACATGGCCAAGGCTCAATATCTTATCTTGGCCCCCAAATCCTTCCTCCACTTTCATTGTCTGTGTATAGGTTGCTACACCTTCCTTCACCCTTGTCTGCAATGTAGGGGTAGTCTCTCACTCCATTCTCACCTTCTCCACACATACCTATCTTGCAGCTAAGGGCTGCGGTGTCTTTCTAGATAACATCAGCAAAATCCACCCATCCTCCCTGAACACACAACTAAACTGCTAGTGCACCCCTTAATCATCTCCCGTTTGGATTACTGTAACCTACTCCTTGCTGGTAGCCCCTTGAATCATCTCTGTCCGCCTCAATCTATGCAGCACTCCGCTTCATGGCTAATCTTCTGCCACCCTCGTCATGGCCATATGACTCCTCCTGTCAGTTCATCTCACTGGCTCCCAATGTGTTTCCGCATGCAGGTCAGGTTTCCCCCGCTGAGCTAGAACTCCAGTCACTCTGTGTCTCCTCAGTACCTTTCCTCACGTATCTCAACTACTACTAATACTACTACTACTGAGCATGTAGAAAGTGTGACCAGTTGTACGCAGCGCTGTACAGAAACATGTAACACACAGTCCCTGTGCATCAGTGTATGTAATTTAATCTATCTGCGTATAACCCCCATTGTGACATCCACAGATCTAGGCAACTAGTCCCATCTACGTCCCACTATCCTACTGTTAACCCCACACCACACTCCTTTTACTTTGGTGCACCCTATGGCTGGAACAAACTACCTCTGTCTGTACGGCAGCCACCCTCTCTAACCATTTGCCAATTCCGTGTGAATGGTAACCCACTCACCTATGCCAAATAGTGCAGACTCACCTGATCCCCGTCCACCTGCTCTTTTCCCCTGCACACACCTCCTGAGTTTGTGTCTGACTACATCTGTAAGCTCTGATGGGCAGGGAGTGTCCCCTACATGTCTGTGTTGGGCTGCGTATGACTGGTAGTGTGATACAAATGTTAAGAAGTAGTAGTAGTACATAAATTCCCAAATGTCTATTACAACATATGCAGTACTTACATGAGAAGAGCTCCTCAATCAGCTGGTGCCTGGTTGCCGTGCCCTCACGTGTGTCACCACGGCCACGTGCAGGATGGCACTTAGGATCATCTTACAGATCCTCATTAATTTTGACTGGGATATCGTGCCTGAGAGCAATGTTGTGCAGGATGCAACAGGCCAGAATGATCTGAGCCACAGTCATGGGTTTGTATTGTAAGGCTCCGCCGATCCTATCCAGACACCTAAAGCGACTTTTCAAAACACCAAAGGTGCGCTCAATGACTGAGCGTCTGGAGGCATGGGCCTCATTGTACATAATCTCTGCAGGTGTCCGTGGTAGACGCACAGGGATCAGCAACCAGGGACTACACCCATATCCTGCATCACCTGCAGAAAGAAATTTGGAAAGTTAAAGCAGGAGCTGATGTCTACACACATGCACACAAGCATGTATGTGCAAACCAACAGCACATACAAGTCTGACAGAAACATATGACATCACATGATGACACACAACATCCACGCGGCAGTGTTTGGAGGTGTGAGAGACGGAATACGGGGGAGGGGTAAAGAGTGCAATCTACATGACTTGTAGCCACACCAAACACATGCCCAAACACCTGCAGCTGAAAGGTAGTAGCGTTGGTTGCAAACACATAAGCCACACACATGGCAATGCACCCTGGACAAGGGTAGTGATGCTCACCTGTGCAAGCATGTGAGGGCCATGATACTGTCCACACACAGCAGGTGGGATAGGAAGAGGTACCTGAGTTGCCCAGAAAGGATGGCAGAAACAACACTACACTGTTGATATACAGGAAGCATACATGTGTTTTGTACTGTGCCAACAGAAATCACCCAATGTGAGATGCCCAGAAATGTCAGAGGTGAATGTGCCGCCAACACAAAGCACTGTAGCAAAGAAGATCTGGAAGCAAACTAACTCCCCCCCCCCCCAAAAAAAAACACACACACAGATGACACACAAACACAACTAGGGACACACCACAAACACAGACATGTGCGCTTACGGTTACTCAGAGGAACACCATGTGCATGTCAGAGATGAGTTAAAGTGTCCCCTTACTCAGTCCTTATTCCCCTCAAGGGGGAGAGTTGCATTCTTGAGGTGCCTAGTGCCCGATAGAACTCTCTTCCCCACTTTGCTGCCTGTATTTGGTCATCAGTTATCTAATAAACAGAGACTCTGATTGCACCTGTACTGACTTTTTGGATCTGATCATTTCAGGTAATAATAGTAATAATAATAATTAGGTTGTGGTCCATTTTTTGTACGAAACAGGGCCGTACAGATGAGAAATACCCACCCAACAGTATATAGTCCTCATATTGTCCGGCCTCAAATTGTCCGAATACTGCTGAGTGATGCAGGATATAGGAGTCATGGGTGGACCCTGAAAACCTAGGGACCACATTCAGAATACGCATATTTGTATCACATACAACCTGAACATTCAGGGAATGGTAGTGTTTGCGGTTGCGGAACACTGCCTCCCTGTCTCTGGGCACGACCAGGGCAACATGTGTGCAATCAATAGCTCCCATTACGTGTGGTATCCTGGCAACCTGACACCTATACCCTACAACAGAAATAGACGCTCATCATGTCTGAACAAACTTCAGGTGCCAAAAACACTCACGAAATGTTCAAGGACAACATCCAGTAGAGCCTTCTCACTTTTCGTTCCAGGAGCTTGGAATGCTCTCCCCCCAGAAATTCATGCCATTACAAATATCTTGGCGTTCAGAAAGGCTATCAAACATCATTTGTTCCTAAAATATTACCCCAATTCCATTCCCACCAGTCAATCTCAACATAATAGACATCATCACCAAAACCCACATCTAACACAACCCCTTCTAGAAAATGGTTAGCTCGACACTCCTTTTACTTATCCGCTTTACACATTACAATGCCAACCTTGTCCCTTGTATGATCTTTAAATTTTTAATTACATAGCTCTGTACATAGTTCATCCCCTTGTTCTTTCAGGTTGTATTCCCTGTTGATTGTAAACTCAGTGTAACCTGTTACATTGTTGTATATTTTGTTTAAATGTAAACCGCACTGATTATAATAGCGCGGTATATAAGAAATGCAAATAAATAAATAAATAAATAAATAAACCTCCTCAAAGTCCTGGTTCAGGGTCCCCCACTGTTGCATACTGTTGGGAATTGCAGTGTAATTCCCCACCTGGCTGACCATGGCCCGCAGTACCTGGTGGAGACAGCGGGAGAAGGTGGGGCGGCTCATGCCACCCACTGCAACCACAGATGACTGGAAGCAGCCAGAGGCAAAGAAATGTAGGGCAGCCAGGAGCTTGACCAAACCCGGTATGGCATGCGACTGACCAGTCAGGGGCACGAGGTCAGGTTCTTAAAGAGCTCCCTAATAGCTTGTGTGCTCAGACAGTATAGGGATATGACCTGGTCATCACGCATGTCCTAGAGCTTGGCCCTGGGCCTGTAGAGGCGAGTCTGTCGAGGCTGCAGCTCTGCACGCCTCCTGTGACGTGCCGGCACAGCCCCAGTTTGCATTGCCCCCACAGCTGCAGGTCTGTGTTACAGTGGGACTGCACCCATGCCCTGTGCCTCAGTCCCATGGACATCATCTCCCTCGTCAGGCAAACGCGGTGCCTGAACACCCCCCACCGCACAAGCAGCAACGATAAAGCCAGCCATCACAGAAACCAAATAAAACAGAGACAGAGGGTTAGCTCCCACCTACTCCTCACCTCCCCTACTCCACCCTCTGCCTGCTCCTTACCTCACCTACTCTGCCTCTCACTTGCTCCACACCTCATCTACTCCACCTCTCGCCTGCTCCTCACCTCACCTCCTCTACCTCTCGCCTGCCCCTCACCCCACCTGCTGCACGCCTCACCTACTGTAAACCTCACCTGATACTCACCTCGCCTGCTCTGCACCTTGCCTACACAAAACCCTTGGTGTTTACCACATGTGCATAACTATTTGTGCATTTTTGGCCGGGTTCGCAACCTTGTGCGCGTTGCGCATGCACAGTGGCACGTGTGTGGTGGCTGCACGTGTTGTGCATGCGCAGGTCATGTGTGTATATAGCATGCGCGGAACCCCATGTTGCGCATGCGCTGTATGTGTAGGACCCGTGCGCATGTGCTGTGTGGGGTTCCGCACATGCACACCACATGGCGCACAGAGCCATCATGGAGGGAGGAGTGGTCTAGTGGTTAGGACAAGGTACTTCAGGCCAGAGGGCCGGGGGTTCAAGTCCCACCTGGGGACAGCAATCTCAGGCCTGAGGGACTGGGATTTCTAGTCCTATAGGCACTCCATGTGGTCTTGGGCAAGCCACTTAACCCTCCATTGCCCATGTTCCCTGTAAGTATTAGCGTATGTGTCTCATATCCCCTCGTGTTAAATGTATCCTCCAATTGACCGCTTTGACCCGGTGAAAAGCGGGATATAAATACAGCTAAATAAATAAATAAATAAAAATCATGTGTACAGCCACCACGCCTGCAAGGCGTGTACGCCATGTGCATGCATGGAACTCTGGGGTCCCGCGTACGCCACTTATGCACATGGCCTATGCATGTGCAACGTGCGCAGCCACCATGCAAGCACCACTGCACATGTGCAATGCACACATGGCCGCGCCCCCGGCCAAAAATGCATAAATAGGCATGCACACGTTGTACACACCGAGGGTTTTGTGTAGGCGAGGTGAAGAGCAGGCAAGGTGAGGATCAGGTGAGGTTTACAGTAGGTGAGGAGTGCAGCAGATGGGGCGAGAAGTAGAGGAGGTGAGGTAAGGAGCAGGCGAGAGGGGGAGTAGGTGAGGTGAGGAGCAGGCGAGAGATAGAGTAGGTGAGGTGAGGAGCAGGCAAAGGGTGGTGTAGGTGAGGTGAGGAGCAGGTTGAGGGTAGAGTAGGCGAGGGTCAGAGGAGGTGAGAGATGAGTGACAGGCAGGGAGATGAGCCAGAGAGCAGGGATATGCAGTGTGATGATACAACAGGAGGGGAGGCTGGGTAAACACCTGGCCAGGGGTCCCCAGAGGAGGCAGGAATGGATGACCCTGAGGTGGAGGTTGCAGGGCCATCGGGTGTGTCCCAGCCCACCCATGAGCAGCCTGAGAGGCCACACAGTGTTAAACGTAGGCGCAAGCCAGTTCTGGCTGATGAAAGGAAGAGGACCCTCAGATTCAGCCAGCAGGAAAACCATAACCTGCTGGCCAGTGTCCTTGAAAACTATGAGGTGCTGTTTGGCCGGCTCAGCTCACGTACCACAGTGAGCACATGGACACAGGTGTGGGAGGAGGCCCAGGAGGCTGTGGCCCAGGCCGGGGGACCACCCAGGGACCTGGACAGCCTACGTAAGCACTTCAATAACATAAAGCGAGGGGTCCGTGCACACATGACAGCGGAGAGTCAGCATGCCATGGGCACTAGTGGTGGTGGTCCCTTTGTTCCTAGCCTGACACCCCTGGAGCAGCAGCTCACCGACCATCTGGGCCCAGTTTATCTGCATGGACTGTCCCCAGCACTGGACACTGCCCATCCACAGGCAGGTAGGTCTGAGATATGCAGCACACCTACAGCTAACGACAACACATGCTGGGTCTGGGCTGGGGTGGTGCGGGCCCATGTCCTGTGATCATGTGTGGCCCAAAAGAGGCAAAGGAGGCCACGGAAGCAGCAACAGTTGCCTAGGTGTTTCTGGGGAGGCTAGTACAGGTACCTGGGGGTGTGTGCCAGACATTCACAGTGATGCCAATAGTATAGCAATGACCAGGTGTACGGAAATGTGGGGGGGGGGGGGGGTCTGTTGGGCAGGCGGATTTGCACCTCTCCTCCACTGTGCAAGAGAGGAAACCAAGACTGTACAGACAGGGAGGGCTGACCACCTCCTCCCAAACTATACCACCTCATGCAGCTTACATTCGTACCTGCCACATAGGTCACACAGAAGCATCCTACAAATGAAGCAAGTCATGCATTCCTATATCACAGAGGCAAACATACACAAACGGCAAGGCAGACACAACTACGTACAGAGTGACATGGACAATTTCCCCACCCTCTTCCTGTAACAGCTATTATGTACATGAGATATGTCCTTCATCGACACATTTCAGCACAGTGAATGTGAACGACCTATGACAGTGTGATTGCAAGCTACATGCAAAGAGAAGCTACCGAGCATGTCACACAGATATCAGACACAAACTACCCTCTCATTAGCAGACATACAGTAGGAATATGCAGTCCACCCACCCCAGAGACTGGGGTGTACATTCCAAGATCATCATAAGGTATGTCCTGTTCTGCAGTGTACCATCCAAATAGTCCCTTTGTTTACAATGCCATGCATCTGACATTTCCCTCTCATTTCTTTCCTGGTCCTGACACAGCTGCACTCCCTATGTCTGCTGATGTGTGATCATTTCATGCCTTGTGTATCAACATGTACCTAGGCCATGCCAGATCTATTCTATGTCATGTCACCACATCTCCCACCAGCCACCGACCCACCTTGTCTGTGTTTCCATCCCCTAATTCCAGAAAACAGTGAACATATATAACCTAGTAGGTCTCTGCTACACTGACAGTTTGCATACTAGATGTACGTAGGCTATGCTACCAATGTCACTGCTATCATGTGCCCTGTAAACATGTGTCCTGTTTTCACACATGATAACAAGTAGTACCCACACCACCCCATACCACATATTCAGCACATTGCCAACACATTTACGGTGTTATTTGTGCCAACACTTTTCCCTCTGGCTCCCACACAGACCAACAGTGGCAGTGTCTCCTCAGCATCATCCATGACAGCAACCAGCTACAGGGAAGATATACTGTGACCCGGTATAAACTGGTTACTGTGCTGGAGGGACGTCCGTTTGCCACAGGAAGGGGTATCAAATTACAGAGGAACATCCAAAAGGGGACAGGGGAACAGCCCACCTCAGACAACCTGCTCCATACAAAAGCAGGTAGTTACACGTACAACAGGTAACAGAGGACAGCAGCCCTCTGACAAACCCCCACAAATACGTTCTGAGAGCAGGTGCACCTCAGAGAACAACACAATGGTGCTTTACCTCAACATAGGCTCAGGCTGCCATCAATGGCCCTGACAACCTCTGTACCAGGACATTCAACATAACACACACCTGGCCACTACTGTTGGATATTAGCATGGTGAAAAGAGCCTATCTAGGTCAGACAGCTGTAGAAATACACAGCAGTACTCCGTATACCCTAGCAGAAACAGTCAGCACACAAGGAGGCAGGAAAAAGCAAGCACTATCACCACCACAACGGCTGTGCACAGAGGACCCAACACCAGGTGCCTGGGGAAACAGCATCCACAGGGAGCTCTGCATGCAGCACGCTGCATATCATCGGCCCTGAGGTAGATGTGTTCAAGGCTGTGTCCTGGCCATGATAAAGGCTATTACCTTGCCCCACACATGCTGTCACCATGAGCTGCAAACAGCCTACACCTATCTGTCTCAGTGTCCCAGATATTCAGTGTGTTGCATGTACACATCCGTGAAGACGCTGTTTAGCAAAACACCTGCTGTGTAGGTGCCCCTGTGGACAGCCATATTCCATGTGTGTGACATTTGTTGTCCTGCATCATCGTCTGTTGCCTGGTGCTGCTTGGTCTGACTGCCTGCTGCTGCCTGTTCCTACTGCCCTGTGCCCTGGGTAGGACCCATTCTCCATGTCAACTACCAACAGTGGGGCGTCATGTGGGCCAGCATGCATGCCCCAGTACTGAGGTGGTTACTCATGGACCGATGTCACTCTGAGCATATTGTGAGTTAACACACTGTTGTGGTGTTAGCTGAGGTGCTAGGCCTCTCTGTATGTGTGGCTGCATGGCTGAGGGACACATAGCTCTGTTACCAATGTGACCTTATATGACATGATATGGCTCAGTGCAGCATAATGGGTTTGCCTTGATCCTGTGTTGTGCCGTGGGAGGCTGACGTGTTTGTTGATATGTGTCTGACACCTTGGAGTAGATTGTATACTGTAGAACAACCTGTGCGGGTTATGTCATGTCACAATGTCTGTCCCCATGTTATGTTATAATGCACCACCTGCCCACACACACACGAACCTCCCAACCCGTGCCACCAGCACCAGCATACGTGCGACCCCAGTCAGTCAGTCACTGTGCATACCATCCCAGGACACACAACACATGGCCCAATGTGAAGATACATGCCCCCGCACAATGTGGACACCCCCTCACCACT
Source organism: Ichthyophis bannanicus (assembly GCA_033557465.1). Taxonomy (NCBI): domain Eukaryota; kingdom Metazoa; phylum Chordata; class Amphibia; order Gymnophiona; family Ichthyophiidae; genus Ichthyophis; species Ichthyophis bannanicus. The sequence continues at coordinate 429,232,269 of CM066036.1, forward strand.
CCATGTCAGGTCCCCATCTCCAGCCCCAATGACCCCTACAAGATATGCACCTACCCCAACACTACCACCACCAGGGGTCAGCTCTGATACAGGCACCGCAGTGCCACAGACACATTCCCATGACCCCCACGCACACTGCAGCCTCATGCACAGCATCGCCCCCCCATCCCCCGCAACATTCCACCAAATACCGCAGAGCACTGGATAAATGTCCACCCACACCCCACAGTGGCCACCAACGCAGCAGTCCCCACACACGTCTGGCTGACTGGCACGCCTGCAGCAACACCTACCATGCATACAACACACCCCAATGCATACATATCGCTCACACACACTATGACAGGCCCCAGTCACATTGACGGCTCCCGAACACACTACGGCCACATGTAGCGCTGAACCCACATTCCAGGTCACATGCAAAGTGCATACCTAGTGCTGCACACAGTGGCCCCGGCACTCGCCACCCCATCCCCCCCCCCAAACAAACCATCATTTGTGTCACAGTGCCACCAGCGCAAAGGCATGCTCCACCCCTCCCCTTCCAGATACACCACACTGATGGCACATGTGTTGACCCCATTGTAGGCGCAGTGACAGCAGTTAAGGGGGACACACATTGCTGTTGGTGGGGATGTAACATATAGCTATACATATGTGTTCTGTTCAAACCCATATTTACTGTGTACCTTGTTCCACCCCCCAGGCGACATCCAGGCCATGGAGGTGGATGAGGAGGAGGATGTGGCAGAGCCAGAGGCTGATGAGGGACCAGAGGTCGCTGAGGTTGCTGGAAGCCACGATGCTCAGACCCCAGGGACTGATGTGCTGCAGGAGGCGGAGGACGGGGTAGCGGATGTCGGGAGAACCAGCAGCAGCACAGTGGCTGGGGAGGGCCCAGAGACCATGGGGAGCCACCACACAGTGCAGGCACCCCACCCACCAGCATGGATGTGATACTGGTGGAGCTGCAGGCCCATACTGCCTCATCATGACAGGATGCTGAAGGTAGGTAACTGAATAGACCACAAACCTGCTGGGAGTATAGATAACAATCCTAATGACATCCCATATACTCCCCAATATAATTACTCCATAGCATGTAGTTTGTATATGTTTTGTTGGACTATTTGCCATGAGAGATCCTCCCTCTTGTAGCAAGTGTAGTCTGTTTAACCCATTTTTAATGAGCTCATACACCCACTCAATATTCACCTCCGTAAAACTTAAGGAGACGTACATCAGTAAACCCCTATTCCATATCAATTAGACATTTTAATTCTGCGGACCCCTCTTTCTGGGTAATAGTACGTAGCTTATATAATCCTATTCATTTGTACTGTCCGTCAGGTCTAAGTCAAACAGCTCCCTCCAGATATATATCTGCTTGGCGTGATTCCCCATGTTATCCGTCTTATCTCAAGAAACTAGTCCACAGATCAATCATGCAAGCGATGAATAGCGACACAGTACCATGTGTCGAATCTGAGAATCGCACGATCCTACCTCAGGCTCATCTCCCGGCCTGAGGACAGATCGTGGGATTCTCAGATTTGAAACATGGTACTGTGTTGCTATTCTTCGCTTGCATGATTGATCTGAGGACTGTTCTCGTGAGATACGCCGGACATATGCATGCCTCACGGTGGGAGGTGCAACACATGTCTCACACGTCACATTATGTCTCACCCACAGGCACTCGTCAGGCACTGCTGGCCATTCATGAGGAGCTCAGCCAGCCACCCTGTCCGTGCAGGTGGTGGTCGCCCACTACAATATCCCAGCCATTGCCCTAGGCCCTATGCAGATGCATTCCTGCCCAGACTGCCCTGTCAGGCCCATACCCACATTACTTTGCTCCTCATTATGCAAATTGGCAGGCTAACAGGTGAAACTGCAAGCATTGTGAGCTGTGTAAGGTGTAGGCAGCCACAAAACACTGGTTAGACGTACACACTCTCCCACACCTATTTCATCATTTTGCAAAGATAGAGTTGGTTGCCAGCCCTGGCCGCCACACCAGTCCTGGACACAGTGCAGGCATTGCTAAGGTACTCATTACTGTTATGGTCACTCTCCGGGGTGGTAAACACTGTCAGACAACAAAAACAGTAATCACACTCCACATATATCAGAAAGGTTGCTTTGATGAATCTCTGTTAACAAATTGTGTTGATTTTAGGATTTGTTATCTGATATTCATCATAGCAACTTTTTGAGATATTAGAAGCATGTTTCCATGTTTATGACTGCACAAAATTAAAGACAGTGCGCCCTTTTCGAACTCGTATGAGGGAGCATCGGAGTCGTCTACACTGTAAGGTGAAAGAGGCCCCTATGGTGCGGCATTGTTTATCGAAGGGTCACATTTTTGAGCAACTCCGATGTTTATGTATTGATAGAGTGAGTAGGGGCCATTACGGAAAATCAGTAGATGAGACATTGATTTTTGTTGAACAGCGGTGGATTTTTCGTCTCAGTACTCTTGAACCCAGGGGATTAAATATGGCTATTGATTGGGCGGCGTGTTTATGATGATTATGTTTGTTAATACACCCAGTGAGGGTTTGTTGGGAAATTTTTATGTTGTGGATAGGGTTAGCTAGGATTTATATAGGCTTCTGTCTGGGGCAAATAGTGGGGTGGTAGTTCCCTTAGGGCAGTTAGTCTCCGATGAGTAGTTTATGATGACTATGTTTGTTCATACACCCAGTGAGGGCCTGTTGGAAAATTTTTATGTTGTGGGTAGGGTTAGCTAAGATTTATATAGGATCATGTCAGGGGCAAATTGCGGGATGGTAGCGTCCTTCGGGCAGTTAGTTGTCCAATGAGTAGTTTCTAATGGAAGGAACGCAAGAGTGGGCGGTTTTGATTTGACTTTAGAGTTGATTGGTTCCCGCTTTAGGTTCGGGACCCTTTAAAGATGGAGTCTGGGGTAGCTGAACGCATGCGCGGCGTTTTTTGGCTCGAATGAGGAGAGTGTTGTGTTTGGAAAACAGGTTTTGAATTTAGAGCCATGATAAGCGTGGGCAGCTGTTTCGGTAAGATTGAATTTTTAAACTTTTTGTGCACATTTATTATTGAATAGTTTTACTTATAGAGAGGCCGGCAATGGTTAGTATAGTGGGAGTGATGATTTTTATGTTATGTTTATCTTTAGCACTACGCACTTTGTAATGACCGATCCCCTGAAGAAACCAACATAGTGAAACGCAAGATCGGTACCGGGGAATGGCGTCAGGATTTGAAGCATAACATAGCTGTGTGCTGAGAACGGTGGAGCAAAGTAACACTCTTCTTACATTTATGGGAGATGTGTTTGAGAAATAATAACAACAATGACAATAAATCAAAAATAGCAATTGCCCACTTAGTTCAGTCATTGATGTTACTAGGCGTATTTTTTGTGCACTGGCAAGAGTTTGCACAATAACGCCAATGGGGTACTGAGACCTTCTTTGCAATTAATTGCTCCTTTGAGGACAAATATTTTTGGCTAAGCTTTGAACCTTTTGCTTCTCTGTTGGTTTAATAATGAACGATTATATTTTATTGGTAGTCCATGTTTATGACGGCATTGCTAAGGTATGCAGGTGCTAGTAGTGGTAGCTACTGCTCCACGCAGGGCCCAACAGCTGGACTCTCCATGAGGCTTTGGATGGTGGAGCCTGTGGGTGTGGGTGTTTGTGCACCTGTTGGCTGATGCTCTAGGGTAGAGGTTACCAACTTGGGTCCTGGGGGGCCATCCACCATTCAGGTTTTCAGGATGTCCCTAATGAATATACATGGGATACATTTGCATACAATGGGGGCAGTGCATACAAATGCATCTCATGCATATTTATTTTATTTATTTATAGTTTCTTTTATACCGCGCTATTCTATATCAGTGCGGTTTACATGCAACAAACCCGTTTATATGGGCAGAGATCTACACCGTATTTACAAATAACAGGTGATTCAACTTGGATAACCAGGGTAACTATTTACATATTTATGGTACATATTTATTATGGACAGCCTGAAAACCTGACTGGTGTTTGGCCCTCCGGGACTGCAGTTGGGAACTTCAGCTGTACAGAGTGCACATGTTTATAGTGTATGTGTTCTGTAGGGCAAAATATAGGGATATGGTCTGCAGGAACCACAGCTGGGACTTGAACCTGTGACCTTCTGCGCCTGAACACACTGGCTGTGTGTACTACACCAAACTGTTGCTACAGAGGCAGGTCAGTCCCTGATGATAACATGACTGTTCTGCAGACAGACCTTGTCTGTTGCACTGCATGCCACCCACCTAAACAGAGCTTGGCCTTGATCTGCTGTGGGCAACTGCCACTGCTCCCTCCACCACCAGCGCCCCTCCCCCACCATGCTGACATGCCCTCATGCCGGTGGTGCTGGTGGTGCGCAGTCCCAGGTTCTCCAGTGTGTCAGTAGGCGGCTGCCTATGTTGTGTGGTCTGGGGTAGGGGTGCCTACATAGACATCCACGCTTCCCCCCAGCAACACCTGCCACTGTTATGTGCCCTTTGGGGTACTTGCTGGGTACAGACCCCAGGGACACTGTGCAAGACACACTCGTGGGCATGTTTGACCTTGGTCAGTTGCTGTCTTGCTGATGTTCCATTTCTGTGTTCCTATATGCCACCTAGGCATCTGCCTAGTCTGCCCTGTGCCCCAGCTGCCCCACTGCATGTCCTGCCTGCAGCCCCCTGTACCCCATTTGCAGCCTCACCATAGTGCCCGTTCGTACTTGGGCACTATGCTGTTGCTGCACATGTGGCACTACTATCACTTTTCTGTGTCTCCCTGCCTAGGCTGTACACTGCTGACAGAAATGGTTTCTCTCTCCTGCAAATGTGCCTCTAACGCCAGGTTTTCACTCACGGTAATGTTCTGGTCTTAAGATCCCGGCGTTAGTGTAGCAGGGACCTCTTCCCGCTCCCCCCCCCCACCCATTGACCCCTTCTCTCCACCCTCTGTGTGACTTTAACGCCGCCGGCGACATTATCGTGCGAAACGTAACATTACGTATTGCGTGATAACGTTACGGATCGCTCGATAAAGTTACGGATCGCGCGATAACGTTACGGATCGCGCGATAACGTTACGGATCGCGCGATAACGTTACGGATCGCGCGATAACGTTACGGATCGCGCGATAACGTTACGGATCGCGCGATAACGTTACGGATCGCGCGATAACGTTACGGATCGCGCGATAACGTTACGGATCGCGCGATAACGTTACGGATCGCTGTTTAGTAAACATACCCCTTAGTTACTTATCTAAAATTTATATAGTGCCTTTCTGTAAAATCATCCAAAGCGGTTTGCAATGTAAAATCCACCAAATTGGTTTGTTTCATTTAGAGCTTTATATATCGCTTTTCTGTGCAAAGGCAAAGTGGTTTACTTGTATAATTTCAAAATAACCGAAGAAAAGGAAAGGAACACCATAAATTTACAAGAAAGAGGAAATGAGAACTCGGTAGCAAGAATCATACAAAAATAGAAACATAAACAAACAAAACAATGCAATATAATAAATGGGGTGCATGATGCACAATAGTTAAAAGTGTTCACTATAACTGGAAGTAAGGAAGATGCACTATTTTATTGTATCTTTTAATGCACTTCATTTGATTAAAATAGAAAAGTATTTGGGTTTATAAACTGAATGAAATGTGGTTATTGTTATGAAGTTTAAATACAATTTAGGTGACATACTCAGATTTTGCTGTATGAATTGAAAATAGTCCAACATCAATTGTGCTACCATATAGTTTCACATATAATGGATATTGCAGAAATGTAACCACAGACCTGCAAGTAAATTTTCAAAGAAAATCTCATATCAACAATTTCAGTTACAAAAGTAGATTAATATACAGGTTCTGAGTCTTAAGGTGGCACCCAGACTATTTTCTGTGCCCCTCCCCCCCCCCAATATTTTTACTGAACCTCTAAACACTGTTCTTCACATTGCGTGTGATGTCTGTCCTCCTAAGCATGCTTAAATTGTAGTAAAATTATTTTTCTAATACTTCTGCTGGGAAGTTCCGGGAATCTACCAACCTGTTAATGGAAAAATTATATTCTCTGAGCTTCCCTCCATCCAACTTGTTATCATGACCCTTATATTGGAAAGATTTCTCTGTGAGGAAAATTGCACTTCCCTGTACTTTCCTGTAGTCTGGTAAATATTTTAATGTTTTTATAATATCTCTGCTTTTATTTCTTTCCTACATCAATTACATTTTGAATATATCAAGCCTTACAGTATATGGTTTGTACAGCTTTGGTGTGCAGTATTTTATTTAAGTTCATAATAAATGAGTAGGCATGTGCATTCTTTGGAACCAAAAGAGGAAATTTCAAATTTACTTGGAGGTATGTTTACTAAAGGCTGGTAAAGGAGCTGCGGATAACAAGTGTTAACAGCAACGATTAGGGTGTTTCTGAGTGGTAAAGGCCGGTGCAGGGAGTAGGCGTTCCAGCGGTAAGGGCGCTAGGCTCCACTTATTGTGCACTAAGGGCATCGGGCGTTAAAGTGACAAGTGTGCACCTTAATGGCCGAAAACAGCTTTCACCTTAACGCAGGATAAGGGAGCCCCAGAGAAAGTCACATTAAAACTGATAGGTGGAAGGAAAGGTAGGAGCTGATGGACCTGACAGATCCATGGGCAGTCAGTAAGTGGGATGAGCATGTTGGAGGTAGTTCTACTGATTCAGTGAGGGGTACCTATGTAATATGCTGTAATGCCAGTGTGTGGCATAGGATGGGGAAGGAGTGTCCCCCGGCGGAGTCAGAATCACCACGCTGTGTGCATCAGAAGGATGGCAGAGCAGGAGTGATGATGTGCAGATCATTCACAGGAGAGGTATGAGTGATACATCGAAATGATGAAAATGTTCCTGTGTGGGCTGTGGTGTAGGAGCTGGCAGGAGCATACATAACTGCACATAACGTGCTGATGGATGGGCAGAAGGAAGGGTGGCAGTAGATGAGAGTGCAGTATGGGCTTACACCCCTGATGTACCTGCCGTGACCTTACAAATGTTGTTCTAGTGTATGTGAAAAAAGTGTATCTGTGCCACAGTGAAGCCCCAATATCTGCCATGTGGGTTTCACAACTGTCCCAGACTCATAACCACCATACAACTCTCCTGACAAATGTGCATACATCAAATGGACGAAAGTGCTCATACTGGGCATATGGAGCAAGTAAGGAAGTGTGATGTTTCCAGGAACAAGCAGGAAGTCAGTCCTCACATATGGGTGACGATGCCGACTGAGCCCTCGCGGAAGCATCTCCCCAGCTTTCAAAGAAAAACTTTGGGAGATGCCACCACGCATATGTGGTCCCCTTCCCGCCTAAGGTTGCCATCTTGTTCAGTCTCCCTTTTTCTACGGAGCCCTACAGCATATGTCTTGTCCCCCCCGGAAAAAAGTTGATTTTCTTTTGTACACTAGTACATCTTTCCAGTTTTCGCAGGTCCCTTTCTGCCTTAGAGGCCCGCTGTCCCGGCATCGGGTCTCACAACCTAGTTTTAATTTTTGTTAGGTTCCTCCAGCACTTTCATGCCTTTTTCAACCGCTGGCTGCGCAGAAGGTCTTCGACCTCTCATGGGCCCTTTTTGCCACAATGGCCATCGGTTTCAAGAAATGTGATCGATGCTTCAGAAACATGTCACACACCAACACTCAAGATTGTTGCCTCCAGTGTCTGGGCACCGACCATGACCCGGAGGAATGCCCCTTGTACAAAAAAATGTCCACCAAGGCCCTTCAGAGCTGTTGGCAAAAGCAAGAGAACATCTTCCACAGGGCGGACTCGACCCCGGTTTCACCAATAGCCTCACATTCAAAGGCCCCGCATGGATCCTCGGAGTCGCATTAGGCCCCCGCAGTTCCCGAGCGTACTCGCAGACATTCCAAGCAAGGGTCCCTGGAGCGAGAGCATAAGAAGAAAAAGAAGACCTTGATGACCTCGTCTGGGGAGGCGGACAAGCAGGGGAACTCCCATGCGCAGTCCCTCAGCCCACAACGGGCCTCTGAGAAGTTGGAGCAGCCCCGGAAGGTACCCAGGACAGAACCCGAGACTTCTGGCGATGGGCTACAGTCTCCCGAAGTCCATCCTGCCGAGGTCCCCATCTCCTCCTTGACACAAGACCCAGTAACTCCTGCGTCGGTGTCTCTGATGACCACCCCATATGTTGGCACTTGAATGCAACATTTCTGCGTTCCTCGCATCACAACAGGTGTCAAAGTCTAGCCCCGCTGGTGCTTTTGCCGAGTCCTCAGGGATCTCAATACAGAGGACTCCCTGGTCCGCCAAAGTGATCCCCGTGAGCTAGATGCCTCGGGTAGATCCTCGGTGAGGGTCTCGATCTTGCTCCCACTCCTCGGGTGCGAGGTCTTCACAGGCAAGTGCCTCTGGCTCTGGCCATGCCCTGGCCTCGAAGCACCGAAGACCAGAGCCAATGATGGAGCCATCGGGCCTCTAGTCTTCCTAGGACTACTCGGCTTGGGAGTACGATATTGAGATGTCTCCAAAGTCTCAGACCCACTGAGACCTCCCTTTGGATCTGTCTCTGCCGGCGACTAAGCGCCAATCCCCACCAGAGGACACCTCCTTTCTTGAGTTTGTCCAGGACATGGCGTGAGCCCTTTTCCTCACGACAGAGTTGGAGGAGGATCCTCGTACGGAGGAGCTTGACATCCTCTAGTAAGAGACGCCACCCAAAGAGACCCTGACGGTCCCGGTTCCCTCCATCCTTAATAGGCTCCTTCTCCGGATGTGGGAGACACCGGCCTCGGTGCCGATTGTCAGTCGCCACTTGGATACCATGTACCAGGTCCAGAGCAGGCCAGGTTTCCAGAAGACCCAACTCCCCCACACCTCCATGGTAGTGGAGCTGGCCATGTGTCGACAGAAGAGCCCGAAGAGGCACTCCTCGGTGCCCCTAGGCAGGGAGTCCCATGCCTTCAATGCCCTCAGGTGGAAATGCTTCCAGGGCTCGATGATGGCCTGCCACATCCAGACGTACCAAATTTACATCAGTATGCTCCTCTGAGACCTGTCGAAGGAACTCTGAGGCTTCGTGCCTGGCCTTGATAGAGATCACCTCCAGCGCTTCCAGACACTTACAAAGTTTGTCGGGGAGTGTTCCATGTACCTTTCCTGAGCCGCCTATGATGGCTTCGAGTCCAGCGCATGGGTAGCGGCTGCGGGCATCGGCGCGCGATGGCAGGCTTGGTCCCAGACATCCAATCTCATCAATCCCAGTCAAAGATAATACCTCAGATTCGTGGTCGGAGGCGACCATTACCAGTACAGGGTACTGCCCTTCGCCTGGCCTCTGTCCCATGGGTCTACACCAAATGCCTGTCAGTAGTGGCAGCCTATCTCCATCTCCAAGGAGCCTTCGTCTTCCCTTACTTGGACGACTGGCTTGTGAAAGGGGACACGGCCTCAGAGACGCTGCAGGCCACAGGCCGCACCATCAGGGTCCTGCAACACCTAGGATTCATGATAAATCACCCAAAATTGCATCTCACCCACAACTCAGGACTTGAAATTCATAGGGACACCCTCCAGGCCACAGCTTTTCTCCCCCAGGACAGGACGGATCGCCTTGCAGTCCTGGCAACCGAAGTGCAGTGCTGTCACACCATGTCAGTGCGGTCCATGTTGTATCCGATGTCCACCTCCACATGCGGGCAGCTCAGTGATGTCTCTGCTCACAGTGGACCCAAGCCATGGACAGGCTCCAGAACAGGATCTCAGTGTCCCATCAGCTGGCGGAGTCTCTCAGTTGGTGGAGGCTCCACAAAACCTGTGGAGGGGCATGCCCTTCTAATTCCCGAGCCCCAGAGGATTCTCACAACAGATGCTTCCCTGCTGGGCTGGGGTGCCCATTATGAGGAATTGCACACCCAGGGTGCATGGTCTTTTGAGGAGAGCTGGCAACAAATCAACCTGCTGGAGCTCAGGGCTGTTTTCCTTGTGCTCAAGGCTTTCCTGCACCGCTTGCAACATTAGTCAGTGCTTGTTCAGATGGACAACTAGGTCATGATGTTCTGTTTGAACAAGCAGGGGAGCACTGGCTCCTACCGCCTCTGCTTGGAGGTAGTAGCCCTCTGTTCATACACTATTAGGCAGGGTATGCTCCTCTGGGTGCTGTACCTCCTGGGCCAGGACAATGTCCTAGGGGACAAGCTGAGCAAGGTCCTCCAGCCACATGAATGGCGCCTGGACCCCAGGGTGGCACAGCGGCTCTTCAGGTTATGCGGCACCACAAGTCTCGATCTCTTTGCCAGCCTGTCCAAAATTCAGTTGCCATGTTTCTCACCGGATGCCTTCCTCATCTCGTGGTCGGGAGGGCTTGTTATATGCCTTCCCTCCCACACCTCTGATAGCGCAGACCCTCTTCAAGGTCCAGTGGGACAGGGCATCCCTGATCCTGGTGGCCCCGAGGTGGCCTGCTTCGTCTTGCGATGGGATCCATGGTCCCTCTCGAGAGCTCATTAGGGCTTCTCACTCAGGAGGAGGGCTCAATCCTCCACCCCAACTTGAGAGCCTTGTCCTTCATGGCATGACTGATGAGAGGGTTGCCCTAGCATCCCTCAAGCTTCCCAAGGAGGTGGAGGGGTGCTAGGGCCCACCTCCTTGCCTCCTGCAAGGACTCCACAAGGCGGGCTTGCGTCTTCATGGCGCCAGTTCTCCTTATGGTGCATGGAGCAACAGGTGAATCCATTTCCATGTCCAGTACAAACGGAACTGCAGTACTTGCTCCACCTTTCTCAGTCCGGGCTCAAATCCTTTTCCGTCAGAGTGCACTTGAGCGACCTCTCCGCAAACCACCATTCCATAGAGGGCAGGCCTCTCTTTCCTTGCAGCCCCTCATCACTCGATTCATGAGGAGCTTGCTATTCTTGAGACCCCCGGTGGAATGGGATCTCAGTGTGGTCCTGGCGCAGTTTACTAAGCTACCCTTTTAGCCCTTGGCTACCTGCCACCTCCGATACCTGTCCTGGAAGGTGGCCTTCCTGGTGGCACTCACCTCTGCATGCCGAGTCAGTGAGCTCCAGAACAGGGTCGTGCTCTGCACCCACCCGAAGTTTCTCCCGAAGGTGGTATCAGACTTCCACCTCAACCAGGAGGTGGTGCTCCCTACCTTCTTTCCATGGCCCCACACAGACAAGGCATTGGCTGTTCCTCCATACTCTGGACTGCAAAAAGGCACCGTCCTTCTATTTGTAATGCATTTACAACCACCGTAAAGCCTCATAGCTTTTTGTCTCATACAACCCCAGTCATCTGGGGGAGGCTGTCACCAAGTGGACCCTGTAACACAAGGAGGAGCAGCCTCCTGCAAGACGTCCAAGCAGACACAAGGAGCAGGAGATGTTGGAAGAATAAGGGTCTTTATTATACACAGGAAACCCCAACGCGTTTCGGCAACGCCTTCCTCAGGGGGAATGACACTAATGAATACAAACATTATATTTGCATTAATAATTTAAAAACAATCAAAAAACACAATTAAAAACATTTAAAATATGAAAGCACCGGCATACTGTACAACATAGAGTAACAATATAAATATAGATACAGAGCAAAAAACAGGGGTGAGGAACAAAAATTACATAAAATAATATAATATAGAGAAAGAAAAAAGGGGAGCTCATAACGTATGGATCATAAAAAATGTGAAAGCATACTATATATCCAATGTAAGGGGAGTAATAGACTTGTGGAACTGACATGAGGCCGTAAAGCCAAGTTGCATCTCTCTTATAAGCTGGAAAACCTAGAGACAGAGGGCCAACCATACTGCAAATGAATAATAAAAATGTGATACTAAATATATATAATTAAAAATAATATGTATTATAATATTATAAAATTATAAATAAATTAAAATAGAATAAAATGGAGAATAAAAATAATAATAACAAAAAAACAAACAATAAAAAATAATAATAATAATAATAAAAATAATGAATAAAATTAAAATAAAAATGAAAATAAAAATAGTTAAAAAATAAAAATTAAAAATTAAAAATAAAGAATAAAAAATAAATAATAAAAAATAAAAAATGAATATAATTAAAAGTTAAATTGTAATATGCAGTCAAAAAATAAAATAGAATATAAGCTAAAATAATGGAACTGGGACAACCATCTGTCAATATGTCTGACAAGAGTCATAAATAGTGATGCCCATAAGAGTGCAATCCAAATGTATCAATACATATAAATTAAATACACATAAAATATTAAAACAAATAATAAAATCTTAAAATTACCATAGTAAAATCTTAAAGTTACCATAGTAAAGGGAAAAAAATAGTAGTAAAATCTTAAAAGTACCATAGTAAAGGGAGGGGGGGGGGGAAGATGAGAAACTTCTGATCACAATTGTATATTGGACATTAACAAACATGTACATGTGTACTTCTATGAACAGACTGATAATCTGACTGGGTATAGAAAGATGAGCCAAGGGAATCATGGTGTACTATAAATGAATATAAAATCATGTTTCCTCACCCCTGTTTTTTGCTCTGTATCTATATTTATATTGTTACTCTATGTTGTACAGTATGCCGGTGCTTTCATATTTTAAATGTTTTTAATTGTGTTTTTTGATTGTTTTTAAATTATTAATGCAAATATAATGTTTGTATTCATTAGTGTCATTCCCCCTGAGGAAGGCGTTGCCGAAACGCGTTGGGGTTTCCTGTGTATAATAAAGACCCTTATTCTTCCAACATCTCCTGCTCCTTGTGTCTGCTTGGACGTCTTGCAGGAGGCTGCTCCTCCTTGTGTTACTGGTCTCCTCGGAGCCATGTTTTCCCCGTGGAAAGAGGTCCTTAGCTTCAAAGAGGATGAATTACGCTCTATGCTCCCAGAGGACCCTTTCTACACGGAAGAAGAGGGTGTTCCTGATTTAGAGGATGAGTGGCAAGATTGTGTGTGGTTGACACAGCGTTTGATCAGAGAAGATTTACACGCAGCCTCTCTACTTGAGTATTGTAGGAAGAAGATCATACCCAGAGGATTACGAGTTCAGAAAGCACCCGGCATGTTCAAGGATGATGAGACTTTTATGTCTAACTGGATTAAGATCCTGAACAAATGTTCATTAGATCTAATGATTCTTTTAATTAATACATCTAAACGCAGGGCTGAGGTTTTAAAACCTCAAATAGAACAAAAAATAGAACTTTTAAAAAAGAAAGATGTACAATTTGACATTGAGAAAAGGAAATTTGATCAGAATACGTTGGATTATAGGAAAGGTGTGAAAGAAAAGAAGATCAAGAAATTAAAACGGGATGAAGATGATTACAGGTTGAATATGGTGTACTATTGGACCTATAACAATCCGATCTTAGGGATAGGAAGAGAAATTTTTCCTATAGAAGAAGGGAGTCACCTAAACAAGTCCATAGAAACAATTTCAGGGATAATGCAAGGAATAGGCTTAGATCCCCATCTATTACTCCTGAAATTGAAAGACATACTAAAAGAACGAGACATCATTCACGTGAACAGGTCAACCCTTCTGCTTCCCTATTCTCTACTGAACGACCCCTGCCGAGGGAGAATAATCACATTAAGAAACGGGATTTTTTGATGGACAAACTATGGGAAAAGGGAAAAAGAAATTTGTCCCCAAAGTCGCCGCATCATCATCGTCCATACAAGCCAAGGTATTCACCAAACAGACAATACCCACAACGGATGAGAACACACAGCCAGGGCCTAATGGCCAAGAGACAACTCGACTGGGACCTCTAAATGCGGTTATCAATCTTTCCAAATATCTACCATCAGAGGCAGAATTGGAAGTTCTCAACAAGGGCCTCGCCTTTGTACCCACCAAGTCCCATGATAGGTTCGCCACTCATGTTGAGTTGTATAAATTTTTTCGAAAATTAAAAATTGTAGATCATTACTTTGACACACCTAGCAATAATACAGTCGATCCTTCAGTTGTGAAAAAACCCTCGACATGGATACCACCATGCAAACCCAATATTATGATTTCGGCATACGAGTCTGTAGTCCTGAGTAGAATTGATGATCTGTATAAGACACACGCCAAGAAACCTTTTTACAATCTAACACGTTCTCAAAAGGCAGCCCTTCAAAGTTTAAAGTCCAACCAGGACATCATTATCAAACCAGCCGATAAGGGTGGGGCCATAGTCATACAAGACAAAGACACATATATAACAGAGGTCTTGCGCCAATTAAACGATACGGAATACTATTTAAAGATCTTCGATGATCCCACTGACCGGCTGTGGCAAAAAGTTGATACTTTGCTGTACATTGGTAAAGAAGCGGGGTATCTTACTGCAAAAGAGATTTCATATCTTACAGTCACACATCCCATCACACCTACTATATACATGCTCCCCAAGATTCACAAATCCCTGCAGAATCCACCGGGACGGCCTATAGTGTCGGCAATTGGATCACTTTTCGAACCTCTATCAAAGTTTCTTGATGTGCATTTGAGACCCTTTGTCACACAAGCATCCTCATATGTCAGAGATTCCACACATATCATACAAATCTTACAGTCATTTCAAGGCCCCTTTGAGCATGTGCTCTTAGTCACTTATGACATTCGCTCATTATATAATAATATTCCTCAACAGGCCGCCTTGGAGGTACTAGCCAACACTTTAATTAGAAGACCCAAACCAGTACGTACCCCGACCTTTTTTCTTACACAGTTGGCAGAACTGGCTATGACCGAAAGTTATTTCTGTTTTAGAGGCATCTTCTATAAGCAGATCAAAGGGGTGGCCATGGGTTCTCCCATGGTGCCCGACGTAGCAAATCTATATGTCACAAATTTTGAGACCACCTTTTTGACATGTCATCCATATCAATCTAATGTGCTTCTGTGGAAGCGCTACATCGATGACGTTCTTATGATATGGCATGGGACGGAGACACTTTTACAGACTTTCCATACATGGCTCAATACATTAGACTCAAATTTACAATTTGAGGGAAACTACAATAGTGAAGAGATTCCATATCTAGACATTTTGATTAAAAGGTCCAATTCAGGTTTCTCAACGACTCTGTACCGTAAACCCACGGACCGTAATACATTCCTCAAATACGACAGCAGCCACAATCCATCTTTTAAGAATAATCTTCCAGTCAGCCAATTTTTAAGAATTAAAAGGTTATGTACTAACAATATAGATTTTGAAAACCATGCCGCAGACATGATGAATAGGTTTACACAACGTGGGTATCCTGCACCCTGTATTAAGAAAGCTTATCAGAGAGCATGTGACACTGATCGTGCCTCTCTCCTTGAGAAAACTACACGCACACATTCTGATAAAATTGTTTGCCCCCTAACCTTCTCGGGTTGTTCTAAAGCTATCGTCAATATTCTAAAACAGGAGTGGCATCTTCTTTCCACCATTCCGGCTTTTGCCACTAAAAGATTGATGATTGCTTACAAGCGTACCTCTAATTTATCTGATTCACTTGTTCCATCTGCCCTTACTGTTAGTAGGCCCTCCCCCACCATTAAGGGTCATTACAGTTGTGGCAACTGCTCTGTGTGTATTCACGCCATTACAGTTAAAGATTTTTTCTTGGATAACAATACCGGCCGTAAGCTTTTTTTACATCATTATTCTAATTGTAAAACTGCCAATGTAATTTATTTAATACAATGCCCATGTCAGAAATTATACATTGGTAAAACTTCAAGACAGGTCCGCACCCGCATAATTGAACACCGTAGCAACATCTCTAGGAAGCATCCGGTTAAACCATTGGTTGCCCATTGGCTAGACATGAATCATCACATCAGTGACATCAAATTTGCAGTTCTTAAAACCATTATCCCACACTGGAGGGGAGGTAACATAGAAAAAACTCTGTTAAGATTTGAGCAACGCTTCATCTATGAATTCAAAACTTTGGAACCATATGGTTTAAACCAAGAGACAGATTTGTCCGTTTTCCTGGGCTGACCCCCCTCTTCTGCACTATATTTCTTTTTATTTAATTGTTCACACTCCATTTAAGGGATTGCAATTACTTAGTTCCCTATGTTTTTCCATTCCCTTTTCTAATTCCCTTTGATGTGCAGCACGGTTGAGACTCCTCCCCCAAGCACTACGGTGTTTTCATTTTGGCGCCAAAATCGGCGTTTAAATACCAGTGCAGCTCAGCCGGTCTTTTTTCAGCTGATTTGAACGCGCTCTCAGCGTTTGATTTTCTTCACGAGTCCGTTTGATACGGTTTACTTGAAGGTTTGAGGGTCATCCTCTTCGTGAGTGCCCCCTTGGTGAATGTTGTTTATTATGAGGTTTTCAATTTCTTTTGGTTTGACCATTCATTTTTATTCTCTTTTAGCATTTTCAATACTAGTTTCTATACTAGTCTGGTGTGACTTTTGATTACGTGCGTATGGGTGAGTTCTCATAGTTCCGTTTGATCAGTGGCACTTATCACCTTCTTGGTTTTTTATCGTCAGTCTGCACTTGTCTTCACCTTTCTGCACTAATTTATTTTAAATTTGCATAGTTATAATCTCCGAATCCGGTGTTGCATGAGTCCTTACATTAACAGATAGGTTCATATTGTGGCATCACCCTGTGCGGTTATTCCCGGTTCAGCCTTAACCTCATGTTAATTCTGTGTATTTCTTTATTTTTCAGTATTGTACATTTCACGTGGTCGTACTCTCACTTACCTAATGTTCTTTCCTTCAATTTGTTACCCTTTCGTCCTCCCCTCAATTCACATGCACTTGTGCTGGGGCAGTAAGTTTTTCTTTTAGTTTTTGTACGCTGACAGGTTTCTTCCTATTACATCCTCCTGCGGTTACAATCCTGGCTGCCTTATTTGTGCTCACATAGCCGTATCGGTTTTTGTAGTTTACATTTTCAACACATGACCCTATAATTCTATACTTCCACAGCCTGCCGTGCAATCACGGCACTCTATATTTGCCCATCCTGTTTATTTTTCACATTGTTTATATCCCTTCGGGGCACACTCACATTTGTCACTTTTGGTTTTTTGCTATTATGCTGCTACTGATAATTTGCCGATTATTGCATTTTTTTAAACAATGTTCTTGACTTTTGTTCCAGTTCTCATCCCTTGTGTGTCTTCTGTCACAATTTGATCAGTTCTCTGGTTTATACATATTGCAATACCATTTTCCCCTCTTCAAATTTGTCATTTTTATTTAGTTTTATTAACCTTTTTTTTTGGCAGTGGTTTGCCAAAATGAAGACAGAGGTGCAGGCTTCCAAAACGGCGCTGGAGGAGCTTATGAACAAGCTTAAGGAGGAGGTGGGGGAGGTAAGAGCAGATCACATTGAAGTTGGAGGATCTGGAGAATTGCTCCAGGAGAAATAATCTGCAAATAAAAGGAGTCCCCGAGGAGGCGGAATTTAGAGACTGTAAAAGTAGCGGAGGCGGTGTGCCTGGAGGTCCTGAGGCAAGGAGGTGAGGAGGAAATGGGTGAGAGAATACAGCTGGATAGAGCCCATAGGGCACTGGGCCCGGTACGCAACAACCAGCCCAGGGATATAATTATATGCCTCAAGGACTATAAAGTAAAGGAGAAAATTGCAGCTAAAATGAGAGGACTGAGTAACATCAAGTGGCAGGGCTACTCTGTGGCCATATTTGCTGATCTCTCCTTGGGGACCTTGCAGCGGAGGAGGGAGTTGGCCCCAATTACTAAAGCCCCCAGGAAAGAGGAGGTGACGTATCGGTGGCTCTACCCATTCGGACTGGCCTTTTCAAAGGGAGACAGAACTTGGAGAGTACAAACCTTGGAGGTGGCTTGGTCTGCCCTTAAAGCGGCAGGTATGGAAGGCCTAGCGGAGGAAGCCAGAGTGGAGTGGTCAAAAGTGGTGCAGGAGAGAGTGAGGAGGACCCAGCAAGGGGAGCACAGCGGGAGCGGCATGGAGAGAACGAGGGAGACTACCGGAGATTGCAGTGGAGAGGAGCGAAGAGATGATGGATAGTGAGCCCGAGTGGAAGCAGGGCTGCTAATGAGGACACATTGTGAAGGGATAAAAAATGGTTGAAGTACTTGCAGGATAAACGGACTGATGTATAAGGAAGATATTGGGAGGTTAAGAGGTCTATGGGGGAGGGTAGAGGGGGAGTTACCGGGGGGAGGGTGGAAGGGGGGAAGTGAGAGGGATGGAGGGGGACTGGAGAGGGGAAGGGGAAGAGGTTGGAAGGGGAAGGGGGAGGGAGTGGAAAGGGTAGAAGGGGACTGGGAGTAGAAGCAACGAGGGGGGGTACCGGGGGGGTGGCGGGTGACTCACGACTCCACGTTAGCCTGGCTAGAGATGAGGCAGGGGGCAGGGAAGGGGGGTGGGAGGGAGGGAGGGGGAGGGGGCAGGGAAGGGGGGTAGGAAGGAGGGAGGAGGGGGAGGAATGAAGGAGCTGAAGGGAGGCAGGGGTAGGGATAGAGAGCAGTTGATCGTGGCAACAGTAAACACTAAAGGGCTACAAACCTGGCGTAAGAGGCACCTGCTGGAATGGGAGGGCATAAGGTTGGAGGCAGATCTTTTATGCATACAAGAGATGCATTTGAAAGTGGGCCAAGAAGGGTTAATAAGCTCCAGGAATTATCCTAGAATGCTGCTGGCGGGTCAAAGAGATCAACCAAAGAAGGGAGGGGTGGGGATAATGATTGGACATAAATATAGAGACGCGGTGGTGGAGGAACGGAGGGATCGAAAAGGAAGATGGGTGGCAGTTAAACTAAAGTTAACAGGGGAAGAGGTATGGGTAGTAAGTATGGGCCCAATACGCAGAGAGAGGATTTCTATGAGAAGCTCTTGTCTGAACTGGAGGGGTGGGGGGACACACCGGTGATAATGGGGGGTGATTTTAATGGTATGCTAAACCCAAGGCTGGATAATAGAGGGGGTGGGGGAGGAGGGAGGAAGGAGAGGAGGAGCATGTTGAAACTAAAGGAGCGACTAAGCATGGTAGATATGTGGAGAGTGCGGCATCAGGGTGAAAAGAGCTACACCTTTTACTCAGCAGCACATGGTACATACAGCAGTTTGGATATGCTGTGGGTGAGTGGGAATTGGGTGTCTAAGGCGAAAAAGGTGGAAATAGGGAATATAACATGGTCCGATCATCCATCAGTACATATTGCATTTGATCTTGGGGGGGAGAGATGAGGGTGTGAGATTTTGGAGGCTGAGTGAGTCACTATTGAATGACAAGGGCTATGTAGAATGAGTCAAGAGGGTGATTAGGGATTATCTGGAGCATAATTGGGATGGGGAGGTGTCCACGGGAATAGTGTGGGATGGGTTAAAGGTGATTGTAAGGGGGCACCTGATTAGTATAGCAGCCCAGGAGAAGAAGAAAAAGAGAGCAGTGGGGGACTGGCTACTACAGTGGGTAGAGATGCTAGAAAGGAGGCACCAAGCGGGAGCCGACCCCCAGGATTTGCAGGAGTTGTTAAAAGTGAGAGGGGAGCTGAGCCAGCTGAGGGCAGCAGAGATAGCGCATACCTTGGCAAAACTAAAACAGGGGTGGTATGAAGGGGGGAATAGGGTGGGGAGAAGGTTGGCTTGCCGGTTGAAAGCGCGGAAGCAGAGGTCCATGATAGGGGGTGTGCGCAAGGGGTAATGGTGTATAAGGCAGAGGAAATTAGGAAAGTCTTTGTAGCTTATTATGAAAAGCTATATAGCAGTGAAGTGAAAGGGGATGGAAAGAAGGGGGAGGAGTTTTTGGCAAAGTGTAGTCTGGGTAAGCTTTCGGAGGGGGAGGCGGAATAGTTGGGGAGACCAGTGAGCTATGAAGAGGTGAAGAGAGCAGTGAACTCCTTTAAAGAAGGGAAAGCGCCGGGTCTAGATGGCTATACGGCAAGATTTTATAAAGTTATGCAGAAGGAGATAGGGGGGTTGTTAATGGATGTATTAAATGGGGTGTTACGGGGGAGGGGCTTCCCAGATCTATGGAGGAAGCAGGTATAACGGTTATACCAAAGGAGGGGAAGGACCATACCGTCTGCGGAGCCTACAGGCCCATATCACTTATTAATTTGGATGCTAAGGTCTTGGCCAAAATTATGGCGGCTCGGCTGCAGAGGGTAATGCAGAAGTTGGTGCATAGGGATCAGACGGGGTTCATCAAAGGGAGACAGGGAGGGGATAATATTCGGAAGCTTTTGAGTGTTATTTGGTCCCTGCAGGAAACAGGGAGGGAGGCTGTCTTTTTGACGATGGACGCTGAAAAAGCCTTCGACAGAGTGGAATGGCAATTTATGATGCAGGTTCTAGCCAGAGTAGGGCTGGGAGAGCAGTTCTTGCGGTGGGTTAGGGCGCTCTACACTTGCTCACGGGCTAGGATAAGGATAAATGGGGGGTACTCTGATAGCTTTAAGTTGTACAGGGGAACGCGACAGGGGTGTCCCTTGTCACCTTTACTGTTTGCCTTAGTCATAGAGCCATTGGCGGATTACATTAGGGGGCAGGTGGATATTAGGGGGATTGAAGTGCAGGGGCAGTTAAGTAAAGTAGTGCTTTTTGCTGACCATGTCATCTACACTTTGGGGCACCCTTTTGTCAGTCTACCAAACCTGTTGCGGGCTGTAGAGAATTACAGTGAGGTGTCGGGATATAAACTGAACTTAGACAAAACAGAAATATTGGGCTTTAACCTAGCAGAGGGCCTGGAGGAGAGGTTGCGGGAAAAATTCCCTTTTAAGTGGGTGTGAGGTAGTTTTTGCTACTTGGGCATTCAGATAGGCAACTCCTTAGGTCACCTACAGGACTGGAATTATAAACCCTTGATAGGGGCGATAAGGAGGGATTTAGAAAGGTGGAAGGGGCTACACATGTCATGGATGGGGAGAATAGCTACAATAAAGATGAATGTGTTACCAAGGCTGTTATTTGTTTTTATGGCATTACCGTGTAAAGTCACGAGGAAATGTCTTAAGGTGCTACAGGATCTGATAATGAGGTTTATCTGGGATGGGAAGAGGCCGAGAGTGGGTAGACTCACACTGTTTAGGCCACAGGACGAAGGGGGGTTGGGGGTACCTAACTTGGTCAAGTACTACGAGGCAGCACAGCTGAAAGCTCTGCTTGCATGGAGGGAGAGGGGGGAAACCCCACAATGGGTCCATATGGAGAAGGAGTGTGGGGAGTGTTTGGAGGCAGTGGTGTGGGGAGGAGAGGGGAAAGGGTTGGGGAAAGAGTGGTGTGGGGAGGAGAGGGGAAAGGGTTGGGGAAAGAGAGGCAGAATCCTCAACGGAGGTTAACGTTGCAAATTTGGGGTAAGTGGAAGAACTATTTACTGCAAGGGAAAAGCGTGTCCAGGGAAACGCATTTGCAGAATATGGGCACCTTTGCCCCTGGGAGAGGGGGCGGGATCTTTAAAAAATGGGCGGTGAAGGGACTGGAAAGGGTGGGGCAGTTGCTGGATGCGACCGGAAGGATAAGGGCCTATGAAGACCTCAAAAGGGACTATGGGGTGAGGGACAATGAATACCATGCTTATATGCAATTGTGGTACTATTGCAGAGGCAGGAGGTTAGGCGGGACCAACAAAGCAGTCTAACGGGGTTTGAGGAATTAATGAGTAAACAGGATACAGTAAAGGGACTGGTCTCTAAATCGTATCGGATACTAAATGCCAAACAGGAAGGTAAAGCCCGCTGGCAGGAACAATGGGAGGAAAAATTGGGGGGGGGGGGGTACATGGGAGGAGGGGAGGTGGAAGGGCATCTACGAGGGGGAGAAGAGGCTTGTGTAGGGAACGGCTTTTGTGGAGAACTGTCTCAAATTTAGGCTCAGGATGCTCTGGACGCCCGCTAAGTTGCAACTCATTTATCCGGAGAGGACTGATAGCTGTTGGAAGGGGTGTGGGGAGCGGGGCAACCTCCTACATATGGTCTGGGAGTGCCCAAAAGTGCAGCCTCTGTGGCGAGAGATGGAGTGTTTTTATAGAGAGGTCACAAGGGTACAGATAAAACTTACCCCTGCCCAATTGGTTTTGAATGAGGGGGAGGATTAAGGGAATTGGGGGCTGGCCATCTTCCTCAGCTACTGTGTGGTGGTGGCTAGATTGGCAGTCTTACAGAAATGGAAAAATAGGGCAATACCAATGATGAGGGAAATCATTGGGAAGCTGGAGTTTCTTTGGGGGGTAAGTAAAGTGGGAGCCTGTGGTCGTAATAAAGAAGCAAAGCATGTGGAGATATGGCGAGAGTATGAGGCCTGGAGGGAGAGAGGATGGCATGTATGGATGCAGGAGTAGGGGGGGAGGGGGGAGGAAAGGGAGGGGTAGGGAGGAGTGGATGCTGGGAATAGGGGGCCATGGAATTGTGGGTATTGGGGGGGGGAGAGGGGGGAAACACTCTGGGTGGTAGGCGGAAAGAAGGGATGGAGTGGTATTGGTCTGGGAGGAGACTACCCCGAACACTTTCGAAAGCTGACCTCTGCATAAAAGGCGGAGGAGGGGCATTGCTGCTGGGGAAACTGGTATCTCTTTACTTTATTATGCTTATTGTTAATATTATTGTTATTATTACCAGTTGAGGATAATGTCTATTATCAGTATTAATATTGTAAATGTGAGCCAAGTTGAGGCTGAGGTTGATAATGATGTGATAGGGGTGGAGCTGGGTGGGGGAGGGGGAGGTGGGAGTAGGGGGCGCTGATGAGGAGGGATACTGGGTGCCACCACTGGAATGATGTTAAGGGGATTTGGATGGCAGATTGTTTGTATGTTATGCTGTAAGTTAATAAATAAAAAAATTATTAAATTGGAAAAAAAGAACTAAAAACCATTAAAACAAACATATACCTTGAAAGTAAATAGTTATACCATAACATATCATTAATTAACACTTAGATTTAAAACCATACAATAATAATAAATAAATAATGAACAGACATAACATTGAAGGGGTGAGTAACCATACATTCTCTTTACCGATATCTCTATTGTTAGGTAAGCTCAACTTAGTTGATCTTGTACTGAAAGAGAAGAGGAAATTATTACATATCACACTAATGATCAACAACAGAAGCAGAAGTGAGTACAACATGGACTAAACTAGTTAATTTGTATATAACGATACTTCATCTCAATTAATATCATGATCTTGTGTACTAAAACACATAAAATAGTTATAGCAATATGAACTAATAGCAATTAAAATGGCCCTAAACTAATTATATCATAAAATCTGTCTTAACAAATATAAAAAATAATTTAAAAAACTATATTCAAAAGTATTGTCTAATCATATAAAAACAAAAACAATGAAGGACGGCACTTTATAAAAAAACTAGTAATCCTCATAAGAACAGATGAGCCAATACTAATAAATTAGATAAAACAGCATATAATTCATGTAAAAACAAAGATAAGGCTGTTTAATTAAGACACGGCATGTTTCAAAAAGGGGTATTAAAACCTAACTATCCTCATAAGGATGGGTAATTCGACCCAATTGAAATAAAATGAACTACAATTACCCAGGAACTTATTACCAATGTACAAACTATCTTGTTAAAAAACTGCCCGGATATGTGGAATCAGCCAAGAGTAAATGCTATCTTAAACAACTTTGTATTTAGAAACACCGTGTATAAAATGCGGGAATTTTGTAACACTCTTTTGGAATAGGCTACTGTTATCTCAAAAAATGAATCCTTAACCATCATCATGTGATCAATTATGACCAAAAACTTCCCATATAAATTATTGTAT
Organism: Ichthyophis bannanicus; assembly: GCA_033557465.1. Taxonomy (NCBI): domain Eukaryota; kingdom Metazoa; phylum Chordata; class Amphibia; order Gymnophiona; family Ichthyophiidae; genus Ichthyophis; species Ichthyophis bannanicus. The sequence continues at coordinate 429,256,060 of CM066036.1, forward strand.
GAAATTTCTATTACTCTATTTTCTGTATTCATAATTGTGTAACCCCAATATTCATAAGAGCATTGCAAAAAAAGAGGCTAAGCTAAAGATTTAAATCTTAAAAATTTGAAACATGACATCAAAAAACTATCAAAACATTTTGTTTATAAATGGATAGTAGTAAAAGCCGCCAACCGCCGTCATGAAAGTCTGCCGCAAGGAATTATAACCACCCTTTAAAACCTAGATTCTTGCGGTATTTATAGAAAAAGCATGTAAAGGCAAAGACTTATAAAAGATAAACACCTACTCAAACCGTCTTTATCTTTATGAACTGGATGAGACCGAACGAGCCCCCATGCTATCGTAGGAATCTATCACAAAGGATTATAAGCGTTCTTCAAAACTCGCACTTTCTAGTTTCTCAGCTTAATAATATTGTGCTATGTAGCTTTTGATTAAGATATAATATATAACCGAGGTAGGTCGGACCTAGTGCTCACCTCGGCTATCCCCTCCCTACCTTCTAATACCTCACCCCCCCTTCCCCCCCCACCCTACCCTCTAGCCTCCCAACAAAATACAAACGACCATTTTTGGGAATCAACTGGTCGTAGCTTTATTAAACATTCAAACATTCAAGAACATTCTGTAAACCATAATCTTCGTAAGCTATCCAGCGAAACGAGGCTTCACCAGCCATACTATTAGCAAGGTGACCTCGTTCCACTATCCGCCGCGGCCAGACCAGTGGCAAGCTTACCTACCCCTTTTTACTCGAACTCACCATATTATTAGCAAAAGCCGACAGGGGTTATCCGGGTTGGAGGTAACCCACCCCGCCCCAAGTATTGTCTCCGGCTCTGGTCCCCGGAAACCTCCATGTTCCCACCACCGGCACAGGAGACATCAATGTCCCTGCGCCCCCCCCCCCCCACCATTGAACTGCGACCAGTGAGCCTCCCGCTGCAACAGACATTCCAAAGCCTCCTGCCAATCATTAAGCAGCAAATCCACACCCACTGGAGATAAATGCACCCCGTCCTGCCGATATAATCCCCCACAATCAATATCCACCCAGGAGTGCATGATTTGATACCCACCATGATCGCAGACCCACCAACCAATTTGCCAGTTAATCTTTGTTAAACCCTGGGACCAACGCCGTTGGTCCCTGCAGGCCGGCTTTGGAATGATGTCAGACCATAGCACAACAGCTTCCTGAAGCATTAGGAAAACCTCAGCAGTGTCCCTCTTAGCCGCCCTTATCAATTGTTTACATGACCATGAGACTAGGTCGTTGCCTCCCAGATGCAACAGGATCACTGCAGGCTTGCTCCTCACTCTCCCATGGTGCCACAGCAAAGGCAAAAGCTGTGTCCAACGGAGACCACGTTCGCACAGCCATAAGATGGACACCAAGGCCCGGTCAAGACGCAGGTGGGGCCCCACCAGCCAAACTGCTGCCCTCTGGTAGCCCAATAAACAAATGAATGGCCGATCATCCAACAAGTTCTCAGACACTGCTCTTCATCTGCAAGAGAAAACACTAGTTAGCATCTATGGATGTATCTAGCCTACCCTTTTATAAACGTACATAACCTCGAAAAGCCTTGGAATGCCATCTCCCAATGCTTTGTATATCCTCTTCTGATAACCCCACAGCCACTGCGCTTGTTGCTGTTCCAATGCGGAAGGAATGCGGGGCAAATAGGTGAGGGTCTTGGCCCATGTGCTGCAGGACCAACCGTAGCACTGCTGAAACCTGAAAATATGTCAACCAACGGGAATCATTGTGAATGAACAGTACTCCCTTCGCCCCTGGATGCGACAGCAAGTACGCTCTCATCGTGGCCACAAGGCATGTTAGAATATCCATAATCGCCTTCAACACTACCCATAATTCCTTTCCTTGCTGGTCTGTTTTAGATTTTTTCCAACCTCACCCGCAGCTGCCCTTTATCTTCCTGCACATGTCGGCGCCACATACACCCACTACCTAACACTCGGCTAGAGTTTTCCACCAACTCTATCATATGGAAGGCCCCAAAGAATGCTAAGCAGAACACCGCCTTGAAAAGAGTGGCTTCGTACGACGATGAAGTCACTGCAGGTAATGCTGCGCAAAGTCTCACCAGCAAGTCATGTGTGATTGGCCTCCTAGTATCTCTTGGAGTTGGCTGAGCCCGCTCCCAACCTTGTAACAGCCTGCGGGCCAAAAACCCTGGAGTTGAATATCCCCAACCTAACGCCCTGGCACCGACACTCTGGAGACACCGTTTCCTTTGGCGTATACAACGTACTGGCCCATGAGCATATCTGACACCCACCCTGGCTGCCACCCTTGTGCCTCCAAAAATTCTAAAACCCTATTGCAGCCTCTCTAGTATGCCGTCTATGTCGTCTCTGCCACCGAATTCCGCAGAAGATTCAGCATCTCGCCTGGCCAACTTGCCATAAGCGCTCCGGTACGACCAATCCCTCGGCGTCCGCTCCTGGAACCAAGGTCCTGAACAATTCCCACTTGAAACGAGAAAGCGCATCAGCAATCTTATTAGTACATCCTGGGATATGTCTCGCTTTTATCCATACATTCAATTGCAAACATGCTAAGACCACTTCCCACATCAGTGCTGCCACCTGCCGACAGCGTGCAGCATAATGATTTACCACACTGACTACCCCTGCATTATCGCACCATCAAATCAGCTTCCGACTGTGCAATTTGTCAGACTAGAGATGTAATACCACTAAAATGGGAAACAGTTCCAGGAAAGTAATATTACTGGTTAACCCGGAATTGCGCCAGGCCTGCGGCCAAGTATCAGTGCACCAAGCCCCTTCAAAATAAATACCCAAGCCTACCCCATCTGCTGCATCCGTGTATAATTGTAGGTCTACGTTGGACGTTTCCGCCTCCAGCATGACTGACATCCCGTTAAAATGTTCCAAAAAACTGTCCCAAACTCTCAAGTCTGCCTTCATACTCCCTGAAACCTTAATGCGGTGATGTGGTTTACGCACACCAGATGTGGCGGCTGCGAGCTGCCGCAAAAACACCTGGCCCATCGGGATGACTCTGCAGGCAAAATTCAGAGATCCTATTAACGCTTGCATTTCCCGCAATGTTAACTTTGAGGAAGACAAAACATTTGCCACTAACACTCTGAACTTGCAAACCTTCTCTGTTGGGAGATGCGCTACCATTTTCACTGAGTCCAGTTCAACTCCCAAGAACGTGATACGCATCACCAGTCCCTGTGTCTTACCGGCCGCTAATGGCACTCCCCATTCGCAGGACAATGCCACAAAGCCGCATAATAAGCACTGGCACTCATCCGATTGTGCTGCTCCCACGAACAGAAAATCGTCCAGATAATGCACCACCTTGTTACAGCCCACCATCCCCACCAGCGCCCATTGTAAAAATGAACTAAATTTTTCAAAATAAGCGCATGAAACCGAGCAGCCCATGGGCATGCATTTGTCAAAATAAATTTTGGCCTCAAAACAAAAACCCAACAATGGAAAAGCTGACGGGTGCACAGGCAGTAACCGGAAGGCGGACTCGATATCGACCTTCGCCATCCAAGCACCCGGGCCGCTTTTTCTGACCAATTCAACCGCCTTATCAAATGAAGCATAATGGACAGCATATAACTCCCTAGGAATGTGATCATTTACCGATGCTCCAGCAGGAAAGGACAGGATATGAATCAGGCGGAATTTTCCCGGTTCTTTCTTAGGTATTACCCCAAGCGGGGAAATAACTAAATTTGCGAACGGCCGCTCTACAGACGGTCCCGCAATTCTCCGCAAGCTCAATTCCACCGCTAACTTATCACGTACAATGCTCGAAAAACGCCAAACAGACTGGGAATTCCGCGCCGTTGCCCCCTGCACATTCCCTTGCACGGGAATCACAAAACCAAACTGAAATCCTAATTCTAGAACCACCCTATCTTTCCTCCTTGGGTACTCTCGCAACCATTGCTTTAGAGCATCCAGCCATATCGGCGTAGGTGCTAAGCCCCCCACTGCCACATTACTTGAGGGCTGGCAATGATACCCCGTGGCCCCTTTTTTGACGCACTTAATCGCTGAGTGTCCGCCATTATAGACTGTGCAGACATGCCGGAATTTACAGTCTGGAAATGGACAGGAGGATTTGTTGAACCTCCAGCATATGTCTCCACTTCCCCCAGCTCTCTGCAGTGCTACCCCCCCTGTACGAAAGGGCCACCCTGACCCACTAGCACTTGCCACCCCCCCTGAGCCCCCCCCCCTGATCCTGACCTACCTGACATCTGTGTCAGCCATAAATTAATATCCTGCGTACCCCAGGACAACATTTTGTTCTCCATCTTATCCCGAAATTTTTCGTCATAGTTCAACCATGCCCCACCCTTCATGCATCTGAGCTGCTTCCAATATGGAATCTGCATAGGCCAGCAACATTCCATATTGGTCTGGCAAATAATGACCCCAAACACTGGCCAACCACAAAAAGGCTCTCATCCAATTCATGACGCTCCGTGAAACCTTTTTAATCCTACCTGCCTTCTCATCCTCCTTCCTCTTTTTCCTGCTCTCACCTGACCTCTTCCTGCCCTCTAATAGATGGAAAATGTCTATATAATGCCTCTTCTGAATCTTACAGCATAAGTTTCTTGGACCTCCTTCCCATAACTCCAGGAAAGAGACTAACGTCGGAATGGCGCTACCACCCGTGGGCACCACTTCCCCTCACTTGCTTGCCCCTTGTAAAGTGCCCTCTACTCCTGACGAAGATGACGAAGAGTCATCTGAGGAAGATGAGGATGAATCAGAACTACGCCACCGTCTGCGCGTATGTTTCCTCTTCTTTTTAGCCTTAGACCCCTTTCCCTCCTGTGAGTTATGTGGCCTGTTCCACATCACTTTGCTGCTGCGCCGGTAACTTACCTGCTGAAACAGCATCCGTCGCTGGGATTGCCCTCTGCCTGGTCAGCAGCCCACCACCCTCTCCATCTCTCAACCCATGCTCCTCTTCAGAGATAACATCTTCACTCCCGAGGCGCCTCATTGTTGCTCCTGCTGCCATATTCCCTGCTCTTCGTTGACCTCCTGGTCCTTGTCCTGCCGGTTGACTTATCGTAGGGTACTGTGGAGGCATAAAAGAGAAGACGGGGGGAACAGATGGGGGCCATGAGGGTTGCCAAGTGCCTAACCACTCTGCCCCTGATGGACCCTGCCCACCCCCTAGCCAGCGCTCCCATGACGCTGGTACGCTTGTCGAGCTGCCGCCCACCTGTGCCCCAGGCCAACCACCTGGAAACGTAAAACCTTGACCAATGTAACCCGGGGCCCCCTGCCATGCTGAAACCCTACCCCCCATCCCTGCACCTTCAAACCATTCCCCAGGCCTAACTTCCGGTTGACCTGCTCCCGTACCCCCTCCCCCCAAACTACCCGGAACTAACTCCTCGCTGCTAGCACCCAACCCACTACTGGACCTGGAGCTAGTTACCACCTGAGTCTCACTGGACCCACTGACCTGCTCCCGTGACTTAGCAGGGGTCCCCTGCATCCTGGGCCCAATGCCCCCTAGCCCAGCTCCCCCTCTGCTTGGCTTGGAAAACCCCCTGGCCCTCCCTCACCCTCTACCTGACCTTCCTGCCCTTGCCGTGCCTGTACAGGGAAGCCCTTTGCTACCCTAACCCCTAATGACACCTGCGCTGCCTGAAGCCCTGCCAAACTGCATGAGGCCGCTGAGCCGTCCGTGCCTCGCTCCTCACCCCCTCCCGCCCCCTTGCACTCGATTGGCTCCCACCGCTGTCCATCACGGAGGGAGCCAATCACTTCAAATGATGCTCCCTTTGCAGGACTCCACCCCTTATCTGATGTCACCGGCAGGGTTCCCGCACCGGCCCGCGCACCCGGTTATGATCGGCCTGCCGGGACCCTGCCCAGCGGCCTCAGACTGACTACTATCTTTTAGCATCAAGAGAAGTTGATGCATGAAGCTCATGTCTGGTTTCACACAAACCATTAGATATTTAAAACTTCAAAAACCAACTCAGCCCTGGGGATCCTAATTTTTAAACATTAGTATCTCATAGTCTTTAAAGGCTAGAATTGCCTGTAGGCATAACTCACACTATAAAACCCTTTGGTTACCTGAAACACTCATATAAAATTGCAAATCCAGATCATTTAAACCGGAGGTTTTTCTTCTCAAGCGTCCATCTGTATACTCGAAAGATTGTCTGCTACCTGTAAAACGCCCGCACTTGCGCTGTAAAAGTTGCTAACCGCAGGAAATTATTGCGTCACTACTTCGTGATTAGCTAATCTCATTCTTAGGCTTATACAGGTCCATAGTCTTATGAAATTTGTCCTAAACTGTTTCTCCAGTATTTATCATACACAATCTTCCATATATCGTCTTGCTAAAGGTTTGATAACATGCTCATTGTTCCCTATGTAATTGTTATGAATGACTTTTTATACTCTTATTTTGTTTGTTTCATTATCAAAATCATACTAAAAAATCCTAGCCAAAACATTGTAAATGATATTATTTAATTTTTATACCTCACTGTTTCCCGCGGTTAGCAACTTTTACAGCGCAAGTGCGGGCGTTTTACAAGTAGCAGACAATCTTTCGAGTATACAGATGGACGCTTGAGAAGAAAAACCTCCGGTTTAAATGATCTGGATTTGCAATTTTATATGAGTGTTTCAGGTAACCAAAGGGTTTTATAGTGTGAGTTATGCCTACAGGCAATTCTATCCTTTAAAGACTACGAGATACTAATGTTTAAAAATTAGGATCCCCAGAGCTGAGTTGGTTTTAAAGTTTTAAATATCTAATGGTTTGTGTGAAACCAGACATGAGCTTCATGCATCAACTTCTCTTGATGCTAAAAGATAGTAGTCATATATAATTTTTTATTCGAAAGCTACATAGCACAATATTATTAAGACGAGAAACTAGAAAGCGCGAGTTTTGAAGAACGCTTATAATCCTTTGCGATAGATTCCTACGATAGCATGGGGGTTCATTCGGTCTCATCCATTTCATAAAGATAAAGACGGTTTGAGTAGGTGTTTATCTTTTATAAGTCTTTGCTTTTACATGCTTTTTCTATAAATACTGCAAGAATCTAGGTTTTAAAGAGTGATTATAATTCCTTGCGGCAGACTTTCATGACGGCGGTTGGCGGCTTTTACTACTATCCGTTTATATACAAAATATTTTGATAGTTTTTTGATGTCATGTTTCAAATTTTTAAGATTTGAATCTTTAGCTTAGCCCTTTTTTTGCAATGATCTTATGAATATTGGGGTTACACAAATATGAATCCAGAAAATAGAGTAATAGAAATTTGATACGATAATATGGGAAGTTTTGGTCATAATTGATCACATGATGATGGTTAAGATAACAGTAGCCTATTCCAAAAGAGTGTTACAACATTCCCGCATTTTATACATGGGGTTTCTAAATACAAAGTTGTTTAAGATAGCATTTACTCTTGGCTGATTCCACATATCCGGGCAGTTTTTTAACAAGATAGTTTGTACATTGGTAATAAGTTCCTGGGTAATTGTAGTTCATTTTATTTCAATTGGGTCGAATTACCCGTCCTTATGAGGATAGTTAGGTTTTAATACCCCTTTTTGAAACATGCCGTGTCTTAATTAAATAGCCTTATCTTTGTTTTTACATGAATTATACGCTATTTTATCTAATTTATTAGTATTGGCTCATCTGTTCTTATGAGGATTACTAGTTTTTTTAAAAGTGCCGTCCTTTATTGTTTTTGTTTTTATATGATTAGGCAATACTTTTGAATATAGTTTTTTAATTATTTTTTTTATTTGTTAAGACATATTTTATGATATAATTAGTTTAGGGCCATTTTAATTGTTATTAGTTCATATTGCTATAACTATTTTATAAGTGTTTTAGTACACAAGATCATGATATTAATTGAGATGAAGTATCGTTATATACCAATTAACCAGTTTAGTCCATGTTGTACTCACTCCTGCTTCTGTTGTTGATCATTAGTGTGATATGTAATAATGTCCTCTTCTTTTTCAGAACAAGATCAACTAAGTTGAGCTTACCTAACAATAGAGGTATCAGTAAAGAGAATGTATGGTTACTCACCCTTTTAATGTTATGTCTGTTCATTATTTATTTATTATTATTATATGGTTTTAAATATAAGTGTTAATTAATGATATGTTATGGTATAACTATTTACTTTCAAGGTATATGTTTGTTTTAATGGTTTTTAGTTCTTTTAATTGTTTATATGAGTTTTATTATTAATATTTTATATACATGTTTCAATGATTTTATATGAGGATTTGAATGATATGTTTATGTACTTGGGTCTTTGTTTATATGTTTATAAATATAGTACGCCTGAATTCCCATGATGAAGTGAATTCGAAACACGGCCTGTGTCGGGCTTTTTGGCGCGAGGAATCAATTAATATTAATTAAAGTACTCCTTCCTTCCAAACCACGTTTTTTGGACTGTATGTGTTAGCTGTTCACATACGAACTGTTCCCAGTCTGCTAGTCATCACACACTACATGCGCACAGTAGGCGGTGCAGTGATTGAACTACCAAGAAAGAAACAGTACCCACATCACTGCAGCTTGACACCATATAGCACAATGTGGATACATAGACACAGCTCAGTCAGAGTGAGAGTATCCTCTCAGCATGCAATGATGTATGCATCCAGGCCATGGCTGTGGCAGACTGATACTAAGATGGCTCAGCTGTTGACTCTATCTCTGACTCATAAATATTCTATGCAAACCGCTGTTTCATGTAGTACCCACAATCCTCTGCTCACAATGCATTGCTGATGCTCACAATACTCTAGAGAGAGAGACACACACACACACAAACATACACATATTACCCCGCTGTGCAAAAGTGATGCGGGTTTGCATTCCTGCCTACCCCTTTGGGCTCCTTAGCTGCTCAAGCATTGTCAACGCATGTAGGCATTATTAGTGCACTTTGCAATGCTCAGACGCTGTCAACCCCTACTCAATGTGCTGATTGCTATTAGCCTGCCCTGCCATCCAGAGGTGGGTAGTGGAGCTTGTTAGTGTGGCTGATAAGTGTGTGGAGTCTTGCTGGACAATTAGTTGTAGGTTGCACATGCTGATGCAGTCCTTGCAACGTAGGATAAAGTTAACATACCAGGACATGCAACACCTGATCCACAGCCAGGTTTTGAACCTGTGACCCACATCTCATATACATACTGGCCTTATGTGCAGATCCACAAGGCAACCTTATGGATTCAGCAATCCATGTTTGTAGATGTGGTCATAGTCAGGGTGCATGTGGGCACTAGTAGGAGTATGGCTATGTCTGCTTAGATTTCTGCTGACTCTGTGCCATACCTGTCTGACAAGGTGTGTTCGGTGGATCTGGGAGAGGGACATCCTGTTAGATCTGTATGCTGCAATGGCTTGCTATGCTACTGGTATAACTGACATTCATGTCTTACACATGGGATCTGTCCATTTAAAGAAATAGCTATGATACAGGCATACACACATCGCATGCCATGGTGGTACTAGCAGAATGGCCAGGGTCCCCAAAACCTGGTGTGTGCTTGTGGGGCTGTCATGGCATAACCTCATATCTCACAGACCGACATGGGTGATGTGGATTCACAAGTGGCTCGGATGGTTGTTACTGACTGAGTTCTTACTTATGAAGGGGTCCCTATTTCAAACACAGCTTATGGTCATTATCTGGCAGGTGAAGAGGCTGGGTTGGCATTTTTCCTCTGACATGGCCTATTAACCTATTGCATTGTATTCCTTCTTCATTGGCATTTTTTTCCACCTACATGCACATATCCACTCAATATATGTGGGTGGGGAGCATCCTGATATCATGCCCATCCCATCCACTTGGATAGCCAGATGCCATGGCCCAATGCTCATGGTGGGCAGCATGCCGGCCAATCACTCCCTCCCTGCCATTGTGGCACTCCCATCGCTTCAGTGCTGCAGGCGACCTCCTTGATGTTGCACACGTGCAGCTGGGCACACCTTACCACTCCTGCTCCCCTCCACCGGAGGATGTGGGTATGTGTGCTGCTGTGTTAGACCTCAGTGGGGAGGGATCACCATGTGCTCTGTTGTCCCTGTGGCTGACATGACACACAGGGCTGGGACAATGCTTTTGTCTGCAGCAGGCCACAGCTTCTGCAGCCACCACTACCACCCTCACACCATGCTGACATGGCAACATGGTGGCAGTGGGAGTGGCATGTCTTCCTTTTGATAGCAGCAGCATGTCTGTGTGCTGCCGCTGTTACTGTCCAGTCATGACGGGCATCACCAATGTACATTCTAGGCAGCAGCCTGATCAGCCTTCCAGAACAGCTAGCACCACTGCATCACCCCAGTGACACCTACTTTGCCAAATTGCACTGCAACATGGTGCCCCTTAATGGAGCATTATGCTGTGGCTGCTAATAGAGCACTACTATCACTTTGTTAGGATCCATGTGTGGAGCACATTGCATACATTGAAATAGGCCCTCTCCCCTCAGAAATGTTTTATGTCTTAACATGTAGGACATCTTTTCAGCTTGACTCTCATTTCATGTACAGCTACATCAGTAGTCATATATCCTGAGGGATTTGATCTGACCACATCATAAATGCTGGCTTTACTCTAAAGTGTCTTCTGTGCTTCCCCAATAGCCTGTTGAGTGCTTTCTGACCTGCGGTTTTCATTTTTCAGCACTGTATTGCAATTTGTTTTATTATGATTAACCATTGGGTTTTGTGGCAAGATACTTAAGTAGATTGACGGGCCTTTCTTCTGCACAGAGAATGGCCAGTGTTGTTGCCGTTGTCACAGAAATATGATCCTCTACTGCCAACACTGTCTCATACTGCTACTGCTCAGATGTGTGGTTTGTCTTAGCCTGGCACCTCAGCTGAGACCTCTCTATCTTGGGAGACCCTAGAGTAATTAAGCTACCAGTAATATAGCTCTCAGCATCACTGATGCCCACAAGCCCTTGTAGCACAACGAGCTGCAAACCAAGTGAAGAATGTTATTTTTAACAAGTACCTTCCTAGCATCCCTTCTTCTATTTGCATTTGAGGAAGGAGTTCCCAGGTAGAAGGGCTAGGGGAGGGATTGCAGTAACATCTGCACATTTATATTATATTATATATATATATTATTTTAGGTAAAATAAGCATCTGCATAAAACTGAACTGAAAGCGAGCTTGTATATTTTTGACAATTTTCAAAGAGTTAAGTGTGAAGCACTGTTAGAATGAAACATATTTTAAATATAACCTTTATTTTAAGGTTAGTGCACACCACGGGGTACGTTTACTAAAGGGCAGTAAGGGATAAAATGTGCCATTAACATGGGTTATCAGCATCCACAAGTAGTTAATGCTGCAGGATGCACTGATAATGCTGCCTTAATGAAAGTTAGAGGGGCCTGCAGCGGTAAGGGGAAAGGAGGTGGAGAGTGGGCATTAACAGGGCAGAGAGTAGGCAGTGACAGCATGTGCTCCCTGAACACTGGGGTGTGTTATCATGCCTTAGAGTTTCCAGCGCTGGGAACCTGAATGCCATCTGAAACTTCGTGGAAAGGGCTATTTCTGAGGCGAGAGAGCCTATTTCAATGTATGCAATGTGCTCCGCACATGGATGCTCCAGGGTACCATGGGTACTAGGCTCTGATTGAGCTCGGAAACCTCTCCATGTTGATGCATCTTCGGCGGATCCTAAAAGAGCCATCAAGACCGATGTCGGTGCCAAATCAGATCTCTAGCCAAAGAGGGGTTCTTTCTGCTTCTCTCGCCGCTTCAGACCCTGGAAGCACTAATTGTGCTTATGGTAACCGAGATGGTCCTGGTACATTTGATGTATTTCTTGAATCCATTGGCTGGTTACTGGGACATGTCTGGGAGAATGCCTGTGGCAAAATCAAAAGGCTCGATGGTGACCAGAGACCTAGCCGAGCCAAAGTAAAAAAAAAAAGAGAAAATAAAAGTTACTGAAAAAGCACTGGAACCGAAGGCGGAACTGCAATCGATGGACACTGATGAAGTCAGAAAAGTAAAACAAGCACAAAAAAGACCCCAAAGGGGAAAAAACCCAAAAGGTTTACTGGAGGCTGACAGATTCACGTCTGTGGGGAGCCACGGAAAACAAAGAATGGGAGAGATGGCGCCCCAGCAGGTAGGGAAAATAGGCATGCAGGTGCGGTGGAGTCTCTGAAAAGCTTCCAATAGAAGCTGGGGAGCGTTTCCTCATGGAACTCCATCAGTGACATCACTGATATGTGAGGACTTCATTCCTGCTTGTCCACAGAGAAATGTGGTTTTTTTTGTTAAGTTGTTAAGTGACATTGAGTCAATGTTTATTTAACAGCAGTTTTTTTTAATACCGCTTTATCATTTCAATCAAAGCGGTTTACATTGTAACTTAAACTTGGTAAACATACTTTGTTTGATCTTCAATCAGGCAGTCAATTGTTGATAGAGTGGCATCCATAGTTACTGTTGTTGTATCGATCCATTGCATTGCAGGCCTTTTTCTTTTGCATTGACTTTCAATCCTGCCAAGCGTGATTCCTTTCTCTAATGATCTTTCTCTTTGCATGACGTGTCCAAGGTATGAAAGTCAAAGTCTTGTCATTTGAGCTTCTAAAAAGGTTAGATTTGATCTCCTCTATTTCCAACTGATTTGTTCATTGGTCAGTCCACAGTGTATACAATGGGTGGCATTTTCAAAAAGCATTCACATGGTTTACAGCCCAGTAAATGATCTACAATGTTTCTGTATAGAGTGGATAGGTTCAGGGTATAAGGAGATGACGCGGGAGCAACATTTAGCCTATAGGGAGCAGCGTTGGATTTTTTCGTTGGGGACTGTTATTCCTGGGGGGGGGGGGGAGTTTGAACTCCTGCATTGATTGGAGGGTTTGTGTATGACGTATGATGTTTCCATTGGTGACTGCTTTAGGAATACAAGTAGGCAGCGCCGATTTGGTTATATTTATGTTAGGGCAGTGTCTGCAAGTTTGAAAGTTACAGCGTTGGAAATGGAGAGGCCATGACACTCGGAAAGAGGTTTAAGTATTCCAGAGGGGAGGCATGAGATTTAAGAATGCCAGATGGGTGAGATGAATCTGTTCTTAGATATTGTAAAGATGGTGGTTTTTGAAATCATGGTATGTAAGCTAAAGCAAAGATGGACAGGTCTCAGCTGAGGTGCCAGACGAAGACAAACCACCCATCTGGGCAGCAGCAGAATGGGATAGTGTTGACGGCGGAGGATCACATTTCTGTGACAACGGCAACAACACCAAACTTAAACTGCGCGGAAGGAAGGCCCGGCAATCTACTTCTGTATCTTGCCATGAAAACCCAATGGATAGTTACAACAAAACAAATTGTGCTATGGTGCTGGAAGATGAGACTCCCAGGTCGGAAGGCACTCAACTAGCTACTGGGGAAGAGCTGAAGACTTTTCAGAGTAAAGCCAGCATTTATGATGTGGTTGGATCAAAGCCCTCGGGAAGTCTGACTGCTGATGTAGCTGCGCATGAAATGAGAGTCAGAAGCTGTAAAGATGTCTTACACATTGGAACATGGAACGTACGAAGCATGAACCAAGGGAAGTTGGAGGTGGTCAAGAATGAAATGGAACGTGTACAACTTGATCTGTTGGGTGTCAGCGAACTGAAATGGACTGGCATCGGGCACTTTGCATCAGATGATCACATGGTCTACTATGCTGGAAATGAAAGACAAAGAAGAAATGGTGTTGCGTTTATAATAAAGAAGAAACTTGCAAGAACTGTAATGAAATACAATGCAGTCAGCGAACGCTTAATCTCTATTCGTCTACGAGGATTGCCTATCAACACAACTATAATTCAAGTATATGCCCCAACAACAGCTGCAGAAGAGAATGAAATTGAAGAGTTCTATGAACAAGTACAAGCTGAAATTGACAGAACATGCAAACAGGATATCCTGATAGTCATGGGTGACTGGAACGCAAAAGTTGGCAACAAAGAAGAAGGCAAAGTAGTTGGAAAATATGGACTTGGCAACAGAAATGAAGCTGGAGAAAGATTGATAGAATTCTGCAAGACCAATGATCTATTCATCTCAAGCACCTTCTTCCAGCAACACAAGCGGCGACTGTACACATGGACTTCACCCAATGGATTGTATAAAAATCAAATTGACTACATCTGTGGAAGTCAACGATGGAAAAGCTCTGTAACATCAACCAAGACAAAACCTGGAGCTGACTGTGGTACAGATCATCAACTACTAGTATGCAAACTCAAGCTAAAGTTGAAAAAGAGCAAACCACTCATGAATGCAGCAAAATATGACCTTGAGAATATACCACTGGAATTTAAAGACTGCCTGCAAAATCGATTTGCTGCTTTAGATACAAATGACAGAGCTCCGGAAGAGTTATGGAATGACATCAAGAAGGTTGTGCTAGAAGAAAGCGAGAAGTCTCTACAAAAGGTGAAAAAGCAAAAACGGCCAAAATGGATGACGGAAGAAACTCTGAAAATTGCCCAGAAACGCAGAGAAGCTAAAGCCAAAGGAGAAAGAAAGACAATCGTAGAACTCAACAGAGATTTCCAACGTGCAGCAAGACAGGACAAGGAAAAGTACTACAATGACACTTGCAAGGAAATAGAAGCAGAAACTATTAGAGGAAGAACAAGATCGGCTTTCCTAAAGCTGCGAGAGTTAAAGAAAAAGTTCCAGCCTCGAATTGGAATGTTACAAGATGCTCAAGGTTCTATGTTGAATGATGCTGAGAAGATCAAGAAAAGGTGGAAGGAGTATACAGAGTTTTTATATGATAAAGATCAAGTGGACCAACAGCCGTTTCAACCTATACCTTATGATCAGGAACCATTGGTGATGAAAGAAGAAGTTGAAGCAGCATTGAAAGCCTTATCAAAGAACAAAGCACCAGGCATTGATAGCATTCCCATAGAAGTATTGCAGCAATCTGATGCAGCTGTTACCGTACTTACACGGCTCTGCCAAGAAATATGGAAGACAACATCATGGCCAACTGACTGGAAAAGATCTGTGTTTATACCAATACTAAAGAAAGGTGATCCAACTGACTGTGGAAATTATCGCACAATCGCTCTGATCCCACATGCCAGCAAGATTCTACTGAAGATTATTCAAAAGAGACTACAGCCATACCTAGAACAAGAACTACCTGAAGTGCAAGCAGGGTTCAGGAAAGGGCGAGGAACGAGAGACATCATTGCGGATGTGAGATGGATCCTTGAAAAGACTAAAGAATACCAAAAGGATATCTATTTGTGCTTTATTGACTATAGCAAGGCTTTTGACTGTGTAAACCATGAGAAACTCTGGACCACATTAAGAAGAATGGGTATACCAGAACACCTGATCGTTCTCTTGCGCAATCTGTACATTGATCAAGAAGCAACAGTTCGAACGGAACAAGGAGAAACAGAATGGTTTAAAATAAGCAAGGGTGTAAGACAAGGCTGCATACTTTCCCCCTGCCTGTTTAATTTATATGCAGAACAAATCATCAGAGAAGCAGGACTGTATGAAGACAACAGAGGTGTGAAGATTGGTGGAAGACTCATCAACAACCTTCGCTATGCTGATGATACCACATTACTGGCTGAAAGTGAAGATGATCTGAAACATTTGCTTCTCACAATCAAAGAACATAGTCTCAAAATGGGCCTGCACCTTAATGTAAAGAAGACAAAGATCATGACAACTGGCAAAATCAACAGGTTCATCGTTGAAGGAGAAGAAATTGAAATCGTGAACAACTTTAACCTACTTGGATCAACTATCAATAAAGAAGCAACAAGCAGTCAAGAAATCATACGATGCATTGCTCTTGGCAGAATGGCTATGAAAGACCTAGATAAGATTCTCAAGAGCAGAGATGTCTCTCTCCATACAAAGATTCGACTTGTTCAAGCCATGGTATTTTCAATAACATCATATGGATGTGAAAGCTGGACAGTGAAAAAGACAGACAGGAAGAAAATTGATGCCTTTGAATTATGGTGCTGGCGGCGAATACTGTGTATACCATGGACTGCCCGAAGAACAAACCAGTCGGTACTAGAGGAGATCAAACCTAAGCTTTCTTTAGAAGCTCAGATGACAAGACTTCGACTTTCATACTTCGGACACATCATGCGAAGAGAGAGATCATTAGAGAAAGACATCATGCTTGGCAAGATAGAAGGTCAACGCAAAAGAG
Source organism: Ichthyophis bannanicus (assembly GCA_033557465.1). NCBI lineage: Eukaryota > Metazoa > Chordata > Amphibia > Gymnophiona > Ichthyophiidae > Ichthyophis > Ichthyophis bannanicus. Next base: position 429,272,370 of record CM066036.1, read on the forward strand.
GAAGGCCAGCAATGAGATGGATCGCTACAATAACAGCAGCTACGGGTACCAGCCTGTCAACAATGAGCCGCCTGACTGAAGACCGAACACAATTTAGGATAGCTATCCAGAGGGTCGCCATGAGTCGACTCCGACTCGACGGCACTTAACAACAACAACATTCCCCTGAAGCAGCTGAGGCGAAACGCTGAAGGGACGTCCAAGCGGGCGTCGGGGCTAATTTATCTTATTTGAGTGGTGGAAGCTTAATGTTAAAGAAGAATTTGAAACATATGATAACAATAGGATTGAATGAAATGTTATCATATGATCATATCATTCCTGAACAAAATCTTGGAGCAATCATTCTCAACGGGATCCTTTCCACAAAGGTTGAAACACACCTCCATCAGACCGCTGCTAAAAAGCAACAAACTGGACCCACTAAAAGTTGAAACCTACAGACCGATTTCAAGCATCCCACTGCTCGCCAAAATAATTGAAAAGGTAGTACAATGCCAAATCCAACAGCATATCGATACCGAAGCACCTTTGGACCCGTCTCAGCACGGTTTCAGGGAAGCACACGGCGCTGAAACCCTCCTCACCACCCTCTTCAATACCATAATCTCAGGAATCGATAATATTCGACAAGGATTTGCCCTAAGGCTTCATGGATATCGCAGCTGTTTTTGACTCCATAAGCCATGAGATACTCATGGAACATCTCGAGGAAAAGGGAATACAGGGAACAGCCCTAAGCTGGTGCAAATCCTAACTGTCCAACAGATGGCAACATGTGAGGGTCGGCACCACAACCTCGGAACCGTTTCTACAAAAACAGGGTGTGCCACAGGGGTCCTCGCTATCGGCATTAATGTTTATGATATACATGCAGCCAATCTGTGCACTGATCCGATCATTCAATGTTGCTTGCCTAGCATACGCAGACGATGTTCTACTATACATGCCATTTGCTACGGACCAGCCAGATTTCTCCCCACTAACAAGCTGCTTCGATGCAGTTGTGGACTGGCTCCATACGCAAAACCTCCGAATCAACCATAACAAGACAGACGTCCTCTTCATTACGAGAAACCAAGATTTCACTCCCCCATTCTCATTAAAAGTGAAGAACGCAGAGCTGATAGCCAAACCCACAATCCGATACCTAGGTATCACCTTGGACCAACGGCTGGACATGAAAACCCACATAAGAAACACGGTTAATATACCAAAAAATACGGACACTGCGTCACCTACGACCGCTACTTGATCCCATTGACTTTCAAACAATCTGTCAAGCCCTAGTAATCCCCCACTTCGATTACGCTAATGTAATCCTATATGGACTCCCGCAAGCAACGATAAACCCACTCCAGCTTGCAATGAATGCAGCCGCAAGAGTTCTATACAGAGTATCAAGGATGGACCACATCACACCAATTCTGAAGAATCTCCACTGGTTACCTATACATGCCAGACTTCAATACAAGATCCTAGTAATGACCTTCAAGGCCTTAAACAATCAACCTCCCACATCCATCACTGAGTTAATCCACCTCCCAACAGACTCAGAAGATCCACAGCGGTGAACACCCTGATAATACCAAAAGAAACAACGAAATGCACACAGGCTACATCTAACAGGGCCTTCATGATCTATGCTCCTAGAGTTTGGAATGCCCTCCCCACATCCATGCGAGTCATCACTAACCTGACTCAATTCAGGAAGGCACTGAAACATCACTTGTTCATAAGACACTACCCAGGGATAAGCCACAAAGATCAGACTGCAAACATTCTCACCAATCACCTCGACTCCCCCAGTAACACACCCAGTACGCAAAGGGACAGCCAGCCCCACTTGTCCATTCCCGAGTAGAATGCAGTTGTAAGGATAGTCATGAGTATAAATAATTTGTAGAGAATTACCCCAGTTATGTCCAAGTTTTCAGTTCCTGTTTATTGTAAATACAATGCAGCCCGACTGCATTGTATAAGGTTCTGTTGAATGTACACCGCACTGATATGAATAGTGCGGTATAGAAGAGACGTTAAATAAATAAATATTATGGTGAAAATGTCTTTGGTTATGGCATCCACTTTTTGATACAGGAAACGTTTATGCAGACTGTTGATGTGTTAAACTCAGAAAGAACACTTGAACCCGCTTGTGTGGCTATTGGTACTTTTTGGAGTTTTCTGAGGTTTGCCTTTTTCCATTTATGATTTGCTAAATGAATAATACTATGATAAGATGAGAAAATAGAGCTATTCTCTATATACATGAAGTATCATTTATAAGCTCTGATAAGGATCCGAATTAGTGTTGTATGATTAATTATGCTTTAACAATACAACAATACTCCGTACTATAACCTGAAAGTATCCTGCAGTTCTTTATCGACTTATTGTTTTGATATAATATCCAAACAAATGTGCATTCACCCATATCACAATCAACAGTGCTCCCCAGAAGCTTACTCCTTTCAACGGCTGGTGAACGCTGCGCATGCGGACAAATGTTAAATAGAGTCTTGTTGATGAACCACTAATAGCCCTAATATAATTAAAAACAGACCTCCCACTCAATCCCACTTGTTGAAAGGAGTAAGCTTCTGGGGAGCACTGTTGATTGTGATATGGGTGAATGCACATTTGTTTTCCTTATAATTCCTCCGTTATAATATCAAAAGTTTTTTATTGAACATTGTCAATTGAAAGTATGCATCTAACAGACATTTCTTTTCATAGTGCTTATAAACTTCCCCCGAGGAAACCGTAAAGGTGAAACGCATTATCCCAGCGCGCTTTCTAGCGTCGGGAAAGATATGTCAGAAGCTGGACACTTCTAAGTTAAGCACTAATGTTTCATTATAAATTTATATTTGGCTCACAAAAAATGGATAATTAGAGGCTTTTTATGGAGGGTCATTGATGTGTGAAGGGCAGTATATCAATTTGACTAACCATGAATTAGTCAATGGTTGCCCGTTTTCTCTGAGACCTCTCTTGCCCCTTTTCAAAAACCATTTTTTGGATATTATATCAAAACAATAAGTCGATAAAGAACTGCAGGATACTTTCAGGTCATAGTATGGAGTACTGTTGTATTTTTAATGTTTTTGCTCTGGAATAAGAGACCGTGACCCAATTTTTTGATTAATTATGCTGACAACTCTAGTGCCATGCTCTTCTCTCTCTCAGCCGTTATGCTTGAGGTGGTTGTTTCATTTCAGTCATTGTTTGATGCATGCCTGGCTGACTAAGTTAGTGCTGGGTTTCCACCTCGTCTACTCAATCATCCTACCAACATTTTTTCCCAGGCCATATGTTTGTAGAGGTGAACCAGTCTTGAACAGTTTGAACTGCAAATGAGACATTGCCTTCTTCCTAGGGGGAAGATTAAAGTCCATATAATATCTATCAAATTTGTTGATCCTTTTGGTTCTGTTAGTTCTTGATTTGCTATGTCCATGTCAGTTTGACTTTAGAAGGGTATGTCAAAGGCTTATAATATTAGAGCCATGACAGCATCAGTGGTCTATCTAACAATGACCTACATTCAGGAGATGTGCAAAGCTGCAATGATGAGTTCAGTTCACACTTGTACTTCTGTTATTTTTTAGACACTGACTTCTGATGGCACAAAAGGTTTGACTAGCCTGTACTTCAAAGTCTCTTCAAGCAGCAGAGTCATTCTAGGGCCCATTACATTATTTTGGGATGTCTTCCTGAAAAACTAAAAAAGGCAATAGAAAATAGTTTTCAGAACAAACGATTGCCTTGCCTGTATATTGGCATCCTTATAGCTGTTACTAATTCTCTTTTCTTTGGAAAGATAAGCAAGGAATCCCACTTATGTTGCTAATTACTCCTATTTGTCTTCACCAAAAAATACCTGTAACAGGTGGCCTCATGGACAAGAGGATAATCATCCACACATTAGGGACCTGACTTGCATTAAGCTGTTGTGTATGACTGAGAGGTGGTCCTGTGTAATAGCAGTTAGATGGCTAGTCCACTATATCAGGAAAAGCCCTCTAGTTTTCTGGACCTTACCAGAGCTCACTGGTTCTGTAAGTGCTTTGCATCAGTGCTGTTAGATAATATCAATCATGAGTGTGGGAAATAAAAAAGTGGATTATAGATCAGGTTAGAATACTATTCTGCAAGATACCCAAGAAACATCTGCTCAATTAAAGTAGATACTGGTTACTGTAACCAGAATCTCCTTTAATTGAGCAGGTTTTTCTTGGGTATCGATCATGAGTGTGGCTGTCGATTGAGAACACCCATTGCAAGTAGGCAACTTTGTTTGTTTTGGTCAAACATCATATATTTTTATTGAAAGTTTAGTATAACAGAAAATTAAAAATCATGAACCTTTTGTTGCTGATTCAGCCCTCTTGAACTAAACAGATAATTCTTTGCTGTATTCTCTAAGGAAAAAGCCTTAACTGATATCTGTTTTCATTAATAAATCATTGTCTTTTGTAAAGTATAATTGCAATTAGAGTTATCAAGCTGTAAAAAGTAAGACAGAGACAGCTAGACAGGCAGTCTGTTTGCTGCCAATTAACACAAGATGAGATCTAGTTAGGCTTTTTAGACACATCAAACTTGAAACCTTCTGCAATTTTTAGATTTCTTTCAACTTTACATGTGTGTGATAGCCACAGTTGATTAATAGTGTACAGTGATATTTGAGGTCATAGCTTGGAAGCGCTACTAGTCGCACGCAGCGCTGTACAGACATGTATGAGACGGCCCCTACTCTTGTTAGAGCTTACATTCTAGTCAAGACAAAACAACCAGAACATAAAGCAATAGTCTATTCAGGGCAAGATGTACGAGGCATGGCAAGTATAGTCAGGCTAACAAAGGACAGATAAGCATGGCATTTATAGTCGAGGTAGACAAGAGATCGAAGTCAAGATCTGAAAGCAACCGTGCAGAGGTGGGTTTTCAACCTGGATTTGAAGAGGGCCAGGGTGGGTGCCTGGCGTATAGATACGGGTAGGTTGTTCCCTCCTTCCTTCCCTCCCTATTCACCCTTTACCTTCCTCACTTCTCCCTCCATTCTGTCTTCTAACCTATCATCAGCACTTGAGCTTCACCTCACTCTCCCGCTCATCCAACCATCCCCCCTCTCTCTAAGGCAACCCCACCCTTGGTTCCACCGTACTATCTCCTTCTTACCCCACTCCCTATTACTTCTTCTTCTTTTCTCATCAGGTAATATCAACCCCAACCCAGGCCCCCCTCAATTCCTATTCCACTCTAAGAAGAGTTCCTCACGTACCTTGTCTAATCTCATCCATATCCCTCTCCTTTCCCCTTCCACTCCCCCCTTCACATTTGCCTCACACTTACTCAGAGAAATCAACTCCAACCCTGACCCCCCTTGATCTCTATCTCACTCTGAGAAGAGTTCCTCACACACCTTGTCTAACCTCATCCATATCCCTCTCCTTCCCCCCCCCACCCTCCCTCCCTCATGTGCCTTATGGAACGCACACTCATCCAGTGATATCAACCCCAACCCTGCACCCTTATCCAGAGGTATCAACCTCAACCCTGGTCCCTCAAGATCCTTGTCTTACTTCGGAAAGAGATCCTCACACAACAGCCCCCCTCAATCTCTGTCCTAATCTGGAAAGCAAACCTCACATAACTTGTCTAATCTCATCCATATCCCTCTCCTCTTGCCTTCCACTCTCCCCTTCTCATGTGCCTTGTGGAACGCACAATCACTCTCTAATAAACGTGCCTTTACCCATGATCTCTTTATCTTGAGCGCTCTACATCTTCTTGCCCTAACAGACCTGGCTCCCCCCAAATGATACCGCATCTACTGCTGCTCTCTGTCAGGGGGGCTATCAATTCTCCCATACACCTCGTTCCACTGGCCATGGTGATGGTGTTGGGCTTCAACTTTCTCCTGCTTGCGAATTCCAACCCCTCCTACTGCCTCAATCTCACGCCTTTCCCTCTTTTGAAGTTCACCCCATTTACCTCTTCACACCACTTCCTCTCCGAGTAGCTGTTATCTATCGTCGTCCTGACAAGTCTGCCTCTACCTTCCTTACCGACTTCGACTCCTGGCTTTCCATCTTTCTGGATCCCTCCTCCCTCTCTCTTATTCTTGGGATCTTAACATCCACGTCGATAACCCCTACGATCCCCACGCATTAAAACTCCTTACCTTTACCTCCTCATTTGACCTCCAACTTTGTTCCACTGCCCTCACTCACAAGCATGGCCACTGCCTTGACCTGATACTCTTCTCTAAGTCCTCTCCATCGAACTTCAGTAACTCAATTCTTCCCGTATCAGACCACCACCTGTTAAGCTTTTATCTTCAACTCCCCTTGCCTCAACCTTGCCCTGTCTCCTCCGAACTATTTAGAAACCTTCATACCATTGACCCCTTAATTCTCTCCTCCACCATTTTTCCATCTCTTTCTCCCATTATTTATTTATTTATTTATTTACAGACTCTTACATACTGTGCTTTTCAGTATCAGTGTGGTTTACAAATAACAAAAACTTTTGCATCAGAACAAGTGATCTTATGCTTACATTGTAACAGAATAGGTAACTTGGGACTGAAAACAAGGGTAAAACTATATACAAGACAATAACAGTGGTTATTGTGCGCCTATTTACAAATTACACAGGTACACTAAAAAAAATTTTTTTAAACTGCCTCTAATGTTTCGATTGATTTTTACGTTTTTTGGTGCGCTGAATCCAAATCTGGTAACCAATTTGCTCCATCACATACAGATTTTTTGCTACATTGGGTTAGCAGTTTGAGGTGAACGTTTCAGATTGAGTGCGATCGAGATAAAAGTTTCTTGGATGAATTCTTTATACTAATTGTTTAGTAGTTATTCAAATAAGAATAAAGAAAATTGTAACAAGGCAGCACATAAGAATAGAGTAATGTCAACAAAACACACTGTGATGGTAACAAAATTGTCTGCACTTAAAACAGCCACATACATGTGCACAAACATTGAGCATATAAGAGCGAGGTTAGACACAAAGCAAAGCAAAGAAATGTGCAAAAAATGTTGTACAGGTATGTATGTAAGAATAGAAAACGCAAACCGCACCATTGCAATACATGAAGACAAACACCCGATGGTGTGAAAATAAAATTCTAATAAATGAGATCCGACACTGTGGTAATAACTAGCAAATTTTTATTTCAAAGTTTAGTAAAAACACGATATTTGTCAACACAGTTTAGATTTTAAAGTCATTCTTGGGTCAATCAATCTCCTGGTGGGCCCGTTTCTTCTTCCCCCGAATGCTTCTCTTGGTGCGCTGCTTGGCGTATTTTTCATCTGGGGTTTCCCGCAGCAGCAACCAGCAGAAATCAGCCATCATAGTGGTGTTCCATCTTCCTTGGTACCTTCTCTCTGCGTCCTTGATGTCCTGGTGAAACCTTTCACCTTGTTCTTCACTGTACGCCCCCAAGTTTTCGGGAAAGTAGTTCACATGGGAGTGCAAGAAATGGACTTTCAGGCTCATGTTACAGCCTTGTTCTTTGAAGGCATTGAGCATCCTGGCAACAATATCCTTATAGTTCTCATCCCGCCTGTTCCCCAAGAATTTGAGAACAACATCCTTGAAGGAATCTCAGGCTTCTTTTTCCTTCTCAGACATCGTTTCAGCGAATGCTCCATCTGAAATGAGTTTCCTTATATCAGGGCCAACAAACACTCCTTCCTTTAGCTTTGCTTCAGAAAGTCGGGGGAACTTTGAGCAAAGGTACCGAAAGCACTCACCATCTTTTGGAAGGGACTTGATGAATTGCTTAATGAGACCCAACTTAATGTGGAGAGGTGGTAATAGAATTTTATCACGAGGTACCAAGCTCTCATGAAGAACATTTTTCTCACCGGGTCTCAAATACTCCCGAATTGGCCAGTCTTTTTTCCCCCAGTGTAGGTCGCGGGCCCGGCTATCCCACAAGCAAAGGAAGCATGGATATTTGGTGAAACCGGATTGCTGCCCTAATAGCATGGATAGAATTTTAAAGTCTCCACAAATCATCCACTTATGCTCATCATAACGAATCTTCTGAAGAATCAGGGCCAAATTCTCGTATTTTTCTTGGAGAATAACAGAGTGAGCAATAGGAACTGAAGCGAATGTGTTGCCATTATGAAGAAGAACACCTTTTATGCTGTCTTTTGACGAATCAATGAACAGCCGCCATTCAGCAGGATCATACTTGAGTTTAAACTTTTCCATCACTCCGTATATATCGTTGCAAAATACCAAATCTTCCTCTTTGCTGAAATACTTCAAAAATTGTGTCTCGCGGTTGCGGTACCAATAAAAAGTTGTTCCTGGTGACAATAGATTTTTCTGTTTATGCCGAGAACCTAGCAGTTGGGCAGCATCTTTTGGGAGTCCTAAATCCCGGACTAAATCATTCAATTCAGCTTGAGAGAAAAGTTCAGGTTTCGGATCTAGTTCAGTTTCAAACTCGGAAGTACTGGACTCATCGGGAAAAGCCATCTGATGAGTCTCATCATGATCAGAACCGTCCACACAAATATGATCCAAAGATTTTGGTGGTTCAGGCACAGGTACTTCGTTGCTATGAGGCATAGGCCTAATTGCTGAGGGAAGGTTGGGGTAACTTATTACGTTCTTATTTTTTAAGTTGTATCCCTTCACAATGCAAGAGCAAAAATAGCAGTCACTGCTGTGGTCTCTTTGTTCACGCCACATCATAGGTATTCCGAAACGAAATGCTTGTTTTTTACCTTTCATCCATAAGCGTAGATCTTCCTCACATGTCTTGCACACTTTGTGAGGAGCCCACGGTTTGTCTTGATCGCCTAACTTCAAACCGAAATAGGCGAAATATACTTTTTAAATAAATGCAGAAATGTTCCTCTGCCGCTTTTCACGGTATATTCCCCACAAATAAAACAAAAACTGTCCAGAGAGTTGACGCAACCTCTGGCTCTGTGAGCCATCACAAATACACAGCACTGCAAACTACAACTGTAGTGAACCACTTCGGAATAAAGCTGGATTACGACTGAGCAAACAAAAGGTAATAATGAACTTGCAAGAAACTGAAATTTGACAGGAACGTTCATGTCGCAACCACCGTGTTTGAGCGAGCGAACGAGGCGAGGCGAACAGGAAAGAACATGCGCCAGCGCGAGTACTGGATTTAGCCCCCCGCCTCCCAATTATCCTGTTAATGTATAAAATGAATACAAAACACTCTAAAATATCATGAGGGAGTGTTTCTAGTTAGTTAACCATTACAACCTCTATTTTGGGCCAAGAAAATAAACTGCAGTCGGCTAAAAAGAAATTATGTGAACATTCCTTATATGGGTAAGAAATCTAATTTTGCAAGAAAACGTGACGTGATGGAACATTTTGGCTATTTTTCCTGGATTCAGCACCCCAAAATCTATAGGAATCAGTTGCAAAACTGGAGGCAGTTTTTTGGTAGTGTACCTGTGTTATCTTACAAGCTGGAATTCAGAATGCATTAGTCATTAGTTTATAAGCATTGTGAATATACCTAATGGGCGGAACTGTTGTGTGCTTCATCATAAGTCAGGTTGTGGGAGTGGCAAGGTTTGGGTGTATGAGATGAGTAGTGGGAGGTGGTTGTGTTAGGTTAGGGTGGGCGAAGTGAAGGAGGAATAGATGATGCTTAAGGGCTTTTCTGAATTGTGAGAGGTCTCTGCTTGCTCGGATATGTGGTGGGAGGTTATTCCGGCATCTCGGGGCATAAAATGCAAAGGACCTATTCCTGGTTGTTTGAGTGCATTTTGTAGATTCAAGTCGTATAGTTAGCGTGTTGGCAGCTGCTGACCTTCTCGGCCTGTTGGGGGTGATGATGAGGAGTGCAGTGAGGGATGAGGGAGATAGCCGGTTAATTGCTTTAAAGGTTAGGAGAAGTGTCTTGTAGTTAAGTCTGCTGTGTAATGATAACCAATGTAATTCCATAAGTATGGGCGTGATGTGATCTCTTCTGGATATGCCGCAGAGAATGCGAGCTGCTGCATTCATCGCCATTTGCAGTGGATTGAGGGTGCTCTTGGGGAGACCGTGTAGAATGATGTTTGCGTAATCGAAATGTGGGGTTACAAGCGTCTGGAATATGTTTCTGAAGTCATCTGGGGCTAGTAAAGGTCTTAGGTGCCTTAACGTCATGATTTTATTGTAGATGGACTTGGTGGTGTTTTTTATGTGTTCTTTGAAGTTGAGTTGATGGTCAAGTGTGACACCCAGGTAATGTATCACAGATTTGCATGGGAGCTCTGCATCTCGAACCTTCAAGGTAGTGGGGGGAGAGAAACTCTTGTTCCTAGTGATGAATAAGACCTCGGTTTTCTTAAAGTTTATCCATAAATTCTGAGTTAGAAGCCAGTCAGTTATTGCGTTGAAACACTCTACTAGTGGGGAGAGGTCAGGATGCATAATTTTGATTGGGGTGAAGAGCAAGACGTCGTCTGCATAGATAAGGCTGGAAATATTGAATGAACGGATGATATCACATATAGGTTGCATAGATATGTTGAAAAGTAAAGCTGACAGGGAGGAGCCTTGAGGTACTCCCTGCTGTTGTTGGAATGACTCAGATGTAGAGGAACCTATCCGAACATGTTGCCATCGGTCAGCTAGATAGGATTTACACCATTCCCAGGCCAAGCCCTGAATTCCCTTTTCCTGGAGTCAGGAGAGGAGCAGCTCATGGTTAACGAAGTCGAATGCAGCAGCTATATCGAGAAAGATGAGTACAAACCCATTTTCTATTTTGTCGATACCACTGGATAATGAGTTGGTCAGTATGGTGAGTAAGGTCTCTACGCCATGGGATTCTCGGAACCCGTGCTGGGAGGGATCGAGAGGGGCTGATATATCAATGTGTTGCTGCATCTGAATTTGGACCACCTTCTCGATAAGTTTGGCTAGAAGGGGTATGCTTGAGATCGGGCGATATGAGTCTGTCCTTGTTGGGTCAAGTTTGTTGTTTTTCAGGAGAGGGCTTATGGACGTTTGTTTAAGAGTTGATGGGAATGATCCAGATGAGAAGGAGAGCTTCATGATGTAAGAGAGAGTTGGGCTGAGTTCTGCACGCATCATTCTGATCCAATAAGCTGGACATGGATCATTTGGAGCTGTAGTGGTGTTGATAGAAGCAATAAGGTCCAAGATGTATTTCTCTGCTAGAGGGTGGAACTCTGTTAGCGGAGGCTGTGCGTGAGGGATGTAGCTGGGTGTGGGACTCGGTGCCGCATTTGTTTTGAGGATTTTAGATTGGAGGTATACCGCATAGATCTGAGGTTGAATTGCTTCTGTCTGAGGGGGGGAGGGTGCCTTGGTCAAGGATTTGGCAATGCTAAAAAGGTCACGTGGTTTGTTTATCGAGCGGAGAAGAAGCTCATTATGGTATTCTCTCATCTTTTCAGATATTGTCTCGCGGTGATGCTTTAGGAGGTTGTTGTAGGTCGTTTGGTCTGTTGTGGAACGAGAACGACGCCATTTTCTTTCGTGCTTCCTTAGAAGCTGAAGAGATGACCGCAACTCAGCAGAGTACCATGGGGCTGGTTTTCTGTTTTTTGGTGGACTGTTGGAAGCTGGTGCTTTATTTGAGGAGGGTAGCTGTGAACAAGATTTCAGAGTGGTGTTCCATCTGTTGATCATATCTTCAAGGTTTTGAGCAGGATCTTCCAAATCCTTCGACGAGGCAGTAACCTCCTATAATACTGCACTCTCCTTGGCTCTGGATGCTCTTTCCCCACCCACCCCTTGCCTGTGAGACGTTCCACACCTCAGCCCTGGCTCTCACCCACCACCCGCTATCTACGCACCTGTACCTGCTCTGCTGAACGTGCTTGGCTCAAACACCGCTCACCAGAAGACTTTCTACACTTCAAATTCATGCTTGGCTCCTTCCAATCAGCCATAGCTCTTGCCAGATAAGAATACTACATCCATATGACAAACTCTCTTGCCTCTAATCCTCATCGTCTCTTTAATACCCTCAGTTCTCTCCTCAAAGTGCCCCCGCCCATGATCACACCCTCCCTTACTGCCCAAACCCTGGCCGATTACTTCCATGACAAAATCCACAAGATCACCCTCCAATTCCCTACTTCTTCATCTACCTCCCCTCCTCCCCAATTCTCCCCCCCCCCCCATCCCTGCTACCTCCGCCACCATCTCTTCCTCCCCTGTGAAAACTGCAGAGGAAAGCACACTCCTTCTCTCCTCCTCCAAACCCACCACCTGTTCCTCTGATCCTATCCCCACCCACCTCCTAAGCCCCATCTTCCCCACCATTGTCCCTTCCATCTCTCATATCCTCAATCTATCGCTCACCACTGCAACTGTCCCCACAGACTTCAAACATGCTGTGGTTACACCTCTCCTTAAAACACTTTCCAGGCTGAGCCCAAAACTCTCGGGATCCAAAATTCTGACTAAATATTCCTATCAAATGGTATATAATACATGACCATAGCAGAAGAAAAATCACTATTAGAACATATTGAATAAGACGGGTACAATCTTCCTGAAATATGCAAAAATTAACCCGGCTGAAGAATGTGGATTAAAAATTTTAAGTAGGCCTTCAAAGGGTTAAGAAACCCTCACTTTATCCCACCTGTCCTTCTAACTATCGACCCATGTCCCTCCTTCCCTTCGTATCTAAATTACTTGAACGTGCAGTTCACCGCTGCTGTCTCGACTTCCTCTCCTCCCATGCCCTCATGTTTCTTTTACAGTCCGGCTTCCGTCCCTTACATTCTACTGAAACAGCTCTTACCAAAATCTCCAATGACTTGTTCCTGGCTAAATCTAATGCCCTCTACTCTGTCCTCATCCTGCTCAATCTCTCTGCTGCTTTTGACACTGTTGACCACAACCTTCTCCTCGATACCCTCTCCTCGTTTGGTTTTAGGGGATCGATACTATCCTGGTTCTCCTCATACCTCTCCCATCGCTCCTTCAGTGTATGCTCTGGTGGTGCCTCCTCTTCTCTCACCCCTCTTCCAGTTGGCGTACCCCAGGGATCCATCCTGGGCCCACTCCTCTTCTCTCTCTATACCCAATCTCTTGGTGCGCTTATCTCTGCCCATGGTTTCCAGTACCATCTCTATGCCGATGACTCCCAGATCTACCTCTCTACACCCGAAATCTCTCCGTCAATCCAGACCAAGATCTCTGCCTGCCTTTCGGACGTTGCTGCATGGATGTCTCACCGCCCCTTGAAACTGAACATGGCCAAGACTGAACTCCTTATCTTTCCCCCCAATGCCTCCCCAGTACAAGCATTGTGGAACCTGTGTCCCTTGGGGAAACTGCTAGGTACGTATGACCTAGATTGGCCACTGTTGGAAACAGAATGCTGGGCTTGATGGACCTTGGTCTGACCCAGTATGGCATATCTTATGTTCTTATGTTCTTCTCTCCCTCCTTTCTCGGTCTCTCGATAACTCTATAATACTCCCTGTTTCCTCGGCCCGCAATCTGGGGGTTATCTTTGACTCCTCTCTCTCCTTCTCCACACACATCCAGCTCGTAGCTAAGACCTGTCGCTTCTTTCTCTACAACATTAGCAAAATCCGCCCCCTCCTTTCTGAACACACTACTAAAACGCTCATCCACTCCTTAATTGCCTCTCGCCTTGACTACTGCAACCTCCTCCTTGCTGGTATCCCTATGTGCCATCTCTTTCCCCTTCAATCTATCCAACACGCTGCCCCTCGACTAATCTTCCGCCAGCCTCGCCATGCCCACATTACTCCTCTCCTCAGGTCACTTCACTGGCTCCCTATCCGTTTCCGCATCTAGTTCAAACTTCTCCTCCTGACCTTTAAGTGCATTCACTCTGCGGCCCCTCAATACCTTTGGACTCTCATCTCTCCTCACAACCCCCCTCGTGAACTTCTCTCTTCCAACAAACTACTTCTATTCAGGCCCTTCACTCGCACCCCTAATTCCAGACTTCACTCATTTCACCTTGCAGCACCCTATGCCTGGAACAACTTATATGCCAGGCACCCAACCTGGCCCTCTTTAAATCCAGTTTGAAAACCCACTTCTTCACGGTCGCTTTCAGATCTTGACTTAGATCCTTTGTCTACCTCGACTGTAAATGCCATGCTTATCTGTCCTTTGTTAGCCTGACTATACTTGCCATGCCTATAACATCTTGCCCTGAATAGACTATTGCTTTATGTTCTGTTTGTTTTGTCTTGACTAGATTTTAAGCTCTAACGAGAGTAGGGACCGTCTCATACATGTCTGTACAGCACTGCGTGCGACTAGTAGCGCTTTATAAATGCTTAATAGTAGTAGTAGTAGTAGTAGTCTAGCTCCAGTTTCTTATAGTATAAAAAGTTTACTTATTTTCTTTGAAATTTTGTATCTGTAATATTAAAATAATGATATGGAATAACAGTATATCTGAAATAATGACAGTTCTATGAGCATTGTTGTGGATTTAATGGAAATGGAAATGCCTTTAACTAACGTGTTTTGATTCAACAGTAATCTCAATGGGATGATACGTCTATGTAAATATAGCAAAAGTATGTTTGCAATTGTTCATATAAATAGAAAAAAAGAAATAACATATCAACTCATCCTATACTAAAGCATTTTTAATTTCCTTATTAATGTTTTTTTAAGTTTAGTTCTACATTAAAAGACTATGGGGTCATTTGAAAAGCCTTAGTCACAATTTAGATGTCCAAAAATATGCATGCAGAACATCAAAATCACAAATACATCAGTGGAGGCATTTTATAAATGGCTTTTAAAGATGTCTTTGGTGCAAGGACTTCCAAGTAGGCAGGGAGTGTGGCAGAGGCGTGTCTGAGGCATTGCAATGGACTTAGATGTTGCCACTTAATTTCAGAAGCGTCAGGGACATCTGTGACCTCTTCCAAATTTAGACCTGCTCCAGGCAGAAATAGCTGTCAGGAAAGTTCTTGTTTTGGTCATAAAACATCCAAAGGGTGTAGAAAATATGGCATTCCACCATCCCCAGTTCTCTGCACAATCACAATGATATTCTCTGGTCCAAGCCTATTCTCACCATTAGGCTATTCCTAGACACCAATAGTCTAGAATACTATTCTGGGGATCTGCAGACATCCATATTGGGGGTGTCTATGTCTGTGAAATCTTTCCTGAATTTGGACATGCCTGCTTTTTTTCAGACATTCTGGTTTGGATGTCCTAAATTGCAATAAGAAGTCATTTGTAAAATGCCACTTTATAGATACTGTACATTTTAGCAGCACCATGAAGAGGCCCTATATTCACTTGATTTTCAAAGGGTTTTGATGACTAATTTTGGGGTTAGGCTCCCTAGTTGGCCACTTTTGAAAATTTATTTGGACTGAGATCCTTAAATTTAGGCACCTAAAAAAATGGGTTGCTGTGGGAGCCAACTTAGAGCAGAGAAAATGTTAGCGGTCTAATACTGATTTTCAGCAGTAGGCACCTAACTTGGAAGCCTAAAACCCCAACTTAGTATAGATCATCTGGGTCAGAAAAAGAACATCCATGTCAGGACATTCATAGTTTGCTGCAGCTTTTACAGAAGTTTGTGTCTATGCATAAGACATCAAGCAGCTGTGTTGGGCTGCCATGGCTACTATCCTAAAAGCTCCAGTGGCTCCAAACCTAACAGTAGTGGTAAGACTCTCTGTCTTCAAACCTCTACTAGTTCTACAACCTCTACCCCGCGCCCCCCCCCCCCCCCGCCTGACCCTTGCTCCCTTGCCAATTTCTCTGAGAGGATAGCTGCACATCGCTCCATGTATTCCGTTACTCACCCTCTTGTTTCAGAGCCCTTTCCTTCCCCCCTAGCTCTGCCAGCTCTGTGACAGAGCCCTTGTCCCTTCCATCCTTCTACCTTTTCCCATCTCTGGCTTTTCTTTCAGCCTATTACCGAGGCCACCCTACTAAAGTTTCTCAACTCTTCTCGCAAAACCACATGTCCCTCCAACCCCATCCCCTCTTCCTGGATCACAGAACCTTCTCTAGCTCTCCTCCCCTTCGTTCTCTCTATCTTTAAGTCTAGTCTCACCTCTGGCATATTCCCCTCTCTGTGAAAGCATGCCATTGTTTATCCCATCCTTAAGAAACCCTCTTTACCCCCTGACACCCTGGCTAACTGGTGCTCCATCTCAAATATTTCCTTCCTCTCCAGAATCTTGGAGAAACTAATCTTGGCACAGTTGTCTTCACACCTTGATTCTACTCACTTTCTGCACCCTCGCCAATCTGGATTTTGTCTTGGCCATAGCACAGACACTGTCTTTCTTTCCTTACTCAACAAAGTGCACACTGCTCTTGAACGGGGTGATATCTCACTTGTGGTTTCTTTGTATCTATCCTCGGCTTTCAATTTGGTAGATCACTTAATACTACTCTCTCGTCTCTCTGATTGCAGGCTCTGGGACACAACTCTTCAATGGTTCCAGTCTTTCCTCTCCTCTCGGTCCTTTTCTGTGATTTGTGGCACAGCCTCTTCTCCTCCTATTCCCCTCACCTGCATTGTCCCCGATGGGTCAGTACTGGCCCCTCTTCTCTTTAATATCTTTCTGGCTCCTCTCGCACTATTGATCAAACAACTTGGCATCTACACCTGTCTTTACACAGATGATATTAGAAACATATAAACATGGCAGCAGAAAACTACTACATGGCCTATCTAGTCTGCCCTTCCATATCAACCACAACAGTCCCCTTTTTTTCCTTTAGAGATCCTCTGTGTTTGTCTCATGCTTTTTTGAGTTCAGATACTATCCTCATCTCTACCACCTGCACTGGGAGACTATTCCATGCATCTACCACTCTTTCTGTAAAGAAATATTTCCGCATATTACTCCTGAGTCTACCCCTTTCACCCTCATCCTATGTCCCCTCATAGCACAGTTTGCTTTCCATCAAAAGAGTCTCTCTCCTCCTGTGCATTTATGCCACGGAGGTATTTAAACGTCTCAATCATATCATCTCTATCCCGCCTTTCCTCTAAAGTATACATATTAAGATCCTTAAGTCTGTTCTCATATGCTTTATAACAAAGACCATTAACTATTTTAGTAGCCACCCTCTGTACCGACTGCAACCTGTTTATATTCTTTTGAAGGTGTGGTCTCCAGAATAGCGCACAATACTCCAAATGAGGTCACACCAAAAACTTATACAGAGGCACTATCACCTCCTTTCTTCTGCTGGCCATTCCTCTCCCTATGCACGCAAGCATCCTTCTAGCTTTCACCATTGCCTTTTCTACCTGTTTAGGTACTTTAAGATCATCAGACACAATCATGCCTAGATCCCGCTCTTCTTTTGTGGACAGAAGTACTTCACCCCCTATACTATATTGCTCCTTTGGATTACTGCTGCCCAAATGCATGACCTTGCATTTTTTAACATTAAGTCTCAGTGATCAAATTCTAGACCATTCTTAAAGCTTAGCGAGATCCCTCCTTATATTATCTACACCTTCCTGGGTGTCTACTTTATTGCAGATTTTGGTATCATCCTCAAAGAGGCAAACCTTACCCGACAGCCCTTCCACGATATCACTAACAAAGATGTTACAAAGAATCAGACCAAAGACAGATCCCTGGAGCACACCACTAGTAACCTCCTTCTTTATCATACAGACTCGCATTCCCCGAATCTCACTCCTTTAAACATCTGCCTATCTGCTGTCTCCAATTGACTCCTTGGAACCGTCTATGTCTTAACCCCTCTAATTGATCCTCAATTTGGTTTACTTTTAATATCCCTAGGCCTGGCATAGCTCCTCTTTTGTCCCACTCCCCAGTCCCTCTCGTTCAATCTCTTTGCTACCTCAGTGTCATCTTGGACTCTTCCCTGACGTTTCATGAGCGCTTATCTTCCCTAGTTCAGTGGTCTTTTTTTTTTCTTCACCGGATTCATGCTCTCCGTTTCTTCCTTGACCCACACTCCCTCACAACCCTCCTTCTGTTTTTGGTGCTTTCCAGACTAGATTATTGTAAAGACACACTTGCTAGTCTCCCTCATTACCAACTTCGCCGCCTCCAGCTCCTTCAAAATAAATGGATTCTCACACACTCCTCCAACTCTGAACACATTACGTCTACTCTGGTCCGTCTTCACTGGCTTCCCATAAAATTTCGTATTGACTACAAAATCCTCACTTAGCACATAAGGCATTTTACACAGATACTCCCAAATACCTAGCTGATCTCCTTCAATTCCACCCCTCCCATCGCCACCTTAGGTCTCTGCAAACTCATCACCTAGCCCTTCCCTCAGTTTCACGCACACGACTTGAACAGACACGCCACACTGCTTTATTCTTCCTCACTCCCATCCTTTGGAACTCCTTGCTACCACCCTACGTGTGGAGCCCTCATACACCCAGTTTAAATCCTTATTTTATTTATTTATTTATTTAACAGTTATTTATATACCGCTCTTTCCCATGTTTCAAGTGCGGTTTACATGTAACAGTAGGTTAATTGGTATGAGATATACCAGGACATTTTACATAGAACAGATAATTATAAATTACAAGGAAAATTGTAACATTACAAGTATAACATATTAGAACATATATACATTGCTAGTTAAATTATTAATCATCATGTAAATGAGTGTGTAGTATGGTTAAATTAGTGTATTAGTGTCGTTTATTTTTGAAAATAGGGTATATAATATTAAAAATAAATGTTAGCCTGTATCCCTTTGAGAATTCTGTTTTGGGAGTGTATTATAGTGTAATGTAAATAAGTGAGTTTTTAATTTTTTTTTTAAATTCTTTTATGTCAGACAGTAGGCGAATGTTGTCAGGTAAATTGTTCCAGAGTATTGGAGCAGAGTGTGAGAAAGCTCTCTTATTGGTTTGTTTTCTGGCTTTTGTAAAATCTTTTGGTATTGTTAAAGTATTTATGTTTCTGCTCCTTTGAGATCGTTTATCAATGTCAATGTTAATCAGTGTATTTAGTGCAGATGGTGCAAGTTTATTTATAAGTTTAAATGTAGTGACAAGAATTTTATATTTGATTCGGGAGTAAATTGGTAGCCAATGAAGTTCAGCTAAAATTGGTGTAATATGTTCAAGTGGGCTTATATTCATAATCGTTCTAGCAGCTAAGTTCTGAGTTATTTGTATCTTTTTAATATTTTGTTTCGAAATACCATTAAGTATTGTATTTGCAAAATCGAAATGTGGGGTAATAATAGCATGAATTATGTTAATAAAATCTTGTAGAAGAATCAAAGGTCTTAGTTGTTTTAGTGTTTTGAGTTTGTAATGTATATTTTTAGTTAAATATTTTATATGTGAATCCATATTTAGATTATTGTCAAGTATCACACCTAAATATTTTACTTCTTTTTTTATATTAATTTCATGAGTATCTAGTGTAATCGTGTTTGGGGGTATATATGTTTGATTTTTAGTGATAAATAAAATATCTGTTTTAGTAAAGTTGATAAGTAGATTTTGTTCTTTGAGCCACTCAGTTAGTTCATTAAAACATTCTGTTATTTTTTGGAGAGGTGGGTGTGGGATTTCAAATGGGAGGTAGAACATTATCATCGGCGTAAATATGATAAAATACATTGTGGCGTTTAAAGATGTTACAAACTGGTTGTAAGTAAATGTTAAATAATAGTGCAGATAAAGCAGATCCCTGCGGAAGACCTTGAGTTTGTTTGAAGGTGTTAGATATTTGGTGTTAGATATTTGTCCAAAACCCATCTGTTTCAGCTTGCCTACGACCTCCTTTCCTCTCTCCCTGTTTAGTTCCCACCCCCACCCCCGCCTGTCTCCTTCAGGCCAGTTTTTCCCTCTTCCCCCTCCCTGACTATTTTTTCCCTCTCTTATATCTCTTTTTTCTTAACTGTCCTGTCAACAATTGGCATTTCTTTTCTTTTTTGAATTTTAATTATTGTAAACCACTCTGATGCCTTGCTACCTAGGGCAATATATGAAATGATAATAAAGATAAAGATACTAGAGGCTTCCATGGAGTCTGGCGTAACCCAGTACTGTTTTTTTTTAATTGTATGACTGCTATATTGTGATGTATTGTTACGGTTTACTGCATATTATCTATATGATATTTATGTTTAGGTAAGAGATTTTTATAGCAAGTTATTCTTAGGTGTCTTGAGTTTTGTTTCTGAACGTAATCTACCAGATAAACATCAATATGGCTCAATGATTCAAGTCACATCCATTATATGGACATGTTCAGCCATCTAAACTATTGAAGTCACATGTTCAGAGCATGCTGTATATCTCTTTGGCCCTTGGATAAGTAGTTAACAATATGAAAAATACATAAACCTGAATAGAGTGACAGCTTCAGCCCACGAGCAGTTGTATTTCTGCATCAAGCTTCCATGAAGGCTGGGTAACTTTCATGGAGTGACCACTATATTTTGGATGAATTGAGGCCATTTTAACAATTAACTGAAGTTGCCTACCTAGAAATGTAGTACCGAGTATTAAATTATGATGATGTGACAATGAGAATAGACATTGCAGAGAAGCTTCCACCTGGCTCAAACTGTGACTTTACCATATGGAGGTTGTTGAGCCTTCTATGGAGTGGTGTTGGACCCTGTTAAGTGAATATGGTTAAATGAAGAATGACAATTGTATCAGACAAATGTGACTGTGGGCTTATACAGAAAATGCAGCATCTGTTACATTGCTCATTGCTGCTGGCTCCCTGTACAATTACTGACTTGGCAATGGCTAATTGGTCTGCCCTACTGACTGCACAGAGATACGGTAGCGTCATTTGACAGTGACAAAATATGATGATGATGATGGTAGAACCCCTGCTTCCAGGGTTGCTTATCCTAGGGCTGTCATTGTGGAAACTTAGGTTGTAAGATATTGCCTCTGGTCTCCATGTACACATTAAAGTAATTACCCATTCCATATCATCCTGCTAGGCCATTCCTTTCAAGTGGGTTGGGTTCCTCTACCAGCAGAGGTGGAGACAGAGAAAAATCCAGAATCCTCTGATGATCTCATCCTGTACTATACTGAGAGCAGCTAGAGGGCAAACAGCCTCCGTATTTCTCTGTCTCCAGCAGAGTATGGACACATTGGAGCTGCTCTGTGAAATGATTTAGCTCCTGAATAACCACTCTTAGGGGCAATTTCCTCAGTTGAGCTCAATGTGAGAGAGGCATCTGTTGGGTCATCTTTAAAACCAGTGCCCTCCTGGGTTTGCCACAGAAGAGTGGTGTCTGTTCAGTTTACTGCCCTTATCCTGTTAAGGGCCAGTTGAACAGATAGAATGGTTGGATCAGTAATGCAGAGGAATCGGTTGCATAGCCTCAATGCCCCCTTTCCCCTCCTTCTCCCTGGCTTTCTCCCAAAGATGACATGAAGATTCAGAGGCATGTGAGTGCAGGCCTTGGCAGTAGGGGAGTAGCATTGAGCCCTGCACCATTGCTGGGTTGAGTACCATATTTAAGTTCCTGTTTTCTGTGCCAAATTCCTCTTCTGTGATTCTTCAGTATTGGTTGTGGGAGCCTCAACTTCTGCCATTTGGTGGGATGGTTGTTGGGTTAGTGATTGTAACTGTTGGTATTCATGGTCTTTTTTTATGCTAGTTTGTTCCTTGTACTGGCATTGCCAGCATGCTTTAGCGGTGCTTGGCTGTGCTCTAACCTGCAGCCTAACTGCATGTGTTAGTATACATGGTATCTGTGAGCTTCAAGTGCCTTGAGTATGTGCTTTCATCACATGCCATAAGTGTGCACTTTGTAGCGCTATCTCCACAATGCACGGTAGCTCCTGTCTTCTAGTGTGCACATTTTAAATGCAGCTTACATCAGTGCATCTTGTTTGGATGGAAGGATTTGCTTCAGGCAGACACTCTGCATGGCATAGGCGCTTGACTTCTGGGAGGAGATGCTGACTTTCTGCCCTCCCTCTGTAAACTGGCTGGTGGCTTGCTTGCTTCTTGGTGATATCATCTTTACAGTTGATGGACATGGTCTTTCTTTCTGCCTCTCCAGCTCTGCAGGCAGTAATTGGGTCGGCTGGAGAGAGAGTCAGTGCCCTGACTCAGGATTCCTTTGGAGATCATCCCCCCCCCCCCCAAGCACCTTCCCATGGGATTGCCCATGGGGGCAGCCAAGGCTTCTGGAGAGTTGCCAGCCTCTAGCCTATCTTCTCTAGAATACTCCTTCTTCCTCAAGCATGGTCCTTCTGGTGCAGCAATTCAGACCTATCGGCCTGAGGGTCTTCTTGTTCTTTCTCCTCTTGCTCAGAGAAAAGTCTGTCATTGCGGGACAGGCAGGCTCCTATAGGAACCTCCCTGCAGAAGTGCCCTCGGAAGAAAATGGATTTGTGGTTCTCTGCTCAATTCTCCTGTGCCAATGATCAGCTTTACATTCTGGGGAATCAGCTGGTGACTTCAGGCACGAAGAAGACGAACTGCTGGTGCCGGATGACCAGGATGATTCTCATGTTTGTCTGTTTCAGAAAGAGGAGCTGGCAGCACTGATTGATCAAGTTTCCTCTGCCCTGCAGCTGTCAGATGCTGCTCCAGTAGAGCAGGAGCCACAAGTGAACTCGCCTCTGGCAAGGGAATCAGAAAGCCTTCCTTGGTATTTCTTTTCTGGCGTTCCTGAGAAGCATGATAAGCACAGAACAGGATTCACCTGCTGCCCTACTGAAAGGTGGTTGGGGGGGGGGGGTAGGGTCATGAGTTGGCTCTGTACTTTCCTCAGGAAGATCTTGTTGCCTAGATGCAGTGTCCCAGTTGAATGCACAGGTGATGGCCATTGCTTAACACACTGCAATTCCGGTGAAGTGTAGTGCAGCCCTCAAGGACCAAGTGAATCGCAAGATCAAAGCTTCCTAAACAGCCAGTTTTTAGCTGCCTCCCTTATTCTCCAGAGAGTAATTTGCAGAGGGCTTATGGCTCATGCCCTACTCCATTGAATCCAATTACTGCCGCGGGGTGACACTTCAATGCTTCTGTATTCAGCATTAGTTTTCCTGGTGGATGCCACATACATTTTGGGCTGCTTGGAGGCCAAGGATATTGCCATTTTCCATGTTGGCACATCGTTGGCTTTGGCTTTGCCTTTGGGCAGCTGTCGCAGTGTCCAAGTCCTGTTTATCTGGACTTCCTTTCAAGGGGAAACTTGTGTGTGAGGAGAACTTGGAGAAATTAATCAAGCAGCTGAGAGCATCTAAACCACATTGTTATCCAGAGGATCAACCTAAAGGTCCTTTGAAGTATGGCCTCTCCTTCTCTGCATCATGTTTACCTCACTGCTGCCACCAGGAGTCTCAGACGTTCAGGGATTCCCAGAAGGATTGCTCTAGGAGGCCATCCTTCCTTCGTCTGGCTTCCATTTCTGGGTCCATTCCTTTCATCAGACTCATTGGACTTGCGTGGCTCCCTTCTCCTCCAAATCTGGGCTCTCCCATCAGGCACACAAACAGGATGGGCCTGTGTGACCTTGGACCAAGGGGAGCCCAGCATTATTCAATAAGGCTATGTGTTGGAATGCAAGGACTGCATCTCAAATGCCTTCCTGATATCTGCATGTGGGTCTCCGGCCAGGAGAGCTATCTTTTAGACTTCTCTGGAGAGACTTTTCAGCCTCCGGGCTGTAGTTCTGGTGCCACCTGCCAAAAAGGAGAAAGGGTTGGTATGCCATTTGTTTTGTTGTGCCAAAGAAGGTGGGGCTCTTTTGCCTAATCCTATACCTCAAGGGCATCCATGCTCACCTAAGGACATTTCACTAATGCATGGAGACATCAAAAGTGGTCCAACGAAGAATGTTCCCATCCATGAGGATTAGCAGTGCCTCCTTGCTTTATTTTTGTCTTGCACTTTCACTTTACTGCTCTACATTTTGGCCTTTACACTGCACTGAGGAGCAACCCTGCCTGGATGGCTGTTTTATTCAGGCCAGGTCGTGTGTGGAGTTCTTTGTGTTTCGGCCCAAATGGTGCAGTTTCTGGAGAGTCTGGGCTGGGTGATAAACTACACAGAGAGCTTCCTGGAACCTACCCCAGGAATCATCACCGGCTCAGGAAAGGTTTCCCTCCTGAGAAGAGAGCAAAAATGATGTATTCTCAGCTGTGGGTGTTTTGGAGGCAGCAACTTCCCAAGGCCTGGGACTACCTCCAACTTCTAGGGTTGATTATAAAGATCCAGATAGTCCCCTGGGCATGAATGCCTCTGCGTTCACTGCAACAACCTGCTATCCTGCTGGTCTTCTTCTTCTCAGGACTTACACATCAGGCTCCATCTTTTCCCATTGGTGGCAGCCAGGCTGAAATGGTGGGAGAAGCCTGCATCTCTGTTGAAAGACCTTCCCCTGGATGTTACCCAGTGGCTTTTGCTGAAGACGGATGACAACTTATTTGGTTGGGGAGCTTATTGCCAAGGGTTGACTGCCCAGTGTCACTGGAGCAAGCAGGGGGCAACATGATCTAGTAATCGCCTGGTGTATATGGCCATTTGCTTGGTTCTCCTATGTGGAACACAGTCTGAGACAGATAGTGTGGATCTTTTCTGGCAGTGCCACAGTGGTAGCCCATGTCAACTGGAAGAGGGGCATGAAGAGTTCTGGGGTCTCCTCAGAAAATGACCCTCCAGCTCCCTTGGGTGGAGCAGAATCTCCTGGCTCTCTTAGCAGAGCATATTGCTGAAGTGATCATCGTGGCAACCAACTATCTCACTCATCACTTCTCCAATACTAGGGAGTGGGAATTCAGCCGAGTGGCATTCCAGATGATTCCAGGCTGATGGGGTTGCCCCAGGATTTACAGGTTCTTCAACTGATGCAAAGAAGTGGGCTTTGCGGGCATGGTTGCCCTAGTTCAACCTTGGCCAAGGCACTTTCTGCTGTACATTTTTCCTCCATGGTCTCTCAAGGATGAGTATTTTCTTGTGTGGAGCACCAACTGGGTCGTGGTGCTGATGGAACTGCCCTGGCTGAGGAGGCTGTGGTATGGAAATGTATTGTGCCTCTGGCAGGGTGCTGACCTGGATGCAGGAGCCGGTCCGGCTGGATGGTTCAGCTCCCCTCTTGCTTCTAACTAGGCTCTTGAGAAGCATTGCTGAGCATGTAAAGGCTATTCTGCTGCTGTGGTTTCCATGCTCCTGAACACAACAAGAGGGCACTTCTATCTCTCCTATGTGTACGTCTGACGTCTGGTGTTGTGAGACCACATCAGCCTTAACATGGTGGACTTGCTAGCTCTGCCTTCCTTGCCACAGGATGGATTTGACAAGGACCTTTTCCTCAGTTTGCTGAGGATTCAGGTGGTGAGCTTAACTTGTTCTAGGCGACCAGTGATTGGACGCTCCCTGGCCTCGACCTATTTTTTGTGCTGAGTTCAGAACTTGCACAATCACTTCTGCTCAGTGGTTAGAGGATAGAGGAGATACAATAGTGATGTTTAAATACTGCTGTAGCATAAATGCACAGGAGGGGAGCCTATTTCAATTCAATTCAATTCTTTCAATTACCCTTAGGGTAAATAACCAAAGCAACCATATAGTACATAGTTATCTGTATATAGTTATGGAAAGTTTTATGTATATAGTTACATTGTTCATTGTAAAAGTTGTTGTGATATTCAGTGTAAACTGCCCCTGATCTCAGGAAGGGGCGGTATATAAAACTTTGCTAAATAAATAAAATAAATAAATTAAATAAATAAATAAAAATAAAGTAGACTCTGCAACAAGGGAACATAGGATGAGGGTGAAAGTAGCTGAAAAGGTGAAGAAAAAGAGGGAGGCCTTCAAGAAATAGAAGAGATCACAGAGAGCGGTAGATAGGCATCTATATTTGGAAGAACTTAGAGAAGCTAGCAAAGTAGTCAGGGAAGCAAAGATACTAAAGTAAGAAGAAATAGCCAATGCAATAAAATGGGGGGGGAGGGGGGATAAGACATTTTTCAGATATGTTAGTGAGAAGAGGAAGGGCAAAAGTGGTAACATAAGATATGCCATACTGGGTCAGACCAAGTTCCATAAAGCCCGGTATCCTGTTTCCAAAAGTGGCCAATCTAGCTCACAAGTACCTAGCAGTTTCCCCAAAAGACACATGTTCCACAATGCTTGTAATGGGGCAAGCAGTAGTTTTCCCGGGTCCCCATTAATAATGGTTTATAGACGTTTCCTCCAGGAACTTGTCCAAACCTTTTTTAAACTCGGCTACACTAACAGCTTTTACTACATCCTCCGGTAACAAATTCCATTTTGATTACACATTAAGTAAAAAAATATTTTCTCTTATTAGTCTTAAATAGGTTACACTGTAGCTTCATTGCATGTCCCCTAGTCTTTCTATATTTTGATGGCGTAAACAATCAATCTGTGTTTACCTGTTCCACCCCATTCATTAATTTATAGACCTCTATCATATCTCCCCTCAGACTTCTCTTTTCCAGGTTGAAGAGTCCTAACCTTTTTAGCCTCTCTTCATAGGTGTATCCTTCCATCCCCTTTACCATTTTGGTGACTCTTTTCTGTACCTTTTTCTAATTCCACGCTATCCTTTTTAAGATACGGCGACCAGAATTGCACACAATATTCAAGGTACGGTTGCACGATGGAACGATACAGAGGCATTATAATATCCTTTTTTTATTCTCCCTTCCTTTTCTTATGATTTCTAGCATTTTATTTGCTTTCTTGGCCACTGCAGCACACTGGGTGGAAGGTTTCAACATGTTATCCATGATGACGCCTAAATCTTTTTTTCTGGGTGGTGGTTCCTAATGTGGAACCTTGCATCGTAAAACCATAGTTTGGGTTGTTCTATCTTAGGTGCATTACTTTGCACTTGTTCACATTAAATTTAATCTGCCATTTGGATGCCCAGTCTTCCAGTTTATCAAGATACTCTTGCAATTTTTCACAATCTTCATGGGTTTTAACAACTTAGAATAATTTTGTGTCATCTGCAAATTTGATTACCTCACTCGTTATTCCCATTTCCAGGTCATTTACGAATATTTTAAAAAGCAGTAGACCCAGCACAGATCCCTGAGATACTCCACTATACACTTTACTCAATTGGGAAAATTGGCCATTTAGCCCTACTGTCTGCTTTCTATCTTTTACCAGTTCCTGATCTACAATAGTACACTGCCTCCTATTCCATGACTTTTAAATTTTGCCAAGAGTCTCTCATGAGGTCCTTGTCATAGACTTTCAGAAAATTCAGATACACTATTATCAACTGACTCACCTTTGTCTACCTGTTTATTCACACCTTCAAAAAAACATAACAGATTAGTAAGACAAGACTTTCTTTGGCTAAATCCATGTTGGCTGTCTCCCATTAACCTATGACTATCTACATATTCAATAATTTTGTTCTTTATAATGGTTTGTACCATTTTTGCCTGGTACTGATGTCAGGCTCAACAGTCTGTAGTTTCCCCGATCACCCCTGGTACCCTTTATAAAAATTGGCATTACCTTGGCCATTCTCCAATCTTCAGGTATGCGAGCTGATTTTAATGATAGTTCACAGATTACTAATAGTAGATCCTGCAATCTCATATTTCAGTTCTTTCAACACCCTTGGTCCATCTGCTCCAGGTGATTTGCTACTCTTCAGTTTATCAAATAGTTGTAATACATCATCTCCAGGAACAAGCAGGAATGTAGTCTTGACATATGGGTATCGTCGGTACCGACGGAGCCTGCGCGGGAACGCTCCCCAGCATCCAATAGGAAATCCTTTGGGAGCATCCCACAGCACCTACGTGCTACCTTCCCGCCTTTCCAACTCTCCCTCTTCAGTTCTTCATTTTCCGCGGAGCCGACAGAACGCATACCCTGTCACCGCAGAAAATTTATTCTTATTCTTTTGTTTTTTGTGGTCACGTCTGCCTTCATTCGACGCCTATCAGTACTGCCGGTTCTCTTTTCTTCTTTTTCAACCCCCCCCCCCCCCAAAAAAAACTAGCTTTCTAAAAGATTTTTTCTTTCGGGGACCTTTCCCCTCTCGGTGCTAGGCGCCATTTGGGCACTAGGCCCAATTTTCTTCAAACATGGAGAAACCAGCTAGTGGTTTCAAGAAATGTTCTAAGTGTGGCGGTACCATATCCGTCACCGACACCCATGACTGGTGTCTTAAGTGTTTAGGTCCTGACCATTCTCAATCGGAGTGTCTCTCCTGCAGAAAGATGACCAAAAGGGGTCTGCAGAATAGAGCTGCAAAACTCGGTACCCTTTTTGCCGCAGATATGATGTCAGTTGCATCGACGTCTTCCAGGGCTTCATATTCCTCCCATGGATCTGAGGTAACTAAACCTAAGTCTTCTAAGGCTGGCCGGTCCTCAAAGGGTAGATCTCCTTCCAGGTATCGAGATGCCACTGGCGTTGCCCTTGAGGAAAGTTCACCGGCAAAACAGCCCCGGTGGGAGGCCTTGGTCTCCAAAGCATTAACGGGGCTCCAGAATGTTCCAGAGGCTTCCACCGCTGCGGAACTACTGGTGCCATGTGCTGGGGTCATAGCCACTTCAACCAGTACTGACACCCAGGCATCAGCAGGAGCGATGGATCAGAGAATCCTCGCTATCTAACGCAGTCTAGCGGCCCTCTTAGCAGCTTCGGTACTGCTAAGACCGCTACAGACGGTTCCACAGATATCGGTACCGACATTGGTTCCGGTACCGAACACATCGGCCGGTATGCTTCCCCCCCATGCTGAGCCTTGAGTCTATCTCAGGTATCAAAAGGCCAGTACCGAGTCACCCCGATACCGACTTCGAGTGGTACCGGTACAGTGCATTGCAAGAACACCCAGCGCAGAGGTACTTCGAATCCTCCGATTCCGAAGACTCTGATGACTCTGCCGGTATTAAAGCAATCCTTCCGGAGGATCCATCTCCTTCTCCACAATGCAGAATGTCTCCTCCAGAAGACATGTCCTTCCAGGACTTCATACATGATTTAGCTCGAGGTCTTTCAATCACGGTGACTCCAGAGAAGGAACCCAGAGCAGAAGAATTAGAAATTCTTCAATACCCTAAGGCTCCTAAAGAGGCATCTACCCTGCCCATTCACAGAATCTTGCATGATCTTCTGCTAAGAATGTGGGAAACTCCTTTAATGGTGTCTCCACACCCTCAACGACTCGATACCATGTACCGAGTTCCAAGCTGTCCTGGTTTTCAAAAGACTCAGTTACCACACCATTCAGTGGTAGTGGAATCTGCGATGCATAGGATTAAGAGTGCTAAAACACATTCTTCCAATCCTCCAGGCTGTGAATCAAGGACACTCGATGCCTTTGGGCATCGATGCTTTCAATCCTCCATCCTAGACTTCTGCAACCCAATCTATCTTGGCCTAACAAAGTAGACACTCCAGCCACTGCAAATGGCACAAAACACAGCAGCCCGCATAATATCTGGCTCATCAAGACAAGATCACATCACCCCCATTCTAAAACATCTCCACTGGCTCCCAATCAGCTCCTGCATCAGATATAAGACAATCCTAAACATCGTTAAAATCAAACACCAGATATCAGCACTCAGCCTACCACCACTCATATAACCCGACATCAGCACCAGACCGAGGAGGAAAGGCACCTCTGACCTCATCAATACACCAAAAGACTTCACCATGGTATGTAAGGACACCACAAGAAGAGCTCTATCTCTGGCTGCACCTGCAATATGGAATGCCCTCCCTGATGACCTACGATCGACGAAAGACATCCAGGACTTTCGGAAACAGCTCAAGACGATGCTCTTCATTGAGCACTACGGTGACATCGCATAATCTGCCTGCCAGCTCCCGGACTACATAACAAGCCCCCTCCCTTTCTCCTTCATGTACATAGCCTTGTAAAGTAGCGCACGCTGTAAATAGCCCACCACAAATCTGCGAACCAACTTACACACACACATTCACTTTATAACACTGCATGCACACACAAATGTCACTATACTTCAATTGGTTGCTGTGTAAATCACCTTGATTAAAGGAGAAGGCGGTATATAAATCCTCTTAAATAAATAAATGTTGGCAGCCAGGATCAGCTCCTACATTCTCTATATGGGAATGTTCCTCAAAGAGGTTGCAGGAAACTTGGAGCTCATGAGCCCTCTTCCCCCTGAGGAAAAAAGGGGGGAATTCCTCACTGGTCAAACTTGCCCAGGATGTCTCTAAATTTGTAAACCATGCAAGCTTTGATTGCTTTGAATGCATTAGCAGAACCTCTGCTATTTTTATTGGTGCATGTCGTATTGCCTGACTTCAGGCATCAGACTTAGAACAATGGATGCAAGATAAACTGGGAAACATTCCTTGCACAGGAGAAAATCTCTTTGGCAAGGACTGGCAAGACAAGGCCAATCAGATTGAATCTGAAAATACTACCTTGAACAGACTATCAAAGTCTACAGCCAACCCAGCAAAGAAAAAGTCAGTCAAGAAACCCTTTTTCAACAAGAAAAAGAGATTTTATCCATCTTACACCCATCAGGGCCACTGTCCAGTTCATGCTCCCCAAAACAGGCAGCAACAGACCAGACAGCAGAGGAAGCCACAAGCTCCAAGAGCTTAACTGGTTCAGCAGACTCATCCTCCTCAAGGGCTTTGACTCCTTCCTAGAAAACGTAGTCTTTCTGCCCCTGAAAGGTCCATAACCCCTTACCATCCCGGGCAGGTTATGCCATTTTGCCAGAAGATGGCAACAAGTAATATCAGAAAACTGGGCCTTGTCCATTGTATGAGAGGAGTACAGACTTCATTTTCACAGCATGCCCTCTCCTACAATCATAAGACAGTTCAATTCTCAGGTCGCTGTCACCAATCTCTTGGGTCAGAAGGTCACATCACTTCTTGCTCAGGGAGCAATAGAAGAGGTACCCATATCCCAACAGGGTACGGGGTTCTACTCCCCCTACTTTCTCATCCCAAAGAAAACAGGGGGACACAGGCCTATACTGGACCTCAGAGAATTAAACAAGTATCTTTTCCCAGAAAAATTCAAGATCTCCCTCGGAACACTCCTGCCATACCTTCAGAGTCAGGACTGGCTATGTTCTCTAGATCTAAAGGATGCATATACGCATATTCTCATCCATGCAGATCACAGGAAATTTCTTCGATTCCTTTTCCAGGGAAGACACTTCCAATACAGGGTTCTTCCCTTTGGTCTGGCTTCTGCCCCAAGAGTCTTCACAAAATACATGGCAGTAGTAGCAGCATTCCTGAGAACTCTAGGAATATTCATCTTCCCCTACTTAAACGACTGGCTTATCCGAGCATCAACAGCTCCAGAAGCCAGCTTTGCTCTTTCTCGCACTATGTGAATCCTTCGGTACTTGGGACTGGTCATAAACCTCCCAAAATCTCATCTCACCCCTTCTCGGTCTCTAGAATTCATAGGGGCTCGTCTAGACACAAGGCAGTCAAGGGCTTTCCTGCCACAGCCACGTTGTCTTCATATAGTACAGCTGGCCTCCCAATCAGCTATAAAAGCTTTCAGCTTCTGGGGCATATGGCATCCACTGTCCATGTGGCTCCCTATGCTCACCTTCATATGCGAGCAGCCCAGTGGACCCTATCCTCTCAGTGGACACAGGCCTCGGGTCGACTAACGGACAAAATCAGAAACTGTACATGTCTCATTTTGTCCCTGCAATGTTGGAAGTCACTGGAAAACCTTCTCGTGGGCTTTCCTTTCCAGCAGCCTCTATGCCAAGCCACTCTAACAACAGATGTGTCCAAGTTGGATTGGGGGGCTCACTTACATGATCTCTCAACTCAGGGTCTCTGGACCCCACAGGAGGCTTGTCTTCACATAAACCTCCTAGAGCTCAGAGCCATTTTCCTTGCTATTCGAGTATTTCAGGCCCATGTCAGCTAGAAGACAGTTCTGTTCCAGACCGACAATCAAGTAGCCATGTTCTTTGTGAACAAGCAGGGCGGAACGCGCTCTCTGTCGTTATGCAATGAAGCTTTGCGACTGTGGACCTTCGCCAGAGAGCTTCAAATCCATCTTCTAGTGGTATATCTTCCGGGCATTCAAAATCTTTGGGCAGACAAACTCAGTCGAATACTGCTGCCACACGAATGGTCTCTTCACTCAGAACAGCTTGCTTGAGTGTTTCGAATCATCTGCGGAACACCAGATATAGACCTCTTTGCAAGTACACAGAATGCCAAACTTCCCCGATTCTGTTCCAGAATTCCGGCTCAAAACTGTCAGGCAAGGGATGCTTTCCTCCTCCACTGGGGTCAGGACTTCCTCTATGCTTTCCCACCCATTCCCCTCATTCCCAAAACTTTGTTCAAGTTTCAGAGAGACAGAGGTCATATGGTACTCATAGCTCCATGTTGGCTACGACAAACGTGGTATCCTCTGCTTCTGTGTCTCTCTCAAGCCACACCTCTGGAGTTGGGATATGCGCCAGATCTTCTTTCCCAAGAGAACGGGACCCTATTGCACCCGAATCCCCAGTCCCTGCACCTCAAGGCCTGGTTACTGAAATCCTATGATTCCCGGATATCAACATTTCCCAACAGGTAAAGGATATCCTTGTGGCTTCCAGAAAGCCTTCCACAAGGCGATCCTATGCTTTTAAGTGGAAGAGGTTCTTGGTATGGTGTTCTCAAAGGGGACTTAACCCCCCATTCAATGCCTATGGAGTTGCTTCTGGAGTATCTCCTCCATTTCTCAGATTCTGGTCTTAAAACCAATTCAGTAAGGGTCCATCTTAGTGCCATTGCTGCTTTTCGCAAACCTTTGGATGGACAACCTATTTCCTCTCATCCACTCGTAGTGAGATTTATGAGAGGTCTACTCTTAACAAAACCTCCCATTAAGCTACCGCAGGTGGCATGGGATCTGAATCTTGTTTTCGGGCAGCTCATGAACCGCCCTTTAAGTCCTTGGCCACTACAGCTCTAAAGTTTCTTTCATGGAAGGTCATCTTCCTAGTTGCCCTCACTTCTGAAAGACGCATCAGTGAGTTACAGGCCTTAGTGGCGGATCCTCCTTTATACAAGATTTCACCATGATAAGGTAGTTCTTAGGACTCATCCTAACTTTATGCCAAAGGTGTTTTCGCCTTTTCATTTGACCCAAGCAGTTTACCTTCCTGTATTCTTCCCTAGGCCTCATGCCTCTAATGCAGAAAGGAACCTTCATACTTTAGATTGTAAAAGAGCCTTAGCTTTTTACCTTCAAAGAACTAAGCAACATAGAAAATGTTCTCAGCTTTTTGTTGCTTTTGATTCTAGTCATTTGGGACTTCCAGTTTCCAAAAGAACTTTCTCCAGGTGGATTGCAAATTGCATATCCTTTGCATATGAGAGTAAGGGACTTTCTCTCGAAGGCTATGTCACAGCTCACAATGTGAGAACAATGGCAGTCTCTATGGCTAATCTTTGTTCTGTG
Source organism: Ichthyophis bannanicus (assembly GCA_033557465.1). Taxonomy (NCBI): domain Eukaryota; kingdom Metazoa; phylum Chordata; class Amphibia; order Gymnophiona; family Ichthyophiidae; genus Ichthyophis; species Ichthyophis bannanicus. Next base: position 429,305,817 of record CM066036.1, read on the forward strand.
TCCATTGACGACATCTGTAGAGCAGCCACTTGGGCTTTGGTACATACCTTTTACAGCCCACTATTGCTTAGACAAGGACTCCCATCGGGATGCCTCGTTTGGCCAGGCTGTGCTCCAGCATCTCTTTCAGACTTAGCACAACTTCTACCCGCCGTCCCAGGTTTCGATGCCAGAGATCCATGGGAGGAAGCATGACTCATCTCATCTTGGGTTCGCAGCTTGCTGGAGTCATCCCCCTGGCATCTCTCAGCTGAGGAGTCCCCATATATGAAAACTACATTCCTGCTTGTTCCTGGAGATAGCGTAGTTACTCACTGTAACAGGTGATCTCCGGGAATAGCAGGAATTAAGTCTTCACAACCCACCCACCTCCCCTGGGAGTTGTCTCTATCTCTCTCTTTGTCTACTTCTCTCCTTTGGTCTCAGCTATAAACTCAACTGAAGAGGGAGAGTTGGAAAGGCGGGAAGGCAGCACGTGGGCATTGTGGGATTCTCTCAAAGGCTTTCCTATTGGACGCTGGGGAGCGTTCCCGCACAGGCTCCATCGGTACCGACGATACCCATATGTGAAGACTTAATTCCTGCTGTTCCGGGAGATCACCTGTTATAGGTGAGTAACTACGCTTTCCCCGTGTATCGACATTTCTTTCATTTCTTCTGCAGCATCACTTTTAAATACCATTTCAGTCATGGGTAACATCCCTACATCTTCCTCAGTAAAGACCAAAGCAAGGAATTCATTCAGTCTCTCCGCTATGGCCTTGTCCCCTTTTAGTGTCCCTTTTACCCCTTTATCATCTAATGGCTCAGCTGACTCTTTCACAGATTTTTTGCTATGAATGTGTTTGAAAAAGTCTTTATTATGTGTTTTTGCTTCCACAGCAAGCTTCTTCTCAAATTCTCTATTTGCCTGCTTTATCAATGTCTTGCCTCTAACTTGCCAGTGCTATTGTTATTTGCAGTTTTCGTCATTTGGCTCCTTTTTTCATTTCCTGAAAGATGCTTTTTTGGCAACAGCAGCCTCTCTGACCTCACTTTTAAAACATGCTGATAGTTTTTTGGGCTTCCTTCCACTTTTCTGAAAGCGTGGAATACAGCTGGTCTGGGCTTTCAAGATAGTATTTTTAAACAACTCCCATGCTTAATGTAAATCTTTAACCTTTGTAAACTGCTCCTTTTAGTTTTTTCTTAACTATTTCCTCATTTTATCACAGTCTTCCTTTTGAAAGTTAAAAGGTAGTACTGTGGATTTCCTTGCCATCCTTCCTCCATTTATTAAATCAAACATGATCATGCTATGATCACTATTGCCAACACCCTTATCTCTTGAACCAGATCTTGTGTTCCACTAAGGACTAGGTCCAAAATGGCTTCCCCTCTGGTCGGTTCATGAACCAGCTGCTCCAAGAAGCAGTCATTTATTTCATCTACAAAGTTTATCTCCCTAGCATGTCCTGCCGTGATACTGACCCAGTCAATCCCGGGGTAATTGAAATCACCCATTATTATTACTGTGCTGTAACTTTTGTTAGTTTCCCTGATTTCTTTGAACATTTCATCATCCATTTTTTCATTCTGGCCAGGCGGTCAATAGTACACCCCCACTGTTGTTGCCTTCCCTTTCCCCTTTGTACATGGAATTTCAATCCATAGAGATTCTACAGTGAATTTTGTTTCCTGCAAAACTTTAATCCTTTGTAACTCAATGTCCTCTCTATCACAGAGTGCAACCCCTCCACCAATTTGATCTGCTCTGTGATTATGATATCGTTTGTACCCAGGTATCACAGTGTTCCACTGGTTGTCCTCTTTCAACCATGTCTCTGAGATACTAGTCATATCTAACCTCTCATTTAGTGCTATATACTAACTCTCCCATTTTATATTTTTAGACTTCTAGCATTTGAATACAAACATTTTAGAGGCTGTATTTTATTGTCACACTCAAGGGTGAAGGGGAGGAATATGTAGAAACTGATGAGGATAAAGCAGAATTGCTTAACAAATATTTCTGTTCTATGTTCACAGATGAATGGCCAAGAGCCAGATCAATGGCCTCAGAAAACACTCACAAATAGGAACAGAAGCAACGGGGATCTCAAACGGTTTTCAGAAGACTGTGTTCAGGAGGAACTAGCTAAACTAAAAGTACTCAAAGCGAAGGGACCGGGGATGTTCTAACGGGCCGCTGACTGACTTTTTCAATGCCTCTTTGGAGTAGGGAGTGGTGCCAGAGGACTGGAGAGAGGCACAAAAGCGGAAGTAAGAATGTGATTGAAAACTACAGGCCAGTTAGTCTAACCTCTGTGGTGAGTAAATTATTGGAAACGCTGCTCAAAGAGAAAATAAGGTTGTTTCTGGAATCCAATGTATTACAGGATCGGAGGCAGCATGGATTCACGAGAGGCAGATCATGTTAGACAAATCTGATTGATTTCTTTAAATGGGTAACCTGCGAGTTGGACCAAGAGAGAGCCCTAGATGTGGTGTACTTGGATTTCAGTAAAGCCTTTGACACATATTAATAGGGCCGGGGCAAGCTCTGTATAATTTATTTCAGTTGCCTTTTCAGTTTCCACTTTTGAAATCAAAATCACAGATCTGGTTGGGTTGTGACCTCTGTTTGGATGGGTATTGTGGTGGAGAAGCAGCCGCTGAGGGCAGAAAAAAAAAGGGAAAACGGCCTTTTTTTTCTTTTACCCATAAAACTGCAGGCACTGACAGGGTTAACACCAACACTAAAGGTAAAGATTTCTCACAGAGAAGTGCAGACCTAAGCACACGCCCTGTTCCCATGGAGATAGAGGGAGGAGAAGGGAGTGGTTTGGGGGTAGAGTCATAGGGGATAGGACAGCCCCAAACATTTAGGAACGGAAGCTGCACTTATACAGGAGAGAAGGAGAGAGAGGGGGGAAGAGAGGAGGAACCGTATGAGAGAGAGAGGACACAGACACAGAGGACACGAGGGTTCCAGGAAGGAAGGACAAGAAACCCATGGAAATCCCTTGCACAAAAGCAATTGAGAACCAGGAGCAAAGAGCTGACAAGGCCAGTGGGAAGCTCAGGGGAGGAGTCCTCAGAGGAGGAAATATTCTCCAAGAGTTCATGGCTCAACTCTTCTCCTAGTAAGGAATCTGTAAGGAGGAAAAGCAGCACTAATAAGGTGAGCCCTTTACAACGTTTGAAAGGCTTATTAGACAAAGAGGGTTTTTCCTGCCCTTCCCCCACAAGCTCACACACTGTTAAGGGTACCTGGGAGAAGCTCCTAAGGGCTGTGCAAGCTAGTGAGGCTTCTCAGGAAGATACCAGGGGAAACAGTTACCAAGAAGAGTCTAGCGTGGAGGATATGGACTTGGGAGACACTGTGGATTTAGACAATGTCTCAGACATGGAAATAAGCTGTGCAATCTGTGCTAAAGAAGTATAAAGGAACCAAATAGGGTTTGAAAGCAGAAAGAAACCCAGCTGGTCTTGATTACTGAATGCATCTGTGTTACCTCGTGCTAAGTAAAAGAACTGAAGGAAGTTTGGTATCTGGACGGAACCAGAAGTTCTTTTGCAAGGACATTTTAAAGCCCATTACTTTTTAGCTGTGCTTTTAAAAGTAGCTGTCCTGTTTAAAGCTGCTTGGGAAGAAGCTGTGCTGAAAGTGTGTTATAATTGGAAAATAATTCTATTGCTTGTGAAAGTATCTAGGTGGGCCAGGAAATCTTGCTACACCTACTGTGAAGTAACAGAGGGTGGTATAGCGCCTCCTGGAGGCCAGGAAACAGAATACTGCTGAAAATAGAGTTTTATCAGAAAGCAAGTTAAAAGCTGTATCAAGCCAAGGACTGTATAATAGACTTGTGTGCTGTTATTTGGAGAAGTATCCTGAATTTTGTTTTGGTCAACTTCAATCAATTCATGTCAAAGAATTGAACCGGTTAGGAAATCCTTGTTTCTAAAAATAAAGAAATATTTCCTGCGTCCTTTACACTTGGCTCTAATCCTTTCGGGGACACAACTACATGCTACTGGGTTAATTTCAACAAAGGACAATCGGCACCTCCCCTGTAGCCCTAGGCAACCGCCTGGCCACACGGGGGCGCGCCGACAGTATCAGTACTCAAAATTTGCGTAAGATTCTGGTGCAGGAGAATTCTTCTTTATAAATGAACACAGGAATCACTCCACACTTCAACATCTTGCTGTTCTCCATCCCCCCCCCCCCTTCTCAGGAGTGGAGGAGTGGCCTAGTGGTTGGGGCAAGGTACTTCAGGCCGAAAGGTCGGGGGTTCAAATCCCACTAGAGGACAGCAACCTTGGGCCGGAAGGACTGGGGTTTCTAGTCCCACAGGTGCTCCTTGTGGTCTTGGGCAAGCCACTTAACCCTCCATAGCCCATGTTCCCTGTAAAATAGTTATCTCCAAGTTATAATGCCCTGTTCAGTGTAACTTCAGTTTGTTCAATGTAAACCGCACTGATGCAGAATAGCTTGGTATATAAGAGAATGTAAATAAATAAATAAAATAAATAAATGACACCTGTTTCACTTCAGGAAAGGCAAGCAATTCTACCTCCATAAAGCCCTCTCTAGTACTTAATATCCTTAACTCTTCTGAAGGGCCATATTCTTCATGCAGCATAAAGTCTCTAGCCCTTGCTGCCTAGAGACTGGCATTACCTGCTTTCGGTTCTTAGATAGCCAAAGCCCTTTTCAAGGCATTCTTATTGTTGCCAAGAAATAATCTACTACAGGTATATGTGTTTAAATGAAAATTGATTCTGTTTGGATGGGTAGTTTTTTCTTTCGGCTCCCTCTGCCAATGTGTCCTTTAACAGCCATTTTTCAGTTTCTGTATTACTTCTGTTATTTTGGATTCCACTGTGTCTTCCACTAGAGTGCACCTCAGTGCCATCTTAGGCAACTCACTTTCATCTCGACTTATGTCATGAAGGTTTTTCTCTACCTCACGCTTCTCTCTCGAACATTCTATTTGCCTTGGATCCTTAATTGAGAGCTAACTTCACTATTCAGCGTAATTACTCACCTGTAACAGGTGTTCTCCGAGAATGGCAGGAATCAGTCCTCACAACCCTCCTTCCTCCCCTTGGAATTGCTTCTTTACCATTTTTAATTTTTTGCCGTCTTTTAGCTATGTCATCTCACTGAGCATGATGGCACGGTTGGGCGGGAAGGGGACCACGCATGTGTGGTGGCATCTCCCAAAGACTTTCTGACAAGACCTGCCTCTGGTGAATCCATGCTGCCTCGGATCCTGTAATCCGCTGGACTCCAGAAACCTCACTATTTTCTCTTTCAGCAGAGTTTCCAATAATTTGTTCACCACCGAAGTTAAACTAACCGGCCTGTAGTTTTCAACCACATCCTTACTTCCGCTTTTGTGTAAAGGCACCACACGAGCCTCTCTCCAATCCTTTGGCACCACTCCCGACTCCAATGAGGCATTGAAAAGGTCAGTCAGTGGAGCTGCTAGAACGTCCCCAAGTTCCCTCAGTATTCTAGGGTGTATCCCATCCGGTCCCATCGCTTTGTCTACTTTAAGTTGAACTAGTTTCTCATGAACACAGTCTTCTGAAAATTGTTCAAGATATCCCTCGCTTCTGTTCCTATTTGTGGGTGTTTTCTGAGGTCCTGCTCCTGGTTCTTCATCTGTGAACACGGAACAAAAATATTTGTTAAGCAATTCCGCTTTATCCTTATCAGCTTCTACATATTCCTCTCCTGCACCCTTGAGTCTGACAATACCACTTTTGCCCTTCCTCTTCTTACTAATATATCTGAAAAATGTCTTATCCCCCCATTTTATTGCATTGGCTATTTCCTCCTCCTTTTGAATCTTTGCCATCTTGACTACTTTGCTAGCTTCTCTAAGTTTTTCCAAATACAGATGCCTGTCTTCCTCTCTCTGTGATCTCTTGTATTTCATGAAGGCCTCCCTCTTTTTCTTCACTTTTTCAGCTACTTCTTTCGAAAACCATAGCGGTCTCCTTTTCCTTTTACCTTTATTTACCATTTTAACAAAAAGGTTGGTTGCCCTTAAAATATCCCCTTTAAGTTTTGCCCACTGTTTTTCTACATCCCCCAGCTGTTCCCATCCCACTAACGACTCCCTGAGGTATTGGCCCATCTTCACAAAGTTAGTCTTCCTAAAGTCTACGATCCTCACCTTTGAATGGATTCTAACAGCCCTAGTCCTAATACTGAACCACACCATCTGGTGATAACTGGATGCAAAATGATCTCTCACTACAACATCAGAAACACTTTCACCATTGGTAAGCACTAAGTCCAGTAGGGCCCCTTCACGTGTGGGGTCTGTTACCAATTGCCTGAATAGTTCTCCCTGTAGAGAATCCAGAATCTCCTTACTTCTAGATGATACTGCAACAGGAATGTGCCAATCAACATCTGGCATATTGAAATCTCCTATCAGTAGCACTTCCCCTTTCCTAGCAATGCTGCGTATGTCTTCAATTAACTCTCTGTCCATCTCTTCCTCTTGTGAGGGAGGTCTGTATATCACACCAATGCAAATAGATTTCTCTTTCCCTCTTTCTAGTTTAACCCACAATGCCTCCTCTCTCCCTTTTAAGCTCTGTAATTCCAAAGCTTTAATAGTAGTTTTTACATATAGTGCCACTCCTCCTCCCCTTCTTCCTACCCTGTCCTTTCTGAATAAAGTATAGCCAGGTATAGTTACATCCCAATCATGGTTTTCTGTGAACCATGTTTCTGTAACTGCCACTAAATCCAAGTCAGCCACTCCCACCAAAGCTTCAACATCAGGGATCTTATTTCCCATGCTACGGGCATTTATACACACTGCTCTCCATATGTTACCCCTGTTATCCATTTCCATAAAGGTATTTAATGTATCACCTACCTGGGGGCTTTCACCTATCTGGGGGCTTTCTTCACCCATCCCCAACCCATCATCTTTTTCCTCGGAGTACAGAAATTCCAGACATTCTTGCCTTTCTTCAGGAGTGCCTCGACAAAGGCTTAGCTCTTGGCACTCTATGGGTACAGATTTCAGCGCTGACATGTTATAGAGGACCGATTCGTGGTCATTGTCTTGCGTCCCACTCCGATGTGTCGCGTTTTCTTAAAGGAGTCATGCTTCTACACCCTCCGGTCTGTCCACTTGTCCCTTCTTGGGACCTTGTTTTGGTACTACAGGCCTTGATGTCTCCACCCTTCAAGCCTCTAAAGGAAGTTTCCTTAACGGATTTGACACTTAAGATGGTTTTCTTAGTGGCAATAACTTCGGCTCGTCGCATTTCGGAACTACGGGCCCTCTCTTGCAGGGATCTGTACTTGTCATTCTCCGCAGAGGGAGTGTCCCTTCGCACTGTTCCCTCATTCTTGCCTAAGGTGATTACTCCTTTTCATGTCAATCAGCCTCTTTTGTTGCTTGCCTTTTCAAAGGAACAATGTTCCAGACGTTCCAAGAATCTCTGGGCGGTTGATCTCGAAAGGATTCTCCTTCCCTTTCTCAAAGTCACCAATTCTTTTCACAAGACTGACCATCTTTTTGTGCTCTTTGTGGGACCACGCCAAGGTATGGCAGCTTCAAAATCTACTATCGCCAGATGGATACGCCGTACCATCGAATCAACCTATATTCTGCAAGGCAAGCCAGTGCCTGCTGGTCTTCGCGCATATTCGTCTCGAGCTTAAGCCACGTCTTTGGCCACGCGATCACACATTGTCCCTCTTGATATTTGTTGAGCGGCAACCTGGTCTTCCTTGTCTACTTTTGTCCAGCATTATCGCCTGGACGTTCAGGCACGTGAAGACAGTCATTTTGGGGCTAGTGTGCTGTCAGCGGCTCTCTCTGCCCACCCTGGGGTGCATTAGCTTGGGTACTTCCCTCTTGTCTGGACTGGTCTAGCAGTATGAACTGGAAGGAGAAATTTCACTTACCGTTAATTTCCTTTCCTGGAATACTGCTAGACCATTCCAGAACCCACCCCATTGTCAGTGTCACGACTGCTGGTGCAGAGGAGCCGATGTTCTTCTTACTTCAGACATAAACAATTGCATATTCCGGAGAACGTCCACAACAGTGGATCCAGGTTTTTTCTCCAAGGAATGATGTTTGATCCTTCTCCACCATTCATGGTTCGAGTTGAGGGTTTTAATTGAATTAGTTGTTACCTGTACATTGTTGAGTTGGTTAGTCAGGTTTTCTCCTTATGTTGCTGCTTGTCAAAGGAATACTAACTAGATCCTCTAGGGGCACTCCTATGTCACCCAGAGCCCAACCAATCACAGCTCTGGAGTGTTTTATCTCTGTCTCCAACATCTGCTGGCAGGGGGACATAACCCGCTTGTCTGGACTGGTCTAGCAGTATTCCAGGAAAGGAAATTAAGTAAGTGAAATTTCTCCTTACAGGTAAGCAACATTGCTATTTATTAAGGCATTTTGGAGGCAGGAAGGTTGTGCACAATGTGGTTTAAAATTATTGGGGACAGAAGTATTTGGAACATTGATGTTTATAGTATTTAACAATCAGATGGGAGGTGTGTGAATGGTTATAATATTTATTTACTGCCTTTTTGAAGAAATTCATCCATGGTGGTATACAGCAAGTGTAGCTGGACATGGGAATTTACAATTTTAGTAGCAGTTTTGGATTCATCATTTTGAAAGTGGCAGAAAGCATATGGATAGTTCCTTAGACATCGTTTTTTTTTTATTATTTAGAGCCTGGAAGAACACAAGCTGGAAATGTGTCTGTGCCAGGTTTAGATTATCAACTCATCAAATGCAAGTGCCTTGTACTTGAACAAATTACATTATGGTAATTTTTTCCCTTTAAAGACGGAATACCAATTTTTGATGCCTAATTTAAGCTATATATCATCTTCTTTGTGAGCATAAAATAACAATATACCCTCTTACAAGACACATTAATCTTGTGCACTGTGCCAAGACCACACAGCAAATGAGAAATGCAGTTTAGTGAATAATTTCTATATATTTCCATTGTTTTTCCTGCAATAGTATAATGTTTTTCAAAGGAAATGTCTATACTAATTCAGAACAAGAAAAGATATGGGATCAATTTTGAAAACTATATGGACAGATGCAAAAAAACCTGAGTAAACGTACCTGCAGATTATGTACCAGTTCTTAAAAGGAAACATATAACCATATTTTACCTTTGAAAATTGCCCAAGGAAAAGTAACCACAGAGATTTGCTTTTTCTGAAGACAGATTTTTTTGACCAAAGCATCTTTGGGCCAATGTTCAAAAGCAATTTTGCGTTCCTTGGCTGCCCGCAAATACATAATTGCTCTATCCATATCTTTTGAAAACATACAAGGATAAAACTTGGCCATTTAGGTCACTAAAGAGCATGTTTACTAAGACCTGGGGCGGTAATGAGCATGTGGGCCACTTTACTAGCATGGGGGTTCAGTGCTGACTTCAGGGGACGTATCGTTCTGTCCAGCTGTAGTTAGCACGCAGATGCATTTAACACCACCCATTGAAGGGGCTTTAATTGCACCCATGAAAAAAGTGGGAAGCGCCGCTAGCATGGACCTCTAATGCCTACGCTATCCTCACTGTGCTAGCAATGCCTGCTTTCTGCCTCTGTCCTGCCCATTCTCTGCCTCAATGTGCATGGCATTTTTGCTGCTAGCTCATATTACTTTTTAGCAGTGCACCCAATCCACAATTAAACCCCACACTACTGGGTGGCACAGTTTAGTAAACATGCCCCTAAATAGCCACAAATTCTCTGCATATTTGCAGGTCAGATTTGGGGGTGGGATTGGGTGAGGATGGACTAAAAAAGCATCTGGACAGCAGTGATATTCAGTCACTATCCAAATGAGTTGTATGTTTCGTTTAGGCCAGCACATTGACCACATTATCTGTATGTTTTTCAATGCCACCAGTATAGATAGTAGCTCTGAATATATGTACTAGGTTTATGCTTATTTTTATTAATTTTAATTCCCCATCTTTCTTTTCTTTTAATTGAAAACTTGTATTTGATTTACAACAGAAAAATCAATAAGAAATTACAAGAAATATACATATCCTCATTTAAACAAGAAAATAAACAACACATGTTTCTTAGCCTCCATCACGAGAAGACTGACCTACCCTGAAAAAAGGTCCAGAATAAAAATATAACTGAAGCTAGGAAACCCTTTTCAGAACAAGCATAAAGAAAAGAGCAATCAACTAGACAAAACAAGAATCCATATCAGCAATCCCATATTACTTGTCCAAAAGAAAATTCTCTAACTGTAATGGTTCAAGAAACATGTACCTGTTCCCCTGGTGTACAACTAAACATTTACAAGAAAAGTGAAAAACAAAGGTATCTCCAGCTGCCAAAACTTTTGGTTTAGGCTGAAAAACGCTTCCTTCTTGCTTGGATCATCCTGGCCACATCAGGAAAGAGAAAAATTTGTGCACAAAAAAGTTATTCTTTCTTTTGAAAATAAGCTTTCAAAATACTAATTTTGTTCAAATTAGTCATGAAGGAGGCTACCAAGGTTGCTTGTGAGGGGATCACATCAGCAGAAGATTCTAGGAAATCTGTTAAATTTAATTCAACCGGAGGCAAGATGGCGTCGGAGCTTTTCCGGTGCTGAGCGGTGCTACGTGGAGCAGATGGTCTGGTGTAGTTTGGACGCCCGCTCTTTGAGATGGGGCATCGAAAGGAAGCAGGCTTCCCTACCCTCGGGGTCCCCTGTGTCTGAGGCTACGGGCTAGAAAACTCTCGAGGCATGCACCGGGGAGTGGAGCAGCGTCTTCGGCGGAGCCGGCAGTGTTGGAACTGTCAGCTCTGAGTGCGTCGGGGGTTTGGCTCTCTCCAGAGCAATGCCCCCCCCCCTCAACCTGGAAGTGCTGTGCTGGGTGTCAGAGTGCTTCCTGCCAGGGCTGTGAGATGCTTGTCGGCAATAGGGAGTGAAGAGGGATCTGTTCCTGATGGCATTTTTCCAACTTTTCTTACCTCGTCACAGGTTACTGTGGAAGGTAAGGGAGTGGAGAGGATTTCCCCTACCAGTGGAGTCTTGGCGGTATCATCCGAGGTTTTGGAAGCTGTTCCAGGTTTAAGAGGTTTGACTAAGCCACCGGTAGTGGATATGGAAGCACTATGGGATGCAATCTCTACGATAAATACCTCTCTTATGACTGTTGTTGGGGTTGTAAAAAAAGATTTTCTTTCATTGTCTAAAGATGTTTCTGAAGCTAAGAAGGGTCAAGAGGAGCAAGCTCAGCGTTTGGAGGGAGTGGAGAAAGAGCTAGAAAATGTTCGTGGAGTGTGTGCTGCTCAAGTTAAAGATAAGACCTTGCTGTCAAAAAAAGCAGAGTATTTGGAGAACTATACTCGTAGTAATTTAAGATTGTTAAATTTTCCTAGATCACCGATAATGTCCTCCATTGAGATGGTTCGTAAATACCTCCAGGAAGTGCTTAAACTCCCTGGAGATAATTTACCTCCAATTGTTAGAGCGCAATATCTAAATGTAGGGTGTGGTGGGGCCGGGGCTGCCTCAGGGAGTTCAGTCGCTGGCATTCCTGGAGGACTCTCTAGAGGTGGTAACTGACCGCACTACCCTCTTGGTTACTTTGGCCTTAGAGCACGATAAATCATTAATTCTTCTAGCATATTTCCGGAATTTCAATTGTACTTTTCTTGGCTCTAAAGTATTTGTTTCCTGATCTCTCTCGCACTACTCAGTTGAGGAGGAAGGAATTCTTGGGTTTCCGCCCTAGAGTCCTTGCCTTGGGGGGTAGTTTTCAGTTAAGATTTCCCTTTCGTTGTATTATTTCCTATGATGGTAAAGTGTTTTTGTTCTTTGAGCCAAGTCGGTTATTGAATTTTCTGGTAGCTAGGGAGGGAAATAGAGTGGAAATTGTAACCCTTTCGGCTGACGCTTCAGTCTCTGCTCTTAAATAAAAATGTATTATCCTTTGATCTATTTCCTGGTGCCTCCTTTTATATTGCCTTAATTTTTGCGGGCTAAATTTTGTATGATGTATAATTGATTTGTCTTGGATATATGTGTGTTACTTTTGAGTAGTATTTGTATTGATAGCATCCTTTTTTCTTTTTCATTCCTCTTATGCAAGAATGTAAAAAAATGTAATAAAAATTTAAATTATAAAAAAAAAAATTAATTCAATCTCTGAAGACAAAGCTCTAGAGGGAACATAGTACAAATTAGAAGTAACAAGGGAATCAGCATTAGGCAATAACAATATTTCTTTAAAATATTTCCTCAAAAGAAATAAAGGAGCTAACAGCCAAGTCCTAGGAAAATTGAGAAATCTAAGATTTTTTGAATGAAAGGAATTCTCCAAAGACTCGAGCTGACTATGAAGTAGTAAACTCTGATTCGAGCACAACCAATCTGTGCTTCAATTATATCCATTCTAGAAGAAATAGTGGACATGCACAAGTCCTGCGCCTGCAGCTTCGCAGCTGCCTGTGCAGAAAACTGCACAGTCTGTACCATAAAATCCCTCAGCAGGCTGTTAGTCTCAGACACCATCTTCCAAATATCTAAAAGAGAAACTTCTTTTGACAAGACCCAACCCCTCAACCAGAATAGGTGCTACAATATCTACCTGGGGTGATAGGAATAGTGAAGAAGTTGTGGGGGCCAATTCATGCTCCCCACCTGTCTTCATTAAAGGAGGGGAAAAACCACTCCTATCCTGCGCCTCATCCCATAGGAGGAGGAGAAGGAGGAAGAGGAGTCCTAACTATGGGACTTAAAGAAGCCTCCAAGGAGGTAAAAGAAGAAAGTTAAGATGGCACATCCCCAGTCCCAGCTGTCCCAGTGTTCCAGACAAAACATGTCAGTCCTTTGGGCACAAAGTTATCTTCGGGTTTGATGACACAGTCACAACTTTTTAAATCTTAATCTTTCTCTTCCCAGCTCCCTTGGGCATCTCCAAACATCAAGGCCCCAACTATACCCAAAGTAGCGTCCCACGCCCCTTCGGGCAAGTGACTGCAGGCCGCAACCATAGCCATGGGCTGCTCTGGTTTTAAACAACCTGGGATGCCCATTGATGATGTCACTGGGAGGGATGGAGCCTTGCTTCTGCTGCGGGTCTGCTCACCACTGCAAACGCAGAGGAAATTGCAGGAAAGTAAGCCCAGCCAACAGGTAGCAGCCTCAGAATTTCTTCCTGGATGTCCAATCTTTCCATTTCCCACCTTTCTAAGGCACAACAAAGCAGGGTACAAATAATAAAGGAGTTATAAAAGTAATAATTAAAATTACAATTGGAAATTACATAATTTCATTTAAAAGTTCAAAAAGAAATTGAGACAAATCAAATTAAGCACCAGCACTTGGCTTAAGATGGTTTCTGCACAGGATGAAAATCTGGCCCCATATATGATTTTGGAAATGCAAAACTACACATGATGTTGCCCTCCCCAGCCTAACCCATTCCTAAGAATTCCATAACAATATGGGTAAAGAGGTGCATACAGGGATTAGTACAGATGTATTTAATATGCAGTTGTGAAAGCTCTCAAATTTCATAGCTTTGGGGCCTATGTACAAGAGCTTAGGGTTAGATTTTACTAAAAGGTGCTGCTGTGCGTTAATATGCATTAATGTGTGTTCCTTTGCGTCCCTCTAGTCCAGTCCCGGAAATGTAGAGTTGTCAACCTCCACCAGCAGCTTTGGAGACTGAAAGATGTCATCGTCATGATGTCACTGGTACAAATAGGCTAGATCCGCCCCCTTTCACCAGTACTTTCAGTCTCCAAGCAGCTTGGAGGTTCTGAGCCCGGGACTGGGCTCAGAGGAACAAATAAGCAGAGCTTTAATTCTTTGGTTAGGCTCCCCTTGGTGATAGGAATTTATTTTTTTGCCTTAGTTTTTAGGTGCCTGCTGCTGCTGACAGAGATCCTGTATTGCTGGGGCTGTTTCTCTGTTCTCTCTCTCTTCCCCCCCCTCCCCCTCCCTCCTTCCTCTGTCTCTAACGGTGCCCCAGCATATCAACGAGCATTGCAGTTGCACAGAAGGGTGCCTGCATTTGCCTCCCTGCTCCCGAACCCACTTGGAAGGGTGAGGAGCAGGTTGAGGTAACAGAGACCGACGGCAGCAGGCAGTGGTTGGTACCACGGGGATTCTTGTCTCTCCAGGAGCTGATGCCGCTTACAAGGCTGTGCTCCTGAGGGGTTCAGCGCTGCCCTTCTTCACTCTCGTATCGGCGTCGCGGTGAGTACATCAATCCTCAGGGGTCTTTTGGGGGAGTGCTTGTGTGCTCGGAGCGCGGCTTAGGCAGTTCGGCACGAGTGAGGGAGGCCTGACCGCGTGGTTTTTTGGCGCCGCGAATGTTGCGGCGGCCATTTTGGGTGCCAGTTTTTCTTTCTGCACAGTTGATTTTTAGGAGTTTGAAGCTTCGTTTTGGGAAACGAGTGTCAGGGGGCAGCTAGTTAGGGTGTGCTTAGTGGAATTCAGTAAAAAAAAAAAAAAAACCCACGTTTTTAATAGAGCTGCTCCTTGCGGCTGCTAACCGGCTACTCCCTTACAGCGCTGTTTATAGACCATGCCGGCCAAGCCACGCTGCCTCGTCTGTGGGGTGAGGCGCGGAGAGCTTTTGGACTCGGGCGTTTGCAAGACCTGTTCTTTGGAGGCCCTGGGCATGGAAAAGTCCATGGGGGAAGGCTCTAAAGACCTGGCTGAGACTTCTCTGGACGGCAGGGGGTCCAGCCCCCCTTCCTTATCTGCTTCGGAACCGGTGGCGGGCCCGTCCTCCGCTGGCTGCGTTCCCTTGCTGCCGGAAGGGTCCCAGGGGGCCGGGGTGCCTGGGTTCCCTTCAGAATTTTTCTCCTTGATGCAGAAGGCGTTCGCCTTGCTGCAGCTGGACCGGGTTCAGTCCCCCAGTCCTCCAAAAGGCAAGAGAAGGCGGTCGTCCAGCCCTCAGGACGCGGAGTCGGCGTTAAGGGGGACCCGGGCATTGGACCGGTTATACCCGCTCTCTGAGCAGGATAAGCTGCTTTTTCGGTCCCCGAAGGTGGATGCCGCTGTAGCAGCGGTCGCGAAGAAGACCACCATTCCGGTGGAGGGAGCGGCAGCATTGAAGGATGGGCAAGATAGGAAGTTGGACACCTTGCTGAAGCAGGTGTTTGATATGGTCGCCCTTTCCCTGCAGGCCTCCATAGCGGGGGCGTGGTTGGCGAGAGGCTGTTTGCGCTGGTCTCAACGTCTTCAGAACTCCCTCTCGGAGGACCAAACAGTGGATGTGTCTCGGCTAGAGTCCGGCACGGCTTACCTGTCCGATGTTCATTATGATCTTATTCGTGGTCTGGCGAAATGTCTGGCTTCGGTGGTAGCGGCTCGCCGTTATTTATGGTTCCGTAATTGGTCGGCGGATAGTTCTTCCAAGGCCCGGCTCAGTAACCTTCCTTTCCGGGGTAAGCTGCTCTTCGGAGAAGATCTTGAGAAGTTGGTTAAGGACCTCGGAGAATCCAAAGGGGGGCGACTCGAGGGGCTTCAGGGTCTAGAGACGTCTCGAGAGATTTTCGTAGATTTCGCACTCCTTGCTTTCAGCAGTCGCAGCGGAGCCGGTTTCCGACACGTGGTCAGTCCTTTCGAGGGTTCCAAGGTGCGGGCAGGGGGTTTGGTACCTTCCAGTCCTCCGGGGCCAAGAAGTCACAATGAGATACGGCGGGCCCAGGTGGGGGAGGTTCCCGTGGGAGGCAGGTTGCGGGAATTCTACCCGGCTTGGGTCCAGATTACCTCAGACCAGTGGGTCTTAGAGGTCATTCGGGAAGGTTACGCCCTAGAATTTCAGCGTCCCGTCGGAGATTCCTTTGTTCTTTCCCCCTGCAGGGCCCCTCGGAAGCTCCGAGCGGTTGGAGACACCTTACGGCGTCTTCAGCGGCTCCGTGCCGTGGTGCCCGTTCCGGTCGACCAGTGCGGCGCCGGTCGATACTCCATTTATTTTTTGTAGTTCCCAAAAAGGAGGGTACGTTTCGTCCGATCCTCGATCTCAAGCGGGTAAATCGTTGCCTTCGGGTGGCCCACTTCCGCATGGAAACCTTGCGGTCTGTCATTGCGGCGGTTCGCGAGGGAGAATTTCTGACATCCTTAGATCTGACAGAGGCCTATCTTCACATCCCCGTGCGAAGGGAGCATCAACGTTTTCTCCATTTTGCGGTGCCGATGGGACACTTTCAGTTCCGGGCGTTGCCATTCGGTCTGGCGACCGCTCCTCGGACGTTCACGAAGATTATGGTTGTGGTGGCGGCCGCTCTGCGCAGAGAGGGGATACTGGTACACCCTTACCTGGACGATTGGTTGATTCGGGCAAAGTCGAGAGAGTAGAGCATGGTAGCCACCACTCGGGTGGTGGAATTGTTGGAAAGCCTCGGTTGGGTAGTCAATGGGGCGAAGAGTCAGCTGACTCCCTCTCAGACCCTGGAATACTTGGGGGCGCGCTTTGAGACTCAGCAAGGCCGGGTTTTTCTTCCCCACACAAGGGCGCAGGCCTTGAGAGATCTGGTGCGTCGGTTTCTGGGGCTTCGGGCGCCGACAGCTTGGCAGTACCTGCAGTTGCTGGGCACCATGGCGGCTACGATAGACTTGGTGTTGGGCTAGGGCTCACATGCGGCCGTTGCAGAGTGCTCTGCTCAGGCGGTGGTCTCATCAGAGGGATGCGTTGTCGCAGTGTCTGCCCTGTCCGGCGGCAGTGAGGGGCAGCCTGCAATGGTGGTTGCTTCCCGACAGCCTGACGCAGGGCGTGCCTTTGGAGCCTCCGCGCTGGCGATTGCTCACCACCGATGCGAGTCTCGCAGGATGGGGGGCTCATCTCGAGGGCTCCTTTGCGCAGGGGACTTGGTCACGGGAGGAGCGGCTATGGTCCATCAACCGTTTGGAGATGCGCGCAGTGCTTCAAGCTCTGCAGGCGTTTCGGCAGGTGCTGGGGCTAGCGGCGGTGCGCGTGCTGTCGGACAACGCGACCACGGTGGCGTATATCAATCGGCAAGGCGGCACGGGCAGTGCGTCTCTGGAGGAGGAGGCGAGTTTGCTGCTGGTCTGGGCGGAACTGAACCTGCAGGCCCTATCAGCTCAGCACGTCACGGGCGTCGACAATGTCGAAGCGGATTATCTGAGCCGCCGCCGAGTGGATCCGGGAGAGTGGGCCCTCCACTCGGACGTCTTCGCGATGATTGTGCGCCGTTGGGGGTTGCCTGTGATGGATCTCATGGCGACCTTGGAGTCGGCGAAGGTGGAGCGTTTTTTCAGCAGGCGGAAGGAGTGGATGTCCGAGGGCCTGGATGCCTTTGCGCAGAGGTGGCCCGCGGAGGGTCTTCTGTATGTGTTCCCTCCCTGGGCGCTCATCGGCAAAGTGATTCAACGCATCGAGCGGCACACGGGTCAGGTGGTGCTGGTGGCGCCGGATTGGCCCAGACGGCCGTGGTATGCCGACCGTCCCTGGCGGCTCCCGCTTCGGGTGGATCTGTTGCTTCAAGGCCCCTTACGAATGCCTCAGGTGGATCGATTCTCGCTTATGGCTTGGCTCTTGAGCGGGCGCGGTTAACGGCCCGGGGGTACTCGGCGTCGGTTATAGCCACTCTTCTGCGATCGCGCCGGAGGTCGACTTCCCTGGCGTATATACGCGTTTGGTGTGTTTTTGAGGCCTGGTGTTCCGATAGGTCCCTCAATCCTCTCTGAGCTTCCGTCTCCAGCGTCCTCTCCTTTTTGCAGGCAGGATTGTAGAAGGGGCTTTCGGCCAGTTCCCTACGGGTGCAGTTGGCAGCTCTTTCCTGTTTTCGCGGCAAGATTCAGGGTCAGGTGATAGCGACGCACGTCAATATTCGGCGTTTCCTGCGAGCGGCTTTGCTGCTGAGACCGCCGAGGCGTTCGGTTATTCCTCCGTGGGATCTCAATGTGGTCTTGGACGCCCTGATCGGGGAGCCGTTCGAGCCACTCGGTAGGGCTTCGCTTAAGGATTTGACGCTCAAGACTGTGTTTCTCGTGGCTATTTGCTCCGCCCGGAGAATTTCGGAGCTGCAGGCACTGTCTTGCCAGGAGCCGTTTTTGACCTTCTCGGCGGACAAGGTGGTCTTGCGTACGGTTCCCGCCTTTTTGCCGAAGGTGGTGTCCGCTTTCCATGTGAATCAAGTGGTATCGCTGCCGGTGTTTTCCGCGGGGCAGAGGGCTCAAGCGGATGGTCGTTTGCACCGGTTGGATGTGCGGAGAGTGCTCAAGAAGTATCTCCGGCGTACGGCGTCGTTCCGGAAGTCGGACAGGCTGCTTGTAGCCTTCGGAGGGCCACGGAAGGGCGAGGCGGCGGCGAAGTCTTCCGTTTCTAGATGGCTGAAGGAAGCGATTGCTTCCGCCTACATTTTGAGAGGCCAGGAAGTTCCGGTCGGTTTGCGGGCCCATTCCACGAGAGCTCAAGCAGCGTCCTGGGCGGAAGTCAGCCTGGTTCCGGTGGCGGATATTTGTAGGGCGGCGACCTGGTCCTCGTTGCATTCCTTTGCTAGACATTACCGCCTGGATGTTCAGGCGCGCGGAGATGGTCGTTTTGGGTCATCCGTCCTTCAGGCTGGGTCAGGGCCCTCCCGTTGATCTGTACTGCTCTGTTACATCCTCTACATTTCTGGGACTGGACTAGAGGGACGCAAAGGAAGAGTAAATTAGACTTACCTGCTAATTGTTGTTCCTTGAGGAACTCTAGTCCAGTCCCGGATCCCTCCCGTTCGGTGGGTATAGACCAGCCTGAAGTGATGGGTCAGCTGTGGAATCCTTCTCTGTAAGAAAAAACAACAACAACAACAAAAAAAAAAAACACATCATAACCACAGGGTCCCGCTGTGAGGCACAGGGATGAGAGACGTTCTCAGAGGGGATCTCTGTAGGGTTGCAGCATGCGGCTATGGTGCTTAGGTTCCCATTCTTTTACAGGGCACTGCCTGTTCTTTCTGGGCGGCCCTGTGTTGTTTATTAGTGTTCTATACCTATCTGTAGATGCGGTTCATTATGGATGTTTTGAGTTAACTACTTATTTGTTGCTCTGCTGAGTCTGCTTTGTCAATAGGTGCTGGTGAAAGGGGGCGGATCTAGCCTATTTGTACCAGTGACATCATGACGATGACATCTTTCAGTCTCCAAAGCTGCTGGTGGAGGTTGACAACTCTACATTTCCGGGACTGGACTAGAGTTCCTCAAGGAACAACAATTAGCAGGTAAGTCTAATTTACTCTTATTGACTGCAGGTCCCATTTTATGCAATACAGCTTATTTACTGATAGCGCAAGCTAATGCCATCAACTTGCGCTAACGGTGCACTTTAGTAAACCTAGCCTTTAATTTGGCATGCTTAGAGGGTAATTTACAAGGAAGTGCCTAGTGTTAAATGCCAACAGTGCATAGAAATGGCAGTATTTTGATTTTATGATAAGGCGGTATAAAAATCCAATTAAATAAATAAATTTACATGCATTAGAATGCACACACTTCACATTATAGAATAAGCATTACATAGGCACTTAAAAACACATTAGCTATGCATGATTTTACAAAATTACTCTCCACGTGGGAAGATTAATAGCATGGTCCTAATTTAGCTTACTTTCATGTAAAATATTGCTTTAGTTGTCCAACATTGATTTATGCCTTTTAAAGTATTCAGACTGTGACACTATTCTATTCGTTGTTTAGAGTCACTTTGAATGCATAAATCCACAAGTCCCAAGTTCCTAACCTGGTACTAAGGTATCACTGGTTAGGGACTCACGTGGCAAATTTTGCTGGGATAAAATAATATTAAGATAGTAACATAGAGCCATCCCCGACGTCCAGGCCCTCTGTGTGCCTGGTCGGAACCGGACACACAGAGGGAGTCGCAATTCTGATCCCGCAGGACATATCTAGCCCTGCGGGATCAGAATCACGAACAGGCCTGTATGTGCAGGCCGTGACCCCGATTCCATCTGGTCTGCATGTACAGGCCTTGCCCGACTAACTCAGGGCTTTTCAATGAAAAGCTGCGATCCCCGTCTGCCGGCTGCCAAAGTGCTTTCCCCTTAGCCTGACCTCTGATCTGACCTCCCAGGGCCAGGGTTGGGCTGCAGGCAATGCCCTCTGCTGCCCCTTCCCAGCCCCAGGCCTGCCGTTCATCCCGCATCAGGGAACTTATTCTACCTCAGAGGTGGAATAAGTTCCCTGTCCAAGCCGTCGGCCCTGGATTCCAGTGTCAGCCGTTGGCCAACACTGGAATCGGCCCTGTATGTCCGGGGCCAATGATAACCCACTGCCTGCCCTAACGCCACCCCCAATCCACCCCTTCCCCGCCCCTGTCTAACTTCCCTCTACAACTAGCGGGGAAGTTAGACGGGGTCAGGAGGGGGAACGAATAGCGGGGATAGACTTCCCATCGGGACGGCCATCGCTGCTATTTGTGCCAAGGAATAACCTCAATTGTATATGACGGCAGATAAATGTATTTTACTGCTGCTTAGTTACTACCCTTTAAGAGGTATAATTACCAAGATATGTTAATGTTATCGTGTCTTAATTCACCATTAATGTGTTATTTTAATACAGATTCCATGTTATTCAGTGGAATTGAATTACTAATAATACATGTTAATAGCGAATTAATGCGTGTTAATGTTAGCACATACTAGTAACTAGACCTCTAAGAGGACTAGTTACTAAGATGCGCTAACATTAATGCATGTTATTAGTAAGTAAATCTGATTGAATAGCATGGGACCTGCACTAAAGTAGTGCATGTTAACAGTGAATTAACGTGTGTTAACAGAAGTACATCTTAGTAACTAGCCGTGTTAGTTGTTACCAATAACACAGGTACACTAAAAAAAATTTTTTTTAAACTGCCTCTAATGTTTCGATTGATTTTTACGTTTTTTGGTGCGCTGAATCCAAATCTGGTAACCAATTTGCTCCATCACGTACAGATTTTTTGCTACATTGGGTTAGCAGTTTGAGGTGAACGTTTCAGATTGAGTGCGATCGAGATAAAAGTTTCTTGGATGAATTCTTTATACTAATTGTTTAGTAGTTATTCAAATAAGAATAAAGAAAATTGTAACAAGGCAGCACATAAGAATAGAGTAATGTCAACAAAACACACTGTGATGGTAGCAAAATTGTCTGCCCTTAAAACAGCCACATACATGTGCACAAACATTGAGCATATAAGAGCGAGGTTAGACACAAAGCAAAGCAAAGAAATGTGCAAAAAATATTGTACAGGTATGTATGTAAGAATAGAAAACGCAAACTGCACCATTGCAATACATGAAGACAAACACCCGATGGTGTGAAAATAAAATTCTAATAAATGAGATCCGACACTGTGGTAATAACTAGCAAATTTTTATTTCAAAGTTTAGTAAAAACACGATATTTGTCAACACAGTTTAGATTTAAAGTCATTCTTGGGTCAATCAATCTCCTGGTGGGCCCGTTTCTTCTTCCCCCGAATGCTTCTCTTGGTGCGCTGCTTGGCATATTTTTCATCTGGGGTTTCCCGCAGCAGCAACCAGCAGAAATCAGCGATCATAGTGGTGGTCCATCTTCCTTGGTACCTTCTCTCTGCGTCCTTGATGTCCTGGTGAAACCTTTCACCTTGTTCTTCACTGTACGCCCCCAAGTTTTCGGGAAAAGTAGTTCACATGGGAGTGCAAGAAATGGACTTTCAGGCTCATGTTACAGCCTTGTTCTTTGAAGGCATTGAGCATCCTGGCAACAATATCCTTATAGTTCTCATCCCGCCTGTTCCCCAAGAATTTGAGAACAACATCCTTGAAGGAATCCCAGGCTTCTTTTTCCTTCTCAGACATTGTTTCAGCGAATGCTCCATCTGAAATGAGTTTCCTTATATCAGGGCCAACAAACACTTCTTCCTTTAGCTTTGCTTCAGAAAGTCGGGGGAACTTTGAGCAAAGGTACCGAAAGCACTCACCATCTTTTGGAAGGGACTTGATGAATTGCTTAATGAGACCCAACTTAATGTGGAGAGGTGGTAATAGAATTTTATCACGAGGTACCAAGCTCTCATGAACATTTTTCTCACCGGGTCTCAAATACTCCCGAATTGGCCAGTCTTTTTTTCCCCCAGTGTAGGTCGCGGGCCCGGCTATCCCACAAGCAAAGGAAGCAGGGATATTTGGTGAAACCGGATTGCTACCCTAATAGCATGGATAGAATTTTAAAGTCTCCACAAATCATCCACTTATGCTCATCATAACGAACCTTCTGAAGAATCAGGGCCAAATTCTCGTATTTTTCTTGGAGAATAACAGAGTGAGCAATAGGAACTGAAGCAAATGTGTTGCCATTATGAAGAAGAACACCTTTTATGCTGTCTTTTGACGAATCAATGAACAGCCGCCATTCAGCAGGATCATACTTGAGTTTAAACTTTTCCATCACTCCGTATATATCGTTGCAAAATACCAAATCTTCCTCTTTGCTGAAATACTTCAAAAATTGTGTCTCGCGGTTGCGGTACCAATAAAAAGTTGTTCCTGATGACAATAGATTTTTCTGTTTAAGCCGAGAACCTAGCAGTTGGGCAGCATCTTTTGGGAGTCCTAAATCCCGGACTAAATCATTCAATTCAGCTTGAGAGAAAAGTTCAGGTTTCGGATCTGGTTCAGTTTCAAACTCGGAAGTACTGGACTCATCGGGAAAAGCCATCTGATGAGTCTCATCATGATCAGAACCGTCCACACAAATATGATCCAAAGATTTTGGTGGTTCAGGCACAGGTACTTCGTTGCTATGAGGCATAGGCCTAATTGCTGAGGGAAGGTTGGGGTAACTTATTACGTTCTTATTTTTTAAGTTGTATCCCTTCACAATGCAAGAGCAAAAATAGCAGTCACTGCTGTGGTCTCTTTGTTCACGCCACATCATAGGTATTCCGAAACGAAATGCTTGTTTTTTACCTTTCATCCATAAGCGTAGATCTTCCTCACATGTCTTGCACACTTTGTGAGGAGCCCACGGTTTGTCTTGATCGCCTAACTTCAAACCGAAATAGGCGAAATATACTTTTTTAATAAATGCAGAAATGTTCCTCTGCCGCTTTTTTATGGTATATTCCCCACAAATAAAACAAAAACTGTCCGGAGAGTTGACGCAACCTCTGGCTCTGTGAGCCATCACAAATACACAGCACTGCAAACTACAACTGTAGTGAACCACTTCGGAATAAAGCTGGATTACGACTGAGCAAACAAAAGGTAATAATGAACTTGCAAGAAACTGAAATTTGACAGGAACATTCATGTCGCAACCACCGTGTTTGAGCGACGAGCGAACGAGGCGAGGCGAACAGGAAAGAACATGCGCCAGCGCGAGTACTGGATTTAGCCCCCCGCCTCCCAATTGTCCTGTTAATGTATAAAATGAATACAAAACACTCTAAAATATCATGAGGGAGTGTTTCTAGTTAACCATTACAACCTCTATTTTGGGCCAAGAAAATAAACTGCAGTAGGCTAAAAAGAAATTATGTGAACATTCCTTATATGGGTAAGAAATCTAATTTTGCAAGAAAATGTGACATGATGGAACATTTTGGCTATTTTTCCTGGATTCAGCACCCCAAAATCTATAGGAATCAGTTGCAAAACTGGAGGCAGTTTTTTGGTGGTGTACCTGTGTAATTTTTTCCTTAGGCTTTTTTTTTTTAAATGAAAAATAGATAGAGCCCTCTATACTCTTAAAGCATCTAAAGAAAACAGTATGGTTGCTTCTTCAGATTTTTTGAAAATAAAATCCTTAAATGTTTGATTCCTTCCATATACCACATGACAGAGATTACTAGAAACCATCTTGTTTCTGCCTGAATTGTATGTCTTAAGAGTCCCTTCTAGCATGCTTTACCCAGGCAAAGGGGAATGTTGCACCCTACAGCTCACCTCTCCCGTTCTTCCCATCCTCTCAGCCCCCTAGTATTCAGGAAAGCAACTGTAGTTATAAACGTAGGGTGGTTACTGAAATCCAAACCTCCTTGCATACATAGCTGCAAACACAACTCAAAAATGGGCCTTGGGAGGTAGGGAAGACACACCACTCTCACATACCACAAGACAGCAATAATTATGCCCTATACAAATCCTCACCCCCACTGCCATTTACTCAAGTCTATGTAACATATACATACATCTTCCACACATCCATCCTCTCATCCAGCCCAACGAAAGCCCTGATCATGGCCAACATCCTCTAAAAAAAAATCCTATGCCAAAAAAGCCAACAGATATTCACACTCTAACCACACAATGAAATTAAACCAAATTCAGTCTGATAATCACAAATCTTAAGAGTTATCCTCAAAATAATAGCTATCCATCTCACTACACTGGATCATCTCATCCAATGGGTAGAGGCGAGCCCTTAGATCCCACCTGACAACATTGGCAGGGCTACAGGGAGTTGTAATTATCAACCAATGGGGTCTAACCCAAAAAACATACATACAACATAGAACGTCATGCTACTAAAATTTAACTCCTGAATACCAAATTCAATGTTTCCCAGTACTACCCAACTTACCACCCAGCTCCTGCTACCTCCAAATCCAGCCACTCCACTCCCGATTTCTACAACACAGCTAAAAACTCAGGTGCACGCAAATTAATTAAAAACAAAAATTTAAAAAAGCTGTTGTCCTTTATATAAACACATGTCCTAGTGGTATCTTAGAGGTGACTTCTGAGGGGTTCCAAACCATGTAATAATGGTAAAGTTGTTGCAAAGAGTCACTCATGGTGCCAGTTGCCACCAAAGTTGAGCTGCCTTTAACACCTCACCAATCCTCAGGACTTGGCAAGACCCCACAGCTTGATATCACAAAGCCACTTCACTAGATAGTGGGACCCATTAAATTTATCGACTCTGTCCTATTTACATGGCAACAATATCCGTAGTCTCCAGCTTAGCAGATCACACTGCCAAGTCATTTGCACATTTCTTTGTTAGCATAAAATAATAATGTACTCTCTTACGAGACATATTAATCTTCTGCACTGTGCCAAGACCACACAGCAAATGAGAAATGCTGTTCAGTGAATAATTTCTATATGTTCCCATTGTTTTCCTGCAATAATAAGATGCTTTCCAAGCCACATCTATAAAGCAGTGTCTATAAATGCCCGTAGCATGGGAAATAAAATCCCAGATGTTGAGGCTTTAATGGGAGAGGCTGACTTGGATTTAGTGGCAGTTGCAGAGACATGGTTCATGGACAACCATGACTGGGATGTAACTATACCTGGCTATACATTATTCAGAAAGGACAGGGAGGAAGAAGGGGAGGAGGAGTGGCACTATATGTAAAAATTATATTAAAACTATGGAAATACAGGGCCTAAAAGACAGAGAGAAGGCAGTGTGGGTTAAATTAGAAAGAGGGAAAGATAAATTCATTTGCAGTCGTGTGATATACAGACCTCCATCACAGGGAGAAGATGTAGACGGAGATTTAATAGAAGACATATGCAGCATTGCCAGGAAAGGGGAAGTGTTACTGATAGGGGATTTCAATATACCGGATGTTGACTGGTGCATCCCTGCTGCGGTGTCATCTAGAAGCAAGGAGATCCTGGATTCTTTACAGGAAGAAGTATTCAGGCAACTGGTAAAAGAACCCACACATGAAGGGGCCATACTGGACTTGGTGCTTACCAATGGAGAAAGTGTCTTGCATAAAGTGATCACCAGATGGTGTGATTCAGTATTAGGATTAGGGCTGATAAAATCCATTCAACAGCAAGGGTCTTAGACTTTAGGAAAATTAATTTTGCCAAGATGGGCCAATACCTCACGGAGTCGTTAACAGGATGGGAACAGCTGGGGAATGTAGAAAAACAGTGGGCAAAACTGAAAGGGGATATTTTAAGGGCAACCAACTTTTTTGTTAGAATGGTAAATAAAAGGAAAAGAAGGCCGCTATGGTTCTCAAAAGAGGTAGCTGAAAAGGTGAAAAAGAAAGAGGGAGGCCTTCATGAAATACAAGAGATCACAGAGAGAGGAAGAGGTATCTATATTTGAAAAAACTCAGAGAAGCTGGCAAAATAGTTAGGAAAGCAAAGATTCAAAAAGAAGAAATAGCCAATGCAATAAAATGAGGGGATAAGACATTATTCAGAAATGTTAGTGATAGGGCAAAAGTGGTATTGTCGGATTCAAGGGCAGATTGTAAATAGTTGCTGTTTTGTAGTCCAAGATCATCATGCTATGGAAGACTACTCTTTTGTCTAATTGTTTAGCTCTGTTCACCTGTTCTATGTTAACTTGTTTTATGGGTTTATGTATTGAGTTGTTATACTGTAAACCACACTGATTTAAAATAGCGCGGTATATAAAATCAAAATAAAAAATAAATAAATATGCAGAAGCTGATGAGGATAAAGCAGAAATGCTTAACAAATATTTCTGTTCTGTGTTCTCAGATGAAGGGCTGGGAGCAGGACCTCAGACAACACCCACAAACAGGAACAAAAGCGAGGGGCATCTCAAACGATTTTCAGAGGACTGTGTACCTGAGGAACTAGCTAAACTAAAAGTGGATATATACAAAAATACTGAAGGAACTTGGGGACGTTCTAGCAACTCCACTGACTGACCTTTTCAATGCCTCTTCGGAGTCAGGGGTCATGCCAGAGGATTGGAGAGAGGCACATGTGGTCCCTTTACACAAAAGCGGAAGTAAGGATGTGATTGAAAACTACAGGCCAGTTAGTTTAACCTTGGTGGTGAGTAAATTATTGGAAATGCTGCTGAAAGAGAAAATAGTGAGGTTTCTGGAGTCCAATGGATTGCAGGATCCAAGACAGCATGGATTCACCAGAGGCAGGTCTTGTCAGACAAATCTGATTGATTTCTTTGACTGGGTAACCAGGGAGTTGGACTGAGGGAGAGCCCTAGATGTGTTGTATTTAGATTTCAGTAAAGCATTTGACACTGTTCCGAACAGGCGACTTATAAACAAACTAAGCACCCTTTGGATGGACCCTAAAGTTACTGATTGGATTAGAAATTGGTTGAGTGGGAGGCAACAAACGTTACAGATAAATGGAGTTCACTCTGAGGAGAAGGAGGTTACCAGTGGAGTGCTGCAAGGATCTGTCCTTAGTCCGATTCTTTATAACATCTTTGTTAGTGATATTGCGGAAGGGCTGTCGGGTAAGGTTTGCGTCTTTGC
This sequence comes from Ichthyophis bannanicus, assembly GCA_033557465.1. NCBI lineage: Eukaryota > Metazoa > Chordata > Amphibia > Gymnophiona > Ichthyophiidae > Ichthyophis > Ichthyophis bannanicus. The sequence goes on from CM066036.1 coordinate 429,333,024, forward strand.
ATATGATACCAAAATCTGCAACAGAGTAGACACCCAGGAAGATGTAGATAACATGAGGAGGGATCTAGCTAAGCTTGAAGAATGGTCTAGAATTTGGCAGCTGAGAGTTAATGCTAAAAAATGTAGGGTCATGCATTTGGGCCGCAACAATCCAAAGGAGCGGTACAGTATAGGGGATGGCGTACTTCTGTTCATGAAAGAAGAACGGGACCTAAGCATGATTGTGTCTGACGATCTCAAAGTAGCTAAACAGGTAGAAAAGGCAATGGTGAAAGCTAGAAGCATGCTTGGGTGCATATGGAGAGGAATGGGCAGCAGAAGAAAGGAGGCAATAGTGCCTCTGTATAAGTCTTTGGAGTTGGTGCAGAGGGTGGTTACTAAAATAGTTAATGGTCTTAATGAGAACAGACTTAAGGACCTTAAAATGTATACTTTAGAGGAAAGGTGGGACAGGGGTGATATGATTGAGATGTTTAAATACCTCCATGGCATAAATGCACAGGAGAAGAGTCTCTTTCAGTTGAAAGCAAGCTCTGCTACAAAGGTTGAAGGTGAAAGAGGATAGTCTCAGGAGTAATATGCGGAAATATTTATTTATGGAAAGAGTGATAGATGCATGGAATAGTCTCCTAGTGGAGGCGATAGAGATGAGGACAGTATCTAAATTCAAAAAAGCATGGGACAAACACAGAGACTGTCTAAAGGAAAAAGGGGGACTCTTGTAGTGGGTGATATGGAAGGGCAGACTAGATAGGCCATGTGCTTTTTTTCTGCCATCATGTTTCTATGTTTCTGTTGCTATCGGAAATATTTCCAAGTCATTGAGTACTTCAAAGTTCTTATGTAGTTTTGTAAGTCACCCAAAATTGGGCAGGAGACAAAATACCATATCTGGCCCCCAAACTACATAACTGTGGACATAGGGCTAAGAAGCACTTGCATTTGTCTGCTGAGAAATAAAAATCTTTTCCTCGTTACACATTAGCTGTGGATTCTGACGCACTTGAGGAAACTGCAGGATCTTAACCTAAAATAGCTGCGGCGAAGATTAATCTTGTACCAGGTGCAAAGGAACCCTGTCTAAATGTTCCACTTCCAGAGACTCTGCAAGAGTAATCTTCAGTAGTTTCAGTATAATAAAAGTTACCAGATCATCCACCTTCACTCCCTCCAGAAGACCAGGAATGCAGAAGTTATTCCAGTGACTGTAATTATTATGGTTGTTTATCTATGTACAGAGCAGCCACCATTTTAACAGAGCACACTTCTGCTTCTGACCTGGTTGTAAAAAGTGGAGAGTTGTGTATGCACATGGGTGAGTTCATTTTTTTATATCTTCTACCCTCAAACTATATATCACCAACATGTCTTTAAGTTTCTGAAGAACTCTGTAATAGTTAGGGGTGCATTGTTGTCCAGGCCTAGTCTATTGAGTTTGAAGAGAGAGGGTGCATCTGCCTTAGGCTGGTTTACCCTAGTCCCAGCCATGAACACTGCTTCAATGTTCTGAGACTTAGAGGCAGCCATTGTAAACACTAACTTTGTGAGAATGCAGGTGATATGAGTAGATTTTAAATTAAAAATAGGGCGTGCATGAGATGAGTTTCCTTTTCATGTCCATCCTGCAGCATGCTCAGGAGCACCCAAATAAGCACATTTTTTGATGTATACATGTATTGCTGTTTCAAAATAGAAACTATATGCATACTTTTCAGGCTTGCCCAAACCACTACCCGAACATGCCCCCTTCAAAGCTATTCATGCCACAATAAGTAGCTTTTCTAAAATCACTACTTGCACGCATAGGACTATTTACATATGCAGACCTCCTTTGTTTACAAAAATCAAAGCAATGGGTTTTTTTTTTCTATTTTTCAGTAAAATAATTCTGAAATATTGCCTGTATAAAAGCAAATAAAGAGAGGGGTGTGTTATAATTCATGTTTGGAGGAGGTTGCATCTTGGTTAAGGGTGTTTAAGCTTAAGCTTTATCTGTCTAACACAGTGGTTTTATGGGTCTGAAAGACTTCATACTTTTCAGCTTCCTTTCAGATCAAAATAAAGGGCATACAACTTCCAGAGGTGAATTAGGCTAATATCCTCAGTTTAATGGTTGATTCTTCACTTAGAATGGACAGAGAATGGCTAAATCTGCTTTCATACAGTTTTGTTTGTTGAAACATTATTCCTGGTGGAATTTGGCACAAAAATGTCAAAGTCTGTGCAAAAAGTTAGAAAATTCTGCACAAAGTATTTTAAAATTCTATGAAATTTTGCATGCTTTATTAGTAATTTTTTGTGCCAAATTCCCCCATCATAAGACGTAACTCCTCCCCTAGACTGGAAATCTCCCCTGTCTTTTCCCTCTTCAGCTTTTTTACTCCAACCATAATTCTTTCCCCAAACCAGACTACTCCCACCTCTCTTTCTCCCCACTTCTCAGGCACACATCCCACCCTGCCTTCTTTCTTCCCCCATCCCCAGGCACACATTTCCACCTCAATGTTTCTCCCCACCCCCATTGTACCTCCACAGCTTACTCCAGTAATGACTCCCTCCTCCCAATACCTACCACAGCTTGTTTTCTTCTATGTCCCGAATGCTTCACAAGAAGCTTTCGTGGCAGCAACTAACAAATGCGGAAATCCATAGGTGGAGAATTCTGTGCAAATTCTGTATGCACAGTTGTACAGCATTCTCCCAGGTATAAAACATCTGCACTCTTATTTATTCAGGAAAGACCAGCTTTCATTTGTTGATGAAACAGTTACATCAAGGGTTGATTACTATGAAGGTATATGTTCTGAGTTAGAATCTATGGATTTATACTGGTTACAACTTATTCAAAATTGTGCTTGATATTTAGTGGAAGGTCTTTCTATGAATGATTTTTTTTCACTAGCTTTGTGATCATTTGCACTGGTTACTTGTAGTGGATTGTCTGAAGTTTAAAACTTTGTCATGTGGAGGACAATTCCATAGCATGTACATCCGGCCCGCAGACGTGTCCTAATGGAGAACAGACCCAATTTCACCCTAATTATGCAGCCGCGGGTATAGACATGCCCATGGTTCCAGAATCGGGAAAATAGGTATTTCCAGTACAGCATGAGGAAACCACTATGGAGAAACGAGGAATGGAATTGGCTTCTAGATCTTAAGGTTATCTTTTTGTAACTGAGAGGCCCAGTTTTTGGGTTGCAAAGTTAGAGCTCTGCTGGACATAGTGAGAACAATCCAGAAGAGAAGATAATTTCTTCTTCTAAGACCTAGCCTTTTACTAAAGGGCTCTGTCAGCATGTGGTCTGGTACATGCTGAATGTACATTAGGAAAGTGTTGCCAGCTAACACAGAGCCATGGCAGCACGGGATGATTCCTGTGCTGTGTACTCCGCAGTAGGGTTGCAAGTGGGCAGGTTAGGGGGCAGAAAGTGTGCGTGATGAGCTAAGAGCAGTTAGCGCTGTGTTCATACCATATGCTACTTGCATTAGTGCGAGATCACCTAACACCACCTCAATAGGTAGAAATAAGTACACCCCCGCGCTAATGTGGAGTACGCCAAGGGATAGGGCTCCACATTCACTGCTTCGGAAATGCTTTCCACAACCTGATAGTTAACGCAGTGGTGTCACACCTAATGCACCATCATTTCAGAGCATTTGCCACATTAGGTGCAACATCACAGCGCCCTTTAATAAAAGGGTCCCCTAGTGTTACAGCTTGGCAAGCTTTTCTGGTTAAATTTTCTCTGCAAATGTGTTAAGTTACATTGTATCTGCTGTATATTTTATGATTAGCACACTTGGTGACTTTTCTGAGTTTCAGACAGGGGTCTAGAACCCCCACATCTCTCAATATGAATGTATCAGTGAATTTAAAGGCACTTTATTGTAAACAGTAATAGCTTCCTGGTCTTTTTTGTCCCTTTACTAAATGCAGGGGAGGGTTTTTTCCTTATTTTTCTCTTAAATTCAGTTCTTTCCCCCTCATAATTGTGGACTGACTGTGGGGGAGATTTGTATTTTACCTATTTTTCTTTTTCTTTTTCCTTCTTTGAATATTGATTTTTTTTCTTGGTTTCTGTTACAGGGTATAATTTCTTGGAGCGATTTAGCAAAAATTCAGTACAATAAAATAAAATACAATAAAATAACAAGCTTTAATGAATTGAAAGACCTTTATACATCCTGACATAATTTGTGGGGAGTTTTAAAATAGTCATGCCATGTGTGTAGCATATATTGAAAACAAATCTGAAAATATCTCTCTTGGACTTTGCAACTTGTGCTGGTATTTCATGTTAAATTATCAGAAATGCCACTTTAAGTTTCTAGATAATATATTCAGTTGTTTAATCTGTATCTGATTCTAACCAAACAGCAATGAAGAAAAATTATTCAGCATGATAGAAAAAATGAAATGTTTTAGATTTCAGGCTGTGGATGTTAACTAGATTTCACATTAGAATAGAATAATTATTCAGGCAATTGGTTTAATTTCCCATTGTGAAATATTCTTATGTGTTTGTGAGTGCTTTAGATGAAATTAAAGGGGACTATATATCAAACTCATATTTACTTTGTATTAAATATAGCATTATTTATTCAGGCCCTTCTGTGAAGAATGAGCACAGAATGGTTTTCAGTTGTCTTAAGAGAACACAAATAAATGGCCTCTTTAATAAGGTTACCAGATATTCCCAATTTTCAAGGATTGTCCCCGATTTTAAAGTTGTGTCCCCAACTCCCATTTGTTTGGCAGCCTCTTGTCCCTGATTCCAGCAGTGAGGACAGAGGAGAGAGAAAAAAATGTATTTTCGATTTTGTGATTTGAATATGTCTGTTTTTAGAATTTACATCCATTATCTTTATATTTTGTCCAGTATGGGGGAAATGCATCACTGTTTCTATTTCTCTGTCCATTTGTCTGCTTGGATGTGATCTTGTTGCTGTCACGGGATGGATGGAGGGAGGGAGTCAGGTCAATGACTCTTCTTTTTCATGTGTTGTTGCTCAAACCTGGAGCAAAGATGTCCCTTCCCTCTCCCCCTTTCCCCATCCCCTCCTCCATTTCTTATAAGTGTCCCAGATTTGCCTGCAAAAAATCTGTAAATGGCTATTTCCAGGAACAAGCAGGAATGAGTCTTCACATATGGGTATGTCGGCACCGGCGGAGTCCGCGCGGGAACGCTTCCCAGCGTCCAATCAGAAAGCTTTTGGAAGCATCCCAACACGCCTGTGTGCTGCCTTCCCGCCTTCCCAACTGCCTCTCCTCAGTTTTTGTTTTTCCGCGGAGCCGGCAGGACGTTCTCCTGTCACCGCAGAAAATTCTTCTTTTATTTTTTAGTTTTCTTGTGGTCGCGGCTGCCTTCCCCGACGCCACCAGTACTGCCAGTGTTTCTTTCTTATTTTCTTGTAAAATTTTTTCCTTTAGGAATATAAAATTTCTTCTTAGTGTTCACGGTTCTCAGGCCTTCTAGGCCTCTCCATTTTTCCTCATGGAACCACCAGTCATTTTCCCCAGGAAATGTACAAACTGTGGCGGTACAACTTTATTTTTAGACACTCACAATTGGTGTCTAACCTGCTTGGGTCCTGACCACTGTCCTCCGGAGCCTTCGGGCACCAGTGCTGTGAGAAGCAGTTTTCAACATCGAGTTCCCCTCGACACGCGGTCCCCTTCCAACTTCAGGGCACCGACTATATCTTCTTCTACACAGGATCAGGTAACCCAAAAACAGTCTGTTAAGACTAGCCAGTCTTCGAGCGGCAGTTCTCATGCACAGCATAGAGATGTTTATTGTTTATGTTTATTTAAATTTGTTATACCGCTCAGGCCAAAAAGGCATTAGGAGTGGAGGAGTGGCCTAGTGGTTGGGGCAAGGTACTTCAGGCCAGAAGGTCGGGGGTTCAAATCTCACTAGAGGACAGCAACCTTGGGCCGGAAGGACTGGGGTTTGTAGTCCCACAGGTGCTCCTTGTGGTCTTGGGCAAGCCACTTAACCCTCCATAGCCCATGTTCCCTGTAAAATAGTTATTTCCAAGTTATAATGCCCTGTTCAATGTAATTTCAGTTTGTTCAATGTAAACCGCACTGATGCAGAATAGCGCGGTATATAAGAGAATGTAAATAAATAAATAAATAAATTAGAGCGGTTTACAATACTATATCATTCAAGGAAATAAGAAAAGAACGCCATTTATTTGATAGGACAGAATAGGGGACAGAGACGGTCAAACAGATAAGAGAGAGAAGAACACAGAATAGCAAGTTACCATGATATATAGACAAGACAACCCAGATCATGCCATCAGCGAAACGCCAGCATAGAGATGCCTCCGGCCTTGCCCTCGAATCTACTGGTTTCAAAACCCTGGTGGGAGTCTTCGGCCTCCAAAGCCTGTGTGGGGTTTCAGGTTGTTCCTGAGGTTCACCCCTCACAGAACATACCTGAGCCATGTCCAGTGGTGGCATCCATTTCAAGCGGTACCGATACCCCGGCATCGGCACCGGTGTTGGATGAAATATTCCTCACCAAGGATTGTCGTCTGGCGTCCCCGGTACCTACGGGGCCGGTGGATGCGCTTCAGATCGATTCTACAGTATCGGTGTCATCACCGATACGAGTTCCGACGTCGGTACCCTCCAGACGTGCATCGATAGACTCGCTTCCTTCGATGCCGAGTCTGGAGGACTGGGTACTGACGCGCCTTGGTACCGACTCCTGTCGGTACCGAAGGCTCGGTTCCGATACCTCGGATCCGCAACCCTCGGTTCCACCGATACCGTTAGAGTTGCCACCGGCTGGTTTTCTTCCTCCGGCATCAGATTCGGTACCGAGTCCGGTACCGACATCCACAGTACCTTTACAGTCGGTACCTTCCATGCTCCACTCATCAGGATCGCTTCCCTCGATGCCGAGTTTGGAATCGATTTCAAGCATGGACGATATGTTACCGACTGTTGCTGGTCCTGTCCTGCAGTACCAGCGACCACTATCTAAGGATCCCATTCTGCACCATTCAGGATTTTCTATTCCTATATGCTGGAATAGATCCCTTGGTGCCAATGCTAGTTCTTCATCAGATCTAGCTTATCCAGGGGGAATTCCCTCCAGGGATCTTTCTTTCCAGACTTTCCTCCTGGATATGGCGAAATCACTTGCCATTCCTGTCCCTGGACAAGATCCTACACAAGGGAGTACAGAATACCTCTCTGTTCCTAACGAAGCAAAGGAAAATATAATACTTCCTTTGCATCCTTCTTTGCAGGATCTCCTTCTACGAATGTGGGAATCTCCTTTAAAGGTACCCCCACTTTCCAGAGCAACTGATTTCCTATATCAGGTGCCCCCCTCTCCAGGGTTTCAAAGGACTCAACTTCCTCATCATTCCATTGTAGTGGAATCAGCATTGAGGCGAGTGAAGAGTACTAAAAAGCACTCTTCTTGTCCGCCAGGTCGTGAGTCTAAGACACTAGATGCCTTTGGACGTCAAACCTTCCAGACATCCATGCTTTCAGCAAGGATTCTCTCATATATTTTTTATATAGGTCTATCTCTTGAGGAGATCACAAAGCAATTACATCTTTTAACTCCTTTGCTTCAGGAGCCCAGACGTACAGACTATTCCTCACTGGTTAGTCATATTCAGAATATCTCTAAGTTCCTTACTCGTGCTACCCTAGACTCCTTTGAGTCTGTTAGCAGGACTTCTGCTATAGCTATAGGGGCACGACGTAGAGCCTGGCTTCAGGCCTCAGACTTGGACAAATGGGCACAGGAAAGACTGGGAAATACTCCTTGTACTGGAGAGAATCTCTTCAACAGGGAGTCTTTACTTCAGGTTACTCAGTTCTCCACTGACTTTCCTTTTTCCAGAGGCTGCTCTGTGCCTTCTTCTTTCCCAGTAGGTAGGAAATGTCCTATCAAACTTTCAACCCCTAAGGGGAGAAGGTTTTACCCATCATCTGCCCATCATTCAGATGTCCCTAAACAGGAGAAACATCGTTCTAGTCTGAGCAATCCACAACCTCAACAGGGTCAACAAACCCAGCAGTTGCAGGGTTTTAAATAGCTCATTGGCCCTTTGTTTGGGGGGTTGGGATGGCAGTCTGCTTCTTTTCACTTGAAGTATCTGCACTAATTTATCCTAACCTACTTAGATATCTCTTCATGAGACTTCTTTCCTTAAGAATCTTCATGATGATCATGCCCATACTTAACAGATTTTCCTCTTCCTCGTGGAGGAGAGGGAGAGGTGACAACTATCAATAGACAGTTGTTTCCATCTACTGGCATGTATCATCTCACCTGTCGGAGATTTCCTCCTTAGTTGGTCTCCTGAAACTCTATCTTACCTCCCTCTTACTACAACATTTGCTTTGTAAGAGTGACTTTTTCTACATCTTCTACCAGGGGATTCTCCCTTCTGGAGTTCTCTCCCCCTTGTTCCTTAGGGCAGCTCCTCAGACAATAGGAAGTCCTACCATCTCTGTTGGGTTTTCTTTTCCCAATCTACAGAGTAGGGGAAAAATTCCCTATGCTGCCCTCATAGTTGCTGCAGTTCCGAAACTTTCTAGTGGTTACGCCACAGGTTTTGTTTCACTACACAACCAGGGCTTTCTCTCCACTAGCAATCCTCCTAATCTCAGTATTAACTCCCAAGCAGGTTATCAACCTCGTTGGGAATTCCTGTTTTACAGTTTGGTTGGGTTATCTTCTATTCTTTGCCCTTTGTCCTTGGCAGAATAGTTGGTTACCTGCTGGTTGTCCACATTCCTCACCAGGGATTGTCCACAGCCGGTTTTGTCTTCTAACCAACCTGCAACATGCTCTCTGCAACTCTACAGGGTAGCTTTGCACTATGGGCCCTTGCTAGAGAGCATCAATATCTTGCCTAGCAGATAACCCCAGATGGTTACAAGGGTTTCCCCAGTCATATTCATGCCTGGCAGGTATTCTACCCTTTCCATCTTATCTTAAATCTCTGTTAAGGCATAAGCTCTGGCTTTTCATTACGTGAAAGCCTAGAAGAGGGGCCAACTCCCTGGCTTGGCCCATATTGCCTGGGATTTTTCCCATCAGGGATAAAAAATTTTCTGGCAACTAGAGGACATCTAATACCCATCTCGCCCTCATAGGCGAATCACTAGGGTATCTTCCTCTAGTAGCCTTCTCTATCCAATCTCCATACCACAATTCTGGAGATATCTGGACTTCTGGTCTGCAGACTAATGTTATCCTCTGCCATCTTCAGGTAGGCCATCCTGGTTATTCAACAGCTCAAATTCTACAAAGAATTAAGCCACCCCTTTGTCAAGGACAACCTTCCTCTGACTATAACAGTCATAACCAGGAGGAGAGGATTTTTTCCTGTTTATCTACTCAAGTAGGTATCAACCTTCTTGTTGTCAGATGAATCTCCCTCTCTCCCTATAGGGTGATGGGGATCTTTGAACATCTCTCCATCCATATACCTGGAGACATGTCCTATTCTTCTAGATACCGATATATATATATATATATATATATATAGTATATATCTGTGTGTCTTCTGCCCATATATATGTCTCTTATGGATATATGCATATATGCCCTATATGTGTATATATATTCGGTATATATATATATATATATATATATATATATATATATTTATAGGCATATGAGATAGATAAGTAGATGGATACAGATCTATCTAAAAATATATCTATCTGTTAGGTTCAGATATCCTTACATTCCTATAGGATCCTGACAGATGGGCACTACCCCTATCAATGCTGTTCCGGCATATTTAGGGGGCTACACCTATAGCCACTTCCTGTGGTAATTAATAACCCTTTTCTTTACCTTAACCTTTTCGGTTTAGGTGCTCCTGAAGCTCTCCATGTACCTTCTCTTCCCTAAGTGACCCCATTTAGGAAAGACATTGCAGAGCTTCAGTTGCTCTAAAGTTTAGCGTTTCTGAGTCTGTTCTTACTTTCTTATCAGATACAATGGTATCCATACTCTTTCTCCCTATATGGACTGGTCCAACCCCAGTCCAGTTAGGGCAGACTCACTTTTTCTCTTAGACCAAAACAGCTTAAGCTTTAATTCAATAGTACCTTCTGCGTCTCTGCTGAAGCTCTACTTTTTATACTACCCCAGTTTTTTCCCCTGGGGCTATTTTTTTCTAACCCTGAAGGGTTCTGGCCTCCACTTGTTTTTGGTCTACTTTGTTACCTCTACTTTACAGTAAGGTACCCCTTGAGCATATTCACTGGCTCTTTTTTCAGATCCATATGCAGCTCAGTGCACCTGTGCAATACCAACAAGGGAGGTCCAGATCACAATATTTTACTACTAAATGCCCTCGATACAGGGTCTTCCCTTTGAAGCCCTGTTCTAGCCAGCTGTTCTACAGCTCCTTTTCTATATTCAACTCCTGCCCTCCATCCCCAGGATGCCTGAGGTCCTGAGGTATAGCATAGCTCGTTCTAGACTTGCAACATGCTAGGACTCCCTCCGGGCATATGAGCTGGGGAGTCCCCATATGTGAAGACTCAATCCTACTTGTTCCTGGAGATAGCACAGTTACTTACCTGTAACAGGTGATCTCTGGGAACAGCAGGAATAAGTCTTCACAACCCACCCACCTCCCCTAGGAGTTGCCTTTCTCTATCTCTATCTTTCCCTTCCTTGCTTTGCTCTCTCTCTTTGTCTCAGCTGTGAAACTTAACTGAGGAGAGGCAGTTGGGAAGGCGGGAAGGCAGCGCGCAGGCGTGTAGGGATGCTTCCAAAAGCTTTCTGATTGGACGCTGGGAAGCGTTCCCACGCGGACTCCGTCGGTGCCGACGTACCCATATGTGAAGACTTATTCCTGCTGTTCCCAGAGATCACCTGTTACAGGTAAGTAACTGTGCTATACTGTGTCCCTCTAGTAGTGGGACTGCAATGCAATGTGTGCCTTCGAGTCAGTGCTGACTCCTGGTGTCACAGCTCCTTGGTTTTCTTGGCAGTGTGACTGGAAGCAGACTACACAGTATAATACTGCAGGAATCATATGTTGCTCATTGCCTGCCCAACCACAACCATGGCGACCAGGGTCGGTGCAAGGACTGGAGATGCCCTAGGTAGGTCTTCCATCCTGCTGCTCCCACTGGACCCCTGCCAATTGTCGCTGCTGGCGTCCTTCTCCATGGCTAACAGCAGCAGCAGCAATTACCCTTAAAACCATGACGCAGCACTTACCCTTTTTCTCCGCAGGGCCGCATCGTGGTTTCATTCCATTGAATCTTCTGCTTCAGCACCCCCCACTGCAAAATTACAGTTTATACAAAACCAGAAGTCTGGGCTGAAGCAGCATATTCAATAGAATGAAACCGTGATGCAGCCGCAGAGATGGAGGGTAAGTGCTGTGTCACAGTTTTAAGGGTGATTACCACCTATGTCGGCCCCAGAGAGGGGAGCCAGCAACAGCAATGGGTGCGAGGGGCATGCCAGCATGCTAGCCGACTGCCTAGTTCACCTAATGGTATCGCCAGCCCTGGTGGTGACAAACAGTGGCGTGCAGTCAGGGCCTTCAAGGGATTCAGTGAATCCCCAGCCCTGCTGTGACGTGAAAAAATATAGGTGGTCTTTTTATCTCCCCTTCCAGCCTGGACTTCAAACCTGCATCCCTTGTATGTGTGTGGGAGAGGGCCTTTCAAGAGAAGCAGTGATGCTTCCTGGGGGTCCTTGCTCTAGCCAGATTGTACTAGCTATGTCTTGAATTTTTGGTACTGTTCCTCTTTTCCTGATTGGCCCAAAGTTTGTCTGGTCTTGTATTACATGGCAAACTGTTACTGGATATTTTGCCTTTTTTAATCTACAGACTCCTATGCAAGAGACTTGCTTCAAAGCCTTATCTTCGCCAGAATTCTATGAAACCATATCCAGGATTTTTATCCAGGATCTGATAATATAAAAATAATTGGGAATTTCATATAGCAGCCCTGCCAAGAGTGAGATTTTAAGCCGTTTCTGGATTTCTGACAGTCCCATAATATCCCTAATCGACAGACTCATCAAGGGTATAGAAAACATCCAACAAGGCTTCATCCTCCTTTTTGGACATTGCCTCGGCATTTGACACTATGTCATGAGATCCTCTTACAGCTTCTCTTCAGCAAAGGAATTTGTGCACTGCCCTCGAATGACCATTCCTATCGCACAAACTGCAATCAATTTGTACAAATTGGCTAAAAAGCCTCCAACCCATTCCTCTAGACACAAGTAGGTCCCTCAGGGCTCAGCCCTCTCTGCACTTCTATTTAACATCTATATACATCCTGCACCATCCTCACAAGCCTCTCAGAACCCCCTTGACTGAAGTCAAAAGAGTTCCCAATTATGTCTTAAATTGTAAATAGTTATCCTGTTATCCAAGTTGCATTACCTGTTCAACTGTAAACACAAAGTACCATCGGAAATGTGTATTTTATTGTTCATTGTAAACCGCACTGATGCGGAATAGCGCGGTATAAAAGAGACTCTAATAAATACAGCCAGTCTGCAACATCATAAGCACCTTTAACGTCTGCTATCACCTGTATGTAGATGATATTATGATTTATGCTCTATGTGCCACCACAAGCGAAAACTACTCAGCTATCATAATCTGCTTCAAAGCCATGGATCAGTAGCTATCAGAACATAAACTAAACATTAACTTAAAAAAAAAAACCCCGTGATGCTATTCCTCACCAGGAATCAATTATTTCTCCCTCCAAAGGTTCTGTTGCTGTTATGTGCCATCGAATCAGGTGCGACTCATGGTGACCCTCTGGAGAGTTGACCTAAAATGTGTTTGATCTTCAGTTAGGCGGCTTACTGTTCACAGAGTGGCACCCATAGCTGCTGTTATTGTATCAATCCATCTCATTGCTGGCCTTTCTCTTTTGCGTGGACCTTCTACCTTGTGAAGCATGATGTCTTTCTCTAATAACACAGGTACACTAAAAAATTTTTTTTTTAAACTGCCTCTAATGTTTCGATTGATTTTTACGTTTTTTGGTGTGCTGAATCCAAATCTGGTAACCAATTTGCTCCATCATGTACAGATTTTTTGCTACATTGGGTTATCAGTTTGAGGTGAACGTTTCAGATTGAGTGCAATCGAGATAAAAGTTTCTTGGATGAATTCTTTATACTAATTGTTTAGTAGTTATTCAAATAAGAATAAAGAAAATTGTAACAAGGCAGCACATAAGAATAGAGTAATGTCAACAAAACACACTGTGATGGTAGCAAAATTGTCTGCACTTAAAACAGCCACATACATGTGCACAAACATTGAGCATATAAGAGCGAGGTTAGACACAAAGCAAAGCAAAGAAATGTGCAAAAAATGTTGTACAGGTATGTATGTAAGAATAGAAAACGCAAACCGCACCATTGCAATACATGAAGACAAACACCCGATGGTGTGAAAATAAAATTCTAATAAATGAGATCCGACACTGTGGTAATAACTAGCAAATTTTTATTTCAAAGTTTAGTAAAAACACGATATTTGTCAACACAGTTTAGATTTTAAAGTCATTCTTGGGTCAATCAATCTCCTGATGGGTCCGTTTCTTCTTCCCCCGAATGCTTCTCTTGGTGCGCTGCTTGGCGTATTTTTCATCTGGGGTTTCCCGCAGCAGCAACCAGCAGAAATCAGCCATCATAGTGGTGTTCCATCTTCCTTGGTACCTTCTCTCTGCGTCCTTGATGTCCTGGTGAAACCTTTCACCTTGTTCTTCACTGTACGCCCCCAAGTTTTCGGGAAAGTAGTTCACATGGGAGTGCAAGAAATGGACTTTCAGGCTCATGTTACAGCCTTGTTCTTTGAAGGCATTGAGCATCCTGGCAACAATATCCTTATAGTTCTCATCCCGCCTGTTCCCCAAGAATTTGAGAACAACATCCTTGAAGGAATCCCAGGCTTCTTTTTCCTTCTCAGACATCGTTTCCGCGAATGCTCCATCTGAAATGAGTTTCCTTATATCAGGGCCAACAAACACTCCTTCCTTTAGCTTTGCTTCAGAAAGTCGGGAGAACTTTGAGCAAAGGTACCGAAAGCACTCACCATCTTTTGGAAGGGACTTGATGAATTGCTTAATGAGACCCAACTTAATGTGGAGAGGTGGTAATAGAATTTTATCACGAGGTACCAAGCTCTCATGAAGAACATTTTTCTCACCGGGTCTCAAATACTCCCGAATTGGCCAGTCTTTTTTCCCCCATTGTAGGTCGCGGGCCCGGCTATCCCACAAGCAAAGGAAGCAGGGATATTTGGTGAAACCGGATTGTTGCCCTAATAGCATGGATAGAATTTTAAAGTCTCCACAAATCATCCACTTATGCTCATCATAACGAATCTTCTGAAGAATCAGGGCCAAATTCTCGTATTTTTCTTGGAGAATGTGTTGCCATTATGAAGAAGAACACCTTTTATGCTGTCTTTTGACGAATCAATGAACAGCCGCCATTCAGCAGGATCATACTTGAGTTTAAACTTTTCCATCACTCCGTATATATCGTTGCAAAATACCAAATCTTCCTCTTTGCTGAAATACTTCAAAAATTGTGTCTCGCGGTTGCGGTACCAATAAAAAGTTGTTCCTGGTGACAATAGATTTTTCTGTTTAAGCCGAGAACCTAGCAGTTGGGCAGCATCTTTTGGGAGTCCTAAATCCCGGACTAAATCATTCAATTCAGCTTGAGAGAAAAGTTCAGGTTTAGGATCTGGTTCAGTTTCAAACTCGGAAGTACTGGACTCATCGGGAAAAGCCATCTGATGAGTCTCATCATGATCAGAACCGTCCACACAAATATGATCCAAAGATTTTGGTGGTTCAGGCACAGGTAATTCGTTGCTATGAGGCATAGGCCTAATTGCTGAGGGAAGGTTGGGGTAACTTATTACGTTCTTATTTTTTAAGTTGTATCCCTTCACAATGCAAGAGCAAAAATAGCAGTCACTGCTGTGGTCTCTTTGTTCATGCCACATCATAGGTATTCCGAAACGAAATGCTTGTTTTTTACCTTTCATCCATAAGCGCAGATCTTCCTCACATGTCTTGCACACTTTGTGAGGAGCCCACGGTTTGTCTTGATCGCCTAACTTCAAACCAAAATAGGCGAAATATACTTTTTTAATAAATGCAGAAATGTTCCTCTGCCGCTTTTTCACGGTATATTCCCCACAAATAAAACAAAAACTGTCCGGAGAGTTGACGCAACCTCTGGCTCTGTGAGCCATCACAAATACACAGCACTGCAAACTACAACTGTAGTGAACCACTTCGGAATAAAGCTGGATTACGACTGAGCAAACAAAAGGTAATAATGAACTTGCAAGAAACTGAAATTTGACAGGAACGTTCATGTCGCAACCACCGTGTTTGAGCGAGCGAACGAGGCGAGGCGAACAGGAAAGAACATGCGCCAGCGCGAGTACTGGATTTAGCCCCCCGCCTCCCAATTGTCCTGTTAATATATAAAATGAATACAAAACACTCTAAAATATCATGAGGAAGTGTTTCTAGTTAGTTAACCATTACAACCTCTATTTTGGGCCAAGAAAATAAACTGCAGTCGGCTAAAAAGAAATTATGTGAACATTCCTTATATGGGTAAGAAATCTAATTTTGCAAGAAAACGTGACGTGATGGAACATTTTGACTATTTTTCTTGGATTCAGCACCCCAAAATCTATAGGAATCAGTTACAAAACTGGAGGCAGTTTTTTGGTAGTGTACCTGTGTAATCTCTCTTCACATGACGTGTCCAAAGTATGAAAGTCGAAGTCTTGTCATATAAGCTTTTAAAGAAAGTTTAGGTTTGATCTCCTTTAGTACTTACTTTTCTGGGCAGTCCATGGAATACACAGTATTCTTCGCCAGAACCATAATTCAAAGGCATTAATTATCTTCCTGTCTATCTTTTTCGCTGTCCAACTTTCACAACCATATAATGTTATTGAAAATACCATGGCTCAAACAAGTCAAATCTTTGTATGGAGAAAGACATCTCTGCTCTTGAGAATCTTGTCTTGGTCCTTCATAGCCATTCTGCCAAGAGCAATGCATCATCTGATTTCTTGGCTGCTTGTTGTTTCTTTATTGATTGTTGATCCAAGTAGGTTAAAGTTGTCCACTATTTCAATTTCTTCTCCATCAATGATGTGCATTGATTTTGCCAATTGTCAGGACTTTTGTCTTCTTTACATTAAGATGCAGGCCTATGTTAAGATTATGTTCCTTGATCTTGAGAAGCAAATGTTTCAGATCATCTTTACTTTCAGCCAGTAATGTGGTATCAGGATAGTGAAGACTGTTGATGAGTCTCCTACCAATCTTCACACCTCTGTTGTCTTCATACAGTCCTGCCTTTCTGATGATTTGTTCTGCATATAAATTAAACATGTAGGGGGAAAATATGAAGTCTTGTCGTACACCTATGTTGATTTTAAATCATTCTGTTTCTCCTTGTTCTGTTGGAACTCTTGCTTCTTGATTAATGTAAAGGTTGTGCAAGAGAACTACCTGGTATTCTGGTATACCTATGCTTCTTAATGAAGCCCAGAGTTTCTCATGGTGTACACAATCAAAAACCTTGCTTTAGTCAATAAAACACATAAAGATACCATTTTGGTATTCTTTAGTCTTTTCAAGGATCCATCTCACATCTGCAATGATGTCTCTCATTCCTCGCCCTTTCCTGAACCTTGCTTGCACTTCAGTCGGTTCTCGTTCCAGGTATGGCTGTAGTCTGTGCTGAATAATCTTCAGTAGAATCTTGCTGACACGTGGGATCAAAATGATTGTGCAATAATTTACAGAGTCAGTTGGATCACCTTTCTTTAGTATTGGTATAAACACAGATATTTTCCAGTCAGTTGGCTATAATGTTGTCTTCAGAATTTCCTGGCAGTCTTGTAAGTATGGTAACAGATGCATCAGATTGCTGTAATACTCAAATAGGAATGCCATCAATACCTGGTGCTTTGTTCTTTGATAAGGCTTTCAATGCTGCTTCAACTTCTTCTTTCATCACCAATGGTTCCGGATCATAAGGTACAGGTTGAAATGACTGTTAGTCCACTTGATATTTATCATATAATAACTGTATATTCTTTCCACCTTTTCTTGATCTGCTCAGCATCATTCAGCATGGATCCTTGAGCATCTTGTAACATTCCAGTTCAAGGCTGGCATTTTTTCTTTATCTCTCGTAGCTTTAGGAAAGCCGATCTTGTTCTTTCTCTAATAGTTTCTGCTTCTATTTCGTTGCATGCGTCAAGGACTTGAAGGACTTCAGGAAGAAGCTGAAGACTCACCTCTTTCAGATCCATTACAACCTAACCCAGTCAGAGTGTTACTCTATTCGGGCACCTTGCCAGCCTAAATAACACACAGCAGTATGAAACGCTTCTTGTAATATGTAATATATGTGTACATGTATATATGTAAAGCCTCCCCCAAACAATCAAATGTATATATGTAAAGTCTCCTCTGATACAATCAAATGTAAATATGTGACCGTTTGATGCTTTTTACCCACCCCTGAAATCACACTGTATGTTCCAAATCCGGCCTGTACAGCCGCACCACTATGTATAGAAAGCCGCTGCTGATCGCTGGAAGTAGCGGGATACAAGTGTACACTAAATAATAATAATAAATAATAAATAATAATTGTAGTACTTCTCCTTGTCTTGTCTTGCTACACGTTGGAAATCTCTGTTCAGTTCTGTGATTGCCTCTCTTTTTCCTCTCGTTTTAGCTTCTCTGCATTTTTGGGCAATTTTCAGAGTTTCTTCGGTCATCCATTTTGGCCGTTTTTGCTTTTTCACCTTTTGTAGAGATTTCTTACTTTCTTCCAACACAGTAAATATACAAATGACATATCATAACACAAGCAAAAATCATATAGATTAAAAAACATATAAACAACATCAAATTAATATTTAAAATCTTATTAGAAAAAGTAGGCCTTAATTTTTTTTCCTAAAATGTATAAAGTTCTCTTACAGTCTAATCTCAGAGAAAAGAGTATTCCAAGCTGCAGGAACAGGAACAGAAAATGATTGTTCACCAGAAGCAACTACTGTAATAAACCACTGTCTGTAGAATGAAGTGAATGCATAAAAAGACAATAAGAGCTGGGCTAAGGTAGTGAGATTTGTCTATTGTACACTGTTAATACCTTCCAGACATTTGTATGTCCCTCCTCCATCTCTTCTCTAGGATATAAATATTTAAAACTCTTCCTGCTGAGTCAATTGAAACTCTGCAAGAGACAATAGTGCTTGGGAATTTCTACCAGAAGCTCAGAGAAACCTTTATTGTTTTTCTGATTTCCAAGCGAGCTGGTCAGTGTTGGTGCTGTTGGATTATGCCATCCACTTTTGTGTCTACTTTATTCTACTTGTTATCTATGCAGAATCCCCATTACAGGTAAGCAATTTTGTTGAGTAGGGGACATTCCTAATCATGTTCTCTTAGGCTTCCACGGCTAGTATCATGATCTTTGCAGTTTTCTTGGTCATTCTTCATTTTGGTAGGTGGAACCAACATTTCAGCCATCATTCTGTGACTTTCCTCAGGGTGAAGTGATTATGCAGTGAATAACTGTTCTTATATACAGTGGTTCTTAAACTGGATTGGTGGATTTAAAGCAGGGAATTTGGATTTTTGGTGGAAAGGCTCGTTGGACAAAAAATGGGAAAAGTGCAAGTAGGAATCCTGGAGGGAGGGAATTTGGGTTTTAGCAGAAAGACTATTGTGACGATCTCATATTCAATGAAGAAGAAAGAGTCCATCCTTCCCTCCCTTCTGTCAGTGCTGCTTCAGTGAACTGAGCTGGCGGTAGCCAAAGCAGCAGATTCAGTGATAGTAGGAAGCAAAGCAGTATTGTAGAACCATCAAGTTCTGTGCTTTCTAAGGCCTGGTCTTGTCCCGTCCCCTCTGATGCTACTTCCTGTTGGGGCGGGACAGAACCAGACCTTAGAGAGCGCAGAACATAATGGCTCTGCAGCACTGCTTTGCTTCCTAGTATCACTGCCTCTGCTGCTTTGACTGCCACTGGTCCAGCTCACAGAAGGAGCAGTGACAGAAGGGAGGGAAGAATGGACTGGACTTCCCTTTCTTCATTACTTCAGCTGCTGTCTGCCCAGCCCCTAAAGGACTCTTTGCTGCTTCAGCATCTCCGTTTATGCGGCCATCTGTTCAGTTCTGACTGCAGCCATCCCAGACACTTTTGAAACTCGCAGTTGGGACTTCCTGCTGATTGCAGGCAATCAACAACAAAGTCCCATACACAAGTTCTGAAAGTATCAGGGATGCCTGCAGTCAGAATTGAACAAATGAACTGGCAGAGCAGTCTGCTACAGAGGGGAAGAGCTCTGTTGCTCATTCAGCAGGATTAAAAGTGAAAGTTGACAGCTATGGCATCCTTGAACATTGGTGGTTCCCTGTCATGTTTACTGGGTTGCGCTGGCCCTGCTGATTTGAGAACCACTAAATATAAGAACAAATTCACTGCATAACCACTTCATGCTGAAGAAAGCCACAGAATAATGGCTGAAATGCAGGTTCCACTTATCAACTCGCGGCATGGCCCAGAAAACTGCAAAGATCTTTCCAAATCAAATTTATTAAACATCAGTATATTCTATCTGCAGCAGCACCCTGTTATTCCTATGAGCAATTTGGCAGATAGCACACATTAACGTTTAGCAGACATGGTCTTCAATGATACTAACAGGTAGCTCATTAAAGAATGAACAAAATACATTTTCCACTCAGTGCACAACTAAGCTGTCAAATATTTTGCCAGAAATATAGTCAAGCCATCTAGCATATCTGCATTAATATGTTTTATGAAATACATGATCAAAACAGAGATATTTGAAATGTTGAAGACAAAGAACTTTTTTTTAAAAATTTTGCTTGTCCTCAAGTGGTATTTTGTTTCTTTGATACGCTTCAGCTTTTTCTACTAAATATGCAAAAGGCACAGTAGGCATTTCGCCCAAGCCCTGAACTTGGCTTTTAGTGTTTGCAGAGAAAACCAACATAAATTGGTAGAACATACAGTACCCAAGGGTATGCTTTTGTGTTTCAAAAATGTCTAGTTGTTCAAAATATCCATAAAGAGGAGCTATCAACCCCAGATGGTCTATCAGTTCCTAAAGGTAAATAGGCTCATTAACGTCTTTCAATCTTATATATTTGGAGGGATATTATGTCACTCTGATAGATGTCAAGCAAATGTTTTTAAAATGTATATATTTCACGATTGGCTGCAGAAAATATTCTTTTAGGTTAATGTTTACCTGTAAGAGACTGCCATAAAAAAGACTCTTTTTTTTAAACTTTAATGGCCAAGACCTTTGAAAAACCTCTTTATTGGTGTGTTATGGCCATACCTAGAAAAAACTTACTTAAAACAATATCATACATGGTGTGTAGTAAAAATAGATTTAGAAGCAAACCATATCATTGAGTGCCCATATAGAGAGTAATTTTCTAAGCCATTTCTAAAGATAAAGCAGTGTTTAACTGCAGAAATGATCTTTTAGAAAATTGCCATTCGTGTGTGTGGTATACCTTTAACCCTGTTTTTAGAGTACCATGGATTGGCCCCAGTATGGGCAGATAGAAAATTACTCCTATAGAGGGCAGTTTTCAAATGATCTAGCCACCTAACTATGCAGATACATGACTAGATGCCCTGGTTGAAAATTGCCTCTCAGATGAGCAGCCAAATTTAGTTTCCAAATTTCTCCATGTGACTACAGTTAGCTGCTTGAAATGTAGGTGTTCCTGGTTGTATAACTTGATTGGGGAAGAAAACTAAGTGAATCAGTTGACTATTCCAATAGAAGAATATAGGGTTCTGTTTAATAAAGCACATTAGACTTTTGCAGCTAATGCGGCAAAAAAGTGCAGATAGTGTAGTGAGCTGCCGAAGCCGTGCGTTATCTGTTGGGGGTTTGCACAGCATTTGCCCAGTGGTTAACTCACAAAATTTGCAGAGAGTGCAGTGGAACAACAACCTGGATCCAATAACGTCATTCTTTACTAGCACCCACGCCATCTATTAATCCGCCATTTACCGTGCACTGTTGAGTCCCACAGCAATCGCGCATTGCAGACATATTCACTATCTGTCCTTATCCCACCTACTTATGCAGATAACATGCGTTCTGCAGATAGTGCAGAAAGTCCTGTGTTATTTGCATTTTGCATGCATTATCTAGTACGGCCAGATAGTGTATGCTATCTGCCTGATAACTGCTAATGTGGTTTAGTAAACAGACCCCCATGGTTTCTTCTGCCTTGCTCCATCCACATAGAAGACATGGCTAATTGTAATTGGTGGAACAACATACATATTTTTATCCTTCCTAAAGATGCTGAAGGTATGGCTATGCATATTTTCTTGAATGCACTTTGGAAGTGACTTTTTCCTGGCTGTTTTATCTCAAAAGGGCTCATTGGATGCCTTCATGCCAAACACAAGAGTTTACATTTCCCTGACTGATAGTTGCCAAGGTGCGGCGATATTCTCAACAATTAGTGATTTTAATTGCAGAACGGACAAAATATACGTATTCTATATGAGGGGAGGATGATCCTCTTTGTGGCTGATCTTGCAAAAATGACAGGGAACGGACAAAAACAATTCTTGGTCCTCCATCCAAAACTTGTAGACCTAGGTGCCCAGTTTGGTCTGATATATACAGCATGGATGTGAGTCACTTGGAATAACATCACAAAACAATACGATGACCTGTGAACCTTATTAAATATTTGGATGGTTGACAAAGATCAGAAAGGATGGCTTGATTTGTATAGAGGTACAAACGTGGTTTTTTTTCTAGGATTCTTGCTCCTTATCAAGGGACATTTGCTTTTCAGTTCTGCATTACCTGAGATTAGATAAGGACTTCCATTGATAATCTCTGGGAATTCCTTGGATAGATGGACCAAACAGTGTGGAGTTGGTTTTCACTGAGTGTGGTAGAGTGGATGTCTGTGTGTGATGCATTGAATGTAAATAGAAAATAATTTGAGGTAAGGAAGTGACATCATCAAACTGAATGGCGGCATGAGCTGAAAGCTCCTCTAACCCCACCAGTAAAAAATTAACATTAAGAGCACTCACCTCATCAATCCCTGCAGAGCTGACAATAATTCGATCCCAAGACCTGAAGAAAGCATGGCAGGTAAAAAGAAAGTTGATTTTAAAGATTTTGCCTGCGAGAAAACAGCAACTCCCCGCAAGGAGCTTAAGATGGCGGTGGGCGACTCAGTGCAGAGCTGCCAGGGTGGGGATCCACAGTGGCAGAGCAAGCGAGTCCAAGGAGGACAGTGGTGAGATGCAGGGTGACCGTGAAATAAAAAAACTTATTAATAGAACTAAAATAAGAGATCTGAAGTTTCTGGAGTGACCTCAGGACCATGGTGGCAGACTTAAGGACAGAAATGCACGAGATTGGAGGCTGCATAGAGACCATCAAAGCAGACAAGTGCGCATGAAACTACACTAACTGAGCATGTGGCCCAGATTAAACAATTGACGGCGATGCAGGCGGAGATCACAGTGCGCCTAGAGGACATGGAAAACAGAAATAGAAGATGCAACCTCTGCTTCCATGGAATTCCGGAAGAGACTGCATACCAAAATAGTGGAGAAGGTAGTAAGACAAATTGCTCAACAACTGTGGCCGGAAGGAGAGAGCCCAAATATCGAGATGGACAGAGCACATCACTTCACTGGGCCCCCCATGAGCAACACAAATGCGGGACATAGTCGTGTGCTTTTACAAGTAGACAGTAAAGGAACAAATACTATCCCGAGCTCGTAAACAGGGCACAGTAAAATGGAACAGTATACCTATAGAAATATATAAGGACTTATCACCAATTATCTTGCAAAGGTGCAGAGAGCTATGGGACTTAACAGCAAAGCTGAGAGAGGCGGGAATTAAATACAAGTGGTTATTCCCATTTGCCCTAGCTGTGACTCATGAAGGGCATGTGGTTAGAGGTAAAAACAGAGCAGAAGTGCTGGAAGCAGTATGTGAATTGCAGATCGCAGGGATATCTGAGCTACCAGCTGAACATCCAGGGGAGACTCGCAAAGGAGCAGCATGGCAAAGAGTAGAATGGGGACACTGACAGTTTGGAGAAGAGATGGCTCAGAGAAGATATGATTTTTTTTTTTTTTTTAGTGCCATCAAGTCAGTGTTGACTCATAGTGACCCAGCTACCTCTGGGTTTTCTTGACAATGTATCATCAGAAGTAGATTGCCAGCCTTTTCTTTTGAGGCAATGGAGAGTAAAGTGACTTGCCCAAGTCACAAGGAATGCAAGTGGGAATCAAACCCTTGATCTTCTGGGTACTAGGCAGTTGCTCGAACCACTAGGCTACTCCTCCACTCCACTGATGGAAGTCTATAAAATAATAAACAGAGTAGAACAAGTAAATGTGAAACAGTTGTTTACGCCTTCAAAAAGTATGAAGTCTAGGGGACATGCAATGAAACTACAAAAAGTAGTACATATAAGATTAATTGGAGAAAATATTTTTTCACTCAATGCATCTTTAAGTCTTGAAGGACTACAAAAGGGGACTGCTACTTCTGGAGAGAGATCTGCAATTGTAAGTATTTACTAATAGGAATTTTTCTAAATCTTGGGGGAAAAGGAATTCTTTAGATTAAAGCTGATTAATCTGTGAACCCAGTATATTTATTAAATCAGTCAGGGCATAGTAGCAGCAAAGAGTTTTCAGTTTAAATTTAAAACACAGCAGAGAGCTTTCCAGTTAAATTTAGAATCCAAGACTCCCTCTACTATTACTACTACTACTACTACTACTACTACTACTACTGAGCATTTGTAAAGCACTATCACTCATACACAGCGCTGTACAGACATGTAAGAGACAGTCCCTGCCCATCAGAGCTTACAATCTAGTCAAGACAAAACACAGAAGGTGTAAGCAGGGATAGAATTAGGGGAAAGAAAAGGGAAAAGAAAAGATCAGGTGAGTCAAGATCCAAAAGCAGCAGCGAAGAGGTGCGTTTTCAACCTGGATTTGAAGAGGGTTAGAGAAGGCGCCTGGCATACAGTCACGGGTAGTTTGTTCCAGGCGTAAGCTGCAGCAAGGTGAAAGGAGCGAAGTCTGGAGTTAGCAGTAGAAGAGAAGGGCACAGATAAAAGTAGTTTGCTAGAAGAGCGGAGTTCCCAAGGGGGGTTGTAAGGAGAGATAAGAGAAGAAAGGTACTGAGGAGCTATAGAGTGAATACATTTATAGGCCAGCAGAAGAAGCTTGAACTGGATGCAGAAACGGATAGGGAGCCAATGAAGTGGCTTGAGAAGAGGAGTAATATGGGCATGACGAGGCTGGTGGAAGATTACTCTTGCAGCAGAGTGTTGAACAGATTGAAGGGGAGAGAGATGATTCAAAGGGAGACCAGCAAGGAGTAGGTTATAGTAGTCAAGACGGGAGGTGATCCAAGCAAGGGCTGTGGGACTCCCCCTGGAGATTGATCACAGATTACCTTAGCAGCACAGGACAGGTTACTGTGTAGCAGCCAGCTTTTAAGAGCTCTTCTTTACCTCCCTCCCTCCCTCCCTCCCCAATACCCACCCACCCCTGGGATAATCGTAACTTTATAGGTGCTTAAAACTCTTAAAGTGAAGGAGGTGCAATATTCACTTTCAGGTGCAGCTGTTTATTCTCATCAGCATACATTAAGGACCTAAGATTTAATTAAATTTCAGGTGAACAAAGTGCATTAAAAGTATTAGGTATAGTTTTATTAGTATAAGTATCCCCAGCAACCCTTAGTAAGTAAAGAACTTAAATATCTAAACACAACTTTAAAATAAAGATGCAGGCAGCAGCCAGCAGTGAGATGGGGCTTTCCAGTCTTTTGCATTGAGTGTCACATGTATGATTTTCTCCCAGTTGGTGAGGGGTCTTACGTGTGCACAAGGTGCAAGGTGCTCTTTTATCTCTTTGGGAACGAGTCCGATTTCTGGAGGCAAGAGTAGCAGACTTGGAAGACATAAGGAAGACAGTGAGGTACATAGACGAGACCAACAGGGATATAGTCCTGAAGTCCTGTTGCCATGGAGAAGAGAGGTCACATGACAGGAGAGCATCACCCTGGTGTGGCAGGAAGTGACCCTGTAGCTAGGACCTTTCCTCCAGGTGATGTAAAACCCTCTCGCACCGAGGAAGTTTCTCCAGGGCCATGTGCCCATGAGAGAAGTGTTCGGACAGCTGTTATAGTTGGTGATTCTATCATTAGGTATGTAGATAGCTGGGTGGCTGGTGGACATGAGAATTTAGGCTTTTAGGTAGGAAGTTGAAATCCAGAAATTCCAGGGTAGTGTTCTCTGAAATGCTTCCCGTTCCACACGCAGGACCCAAAAGGTAGTCAGAGCTCCGGAGTCTCAATGCGTTGATGAGACGATGGTGCAGGGATGAGGGTTTTGGATTTGTTAGGAACTGGGGAACATTCTGGGGAAAGGAGGGGCTCTTCCGAAGGGATGGGCTTCACCTTAACTGAGATGGAATCAGGCTGCTGGCATTAACCTTTAAAAAGGAGAGAGAGCAGCTTTTAAACTAGATAATAGGGGAAAGCTGACAGTCGCCCAAGAGCGCATGGTTAAGAACAATGTATCCTTGAAGGATACTACCTTAAAAATGAAGTTAGGGCACATCAGCAGAGAGGTTCCAATAAAGATAAAAGTAGCCCAAATGCCCTTGAGTACAGAGCTTAAAGATTCGAAATTACCCCTGCCTACCGATAACAAGATTAATATGAATAAAATACAGTCTCTAAAATGCTTGTATGCAAATGCTAGAAGTCTAAAAAAAGATGGGAGAGTTAAAATATATAGCACTAAATGAGAAGTTAGATATGATTGGTATCTCAGAGACATGGTGGAAGGAGGACAATCAGTGGGACACTGATACCTGGGTACTAGCTATATCGTAATGATGTTGTTGTTGTTGTTGTTAAGTGCTGTCGAGTCGGAGTCGACTCATGGCGACCCTCTGGATAGCTATCCTAAATTGTGTTCGGTCTTGAGTCAGGCGGCTCATTGTTGACAGACTGGTACCCGTAGCTGCTATTATTGTATTGATCCATCTCATTGCTGGCCTTCCTCTTTTGCGCTGACCTTCTATCTTGCCAAGCATGATGTCTTTCTCTAATGATCTCTCTCTTCGCTTCGACACAAGGAAAGGAGGAGTGTTTTTACCGAACCATTGGGATCTAGCTTTGCGCCAGCTGGTACAAAAATTCTTGTCAACTCCGGCACCGACAGCTTGGAGTTATCTTCGCGTGCTAGGGACAATGGCGGCGACCCTGGAGGTAGTGCCATGGGCCAGAGCCCACATGCGGCCAATGCAGAGAGCTCTGCTTCACCGTTGGTCACACCAGAATGATTTGCTGAACAAATGCCTCCCCTCCCCATAAGGCAATCGCTTCAGTGGTGGCTTTGTCCAGAACACCTGGAAGCGGGCTCACCACTGGATCAGCCGCGGTGGCTCCCTATGTTGATGGATGCGAGTCTTGCAGGGTGGGGAGCGCATTGCGGGGATCGATTCATGCAGGGCACTTGGAGCGACCAGGAGCTTCAATGGTCAATCAACCGTCTCGAGCTGCGAGCGGTGTTTCTAGCGCTGCAGGCATTCGAAGAGACGGTAAAACACTGGGCAGTGCGAGTCCTGTCGGACAATTCCGCGACGGTCGCCTACATCAATCGTCAAGGCGGAACGGGGAGCTCGGCCATGGAAGAGGAAGCAGGGGCGTTGTTCGCCTGGGTGGAAACTCGACTGCGGGCGATCTCGGCGGTGCACATTGCAGGAAAGGACAATGTGACGGCAGACTTCCTCAGCAGAGTCCGAGTGGATGCAGGGGAATGGGAACTGCATCCGGAAGTGTTTGCCCAGATAGTCCACAGATGGGGTCCGCCGATTATGAATCTCATGGCAACGTTTTGGTCTGCGAAGACGTGTCGGTTTTTCAGCAGAAGACGAGAGAGGATGTCGGAAGTGATCGACGCTCTGATATAACATTTCTATAGCGCCTTGATTGTAGGATAAGGCGGTTTAGAAATACTGTTAAATAAAATAAATAAATAACATTGGCCGTCGTCGGGGATTCTCTATTTATTCCCCCCATGGGAGCTCATAGGGCAAGTGGTGTAGCACATCGAGGCTCATCGGGGAAGAGTGCTGTTGGTGGCCCCAGATTGGCCAAGACGCCCATGGTATGCCGACCTAGTCCGCCTTCTCAACGGGGAGCCTTGGAGATTGCCAATGACGGAGAATCTGTTGGTGCAGGGTCCACTTCGAATGCCACAGGTGGGTCGGTTCTCGCTTACGGCTTGGCCATTGAAAGGGCGAGATTAAGGAAAAAAGGCTATTCGAGTGCTGTCGTTGCTACTTTGCTACGAGCCAGAAAGAGATCCACATCCCTTGCATATGTGCGCATATGGCATATCTTTGAGGACTGGTGTTCTCGACGGCAGATCCGGGCTTCTACTGTGTCCATCCTGAGGGTGTTAAGCTTTTTGCAAGACGGTTTTGATAAGGGCCTGGCGGCCAGTTCTCTCAGGGTTCAGCTGGCTGCCCTGTCTTGTTATAGAGGTAAGGTTCAAGGAGTTTCATTGGGTTCTCATGCCGATGCGGTGCGTTTTCTCAAGGCGGTTTCTAGACTTCGACTCTCTCGTAGATTAGTGGTTCCGCCGTGGGATCTCAACTTGGTCTTGAGAGCGTTAGCGAAGCAGCCTTTTGAGCGCTTGAACCAGGCTTCAGTCAAGGATTTAACTCTGAAGACGGTGTTCTTGGTGGCCATCTATTCAGCACGGTGAGTTTCGGAGTTGCAAGCCCTATCCTGTTGGGAGACGTTTTTGTCTTTCTCTAGGGAAAAGGTGGTGCTGCGGCCTGTGCCGTCCTTTTTGCCAAAGGTAGTTTCTCCGTTTCACTTGAATCAAGTGGTGTCCTTGCCAGTATTGGGTTCTACAGAGGGGACCACCTCAGGCCATAGCCTACGGTTTTTGGACATAGAGTGTTGAGGCAATACTTAAAGGTTTCAGAGTCCTTTCGTAGGTCTGAGCATCTATTTGTCCTGTTCGGAGGCCCCCATGAAGGGGAAGCGGCTTCTAAAGCTTTAATCTCCAGATGGGTTCAGGAGGCTATAGCGTCAGCGTATATTTTGCAAGGTCATCAGGTGCCAGCAGGCCTAAGAGCTCACTCTACTAGAGTGCAAACGACTTCCTGGGTGGAACACAGTTTGGTTCCACCAGTAGACATTTGCAGAGCGGATACTTGGTCATCTCTTCATACTTTTAGTAAACACTACCGTCTCGACGTCCTCACAGCCAAGGATGCCTGTTTCAGGTTGGCGATGTTGCGAGCTGGGTGCAAAGGTCCCTCCCAATGAGTACTGCTCTGTTACATCCCAATGGTGGAGGACTGAACTGGAGGACCGATAAGGACAGAAAAATTACACTTACCTGGTAATTGTTGTTCCTTGAGGGAGTCCAGTTCAGTCCTCAATCCTGCCCGAAGATGGGTTACAAGAGCTGTTTTTTGATTGGGAGGACTGCCAGTCATTAAGTGGGTTCAAGCCCTTCTGTTTCTGACTCTTTATTTCTGGCTTTCTCTCTCTTTTTCTTCATCCTGATCGGTTTAGGGAGGAAAGGGAAGTTTTAGAAGTTGCTCTCTCTTCATTGAGGGGGTATTAGTTAAACGTTAAGAGTTAAAAGTTAATGTTGAAGATTAAGTGGAATTGATTAATATAGCTACTTATTTCTTGCTCCTTTGAGTCTGCTTTGTCAATAGTTCACTGGGGCTGATGGGAGAGACCAGCAAGCTACATCCAGTGATGTCACAAGTTTTTTCATGCCCAGTCTCCAAGCTGCAGGAGGAGGTACACTACCCAGAGGTGGAGGACTGAACTGGACTCCCTCAAGGAACAACAATTACCAGGTAAGTGTAATTTCTCTTTATTCTCTATTCCTTTCCTTATGATTCCTAGCTTTTATTTGCCTTCTTGGCTGCCATTACACACTGGGCGGAGGGTTTCAACGTGTAATCCACAATGACACCTAAATCTTTTTTTCTGGATGGCAGTTCCTAATGTGGAACCTTGCATTGTGTAACCATATTTTGGGTTGTTCTTTCCTAGGTGCATAACTATGCACTTGTCCACATTAAATTTCATCTGCCATTTCAATGTCCAGTCTTCCAATTTATTAAGGGCCTCTTGCAGTTTTCCACAATCCTGTTGGGTTTTAACAACTTTGAATAATCTTTTGCCATCTGCAAATCTGACTACCTCACTTTTTGTTCACATTTCCAGGTCATTTATGAATAAAGAGGGTAGGTTAGTAGTAGACAATGAAACCATAGTAGATCAATTTTACCAGTTTTATGCTGGCTTATATACTTATGAGCTTTCCCCCTCAAATGAGAAAGTAAAGTCCTTTTTTATCAAAATTTCAGCACCCGTCTGTCTCCCTCAAGAAGAGGAGGACCCTTTATGATCCTGTTACTGTTAAAGAAGTTGAACAGGCGATACAATCTCTTTGGTCTTGGCATGAATTTTTTAAGGAATTTGGGGTGTGCTGGCTCCTAAATTTACCAAACTATATCTGAGCTGCATCAGTGGCCAGCCAGTTAAGGGTTTTGTAGTGTAATGGTGGAAGTGCAGTTTTTGTAGGAATGGTGTGATGTGATCATGTCACTTGCAACCTTCAATCAGTAATACTATGGCATTCTGAATTAACTGGAGCTGGTGCAAATCCTTTATGGTCAGAGTGGATTATAGTACAGCCTCAATGTTATCATGATGTGTACCACAGTGATATATCACTGCAATGTATGGAGAGAGACTGCTAGTTGACAAAGGTGATAGTGGCAACTCCTGAAGATTGCTTTTATTTGGGGAATTAGAGTAAGTGTCCAGCTGTAACCCAAGGTTCCTAATCTGTGATTTAAAGAGGCGTTCATAGCTCCCAAGTAGGATTTTGATGTTGGGTATCTGACAGCTTGCATTAGGAACCTGCAGGAGCTCTGTGTCACTTGAGGCTCAACAGTTTGTTGTTTTTTGCTCATTCTTAAATTGATTTTAGAAAGGCAGGCAGATTACTCTGAGTTGCAATTAAATCTGCTTCAGTGGATATAAAACTTCTGCATAGATGCAGACTATTTATCCATTATCTGAATTGCTCATGATAGATATTAACAAAATAGGTGACAGTATGAATCCCTGTGATACTCCACAGGTCAATGCAAAGGTAGTAATGAGATACTGCCAAACAGTATGGATTGTGGCCTATTTGAAAGATAGAATCTGAACCCTAAGCAGATATTGGGCTACTGGTTCCAATTCTGCAAATCGTGCTACCATGATATTGTGGTTCACAGTGTCAAAACTACTGGGGCATCCTACAATACTAATACTAAAGTTTGATCTCCTGTTACAGTTTCTGTGGAGATCGTCTATCAGAGGTCTTGTGTTCTATAATCAGGTCTGAATCTGGACTGGCACAGATCAAGCCAGTTTCTGTCTTCTAGCCAATCAGTGAGTCGAATGCAGACTGTTCTATAAGTTTTCTTAGAAATGGGATGTTAGGAGGAAGTGACATCATTGGGGTGAATGATGGCTTGAGTTAGAGGCTCTGCTGACCCCTGAGTGATGGTGCGGCGAAACTACCTCAGCTGGTCCAGTAGTTTTGATTGAACAACAGAAGAATAAGTCCCTTCATTGGTGGTTCTGATGGTGGAGAGAAAATCTATTGTGGACTTACAGGAGTTTGCTTATCGGTGTTCCCCAGCTCTGAGGAAGGATGCAGCCAAAATGGCGATCACGGAGCAGCCGCATCAGAAGGGAACCAGAGAGCGGCAGCATAGAGAGAGCAGCACCGATTCGGAGTAGATGATCAATTGCCCCTAGCTGAATTCCCAAGATGGTTTCAGGATTTAAAAGCTGAAATGATTTCAGTGAGTAGTGACATTGCAGGGTTGGCCTCAGAGCTGCATGGTGAGCTGACTCACATGGGGCATCAGGTGAAAGGTCGAGACGGGGATGTGGAGGATCAGGTGGAAAGTGTGGCTGATTTGGAAAAACAAATTGCAGCACTGGGGCAGGCTAATATGGAGTTTGCTGATAAGTTGGAGGACTTGGAGAATCAAAGCCATTGTAGCAATCTCTACTTTTGAGGAATACCGGAGGAGGCAACTTATACGGACTGAGCAACATTTATTTATTTGTTTATTTATTTTGGGGGGGGGGGGGTTATACCGATGTGATGAGGTATATGAGAAGCTCCCCATCCCCTGTACTGATATACCTCCAGCCAGACTATAGAAATGCCCCTTTAAGGAACCCGGCTTGAAAATACCTGGAAGGGTGTGGCCGGGGACGGCCCTTTTAATTGGGAGGGAAGAGACAGAGGGAGAGAAGAGCCCAAGGTGTTCCAGAGTACGGAGTGACCACCTACCTCTAAGGAGACACTATGGGAGGTAGGAACTGGGGTGTTTCCACATTGGTCAGCAAGCTTGTGGTAGTAATGCTGTGAAACCCAGAGTGCAGGAACTTTCGAGGAGGGGAGGACTGTCTCTCTGCTACTGCTGTGAACCCAGAGTGAAAAACTTTGGGAGAACTGTTTCTCTACTAAAGCTGTGAAACCCAGAGTGAAGGATCTTTGGGGGGGGGGGGTAGGAGGAGGTGGGGAGAACTGTTTCTCTGCTGCTGTTGTGGAACCCAGAGTGAAGGAACTTTGGGGGAGGGGAGAACTGTTTCTCTGCTACTGCTGTGAACACTCTGTAAGTAAAGCATTTTTCCATTAATCTTCCACCTGGCTCCATGGGGGTTTGTGTCCTACCTGCTTGCAGTGTACTACATATGGTGACAGTAGTAGGATCTTCTTCTTAACCAAAGGACAGAAGAACACCCCACATCCTTCCGGGGCTCAGAGCTCCACTCCGTGGAAGAGGGATTTGATATATGGCTAAAGAGGCAAGCCCTGCTGGAGTTAGAGCACACTTTCTGTATAGTTAGTGCCGGACAGGCAGGAGTTTTTTTTCTTTCCCCCTTCTTCTACCCGGATGGATGGGAATTGATAAAACCAGATTAGAGAGATTACCCCAGGCCCTGGTGGAAGGACAGCAGCAACAGCAGCAGATACTACAAGAATTCTCACAGGCGCAAGGGACCCAGCAACATCAATTATTACAAAGGTCTTTGGAACTACAACAAAACTCACTCGCATTAATGTCCCAAATACTAAAGGGATGGCAGCCACACCTGCCAGTACCACCCCTGCTGAAAATGGTGGAAGCTGAAGAATCGGATTCCTTCATGACAAATTTTGAATGAACAGCCCAACTGACTGGGTGGCCAGAAGAGAGGTGGGTACCCAAGGGGGAGCAACAGGTACCTGCACACTAGATAGAGAACTAACCAAGCAGTTACACAAGAACTGGCGACAATTCTATAGGTGAAGAATATTTTTTATTATGCCCCAACGAGTTTTGGCTAAAGAGCCTTCTTCAGGGGGTCTTTAAAACGAGCACACCTCAAAAAGATAATAACAATGAATATGAACATGTAAAAACATAAGTTAATTAATTAAATATACCTTTAATTAAGACATTAATCATAAATATAAAAAAAACCCAAAATATAAAACATATAGAAGATATAGATCCATTAAACAAAATTATAAATATCAATAAAGATTCATAAAAATAATATAAGAATGTTACTGTAATCATAATTATTAAAAAGATAAAAGAATAAGAATGAATAGTAAAAATAATGAACCACAAAGAGAGAGATGAGGAGGACACGTTTACAGGAAAGATTAAAAAAGTACCTTGAATCTGTCACGTAGTACACTAAAATCTAGAAATAAATAATGGGCCATTAGAAGAAGCAATGAATAAATAAATGTTACATAACAGGTAATGTTTGTTATTGGACCAATGACACAAACCTTTCTAGAAGTATTTCAAGGAAACGTAAATTCGAAACAAAATCAGAAAAGCATCATAATAAAACCAATCGAATTTCATCTGTTATAGGTAGCCCTGAACCTATTAGAAAGAGAAGTCGGAGCATCCATATGGATCCTCCTGATCCTTCTGCCCCCTCTGTTTCCCTCTCAAGGTGGTTCTCCCCCACAACAATATCACAAGAGACAGGGCTTTTCCATGGATGTGCTATGGAAAGGGGGAGGTTCCAAATATCAGAAACAACAGCCGCATACATCAAAAGATCCTCAATACCATCAAACCGAGTTTCATGAGTGTTAATGTTTTAATTAAAGGTATGTTTAATTATTTAACTTATGTTTTTACATGTTCATATTTGTTGTTGTTATCTTTTTGAGGTGTACTCTTTTTAAAGACCCCCTGAAGAAGGCTCTTTAGCCGAAATGCGTTGGGGCATAATAAAAAAGATTCTTCACCTATAGAATTGTCGCCAGTCCTTGTGTACCTGCTTGGTTAGTTCTCTCTCAGAAGAGAGGTGGGCAATTTACCTAGGGAACCTGTTGACAGGAAGCTGCCAAGCTGCCTCCCAAGAAGCCAACCTGGATGGAAGGGCCCCCTATGTGGCAATATAAACCGCTATACTGAAGTGAGTGGTCTGTACACCAGAAGCCTATCACCAACATTTCCAGAAGGGAACTCTGGGACCTACAGAGAATCCTGGAGTTTCTTCTACAGGCTGAAGGAGGTGGCATGGAAGTAATTACAGCCAGAAGATAAGACAGAAGCTAACCTAAGTAACTTAAATGCCTAAACACAATCTTAAAACTAAGATGCACACAGCAGTCCAGCAGCGAGATGGGACTTTCCAGTTTTATGCATTGAGTGTCACATGTGTGATTTTCTCCCAATTGGTGAGGGTCTGACGTGTGCACTAGGTACAAGGAGCGTTTTGCTCTCAGGAAACGAGTCCAATCTCTAGAGGCTAGAATAGCAGACTTGGAGGATATAAGGAAGACAGAGAGGTATATAGACGAGACATACAGGGATGTAGTACTGAAGTCCCACCTCCAGTTTGGCAGCATCCCTGTTGCTATGGAGGAGAGAGGTCATGTGACAAGAGACCATCACCCTGATGTGGCAGGAAGTGATCCTGCAGCTAGGATCTGTCCTCCAGGTAATGTAAAAGCCTCTCACACCGAGGAGGCTTCTCTAGGGCTATGTGCCCACAAGGGAAAGGGTTAAGACAGCAGTTAAAGTTGGTGATTCTATCATTAGGCCGGTAGATAGCTGAGTGGCTGTTGGACATGAGGATCACCTGGTAACATGCCTGCCTGGTGCGAAGGTAGCAGACCTCATGCACCACCTAGACAAGGTCTTAGATAGTGTTGGGGAGGAGTCTGCTGTCTTGGTACATGTTGGTACCAATGACATAGGAAAATGTGATAGGGAGGTTCTGGAGGCCAAATTTAGGCTTTTAGGTAGGAAGTTGAAATCAGTATTTCTTTCAATTCTTCTGTGGCATCACCTTTAAATACTATTTCAGTCATGGATAACATCCCTACGTCTTCCTCTGTAAAGACCAAAGCAAAGAATTCATTTAGTCTCTCTACTATGGTCTTGTCCCCTCTTAGTGCCCCTTTTACACCTCTATCATCGAATAGTCCAACTGACTTTTTCACAGGTTTTTTGCTATGAATGTACTTGAAAAAGTCTTTATTACGCTTTTTGCTTTCACAGCAAGCTTCTTCTCAAATTCTGTCTTTGCCTGCCTTATCAATGCCTTGTATCTAACTTGCCAGTGCTTATTTATTTATTTGGCATTTTTTATATACCGCCTTTCAGTTTTATCAAGGCAGTTTAAATGAACATAACAGTTTTTCATGGAATGGGTACATTCATAAACTATTTGACATGTAACAATTAACAATTATCTTGTAAATTTCAACAATTAACTGTGCAACATTTCAATAACTATTTACATTGTAGCTTTAGGACTTTGGTGTAGTGCAGGGGTGGGCAATTCCGGTCCTGGAGGGCCGCAGACCAGTCAGGTTTTCATGATGTCCCTAATGAATATTCATGAATCTATTTGTATCCACTGCCTTCCATTGTATGGAAATAGGCCCATGAATATTCATTAGGGCGTCATGAAAACCTGACTGGTCTGCGGCCCTCCTGGACTGGAATTGCCCACCCCTGGTGTAGTGCATACATTGTGAGTGGAGTGATTGGTAGGTGATCTTGATTGGCTCCTTTTTCCATTTCCTGAAAGATGCTTTTTGGGCAACAACAGCCTCTCTGACCGCACCTTTAAATCATGCTGGCAGGTCTTTGGACTTCCTTCCACTTTTCTTAAAGCTTGGAATACAGCTGTTCTGTGCTTCCAATATAATATTTTTAAACAACACCCACGCTTGATGTAACTCTTTAACCTTTGCAACTGCTCCTTTTAGTTTTTTCTTAACTATTTTCCTCATTTTATCATGGTCTCCATTTTGAAAGTTAAAAGGTAGTACTGTGGATTTCCTTACCATCCCTCCTCCATTAATTAAATTAAATGCAATCATGCTATAATCACTATTGCCAAGTGGCTCCAATACCCTTAACTCTTGCACCAGATCTTGTGTTCCACTAAGGACTAGGTCCAAAATAGCTTCCCCTCTGGTCGGTTCATGAACCAGTTGCTCCATGAAGCAGTCATTTATTTCTTTTAAAAACTTTATCTCCCTAGCATGTCCTGCCATGACACTGACCCAGTTAATACTGGGGTAATTGAAATCATCCATTATTATTACTGTTGCATCCATGGTGATCAGCGGGCCTATCCGATGCAAGTGGAGCTAAAAATGGCTGCCGGAACAGAAACCCTGGAAACAGTGGTCATGCTCCCCCTTGTCTATCCAGTGGTTTTAGGCCAGGACTTCCCTAAATTTATGGAGGTCTGGGACCGGAGGAAAGGCAACCTTGACAAGGTGACCAAGGATGACCTTCCAGAAATTTCCCTTTTAGAATACCCAGATTTATTTTTCAGGAACTCCAAGAGTGCCAAGTCCCAGAGGCAACATCGGTGGGAAAGGGCCCACCATAACACACATATAAGGGCGACTATGAATTAGAGCTCTGCGAAGGAGGGAAGTAGCTTAGAGGATGCTGTAGATGAGTCTCGGGGGAACCTAGCATCTCAACGGGAGGCCCTGGGAGGCTAGAACCGCCCACTGGCGTGGGCTGATATAGGAAACCCAGGCCAATATAAAAAAGCCCAAAGTGACAATAACACCCTTAAGAATGCCTAGGACCAAGTTCATGAGTTAGAAGGGACCCCAGTAGACAGCCTGGACCTTTCCCCAATGTCTTCTCTCTACTTTTTAGTATGGCAGGACCTCCTTTATCAGGTTTCTCAGGGAACAATAGAGGGAGAAGATCTGGAACACTTAATGGTTCCCCAAGCCTATTGCTAGCAGATAATGGAGTTTGCTCATAGTCATCCCTTGGGGGGGGGGGGGCACCTGGGGGTGGACAAAACCCAAGAGTGGATCTTGGCTGTTTTACTGGCTGGGGCTTTACATGCAGGTGCAGCTCTTTTGCAAGTCCTGCCCTACTTGCCAACTTCATAGTCTGGTAAAGGTTAGACCTGCTCTCCTTGTGCCCATACCTGTTGTGAAGACCCCATTTAAAAGGGTTGCGATGGATTTGGTGGATTATGCCACACAGTACCCTGAAGTGATAGCTATGCAAAATACAAGGACCACTACATTAGACAATGCTTTTTGGGAGATGTTTTCCTGATTGGGGATCCCCGCTGAAATCCTTACAGACCAAGGAACACCATTTGTCTCTTTCTAATGAAATAATTGTGCAACCTATTGAAGGTCAAAACCTTTAGGATCTCTATATTATCCCCAAATCGATGGCCTGGTTGAGTGCTTCAATAAAACATTAAAACAGATGTTGAAAAAGTTCGTAAATGAAAAGGGAAAAGAGATGGATCTGTTAATCCCCTACCTTCTTTTTGCTATCAGGGAAATATGCCAGAGCTCGAGCGAGAGTTGCTGTGTGGTTGGCAGCCCCGAGGGATTATGCAGATACTGTGAGAGACCTGGAAAGAGGAACCCAACCACGTCCTGAATCCAGTGGATTATGTCCTGCAAATGCTGGAACGTAAAAAGAAAGTGGGAGCATCAGCCAGACAGCACCTGGAGAAAGCCCAGGAGAGTCAAGTCTGGATCTATAATCGGGGGCAGTGCAGCTGACCTTCCAGCCCGGGGACAGGTGCTGCTGTTACTCCCAGTCTCAGACAGTAAACTGTTTTGTAAATGGAATGGCCCATATGAAGTCACTGAACAGATGGGGCCCATCAATTACAAGGTTGCATAACCGGATAAAAGGAAAAAGCTGGCAATCCACCACGTAAGTGTTCTGAAGAAGTGGACTCCAGCCCTAACAACGAAAGTCCATGAAGAGGAGTTTGGGCCCTTCGTACAGCAGTCCTCTAAACCGGGCCAAGTCCCGTTCAGAGAACACATGACAATTACCCAGAAGGGGGACTTGGAACAACTGATCTAGAGGAATAAGGATGTGTTCTTCCAGGTTCCAGGACTACCCACCTTGCCTACCATGATATCATCATGGATCCTGGCATGATGGTACGCCAAGGACCCTACCAACTCCCGGAAGCACGGAGACAAGTTGTGTTGAAGGAGGTAGAAGAAATGCTGAAATTGAGTGTAATAGAAGAATCCCAAAGCAACTGGTCCTCCCCCACTATGCTATTGCCTAAGCCAGATGGAAGCATCCGGTTTTGCATCAACTTCTGGAAATTAAATGCAGTTTCGAAGTGCGATGCTTATCCCATGCTCCGGGTGGATGACTTTATTGAGCGCCTCGGGGGAGCCCGATTTATTTTGATGTTGGATCTGACAAAGGGTTATGGGCAGATTTCCCTAATGCCAGCTGCCAGGGAGACAACCACATTCTCGACACCCCAAGATCTATTTTACTTCAAGGTCTTGCCTTTTGGGCTTCATGGAGCTCCTGCTACGTTCTAGCACCTGGTTGATAGCCTTCTAAGACCTTATGGGGGATTTGCAGCTGCCTACATCGATGACATCCTAATCTACAGTCATGACAGGAGAATGCACTTGTCCCATCTACAGGCCATGCTGATAAGTCTGAGGAAGGCCGGCCTGACAGCCAACCCAAAAATTGGTCAGTTACTGAACGATTGGACAATGCCCCAAATAATAGCAAAAAATCGCTCATGTATCAATATAGGTGATTACAAAACTTCTCCTTTTAACGATAACTCAAAAAGTAATTCTTAAATAACCGAGGTCTCAGACTTATTGGCTCTGCCATTGGGACTCTCGTCCATTTCAAAGCAGGTTGCCCATTTGCATCAACGACCTCTAAGAACTCAGCAGGTGGCTACACTCAGGTAAATATTCAAATTTCACCAAAGGCTCTATTGCTGTACTTATCTGGATAGCCTGAGTACACCCACTGATGTAGGACTGTTTAAAGATCCCGACGCCCTTCACAGGTACCAATCATGCGTTTCATAGCTGTACTTTCATCAGGGGATCACTCCATAACAAACGTCCGTACTTCTTATTAATATCCTAAAACAATTTCCACTGCCCGCATTTCTCCGGTAATTATCCTTTCTTTTCCTGGCTGAATTGAATATTTATAACTTAGCCAGTTGGCTTTTGGGCACCTTCTTTTCAGAATAAAAAGGTGTTTGTTTGTTTTTTGGAGAGTTTTCCCTGCATAATAAACATTCCAACATTTACCTACTTGACTTAAGCTCTCGTTTTTTTTTTTTAACAGATTACAGTTAAACATGTTAAACAAATTTAATGAGTATTTACATTGAAATGAAAGCTGCAGCATGTCCAATATCAGAATGAGATAACTTGGTCATGAAGGGACATGAAGGTAACATCAAGGTAGCTGGTGGTTATGTAAGGTAGATGTTATTTACATCTGTCAGCTCACCTATTCTAAGTTGTTTTCTGAATGTAGTGAGATCATTTATGGCCTTAATTTGGCTGAGGGAAAGTTCCAGAACACCGGTGAGTAGAATGTGAAGGCTCTGTTAATGGTTGCACAATTGGTTCCCCTGTATTCAGGTGGAATTGTTAGGGTATTTCGTGCACCACCTCTCCTTTGTCTGTTGTTAGGTATGGTAGAAATAAGTGAATGTAGGTGGGTTGAGGATAGGTTGTGCAGTAGTTTGAATATTATCATTAAAGACTTGAATTTTATCTTGCTTTTGATGGATAGCCAGTGTAGCTGGTGGAGTATGGGGGTTATATGCTCTGAGTTTGGTAGCCAGAGGATTACACATGCTGTGGTATGTTGTGCCATCTTTAGCTGGTGCAGTACTTGTTTTGGTAGGCCTTGTAGAATACCGTTACAGAAGTCAAAGTGTGGCAATATCATAGACTGAAGAACTGTGTGAAGTTGGGTGATAGCAGGGATCTCAGTTGCTGGAGGATTTTTAGTTTGGTTATATTGCTCTTGTTTTACCAATGTTTAATGCTAGGTTCAAATTTCAATCCAAGTTTATTCCTAGATATTGAACTTTATTTTTTACTATCAGTGATGCCCCGTTAACCTTTATTAAGGGCAGTGGGTGGATACGAAGAGTACTTTTTTGTAGGTTTATCCTAAGGTCTTGACATACGAGCCATTCTGAGATTTCCTTGAGTATGATAATTCTTCAGTGGGTGTTTTGAGCTGGATCATAAGGGAGGTAAAGCATGATGCCGTCCGTTTATATATTATAATTTATATTACGTTTGTGGAATATGTTGCATATTGGTTGGAGATAAATGTTAAATAGTAAAGATAAGAGGACTGAGCCTTGTGGAATGTCTTGATGTTGACTGCAGGGTTCCAATGAGGCTTGGTCTTTCTTAACTTGTTGGGTATGATCTGACAGGTAAGATTTAAACCCCACAGGATTGATCCACTAATCCTACTCTGTTGGAGCCTGGTTATGAGGATGTTGTGATTAATGGAATCGAAAGCGGTTGTGAGTAAAATTGTGGCTCAGTTTTCCTGAGGGGGACATGGAGGAAGGAGGAGGCCCTGAAGTGGTGCTGGGAAGGTAAACAGGGCATTGGGCTTGCCAAGGCCAAATTTGCCCAGAGATGTGGTGGTCTGCTTTCAGTTACACTCTCAAGGAAAACGTAGCTGATAAGGCATGGAGGTTGGTGGAGATGTGTTGGGAGACCCATAAAATAGAGATTTTTGAGGATCTCTCTCCCATAACATTGTGTCGTTTCAGAGATTTGAGAAACATTACAAGGAAACTGTGAGAAGGAGGGATTCATTATCACTGGCATTCCCTTCGCCCTGGTGGTTGTTAAGAATGGAAAGACTGTCCATGCTTGCAGGAAACCTTTGGTGGCCTTAGAGGATTTGGGAGCAGTGGGTCTGGAGGAATTACCAGAAGGTCAACCAGTCCAGCAGAGACCAGTGACAAAATAGCAGTGAGTAGAGAATGGCAAGAGGTGTTTGAGGAGATGAGAATGACTGAGTTTTATTGATGATTATTCTGAGTTGAGGTTGGACCCTGGAGAGACACTGAGAAGCTGTTTGGAAATTGGGATGCCAAATGGGTGATATTTGAAGGGTTTTATGGATGGGATATGACTGTTAGAGACATACAAAATGTGAGAAGGGAGGGAAGGGAAAGTGAGTGGTGTGGACTATGATGGGGTGTGAGGAAGAGTGTGAAGTGTGAATGGAGGCTGTGGGACTGTGAAGAGGGTATGGTATGGTGGATTGGTGGGCAAGTAGTGCTGGATGATGGGGAGTGGGGATGGGGGGATATTTTGAAGGGGAGAGCAGAACTCCACCAATGATTGTACTTCCTGTAGAGAAGATGCTGCCAATAGGTATGGGCAGCATGGTTGGGGGAGGGGGAAAGGAGGGGCTTGGGGAGAAAGGTGGTTAGTAGGGTAACTCAGGCTACTCAGGTGTGTTAGGGGGGAAATAGTGGGGGGGGGGGAGGTGGAGGGAGTAGATGATGGTAGGCTGCTAAGGGTAAACGGCAGCTGTTATTTAAGGAACTCAAACACCTAAGATGGAATATCACTTTTGTGCAAGAAACACATTTGAGGGGAAGGGATAAGGCACTCTTGAAGGATAAGAATTAGCTGAAAATCTTTTATGCTTCATAGAGAGAGGATTCACACAGGTAGGAGGGACTCATGCTGCGGAATTCATTAGCCGTGGAGTTTCAAGAAATGTCTAAAGACACTCAATTTTCAATATTTATGGGGGATAAATTCCTAGAAAACTCTGCTAATACTGAAAGTGTGAATAATGAACCATTGCTACCTATTGACATAAAGCACTTTTCCTTGTAAAAAAACATCTTACTTCAAGGAAGCGGTTGCTGCCATTCTATGGAGTGGGTGATGAGATGAAAAAAGGGGACGCTGGGGAGGGATCCCAGGTCATTCTTGAGGAGTTGAGGGCACGCCAGTTGATGAGGTGAGATGGCGCTCGAAGATCCACAGTCATCTCTGCTGGGATGCTGAAGAGGGCATCCTCTTATGGCTGTTCTACCTGCGGAGGCACTGCCTATAGGATGGCAGCACTATGTTATACGAATCTCTGCAATAGAGAGATAAGAGGGTGTTAGGACTGGGAGCTTTTATGCTTATGGGGCGGGACCCTCGGATGGACAGCGTAGGCATTTATTTTATTTATTTATTTAATGGGATTTCTATCCCGCCTTATCCTTCAATCAAGGCGGTTACACAGCAAACAATCAGTGGGAGTGGTGCTTGGGTTCAGTGTGTGCATCATGTACAATGAAAGTGTGTGTGTGTATGGGTGGGTTGATTAGTGTGCGCTATTTACAGCGTGAGCTATATACAGGGTAAGTGTAGGGAGCGTGCAGGTAAGATTAGGCATAGATAATAAGGCATAGATATCTCTGCTCTTTTAGGTTGTTTGAAAGGAGTATCCTTGGTGCTCAGGCCTGCTGAACTCTGGCATTTGCATTATAGGGTGGAAAACCGCTCCCAAGGGAGAGGTTGCTGCCATTCTATGGATTGCGTCAGGATGCTCTCCTTGGATTTGGGAGGGCATGTTATTTTTTTGAAACCTCTCGACCTTGGCTGCCCTCAAAATAATGAATGAGATGGTGAATGATAAAAAGGTGTTGTGCACAGATGTCCTCAAGTGTCATTGTCAAAAGAGGGGAACAGTCGGTGGAAAACAGCTCCTTCAAAATAACCAATGGAGAGGTTGCTGCCATTCTATGGAGTGGGTGATGGAGATGGTGAGATGGACGGCAACTCAACATTTGCAACATCAGCTGCCACCTCCTCTGTAATGAGCTCTTGATGACTGGTTGAAGGTGTGGGAGATGTTTTTGACCAAACTGGCTTGGAGTACTGCATCAGGATGTTTTGTTTGAATTTCCATCTCAGTTGTTTCAGCGTCTCAATATAAGGAAGAAATGCAGCATTGAGTTTCCCTTTGAACATGAGGCTGTGTTCTAGTATGGGATCAGATTCCTTATCTCCTTTGATGGTTTTTCCACAAGTGACACCAATCTCTCAATTTTGACTATTGTGAGAGGCACAATCTTTGGAGTAGATTGCTGCTCGTTGTCACCACTGTCTTTAATGTTCTGCTTAGCCAGCATATCCAATTCTTCATTCGTGATCTCTACCGCACATTCCATTAAAATGTCTGCAACATCTTCTTGCATATCTTCGAAACTTTTGCCACAATCCTATGTGCCAATTGCATGATTGCTTGCACATGTTTACATGTTCATCGATACCAGAAAAATTTGAAATTTGCAACACACTTTGGCCAAACTTTCTTCCAGCAGTTGTTTATTATTCCTGAGATTCATTTCACCATCCTACTTTGACATAGTGACAGATTTCTGGGTTTGCATCCAAAGCATTGCATTCATTGCAGTAGAGCTTCTGCATATAATTGTTTTTAAAAGCCTTTATGATTCCCTGATCCAATGGCTGGATCAGAGAAATGATGTTTGGTTGGATGAAAATGACTTCAACATTTGGGTGTGCATTTTCGAGCTTCTCTCAAATGTGAACCGGTGTATTGTCTAATATTAAAAAAAAACCTTGAATGCAAAATTTTGCCATCAAGGTATTGTTTTACTTCTGGGATGAAGCAGTTGTTGAAACAATCTCAGAATATTTCAGATGTCATCTAAACTTTCTGGTTCCATCTCCAATGCACTGGCATGTGGTTCACATTTTTTCCTTTCAGTGCATGAGGATTTTGGGCTCTGTACACCATCAAAGGCTTGCACTTGAAGTCACCTCTAGCATTTGCGCAGAAAGGTAGTGTGGAACAATCCTTGAATGCTTTAAAGCCAGACGCTTTGGAGGCAGTTTTTGAAATATAAGTTTGCTTTCCTATTTGCTCATAGAACAAGTCTGTCTCATCAGAATTAAACACTTGCTCAGGTGTGTACCTGTTGTTCATAATAAGCTCAAGCAGATATTTTAGAAATGTTTCAGCAGCTTCCACATCAGCAGAATCTGCTTCACCAGTAAATTTGACGTTTTTCAGGCCATATCTGTTTTTTGAAGTGAGCAAGCCACCTACTACTAGCCGAGAAGGCTTTCACGTTTTTTTGACCCTTTGTGACCCCACCCTCGACAAATCATCACCTAAATCCTACAGACCCATATCAAGTATCCCGTTTATGGCCAAATTAATTGAAAAAGCCGTACAACTCCAAACTCAAGAGTACATTGATAGCTCAGCCCCACTTGATGAACAACAGTATGGGTTCCGCCCAAGACATGGCGTAGAATCACTCCTAACAGTTCTATTCGACACGCTTGTAAGAGGAATAGACAACTCAAAACATGCTTTCCTACTTATATTCATTGATGTCTCTGCAGCCTTCGACAGTGTACACCATTCAACAATGATTAAAAACCTTAGGCAAATAGGTATAAAATCTACAGTTCTAAAATGGTTTACCTCTTACCTAACAGACCGAACCCAAACGGTTCAAATCGGTAACCTCACTTCTGAAACATACAATCAAGAGCTAGGCCTCCCACAAGGGTCAGCATTATCAGCGTTACTATTTAATATTTACTTAAAACCTATCTGTAATATCTTTAAAAAATTTAATGTCCTATATCACCTATATGCGGACGACATTATGATGTATGTCCCCTTCAAAATACCTAATGTCCCTATACAACTAATTAATGAATGCCTCAATGAAATAACCACTTGGCTAAATGAAAAAAACCTCTACATCAACCACGCAAAAACTGAAGCTCTAATAGTAACCAAAAGCACAACCTTCATTCCCCCAGCACATATAACTTTGCAGAACAACGACATCAAACTAAAAGAGGAAATAAAATACCTGGGAGTTATTCTGGATAGACACCTTAACATGGATACCCACGTAAGAAATATAACAAAAAAAGTCTACTTTAAACTGAAAATATTAAAGCAACTCCGCCCACTAATGCTCTTACAGGATTTTCAACGAGTCATACAAGCTATCATAACCCCCCACTTCGACTTTGCAAATCAAATCCTAATTGGGGTAACAAAGCAAACCGTAAAAAAATTACAATTAGCTCAAAACGCAGCAGCAAGGACCATTACAAAGGCCCCTCCATTCCAACACATCACCCCGATTTTAGAATATTTACACTGGCTCCCAATTCAAAGCAGAA
Organism: Ichthyophis bannanicus; assembly: GCA_033557465.1. Taxonomy (NCBI): domain Eukaryota; kingdom Metazoa; phylum Chordata; class Amphibia; order Gymnophiona; family Ichthyophiidae; genus Ichthyophis; species Ichthyophis bannanicus. The sequence continues at coordinate 429,377,794 of CM066036.1, forward strand.
TTGAATACAAAACTCTCTTAACCACCTACAAAAGCATAAATAAAACCGCACCATGGACAATAAACAACCTCATCAAAACAGAACCCACACATAACCCCCAAAGGAGAGACCAGCTAAATAAACTAACAATACCAAAAGAATTCATTAGAGCCAAAAAATCCACTAATAAGAAAGCCTTCTCCCACGCAGCCCCCATTTTGTGGAACGCAATTCCAAAAGAATTAAGACTATTACCTGAAATCAAGGAGTTTAGAAAAAAACTTAAAACTCATCTCTTCACACTGCACTATGGTTCCGAAACAAACTCACCCAGCACCATCCAGCTCGATAAAGGATAACCCAACCATAGATGACACATATTAAGATAAGGAATGAAGTACTGTGACACCAAAATAATGCACTGAAAACTGAAAAATAAATAACTCTGTATATAGTTTAAACCTGTACATTTGTATATAGTTCTCTAATTGTTACTTGTTAACTGTTAATTAGTAAAAGCAACCTCCAAGTTACTACTGTTATATGTAAAACAGCCTGCTCTGTTGATTGTTGTTATATGTAAACCGCATCTGATCAATGGAAGAAGCGGTATAAAAAACCTGTTAATTAAAATTAAAATTAAATTAAATTAAAATTAAATTAATGTTCTGCAGGACCTGAGGACATGACAATTTTCTTTTCTCCAGCTCATCAAACTTATTCATGCATAGACCTGCTATTAGTGGATAGGAATTTGCTGGCAGCAGTGGTGGAGGCAGAGATATAGCCGATGACTTGGTCTGATCATGGACTGGTCTGGATTTCATTGAGGGGATGGGGGCAGCAGCGAAGGAAAAGATTTTGGAAATTAAATGATAGCTTACTCCAGGACAAAACAATGGTGGCAGCATTGGAAAAGAATATTGAGGAATATTTTGCACTAAACAAGAATGGGGAAGTTGGGATAGCGATGTTGTGGGATGGTTGTAAGGCCTACATGTGTGGGAAGCTTATAATGTGGGTCGCTAGGAAAAAGAAGCAAAGATTTCAGGTGATAGAGGAGACCTATGTCCAGTTGAAGGCGTTGGAAAGGAGGGATGGGGGGAGGTACATGAGGGATGTAAAAGTGCCTTAGAAGAGGCAGGGACTCGGATGAAGATTTTGCAGCTAGAGGAATTGGATATTTAATTGCAGTATCAAAGCAGCACTATTTTGAATTTTGAGATAAGCTGGGTAAGCTTTTGGCCCATTATTTGAAGGCTCAGCAAGCCCAAATGGCCGTGGTCAAAATTAGGGGGTGAGAGGTACAGTGGGTAGGGGAGGATGAGGGAATTAGGGAGGAATTTTGGGGATTCTATCAACAGTTGTACCAGAGGGAGGATTGGGTACAGGACGAGACCATTGGGGATTATTTAGTGGGGGCAGAGCTACCAGTGCTTTCTGAAGAGGCGAGAGAACGGTTGTAGGGGCCAGTTACATTAGGGGAACCTGCATAATGCTAAAGCTCAGGGTTGGAGGAGTTGAAAGCCTGGTTTTATAAAAACTTTAGTGAGTAAATGGCTCTGGTATTAGTGGAGCTATTTAATGGGTTGATGGATGGGAAAGACCTGCCACCTTCTATGAATCTTGCAGGTATCACTTTCAAACCAAAGCTGGAAAAAGATGTAGTAGTTGGTGCTTCTCATAGGCCTATTTTGCTGTTGAATATAGACATAAACATTTTAATGAAAATATTGGCTTTAAGATTAGGGATACATATTGTATGTCATTTATCATTGATGCTGATCAAACGTGGTTTATCTTTGGCAGGCAAGCGTTTGATAATATTAAAAGGGTTAAAGGGTTAAAGGGTTATGAATCTAATGTGGGTGGTTCAGAACCACCAAAATGGTAAAGGGGATGGAAAGATACTCCTAAGAGGAAAGTCTTAAATGGTTAGGGCTCTTCAATTTGGAAAAGAGACAGCTGAGGGGAGATATGATAGAGGTCTATAAATTAATGAATGGAGTGTGTGATGGGGCCCGTGGTTAGAGCCCTTTAACCCTGTATAGGCGGTTGCCTAGGGTCTATAAAACAAGTAAACTGCTCTGGCTTCGTAAATGAAAGAGTCTCTCAGAGCAAATTGAATGAAAAATAAGATGGGTTTTATTCCCCGTCCCGCTCGGACTATCAACAAGAACAGAAACTTCAGGTGTAAGCGAAGAAACAAAAATAGTGGCAAACTTATATTCTTTTGTTTACATGCACAAAGTTCTCTTTGTCATTTAATCAAACAGCAGGGCTGCATTTATAACAGATACTACAATCCATGGGAGAGGGATCTTGAAGGCTGCTGCCATCTTCCCATACCATGCTTTCTCCAGCACTTCCCAAACTCCCTGTGTCAGACTCCTCTTGTATACAGTATTCAGACACGGCGTCTTGTGACAACTCACTATGGCATTCAATGGAGGCTCTTCTCCCTTCGGGTTTATACCTCCCTGGCTTGTAGTAGCTTCTACCTGGGCTTTCCTCCCAGAACAACAGCTCTGAATCTCCTGGCTTCGTGTAATTATGGTCAGGACCGCGCCCTTGGCACTTATAAGTTTTAAACCTCTCGCTGTAAGCGTATGGATGTTTCTTTCTATCTGTAGGGATTGCCTTGGTACTTGGCTCCCTGTCTCTCTTGACTCTAGTCTCCCAGGCTGGTTGTGCAGAAGTGAAATTGGTCCTAGCTTTGCAGCTATTTCTTATGGTGCACATATGCTTGGAGTTCCCATCCCCCAACACTTTCCTTTTAAACTGACCTGTGCTTAGAGCTGGCACATACCGGTCTCCTGTGTAGTGGGACACTCCTGGCTTCCTTGAAGGCTAACTCGGGTAGCATGTCTTCTCCCAGTACAGCTTGCCTTAAACCTCTGTTCCTGAGTGCTGGAGCTACCTTCACTTCCTGGTTCTCCGTGAGAAAAGTTTTCTTCCAGCACTCCTCTGGGGTTTCTGCTCAGCTGATTGTAGCCACACCTCTTGCTACTCTCTCTCTGGCTTCTGCCGTGCTCCTGAGTTGTATCGTGCCTCTCTCTCCCTCTGCCTCCCTTCCACTGACTGGAACCCTGTCTTATGTAATCCCCAGCCCTGCATGTGACGTGGGGATTTGCAATCAGGTGTTCCTGACGAGCTTTCTGTTTGTTACGCAGTAACAATTTCCTTTGCTCAACTGTTTCAGTGTGCCTAGTGCTCCTTTCCAATGCTGAATCTGAGGTAAGCCTTTCTTTTACCTGCACTTCCATGGGCTGTGTATCCTCTCCTGCATCACAAGTGGAACAGGTAAACATAGATTGATTGTTTACGCCATTCAAAAGTAGAAAGACTTTAAGACTAAAAAGAGAAAATATTTTTTCACTCAACACATAATCAAACTCTGGAATTCGTTAGCGGAGGATGTAGTAAAAACTGTCAGTGTAGTTGGGTTTAAAAAGGGTTTGGACAAGTTCTTGGAGGAAAGGTTCATAAACCATTATTAAAGAGAACCCGGGAAATCCACTGTTTGCCCCGGGACAAGCATTATGGAACTTGTTTGTCTTTTTGGGAACCTGCCAGGTACTTGTGGCCTGGATTGGCTACTGTTGGAAACAGAATACTGGGCTTGATGGACCTTAATCTGAAAGAGTATGGCATTTCTTATATTCGTATGAAGGAGAATATCATGGCCATGACTTTGTCAGTGGATGCTGAAAAGGCCTTTGAGTGCACTGGAAATTGTTTTCGGAAACATTGGTAAAATTTGGGATAGGTGGCTGGTTTATAACATGGATAAAGAAGTTATATACTGTCCCTAGGAGACCAGTGAAGTAAATGGGGGGTATTCAGAGTTTTTTGAATTAGGTAGGTAAACTCAACAAGGATGCCCTTTATCATTTTTATTGTTTGCTAAGGAGTCTATTCTGAATTGTGAATAGTGGGGATGTCCATCCCCGCTATTCGTCCACCTTCCGTCCCCAGCAAAAGCATCTCTGTATAAACAAGTAGTTTGTATGGGGAGGCTTAGATGGGGGCGAGTGGGGCATTGCAAAGGCAGTCAGGGTGGGCAGTGGACGGTCCAAGGTCCCGGACATACAGGGTCGATTCTAAAGTCGGCCCTGTATGTCCGGGGCCTCAGATCTAGATGGAGGATGGCAGACCCGGGCAGCGGTAGAGAGATGAGGGAGTACAGGGTGTTCCCTGCAGCCCGACCCCAGCCATGCAAGGCCTGATCGGGGGTCAGGCTGTGGGGAAAGAAGATTGTGATTGGTGGCTGGGGACGCAGCTCCTGAATGGAGCCATGGTACCATGGCAACGGGACACCATGGCACCGCAGTTCCATTCAGGAGCCTGACTGAGTTAGTTGGGTAGGGGTCTGTACATGCAGGCCGATTTGAATCGGGTCCCGGCCTGCACGTACAGGCCCAGACTCGATTCTGATCCTGCCGGGCACATCTAGCCCCCGCGGGATCAGAATCGGATCTGCCTCTGTGCATCCCGATTCCATTCAGATGCACAGGGGCCTGTGCTCACTCAGTGAGTACCGTGGAGGGGGAATATTCAGGGAATTAATGTAGAGGGAAGTCAGCATAAGATTGTGCTGTTTAGAGATGATGTGTTGCTGCTCTTGGTAGATCCAGTGGGTCCTTTCCTTATCTCCAGAAGGAACAAGGCATTTGGCATTGTATCAGGTTTTAAGATAAACCCGGACAAGATGGAAATGTTAGTTATTAACATGTCAGATGATGAGGAGAAGACTCTCCTGGGTGCCTTTCCCTATAAATGGGCTGCAAATTCCATTAATTATCTAGGATTTCGTATAGGGTGGTATTGGAGAAAATGTTATGATCTCAACTACTTGCCTCTCTAGCGGTCGGTGTTTGATAAGCTGGAGAAATAGTCACATTTATTGTTTATTTATTTATAGAGTAAACATTTGTATACCGCTGCTTCCTACGATCAGCAGCGGTTTACTTTACAGAATCATAATGTATCGTACAATACAGAGAATTTTTAAGATATACATTTCGATTGAGCAATGATTTAAATAACACAAGAAATAGCAATTAGATACTTTATACATTGGATTGGGGCTCACAAATCTAAAAATACATTTGATTGTAGGTGCGTGGGAGGGGCCCAAACTATACATATATACAAGATTATATACCGGTATTCCAAATGCCGTCATGGCAGGCAAAAGCCATCTCGTTGAGGTAAGGTGTCGCACTTAGGTCGGGTTGTAGTGAGCCTAAAATAAGTGGGTTTTGAGTTTCTTTCTGAATTCACTCAAATTATTTGTCAGTTGCAACTCGTGTGGGAGTTGGTTCCAGTGGATTGGTGCTGTATGTGAATGCTCTATTGCTTGTTTCTGCTTTGACAGTTCTTATGCTGATTGGAACACAGAGAGTGTTGAGATTTATGGTTCTTCTGTTCCTGTTGTGTGGTTGTATAGTGATTAGGTTGTCGAGGTAGGAGGGTGCAATGTTGTGAATGAGCTTAAACGTTGTTATGAGGAGTTTGAAAATGATGCGAGCGGTTACCGGGAGCCAATGTAGTTCCATTAGCACTGGGGTTATGTGATCTGTGACGCTTTTTTTCCATGATGACTCTTGCCGCAACATTTTGAGCCATTTGCAAGATATTTAGGGTGTTCTTCGGAAGCCCTTGCAGGATGGCGTTGCAGTAGTCTAGGTGAGGAATGATTAGAGCTTGTGCAACAGCCCTGAAGTCAGATTTCTCGAGGATATTGTGAAGCGGTTGCAGAACTTTCAATTTGTAAAAAATGGCTCGGTTAATTGTTCAGAGGTGCTTATCCATCTTAAGGTTGTTGTCCAGTAGGACCCCTAGATATTTTATTGCAGGCTTTGTATGATGTATATCGTTCCATGGTGAGACCGCACCTTGAATATTGTGTGCAATTCTGGTCCCCGTATCTTAAAAAGGATATAGCGATTTTAGAAAAGGTTCAGAGAAGAGCCACCAAAATGGTAAAGGGGATGGAAGGCTACTCCTATGAAGAAAGGCTAAAAAGGTTGGGGCTCTTTAGCCTGGAGAAGAGACGGCTGAGGGGAGATATGATAGAAGTCTATAAATTAATGAACGGAGTGGAACGGGTAAACGTAGATCGATTGTTTACCTTATCAGAATATGGAAAGACTAGGGGACATGCAATGAAGCTACAGGGTAAACTATTTAAGACTAATAAAAGAAAATATTTTTTCACTCAACGTGTAATCAAACTCTGGAATTTGTTACCGGAGGATGTAGTAAAGGCTGTTAGTGTAGCTGGGTTTAAAAAAGGTTTGGACAAGTTCCTGGAGGAAAGGTCCATAAACCATTATTAAGAAGGGACCCAGGATATCAATGCTTGAACCAGTACAAGCATTGTGGAACCTGTGTCCCTTGGGGAAACTGCTAGGTACGTATGACCTAGATTGGCCACTGTTGGAAACAGAATGCTGGGCTTGATGGACCTTGGTCTGACCCAGTATGGCATATCTTATGTTCTTATGTTTTTGTTGAGGGTGACTGTGTTGGGCGGGATGAAATTGGTTTTCTTGGAGATAAACATGACCTGTTTTCTTGTGGTTTACTGACATGTTGTTTTGTTGAAGCCATGTTTGAAGCATGTCAAGACATTCTTCTAGCAGAGAGAAATCTGGTTGTGTTATGTCAAGTTGTGAGTAGAGCATCACATCGTCAGCATAGATGTGGTAATTGATGTTGCATTTCTGAAAGATCTCGCAGACCGGTTTTATATACAAATTGAATAGGAGAGATGATAAGGCGGACCCTTGCGGAATCCCCTGGGTTTGGGGGAAGGGATCGGCTTTATCGTCATTGAATTGGACTTGTTGCATCCTATTGGATATGTATGATGCAAACCACTTTAAAGGGGTCCCTGTTATGCCTATGGATGCAAGACGGTTTAAGAGGGTGCCGTGGTGTACTGTATCAAATGAAGCTGATATGTCAATAAATATAAGTATGAACATAGCATTTTGTTCTCGAGACCCCTGAGGAGGTTGTCAAGGAGTGCTAGCAGCAGGGTTTCTACTCCGTGATGCTGACGAAACCCATATTGATGTACATCTAAGGCTTTCCTATCGTCAATGTGATCCTGCAGCTGCTGCTGGATCGCCTTTTCGACTGATTTATTACATTTATTGTTGTCTTAGCTAGGTAGTAGTAGAAGTAGTAGTAGTAAAGTAGTAGGTAGGATATCATGTATAAAGATTGTTACCTTGCCCAAAAGTTTATATTTTTTCAAAGCCTTCATGTGGAAGTTCCCAAGAGAGATATTGAGGATCTGCAGTGTAAACTCTTCCAGTATATTTGATTAAAGAGGCTGCCTAGAATAGCATGGGGAATACTTTATAGGAGTTAGACATAGGGTAATATATTGATATTATCTGGCAGAGCAGTTTAAATTATAGTAGAGTGGTCTGAAATGGGTCCACATGGATGGAATCCCACTAAAGTATATTCCATGGATAGGTATGGGGAATAGGAAAATAATTAATCCTTTTACTAAGTTGTTTTTTAAATTGTGTATGAGTTTAGGATATTGTTGGAGATTATGGGGAAGAGTGTCCTTATTGCAGTCTATTCTGTATAATGGTAATTTTGAGCCAGGCTTGAGGGATCCATTGTTCCGGGGATAAAAAAGGCAGGAATTGAGCTCCTCAATATAGTTTTGTTCAGAAGGGAAGGTGGTCTCATTTGATGACTTGAAAGAGGACTTTGGAGTTAACAATTAGAACTTTTATGAGTACCTACAGGTGAGCATTGGCTGGGGACATGGGAGTGGAGAGCATCGCTTGTGACAGGTCTTCATGACTTTGAAATTCTGTGCTGGTACCATGCAGCTTGTAAGAAGGTGATATCTAAGATCTACCGGATGCTCTTGGGTGGTGGAGGGGTTAAGATGGCTTTTCAAAAGTAGTGAGAATGAGATATAGGGAAAGAATTTACAGAGCAAGAATGGGAGAAAATATTCAAGGTTGTGGGGAAACTCTCGATTTCTAGTCAAACAGTAGAAAAAGGGTACAAAGTACTGTATAGGTGGTACTTGACCCCAGTAAGGCTACATACTGTAAGATGCTGCTGGGGTTTACATCTGGGTGTTGGAGGGGGCGCAGTGTGGAGGGAACATACTTGCACATGTGGTGAGAGTGTCTGAAGTTTCGGGATTTTTGGCGTGAGATAGGAGGGTCAGTTAAAGAGATGGTGGGACAGGGGTTGGATTGGAGAATGGAAGGTGTGATGTTGGGCTGGAGGGACAGGGTGGGTCAGTTCTAAGGGAAAACTTGCACAAATGTGTGCTATAGAAGCACGCTGTGAAGTTGCATTGTTTTGGACATCCTCTCAGATTCCGACATTGCAGACCTGGCAAGTACAGATGCATAAAGTTCACTTGATGGAAAGGTAGAGAGGCTCCTGAAATTTGAACGGACTTGGGAAGTGTTTGCTGTTAAATATCATTTAATTAAAGCTAGTTACCATGAAGCCTGGGTTGGTGGAGGGGGGGAAGGGTGGGGGTAGAGGGGGAGCAGGATTAGATTGGTAAGGGTGGGGATCTTTTGTGATATGTGCAAGGGCAACCTGTCTTGTTTTATGGTTGGAATGCATAAAACTAATTTTAAAAAATTAAAAAATGAAATGGGATGTTTGATACTGGCTGGTTTGTCCTAGACAAGGTGTTTTTTTTTTTATCAGGAGATGCATTGCCATCACCCTTTTTTAATGCTGTTGGTAGCTGTACATTAGAAAGAGAAGCATCCGCAATTTATGGGGCCCCTGTTTACTGATTGCACTGTCTTTGATGGGCAGGGGTGAAGAGAGCAGGGTGCTATTCTTAGGCCTCTCAGAATCTATCCTCTGTTATTGAGTTAAGAGTTCTATAGGTCTGTGTATAGAGAAGGCAAGCTTATGTTCTCCTGGTCAAGTGGTAGGAAAAAGGATGGAACTACATATGGGTCCTAGCCTAGATCTTAATTCTGTTAGCAAAGCATATTTGTGGATAGCTTGGCTTCTTTAAGGCTATTAAGCTATAATCCATCTCTTTCTCTTGCAACTTAATCGTCAAAGGGTTCCAGGTGTGATCCGGGAAACTACAGACCGGTGAGCCTGACGTCAGTACCGGGAAAAATGGTAGAAACCATCATAAAGAATAAAATTACTCAGCATATAGATAGTCATGGCCTAATGGGAGACAGCCAACATGGCTTTAGACAAGGAAGATCTTGTCCTACTAATCTGTTATGTTTTTTTGAAGGTGTGAATAAACAGGTGGACAAAGGTGAGTCGGTTGATATAGTGTATCTGGACTTTCAGAAAGCCTTTGACAAGGTCCCTCATCAGAGACTTTTGGCAAAACTACAGAGTCATGGGATAGGAGGCAGTGTACTACTGTGGATCAGGAACTGGTTAAAAGATAGAAAGCAGTAGGTAGGGCTAAATGGCCAATTTTCCCAATGGAGAAAGGTGAATAGTGGTGTACCCCAGGGATCTGTGCTGGGTCTGCTGCTTTTTGACATATTCATAAATGACCTAGAAAGTGGAATAACGAGTGAGGTTATCAGATTTGCAGATGACACAAAACTATTTAAAGTTGTTAAAACCCAAGAAGATTGTGGAAAATTGCAAGAGGATCTTGATAAATTGGAAGACTGGGCATCAAAATGGCAGATGAAATTTAATGTGAACAAGTGCAAAGTTATGCACCTAGGGAAGAACAACCCAAACTATGGTTACACGATGCAAGGTTTCACATTAGGAACGACCACCCAGGAAAAAGATTTAGGTGTCATTGTGGATACCATGTTAAAAACCCTCGGCCCAGTGTGCAGCGGCGGCCAAGAGAGCAAATAGAATGCTAGGTATGATAAGGAAAGGAATGGAAAATAAAACAAGATATTATAATGCCTCTATATTTTATTTAACAGTTATTTATATACCGCTCTTTCCCTTGTTATATATCGTTCTATGGTGAGTCCATCCTGATGTGTAAAGTAAACCACTGCTGATCATAGGAAGTAGCGGTATACAAATGTGTACTAAATAAATAAAATAAAATAAATATTGTGTGCAATTCTGGTCGCCGTATCTTAAAAAGGATATAGCGATATTAGAAAAGGTTCAGAGAAGAGCCACCAAAATGGTAAAGGGGATGGAAGGATACTCCTATGAAGAAAGGCTAAAAAGGTTAGGGCTCTTTAACCTGGAAAAGAGACGGCTGAGGGGAGATATGATAGAAGTCTATAAATTAATGAAAAGAGTGGAACGGGTAAACGTAGATTGATTGTTTATGTTATCAGAATATAGAAAGACTAGAGGACATGCAATGAAGCTACAGGGTAAACTATTTAAGACTAATAAAAGAAAATATTTTTTCACTCAACGTGTAATCAAACTCTGGAATTTGTTACCGGAGGATGTAGTAAAGGCTGTTAGTATAGCTGGGTTTAAAAAAGGTTTGGACAAGTTCCTGGAGGAAAGGTCCATAAACCATTATTAAGAAGGGACCCAGGATATCAATGCTTTACCCAGTACAAGCATTGTGGAACCTTTGTCTTTTGGGGAAACTGCTAGGTATGTATGACCTAGATTGGCCACTGTTGGAAACAGGATACTGGGCTTGATGGACCTTGGTCTGACCCAGTATGGCATATCTTATGTTCTTATGTTCATTTATGTGATGATCGTGGCCTGCGATTTGTTGACCATATGTGGGATGGTAATAATTCTGAGTTTTTATGCATGCCTCCATGCAGCTTTATTTGCAGTTTCCATGTGGAAAATTCTGGCATTTACACTTAGAAATGGCATCCACAAGTAAACGTCAATAACAAAAGGAAATTGCAAGGGAGCATATTTGGTGCATAGTCAGTGTGTGGTTTTGGGGGGGGGGGGGTCAAAAATCTACATGTATATGACCAAAATTGTCCATGTTGAGATTTACAGCTGCTGCCTGGCACATATAGGTTTTTAAAAAGTGCTTGCATGGTTCAGCCAGCCCTTTACAGGAGAGATTAGCTAGCCCCACCACTATTTCATTACGACAGTCTAGGTGGGACAGTACTCATGTATGAGTCTGAAGAAAGAAATCAACAGGCTTCAAATAAAACCACAGTAGATGCAACATGTATATGTAAAAGTCGCTTGTGATACTTTAGTTATATGGTCCTGCAGCATCAAAACACCTCAATCTAGAGCCCAGATCTGTTACTACTAAGATAACAATCTGCTCTGTGCCAAAATCTATGACTATCTTACCATTGCTTATCTGTGTGCCAACCCACAGCACACCTGTCATCCACATATTCACAGTAATTTGTATGCAAGAACCAATTCTCAATTGTCTGCATCACCTCTCTAAGCTTCTGCAAACACCTGTTAACTTCAGAAGTAATTAAGAAGAGAATCTGCACATTGTCTCAAACAAAAAGTAATGCACTCTTAACATTTTCAACATTCAGCACTGTAGTTATCCAAATATTGGCAATATTCAGTCCGCTATGAGGCCAATTCAGAACGGGGCCCATCTGGAAGTCCAAAAACTGGATGGGCTGGTTGGGCACCAGATTCTGCAGATGCTCCCGCAGGAGCAGAATCAGATGCAAAGGGCCTGGACAGAGAGGACGTGCCCCGATTCCGGCCCTCTGTACATCTAGCCCCCCTCCTCATACAAACACCCAAGGCTCCTGCATGGAGCCCAGTGCCATGGGGTCCCATCGCCATAGCACCTGGACGCCATGCACGAGCCCCGAGTGCTGGCAAGCCTGATAACCGTCCTGTTCCCCGCTGCCCAACCCTCGATCAGGCCTGCCAAGACCAGGATCGAGCCATGGGGAACCCCATGGTGGTGCCTACCTGTCCCGTTGGCCCCTCTGTGGCTGTCCAGCAATGTCTGGGGGACGTATTCCACTTCCGAGGTGGAATAAGTCCTCTATCTAACTCTGCTCCCTTGGATGTACAGGGCCACAACCGGAATCAGCCCTGTATGTCTGAGGTCAGGGTCATGCCTCCAGCCCGACCTCACTCCTCCTTCGGCCCGCCCCCCTCCAGAGCTCCACGCACTTCCCCTCTGTATGTGCGGGGAGCTCTGTGGCCTGTATCGAGTACCTGCGAATAGCAGGGATGGAACTTTCAAACCGGACATGCATCCCCACTATTTGCAGGACAGATTCTACCCCTCTGGGGATCGCTCTGAATCACGAATAAGCTGCCTGTACTTGCGGGATCGATGTGTATTTTGTGAAAACACCTAAAACCGTATTCTGAACCTTCGTGCCTTGCACGCACATGGCACTTAAACAGGGATTGCAGAACATGGACATGAAGGGGTGGAATGAAGGTGTGGCCAGCCACGGAGACATATGAAGCGTATTCCAGTGAAACCCATGTACATCTGCAGGCGGCACTGCAGACGTCCAGGTTATATTTACAAAAATGTGGAATAAAGGTAGGACTTAGAAATATTTCTGCTTCTCACCGCAATGCAGCCAATAGTGGTGAATGGATAACTAACCTATGCTTTGCACTGTGTGACTGTGGTCTGTAAAACCACAGCATGCAGTGTTAAGGAACAGAAAGCAGAGGAGAGGGAGAATGTACATCAAAGCGGCAGAATTAAACACCACCAGATATGTATGCAGTAGAGCACTGGTGCTCAATCCGGCCATGCTGGCATTTGCTATGTGAGCTAAAGGGGCACAACTAGAGCGTCCTAGAAATGCCCACGTCCTGGATATGATACTGGTGCTGGAGTCCTAGGACCCCATGTGCAAATGTAAGCACGGACCTCGGTGCTATGTGCAGCACTCCACACAATGGATTTCTACAATATGCTCTGTGCAATGTGCACAGTCCCCTGCTGCAGATAAGATCTTATGTAACTCCTTTTGGAACACTATACTAGGGATATCTTACGCAGGAGGCTACATGACAGATCTGGTGCACAGATCACTATTGCAGTTATTTACATACGTGGGCGTATGATGTGCAATGTGCATATGAGGTTTGACCCTTGAGGCAAATATATTGGAAAGGCTGTTTGGGCCTACTGCAGCTCTGTAGCAGATTGAGGTCCACCATTGTAGTTATATATGTAGGATGCCAAATAGAAATGCAGTGAGCAGGTATGATGCTGGGTTGGAAGTACTGATTGCTATGGTTCCCTATCCATCAGCTAAGACATTTGGTGCTAGGAATTCTTTTGGCAGATGGCTGTTTCTGTGGGGCTGCAAGTGAGAGTGTATGTGTGTGCATGGGGAGGGGGGAGGTCTTGATTGCTGATCCACATATCTGGGGAGGACAGGTATACCTGGTAGGTACCTGGACCATAGGGCTGTCTGCAGCCTCACTAGGTGCCAGTGCATACAGGCAGGCATGTGCAGGATGGCTCTGAAATCACTTCCTGTCCAGACTTTTCCCTATCACTACTCAGGGGACCTCAGAGGGTGGACGTGCAATGGTGCAAAGCGCAGTACACCATTCGCAGGTGCACCAGCATTGGCCTCTACAAATGTGCACATTTGTAGGGAGTGATGTTGGTGTCTCTGGGCATGTCTGTGTGGTGCTTGCACTGCTGATTGCTGTCATTCCAATGGCCCTTTCGTAGTGTAAGGGAAGTGTTTTGGTAGGTCCCTATGGGGGGCCTGTTCTGCTGGGATCATGTCCTTACTTAGCATTGTACAGTGATGTTCCTGAGCCGTTCACAACATGCATACCTCGGGAGGGCATCTACTGCCACGTCTGTAGTGCTGCACTGCATCTCATGTAAGTAGGTTCACTCTCTACCCATTTTCCTGCAATAGTACTGTACACTGGAAGTGCTTTGTAGTGGTCTGGGCATGCCACGGACTGGTTTCTATTGTCTAACTTGTGTCCACTTGTGAGTCTCGCCATCTTACATTGCCATTCAGCCTCAGAACAGCTCTATCTGTGCCCACAGCAGCTTTACAGCTGCCCATTTTGAAGGGGGGGAGGGGTTCTGACCATTCTCAGGTATATCGCGGAGACGGACAGGGTCACAGACATGCATCTTTTCGGAATATGGTGAGTGCAGGGGCATACAGTGCCATTGTTGGCATATACCCGTCTTCGTAGAATGTAGCACTGTGTGCGGGCCACACATAGCACGTCTATATGGGCGATTCTGTGCCCGCAGCTGCATCTGGCTGTGCGTGTGCAGAATTAGGTTCTATTTTTCAATGTTTGCATTTGGACTTACCCGCTGCCTGGATGTGCACTTTTTCAGAATTGGCTTCCACATGGATAAATTTAGGACAGCGTTTCTCCTCACCTCAATTTATCCGGACAATTACAATATCTGGATAGCAGGTGACTATCACCACTATCTGGATAGCTAGGCTAAATGCCCTTGTTTTGTCTTGAACTAGCTAGATAGTGCTGAAGCAGTCTATAATGATTTTGAGCAGCACTATCAGGTTAACTGCCCTGTCCATAGATTTTCAGCAGCACTATAAACTGAGGGTGAATATTCAAAGGGTTTAACACAGTTACAGGGCTGTCCCATCCACTAGGTGAGCTAGGAGGCCATCCTGAGCAGTGATGGCAGCAGTGGCACACATTGGCAGCTGCGCCGCCCCCGAGCTGCTGCCGATTCCATTTGCCGGTGGGGGGGGAGGGGGGAAGTGACAGTATTTCCAAAAGTGGCGGCAAAAAGCTGCTACTTTTGGAAAAACTGCCACTGCCACTGGCCGCCTCCCCCTCTCGAGATGGAATCAGCAGCAGCTGGGAGGAGGGGGGGGGGGTAGCGAGGCCAGGGTTTCTGCCTAGGGCAGCAGAAACCCTTGGGCCGGTCCTGCACAGTTAGCAGATCTACTAACCGTGTTACTCCCCTTATCTGGGATATTCAGCAGTACTAAAACAGTGTCCCTGATTATCCTCCTGTGCTGCCGGTTAGCAGTGAGGCATCCCGGGGGCGGCACCCGGCCATAACTGCTCAGCAGTGATATTGAGCTGCTGCCCAGTTATAGCAAAGTGGCAAAAACAAGGTGCAGCAAATCCTGGCCTAACCTTCGCTCTGGAAGCTAACCGGGAAGCAGCTAAATATTGCTGCTGTCTGGTTAGCTTTCTGGCAATCCAGACAAGCTGGATATTCAGTGCAGGGGCGTGGATATGATCCCAGCATTGAATATCCAGGTTTAAGTTTCAGCAGCAACGGCCGCTGAAACCGTAATAGCTGCTGCTGCTGAATTCCCCCACCCTCCTCCCCGAAAATCTATAGGCAGGACATTTATCTGGAGAATACTTGCTACTTACTATCTGGATAAGTGCCTTTGCTATCCTAAGTCATGCAGTAGTTATCTGGATAGCTATGCTAAAAATCACAGCTATGCTAATAATTTGCTGCTTTGCCCTAGCTCCACCCCTGGAACATCCTAGTGCTGTCTGCTTAGTTCCGGGATAGTCTGTGATGACGTTCAGCAGCATTATCTGGATAGTGCCTTGGTTAGTGCCATTTATCCAATTAGTAGGTGCTACTAACCAGATAAATGTGTAAGGCGAACACAGCCTCTTTTGCCAGCCTTCCCTCAAAGTATCTATTTTTTGTAGTGAATTATTTGCTTTTATACATTTTAGAAATAATAAAGAATGTTATTCCAGCATAGTTGTTTTGGCATCAGGTATATAAATGCAAAATTACAAACCTAAAGAGGCAGGACTGATTATACATAGTTCAAGCTTCAGAGTCATAGTGCATTAAACATTAATTGTGCCAGCAGAGCTGCTTTCTTGCAGAATCTCTCGCTTTGGGCTCTTGACAATTACATATATTTCCAGACGGGAGGTTCATATTTATCTACCAGCAGTGGCAACAAGGGTATGCTCATTAGGACTGTAAAATTATTTGTGAATTTAAAGTAATCAAAAGAGAATCAATAACAAAGATGAGCAAAGTGCAGACTTGCATGCTTTTCCATGATCGCCTATTACTGAAAAACCTTTTGTATAGTAATCGGTTCAAAGGGCTGGAACATTCACAGGAAATATAAAACGTGTAAGCCTATTCCATGTATATGGGATTGAACGTGTGTTGAAGTAGATATAATATTAAAAACAAACATACTTGGGGGCAATTTTTAAACTATGGTATAAGCAAGATTTGCATGCCTGCAAGTACATTGCCCTGTGGTGTTTCTCTTTGAAACTGGGTATAGAAGAGGAATGCAGGTTTTTTCTATACATATTCTTTACATTTGCTTTAAAATAGGTGCAAAGTATGCGCATGAACGTGTGTTCTGAGATTTCAAAATCCCTATGCTTATTTTCCCTCCCCTGAGCTACCTCTGTCCTTTGTCTCTTGTAGAATACTGTGCATGCTTGGGGGGGGGGGGGAGGCGTTATTTCTCAAACATGCTTTTTATATGAGTGAACCCATTCACCCACAGAAAAGTTCGGAAATTACCCTCTAATTCACTGTGTCTTCGACTATAGAATAACAAGTTGCTAACATTACAAATATTAGAGATGTTCATTTAACTCAAGTGGCAAAATTACTGTATTTGTAATTAAGGGATTCTAAAAATGAGCATTAAAAAACAGGAACAAGCAGGAATGCAGTCTTCATATATGAGTGCATGTGCATAGCCCTTCTGAAATTGGCACTTCCCCACCCAGAGGCGGCTCTATAATTTGGCGGAGTGAGGTGGTGGCCTCAGGCAGCAAACTTTTGGGGGCGGCAGAAATGCCCCCAAAAGAGCCGCCTCACCCCGCCTTCAGTTTAAAAAAAAAACGCGGACAAACTGCTGTGGCCGTGATACCTTTCAAAATGACAGGAAACCGGTGTGGAGCCTCCTGGCGGTAAGGAACCTCTGCTGCTCCCGCCCCCAAAAGGAAGTGATGCTAGAGCGGGATGCAGCAACAACAGAGGTTCCTTACCACCTGGAGGCTCCAAACCGGTTTCCTTTTGTTTCAAACGCAGAGCAGAACGAACGACAGGGGACGGAGGAGAGAAGGGGAATGAGCTGCACAGGGGTGAGGGGGAGAAGAGAAGAGGAACGAGCTGCATGGGGGGGGGGGAAGAGGAATAAGCTGCACAGGGTGGGGAATGAGAGGGAGCTGATGGGGGCTTGAAGAAAGCTAGCACAGGGGGAAAAGAGGTTTGGAAGGGAGCTGACAGGGGAGGAAAGAGATGGCTGAAAGGGAACTGAGAGAGGGGAAGGAGATGGCTGAAGGGAACTGAGAGAGGGGAAGGAGATGGCCAAATGGAACTGAGAGAGGGGAAGGAGATGGCTGAAGGGAACTGAGAGAGGGGAAAGATGGCTGAAAGGGGACTGAGAGAGAGGAAGGAGGTGGCTGAAAGGGGACTGAGAGAGGGGAAGGAGATGGCTGGAAGGGAACAGAGAGAGGGGATGGAGATGGCTGGAAGGGAACTGAGAGGGGAAGGAGATGGCTGGAAGGGAACTGACATGGGAATTTGGAGGCTGCAAGGGAACTGACATGGGGGGAAAGAGGGGGATGGAAGGGAGCTGACACCTGAGGGTGGGACTGGAAGGAGCTGACATTTGGGGATGGGACTGGTAGGTGGCTGGGTAATAGGGAGGAGGCTGGCAGGGAGGGGGCACTGGGACTGGAAGGGAGCTGACACGTGTGGAGGGTCATTGGGATTGGAAATAGGCTGATGGAAGGAAGTGAAGAAAACAAAAGAAAAGACAAGAAATGGCAGATAGAGTGCTAAGAGAAGACAGGAAAGCAGAAGCCTCAGATCAGGACCAGCATGACCAGAGAATAAAATGGTCAGACAACAAAGGTAGAAAAACATAATTTTATTTTCAATTTAGTGATTAGACTTTTCCTACTAGAGTTCTTTGATTTGATGGCATTCCTTTTCCTTTTCCCTGCAGCATTTTTAATTTTGATTTTACGGTTTTATTGTAAACTGCCCAGATACTGATGTTATTGGGCGATATATCAAGTATGTAAATAAACATAAACATAAATAAACATAGACTTTGTGCTCTTTCTTATAGTTTACACAGTATGGGATACTGCATCTCTTATCTGGTGTTGCACTGCATGCAGAGTCTGGCTTCTTGGGGATTCACTTTAATTTTCCTCTGAATATTTTATTTTTACTTTAGGTTATGATCACTTATTCTGTACTTGGCGAGAATCTGTGTTCCTAGTGTGTGACCAAGGCTGTGTGTTCTGTTAACATGAAATCTGTACGCAGGGATCTGTACCGTAGCAATTTGCCTTGTTCAGCTTTTCAAATAGTAACATAGTAAATGACGGCAGATAAATACCAGTATGGTCCATCTAGTCTGCCCAGTAAGATGGCAAGAGTAGGTGCACCTGCCGCTCCATGCAGGCCACCCCTCCTCATGTCTTTGTTTAGGGGTGAACCCACTGCTCCGTGTAGGACACCCCTATTTGTTGAGAAATTAGATAGTTAAGTTTATTTTGATTTTATCCTGTTGCTGTAAAGGGCTCCACTGTGTCTGTCCCATGCTATTTTGAATTCTGTCACTGTATTTGCCCGCACCACTTCCAAGCATCCACCACCCTTTCAGTGAAAAAGTATTTCCTGACATTGCCTTTCAATTTACCCCCTTGCAACTTCATGTTATGCCCTCTAGTTTTACAGCTTCCCCGTCTTTGGAAGAGGCTTGTTTGTTCATTATTTCTCTTTAAGTATTTAAAGGTCTGAATCATATCTCCCCTGTCCCTCCTCTCCTCCAGAGTGTACATATTTAGGTCTTCAGAACTCTTCTCATAAGGCTTCTGATGCAGGCTCCAAATCATTTTGGTTGCCTTCCTCTGAACAGTTTCCAGTCTTTTTACTTCCTTTGCAAGATATGGTCTCCAAAGCTGAACACAGTATTCCAAATGAGGCCTCACCAGTGACTTATAAAGTGGTATTAGTACCTCTTCCTTTCTGCTGGTAATTCCTCTTTGTATGCAATCCAACATCCTCCTGGCTTTTGTCATTGCCTTGTCGCACTGTTTTGCCACCTTGAGATCCTCAGAAATAATCACACCAAGGTCCTTCTCCAGGTCCGTGCACACCAACCTCTCACCCCCTATTGCATACATTTCCCTTGGATTTCTGCTTCCCAAATGCATGACACTGTATTTCTTCACATTAAATCTTAATTGCCAAGCATTAGACCATTCTTTCAGCTTTTGTAGATCTTTCCTCATGTTATCCACTCCCTCAGGGGAGTCCACTCTGTTGCAAATTTTCGTGTCATCTGCAAAAAGACAGACTTTTCCATTCAGTCGTTCAGCAATATCACTCACAAATACATTGAACAGTGCCGGGCCCAGGACCCAACTCTGGAGCAACCCGCCAATCACCCTCCTTTCATCCGAGTGAGCTCCATTTACTATCACCTTCTATCGTCTGTCAGTCAACCAATTTATGATCCAGTTCACCACCTTGGGACCCATCCCCAAACTTCTGAGTTTATTGATAAGCTTCCTATGTGGAACAGTATCAAAGGCTTTGCTGAAATCCAGGTAGATGACATCCATCGCATACCCCTGATCTAGTTCTCTGGTCACCCAGTCAAAGAACTCAATCAGATTTATTTGGCAAGATCGTCCTTTGGTAAAACCATGTTGCCTCGGATCATGCAACCTGTTGGTTTTGAGAAAGTCTACTATTCGCTCTTTCAGGAGCGCCTCCATTACTTTTCCCGCCACTGAGGTAAGGCTCACAGGCCTGTAGTTTGTCACTTCTTCCCTGTCACCAAATTGTGAAGAGGTACCACATCAGCCCTTCTTCAGTCCTGAGGAACTTCTCCTGTTTCCAAGGATTTGTTGAAAATATCCTTTAATGGCCCTGCAAGAACCTGTCTGAGCTCTTTCAGTATCCTGGGATGTATCCCATCCAGTTCCATGGCCTTGTCCACTTTCAGTTTTGCAAGTTGTTCTAACATCATCTTCTGTGAATGGTGTGGTATCTACTTCATTCCCATTTTTATATTTGGGAATCACAGGTGGTCCTTGTCCAGGATTTTCTTTAGTAAAAACAGAGCAGAAGTATTTGTTTAGCCATTTCACTTTTTCAGTGTCAATTTCCACGAGTCCGTTCCCAGCACTTCTGAGTTCTGCAATTCCACCTCTGATTTTCCTCCTCTCCTGAATATACCTTAAAGTTTTGTCGCCACACTTCACATTTTTAGCCATCTTTTCCTCTGCTTTTGATTTTGCTTTCCTTATTTCTTTTTGTCTCTTTTAGTTTGATCCTGTATTCCTTTCTGTGTTCCTCTGTTGAGCCAAATAGGTTTCCTTCTCCTCTTGTTTTTATTTACTTTCCTTACATATTTATCTGTTGCCCCTTTTATTGCCACCTTTAGTTTAGCCCACTGCCATTCCACTTCCCTTATCCCCTCCCACCCTGCCAACTCCTCCTTCAGGTACTTGGCCATGCTGCAGTATTTATAGTACTGCTTTTTTTATGAGTTTTGGAGGTTTATGTTGGTAATGGAATGGTAGATTTGGCCTTGTAGAACTTTGGTGACCTTTGTAGGGTTTTATATTAGTTTCCAATATTCCTGGTACTGGAGAATATTTGTTAGTGAGATGACCAGAATCAGATTTTTTTTTTAAGATATTGAGTTCTGTGGGTGAATGTTCTAGTTCTGCTCTGCACCCACTGCTGAGAGAAGGGATTCTGTGAGTGCAAAATATATGTTCAAAAAGAAAAAGCAAGAACCATAACATAGTTTATAACAAAATAAAAATTAATTATAATTTAGTTTTATAAAGTGTGCTGTGATTCTCGCTCATTCTTTTAGTTCCTTGATGTGCAAACATATTGCATTTCCTCCATATTATGTAATTAGCTTTTTGATTTGGTTCAGTCCCTGACTGAGTTTTGAGAAGGCGCCCCCCCCCCACTCTACGGGGGGGGGGGGATTGGGGCGCCATCTCTGGCAGCAGATTGCCTTGAGTCGCCCCTGTCCCCACCTGTAAATATGCACGTCCCACTTCAGGGTTTGCACATGCATGCAATAGAAAATAAGGTATTGTGCACATGTAGTGTCCTCTTAGAGAAAAATAGTCACGGAATGCAGGTACATGTGTTGGTCTGTCTCTGTGTATGTTCACGTGGAACCTGTACATGGGCACATGTTCCCTCCCCATTCCCCCCATGCAGAATAACTGCACGTTCCTAAGCTCTTTGCAGAACCAGGCAGCCAAATTTTACTAGGGCAGAGACCTTCATGTTGTCGCAACTGGAGATATAGAAATGGGTTCTAGACGCTTAAATATGGGGTGCCTCCTGGTAGCTCTCCTGTGCTTCCAGTGGGCATCAGGCAGCAGGGCCAGCATAACTGATGTGTTCATCTCATTCATATTTCCTGCTTTCCAACACCAACAGCATTGCACATGTACCTATACAT
Source organism: Ichthyophis bannanicus (assembly GCA_033557465.1). Taxonomy (NCBI): domain Eukaryota; kingdom Metazoa; phylum Chordata; class Amphibia; order Gymnophiona; family Ichthyophiidae; genus Ichthyophis; species Ichthyophis bannanicus. The sequence goes on from CM066036.1 coordinate 429,399,159, forward strand.
AAACACACACACAGGCTGCAGGAAATACTGGGCCACACACAGACAGGCAGCAGTAACTCACACAGAGGCTGCACAAAGAGCTAGGGACTGTGGTAGGGGAATTTGGGACTGGCACAGCTGGGGGGGATGGGGGAATGGGAATCTATAAGAGGTCTTGGAAAAGGTAATGAGGATAGGTTGGCGAAGGGCACAGGATACACGATGGAGGAACAAACGATAGCTCAAAAGACAGCTACATGGAAACAGATGACAGGCTAATAACTTGCAAGCAAAGCTTCTCTAGTCACCTCCACCACATGCAGTCCCAAAAGACGACAAAGTCCCATTCTTATTTATGATTTATAGCAGGTGTAGATTGACATGCTTAAAAAAATCTGCCCTGCATGTCTCCGGACTATATGAAATACATCATTTGTATTGTATTGAATTTGTATTCAATTGTGTGCAGTAAGATGTACTTTATTGTAAATAGTTTACCAGCTCGGTAACTGTTAAAATGTAAATAGTTTCCCCCAGTTCAAATCCATGTTATGTCTCCTGTTATATGTAAACTTAGAACAGATTTGACTGTCCGAGTATTATATTGTTTAATGTAAACCGCACTGATAACAAAGAGCACGGTATATAAGAGCTGTTAAATAAATAAATAAATAAATAATGGATGTGCAAGCAGAGTTTGGGCAGAGCATGAGCTGTGTGAGCAAGTATGAACTTTGATCACAGAATAATATTGTATATGCACATATTTGCAAAAAGTAGGTGTGGTGATTTACACTGGCTCTAAGGTTTGTATAAGTGTTCCCACTTTAAGTTAAGAAGCAATCTCCAGGAAGTCAGTCTTCACATATGGATGATGTCAGCACCGACGGAGCCAGGTGCGGGAACACTCCCCAGCATCCAGTAGGAATGCTTTTGGGAGTGTTCCTCCATGCATGCATGGCTGCCTTCCCATTTTCCTTCCTGGTCTCCTCAGTTGTCTTTTTTCCATGGAGTTATTGGGACCTTGTCCCTGTCAGCTGCGTCTAGAGATTTCAAAAGTTTTTACTAGTACCATAAAAAATGCTTAGGTTGCCTTCCCATCAACTGACTCCTGGAGGACATGAATGGTTTGATTTAGGGCGGAATCTGCCCTTAGCAGCCAGTTGTCTAAGTAGGGGAACAGAAAGATCCCTAAAGTTCGAAGGTAAGCTATGACAACAGTCAAACACTTTGTGGAGACTCTGGGTGCTGAGGCCAGTCCGAATGGGAGGACTCAGTACTGGAAGTAGTTGTTCTGAAAAACAAACCTAAGAAACTTTCTCTAGTTTGGGTGGATCAGGATGTGTGTATAAGCAACCTTTAGATCCAGAGAGCATAGCCAATCCTTTTGTTCGCGGTATGGCAGAAGAGTGCCTAGAGAAATCATCTTGAATTTCTCCTTGATGAGAATTTTGTTGAGATTTCGGAGATCTAATATAGCCTATGACCTCCTGTCTTTTTTGGAATTAGGAAGTATCGGAGGTAGAATCCCAGGCCTTGCTGAGATGGAACCTCCTCTATAGCCCTTTGTCTCCGCAGTGAGAAAATTTCCTGCTGAAGCAAGGAGGCGTGAAGGAGATCCAAGGAGGGTTGTCCCACAGAGTGAGTGGGAAGCTGATCCTGGAATTTCAGCTGTAGGCCCTGACTTACTAGATGTAAAGTTCAGGGCTCAGAAGTGATGTTGGTCCAATGGTGTGCACCAGTCTTCTTGGGATCATAGGAGGAAGGGGGAAGATTATGGGAGAATTGGCCATGCTTTTTTTTGTAGCAGTCAGAAACTCTGAAGAGATTGAGTAGTAGCTGCAGGCTGTGGTTTGGCAACCTTGGGTTTTCTGACCTGTTTCAGGTCTTGCTGTTTCTGTTGCTGTTGTGGGGCAGAGTAGCCAGAATAGGAATGATATGGAGGATAAAATATTTTCTTCTTAGGGAAAAAAGGCTTTTTAGTGGTAGTCTTCTTAGAAGAATCTGCTGTCTTCCTTGAAAGCCTCTTCATGGTGATGTCGTCGGTTTCTATCTCACCGGCCTTCTCCCTCCACCTCTGACCGAAGAGGTTCTTACCATTACAGGGTATGTTGATTAATTTGTCCTGGACCCACTGTTCCAAGTCTGTTGCTTGTAGCCATGCTGTTCTCTTGTAGCCATGCTGTTCTCCTAGCTCCTATGCAGGTTGCAGCAGATCTGCTATTGACCTCAAATGTTGCTTTTATTAAGAACTTTGATGTATTCTAGGCATGTGTTACTAAGACCTGATGAGTCACCAATTTGTCTGGGGGCAACAAGATGGTAAACTCTGAGAGATCCCTCGATACATCCTTGAGAGACAACCCCATATATAGCATATAGGAGTCTATTCTAGAGGCTAGCATGGTAGCTTGGAATGCCTTCTAAATGCATCCAGGATCCTGGCCTCTCTGCCAGGAGGGACTGAGGAGTGATTTGTCTGGCTTTTTATTCTCCTCATGGCACATTCTCACTTGGTTTGCAGCTTGTTGTGCTGTGAGGACTTGGGTGCATCAGTGATACTAAGGGCTAAGCTATCAGTAGCTTAACTACTGGCAGGGTCTCCCAGGATGGACAAGTCTCAACAGAGGTGCCAGACCATGACAAACAACCCATCTGGGCATCATAAGAATGGGACGATGTTGGCGGTGGAGGATCACATTTCTGTGATAATGATAACAACACTAAATTAAACTGCATGGAAAAAAGGCCTGGCAATCTACTTCTGCATTTTGCCAAGAAAACCCAACAAAACAAATTGCACTAGTGCTGGAAGATGAGACCCCCAGGTTGGAAGGCACTCAATTGGCTGCTGGGGAGGAGCTGAAGACTTTTCAGAGTAAAACCAACATTTATGATGTGGTTGGATCAAAGCCCTCAGGATGTCTGACTGCTAATGTAGCTGCTCATGAAATGAAAGTCAGAAGCTGCAAAGATGTCTTACATATTGAGACATGGAACGTATGAAGCATGAACCAAGGGAAGTTGGAGGTGGTCAAGAATGAAATGGAACTGGATCTGTTGGGTGTCAGCGAACTGAAATGGACTGGCATTGGGCACTTTGCATCTGATGATTACATGGTCTTCTATGCTGGAAATGAAAGACAAAGAAGAAATGGTGTTGCATTTATAATTAAGAAGAAACTTGCAAGAACTGTAATGAAATACATTGCAATCAGTGAACACTTAATTTCTATTCATCTACGAGGAATGCCCATCAACACAACTATAATTCAAATATATGCCCCATCAACAGCTGCAGAAGAGGAAGAAGTTGATGAGTTCTATGAACAAGTACAAGCTGAAATTGACAGAACATGCAAACAGGATATCCTGATAGTTATGAGTGACTGGAATGCAAACGTTGGCAACAAAGAAGGCAGAGTGGTTGGAAAATATGGACTTGGCAACAGAAATGAAGCTGGAGAAAAACTGATAGACCAACAATCTATTTAACTCAAACATCTTCTTCCAGCAACACAAATGGCGACTGTATATATGGACTTCACCCAATGTATTGTACAAAAATCAAATTGACTACATCTGTGGAAGTCAACGATGGAAAAGCTCTATAACATAAACCAAGACAAAACCTAGAGCTGACTGTGATACAGATCACCAACTACTAGTATGCAAACTCAAGTTAAAGTTGAAAACAGAGTAAGCCACTCATGAATGTAGCAAAATATAATCTTGAGAATATATCAACAGAATTTAAAGACTGCCTGCAAAATTGATTTGCTGCTCCAGATACAAATGACAGAGCTCTAGAAGAGTTATGGGATGACATCAAGAAGGTTGTGCTGGAAGAAAGTGAGAAATCTCTACAAAAGGTGAAAAAGCAAAAATGGCTAAAATGGATGACTGAAGTAACTCTGAAAACTGCCTGGAAACACAGAGAAGCTAAAGCCAGGGGAAAGAGAGGCAATTACAGAACTCAGAGATTTCCAACATGCAGCACTACAATGATGCATGCAGGGAAATAGAAGTAGAAACTATTAGAGGAAGAATAAGATCAGCTTTCCTAAAGCTATGAGAGTTAAAGAAAAAATTCCAGCCTCGAATTAGAATGTTACAAGATGCTCAAGGATCCATGTTGAATGATACTGAGAAGATCAAGAAAAGATTGAAAGAATATACAGAGGTTTTATATGATAAAGATCAAGTGGACCAACAGCCGCTTCAACCTGTACCTTATGATCCAGAACCATTGGTGATGAAAGAAGAAGTCGAAGCAGCATTGAAAGCCATATTGAAGAACAAAGCACCAGGCATTGATAGCATTCCCATTGAAGTATTACAGCAATCTGATGCAGCTGTTAGCATACTTACAAGGCTCTGCCAGGAAATTTGGAAGACAACATCATGGCCAACTGACTGGAAAAGATCTGTGTTTATATCAATACTGAAGAAAAATGATCCAACTGACTGGAAATTATCGCACAATTGCTCTGATCCTACATGCTAGCAAGACTCTACTCAAAATTATTCATCAGAGACTACAGCCATACCTGGATCGAGAACTTCCGCATACCCAGCTTCTGCACCAAGATGGTCCATACTGACTCTCTGTTCAGGCTGAGCTCCTCACTATCATCCGCACTGTCAATTTGCAATCACTCCACACCAGCTGGTTTACTCTGTCAGTGTTCTCAGACGGGTAAAAGGGGCACTAAGAAGGGACTAGGCCATAGCGGAGAGACTGAATGAATTCTTTGCTTCAGTCTTTACTGAGGAAGATTGTAGGAATGTTACCCATGACTGAAATGGTATTTAAAGGAGATGCTGTGGAAGAATTGAAAGAAATATCGATACATCGGGAAGATCAACTGCAACTATTTGATAAACTGAAAAGTAGCAAATCACCTGGACCGGATGGTATACATCCAAGGATGTTGAAAGAACTGAGATTGCAGACCTGCTATTAGTAATCTGTGAACTATCATTAAAATCATCTGTAATACCTGAAGATTGGAGGATGGCCAATGCAACGCCAATTTTTCAAAAGGGTTCCAGTGGTGATCCGTGAAACTACAGACCAGTCGGAGTCTGACATCAGTACCAGGAAAAATGGTAGAAACCATCATAAAGAACAAAATTACTGAACATGTTGATAGTCATGGCTTAATGGGAAACAGTCAACATGGCTTTAGACAAGGAAGAGCTTGTCTTACTACTCTGTTTTTTTGAAGGTGCGAATAAACAGGTAGACAAAGGTGAGTCGGTTGATATAGTGTATCTGGACTTTCAGAAAGCTTTTAACAAGGTCCTTCATCAGAGACTTTTAGCAAAACTAAAAAAGTCATGGGATAGGAGGCAGTGTACCACTGTGGATCAGGAACTGGTTAAAAGATAGAAAGCAGAGGGTAGGGCTAAATGGTCAATTTTCCCAATGGAGAAAGGTGAATAGTGGAGTACCCCAGGGATCTGTGCTGGGTCCGCTGCTTTTTAACATATTCATAAATGACCTGGAAATGGGAATAACGAGTGAGGTTATCAAATTTGCAGATGGAAGAAAACTATTTAAAGTTGTTAAAACCCATGAGGATTGTGGAAAATTGCAAGAGGATCTTGATAAATTGGAAGACTGGGCATCCAAATGGCAGTTGAAATTTAATGTGGACAAGTGCAAAGTTATGCACCTAGGAAAGAACAACCCAAGCTATGGTTACACGATGCAAGGTTCCACATTAGGAACCACCACCCAGGAAAAAGAATTTTCCATCATCGTGAATAACATGTTAAAATCCTCCACCCAGTGTTCAGCGGCAGCCAAGAGAACAAATAGAATGCTGGGTATCATAAGGAAAGGAATGGAAAATAAAACAAAGGATATTATAATGCCTCTGTATCATTCCATGGTGCAACCGCACCTTGAATATTGTGTGCAATTCTGGTCGCCGTATCTTAAAAAGGATATAGCGCTATTAGAAAAGTTACAGAGAAGAGCCACCAAAATGGTAAAGGGGATGGAAGGATACCCCTAAAAAGATTAGGGCTCTTGAACCTGGAAAACAGACGACTGAGGGGAGATACGATAGAGGTCTATAAATTAATGAATGGAGTGGAACGGGTAAACGTAGATCGATTGTTTATGTTATCAGAATATAGAAAGACTAGGGGACAAACTTCAGGATAACCTATTTAAGACTAAAGAAAATATTTTTTCACTCAATGTGTAATCAAACTCTGGAATTTGTTACCGGAGGATGTAGTAAAGGCTGTTAGTGTAGCTGGGTTTAAAAAAGGTTTGGACAAGTTCTTGAAGGAAAGGTCCATAAACCATTATTAAAAGGGACCTGGGATATCACTGCTTGACCCAATTCAAGCATTGTGGAACCTGTGTCTTTTGGGGAAACTTCTAGGTACCTATGACCTATATTGGCCACTGTTGGAAACAGGATACTGGGCTTGATGGACCTTGGTCTGACACAGTATGGCATATCTTATGATCTTATGGTCTTTGTCGTGGAAGGCCGTCCTGACTTGGTGTCATCCTCCACCTCTTCGCGTCCAGTCTTAAAGCGTTTGTGCCACTCTAAGACTCGCAGCCTTGACATTGCATCTTCTCCATAAGCCTTTTGGAGAAGTTGGAGACACTCTGTTGGGCTCTTCTCCAACTTAACCAGAAATTTCAAGTTGATTCTTTGCTCCATATTTCTGCCACCTCCAGTTGCGTGACAAAGCGATGGAGCAGTGTGCTACAAAAAAAACAGAAAAAGAAAAACAGATGAAAAATATTATAGCAGAATAGTGGCGAGATGTTACACAGCACAGTTACATAAGCGATTAGCCAATTGGCATTGAGTCATGGGCGTGGCTGTCACAGTCTCGTTTCTTTTTTTATCACACCTCCTATATAGAACAAATCATCAGAGAAGCAGGATTGTATGAAGACAACAGAGGTGTGAAGATTGGTGGAAGACTCATCAACAACCTTTGCTATGCTGATAATACTACATTACTGGCTGAAGACTATCTGAAACATTTGCTTCTCAAGATCAAGGAACATAGTCTTAAAATAGGCCTGCACCTTAATGTAAAGAAGACAAAGATCCTGACAACTGGCAAAATCAATAAGTTCATTGTTGATGGAGAAGAAATTGAAATAGTGGACAACTTGGTGGTAGAGATGAGGACAGTAACTGAATTCAAAAACGCATGGGACAAACACAGAGGATCTCTAAAGGTAAAAAGGGGACTGTTGTAGTTGTTGATATGGAAGGACAGACTAGATAGGCCATGTGGTCTTTTTCTGTCATCATGTTTCTATGTTTCTATTGTGGCCTTTTGTTGCCACCCTAGGTGGTTGCCTAAGGTAGGGCGAGCACTCTTTCTGTAGTTGTGGGTTTCAAATAAATTGAAGTCCGAGAGGCTTAAGGCTAACACAGGAAATTTATTGATTTTTTACTACTTCTCCATACAGAGCTTTTAGAAAACTCAGCGCAAGGGCAAGAAGAAAGAAAAAGTAGGATTTCTTCTCCTAACACAATTAGCTTCTGTCACTTTCAGAATTCACAAATCAGGCTTCATTACTTCTTCTAGCCTTTAAACATAAATGCCAGTTTGCCCTTCTTGAAACTTCCCAACATTCAAACAAACTTTCTGGCTTCATTCAAGGAAACATTTCTAAAAGCACACAGGCTTTAAAACGCTGTCCAGCCTGTTTCTTTTTTCTCTACTGGCTAATGCAGTTGTTTGAGCTTCACACTCTATAGTGCTCAAACATTTAACTTGTCTTGTGACACAGAGCACATTCCATTGCAGAACATTCAGAGTCAATATCAGAAGGATAACTTCCTGTCTCCATTTCCTAAATATCTGACTCTTTTGTGTATCGTGGTTTAAACTTCTCCGGGTAAACCCAGGCTCTGCCCTTTCTAACAGCTCAAGAATTTTCTTCCAGCAAGACTTTCCTTTGCCTCTAGAATTCTTAGCATATACTGGCAATTCTCTCTCTCTCATTAACTGACTTATTGTCTGCAGCTGGCTTAACTTGCTGTTGGACACAGGGTTACATACGGTTCTCCTTGTACCAGATAAGCTTTCACCAAGCCTTTGGCTTGCAGTAAAAGTGTCCTCATTTAAGGCTCCCTCAGAAGGAAATCTCCTGCCTCCAGGCTCCAAAGCAACTCTCCTGCATTCTGGATTCCTCCCTGGCTTATGGCTTTTTCCCCTGAGTGTTCCAGCAGATTCTACAGTGTCCTCTAAGGCTGGGCTTCTCTTAGAAGTCTGTCTCAGCAGTTCCTTCTCCTCCCCTGGGCTGTCCTGAGAAATACCTTGCACTCTAGCTGCCCGGGAGCTTCTTCTTCCTTCCAGCACGTTAGGACTTCTGCTGTGTTCTGAGTCTCGGGTAGCTCCTCCCCTGGGAACTCCCTTCCTCCTGTGATGCTGCCCCTCAACCTCAGCCTCTGCATCAGCGTCAGGATCCTGCTCAGCATTAGCATCCACCTTAGGATCAACCTTAGGATAAGCCTCTCTCCTGTTACTGCCCTCTTCCTTTTGTAATCCCCTAGGGACTCTCCCTGCACGTGTTTGAGCTGTACCCACGTGCTGCTTCCTCAGCTGGCCTTCGTTAGCCCTACAGCTTGTTCCTGAGCTAGGGCGTGGCTTGTAGCTAGGCACTAGATGAGTTTTTTTTTTGTTCAAGAACATTTTGTGTTTCACATCCCCGCCTCCTGCTTCTCTCCCTCAAGGTAAAATTGTGCTTTTTTCCTACTTCTAAGGGCTCGGGAACATTTTGGCCATCACGCTATGTAACTTTAACTTACTTGGATCAGCTATCAATAAAGGAACAACAAGCAGTCAAGAAATCAGACAATGCATTGCTCTTGACAGAATAGCTATGAAGGACCTAGACAAAATTCTCAAGAGCAGAGATGTCTCTCTCCATTCAACTCATTCAAGCCATGGTATTTTCAATAATGTCATATGGATGTGAAAGTTAGACAGTGAAAAAGATAGACAGGAAGAAAATTGATGCCTTTGAATTATGGTGCTGCACATCCTTATTTTTATTTTAAAAGAGTTTCTGTGTTCATGAGACCTTTTGTAAAATGATGAGGGATTTCAGCACATCCTGATCTGGATGTCTTTAGTCCTCCTTCATAAGTCCTATTCAAAATGGGGATTAAAGTCTTGCTGTGGACTGTGAAGTGTTTAAAAAATTGAAAATAGAGAGTAGGACATAATGGTCAATTTCCTCAATGGAGAAAGGTGAGTAGGGGAGTGCCCTGGGAATCTGTTTTGGAAACAGTGCTTTTAAATATGTTTATAAATAATCTAGAAAAGAGAATGAGTGAGATGATCAAATCTGCAGCTGACATAAAATTATTCAAAGTTATTAAATCACAAGTTGATTGTGAGAAATTCCAGGAGGAATTGGCGAGACTGGGAGACTGGGAATTAAATAGCAGATGAAATTAAACTTGGACAAGTACATAATGATGCACAGAGGGAAAAATTACCACACTATAGCTATGCAGTGATAGGTTCCGTTTTAGGAGTCATGGACGACATGTTGAAACCTTCATCTCAGTATGCAGCAGTTGCCAAAAGCGCAAAAGAATGATAGGAATTATCAGCGTAACCCTCCTTTCTGAATGGTCCTTGCAGCCGTCTTACTAGCCACTTGGCAAAGAAGGCAAAACACTAATCCAAGAGCTTTTAGTCTTTGACTCTTGGAGTTAAATATCAAGATTCTGATGAGCCCCCATAAAGATGTAAGATTTGGTCAGTTATTCTTCTGTAGGTCCTGAGTTCATTTCATTTCAGAGGCAGTAGGGTTTGCAATAAAACAACCAAACAGGTGTGGCTTGGAGAAAGGTTTTTTATGTAGAAATAGGCTTAATACATAGGTATTGAACAGAGGTATATAGTGATTGTTACAGAGCTGTTTCAGTGTGCATCAATGAATCTGTGTGTGCATGTGCATGTGTGACGTGTAAGAGAGAGAGATAGGCCCGAACATGTGGCTCAGAGCCTCATGGCAAGGGAGAGAGAGAGAGAGCGGGGGAGGGGTGAAGGGAATTGATTATCAGAGCCTCCTGTCCTTTATTTCCGATGAATGGTGAAAGAGAGAGAGAGACAGGAAGTGTTTCTGTCCTTTATAGTGAATTGAATCCTCTCCAGCCCTTCCCCTTGAGGTCTGCTAGCCACTCCCTTTAAGGTCTGCCATTCTTGATTTAGCAAGGAGGGGCTTCAGACAGGCCTTGGAGAATGAAATCACCAGGGGGTCAGAGTTAATCTCATCTTGTAAACTGTCCTATTACCTTTGGAGACTGAAGTCACCAGAGTCCAAAGCTGCATGAAATGTATGCTGACAGCATGCGCCAGGAGGCCCTTGGCATTTAACATTCTCATTCCTCTTCCCTTCTCAAATAAATGAGTCCAGGTCAATAACTGTGTTGTGAACCAGAGGTTTACTTAACATTAGTGGCACTGAACGATAACAATTGGCGGAAACAACAAGCAGGAATATGTTAAAGGCAGCTAACTCCTTCTTAGTCAAAATTGGTTACTTGTAGATTACTCCTTTCTCCCCTCAGGTAGGTCTCCCATCAATTACTTTTTATCTTAAGCTGAACAGTTGTTCCACCCTTCTCCAGTCCTGCACCTTTGTTACTTGATCTGGTTTACTTTAGTGGAAACTCCTCTCTCTTGTTCTAGTACCTTTCCCTCTAGTGTATCTGAAGCTGGTGGTGATTCAGACATACAATAAGTTTCCAGTACTATTCTAGACTCACTGCTGAACTGGTGTCAGTGGTACAGTATATGATGAGGGCTTGGTGTCTTCTATAGATGCAGGTCCCTGAAACTGCCCTACAGGATTCTTGGCTTTGATGGACTAAAAGACTGAGTTGGTACAGTTCTTGGAACCTCTCTCCTTTTAACACAGGGATAGCTACTCTTTCTGAGACAAGGACACTGGGAGATTTTGCACAAACATCAATCCTTTGCTTTCTTCTCCTGTGTTCCTGCTTTGAGCCTGCTGCTTCCCCTAAATGGTATGAGTGGCTATGTGCCAAAGACACCTGCTTGAAGGGGAGGCATCCTTGCTCCTGTCTGGTGCAGGAGCTGGGTGTCAAAGACAGAGTTTGAGAGAGGTGTATATATGAACTTGGAGTTTCCTCCTAGCATGAAATGACTGGCAGTAAAAATCTCCCCTATTCTATAAAATGTTAGACTTTGCTTTAACTTTCATTGTAATAGTCTAGTAGGGACACTGGATGCAGCTGCTGCTGCTAACAGAGTAACATCCAAGCAGTCTCTACATGTGCAAGCCATATATCCTCATGTAAAATGTGATTTTAGAAAGACTGCTATTTACATGTGTCTGCTCCAGCCACATCTTATTTACACAGAGGTGTGCTGGAGACATGATCTGAGGGACAAAAAACTACTGTACTTGTGTATCCTCCAGTTGATAGAGGATGAATATGAAATATGGAAATTGCTTACATCTGGATTTTCACCTGCTCTCTGGAATGAATACATTTTTGAAAAGTGCTCGTTTTGGTCAGTCCTTTACAGGGGGGGGATTAAAGAACATCTAAGCTGTGAAGGCACATAGGCACATATGTTGTGCTTTTATAAAATTGTCCTAAAGATCCTTAAATTTACTCCTGCTTCAAGGCTTAACTTTGTGTGTGTATTTATATGTACATCACATAAAAATTGGTTCTATATTTTCCTAGGACCTACTTTTAAGTGTGCATTGGCCAAGGCAATGTTATTAGCATTTACTTGAGCATCTAAAATGCTATACAACAAGATCAATTCCTTTACAAAATTAGCCCATGGATTTTGCAAAGCAGCCACTTTATTCACTGCAGGGCAGCCACATAGGTGCTTTAAAAAATACCTGGTTATTTGAATGGATAATTTTGAATGTATAAATTGTTATATCGACAAAATTATCTGTTCAATAAGGGTCTGGGATTTGAGGTGTTCCAGTGGCAACAAAAGCTAATCTTATAACCGTCATGTCTAAGCAGGGATTTTCAGCTGCTGAACATATACGTTAGGGGACCAATATTGGGTTCGGCAGGCTATGCGTCCCTACGGCGCATAGCTCTGCCCGCCGACCCTTAAACTCAGATATTCAATGCCAGGGTCATATGCAACTCTGGCATCGAATATCCAGGGACAGCCGCAGACACTGGAAGCCACAGTAGCTAACCGGGCAGAATGATATCATATGCTGCCCGGTTAGCTCCTTCGCCTTAAAGATAGCTAAGGGTTTTCCTCGCCTGTCTTTAAACATAGAAAAATGACATCAGAAAAAGACCACATGGCCTCTCTAGTCTGCCCTTCCAGGTGCAGTTCGCTAAACGGTCAGCATGCAATATTACTGCTTACCGTTAGCGACAGTCTCCGCCTCCGCTCCGCCCTGGAGTGCCCCCAGCACTCCCCATTGCTAACTGGATAGCATCGGGGCACATAGGGGACTTAGAAGGGGATATTCAATGACACTAACTGTGTAAATGCTGTTAAATATCCCCATTTTTTAAGGCATTTACATGGTTTACTGGGCTGTAAACTGTGTAAATGCTTTCTAATATCGGGCCCTAGATGTCCAAGTGGTCCAAACAAATAGCAGATAGAACTTGAAATTTCTGACTTAGGCATTTCAAGTTATATATGGACATCCAGCAGTTCTACCAAAATGGTTAGTGTTACAGAATATATGTATGAACTGAAACAAAGTTATACATATAAGAGTATTTTTTAAAAGTCACACCTAGTTAATTAGCCTGTACACATGCCTAGTTTACTTCCATTTTATAAAGTCAAGTACATGCCGACTTGACCTTATAAATTACTAGTATAAATGCAAAACAACATGTCCATTTAGGTATTATCACTTCACACCAGCTCAAGGGCTGGTGTAAATGTTATCGCATATTTTGCACATATACACACATAAATTAAGGAATTTTATAATCTACCTACATAAGTGCAGATTGTGCCCACATTCCATCCAAACTCTGTACCTGTGCCATCAAACGTACATGTATACTTTTATGCTAGTCTGTATTTTATAAGAGATCATTTTGATGTGTAAATGACTAAAAGACCAACATTTATGAGCATTTTTACTCCCTAAATCTTGGTTGCTCCTTATAAAATTTCCCCTTATACATTCTCGGAGATCACGTGATGCCATGAGCGGGTGAGGATGCTCCTCTGCTTGCTCTGGGGCTGCCGCTGCTAAAACCTGTATTTCTGAGGCTGTTACTGGGTCCCACGACAACCCCCCTTACAAGGCAAGAAATATATTTGGTGTGACTCACATTGCTGGGCTCGGTACGCTCCGAGGTGCCACCGGTGCAGAGGAAAGACCGCGACAAGGGTATAAAGAAAAGCAAAATGGCGGCAGCAGGATATGCACTGACATTGCCAGGTGCAGAGAGTGTGGGTTCGTCCCCCAGTGAGCTGGCTAAGGAGGTGATTAAGCTGCTGGATCCAAAATTTGACCAGATATTTAAAAAGTTGGAATGTATGGGTGACGCACTGATTTAAGTCAGGCAGCAAATGGACAAGGTTGAGTAGCGCATGTCAGCACTGGAGGACAGAGATGGGCAGTATGAAAGGGTCCTGAAGGCCCAACAATTGCAGTTAGAGGCTTTACTTGCTAAAGTAGATGACCTCGAAAACCACTCACAGAGAAACAATTTGCTCCTGGTGGGAGTACCTGAAACTTGGTCAGACAATAATCTCCCTTCACTTATTGATATTTGGCTGCCCAAGGATCTGGGTCTGGAGTTACTCATAGGCTAGATACAGGTTGAGCGGGCACATAGAATTGGACTATGTGCAGAAGGCTGCCAGAGACCACATGTTATGACTGCTAGAATTCTTCACTTCCAACACAAACAACAGCTACTGCAGGCATTTTGGAGGAAGGGAGAATTATAACCGGACAATCAATGAGTGCTAATGTTTCAAGACTACTTTTGGCTGCCAAACGGAAGGAATACGCCCTGATCTGTGTGGAGCTGTTTCGGCGCAAGGTGCACTTTACATTAGTATATCCGGCAATACTAAAGATTCAGCGTGATGGCCAAGCGCATATATTTTAATATGTAGTTGCTGCCCGCCAGTTCTTGGCGGCTCTTGGGGCAGCTTTGGAGTGAGGACTTTCCTGAGAGGATGCTTTGTGAGCTTGCTATCACGCCAATCCTCGATGCCATAGACATGACTGGAGGTGTATCAGTATGCAGACAATGTAAAGTAGGCCCATATGTTTTCGATGTGGTTGGGACTCTGGATTTGTATGCTGGGGAGCCAGTATATACAATAGAACCTTATTCCTGCACATATCAGAAGTACTGGACACTATGCTGGTATTGTGGGCCTGATCGTGGTAAATCAGCGAGGTGCCGAGGACTATTGTACGCGCTCGAGTCATCCTGGCAGTACTCTGTAGTAGGTCACTATGACGGCTATTTGGCATGCAGGGGCAGCTCTGAGGCATCTTAGACGTGGTCCGTCTTACGGTATGGAGGCTTGGAATGGGTGCAATTATGTGTAATGGGGGTATCACTTGGGTGGGTGTCTGGATGTTTGTATGTGTGTGGATTTTGGGCGACTGTGAGGGCATTGGGTGTGGTTGGAATGAGTGTGAAATTGACAGCTGTTTTTTTTGCTGGGAAGGTGGGGGATCTGTTTGAGGTCCATGGGGATTCTAGGGTTTGTTCCTGGTATGGAGAGGGGGTGGGCTGCGTGGAAGGGGGGGCCTAAGGTCTTGCATTATTGCTCGGAGAGAGGGAGGGTTTTATGAGGGATTAGTTGAGGGGCTAGAGAACGTGGGGGGGGGGAGAGGGAGGATCTCCTGTAGCACCAATAGGGGTTGAGTTGTGGCAATCTCCAACGGGAACGTGTGTAAGGGAGAGGGCAGCGAAGGGAAAATTCTCTGGGACTGAGGCTGGGCAACCCCTGCGGACTGATGTTCTGATACTGGTGCTTTTAACATTTTGGGATATGGGGAATATCACATAAACCAAAAGTTATCACTTGGAATGTGGGAGGAATCAGCTCCCCCATCAAATGCACGAAGATATTACAGGCACTGAATTGGAAATGGGCCCAAGTAGCAGTGTTACAGGAAACACACCTGAGCAAGGTGGAACATTCTAAATTCCGCTGAGATTGGGTGTCCAAGGTCTTCAGGGCCTCTTCTGGAATGCAGTGGGGAAGGATAGCAATCTTAGTAAAGCGGGAATCCCTCTAGATGTTAAGGATTGGAAAGGGGACCCTCGGGGCCGGTTTATTTTTCTCTGGGCTCGAATCTATAATGAAGATATTTTGCTGGGGAATGTGTATGCTCCTAATGAGTATGATCACTTATTTTTTAAAGTTTTTCTGCAAAGAATCACAAGAGAAGAGCAGCATCATATATTTTTGGCAGGCAATTTCAATTGTCCCCATGATCCAGAGCAGGATAGGTCGGGTCGGTCGCAGGGTGGAGCATGGCAAAATAAGGGTATAGGTTATCTATTTAAGCTTGGAGGATTAACTGATGTATGGCACACTTTACACCCCAGCTCAGGCGATTACACACACCTATCTAGAGCGCACGGTACATGGTCCTGGTTGGATTGTATTTTGGTTTCCACAGGAAGCTTTGGATGAATCCCCTTGGCTGACATTGAACCGGTAACAATCTCGGACCATGGGATGGTGTGGATCAAATGGGAGAGGAAAAGACAAATGGATAGGAGTTGGTGTTTCCCTGCACATCTATGGGAAGATGATGAGTTTCATAGATATCTTAATCAACAATGGGTGTATTATGTTACTTTTAATGGAGCTTACAAGGAGACCCCAGTACTTTTTGGGAAGCCGCTAAGGCGGTAATGCGAGGAGCTGGTATCGCCTTTGTGACTAAATAGAAACGGCACTTAGAACTATCCTACAGTTGGAAGAAACCTTGCAAGCACAGAAGAAGGGGCACACAACAAGCCTATCTTACCGCTCAAGCGACCCTAAATACTTTACTTCAGTAGTGGGCGGTGTGCAGGATGCAATTTTACAAACTGATTCATTTGCTACGGTGACCATTCTGGGAAATTGCTTACTCGCGTGATGAGAGACTGGGGAGGCCTGTGTATTGTATCTCCAGGAACAAGCAGGATTGTAGTCTTCACATATGGGTATCTTCGGTACTGACGGAGCCTGCGCGGGAATGCTCCCCAGCGTCCAATTAGAAAGCTTTTGGGAGCATCCCACAGTGCCTGCGTGCTGCCTTCCTGCCTTTCCCAACTGCCTCTCTCCAGTTCTTCATTTTCCGCGGAGACAGCAGGTCATTTTTCCTGTCACCGCAGAAATTATCCCATCTTTTTCATTCTTTTTATGGTAGTGTCTGCCTTCCTCGACGCTATACCGGTACCGCCGGTTCTTTCTTTCTTTCTTAAAAAAAAATAAAAAAATGTGTAATCTTTTTTTCTGGACTTTCCAGTCTTTTTTCTGTCGGGTGCCACGTGCCATTTTGGGCACTAGGCCCAACTTTTCCTTCAGAATGGAAAACCCTGCCTTGGGTTTTAAAAAGTGTTCCAAGTGTGGCGGTACCATCTCCGTCACCGACACTCACGAGTGGTGCCTTAAATGTTTAGGTCCTGACCACTCCATCTCGGAGTGTGTTACCTGTGGGATGATGTCGAAGAGAGGTCAGCAAAACCGAGCTGCTAAGCTTAGCACCCTTTTTCCCTCCGATGCAGCATCCGTGGCATCGACGTCTTCCAGGGCTTCGTCTTCCTCCCATGGATCTCAGGTAACCAAACATAAATCTGGCCGGTCCTCAAAGGGTAGATCTCCTTCCAAGCATCGAGATGCCTCTGGTGTTGCCCTTGAGGGACTTGTACCGGCAAAATTGCCCCGGCGGGAGGCTTCTGCTTCCAAAGCACTATCTGGGCTCCAGGATGTTCTCGAGGCCTCAACCTTGACAGAACTACTGGTGCCATGCTCTGGGGTACCGGCCGCTTCGTCTGGTACCAATACCCAGGCATCGGCAGCGTCAATAGACCAGAGGTTCTTGGCTATTGAATGCAGTCTGTCGGCTCTCCTTGCGGCTTGTCAGACGGCTGCCTAGGGTGAGAACTTACACAATCTTGACGATGCATATATTCATATGATTCTTGCAAGGTATTGTGGGTAATGTAGTTCATTCACTCCCAAACACAGCTGAAGACAATAATTGAGTTGTGAAACCAGTGGTTAGGCCAATAAAATACTTCTTTTATTGATGGGGTTTAATTCACCCAGCACAAATATGCTTGGTAGCAATATAAATGAGGTTACTTGCTTGAAGTGTTTAAATGGATAACAAAGTCAGAAAGCAAATCAGAAAACAACCTTCAGCCTGTCAGGCAATTAGCTAATGTTTTCTTAGCAAATAATTACCAAATAAAAAAAAAGGCACAAAGAAATGAATAAACTTTGCTGGTTAGGTTAACTTCTGCTTATTTTCCACTCAGATCCAGCAGTGATTCTCCCTTGCTCACACACACAATCAGGTGCAGCTTTAATTACTATCAATTGACCAGCTGAAACCCTTTAGCTGGCTGGCTGCTACTGTGTGAACCCAAATCCTGCTTTAAGAGCTGTTTGCAGTGGAAATAAGAAACAAAGTTAGGTTTCTTTGTGATGGCTGATGTGTTTGCTCACAGAAAGCTAGCAATAGCATTTAGATAGAGAACAGTCCATGTAATTAATAGTTTCATCTGCTGTATCTCCCCCTTCATCAATCAGCATAGGGTCACTATCATACATTGGCACAGACGAGTCTTTGCATAAGGCACTATCATGAGAATGCTTATTCCCTTGCTGCCATTCACTATTATAGATAGGGTCTGGATCAGTGTTCATACCTGAGCCTCTCCTGCTATCATAATTCCTCTCTGTATAGCCTGGCCAGTATGTAATCCAGTTCTGATATCCAGCCTTCCAATCTTGATCCCTGGACACTGGATCTTCCCTCACATACCTTCTGGCATAGGTCTGAAAGTCCTTTCCACGTGCAGTCTTCTCTCTCCCAGGTAGCCACTGGTGATTCCTATCTCTGCCATTCCATTCCTCTGGCTGACTCCAGTCCAATGGACTCTGCTGGCACTTGGAATACCTCCCAGTATAGGTACTGCCTTGGACTCTCCCAGACCTGCCAATGGCCTTTCTTCTCTTCTTTCCAGAGAGTTTCCTTCTCTCTCTATCCGCTTGGCTTGGCTTCTGCTTCTCGAGATGATGTTGGTGCTTGAGCTTGAAGCTGTTGCTGTATCTTTTCCTGAAGCTCTTATCTGTAGAATAAGCTCTATTCTTATTCTGTCCTAATGTGTGCTCCTCCCTAACACAGCGCAGCTGTGTTGAATCAGGCCCTGCCCTTTGAGATGAGTGCTTAGGGATTACCTCATAGCTCTCTTGATTGCACACACGTTTTCTCACTTCAGCCCCTCTCATGGCTGCTCGAAACCTGGTGCATTCTGGGACTGGTAGTCTTTTATGTGAAAACTCTGTTTTCTTACTTCTACCAAAACTGACAGGTTGCTTGTTCAGAGTCACATCATCTTTTCTATAGCTCCTACCTGAGCTATGATAAGCTTCCTTATCACAGGCTTCGGTGCCTTCGGGACTGCTTCAGACAGTTCAACTGGTATCGACACCGGTTCCGGCACCGATATCGGTACCGGTACCGACAGCATCAACTTCAGTGACTGTGTTACCGACACCGAGTCATGCTGTTTCCTCCGGTATCGACAGGCCGGTACCAGACCCCTCCGGTACTGACTTCGATCGGTACCAGTATCGTGCTTTGCAAGAGCACCCGGACAGGAGATACTTCGAATCCTCCGAGGAGTCTGAGGATTCTGACAGCTCTGTCAGTACCGGAGTACTTGTCTCTGAAGAGCCTTCCTCTCCTAAATGTAGGATGTCTCCTCCAGAGGATATATCCTTTCAGGATTTCATCCGGGAGGTGGCTAGAGGTCTTTCCATCACAGTGGCTCCTGAAACAGAGTCCAGAGCAAAGGAATTGGAGATTTTACAATATCCTAAAGCTCCCAAGGAGACAGCTACTTTGCCTATTCATGAGATCTTGCATGATCTCATGCTAAGAATGTGGGAAACACCCCTTACCACCTCTCCTCATTCGCATAGGCTTGATACCATGTATCGAGTACCTCCTTGTCCTGGATTTCAAAAACCCAGTTACCAAACCACTCAATGGTAGTGGAATCAGCTATGAGAAGGATCAAGAGTGCAAAAAGACATGCATCTAATCCGCCAGGACGTGAATGTAGGGATGCCTTTTGGCGTCGAACCTTCCAGGCCTCTATGCTTTCTGCCAGGATTAGTTCCTACATTTTATATATAGGAATGTTCCTTAAGGAGGTTACAGGAGATCTAGAGCTTATGAGCCCTCTCCTTCCTGATGATAAGAGGCAAGATTATCTTGCACTTGTCAAACATGCCCAAGATGTTTCCAAGTTTGTTAATCGTGCAGCTTTTGACTGCTTTAAGTGCATAAGCAGTACCTCTGCCATTGCCATAGGTGCTCGTAGGATTGCCTGTCTCCAGGCATCTGACTTAGAACTCTGGGTACAGGACAAACTGGGGAATATCCCTTGCACAGGTGAAAATCTCTTTAGCAAAAATTGGCAAGAGAAAGCTAATGAGCTGGATGCTGATAACACCACTTTGGATAGACTATCCAAGGCTATAGCTGATCCTGCAAGGAGAAAATCCTACAAGAAACCATTCTTCTCTAAAAAGAAGAGGTTTTACCCCTCCTATACCCAGCAGGGGCATTCTGCAGGTCAGTCTGCCCGAAAGGGACAGCAGCCACCAAAACAAAGAAAAACAAAGTCTGCTAAGCCTCAACCGGCCCAACAGACTCAGCCTCCACAGGGGTTTTGACTCCCATCTAGAGAACTTGGCCTTCCTGGCCCTCAACGGGCCAGAGCCCTCCACCATTCCAGGAAGGTTGTCATTTTGCCCCCAGATGGCAGCAAATAACAGCAGAAGAATGGACTCTCTCCATTGTAAAGGAGGGGTACAAGTTTCATTTCCTCAACATGCCCCCTCCTACAGTTGTAAGATGGTTCAATTCTCAGACTTCACTAGAAAATCAGTTAGGTCAAGAGGTCAATTTACTTCTTGCCCACGAGGCAATAGAAGACGTACCCATTTCCCAACAGGGTACAGGGTTTTACTCCCCCTATTTCCTTATTCCAAAGGAAACAGGGGGACACAGACCCATTTTAGACCTCAGAGAATTGAACAAATTCCTGTTCAAGGAGAAGTTCAAGATGATTTCTCTAGGAACTCTTCTGCCATACTTTCAGAGTCAGGATTGGCTTTGTTCTCTAGATCTCAAGGATGCGTACACCCATGTTGTCATCCATCCAACTCACCGAAGATTCCTTCGGTTTCTATTTCAGGGGAAGCACTACCAGTACAGGGTTCTTCCTTTTGGCCTGGCCTCAGCACCAAGGGTGTTCACGAAATGCATGGCTGTAGTGGCAGCATTTCTTCGCACTCTAGGAATATTCATCTTCCCCTACTTAGACGACTGGCTCATTCGAGCCCCATCAGAATCAGAGGCCAGAATTTCCCTATCTTGCACAATGCGTATACTTCAGTATTTGGGCCTGGTCATAAACATCCCAAAATCCAACCTAACTCCCACTCGGTCTCTGGAGTTTATAGGAGCTATGCTGGATACCAGGAAAGCGAGGGCCTATCTTCCACAGCCCCGCTGCCTTCGCATTGTGCAGTTAGCTTCCCAAGCAGTGTTAAAAACTCACCTCACTGCTCTGGAAATGTTACAATTGCTAGGCCACATGGCATCTACCGTGCATGTGGTTCCCTATGCTCGCCTCCATATGAGAGCAGCCCAATGGACTCTATCCACCCAATCATCAGGCTGCCTACCAGACAAAATAGCAAACTCAAGTCGCCTTATTTTGTCCCTACAATGGTGGTAATCAACCCAAAACCTGTTGGTGGGGTCCCCTTTCCAACAGCCCCCACCCCAGGTCACTCTAACAACAGACGCC
The DNA here is from genome assembly GCA_033557465.1 of Ichthyophis bannanicus. Lineage (NCBI taxonomy): Eukaryota > Metazoa > Chordata > Amphibia > Gymnophiona > Ichthyophiidae > Ichthyophis > Ichthyophis bannanicus. The sequence continues at coordinate 429,420,227 of CM066036.1, forward strand.
TCACAGGTGGGTTGGGGAGCTCACCTGCATAATCTCTCTACCCAAGGCACCTGGACTCCACAGGAGACCCATCTACACATCAGTCTCTTGGAACTCAGAACAATCTTCCTTGCTCTTCGAGTGTTCCACACCCAGCTGAGCTACAAGACAGTCCTAATTCAGACGGACAATCAAGTAGCTATGTTCTATCTGAACAAGCAGGGAGGAACAGGCTCTCTGTCGCTTTGCAACAAAGCTTTGCGACTATGGGCCCTCGCCAGAGAGCATCAGATTCATCTCCTTGCGGTGTATCTGCCAGGCATTCAAAACTCCTGGGCAGACAGACTCAGTCGAGTTCTGCTTCCACACGAGTGGTCTTTTCGTGCAGACCAGGTAGCAAAACTTTTTCAAATTTGGGGAACTCCGGATATAGACCTCTTTGCAAGTCTGTTGAATGCCAAACTTCCCCGATTCTGTTCCAGAATTCCGGCTCAGGGTTCTCAGGCCAGGGATGCTTTCCTCCTCTATGGGGGTCAGGACTTCCTATATGCCTTTCCACCCATTCCCCTAATTCCCAAAACCCTATTCAAGCTTCAGAGAGACAGAGGCCATATGATTCTTATAGCTCCACATTGGCCACGGCAGGTGCGGTACCCTCTGCTCCTACATCTCTCTCAAGCTCCATCTCTGGAGTTAGGATCTGCTCCAGATCTCCTGTCTCAGGAGGACGGGATGTTGTGGCATCCCGATCCCCACTCCCTGCATCTCAGGGCCTGGTTGCTGAGGGCCTAGACCTTCATGATCTTAACCTGTCTCAACAAGTAAGGGATATCCTTTATGCTTCTAGAAAGCCTTCCACAAGACGCTCTTATGCTTTCAAGTGGAAAAGGTTTTTCATATGGTGTTCGCAGAAGGGTATTGACCCCCTGGCGATACCTCTGGAATCATCATTGGAGTATCTCCTTCATTTATCTAATGCAGGCCTTAAGACTAACTCAGTACGAGTCCATTTAAGTGCTATTTCAGCTTCTTTCAAGCCTTTAAATGGACAACCTATTTCCTCTCATCCTCTCATAGCGAGATTTATGAGGAGCCACCTTCTAACTAAGCCTCCCATTAGGCCACCACCGGTAGCATGGGACCTAAATCTGGTTCTTGGACAGCTCATGAAGCCGCCTTTTGAACCTCTAGCTACTATCTCCTTGAAATTCCTTTCCTGGAAGGTTGTCTTTCTCATTGCAATCACATCAGCATGTCGCATTAGTGAGTTGCAAGCACTAGTGGCTGATCCTCCTTATACGAGGTTCCATCATGATAAGGTAGTCCTTAGGACTCATCCACACTTTATGCCAAAGGTGGTCTCACCTTTTCATTTAAACCAAGCAGTTTACCTGCCTGTATTTTTTCCAAGGCCTCATGCTTCAAATGCAGAAAGGAGTCTTCATACTTTGGACTGTAAAAGAGCACTTGCTTTTTAGTTACAAAGGACACAGCAACATAGAAGTCCTCTCAACTCTTTGTTGCTTTTGATCCTCATTTGGGACTTCCAGTCTCCAAGAGAACATTGTCCAATTTGATTGCACAGTGTATTTCTTTTACCTATACGAGTAAAGACCTTTCTCTGGAGGGCCATGTCACAGCTCACAATGTGAGAGCCATGGCAGCCTCAATGGCTCATCTACACTCTGTGTCTATTGACGACATCTGTCGAGCAGCTACTTGGGCCTCGGTTCATACCTTCACAGCCCATTACTGTTTGGACAAGGACTCCCGCCGGGATGCCTTGTTTGGTCAGGCTGTTCTACGATACCTGTTCCATACTTAATCAACTCCTACCCACCATTCTCGGTAGGATGCCAGAGATCCATGGGGGGAAGTGGAGCCCTTTCACAGGGGCACACAACTTCTGGGCTCTCTCCCTGCCATCTTTAGCTAGGGAGTCCCCATATGTGAAGACTACATTCCTGCTTGTTCCTGGAGATAGCATAGTTACTCACCTGTAACAGGTGATCTCCGGGAACAGCAGGAATTTAGTCTTCACAACCCACCCATCTCCCCTAGGAGTTGTATCTCTCTTTTCTTTTCTTTCCCTCTCTCTCTCTTTTTGTCTCAGCTTTAAAAATCAACTGGTGAGAGGCAGTTGGGAAAGGCGGGAAGGCAGCACGCAGGCGCTGTGGGATGCTCCCAAAAGCTTTCTAATTGGACGCTGGGAAGCGTTCCCTCGCAGGCTCCGTCGGTACTGACGATACCCATATGTGAAGGCTAAATTCCTGCTGTTCCCGGAGATCACCTATTACAGGTGAGTAACTATGCTTTCTGTGATAAAGAATGTGGACAGCCAGCTCTGTAATGAGCCATGCCAAATTTCCAAGGCTTTTTGCAAATTTTATCAGCAACTATACACATCTGACCTAGGCCCTTCAGACCATGGGGCAGAGTTTCTTAATGGTAGCCAGCTCCCCTGTCTTACTGAAAGTGAGAGAGCAGTGCTAAATACACCAATTTCTTGCTCTGAAACACAATGTATAATCAAAATGGGACAGACACACAAGGCACCAGGATCAGATGGATTTGGTGCCGAATATTATAAGATGTTGTTCATTCAGCTTGTCCCTGCTATGGCTGAGATGTTTGTGGCTGTATTAGAGGAAGGAATATTACCTAGGAATATGTGTAGGGTGGTGATAGCTGTCATTCCAAAGCCTGGAAAGGACATAAGAACATAAGATATGCCATACTGGGTCAGACCAAGGTCCATCAAGCCCAGTATTCTGTTTCCAACAGTGGCCAATCTAGGTCATATGTACCTAGCAGTTTCCCCAAGGGACACAGGTTCCACAATGCTTGTATTGGTTCAAGCATTGATATCCTGGGTCCCTTCTTAATAATGGTTTATGGACCTTTCCTCCAGCAACTTGTCCAAACCTTTTTTAAACCCAGCTACATTAACAGCCTTTACACTTATCCACTCCTTAATCATCTCCCGTCTTGACTATTGCAACTTTCTCCTTGCTGGTCTCCCGCTGAGTCATCTTTATCCCTTTTAATCTGTTCAACACTGCTGTGCGGCTAATCTTCTGCCAGCCTCGTCATGCTCATATTACTCCTCTTCTCAAGTCTCTTCATGGGCTCCCTATTCATTTCCGCATCCAGGACGCCTTGGATCCTGGCAGAACACCTGAATAATATTTTGCCTCATCTCATTGGGCATCACCAAGGATTTGTGCAAGGTAGGGGAGCCTCCTTGAACATCACCAAGTTGTTGCTTGCAATGGAAAATGCTGTAATGCACAATCAGTTTTTACTCCTAGTACATTTTGACGCAGAAAAGGCATTTGATAGGGTCTCTTGGCCCTATCTGCTTAAGGTCTTGGATAGATTTGGCTTTGGTGGTGACTTTTTTCGGTGGATTGAGATCTTCTATAATGTCCCATAGGTGACGATGTCAGTAGGAGAGTGTGGTCTGACCCCTTTGCTTTAGAGAGGGGCACCCGACATGGGTGCCCATTATCCCCATGTTTATTTGTGCTTTCATTGGAACCTCTACTGGTGCACTTGCTGATGGAAAGGAAGTTAAAGGACGCAATGTTAGGAAGAGACTAGATTAAGCTCAGTGCTTTTGCAGATGGTATGCTGCTTTGTTTACAAGAGCCCACTACATCTCTTCTGTCAGCTCTTCGGATCATTGAATCCTTTGGTAGTTTTTAAGAGCTGAAAATTAACAGATCTAAATCCATGGCCCATGATGTAGCTGGTATGGAATTCATGGAGTGGAGACTTCCCATTGTAGCGGGTAGATTCTCAAATTTGGTGTAATGTACATCCTTTGCTTATTTGGACAGGGGAGCAATCTCTCCATCTTACTGAAGGGGTGTGTGGCTTTCTTTCAGATGCTGGGCCCCTCTGGCTATATGTGTTACAGAACTTCCTGCTATGTGTTCTTAAGAGAAACTGGGCTGTCCTGTATAGACAACAAGTCAACAAGTTCTTATAGAGGGGCAGGTGACCTCGAGTGGCTCTTAAAACTGATGAAAACTGGTGGGGAGGGATGTCTGGAACTCCCTTGTCTTCCAACTTCTAACTTGTTTTGTATGCTTAGGCATCTGAACAACATTCTTTTTGGAATCTCAGAGGTGGCACTGACTCGCCTTTTAGAGGACATCTGGGCCCCCTGCCATAGGGTCTTCGTACTACACATGGATGGCTCTAGGTTACCTGGTGAATGGGGTCAGAGTGCATACTTGCGAGTATTACAGGGGGCTTGGTTGTCCTTATGTTGACGTAGGGGGTGCTCATGGAGGGTAACAGACCTTCTTCCATTGGTGGGGAATTTGGATTTTTTTACCTGGCTTGCAATCTGAGGTACTGTGTTGATGGGTGGAGAGAGGGATCACTCGGATTGGGGATCTCGGGGTGGAGGATGGGGAGGTCCTAGACTATTAACTTGCAGCATTATTTTGCCTTAAATCAACAGGATTTATATTACTATCTCCAAGTACATCACTATATACAAGGGCTCTGCCACTTGGCTCTGGGGTGCCTTCGCAGGGATGGTCTAGGAAAATTGTTTGCACTACTAGAGGATTGGCCAGTCACTAGAGCAGTTAAGAAAGCGCTTCATCCTGCTCTGGATCTGGTGTCATTGGCGACTTTATCAGACCAGTGGTAAAAAGATGATTTGTGGGAAGTTAGTGTGGTGCTGCTCCATTGGGCTTTCTCTAGGTGTACCTCAGCATCAGAAAGCATTCTCTTGTAAGAAATGCAATACAAGTTTCTTTGGCGAGCCTATGTACCTGATATGTGGGCCCATAAAGTGGGACTGTAGCAGTCTGATAAGTGTCGCTGTTGTGCTAACGGGATAGGAACCTTTGCAGTGGTGGTATTGGGCCGGTTCACGTGAACCGGTTCCTGCCGCAGCCCGCGTTTGCCGAACTGGGACGAAAATGGCATTGAAATGCCGGCACTGCAGTGGTGGGAACTCCCTGCTTGACAATGTTTGATGCCATCAGGGGATCACAGCATTGGGAGAAGCTCCCGATGCCATCAAAACATTGTCAGGCAGGGGATCAGGCTGCAGGACAATGGCCAGGTTGCTGCACTTCAGTGGAAGGCGGCAGTGGCCCAAACATACAGCCGCTGCTACACCTCCATGTGAGGTGCAGCAACCCGACCGTCACACACGTGGGAAGGCTGGGACCGAACCAGTTCCTTGTCAGTTCGGATCCCACCACTGAACATTTGTCTACCTCTTTTGGTTCTACCCTCAGATACAGAGGCTGTGGAAATAAGTATGTGGCTATTTTGGATCCTGGGTAGGCCGCAAGTTGCCCCCCTTGGTGGAAGCTTGCTTGTTTGGGAAGTTTTCTGTGGAATGGACTATGTTGAGCATGCGGCGACAACTATGTGAAAAAGGTTTTTTGATGAGCAAAAAGATCATATTACAGCAGTGGATGGGAAATAGCCCTTCCAGGGGATGGCTTGGCATAACATGTTAGAAATGGAACGTAGATCGGCTAAGATAAGAGGGGGCATGGCATAGAGTAAGTTTCTTGCGCTGTGCTCACCGGTTATTTATTTATTTAACATTTTTATACTGCGTTTTTCCAGGTGATCAAAAGCGGTTTACATATAACAACAATTTGGAAGGTACAAAACATCTGCATATTCCATTACATAGAACGTTTTTAACTATATACATTAACATTGGTGAAACAGAGTTTTATGACTGGCCTCACCCCAACTATGCGTAGTGTGATTTTGAGTGTTTGACGTTATAACAGAGGTGTCTGGATTGCTTGAGTGAGAGGATTGAGTGGGATGCTACAAGAGAAGGGTGGGGAGTTGGGGGGTGAGGGAGGGTGGGGTTTTGGAATATTTTCTCTTTCATTCTCATTACTGAGCATTATTACTGTTCTTACTACCCTTTGTAGTGTTGATATTAAGCTTATTGCCTCTACAATTGTTATTGCTACTACAGTTGTGAATGTTACTATAATTCTATCTGCTTCTTATATACTTTTGCTGAAGGGAGGGAAGGGAGGGGGGAAGGTTTTAGATAAGGGACAAACTAGAGTTTGATTTGATTTCTTAGTAAGGTGTGTTTATGGGTCTGTAATGACTCCCAGATGAGTGTCAGTGTCACCCACTTGCTGGAAATACCTGTGTGAAGAACTTAATAATAAAAATTATTTGAACTAAAGTTATACATTTTCCATGTGGCTGAATATTGACTTCAAAATGGTTTCCTCTTTGGTATTACAAAAATTGTGTTAGCAATTAGTGCTGCTACGGTTGGATTATTTCCCTGCTGTTGCATATCTGTACAGAAAAGGATTAGAAGATGGGAGGGGGGTAAGTAGTTTACATGTAGTGGAAATGAATACAAGTCTAGTCTTTTCTTTTGATGGCTAACACGTCTGCCTCTATATTATTATTATTACATGCGTGAAAGTAATCACTTTTCCTTTGAGACACATGGATTACATTAGGGTTTCCAACTGCCTGGTTTTGGATTAGACATTCCAGTTTTAAGTGGATCTGTACAGTGAGCAGAGGTACTGACTAAACGCTTATGTTCAATTCCTGTGGCAACTTGCTCCTTTCTTCTTCATTAATCCTTGAATGAAGACGGGGGTAGGCTAAAAACCAGCAGTTCAGTCCGTGAGAGAGAGCTTAGCAACAGCCCCTTCCTGCATCTTCTCTAACACCGATTAGAAACCCTGAGGAAATCACCACCAGTGCTCTCACTAGTGGCTCCTTCTCCCTCCCTCCTACCCAATACTGATTAAAAATTCTCAGGACTGTCACTTCCAATGCTTTCAGTTGCAGGTCTTCTTGTGGCTCCTTCCTACTTCTTCTCAACCAGTGGAGTAGTAGCCTAGTAATTAGTGATTAGTGCTTGGGAACCAAGAGACCAGGGCTTGATTCCCACTAACCCTTCTTGTGGCCTTGGGCAAGTCACTTAACCCTCCATTGCTTCAGAATGATCCAAGTTATGTCCCTGTTCAATGTACATTACTACGCTTAAGTTACAGTGTAAACCACTTTGACTAAAATGATAAAGCAGTATATAAAAAAAAAAGGTTACCACAGATTTAGAAGCCCTGAGGATCACCCTGTCAGTGCTCTCAAGTAGCAACTCTTCCTGTGGCTCTTCCCTGCCTTCTCTCCTATGCTTTGAGTGGAAACATGCCTACTTCATTTCCTCCTGTACATCTTGGACAACTCAGCCTAAATGTTCTGTGCTTTGTGTGCTAAGAAGCGAGAGCAGAGAGCAGTAAAAGCAACTGGAAAGAAAGAGGCAAAGCACGGGGGATAGAGGAGGGAGGGAGGCCAGTGGATGCAAGTGGCAGAGAAGAGAGAGCCTGGAGTTTACAGGGACAGAAAAGGGATAAAAAAAGGCAGAGGATGGTATAGAGTAGTGTTTCCATTGTATGCAGATGTATCTCATGCATATTCATTTGAATACCCTGAAAAGTCTGGCGGTCCAGAGGACTGGGTTGAGAACCACTGGTATAGAGAATTGGATGGAGACAGCAAATTTTCAAGGCAGGCTCATGGACGGAAGGGGCTATAGGACATAGAAGAAAGGGAAGATAATAGGAGACATTTTAGAAGAAGTATGGAAGGCACAGGAAAACTATCAGAGGAGAAAACAGAGTTAAGAAGTTCTGCTTACTGATTCCTCTTGCCAACTGAAGGACCATGCATGGTCTCACAGTACCAGAGGTGGCGCAAGGGGTATGCAGGGCCATGTGCTTGTGGGGCCTCATTTGCATAAATATTTGCATAATGTTAACATTCGCTAACTTTTAGTAAACATGCCTCTTAATAAGTTTCTGGATAAAGAAAGACTACCAGATTTCTACATTACTATACTCCAGTGCCAACCACCAGGCACATTAGGAAGTACTATAAATACTGCCCATTTAGAACCCATAACAAACCCACCATATCTTAACAGCATTACCAGGACTCACAAAGCACCAAAGCCTACCTATCAAAAGGCAACACTGCAAATATTAAACCAATACATCTCAGAGAATGCCAATACATCTCCTACTGGGGAAAAAGAACAGGTAGCACTGTCAAATAGAAACTAGATGAACAGAATACCTCAGCTTGGTTACACATGCAGAGCATAGACCATCACCAAACAAAGAATAAGGGATCACAATTTAGAAATAGGAAGACAATAATTAAATTGGGAACCCCAAAAGACAAACTTGGAATGTACAACAACATTGGAGACGTTAGCGATACACATTTCCCAGAGCTGACATATTCCAGTTAATAAATTCAATAAATTGTCTACCTTTTGTTTGGGCATTTTATTTTTCAGTTTCAATTGCTCCAGTCACTTACTTCTGGTTTCTTTGTGTCTTCTGCTTGCTGTCCATTTGTCCTTTCTTCTCTCTTTGAGATTTTTTCCATTCTCTCTCTACATCTGTTTTAACACTTTAACACACTGATCTTTCCCCTTTTGTTGTTTCCTCCATTTCTTTCTTTACTCCTTTATCAACCACTCAAATTTCATCCCTCCATCCTCAATCCTCACTTACTCTCCCAATACCCAACCAATCGTAGATTTTTCTTCCCTCCCACACAAAATATCTTTTCCCCTCTCTGTCCTCATTCCCCCAGCCCTATCCCTGTCCAGTCCTCCCCCAACATCAGCTCCCTTCAACTTCCATCCCCACCCAGCATCTGTTCCCTTCTAGTCCCATTCTCCCTTGCCCCCGCATCAGCCCATTTCCAGTCCTAGCCCCCCTGGGGCTAAGATCTCTGGTACCTCGCCTCAGAATCCTCAACCCAGCGCCGATGGCAATGGCCAGGAGTGGCTCTCGAAGCTGCTGCAGCGGTAGGAGACTCCCACCGCATCAGCATCAGCGGATCAGCCTTGGTCTCCCGATATGATCACCATTGGTGATTTCCCTTCGAAGGAGCTGACTTTGGGCTCAGTGCCTTCAAGGCCCGAACCGGTTGCTGTGGAGCTTACTGGGTCAAAGCCAGAATACAGGCCTTGGAATGCAGCCTGGCTGCCTTCCTCAATGCACAGAAGGGCCTGATGCCCCGAACCTCTGCTCATCGGTGCTGACAACGGGACCCTCCACTGTGAGGACCTCCCCGGAGGATGTCCAGCTGGTGCTGGAATGATTTGCCCACTCGAAGTCTCATTGATTGGCCTCCCATTCAAGATGCAACTCGCCCCCGAGTACCTCGGGGTCAGTGCATCAGGCACCCTGCTCTTCATTGGCGCTGGCAGCTCATCGCTCCGATGACCGTCCAGGCCTCGAGGTCTCATTCAACTCTGAGTTGTACTGGGAGACTGACGGCGAGTCGCCTGACACCATGTTACACAGGAATGTCCCCTCTGAACTGGCTCCCCCTCAGGAACGCCGGAGGACCCTGCCTGAGGTCCTTGCATTCCTCGAATTTGGGGGATGTCGAAGGCCCTAGCCTTTGCAGCATAAAAAGAGGATGAGCCCCTTGCTGAGGACTTAGAGATCCTCCACTACAAGGCCCCTCTGAGGGTGGCACTGATGATGCCGATTGCACCCATCCTGGAGCACTTGCTTTTCAGGATTTGGGAGAGCCTGTTGACATTGCCAATAGTGATCCGGCGACTTGATTCCTAATATTGAGTTGGTAAGAGCCCTGGCTTTCAGAAGACACAACTGCCTCACAACTCCATGGCGGTTGAGTCGGCTATGCATCAAATAAAGGGTCAGAAGATGCACTCCATGGTGCCCCCTGGTAGGGAGGCCCACACCATGGACAGATTTGGCAGAAAGTGCTACCAGGGCTCAATGCTCACAGCTTGCATTTAGGCTTACCAGCTGTACATGAGCATTTACCTGAGGGACCTGGTGAAGGAGCTCACTGGGTTCTCAGCTGGGCTGGCAGGGGAATCTTTCAAGCGCTTCTGGACCCTTGTCTCCTTGGTCAAGGAATATTCCAAATTCCAGACTCGAGCGGCCTATGATGGCTTCTAGTCCATGACTCATTTGGCTGTGGTAGGCATTAGTGCCCACTGCCTGTGTGGCTACAGTCCTCAGACTTGGAGCAATGGGTACAGGACAAAGTGGCCAATGACCCCTGCCAAGGAGAGAACCATAAAGGACAAGGCAGCCGAGTTGGAGTCGGAGTTTATGACCAGGACATGACTGTCCCGGGAAACCGCTGACCCATCCCACCGGAAAGCTTTGGGGAAAAAGCCCTTTCACCCGAAGGTAAAAAAAAGCTTATGGAAAATACCCCTAATTTTTGGGCCATCAGGCTCCCCAACAAGGTCAGCAGGGCCAGGGGCACAGCCCACATAAACAGAAAGCCCTCAAGCCCCAAACAGCACCTCAGCCACAGTGGGGGTCTTTTGACTCCTTGGACAAGCCCAGATTCCCCCCGAGGGTCAGGGCCCAAGGCACACTAGAGGACACCTGGTCCACTTCGCTCACCTCTGGCCAGGCATTACCACTGATGCCTGAGTGCTGCAGATGGTGCAGGAAGGTTACCTTCTGCACGTTGACCACACAACTCCTCCCTTCTTTCCAGAGAAAATTCCCATGATTTCCCTGTACAGAGAGCTCCTGCAAAAGGAACTCGGGGATTGGGCAGTAGAGCCAGTCCCTCAGCTTCTCTGGGGCATGGGGTTCTATTCCCAGTACTTCCTCGTTCCAAAAAAGACAGGAAGCTTTTGGCTCATCCTGGATCTACGGGACCTAGACCGCTTTCTGGTCAAGGAGAAGTTCGAGATGCTATCCTTTGGAACATTGCTGCTCTATCTCCAGTGAGGAGATTGGCTGTGCTCCTTGGATCTCAAAGATGCCTATACCCACACCCTGACCCATCCCCGGCACTGTCAGTATCTTCGCTTCGTCATCAGAGGCTTCCACTACCATAAGAACATAAGATATGCCATACTGGGTCAGACCAAGGTCCATCAAGCCCAGTATCCTGTTTCCAACAGTGGCCAATCTAGGTCATACGTACTGTCACCACCAGGTGGGCAGACTGCCTCCTGGCTAGCAGGCCTGCACCTGATGGCAAAGAATGTAGTTGCACGACACGAGTGGTTGAAGGCAAAAAGGATTTATTCCCCTCCCGGGGTCGGATTATTCAAAATAAACAGAACACAAGTACTCAAAAGAAATGAGCCATGCTTTCTGGCAAAAACATAAAGGAACATTAGAACAATTTCTTCTTGCTTCAAAGTAAAGTATAAAGTTAGGCATTCAACTTCAGCACACAGTCTCACTGTGTGGAAAACAGCATTCAGTAGTTATAGTGTTTTCCTTTCACACTATGCTCAGCCCTGACTAGCACAAAGACATTATTTTATCTGACAAAATCCGTGTGCAGTCCATTGGGTCACTGTTAGAAGAACACTCACTGAGTGTGTCAATAATCATTGGTTCTTGCACGCATTCAGAACTCTCCTTATTAAAATATGCTTGTAAGTTCCCCTGTGCTATGCCGTCACAGTGTTTCTCAGCTGCACTCGCTCTATGGCTAGAATAACTTCTCTCGTAGCCTCTTGTGTCTGGGAGAGAGGGAAGCCACCACTCGGGGTTATTATAAACTCCCTTCCTATAAGAGATTCCAGCCCTGGTGAGCTTATTAGTTCTACCCTCAGGTTGGGATAGATAATGTCCTTCTCCCCTCTTAATATCAGGTTTTAGCCTGCGGGGTTTTCTCTGTGGCTTAGGAACTTCTATAAGGTCATCTTCAGACATGCACACGTCCTCTGGGTAATATCTTTCTTTCTCTGGAGGTTTCAATTGCTCTTTGCTCAGCTCTCTGCTCAAATCCCTCGGCTGGGAGTTACAGCCCTGCCCCCACCTTGGATTTCCTGCATGAGGCTGCTCTGCATTCACTCTGTAGGAATTTCTATCATTCACAACTTTTAACTTCCCACTATAATCATTCCTCAGGTCACAGCTTCCTGATACATACAGTTTTGCTTTTGGCTTCCACTCACTCCGGCTGGAACGTAGCCTCCGTGCTCCAAAGTGTTTGCAATCAGCAGAACATTCACACCTGTTCTCTGCTCTTGCTAGCTGCTTCCTCCTGTAGGACTCTGGGTAGTTACTCGGGTGAATTCTTTCTGGCTCTGACTCACTTCCTGGGTCAAAGTAGGAAACTCCTCCTGTTTCCTCTCGGACAGCTGCTTCAGGTAAGACAGCCTGTTCTCTCTGCTCACGCTGTTCACGCTGCTTTGCCAGTTCTCCTAGTTCTAACCCTGAGTTCCCTGCACTGTCCTTATAAGGGCTGTAAGCTCTTCCCCTTCTCAGGTGCACGCTATAGGAACTAGGGAATGTTTCTCAGCTGAGTGTTTTTTCAGACCTCGTGGCTGCGTTTGTTTCTGTTGTCCCTGACAACAGCTGCTCACATGGCCTGCTTGCCTGTCAGCTTCAGGACTAAAATGCCGTGAATTTTGTGCTTTTAAGGTGGAGAATGGGGCTTCTTCATCACAGTACCTAGCAGTTTCCCCAAAAGACAGAGGTTCCGCAATGCTTGTACTGGGTCAAGCATTGATAATCCCGGGTCCCTTCTTAATAATGGTTTATGGACCTTTCCTCCAGGAACCTGTCCAAACCTTTTTTAAACCCATCTACACTAACAGCCTTTACTACATCCTCCGGTAACAAATTCCAGAGTTTGATTACACGTTGAGTGAAAAAATATTTTCTTTTATTAGTCTTAAATAGTTTACCCTGTAGCTTCATTGCATATCCCCTAGTCTTTCTATATTCTGATAATGTAAACAATCGATCTACGTTTACCCGTTCCACTCCGTTCATTAATTTATAGACTTCTATCATATCTCCCCTCAGCCGTCTCTTTTCCAGGTAATAGAGCCCTAACCTTTTTAGCCTTTCTTCATAGGAGTATCCTTCCATCCCCTTTACCATTTTGGTGGCTCTTCTCTGAACCTTTTCTAATAACGCTATATCCTTTTTAAGATACGGCGACCAGAATTGCACACAATATTCAAGGTGCGGTCTCGCCATGGAACGATATAGAGGCATTATAATATCTTTTGTTTTATTTTCCATTCCTTTCCTTATGATACCTAGCATTCTTTTTGCTCTCTTGGCCGCCGCTGCACACTGGGCCGAGGGTTTTAACATGCTATCCACAATGACGCCTAAATCTTTTTCCTGGGTGGTGGTTCCTAATGTGGAACCTTGCATTGTGTAACCATAGTTTGGGTTGTTCTTCCCTAGGTGCATAACTTTGCACTTGTCCACATTAAATTTCATCTGCCATTTTGATGCCCAGTCTTCCAATTTATCAAGATCCTCTTGCAATTTTCCACAATCCTCTTGGGTTTTAACAGCTTTAAATAGTTTTGTGTCATCTGCAAATTTGATAACCTCACTCGTTATTCCATTTTCCAGGTCATTTATGAATATGTCAAAAAGCAGCGGACCCAGCACAGATCCCTGGGGTACACCACTATTCATCTATCTTCAGGAACAAACAGGAATGAGTCTTCACATATGGGTACATCGGTACCAACAGAGCCTGCGCGGGAACGCTCCCCAGCGTCCAAAAAGAAAGCCTTTGGGAGCATCCCACTCGCATTCGCGCTGCCTTCCCGCTCATTCACTTCCCTCTCATCAGTTTTTCATTTTCCCCAGAGCTAGCAGGACGTATTCCTGTCACCACAGAAAATTCTTCTTTTTTATTCTTGTTTTTTGTGGTCGCGTCTGCCTTCCCTCGACGTCACCGGTACCGCCGGTGCTTTTCTTTCTTTTTACTAGAAATTTCTTCTTTTTTCTAAGGAATTTTTCCTGTTTAATGCCTGACGGTTTCTAGGCCACTAGGCCTCTATCCTTTCCATTATGGAAAAGCCAGCCACTATTCGCTCAAAGTGTGGTGGTACAAATATATTTTTAGACACTCATACTTGGTGTCTAAAATGTTTAGGTCCTGATCATTGCCCACTGGAGTGTCTCTCCTGCAGGAGCTCAAATAGAAGAAGTCTTCAGGATCGAGCACAACTCGATACCCGGTTCACATCAGACTCGATGTCACCAGCCAGAATATCTTCTTTCTTACAGGATCAGGTAACCAAACAAAAGTCTGTTAAGACTAGCCAGTCCTCGAGTGGTAGATCTCCTTCTAAGCATCGAGATGCCTCTGGCGTTACCCTCGAGGACATTTTGGCAATAAAGCCCCGGCGGGAGTCTTCGGGCTCCAAAGCATTAACGGGGCTTCAGGTTGTTCCCAAGGTTCTTACCTCCATGGACATACCTGGGCCATGCTCGGTGGTTGTGGCCGCTTCGAGCGGTACCGACACCCTGGCTTCGGCTATGGTGATGGATGAGATATTCCTCACCGATGAACGTAGTCTGGCGAATCTCTCAGATACTTCGGTAACGTTGGAGTCACTGCAGACCGTTCCCCGACTATCGGTATCGGCTTCGGTACTGGTACCGGTATTGACATCGGTACCGGTGTCGGTAGCGTTGATGCTTGCTTCGACAGACTCACTTCCTTCGATGCCGAGTCTGGAATCGCTCTCTAACATGGAGGATTCGGTACCGACTCATCTCGGTACCTACCTCGGGCAGTACTGAAGACATCTCTTTAAAGAAAATCCGATGCTTCATCCTTTCAAGTCTTCCGATCCCGATGACTGAGATGAATCCATCGGTACCAAGGCTGAATTTTTAACAATTCCAGCTTTTACCCCTCATTTCAGAGGGTCCTCCTCAGGAGAGATTTCTTTTCAAGCTTTTCTGCTTGATATGGCAAAGTTGCTTGCCATTTCTATACCTGGTGAAGAATCTATACCAGGGGATTCAGAAACTCTGCAATTCCCCTGGATTCCAAAGGAGGTGATCATACTTCCTTTGTATCAGATCTTACAGGATCTTCTATTAAGAATGTGGGAAACTCCTTTAACGTTATCCCCAACTTCTAAAACACTTGACACTATGTACAAGGTGCCACCTTCTCCAGGTTTTCAAAAGACTCAACTTCCTCAGCATTCTATTGTTGTAGAATCAGCAATAAGGCGTATTAAGAGTGCAAAGAAGCACTCCTCTTATCCGCCAGGTCGTGAGTCTAGGATTTTAGATGCCTTTGGACGTCGATGCTTTCAGCAAGAATTATCTCATATATTTCTATATGGGATTATCTCTTGAAGAGGTCACAAGGAATTTAAAAATTTTGAACCCTTTTCTTCAAGAACATAATAGAGCAGACTATTTCTTATTAGTCAGTCATGCTCAAAATGTCTCCAAGTTCCTTAATCGTGCTTCCCTGGACTGTTTTGAGACTATTAGCAGAACCTCTGCTATAGCCATAGGTGCACGACGCATGGCCTGGCTCCAAGCTTCAGACTTGGACAAATGGGTACAAGAAAGGCTGGCAAATACTCCTTGTACTGGTGAAAATCTCTTTAACAAGGATGCTTTATTCCAAGCTAATCAGTTGAACACTGATATTGTTGCTTTCAGAGGATTGTCAAAACTTTCCTCTATCCCAGCTAGTAAAAAATCTCCTAAAAAACTTTATCCCCCTAAGGGAAAAAAGTTTTATCCATCTTCTACCCATCATGCAGATGTTTCCAAAGAAGGGCAACATCAAACCAGGCTAAGAAAATCAAAACCTCAACAGGCTCAGCAAACCCAGCAGTCTCAGGGTTTCTGATATTTTATTTATTAAATCTCTTTTTCCTGTTTGAGGTTTAGAACCGCTAACCTACTTTCTTATCAACAGAAGCATCTACAGTTCATCTCATCCTTACTGAGAGATCAGTGATACACTGACTCAGTCCTCGACTCTAGGTATGAATCTCTTGCCACAAGAGAAATCCATTCTTTTAGCTCCTAGAGCTATTGAGGATAATCATGGCCTACAGGTAGCAGGTTTCTCCTCTCCTTTTTGAAGGAAAAAGAGGAGTAACAACTAATAACAAGGTAGGCTCTGCCCTTCACCTTGACAGTTTTCCTGTACGAGGATATCTCATAGTTTTTGACTGCAGGGGGGGTTTACCTTTTTCAGAGACTTACCAAATTGTAAGTCTTCACAACTCAGGAATGAGTCTTCACATATGGGTATCGTCGGTACCGACGGAGCCTGCGTGGGAACGCTCCCCAGCGTCCAAAAGGAAAGCTTTTGGGAGCATCCCACAGCGCCTGGATGCTGCCTTCCCGCCTTTCCCAACCGTCTCTCTCCAGTTCTTCTTTTCCGCGGAGCCAGCAGGTCGTGTTTCCTGTCACAAAGTGCAGTAGCACTATTTCTGTCACAGACACCCATGACTGGTGTTTAAAATGTTTAGGTCCTGATCATTCGATCGCAGATTGTGAGTCCTGCTCCATGATGTCTAAAAGAGGGTTACAGAATCGGGCAGCCAAGCTCAGTACCCTGTTTCCCTCCGATGCAGCTTCTGTGGCATTGACGTCTTCTAGAGCTTCTTCTTCATCCCAGGGCCTCATGCATCAAGTGCAGAGAGGAGTCTTCATACCCTGGATTGCAAAAGAGCACTTGCTTTCTATTTACAAAGAACACAGCAACATAGAAAGTCCTTTCAACTTTTTGTTGCTTTTGATCCTTCCCATTTAGGACTTCCAGTCTCTAAGAGAACTCTGTCCAATTAGATTGCTCAGTGTATTTCCTTCGCCTACCAGAGTAAGAACCTTTCTCTGGAAGGCCATGTCACAGCTCACAATGTGAGGGCCATGGCAGCCTCTATGGCTCATCTAAACTCTGTGTCCATCGACCAAATCTGTCGAGCAGCCACCTGGGCCTCGGTTCATACCTTCACAGCCCATTACTGCTTGGACAAGGATTCCCGCCGGGATGCCTTGTTTGGTCAGGCTGTTCTCAAACACCTGTTCCATACCTAATCAACTCCTGCCCTCCATCCCTGACTGGATGCCTGAGATTCATAGGTGGAGATGGAGCCCTTCCAGGGACTCACAATCTGGGTGATCTCCAAGGCATCTCTAGCTGGGGAATCCCCATATGTGAAGACTCATTCCTGCTTGTTCCTGGAGATAGCACAGTTACTTACCTGTAACAGGTGATCTCTGGGAACAGCAGGAATTAGTCTTCACAACCCTCCCACCTCCCCTAGGAGTTGTGTCTCTATCTATCTTTCCTTTCCTCTCTCTCTCTCTTTGTCTCAGCTTTAAAACTCGAACTGGAGAGAGATGGTTGGGAAAGGCGGGAAGGCAGCGCGCAGGCGCTGTGGGATGCTCCCAAAAGCTTTCCTTTTGGACGCTGGGGAGCGTTCCCGCGCAGGCTCCGTCGGTACCAACGATACCCATATGTGAAGACTAATTCCTGCTGTTCCCAGAGATCACCTGTTACAGGTAAGTAACTGTGCTTTACTTTCTATCCCTCTTAGTTGAGACATTCAGTCTAAGAGTGATACTATTCAACTGGAGGGCTTACTTTTTAAGCCCACAGGATTTTCTTCAATACCTTCTCCAGTAAGTGCTTTCCATACAGAGCTTTCTTCCCCTTTGCAGTCTTCTCAAATATTTCTTTTAAGACAGCTTATCAGACCATAATTGAGTTTTACCACTCCTAATTATGTCTGTTGGTCCTTTTCCAATCTATAGGACCTAACTTTTTCTGCTGCTTTAATAACAAATAATTCCAAGAGAGGTTCCAAAACCTACTTGGACAATTTATCATTGCAGGCAACCGGCCTGTCTACTATTCTTAGCCATCTTCAATTCTTTTTGGCTCCAACAGAATAGATTAGGGTGCACACTGGCAATTAAACAGCCAGATCTCACCTAAGCAACCTACAACATGCTCTCTGCAATTATACAAAAAAGCTCTGCAATTATGGTCTTTGCCAGAGAGCGTCAGAGCCATTCCTAGTAGGTAACTTCCAGATGGTTAAAAAAGGCTTTGCCCAGTCATGCTCCTACATGACTGGTTTTTCCTACCCTTACCATCTTCCTTAAAATTTCCTTTTAAGGAAAAGGAACCAGGGCTTAGACCATGTGAAAGCATAAAGAATTGCTCAATTCCCTGGGTTGTTCAACATTTCCAGTGGAACTCTTACAACAGGGATGCATTCCTTTTCACTGCAGTCGGTCCTTGTCTAGTGCATTCCTTCTAATTCCCAATACTTCATTGAAGCTTATGCTGAACAAAGAATGCATGATACTCATATTGCCCTCATAGAGGGACAAACATGGTATCCCCTTATATTACGTCTTCTTCTCCACACTGAAGTTATAGAAGGATCCAGACTTGTTGTCTTAAGACTAAGGATCTCCTCTGCACCCCTTCACGTAGGTCTCAATTTCTGGTTATTCAAAGGCTAGAATTTTTAAAGAAATCTAGACCTCTCCTTCTAGGTAAGAACATTCCACTGGTTTCCATGTAACCTTCTCCATGGTTCTTCCACGTGTAACCAGAAAGAGATTCTCTATCTATATTCTCAAGCAGGTCTTACCCCTTCTTGTTATTAAGTGAATCTCTCTCTCTCTCTCTCTTGATATATATATATATATATATATATATATATATATATATATATATATATATATATATATATATATATATATATGTATATTGTCACACCCTCAGGGGGCCCTACCGGTGGGGTCAGGTATTACCCGATGGGTCCTCTTCTCGGCTCTGTAAATGCTGCAGACAGCCCTGCCTGGCCCTCTGGGAGCGTGGTAGTTGTACCTTCTTTGATAAGAATCACTCACTCACACACTTCAACTTCAAATCAGGGCTTTATTCCCCGTCCACGAGGTTTTTTCCTTCTTTGGCAAAACAAAATAACAAACCACTTCGGGCATATAACAGAAATTAAATATGGAACAAAAATAGCTTGCTTCAGCTTTTAAACATAACAAAAGAAAAGAATTAAACAGACTTTCTGTTCTTAACACAACCTTTTCTTTTGCTGCCTTTTGTACAGCTCAATTATACTGTTGCCTGAGAGAACCGTTTGTTAGCAAACAGATTATGGCTTTAAACTCTGGTTATCTTCAACCTTCTTATCTCAGAGAAAACTCTGGGTCAATTACTGATAAAGAACAGTCCATTGGTTCAGGACTTACTTGCATATCTGGATTATCCCATTGCATTGATTCATATTCACCTGAACACACATTTACAGGATCAGCTGTTTCACCGGAGTAAGGCTGGCTTGCTCCGTCAAGCAGGAAGTTACTTTGTTTCCCTGAGCCAAAGCTTTGCTGGGAATTACCATACGTTTTTGAGTGAGGCTCGTAGGAGCTCTGCCTCTGCTGGTAACAAAAAGGAAACTTCAAACATTCACTGGCTCTGTTATTAGAGTGTTCACGGTATGCTCTGAGCTTGCTCGGGCTTAGCTTTTGCAGTACAGCTGCCTGTGATTGCACTACTCGTGACGGCACCTTGTTAAAACTTGGGAGTTGAATTACAAGCTCCTGCAGGTAGGAAAACTTCTCTTCTCTTAGGGCTTCTAGCACAAGGGAAGAAGTTATTCTCTGTTCCTCTTAAGCTTGCTTTTGGTTGGCTTTTCCTATTAATTCTGGGTTTTACCCACTCAGGTAGGAAACAGCTTCTCTCTGCATTTCCTGCTCTATTACCTTCTATGGAAATTCTCCCACGTCTCTCGTGACCTCCACGCATGCACTCAGTATTCAGCTGCTGACTTCCAAACTTCTCAAACAGGTCTTGGGACTCACTCAGACTTTCCTGTTGATTTTCCTGCTGACCCAGTGGTTCATTCTCTCTTTCTCTCATTCCAGTTCCATTCGTTCCACGGCTGCTGCTGCCCTTGCCGCTGTCTCTCTTGCTGTCTCTCCTGCTGCCTCTCTCTAACTGCTTGTGAGCGTATTTTATGTATGTGTCTTTGGGCTCCACCTCCACCCAGCTGATCCCTATCAGGTAATGCAAACTCCGTTTCCCTGCTACCTGGGTGTGTCTTCCTAGCCCTTACCCACGTGTGTCCTGGTTGTTTATAGCAACCATCTGACAGGTTTTTATTTATGCTGTCAGTTTTTCCCTGATCATCCCTACTGATCTCCATTTTTTCAGGCTCTGTTAGGTCCACCTTGTGACAATATATATATATATATATATATATATACACACACATATACACATGTATATCTGACTTTGAAAGATTTGTTGCTGTCCATATTAATGCTGTTCCAACATACCATAGCTTTTTAAATGGACAGCCAATTTCTATGGTAATTAGAAACTACCTTCTTTTACCGTAACCTTTCCGGTTACGTTGCATCTGAAGCTCTCCATGTAAAGTCATTATCCTAAATGACATCACTAAGGGAACACATTACTGATCTTCAAGAAATTGGAGGCTACACCGCCTACTACAAATGTTTCTTTCTTTCATTTGGATAGAAGGATCTTAAAGACCCATCCTTTTTCTGCAAACCAGTCAGATATATCTCCTCTCTTTCCTAGAGCCTTATTCTGCTCCAAGGACAAAGAGCTTCAAACTTTGGCCTACAGAAGCTTTAGCTTCTCCTCCAAAGTCCAACCTCATTAAATTCCCCCAGTTTTTTCTTTTGGGATTAGTTCTAGCCATTAAGGCTTCTGACCTCTGCCTGTATTGCAAAATATATTTTCCTCTACTTCACAGTGAGGTGATTTCTTTGAGGATAATGTACTGGCTCTTAGCACCAGACCCATATTAGCCTCAACAAATACTTTCACAATACTTTTGAGTAAGGTCCACATTAGAAAATTGGAATTCAATATTTACTAACATTTATGATCTACACAAGGACTCCCCTCTAGACGCCTTGTTTAGTCAAGCTGTTCCACAGCACACCCTTTTTAATTCAAATCCTACCCTCCATCCCTTGGATGCCTGAAGTTCTGGGAAATAGCATGGCCCATCTATTAGATTTTCAACATGCTGGGACCTCCTCTAGGCATCTCTAGCTTGGGAGTCCCCATAGGTGAAGGCTCATTTCTGCTTGTTCCTGGCGATAGCACAGTTACTTACCTGTAACAGGTGATCTCTGGGAACAGCAGGAATAAGTCTTCACAACCCACCCACCTCCCCTAGGAGTTGTTTTCTCTCTCTCTCTCTCTCTAATATGTCTACTTCCCTCCTTCGGTCTCAGCTACAAACCCAACTGATGAGAAGGAAGTGAATGGGCGGGAAGGCAGCGCACATGTGTGTGGGATGCTCCCAAAGGCTTTTTTTTTGGACGCTGGGGAGCGTTCCCGCGCAGGCTCCGTCGGTACCGACGTACCCATATGTGAAGACTTATTCCTGCTGTTCCCAGAGATCACTTGTTACAGGTAAGTAACTGTGCTTTCTCCATTGGGAAAATTGGCCATTTAGCCCAACCCTCTGCTTTCTATCTTTTAACCAGTTCTTGATCCACAGTAGTACACTGCCTCCTATCTCTTGACTTTTTAGTTTTTCCAAAAGCCTCTGATGAGGGACCTTGTCAAAGGCTTTCTCAAAGTCCAGATACACTATATCAACTGACTCACCTTTGTCCACCTGTTTATTCACACTTTCAAAAAAACATAACAGATTAGTAAGACAAGATCTTCCTTGTCTAAAGCCATGTTGGCTGTCTCCCATTAGGCCATGACTATCTACATGCTGAGTAATTTTATTCTTTATGATGGTTTCTACCTTTTTTCCCTGTACTGACGTGAGGCTCACCGGTCTGTAGTTTCCTGGATCACCCCTGAAACCTTTTTAAAAATTGGTGTTACATTGGCGATCCTCCAGTCTTCAGGTATTAGAGATGATTTTAATGATAGTTCACAGATTACTAATAGCAGGTCTGCAATGTCATATTTCAGTTCTTTCAACACCCTTGGATGTATGCCATCCGGCTCAGGTGATTTGCTACTCTTCAGTTTATCTAATAGTTGTAATACATCTTCCCGATGTATCGATATTTCCTTCAATTCTTCTGCACCTTTAAATACCACTTCAGTCATGGGTAACATCCCTACATCTTCCTCAGTAAAGACCGAAGCAAAGAATTCATTCAGTCTCTCCGCTATCGCCTTGTCGCACCAGTACTGGGTGCTCCCCTTTAGCCTCACCTTGGCCCCCCTGGTGTTCACCAAATGCCCAATGGTAGTCATCTCTCACCTCCACTTGCTGGGAGTCTTTGCCTTCCCCTATCTGGATGACTGGCTCCTAAAGGTCAGCTCACCAGAAGAAGTATGTCACGTGGCTCACCACACCATCAAGGTACTGCAGCATCTGGAGTTTGTGATCAACTTCCCAAAGTCGCATCTGCTACAGACCCAACACCTGGAATTCATAGGAGCCCTTCTGGACTCCATCCAGGCCAGTGCCTTCTTCCCTCAGACAGGCTGCAGCATCTGGCAAACCTAGAAAAGAAGGTACAGGGTCATTCATCAGTGTCCGTCCATCTCCTGCTGAGCCTATTGGGGCACATGGCGTCGACATTTCATGTAACCCCAAGGCCCTTCTATGGATGTGAGAAGCCCAGTTGACCCTCAGTTCTCAATGGACTCAGGACACGGGTCAACTGGAGGACCAGGTCTGAGTCACCAGCCTTTGGCAGCCTCTTTCACCTGGTGGCAGAGCAGACAGAATCTCATGGCCGGCCTACCTTTCCAGGCCCCACGTTCTGACCATGGATGCTTCCAAGCTCTGCTGAGGAGTCCACTGTGATGGTCTCCAGTTGCAGGGCACCTGGACTTGGGAGGAAAGTGCCCTCCAGATCAACCTGTGACAAATGCCCTTCGGATGTTCCAGTCCAATCTAGCGGACCATATTGTCCTCATTCAGACTGATAACTAAGTAGCGATGTTTTACATCTACAAGCAGGGAGGAACAGGCTCATACCTCCTATTTTGGGAGGTGGTTCGCCTCTGGACCTTCGCCGCAGAGAAGGACATGACCCTCCTGGCAGTCTACCTACCGGGCCAGGACAATATCCTCGCAGACCAACTCAGCAGAGTCCTTCAGCCCCATAAGTGGCACCACAACCCAGCTGTGGCCACCTCCATCTTCTGACATTGGTGGACCCCGGCGTTGGACCTCTTCGCTAGCCCCGAGAACATGCAGCTGCCACGCATCTGCTCCTGGAGGCCGACCCCAGAATGGGTGGCGGCAGACGCCTTTCTTCTGTCCTGGTCCAGAAGCCTGCTTTATGCATTCCCACGTATTCCCTTGGTGTCCAAGACCTTGATCAAGGTTCAGTCAGACCAGGCCTCAGTAATTCTTATTGTTCCTTGGTGGCCCTGGCAGCCATGGTTCCCTCTGCTTCTGCAGCTGTCCTGATACCCCTGGGCCAGGTCCCGGATTTGCTGTCATAGGAGGATGGGACTCTTCTCCATCCCAACTTCGAGTCTCTTGCCCTAATGGCATGGATGCTGAATGGCTAGCCATAGCACACCTCCACCTTTCCTAGGATGTGGAGTACATCTTACTGGCATTGCACAAGGACTCAACATGGCATATGTATGCCTTCAAATGGTGTAGATTATCTGTCTCTTACTCACTGCAGGACATCTTGCAATATCTTCTGCACCTTTTCTGAGCTGGTCTAAAGTCCAACTCCGTCAGGATGCATCTCAGTGTCCTTGAGGCACATCACCATCTCATTGATGGCCAGTCCACGAAAACACATTTAAATTGCTTAACACATTTTAGTAAAAGAGTCCTTTACTTAATATGGTCATCAATTTGGAGCCCTTTTACTAAAGGGCGTTATGTGATTAATGTGTATTTTCGTTGTACATTAACTGCTTCTACAGGCCTGCAGTAATTGTTACCATGTAGAGGGGACAATGACCACATGCTAAAACATGTTTTAACTGCACATTCAGCAGTGGAGTGGGGTTTGGGCAGGGTTCGGGTGGAGAGTTGGCGTTGACTTTACATTGCAGTTAGCATAGGCAGAAGTAGCACCTGCTAATACCCAAAGTTGCATTTAGCGTGGATGCACTTATCGCTACCTCAGTAGGTGACGATAGATACACCAGCAGTGATTGCCCAGGGCCAGAATGCATGCTAAGAGAACTGTCTGTATGGTAATTGTCAGGTACATGGTGTCCATGCCTCTAACAATGTCCGTAGTGTGGTTGTACCTAGCACACATTGATTTTGACTCAAAATACAGGTTAGAGGCAAGAAGAAAATATTGCACTTTAGTAAAAGCGTTCCTTTGTTTATTAAGGAACACTTTGACTTGTTTGGATCTTACCTCTTGTGTCAAAGTTTTAGTTATGTTCTAATGACTTCTGATACAGACATTGAGTTTGCCCTCAAAATAAATTTTAAAATGTTTTTGTAAGTGGTCATATGAGTTAGTTGAAATACTGTAAATGTTCTCATTTTCTTTGCTTGATTCTTCTGAGGGGTATTCTAAGCATACTTTTGCTATATCATATATAATGAAGCTTAATGGACTGGAAAACTCTTCCACTGATGATATGAGAAACATTCATATTAGTAAAATAACCATGTTAATGTTTCTTCTGCACTATTTTAAAGTAACTTTTTTACTGCATGTTGCTCTTGCCCTCTTGTTGATGGATAATTCATATTAATAAGCAGAGAAACAATATATAGCCCAGTAGATGCTAGAGGTATTTTATTGCTCTGAAGTAAAACAGATTGTGTACAGTATAATGCTTGTTAAAAGAAAACTGTACAGAATATATATAGAATACATGTTTTGTAGATTTAAAACATTTTTTCAGAAAAATTCTTGAAAATTTTTATGCTGTTTCATTAAAAAAGCTGCAATGCAGTTATTTAAAGAAAATAAAATATACTAAATATTTCAGTGATATCTTTTGACCTTTCTAAAGTACTAATTTCACTCATTCTCATAGTTTAAAAAGTATAGATATGGACACTATGCACACACATTTGATGCATAAAGAATTAGAAGAACATAAGATATGCCATACTGAGTCAGACCAAGGTCCATCAAGCCCAGTATCCTGTTTCCAACAGTGGCCAGTCTAAGTCATAAGTATCTAGCAGTTTCTCCAAAAGACACAATTCCACAATGCTTGTATTTGGGGCAAGCAGTGAATTTCCTGGGTTCCCTTTAATAATGGTTTATGGACCTTTCCCCCAGGAACTTGTCCAAACCTTTTTTAAATCCGGCTACACTAACAACTTTTACTACATCCTCTGGTAATGAATTCCAGAGTATGATTACACGTTGAGTGAAAAAATATTTTCTCTTATTAGTCTTAAATAGGTTAAACTGCAGCTTCATCGCATGTCCCCTAGTTTTTCTATATTTTGATGGTGTAAACAATTGATCTATGTTTATCAGTTCCACACCATTCATTAATTTATAGACCTATATAAATAAATATATCAAATAAAACAAGACCAATTAAAAAGGAAATAGTAGAAAATAGTATAAAAACCGAAGCATTGGCAGGACATGATTATTGGCGGCCTTATAAACAATTCAAATCAGTTTGAACAGAGGAACCGCAGTCCCATTTCAGTAAAAATTAGATGCACCTGTGATCAATTGTCAGTACTCACATGACTTGAATCAGCCAATGAATGATGGCTCCAATATTTAAAATGGCCACATTCGCTCCCTATTCCATTTTCACAATGGTGAAGATGGGTCATATCAAGCCATAAATGCGCCTTCTGAAACTTGCACATTTGGGGCGCCCCCCCATCACATTTGCCCCATGCCAAGCATCTCCCCATCTTACTGTACTCCTATATGTCCAGCCAGCTCCCCTCCACGCTGCCTGCCCTTTTTTGTGTTCCCTCAGCAGCGGCAGCAGTGGCAGCACCAGATTGAACCTGATCTCAAATTGGAAAAAATACATGTGGATCTTTCCAACTCCGCGCTTGTACATAGGTCTGATCCCTCCTTCCTCTGACATAGGCTTGCATCAGAGGAGGGAGGGACCAGACCAGCCATTCAAGTATGGAGTTGCAAAGACCCACATTTGAATGACTGGCCTAGTCCTCCCTCCTCTGGTGCGAGCCTATGTCAGAGGAGGGAGGGATCAGACCTGTGTGCAAGCGTGTAGTCAGAAAGACCCACATGTTTTTATTTCAATTTGATATCAGGTCCACTTCGCTGCTGCCACTGCCACCGCCACCATGCTGCCACTGAGGGAAAACAAAAAGTGGCAGTGTGGCAAGGGCAGGCAGCATGAAGGGTAGCCAAGGTCAACAACCCCAAATGCGCCCTTAATCTTTTGTGCCCTGTGCAGCTGCACCACTTGCAGAGGGCTACATACAGTGCTGCTGAAATCAAGAGAGCTGCCTGAGACCATCATAAAATTCATTATCATAAGAGCATAAGAAATGCCATACTGGGTCAGACCAGTATCCTGTTTCCAACTGTGGCCAATCTAGGTCACCAGTACCTGGCAGGTTCCAAACATCAAACCTCAAAGGGGTATAAGGCCATCTCCAAATACCTTGAAATTCCTGATGTCTACAGGTCACAATGTTATCAAGCAAGTTTTCTGCTCATGGAACTGTCAAGAACCTCCCAGAACATGGTGGGAAGAAGAAAATTAATCCAAGAAGTCTTTGAAAGTTAGTACAAACAGTTGGAAAATTACCATGTACAGCATCCAACGAGCTTAAAGCTGACTTGGAGCAATCTGGAGTGGTGGTTTGAACCCATGCCACATGCTGCACACTAAACAAAGAAGATCTTTATAGGCGAAGGCCAAGGAGGACACCACTGCTCAAAGACAGACATAAAAAGGCATTCCTGATCTTTGCCCAAATCCATCTTAAGAAACCACAGTCCTTCTGGGAAAATTTTCTGTGGACAGATGAAACCAAACTTGAGCTCTTTGGCAATGCAGACCAGCGATACTTTTACAGGCAAAGAAATAAAGCTTATAATGAAAAAACACATTTCCTACAGTTAAATATGATAATGGTTTCATAATGTTGTGGGGCTGTGTTGCTGTCTCAGGAACTGGAGGCCTTGGACATATTAAAGTAATCGTGAAATCAGAGGACTACCAAGATATTTTGGATCAAAATATGCTACATAGTGTCAGAAAGCTAGGTCTGGGTCAAAGGTCATGGCTCCTCCAGGAGGACAATGACCCAAAACATACATCCAACAGTACAAAAGACTAGTTAAAAAGGAAAAAATGGACTGTTTTTAACTGGCCAGGAATGAGTCCTGATCTCAATCCAATCAAGAACTTTTGGAAAGAGCTGAAATCTGCCATTGGTAAAAGGAACCCTGGAAACATTCATGAGCTGGAACAAATTGCAGTTGAAGAGTGTGTAGAAAACAACGATGGCTACAAGAAACATTCGGAGGCTGTCATCACTGCCAAGGGTTGTGCAACCAGTTATTAGTGAAGGGTGCCATTAATCCTGTCCAGGTCATATTTTGTGTTTTTCTCAGAAATTACTATGTCTAAGTTGCACAGACATATTTTTTGTTGTTGTACACCTTTGAACATACCATTAAAATAGCATGATGATATACAGTTGGAATATTTCCAATTATTTCTCTAGATATTGTGCACAATACCTAAAATGCAAGGGTGCCAAAATTGTTGACCACAACTGTACACTAGAATTTTATAAATAAAGTAGTTGCCTAGTTTTCTTTATAAAATAGTACCTAGTTAGATTTCTTTAAACTAGGTGCCCCCTTATAAAAATTATCCTTCGTATGTACTGAAATTTTCCACAAGCAAGCACGAAGGAGGCAGAGCTGGTCTATCTTTTCTCAGGTTCTTCTCTACTTTTGCTCCCACCCACAAATAGTTATTTATCAAGTAGATTTGCAGCTTTTATTCTCTACACCAATGCATGCACCTTAAATATATTTACACTAGCTCAGAACAGGAGTAAAAAATGATTATCCCCCTTTTGCCAGGGTAGTTTCTGGTAATTCTTATGAGAAGTTAGTTTCCAATGTTTTTACCCCATGGAAACTGGCCTTTACCACACTAATTCATTTTACTATTTCAGATTTGAATGCAACAGAATTGAAAAAATAGTCTCAGAGAAGACTAGCAAAAACGTTCTCCTTTTAAAAATGAATTTGACACCCTAGCTACTCTAGGGCTGGTCTTTCTTACATATTCTTTCTAGAACAGACAGTATCTTGTCCTAAATTTAGTGGAAAGTACCCTTTTGTTGCTTATGATACAAAAACTGCCCTATAATCAAAATGACTTTTATTTAATGTAATAGCTGTGGTGCCTAAATCCTCAGGAAAAAATGTGGAGCCTTAGAACTTGCCCCATTTGTCTTAACCAACTGCTATGGAAAAAGAATGGACTCAACTAAGGAAGAATTAACTGTAATAAAACAAACCTCCCCCAAAATACTTGAAAAGGATCCACTACTGTTCCCACAAAGAATCCAAAAACGTAGGAATAAATGGATCACAATGAGTTCTGGAAGGTTACGATCCATAATATGGAAACACCTACTCCACCTAAAGATAAATTCTAATGAGGGGTCCCCAAGCAAAATTTTGCTGAGGATCCCCCATTGTCATGACAGCGTGCCTCCCCATGTGGCCCTCATCCCCAATTGCTGTGGCAACAGCGGCAAACTTAATTTAACAGGTTTGTGGCACTGCCTCTGCTCTTTTAATTTCCCACCAGGCCTGATTGCTGTTACCTGCTGGTCCAATGTCTCACAGTGTGGCTTTTATTATGAGTCTTCAGTTCTGTAGGTAACAGCCACCAGGCCTAGTGCAAAATTAAAAGAGCAAAGCCAGTGCAGCACTATTAATGCAAGGTTGCCGTTCTGCCTTACCACTGTTATGTGGGATCCCTTCCTGCCTGGCCTCCCCCCTCCCCACCCCCACATTGTGAGGGCTGCTTGTGAGGGAATTTACGCAACCGATGAAGCCCAGTTAATGGAAACTGAAGTGGCCTTATACAATAAAGACAACAAAGCTCGCCTAGAATCCACCCGCAACTCTGCTTTCTATTTCCTTAGACTCGCCTCATGGAACGCACTTCCCACTGCACTCCATCTCAAACCCTCTTACCTCAAGTTTGAAGCCCTGCTAAAACCCCATCTGTTCCAAGTAGCCTATGATTTGCCATACCCTAGATCCTGACCCTGTCTCTATATGCTTCTCCCTATTCCCCCTCATCTCCTAGTATGATTGTGGCATTTCTCTTATCTCATTTAATGGTGTTCTTTTCTGTTTGCTCCTTTAATTTTGATTTTATGCTGTATACCGCCCTGCTGCTTTTGTGAAGGCGTGGTATATCAAGTCTAATAAAACATAAACACCCTGTGTAGCAGAAATGGCCCAAGCATTGTCAAGAAATCTCAAAACAGCAACTTGTACTACTAGGAGACTCCATTATCAGAGGTGTTAACTTGGGAAAATAGTTTTAGTATCATAAGGTGGTCAAATGCCTTCCAGGATCTTCAGCCAGCAAGAATATAAACAAGACAGTGAAGTCAGAGAGGAAAGTAAGAGTATCTGTGAAGCCGCGAATGCTAGGAAAGGTTAAAGGCAATGCCCTTTAACCTTTCCCAGCATGCGCGGCTTCACAGATACAGCCGCTAGTGTGAGGGAAAAGACTCCTCACGCTAGCGGCTGTGCAGAGGGAGCCGGGGCCTCACACAGGCTTCCCCTGCTCCCTCTGCTCCCTCTGCAGTCCCCTGGACAACTGCGGGGGCTGGTTGGGGGGGGGGGCTAGGACTGGATGGGCCGTGATGGGGGGCTAGGACTGCAAATGGGCTGTGATGGGGGGGCTAGGACTGGATGGGCCGTGATGGGGGGCTAGGACTACAAATGGGCTGTAATGGTGGGGGGGGGCTAGGACTGGATGGGCCGTGATGGGGGGGCTAGGACTACAAATGTGCCGTAATGGTGGGGGGGGGGGCTAGGACTGGATGGGCTGTGATGAGGGGTCTAGGACTGCAAATGGGCCGTAATGGTGGTGGGGGGGGCTAGAACTGGAAATGGGCTGTGATGGGGGGCTAGGACTGGAAATGGGCTGACAAGGGGGCTGGTAATTGGCTGATGGGGGAGCTTGGAGTGGAAATGGGCTAGGACTGGAAATGGATTGATGGGGGCTGGAATAGGACAGGAAATGGGCTGATGGGGGCTGGAATAGGTCTGGAAATGGGCTGATGAGGGGGCTAAGATTGGAAATGGGCTGATGGGGGGCTGAAATAGGACTGGAAGCAGGCTGAGGGGAGTTGGAATATGGCTGGAAATGGGCTGACAAGGGGGCTAGGATTGGAAAGTGGCTGATGGGGGAGCTTGGAGTGGAAATGAGCTGATGGGGGCTGGAATGGAACTGGAAAAGAGCATATGAGGGGCTAGGACTGGAAATGGACTGTTGGGGGCTGGAATAGGACTGGAAATGGGCTGATGAGTGCTGGAACAAGGGGGCTAGGATTGGAAATTGGCTGATGGGGGAGCTTGGAGTGGAAATGAGCTGATGGGGGCTGGAATGGAACTGGAAAAAAAGTATATGGGGGCTAGGACTGGAAATGGGCTGATGTGGGGGCTTGGGAGAATGGGACTAGAAGGAAGCGGATGTTGGGTGGGTCTAGAACTATAAGGGAGCTGATTTTGAGGGAGGACTAGAAAGGGTTGAGGATGGAGAATGAGAATGGAAAGGGGAAAAGATATTTTGTGTGGGAGGGAAGAAAAGTCTACGATGGGCTGGGTATTGGGAGAGTAAGTGGGGATTGAGAATGGAAGGGTGAAATTTGAGTGGATGATAAAGGAATAAGGAAAGAAAAGAAAAGAAAAGGGGGAAAGAGCAAAAGGGGAAAGATCAGTTTGTTAAAGCAGATATAGCGAGAGAATGGAAAAAATCTAAAAGAGAAGAGAGGACAAATGGATAGCTTGCAGAAGACACGAAGAAACCAGAAGAAAGTGACTGGAGCAATTGCAGCTGAAAAATAAAATCCCAAACAGAAGGTAGAAAACTACTTTTTATTTTGAATTTATTAACTAGAATATGTCAGGTCTGGGAAGTGTGTATTGCTAAAATCTTTGCGTTTTTGCTTAGTGCAAGCGGAAATTGATTTATAGTTTTATTTTTCCAGTGTTGTACATTTCATGTTTGGCTTTTGGGGTTCCCAGTTTAATTATCAGCTTCCTATTTCTAAATTGTGATCCCTTGTTCTTTGTGTGGTGACAGTCTATGTTGTGCATGTGTAAGCAAGTTGAGGTATTCTGTTCATATTGTTTCTCTTTGACAGTCCCACTTGTTCTCTTTCCCCCAGTGAGATGTATTGGTATTTTCTGAGATGTACTGGTTTTAATATCTGCAGTGTTGCCTTTTGATAGGTAGGGTTTGGTGCTTTGTGAGTCCTGATAGTGCTGTTATGATACGGTGGATTTGCTATGGGTTCTAAATGATCAGTGTTTGTAGTACTTTCTAATGGGTCTGGTGGTTGTCACTGCAATATAGTAATGTAGAAATCTGTTAGTCTTTCTTTATTCAGACACATGTTTACTAAAAGTGCATGTTAACATTATGCTAATATTTATGCTAATTTAGGCCCAGTTCTGACTCAGCCTCCTCTTCCAGGAGGTTTCAGTGTGGTAGGCATCAAAGGGTCTACTAGAAACATAGAAATATGACGGCAGAAAAAGATCACATGGCCTATCTAGTCTGCCCTTCCATAACAATTACAATAATCCCTTTATTTTCCTTTAAGATCTGTCCTCATCTCTACTATCTCTACTGGGAGACTATTCCATGCATCTACCACTCTTTCCGTAAAGAAATATTTCTGCATGTTACTCCTGAGTCTATTACTAGGTTTAGATATCCTCTTCTGTCTTGTTCTTTACAACCTAAGCAGTGGGCTCCTATGGCCCAATTGGCTCTCCAGTCAAAACCAGGGGAATAATTTTGATTGGCTCCTAGTGAACATAGCTGATCTTTCATTGCCCAAGACTAATCATCTCCAACAGCTGGGTACTCAAAATCATCCTCCACAAGTTCAGATTGCATTTTTTGGAAATCCCTCCAAATTGCTGACCAACACCAATTCCTCAGGTGTCTCAGCAGTAGGACCTACTTCTAAAGGAAATCACCACTCTTCCCAAGGCCAGAACCATAAAGTCCATGTCACCAGGGCAGGGAGGGTTGCAATTCTACTTGAGGTATTTTCTGGTTCCCAAGAAGACTCAAGGATACTGTCCCATCCTATATTTCTAAAACTTGAATACCTTCCTTGTAAGAGAAAAATTCAGGATGCTTTCTCTTAGCCTCCTTCTCCCATACTTTCAAAAAGGAGATTGGCAATATTCTCTGGAGATATAGGATGCCTTTACCCACATCAGATACATCCAAGTCACAGGAGGCATCTCAGATTTGTTATAGAGCAACAACACTTCCAGTATTGCATTCTACCTTTTGGCCTCTTATCCTCTCCTCAAGTGTTCACCAAATGTCTTGCAGTAGTTGTAGCGTTTCTATGCAGACTGGGAATGCACAAATTTTCCTACTTGGATGATTGGCTGCTCAAGAGCATCACTCAGGAAGGAGTTCAATAATCCATATGCATCAAGATCTAGGTGTTGGAGCTCCTAGGGCTCATCCTCAATTATCCAAAGTCCCAAATGACTCCATCCTTCCAATTGAAATTCATCAGAGACCTGCTAGACATGACTCAGGTGAGATCCTTTCTCCCTCTGGACTGGCATGATTGCCTAGTTCAGGAGATCAGGTTGGTGCTTGCAAGTTAGCAGGTTCCAGTAAGGACCATGCTGGGCCATATAGCCTCGACTGTTCATGTTGTCTCCGTGGCTCGTCTGCATTTCAGACAATCTCAATGGACCCTGAGCACTCAATGAACTCAGTCTATTCACAGCCTCAGAGATGTCATCAGTGTTACAAGGCCTCTACAGGAGTCTCTTTGCTGATGGATGCTCCCCAGAAATTTGACCTCAGGAGTCATTTCAAGAGTCATCCTACCAAAATCTACTCACAACAGATGCATCCAGGTTGGTCTGGGGAACCCATCTCAATGGCTTTCACACTCATGGCTAGTGGTCCCCTCAGGAGAATTTCCATCAGATAAATTTCCTGGAGCAGAGAGTAATCATGAACACTCTAAAGGCTTTCAAAGATCGGTGAGACATCCAAATTGTTATGATCTAAACGGACAACCAAGTGACCATGTTCTACATCAACAAGCAGGGAGTAACGGGTTCATACCTCTTGTGTTAGGAGACAGTCAAATTATGAAACCATGCCATCCTTGTGGTCTTGAGCAAGCCACTTAACCCTCCATTGTCCATGTTCCCTGTAAAATAGTTATCTCCAAGTTATAATGCCCTGTTCAATGTAATTTCAGTTTGTTCAATGTAAACCGCCTTGATATCATGAAAGGCGGTATATAAGAAATGTTAAATAAATAAATCCCACACAGGATGTCAAATGATGTTCTGGCAAATGAGCTAAAATAAGTCCTTTGCCGTCACAAATGGACTCTGGGCCGGAAGGTAACGCTTTCCATCTTTCAAGAGTGGAGTACACCATTGATAGACCTTTTTGCAATTCCTCACAGCAGGCAGGTCCCTCAGTTCTGCTTCAGGAGAGGAACAAACAGCAATCTAGCCTCAGATGCCTTACCCCTTCAATGGGGAAAAGGACTTCTTTATGTGTATCCACCCATTCCCCTGATAGCAAAAAACTCTTCTGAAATTTAACAAAATAGAGGAGCGATGATACTCATTGCTCCTTTTTGGCCCAGTGATGTTTTTCCCTTCTCCAGGATCTGTCCATAAGGGATCCCATCCATCTGGGAGATTCCCCAATTTTAATTTTGCAGGATCAGGGTAGGCATTCACATCCCAATATCAAGTTCCTAGCCTTCATAGATTGGATATTGAGAGG
Organism: Ichthyophis bannanicus; assembly: GCA_033557465.1. Taxonomy (NCBI): domain Eukaryota; kingdom Metazoa; phylum Chordata; class Amphibia; order Gymnophiona; family Ichthyophiidae; genus Ichthyophis; species Ichthyophis bannanicus. The sequence continues at coordinate 429,453,995 of CM066036.1, forward strand.
TTGGAAGCTGACTTCTTAAACCTGTTAGTTAAGATAGCCGATGTCATCTTGGCTTCCAGAAGAGATTTTTTTCAGAAGATCGTATACGTTCAAATGGCAGTTGTTTGCCATCTTTTATGAAGATAAGGCCATAATTCCATTCTCCTGTCCCACACAAAAACTGCTTGAATACCTTCTCTGTTACTACGCTGAGCTCTGCAGCAGTGCCAGCCAGGAAGAGGCATACATGCACGGTTGAGCTTTCTAAAAGCTTATAAAAAGATAGCTGAGAGAGTTCCTGCATAGGCTCCATCATCCAGAAGTGAGGACTTATCCTGCTGTCCACGGAGATCATTTGCTAGAGGTGAGTAGCTTTGTTGCCTCTTTTTGGAGTCCATAAGATGTTACTTGTATAGGTGCTTGGATATTTCTCTCAATCAAGTCTGTGGCACACAGCACAATAGGAAATACAATATTATGAACGACCCCGTACACATTCACTCATACATATCATTTATGCATATATTCTTTTAAACTAGGAAATACTACAACAAATATTAAATGTCAATTAAAAATAATATAATGTATTGATTGAAATAAAGGTTCTTTTTTGTCCTTGCCAGACCAGTCTAGGCCACTGGCGGAGAAAGAGCAGATTCCTGCATCATCCACTACTGTATATATGCCACAGCAGCAGATGTCTGTCCATATTCTCGCTCTCTATCCCCACATAGGAGTTAAAGGCTACCCTCTAAGGAGATGTCTCCTGATTCCAGTTGTTACAACCCAGACAAGCAGAGGAGTGGTACAACAGAGCCCGCAGACACATCTAGTCCATCAAAAGGATGACATTGAGAACTACAGGCCGGCTAGTCTAACCTCTGTGTTTAGTAAATTATGGGAAAGGCTATTAAAAGAGAGAATAGTGAGGTTTCTGGAGTCCAGTGGATTGCAGGATCCAAAATAGCATGGATTCACCAGAGGCAGGTCTTGTCAAACAAATCTGATTGATTTCTTTGAATGGGGGACCAGGTAGTTGGACTGAGGGAGAGCCCAAGGCATGGTGTATTTAGATTTCAGTAAAGCCTTTGACACTGTTCTGCACAGGCAACTTATAAACAAACTGAGCATCCTAGGGATGGACCCTAAACTTACTGATTAGGTTAGAAATTGGTTAAGGGGTATGTGTCAAAGGGTACAAGTAAATGGAGCTCACTCTGAGGAGAAGGAGGTTACCAGTGGTGTGCCCCAGGGATCTGTCCTTGGTCCGATTTTTTTAACATCTTTGTTATTGATATTGTGGAAGGGCTGTCGGGTAAGGTTTGCTTGCTTGTGGATGACACAAAAATCTTCAGTAGAGTAGACACCCAGGAAGGTGTTGATAACATGAGGAGGGATCTAGCTAAGCTTGAAGAATGGCCTAGAATTTGGGAACTGAAATTTCAAACTAAAAAATGCAGTGTCATGCATTTGGGCTGCAAAAATCCAAAGGAGCGGTACAGTGTAGAGGGTGAGGTACTTCTGTCCACAAAAGAGGAGTAGGACCTGGGCGTAATTGTGTCTGACGATCTTAAAGAAGCTAAACAGCTAGAAAAGGTGACTGTGAAAGCCAGAAGGATGCTTGGGTATATAGAGAGAGGAATGGCCAGCAGAAAAAAGAGGTGATAATGCCTCTGTTTAAGTCTCTAGTGCAATCTCATTTGGAGTATTGTGTGCAATTCTAGAGACCGCACCTTCAAAAGTATATAAGCAGGTTGGAGTCTGGGCAGAGGGTGGCTACTAAAATGGTTAATGGTCTTCATTATGAAGCATGTGTGGACAGATTTAAAGATCTTAATATGTATACTTTAGAGGAAAGGCAGGATAGGGGCAATATGATAGAGACATTTAAATACCTCAATGGCATAAATGCACAAGAGGAGAGCCTCTTTAGATTGAAAGCAAGCTCTGCTATGAGGCGATATATCATGAGAGTGAAAGGAGAAAGACTCAGGAGTAATATTCAGAAATATTTCTTTATGGAAAGTGGTAGATGCATGGAATAGTCTCCCAGTGGAGGTGGTGGACACACGGACAGTATCTGAATTCAAAAAACTATGGGACAAACTCAGAGGATCTCTAAAGGTAAAAAGAGGACTATTGTAGTTGATATGGAAGGGCGGACTAGATAGACCATGTGGTCTTTTTCTGCTGTCATGCTTCTATGTTTCTGTGTTTCTTTGAGAGGACCTTTGAGCTTCTAAAGAGCCACTTCCAGTGCCTTGACTGATTTGGGAGAGAATTCCTCTACAGGACAATCTGGAAATAAGGTGGCAACAACCTCTGCCTGAAGGCGTGGCATTGACAGATCTAGACACAGAGGATGATGCAGAAGCCCCGAGGCAGGAGGACACAGCCTATCCCCATCAGCTCATCACTGCAGAATGAGCAAATACATAGGCATTTTCAGTGAAGGTTTGTGTTTTAACAGTAACAAACAATGCACATATCATATCCACCCCAGCCCCCTTGCTTATCCTCACACCCATTTCACATGCCCACCTCAGCCCCATCTTCCCCCCCAAAAGATCCCCCCCCCACCTGTTCTCCCACACATTCCAAAGTACACTTAGGGCCCCTTATGCTAAAGCCCACTAGCTGGTTAATGGACATTTTAACATTTAGCAACTGGCAATTAGGAATACTAACACATGATAGCATCTGCCACCACATGCTAAAATGCATATTAATCTGCAAATGAAAGCTGGGGTGGGGAATGGGCAATGCACTGGCATGGAAAGCGCATTAGCATGAGAGCTCTGGCTATTGCCATGCGCTTGGCAGTAATGCGTTGCCTATTGTGGGTTCACATAAAGATATCTCTATAGAAGTTATTAAGTGGACCTGCCATAGTGGAACGCATGCTAGGCAAACCCTTTGTGCGTTAGTTGCCATGGATATACTGGACACACCCCCAACAGCTAATGTGCGGCCTTTGCAGTTGACATGTGTGAGGTTGACATTAGTGGCAAATCCTTAGTGGGCTTTAGTAAAGTGGGATCTTAATCTTCTGAGTCAGAGCTCCTACAACAGGAAACCAAACTTTGCTAAGGGCAGAAGTAATGGAAGCTGTTCCACTCTTAAATCAAAACAAGAAGTTTTATTGTTTATGCTCATGTTTATGTTTATTGGACTCTTAATATAGTGCTGTTAATAGTGACATCATCGCAGTTTACAACAAACTAGACTAAAAAGAATAAAAGAGAAATAGTAAATAGAGTGAACTCATGACAGGGGGAATAGTAAGGAAGGAGTGATGGACCATTTGGCAGGTCCCCAGCCCCCCCTTCCCCACACCAGCTGTTGCTGCTCATTCCAAACTGAATGCAGTACATTCCAGTCAAGTCACTATGTATAGGTTTTCTCATAAATTACAAGAAATCTGATCTCAGTTTGGTCTGAGAGCTAACGATTCATAGGAACTCAATTGAATATGATTGAAGCAAAGGCCTTCTTACCACATACCAGAATGAAGAATTTTCTAGGTTCCATACTAAAGGCCACTTCTTCCACTAGTGCAAAGGCAAGATCTTATATGAAAATGCTTGGTCACATGGCATATATTGGTACCTGTTATTCCGTTTGCACCTCTACACATGAGAAGACCTCAGTGGGAGTTGGAGTGGCAATGGAATCAAGCCATATACTCTCTCTGTCTTGAAAGATCTCATCCTCTTTGATCGCTTAATTGATGGACTATTCAGTCCAATTTTCTGAAAGGACTTCCATTCAATCAACTTTGTCGTCAGTGTGTCCTCACTACAGATGCGTCAAACATAGGATGAAGAGCATTTATCAGTGTCAGAAGGACTTGGCACCCAGTTCATATAATGTATGGATGAAGCAACTTCACAGAAATCTACTGGAACTAAGGGCAATATACAATACCCTCAACATCTTTGTAGTACATCTACAAGGAAAGGCAGGTTTAGTTCAGATAGAGTTGGGTTTTTTAACCTTGTGCTAGATAGCCAGAATCTGGCATCAAGAAGTAGTCATGAACATTTCTTCAGAGCAATCCATATACCAGGAGACAAATTACTTGCAGACAAACTATATAGTGTAGTGCCTCTCAGATTGTCTCTGAACATCCCATATTAACCAAGTTCTTCACAAAGTGGGATACTCCCAAATGAATCTACACTATTCATATCTGACCTCAAGAACACACTTCCCATTTTCTGCTTTAATACTTTTGCAACCCCCCCCCCAAAAAAACCCCCAACAACTGTAGTATGATGTGTTAACCAGTCCAATGAAATGGAATTTCATGTAAGCGTTTCCACCAGTACCTGTCATAGACAAAACTTTACTTAAACTCACAAAGTACATCAGTTCAATTATTCCAATAGATCCCTTGAAGCCAAGGCAAGTTTGGTGTCTGCATCTATTGGGAGCATGCCATTCACAGGCTCCTGAGGTTTGATGTATCCCCAGAGTTAATCACTTAAAACCATGAAATATTGCTTCATCCCAATCTATGGAGTTTGGCCCTGACAACATGAATGTTGAGGCCTGCATGATAGCATTTTTCAGCTTGCTTCTTCAGATTCAGCAGATTTTGATTTCTGCAAGAAAGCCCTCCATTAGAAGATATTATGCTTACACATGGATAATCCTCCCTTTTTGGCATAAAGATAGCAATTAAAACCCTGTTTCATTTTCACCAGTGATGTTACTTCAGTACATTTTCACTTTTCTTAGCAAAGTTTTCAGATCTCTTCAATTAAAATATAGCTCAATGCAAATTTAGCTTATTAAAAAAAATTGCCATTGCAAAATATCCTATTGCAAATGTGCAAATCCTGAAGACGTCACCTGAGTCATTTTAGAAAGCTAGGTATATGGATGTTTCATAAAAGAACATAGGAGTGTGGTGGAAGTGTGTCTGGGGTGTTCTGGAAAAGATACACGTGTGCTCAATTTCAGAAATAGCAAGCACATCTAAACCTACCAGCAGTAATCCTGCTCCAGGGCACAAATAGTCATCAGAAAAGCTCTTGTTCTGCCACCAAAATACCTGGTGGGAATAGAGAAGAAGATACTTTGATATCTACAATACTTTACACAACCAAAAAGAAAATGGAAGGGAATTGTGTATGCAGCATGAGCATGAGATATAAGACCCCATTCTAAAGTTTGTCACAGTGACATCTATATAGCCATCAGGGGCGGCTCTATAATGAGGCGAAGTGAGGCGGCTGCCTCAGGCGGCAAAGTCTTGAGGGTGGCAAAAAATGCCCCCCAAAACAGCCGCCTAACTTCACCTTCCACAGTAAAAAAAAAATCCCCCAAAAAAGATGCACGTTGCTGCCGAGTCTGCTTCTCAGCAGCAGCAAACTCAACCTCCGTTTTCAGGCAGCTGCGGCTCCCTGCCTCTTAGAGAACCGCAGCTGTGCTGTGACTGCAGTTTTAAATACAAACAAAACCGGTTTGGAGCCTTCTCGCCTCCGTGAAGGACCCCGTGCAGCTTTGTCCCGCCCCCAAAGGACGAAGTTCCTTTGGGGGCGGGAAAAAGCTGCAAGGGGTCCTTCACAGACGTGAGAAGGCTCTGCACCAGTTTCGTTTGTATTTAAAACTGCAGTTACAGCACAGCCGCGGTTCTCTAAGAGGCAGGGAGCCGCAGCTGCCTCGAAACGGAGGATGAGTTTGCCGCTGCCAGCCTTCTGCGTCTGCGCCGAAATCCTGCCAACTACGCCACTTGTTACCCTGCACCCACTCCAAAACAAGAACAAAGGAAAAATCCAGGCTTTGCAATACTGTGCTTAAATTTTTCTTCACACTGGAGTGCACATTACATCATGTGTCCTTTTACTTTGTATTCACAAATAATCAAATGAGAAACAATAATGCTCATGTGTTGTAACCAGATTATACTTCAGCTTATTTTCCTAGTGCTTCATAAGCTCTTCATTCAGGTACTTAAACACTACTTATTTTTCATAAGCTTTTCATACAGGTATTTGAACAGCATACCATCCAGGATAAGGTAAAAAAATGACCATTCAAGCTTTGCTTTAGTCAGCTTTGTCAATCAGCCCAATTGAGCAGTCCATTGGCTGATTAATTTCAATCATGGGCAACGGAGCAGGTAGTGGTATTCCTGTCCCAGGACTATTTTCTGCTTGTACTGAGTTTTGTTCACCAACAGCTCTTTTATCTAAGAACTGTTTAAACTCACTGAGAAGAAGTTCAGCCTGCCTTCTAGCTGGGCTAGACTGAGGATATTCTCCTTGCTTGGGTAAGTGATTATTTACTTCTGGAAAGCAAGTAATGCCGTCTCTGTTTAAACAATCAATGCCTGCAGTGGAGTTACCCCTCCCCCACTTATCTCTGTTTGCAAGTGTTGGGTTAACAAGTTCCTCTGCACGAGATCTGCTTTTAAAGAGTGATTCAAAGGTAGGACCTCCTGAATTATCTTGGCTTAATTCTCTTCTGAACAGTTCAGCTGAATTCTTTGTCAGCCTGCTTGCTAAAAGCTTGAGCTGTTTGGTGAGAAAAGCTGGGTTTGTTTAAAGAGTCTTCAGGCTGTAGCCAACGGCTCTCACACTGCCTGAAACTGTCCTGAGCTTTAAAGTCAGCATTCACTCTTTCTGGCTTCTCATAAAACTTGTCATAGGAATTAAATACAGTAGGTATCTTAAAATGAGGCTTGTCTGAGAATGCCTTGCCACGGTGCCTTTCTCTCCAAGGGTCAACTGTGTCTTCCAGAAACCTAGGCTTTAATCCTGGGTCTCTCAGTGCTTCTAACCTCTGTTGCTCCCAGAAGGTTCTTTCAGGCACTGAGTATCCCTGGTACCTACTTCCTGGTTCTGAATCCCTTTTCCTTGTATTACGGCTGGGCAGTGTTTCTCTTGCTAGGTCAAAGGATTCTGCATCCAAGAGAGCTTCTTGCTTTTCCAACGTCCTTTGCCTTCTCACTCGTGGGCTCAATCCACTTTCACTCCTCATTCCATTCGTCCTACTCCTCCTCCTACTCATTCTACTACTGTCTTCCTTCTCTCTGCTTAACAAGGTGCCCCTGCTCTGGGGAGCCCGCCTCCTACTAGGGCGTGCCCAATCAGCAGCTCTGCTTCTCTCCTCCCTTGAGGTGAACTGTGTTGGCTGATTAGCTCCCTGCAGCTTGTGCTGAGAAGGGAAAACCTTGCATTTTCCTGCAATACCTGAACCTACCAGCAGGTCAGTATCAGTTTCTATGGCTTCCAGCCCTGCCACTGCGTCACAAGCTGCACTGAGGGAGACAGGAGGGCTCTGCCAGAGCGGCCACGGGGCACTTCCTGCTGCCTCCGCGGCAGCGGCTTCAGCAGCAGCTTCAGCAGCCAGGTTATTTTTTTTTATTTCCCGGGGGGGAGGGGGGTTAGGACTTGTAATGGGCTGATGGGGGGAATTAGGATTGGTAATGGGCTATGGGGGGCTAGGACTGGAAATGGGCTGATGGGGGTTATGACTGATAATGGGCTATGGGGGGGCTATGACTGGAAATGGGCTGATGGGGGGTTAGGACTGGTAATGGGCTGATGGGGGGCTAGGACTGGAAATGGGCTGATGGGGGGGCTGGGACTGGTAATGGGCTATGGGGGGGCTAGGACTGGAAATGGGCTGATGGGGGGGCAAGGACTTGTAGTGGGCTGATGGGGGACTAGGACTGGAGGTGGGCTGATGGGGGGGATAGGACTGGAAATGGGCTGGGACTTGAAATGGGCTATTGGGGGAGGGGAGGAGAGTGCTGCTGGCCCTGGAAGAAAACTAGGGGCTAGGACTACAAATGGGCTGATGCTGGAGAATGGTAGAATGGGACTGGAAGGGATAAGATAATGGAAGGGTCTGCCAGGGGAAGGAGGGGGCACAAAGGGAGCTGACAAGGGGGAAGGAGGGGGCTGGAAAGGAGCTGACACCTGGGATGTACTGAAGGGGGACTGGAAGGGAGCTGACACTTGGGGATGGGAGTGGTAGGTGGTTGGGTAATGGGGAGAAGGCTGGAAGGGAGCTGATATGCAAATGGCACTGAAAGGGGGTGAACAGAGGGTAGAGTGACTGGAAGGGAGCTGACCTGGCAGGTGGCACTGAGAGTGGACTGAGCTAATATCTGGGATGGTATTTGGACTAGAAGGGGCTGGACAGTGGGGAAGGAGGGGGACTGGAAGGGAATGGACACCAGTTGCAGTCGTGGGAATGCAAGACAGTTGACATTGGAAAGTACTGGGAGGGAAGGACTGGAAAGGGGGCTGATACTGGGGAGGGTTACTGGAACTGGAAATGGACTGTTGGAAGGAAGTGAAGAAAACAAAAGAAGAGATAAGAAATGGCATGGACCATAGACCACAGAAAGAGAGCTAAGAGAAGACAGGAAAGCAGAAGCCTCAGATCGGGATCAGCATGATCAGAGAATAAAATGGTCGGACAATAAAGGTAGAAAAAAATAATTTTATTTAATTTTAGTGATTGGACTTTGTGCTATTTTTATATTTTACACAGTACTGGGGAACTGCATCTCTTATTTATCTAATGTTGCACTGCATGTGGACTCTGGCTTCTTGGGGTTTCAATTTAAATTTAGTCTACATATTATTATTTTTACTTTAGATTGTAGTTACTTATTCTGTACTTGGTGAGGGTCGATGTTGCGAGTGTATGACTGAGTTCAGGTGTTCTGTTAACATGGAGTTTGTCAGACGGCTGCCTAGGGTGAGAACTTACACAATCTTGACGATGCATATATTCATATGATTCTTGCAAGGTATTGTGGGTATTGTAGTTCATTCACTCCCAAACACAGCTGATGACAATAATTTGAGTTGTGAAACCAAGTGGTAAGATCAATAAAATACTTCTTTTATTGATGGGGTTTAATTCACCCAGCACATGTATGCTTGATAGCACTATAAATGAGGTTACTTGCTTGCAGTGTTTAAAATGGATAACAAAAAGTCACAAAGTAAACCAGAAAACAACCTTCAGCTTGTCAGGCAATTAGCTAATGTTTTCTTAGCAAATAATTACCAAATACAAAGGTACAAAGAAAAGAATAAACTTTGCTGGTTAGGTTAACTTCTGCTTATTTTTCCACGCCGATCTCAGCAGTGATTCTCCCTTGCTCACACACACAATCAGGTGCAGCTTCAAGTACTATCAATTAACCAGCTGTAAGCCTTTAGCTGGCTGGCTGCTACTGTGTGAACCCAAATCCTGCTTTAAGAGCGGTTTGCAGTGGAAATAAAGAACAAAGTTAGGTTTCTTTGTGATGGCTGATGTGTTTGCTCATAGAAAACTAGCAATAGCATTTAGATAAAGAACAGTCCATGTAAATAGTTTCATCTGCTGTATTTCCCCCTGCATCAACAATCATAGGGTCAATATCATACATTGGCACAGATGAGTCTTTCATTAAGGCACTATCATGAGAATGCTTATTCCCTTGCTGCCATTCTCTATTATAGATAGGGTCTGGATCAGTGTTCATACCTGAGCCTCTCCTGCTATCATTATTCCTCTCTGTATAGCCTGGCCAATATGTAATCCAATTCTGATGTCCAGCCTTCCAATCTTGATCCCTGGACGCTGGATCTTCTCTCACATACCTTCTGGCCTTGGTCTGAAAGTCCCTTCCACATGCAGTCTTCTCTCTTCCAGGTAGCCACTGGTGATTCCTATCTCTGCCATTCCATTCCTCTGGCTGAATCCAGTCCAATGGACTCTGCTGGCTTTTGGAATACCTCCCAGTATGAGTACTGCCTTGGAATCTCCCAGACCTTCCAATGGCCTTTCTTCTCTTCCTTCCAGAGAGTTTCCTTCTCTCTCTATCTGCTTGGCTTGGCTTCTGTTTCTCCAGGTGATACTGGTGCTTGTAGCCATTGCTGTCTCTGTATCTCTTCCTCCCTCTGTAGCTGAAACTGTTTCCTGAAGAATAAGCTCTACTCTTATCCTGTTCTAATGTGTGCTGCTCCCTAACACAGCGCAGCTGTGTTGAATCAGGCCCTGCCCTTTGAGATGAGTGCTTAGGGATTACCTCATAGCTCTCTTGATTGCACCTACATTCTCTCACTTCAGCCCCTCTCATGGCTGCTGGAAACCTGGTGCATTCTGGGACTGGTAGTCTTTTATGTGAAAACTCTGTTTTCTTGCTTCTACCAGAACTGACAGGTTGCTTGTTCAGAGTCACATCATCTTTTCTATAGCTCCTACCTGAGCTATGATAAGCTTCCTTATCACAAGTTTCTACATAAAGATTTATACTTTACTGTAGTAATTTGACTTGTTCAGCTTTTCAAATAGGTGTATGGATGTTCCAGGGCCCACTGTAGTATTTACAATGATGCTTTTTTTTGGATGGGCTCCTTACGTGAGTTTTGGAAGTTTGTGCTGATACGGTATGGTAGGTCTGTTCTTTGTTGTAGGTTTTGTATTAGTTCACAATATGCCTGGTACTGGAGAATAGTGGTTGTTGTTGTTGTTAGTGAGATTATCAGAATCAGATTTTTTTTAAAATATTGAGTTCTGTGGGTGAATGTCCTGGTTCTGCTCTGCACCTACTGTGGATGCAAAATAAATGTTGAAAAAGAAAAAGCAAGAACCATAACGCAGTTTATAACAACAAAATAAAAATGAGTTATAATTTAGTTGTATATAATCTGTACTGTTAGTTCTTGCTGTCTTTTTTTTCCTTGGTGTGCAAATGGGAACGTACCTAGCCCTGTGCAAGCGATGCAGCCGCACAGGGTGGAAAGGCTTGGGAGGCGTAATTTCGGCTGTCTGCTGTTGCCCTGACGCCGCTAGCAGGACAATAGCAGGCAGCCGAAATGCGCTCCCCAAGCCTCTTTAAGCAGGTCTGGTCCCTCCCTACTCCGACTTGATGTCAAGGAGGAACAGACCTGCTTAAAGTGCCGGCGCCTTTCAGATCGGGCGCATGCCCCCCTTCTCCTCCTCATACCTCCATCCAGCGCTGCCTGCTCTTTCCCTGCTGCTGGTGCCTCCGTGAAAAAAACAGAGGGCAGCAGTAGCAGGGAAAGAGCAGGCAGCGCTGGACATGGAGGTATGGGGGGAAGGGGGGGGCGTGCGCCCAAGCTGCAAGTCTCACAGGGTGTGATTGCAGCTCGATATGGCCCTGTGTGCAAACATCTTGCATTTCCTCAATATAATCTAATCAGCTTTTTGGTTTGGTTCAGTCTCTGATTGGATTTCTGAAAAAGCCCCGCCCCCTCTAAGGTGGGGGGAGGCCTTTCTCATACTTCGCCTCAGGCAGCAGATTGCCTTGAGCCGCCTCTGATAGCCATGACCACCAACTTCCATTTCAATGGAGTCAGAAGGCCTTCCAAGGCAAGTCATGCAAAGGAGTTCTGAGAGAGGAACTTTAATTAAGGCTGGAGGAAAGGCCAGGCGAACCAGCTTGTTGAGGTTTAACAAGCTGGGATAAAAGTAAGCTGATTTTTGTTTTCCCTGAACTACTGTCTGTTCTGCATTTTGCTTTCTGGAGGTTTAACAAGCTGGGAACACACACAGAGCAAGAGCGAGTGATGATCACAAGGTGCTTTATTGATATACCCAACGCGTTTTGGCAAACGCCTTCCTCAGGGGAAAATAAAACTTATGAAAACAAATAAAACAAAATTAATACAATCAAGACATTAAAATATCGTAAAAACAAGCTAAAAATATTTTTATAGATAATATAAGAAATAATACGATCAACATATAATAAGCAGCATTTAAATAAATAGGTACACATATATATATGATGTCACTATTACATAAATAGATGTTACATTAAATTAGACAGACGCAGGGCAGTATGAAGTCACCTTCAATTGTAAGCACATTAATCAAAAGGACTAACTCGATTGTCAATCCATTATATCCTACTTACAAATATGCACCGTAGATTTTCCTTCCTGTTGGTATAGTAACATAAGTACACAACATATGTCTGCTCGATATATGTTTTGTCATTTCTCACCTAGTGCAGTTAAGGACACATACTGTCTTTTTACATGATCAGTTTATAACTCAGTCTCGAGTTTTATTGATTTTAAAACAGATAGAATGTACTCTTTCAGTCACGTATCACAATACATTTTTTAGAATTATGGATTTATTTTACTGCATATAACTGTGATTTAGTTTGTAAATTCTTCTTTATTAGCCTTATATCAGCAAGAATAAAGCACGTGATCACTCCACATATACAACATACCTACGGTGCATAATTGTAAGTAGGATATAATGGATTGACAATCGAGTTAGTCCTTTTGATTAATGTGCTTACAATTGAAGGTGACTTCATACTGCCCTGCGTCTGTCTAATTTAATGTAACATCTATTTATGTAATAGTGACATCATATATATATATGTGTGCCTATTTATTTAAATGTTGCTTATTATATTTTGATCGTATTATTTCTTATATTATCTATAAAAATATTTTTAGCTTGTTTTTACAATATTTTAATGTCTTGATTTTCTTATTAATTTTGTTTTATTTGTTTTCATAAGTTTTATTTTCCCCTGAGGAAGGCGTTTGCCAAAACGCGTTGGGTATATCAATAAAGCACCTTGTGATCATCACTTGCTCTTGCTCTGTGTGTGTTCCCAGCTTGTTAAACCTCCAGAAAGCAAAATGCAGAACAGACAGTAGTTCAGGGAAAACAAAAAATCAGCTTACTTTTATCCCAGCTTGTTAAACCCCAACAAGCTGGTTCGCCTGGCCTTTCCTCCAGCCTTAGTTAAAGTTCCTCTCTCAGAACTCCTTTGCACGACTTGCCTTGGAAGGCCTTCTGACTCCATGGGCCTCTCTTTCTCCTGCAGCCTGCTGGGTTCTTACCCTATCCCTGTGAGCCACGCCCTCCCAGCCCTGAACTCTGGGCTGAAAATTCTCTTAAAGGGGACTGTTGATAATCCTTTTGGAGAGGGACAGGAATAATTCTATATACCCCTTCACAGTCACCTATTCCAAACCCCTCATTTCATTAAGACTTCTACATGGTTTTAATGTAGTTGATGAAACAAACAGTTGAATCAATGGTTTTATCACCTTTTGAACAACGTTTTTGGAACGTGTTTTTCCTAAGAGCGATCACCTCAGTGAAAAAAGTAAATGAGTTTCAAGCCATTATTTCTTACATACCTTATATGCGGTTCTTTTCTAACAAAGTTATGCAAAGAATCCACCCTAAGTTTCTTCTAAAAATCATTCTTTCATCTCAATCAATCAATTATGCAGTTTTCTTTCCCAGACTCAATTATGTTTGGGTCCGATATTGAGTTAGGACAGCAAGGCACAAGTACAGCGCCTAGCCATCGCCGCCATCCTCTAACCCCGGATATTCAGTGTCAGGTCATATGTGGCCCCAGCATTGAATATCTGGGGTCGCCGCACATGCCTGGAAGCCAAAGAGGCTAACCAGGGTAGTAGTGATAATGCACCACTGCCCATTTAGCTTCTATGGGTAAAGATAGGTGCTGCAAAAGCTGGCCATCTTTTACCCATAAAAGCTAACTGGATAGCTGTGCAATATCGCCCTACCCGGTTAGCCTCTGTCGCCGCCCATGACACACCTCGATGTTAAGCGGTTAGCATCGGGGCATGTAAGGGAGAAGGTCAAGGATATTCAGCAGTACTAACTGTGTTAGTGCCATTGAATATCCTGCTGAGCGGCATTTACACAGTTTACAGGGCTGTAAACCATGCAAATGCCTTTCGAATATCGGGCCCTTTATGTTTATTATTATTTGATAGACCATCTTTTCGTAAATATTCTCATTCAAGAGAAAAGGCTTTTCATACTCTGAATTGCAAGAGGGCCCTCACATTTTAGTGAAAATGTACAGGAATCAGTAAACAATTTGTACAACTCTTTGCTTCATGCAATCCAAAGTACTTAGGATTACGTGTAGCCAAAAGAAATATGTACACCTTGTTAGTGCACTGTATGTAGTTTTGCCATCAGCAAGCTGAACTCTCTTTACAAGAAAGACACATCAGGTAAGGGCTTTGTTAGTATCCACACCTATTTAAGCCAAGATTTGATACAATATATCTGTAGGGTTGTCATGTGGTCTTGGCTGCATTTCTTCACCAAATATTAGTACCTGATCAAGCTTCAAGAAGAGACAGTATAGTGGGGCAAGTAGTATTAAGAAATATTTTCGCCTAAACATTGACTTTCTCAGATCTACAGAGATCTCAGGTTGCTTAAAATCTGTTAGTCTAATCATGTTCTATCTTTATTAATCACTTGGTAAAAGGTGTTTTTTAAATTCTAAAAGGCTGAACATGTACTAAAGCAAACCTTAGCTGAAGAGAAGCCATGTTTAACAGGGTTTCTCTGTAGACTGTTATAGAAACATAGAAATATGACGACAGAAAAAGACCACATGGCCTATCTAGTCTGTCCTTCCATAACAACTACAACAGTCCCCTTTTTACCTTTAGAGATCCTTTGTGTTTGTCCCATGCTTTTTTGAATTTAGTTACTGTCCTCATCTCTACCACCTCCACTGGGAGACTATTCCATGAATCCACTACTCTTTCCGTTATTATTATTATTAAAGACTTATAAAGCGCCGCGACATATGAAGCGCTGTACAAACATAGAAGAGAGACAGTCCCTGCTCATCAGAGCTCACAATCTAATAAGACAGAAAACAAAATTAGTTACATAATACAAATAACAAAAATTTACAGGACAAAGTAAGCAAATGTTGATAGAGAGATCAAGATAGGGTAAGACAGAAATGGAAAGCAATAGTGAAAAGATGGGATTTTAGTATGGACTTGAAAATGGCTAGGAAGGACGCCTGGTGCACAGAGATAGGAAGACTATTCCAAGCAAAGGGTGCTGCCAGTTGGAAGGAGTGAAGTCTGGAATTGGCAGTACAAGTAAAGGGCACAGATAAACGAAGACTATTAGAAGAGCGAAGCAACCGAGAGGGGGTGTAAGGAGAGATGAGAGATGAAAGGTACTGGGGGCAGAAGAGTGAATACATTTATAGGTCAGGAGGAGAAGTTTAAATTGGATACGGAGACGGATGGGAAGCCAATGAAGCGACATGAGGAGAGGAGTGATGTGGGAAAAACGAGACTGGCAGAAAATGAGTCGAGCAGCGGAATGTTGAATTGACTGAAGAGGAAAGAGGTGGCTTGCAGGGAGGCCGGCAAGGAGAACGTTACAATAATCAAGACGGGAGGTGATTAAGGAGTGGACAATCAATTTAGTGGTGTCAACAGAGAGGAAGGGGCAAATTTTGGAAATATTGTATAGAAAGAAACAACAAGTTTTAGCAATAAGCTGGATATGTGAAGAGAAAGAGAGAAAGGAATCGAAGATAACACCAAGGTTACGTGCTAAAGAAACAGGGAGGAGTACAGAGTTATCAACAGAGAGAGAGAAAGGGGAAAGAGGAGGGGGAAGCATTCGGGGGAAAGATAAGAAGCTCAGTTTTGGCCATGTTCAGTTTTAAGCGGCGGTGGGACATCCAGGCAGCAATGTCAGAGATGCAGAGTGAGATCAGACTGGATATCAGGAGAGATAACAGGTGCAGAAAGATAGATAGATAGATAGACTGCAGGATAAATCAACCACACAATGCCTCCCACCTCTCTAAGGCAACTGCAAAAATCAAATAACCAGGCAAGCCAGATTTAATGCCACAATGACTAGTAACAGGAAAAACACTTCTCCTTCCAAAAGGAGATGCAACTAACATTCCCCAAAACTATAGACCAATAACTTGTCTGCCTATAATCTACAAGCTGTCTACTGCAATAGATGCTCAGAATATATAACCATATTGATTAAAATAACATCATGACAGTAGAACAGAAAGAAAACTAAAGGGGAGGAAAGCACTGAGTTTATGTCTCTAAGAGAAATACGGAAAATGCAGAAGTTCTGATAACTTGGGATATTCCCATTCTGATGGAGAAGAAACTGGATACGAAGGAACTCGTAGTAGAGGTAAAGGAGAAGACCACTAGAATGACATTAATAATAGATGTGGTAGTTCCAAGTGATTATTCTGAATTGTGTGGCGAGAGAGTAGGTCCTGAAGTACCAAGAAATGCAGTCAGAGACCAAGAAAATGTTGCAGAAAGATACAGAAATATTTCCCATCAGACCTGATTAAGAATAATTTTGAATCACATCTTGACAAATCACCCCATACATGTTACATCTTATGAACTCCAGAAGGAAGCTCTCTTTGGCATAATGCAAGTATTATGGTAAGCACTAGCAGTACATTTGAGAAACTGAGATCACATCACACATACACTGGCTTAGGAGTGAGGTTCATGACTGTAATGGTATGTGCAAAACTAACCCATTTGGAGAAACTGCCACCAAAGAATAGATTTTGGATTAATGAACTAACTAAAATATCTTCACAGGGGTGCACTGTGAGGGAAGGTATGCTTCTCCAGGAACCAGAGGAATGAAGTCCTCACATATGGGTGACATCACTGACGGAGCCTGTGCGGGAACATGCCCCCAGCTTCCATAGGAAGCTTTTGGGTGCTCCATCGTGCATGTGCCCCCTGTCTTCCCTCCTGAAGGAGTCATCTTACCTCTTTTCCCTGGAGCCCTTTAGACGTCCATCTGGCCTTGGAAAAGTGTAGTTTTCTAGTCCTTGTGATTTTCTTGTTTTCTGTCAGTAATTGGTATTTGTTTTTTGGTCCTGTCCTTCCTGCCCAAGTGATTCCTTGATTCCGCATCTTTTCGATTTTGTCACACGGGGTTTTTCCTTCCTGTGTGTTTCCCTAGTTGGCTAGGACATTGGCCTTCTTTGATTTCACAGAAGCAGTCTTCCTCAACATGTGAAAGCCAGCCAATGGCTTTAAAAAATGCGCCATTTCAGTGATGGACTGCCATAATTGGGGTATACAATGCCTCGGGCCCGACCGTGAGCCCTCCTCTTGTACACTGTATTTGCAGATGACAAGAAAGGGCCTCAAGAACCACGAGAAACAGCATGAATCTCTGTTTGGGTCATCTGAGTTAGCGGCCTCCACACCGGCATTGACCTTGTCTCTGAGACTTTGGCACCGCATGGAACTCATGCACATTCAGAGCCAAGGGACCATGATGTCTTGGACTAAAGGCTGTCTTTTGATGGGACAGACCTCCAGAAGGAATGGTCTTCTGCCCCATCGATGTCAAAGGGTGAAGCTGAGAACCAGCATTGAAGCCCCCCTTGATGCAACTCCGAGGCGAAGGCCGGGAGCGGCCTTCCAAGCTGTCCCGGCGGGAGGAGTTGCCTCCGAAAGCCCCGGAGGGCCATCAGTGGTCTCCCGATACAGTCACCATCGTGGGGTCCCTGATGTAGGCGCCAGCATCGGAGGCGAGGCAGCTGCCCCAGCTTCTGCGATGTCTGAGACAGCGCTCTTGGATGAGCACGTGCAGGCCTTGGGATTGAAGCCTGGCAGCATTCCTGGCGTTTCAGGCTATGAGGCCCCAGATGCCTTTGGGTCCCTCAATTCTGGAGGTGGCCCCACCATCCGCGGTGACCCTGTTGATGGTAGTGCAGCCTTTCTTAGAAACCCACAACCTCCCCAGTAGGAGAGAGGACTTGGGCAGGTGTTCCGACTCACTGTCAGCACCAATGGTGAGCTCTCCCACTAGCGCCTCTGGTTCTGAGGGCCCACAGCATCAGCATCAGAAGCCCTAAACACCATCCTCCCCTCCTTAGTGCCAGAGCATTAGAAGGAGGCACGTCAGTATTTTGATTTCTTACCCGACTCTGATTTTGAGGGTTGGAAGACCAAAGAGGAGTCCCCAGTCTCGGATTGACATCGGGACACCCTTTCTGAACCTTCAACATCCTACGAGCGCCACAAGTCCCCACCCGAGAACATCTCATTTCACGAGTTTGTCAGGGACATGGCAAAGGCTCTCCCCTTTACCCTCAAGGCTGAGGAGGAACCAAGGGCTAAAGAGTTGGAAAATCTGCAGTGCCCATCTCTACCGAAGGATGAGCTCACCATGCCGGTCCATCACATCCTCCAATGCTTACTCTTCAGGATGGGGAAGAATCCTTTGATGGTGCTCCTGATCAACTGACAGCTGGTCTGTATGTACAGAGTCCTAAAGAGCCCTGGCTTTGAGAAACCTCAGCTACCAAACAATTTGATGATGGTGAAATTGGCTATGAAGTGCATCAAAAGCTCTAAGACACATTCCTCTGTCCTCTAATGGGTCTAGTGGGCCGTGTTGATCTAGATGTTCCTGTAGTTGTTGCTGGACTGTTTTTTTCAATGACCTTGGAGATAAATAGCAAACTGGAAATTGGCCTATGTGTGCTTGGATCCTTGGGGATCCTTGGGGTTTGTGGTTCTATAGTGCTGGTTTTATAGAAACTTGTTTTAGGTTGGTGGGTAAGTGGCCCTGTTTGAGAATTGTGTGGTTTTAAGGATGGTTGGTCTTAGTTCTTTTCTTGTGAGTTTTATCCTTGAGACGGGGGATGGATCCAGGGGCGATATAGTTGTGTTTATCTGTGATATGATGCTGTCTAGATCCTCTGCAGTAGGTGTACAGAAAGATTCCCATTTTACTTTGCTGTGGTGTTTTGTGGATTGGTCATCCAGTTGTATAGGTGTATGCATAACTGAATGTTTGAATCTTGACTCCAGGAAGTCTACCATGTCTTGTGAGTTAATTATGCTATGGACTTTTGCCTAGGTAGGTTCTTTTGTGAGTGTGCGTACTATGTCAAATAATTCTCTTAGTTTGTTGAGGGATTTCATTATGAGATTTGTGTGGTATTTGCTCCTGCTATCTTTGAAGCATTTCATTGTCTTTTTTAAGTTTTTTTTGGTTTCTATTTTGTCTCCATGTGTGCTCAAGTTTATGCAGTGCTCTCTTTAAGTCATTGATTTCCTTTGAATACCATGGTGTGAAGTGTTTCCTATGTTCCGGTGTCTTCTTGTATGGTGCAACTGTGGCTTTGTGTATAACGTTGTTCCAGTTTTCAGTGATGGTTTTCAAGTCTGTAATACTGAGTTTAATGTGCGGTATCACTTGCTGCAGGAATGTTGTATGGTCGAGTTGTTCAAATCTTCTGCGCTCATTTGCCATGTCTTCTTGTTATCTATAGACGTAGGGGGTTTTATATTAAAAGACCTCCATACATTCCGCAAAAAACTAAAAACACACCTATTTTCCATCTACTTTTGTAAACAAGCAGAGTGCAATCCCTCAGACTCAACACCCTCGTCCATCTAATCCCTACTAAGAGAAACACCATCCCCCACCCAAACTTGAGCTGTAAATCATTAAATGAGGAATTTGTAACCTTATTTATGTATATTGTTTAATTCTTCTTCAGCTATGTATATAGTTCTACATTGTTCTATGTAACTGAATATGTATGTTGTTATCTGTATGATTCAAAATGTTGTTATCTGTAAACCGCGATTGATCTTTTTGGAAAGTGCGGTATAAAAATGTTAATAAAATGAATAAATTAATTAAATTAAAAGTGATCATGGAACTGGAGATGTGGCGGGGCAGGTTGTGAGGTTTCGTTCCAGCATGTGGTTTGGTACGAAGATGAGGGCTGAGATACCTCCTTTATTGTGGGTTGGGGCGTGTGTTATTTGTGTGTAATGTAGAGCTTCCATTGTATCCGGGAAGGAGATAGCCTGTTTAGGGGCGAGGATACTAAGTTTAGGTCCCCTAGTATGATGAGGGGTTTCCTTGGAGTAGAGTGAGTACATACTTTTTCTAATATGTCAGATAGTTATTCAATGGCATTTGGAGCGCTGTATGTAAGGCAGAGTCCCCTCCCCCCCCTTTCTAGTTAGTCTCGGGCAGTTTTGTATAGTGTATTCCTGTGGGTGTAGCTTGTTTAGTATAACATTATCAGTGTTTGCAAGTTGCGTTTCAGTTGTACACATTATATCTATGTGTTGGTCAGTAATGTAGTCAGAGACTGTATGAATTTTGCTCCAGATTGAACGTGCATTTATTAGGGCACATTTTAATATGAGCTGAGAGTTATGTTGATTCGTGTATCCTGGTATGACAAATGTATTTGTATGATCCTGTGAGGCCTTTTTGTTCCGTTTTCTGGTGATAGTATTGCGGTGTTCTGGTTCCAATGCCTTGTATGATTGGTATTGTTTGTATTGTTTGCTGTTGGGTATTGTCTCCAGCATGGGTTTGCAGGAGATGAAGCAAAACAGTTATAATGAGTAGGCTGTAGGCAAAAATACTGTTATTCATGTTGTGATTTCAGGCATCTTTTTAAGCTATTGCTTAATAAATTTAGTAAAAGGGCCCTTTAGTTCACCTTATAGACTTTTCAGTACCTCCTTCCATTTACCTCCTTTTGTGAGATTCTGTAGTAGTCCATTTCTGAAAAACAACCTTTTTCACGAGACTTTTTATGCTGTTTCTAGGGACAGAGTGTTTGTTGGCTTTCCAGAATGATTAATATACTTAGCTCCACACTATCACTCAGATAAAATTGAGATTTGCTTTTAGACTTTCAAATTATAGCCTGTGTCTCATCCAGTTGTCAGAAAATCTTCCAGTCAGGCAGTTGAGCTTTATGCATGATGTTGGCTTTTAATCACCCCTGTCTGATTGTTCAGAATTATGAAAATTGATTTCTATTTCCTTTTTGAGGTATTCTTGAAACCTGTGGCTAAAGGTGCACATTTACCATACAATTAACGGCAATATCAATGCATGGTAAATGGAGGTGTCATGTGCTATCAGGAGCATGCCCAGAAAGTTCCTGGCAGTTAGCGAAAGATTGCAAATACTAACATGTTGTGCAGTCAATGCAGGTGCACCTCCATTCTTAACCCATCCACTCTTCGCCTAGCGCGCAGTGACTGGTTAGTGGCCTGTAGATGGCATATGTGTGCGTTAGTGTTCATCACTACCAGTTACTGCATGCTAAAATGCACGTTAACTGATTAGTGGTGTTTAGTGAAAGGGTCCCTTAGTGCTTTTTATTAATTGGTTTTGTTCCTTTACTTGTCTCACTACTAAATAAAAAAGGCATAGGTTGCATTCCTGCTGCTTCTAGCAGCTAAAAGCTCTGCAGGATTTGGACTTCTTTCTGCTTTTGAGGGTGTCCATTTTTCTTTTGATAAGGTGAAAATTAAGCACCATTCATTCCTTCCTCAATCAAAAAATACCTGTGTTCTCTTTCCTATAGATGTGAAGACCCATTTTAGATAAATCATGGAGAGGGGAATTAAGATGTCCAGGTTGGGACATGGAGAATTCCCACAGTATTTTACAAAGGTTCTGCCACGTGCAGAGCCTCTTGTAAAATAATATAAGAACATACAGGAATGTAAGATGATATCTCACCTCCTCCAGTTGAAGCAAGGATGTTAAAAAGCTCCACTTTAGGAAATAAAGTATCCAATTTTCCCCAAAATGTGCATGTGAGCAGAATTTAAAATTGCTGCTCCTGAAAGCATCATCTCCCTCATCCCTGCTGCAGCAGCACATGTCCTCCCCACCCCCTGGATCATCCCCTCAACATCACTCACCCCTCCCATCATTCCTTCCATCACCCCCTTCGATAACTTCTTTTGACATGACTAAAGGATTGAGGGATCAATGTGTTTTGTGACAAATTATTACAAGTTCCAGCAACCCCCAGACATCATTCACCCCTTCTTATCCCCCTACTCAACATCACTGACCCTTTCTGATACCTCTCCGGACATCATTGACCTCTTTTGATCCTCCTCCTGACATCACTCACACCTTACACTACTACTACTACTACTGAATATTTGTAAAGCGCTACAAGGTGTATGCAGCACTGCACAGGCACATGTAAAAGATGGTCCCTGCTCATCGGCGCTTACAATCTATTAGAAACAGACAACACAGTAGCAGTAGGCATGGGATAAGCTAGGGGGAATGGTAAAGAAACACAAAGAACATCAGGTGAGTCAAGATCCGAAAGTGGCAGGGAAGAGGTGAGAGAAGGCGCCTGATGTACAGGCTCAGATAGTTTGTTCCAGGTAAGGAGCAGCAAGGTGAAAGGAGTGAAGTCTGGAGTTGGCAACAGAAGAGAAGGGCACAGAAAGAAACGATTTGCCAGAAGAGTGGAGTTCCCGAGGAGGGGTGTAGGGAGAGATAAGACAGTAAAGGTAGTGAGGAGCTACAGAGTGAATGCACGTATAGGTCAGCAGGAGAAGTTTGAACTAGATGTGGAAACGGATAGGAAGCCAATGCAGAGACTTGAGAAGAGGGGTAATATGAGCATGACAAGGCTGGCGGAAGATTAGCCATGCAGCAGAGTGTTGAACAGATTGAAGGGGAGAGAGATGACTCGGAGGGAGACCAGCAAGGAGCAGGTTATAATAGTCTAGATGGGAGGTGACTAAGGAGTGGATAAGTGTCTTAGTAGTGTGTTCAGAAAGGAATAGGCAAATTTTGTTGATGTTCTACAGAAAGAAATGGCAGGTCTTAGCTATCAGTTGGATGTGTGTGGAGAAGGAGAAGAGTCAAAGATGACCCCAAGGTTGCGCAAGGTTGTGGGCTGAGGAGACAGGGAGGAGTAGAGAGTTATCAACAGAGACGGAGAAAGGGGAGAGGAGAGTTTAGAGGGAAGAAGCTCAGTTTTGGCCATGTTCACAGCCTTCCTTGATATCACTCACCCATTGCAACCCTCCCCCCCTTCAACAGCTAGAAACCCCCTTCCAATACTCCTCCCTCCTCAGCAGCTAGAAACCCCCAATTGGCTCCCACCCTGTGATCCCACCACTGGGGGTCCCTGATGTCTAGTGGGGAGATGGAGCAATCCCCAGTTGCTCCTACTTTGGAATCCCAAGCTCAAAATGGCACCCATGACTCCTAGCAATAGTATTGCATTACTACTGCTAGGGGGTCAAGCTGCCAAATAAGGGCATTTGCATGTGTAGGTGATCTATACATTTAGAAGCTGCTATTTGCACACGGTGATGCTTCTAAAAATAGGGCCATACACTCATAAATACTTTTGGATTGTTGTATGGACATAGTGCTATTGCTATTATATTCTCCCTTTTTGGTTTCATGTTGGTAAAAGTTTTCACCAAAAGCCTAGAAGTACTTGCAGTATTTCTAGATTGAATGCATATGTTTTCTAATTGGAATGACTAACTGATTGAGGACACTCTGAAACAGACTGAGGGATCAATGTGGATTACCATTCAGGTACGGGAGTCACTGTGTTTTGTGACAAATTATTACAAGTCCCAGGTCAGCCTGACAATCAGTTCAAGAGTATTGATGCTCTGTTAAGCGTGATTTAGGTCAAGGTTTACCATCTCTATTAAGAGCATAAGAAATATTGATCTTCACAGAGAAGATGATAGAAGATTGTAGTCACAGCAGAATCTTAACAATTTTTAGTCAGGAATTCATAAACATACATATAACTAACCCTTGGATGGATGACCTTATAGTAACATTTAATATTTTTATTTTGGGGCTGTTTTCGGAAGGGAAAGATAAAAAGGCACAAAATTATAGAGACTGTATTATTACCTAATTAGAGTTTCTGTTTTAGTTTGTAGAATCAAGTGAAAAATCATTAGCAATCAAATCTGTTGTGGAGCTCACAAGTGTTAGTTATCCTGACTCATGGCTCCATTTCCAGAATATCCATTTCCTTACCTCCTTATACTGTATATATGTGCTAAACCACTATGCAGTAAAGAATGACATAATTCAATGGATTGATTTTCATTTCTTTTGGGATATATTTTATGTTGAATAACATTTTTGCTTGGATATTGTACCATTTCATTTTGACATTTTAATGTGTTCCATGCTGATTTACACTGACAAATCATAGCAGACATGAAAATGACAGCATTTTGTTATTGCTTTACACTATTTACAGGAGTAGTCTAATGGTTACAACCCTGGCTTAAAAACCAAGAGACCAGGGTTTGATTCCCACTAGCATTCCTGACTTTGGGCAAGTCACTTAACCCTCCATTGCCTCAGAAGAATCGAAGTTATCAATGTCCCTGTTTAATGTACATTATAGACTGCTTTGACTGAATGATAAAGCAGTTAACAAACCTGCTAAACAAATAAATCTTTATTTCTATTTGGTTATGTGCACGCAAAATTGGGAAACGTGTACTATTGTTTAGTCTGAAATGAATAGGGGAAATTATAGGGGAAGCCAAGTGTTGTGACTGAATGATATATTTATAAATTGTGGTGATCCAAAGCACAAAAACCCTGTTCAGAATTATGAAGAAAGTGTGCAGAATTTGAGCCAAATAGAACTGAATCAGCATGTAGCTTTTTGTTTATTATCTTACTAATTGCTATATAATGTTCAACATTGTAAACAATAGGCCCGTTTCACTTGTGTTTGTAGCTAAAACTCTGTAATTAAAAGCATACTTAACTGATATGTAATGTGATGTTTGTATCACGGGTTCTCAACCCATTCCTCAGGACACACCAAGCTAGTGAGATTTTTAGGATGACCACACTTAATATTCATGAGAGAGATATGCATACAATGGAGGCAATGCAAGCAAATTTCTCTCATGCATATTCATTGTGATTATCCTGAAAACCTGACTGGCTAGGTGTGTCCCGAGGATTGGGTTGAGAACCCCTGGTTTACATAAATAAAAGCACCTGACAACTATCTGATCTAGGGATTTGTTTACTAATAATTACCACACTAATAATAACTTATGCTCACTGCATTAGTGTGCTAATCTGCTGCAGGGCCCATTTTATTCCTATGGCATCTATGGCATATAATGTGTGCTAACCATTAGTAAATGACCCTTTAAGTCAGGGATCTCTAACTGGAGGACTGCAAACCAGTCAGATTTTCAAGATATCCCTAATATATATGCATGAGATAAATTTGAATACTGTGGGGGCAGTACATGCAAATATATCTCATGCATATTCATTAGGGACATCCTGAAAACCTGACTGGTTTGTGGCCCTCCAGGACTGGAGTTGAACACCCCTAATCTAAGTGATATATTTCACAATCACTGATTCCTGAACGATCCACATACAGTATATTACTATTCTCACTGTACTTTGGTGTGTCAATGCTTTTGTAACAAGTTAAAATTTAAAATATATACTTCTCCTTAATGAGTCCCCCTTCTCTTAAATAAACAAAAAGTCTCATAGAGCTTGATTTGGACCCATTTTAATAACTTGATTCTACTTGTAATACTTCTCAACTGGCTACTGGAGTCATACTATAGGCACTCCTTGTGGTCTTGGGCAAGCCACTTAACCCTCCATTGCCCATGTTCCCTGTAAGTATTAGCGTATGTGTGTCATATCCCCTCGTGTTAAATGTATCTCCCAATTGACCGCTTTGACCCGGTGAAAAGCGGGATATAAATACAGCTAAATAAAATAAAATAAATAAATACTAGTGTCTTTGATTTCTGTCTTCATAGCATTACAGGATGATATCCTGTCCATTTCATGCACAAAATCACCCTGTAATGCCGCAAATCTTACTCTGCAAATGCTATTTGTGGAGGCGAAACATAAACAACTCTGTTGGTAAGAGAACAATTTATTTATACATTTCTTCTATACCGCCCCTTCCAGAGATCAAAAGTCAAATTAAAAGTAACTAAGTAATTTTAGTTTTAATGGGGGTTAATTCAAGAACTCCTAGGCTTCTTTTCTACATCTATTGCTGATTGTTAAAAAAAAAAACAAGCAAAAAACAATGTAATACACTGCAATGCATGCCATTGAGTTAATGCTGACTCCTGGTAACCCAACAGCTCCTGGGTTTTCTTGGCAAGGTATGATTAGTAGATTGCCAGGCCTTTCTTCAAGGGCAATGGAGAGTAAAGCATGGGAATTGAAGCCTGGTCTCTTGGTTAAAGGCCACAGCTCTAACCACTAGGTTGTTCCTCCATACTATGTAATACATTAGGAGATATGTATTTAACTAATGTGTGTTGTGACAAGGAATAGAAGAATACATTTAGATACCATATCTACTGTATATGCAAATAAAAGAAGTTTAACAAATATAGTTGAAGAGTTAGAGGTCAATTTCCTTGTGGACATAGTCGCTGCACTGCCCTCAGAATCGGGTCTATTGGCCTGTATGTAGGGCCCCGATTCTGAAAGGCCGCATACCCCCACAGATCCCTGGCTAACTCAGTCAGGCTCTTGAATGGAGCTGCTGCTCCATTCAGGAGCCACAATTGCTGACCGTGGGACAGAACCCCCCTTTCCCTGCAGCCTGCCCCCGATCTGGCCTACCATGGCCAGGATCGGGCTGTGAGGGATCCACTGCACCCCCTCACCTTCCTGCCACCATCAACCTCCACTGTCCTGCAACATCCAGGGGGGCTTATTCTACCTCCGAGGTGGAATAAGTCCCCCGTACAGATGGCCAACCTCAGAATCGGCCCTGTATGTTTGGGGTGATGGCCCGCCCACACACCGCCCTCGCTCCGCCTCCCAACCGCCCCTAACTAAGGCTCCCCGTACAACCTCGCTATTCGTACAGGGAGCCTTACACGTGGACAGAAAGGGGGACGAATAGCGGGAAGGTGACCATGCATGAGTGGTTGATCTCTCAAAGGCTTTCTTTGAAAGTTGGGGAAAGATTACCGCATGGGCTCCATCAGTGCTGATGTCATCCATATGTGTAGACTGATTCCTGCTGTTCCCGGAAACACGTGCTACAGGTGAGTAACTACACTTTCAGTCTCTGAAGTGCCTGGAACATTCCACCAATCTGTTCAAAAGACTTCCCTTCCAAATTTCTCTGCCACAAAAATTGCTGATGACCGATGCATCCATGTGAGTGGGGGAGTTCATCAGGATGGGTTCCACACTCAAGGAACTTGGTCCCTTCAAGAAATTTTCTGTCAGATCAACTTCTTTGGGATAAGAGCTATAACAAGTGCTTTAAGGGCTTTCAAATATCAATTGTCCAATCAAATTGTACTAATTCAGATCAACAATCGAGTGGCCATATTTTACATCAACAAGTGGGGATGAGCAGGGTCATGCCTACTGTCTTGGGAAACAGTTTGGGTGTGGAATTTCACCATCTCTCATAGATGGAGTTGAGAGCCACTTACCTTCCTGGAGAGCAAAACACTCTGGTAGACAGGCTGAGTTGTGTTCTCCAACCTCACGAATGGGGATATAGCGAAACACATTCTATTGGAGTGGGGCATCCCCTCGATAGACTTTTTCCAATGCCTCAGAATACCCATGTGGATCAATTCTGCTCCAGAGTGGGATCACAAAGCAAACTAGCTTCAGATACTTTCCTCCTTGACTGGGGGGAAGGTCATTTCTACGTGTATCTTCTAATACCTCTCATTACCAATACACTCCTGAAGTTCAAAATAGGTGTATAATGATTTCCATCACTTCTTATTGGCCCAGGCAGCCATGGTTCCTCCTTCTTCTGGAACTTTCCATTCGACTACCAATTCGGTTTGGGCAAGTGCCAGATCTGATATTGCAGGAGGACAGAGCATTGTTGTACCCCAACATTAAGTCCCTAGCCTTCACATCTTGAATGTTGCCGGCCAATGTCACCCATGTCTTTTTGGCCTCCAAGAGGGTCTCAACAAGAAAGTCTTATTCATGCAAATGGAAAAGGTTTGCTGTTTGATGTAAGTAATGCTCCCTAGATCCTTTTTTCCTGTCCCACACAAACACTGCTTGAATAACTTCTATAACTCCCAGAGTCTGGACTCAAGCCCAACTCTGTTAGGGTACACCTCAGTGCAATTGGAGTTTATCATTGAGGATGAAAGGGTAAACCCATCTCTGTATATCCCTTAGTTGATTGGTTTATGTGAGGCTTACTTCTGTTACAACTCCCCTATAAGCCACACATAATGACTTGGGACCTCAGTGTCGTTCTTGCTCAACTGATAAAAGCTCCTTTTGAACCACTCAGTATCTTTCCTCTTAAATTCTTGACCTGGAAGGTTTTGTTCCTGGTGGCAGTCACTTCAGCATGCAGAGTGAGTGAGCTTCAGGGCTTACTAGCTCATCCACCTTCACAACAGCATGGTCCTTTGCACTCATCCCAAATTTCTTCTGAAAGTGGTTACAGAATTCCATCTTAATTAAT
This sequence comes from Ichthyophis bannanicus, assembly GCA_033557465.1. Taxonomy (NCBI): domain Eukaryota; kingdom Metazoa; phylum Chordata; class Amphibia; order Gymnophiona; family Ichthyophiidae; genus Ichthyophis; species Ichthyophis bannanicus. Next base: position 429,482,097 of record CM066036.1, read on the forward strand.
CAGTCATCCTTCCAACATTCTGCCCAAAATCCTTTTCTCAGAGGAGAAGCTGTGCAACACATGTTGGACTGCAAGCGAGCCTTACCTTTCTATTTAGAGCAGACAAAAACCTTTAAAGTCCATTTAGCTTTTTGTATCTTTTGATTCCAACAAGCTGGGGATCTCCAAACACAACTTGTCAATTTGGCTTGCAGACTGCTTCTCTTTCACTTATGCCCATTTAGGCCTTGAGGGTCCCCACAAGGGTGCCATCTTGCCTCAGTAGAATGATATAGCTCAAAGGCAAAAATGACACAAAAAGCAACTCAATGGGGAGGAGGGAGGGTTGTGAGGACTGGTTCCTGCTGTCCCTGGTGAACACATGTTACAGGTGAGTAACTATGCTTTCTCTGAGAACAAGCAGGAAGCCAGTCCTCACATATGGACTCCCTAGCTACAGGCTACCGAAAACCTGTATAAATGCCACGGGTGACCAGGAAAAGATGAGCTGTGAGCAGCAGCAATTGAGTCTTAAGAAAGACTCCCAAGAGACCCAAGTGTCCAGTGAGAACCAGCAGTCTGGTAGCCTGAACACAGGAGGGTCAGAGAGCAGGAGTTGCCTACACTTGGACAGATGACGAAGTATGCCTGGCCATAGGTGCTGTCCTTTGGGACTCCCTCTCCAGACAGTAATGAACTACGAAAGTGTGCACTGACGAACAGATGGCAGCCCAGCAGATATCCAACAGAGTGAAAGAGGGTAGGTTTGCCACAAATGATGCTATGACCCGGACACTGTGTGCCATGGCCTAGCACTCCAGCAAGAACCCAGCCTGCGCATAGATGAGGGCAATGCAGTCTGCCACCCAAGTGGACAGAGTTCACTTGGTCACTGCCTCCCCCAGCCGACTGGGGTCATAAGAGACAAAAAGCTGAGACGCTTTGTGTGGCTCTTGGTACGTTGAAGGTAGAAGAACAGGGCCTTCTTACAGCACAAGGTATGCAGTACGGTCTCCATTTGGCTGGTATGAGGCCGCAGAAAGAAGGTGGGGAGCACTATCTCCTGATTGAGGTGGAAGGGGAACACCATCTTAGGAAGAAACTTGGGGTTTGTGCGGAGTACCACCCTATTCTTATAGAACCTCATGTATGGTGGATCCACCACTAATGCCTGAAGCCTACACTGCAAGCAGATGTGAATGCCACTAGGAAGACAACCTTCCATGAGAGATACCGCAGGTGGCAGGTAGCCAGGGGCTCGAACGGCAGCCTGGTGAGTTTGGATTACACCACATTGAGGTCCCACTCTGCCGGTGGAGGGAAGATAGAGGGCTTAGATAACAAGAGGCCCCACAAGAAGCGGATCACAAGGGGTTGGACAGAGAGGGGCTTGCCCTCGGTAAGGTGGTGGTGCTCTGCTACAGCACTCAAGTGCACCCTGAACGAGTTGGACTTCAGTTCTGCCTGCGACAGGAGGAGCAAATACTGCAGTACAACCTGCCATTCTGTGGACCAAACTGAGAATCTGTGCCATTAGAGACCCTGTGGGAGGCCAGAAGGACCTTCTCTACCTCCCCTGAGAGATCGAATAGGGCCAAGACTACCCTTTCAGCAGCCATGCTTTTAGCGACATGGACCCCAGGTTGGGGTGTAGGAGGGAACCCTTCTCTTGTGACAGCAACTCCAGGACACTCCCCAGGGGGATCGGAGGTGCCGAGGACAACCGGAGGAGCAGAGAGAATCACGGTTGCCTGGGCCACCAGGGGGGCAACCAGTATCAGTGACACCCATTGTGCTGAGCCTTGAAAAGGGTCCTGGCAATCAACGTTGTGGGCGGGAAGGCATAGAGGAGGCCCTCCAGCCACAGGATGAGGAGCGCATCTTCCGCCACCAAAGAGAGGTACAGTTGGCGGGAGCAGAAGTGGGGCCACTGAGGGTTCATCGGACTCACAAATGGTCCATCAGTGGGACTCCCCAGAGCCAGAAGAGCCAAAAAGCGACTGGGGTCCAGCTGCCACTCGTGTTACTGGAGGACCCTGCTCAGCTTGTCTCCTAGGGCGTTGAACTGGCCTGGCAGATACACCGCCTGTAGGAGTATCCCATTGTGGAGCGCAAAGGAGCAGAGAGCCACTACCTCCTGTGCCCCCCTGCTTGTTTACGTAGAACATTGACACCTTATTGTCCATTTGACCAGCACTGACTGATGTTGCAGGCCTTGGTGGAAGACTCAGAAAGCCAGGAATATGGCTCGAAACTCCAGAAGGTGGATCTGCAGTTGGCTCTCTGACTGCGACCATTTGCCCTGGGTGCAGAGATCTTCACAGTGAGCACCCCAACCCAGAAAGGAAGCATCTGCAGTGAGGATCCTCTGGGGATTGGAAGTCTGGAAGGGCATCCCTGCCTGGAGATGCTGCGGAACCTGCCACTAGCTGAGGGAGTCTGAAAGTTGGCGGGTCACCGTCATCCTGTCCTGCAGCTATCCGGTGGCCTGGGTCCTCTGGGCATAGTGGCACCATTGGTCCATCCTCATGTGGAGGGGAGCATCCAGGGCGACATGGACCGTGGGTGCCATGTGGCCCATCAGACGAAGCAGGAGGCAAGCAGACACAGTGTGTCTGTGTTGTACATCTGAGGCCAGCACACTGAGGAGGTTGGCCCTGTCCTGGGGTAGGAACGCTCTGGCCTGAAGAGTGTCCAGCTAGGTTCCTATGAACTCCAGACCCTATGTCGGGAGGAGGTGGGACTTGGGGTGGTTTATGACAAACCCTAAATGCTGTAGGATGCAGATGGTGCAAGCTATGACCTGCTGTACCTTGACAGCTGAGCCTCCTCTGATGAGCCAGTCATCCAGATAGGGAAAGACGAAGGCCATTTGAAGGTGGAGGTGGGCCACGACCACCACTAGGCACTTAGTGAAGACCCTTGGGGCAGAGGCCAGGCCAAAGTGTAGGACTCTATATTGCTAGTGGCTGCCCCTCACCATGAATCCTGCCTATGGCTGGGATAGATGAGGATGTGTATGCACGCATCCTTTAGGTCCAAGGAGCATAGCCAATCTCCTTGCTGGAAGTTTGGCTACAGTGTTCCAATGGAGAGCATCTTGAATTTCTCCCTCGCCAGGAATCTGTTTAGCTCCTGCAAGTCTAGGATGGGCCATAGACTCCCTGTTCTTTTGGGTACGAGGAAGTTCAGGAAGTAGAACCTTTTGCCCCTAAGATGTTGGGGCACTGGTTCCACTGCCTTGTCCTCGTGAAGGCCTGCAAGTTCCTGAAGTAGCAAGGTCTGCTGATGGGGAGTCCTGGGGGGCTCTCCCAGGAAAAATGGATGGGGAGTCTGCTCCAAGTGGAGGAGGTAGCCTTCCCTGACCACCTAGAGTTCCCAGGTATCAGTGGTGATGGTTGGCCTCCAGTGGGCAAACAGAATCAGGTGTCCCCCTGTGGGCTGCTTGGGTGGGCCTCCTGGGGGTGGAGAGACTGTGCCCAAGGAGTCAAAAACTCCCACCAGCTATGCCGGAGCCAGTGCCTGGGTTTTGGGAGCCTTCAGCTTATGAGTGTCATGCTCTTGTCCCTTGACCTGCTGACCCTGCTGGGATGCTGGGGAGGCCTGATTCTGAGGGTAGTTTCCATAAGCCCTTCCCTTCCTCGAGTAAAGGGGATTTTTATTTGGAGCCTTCCATCAGGGAAGGGTAGCAGTCTTCTTGGAGAGCCTAGTCCTCTTCAAGAGCTTGGACTCCAACTCAGCCTTATCCATCATGGGTTTGCCAAACAGGTTCTCTCCTTGGCAGGGGATGACGTCGAATTTGTCCTGAACCCATTGCTCTAGGTTGGAAAACTGTAGTCAAACCTGGCGTCAGGCAACGATGCCCACTGTGGCTACTATAGCCACCTACTCAAAGCCGTCAAAGGCTGCTCAAGTTATTAATTTGGAGCACTCTCTGATGGCAGAGGACAAGCTCTGGAACTGCTAAAGGGGTTCCTCAAAGAGACCAGTTCCTTCACCAGGTCCCTCAGGTACATGCTCATGTACAGCTGGTATGCCTGGATCTAGTTGATGAGCATCTAGCCCTGGTAGCACTTTCTGCCCAGGGAAACCAAGGTGCAGGCCTTCCTACCTGGAGGCACCGAGAAGTGCATCTTCTGGCTCTTGAGCCAACACATAGCTGACTCCACCACATGGAGTGTGTGGCAGTTGTGCTTTCTGGAAGCCTGGGCTCCAGCAGACCCAATACATTGAGTCAAGCCGTCGCTCATGATGGGCACCGATGCCAGTGTTTCCCACATGCAGAGGAGCAGCTGTTCCAAGATCAGAGGAATGGGCACTGTAAGTGCCTTGTACTGGAGGATCTTGAGCTACTCCGTGTGAGGGTCGTCCTCTTCCTCAGTGTTGAACCCCAATACCTTTGACATGCCCTGCATAGGTCGAGGAATGCCATATTCTCAGGCAGGGACCGGCACCGGGTCACGGGGGAGATAGGTCTGAGGGCATGTCACAGTGGTGACGGGTGTCTGGAGATTCCTGGTCCTCGGTCTTTCAGTCCAACTTATAGTCAGTGGAGGAGTCAAGGACAGGCCAGGTTGCGAGGTTGGGCCCTGAGCCCAATGGTCCGTGCCCTTCGGAGGCTCTGCAAGTGGAGCCGCAGCCACTCATTGGGGGAAGACCTCAGTCCCGAGAATCGAGACCTGGATCAGGACCGATGTTGAGGATCAACTCGATCAAACAAACAAACAATGAAAACCCGGGTAGCAAAAAGCCTGTGTTTCAAAAAGAATTTTCAGCAAATCATTAATTTTTTTGTCGGAGAGGCCAACCAAGCAGAAAGGAACACACCTTGTGCTGTTGTGGCCCGTCCATTTTATTAAATAAGACGTGAATCTTAAACTTTCATAAAATAGCAATAGAATGCGTTACTTAGCTGAATCAATGTCAAAAAGGCTGTAGGTTGAGATAGTGGGAGGACGACATGACACGTTTCGGGGTATTTAAAAAAATTTAATCCCCTGCTTCAGGTCAAAACCGCCATATGATGTATCATCAGCCCTGTAAAACCCAAATGGCCGAAAAAAACGGCTTTTTAAAGGGCCAGCCTCAGAAGCTTCCGCTAAATTACCATATATAGCAATCATATCAGCTGTCTCAAAAAGAGACCAATCCAAGGTTAAAATGGGGAGGGATCACATTTTCAAGCTCCGCCTCCTAAAACCGAAGATTGGCGGAAGTTTAATCAATAGACTGTGTGCCAATCAATCTGTGTATTCATCCCTTTTGGACTAACAGAATCCAGGCGAAAAATCCACCTCTGCTCCAAATTCTGAAGTGCCTGCAAACGATCACCCCCACGTGGATGAGCTGGTATAAAGTCCAGAATTCGTCAATTAAGATCTTGAAAACTGTGATCTAGCTGCAAGCAATGTTCTACCATAGGAGCTGTAAGGGTTTTTGTTCTCAATCGGGATGCATGTTCAGCCAGACGTATTTTAAAGGGACGTGATGTACGGCCAATATAATAGAAGGAGCAAGGGCACATAATCATATACACAACAAAACTAGTTGCGCAATCTGTATGCCAGCGTGAGAAATAAACAATAGATGTGTGACTATCCATCCAAGTCGAACCAGAGATAGTATTAGAACAGTATGTACATGACCCACAAGGGTAATGGCCAGAAAATGCATGAGATGTAGGAGGGCTGTCAACTTCAGCCGCAGTATGCACTAGGCGATCCCGTAAGTTGGCTCGACGGGAATACGCTATCCGGAGTTGGCCCCGAAAACAAGCATGTAAATGAAGAACAGGCCAAGATCTATGTAAAAGTTGCATAACTGTGGAGGAACCTTTCATATAGGGAAAAATCCCCGTGATCTTATCTTGAGAAGTCCCAGAGGTCCCAGCACAAAATAGCCATTCTCTGTGGCAATAGGAAGCACGTTTGTAGGCTAAAGAGATCAATCTATGTGGATATCCCCGTAACAATAAGCGCTGGCTGAGGTCCTTAGCATGTTCCCTAAAATCCCCCAAATTAGTACAATTGCGGCGCAGCCGCAAAAACTGGCCAAAAGGTAAACCCCTCTTTAGGGCAGGCGGATGGAAACTATTGTATCGCAACAGGGTGTTTCGTTGAACTGATTTTCTAAATAAAGAAGTAACAAAGCCAGACGAAGACCACTTTACTGTAATATCTAGAAATTGGATCGACTGCATCTCAATTTGAGCCATAAACTGAATATTGGATTTGAAGGTATTCAGACTATTAATAAAAGAGTCCAATTCTGATCGCGAACCTGACCAAAGGAAGAAAATATCATCCAGAAATCTGCGCCAGAAGGGAACATGTTTGAAGAGTGGATGAGTGTAGATAAACATCTCTTCGTACCATGCCATATAAATGGTGGCTACGGAAGGCGCCATCGTCGCCCCCATGGCTATGCCAAAAATCTGGAGGTAAAATTTTTGCTGATAAATAAAATAATTATTGTTAAGCACCAAAGTAAGCAAATCCAGCACAAAGCTTTTAGGGATACGGGCAGGCAAATCCAGAGGAAAGTGTTGTAAAACAGTCAGAGCCTCATGTTGATCAATGTTGGTGTACAGTGATTGCACATCCAAGGTTATCATATGGGTATACAAGTACTGTATTGCCATTGCTTCTGATCCCTTCCAGAGGAGAAAAATGTCATCAATAAACCGGGTCCATAGTTTGACATGTGGCAAAAACGGAGATGTTTCCAACCAGCGGTTTTCAAAGTCACCCATAAACAGATTAGCTACCAAGGGGGCGCATGAGGCCCCCATTGCTATCCCTGATTTTTGTTTGTAAATGATGTTTTCAAACTTAAAATATTTATGAGCTATAGTCAGTTGAGTTACTTCCAAAAGGAACGAAATCAATGAATCGGTGAGATCTCCCCTATTTCGCAATTGCTTCTCCACAGTGTTGACTGCCTCATTCTGAGGTATGCTCGTATATAATGCTGTAATGTCTAAGGTAATCAACAGTATTTCCGAATCCGAATCAGAAGCAATGGCAATACAGTTCATTCAGTGGCTCAATGGTTGTAATGCTGCCATACAGTTCACTCACACTATAGATTCCAATACCATTGTTTTTCTGGATTTAGAAATAATTCAAGGAACACATGGTTGGAAAACTACTATATATAAAAAACCTACAGCTCGAAACACTTTTCTACATTATACGAGTGGTCATCCTCCTCGGTTAAAAAACAGCCTTCCTTTTTCTCAATTCCTTAGATTTCGGCGTAATTGTTCAGAAACAGATTTTAAAGAAAAATCTCGGCAGCTGTTAAAAGATTTTTCAGATAGAGGGTATCCAGAGCATATTTCAAAACGAGCTTATAAAAGGGCATTGTTTAATCATTGGACCTGGCTAATAGGTACCATGAATAAAGGGCAAAAAGGAAGGGCGGATGATTGTGTAAATTTTATAACAAGATTTTCGCCACTCAGTTACAAGATTCAAAAAATTGTCTCAAAACATATGAATGTCGTGAGAGTGGTTCCAGGTTTGCAAGCACGAACTGTAAGATGCGTATGGCAACAGAACAGTAACCTGAAGGAGCAGCTTGGTCCAACAATTTTACGACCGCTTACTATAGGGGCAGATGTGAGTGCAAGACGAGGCCATAGACAATGTGGTGACTGTATAATTTGTAGCATTACGGAAGAGGTAACAGAATTTCAGTATCTTGGCAAAAAATACGTTTTAAAACATACAATTTCTTGTAGCACTACATCAGTGGTTTATGCTATCAGGTGCCCATGCAACAAACTCCATGTTGGAAAAACTAGCCGCACTTTAAAGATTCGGATGCTTGAACATAAAAGCCGCCTACGCTGTAAACAGTTGACAGCACCCATAGTTCAACATTGTGAGGATCAGAAACATGAATTTGCTCATCTACGCTGTTTTTGTATTGATTGGATCCAGACAGCAATGAAAGGAAGAACTTTGGATGAAACTTTGCTTTTTCATGAACAACGCTGGATTTTCACCATCAACACAGTGAAATCTTTTGGTTTGAACTCTTCTATAGAGTGGCAAGTCTGCAGTTAGCAAATCATGGTGCACCTGTTCAGTGATCTCGAGGGACATTAGCTGTCACATATAAAAATCAGGTAGGGGGTGAAGTCTGCATGTGCGGCGTTTTTTTCAAACTACGAGAAGCCATAGATGAACGCGGCAGCAGTTCTTGAGTAAGTAGTGGCCTAGCAAAAGGATTTTTTCATTAATTGATAAGTGAATAATCTTCTCAAATTTTAAATCACAGTCACAATCAATGTGCAAAAGCGTTTTTATTGTAAATATAGAGCTATTGTTCTGGCATTATTTCATTTTCAGACCCTCCTGAAGAAACTCCGGTGTGGAGTGAACGCTCAAAAAGGTGCCGTGGGAGGCGTAGAGACCAAACAAGAAAACTTCAGTTAAGATAAGCTTTTCAATAGCTAAACACACGATGGTGGTGGAGAATCGGTGATATTTATACATCAAAATATGCAAAAAACCTTTCCCACAGTAGTCATTGATGTTATCAAAACGCTGTCTGATTTTTCATTAAATCAGTAGTTTGGAGCACTACTGAGGTCTGAGACTACAATTGGGATTATTAATTGTTTAAAAAGAATTCTAATTTATCACCGAGCCATCTTGGACATTGATGCATGTTTGTATGGAGTAATTCTTTATCTTATGTGATTATATTGGCTATGCAGCAGCCTATTGCAGGGGCTCGGACATGTTCACCCTGCAGATGTCAGGCTCCTGCTTTGAGGTATGGCGTGATGGTCATGGCAATGGCTTGGGGGCCAAGATACCACGGCTTGAGGCCCACTACTACTCCTTCTGTGACATTTCGGAATGTGTTACTGTCGTATTTTATGTCTGCCACAACCTTCCTGGACTGGCAACACTTCCTTGTAATCTTGAACAGATCACTTATCCCACCAATGGCTCAGCTGACTGCAGGTCCGTATAGTCCCTGTTTATCAACAGATATTACCAATTGACGGCAAGATGTACCCCAATGTGACTGCACTGCTACAGCAGTATACCAACAGGCAGTTACATGCATACAGTTGTAACCTACTTGGACAACATGAGTCATGTCTGACATCATGACTGTGACTGTACAGCTTTGGCTCCCTTACATCTCTGCAGTATATGCAGACATATCCTACCCTTTGGATAGCCACCTGACTTTCCTTGCTGCTCCTTTATCCAGCGTTAGGATTACAGACGTTTTCGGATGTTAAGGTGCATGCTTGATACCTTAACGTCTGATGTCCTTTAATGCACATTAAATGACCCAAAGCACCCTTAATGCCAGAACACCTCCTACACGCCCAGCACCCTTTTTGCCTATAAAACCCCTTATCACTGCCATTAACGCTCGCTAATGCCTGCTCCCTTAATGCCCTTTAGTAAACATACCACTTAGTGTCTCGTTTGTATTTCACCATTTAAGGCTACAGTAAAGCATAAAAAGGCATCAGTATTTAAGGTTCCACCTTTTATTTTAAAATACAGTCACCATGCAGGTTAATGTCATCCATTCAATATCTTGATTCAGAACATCAGATGCTATGGTTTTAAGACGAAAGATCCACACTTGTTCTTTATAATTCAATAATTTTTCCCAATCTCCTCCCCACAAGTTTAATTCAACCATATCTATGATCCAGTGTTGTATATCAGATATTGTTTGACCTAATTTTACACAGTGATCCACTAAGGGAGCAGTCATATATGAATTCAAAATTCTATTCTTAAGTTCATTTAATCTTTACTAGATTTTACGTTTGGTACAGCCAACATATATCAAAGAATAGAGACATATAATCATATGTTATCATGAATGCAAATTCATTAGTATAGAAATAAGATTTAAATGGTTTATTCCTAACTGAATGTTTCCATTGCAGGCCTTCTGTTGTGAATTGGTACCTGTTGCAGTGTCCACAAGCTACATGTGTCTTATTGGCAGATGAACTTTCCTTCCAGTGAATATACCGAGGTACTTGTTCGCCAGTATTCCTGCCTCTTGAAAAGGCAACATGTGGAGGCTCTTTAAAAACATCATTGAGTATAAGAACATGTCAATGGGTTTGAAATAATCTTCACTATCTGATTTGACATTGTGGAATATGGCAAAACACAAACAGTCTTCTCAACAATTTCACACATTCTAGCAACAGTTCAAACGGAACAAGGAGAAACAGAATAGTTTGAAATCAGCAAAGGTGTACGACAAGGCTGCACACTTTCTCCCTTCCTGTTTAATTTATATGCAGATCAAATTATCAGAGAAGCAGGACTGTATGAAGACAACCAAGGTGTGAAGATCGGTGGAAGATTCATCAACAACCTTCACTATGCTGATGATACCCATTACTGGCTGAAAGTGAAGATGATCGGAAACATTTGCTTCTCAAGATCAAGGAACATAGACTTAAAATGGGTCTGAACCTTAATGTAAAGAAGACAAAGATCATGAAACTGGCAAAATCAATAAGTTTATTGTTGATGGAGAAGAAATCGAAATAGTGGACAACTTTAACCTACTTCGATCAACTATTAATAAAGAAACAAGCAGTTAAGAAATCAGATGCTCTTGTCAAAATGGCTATGAAGGACCTAGACAAGATTCTCAAGAGCAGAGATGTCTCTCTCCATACAAAGATTTGACACGTATGGATGCGGAAGTTGGACAGTGAAAAAGATGGGAAGAAAATTGATACCTTTGAATTATGGTGCTGGCGACGAATACTGTGTATTCCATGGATTGCCCAAAGAATGAACCAGTCAATACTAGAGGAGATTGCTTATACATTATCTTGCACATAATTCATGTTTTAGCAATCCAAGTTCCCCCTCCCTTTGCATGCTATAAAGTTGTCCAGTTATGTTTAAATTGTTAGCTGTAATTATCGCAAGTTCTCTGCAAAATTGAAGTTACAATATAAACCACCATTGATTACAAGAATAGGTAGCATAAAAAAACTGTTAATTAAATAAATAAATCATGTTTGACAAGGTAGAAGGTCAACACAAAAGAGCAAGACCAGCAAAGAGATGGATTGATACAATAACAGCAGCTATGGGTGCTACTCTATCAACACTGAGCCGCCTGACTGAAGACCAAACATAGTTTAGGATAACTGTCCAGAGGGTCGCTATGAGTCGACATTGACTCAATGGCACTTAACAACAAATAATCTAATAGTAAGCCTCTGAGTATATTTAACTCTCCTCTAAGCCCTGATCATTTGTGGATATCCCTGAGCAGAAAAGTGATCTTTGAGAATATGGGCTTGTGCTGTAAATTCACCTTCAGAAGAGCATCTACACTGCGTTCTTAAAAATTGGCTTGTCAGTAGACTTGTCTTCAGTCTATAAGGATGATGACTACGGAACTGCAAATAGTAGTTCCACTCAGTACACTTTTTGTATAATGTAGTAGTAGATTGATTTAGACCCCGAATTATCAACACATTCATAAACTTAATAATATTTCATGGTAAACTGCAAATACACATTCAAAGTATTAAGCCAGTTGCCAAATTGTTCCAGCTCTTCTTTGGATCCCATCCAAAACATAATCACATCATTCAGAAATGTTTTCTGCAGTCCTACTTCCTTAAATTTATTTGAGCTATAAAGCAGTCATAAAAATCTAATCCTTATATACTCAGATCTTCCAGAAAGGGACTTTAAAATAATTAAGGAAACATTAACAGCTAATCAAGATCAATGACTGATCACTCTTCTGGGGAATCTGAGTATAAAAGGAAATAATATCAAATATCACTAGCCATGTAGTATTAGCAAAATCATCAAATTCATCCAGTGATTTGAGAAGATGAGCTAACTTAAGGAAACACTGACAGCTAATCAACATCACTGATGGATGCCCACTGGGTTTTTAGTTTTGTTGGCTGAATTAGTTTTAACAAGAAATTATTTTTGGTTTGAAGATTGCTTTTGTGAAGAGGTGCATGGTATAGCTAGGTATATTAGCTACTCTAATATCATGTTGCAGTTGTTGAAGAAAAGTTGCTTTATGGCTCAGAGAAATTTAAGTATGTGGGACTATGGGAAACATTTCCGATTGATGTGTTATGTTTTGGATGGGATCCAAAGAAAAGTTAGAACTATTTGGGAAATTTCTCAGAAGTTCAAGGCAAGTTCTATTTAGGCATAATAGGTATTTTCCTGTCCCCAGTGGGTTTACAGTCTAAGTTTGTACTTAAAGCAATGGAGGGTTAAGTGACTTGCCCAAGATCACAAGGGGCAGCAGTGAGATTTGAACCCTGGCATCACTGGTTCTAGCCATGTGGATCCTGATCCCAGTAGGAGCACGTACAGTCTGGGTGCCCCTGAGCAGCATGGGCCTGTTAGGACCCGATTCTACACAGTGGGAGCCAGATGTTCCCATGGGTGCAGGATCGGACCCTGAGATGGCCTGGTGTGCCCCTGCATACTCACAGGGACATCCATCCCACATTCCAGTGTGCCAGCTGTGGCACTAACCGCCTGTAACCCTGCTGCCTGGCCCCGGACCTGGCAGCCGGAGTCTGGATTGGGTGGCAGGACCCACCTTGTGCTGCCTGTTGCTCCAGGGGGGAGCTGCCGGATAGGATCAGAGGGGTGCTCCACGCTTATTCCACCTCAGAGGTGGAATAAGCAGGGCGTCCCCCCGGCGATTCTTGAGTCGTACAGGGCCATCACTGGAATTGGTCCTGTACATCTGGGGATCGGTCCCACCTACGCTTCACCCCCTCTCCGCCCCTGTCAGCATGCACAGCAACTCTGTATATGCAGTGGGGCCAGGAGGAGGAATAGGTTGAGGGTGGATAGAGGGGCAGAACATCCCATTGGGACGTCCAGCCCCACTATTTGGCTTGCTGGACCGGGCACTTCATGTTGCCATTTCTAAATGTCAAGCCAGAACATGTATGTGGTAAAATATATACGTGCGTGTTGTGAAATACCAGTGCTGATGTGTCTTTGTGGCTGAACTGCAAACATCTATATCTCGCACGTCAAAATTTCTGAAATTGGCTGTTTTTCTGCATGTCTGGCACCTCATTCTGTACAACCCCATCCATATATCATTGTAGACACTTTTATCTATTGGGGTGGAGATAGTGTGATCTTAGTCAGCATTTACACGTATCCATTTTCACTGCTGCCCCTCTCACATGGATATCCCAGATTTCACCTAAACAAGCTTTCTAAAATATGCCTTCTCACCTATTGACTGAAATAACTATTTGCAGTTCCATAGTTGTCATCCTTATAGATTGAAGGCAAGTCTACTAAAAAGACAATTTTTTAAGAATGCGGCATATATGCTTTCTAAACTTGAATTTACAGCACAAGCCCATATTCTCAAAGATCGCTTTTCTGCTTGGAAATATTTGTGTGATGTGATTAAGAAGGCTTATAGGAGAACCAATATATACTTGTAGAGACTTAATCATGGATTAGGAGCAACATGGCCAGGGTTGAAATCCAAGTATGGGCCTTGTGATGTTAGGCTAGTCACTTAATTCTCCATCTTCTCTACTATTCAACTAGTATGAGTGAACCTGTTGATGGGACTGTTTGTATTTTGCCATATTTCACAATGTCATATGAGATAATGCAGATTATTTGGACCCAATGACATGTTCTTACTCTCAATGATGTCTTTAAAGAGCCTCCACCTTTTGCCTTTTCAGGTGGTAGGAAGATCATCAAACATATAACTCAGTATATTCATCAGAAGGTAGCACAGCTTAGTAAACATGCCCCTTACTGTGTAAGCCATAGCAGCATGCCTTGCCATTAATAATAACATGCATTTACATCTGTGCCGCTCTCTCTGCCCTTTCCCTGTCCTATTCCCACCACCTTCCTTCCATTAACATAAAATCCCGCAGTAGGCATTTATCTTATGATTTTATATGTTTAACAGTATTTACTATGCACTAATGATTTTTAACATATGTTTACTTTATGAGTGTTAGTTATTATGTCAACTAAGGACATTTTGTTGGTTACTCAGGGTTTGGAATGAGATAAAAAATTAATTCTCCAGGAACAAGCAGGAAGTCAGTCCTCACATATGGTTGATGTTGGCACTGATGGAGCCCGTGTGGAACATTTCCCCAGCTTTCAAAGAAAGCCTTTGGGAATGCCGCTACACATGCGTGGTCCCCTTCCTGCCCAAGGGTGCCACCTTACTCAGTCTCCCTTTTTCCGTGGAGCCCTTCAGATATGTGTCTCATCTCCAGAAAAAGGTTTTCAATTCTTTACTCTGTTTGTTCTTTCTGGCCTTCGCTGGTTCTCTTCCTGCCATCTCGAGCACCACTGCTTCGGCTCTCAGTCTTAACATTCTTTTTTTCTCCTTTTTCTTCTTTCCACACTTCGTGACCTTTTTAACTGCTGGCCACATCGAGGATCTTCGACCTCGCAGGGGTCCTTTTTGTCCCAATGGCTTCCGGTTTCAAAAAATGTGATAGATGCTCTTAAAACATGTCGCTCACAGACACCCTTGACTGTTGTCTCAGGTGCCTGGGAGCTGACCATGACGCAAAGCTATGCTCCCTCTGCAAGAAGATGTCCTCCAAGGCCATCCAGATTCATTAGCAGAAACTGGATGATCTCTTCCGCAAGGCAGCCCCAGTTTCCCCGGTAGCCTCCCGTTGTACGGCCCCGCAACCTCTGGAGTCTCCCAAGGTTCCTCCACAGGCCCGGTGACACTCTGACCAGGGATAGCCCAAATGTGTGTGGAAGAAGAAGGCTGCAAAGATTCTGTCGGAGGCGCCAGACAAGCGTGAGAGGACACGTGCCTGGTCTCTCAGTCCCTTGTGGCAGACTCAAGAGTCAGAGATGGAGAAGCCCAGAAAGGTACCTCGAACTGATACAGAAGTCTCCAGCAATGACCTGGTCTCCCGTCCCGAGGATCATCCCGGCGAGGATCCCTTCTCCTCCTTGACACCCAACCCAGTCACCCCGGCGTCTGTGTTGCAGGGCCCCACTCCCAAGTGGGAGGCCCGAATGCTGGCCTTGGAACACAGCGTTTCTGCATTCCTCGCTTCTCAGCAGGCACTGGTGCCAGGCCCCGCTGGCACGCGTCCCAAGACCACAGGGATCTCAGCTTTGAGGATTCCCCAGGCCACCACAGTGACCCACGAGAGCCAGAGGACTTGTGAGGGTTCTCAGCGAGGGTCTCGATCTCTGTCCTGGTCCTCAGGTGCAAGATCCTCTCGGGCGAGCGCCTCCGGCTCCAAGCAGGCTTCGGCCTTGGGGGCCCAGCATGGGTAACCAACCCCTCCAAAAACACCCGACCTCCTCCACAGACTATTTGGACTGGGAATCCGATGGGGAAACCTCTCCCGAAACCTGGATCCATTGGGATCTCCCCTTGGACCCCTCCCCACTGACCCAGAGGCAGTGGTCCCCTCCCGAGGACACCTCCTTCTTGGAGTTCATCCGGAATATGGCGCAGGCCCTGGCGCTTGCCACCGAGTTGGTGGAAGAGCCCCCATGTGGAGGAACTCGATATTCTTCATTATGAAGCTCCTCCGAAGGAAACCATCACGGTTCCAGTTCCCTCCATCCTGAACTGGCTCCTCCCCCTCATGTGGGAGACCCAGGCCTCCATTCCTATCATCAGCAAATGCCTGGATACTATGAATAGGGTCCAGCGGGGACCAGGGTTTCATAAAGTCCAGCTTCCCCACACATCTATGGTGGTCGAATTGGCCATGCGGAGGCAAAAGAGCCTGAAGACTCATTCTTCGGTCCCATCGGGCAGAGAGTCTCATACCCTTGACACCCTCGGGTGCAAGGATTTTTAGGGTTCCATACTGGCATGCCTCATTCATTTCTACCAATTGTATATTGGAATGTTCCTCCGCGACCCTTGCTAAGGAGCTCGGTGGCTTTGCGGCAGGCCTCAACGGAGACCACTTCCGGCTTTTCCAGGCCCTCTTGAAGTTGGTTGGAGAGTGTTCCAAGTACCACAGCAGATTTCTCTATGTTGCAGGGTGAAGTGGTTGTCTGTCCTTATATATAGCGGTGCTCAAACCGGATTGGTGAGTTTGAAGCAGGAAATTTGAATTTTTGGCAGGAAAGTTCATTGAAGAAAAGTAGGGAATTTGATTTTGGAGAGAGAGAGGGTCTTCGGAATGTGTATCCTCCAAAACCTCTCTTTGCCAAGACCTTTCTGAAAATCAAAACAGAGAAGGGGTACGATGATTCTAGTTGTTCTTTATCAGCCCCTGAAACCGTGACCCTCCTCTTCTTAGGGAACTCTCCATTTGGAATCCAACATGGCTAGGGCAAGCACTGGATCTGATTTTGCAGGAGAATGGAATGATGTTGCATCCCAGCATCAAATCCCTAGCTCTCACAGCTTGAATGTTCAGAGTCTAACATTATCCACGCTCATTCTGCTAGATGGTGTCACCAATGTCCTTTTTGCATCCAGGATCTCAATGAGAAGGTCTTATGCATTCAAATGGAAGAAGTTTGCTGTCTGGGGTGGGGAATGGTCTATAGATCCGTTCACTTGTCCCATACACACACAAGGCCAGTTCCATAGGTGCATGTCCGGGCCATCTGGACGGCCCTCAGATGCACCCAATTCTGCTCCCACGGGGGCTAGATGGCCCCTGGGGGCAGAATCGCAGCATAGGGCCTGGACATCCAGGATGTGCCCCAATTCAGGCACCCTGGACATCCATAGCTCTGCCCAACTCCTGCATGGAGCCACAGTGCCGTGGCATCCTATTGCCATGGCACTGCGGCTCCATGCCAGAGCCCTGATTGCTGGCATTGCAGTAAATCACCTGTTCCCCACTGCCCGACCCCTGATTGGGCTTTCCAAAGCCAGGATCGGGCTGCAGGGAACACCCTGCCTCTGCACACCTTCTCTGCCAGTCCCGTCGCTATCCTCTGTGAACCTCAGGGGAAGTTATTCCAGTTATGAGGTGGAATAAGTTCCCCCTGTAAATGGAAGACCCTGGACTATTGGGCCGACACCGGAATCGGCCCCTTACATTTGGGATCAGGGTCCCGCCTACTCCCCACCTTCGCTTCTCCTCCAGCCCACCCCCTACCCCTCCTGCCCCCGTTCAGAACTCCCCACACATTTCGGCAGTACATGCGGGGGAGCTCTTAGGTGGGAATATGAGCCGAACATTTAGTGGGGATTCTACGTCCGTCCTGGATGTATAACCCCGCTAAACGTGGGTCAGAATGACTCCCTACTTGAATATCTTCTGCATCTTTCAAAATCTGGACTCAAGTCCAAATCCATAAGGGTTCACTTCGGTGCAATTGGAGCATATCATCCTGGTGTAAAGGGTAAATTCATCCCTGTACAGCCCTTAGCTTTTCACTTTATGCAGGGTTTGCTTCTTCTCAAACCACCCTATAAATCACCCGCAGTGTCTTAGGACATCAACATGGTTCTATCACAGATGATAAAAGCGCCTTTCGAGCTGCTCAGTACCTGCCCTCTGAAATTCTTGACCTTGAAAGTTTTATTTCTGATGGTGGTTATTTCAGTGCATAGAGTGAGAGAGCTTCAAGCCCTAGTAGTTCATCTACTTTACACACATTTTTTTCACAACAGTGTGGTACTTCATTCTCATTCCAAGTTCCTTCTAAAAGTGGTTATGGAGTTTCATCTTAAAATCATCTTAACCAGTCAATTAGAAAGGGGAAGATGTGCTACACATGTTGGACTACAAACAAGCTTTAGCTTTCTACTTGGAGTAGGCGAAAACCCATAGAAAGTCCATGCAGCTTTTTGTTTCTTTTGTTCCTAGTAAGCTAAGCGCTGCTGTCTTTCAACACACATTATCAGTTTGGCTTACAGTCTGCATCTCTTTCACTTATGCCCAGACAGGCCTAAGTCTTGATGGTCATGTCACGGCTCATAATGTCAGAGCCATGGCTGCATCGGTGGCCCACTTGTGCTCGGTCTTCATGGAAGAGATTTGCAAAGCCGCAGAGTGGACCTCAGTCCATATTTTCACCTCTCACTACTGTTTGGTTGGGTATTTCTGATGCGACAGCATATAATCAGTACTTCAGAATCTTTTTGGGGAGTAGAATCCAATTCCACCCATCTAGGCCCATTTCTTTCAATTTAGGCTGCCTTAAAAAAAGAAACCATAAAGGGCCCAATATTGAGCAAAGTGCATTTTCGAAGGGCAATGTGCCTTGTTAATGCATAGCCCTTCATGCCAACCTCTAACCCAGATATTCAATGCTGCAGCGATGGTATTGAATATCTGGGGATCACCACAGACACAGGAAGCCGCCGAAGCTAACCGAGCAGCAGCAATATTACATGCTGCCAGTTTAGCTCCTGTGCCTTAAAGATCTATCTTTTTGGTGCAGATTGCTATCCCAGCAGTATGCATTATTGCTGCTGCCTGGTTGTGTCTTGTCGCTGCCTCTGCTCTACCCCAGAACGCCCCCGATACACCCCAATTCTAACCGGATAGCACTGGGGTGCGTAGGGGAGTTAGTGCCATTGAATATCTCCATTTAAAGCAGGGGTCACCAACCTGCGGCCCGTGGGCCGCATGCGGCCCGCGAGGTCCCTTGGTGCGGCCCGCGAGGCTCTACCCCGGTGCGGTCCGCCAAGGATGCTGCTGAAAGTACCGGCAAATTCATGGACTCCTTCTTCTGCAGCCGCGGCTCCCTGCCTCTTAGGGAACCGCGGCTGTGCTTGTAAAATCATCGCGGAGCCCTTCCTGTCTTGACGGGCTCCGTGCAGCATTGTCCCGCCTCCAAAGGAAGTGGTAAACAACTTCCTTTAGAGGCGGGACAATGCTGCACGGAGCCCGTCAAGACAGGAAGGGCTCCGCGATGATTTTACAAGCACAGCCGCGGTTCCCTAAGAGGCAGGGAGCCGCGGCTGCAGAAGAAGGGAGGGAGCTGACATGGAATAAAATACAGGTATGAGCAGTTTTTTTTTTTTTTTTTTGCGGGGGGGGGGGGGTGTGCGGCCCGCGAGTCTGCCGGTAATCGGCTGTGCGGCCCGCGGCCCTCTGGAGGTTGGTGACCCCTGATTTAAAGCATTTATATGGTTTACTGGGCTATAAACCATGTAAATGCCTTTCAAAAATTGGGCCCAAAATACATAAAAGGCCTATTGCCATCACAAATGTTTCATGTTCTTTGTTAGCCTAGTTGGGCCAGTTGGGCCAGTTGTTCCTACACTTTTTTTGTTTCAGGTGGCCTGTAGCTAGGACTTTTTTCTTGCTTGTCCATGAAGATAACGTAGTTACACATCTGTAGCAGATGTTCTTCATGGACAGCAGGAAAAGTCCTTACAACTCTCCGACCTTCCCTTGGAGTTGCATTCTCCTCAGTGAGGCTGTAGTTTCCTATAATACTGCCTTCTCTTCTGCTCTAGATACTCTTGCTCCACCTATCCCATGTCCTGTAAGACACACAACACCTCAGCCCTGGTTATCTTCAACTACACGCTATCTATGCTCCTGTGCCCACTCAGCTGAGCGCATTTGGCTCAAATCCCGCTCCCTTTCTAACTTTTTTCACTTAAAATTCATGCTTACCTTCTTCCAGAGTAATACAGAGCAATACAGATGCACGCACACATAATACAGATGCAAGCAAAACTACTATGTCCATCTAACTCTCTTGCCACTGACCCTCGCCATCTCTTCTCAACTCTTAACTCTCTCCTCAAGGCACCTCCCCCTCTGACCCCTCCTCTTTCTGCCCAAACCTTAGCTGATTATTTCCATGACAAAATTCACAAGAACACATTCCAATTAGCTTCACCCCCTCTTCCCCCACTTCAATACCAACTTTTCTCCTCAATCTCTGTTAACCTTTCTTACTTCTCTAAGATCTCTGATGAGGAAACCTCTCATTTACTTTCCTCCTCTAAACTTACTACTTACTCTTCTAATCTTATCCCCACCCATCTCCTTAGTTCCATTTCCTCCTCTATCATCCCTTCCATCTTGCATATTCTCAACCTCTCGCTCTCCAATACGACAGTCCCTTCAGCCTTCTAGCATGCTGTGGTCACACCTCTCTGTAAGAAACCTTCTCTTGACACTAGTTATCCTTCTAATTATCGACCCATCTCCCGCTTCCTTCCATTTCTAAACTTCTTGAGCGTGCAGTCCTCCATTGTTGTCTTGAATTTCTTTCCTCTCAAGCCCTGTTGGAGCCATCTCAATCTGGCTTTTGTCCCTTTCATTCTACCAAGATGGCACTTGCCAAAGTCTCCAGTGACTTATTCCTGGCTAAATCCAAAGGCTTTTATTCTATCCTCATCATTTTGACCTTTCTGCTGTTTTTGACATCATTGTCCTTACACATTGTCCTCTCTTGGTTTTAGGGTCTCTCGCCTGTCCTGTTTCTTTTCTTATCACTCCCATCACTCTATCAGTGTTTGTTCAGGTGGTTCCTCCTCTTTTGTTATCCCTTTCTCAGTTGGTGTACCCCAAGAATCTGTTCTCAGTCCTCTTCTTGGGATTTCAGTATCATTGTTATGCTGATGATTCTCAGATCTGCCTTTCTACACCTGATAGCTCTGTGATACTCTAGTCTCGCATCTCTGCCTGCATGTCTGACATCGCCGCCTGCATGTCTGACATTGCCACCTGGATGTCTCACTATTGTTTGAAATTAAACATGGCTGAAACCAAACTTCTTATTTTCCCCCCTAAACCTTCCTCCCCCTTCCTCCTTTCTCTATCTCTGTGGATAACATTCTTTTACTTCCTGTTTCCTCAGCCCGCAGCCTTGGGGTTATCTTTGGCTTCTCACTTTCCTTCTCCTCACATATTCAACAGCTAGCTAAAATCTGTCGTTTCTTTCTCTATAACATTAACAAAATTTGCCCCTTCCTTTTTGAACACACCACTAAAACATTTGTCCCTAGGGATTCATTGGGATTCACTGGGATTCATCATTTACACTGACAGGAGCAGAGTCGGGTTAAGCACGTAGCAGATATACTGTTGCAGTGAGAATTGAAGATGAGTTTTTTTGCCTACTGTGCTTACTGTGTTCTTGAGAGTATGCTCCAGTAGTGTATGTTTTTGCGAGAGAAAAGGTCATTGATGCAAATAGGCACAAGAGTTGGATGTGTTTTAGCCCAACACGTAGTGCCATTAAGTCTGAGATCTTCTCTTGTGTTGTTCTATATATATATATATATACAACTTGTGTTGAGTGATTATGAGTTCATCAAGAAGATATCCCGTTGGATGGTATCTACCTTTATGATGTGTATTGAGTGACTTTTAACAGTATTAGTAATAACTTCTAGCTGATCAACTCTTTAACAAAATGGTTGGAATATTATAAATGTGAAAGCCAAAATTTCATGTCCAGCTGCAAACTTTTGCTTCTTTAACTACTGGAGTCTGGGAGTACTGAGAAACCAAGCATTCTGGTTGTATAACAACCTAATGAAAATCAATCAAAGAGCACCATAGAAAGCTTCTCCTTATGCCTGGAACAAACTACCGAGTCAGTACATCAGGCTCTATCTCTGGTCCTATTCAAATCTTCGAGGCTGCTTTTGGATCCTGATCCACTTAGTCTCCAGTTCACTTCCTATGTGTTTCCTTACCATTTTCCTAAATATATCCTATTCCCCAGTTGTTTTATCTGCCTTGACTAGACTGTAAGTTCTGATGAGCAGGGACTGTCTCTACATGTCTCTATAGAGCACTGCGTACGCTTTGTAGCACTATACAAATGAATAGTAGTAATAGTATGAGTAGTAGATTGTTGAATATGAATGTCATTCTACTCTCAACCACAGATGTTTTCTGTAGTATTTGGCTTTTACCTGGTGAGCGGGGGAATATACTAAGATTGTGGTTGATAATTCCCTGATGAGATTCATATCTGAAGGTCAGAGAACAGACTTCTATAGAATGAGGATAATAAATGTATCAATATTTAATTTCTATAATAAACTCACCAAGGCCCTTGTGGCAGCATATGCCTCAGCAAGTCATAATCTGTTAATTTCAGCAATGCCATTTTAAACCTTTAAATGACACTTTTTGGGGCAAGGCGAAAACTGAAAAAACATATTTTCAAGACTTACACATTTTCTTTCTTTAGTGCATTCACTTATGAAAAGTGTTCTTTCCCTCTGTCTTTAGTTTCTGGCAAAGATTATCTATGAATATTTATTAACTTTCAACCACTTAAAAAAAAAAACAGAAAAGGGCTTTTGTCTTTTCAGGCACGCAGCCTCTGCAGAGAACTGGCTCTCTCCTTAGAATTATATTTCAGAGCTTTGTACAGCAGTGAAAAATCACTGCCAAATGTAACTCCACATTTTCCTAAAAAAAAGGAAACATGAAGAGGTATATTTAAAAATGTAGTAGCGCATGTTATTTTTATATATAATGCTTACATAGAAATCTATTGTTTATATTTAGGGTTTGGCTGCCTTTTATTCTGATGAAGCACACATTGCATCAATCATCCCAATATGTATTCCTAATGGAAATATCTGGTGTAATGCTGCTCATCAGCTTTTCAGTCTGGGTAGCAATGATAAAACCAAATACATGATATAAATTTTGAAAAAAAAGTCCAATAGATTCATTGACCAAAAGAATGGAGGAACAGAAATCATTTATACTTTAACACAGCCTTAAATGGTAAGGATTACCTTCTATGTTAAGGACTGCCAAAAGGGACTGCTACTAATGGAAAGAAATTTGCATTTGTAAGTATTTACCTGTTGGGAAATGCTCTAAATCTTGGGGAAAAGGGAATTCCTTGGGTTAAAGCAGATAAATCTGTGTTTTGTAGAACTCAGTGTTTTTATTAAGTCAGTCAGGGCTTAGAACCACCAGAGAGTTTTCCATTTAAATCAAGTCAGAATATAGCTTAGCACAGAAGGTAGAATACGGTAAATATTCATCTCCAGGAACAAGCAAGAATGTGGTCTTCACATATGGGTATCTTCGGTACCGATGGAGCCTGCGCGGGAATGCTCCCTGGCGTCCAGTAGGAAAGCTTTTGGGAGCATCTCACAGTGCCTGCGTGCTGCCTTCCACCTGTCCAGCTCTCCTTCGTTAGTTCTTTGTTTTCCGCGGAGCCGACAGGACGTACCCCTGTCACCACAGAAAAATTATTCTTCTTCTTTTGTTTTTTTGTGGTCACGTCTGCCTTCACTCGACGCCTACCGGTTCTCATTTCTTCTTTAAAAAAAAAAAAACCACCTAGCTTCTAAAAATCTTTTCTTTAGGAGCCTTTCCCCTCTCAGGGTTAGGAGCCATTTTGGGCACTAGGCCCATTTTTTCTTCAAACATGGAAAAAACAGCTAGTGGTTTTAAGAAATGTTCTAAATGTGGCGGTACCATATCTGTCACCGACACCCTTGAATGGTGTCTTAAATGTTTAGGTCCTGACCATTGTCCATTGGAGTGTCTCTCCTGCAGAAAGATGACCAACAGGGGCCTGCAGAATAGAGGTGCAAAACTCGGTACCCTCTTTGCCGTAGATACGATGTCAGTTGCATCGAATTCTTCCAGGGCTTCATCCTCCTCCCATGGATCTCAGGTAACTAAACTTAAGTCTTCTAAGACTGGCCGGTCCTCAAAAGGTAGATCTCCTTCTAAGTATCGAGATGCCACTGGCGTTGCCCTCGAGGAAAGTTCACCGGTAAAACAGCCCTGGCGGGAGTCTTCGGTCTCCAAAGCATTAACAGGGCTCCAGAATGTTCCAGAGGCTTCCACCTCTGCAGAACTTCTGGTGCCATGTTCTGGGGTCGTGGCCGCTTCCACCGGTACTGACACCCAAGCATCGGCAGGAGTGATGGATAAGAGAATCCTCGCTATTGAACGCAGTCTAGTGACCCTCTTAGCAGCTTCGGTACCGCTAAGACCGCTACATACAGTTCCACAGTATCGGTACCGACATCGGTACCAGTACCGAGTGCACCTGCTTTGGCAGGTATGCTTCCCACCAAGCCGAGCCTTGAGTCTCTCAGTTATCGAGGGACAGGAACCAAGACACTCCGGTACCAACTTCGAGCGGTACCAGTACAGGGTGTTACAGGAGCACCCGGTACAGAGTGACTTTGAGTCTTCTGATTCCGATGACTCTGATGACTTTACTGGTACTAGTGATCCTACAGGAGGATCCAACTCCTTCTCCTCAATGCAGAATGTCTCCTCCAGAAGACACGTCCTTTCAGGTTTTCATACATGATTTAGCCAAAGGTCTTTCAATCAGGGTGATTCCAGAAAAGGAACCTAGGGTGGAAGAATTAAGAATTCTTCAATATCCTATGGCTCCTAAGGAAGCAACTACGCTTTCCATTCACAAGATCTTACATGATCTTATGTTAAGGATGTGGGAAACTCATTTAACGGTGTCTCCACATTCCCAACGCCTCGATATCATGTACCGAGTGTCAAGCTGTCCTGGCTTTCAAAAGACTCAGTTACCACACCATTCAATGGTAGTGGAATCAGCCATGCATAGAATTAAGAGTGCTAAAACTCATTCTTCTACTCATCCAGGCCGTGAATCGAGGACACTTGATGCTTTTGGGCATTGATGCTTCCAATCCCCCATGTTATCAGCCAAGATCAGCTCCTACATTCTTTATATGGGAATGTTCCTGGAAGAAATCGCACGGGACTTAAAGCTCATGAGCCCTAATCTTTCTGAGGACAAAAGGGGAGATTTTCTTGCCCTAGTCAAACACACCCAGAATGTCTCTAAATTCATGAACCGTGCAACCTTTGATTGCTTTGAATGCATAAGCAGAACCTCTGCTATCTCCATAGTTGCACGTCGTATTGCCTGGCTTCAGGCATCAGACTTAGAGCAGTGGGTGCAAGACAAGCTGGGAAACATTCCTTGTACAGGAGAAAATCTCTTTGGCAAGGACTGGCAGGACAAGGCTAATCAGCTTGAATTTGAAAATACTACCTTGAACAGACTATCAAGGTCTACTGCCAACCCAGCAAAGAAAAAGTCATTCAAGAAACCCTTTTTCAACAAGAAAAAGAGATTTTACCAATCATACCCCCATCTGGGCCACTGTCCAGTTCATGTTCCCCAAAAGGGACAACAACAGAACAGATAGCGAAGAAAGCCGCAAGCTCAAAGAGCTCAACCGGCCCAACAGACTCAGCCTCCTTAGGGTCTCTGACTCTTACCTAGAGAACTTAGTCTTTCTGCCCCTAAAAGGTCCAGAACCTTTAACCATTCCAGGCAGGTTATGCCATTTTGCCAAGAGATGGCAACAAATAACATCAGAAAACTGGACTCTGTCCATTGTACAACTGGGGTACAAGCTTCACTTTCTCAGCATGCCCCCGCTTACAATAATCAGACAGTTCAATTCTTAGGTCCCTGCCACCGATCTCTTGTGGCAGGCGGTCACATCACTTCTTGCTCAGGGAGCAATAGAAGAAGTACCCATATCCCAACAGGGTACGTGGTTTTACTCCCCCTATTTTCTTATTCCAAAGAAAACAGGGGGACACAGACCTATACTGGACCTCAGAGAATTAAACAAATATCTGTTCCGAGAAAAGTTCAAAATGATCTCCTTTGGAACACTTTTACCATACCTTCAGAGTCAGGACTGGCTATGTTCTCTAGATCTAAGAGATGCGTATACGCATATTTTTATCCACGCAAATCACAAGAAGTTCCTTCAATTTCTGGTCCAGGGAAGACACTTCCAGTACAGAGTTCTTCCCTTCGGTCTGGCTTCTGCCCCAAGAGTCTTCACAAAATGCATGGCAGTGTTAGCAGCATTTCTGAGAACTCTAGGAATATTCATCTTCCCTTACTTAGACGACTGGCTCATTCAAGAATCAACAGCTCCAGAGGTTAGCTTTGCTCTTTCTCGAGCAATGAGAATCCTTCAATACTTGGTACTGGTCATAAAACTCCCAAAATCTCATCTCACCCCCTCTCAATCTCTCGAGTTCACAGGGGCTCGTCTAGACACATGGCAGTCAAAAGCTTTCCTGCCACACCCGCGCTGTCTGCGTATAATACAGCTGGCATCCCAAGCAGCTATGAAGGTCTTCCTGACTGCTCAGGACATACTTCAGCTTCTGGGGCATATGGCATCCACTGTCCATGTGGTTCCCTATGCTCGCCTTCATATGCGAGCAGCCCAGTGGACCCTATCCTCTCAGTAGACACAGGCCTCGGGTCAGCTAACAGACAAAATCAGAAACTCCACATGTCTAATTTTGTCCCTGCAATGGTGGCAATCACTGGAAAACCTCCTCGTAGGCCCTCCTTTCCAGCAGCCTCTATGCCAAGCCACCCTAACAACAGATGTGTCCAAGTTGGGTTGGGGGGCCCACTTGCACGATCTCTCAACTCAGGGTCTCTGGACCCCACAGGAGGCTTCTCTTCACATAAACCTCCTAGAGCTGAGAGCCATTTTCAATGCTATTCGAGTATTTCAGGCCCATCGCAGCCACAAGACAGTTTTGGTCCAATCCGACAATCAGGTAGCCATGTTCTACCTGAACAAGCAAGGCGTAACAGGCTCTCTGTCGCTATGCAATGAAGCTTTGCGACTATCGGCCCTCGCCAGACAACTTCAAATCCACCTTCTTGTGGCATACCTTCCAGGCATTCAAAATTCATGGGCAGACAAACTCAGTCGAATACTGCTGCCACATGAGTGGTCTCTCCACTCAGAAAAACCTGCTCGAGTGTTTCAAATCTGGAGAACACCAGATATAGACCTCTTTGCAAGTCCACAGAATGCCAAACTTCCCCGATTCTGTTCCAGAATCCCGGCTCACAACTGTCAGGCAAAGGATGCCTTCCTACTCCACTGGGGTCAGGACTTCCTCTATGCCTTCCCACACATTCCCCTCATTCCCAAAACTTTAATCAAACTGCAGAGAGACAGAGGTCATATGATACTCATAGCTCCACGCTGGCCATGGCAAACGTGGTATCCTCTGCTTCTATGTCTCTCTCAAGCCACACCTCTGGAGTTAGGATATGCTCCAGATCTTCTTTCCCAAGAGAACGGGACTCTACTGCACCTGAATCCCCAGTCGCTGCACCTCAGGGCCTGGTTGCTGAAAGCCTAGGATTCCTGGATATCAACCTTTCCCAACAGGTAAAGTATATCCTTTGGCTTCCAGAAAGCCCTCCAGAAGGCGATTGAAAGCCGGCAAGGTCCTGTGGTGTTTGACGTGGGCAGCAGTTTTGTAAGTATCTTTGGATATTGGTTTTGCCTACGGGTTTTTAATGGTGGTTTTAAACGGTTAGTTTTTGGGTATACATGGTTGTGTTTGTTTTGTTTGTAGGTGATCCAGTTCTGAATCCCCTGAAGAACCATTTGTGGAGAAACGCTCCAAAGGCACTGGGGGGAGGCGTCGGGATGACTGAAGAGTTTGGATTGGTTTAAAAGTTTGTTTGCGCGTTTACAGCAGTGTTAAGAAGAAAGTTATATACCTGTTCCTGTGCTATATATTAGAAGAAGAGCTGCATCGATTTGCATGGGCAGGGTATTTAACTATATAACTGCTGGCTACCAAGGAGGTCGTTGATGTTATTTAGCTTTCTTTCCCCTAAGTTTGACTTTTTAGTCTATGGGATAGAAGCTATGGAGTTCTGAGACCATCCGGTAGCAGTTAGTTATAGTTTATATAACTATATATTTGCCCAAACAAGCGACATATTTTTTGGATGTATTTCCCATTTTTGTTACATTCAACGCATATTTTTTTGGTGTATATAGTTTAGCGTTTACGAGTTGACCAGTTGATGCGAGGCTCCATATGAGGCCTGCACAGTGGTGCCTTCGGACTCAGTGGTCACAGGCCACAGGCAGCCTCAGGGACAGGATAAGGGTGTCTAGACAATTTCTGAACTCCCTCAGCTGGTGGCTGCACCCACCCAATCTACTAAAAGGAGTGCCCTTTCAGCTTCCTGGGTACACGGTGATACTGACCACCAACGCCTCCCTGCAGGGCTGGGGAGCTCATTGTCTAGACAAGTGCACCCAGGGCCTGTGGTCTCCTTGGGAGGTGGCACAGCAGATCAACCTCCTGGAACTCAGGGCTATTCGCCTAGCTCTCAAAGCTTTCTCTCCTGCCCTGGCTCATCAATCTGTCCTGGTTCAGACAGACAACCAGGTGGCCATGTTTTATGTGAACAAATAGGGCGGGACTGGGTCCAGGCACCTTTGTCGGGAAGCTCAAGACCTTTGTTCATTTGCCCTAAAGCACAACATGCTCCTCAGGGCTGTGTACCTTCCAGGCCAGGAGAACTACCTGGCCGACAGGTTGAGCAGGATTCTGCAGCCCCACGAGTGGCAGTTGCATCCCTTGGTGGTTCAGAAGATCTTCCTGAAATGGGGTCTCCCTTGGATAGATCTGTTTGCCAGTCCACTGAACAAGCAACTGCCAAAGTTCTGCTCCAGGCAACCGCATCCTTTGAGGATAGCACCGGATGCTTTTCTGATTCCCTGGTCTTAGGGCCTCCTGTATGCGTTTCCTCCCACGCCCTTGGTGGCCCGAACTCTCTTCAAGATTCTTCAGGACAAGGCCTCGGTCCTGCTGGTGGCTCCCAGGTGGCCGAGACAACCTTGGTTTCCACTTCTGCTTCAGCTGGCAGTGGATCCCCCACTGCCTCTGGGGTTGCAACCCGACCTTCTCTCTCAGGATCAGGGTTCCCTTCTGCACCCCAATCTCAAAGCTCTCAATTTGATGGCCTGGAGGCTGCAAGGGTAGTTTTGGTTCCCTGGGGCCTACCTCAGGAAGCTGAGGAGGTTGTCCTAGCCTCTAGGAAACAGTCCACTAGAAAAACCTATGCTCTCAAATGGAGAAGGTTTTCTGTGTGGTGTCAGCTATGTACAGAGGATCCTTTCTCCTGTACTGTACCAGTAGTGCTTCAGTATTTACTCCACTTGTCCAATCAGGGACTCAAGTCCAATTGTGTTCGGGTCCACCTCTCAGCTCTAGCAGCTCATCACTCACTGGTGGAAGGACATTCTCTGTTGGTTCACCCCTTGGTGTCCCGCTTTCTCAGGGGCTTGCTTTTGCTCAAGCCTCCGATCCGTCCTCCTGCCCCTGAGTGGGAGTTGAATGTGGTCTTGCAGCAACTGACTCGCCCACCTTTTGAGCCGATGGCTACTTGTCCACTACGCTTCCTATCCTGGAAGACACTCTTCCTGATAGCCCTTACCTCAGCTAGGCGAGTGAGTGAGCTTCAGGCCTTGGTCTGTGATAGGCGTTACACCAGGATTTATAGGAACAGGGTAGTCCTCAGGACTCATCCAAAGTTCCTCCCAAAGGTTGTCTCCTCTTTCCACCTCAATCAGGAGGTGGTTCTTCCAACATTCTTCCCTAGGCCTCATGCAAGCCAGGCTGAAGCAGTCCTGCAGTCCTGTAGGAGGGCCTTATCCTTCTACCTTGACTGTACGCAGGGGCACAGAAGGGCTACTCAGCTCTTCGTTTCTTTTGACCCTAATAAGTTGGGGTTGGCTGTGTCCAAGCGTACCTTGTCCATCTGGGTGGCTGACTACCACCTGGGCTTACAAGGCGGCTGACCTTCCTTTGCAGGGTTGGGTTACGGCCCACCGAGTCAGGGCAATGGCTGCCTCAGTGGCTCATCTCCGCTCTGTGCCCTTGGTAGACATCTGCAGGGCTGCAACTTGGTCTTTAAGCTAGACTTTTGCGGCCCATTACTGTCTGGAGAGGGAGTCCCGTAGGGACAGTGCTTTTGGCCAAGCAGTACTCCAGAATCTCTTTGAGGTTTAGGCAACTCCTGCCCTCCTGCCCTCTGTTGGGCTACCGATGGAGTTGTGTCCTTGGAAAGCCTTTCTTTGTTGCTGAGACTAGAGGGAGTACTCTTGTTCAGCCTGGGTTCCTCGGTAGCCCAGAGCTTGGGAGTCACCCATATGTGAGGACTGACTTCCTGCTTGGTCCTGGAGAAAAAGTAGTTACTCACCTGTAACAGGTGTTCTCCAGGAGCAGCAGGAATCAGTCCTCACAACCCTCCCTCCTCCCCTTGGAGTTGCAGTTGTACATAGTTTATTTTTTCATTTTTGTGTGCTGTTTTTTTTTTATTTTTTTTATTTACATTCTCTTATATACCGCGCTATTCTGCATCAGTGCGGTTTACATTGAACAAGCTGAAATTACATTGAACAGGGCATTATAACTTGGAGATAACTATTTTACAGGGAACATGGGCTATGGAGGGTTAAGTGGCTTGCCCAAGACCTGTTCTTAGCTATGTCATTTGACTGAGGTAAGATGGCACCTTTAGGTGGGAAGGGAACCGCGCATGCGTGCCTGCATTCCCAAAGGCTTTCATAGAAAGCTGGGGAAATGCTCCGCTGGGGCTTCATCGGCGCTGATGACACCCATATGTGAGGACTGATTCCTGCTGCTCCTGGAGAACACCTGTTACAGGTGAGTAACTACTCTATTTACCTTCCTTTATTCTTTCTGAGGCCTCATGCCTCTAATGCAGAAAGAAACCTTCATACTTTGGACTGTAAAAGAGCCTTGGCCTTTTACCTACAACACACACAACAAAATAGGAAGTCTTCTCAACTTTTTGTTGCTTTTGATCCTAGTCATTTGGGACTTCCAGTCTCCAAAAGAACTCTATCTAAATGGATTGCACTATGCATATCCTTTACTTATGAGAGTAAGGGTCTTCCTCTTCAAGGCCATGTCACAGCACATAATGTGAGAGCCATGGCAGCCTCTATGGCTAACCTACACTCTGTGTCTATCGATGACATCTGTCGAGCAGCCACCTTGACTTTGGTGCACACTTTCACAGCCCTCTACTGCCTAGATAAAGCCTCCCATCGGGATGCCTTCTTTGGCCAGGCTGTTCTTCAGCATCTTTCAGACTTGATTCAACTCCTACCCACCAACCCTGATAGGATGCCAGAGATCCATGGGAGGAAGCATGGCCCACCTCTCTATAGGTGGAAGCTTCCTGGGGCCATCTCCCTGGCATCTTCAGCTGGGGAGTCCTCATATGTGAAGACTACATTCCTGCTTGTTCCTGGAGATAGCGTAGTTACTCACCTGTAACAGGTGATCTCCGGGAACAGCAGGAATTTAGTCTTCACAACCCACCCACCTCTCCTAGGAGTTGCATCTCTATCTCTCTGTCTCTTTCCTCTCTCCCTCTATCCTTTCACTTAGCTACAAACTTAACTGAAGTGGGACAGTTGGAAAGGCGGGAAGGCAGCGTGCATGTGCTGAGGGATGCTCCCAAAAGCGTTCCTATTTGACGCTGGGGAGCGTTCCCGCGCAGGCTCCGTCGGTACCAACGATACCCATATGTGAAGACTAAATTCCTGCTGTTCCTGGAGATCACCTGTTACAGGTGAGTAACTACGCTTTCCTCACCAGCACAACCACCTATAAGTGTAGCAGTGAGTCAGTTTTGTTCTGCTGTAATTCCCTTCCTGTTACCTCAGTTTACTTTGTTTCCACTGGGAACAATGCCAGCTCTTCCCCCTAAGGCTCAATCACAACATAAGCCTCTCCTTTTATTAATGCAAAAATTTCTTTCAATGCTGCAATGGACTATCACTGCTCCTGTTTCATTACCTCTTCAGCCCCATGAGATACTACTCTTATGAGTTTCAACAGTTCTAACACTCTCAGGGCCAACTCAAGGGGTTGTAGCACCCTGACACCCTGAGCCTACTTTTTCTTCCCTCCCCACAACTTGGGTCCAATCTTGCAGTGCAAGCTGCAGAAACAGGGTAAATTTTTAGCTCACTATCTTGTTAAATGCCACCCTCCCATTTAACTTAATTTGTGTATTCTGTGTCATTCTCCATATAGATCATGAGCTGAATTTACAGAACATGATGGTATGGCATTCCACAGGCCTAAACTAAATATGTAACTAACCTGAATAGTGGCTGGATTTTGCCACTACCTGGATAATTTTCTGGCCTACTGTTGCTCCTTCCCTAACACACCCCATAAGTATACAGTTAATATATGGCTATTCTGCAATTTAAAAGCCTGATATTATATGTATATTTTTTTGAAAATACATGGTTAGGCTAATTACGAGTATGCTTTTATCAGCGAAAGCCTCATTGCCTTTGAATATCAGTCTGATAGGGCATAATTACTTATTCATATGGAACACTTCCCGACTAACCAATAAAACTCTCCAAACAAGAGATGCAGAGCAGAAGTAGGGTGTTGCATTTTATATTTCAGCATACAAAAAAATTCTATAAAAATTCTAGTCTCACATCAGTGACAATACTACTAACTCCCTCCAGAGCTAGACATTGTGCACCCATAACACAGAAACCTGCAAATGATTATTGAACATCAGCATCAAGAACTCAATTTGCACCAACCCTACTGATGGAAAATCAGCACTGCAAATATTCTAGAACACCAGTAACCTCCAGCTGGAAAAGAGAACAAGCTGATCTACTATGGATTCCCAGAGAGAACCTTACATTTTAATGGAATTCTTTATCCCAGCTGCATATGGAAAACACAGACCATCACCAATTAAAGATTAAGAAACTACAAAAGACAAATATTGAAATGGAATACCCCAAAATTAGACACCAAGCTGTGAAACATAGACAAAAGAGAACCAGAAATGCATATCCTCCTGTAATAAACTATCAGAAATGCACATTTTCAAAGCTGACATATTTTATTCTCTAAAAACTGACACTCTTTTTATCTTTTCTTGTCTGATCATCTTATTTTTCCAGTCAGGTTGGTCCCAGGTATCTCTTTTCTAATTCCTCTCAGTGGTTTTTTTTCTAAGACCTTTTTCAAGATCCCATTTCCATTTTCTGTTTCTTCACACTTCCTGTCTTTGTTTTCCTTTCCTTCACTAAATCTTTGCCTGATATTGATCTTTCTATTTCTCTCATAGGTAAAAGGCAAAACTAGCATCATTCCATTCCTCTTTCTTCTTCCTGCAATCTTCAGTCTTCCTCTTTTCACCATTCACCGACTTACCAGCTTTCCATTTCTTTATCCTACTTCTCTAGTTCTTCCATTCCACACCTGTCTCATTTCTTTGCCAGCATCATGTAAGGGACCTACTGGGCCGCAAGGGCCACTATCTTACCTTACACGGAAGAAGTACACAGAAACCAATTTCTCAGCAATACTTACGAAATCTTTATTACAGGATATCCGTTTCTCTGCATACATTCTTCACATAAATTCTCTAACACGGTTACTTAGAGATACAGCATAGCTACTGTATAGGGATTGGGCAGAAGAGAAAGGTTAAATGGGCATTTCAGCACACTGTCACCTCCATTGCAGGGCTGAATATAAACTCCCCCCTTTCTCCTCTATCTTAGTCTGTTTTTTTATACAGTTTTTTCTGAAAGGCTAACGTTACTACAAAGATCATTTCTTTTCTTGCAGCTGGTTTTTAGCGATACTTTTTTTCTATACATTATTGGCACATTTTTACATTTCCCAAGGTTCAAGCTAGCATGGAAACACATCTCATCTTCCCAAGGCCAGTACCTAATTAAATCTTACTCCCTGGTTCTCCCTCATGTCTCTTTTTTGTTTCATTTGTGTTATCTGGTTTCCTTAGCAGAACACACTAAATCAGCAACATTCCGTATCACTCTACTCCCAAATTTTCTCATGCTAAGTGTGACGTAGAAGCTTCTCAAGAAGCAATGGAGATAGACGGAGATCTGGTGGAGAAAACTGGTACTGCAAGGGAAAGCAGGATTTTCTGTTCAGAAAGAAAAAAACATGTAGCTGATCAGGAACCACACCTCACCTTAGGGGAGGAGATAGGTCAAGTCCCTGATTGGGCACACCCAAGCAGGAGGCGGGCAGTGCAACACACGGGGAGCTTGTTAAGCAATCAAACACAGAAACAGTGGGAGGAGAGACAGGAAGAGTTGGAGAAGGAGAGAGAGAAACAGCAACGGCAAGGAGAGCAACAAGGCAGCTGTGTTCCACGGAGGAGCAGTTTGGAGTCACGAAGCAAGTACTTGGGAGACTCAGGGGCAGTGAGAGACTTCTATGGGAAGAAGGGCTCAAAAGCACTGAGAGACCTGAAGATACAGCCCATGATTCCAGAGAACCAAGCAGGACCTTGGAGCAGAAACCAGAGGGATAAAGATTTCTCCTGGAGACACTCTCAGCACAAGGTACGAAGTGGGGTTGAAGCAGCTAGCAGCTATAATATTGGGAAGCAATAAAGCTGGAAGGATAACTTTAAAAGTCAGAACAAAGTCAGACAAAACTGTGGCAGTTTGGTGCAGCCTGAAAAGCATTCAAGCAGTACAAGATATTCTAATAAGCCAGCAGAAGCCTACAGCCTAGAAGCTAATAGAAAGAAAACTGCTGAGCCTTATTGGAGAGACGTGAGCCAAGATAAACCTGACGTTTCTACTTTTAAAAGAAACTCTCCAGAGCCAGTTGAAGTTTTAAAGGAAAACCCAGCACTTACTTTTAAAGATAAGTGGGAGAAGGGTTTTATTAGCACACTGAACTGTGGTGCTGACAAAAGCAGCCTTGCTAATTACCATGAGATAGACATCTTAAGCCAATGTTTTCCTGAAGCAGGAGAAAGACTTCAGCGTAGCAAAGGGAAAACGCAGGCTGAATTACTTCTAACAGAGTTCAGGGAATTCCTAGAAAGAAAGGCAGTTTCTCCTTATTTATTTATTTATTTATTTATTTATTTATCTATTTCTTCTATACCGCCCCTTCCAGAGATCAGGGGCGGTTTACATGGAACAATTGTATACGTTCGTATAACATTACATAGAACAAGAACTTTTTAACTTTTTACATATAACTTTTTAACTTTTTACATAAAACAGAACAGTAAGTTGTTAAAACTATTTACAGGGTGTATATTTTTGTATACTACTGGATTTACAGGGGAATTCTAATTCAGCACAGCATGCAAACAGCTGTGAAGAGGAGATGCCCTTAGATGTTTCCCTGCCTTCCACAGAGCAAGAGATAGCAATGGATTGCTCAACTTGTACCATTGAAAAGGACATTAATTAAAGTGCTTTAAAAGTTATATGAAATAAATATAACAGAAGTTACCTTACTTGTTATCATGCTGAGAAAACTTATGAAAGTTGGATAAGTTAAAGCATTTTTCTGGATATAAGAAGCTTTGCTGTTGTACCAGACTTTTTAGTTTCAGTTCATGAAAGAGTCACATGACAATTTGAATGTGAATCCAGAAGCTAATGGACACTTAGCCCAGCATTGCAAACCCTGTATATTTTGGTTTTCTCACTCTTGTTTTTGTGCTATAAAACGTCTTAGCGTCTGTTTGCACTGAACTGCAAAGCGGGAAATAAACCTCATAAAAAGAAATTTCTTTGCCTGCCTTTAACTACTTGAGCACACAACTACAATCTCAACCCCTTCAGGAGAATCAGGACTACATCACCCAGAATCCCTAGGGTCTCATCGTAGTACCTTACCCCTGAAGGGCACCAAAGGCCACCTCCTCCTGGAAACCCTCAAGGTCCAGGTAGTGGGTGGGTGGCATAAGTCAGCAGCTCATTCCTCCCCGATTCTTCTTTTGGCCTAACAGTGGTCAAGAGTCCAAGGCAGGCCTGTGGTCTGTATCCAGGCCTACCTCATAGACCTAGCTACAAGAGCACTGTCTTGACTTGGGTCCAACTCCTTACAATCTTAACCGCTTTGTCTTTCACCCAGCTTCTATTCTGCCATTTCCTCCCTCTGTACTCATCTTCTCCCCAATCTCATTTGC
Source organism: Ichthyophis bannanicus (assembly GCA_033557465.1). Lineage (NCBI taxonomy): Eukaryota > Metazoa > Chordata > Amphibia > Gymnophiona > Ichthyophiidae > Ichthyophis > Ichthyophis bannanicus. Next base: position 429,517,865 of record CM066036.1, read on the forward strand.
CACCTTCTGCTTCTTATCCTTTTACTAGCCCCAGCACATTCCCTAACACTCATCCTCTCTCCACCTCCAGGCCCTTTCTTATATCTTACCACCATTCAGGCTTCCATTTCCCCTTTCACTTCCATTTCTATCCTCTTTCACAGGCTTCAAGGAAGACTTGTTCCTTCCAGTGGCTCGTATCCATGCCATAACACTCTGTCCTTTTCAACTGCCCCAATCCTTCCCAAGACCCTCTATGTTCTTCAAATCTTCTCCCCTCCCAATATTTCTGCACTTGGTCTCACAGCCCTACTCATACCTTTCACCCATTCATCTTATCCCCACTGTCCTCTTAATTTCTGGTCAATTTCTTGGTCCCCACTATCCCCCCAGGCAACTCCAAATTCCCACTCACAATCCCACCCAAGCCCCAAGTTCCTACTTACTCCCAATGCCCAGCCTGTCTTAGAGTCTTTCTTCTGTTTTCTCACCCAATCTTAGAATCTCCACCTGTCAGAGTCCTTGCTTTCCCACATCCTATGTCCCTAGTACCTGCTTTCCTGCCTCCTTCTCCCCTTCCCCAGCACCCATTCATTACTTACTTCTACAATAATCATTAATCTTGTCGCTCATCCTTCTTACAGATACAGATGTAGACAAAAACTATAGAAAATGACCATGGTTGGGACACTTAAAAGTTTATTGATGGATGTTTTAACAGGGTCCCAACTTGGCCAAGTTCGGCAAATTGCACTTGCATTAAAGATCTTAAATTGTATCAATTCGTGAACACATACAATATATATCTATAGCATGTTACATAGAACACGTAGTCCAAAAAATGCCATCCACACTAAGGAGCAGTGTAGCGCCCCCTATGGGTTAGGCGGTTGTCTATATGTAGTGAGCGTACCACTTTATGTCCTTTATCACCTTAATCCCTTTCACTGAGGCCTTTGAAGAATGTAGTTGTGTGGTAAGAACCAAAACACAGCCGAGGGTTTCCAAAAGGTAACAGGATTTTTATTTTTCTACTCATCCATAGAACTTCTTGTCAGCAGTTCATATACTACCATAACATAAATAGGATACTTCTCCATGTAAAAGGAAACATAAACTTTACTGCTCAGTCCCAGCATTAGTCATTCCAAACAGCTTGTTTTTAAACACAGCAATAAACCTTGCTTTCAGCCAAGGATATACTCTCAAGTCCCAGGCGTGGCACAGCACAAGCCTATATCATTCAAAGCTCTGCACAGCACATGGACTTCCAAGTTTACAAGCTGCTAAACTTTTGCATCATTCCTTTTACAGACAGGCTTCTTCACTTTCCAATTACAAGCATTGGCTTTAACTTCCAGCATTCCCAGCTTTTCTCTGAGCTTATCTGGCTAGCTCACATTGGTGCTTCAATTAACCACTTCCAGCCGGTCATAAAACTCTTTAAAAGCTTATGGCTTTTTCAGTACTTTTAAAACCATATAGCTTTTCTACTTATGATTCACACAGTAAGAGCAATCCATTTCAAAGTCTGAACACTCATCTTCTGAAAGGCATTCCTCTACGTCCATGCTCTCTTCATCTGGTTCAATTAGCACCTGGCTGGCCTCAGCATTTCTAACAGCAGGTTTTAATTGCTCTATCAATTTCCAAACCTGTCCCCACTGGGAATCCTCACTACGCTGAGTTGCAGGGGAAGGACCTAGGAGATCTTTCTTTCTCAATAAACGTTTTAAAGCTTGCAAAGGGCCCACCTTGTTCCCAGCACCCTGTCTTCTCTCAGGCTGTGCCTCTGGTGAAAGCTTCTCCACAGACTCTCTCACAAAGATTCCTTTACCATGATTTCCAGCAACATTTTCCCCAGAACCAACTCTCCTGTGTTCCCAACCAGCTGTACACTTCTTACCAGCTAGGCTGCCATCAGGGCTCGAGTTGTCTGCCTGTTGCCTGCAATAGGGATCTTGTTTGAGGCTTCTGCTGGAGCACTTTTCCCTTGAATGTGTTCTCCTAATCTCTTTACTTTCTGTAGCTTCAAGAGATTCTCTGCTGGTGTCCAACCTGCTAGGGGATGCTTCATCCTCAGAGAATTTCCCTCCTGGACTCCAGCCACGGACACGATCTCCTCTTACTTTCCTTCTCGTTCGTCTCCCTGCTGTTCCTGTGTCTCCTCTGTCTCCTCCCTCTCTGGAAGACTCTCTGCTTATATGACTGGGCCTGCCTATAGCCACAGACTCCACCCCCAGGCTTCCCTCGTCACCTCCCCTGGTCTCCATGGAGCTAGGGTGTGGCTCACTCCCCAACTCTGTGCAGAGAGTTTTTCCCTTTGGTTTGAGTTTTAACCCTTAAACCCCCTGAACCTTCCTTCTGCCCAGAGGTAAAAGGCTGTTTTTTCACATTTATTTTGGGCTCTGTACCTGTCTCGCCACCACAGCAGCAACTTGAGTATAGCATAGCACATCCTCAGGAGCAAACATTAATGCTCCCAAGGCTATGATGAACATTAATATAGCTGCGGGAGCAAAAGCCAATACTCTCACAGCTGTGTTAATGTTTAATACAGCCGGGGGAACATTGGCTTTTGCTCCTGTAGCTGTATTAATGTTTAATACAGCCACGACTGGGAAGGCACAGGGCAGTGAAAGCGAGCCAGTGAGGCAGTGAAGTGGCTCTACACTCCCTTGATTGTCAAAGGGCTCTGCTGTAATATCTTCATGCTGTGCAAGACAGTAGGACAACTTCTAAGTGCCTTCTAAAATTTCTCCTTCTCCAGCCTGAAAAATGAACATCCCTGTAACCAGTTTTGGAAGTGAGCTCTGTGCAGGTTGCAAGGCTGTGTTACGTGGATGTGTAGTAGGCCATTTCAGAAATGTGGGCATCCCTGAAGTGCACAGCTTCAGAACCAGGTACTTGGACATCCTGATAGGGGTATTTCAGAAGGTGATGTGGCTATGCTATCAAAACATGCATGCCCTGGCCTGCCATTTCTGATACTCAGACAAGTGACTGGCCAATAATATGTTTGGAGTATGTATTTATGCTCAGGTTTTTTTAGGCAGGAAATAATAACTGTGGCGATGTAAGTGCATTTTGGGATTCCCCTAGGGAGCATTACATGCATGAAATGAGCACTTTTTCACCTTATTGTTTGTGAGGAGCAGGTATAGACATGGATGTCTCACCAACCAGGGTCAGAAGTGCTTGTGCCGTTCTGAAATCACACTGCATTGTGCATTCCCCTTGCTCCATCCAGGCTACGCCTCTACTATGCCCTCATGCTACATAGACATTATTGCGCTAGGGACGTTTATATACCTGGCTTCTAAAGTGGCCCAAGGGACGTCTCCATGCTTTGCACAAAGAACGCTTCTAAAATAGCCCCCAAAGGGCCTGATTCTGTAAAACAACTTGCGTGGCTGTATGACCCAGTGAGATGTGTAGCCCCGCAAGTCATCCTGCTTTGATGCCATATTCCTCTCTCCCCACTGCACAGAACCACTATGCGTGGAGAGCAGGATGGGGGCGGGGCATGGGCAGAGTGTGGGCGGGCCAGACTCCCGAATGTACAGTACCAATTCAGGTCACGGCCTTATATATCCTTGGAGTGCTGGGAGGACACCCAGCTGATTCCACCTCAGAGGTGGAATAAGCAGGGAGCGCCCTTCTCTCCGGCCCAACAGCCTGCCAGGAGCAACGGCGAGATGAAGATGAGGCTCTGCTGCCCGATCCCAGCCCTGACAGACCCCACCGAGGGTCGTGAGGCAGGAAACCTGGTGTCCGTCCTGCCGGAACGGAGGTGGCCTGGCCATCTTGCTGCCTGGATGTCTCCTGCGGCCACTGAAGGGGCACGCTGGGCCATCCCAGTGCCCAATCCTGCTACCATGAGCGTGTTTAGCTCCCACGATGCAGAATCGGGTACAAAGGAGCTCGTCCTGGTCGGGCTTCATGTGTTTACATCACTTCTAGTGCATTCAAAGTGCTACTTTATCTGCCTTTCTATATTGTAAACGGGGGTGCTGGGTGAGAATGTCCACAGTCTTGGCAAAGGCAAATATTAATATGACTTGCAAAGGATTGTGGTAAATGTAGTCCATTCATACCATACTCAGCCGTTCACAATAAATTAGTTGTGCTTGCTCGAATGTAAAGCAAAGAAGATATTTTATTTATGGGGTTATTTCTCCCAACACAGATATACTTGGTAGCACATAAAAAGGAATACTTGCTTTCAGTATTATACTTAGAAAAACAAATAAGGAAAACAACAGCTGAACTTGTTAAGCAATCAAATCAAAGCATAAAGACCTTGATGGGAACAGAAAGGTCTTTTCTGTAGGCTCCTGTTAATATCTTCTTAACAGTGCTTCAATGAATAAACAAAACCCACAAAGTAGGAAAAAAAACTGTTCTTTTTCAGGGATAACTTCTTGTATCTGCACACACACTCAGAAGTGTCCCTTCAGAGCTCACCAGCAATTAGGCAAGGCTCAATTGCTAACAATTACCAGCTGAAAACCTCTTGGCTGGTTTACTTTCTATTACGTGGCTCAAATCCTACTCAGAAGCTTTTCTGAGTAGATTAAAGAACAGGTTTATATTTCTTTGTGATGGTTGTTGTATTTTGTAACAGCATATTACCACAGACGTTTAGACAGAGAACAATCCATGTATTCAAAGTCCCCATTTATAACATCTTCCCCTTCTTCAACTATCATGGGTTCAATATCATGGATTGGCACAGAGGAATTTCTCAATGGAACACTCTCAGGACAATACTTGTTTCCCTGCTGTCTTCCCAGTGAAGAGCTAGGGCATAGATCAGTGTTCATACCTGAGCTTCCATTGCTGTTAGAGTTCCTCTCTAAATATCCTGGCCAGTATGTAGTCCAGTTCTTATGTCCAGCCTTCCAATCAAGATCCCTGGACACTGGATCTCTCTTCACATACCTTCTTGCACTGGTCTTAGGGTCCCTTCCAAGTGCAGCCATCTCCCTCACAGGTGCCGTCCGGGGATTCCTGGCTCTGCAACCACACTCCTCTGGCTTTCCCCAGTCCAATGATGTATGCTTGCCTCTGGAATGCCTCCTAGTATACGTACTGCTATGGACTCCTCTAGACCTCCCAAATGCTTTTCTCTTCTTTCTTCCAAAGTGTTTCTTGCTCTCTCTGTCCGTCAGCTCTGGCTTCTGCTGATGATGGTGGTCAGGATGATCAAGGTGCTTCTGATCAAGATGCTTCTGATGATCAAGATGATTCTCTGTAGAATAAGCTTTTCTTTTATCCTGCTTAGATGAATGCTCCACCCTAGCACGGCGCAGCTGTGCTGAATCAAGCCCTGCCCTTGGAGATGAGTGCTTGGGGATTACCTCATAGCCCTCCTGATTGAACACACGTTTCCCCACTTCAGCTCTTCTAATGGCTGTTGGAAACCTGGTGCATTCTGGGACTGGTAGTCTTTTATGGAAACATTCTGTTTTATTATTTCTACCAGAACAGACAGGTTGCTTGTTCAGAGTCACTTCACCTCTATTATAGCTCCTTCCTGAACTATGATAAGCTTCCTTATCACAATATACAGGTTTTCTGATATTAGTATGTCACATCAATCGATGTGCTGTTATATTTCCATTTCAGTGCTGCAAGATCTGCATTTGTCCATCTTACCATTTTTATCTATGCTGGTGGTCAGCTATCTTGTTCATAGTCCACTGTCCTTTGCTGTCATTATCAGTCTTTAGGTTTAAATTCACTCTCCTTAACTTTTGCATATCAGGTTTTGATGTAATTATGTTTTATAAAGTAATTTCTGTATCGTCCACTATATTTGTGCTGTTTTTGTTGTTAGGTGCCATTGAGTTGGATAGCTGTCCTAAATTGTGTTCGGTCTTCATTCAGGTAGCTGATTGTTGATAAAGTGGCATCCATAGCCGCTGTTATTGTATCAATGCATCACATTGCTGGCCTTCTTCTTTTATGCTGACCTTCAAACTTGCCAAGAATGATGCCTTTCTCTAATAATCTCTCTTTTCACATTTGGAGGCACATTCTTACCTGGCTGTCCAGCCCCTTGTGCAGCCGACCAGAAGCGGGACACCCAAAGGTAGACCTTATTCTGATCCCATGGGGGCTAGATGTGCCCACAGGATCAGAATCAGGTCTACGGCCTGAACTTGCAGTCCGGGCCCTGATTCTGGTCGGCCTGCACGCACAGCAGACCCCCGGCTACCTCAGTCAGGCTCCTGAATGGAGCCGCAGTGCCATGGCGTCCCATCGCCATGGCTCCATTCAGGAGCTGCAAATGCCAGCCGCTGCAGATATTTTTCTTTCCCAACAGCCAGACCCTCGATTGGGCCTCCCATGGCTAGGGTCCGGCTGCAGGGATCCTCCTGCACCTCCCTACCCTTTTGGCCTGGCCCGGCGGCATGATCCCCTGACATCCTTGAGGACTTATTCCATCTCTGTGATGGATTAAGTTCCCCGTCGATGTTCACGGCTCCAGCCATATAGGGGTGACCTCAGAATCGGTCCTGTATGTCTGTGGTCACGGCCCACCCTCGCTCTGTCTCAGTAATGCCCTCTCTTGCCCCCATCTATGCCTCCCCGTACAAACAAGCTGTTCATACAGGGAGGCATTAGCCAGGGCCAGCAGGGGAGCAAATAGTGTTGATGGACATCCAATCCAGATGTCCATCCCCGCCATTCGCTGTACTGAACGACCCCCAATATGTCTAAAGTATGAAAATCAAAGTCTTGTCATCTGAGCATCTAAAGAAAGCTTAGGTTTGATCTCTAGTACCAACTGGTTTGTTCTTCGGGCAGTCCATGGTACACACAATATTTTTCTCAACTCCATAATTCAAAGGCATCAGTTTTCTTTCTGTCTCTCTTTTCAGTAAACAACTTTCACAGCCATTTGATGTTATTTAAAATACTATAGCTTGGATAAGTCAAATCTTTGTATGGAGATCTACATCTCTTCCATTGAGAATCCTGACTAGATCCTTCATAGCCATTCTGCTAAGAGCAATTCATCATCAGATTTGTTAACTGTCATTTCTTTATTGAATTTTGATCCAAGCAGATTAAAGCTATCAACTATTTCTATTCTTCTTCATCAATAATGAAGTTATTAATTTTTCCAGTTGTTAGGATATTTATTTTCTTCACGTTAAGGTGCAGGCCAATTTTACAACTATCTTCCTTGATCTTGATAAGCAAATGTTTCAGATATTTTTCACTTTCAGCCAGTAATGTGGCATTGTCAGCATAGCAAAGGTTATTGATGAGTCTTCCACCTCTCTTCTCACCTCGATTGTCTTCATACAGTCCTGCTTGTTCTGCATATAAATTAAACAGATAGGGGGGAAAATGCAGCCTTGTCATATACCTTTGATTTTAAATCATTTTGTTTCTCCTCTTTGCGTTCAAACTTCTTAATCAATGTAAAATTTCTGCATGAGAACTCTCAGGTGTTCTGTTATACCCATGCTTTTTAATGTGGTCCAGAGTTTCTCGTGATTTACACAAAGACCTTGCTGTAGTCAATAAAACACATCGTCTTGATATTCTTTTGTCTTTTCAAGGATCCATCTCACATTCACAATGATGCCTCTTGTTCCTTGCCCTTTCCTGAAATCTGGTTGCACTTCAGGCAGTTCTTGTTCTAGGTATGGTTGTAATCTCCAATCAGTGATCTTGAATAGAATCATGCTGGCATGTGGGATCAGAGCAATTGTGCATAAATCCCCATAGTCGGATCACCTTTCTTCAGTATTGGTATGAACACAGATCTTTTCAAGTAAGTTGATCATGATGTTGTCTTCCAAATTTCCAGGCAGAACCTTGTAAGTATGGTAACAACTGCATCTGATTGCTGTTCAATGGGAATGTCATCAATGCTAGGTACCTTTTGTTCTTTGATAGTGCTTTCAATATTTCCTCAACTTCTTCTTTCATCACCAATGGTTCCTGATCATAAGGTATAAGTTGAGATGGCTGTTGGTCCACTTGATTTTTATGGTATAATTTTGTGTATTCTTGCCATCTTTTTTAATCTTCTCAGCATTGTTCAACATGCATCTTTTAGACTTCCAATTCAAGACTGGAGTTCTCTCTTGAAGTCTCATAGCTTTAGAAAAAACGGTTTGTTTCTCCTCTAATAGCTTCTGATTTATTTCTTTGAATATGTCATTGTAGTACTTCTTGTCTTGTCTTGTCTTGATGCATATTGGAAATTTCTTGTAAGTTCCATGCTTACCTCTTTTTCTGCGTTTCAGGGCAGTTTTCAGAATTTCTTCGGCCATCCAATTTGGCTGTTTTGCTTTTTCAGAATTTGAAAGGACTTCACTGTCTTCGAGCACAGTTTTCTTGATGTCATCCTACAAATTTTCTGGTGCTCTGTCATTTATATCCAAAGAAGCAAATTGATTTTGCAGACAGTCTTTAAATTCCACTGGTATAAAGGCACATTTTACCAAGGTTGTCCATGTAGAATCTGGGACGTCAAAGTTAGAACATTTGAAAATAAAACAGTCATGTGCAAAATTCAGGTACCATTTCACAAACATGGATGTGCCTGATATGGACATCTATGGAGATATGCTATTCTGGGGATATCTATGTAGACATCAGGAGGGGGATGACTAAAAGCATAATGGCTAGATCAGTGGGTTTTAATAGGGTAGCCAGGGTTCAAATCCCAGCGTGGTGCTTTGTGAACTTAGGCTAGTCACTTAACTCTCCATCTTCTCTACACTCTCTGAAAGTTTTAAGGCCAAAACAAGCACTTTCCTGATGCCAATTCTTGCATGGAGCAGATATAAATGTGGATGGATGTGTCTGCAGACATCCTCAATATTTCTGAAATCAAATGGGGATGTGTAAGTCTATTACACCTCCTCAGACACGTCTTCATCACACCTCCCTGCCTACTTGGACATCCCCACATTGATGACATCTTTAAAAGCCATTTGTGAAATGATTTGGATGTGCACGTGCTTGCCTTCAAATGTCCAAATCATGACTAAGACTTTTAAAATGACCCCCATATTCTCAAGATCATATTTTGCTATGTTGATAAGTGGCTTGCTCTTTTTTCAGCTCTCACTTGATTTTGCATACTAGTAGCTAGTGATCTGTATCTCAATCAGCTCCAGATTTTATCTTTATTGATGTTTTTTGAGCTTTTTGATCATTGACTTCCACAGATGTAGTCAATTTCATTTTTGTACAATCCACTGGGAGAAGTCCATGCCTGCAGTTGTAGCTTGTGTTGCTGAAAGAAGGCGTTTGAGATGAATAGATCATTGATTTTGCAGAATTCTATTAGTCTTTCTCCAACTTCATTTTTGTTACCAAGTCCATATTTTCCAACCACTTTGCCTTCTTCTTTGTTGTCAACCTTTATGTTCCAGTCACACATGGCTATCAGCATATCTTGTTTGAATATCCTGCCAATTTCAATGTGTACTTGTTCATAGAACTGATCAACTTCTTCCCTTTCTGCAGCTGTTGTTGGTGCATATACCCGAATAATTGCTGTAGCCAGTAGTTTCTCCTCATTTGTTAATCTAAAATGTTTTTCTCTTGTTTTGCAAATCATATTGCTTCATTCTCTCCCTTCTGTTAGAAAATGTATCCAAGTTTAAGGATGGAGATTGACTGTCCATTTGCTTTTGTAGACTTTTTCAGTATCTCTGTCTAGTAATATTAAATATGGCCAAAGGCCTATGATGGTAGCTTTATATGTGTAAGCTATTTCTATGAGGCCCCTAGCACTTTCAGTTTTAAGATATATAATTGTGGCATACACTGTTTCTTATAGCTTATTTGGTGTGCATAAAGGAATTATCTTGTTCTTATATTTAGTCTTTGAAGATCTTCATCAGGCCAGTCTACAATTCCAAAACTATTTGAGAGCACATGCTTTGCAATCCCATTGATAGCTTGTATGTTATTCCATGCTTAAAAGCACATTTCAATATCGGTTTCTGTAGGAATGGGCAGGTAAAAGGGATACCAGAATCCCCAATATGTAATTGAAGATAGATGAATTTCTTGATACAGATCTCTAAAATGTGTTGATAGAAGAACTTTGCTAACAATGACCGTCACTCACAAGTTTATCCTTTCACCTACTTCTTCTTAAATAGAATAGGATATCATGATCATGAGTTCTGTGTAACTGTCTTTAAAATAGTTTGAGAACACTGTTAAGGCAAGCATAAAGAATAAACATAGGCTATGAACTGTGCAGCCATAGTTCATTGCACAGTCAACTATAGATCACTGCTGGCAAAGCATAATTTCTGCAACTCTGCAATTATGAATAATTCTGTCATAATCAAGTAAATTTCATCTAATACACTGTAATCCACTCTTACTCTGTAAAAGAATTCTAGTGACACCTTGTGTTATTTCATTTTATTTATTTATTTATTTTTATTCTCTTATATACCGCGCTATTCTGCATCAGTGTGGTTTACATTGAACAAACTGAAATTACATTGATCATGTTTATGATTAATGACTGTGTTACTTCCCCTTTTTCTATAATAAAAAGGGCTTCAAGGGAGGAAGACTTTGAATCCAACAGAAGTGGAACTGTGCTGTGTCCATGGACCTTCTGTTGTCTTCCCTCTGAGCTCAAAGAAAGTAGAACTTTGTGTTTGATTGTGTTCTGTGTTACTCTCTGCTTATTTCTCACTGCTTGAGGGACCAGAGACCGAAAGAGCCGAGGTATTGTGGCCAGATCACGGATATTCTACAGTTTCAGTCTTCTGTACTATTCTTTGTTTATTTTTTTCTCTCTGTAATTTGTGCTGGAGTATTGCACCTTCTTCTGCTCCTAAATATTTATATACACCTTGCTGCTGAAGCTCTTCTAGATTATAATTTTCTGTCACAGAGATGTTTTAAAGTTTGCCATTAATGAAGGTCACCTCTGCATATTTCTCTAGGCCTAAAGCCATTGTGATTTCATTTGAGAAACTATTCACTACTTTGAGTTCTTCTGTCAAATGATAAATGCAAAATCCATAGCCCAGTGAGTTAATACGAGTATTCGGTGTATTTAATATCAGACAGAATGAGAGTGGTGATAGGGAGCATTCTAAAATATTCCCCCTTGCTGGATCATGAAGATAGGAATGATAAGCTCTCCTTCTTAATTCATTTGGGTGTGTATTTTGCCATATTTTCATGGTACATTTGATATACTCAGTCAGTTCAGAGTCCACGCTTTATATTTCAAAACAAGTTATCTAATAGTAAGGGTTGCTATCAAAAACTTACTTTTAGTCAATCCATGCTTTACTAAGGTTTCTGTTTTTCTTAATGCCAGTCACAGTAGCTTTATTCATCATGAACATATTTTGGTTCCATATGCTTCTCTGTTATTGCCCTGTCTGCAATATATTCTGTATACATCTATTTACAATGAATGACTTGTCCAAAAATGTTTGGACAAGTTCCTGGAGAAAAGGTCCATAAACCATTATTAAAGAGGACCTGGGAAATCCACTGCTTACCCCGGGACAAGCATTGTGGAACTTTTTAGGAAACTGCCAGGCACTTATGACTGGAATTGGCCATTACTGGACATTTTAGTGAAGGGATGTTAAATATTTTAGCCAAAAGTTTAGCACTTCACCAGGGCCAGGGCTCCTCCAATTTAACACTGCTTATCTGGTTTCCAATTCTTTAGTTGTTGCTCCAGGTCATTCCATAGATTTATGTTTGCCTTTTTCATTATTATTTTTATGCAGGGTAACTATTCTGCTTCTCTGTTGTGCTTCAGTATCCTTATATAAGCTTCTCCAGAACTTCTCTGTTTCAGCTTTAGTTAATGGTGCTTTAACTACTAATATTCTTACCCAGTTCCTGTAGAATTATCTGGGGTTCTTCCTAAATAATATATTTCAGTATCTAACTAACATCTATCTATAGTCTAGATCAGGCATGTCCAACAGGTAGATTGCGAACTACCTGTAGATCAGGGGTCTCAAACTCAAATTGCTTTGAGGGCCGAATGAGGACTTGTAAAGTAACCCGGGGGCCGCATAAGACGCGGGGCCTCATTTGCATAAGGGGCCTCATTTGCATAAATATTTGCATAATGTTACCATGCACTAACTTTTAGTAAACATGCCTCTTTAATGAGTGCATGGATAAAGAAAGACTAAAAGATTTAGAAACAGGAAGACAATAATTAAACTGGGAACCCCAAAAGCCAAACTTGGAATGTACAACAACACTGTAGAAATAAAACTATAAATTAATTTCCTCTTGTACTAAACAAAGCGCAAACATTAATGATGCACATTTCCCAGAGCTGACATATTCCAGTTAATAAATTCAAAATAAAGAGATATTTTTCTACCTTTTGTGCATTTTTTTTCAGTTGCAATTGTTCCAGCCACTTTCTTCTGGTTTCTTCATGTCTTCTGCTAACTCTCCATCGTCTGCTGTCCATTTGCCCTTTCTTCTCTCCTAGTTTTTTTCCATTCTCTCTCTACATCTGCTTTAACATACTAATCTTTCTCCTTTTTCTCTTTCCTCATTCCTATTTCATCCACTCAAATTTTACCCCTCCATCCTCAATCCCCACTTACTCTCCCAATACCTGGCCAATTGTAGATTTGTCTTCTCTCCCAGACAAAATATTTTTCCCCTCTCCATTTCACTTTCCCAGCTCCATCCCATTCTAATCCTCCCCCAACATCAGCTCCCTTCTAGTTCCAGCCCCACCCAGCATACGCTCCCTTCTAGTCCCTGCATCAGTCCATTTCCAATCCTAGCCCCCCATCAGCCCATTTCCAATCCTAGCCCCCCATCAGCCCATTTCCAATCCTAGCTCCCTCCCCTCACAGCCCATTTCCATTCCAAGCCCCCTCCCCATCAGCCATTTGCAGTTCAAGCCCCCTTCCAATCAGCCCACCTCCAGTCCTAACCCCCATCTGCCCATTTCCAGTCCTAGCCCCCACCATAGCCCATTACCAGTCATAACCCCCCCCCCTGCCAATAGCCCACTTCCAGCCCTAACCCCCATTACCCCATTTCAGTCAGCCCCTCCTAAGCTCATTACCAGTCCAAACTCCCCCATCAGCCCACTTCCAGTCCTTCCTAACCCCCACCTGCCCATTTCCAGTCCTAGCCCCCACCATAGCCCATTACCAGTCATACCCCCCTGCCAATAGCCCATTTCCAGTCATAACCCCCCCGCAAATATCCAATTTCCAGTCCTAACCCCCCCTGCCAATAGCCCATTTCCAGTCATAACCCCCCCCTGCCAATAGCCCATTTCCAGTCATAACCCCCCCTGCCAATAGCCCATTTCCAGTCCTACACCCCCCCTGCCAATAGCCCATTTCCAGTCCTACCCCCCCCTGCCAATAGCCCATTTCCAGTCCTACATCCCCCCCTGCCAATAGCCCATTTCCAGTCCTACCCCCCCCTGCCTATTGCCCATTTCCTGTCATACCCCCCCCCCTGCCATTAGCCCTTTTCCTGACCTACACCCCCCCCCCTGCCAATAGCCCATTTCCAGTCCCACCCCCCCCCCCTCCGGGTAAATAAAAAAAACACCTGGCTTCTTCTGCTGCTGCTGCTGCTGCAGCAGAAAATCAGCTATCCCGCGGCCCCTTCCTCTCTGCCCGGAGATCCCTCATTGTGCTTCATCAGCGTGTGCTTCTTAAGCCGCGAAGAGAGTATTTCCCTCTCGCGCGGCTTAAGCCTATTCACTTGTCAAGCCTCGCGAGAGGGGAATACTCTCTTCGCGGCTTGAAAAGCACACGCTGATGGAGCACAATGAAGGATCTCCGGGCAGAGAGGAAGGTAACGCAGCACAGCTGATTTTGCTGCTTGAGCAGCAGAAGCCCGTTTTAAAAAAAAAAATTGACAGTCGATTCTGCCGCTGCCACGGCGGCAACGGCAGAAGCAAGGCTTTTTTTATTTCCCTCCGTCGCGGGCCGCACAACCTTCTCTCGCGGGCCGCATGTGGCCCGCGGGCCGCGTGTTTGAGACCCCTGCTGTAGATCGTGGAGGGGTCAGAGGTAGATCGCCAACCCCAATTGGCTCCATTTCTCCAGCAGCTCGCCCCGTCACTAGGAGAGAGCTCGTGCCGGCAGGTCATCTGCTGAGGGCTTGCTGCTGCTGCTGCTGATCCTTTGCCTGTCTTTTTTCCCTGCCTGCGGGAATCTTGCCTGCGGGTGTATTGGGGGTGCTTGTTTTCGCGCCAATAGTTTGTGGGTACCCAAGGGGACCACCGCCTGTGCCCCGCAACGAGATGCCACAGGCCCAGCGTCATACCTGGTCTCCTGCCTCTCAGAATCACACATTCCTGCCCCCGCCCCAGCACCCCTTAGAAGTGTGTTATATACCGGGCGATATCCATTCACCCAGGCTTTACCTGAATACACTTACCATATTAGTTGTGTTGTGTGCTGGTCATTGGTCGCTTTATAGTTCGCTTTTATTAAACGTTTTCGGGCAGACGCAACAAAGTGTCAAGAATTTGGTTATTTTGGCAGGCTTTTCCAATTTTGTTCTAACTTGCATATGCCTTGCCTTCAAATTGGTTCAAACCACTGTGACTTTTGCTTGCCTCTGCAATTTTATTTTGCCTAGCCTTTGCGTTGATTCTACACTGTGTGCAGAATTTATTAAATTGCATTTGGTGGTATTTGAACTTGTTTGGCGGTATTTGATTTTATCTGGTTTGCTGGACAGGTGTTTGAGTTTTTTTGATGATTATTTGGTGGTATTTGATTATTGGTGCCAGTATGATGAATTCTTATTTTTACTTTTAGAACTGCGTGTGTGGTTGTGGCATCTCCAGTCCTTGTATTGCACATCATCCAGAGGTCTTCAGTTCCTGTTGATCTTTAATACTTTGAGACAGTGACAGTTTTGGACCAGATTCAGCCAGTGTTTATACTAACTTAGCAGATTTGGCCTTCTTACATCCAGACACCCCAATATAACAAAGATGAGTGTTCCAAAGAAGAGCAAAACCTACCACTTTCATGATGAATGGGAAATGGACTACTTCTTCATCATGGTGAAAGACAACTGTTGTTGTCTAATTTGTAACGCCCCAGTATCCTTTCCCAAAAACGGTAATCTGGAACGTCATTATAAGGCTCTGCATATCAATATGTTTGATGCAGATTTTCCACCCAAAAGTGAAATTTGTAAACTGAAGCTCAAAGAACTTAAATCGAAATTGGCTACTCAGCAACAGTTGATGGCGAAGCCAAGGTCACATTTGGTCAATGCAACCATAGCACTCTTCAAGGTCAGCAACCGGATCACAAAGAAATGCAAACCTTTCACTGAAAGAGAATTTGTAAAAGATAGTTTTCTTGAAGCAGCTGACAATCTTTTTGAAGGATTTAAAAATAAGAAAGAGATCATAGCTGCTGTTCAAGATGTACAATTGTCAAGAAACACCGTCGTGCGGCAAATAGAAAAGATATGTGGAGACACAACTGAACAATTGTTGGAGGATGTTTCAAATTGTGTTGCTTTCTCATTCCAACTGGATGAATCTACAGACATAAGAGACATAGCCCAGTTACTAGTCTTTATCCTGATGGTTTTTGAAGACTTCAGTGTTAAAGAAGAACTACTTGGAATGATTTCTTTAAAAGGGAGAACTACCGGGCAGGAAATATTCAGTTCTTTCCATTATTTTGTGACAAAGTGTAATCTTCCATTGCATAGACTTGTTTCCATCACTTCTGATGGAGCAAGAGCAATGACAGGTGAGGTTAACGGCTTCATAGCCCTCTGTAGACAGCATGACAACTTCCCAGATTTCCTTTCTTACCACTGCATCATTCACCAGCAAGTTTTGGCAAGCAAGAGACTCAATACAAAGACTGTCATGGACCTCACTTTCAAAATTGTAAATTCAGTTTGTGGAAGATCACTTCAAAGACGGCTTTTCAATCTTACTCTTGATGAAGGGGCAGCGGAAATCATTTTGCACACAGATGTAAGGTGGCTAAGATTTCGTGATTTGCTGAATGAAATAAGAAGTTTTTTGAAGGAGAGGGGAGATGACCAAGCAGAGTTGGAAGATGAGGAGTGGTTATGTGATCTGGCATTTCTCGCTGAATTTACAGGCGAACTAAGTGATATGAACCTTGAACTACAAGGTAAAAACAAATGCATTGGCAAGATGATGAGTACAGTTTCATCCTACAAGAGCAAATTTGAGCTAATGATAACTGACCTTGCAAACAACACTTTTGATCATTTTCCTAATACGCAGGACCATCTGGAACAGTATCCAAATTTTGTTTTTCAGAACGAGAAGTATGTGACAGAAATCTGTTCTGTTATCCAGGAATTCGAAAATAGATTCTGTGACTTCCAAAAAATTGGAACAGTTGTGGAGTACTTGTCATACCCATTCAAAGTAGATGTGGACATTAAAGAAACTGCAGCTGCTATCAGTAAAAATTACTCATTGAACAAGCCATCTCTTGAAAACGAAATATTAACCCTTAAAAATGACATTTTTTTTCAAGACCCGTGCTGAGCAAGAATCGTTTTGGAAGCTAGTGCCTAGAGACAAATTTTCCCAACTTGAGAAGATGCAGTGAAGCTGTACACTCCTGTTTCGGTTCAACTTATTTGTGTGAATCTGCGTTTTCCCATCTGAAAATGACAAAGAGTACACAACGTTCCAACAGGACAGATGAACATCTCCAGGATTCCCTGAGACTGGCCCTCATGCAATATTCACCCAACTTCAAAAAGCTGGTGGATGAAATGTAGGCTCAGACGTCTCACTAATGAGCAAGAGCGAACTATTAAAGATTGTGCAAGATCAACCTGGATCAATACTCGACCTAAATTTAACACAAATTACTCAGTAAAAGTTAAAGAAAGTTATTATTCAATAAAACTTTAAGAAAAAATGTACTTTCCATTTCCCCTCGCAGTTCTTACTGGATCTTCGTCTCTGTTTTGTTTTTGCTTAATTTGCTTAACAGCTGATCACATCCAAGTAAATGACAGAAGGTTAATTAAAAATGGGGGGATCCTCCAACTTTATTGGGTTAAAATTTAATTTGAAACTAATTTGAAAATTTTCATGGTGGTAGATCACCAGTATTTTTGGCCGGAAAAAGTAGATCACGACCTGTTCGAAGTTGAACATGCCTGGTCTAGATGAAGACCTTGAGCCCAATATTGAATTGGTCAGTCTATTTCCTGCAGCCATCGGATAGCCTCCGATGCCTTTCTTTTGGACTGGAGCGAGGGGCTACTCTTTGCATATCCAAGCTGTTCAAGCTTCAGGTGGACAGGGCTACCATGATTCTGATTGTCCCGCACTGGCCCTGGAAACTCTGGTTTCCTCTTCTGCTACAACTCTTTTGGAGGCAGCCACTCAGTCTGGGATGCAATCCAGACCTAGTCTCGCAGGATGCTCCCTAACCCTCACAGCATGGATAAGAACATAAGAAATGCCATACTGGGTCAGACCGAGGTCCATCAAGCCCAGTATCCTGTTTCCAACAGTGGCCAATCTAGGTCTGCTGATCAGGTAGTTCTTTTTGAGTTTGTCTCCCCACAGATGTGTTGAACATGCTCCTTGTGTCATGTAAAGACTCCACCCGCCATGCCTACATCTTCAAGTGGTGTCACTTTTCTATCTGGTTTGCAGGGAAGGTGCTAGACCCTTTCTCCAGCACCATGGAAGTGTTGCTGAACTTACCACCTCCACCTTTTCAACTCTGGTCTTAAGTCCAAAGGGAGGGTGCATCTAAGTGCGATAGTGCCATACCACCGCGTCATTTATGGTAAATATATCTCTACATATCCTCTCATAGGTTGTTTCATGAGAGGTCTCCTAATCTCACGGCCCCCTATCACGCCCCCACCAGTGGAATGAGATCATAATGTGATACTGAGACAGTTCCTTTCGGCTTCTTTGAACCCTTAGCTCCTGTTTACTCCACTCAAACACCTTGCCAGGAAAGTGTTGTTCTTGATAGCGGTCACCTATCATCAAATTTGCAGATGAAAAAAACATTATTTCAAGTTAAATCACAGCTGGATTGTGAGAAATTACTATGGGACCTTGCAAAACTGAAAGATTACCAACACACTGTGGGTCCGATGCAGAGACATGGGTTGCGGGGCTGCACGTCCCGGCGGGATGTGCAGCCCAGCAAGCTGTCCTGGCCCGATTCCCCTTTTGGCTCTCCTTGCACGTCCTGAGCAGCAGGACAGGGAGAGCCAGCAGGAGGGGGTGGGGCTGGAGCAGAGTGGGGACGGGCCAGCCCAGCAGGATGTACAGGGCCGATTCAGGACATGGCCCTGTACGTCCTGCAGAGTCAAATGGGATTGGCACCTTAGAAAGAATATAAACAGGTTGGAGTTGATGCAGAGGGTGGTTACTAAAATAGTTAGTGATCTTCATTATAAAGCATATGAGGACAGACTTAGGATCTTAATATGTATATCTTAGAAGAAAGGATATATGATTGAGATGTTTAAATACCTCTGTAGCATAAATGCACAGGAGAAGAGCCCCTTTTGACTGAAAGCAAGCTTTGCTATGAGGGGACATAGGATAAACGTGAAAAGGGATAGACTCAGGAGTAACATGCGGAGATATTTCTTTACGGAAAGAGTAGTAGATGTGTGGAAGAGTCTCCCAGTGGAAGTGGTAGAAATGAGGACAGTATCTGAATTTTAAAAAGCATGGGACAAACACAAGATCTCTAAAGGAAAGAAGGGAACTATTGTAGTAGTTGATATGGGAATAGATAGTCTATATGGTTTCTTTCTGCCGTCATGTTTCTATATTTCTAAAAGCCTAAATTTAGCTTTCAGAATCTCCCTCCCAGAGTTTCCTATTCCATTGGTACCCATATGTACCAAGACAGCCAACTCCTTCTCAGCACTATCTAAAACCGTATCTAGTTGACACATGATGTCCACCTCCTTTGCATTAGGCAAGCAAGTTATCAAATGATCCTCATGTCTACCGGCACCCCAGCTATCTAAATACCTATTGATTGAATCACTAGCTACTGTGACTGTTCTAACCCTTTTTTTTCCTGGGCACGTGCCCCTGGAGACACATTCTTGGTGTGATAGGATGTTTCAACCAGAAGGTAAGTCCTGGCTACAGGATCATTTTCTGCCACACGAGGGTGATGCTGTCCTTTCAGGCAACCTCCCTCCTCCATGGCAGCACAGACTGGAGATAGGAGTTCTTTACTATGTCCCAGAAGGTATTCTCTGTATATCTCAGTCTGCTTCAGCTTCTCCAAGTCTGTTTCTATAGCCTCTAGAAATCGGACAAATTCTCCAAGGACAAGCAGGTTATAAGTCCTGCACGGGAACTCTCCCCAGCTACTAATTAAAGCTTTTGGGAGCTTGTTCTGCACATGTGTGTCATCTTTCCACCTGCTGCCGCAGCACCATTTAGATCAGTGTTTGTCTTTCCACAGAGCCCAACAGACATGTTTTTCTAGCTTTCACCAATTGGTAACTTTCTACCTCTTCACGGGGACTTTGCTGCCTTCAGTGGAATCCAGAACTTTTTCCTGCTTGCATGTTACATTTCTTTATTTTTTTTATCCTCTCTTTAGACAGTTTCTGACCATTGCAATTTTTCTCTCTTTTTCACAGCATCTCTGCCCCCTTAAGCGCCAGTGCCTCAGCCATGGGTAAACGTTCATTTTTCACAATCAAATAGTTTGATTTTGCTGCAGCTGTTTTTCCAGCTTATATATCCCAAAACCTTGCCAGTGGATTTAAAAAGTGTTTCAGGTGCTTAAGGACCATATCATCCTCCATGGATACTCAGAACTGGTGCCTTCAGTGCATGGGACACAGTCATCAGTCCTTTTCTTGTAATTTGTGTTTACAGATAACAAAAAAGATTGAGAGAATCAGCATGAATCACTTTTTGGCACGCATAAGGCTGATCCATCAACATCAGCATCAGCAGCACCAGTCTGAATGGCATCGAAGGCTGCATTGGATGTTGGCAGTGCATCAACATCGAGGAGTTCGAACCCAGTCTGAGCTGAGCACCCATAGTGCCCCGGAGCATCAGCCATCAATCGATGTCCACCCAAAGATGAGGAAGGATTCAGCTTCGTCTTTATCAATGCCGCAGGGTTCTTGCACCGAGCATCGAGTAGAGACTCTGGTGCATCAACGTGGAAGCCCCTTGAGGCACGGCATTGAGAGCGATGAAGGACAAAGCTGCCCTGAAGAGAGGAGAGCTCATCCTCCAAGGTATCAGAGGGGCAGTGACAGCCTATTGCATACCGAGACCAAGCTGCCTGTACCCGCTCTCAGATTCTGGGAGCATTGGCCGATGTTGCTGAGGCCCTGCATCTTTCGGAGATGGCAGCCATGGAGAAGCGCCGTCTGAGGGCTCTGGAAGAATGAATCACAATGCTGTTTACCATGTTATATGTCAATGCCTCGTTGTCTGCTGCATTGTCATCGGCACCCATCTAGCCAATCCTTGAAATGCATGACTTGCCAGCGGGAGAGGCATTGACATTGGGGCATCAAAGGGCCGAAACACGAGAACCTGCCCAGCTGATCTCACTAGCTAGTGTATTGGGGTCTGATGCTTCCTGAAAAACTAGAAGAGCATTGGTGCATCGTCGCTCCAGAAGGAACTCACAATCCCCAAGGGTCAGGAGAGAGATCAAGGAAGAGACTCAGAAGTACTTCAACTTCCTCTCTGAGTCTGACTCAGAAGGCTGGGTCGCCGATGTCGAATGCAGAGATATGACAGAGGACAGGGTCTCCAAGGCTTCGATCAGATGATTCTCCTCCTCATGAGTGATGCAAGTCACTTCCTGAGGATAAAACCGTCCAATATTTTATTAGAGATATGGCCAAGGCCATCATACCATTTTCTTTAGAGACTGAGGATGAGCCCAAAGCAGAAGAATTGGAGATTCTTCGGCCCCTAAGAAAGCGGTGATAGTGCCTGTGCACTGCATCCTTCAGAGAGTGCAGATGAGAATGTGGGAGAACCCGCCTCACTGTACCCCTCTCCCCCCCCCCCTTTAGAAGGCTTAACTCCATGTATAGAGTTCAGAAGGCTCTTGAATTCGATAAGCCTCAGCTTCCTCATTATTCTTTGGTTTTTGTATCTGCCCTTAAGAGGTCCAAAAGTTCTGAGACTCACTCCTCGGTGCCTCTGGAAAGGGAGGCTCGGATATTGGACTCTTTTGGGAGACGTTTTTTCCAGAGATCCATGCTTATGACCCACATGACCTCTTACCAGCTCTACATGGGCATGTTTCTAAAGGACATCATGTGTGGCCTAGCTGATCTGTCCCAGTATCTCCCCCCCCAGAGAAACTGTAGCAGTATTGTTTCCTAGTGAGTCACAGCAAGGGCTTCAAAGTTCATAGTCCTGATGACCTATGATATCTTTGAAATGGCATCAAGAGCTTCTGCCATAGGTATTGGCACCCAGAGATTCACCTGGCTCTGGTCCTCAGTCCTAGAACAGTCAGTGCAGGATAAGCTTGTTGATGTGCCATTGCTGTGAAGAAAATCTCTTTGGAGAACAGGTCGAAGAGAAGGCTAACTTCATCGAAAAGCAGCACGTCCTCCTTCGAAATCTCTCAGGCACACGTCCGAGCCGGCCTCCTCCCGCTGAAGGTACCAAAATGGCTCCCAGAAAAGGACATATTACTCTTATAGACATAGGTACTTTACTGGTCCCCAAACCTTCCAACCAAAGCAGGCTCCTCGACCTCAATCACAGCATGAGAAGCCTTAGAAGCCCCAGCTCCCCACTCAGCTGTGCCAGTTTCCCCTCCTGTTCCTTCTGCACGATTGAGACCTGCTGTAAATCCACCTTTAAAGACTTAATATCAGTACTTACAGATGTAGCAATATTTTCCAAAGAAGAATTCATTGTGGTAATGGCCTCCCATAGCACCTCCAATGTTATTTTTGCGGGCTTCAGTAAACCGCCTCCTCCAGCATTCACCCTCGGGGACACATCCTCCTGGAAAGGGCTGATCAGAAATCTCGATTCAGCCCAGATGCTCCAACAACTCCAGGAGACACACACGGAGCATTTGCAACGGCAGTGGAGCCCTCCAAAGCCTCCTGCTTCGGCATGCTAGTCACCACGCCGGCAAGAGGCTCTCCTCTGCCGAGCACATCGCTTCTGGGGCAAGGCGGGGGGGCCCGCTGCTCCGGGGACAGAAACACCCCGGATGTGCTCAGGTCCGGAGAACACACCGGACCTGCCGAAGATGCCGCTCGCTCATCCCTGCCGGAGAAACCACACATTTGGAGCGTCCTTTGACCTGCAGCAGTAGAACCAGCTTCACCCGGAGGGAAGTAGGCTTGTTTCTGCTTCCTTCTGCCCATAGCGGCCGCAGAAAGGATGGAAGCAGTCAGCAGAATGCACACAAACACTGGACCTCCGGCCGGGAGATTCACACTGCCACCATCTTAATTTGCCTCCCTACACCATGTCCATGTGAAGGACCGGAATGTGACCAATAGAAAGTTGGAATACCTGGAAAACCAAGTCCGGAAGAACAATTTAAGACTGGTTAACTTTCCTAGGTCTCCTGTGTGTTCTCCTCTGGAAATGGTGCAGAGATATTTCCAGGAGGTCTTGAAGATCCCTGGGGAGAATCTCCCGCCATTAACCAGAGTTCAATATTTAACTATTGGTAGGGAAGTTCAGGGAGCTGTTAGCAACCCTCCGGGAATCTCTGGAGATCTTACTGGTTTCTTAGAGAGTTCTCTGGATTTGGTTATAGCCCGTACTACCCTCCTTATTACACTGGCCCTTGAGACCGATAAAGCTTTAATTTTTCGTCTGCACTTTAGGAATTTCAGTCAGCAGTTTATGGGCTCATGTGTACGTATTTTTCCTGACTTAGCTAGAAATACTCAGCTGAGGAGGAAGGAATTTTGGGGTTTGAAACCCAGGGTCCTTTCCCTCGGCGGAACATTTTTGTTGAAATTTCCTGCCAGATGTTGTGTTTCGTATAAAGAAAAGTTATATGTTTTTTGAGCCCGGCCAGCTTCTGGAGTTCCTTGTGGCTAGGGAGGATAGCATTGTGAAATTAGCTTCTCATACGGCTGACGTGTAAGTCTTGCACTGCTTTATCTTTATTTTCCTATTTTTATTGTAATTATATTCCTGATGCCTCTCCCATGTAATGTAGTGGGCTGATTATGGTAATGTATTGATGGTATTGTTATATTGTATATGGTTTTGATTCATTTCTATACTATCACTTTTCCTTCATTCAATTTTGGAGTTGAATGTATTTTCAAAACTCAATAAATATAAAATTTAAAAAAAAAAGAAGCCTTAGAAGCCCCAATCTGCTCCTTAGCCAAAGCCTGGGATGTGGTTTTGACTGGTTGCTGCAGAGCATAGCCACTCTACTGGTAACCAAAATGGAAAACTCTCCTGTCAGAGGGAGGCTCACTCTTTTTGCCCAAAGGTGGCCCCTCATAACCTCGAATACTTAAGTTTTGTAAATTATCCAGAATGGTTACAAATTACATTTATTCGACATTCCTCCAAATTGCCCCCTGAGGGCTCATTCCATCAACCTTCTGCATTAGGACTTCAGAGAAAAATCAGCACCCTCTTGGCAGATCTTGCGATTGAGCTCATGTCATCAGAGAAAAGAGGGAGCAGATTTTATTCCAGGTATTTCCTGATCCCCAAGAAAACAGGGGATACCATCTCATCTTAGACCTTATAGATCTGAACATGTAGCTAGTCAAAGAAAAGTTCAGAATGATTTCTATGGGTAGCTACTCACTTATCTTAATAAAGGAGATTGGCTATCTCCCTGGATCTGAAGGATGCTTATACCTATATACAGATACAGGAAGTATCTCAGATTTGTCTTGTGGGGACAGCACTTCCAGTACTGAGTACTGTCCTTTGGCCTAGCCTCCGTACCTTGCATGTTCACAAAATGCCTTGCAGTAGTAGCAGCTTACCTTTGGATGCTGGGAGTGTTTGTCTTCTACATGGACAATTGGCTGATGAAGAGTACCACTCCGGAAAGTGTTTGAGAATCAACATGGTTGACCATTCGGGTGCTGGAACTACTAAGGTTGATCATAAATTACCCAAAATCCCTCCTTCAGCCCTCCCAACAATTGGAATTCATAGGAGTCCTGCTTGACATGACTGAGGTGAGAGCCTTCCTCCTACATGACAGACTTCACAGATTGACAGCACTAGTACAGGATACATGAGTCAGCAGGTAACAACTTGCAGGATGTTAACTGTACTAGGTCAAATGACCTCTATAGTCTATGTAACACCTTTGGCACATCTCCACATGAGACAGGCTCAGTGGACTCAATGGACCCAGGACACTGGACGATTCAGGGATCGTCTGTGTCATCAGCCACTCATTCAGTCATTGCAATGGTGGATAATCCATCACAACTTGCTCAAAGGTCTTCCCTTCTAAATTGTTTCACCACAGAAAGTTCTGATGACAGATGCATCCAAACTGTGTTGGGGAGCTCACCTTGAAGGGGTTTCAAACCCAGTCTTTGCCAGATCAATTTCTTGGAACTATGAGCCATGGTAAACTCTACAGGCTTTCAGAGATAGGTTAGCCAACCAAATTGTCCTGATTCAGACTGACAATTAAGTAGCAATGTTCTACATCAACCATCAGTGAGGAACAGGCTCATACCTCCTGTGTTGGGAAACAGGTTGTGGAAATTTGTCATTGCTCATAGGATGAACTTAAGAGCCACATACCTACCAGGTAGACAAAACACTCTGGCAGACAGACTGAGTCATGTCCTCCAACCACATGAATTGACCCTTGACAGGGAAGTTGGTAATCACATCTTTTAAGAGTGGGGCACCCCCTCAATAGATCTGTTTGTGATACCTCACAATACCCAAGTGGATCAGTTATTTTCCAAAATAAGTTCGCACAGCAGACTAGCTTCGGATGTTTTTTCTCTTAAATTGAAGAAAGGGTCTTCTGAATGCCTAGCTTCCAATCCCTCTCATTGCAAAGACCCTCCTGAAGCTCAAATCAGACAGAGGCATGATGATTCTCATTGCTTCCTTCTGGCCCAGACAACCTTGATTTCCTCTCCTGCTACAACTCTCCAGTCAGCAACCACTCTGGATAGGCCATGCACTAGATCTGATATTGCAGGAGAAAGGAATGATGTTGCAACCCATCAAGTCCTTGGCCCTCACTTCATGGATGGTGGGAGATTAATGCTATTTGAGCTCAGTCTGCCAGCGGGTGTGATCGATATCCTTTTGACCTCCAGGAGAGCCTCAATGAGAAAATCCTATTTTTGCAAGTGGAAAAGATTTGCAGTCTGGTGTGAGGACTATTCCCTAGATCCCTTTGCCTGTCCCACACCAAAACTGCTTGAATATCTTCTACACCTCTCCAAGTCTGGACTTAAATCCATCTTTGTTAGGGTTCATCTCAGTATAATTGGAGCTTACCATAGAAAAGTAGAGGGAAAACCCATCTCTGTACGGCCTTTAGTTGTTTGCTTTATGTGGGGTTGCTTCTTTTAAAGCCTCTCTACAAACTTCCCACAGGGTCTTGGGACCTCACTGTGGTTCTTATGCAGCTGATGAAAGTTCCTTCTGAGCCACTCAACTCCTGCCCTCTGAAGTTTTTGACCTGGAAGGTTTTGTCTTTGGTGTCAGTCACTTCTGCATGCTGGGTGAGCAAGCTTCAGGCTCTCGTAGTTCATCCACATTATATTAAATTCCATCATAAAAGAGTGGTCCTCCATACTCATCCTAAATTCCTTCCACAAGTGGTATTGGATTTCTATCTTAATCAGTCAGTTGTCCTGCCAACATTTTTCCCAAAACCACATGTTCACAAAAAGGAAACTGCACTACACATGATGGCTTGTAAGTGAACCTTAGCCTTCTACTTGGAGTGAACAAGCTAGGGGTTTCTGTCTTCAAACAATTTCTTTCAATTTGGCTAGCAGACACATCTCTTTACCTTATGCCCATGCAGGCCTGAGCCTTGATGGTCATATCACGGCTCACAATGCCAGAGCCATGGCAACATCAGTGTCCAACTTGAGCTCAGCCTTCATGGAAGAAATTTGCAAAGCTGCAATGTGGTCTTTCATCCACACATTCACATCTCACTACTGTCTGGAAGGGTATTCCCAATGCGACAGCAACTTTGAACAATCTGTACTACAGAATCTCTTTGGGGATTAGAATCCAACTCCATCCCATCTAGGCCTATTATCTTCTGTTCAGGCTACCAGTCAATCAATAAATTATTTATTCATCAATTCGTTCATACATACATACATAAGACCTATTGCCAACAAAAAACAGATTTAGTTGACCCTGTTGGGCAAAACTTGCATTCTCCTTTTTTCTTTAAGATAACCTGTAGCTAGGGAGTCCCATACGTGAGGACTTATTTTCTGCTTGTCTACCAAGAAAAGGTAGTTACTCACCTGTAACAGATGTTCTCTGTGGACAGCAGGAAAACATCCTCACAATCCTCCCACCTCCCCTTGGAGTTGTATTGTACTACAGATATAGTATCAGACTGAACTAAAATGGTACCGCGGTGGCAGGTGGGAAGATGACGTGCATGCGCAGAGGAAGCTCCCAAAAGCTTTGATTAGTAGCTGGGGAGCATTCCTGCACGAGCTGCATCGGATGACATCACCGATACACGAGGACTTTTTCCTGCTGTCCACGGAGAACACCTGCTACCTGCTACGGCCCAACCACTAGGCAAACTAGCAGTCGCCTAGGGCAACAACTTCTTGAGGGCAGCAAAAGCAGGGCATTCAAAGCTAAATAATAGATTTTGATGGCCTGGGGGACTGTAAAGTTCGAGGTTTGCCTAGTGTGCCAACACTTTGGACCAACTCTAGGGCTGCAAAAGACTACATAGTCCCATCTTGTTGCTAGATTGCTCTCTGCATCTTTTTATTGGCGAATTGTTTAGTTATTTAAAGTTGCTAAGAGAGTAGGGAGACCTCAACTAATATAATATATGCCTAATAGGTTTGTTTACTTCAAGATGAACTGACAGACGTAGAACTATAAAACTGGATGATAAAAAGGACCAATTAAACCTTGAGATCCTTAAGTAGAAAATGCAAGTGGATGTTGTGGGTGACCTGGGCATGCAAAAAATCTACATTTGCCATATTGGGCTATATAGCTGCTCTCTGGCTTATTGATTTTTAAAAAGTGCTTATTTTGGCCATCACTATCTCCAGGAACAAGCAGGAATGAGTCTTCACATATGGGTATCGTCGGTACCGACGGAGCCTGCGCGGGAATGCTCCCCAGCGTCCAAAAGGAAAGCTTTTGGGAGCATCCCACAGCGCCTGCGCGCTGCCTTCCTGCCTTTCCTAACCGCCTCTCTCCAGTTCTTCTTTTCCACGGAGCCAGCAGGTCGTGTTCCTGTCACCGCTGAAGAATTTCTTTATTTTATTTTATTTCTTTGGTCGTGTGTCTGCCTTCTCAGCGCTGGACCGGTACCGCCGGTTTTTTCTCTCTTTATTCTAAAAAAACAAAAAAAAACAAACCAAAAACGACTGTTTTTCCTCACTTCAGTGCATTTTCTTCTTGGCCTTAGGCCTAGAACTTTTTCCTCATGGAAAAGCCCGCTTCTGGGTTTAAAAAATGCACGAAGTGCAGAGGCACTATTTCTGTCACTGACATCCATGAATGGTGTCTAAAATGTTTAGGTCCTGACCACTCCATTGCGGATTGTGAGTCCTGCTCCATGATGTCTAAAAGAGGTCTACAGAATCGAGCAGCTAAGCTCAGTACCCTGTTTCCCTCGGATGCGGCTTCTGTTGCATCGACGTCTTCCAGGGCTTCTTCTTCCTCACATGGATCTCAGGTAACCAAACTTAAATCTAGCCGGTCCTCGAAGGGTAGATCTCCCTCTAATTATCGAGATGCCTCTGGGCTTGCCCTCGAGGAATCCACACCGGCAAAATTACCACGGCGGGAGGCTCCGGCTTCCAAAGCTTTATCTATGGGGTCACAGGTTGACATCGATGGCTCGGCCTCGACCGATCACCTGTTGCCATGTTCTGGGGTACCGGTGGTTCCCACTGGTACCAACATCCAGACATTGGTTGCGTCAATGGATCAAAATATCCTGACCATGCAGCGTGCCATAACGGCATTCATACAAGCTGCGACGCCTTCGGTACCGCAACAAACTCCGTTGCCGGTACCGACCCCGGTACCGGTACCGACATCGGTTCCGGTGCCGGTACCAATTGCATCGACATCCGCTTCGGGGTCAACTGCAGTGGTACACTGTTCAGTGATGCCCATCGGTACCGATCCGGTATCGATCACTCCCGATGTCGATACCACCCGGTATGCGTATCGGGCTCTGCAGGAGCATCCAGACAGGCGATACTTCGATTCCTCTGAAGACTCTGATGAATCAGAAGTCTCTGTCGAAGCATCGGTGATTCATCCTCAGGAGCCCTCTTCTCAAAAAAGGAGAATGTCTCCTCCAGAGGACTTGTCTTTTCAAGACTTCATTAGGGAAGTGGCCAGGGGTCTTTCCATCTCAGTGACCTCTGAAACAGAGCCTAGAGCAAAAAAATTAGATATTTTACAATATCCTAAGGCTCCTAAAGAGGCAGCCACTTTACCAATACATGAGATTCTTTATGATCACATGTTGGGCATATGGGAGACTCCTCTCACCACTTCCCCTCATTCTCGCAGGTTGGACACCATGTATCGTGTTCCTCCTTGTCCTGGCTTTCATAAGACTCAGCTCCCCCACCACTCTATCATGGTGGAGTCTGCTATGAAGAAGATAAAGAGTACAAAAAGGCACTCTTCTGCTCCTCCAGGTAGAGAATGCAGAACCTTAGATGCCTTTGGCAGGAGAATTTTCCAGGCCAGTATGCTTGTTGCCAGAATCAACTCCTATAGTCTCTATATGGGGATGTTTCTAAAAGAAGTTACAGATCACCTGCAAACTTTATCTCCTTTTATTGCAGAAGATAAAAGGGAAGAGTTCCTCACCTGGCTCAAACATGCCCAGGATATTTCCAAGTTTTCCAACCGTGCAGCCTTTGACTCTTTTGAAGGTGCCAGCAGAGCCTCGGCCATTGCCATAGGTGCACGCAGAGTTGCTTGGTTACAAGCTTCTGATTTGGAACCTTGGGTTCAAGATGGACTAGGAAACCTTCCTTGTACAGGTGAAAATCTTTTTGCAAAGATTGGCAAGCAAAGGCCACTCAAATGGATGCTGAAAATTCTGCTTTAGATAGACTTTCAAAGTCTACTTCTGCTCCTTTTAAGAAAAGGTTGTTCAAAAAAGGATTTTTTTCCCAAAAAAGGGAAATATTATTCTGCTTATGGTCAGCAGTCATCTACTGCAGGTCGTTTTGCTACAAAGAGACAGCAACAACCAAAACAGGCCAAGCCTAAGGCTGCTAGGACTGCTACGGCCCAACAGCCTCAGCCTCCTCAGGGCCTTTGACTTACCACTAGAGAGCTTAGCCTTTCTGGCTCTAGAACATCCAGAGCCTCTCACCATTCCAGGAAGGTTGGTTTACTTTGCTCCCAAATGGGAACAAATCACAGCAGAGCAGTGGACCCTCTCCATCATAAGGGAGGGGTACAAGCTTCATTTCTTAAACCTTCCTCCTCACACCATGGTGAGACAGTTCAATTCTCAGACATCTCTCCTCGACCTTCTGGGTCAGGAGATTACTACCCTTCTTGCCCAAGGGGCAATAGAAGAGATACCCCTCCTTCAACAGGGCTCAGGGTTCTACTCCCCCTACTTTCTTATTCCAAAGAAAACAGGGGGCTACAGACCCATATTAGATCTCAGAGAATTGAACAAGTTTCTTTTTTTTTCTTTTTTTTAATTGAGCATTTACAGTGAATATACACCAAATCAAAAAAGAAAAATAATATAAATTAGTACAAATACAAATTACATAAGTGGCAAGAAACATGATACAATATATAGTCCACATCAAACGGTGCAGGCAAACTAACAATGAAGAAAATTAAATTACACAGAAAACCATGTAAATGTTTGATAGGTTTTGAGGGGGCCTCTTATGTTTTCATGGATATAACTCATTTAGAGAAATTATGAATTGAACAAGTTTCTATACAAGGAGAAATTCAAGATGATTTCTCTAGGTACTCTCCTTCCATACCTTCAGAGTCAGGATTGGCTTTGCTTTCTAGACCTCAAGGATGCGTACACCCATGTCCTCATCCATCCAACACACAGAAGGTTCCTTCGGTTCCTTTATCAAGGAAAGCACTACCAATACAGAGTGCTTCCTTTTGGCCTGGCCTCTGCACCAAGGGTGTTCACAAAATGCATGGCAGTAGTAGCAGCATTTCTACGCTCTCTAGGGATATTTGTATTCCCATATCTGGACGATTGGCTCATCCGAGCTCCATCCCAGTCAGAGGCCCAGACTTCTCTAACCTGCACAAGGCGTATCCTTCAGTATCTGGGACTTGTAATAAACATTCCAAAATCCCATCTCACCCCCACTCCGTCTCTAGAGTTCATAGGGGCCTTGCTGGATACCACAACTGCAAGGGCCTATCTTCCCCAGGCCCGTTGCCTACGCTTGGTGCAGTTAGCCTCACAAATTCAGTTAAAATCCCATTTAACTGCTCGAGAGATGTTACAACTGTTAGGCCACATGGCATCCATTGTGCATGTGGTTCCTTACGCTAGCCTTCACATGAGGGCAGCTCAGTGGACTCTGTCCACCCAATGGACCCAGGCATCAGGTTGCCTGTCAGACAAAATAGCAACCTCCAGTCGCCTCTTTTGGTCCCTCCAGTGCTGGAAGTCCACTCAAAATCTGTTGCTGGGGTCCCCCTTTCAACAGGTGTTACCCCAAGCAACCCTTACAACAGATGCCTCCCCAAGAGGTTGGGGAGCTCATCTTCAAGATCTCTCCACTCAAGGCATCTGGTCTTTACAGGAGACATCTCTACATATCAACCTCTTAGAGCTCAGAGCAATCTTTCTAGCTCTCAGAGTCTTTCACACCCTGCTCAGCTACAAGACAGTCCTCATCCACACGGACAACCAGGTAGCCATGTTCTGCGTGAACAAGCAGGGCGGAACTGGCTCTCTGTCGCTTTGCAACGAAGCTCTGAGATTGTGGGCTTTCGCCAGAGAGCATCAGATTCATCTCATGGCAGTGTATCTTCCAGGGATTCAAAACTCTTGGGCAGACAGACTCAGTCGAGTTCTGCTTCCACATGAATGGTCCTCCATGGGGACCAGATAGCCAGGATCTTTTGAATATAGGGAACCCCAGACATAGACTTGTTTGCAAGTCCGTGGAATGCCAAACTTCCCCGGTTCTGTTCCAGAATTCCGTGTCAGGGAGTTCAGGCCAGGGATGCCTTCCTCCTCCATTGGGGGCAAGACTTCCTTTATGCCTTTCCACCCATTCCCCTAATTCCCAAGACACTCTTCAAACTTCAGAGAGACAAGGGGTCTATGATCCTCATAGCACCACATTGGCCACGCCAAGTGTGGTACCCTCTACTTCTGCATCTCTCCCAAGCTCCCTCCCTGGACTTGGGTTCTGCTCCAGACCTCCTGTCCCAGGAGGACAGA
Organism: Ichthyophis bannanicus; assembly: GCA_033557465.1. Lineage (NCBI taxonomy): Eukaryota > Metazoa > Chordata > Amphibia > Gymnophiona > Ichthyophiidae > Ichthyophis > Ichthyophis bannanicus. Next base: position 429,549,493 of record CM066036.1, read on the forward strand.
ACGTTGTGGCACCCAAATCCCCAGTCTCTTCACCTCAGAGCCTGGTTGCTGAAGGCCTGCAAAAATGCAATGTGTGCCTTCGAGTCAGTCCTGACTCCTGGCGACCCAGAAGCTCCTGGGTTTTCTTGGCAGTGTCACCGGAAGTAGATTGCCAGGCCTTTCTTCCGAGGCAGTGGAGGGTTAAGTGACTTGCCCAAGGCCACAAGGGGTGCTAGTGGGAAGGCCTAGACCAGTGATGGCTAACCTTTTTGAGCCCGAGTGCCCAAACTGCCGCACAAAACCAAAGAATTTCCTCAAAGTGCCAGCACGTCATTTGCATAAGTGGTCTTATTTGCATAAATATTTGCATAATGTTACCATACACTAACTTTTAGTAAAACATGTCTCTTAATGAGTGTATGGATAAAGAAAGACTAAAAGATTTCTACATTACTATAATCCAGTGCCAACCGCCAGGCACATTAGGAACTACTACAAACGCTGCCCATTTAGAACCCATAGCAAACCCGCCGTATCCTGACAGCATTACCAGGACTCACAAAGCACCATACCCTACCTATCAAAAGGCAACACTGCAAATATTAAACCAATACATTTCAGAGAATACTGGGGAAAGAGAACAAGTGGCAACGTCAAATAGGAATTTCCTCTTGTACCAAACAAAGCGCAGATGTTAATGATGCACATTTCCCAGAGCTGACATATTCCAGTTAATAAATTCAAAATAAAGAGATATCTTTCTACCTTTTGTGCATTTTTTTTTCAGTTGCAATTGGTCCAGCCACCTTCTTCTGGTTTCTTCATGTTTTCTGCTAACTCTCCATCGTCTGCTGTCCATTTGTCCTTTCTTCTCTCTTCTAGTTTTTTTTCCATTCTCTCTCTCTCTCTACATCTGCTTTAACATACTAATCTTTCTCCTTTTGCTCTTTCCTCATTCCTATTTCATCCACACAAATTTTACCCCTCCATCCTCAATCCCCAATTACTCTCCCAATACCTGGCCAATTGTAGATTTTTCATCCCTCCTACACAAAATATTTTTCCCCTCTCCATTTTACTCTCCCAGCCCCATCCCATTCTAATCCTCCCCCAACATCAGCTCCCTTCTAGTTCCAGTCTCACCCAGCATCCATTCCCTTCTAGTCCCTGCATCAGCCCATTTCCAGTCCAAGTCCCTTCATCAGCTCATTTTCAATCCTAGCCCCCCCATCAGCCCATTTCTACTCATTTCCTAGCCCCACCATCAGCCCATGTCAAATCATAGCTCCCCTCCACTCAGCCCAATTCCAGTCCAAGCCCCCCCCATGAGCCTACTTCCAGTTCTAGCCCCTCCATGAGTCCATTTCAATTCAAGCCCCCACCACAGCCCATTTCCAATCTTAGCTCCCCCCAACAGCCCATTTCCAGTCCTATCCTAGCTGTTCCATCAGCCCATTTTCAGTCCTAGCTCCCTTCCCTCACAGCCCATTTCCATTCCAAGCCCCCTCCCCATCAGCTATTTGCAGTTCAAGCCTCCCCTTCCACTCAGCCCATTTCCAATCCTAGCAACACCCCAACCCATTACCAGTCCTAGCCCCCCGTCAATCAACTTCCAGTCCTAACCCCCATCACCCCATTTTCAGTTTAAGCCCCCCCTATAACCCTTTACCAGTCCTAACCCCCCATCAGCCCATTTCCAGTCAGTCCCCCATAGCCCATTGCCAGTCCTAAAAAACCCCCCCCATCAGCCCACAGCCCATTACCAGTCCTAACCACATCAGCCCACCTCAAGTCCTAACGGCTCCCCATCAGCCCTTTTCCTGTCATGGCCCCCCCATAACCCATTATCAGTCCGACCCCCCCCTCAGCACACTACAAGTCTTAACCCCCCCATAGCCCATTACCAGTCCTATCCCCCCCCCATCAGTCCACTACCAGTCCTAACCCCCCCCATAGCCCATTACCAGTCCTAACCCCCCCATCACCCCATTTCCAGACAGCCCTCATCAGCTCATAGCCCATTGCCAGCCCTCATCAGCCCACAGCCCATTGCTAGTCTTAACTCCCCCCCATAGCCCACTGCGTCTTAACCGCCCTCCCCAGCCCACTGCCAGTCTTAACCCCCCCTCCCTAGCCCATTGCCAGTCTCAACCCCCTCCTCCCTCCCTCCCTCCCTAGCCCATTGCCAGTCTCAACCCCCCTCCCTCCCTAGCCCATTGCCAGTCTCAACCCCCCTCCCCCCCTCCCTAGCCCATTGCCAGTCTTTACCTCCCTCCCTCACTAGCCCATTGCCAGTATTAACCTCACTCCCTCCCTCCCTAGCCCATTGCCAGTCTCAACCCCCTCCCTCCCTAGCCCATTGCCAGTCTCAACCCCCTCCCTCCCTCCCTCCCTAGCCCATTGCCAGTCTTAACCTCCCTCCCTCCCTAGCCCATTGCCAGTCTTAACCCCCGCCCTCCCTCCCTAGCCCATTGCCAGTCTTAACCCCCCTCTCTCCCTCCCTAGCCCATTGCCAGTCTTAACCCCCCTCCCTCGGCTCATGGCAATAAAAAAAAAAAACAAGCTGCCCGCTGCCGCCGCGGCGGCAAGGATTGTCCCGCGGGGCTCCCTCTGCCCGGCGGGACACACCCGGCGCGGCTCAGCCCCACACGGCCAGCTTGCAGAGACGCGAAGGGAGAGAGAGTCTCCCTCGCGTCTCTCTTAAGCCCGCAGGGGCAGATGGGAAATTTCCCATCAGCCCCTGCGGGCTTAACAGAGACGCGAGGGAGACTCTCCCTTCGCGTCTCTGCAAGCCGGCAGAGAGGGGCTGAGCAGCGCCGGGAGAGTCCCGCCGGGCAGAGGGAGCCCCGCGGGACACTCCATGCCGCCGCGGCGGCAGCGGGCGGCTTTTTTTTTTTTTTAATGTGCGACCTTCCCGCGTGCCAGCTGCAAGGCCTTCGCGTGCCACAGCTGGCACGCGTGCCATAGGTTCGCCATCGCTGGCCTAGACCTTCAAGATTTGCATCTTTCTCAGCAAGTAAAGGATATCCTTCATGCTTCCAGAAAGCCTTCCACCAGACGTTCCTATGCTTTTAAATGGAAAAGGTTTAACTTTTGGTGTGCAGAGAAGGGTCTTATCCCTCTTGCAATACCTCTGAATTCTTTACTAGAGTATTTGCTGCATTTATCCCATGCAGGCCTTAAAACGAATTCAGTAAGAGTCCATTTGAGTGCTATTGCAGCATCCCTTAAGCCTCTCAATGGACAACCTATTTCCTCTCATCCTCTTATAGCAAGATTCATGAGAGGCCTTCTTTTAACAAAACCTCCCATTAGACCACCTCCAGTGGCATGGGACTTGAATCTGGTTCTGGGCCAGCTTATGAAGCTACCCTTTGAACCCTTGGCCACTACCTCCTTGAAATTTCTTTCCTGGAAGGTTATTTTTCTCATTGCAGTCGCTTCAGCTCGCCACATCAGTGAGCTGCAAGCCTTGGTGGCTAATCCTCCTTACACAAGGTTCCATCATGACAAGGTGGTCCTTAGGACTAATCCACACTTTATGCCTAAAGTGGTCTCACCTTTTCATCTGAACCAGGAGGTTTATTTACTTGTCTTTTTTCCAGGACCTCATGCATCAAGTGCTGAGAGGAATCTTCATACCCTAGATTGTAAAAGAGCTCTCGCTTTTTACTTACAAAGGACACAGCAACATAGAAAGTCCTCTCAACTCTTTGTTGCTTTTGATCCCTCTCATTTAGGACTTGTAGTCTCTAAGAGAACTCTGTCCAATTGGATTGCTCAGTGTATTTATTTCGCCTACCAGAGTAAGAACCTTTCTCTGGAGGGCCATGTCACAGCTCACAATGTGAGCGCCATGGCAGCCTCTATGGCTCATCTAAATTCTGTGTCCATCGACCAGATCTGTCGAGCGGCCACCTGGGCCTCGGTTCATACCTTCATAGCCCATTACTGCTTGGACAAGGACTCCCGCCGGGATGCCTTGTTTGGTCTGGCTGTTCTCAAACATCTGTTCCATACCTAACCAACTCCTACCATCCATCCCTGCCTGGATGCCTGAGATTCATGGGTGGAGGTAGAGCCCTTCACAGGGACTCACAACCTGGGTGATCTCCCAGTCATCTCTAGCTGGGGAGTCCCCATATGTGAAGACTCATTCCTGCTTGTTCCTGGAGATAGCACAGTTACTTACCTGTAACAGGTGATCTCTGGGAACAGCAGGAATAAGTCTTCACAACCCTCCCACCTCCCCTAGAGTTGTATCTCTCTATCTTTCTTTCCTTTCCTCACTCTCTCTTTGTCTCAGCTTTAAAACTCGAACTGGAGAGAGGCGGTTAGGAAAGGCGGGAAGGCAGCGCAGGCGCTGTGGGATGCTCCCAAAAGCTTTCCTTTTGGACGCTGGGGAACGTTCCCGTGCAGGCTCCGTCGGTACCGACGATACCCATATGTGAAGACTTATTCCTGCTGTTCCCAGAGATCACCTGTTACAGGTAAGTAACTGTGCTTTACAGGAGGGATAAAGCGGAGTTAAGCACCTTAATTTCCCATGATTTATTTTCCCCTCCAAAATAAAATTTAAAAAAAAACAGAAAGCTTGCATCCTCTATATTTAAATTAGCAACAGTTGTGCATTTAGGTTTGCAAAATGACCCACACATACAGTTAAATGCCAGCACTTCCACATGTAAGCCATCGAGTTGCCCCTGTTTATTTTTTCCATATGTAGTTTTGTAAAGTGGCTTCTCCGGTTCTTCATGTTAGCAAATCCATGGGTGTTCCTATCCATTCGTATATGTATTTATGTTTCAATCTATTTTATTGATATTTTGGTACCCGCACCCCCTAACAGTGCAATAAGAAAACACGACATCAGCACTCCAGGGCATCCCCCAGAAGGCTAAAACATTCAGAAAACAGTGCAAAATGGTACAGTAGTACATACATATAGCATCCAACGGTGGCAGTCCATATTAAACAGGAAAGGAAAGTAACATAGCATAAAGAACAACATGGACAACGTTCAAAACCAGCAGCTTAACACAACAGCCCCTTGCGCCATCCACCTCTGCAGCAGATATGTAATAACCAGCGGTACAGAGAGGTACGGCGCACTGGTCTCCAGGAAGAGCCATCCTTCGGGACGGGACCAGAGAAACACCAACCCATAAGACCATACAAGCCTTGGGACCTGTACCGGGCCTATGGCGCTTAAGGAGCAGCAGGTGTTGGGTGTGCCACATTGGTCATCTATCTACCCCGCCCCTACCCACCGGGCTGACCAACAGTTGCTTGACCCTAGGCCCATATAGGAACCCCCCCAAGGCGCCAGACAGATCCAGTGAGAATGAACCCACGGGCTTGGGGTGGACTCTGCTCCCAAGCCCAACAACCACCGTAGTCTGCACCCAGGGGGCCCCCCCCCCGCCCTCCCCCCTCTCCTCCCCCCCCTGCGGGACCACAGCATTCACATACATTCTCATACATACCTACATACGGGGCGAACATACCCCACGGGTGCGCAAGCCGCTGGCTGTCCGGGGACTGGAACGGTGAAAGACTGAAGAACCCCCACCAACCTAAAAAAGGTGCAGATCAGCGTGGAGCCAAGCTATTATTTAAGGCAAACTCAGGATTCTGCTACGTTCTCTCCCAGTTAGTGATTGCAGATGGGGTCCCCAGCAGGCTAGGAAATTCTCCCATCGGCGCGCCACCCCACCAGCCCGCATCTTTTCCATGAGCAAAACCCTATGTAGGCTGAGCCTCCACAGGCCTCGGGTTGGCCCATGCCGCGTAAGCCACTGTTGCATCACCACCGCGCGAGCAGTGACCAGCACTAATCGGGTCCAGCGAAGCCTCATACGATCTAAATCGACCTCCCCGGAGCCCTCCCATATATCCAGCACAAAATTCGCGCCGGTCAAAGATAAAGGGCGATGTAAGCAGGCAGACAGATAGCTTAGCACCTGTTTCCAAAAGACTTGGACCCGCGGGCAGCCCCAGAGCATATGTCCTAACGTCGCTTTAGACGCTGCACACCGTGGACAGCTAGAAGTATCGCTCACTCCAGCACGCCAAGCCCGAGCCGGTGCGAAATATAGGCGGCGGGTGATTTTATATTGTATATCCCGATGAAGCCCTGACACACTCAATGAGGGGATACCCGCTAAGCCACTGAGAATCTCCTCAGGGGTAACCTCCTCTCCAAGCTCCGCCGTCCAGGCCTCAGCCAGGTCCTCTAAGGCGAGAGGCGGTACCGCCTCCCAGAGCATCTTGTATAACCATGAAACTCTCGTCCCAACCTCACTGCCCAGAAGCGCCTGTTCAAGGGCGGAACAAGTTTCCCCTGTAAGAGATGCTGCAGGGATCGTACGAATATAGCTGCTTAACTGTAAATAAGGGTAGACGTCCCCATCGCCCAGCGGATGGCGGAGCCGGAGCGTATTAAAACTTTCCATCCCTCCGGCCGAGGTTAAGACCTGCTCTAAATTAGTCAGTCCCAGCTGCTCCCAACGACGGAACCTCGTCAGACCCAGCCCTGGTACAAATTCCGCATTCCCCCTGATGGGGAGATAGGGAGAAAAATGCGGTGAAATCCCCCGTCCGCCACAAAAGGTTCGCCAGGCCCTCCGGACAGGATCAAAGAGGACCTGCCTGAAAATAGTCCCCACCCCCTGGAGTCGCCTAGCATGTAGAAGATAACGCAGGTGGAGGGGTCGTATATGTATTTATAAAAGGCTCCATGCTTGGTAGAGCCTCTTCTAAAATATCAGTGGAACTGTGTACATCCCGACCTCAACAGTTATTTATTTATTTGACCATTTTATATACCACTCTATCTCAAAGTCAGAGCAGTTCACAATTGACATTAATTGGATATACAATTACATAGAATGTGTTAGAACATGTATGATTATCTGGGGGAGCTGGTTAATACAGGTGAAGGTTTTGAGGAAAACAGGGAAAAGGAGACATATAGGTTGGAAAACGATATCTATGGAACTGTGTTAACAAATGCATTGCTATGACGATCGTTCATGATTTCTGTATAGGACGTCATTCCAGAAAATGAATAAGGGTTTGTAGGGTCACCGTGGACGTCTATCTGCTGAAATTGTCTACGAGCGTATTCCGGTACATAGCGCCCGTGGACATTTGTCTCGCTAACACAGGGATCTCAGAACATGTCCGGGAGGGTTGGAACGGTGGTGTGGCTTGCCGCAGAGATGTATACAGCGTATTCAGAAAAGGCCCATGTACATTTTAGGAGGTCCCGCAGACGTGCCCGTTATACCTGCTGGAGACATGGAATAAGGCCAGTACTTAGAAAATATTCTGCAGTGTTTGTATAAAGGTGGTGACTAATCTGTTCTGAAATGGTGGACCTCAATATGGAAAAACACCACATTTATAAAGAAGAGATTTCAGAGGTGTTGGAATCTTGTAAGCTAAAGAAGCATTATTAATTTTCCTGAAGGAAATATTAAGAAGAGCAATAGTGATTATTCTGGCCATGCTGACATTTGCTGTTTGTGCAAAAGGAGCTAATCTAGGAGATCCTAACAATAACTGTTTCCTGAAAAATGGGACTGTTGATGTAGAAATAGTATGTGAGTGAGTATGGAAAGGATTATTGTTTGGGTGAGAAACGGGGATCATATTTATTGTCCTGGGACTCCATACTATTCTGTTATACCAGTTATTATTTAGAGGTTCAGACCATCATTTTGACTGATTTATGATTTTTGTGATTGAAAGTAAGAGTGGGGGTGTGTTTGTATATGGTTTGAGGGTTGCACAGGAGGATCTGATGTGCTAATCAGGGGGAACATGAATGCCTGGCCAGTACCTGGACCGTACGAATGACCGCAGCATCAGCAGGTGCCAGTGTGATAGGGCAGGTAAAATCACAAAACGTTCTCCATAGCTAAATGTCAAAACATATTTTATTTATTTTATTGTTCTTATATACCACACTCTTAAAAATCAGCACGGTTTACATACAACGGTATTGTGCCAATTAGGCACTTACAATGAACTGGATAATTGAACTTGGGTTTCAACTGGGGGTAACTATGTACAATAAGAGACCCTCAGAATAAGAGCATTCAACAGTGTAAAGTACTGAAACATGCCAAAAAGCACCATATTGTGTGACATTGGTAAGGGTCCATACTTAGCATTGTAATGAGTGTTTTAAGAGATGACCAATCAAAGAATAAATTACGGATTTCTTCTAGTGCCATATATGTTTTGAAGCAAGGTATGTCATGACAATCATATCACTTTCTACTTGCTGTTATTACATCTTTTAGTGCACCAAGATCACCTTGCACTGTTCTGGGCATGCAGCAGACTAGTATATTTGGTCTAGTTTGATCAGCATTTATGTATCCTCAATATTTATGAGTAGTTTGCATCTGCACAACATTGTCAATGAGAGGAGCAGCTTAAGAGATGCACATTTTAACAGAAGAGGCGTGGCCGTCAGACATCCATGGGTATATGGCAGAGACAGGCAGGATCAGAAACGTGTATCTTTTCAGAATACAGTGAGCAGGGGGACATCCAAACCATTTGCTGCGTATACCCATGTCTCGTCATAACATTGGGGCCTGTGTTTCTCCAAAGTGGTTTGCTCGTTCCACGGCGTAAACATCTATGTCCCTGATTCTGGATTGGTGGGTGCTATACCCACAGCTGCGGAATCAGTGTGAAATCGGGCCCATTTTCAATTTGGATGTTTTTGCGGCCCAGACGTGCATGTTATAGAATTGGCCTCCACGTTATATTTCTGAAGTGTTGCTGGAGTAGGTACATTTTTAGCTCTGTGAAAACTTGTGAGGTCCATGTTGGTTCATATTTTTACTGTGAGGGCATTTCAAAGGCTTGGCACATAGAGTGAGAACACTCAGGAGCAGGATGTATTCTGCACACAATGTATCTTTGATCTGTTATCAGGTGTTTTACACAAAATGGTTTGTAGGTAATTTGAGTTTGCTATTTTAAATTACATTAGTAGGTCTTTGTATGTAAAATGGTTCACTATAGGTAGCTAGTGCAATTGCCTTAGTATGGGCATGATTTGTTCAAATTTTGAGGTTCCATTCAGAATTTGAGCAGCTGTGCTTTCTGCCTTCTGAAGTAGATGTAGGGCACATCTTGGTAAGCCTTGGAAAATGACATTGCAGTAGTTGAGGTGCAGAAGGATCATAGCCTGGTAAACTGTGCAGTAGTCATGGGTATTGAGGAGTGGGCATGGGTGTTGAAGCATCCTTATCTTGTAAACCAATTTGTTGATTTTGTTAATGTGCGATTGCATGATTAGTCGCTGGTCAAGGGTGATTCCGAGGTATCAGACCTCGGATTTCACTTCTAGTTCTGCGTTTCATATTGAGTTATATAGAGGACTAGCTTTTTTGTAGTTTACTGTCAAGTTATGCTTAAGGAACCATTGTGAGACTGTGTTGAAGCTATCTATTGCCGTATTGTATGAAGGCTTTGTTGTGGAGAAGGAAAGGTCATCCATGTAGATCTGGTAGGAGACATTGTGAGCCTGTATGAGTGAGCATATTGGCTGTTTGTATATGTTGAATAGTAGTGAGGATAGTATCCTTGTGGAACTCCTTGTTGCTGAACATATGGAGCAGATTTATAAGGTCCTATTTTTACTTGCTGCAGATGCCCTGTATTCCAATCTCCTCGCCCTTTCTAAAAATGTGTTTGTTTGTTTTTTAATAAATACTAGCAGAACGTTTTGCTGCTAAATAGAGCCTTAAATAACTTTATAAATAAATGCAGAATTTTAAAAATACATAAAATTTCAGTTTGACCAAAACCCTCCTTTTCCCTGAGTTTTAGGACAGTTTCTCAGCAGGTAAATATTCACAAGTGAGATTCCTTTCCAGCAGTGGCAGGTCCAGTCTCAGAACCCCTTTAGGATTTTTTTTCCAAAAGATGAGATAACACGTCTTTGCTCATCTCCAGGGAATGTTAAAAAAGGCCTCTAGGGCGAAGCAAAAAAAGCCTAGATACCTGCTTCATAGCTTTGAGGAAAGGCATTATAGAAAAATGAGAAATAAAAACAAAATGCCAAATGTCTAATGATTTCTAGATGTATTTCAGAGGTGAGACAATTTTTTTTTTATGGAATGTATAATATCTCCACAAGCAATCAAACTTGTTACAGGAGAAAAAAATAGTGCCTTTAAAAGCAAAGAAGAAATTTTCTAAAGCTTATATAGCATTCAAAAAGGATAAAGTAACACTAGTCCATTAGTCCTCAATAATAGGGAAAAACAAACACAATTCAAGGGAAACGTTTAACAAATAGAGTATAAATTAATGCCTAATATGGTTCTGGTGTACTAGATAGCATTACCCCTGGAGATGGGCTAGAAACTTCAGACATCTTAGCATTCATGAAGTTACTGTAGATATAAAAAACCCATATCTAACATACTTCCCTAAACACTTGCAAGGATATTGTAAGGAAAAAAGACCCCTAACCACTCCACCCCAGGTTTCAACAAAAGAAATTGTCTTCTCCTCTTCTGAGTGGATTTAGCGACCACAGGAGCCATACAAATCCTACAGCCTATGAACTGGGTTTACCTTGCTCTAAAGGACATCTTCCTAAGCCAGTTCTGATCAGGATCTAAAACAGAGGTAATCAGAAGAGAAATATTAAAAGTCTGTCCATTGTTTGAACCCTCCATGGAGTCAACAAGTTCCAAGCTCAGTTATTAAATGTTATCTGTGCAAGTTGCCCTCCTTCTTCTCCTTGTTTCTTGTATAACCCAGCAGATAAAAGGCTCTAGATAAAGGAGTTACCGATTCTAGTGGTGACATCTCTAATGGGGCAATTGACGGAATTTAAGGAAAATTCAACAGGTGTAAATTCTTTTTCCTACCACCATTTTCAAAAGACTCAGGTTTCCTATAAAAGTCACCAGAGTCCTTTATAAAGGCCTCTTCCTTCATTAGGGAAGTAGACACTTTCTCTTCCAAGGCTAAGACGTGCAGTTTCTTCTCAAGCATATCTTGCTGCAGATCATCCACTGCCATCACAGGGCCTTCCAATTTCTGTGTTAAAACTTGAAATTGAGAAGAGAAAGACTTTTCAAATACTACCAAACCTTCCCATAGAGACTGAATGGCAAACTGAGCAGGTCTCACCAGAACTGTACATTGTGAGGTGGAGACATGAAGTTTGTCTGTAGTAGCCAAAGAGGTACCTGCTCCGGGAGGCATTTCCCTTACTGCTAGTAAATACTCTGAGACCCACTTCTAGCCACTGTCTTCTATCCCCCAATGGCACAGTATAGTTCTCTACCACCTGCAGACACCCCGTGGGTGGAGGGGAGGATGTCTTCTGCTTGGCTGCTCCTGACTCCTGTGGGGCTACATGCTCTGCCTCAGCATCCTGCATTGCTGTGGGCCTTTTTTTTTGGGGGGGGGGGGTAGACGTGCACCTCCAGGATCAAAGTGGTTTCTAGTGTGACTGTGGAAACCTCCTCCTGTTCAGTCAATCCCAACTGGCTCCTTGGAGGAAGCTGTGCTGTTGCAGATAGCTGACTGGCAAAAGTATCAGTTGGCCCCTTTACTGCCAGGACTGAATGAGGGGGCTTTGGCATGACTTTTCCCTCGTGTTTGTGTTTATGGGATGTTGCTCAAAGTAAGTAATCATTATGGGTAAATCAGCAATGGTCAGAGCGACACCACTAGCATTGCACCATCTTGGAATCCCTGCCTTTATCCTCAAAGATTTAATCCTGAAAAAGAGTCTTTTACATTCATAGTTCAATAATAATTGATATTTCCTCGGATTATTCCTGAGTATTTCCCCTTTCCCCTTCATCTTATGATCCCCCAACTCCAATGTTTCCATTTAACTGGAAGAGGGTCACCTCCCGAGCATTTATTCCACGGCAATATTGGAATGCCTCTATCATATCACCTCCTCTTACTTTTCCCCCAAAGTATACATATTGAGATCTTTAAATCTATCCTCATATGCATTATGAAGATCACTGACCATTTTAGTAGTCTCCCTCTGTGCTAACTCCATCCTGTTTATATCCTTTTGAATGTGTGGTTTCAAGACCTGCACTCAGTACTCCAAATGCGGTCTCACCAGAGACTTATACAGAGGCACGATAACCTCCTTCTTCCTGCTGGTCAGTCCTCTCCCTATGCACCCAAGCATCATTCTGGCTTTTGCCATTGATTTTCTATCTGTTTGGTCACTTTAAGATCATCTGAGACGATCACCCCCAGATCCTCATCTTCTTTTGTGCACTGAAGTACTTTACCCCCTATATTGTATCTCTCCCTTTGGTTTTTGCAGCCCAAATGCTTGACCTTCCATTTTTTAGCATTACATCTTTAGTTTCCAATTTCTCAACCATTCTTTTTGTTTTGCTAGATCCCTCTTCATGCTGTCAAAGAAGAGTCAAAGATGACTCCGAGGTTGCATGCTGAAAAACAGGTAGTAGAGTGTTATCCACAGATATAAAAAAGGAGGAACTGGGTGGGTTGGGGGCGGAGAGAGGATATTGATTGCTTATTGCGGTTTGTGTGGGCATCAGTGTGTGCTAATTATGAATGTTGCAGTTAGCATGGGTGCATCTACCACTACCCACCTCAGTGGGTGACAGCCATTGCACCTGCATTAATTGTAGCTGAGGTCCTGCTACCCACATTAACTGCATGAGGACATGCTAGGAACACCCCAAGATTTAGCATGGGTACGCCAAATCTCCGCACTAATTAACATAGTAACATAGCAAATGACGGCAGATAAAGACCAGTATGGTCCATCTAGTCTGCCCAGTAAGATGGCCAGAGTAAGATGGCAGGAGTAGGTGCCACTCTGTGCAGGCCACCCCTCCCCATGTCTTTGTTTGGGGTGAACCCACCGCTCCATGCAGGACATCCCTATTTGTTGAGAAGTTAGATGGTTCAGTTTATTTTGATTTTATTCTGTTGCTATAAATAGATCCATTGTGTCTGTCCCATGCCATTTTGAATTCTGTCACTGTATTTTCCCCCACCACCTCCATCGGGAGGGCATTCCAAGCATCCACCACCCTCTCAGTGAAAACGTATTTCCTGACATTGCTTTTCAATTTACCACCTTGCAGCTTCATGTTATGCCCTCTCGTTTTACAGCTTCCCCGTCTTTGGAAGAGGTTTGTTTGTTCATTATTTCTCTAAGTATTTAAAAGTCTGAATCATATCGCCCCTATCCCTCCTCTCCTCCAAAGTGTACATATTTAGGTCTTCAAGTCTCTTCTCATAATTGTTGGCATCTAACGTGCACTAAAGGGCAAACCTTTAGCACGCTTTAGTGAACATGCCCCTTTATGAAGAAATTAGTATGTGCTGTTAGTGCATGGCTCAACTGAGTTAATGCAATGGCTTTTTATACTTATCATGTGCTAATTCCCTTGTTAAGTCCATAGTATGGAATGGAGTGGGTATTTGACTGCGCCTTGCAGTTAAGACATGGTGACTTATTACCCATCAACTGTTACTCCAGTAGATAACACAGATTGATTAATGCCATCCATATTATCCGTCATGGACTTAACACATTGTACATTTGTTTTCTATATGTTAGCTGCATGGGCAGATGCTGGACATGACCCATCAGTTAAGGCAAAGGCTGTGCAGATACCACTTAATAATTTGAACAGTTACCATGTATTAAATGCAAAGCTTTATTTCACTTTAAAAAAGGGGCCCCTAAGCCTTGCGTGTACATGTAGTCAACATACCTGATAAAGAATTGGTGTATTCCAATCATAACTATTGTTAAACTTGCCGTTGCATTCTGAATGAGTAGCTATCAGCAGATCTGATGTGAAGATAGCCCACTATACAGCATAGTACAATAACCAAGCTTAATCAAAGGTAAGATATAAAGTAATAGCCTCAGATTATCTACAGTTGTGGATACACTTGACAAATTTGTTTCAAATATCAAAAAGAGGCATAAACTAAATTGAAATTTTGAGTTGACTTTATTTGAATTGCCCATTTCCCTCTGATGAAACTCTATAGTTGGATTTTATAGTTCCATAGTTTTCTGTTATCTCTTTGAATCAGGATCATTTGAAACTTAACACATGTACTTGAACAGTTTCAAAGGCTTGAGACCTAAAATGGTTTAGATAAGTCATACTTATGGTTAGAGCACTGGCTTGGTAACCAAGAGACCAGGGTTTGATTCCCACTAGCACGCCTTGGGCAAGTTATTTAACCCTCCATTGTCTCGGAAAAAAGGCCTGGCGATGTACTGTACTTCCAATTACACTTCAAAGAAAACCCAGGAGCTGCTGGGTCGCTCAAAGTCACACATTGCATTTTCATGTTTCAATTTCAGTATCTTCAATTGATTCTCCAAAGAACAGGAAAACTAATATTGAACTAAACTATGCATTATCCACCTAGAAGCAATGAATGTTGAATAAAGTAAACATATGGGGTGGAGAAGGGGATTTAATAACAAGGTGTCAAGGGAAAAACTGAAAAATACACTTATTTTATATTTACTTTATAAAGGCTTTGTGAGGGTAATTCTATAATGGCACACCTGAGGTGTGCACTAATTCTTTAAAGAATAGAGTGTAAATGGTCCTCAGCGCATGCACACTAGGCACAAGAACTTACATCTGCCCCATAACGGGTGTAAATACCTAGATTTTGGAAGGCTTCCAATGGGGCCACAGCTCCGATATTGGTCGGAAGCCGCTACCACTGCTTAGTAAACAAGACCCCATGACTTATATGCTCATATGGCTTGTACTTCGGGTGCCCTCTTTATGGAATAACTCCCAGTATGTAAAGATGTGCTTTTGATTAATCTCCAGTAGTACACAAAATGCTCTCAAACAAATTTATAGCAGGTGTACATTTGTATATGAATGTGCCATAGGAAATGCATATAAGTGCTGATCACACCCCAACTCCACCTGTTTTCCGTCCCAAGGAACACTTCTGTTTTTCGAAAGCATACACAGGCTTTTTTTATCTGTCAAATCCAGGGCATTTTATGAGTGCCATTTATGTGTATAGAAGACTACTCTTCATGCATGAATCCTTTATAAAATTATCCCATCCAGTAAAATATTAAGGAAGAATTGTAAACATTGTGATTTTGATTTTTGGTTTTTTTTTCCATTTTTTAAAAATATTGTTAAAATACTTTAGTTCAGTTTCCCTACTTCCGTTGTATTTCTTACCAAGCAATGGAATTATTATTTTTTTCAAGAACATTCTGTTTGAGAGAAAACCTACATTGGTTTTCATGGATCTGTCTGTAATTTACTCCTTTATTACAAATTGTACCATTTATCTTAAAGTGTCAGCAAATTTACTGAAAGTAAGTAAAAGTGAGTTTAGGTTATTTTCATCCAGTACTATAATAAGAATTTCTGCTTGACCACTGAAATGCTTAAAATGAGTTGTAATCTGTGGTGATAGCTGATCCTTGAAAAGAAAACTTTGAATAGGATTGAAACTGAAATGATCATTTAGTTGAATAATGATATTGCTTAATATACAGGAGATGCTTGAGTAAGGAGGTGATATCTATAGGCTCTTAAATTACTTGTTTGAGCTTTTTGATATATGTCAGTGAAAATTGTATTTTTGAACTTTTTCTTTGGAATTTTTAGCAGAAAGACAACAAATTCAATGCAGTTTCCAAGGTTGCTAATTCTGCCTGAAGTTATGGTTATTTAAAAGATCTCTACTGAAAGGAGAGCAAACCAAGTACCTGCAGCGATATAGGGTAACCAAAGGAGCTGGTACAAAGACTGGCGGAATTCAGGTTTTAAAAAAACCCTTTTTTTTTTATTGAACCCCTATGCATTTCGGCTGGTAAGGCCTTCTTCAGGGCTAAAAATAGGTAAAGCAAACCTCAAAAGAATACAATAAAAGTAATGAGAATACATTATGTGACATATTATAAATATAAACAATAATATAAAAACATAAGAACATAAATAATACCAATTATTATAATTAAACCAATCATACAAATTATAGAATAAAATCAATCATAAAAAGAAAGAGGCAAAACAAACAAATGAAATATACCTGTATAGTACAAATAAAATGAGTCCATATATTGCATAGTGTCATTTATGGACACAAATTACAAATTAGCGCATGGATAACTAAAAAAACTAAAAATGCATCAAAGGCAGCACAAAGGAGAAGAGATGAGGAGGACCAAAGAAGGGGACATGCTAAGAGACGGCCAAAAACCTTATAAAGTCCTGCTGTTGTAGAAAAATCTTGCTGGAAAAAGAAAATTAAAGACTTGGTCAAAAGATAGCATATTATATCCTATTAAAAGTTGATATATTGGAACATAACAAACCTTGGCATTTCAAAATGCTGTAAAAAACTAAGACCCTGTTTTGTCACCGCAGGTTAAGAGTAAAAACATTATGATACACTAAAAACCTTTTGCAGAATAAAAAACTTTGCAGAATAAAAAATAAAATAAAAATATAAATAGAAGCAAAAAGCTAAAAAAGGTGTGTTCCCATGAGTACGTTAAAACAAAACACTTCGCCCTGCCAGCCGCTATGAAGTATTGGATGTGCAACGACAAAGAAAGCCTGAAAAAGCATGCCCCGAACATAACTAATAACGTCATGTGGAGAATCTTATTAAACCAAACATTGAGGGCACTCAATCTACCTAAATTACAGCCAAAATAATGTATCAAATTTAAAATGTGAGAGCTACACGTGTAAAGAATATAAGGAAGCTTTACTGCGTAGGGGTTTAATAAAAAAAGGGGTTTTTTTTATAACATGAATTCCGCCAGTCTTTGTACCAACTTCCGGACTAGGCCATATAATTATTAGGGTTCTATTTACCAAGCTGCATTATGGAAATATTGCATGTTCTTTACCAATTAACTAGAGTTAATTGACAATTACATGCGTACATAGACATAAACATAAACATGCGTTACTTGCCGATAATGCAGCTCAATGCAGTATTTTTTACTGCAACACACAATAAATAATAGTGAGCTGCAGAACATACAAATACATGCAAAGCAACTCATTATTATCCATAATGGAAAATCCAGTTCACAGTAAACTTTGCAAATTGCATTATTCAGTGAAAATTAAAAATACCTGAAAATATGTTAACCTTACCCTGGGAGCATCAGCCTGAAAATTTGTGGGCTAATACTCCTGAGGAGCAAATTAAAGGGGCCGGTGTGTTGAACAAACTAAGCCCCCACCCTGATTACTTCCCCTTCCCAGTACCTCACCATCCTCCTGATCACATTGAATAACCAAGTGTGCCCCCTCTCAGCACCCCCTGGCATGTACTTCAGAATCTATGGTGGTAGTTGGGGGTGACTGTCTTTTCCAAAATGGTAGCTAGATGCCCCTAGGGGTAGTACTGCCTATTTTGGAAGAGGCAGTTCACAAGAAAGGCACTCACAAACACAAAATCAAATAAAAATCCAGATTAACAATATCCAAATAAGACAGAAATAAAAATTAAAAATACAATTCTTCAACAAATTGTACCTAATTCCCAGAATAATCATCAACTCTAACCACCCAGTCCCAAAAGAAAATGAGATTTAACTTCTGTTTGTTAAATAGCAGTGCAAACATGTGCATTGCACCTATTTCAATATCCTACTCCAGGAATGCTTATTTTGAATGTGCATAAATTTAACTGTGGGTCTGCAATTACATGCATTTTCCTGACTTTGTAAGAATTTTCCCTTGTGAAAAGATAACTTTCTCTTCTAAAAGTTTTAATGCAGTGTATAAGAATTTCAGTTATATTAAATGCCAATAAAGACATATATTTTGAGAATTACTGTTTAGAATGAGCACATGTCCATTTACCAGAAAAATGAAGCTTAATGGAAAAGGCATATTGTTTACTCTTACAATGTTTTTCTTAGAAATTTATATTTTACCTTCTACATACAGTTCACTTAAAAGCAGCACTCAGCTTCATAAGAAGCCCTTATTATATAAGCAGGAACGTACCTAGGCCTGTGTGAGCGGTGCAGCCGCACAGGGCGCAAAGGCTTAAGGGGCACATTTCAGCTGTCTGCCTTTGCCTGCCGCCGTAACTTTTTCTTCTCTCAGCAGCGGCAGGCAACAGCAGACAGCTGAAATGTGCCTCTTAAGCCTTCTCGTGGCACGCTAAGCAGGTCTGATCCCTCCCTGCTCTGACGCGGCGTCAGAGCAAGGAAGGATCAAATCTTAGCGTGCTTAGCGTGCCGGCGACTTGCACATCGAGTGTGCCTCTTCTCTCCCGCCACTATACAGAAAGTAGCTAGATGGAGGTTCGGGGGGGGGGGGCATGCGCCCTATATTCAAGTTGCACAGGGCGCAATTCACACTCGGTATGGCCCTGTATATAAGGATACATTTGTGGTCAACATTATTGGCACCCTTGTATTTCAACCCCTTAATATCTCCTAAAAAAAGTGGTCATGAAATGGTTTTGGACACCATAGCAGTTCCCTCTAACTACTGCTACACAAACCGATCAACTAGTATCAGAGCATTCACCTACTTTTCACCCATGCTCTGGAATTCACTTCCAGGTAAGTTAAGAACTATCATGGACCTAAAGGACTTTTCATAAGGAACTAAAAACGTATTTGTTTATAGAATACTATGGTACCACAACTGATGGAAATAAGATATACCCAACGTAACCACGAACTTTCAAAGATAACTATTACACTACATAACTCTGATCAATATATAACCCCCTTATAAATACATTTATTGTAATATATGATCTCAGGAACAAGCCAAATGTAGTCTTCACATATGGGTGACGTCGGTACCGACGGAGCCCGCGCGGGAACGCTCCCCAGTGTCAAATAGGAAAGCTTTTGGGAGCATCCCACTGTGCCTGCGTAGCTGTCTTCCTGCCTTTCCAGCTCTCCTCCTTCAGTCTTTCGTTTTCTGCAGAGCTGACAGGCAGCATTCCTGTCACCGCAGAAAAACCTTTTGTGGTCACGTCTGCCTTCCCGTCGACACTAGCACCAGTATCTTCGGTGTATCTTTCTTTCTTTCAAAAAAAAAAGGAGGAAACCTCTGTTTTTCTCTAGGGTCTTTACCCTCAGGGGTTTAGACACCATTTTGGGCCTCTGGCCTTTTCTTTCCTCAAAATGGAAAAACCAACTAGTGGGTTTAAAAAGAGTTCCAAATGTGGCAGTACCATTTCTGTCACTGACACCCATGACTGATGTCTCAAATGTTTGGGACCGGACCATTCTCCAGCTGCATGCCTTCTCTGTAGGAAGATAAGCTTATATGGAAAAAAACACCCTTCCTACAGTTAAATAGAAGTGGAGGAGTGGCCTAGTGGTTGGGGCAAGGTACTTCAGGCCAGAAGGTCGGGGGTTCAAATCCCACTAGAGGACAGCAACCTTGGGCTGGAAGGACTGGGGTTTCTAGTCCCATAGGTGCTCCTTGTGGTCTTGGGCAAGCCACTTAACCCTCCATAGCCCATGTTCCCTGTAAAATAGTTATCTCCAAGTTATAATGCCCTGTTCAATGTAATTTCAGTTTGTTCAATGTAAACCGCACTGATGCAGAATAGCGTGGTATATAAGAGAATGTAATAAATAAATAAATTGAGAAGGGGCTTTCATGGGGTTGGAGGATGCTCAGAAGGGAATGTTGTGGAGGTAGGGTGTATAACTGATATCACCTTGGGCTCTTATGAGAGGCTCCCCAGGGACATCAGGCTACCTATTAGTGGCCCAGTGCCTCTGAAAAGGAAAGATAATAGCAGTATAAAATTTGTGTTATCTTTCCAAGAATAATGCAGCTTGCAAAGATTTTTTCAAGCTGTGTTATTTTGTAAAATAATGAACTGTTTTGGATACATTTACATGTATGGCATCTCATTATTACTTATCTTGTGCCATTCTAAAAATGTGTGTTAAGGACAATAATGCATGATTTTTGCCATTTAACATGCCTTATTTGGAAAAAAAACGTGTTATTCCCTTAATGCACATTAGTAACTACAGACCTATGTTTTATAAAATTACTTCATGTCATAGAAGATAATTGCCTCATGTCATTCAATGAGGTTGATAGGTATCTAAGACCTGTCCTACTAAGATTTTTTCCATAGACATGAAATAGTGAAAAAGCTTTAGTAAACTGGCTCCTAATATTCTAAAAGTAGATAGATATCCAAATTAATAAATGGAAATGAGAATTTTCTGAGTGGTAGCACTGCTAGTCTGGCATAGCAAAAATAACAGGGGAAGTTTATACATTACAGACTGTCACAGGTAGGGGGCACCACAAGCTGATCCTGATTGTCAACCCAGTCTTAGTGCTGGTGGTATGTCAACAGTCAGTAGCAATTCTTAATAAGAAAACAAAGCATCTTCCAGACAGCATTACAACTGAGCATTGGTATTTTACTGCTCAAACCATAAAATAAAACATACAGGGCCCGAATCTGTCTTGGACGTAGATCCTCTCTGTGCTTCCAGTCTGAACCGGACGCACAGAGGGGATCGCGATTCTGATCCCACGGGGCATGTCTAGCCCTTCGGGATCAGAATCATGAACAAACATGTACTGGAGGCCGGGACTGCGATTCAGTCCCAGCCTACACGTACATTAGTAGCCCAACTAACTCAGTCATGGCTTTTAAATGGAGCCGCGGCGTCATGGCTTGCCATGGCACTGCGTCTCCATTTAAAAGCTGCGATGCCATTCACCCAGTTAAAGGCCAGGGTCGGGCTGAAGGAGATAGTCCCCCCTGCCTCATCTGCGCCCCAGCAGCTTAAAAAAAAAGTCCAGGGAAGTTATTCCACCTTGGAGGTGGAATAACTTCCCCGGACATTTCGCCGGCCCCAGATGTACAGGGCTGACATTAAAATTGTCCCTATATGTCCAGGGCCAGCAACTGCCCACTACCAGCCCACTTTCCGCCCCTGGGCTGCCCATTCCCCGCCCTGTCTAACTTCCCCGCACAATCGGCAGGGAGGTTATTCGGAGGCAGGAGAAGCCACGGATAGCGGGGATGGATGTTCCGTCAGGCCGTCCATCCCCACTATTCGTGGCTCAGAATAACCCTCACAGGGAATAAAATTGATACATTTGCTTCTCAAGGAGAGTCAGCCACTGCACAACTGTAGGCAGTGGCATAGATTACAATGAGGAGGTCCCCAATCAAAATTTTGCTTAGAGACCCCCATTGCCGTAGCAGTGGTATACCCCTCCCCCATCATGCACCCTCTTATGTGGAGGTGGCGGCAGCAGCAACAAACTTGTGTTGGCTGTGCTGTTACACTCTAAGTTTGCTGCAGGCCCAGTGGCTGTTCCCCTCCAGGCCGAAGTCTCACGGTGCGACTGTTATTGCGAGACTTTGGCCTAGTGAGGAATAGCCATCAGGCCTATGGAAACTTACGAGAGCACAGCAGCAAAGCAAATGTGTTAAAATAAATTTGCCATGATGCTGCTGCCACTGTTGTGTGGGCTGCATATCTCCAGGAATCAGTCTTCATATATGGGTGAACGTCACCAATGGAGCCCGCGTGGGAATGCTCTCCAGCATCAAATAGCCTTTGGGAGCACTTCACTGCGCCCGTATGCCTTCCTTCACAATTCCTCTCCTCAGTTCTTTGTTTTTCATGGAATCAACAGGATGTATAATTCTATCACCGCCAAAAAACATTTCTTCTTTTATGGAACTTCATGCTTCTGCCTTCCCGTTGCCGCCTTCAAATCCGATACTAGCCCCAGCATTCTCTCTCTTCATTTTTTTGCCGTTTTCACTGCCAAACTAGGTCTTTAGGCCTCCATAGCCTTATCTTCAATCTCATAGATTACTTTTTTGAGGCATGGAAATCCAACTAATGGTTTTAAAAAATGTACCAAGTGTGCCGGTATCATATCAGTCACTGATAAACACAGTGGTAGGCCTACATTTTTTGGGACCACAAAGCTTGAACTGTTATGGGGGCCTCTTCGCAAACAGCAACAAGGTCTGGATAACTACTGTTAATTTCTTCAGTGGGGTTGTTCCATGACAGATCACTACAAATGTTTTAAAAATTTAACCACTTCATCTCAGAAAGTTTTTTCATTTATGGCTATCCTACATGATACTTTAATAACCTTTTAATTTTTATTTTAACTGTTTTGTATTGAATTCCACTATATTACTAATATTTTTTAAAAATCCCTTCTCATACAATAGAGACAACATTTTTAAGCAATGTGGACTAAAGTTGCTTCTGGATAAACATGACTGGTGTCTAAAATGTTTGGGCACTGACCATCTACCCAATTCTTGTTCTTTGGGTCAGCAAATGACAAAGAGAAGCCTAACAAATCGAGCCAGACAGTATGGATCGTCGTTCGCCCCGGACTCGATTTCAGTGGCTTCCACTTCATCAAGGACATTGACTTTATCTCATGAGTCTCAGGTTTCTTCAAAGTCCAAACATAAAAAGTAAGTCTCTGGCTGTTTCTAAGACATTGGCATCGGCATTGAAGACCAATGCCGATACCAGAGAAAAGTCTCAGCATAAGCATCGTGACTCCCCTAGGGGTGCTTCCGATGCAGACCGGCCAGACAAACAGCCCCGGTGGGAGGACCTGGCCTCCAAAACACAGGAGGGGCTCTGGGATGCTCCCGAGGAATCACCCTCCAGAGAGCTACCGGTTCCAGACGGTGGCTCAAAGCTCAAGTGGGTGAATCCACCCAGACATTGGCCATCTCCCTAGACCAGCGCATGCTGGCTCTCGAGAGAAGTTTGGCAGCACTCCTGGCAGCCTTGGTACTGGTAGCATCGAGAGCTCCAGTGCAGGATTTGACACTGAGCCTACAGCCGGGTGTATTGGCCCTGATGCCAGCCCTCAAACCGATATTGTCGGAACCTCCTAGGCCGATGCCTTCATTGGACCCATCCGATACCCCCGGTATCCAATAGGCTCAAACTGCCATGGCTCTCAAATCCATTACCTCCGAGCATCAGTATTGGCATTGACCATCAACGTCCATGAAGCATCGAGATCGAACATAAGACCGCCGATACTTCGACTTCTTAGCAGACTCATTCCAGCTCTTCAGAATCTGACAATGATTCCCGAGAACTTCCAGACATCCCTTCGGTCTCTCCCCCGCCTCAAGAATGGTGTCGGTCCCCACCAGAAGAAAAGTCCTTTCAGGACTTCATACGTGACATGGCAGCAGGGCTTCCCATCACAGTAGCTTCAGAAAAGGAGCCAAGGGCAGAGGAATCGGAGATACTCCATATCCTCCCACGCCCAAGGAGGCAGCTACATTACTGGTGCATCGGATCCTGCAGGATCTTATACTCTGCATGTGGGAGGCCCCGCTCACTGTTCCGCCTGACAGTAAGAGGCTCAGTACCATGTACCAACTACCAGAGTGCCCAGGCTTTCAAAAACCTCAGCTTTTCCACTATTCAATGGTGGTGGAATCAGTGATACACCAAATAAAGAGCTAAAAAAAAACATTCATCCATGCCTCCTGGTACTGAATCGAGGACCCTTGATGTCTCTGGGTGTCGATGCTTCCAAGCATGCATTTTGGTCTCTAGAATAAACGTATACATGCTATACATGGGCATGTTTCTAAAGGATGTCACAAGGGATCTGGAGACTTTTGCCCCCATGCTTCCTAAGGATAAATGCAATGCATTCCAGACCCTCATCAAGCAAGGCCAAAATACTTCTAAGTTTATTACCTCTTTTGATGCCTTTGAATCAACAAGTAGAGTTTCAGCAGTCTATATTGGAGCTTGAAGAATGGCCTAGTTAGAGGCAGAGGCATTATATCTTGAGCAATGGGTCCAGGGCAAACTGGCCAATATCCCATGTACTGGAGAAAACCTTTCTGGAAAAGATAGGAGGGAGAAGATCAGAGAGATTGAGGAAGATGATCTCACCCTAAAATGCCTTTCCAGGAAAACGCTGATCCCTCCAAAAGGAAGGCTCTTCTCAAGAAATCTTTCTATTCTAAAAACAAGAGATACTACGCAACTGAGTGGTCCGACCCACATCTGGGAACACATGAAGCTTAAACCCACAAAACACCTCATCCTTATGCTTAAAATAAGCATGTAATACCCTTAATTTATCAGACTCAGAACAGAATGTTACCACCAAGGTGCAACGCTTGGGGATAACATCTAATGAGTCTTCCAAAAAATGAAGTTAAATTCTGGGCAACCGAATCATCAGGGGGAGGGATATCCCCTTACGTGTTTGGCACCATCCGAAGGGTAGTTGAAAAAGAAAACATTTGGACAATTTCTAAAGTTTCTTTCAATTGAAGTGTCTCGGCAAAATACTTTTTAAGCAACATATCAGAGGATAATAAATGAATGGAAGGGAAATTAAGGAAACGTAGGTTTCGGGCCCGGAACTGATTCTCCATAAGCTCAAGACGATAGGAAACAGCAGAAAGCTCTTTAACTAACAAAACATTACTATCAGAGCACGTCCAAAGCTGGGAATCAGTACGGGCCGTCAAACCAATTAAAGAATTAAGATGCTGATCAGCATTTTTCATTTTACCAACATCATCAGAAGAAAATTTGTACAAAGAAGAAACAGTTCCAGATAAACGAACATCTATTTTTTGTATTGCAGTCCAAATGTCCAGAAGGGTCACCTCCCGTGAGGGAGGAACAGCCAGGTCCTGAGACGCTATCGGTTCTACTGGGCAAAGGTTGGTGACGTCATTAACCACAGGGGTGTCCAAAAATGTAGATGAGAGTGGAAATTGGGGAAGAGGATCTCGGGGCTTAAAGAAGCGCCATCCGGCGACTGATTAGCAGGCTGCAGAGAAGTTACATGTTTGTCCATGGGACCCACCTTACCTCCATGTATACCAACCCGGTTTGTCGTCAAAGCATTAGATTTTGCTTTCCGCTTCCCCATGGGCAAACACTAACTTCGACAAGCTCAGAAGCGTCGAAGGAGCGTCAAAGGGGTGAGTCTTGCCCCTTGTGACACGCCCCTTAGGACACGACCACACTGGCTGCGAACACGCGGCCGCGTGTAAACCCGCCGTGCTTTGTAGGGTTCGGGGGGGGGTCCTCCACGCCTGGGCCGTCCACCCCGCGCCTGCAGCTAACCGAGCAGGCTACCAGCTCCCACCTGCTGCACTGCTCCGCGGCAAGATTGTAAAACCGCTCCGGCTCCCAGGTAAGGTTGCTAGGGTTATAGCGTTGGGGGCCTCTTTTTTCCTTAAATTTCCCTGTCAATGTCTTATAACGTTTGAGGAGCAGAATTACGTATTTACAGATGTGACTCAGCTTCAGAAGTTTGTCTAGTAAGGAAAATGTGGGGAATTAATCAGGTGTGATGTTTATTGGCTCTCTTATGTGGAGACTGGATGTTATCCAGACTCCTTTTTTCCTGTAATTTTGTTTTCAGATTATTGGGGCTTTTTTTTCCTCCCTTGATGTGGTCTCGAGTTATGTGTTTTATTTAATTCTTGAATTTTCAACTTTTGTGGGAGGTTGTAATTTTGTTTTCCTGTCATTGATTATTGTATTCAAGAAAATGCAAAATAAAAGATTAAAAAAAAAAGACAAGAGATACTATCCTTCTTTCCTACCTTCAGATGCCTATCAGTCTCAGCATCCTCGGCAGAGATGACAGGGCCCTCACCAACCCAAGAAGCCCAAGGCTCCTAAGTCTCAACCAGTTGCACAGGCACAACCTGTGCCTGGTTTTTAATGCCTTTCTAGAGAGCATTGCCAATCTGCCTCTGGGGGTTCCCCAGCCCCTCCACATAACAGGTAAACTATGCCCACAGGTGGCACCTCATAACATCAGAGCAGTGAACACTCACATTGTCCAAAGGGGATATCAGCTTCACTTCAAAACCTTATCCTCCACCAGCTTCACAGGGGATTATTCCATCCATCCCCTCCAAAGCACTCTCTTAAAAGAAGATGCGACCACCCTATTGTCCCATGGTGCCATAGAAAGAGTTCCTCCTCCTCAAGAAAGGATGGGCTTCTACTCTCCATATTTTCTCATTCCAAAGGAAACAGGAGGATTCAGGCCCATTTTTGGATCTCAGAGACCTAAATAAGTTCCTCGTCTGAGAAAAATTCAAAATGATTTCTCTAAGAACTCTTCTTCCTTACCTCCAGAGTCACAATTGGTTATGAACTCTAGACCTAAGAGAAGCGTGCATACATTTACTGATCCATCCCTTGCACAGACAGTATCTGTGCTTCCTGTTTCAAGGGAACCATTATCAATATCAGGTTCTCCCCTCCGGTCTTGCCTCTGCCCCAAGAGTCTTCACAAATGCCTGGCAGTGGTCACTGCCTATCTATGCACTTTGGGGGTATTCATCTTCCCTTACTTAGATGACTGGCTCATCAGAGGAGAATCCCCTCAGGAGATAAGACTCTCCCTTCATCGCACCATCACGGTACTCCAACATATGAGATTTGTCATAAACTTTTCAAAGTTTCACATTGCTCCAACCCAATGAATAGAATTCATCGGCGTGCTCTTAGGCATGCAACAGATCCAAACTTTCCTCCCACAGGATCACTCTTCCTGCTTCATCTAGCTGGCCAGAGGGGTTCAACAGCAAAACCAAATAACAGCTCATGTCATCCCCTACACTCTATTACACATTCAACAAGCACAGTGGACTTTGTCTTCCCAATGGACACAGGCAAAGGGGTATCTCAGAGACAAGATCCACATCACCCCTCAACTGATCAAGTCCCTTGAGTGATGGTGTTTCCTACAAAACCTACTCATCAGGTCAGCTTTTCAGATGCCTCTACCTCAATGCGCCCTGACAAAGGATGCTTCCAAGCTGGGTTGGGAGGCACATCTGAGCAGCCTAACCACACAAGGACTCTGGACACCACAGGAATCTGCCCTGCAGATCAACCTGCTAGAATTATCATCACTGACAAATGCTCTTCAGGTTTTTCAACCCCAACTTTCGGGGCAACCTATTCAAGTCAGGACAGGCAAGAAAGTTGGAAGCCAGTCACCTATGGTCCTTTGCCATCTCACACCGCATTCACTTCAGAGCCGTGTTCCTTCCGGGTGAACTCAATGTCCTTACAGACAAGCTAAACTGTATTTGTCATCACACAAGTGGATCTTGCATTGGGAGATGGCTACTCAGCTCTTCCATATGTGAGGAAGCCCACTCATAGATCTTTTTGCCACTCCGCAAAACATACAGCTTCCACACCTCTACTCCAGGGTTCCATCACTGCACAGACAGGCCCAGGATGCCTTACTTCTCCATTGGGAAAAGGGACTGCTCTATGCATTCCCTCCCATCCCCTTGATACCCAAGATGCTGTTCAAACTACAGGATGATAGGAGCTCAATGATTCTCATAGCTTCCTTCTGGCCCCGTCAACCGTGGTTTCCTCTGCTTCTTCACCTTGCACAGACTCAGCCACTCAATCTGGGATGTGCACCCAACCTCCTCTCTCAGGACCGCTGTTCACTCCTCCATCCCAATCTTTACTCACTACGCCTGACAGTATGGTTGCTGAAAGACTACTGCTCGCTGACCTTGTCCTCCTAGCATCTCGTAAGGGTTCCATTTGGCGATCTTATACCTTCAAGTGGTGTAAGTTTGCCCTGCGTCCCAATGGACATTGACCCCTTTTCTTGCCCAGTGGAGTCACTTTTAAAATATCTCCTCCACTTTTCCTTGACAGGTCTGAAAACTAACTCAGTGAGAATTCACCTAAGTGCCATTGCGACCTTTCACACACCAATGGATGGAAGCCTATTTCCTTACACCCCTTAGTAGCACACTTCATGTGAGGTCTCTCGCTGTCCAAGCCATCTATTAGGCTGCCTCCGGTAGCCTGGGATCTAAATGTGGTTCTGATGCAGCTTCTAAAGCTACTATTTCACTGAAGTTTCTATCTTGGAAGGTCACCTTCCTTATTGCCCTCACTTTAGCTTGCCACATCAGTGAGCTGCAAGCTCTAGTAGCGGATGCCCTCTATACTCTGTTCCACCATGACAAAGTGGTTCTCCATATCTATCCACACTTCCTCCCGAAGGTGGTTTCCTCTTTCTATCTAAACCAATCAGTAATCCTCCCGATTTTCTTCTCTAGACTACATGTATCTCGGGATGAATCAGCACTACATACCTTAGACCAGGGGTGGGCAATTCCGGTCCTGGAGGGCTGCAGACCAGTCAGGTTTTCATGATGTCCCTAATGAATATTCATGAGATCTATTTGCATCCACTGCTTTCCTTGTAGGGAAATAGGTCCATGAATATTCATTAGGGACATCATGAAAATCTGACTGGTCTGCGGCCCTCCAGGATCAGAATTGCCCACCTCTGCCTTAGGCTGTAAGCAAGTGCTGGCTTATAACTTGAAAAGAATTAAGGATCACAGAAGTTCTTTGCAATTATTCATCTCTTTTGATCCTAGTCACCTAAGTCTACCGGTGACGAAACATACTCTATCCAGATGGATAGCAGATTGCATTTCTTCCACTTATGCACAGGCAGGACTCTTTGAAGGGTCATGTCAGTGCTGGTAATGTAAGGGCCATGGCTGCAGAGGTTGCCAATCTCCGTTCAGTATCCAATGAGGAGATCTGTTGGGCAGCTACCTGGTCCTCCATTCATACCTTTGCTGCGCACTACTGTCTGCACAGTGACTCCCATCAGGATGCTCTCTTTGGCCAAGCTGTACTCCAGCACCCCTTTGGGACTTAAACTCAACTCCTACCTTCCACCTCGGACTTCTACAAGATACCAGACTATCCTGGGGGGAGTATCACTTCCTGGAACCGAGTCCAATGGCCCACAACACTTCCAGACTCTTCAATTACAGGTTTTTTGCCTGAAGGACCGCACTACACTTCCCCCATACCAGTCTGTTACCTTGGAGCTAGTGAGTCTCATATGTGAAGATTTCATTCCTGCTTGTTCCTGGAGACAGGAATGTAGTCTTCACATATGGGTATTGTCGGTACCTATGGAGCCTGCGCGGGAACGCTCCCCAGCATCCAAAGGAAAGCTTTTGGGAGCATCCCACAGTGCCTGCGTGCTGCCTTCCCGCCTTTCTACCTCTCTCACTTCAGTTCTTCATTTTCCACGGAGCCGACAAGACGTGTACCCTGTCACCGCAGAAAATTTATTCTTATTCTTTTGGGTTTTTGTGGTTGCGTCTGCCTTCCTTCGACACCTACCAGTACCGCCGGTTCTCTTTTCTTCTTTTTCAAAAAAAAACAAACCTAGCTTTCTAAAAGATTTTTTTCTTTCAGGGGCCTCTTCCCTTTTGGTGCTAGGTGCCATTTTGGCCGCAAGGCCCACTTTTCTTCAAACATGGAGAAGCCAGCTAGTGGTTTCAAGAAATGTTCTAACTGTGGCGGTACTATATCCGTCACCGACACCCATGATTGGTGTCTTAAATGTTTAGGTCCTGAACATTGTCTATTGGAGTGTCTCTCCTGCAGAAAGATGACCATAAGGGACCTGAAGTATAGAGCTGCAGAACTCGGTACCCTTTTTGCCGCGGATACGATGTCAGTTGCATCGACGTCTTCCAGAGCTTCATCTTCCTCCCATGGATCTCAGGTAACTAAACTTAAGTCTTCCAAGACTAGCCGGGCCTCAAAGGGTAATTCTGCTTCTAAGCATTGAGATGCCACTGGTGTGGCCCTCGAGGAAAGTTCACTGGCAAAAGAGCCCCAGCGGGAGTCTTCGGTCTCCAAAGTATTAACTGGGCTCCAGGATGTTCCAGAGGCTTCCATCTCTGCAGAACTACTGTTGCCATGTTCTGGGGTCATGGCCGCTTCCACCAGTACCAACACCCAGGCATCGGCAGGAGCAATGGATAAGAGAATCCTGTCTATCAAACGCAGTCTAGCAACCCTCTTAGCAGCTTTGGTACCGCTAAGACTGCTACAGACAGTTCCACAGGTATCGGTACCGGCATCGATATGCTTCTGCCTATGCCGAGCCTCGAGTCTCTCAGGCATCGAAGGGCCGGTACCGAGACACCCCGATACCGACTTTGAGCGGTACCGATACCAAGAGTTGCACAAACACCGGTCACCAAGATACTTCAAATCTTCTGATTCCGATGATTCTGATGACTCTACCGGTACTAGAGCCATCCTACCAGAGGATCCAACTCCTTCTCCTCAGCGCAGAATGTCTCCTCCAGAAGACATATCCTTCCAGGATTTCATATGTGATTTAGCCAAAGGTCTTTCAATCATGGTGATTCCAGAAAAGGAACCTAGGTCAGAAGAATTAAGAATTCTACAATATCCTATGGCTCCTAAGGAAGCAGCAACGCTTCCCATTCACAAGATCTTACATGATCGTATGTTAAGGATGTGGGAAACTCCTTTAACGGTGTCTCCACATTCCTGACGCCTCAATACCATGTACCAAGTGCCAAGCTGTCCTGGCTTTCAGAAGACTCAGTTACCACACCATTCAATGGTAGTGGAATCGGTCATGCGTAGAATTAAGAGTGCTAAAAAACATTCTTCTAATCCTCCAGGCCTGGAATCAAGGACACTCAATGCCTTTGGGCGTCGATGCTTCCAATCCTCCATGTTATCAGCCAAGATCAGTTCCTACATTCTTTATATGGGTATGTTCCTGGAAGAAGTTGCATGTGACTTAGAGCTCATGAGCCCTAATATGTCTGAGGACAAAAGGGAAGTTTTCCTTACCCTGGTCAAGCACGCCCAGAGTGTCTCTAAATTTATGAACCATGCAACCTTTGATTACTTTGAATGCATAAGCAGAACCTCTGCTATCTCCATAGTTGCACATCATATTGCCTGGTTTCAGGCATCAGACTTAGAGCAGTGGGTGCAAGACAAGCTGGGAAACATTCCTTGTACAGGAGAAAATCTCTTTGGCAAGGACTGACAGGACAAGGCTAATCAGCTTGAATCTGAAAATACTACCTTGAACAGACTATCAAAGTCTACAGCCATCCCAGCACAGAAAAAGTCATTCAAGAAACCCTTTTTCAACAAGAAAAAGAGGTTTAACCAATCATACCCCCATTTGGACCACTGTCCTGTTCATGTTCCCCAAAAAGGACAAAAACAGAACAGACAACAAAGAAAGCCGCAAGCTCAAAGAGCTCAACCGGCCCAGCAGACTCAGCCTCCTCAGGGGCTTTGACTCTTACCTAGAGAACTTAGTCATTCTGCCCCTGAAAGGACCAGAACCCTTAACCATTCCAGGCAGGTTATGCCATTTTGCCAAAAGATGGCAACAAATAACATCAGAAAACTGGACTCTGTCCATTGTACGACTGGGGTACAAGCTTCACTTTCTCAACATGCCCCCGCCTACAATCAAACAGTTCAATTCTCAGGTCCCTGCCACCGGCCTCTTGTGGCAGGAGGTCACATCACTTCTCGCTCAAGGAGCAATAGAAGAAGAACCCATATCCCAACCAGGTACGGGGTTCTACTCCCCCTATTTTCTTATTCCAAAGAAAACAGGGGGGGGGGGGCACAGACCTATACTGGACCTCAGAGAAACAAATATCTGTTCCGAGAAAAGTTCAAAATGATCTCTCTCGGAACACTCCTACCATACCTACAGAGTTCTTCCTTTTTGGTCTGGCTTGGCAGTGGTAGCAGCATTTCTGAGAACTCTAGGAATATTCATCTTCCCTTACTTAGACGATTGGCTCATTCGAGCATCAACAGCTCAAGAGGCCAGCTTCACTCTTTCTAGAACAATGACAATCCTTCAATACTTGGGACTGGTCATAAACCTCCCAAAATCTCATCTCACCCCCTCTCAAGCTTTCGAGTTCATAGGGGCTCGTCTAGACTCATCACAGTCAAAAGCTTTCCTGCCACAACCATGCTGTCTACGTATAAAACAGCTGGCATCCCAAGCAGCCATGAAGGTTTTCCTGACTGCTCGGGAAATGCTTCAGCTTCTGGGGCATATGGCATCCACTGTCCATGTGGTTCCCTATGCTCGCCTTCATATGCGAGCAGCCCAGTGAACCCTATCCTCTCAGTGGACACGGGTTGTTTAACGGACGAAATCAGAAACTCCTCACATCTAATTTTGTCCCTGCAATGGTGGCAATCACTGGAAAACCTCCTCGTAAGCTCTCCTTTCCAGCAGCCTCTGTGCCAAGCCACCCTAACAACAGATGCGTCCAAATTGGGTTGGGGGACCCACTTGCATGATCTCTCAACTCAGGGTCTTTGGACCCCAGAGGAGACTTCTCTTAACATAAACCTCCTAGAGCTGAGAGCCATTTTCAATGCTATTCGAGTATTTCAGGCCCATCTCAGCCACAAGACAGTTCTGGTCCAAACCGACAATCAGGTAGCCATGTTCTATCTGAACAAGCAAGGCGGAATGGGCTTTCTGTTGCTATGCAACGAAGCTTTGCGACTATGGGCCCTCGCCAGAGAGCTTCAAATCCACCATCTTGCGGTATACCTTCCAGGCATTCAAAATTAATGGGCAGACAAACTCATTCGAATACTGCTGCCACATAAGTGGTCTCTCCACTCAGACCACCTTTCTCGAGTGTTTCAAATCTGGGGAACACCAGATATAGACCTCTTTGCAAGTCCACAGAATGCCAAACTTCCCTGATTCTGTTCCAGAATCCCGGCTCACAACTGTTAGGCAAGGGATGCCTTCCTACTCCTCTGGGGTCAGGACTTCCTCTATGCCTTCCCACCCATTCCCCTCATTCCCAAGACTTTATTCAAACTTCAGAGAGACAGAGGTCATTTGATACTTATCGCTCCACGTTGGCCAAGGCAACGTGGTATCCTCTGCTTCTACGTCTCTCTCAAACCACTCCTCTGGACTTGGGAAATGCTCCAGATCTCCTTTCCCAGGAGAACGGATCCTTACTGCACCTGAATCCCCAGTCCCTGCATCTCAGGGCCTGGTTACTGAAAGCCTAGATTTCTTGGATATCAACCTCTCTCAGCAGGTAAAAGATATCCTTCTGGCTTCCAGAAAACCTTCCACGAGGCGTTCCTACGCTTTTAATGGAAAGATTCTCTGTCTGGTGTTCACAAAAGGGACTTAACCCCCTTTTGGTACCTATGGAGTCGCTACTGGAGTATCTCCTCCAACTATCCACTTCTGGTGTTAAGACCAATTCAGTGAGAGTCCATCTTAGTAATATTGCTGCTTTTCACAAACCTTTTGATGGACAACCTATTTCCTCTCATCCACATGTGTCAAGATTCATGAGAGGCCTACTCTTAACAAAACCTCCCATTAAACCACCACTGGTGGCATGGGATCTAAATCTTGTTCTCGGTCAGCTCATGAAACCGCCTTTTGAACCCTTAGCCACTACAACCCTAAAGTTTCTTTCATGGAAAGTCATTTTCCTAATTGCTATCATTTTGACAAGATGCATTAGTGAACTGCAGGCTTTAGTGGCTGACCCTCCTTATACAAGGTTCCACTATGATAAAGTAGTCCTCAGGACTCACCCTTACTTTATGCCAAAGATGGTTTCGCCTTTTCATCTAAACTAGTCAGTTTATTTTCCTATATTCTTTCCTAGGCTATAGCCTTTTATCTTCAAAGAACTAAGCAACATAGAAAATCTTCTCAGCTTTTTGTTACTTTTGACTCGTCATTTGGGACTTCCAGCTTCCAAAAGAACTTTATCTAAATGGATTGCAGATTGCATATCCTTTCTCTCGAGGGCCATGTCACAGCACACAATGTGAAAGCCATGGCAGCCTCGATGGCTAATCTTTGTTCTGTGTCTATTGACATCTGTAGATCAGCTACTTGGGCTTCGGTGCATATCTTCACAGCCCACTACTGCTTAGACAAAGACTCCCATCGGGATGCCTTCTTTGGCCAAGCTGTTCTTCAGCATCTCTTTCATACTTAATACAACTCCTACCCGCCGGTCCCGAGTTTGATGCCAGAGGTCCATGGGAGGAAGCATGACTCATCTCACCTGGGTTTGCAGCTTGCTGGGGTCATTCCCTTGGCATCTATAAGCTGGGGAATCTCCATATGTGAAGACTACATTCCTGCTTGTTCCTGGAGATAGCATAGTTACTCACCTGTAACAGGTGATCTCCGGGAACAGCAGGAATTTAGTCTTCACAACCCACCCACCTCCCCTAGGAGTTGTCTCTATCTATCTAACTCTCTTTCTCTACTCCTCTCCTTTGGTCTCAGCTATAAACTCAACTAAAGTGAGAGAGGTAGAAAGGCGGGACGGCAGCACGCAGGCGCTGTTGGATGCTCCCAAAAGCTTTCCTATTGGACGCTGGGGAGCGTTCCCGCACAGGCTCCATCGGTACCGGCGATACCCATATGTGAAAACTAAATTCCTACTGTTCCCGGAACAGCAGGAATAAGTCTTCTCAACCTGCCCTCCTCCCCTAGGAGTTGTAGGGTTCCTTTGTTTTCTTCTTCTTCTCAGCTACAAACTCAACTGAGGAGAGGAATTGGGAAGGCAGGCACGCAGGTGCTGTGGAGTGCTCCCAAAGGCTTTCATATTGAACGCTGGGGAGCGTTCTCGTGCG
Source organism: Ichthyophis bannanicus (assembly GCA_033557465.1). NCBI lineage: Eukaryota > Metazoa > Chordata > Amphibia > Gymnophiona > Ichthyophiidae > Ichthyophis > Ichthyophis bannanicus. The sequence goes on from CM066036.1 coordinate 429,584,060, forward strand.
AGCTCCGTTAGTGAAGACTGATTTCTGCTGTTCCTGGAAATCATTTGTTGCAGTTAGTAACTACGCTTTCTGCCTGGGCACCTCCCCCCCTCCCCCCCCCCCCCTTGCAGGGACTGCTTGATTGCTTGATCAGAATGTACGCCATTGATTGTAGGGTTCTAAAACAAACATCACAACCAGCCTGCAAGGGGGGGTTGGGAATTCACTGGTACTTTAAATGTTGATGGCAGGTTTTAAAATTTAAAAATATGCACAGTCCTTATTCAGTTTCTTTTAGCAAATGTAGGGAAAACATTGTAAGCAAGGTACATCACTGTGCTGAATTTGTCTTGACTTCCCATCCTGACACTCTTTTAAGGCTCCTCAAAGGATACTGCTATTATAGCATCAAGCAGTGTCAAAAGCCAAAAAGCAGAACAGTGCTTTTAATCTGAGCTTTTTCTGCAAGGAAAAATGTGGCAAGCTTTTCCTGCTCAGGTTTTGCAGGTAGCTGTGTGGAGCTAGAGCCCCCAGAGTTACCTTCATGGGCAAAGGGAAAACTTCCTCCCTCTGCTTTATTAATATGTTTTTATAGCTTCTTGTGCAAAGAAAATAAATACTTTAAAAAACACTCTTAGCTAATTTTATTGTCCCTGTTCTCTTTCCTCAGACCCCTGTTTGCTGAAGGGAAAAAGGGGATTTACAGTACTTTCAACAGCAGTGTTAATTTCCCCGGAACTGCTCCCCTAAAGAAAACAAACAGAAAAAAAAAGCAAAACCCTCTTAGCAGTTCAATAGCAATAATATTCAATGTCAGTAGCAGTCACTACCTTGTTCCAAAAATTCCAATTTTTGCTTGCACTTCGACCTCAAAGGGGTTCAAACTGTCAGTGTCCAGAGCAATACTCTGATCTCCAGGAACAAGCAGGAATGAGTCTTCACATATGGGTACGTCGGTACCGACGGAGCCTGCGCGGGAACGCTCCCCAGCGTCCAATCAGAAAGCTTTTGGGAGCATCCCACAGCGCCTGCGTGCTGCCTTCCTGCCTTTCCAACTGTCTCTCCTCAGTTGTTCTTTTTCCGCGAAGCCAGCAGGTCGTGTTCTGTCACTGCAGAAGAATTTCCTTATTTTTTCTTTATTTCTTTTCTGTTGCGTCTGCTTTCCTCGACGCTATACCGGTACCGCCGGTTCTTTTTTTTTTTTTAAAGAAAAGAATAAGACCTTTTTTCCCATTTATTTTTCTTCAGGTGTACTTCAGTTTTGGGCCTTAGGCCCAAAACCCTTCTCCTTAAATATGGAAAAGCCTGCCTCAGGATTTAAGTGCACAAAATGTGGCGGTACTATCTCTGTCACCGACAGCCATGACTGGTGTCTAAAGTGTTTAGGCCCTGACCATTCCATTAAAGATTGTGTGTCCTGTTCCATGATGTCTAAGAGAGGTCGACAGAACCGAGCTGCCAAGCTCAGTACCCTGTTTCCCTCTGATGCAGCTTCGGTGGCATCGACGTCTTCCAGGGCTGCTTCTTCCTCACATGGATCTCAGGTAACTAAACATAAATCCAGCCGGTCCTCGAAGGGCAAATCTCCTTCTAAGCATCAAGATGCCCCTGACCTTGCCCTCGAGGATTCTGTACCGGCAAAATTACCCCGGCGGGAGGCTTCGGCTTCTAAAGCATCATCATCATCGGGGTTCCAGGATGATCTAGATGGCGTGACCTCAACAGATCTCCTGGTGCCATGCTCTGGGGTACCGGTGGCTTCCACCGGTACCGACTTCCAGGCATTGGCGGTGTCGATGGATCAGAGGATTCTGTCCATCAAACGCAGTCTGGCAGCTTTCCTTGTGGCATCGACGCCCGTGGTACCGCAACAGACTTCTCCGCCAGTACCGACTCCGGTATCGCCATCGGCACCAATTCCGGTACCGGTGGCATCGGCATTGGTGTCAGCTATGCTGGTACTCTGCCCTCTGCAGCCCTCCAGTACCGATACCCTGGCTCGCGAAATGTTTGAGGGCTCTGTGTGAGAACGTCGGGGATGGCAGCTGGCTGTTCGGTTTAAGCACCAGTGTCACAGTTTGTTACAGCTAAGTGATTTTTTCACTTTGAGAATCTAGTATTGTCACATGGTGGGAGCTGGCTGCCTGTAGTTTTAATCAAGGTCATTGATGTGATTGGGCTTTGTTAATGTGTTAAGGGTCCAGTGCTCTGTGACCTGTTACACTATTTGCCCGTTTATGCTGAGACCTTGTGTTTGTTAGTTAAACAATTGTTTTTGAAAGAATTTTCTGTAAACTCATCTGGCATATTATTTATTTATTTAGCTGTGTTTATATACCGCTGTATCAATATGTCAAAGCAGTTTACAGAAAACAAATGGGCCAACAATGGCTTTACAAAGAACAATAAACAAGTTGGGAGGGGAGTTGAGAGTACAGGGATATGAAGTGTTAACAAGTGAAAGTGGGGGCTAATACGCGTACAATGCTTAAACATTTACAAAGTTCTGCTATCAGAAAAACATTCAATAAAGAGAAGTGACTTAAGCTTCTTCCTAAAAGTCAATAAGTCCTCTCTAGATGGACCTGCCTGCTTTTTCCCACTAAGCTGCTCTGTTGGCATGCCCTAATTCCCCCCTCCCCCCACTTAAAGGGAAATTTCCAATGTCTGGCAGGGATCTTATCAGGATGTGCTTCCTTTTTGTTCCTGCCTATGTCAGGGTCAGAGAAGCCTTCCCAATCCCTTGCAGGCTTCCTCCCACTCTCTTCCTCACCACAAGACTAACCAATATATGGCAGCGAGGAGGTAGCTAAATGCGGATATGACTGAAGTTTTGTCCTTCACCACGTATATATTCTAACCGTAGAAAACCTTTTAAATTCATCTGTAAATTGCATGCTAATAACAATAGAAAATAATTATTAAGGCCAGCCTGTCTTAAGGCTCCTAATACATTTTAGAAACAAGATGACTATCCATTGGTGTAGTCTGAGAATTTCATATTCACTACATGTGATTACATATGTTGCTGTTTATCCACACAGTAAAGATTATGCAAAATCGTATTTTTCCAAGTAATACTGTAACAACCCGAAGTGGCAAAGACAAGCATTTTATTTATTGACAACACCGCTGGCTTTGTAGGGCACTGCCAGTTTGTTGTTCTGTTCATTAGATTGCAGGTTAGTTTTTTTAACTTGTTCTTTTTATGTTTTATTTGATTTACAGTACTGTATTGCCTTTTGCCAAGTGTACCGTTTACAAATATAAAATAAATAACTTAGAGAAAGGGCAAGGAACGCCTATCAGTGAGAGTAGGAAACATGAAAGGGAGGGAAAACATGTGACAGATTCAAACATCAGAGAGGAACACTCACTTAAGAAAACCAGACATACTCAAGAAATATTTCAGGGAGGGACAAACCATAACATCTCTCGCCAGTAAGTAAACTTATCCTTGAAGAGCAAATGCTTGTCTGAACAGATGTTTTCAGTTCAGCCTTAAAACGATTAAAAAGATTGCAGATTTGCCTTTCTCACCCTAACACAGTCTATGTATCTGCTTTAATTAAAAGAGACAGTGCCAAGTAGTTGTTAACCTATAGCTCTCCTGCAAATTTATTTTTCAAAGAGGGTACATTGTTTATATATTTCTGGGTTTGCATCATGACAGTAGGCTAATCCAAGCCATCAGTATATCCTGGGCCTGTTAAGATTCCATAGAACCGTGTACTCAACTGTATTTTCACTCTGCAATTGGGTATTAATGTACTAACTGTATAAAGTATGCATGTCCTTTGCTTTATAAAGTAGATGCAAAATGCACACGTTAAACTAAGCTATCCTTAGAAAAATTACATCTTTAATGTGCAATGAGTGTGCAATATTATTATTAATGTTATATCACAGTATCTTTGTTGTTTAATGTTTATATTTGTCATTTGTGGAGTTTAGGAATGAATTCTGTGTTGCAAGAATCTGATCAATCTGTGTAGAGCAACAAATTAAGATGGTGACCAGAAACAGTATTTACGTATGTATCTATAGACATCATTCATGAGTTCCCCATTTTATTTGATTTTGACTTTGTAAACTGCTCTGTATGTTCTTTTACAAAGAGCGGTATATCAAAACTAATTAACTAGAACTAGAACTATAATTATGAAGAAGAAACTATGGCCGGTAATAATGACTAAAGTGTAGTATAATAAGAATTACCTTACACCTCCTTCCTATAAAGATGGTGAAATTAAAGCTGCTTTTGTAAATTTCGTAATACTTCCAAACAAAGTTGATAGCTTTAGGGATATAATAATTACACAGTCGTGAGATATTTATGGTATAATGTAGTCATAGACATTCCCTAAAGATGTTTGCATAAATGATACAGTATAGGCCCCATTCTGCAAGGCGACTAGCGGGACGGCCAGCCCTGCTAGCCGCCTGAACCGTATGCCGCTTACTGGCCCCTCTGCCACCACAGAGCTGCTGTGCATCCTGCAAGGACAGGGACGGAGAATGAGCAGAGCATGGGTGGGAGCAATCCCCCTATGTACAGGGCTGATTCCAGTCATGGCCCTGTACATCTGGGGATCGCCAGGGGGATGGCCTGCTTTGCTGGCTGCTCCTCTGGATTGGTCGGCCAATCACCCCAGTAGTGACAGCGGCAACAGGGTGAGTCCCAGCCACCCAATCTGGCCTCAGCTGTCCCCATTGGGGTGGAGCAGCAGGAAAATGAGGGCTCCAAGGCAGCGAGCAGGTTGTGCCAAGGGGAAGACGTTCCTGCAGTGATGCAGGGTCATGCCAGGCCATCTCCCCGGTCCCAATTCACCTGCTAGAACATCTGGCTCCCGCGGTGCAGAATCGGGTCCTAATGGGTCCTGTTCGGGGCTGTCCAGACAACCTGGACATGCCTCTACTAGTATTGGGCTCTATATGTCCTCAGGAATCCATGGCTTAGCAAATTTTCTGCAGGATAGGAAGGCGGATGGGGTTGTTTTAATTGCCCGAAGGAATAACCTATAGATCATTTTAAAACAATTTGCTCTGAATCCGTTGTGATTCACAATGGAAAGATCACAGCTTGCATAGTTTATATTCCCCTGCATTATTTTTAAAATGATATAATACATTTTATTGAACGGTTGTGATTTATCTAGAATCATTATTGGAGTCTTTAATATACTAAACATTATGATGATTTTAAGGATTTATTTATTTGAACAGCTTTTATATATACCGCTGCTTCCAAGGATCAGCAGCGGTTTACATTACAACAAAAAATCAAACAGATTTTACTGTTGCTGCCGATTTTATTAATCACATGATATGTTTAGGATTACAACAGTTGATAACACAGGATCTTCACAAGAAGGGACTTATTTTAGAATAACTTTTTCTTCCCCTTAAGAATGCAAAAAGGATGAAACTAGATACAATTTTAAATGAACCAGTTCTATGCTCAGAGCATAGTGTTATTATATTTTGAGTAAAACAAAAGAACATAAAATTAGATCAAAAGTAAATGTAGATGAGAAGGTGATTGATTTTTGATCATGATGACTTCCATAGTGAAAGGCATGAAATAATTGGTCAACTGGAGAATGATACTACAGAGCACTTTAAGTTTGTGGAATGGTTCTGTTATTAAATATTCTCCAGGACCAAGCAGGAAGTCAGTCCTCACATATGGGTGACGTCGGTGCCAACGGAGCCCCCGTGCGGAGCATTTCCCCAGCTTTCAAAGAAAGCCTTTGGGAATGCAGCTCGCATGCGCGGTCCCATTCCCGCCGAAAGGTGCCATCTTGCTCAGTCTTTTTCCGCAGAGCCCAACAGACGTGAGTTCGTGTCACCCGGGAAAAGTAGATTTTTTTTCGACTTTTTCTGTTCCAGTTCGACGCCGGTTCCCTTTCCCGCCTGGGCTCAGTACACCAGTATCAAGTCCGGAGTTTTGATTTTCGTTTTTTGTCCTTTGTGACTAGCGTTCGTGCTCTTTTTGTGTTTTCAATGGCAGCCCGGTCTTTTGACCTTGCAGGGGCCCTTTTTCCCCCGATGGCTACCAGCGGGTTCAAAAAGTATGATCGGTGCAAGAAACTTATGTCTCTCACTGACACACATGACTGCTGCCTCCGTTGCCTCGGGATCGACCATGGCCCGCTGTCCTGTGGCTTGTGCGGCAGAATGTCGTCAAAGGCGCTTTGGAGCCATCAGCATCAACGTGAGAGAATCTTCTCTGACTCTGCATCCAGCCGGGCCCGGACTTCGTCAGAGGCCTCGACATCTCGGGAGTCTGACCCCGAGCACCGTCGGGGTTCCTCTGAGAGGGAATCTCCCACCCGGGAGCACAGAAGGAAGAAGAAACTCACAACGGTGGCATCGGTGGAGGCTCCTGGATCCTCGAGGACCAGGTCGCGTAGCCCTGACTGCTGTCCCGGGCTCTCGGAGTCGGAGAGGCCCTCCAAGTTACCTTGTGTGGAGCCGGAGTCCCCGAGTCACGTAAGTGCAGTTATCCTCGTGGACTCTTCTCCGGGGGAGCCGACATTGGGCCCAACGCTGTTGGGGCCCGAGTCGGGGGCTGCTGAGTCTCCTGAGCTTGGACTCAGGTTGACAGCCTTGGAGAGCAGCTTGGCTGCCTTCATGGAACAGCAGCGGGTGCTGATCGCCGGTCTGACCGGTGCATCTGCCCCGACCACCGGGACCTCGACGTCCAAGTCGACCCCGGAGACCGAGCCGACCCTCGAGTCAATGAAGGCTCGAGTCGATCCTCGGTCAATGTCCCCCTCGACCTCCCATTTGGGGCCGAGGTCGTCAACGCCGATACCCTTGGCGTCGGGGCAGGTGGCACCGAGGCCCACACGGCCGGAGCCGCTCGATTCCTCCTTGGAGGAGTCGGCGTGGGAGATGGAGGAGGAGGAGTCCCTGGACACCTTCCGGACCTGTTGCGTCCCTTCGGACTCACCAGAGTCCGAGCCTCAGAGACGGTCCCCTCCAGAGCATACCCAGTTCTCGGACTTCGTGAGGGACATGGCCAAGGCCTTGGCCTTCCCTGCAGACACCGAGGAGGAGCCTTGAGCCGAAGAGCTCGATGCCCTCCAGTATGACTTTCCTCCAAAGGAAGCCTTTACTGTACCGGTTCCTCCGATGCTGGAACGGCTGCTCTTCCATATGTGGGAGGCACTAGCCTCGGCGCTAGTTCTGAGCAAACGGATCGATACCATTTATCGAGTCCGTAAGAGCCCTGGGTTCCAAAAGGCGCAGCTACCGCACAACTCCATGGTTGTGGAATCGGCCAAGCACCGCCTGAAGAATCAGAAGATGCACTCCTCGGTGCCCCCCGGTTTGGAGGCCTGGAACCTGCATGCCCTCAGTAGAAAGTGCTTCCAGGGCTCTATGCTCTCTTGCCGTGTCCAGACTTACCAGCTGTACATGGGCATATACCTACGAGACCTGGCAAAGGAGATTGCCGGGTTCTCAGCTGGCCTCTCTGAGGAACATTTGCAGAGGTTCAAGGCTTTGTCAACAGGGATCCGAGAGTGCTCGAAGTTTATCTCTCGAGCAGCCTATGATGGCTTCGAGGCTTCGGCCCGGGTAGCTGCGGCCGGCATCAGTGCACGCCGTCAGGCCTGGCTGCAGTCATCAGACCTGGAGTCATGGGTGCAGGACAAGTTGGTCGATGTCCCCTGCCGAGGTGAAAACCTTTTCGGTAAGCCCATGACTGAAAAGGCTGCGTAAATCGAGACTGAGACTCTCACCAGGACAAGGCTGTCCAGGAAAACTTCTGCCCCTTCTCAGAAAAAGAAGGGCTCGAGAAAGAGGTCCTTTTTCCCAAGGAAGGGTGCTGCCTACAAATCCTACCCTCAGTATCAGGCCTCTCCAGTTCCCCAACAGGGCCAGCAGGCCAAGAGGCAGGGACATGGGCCCCGTAGGCAGAAGACCCCCAAGCCGCCAGCTCCGGCTTCTGCACAGCAGGGAGCGGGTTTTTGACTTCCACAGCATAGCCTCTTCTCCACAGCTGGCTCCACTCAGTACAGGAGGTTGACTGACCCTGTACGCCTACAATTGGCCAGCCATCACAGGGGATACCTGGGTCCTCAGCATAGTCCAGAAGGGCTACATGCTCCACTTCCACCAGCTACCCCTCTCCTACTTTCCAGGGGAGCCTCCAAGACTCCCTCTGCACAGAAACCTCCTCCTTCAGGAGTTGGCAAGTCTTCTAAAGGAACAGGCGGTGGAACCGGTGCCTCACCACCTGGAAGGGCAAGGCTTCTACTCCAGGTACTTCCTGGTGCCAAAAAGGACAGGAGGCCTCCGGCCTATCCTAGACTTGCGAAACCTAAACAAGTTTTTGGAGAGGGAAAAGTTCACGATGCTTACCCTTGGGATACTGCTGCCCTACCTCCAGCAGGGAGACTGGCTATGCTGCTTAGACCTAAAGGATGCTTATACTCACATCCTCATTCATCCAGACCACCGACAATATCTCAGATTTGTGGTGGGAGGAAACCATTTCCAGTACAGAGTACTTCCCTTTGGCCTAACTTCCGCCCCCAGGGTTTTCACCAAATGCCTGGCGGTGGTGGCAGCCTATCTCAGGAATCAGGGAATTTTTGTCTTCCCATACCTGGACGACTGGCTCATCAGGGGCCAGTCTCTCCAGGAGGCCAGACAAGCCACTTTTCACGCTGTCTCTCTTCTTCAGCATCTGGGCTTTGTCATAAACTACACAAAGTCCACTTTGCTCCCCTCACAGAACCTAGAGTTTATAGGGGCAAGATTAGACACCCTGCAGGTAAGAGCTTACTTGCCCGAGGACAGGGCCCACAGACTCATGGACTTGGCCAACCAATTCCACAGCAATTCTCATGTCTCTGCCAGGCACTTCCTGCGGCTCCTGGGCCACATGGCATCCACGGTACATGTGACGCCGAACGCCCTTCTACACATGCAGGCTGCTCATTGGTGCCTCAGAGCTCAGTTGGCGCAGGCCACAGGCGACCTCCGAGACAGAGTAAGGGTGTCCAAACCTCCCAAACCTTCTCAGGGGGGTACCTTTTTAGGCCTCTGCACACACAAGGGTGCTGACGACAGATGCTTCCTTAAAGGGCTGGGGTGCAAGGACTCTGGTCTCCTCGGGAGGCAACACAGCAAATCAATCTGTTGGAGCTGCAAGCAATCCACTTGGCTCTACAGACTTTTTCTCATGCCCTCTCTCGCCAGTCTGTCTTAGTTCAGACAAACAATCAGGTGGCAATGTTCTATGTGAACAAGCAAGGTCCAGGCTCCTATGTCAGAAGGCGCAGGCCCTTTGCTCCTTTGCAGTCGTTTCTCAAAGCAGTTTATCTACCTGGTCAGGAGAACTTCTTAGCAGACAAGCTAAGCAGGATTCTCCAGCCCCACGAATGGCAGTTGAATCCATTGGTGGTCCAGCAGATCTTTCTATGATGGGGACTTCCATCCATCTGAACCGTCAGCTGCCCAGGTTTTGCTCCAGACAGCTGCATCCCCTGAGAAAGGCAGCAGATGCTTTTCTGATCTCTTGGTCTACGGGCCTCCTATATGCGTTTCCTCCCACGCCCCTGGTGGCCCAAACTCTGTTCAAGATTCTCCGGGACAAGGCCTCGGTGATTCTGGTAGCCCCCAGATGGCCGAGGCAACTGTGGTTTCCACTTCTGCTATAGTTGGCGGTGGAAACTCCTTTCCCTCTGGGGTTGCAACACGATCTCCCATCTCAAGATCAGGGTTCCCTTCTGCACCCCAATCTCAGGTCCCTCAATCTGATGGCCTGGCTGCTGAAAAGGATAGTGCTAGCTCCCTTGCTTCTACCTAAGGAGGTTGAAGAGGTGGTTTTGGCCTCTAGGAGGCAGTCCACCAGAAAGTCCTTTGCCCTGAAGTGGCGTAGGTTCACAATATGGTGTGCTCAGCGCAATGAAGATCCTTTCTCCTGCCTTGTGCCAGTAGTACTGCGGTATCTACTTCACCTGTCAGACCTAGGCCTTAAGTCTAACTCTGTTCGGGTCCACCTCAGTGATCTATCAGCACACCACTCACCAGTGGAGGGACAGTCTGTCGGTTCACCCCTTGATGTCCCGCTTCCTCAGAGGTCTGCTTCTTCTCAAGCCTCTGGTTTGTCCACCGGCGACTGAGTGGGATTTGAACGTGGTCTTGTTGCAACTTACTCGCCCACCATTTGAGCCGATGGCTACTTGCCATTTGCGCTTACTTTCTTGGAAAGCGCTCTTCCTGGTGGCTCTTACCTTGGCCAGACGTGAGTGAACTACAAGCTCTGGTTTCTGATAGTCCGTGGTTCGGACAAAGGTATCCTTGAAGGATACTACCAAAAGCAGTGAGGTTCCAAAAGGGAGTATAGTAGCCCAAATGCCCTTGAGTAAGGAGCAGACAGAGCATAAAGATTCCCAATTACCCATGCCTACCAATAGCCAGATTAATATTAATAAAATACAGTCTCTAAAATGCTTGTATGCCAATGCTAGAAGTCTAAACAATAAGATGGGAGAATTAGAATATATAGCACTAAATGAGAGGTTAGATATGATTGCACTCTCAGAGACATGGTGGAAGGAGGATAACCAGTGGGACACTGTGATACCTGGATACAAACTATATCGTAATGATAGAGCTGAACAAATTGGTGGAGGGGTTGCGCTCTATGTTAGAGAGGGCATTGACTCAGAAAGGATTAAAGTTTTGCAGGGAACAAAATTTGCTGTAGAATCTCTATGGATTGAAATTCCATTTATGAAGGGGAAGGTGATGGCAGTGGGAGTATACTATCGACCACCTGGCCAGAATGAACAAATGGATGATGAAATGCTCAAAGAAATCAAGGAAGCTAACAAAAGCCACAACAGAGTAGTAATAATGGGTGATTTCAATTACCCCGGTATCGACTGGGACAGTGTCACAGCAGGACAAGCTAAAGAGATAAAGTTTCTAGATGAAATAAATGACTGCTTCTTGGAGCAGCTGATTCATGAACCAACCAGAGGGGAAGCCATACTGGACCTAGTCCTTAGTGGAACGCCAGATCTGGTGCAAGAAATAAGGGTGTTGGAACCACTTGGCAATAGTGATCATAGTATGATCATGTTTGATTTAATCAGTGGAGGACAGATAGTAAAGGAATCCACAGTACTACCTTTTAACTTTCAAAAGGGAGACTATGATAGAATGAGGAATATAGTTCGGAAAAAACTAAAAGGAGCGGTTCCAAAGGTTAAAGACTTACAGCAAGCTTGGGTGTTATTTAAAAATACTATCCTCGAAGCCCAGACCAGCTGTATTCCACGCATTAAGAAAAGTGGAAGAAAGTCCAAAAAACTGCCAGCATGGTTTAAAGGTGAGGTCAGAGTGGCTGTTGCTGCCAAAAGAGCAACCTTCAGGAAATGGAAAAAAGAGCCAAATGATGAAAACTGGAAACAGCACAAGCACTGGCAAGTTAAATGCAAAGCATTGATAAGGCAGGCAAAGCGGGAATTTGAGAAGAAACTTGCTACAGAAGCAAAAACACGAAATAAAGACTTTTTCAAGTACATTCGTAGCAAAAGGCCTGTGAGAGAGTCAATTGGACCGTTAGATGATAGAGGGGTAAAAGGGGCAGTAAGAGGAGACAAGGCTATAGCAGAGAGACTGAATGAATTCTTTGCTTCGGTCTTTACTGAGGAAGATGTAGGGATGTTACCCAAGACTGAAGTGGTATTTAAAGGTGATACTGCAGAGGAATTGAGAGAAATATCGCTACACCGGGAAGATATATTACAACTATTTGATAAACTGAATAGTAGCAAATCACCTGGACCGGATGGCATACATCCCAGAGTGTTGAAAGAACTGAAATATGAGATTGCAGACCTGCTATTGGTAATCTGTGAACTTTCATTAAAATCATCTGTAATACCTGAAGATTGGAGGGTCGCCAACGTAACACCAATTTTTAAAAAGGGTTCCAGGGGTGACCCGGGAAATTACAGACCGGTGAGCCTGACGTCAGTACCAGGGAAAATGGTAGAAACCATCATAAAGAACAAAATTACACAGCATGTAGATAGTCATGGCCTAATGGGAGACAGCCAACATGGCTTTAGACAAGGAAGATCTTGTCTTACTAATCTGATCTGTTTTTTTGAAGGTGTGCATAAACAGGTAGACAAAGGTGAGTCGGTTGATATAGTGTATCTGGACTTTCAGAAAGCTTTTGACAAGGTCCCCCATCAGAGACTTTTGGCAAAGCTAAAAAGTCATGGGATAGGAGGCAGTGTACTATTGTGGATCGGGAACTGGTTAAAAGATAGAAAGCAGAGGGTAGGGCTAAATGGCCAATATTCCCAATGGAAAAAGGTGAATAGTGGAGTACCCCAGGGATCTGTACTGGGTCCGCTACTTTTTGACATATTCATAAATGACCTGGAAAAGGGAATAACTAGTGAGGTTATCAAATTTGAATATGACACAAAACTGTTTAAAGTTGTTAAAACCCAAGAGGATTGTGGAAAACTGCAGGAGGATCTGGATAAATTGGAAGACTGGGCATCCAAATGGCAGATGAAATTTAATGTGGACAAGTGCAAAGTTATGCACCTAGGAAAGAACAACCCACACTATAGTTACACGATGCAAGGCTCCACATTAGAAACCACCACCCAGGAAAAAGATTTAGGAGTCATCGTGGATAACATGTTAAAACCCTCCGCCCAGTGTGCAGCGGCGGCCAAGAAAGCAAATAGAATGCTAGGTATCATAAGGAAAGGGATGGAGAATAAAACAAAGGATATTATAATGCCTCTGTATCGCTCCATGGTACGACCGCACCTTGAATATTGTGTGCAATTCTGGTCACCGTATCTTAAAAAGGACATAGAGTTATTAGAAAAAGTACAGAGAAGAGCCACCAAATTGGTGAAGGGGATGGAAGGCTACTCCTATGAAGAGAGGCTAAAAAGGTTAGGGCTCTTTAACCTGGAAAAGAGACGGCTGAGGGGAGATATGATAGAGGTGTATAAATTAATGAATGGAGTGGAACGGATAAACGTAGATCAATTGTTTACGCTATTAGAATATAGAAGGACTAGGGGACATGTAATGAAGCTACAGGGTAAACTATTTAAGACAAATAAGAGAAAATATTTCTTCACTCAACGTGTAATCAAACTCTGGAATCTGTTACCGGAGGATGTAGTAAGGGCTGTTAGTATAGCTGGGTTTAAAAAAGGTTTGGACAAGTTCCTGGAGGAAAGGTCCATAAACCACTATTAAAAAGGGACCCAGGATATCAATGCTTGACCTAGTACAAGCACTGCAGAACCTGTGTCTTTTGGGGAAACTGCTAGGTACGTATGACCTAGATTGGCCACTGTTGGAAACAGGATACTGGGCTTGATGGACCTCGGTCTGACCCAGTATGGCATTTCTTATGTTCTTATGTTCTTATGTACACATGGTTCTATAGGAACAGGGTGGTCCTACGGACCCACCCAAAGTTCCTTCCAAAAGTGGTCTCCTCTTTCCACCTCAACCATGAGGTGGTTCTTCCGACCTTCTTTTCCAGGCTGCATACCAGCCGGGCTGAAACAGTCTTGCATACCCTGGACTGTAAGAGGGCATTGTCTTTTTACATAGAACGTACAAGGGGGCATCGAAGGGCCACTCAGCTCTTCGTCTCCTTTGACCCTAATAAGCTGGGGTTACCTGTCTCCAAGCGTACGTTGTCCACTTGGGTAGCAGATTGTATCGCCTGGGTGTACAAGGCAGCCGACCTCCCCTTGCAGGGTTGAGTCATGGCCCACCGTGTCAGGGCGAAAGCCACGTCAGTAGCTCATCTCTGCTCTGTTCCGTTGGCAGACATCTGCCGGGCCGCTACTTGGTCTTCAAGCCAGACTTTTGCAGCCCATTACTGCCTCGAGAGAGAATCCCGAAGGAACAGTGCTTTCGGACAGGCGGTACTCTGTAATCTCTTTGAGGTTTAAGCAACTCCTACCCTCCGGCCCTTGTGTTGGGCGTTCTCAGAGGATATTCTTATCACGGATGCTGAGGCTCTTGAGAGGGAGCCATTTTTTCAGCTTAGTGTTCCTGGTAGCCTAGAGCTGGGGAGTCCCATATGTGAGGACTGACTTCCTGCTTGGTCCTGGAGAAAGAGTAGTTACTCACCTGTAACAGGTGTTCTCCAAGAGCAGCAGAAATCAGTCCTCATGACCCTCCCTCCTCCCCTGGAGTTGCAGTCCTATACTTTATTTTGATTTTTTTGCTGTCTTTTAGTTATGTCATCAGACTGAGCAAGATGGCACCCTTGGGTGGGAAGGGGACCGCGCATGTGCGCTGCATTCCCAAAGGCTTTCTTTGAAAGCTGGGGAAATGCTCCGCACGGGGGCTCCGTTGGCACCGACGTAACCCCTTATGTGAGGACTGATTCCTGCCGCTCCTGGAGAACACCTGTTACAGGTGAGTAACTACTCTTTATCAAGAGAAATTAGTAAATTTACCTGTCACATGAGAATTCAGTAAGACATCCCCCTTGGTTAGCTGAAGAGATGAAACAGTTAATGCAATTAATACAGAAACAAGAAAGAAAATGGCAAAAAAGCAGCTAAACTGAGACTAGATTAGCTTATGTTGTTTCTATGAAAGAGTAAGAACATAAGATATGCCATACTGGGTCAGACCCAGGTTCCATCGAGCCCTGTTTCCGACAATGGCCAATCCAGGTCACAGACATCTGTCAGGTTCCCCAAAAGTGGACATATTCCATTCTGCTTATCCCATGGACAAGTAGCGGATTTCCCCAGTCCACATTTTCTCCTGAAACTTGTCTACAGCTCTTTTAAACCTGGCTACATTAACAGTTTTTGCTACATTTTCTGGCAACAAATTCATTTGTTGAGTGAAAAAAATATTTTTTCTGATCAGGCTTATAAATGCTGCAATATAGCTTCTTTGTGTGTACCCTAGTTTTTCTACTTTTTGAAAGAGTAAACAACTGATCAATGGCTACCCATTCCACTCCACTTATTATTTTGTAGTCCTCTATCATATCTCTACTCAGCCTTCTTTTTTCAAGCTGAAGGTATTTTTCCATCCCCTTTATCACTTTGGATGTTCTTCTCTGTACGTTTTTCTAATTATGCTATATCAGGGGTTCCCAAACCTGTCCTAGGGCATCCCCAGACAGTCTGGTTTTCTGGATATCAACAATGAATATGTTTGAGGAAGATTTGCATACAGTGGAGGCCGTGCATGCATATCTTTCTCATGCATATTCATTGTGGATATCCTGAAAATCCGACTGGCTGGGAGGCAGGTTTGGGAACCCCTGCACTATATCCTTTTTTAGATGTGGCGACTAGAACTACACACCTATATTCAAGGTGCAGTCGCACCATGGAGCGATACAGAGGCACTATAATATCCTTGGTTTTATTCTCCATTTCTTTCCTTATGATTCCTAGCATTCTGTTTGCTTTCTTGTCCACCGCTGCACACTGAGCAGAAGGTTTCAAGCTATTATCCATGATGACTCGCAGTTGCTTTTCTTGGGTGGTGATTCCTAATGTGTGGGACACTGCATCATGTAACTGCAGTTTGGTTGTTCCTCCCTAAGTGCCTAACTTTGCACTTGTCCACATTAAATGTCACCTTCCATTTGGTTGCTTAGTCTCCCAATTTCTCAAGGATCTCTTGTAATTTTTCGCAATCTTCTTGTTATTTAACAACTTTGAATAATTTAGTGTCATTTGCAAATTCGATCACCACACTTGTCTCAATTTACAGGTTAACTGTGAATATATTAGAAAGCAGCAGGCCCAGCACAGATCCCTGGAGTACTCAACCATTCACTTTTCTCCATTGAGCAAATTGGCCATTTAGCCCTACTCTCTATTTTCTTTTAATCATATCCTTAATCCAGATCCTATTTGATCATCACTAATTGGACAGCCAGGATCTGGATTAGGATTGGTAAATGCCTCTGATAGCATACTTAGACATGGTTTCACAGAATTTCTGGCACAAAAATAGGCCTAAAGAAGATTCTTTGGAGTAAACCTTTACAGCAGGAGTCAATAGATTCACAAGACAAAAAGTGCAGTTTGCATTTTCCATACAGCTGCAGACCAGACATACTTTGGACAATCATTAAACATGAAGGAATATCACCAGCAATACATGAGTTAAAAGCAGGCTGGGTAGAACCATCCCCCATTGAAATGTGATGGCTCTTCTGCAAGTTGCCTGGCCTGACAAATGTTGGTCAATCAGGAAGGAGGAAGGAAATTTAGAAATACAAGAGCAGGCTGGTTAGAGCCAGCCCCTTTGGAGATGTAATGTCTGTTCTGCAAGATGCCTGCCTTATAACCCAAAGGTCACTTGTTTGAGACCAGCCTCTGACTGTGGAAAAAAAAGCAAATGTTTTTTTTGCGTGCCTGAAACCTCTAGTAACTTTTCTGCTTTGTTTTTTGTTTGGACAGCAGCCACAGCTACCTCTTTAATTAACAAAATTGCCCTGAAATGAAAATGTATAAGAACACAGTAAAACTAATTGAAATTCATTAAAATAAAATGAGAGAGAACAAAACAAACTACAAATGACACAGGAAGCAAAACAAAACAAAATTGTTTTGCCTGAACACCCTTAGCATATGTACCTAATAACGACATCACTGAAAGTTGCTCAAGTCTGCCTCCACCTGCTCATAAGGGAGCATAATCCTCTCATTTAGACTGGTCTAGCAGGATTCAAGGAAAGAAAATTATCTGCTAAAATTTCTCTAATATTTATTCAGGTCTATAAGCAAAATCTGTTGTCGTTACAAATTGCACCAAATGCTGCTGCTTTTTGATCTTTGGTTAAAGAAAAGTTTGATCATATACCTCCAGCTTTGTCTTTACTGAATTGGCTCCCAATTAAATATAGATGCCAGTATGTCAGGCACTTTGGCCACATTAAGATAATGAGTATTTTTAAAGCTTGCTCAGCATGTTCTAACTCATAATTTGTGTTCGTTATTGCAAGATATGTTTTCTCTACCATCTGTCAAAAAGGAAGAAAAGATATTACTAGATCTCATGTTTTTTCTTTCTGTGCTTCTTTAATTTGGAATATTATGCTAGCATATTTGCGGCTTCAGAATGACATATTCACTTTTCACAAGATGTTGAAAGCACAATTCTTTGAACAGACTTTTAGGTGATGTTTTATTAATTTTAAAGTTTTAAAGCATTGTTATGCATTGTTTTTGGTTCTGTTGTCAGTTAAGTTTCATATGTAATTTTTTGGTAAGTTATAGATGCAGTTTTGTTAACTACAAAGATTTTTGAGATGTATGATATATAAGAATTTCATAATAATAGGCATAATATTCAGAAACGTTTATGCAATTAGTGGGACCCCAGCAGCAGTTCCTAAATTTATACTTGGGGACCCATAGTCAATCGTCTTTTCAGGATTTCTACAATGCAATGGAGGCAGTGCATGCAAATCGATCTCATGAATATTAATTGCAAATATCCAAATAACCTGACTATCTGGAGGCCCTCAGCACAGGTTTGGGAACCACTGCTATTGAACTAAATGCAAATACTAGTACAATATAACAGTGGATTTTTTTTCCCAGTAAAAATGTAAAATATAGGCCTATTTTGGAGAATTTGTTATTCGCTATGTCAGATATAAATCACAGAAGTCTATGTACGCACAACCACTCTGATATATTCAGGCCATTCTTACTGTGCCCCCATGTCAATTGTACTAAACGGATTACAATTGTCTATCTTTGCAACTCATTTATTAACTGGAGCGCTACTAATGGCCTCTTCCAATAATTTGCATTTTTATATATATAGCACTTTTAGCTAGAAAGGTTCTCTACATACTTTATATCTGTAGCACTTTTAAACTGTTAATGCTGTAGTTGGTTTTGGAATGATTAGACAACACCTACCCAAAGAAAGAAGAATATTTGCTATATGTTAAAAAATTACTATAAGGTATCTGTCTCTTAAACCACATTAGCTGCTACAGAGGAGCTAATGCGGAAATACCACCCAATGCTAGCAGCTAACACAGGGCATTTTCACAATGTCTGCACTTTTTTGCAGTAACGTCAGGCAAATGTGGTATTAGCACAGAGAGTGTGGGCAAGCCTGCCAAGTGCATTTACTACCGGTGATTACATCACACCTGCTGTGATGTGCAGGCTTCATGGGTGGCGATAACTGCATCCATGAAGCTGCCCCTGCAAAGCCAGTGCTTCCTCCATGGTATCTGTAGGGAAAATGCTGGGAAAGCCCCTTGCAGATAGCTTGGGCATTTTGCAACTAACATAGCACTTTGGCAGCTATTGCCACATGTTAGCTGCAAATGGCTAGCGTGGTTTAGTGGACAATATTACCTACTGACTAGGCAAGAGCACCATTAAGGAAAGTCTTTTCAGCTTATATTTCTTACAGGGAAAATAAAAACAATTTACAAACAAACTGATATCACAGAACAGATGTGGGATAAGGAAAATCACTTGCATCAACAAAATAAATGTATTAGCAATATTTGTGGCAAAGGTTTTCTCATACATGTGACAGAATTACAAATTTTCATGAAAACATTACTGTTATATTCATGGCCCATAAGATTTCTAAACAATATTAGTAGCAATTTTTCTAGGCAGGAAAACTGAAGGGCTGATAAGTATTTTTTATAGATACGCTTGAGGCAGTCCTTGTCTGCCCAGCTGACTGCTATTGTATTTTGTCTTGGAAAACATTCTTGAAATTTTTAAGACTCAACTAATTTTTATTATCCTTGAGGATGGGTGGGGTGAGGTGGAAGACCAGTCTTGAAGGACTACCAAAAGGGACTGCTACAAGGAAATAGATCTCCACCTGTGAGTATTAATCTTCTGAAATAAACTCAAAATCTTGGAGGGAAAAGGAATTCTAGGGTTAAAACTGATAGATTTGTGTATTTCCTGTGTCTTGTTAGGGTCTAAATAAGATGGAGATATGATTTGTTATGGATTTATTTCCTGGATAATTGTATTGGGAGAATGCCATTGTTTTTTCTATGTCGTTCATGGTATGATATCTGAATGTTAATTTGATAGTTGATAAATAAAAAGTAAAAAAAAAAAAAAAAATCTTGGAGGGAAAAGGAATTCTAGGGTTAAAACTGATAGATTTGTGTATTTTAAAATTCAGTGTTTTTGCTGAGTCAGTGAGGTTTTAGTTCCACCAGAGAGCTTTGTATTAAGTCAAAGCAGAGTATAGCTTAACAGAGAAAGTAAATTAAGAGTAAATAGACTCTGAAATTTGTTTCTAGGGAGCTTTTCATTTCAATCAAATCAGAGTATAGCTTAAACATAGAAAGTTAAATAGAGTAAATAGTTACCAAAATAAAGTTGTTTCTAGAGAGCTTTTTATCTAAATCATATCAGAGCATAGCTTAGCATACAGGTAGAATAGTCCTGAGTAGGAAGAAATAAACTTGTTTCTAATGACCTTTACAAAGAGGCCGTCCAGTTAGGAGGCAAAAGATCTGCAAAGTTATCTTGAATAGGTGTTAAAGACAAGTGACAGGTCAAATGGGCAATTTAAAAGGCCCCTTCTATCAAACCAAAGGCTGTGTGAGTTACCCAGAAAATTGGTAAGCCTTTACCTTAGAAACAAGCCAACTTTTAATAGGTCTTCATTCCCTCCATTCCTCCCTCCCCACTCCCACCCATCCCTGAGATAATCATAGCTTTATAGGCTCTTAAACCTTTTAAAGGGAAATAGGTGCCCATATTCACTATCAGGTGCAGCTGTTTATCCTCATCAAGCATACATTAAGGACCCAAGATTAATCTTAAGGTGAACAAGCCCATGAAATGTGTTAGATATACTATTATTAGTATAAGCATCCCAAGCAAATCACTTAAGTAAACAACTTAAATACATAAACACAACCTTAAAACTAAGATACAAACAGCAGCCCAGCAGGGAGTTGGGGGCTTTCCAGTCTTTTGCACTGAGTGTCACATGTATGATTTTCTCCCAGTTTGTGAGGGGTCTTACGTGTGCACTAGGTGCAAGGAGATCTTTCCTCTCAGGGAACAGGTCCGATCTCTGGAGGCTAGAGTAGCAGACTTGGAAGATATAAGGAAGACAGAGAGATACATAGAAGAGACCTACAGGGATGTAGTACTTAAGTCCCACCTCCAGTCTGGCAGCAACCCTGTTGCCATGGAGGAGAGAGATCATGTAATAGGAGAGCATCACCATGGTGTGACAGGAAGTGATCCTGTAGCTAGGACCTATCCTCCAGGTGATGTAAAACTCTCTCGCACTGAGGAGGTTTCTCCAAGGCCATGTTAGGATTAGGACAGCCATTATAGTTGGTGATTCAATCATTAGGCATGTAGATAGCTGGGTGGCTGATAGACGTGAGGATTGCCTGGTACCATGCTGGCCTGGTGCGAAGGTAGCGGACCTCACATGCCATATAGACAAGGTCTTACATAGTGCTGGGAAGGAGTCTGCTGTATTGCTACATGTTGGTGCCAATGACATAGGAAAGTGTGGTAGGAAGGTTCTGGATGCCAAATTTAGGCTTTTTAGATAGGAAGTTCAAATCCAGAACTTCCAGGGTAGCATTCTCTGAAATGCTTCCTGTTCCACACACAGGACCCAAAAGACAGGCAGAGCTCTGGAGTCTCAATGCATGGACAAGACAATGGTGCAATGACGAGTGTTTTGGATTTATTAGAAACTGGGCAACATTCTGGGGAAAGGAGAAGCTTTTCCAAAGGGATGGGCTCCATCTTAACTGGTATGGAACCAGGCTGCTGGCTTTAACCATTAAAAAGGAGATATGGCAGCTTTTAAACTAGATAATAGGGGAAAGCCAACAGTCACCCAAGAGGGCATAGTTCAGAAGGATGTATCCTTGAAGGATAGTAGCAAAAGATTGAAGTTAGGCCATATCGACAGAGAGGTTCCAATAAAGACAAAGGTACCCCAAATGCCCTTAAGTACAGAGCAGACAGAACTTAAAGATTCCAAATTACAACTGTCTACCGGTAACCAAATTAATATGAATAAAATACAACCTTTAAAATGCTTGTATAAAAAAGCTAGAAGTCTAAAAATAAGATGGGACAGTCAGAATATATAGCACTAAATGAGAAGTTAGATATAATTGGTATCTCAGAGACCTGGTAGAAGGAGGACAACCAGTGGGACACTGATACCTGGGTAAAAATTATATCGCAATGACAGAGTAGATCAAGTTGGTGGAGGGGTTGCGCTTTCTGTTACAGAGGCCATTGAATCTCACAGGATTAAAGTTTTGCAGGAAACAAAATACACTGTAGAATCTCTATGGATTAAAATTCCATGTAAAAAGGGGAAGGCAATGGCAGTAAGGGTATACTATCGACCGCCTGGCCAAAGTGAAGAAATGAATGATGAAATGTGCAAAGATATCAGGGAAGCTAGCAATATTTACATCTCAGTAATAATAATAGGTGATTTCAGTTACCCTTGTATTGACTGGGTTAGTGTCCTGCCATGGAGATATAGTTTCTAGATGAAATAAATGACTGCTTCTTGGAGCAGCTGGTTCAAGAACTGAAAAGAGGGGAAGCCATTTTGGACCTAGTCCTTAGTGGAACACAAAATCTGGTGCAAGAGATAAGGGTATTGGGGCCACTTGGCGATAGTGATCATAGACCATAAGAACATAAGATATGCCATACTGTGTCAGACCAAGGTCCATCAAGTCCAGTATCCTGTTTCCTACAGTGGCCAGTCTAAGTCACAAGTACCTATCAGTTTCCCTAAAAGACACAGGTTCCACAATGCTTGTATTGGGGCAAGCAGTGAATATCCCGGGTCCCCTTTAATAATGGTTTATGGACCTTTCCTCCAGCAAATTGTCCAAACCTTTTTTAAACCCAGCTACACTAACAGTTTCTACTATATCCTTCGGTAACGAATTTCAGAGTTTGATTACACGTTGAATGAAAAAATATTTTCTTTTATTAGTCCTAAATAGGTTACCCTGTAGTGTCGTTGCATGTTCCCTAGTCTTTCTGTATTTTGATGGCATAAACAATCGTTCTATGTTTACCCATTTCACTCCATTCATTAATTTATAGACCTCTATCTTATCTTCCCTCAGCCGTCTCTTTTCCAAGTTGAAGAGCCCTAACCTTTTTAGCCTCTCTTCATAGGGGTATCGTTTCATCCCCTTCACCATTTTGGTGGCTCTTCTCTGTACCTTTTCTAATAATGCTATATCCTTTTTAAGATACGGTGACCAGAATTGCACACAATATTCAAGGTGCGGTTGCACCATGGAACGATACAGAGGCATTATAATATCCTTTGTTTTATTCTCCATTCCTTTCCTTATGATACCTAGCATTCTATTTGCTCTCTTGGCCGCTGCTGCACACTGGGCAGAGGGTTTCAACATGTTTATTTTTTATTTATTTATTTTATTAACAATTCTTATATACCGCACTATTAGACATCAGCGCGGTTTACATTGAACAGAAAACATCCGACAATTTACATATGTCTGGTCATTACATTTAACAGGAAGTATAAACTTGGCAAATAGGGGAAACTATATACAAAGGTGTGTTATCTGACAAGAGATATCATGGTTAACTATATACAAAGGTGGTACAACAGTACATGGAACTGTTTGTATTTACATTGTGCAATTGGCCTGTTGCGATGGTCTGTCTGTCTGGCCACTCCTGCTATTCACCTGGGAGTTATTTTCTGCGCTGTCATTGAGATATTTAAGGAAGAGGAAATGTTTCAATGACTTTCTGAACTGACTCAAATTTGGTACTGCTCTGATTTGTGCTGGTAAGGTATCCACGCCTAACTCTTTTTCCTGGGTGGTGGTTCCTAATGTGGAACCTTGCATGGTGTAGCCATAGTTTAGGTTGTCCTTTCCTAGGTGCATAATTCTGCACTTCGACATTAAATTTCATCTGCCATTAAAATGCCCAGTTTTCTAATTTATCAAGGTCCTCTTGCGATTTTTCACAATCCATATAGGTTTTAACAACTTTGAATAATTTTGTGCCATCTGCAGATTTGATTACCTCACTCATTCCCATTTCCAGGTCATTTACAAATATGCTAAAAAGCAGCAGACCCAGCACAGATCCCTGGGATACTCCACTATTCCCCCTTTCTCCATTGGGAAAATTGGCCATTTAGCCCTACCTTCTACTTTCTATCTTTTAACCAGTTCCTGATCCACAATAATACACTGTCTCCTATCCCATGACTTTTTAATTTCGCCAAAAGTCTCTCATGAGGGACCTTGTCAAAGGCTTTCTGAAAATACAGATACACTATATCAATCGATTCACCTTTGTCTACCTGTTTATTCACACCTTCAAAAAAACATAACAGATTAGTAAGACAAGACCTTCTTTGGCTAAAGCCATGTTGGTTGTCTCCCATTAAGCCATGACTATCTGCATGTTGAGTAATTTTGTTCTTTATAATGGTTTCTACCATTTTTTTCGGTACTGACGTCAGGCTCACTGGTCACTTCACCAGATCACCCCTGAAACCCTTTTTAAAAATTAGCGCTACATTGGCCATCCTCCAGTCTTCAGGTATTACAAATTATTTTAATGATAGTTCACAGATTACTAATAGGTCTGTAATCTCATATTTCATTTGACTGAAAGAGTAAACTGAAGAGTAGCAAATCACCTGGACTGGATGGTATACATCCAAGGGTGTTGAAAGACCATCCAGTCCAGGTGATTTGCTACTCTTCAGTTTATCAAATAATTATAATACATCTTCCCAGTTTAAATACCATTAGGCATGGTTAATTTGCCTACATCTTCTTCAGTAAAGACTGAAGCAAAGAATTCATTCTATCTCTCCGCTATGGCATTGTTCTTTCTTACTGCCCCTTTCACCCTTCTATCATCCAGTAATACATGAAGATTTGAGGATGGCCATTGTAACACCAATTTTTAAAAAGGGTTCCAGGGGTGATCCAGAGAACTACAGACCAGTGTGCCTGTACCCCCGAAAATGTCTCCATCCCCATGACCAGTAGCCCACATATGACTGGATTCAGGAAGAAGCCCCCTACCCCCAAGATAACCCACACATCAACATGTCTACCAGGCAGCCCAACGTCTGTGAGGTGGAAACGAGGCTGCTGGTGATCATAGTCATCAAGGAGGAGGAGATTCTCCTCCCCACCGGGCAGAAGCGGCCAGCCCACATAGCAGCACACAGGAGCTGAGAACATATCAGGACCACCCTCTCCCATTAAATACAGCACAACAGAGGCAGACAAACCTGGAAGCAGAGAGAGGTGGGCAAGCTGGGACAGCACCTAAGTTGGTACAGAGACAGGCATGCACCAAGGTGGAGATGAAGGGCAGAGGATGTCAGGAGCTGGCACAGGCAGAAAGCTGGCAGGCTGCATAGTGACAGGGTAGCATAGCACAGACAGAGCAGCCTGACAGCAGTGGCCCAGGAAACAAGGGAGAATAGGAAGCATGCAGGCCCACAGTGAAGGCACAGGAGGACACAGAGACAGATGGAAGGGACACGCATAGCAGAGAGCAGTCCCAGAATGTCAGTTAAATCCCCAGGTCAAACAGATGCCCCCTGAGGAGGCAAGGTAAAAGGGCCTTGTACATGCCCCGAGGTGGGAGGTGAACCCAGGACCTGAAGCACTGTGATTCAGGGCCAGAACCATCAGGCTATCTCTGTCAGTGCTCCCAGGGAGAGAGCATGGTATGTCAGAGAGCCAGTTTGAATGGTAGAGATGCAAAATGAAGCAGTCCAGGTGGGGGACAAACCCAGGACCCAGAGCATTGTGGTTCAGGGCCAAAACCATCAGGCTACAGCTGTGAGTGCTCCCAATCCCCTGGAGGTGAAGGGACATGTTCCTGTGCATGTACACCAAATGCAATGACCAGCTGCTGCTCCACCCCCTCTCCGGCATGGCATGGCATGGCAGGATGATGTGCCATTGAGAGCAGAGGGGAACACGTCACATTATGGCCACGTGCAGAGTGCCAGCAGAAGCACCCCATAGGGTAGGCAGGTCTGTGCCCTGGCATGGATGAATGATGAGGTGTGTCTACCC
The DNA here is from genome assembly GCA_033557465.1 of Ichthyophis bannanicus. Taxonomy (NCBI): domain Eukaryota; kingdom Metazoa; phylum Chordata; class Amphibia; order Gymnophiona; family Ichthyophiidae; genus Ichthyophis; species Ichthyophis bannanicus. The sequence goes on from CM066036.1 coordinate 429,609,171, forward strand.
TACAGACGTTTCTGGATCCTGCGTGTTACTGAGGCCTACCATGTGTGGTACCGCTCAATCCACCACACATGCCCGCAGCTGATATGGTGTATCCGGCAGCAGCTACAGGAGGAGCAGGGTGAGTAACCATGCAGATACCCTGTCCGAGCAGCAGGCCAACAGACCCCCCCCCCCCCAACACTGAGGCTGGCCAACACATGTAAGAGCAGACAATGCTGTGACATGGACACCTCAGAAACAGCATGTCCCCACCCCAGGGTCCCACAACACATAGTCCTGACCCACACTGCCCCACCTACTGAAGAGAGGGGATGTGCTGGAACACCCCACCAACCATAATCATGAAGCTAACCATGACCTCTGTCCCCCACAGTGGCAGCACAGCAGGAGGATGGCTCCCCACCCCTTTTCCAGATGGCTCCACCCGTGACACCGTGGAGGATGCCTGCGTAGATATACCCCCCAGCCACAGTGGGAACATTAGCACTGCACAGGAAAGCCCCATCCTCCGGTGCAGTCCAACACCATGTGTGGATGTTGAGGACAGTGAGGGGCCGGCAGGGGAAGGCAGCATTCTTCCCCTCCTCCCCCCCCCGAAGGGGGCAGAGCTGAGGGCAGAGGGCAGGCGGGCCTATGTCCCACAGCAGTCCTGGGGGGATAGTGCGCAGCAGGGTGTTGGTCAGGTCCCATGGGTGCTATTTGCATAAGGCCTCGAGACAGGGGGCAACCTCTGACCCTCATTCTCCAGCCCCTTGTGGAGGGCGCATATGGCATAGCAGGCTGGGGACTGGGAAGGCCCCATGGAATATGTTGGGTGAGGCTGTAGCGACACAGACTGAAGGGCCAGGCAGGGGTGGGGAGGGGTGGGGAGGGTGTCATGGCTAAGTGCATGCAGGAGGGTGAGTGGTTGGAGGGTAGTGGTGAGGGTGAGATATCTGTGTGCATGCAGGGGGAGCATGTAGGGGTGTGAGTGGCAGAAGCGGGATAGTGAAGAGAGGGCTCAGAGTGCATGCAGGGGGAGTGTGTGGGATGTGTGAGTGGCAGGGAGGAGAGCAAGGGTGTGTGGATAGAGGGGAGGCAGGGTGTGGGTGCAGGTGAGGCTGGGTGGGGAGAGTGGATATGGGATCCGAACTGGGGTGTGGGGAAGGATGTGACATTTCAGCTGGAGGGAGATGTGGATGGCGAGGAGGCAGCAGGGGGTCCCAGGTTTTGGAAGCTGGGGTTGCCATGAGGCAATGACAGTGCTGGGTGAAGTCGGTGACCAAGGTGGCGATGCTGCAGAGGTCCCATCATCCGTGTTCACATCAGAGCAGCATGGTCATGTTGGTGAGCCACGTATCCCACCTCTATCTGAAGTGGGACCGGATGAGGGGGCCCAGGAGGCTCTGCAGGCCCCTCTCACACCTCTTGCGCTATGTGGAAGGTCTCAGGGGTGAGGTTCAGGGCCTGAGGGGTGAGCTTAGGGGCCTGCGCCTGCTGCTGGAGGCCCATCTTCAGCCCCACACACCACCCTCAGTCACACAGCAGGCAGCCCTTTGGGTCACTGAGGGGGCCACACCACCTGGGAGGTGCCCAAGGGCAACAGTAGCACTAAACAGCATGGTCGGCAGCTGGTGCAGTGACAGCCACAAGGGTGGCCTGGCCGCCAATGTTCATGGCCCTGTAGGTGTGGGAAGGGTGGGCCTGAGTGCCGGGGGACACACCTTTGGCCAATGTGTGTGGGCACTGTTTGCCCATATTTTCTGTCCCATGCATGTTGGCTAGGAAAATAAAGTGTTATGCAGTTCAACGTGTGTGCCCTGTGTGCCTATGTGTCCATCAGCCAAAGTGGCCTGGCCACCAATGAACCTGGACATATGTGTCATGCCACAGGAGGGGAACACTGTGTTGCATGCCACATGTAGATGGTTGCCAATGCACCTCTGAGGCATATAGCCTGGTAGACTGGCCACCACAGTTGCAGATAGTGCAAATACCCAGGGGAAATGGGGAGGGGCCACAGGGGTGGGAGAGCCATGAACATGTGGCAGCAGCACAGCCAATGACCCATGGAGGTAGCGCAGGCCAGGTCAGATGGATGGGGCCATCCTGGATGTACCATGTACCTGTTCCACGCCCCCCACAGTAGCCCACAGGTCTGCATCACCTGCAGTGGGCAATGGGAAGGTGCCATATGGCCAAGGGACAGGCGGACCATGCTATGTGTGTGCCCCTGGTGCATCGGCCGTGGGTACCATGCCATGGCTACCCATGTCCAGACATAGGAGCACGCACGCAGGGCAAGATTAGTGAATGCCCCTGAAAACGTCATGCCATACGTGGGATCAGGGGGCATATAATGTGCTTGGGCAGTCACCGCACACCTGGCACATCCATAGTAGCAGGGCAGATCCCAAACCTACCACCCCTGGACCTATGGTACCAGTGGACCACGGTGGAGCACCGCTGTGAGCAATGTCACAGGCAGGCAATGTGCATGATGCACAGGAGCATGGCTGGACAAACGGGCCATGTCTGGACATTGCGGACATGCACAGGCCCGTGTCAGCTGTGGCACGTATCCCATCCCCTTCCCATTCACTGGCTTGTGCTTTGTTTGTTATGGTTGGGATACAGATGTGCCAGGCTGTCAGGCAAAGTGTGCCTGGACAAGGCTAGCATGCACCAACACATCCTGTCTGGACATTGTGCTGACCTGCACATCTGCGCCGGGATGGGGCTCATCCCCATCATCCATGGCAGGCTCTGGCTCATCCGGCAATGGCTGCCTGTGCCACAGGGCAAAGTTATGGAGCATGCCATGGCAATCTCACACATCTTGCGAGGCCTGTACAGCAGCTCCCCCCCCCCCCCCGGACTGGTCTAGGCAGCGGAACTGGCACTTAAGCTGGCTGAAGGCTCTCTCTATGATACCCCTTGTGGTACAGTAGACATGGTTATACTTGTGCTATGCTGGGGTGAAGTATGGGGGACATCAGCCAGTCACAAAGGGGGTAGTCCTGGTCACCTGCAGGGGGAGACAGAACAGCAAACCGTTAATCAGCTGGTATGTTGTTGAGGGGCCATATGCGCCAGACATGTAGTGGGCTGTGGATAGCTGACTGTGCCGTTCCAAGTCTGTGGACACTATCTGGAGGGTCCCAGGTGCGACAGTGGGCCACTGTGTGTTCACAGCCCACCATGTGTGCATGCCCGCACCCAAAGGCAGTCCCTGCTGGGTGTGTGTGTCTGGGCACTCTGTGTGTGTCTGGTGTCCCTGTCCTGCACTTGGCCCATGGCAGGCACACTACTGGACGGTGGTAGATGGGTCTGCATGACACACCACCATGTGCATACCTGCTGCCACTACCCCAGTCACCTGCCTCGGTCCCCTGCTACATGCACCGGGCCACTGTGCCTGCTCCAGGGGACCAGGGTATGATGTGTGTAGAGGGTTTGTTTGGAAGGGCTGGGGCCAACCCCCAGATGGACAGGGACAGGGCATACCATGCCCATGTATGTGGAGAGGTTCCCAAGCGGATGCCCCATGCATACCCCAACCGCGGTGGTGGGTGGCAGGCTACCCCCCATATATGCCCAGCCATCCCCTCCCCATGGCCAGAGGGTCACCACACTGGACCCTGGAATCATGGTAGGGCCAACATTACCTGCCCAGCAGACCCATCACCCTGCCTCCCAGTCCCAGGACATCCATGCATATGCCCACTAGACAACCATCCACCACAGATGTGGCACCCCTCAAAGTACACATAGATCCCTGACCAGCTCAGGATATAGGCATAATGGCAGGAACCTGGGTACCTGGCACATACATCTGTGATCTCCCCATTCGCATTGCAGACCACCTGCACATTCACAGAGTGGAATGCCTTGTGGTTGCGGTACACAGTCTCACTGTTGCAGTGGTCGGAGGGCAATATGCATGCCATCCATCACACCTAGGACCAACGGGAAGCCTGCCACACTGTAGATTTCCTACATGGTCCGGCGCTGGTCCTGCTGCATTGATGGGAAGCAAATGTTCTGCACCATGGACCGCATGTAGGCGCCCAGAAACTGTGTAAGGCACCATGAAACTGCAGGCTGGCTGAGTCCCCCCACAGCCGAGAGCACTGTCTGAAACAATCCCATCTCCAGGAAGGCCAGCACTGTTGTCAACCTCAGGTGCACTGGAATAGGATCGCCCTTCTGCGTGGGGCTTTCTAGCCATGGCTCAAGCTGCTGGCAGAGGTCATGTATGGCAGCCCTGTTGAAGTGGTACCTTGCCACACATACGGCATCCATGTACTGGACCCTCTACCATGGGACATGGGTGTGGGGATGCCTGCGAACCATGTCCTGCCCACCATGGGCATAGCTGTTCAGCAGGGCCAGAGCATACCTGCCCTGGATGTCCTGCATGTTGTCCTCATCCAGCCAGCCAGACTGCACAATAATTAGCGACCATCGCCACTTAGCGGAGTGTCAGAGAGCTGCAGGTGGCACCATCACTGTCATGTACTGTTAGTCCTGCCACAAAGCAGTTTGGACCGGGGCATGCACAGAAGTATACATGGTACATGCGCAGAAGCACACGTTCACAGACACGCGCACGTGCAAGTGAGCATCTGCATGCACGTCCATGCATCATAATGTTTGCATGTGGCCTGGCCTGACCTCATGTATCCCTTATTGCCAAAATACCATACCTGCTCCCCTCTGTGCCCACTGGCCATGCATTCACAGTCCCCTCTATTGTGCAAGCTGCTGGGGGGCAAACCACTGACCCTCTGCATCCCATGCACATGTCATCCCCTCCACTCTGTGCAGCTGCGGTACCTTTGTGGGTGTCCAGACACAGATATGTGTGCACGCGAGCATGGTCACATCGATGCTGAGACGTATGCATTGGCACGTCCTAGCATGAATATCCAAATGAGCCCATCACAGGCCCGTGTGTGTTGCCTCCATGACATAGACAGTCCTTGTCATGGCACCTGAGATCGCCACCAGGAAGGCAAGGTTCTCCAAGGGTGAGGTGACCCTCATGCTGGAGGAGATCCTTCAGCAGCTGCCAAAATTGGTGGGGAATGCATCCACATATGTGGGTACCTATGAGAAGCAGCGGCTATGGCTTGATATGTTCTGTCGTATCAATGCCATTTATCACCGGAACCGGGACATAGAGGATTTGGAGTGCAGATTGTGTCAGGCACAATGTGACACTGCCCAGAAGGCACAGAAAGGGTTCTTGGATTGCAGGGGGAGCAGCTGAGTGACCTGAAACAGCACATCCTTGCTACAGTTGACTCTGCCACCTCAGGGGGGATAGGCCCTTTCGATACATCTGAGCCATCCCAGGAGCAAGGTACATGTGTGACGTGTGTGTACCTGCCCCTTACCCCATGTACTCCCCTCCCAATGTGTGCATGCACACACTTGCACGCAATGACCAACACTGGCTGCCATGATATCCCAGTCATGCTGCTGCTGCCAGGTGCACTCGCAGTGCATGTGATCGCTCCGCTGCTGGGCTATGTGTCAAGGGCATTGGGAGCATGGCTGCCAGCTGGTGATGGCAGGACTGAGTGCACAGGCCACCAGGGTGTGTGTCTTTGCTTGGGCCTCTGTGCCCACTGGCTCCACACAGGGAGACATGGTTTTGGCCCCTCTCAGCCTGAGTAGCCTCGTGCCTGACCCACATGGCTGCGACACTGCCATCTCATCTGTTGCAGCATTGCCAGGTGCAGGTATGACCCACAATGTTATCTGTGTCTTCACAGGTGCCCCTGCTGTAGCTCCACATCCAGTGGTACCTGCCCTGCTGATATTGTCCATGTAGGATGCTGTGGAAGTGGCGTGGAGGCCCCGGATGATACCCTATTGCTATGCATTGCTGCTGATGCTGCACTGCAGCAGCCATATGATGTCTCAAGCCTTGATGATGTGGAGCTCCATTTCCCTACTCCATCACCTCCACCACACTGCACTGTTGATGAAGGCGATGTCCAGGAGGAGCACACCCACAGAGATGAACAGTGTTACCTGCATCAATGTGCTGAGCTTCTGTTCGCACACAGCACTGCCCAGCAGACACAATCCAAGCAACAGCTAGAGCTGCTGCGACAGTCCATGGTTTGCAGGAAAGGCATGTCATGGACACAGAGCAGCTGACTGTAGCTACCAGCACCCTCCAGGCAACCATGGTGGAGATCCTGATGGAGCTGCGGCATGTCCCTGGCCTGTCCCTCCCTGCAATGCCCTGTGCACACTCCAGTGTGCTTCCTGTGGGGCACGTGTTCCTCCACAGCCAGGCACCAGTAGTGTCACAACGCTGGCCCTAGTACATTCGCACACCACTGTTGGTTTACCTGTCACACAGACACCCCCTCTCCTTGGGCCAGTTCCAAGGGGCACAGGTCCCTGGATGATGTTTCCCCCATTCCATTAGAGTGTCATGGATTCAGGCAGCACGAGCTGTGACACCTCAGAGTCTGAGGAAATGCCACCATGCACACCTGTGACTGTAGTGACCGAGGCACAGATGCATGTGCCTTCAGGGAAGGGGAGGGGCAAGGGCTTGACATGGGGGAGGGGATGCAGAGATATCGTCTAGCAGCAGGATTGAGATGCGGAATGCTTGGTGTCTGGGCAAGAGGATGCACAGGCCACGTGAGTTTGTGCTGAAGTGTGTGAGGTGGGTGTCAGTCGTGTTCAAGGGCTGTCTATGTGATATTGTGCCATGTGGGTGGACATGGGTGGTTGGGGGGATCTATGGGATGTCACTGCCTCTTAGGTCTGGCATTTGGTTTGTTCAGGGGACACACCACTCTGCATAACATGGAAACCTATGTTCATGTGTTGCTGCATGACTCACAGATGTATATGTCCATAACGTCCATACACTGTCCAGCCCAGAATCCTGGCATTTGTGGCATTGATCTGCTGGCCAGTGCCCCTCTTTGCCACCTCAGGCGGACACTGTGGGAGGTATTTGCCAGCATTAACGCATGCATGGGGTACCTACTATGCTGTGCCCACTGTCACATTTGTCATACCCTCCTCCCATCGCTGTCTGCTTAGGGACACATCCACTACTATAAAGTTTGGTGCTTGCCCTGGGGCACTCTCCACAACTGATCCTGCTAGGGTGTTGCGGTCCTTTACCTGCTCCATTATCTCTATCTGAGAGATTCTTAAAAGTAGCAACCACCATCCCAGGATATCATTTAAGTTCCCCAGTATATCCTGGGTGGAAACAGAGGAAGCATTCTTAACTGATCCAGATATAAAATAAAGTTTATCTACTCCAGGCAATGCATTGGAGACCCAATGCAAAATATTGATAAAATATTTCTTTAACATTTCATATACAGTATTTAGCAAACAGTTGGTGAGGAATGAGAGACTTCCTCACAATGGATCCTCGAAAAGACAAAAATAATAACAAAAGGATATCTATATGTGTTTTATTGACTACAACAAGACTTTTGACTGTGTGAACCATGAGAAATTCTGGTCCACATTAAGAAGCGTGGTTATACCAGAGCACACGATCATTCTCTTGCAAAACCTTTACATTGATCAAGAAGCAACAATTTGAACTGAACAAGGAGAAACAGAATGGTTTAAAATCAGCAAAGGTGTACGACAAGGCTATATACTTTCCCCCTACATGTTTAATTTACTTCAGGACTATAACTACAGGTCAAACAAGAAATCCAATGTTTAGGAGTCACAGTGGATCAATTCCTCACCTTCACATCCCATATCAACAACATAATAAAATCTATATACTACAAAGTCAAAACGTTATAACGACTCAGATACCTGCTTGATTCACCTGACTTCCACTTGGTACTCTAAGCACTCATTTTCCCTCACCTGGACTACTGTAACCTCATCTTGTAAGGCCTACCCTCATGCACCCTACACCCATTGCAACTTGCTCTAAATTTTATTTATTTATTTATTTACAGTCTCTTATATACCGCACTATTCAGCATCAGCGAGGTTTACATGGAACAAAAATGCTCAGTACAGTTAACACGTATGAGTTTATAGATAACAGGGCAAAAAACTTGGATAACAGGGGTAAACTATTTACAAAACTTGCTACATAGAGTCATATGAACAGGAATTTCATAGAAACATATGCACCACTAAGGGTTAGAGTATCTTTCTTGGCATGTTGTTGGGATACCATATATTTGCTTAGAAGATTATAAATACCGCTGCAAGGATCCTGACCAAAGCATCCAGAGCTGAACACATCACCCCATTCTTCAAACGACTCCATTGGCTACCCACCGCTGAATGCATAAGATATAAAGCCCTTCTAACCATCTTCAAAATCAACCATGAGCTGTCAGCAACACATCTACAATCTCTTAATGGAAACATGCAGGACACCAGAGCCAGAAGATCACACTCGCTTAACATGCTACACACCCCTTCAACAATTATTAAGATGAGTGACACAACCTCCAAGCGAGCTTTCTCATTATTTGCCCCAACTCTCTGGAACGCACTGCGTGATAATCTATGTGCCACAAATGACCTGATAGATTTCAGAAAAAAGCTAAAATCCCACCTCTTCATTGGACACTTTACTGACCTGACTTAGTCACGCAAATGGAATGGACTTTTGCTTGCCAATTTTGCTTGGACAATTTACCCACTTGAACACATTATACATACATCTTAACCACTTGAGACACATGGACTTCCAGAACCTAAAACACACCATAATTATTCCCCATAATTTCCAACTCAACGGAATGTTATATAGTTCCTATTTTAGGAGGTCATGCTGTTATTCAAGTTTGTTTATAATGTTATATTGACATAGTTCTATGTAAAGCCCTGTTGGCCACATTGTTATTATGTGCACCACTTAAAATTGGAAATATAATGGTATAGAAAACTGTTAAATAAATAAAATAAATTTACATGCAGAGCAATTCATCAGAAAAGCAAGACTGTATGTAGAAAACCAAGATGTGAAGATTCGTTGAAGACTTAACAACCTTCGCTCTACCACATTACTAGCTGAAAGTGAAGACGATCTGAAACATTTGCTTCTTAAAATCAAGGAACATACTCTTAAATTGGACCTGCACCTTAGTGTAAAGAAGACAAAGATCCTGACAACTGGCAAATCAATAAGTTTATCGTTCATGGAGAAGAAATTGAAATAGTTGACAACTTTAACTTACTTGGATCAACTATCAATAAAGAAACAACAAGCAGTCAAGAAATAATACGATGACACATTGCTTTTGGCAGAATGGCTACAAAAACTTGACATGTTCAAGCCATGGTATTTTCAATAACATGGATGCGAAGGTTGGATAGTGAAAAAGATAGGAAAAAAAATTGATGCCTTTGAATTATGGTGCTAGCGACTAATACTGTGTATACCATGGACTACCCAAAGAACAAACTAATCAGTACTAGAGGAGATCAAACCTAAGCTTTCTTTAGAAGCTCAGATGACAAGACTTGACTTTCATACTTTGGACACATCATGCGAAGAGAGAGTTCATTAGAGAAAGACATCATACTTGACAATGTAGAAGGTCAATGCAAAAGAGGAATGCCAGCAATGAGATGGGCCGAAAGAAGAACAGCAGCTATGGGTGCCACTCTGTCAACAATGAGCCACCTGACTGAAGGCCGAACATAGTTTAGGACAATTATCCAGAGGGTTGTCATGAGTCAACACCGACTTGACAGCACTTAACAATAACAACATGGAAAGTTCAAAAAACATAAATTAGCCTCCTGAACATTTTTCAAGGTCAGGCAGTTGAACTACTGTTTCACCGCAGAATTTAGAGAGCTATGACAGGTAAATAGACAAAGTAGCTTCCATTTTAGCTACCACATATTCCAAATTAGTGAGTTCCCCAGGGGGAGAGGAGATGTCAGAGATAAGGAAGCTCCAATCCATATATAAACAGGTAGATTCCATATAGGCCAGTTATCTCCAGCAGACACATTTAAATCGGGCACGAGCACGATTCCATGCTAATTCCACATCCAAATGTATAGATGCACCCGCGTTTCAAGGATCACCTCGTAGAGAGGTCCGGCGTGGCATGTACAACATGCTATTCAGCTGGCCCATGCATATCTTCACAGCAAGAATTGTGCACAGGTGCAGGCATGAGCCATGCAGTGAAGCAGAGAAACTCGCCCCCCGCTAATAATTCAACTGCCTGACCTTGAAAAAGGGCTGGGCAGTTTAGAAGAGCGGTAAGGATCAGGGTAAAAAGATCTGCGGTATTTGTGAGTGTCTAACAATGCTCTAATTAAGAGTAATTTGTTATCGCAGAGCAAAATTGAGAGGCTGGAAAATGTTCAGAAGGCTAATTTATGTTTTGTAACATCATATGGATGCAAAAGTTGGACAGTGAAAAAGATAGGAAGAAAATTGTTGCCTTTGAATTATGGTGCTGGAGACAAATACTGTGTATATCATGGACTGCCTGAAGAACAAACCAGTCAGTACTAAAGGAGATCAAACCTAAACCTTTCTTAGAAACTCAGATGACAAGACTTTGACTTTCATATTTTGGACATATCACGTGAGGAGAGAGATCATTGGAGAAAAGTATAATGCTTGGCAAGGTAGAAGGTAACTGTAAAAGAGGAAGGCCAGCAATGAGATTGATTGATACAATAACAGCAGCTATGGATACCACTCTATCAACAATGAATTGCTTGGTCAACTATCCAGAGGGTTTTCAGGTGTTGGCAGCACTTAACATCATTGTGATATAATTTGTACCCTGGTATCATAGTGTCCCTTTGCTTATCCTCCTTCCACCAGTGAGATACCATTTATTTTATTTAACATTTCTTATATACCACCTTTCATGATATCAAGCTGAAATTACATTGAACAGGGCATTATAACTTGGAAATAACTATTTTACAGGGAACATGGGCAATGGAGGGTTAAGTGGCTTGCCCAAGGCCACAAGGAGCACCTGTGGGCCTAGAAACCCCAGTCCTTCCAGCCCAAATTTGCTGTCCTCTAGTGGGATTTGAACCCCTGACCTTCTGGCCTGAGGTACCTTGCCCCAACCACTAGGCCGCTCCTCTCTCTATATTTACCTTTTTGTTCAGTGCTATATATTCTAACTCTATCTTATTTTTTAGACTTTACATTTATATACAAGCATTTCAAAGTCTGTTTTTTGTTTATACTGACAATCTGATTATTAGTTGACAGGGATAATTAGAATTTTTCAAATCTGCTTTTTACCTAAAGACACTTGGACTACTTTTACCTTCATAGCAGCCTCTCTATTGGGATGCACCAACCTTCTTGTTTTGGTAGAGATTTATCTAATTTTATCATTTTAGGTCTCTGCAAAATCTGCTAATTCTAAATCCTTTTTTAAACATTTTTCCATATGCAGTTAAAAACAAAAAAAAAATACTGTAAAATGTATACTTCCCAACTTTGATGATTCATGATAGTCAAATAACCCAGTATGACTTCATGATTCATATAAGCCTGCTTTGGGAGTCTACATATCTTCTTAATCTTATTGCCTCCGCATTCTTGTGCAGTTCACCTCTGCAATCCTTTCAAGATTACATATGAATTTCTGAACATCCTGCCTTGTAACAATGCAGATAATAAGGTGGAATGAACAACTTCCAACAATGTATGATGAGGTATAAGTAGAATATTATGCTGTATTCTGAGATTAATTTTATAACAGATTGCCTAGGTTAATTGGGCAGGAAGGTGCTTATTTTTCACCTATGTTATATAGACACATAGATACCTACGCCTGCAGAAATCACACCCACATTGAAGGCATGGACATTTATGCCTGCCTGGGAGCTGACTTAACTGTTAGAACATAAAGCCTTATAGATAGTCCCTCATGAGAGACTCTTGGGAAAATTAAAAAGCCATGGGATAGGAGACAATGTATATTGTTTATGTGCGGTGGCAAAAGCCAGAAGGATGCTGGGTTACATACAGAGAGGAATTACCAGGAAAAAGGAAGAGGTACTAATGCCACTGTACAAGTCGCTGGTGAGGCCTCACTTGGAATATTGTGTTCAGTTTTGGAGACCAAATCTCGGAAAGGATATAAAAAGACTGGAAACGGTTCAGAGGAAGGCGACCAAAATGATTTGGAGCCTGCTTCAGAAGTCTTATGAGAAGAGACTTGAATACCTAAATATGTACACTCTGGAGGAGAGGAGGGACAGGGAAGATATGACTCAGACTTGTAAATACTTAAAGAGCATTGATGAACAAACCAACCTCTTCCCAGACGTGGACTCTGTAAAGCTAGAGGGCATAACATGAAGCTGCAAAGGGGTAAACTCTAAGGCAATACTTTTTCATTGAAAGGGTGGTGGATGCTTGGAATGCCCTCCTGATGGAAGTGCTGGGGGTAAACACAGTGACAGAATTCAAACTGGCATGGGACAAACACAGTGGATCCCTTTATAGCAACAGGATAAAATCAAAATAAACATAACTATCTCTTATATCTCAACAAATATGGGTGACCTACATGCAGCGGTGGGTACACTCCTAAAAAAAGACATGGAGAGGAGCGACCTGCATGGAGCGGCAGCTGCACCTACTCTTGTCGCCTTGCTGGGCAGACTAGATGGAACATGCTGGTCTTTATCTGCTGTCTTAGACTGTTACTATGTTGCTGTGTTTATTAAATTTTTGATGGACTGCCCTTCATGATTTCAAGAGAGCAGTTTACAATATAAAATTGATTAAAAAGAGGAAAGGAACTCGAGTTATATATGCAGGACAGCAAAGTACATGCACTCATGAAAAAGGTGAAGAGATGTTAGGAGGGGGTCAGTGGGAAGGGTAAGGTAGACAGTGGGTGTTAGTTGGGGGGGGGGGGATTTTGGATTAGGAACTGGATGAAAGATAGAAACCAGAGAGTTGGGATTTTAGTGTAGCTGGGTTTAAAAGGTTTGGACAGGTTTCTGGAGGAAAAGTCCATTAACAATCCTTAAAGTGGACTGGGGAACTCCACTGCTTACTACTGGGATAAGCAGTATAGAATCTATCTTTTGGGAACCTGACAGGTACCTGTGACCTTGATTGGCCACTGCTGGAAACAGGATACTGGGCTTGATGGACCTTCGGTCTGACCCAGTATGGTTTCTCTTATTTTCTTAATATGAAGTGCATGTAAGGAGCCCTAGGATTACACAGGTACACTAAAAAAATTTTTTTTTTAAACTGCCTCTAATGTTTCAATTGATTTTTACGTTTTTTGGTGCGCTGAATCCAAATCTGGTAACCAATTTGCTCCATCACGTACAGATTTTTTGCTACATTGGGGTAGCAGTTTGAGGTGAACGTTTCAGATTGAGTGCGATCGAGATAAAAGTTTCTTGGATGAATTCTTTATACTAATTGTTTAGTAGTTATTCAAATAAGAATAAAGAAAATTGTAACAAGGCAGCACATAAGAATAGAGTAATGCCAACAAAACACACTGTGATGGTAGCAAAATTGTCTGCACTTAAAACAGCCACATACATGTGCACAAACATTGAGCATATAAGAGCGAGGTTAGACACAAAGCAAAGCAAAGAAATGTGCAAAAAATGTTGTACAGGTATGTATGTAAGAATAGAAAACGCAAACCACACCATTGCAATACATGAAGACAAACACCCGATGGTGTGAAAATAAAATTCTAATAAATGAGATCCGACACTGTGGTAATAACTAGCAAATTTTTATTTCAAAGTTTAATAAAAACACGATATTTGTCAACACAGTTTAGATTTTAAAGTCATTCTTGGGTCAATCAATCTCCTGGTGGTCCCGTTTCTTCTTCCCCCGAATGCTTCTCTTGGTGCGCTGCTTGGCGTATTTTTCATCTGGGGTTTCCCGCAGCAGCAACCAGCAGAAATCAGCCATCATAGTGGTGTTCCATCTTCCTTGGTACCTTCTCTCTGCGTCCTTGATCTCCTGGTGAAACCTTTCACCTTGTTCTTCACTGTACGCCCCCAAGTTTTCGGGAAAGTAGTTCACATGGGAGTGCAAGAAATGGACTTTCAGGCTCATGTTACAGCCTTGTTCTTTGAAGGCATTGAGCATCCTGGCAACAATATCCTTATAGTTCTCATCCCGCCTGTTCCCCAAGAATTTGAGAACAACATCCTTGAAGGAATCCCAGGCTTCTTTTTCCTTCTCAGACATCGTTTCAGCGAATGCTCCATCTGAAATGAGTTTCCTTATATCAGGGCCAATAAACACTCCTTCCTTTAGCTTTGCTTCAGAAAGTCGGGGGAACTTTGAGCAAAGGTACCGAAAGCACTCACCATCTTTTGGAAGGGACTTGATGAATTGCTTAATGAGACCCAACTTAATGTGGAGAGGTGGTAATAGAATTTTATCACGAGGTACCAAGTTCTCATGAAGAACATTTTTCTCACCGGGTCTCAAATACTCCCGAATTGGCCAGTCTTTTTTCCCCCAGTGTAGGTCGCGGGCCCGGCTATCCCACAAGCAAAGGAAGCAGGGATATTTGGTGAAACCGGATTGCTGCCCTAATAGCATGGATAGAATTTTAAAGTCTCCACAAATCATCCACTTATGCTCATCATAACGAATCTTCTGAAGAATCAGGGCCAAATTCTCGTATTTTTCTTGGAGAATAACAGAGTGAGCAATAGGAACTGAAACGAATGTGTTACCATTATGAAGAAGAACACCTTTTATGCTGTCTTTTGACGAATCAATGAACAGCCGCCATTCAGCAGGATCATACTTGAGTTTAAACATTTCCATCACTCCGTATATATCGTTGCAAAATACCAAATCTTCCTCTTTGCTGAAATACTTCAAAAATTGTGTCTCGCGGTTGCGGTACCAATAAAAAGTTGTTCCTGGTGACAATAGATTTTTCTGTTTAAGCCGAGAACCTAGCAGTTGGGCAGCATCTTTTGGGAGTCCTAAATCCCGGACTAAATCATTCAATTCAGCTTGAGAGAAAAGTTCAGGTTTCGGATCTGGTTCAGTTTCAAACTCGGAAGTACTGGACTCATCAGGAAAAGCCATCTGATGAGTCTCATCATGATCAGAACCGTCCACACAAATATGATCCAAAGATTTTGGTGGTTCAGGCACAGGTACTTCGTTGCTATGAGGCATAGGCCTAATTGCTGAGGGAAGGTTGGGGTAACTTATTACGTTCTTATTTTTTAAGTTGTATCCCTTCACAATGCAAGAGCAAAAATAGCAGTCACTGCTGTGGTCTCTTTGTTCACGCCACATCATAGGTATTCCGAAACGAAATGCTTGTTTTTTACCTTTCATCCATAAGCGTAGATCTTCCTCACATGTCTTGCACACTTTGTGAGGAGCCCACGGTTTGTCTTGATCGCCTAACTTCAAACCGAAATAGGCGAAATATACTTTTTAAATAAATGCAGAAATGTTCCTCTGCCGCTTTTCACGGTATATTCCCCACAAATAAAACAAAAACTGTCCGGAGGGTTGACGCAACCTCTGGCTCTGTGAGCCATCACAAATACACAGCACTGCAAACTACAACTGTAGTGAACCACTTCGGAATAAAGCTGGATTACGACTGAGCAAACAAAAGGTAATAATGAACTTGCAAGAAACTGAAATTTGACAGGAACGTTCATGTTGCAACCACCGTGTTTGAGCGAGCGAACGAGGCGAGGCGAACAGGAAAGAACATGCGCCAGCGCGAGTACTGGATTTAGCCCCCCACCTCCCAATTGTCCTGTTAATGTATAAAATGAATACAAAACACTCTAAAATATCATGAGGGAGTGTTTCTAGTTAGTTAACCATTACAACCTCTATTTTGGGCCAAGAAAATAAACTGCAGTCGGCTAAAAAGAAATTATGTGAACATTCCTTATATGGGTAAGAAATCTAATTTTGCAAGAAAACGTGACGTGATGGAACATTTTGGCTATTTTTCCTGGATTCAGCACCCCAAAATCTATAGGAATCAGTTGCAAAACTGGAGGCAGTTTTTTGGTAGTGTACCTGTGTTATTTACTACTGCTGCTATTAATCATTTATATAGCACTGCAAGGCGTATGCAGCGCTGTACAAACATATAAAGAATACTGTTACTGCTTGTAGAGCTTATAATCTAATCAAGACAGAACAATACAAGAGAAACAAGGGGGTCAAATAGGGAAGGAGAACAAGGGATTAGGATCCAAATGTGGCCTCAAAGAGTTAAACCTTTACAGTAACATGGATTTGAAGAGGGGGAAAGAAGAGACTTGATGTAAAGACAGAGGAAGTTTATTCCATGCCTAAGGAGCAGCAATGTGAAAAGATCGAAGTCTGGAGTTTGCAAAAGAAGAAAAGGGCATATTGAGAAGAAAGCCAGAGGAGGAGCGGAGTTCACAAGGATGGGTGTAGGGAGAGAGAAGAGAAGAAGGGTTCTAAGAGTTCTGTCAGGATGATACCAAAATCAGAATAGAATGACTCTTGCTGGCTACAGGAAATATTTGGAAAGAGGTGTTACAGATTACTGACTGAAAGGATATCCAAACTTTTGTACCTACTATATTCATTGCTTTCTAACTTCAAATTCATAAACAATTGCAAATAGTAATTATATTTTAAAATTTGCTGAAGAATGTTGTGTTTAACTTTGTATCATGTAGAGATTGTGACAGCTTCTGTTCATGTAAGGATTCATTAAAACATACAATTTGACCATGAATGACTAAGGAGGTCATTTTAAAAGTTGTAGTCATGGTTTGGATGTCTGAATCATGGAGACATCCCTGGAGCCCATTTCACAAAGGGCATTTAAAGATGTCACTGGTGTAGGAATGTCCAAGTATGCAAGGGATATGGCAGAGGTATGTCTGGGGAGGTTCAATGGACTTATTCTTCAGGCAAGTCCACGTTAAGGCCTGCTGCAGATCCAAATAGGCATCAGGAAAGTGCTTGTTTTGGTCTCCAGGGAAGATGGAGAGTCAAATGACTAGACTAAGAGCACAAAGACCCAAAGTAGGATTTGAACCTTAGCTACCTTGCTTCTAACCCACTACCCCTAACTATTTGGCTGTTAGACATCCCCCGTTCTAGATTGCTATTCTGAGGATATCTATGTAAATTTCTGCAAAGTGCTTGCATGTGCTTGCAGTTGATTTTTTTCAGACATTCTGGCTTGGACGTCCCAGATTGCACTTGGACATTCTTTGTAAAATGTGCCTTTAAGCCTTTGCAACTATATATGCTTATCAGTATGTTTATATTTTGACACTGGGCAGCACATCAATGGTTATACATCAGTTTGGCACTAGAGGGAGCTCCAAAGAGTATAGAATAAGAGGAAGTGATCTCATAAAAGTACTGGGAAGTGTAGTCCCTGGGAATTTTGAAGTGACAGGAAGTGACCTTATATTAGAAATAGGCAGCCTGAAAGTTGTCAAAAGGAAGCAAGAAGGGCTCAGGACAAAAATGAAGATAATCGAGTACCTGGAATTCATTAATAGTTTGCTGGTGTAGGAAAGAAAAGCAGAGACTTTTTGAAGAAAAGGCATAAAAGCAGAAGAGACGTCAGAAGATGAGAAACAGATACAGAGTAAACTAGTCCTGGATTTCTGGCAGTCTCATCCTGATGCATTATGGGATCTGCAGCACTGATTCCAATGGGTAAAATGTTGGACTACAAATAGCATACTGCATTGAAATGCAAATTAAAACCAGAGCTTCCAAAAAAATCTCACTTCTGGGACTGCGTAACTTGGCAACTCTGCAGCACAGTTCAGGAGGGAAAATACGAAGGTGGAATTCTGGGCTTAGTTTAACCCTGAAATGAGGTAGGAACTTGAATTCAGGTGCAGATTTTGATATTAATCAATTGAGTAAATTGTTAGAGGTTTGAGAAGCTGCAAAAAAAAAAAAATAAAATAAAATAAAAGGCTTCACTATTCAGCCGTAGAAATTTGGTGTTTTTTTAATCACCTACTATCACAGCTAAATTAAATCCAGATATTTCATGCTGGTATCCAGACAGTGGCTGGTACTGAATATCTGGATTCAGTGGGGACTAGTGCCATTATCTGGATAGCTACATTCAGCCTGCTACTAGGTTAGCAAACCAAATAAAGTCACTACTGACTTTTTTCTGGCCTAACTTTATGTGGTCAGTTACCTAGATAACTGAATGAATATTGTCTCTAACCAGATAACCAGAGTTGCTAAGTTATCCAGTTCCAGAGTGATATTTTAAGCCAGTACTGGCTTTCTGACCATCTCATTCTGATGCATTATGGGACCTGTTGCACCGATTCCAGTGAGTAAAAATCGGGAATTGCAAATACCATACTGCATTGCAATGCAAATTTTAAACCAGAAATGGCAAAAAATCTCACTCCTGGAACTGGGTAACTTGACAACTCTGGATAACCTCAAACTTCACCCCATCCCCACCCACGAACTGCCCCAGCAGAGGGAATATTCAGTGGCACCATCTTTATAGCCCCGCTGAATATTGCACTGGCTGGCACTTAGCTGCTTAGCCGGTGCTCCCTAAGATCTTCACGAATATCCCTTCTTTCCGTGTCCATTTTGAATCTACTCATCAATCATCTTTTGCCATGCTAGCCCTTTCCGTCTGAAATACCATGCCCAATTACTTCCAAGAAGAACACATATGCAAAATTTATAAAGCAACTAAAACATGAGTGTTTGAGGCAGCCTTTAACGTAATATACACTAATCTTGTGTTTATCACACTGTTTGTGTTTACCCTCCTGCCATTTTTCCATCTTTATCTCTTTTCTTCCCCACATTTCTCCTTTATTTTTGTTTTTATTTTACATGGACACTGTAATATTATTGTAATTTTTACTTAACCGCTTTTAACCCATTAGTTTATTTTTTATTTATTGTTTAGTCTCTCTCTTTTAATTTTGTTTACTGTAATCCGCTCTGATAAACACTGTTGGAAAGATGGTCTAGAAAATGATTTAAATAAATAAATATTGGTCTGATGGTGTTTACTGTGTAAAGGGTTCTAATTAGAAGCTATAAGGAAATATTAGTCCTAATACTTTAAACAATCTGGGCAGACTGCTAATTAAAAGACAGTGAAGCTGGAAGAGGTAATTGCAGTGCCATTAGAAATATACCCTTAAGGTTATGTCAGAGGGCTGTATGTGGGCTGGGAATGTGCCTAACTGCAGCCTAAGAGAACATAACCACCTGATTAGATTAAAGTCAGGGTTAATGTCTGTGATATACAGAGACTGAAAAGCCACAGCAGCAATTGAGGAGCTGACAGAGGAAATTGGTTGTCATAGTAAAAGCTCTAGGTTGCAGTCTCTACAATGGAGTGGACAAGCTGAAAGAGGGGAACTTTATTGCCCATTTAGGAATGCAGTTTGGAATTAAGTTGTGCAAGGATTTGTAAGTTTGTTGTATGAACCCTATAAGCTATAGTTTGGACCATGGAGAAGAGCTGTCTAGAGGGAATGTTACTTGAGATTAGGTTGTACCAGGGGCTGTATGCTAGTTGTGGAACATTGTTTAAAGCATCCACTTATTTAAAAAAAAAAAAAAGTAAATACTACACCAGAGTAGTCAGGTTACCCAGTTCCATGAATGAGATTTGTTTGCCAGTTCTGGTTTTAAATTTGCATTGCAAAGCAGTATGGTTTTCGTAGTTTTCTGATTTTACCCTTTGGAATCAGTGCTGCAGGTCACATAATGTATCAGAATGTGACAGTCAGAAATGTAGGACTGGCTTAAAATCTCACTCATGGAACTGGATAACTTGGCAACTCTGCCTTAGTGGTTTTCAACCCTGTCCTGGTGAATATACATTTGAGAGATTTGCATGCAGTGGAGGCAGCACATGTCTCATGCATATTCATTGTGGATATCCTGACAACCTGACTGGCTTAGGGGTACATCAGGACAGGGTTAAGAATTATTATCCTCCTTCATTTATAAAAATGGATTAATTGCTAAGTTCTGACCCAGATAGCTAATCTAAAGGGACTAGTCTGCGATAACATACATTTGGGAAAACGTTTTAGAAAATAGTTTCTGCCTGTAAAGCATAGTTTGCATGCAGAAAAGAGTGTTTATAGCATTGCATGGTTGAATGTATATATAAATATGCATAACACAAAAGCACGACTCCACGTGCAACGAACAAACCCAGTCAAAAACATGGATAGCACAGGAAGAATATTTTTATTAAACCACTTTATAAAAATATTCTAAAAAGGGGCCATTGGCTGAAAGTGGTTTAATAAAAATATTCTTCCTGTGCTATCCACGTTTTTGACTGGGTTTATATAAATATGCATTCCAGCAATATACTACACAAAAATTCAATTACAGGTAAAAATAAAACAAACCTGAAAAATATAGGTGAAGCTACCATTGAATGAGCCTGGCAAAAGCTGGGAGTCACTTGCTGTAGAGACTGCCTGCTGCCCTCCTTAAGTTCCTTCTGACCTCTATTCCTAGCTACCACTGTCATCAACCTTTGCTGCCTGCCCGGCCCCCCCCCCCCCCCCCCCCATCTCTGGCAGGATTTCAGTGCATCCTACCAAACCTATAGCAGCCACCGTAGCATAGAAAGCATGAGACTTTGAGCCTGTGCCTGTGTAGAAGACTCAACTGAATCCCACCCCCAGTGTAGACCTTTTGCTTCTATTGGAGGCAGGCTGCGGCTTAGCCTTCTGCATAGGTGTGGGCTTAAGGTCTCACACTTTCTATTTGTTACTGCAACTCTGCTGCAAGTTTGGGGAGAGATGTGCTGTGGTCTGCCTCAGCCTGCTTGGGGGGGGGGGGGGTTGATGCTGGTCTGGGGGAGATGCTGGAGCTGGTGGGGGAAAAAAAAAGATTGGAGGACAGTCACGTATTGCACCAGCAGGAGAAGGGGGAATAGAGACACAGGGAAGATGCTGGGCAGGGAACTAGGACAGCATGACAGGGGGAAATGCCAAACATGGGGAGGGCCTAGGGAAAGAGAGGATGCTGGATCTTTTGAAGGACCAAGGCAGGGGTCTCCAACTCCAGTTCTGGAGGGCCGCAACCCAGTCAGGTTTTCAGGATGTCCCTAATGAATATACATAACAATAACACCCCAGAACTCTCAGACCTTGAACTACCATACAATTCACTATACCAGATTGTATTAGGACAAAAATCGGTCCAAAGCCTTATAAACAAGATCAACATAGGGCGAGCAGAACACGCTATTCCTCTTCGTCTCTCTGGGCCAGTCCAGGAACGGTAGGGTAGTCAGCCCCCTCCAGCAGCTGAGGACTGAAATACACAGAGTCTTGCTGACAGCCTGTCCAGCTCCCCCTGGTGCCATTGACTCCGTCTTTCCGTCCTCAGCAGCTAGGAAGGACGTGTGGCTGACGGGCTCCCGTTAAAAAAAAAAAGAAAGAAATGACCAGAGGCAAAAAAATTGAGAGATAAGGAGACAGGAGTCTGTAAAATAGGCTGAGGTCCTGGGTTGTCCTAGCAGGGCTGTAAGTCCAAGTGTGTGAAGAAGAGTAGGGGGGCAGCAGAGGCAGAGCCTGCCTCGACTTTCACAAAGTCGCCGTTCCTGCCCGGGGGTTAAGTGCCTGGGAGCCCCAGTGCACTCTTCTCTGCCTCCGGACCCAGTCCATATCCTGCTAGCAGCGGGAGCGATTAAGAAAAGAAATTTGAAGTTGAACTCGTTAAAGTAGGAGTTGGGTGTTCTTCGCGGTGTTCGCTTGGCGCCAGGGTTCGTGGTGTTGGGGGTTCGCGGGCGGTCTCTGCTGCAGGCGCATGCTGCCTGTCTCTGCAGCGTGTATATAGTGCGGAGGTTGCAGAGGTTTGTCGGGGCCGGGGCTTTTCCACACTTGCTTCCGGCACGGCAGCAGGACACAGAAGCTCCTGGAAACAGTGATGGAGGTGAAAGCGGCGTTGGGGGATATTTTAAGTAGGCCTCAGGGCGCTGCGGAGAAGGCGGGAATGGTGGCCGTGATGCAGCTGGCTGCAATTTCTCCTGTGCTGCAGGACAAGCCAGGGAAGAGAAAATCCAAAACTAAAAAGCCTTCTATGACTCCGGTTTCTTCTCTTTCAAAGTCCTCTGATATGAAGGACTCGATGGAGGCTTTATTTTCAACGGATTTCATTCTTGCTATGCACAAGGCTTATTGTTTAAAGATGGATCAGGCTCGAGGCAGGAGTTCTCCTCCTCAGGTGATAGGATCCCAGGCAGTAGATTTTGGTTTAGAGGATCCTAGGGAAGGGTTCTCTGGGCAGGCTCTAGACATGGGAATGTGTTCAGACCTTTTTGGTCAGCAGTCCTTAGGGTCCAGGGTGGCGGAGGAGGTTGAAACTCTGTCAGATTCAGGGTTGGATCCCTGGGCCTTGGAGTTGGAGGAAGGTGAGCTGCTGCCAGGCGACGACCCAAATGTCTTCAGGGTGTTTTGTAAGGAGGAGCCGGGAGCCCTCATTGCCCAATCCTTGGCGGCTCTTAATATTACCCTTCCAGTGGTCCAGGAAGAACCGCTGGAGGATCCTCTGCTCCAGGGGTTTAAAGTGGAGCAGAAGTGTTTTCCAGTCCATAGGGTGATCAAAGAGATGGTAGAGTCAGAATGGGAGTGCCTGGAGGCTACATTAAGGGGTAGCAGGGCCATAGGATGTCTGTACCTCATCCCGCAGATGGAAAAAGAGCTGCTGCGAATGCCTAAGGTGGATGCATTGGTTTCGGCTGTGACTAAGAAGACTATAATCCCGGTGGAAGGGCGGCCCTCAAGGATCTCCAGGATCGTAAGTTAGAGGCGATTCTTAAGCAAGCCTTTGATTCGTGTGCACTATCTCTGCAGGCCTCGATTTGTGGGTCCTATGTGTCCAGAGCCTCCATTTGTTGGCTCCAAGGGGAAGGTTCTCCTGAGGGGGAGGACTCCGGAGGGAGTGAAGTTGGAGTCGGCAGCAGTGTATTTGGCGGATGCCTTTTATGATTTGGTTAGGATTTCCACTAAGTCAATGGCGTCAATCATTGCTGCTCGGTGCTTCCTCTGGCTGAGGAATTGAGCGGTGGACGCGTCGAAGGCTCATCTCAGTAATCTCCCCTATAAGGGCAAGCTGCTCTTTGGGGAAGCTTTGGAAAAGATTTTAAAAGACTCGGGTGATTCCAAAGGTGGACGGCTGCCGGAGGATTGGCTGAAGGCAACCAGGCCGGGAGGCTTGTAGAGAGGTCAGGGCAGAGATTTCCGTAGGTTTCAGGCATCTCACTTTGCTCCCTAGCAGAGAGGGCGTTTTCAGACCAGGGGGCAGCCCTTTCGAGGGGCTTGGGGATTCGGTAGAGGGTATTTCACCTCCCAACAGAATCCCTCCAAAAAGCCACATTGAAGGGTGGGGGGTCCAGGCGGAGGTGCTCATAGGGGAACGTTTGCAGGAGTTCTATTCTGTCTGGGTCGTGGTGACAACAGACCGGTGGGTGCTGGATATTGTTCATGAGGGTTATGCGCTGGAGTTCTCTCAGCCGCTACCAGAGGTTTTTGTGGTGTCTCCTTGTGGAACTCAAGCGAAGAGAAAGGCAGTAAACGACACTCTTCAGCATTTGCTGGAACTGAAAGCAGTTGTTCTGGTGCCCCAAGGGCAGTGCGGCTTAGGTCGATACTCAATTTATTTTGTAGTTCCGAAAAAGGAGGGGACCTTTTGGCCCATTCTAGATTTAAAGGATGTGAATCGCTGCTTGAGGGTGCTGCATTTCTGGATGGAAACGTTGAAGTCGGTCATTCGAGCGGTGAAACCGGGAGAAGTACTTTCTTCCATAGATCTCACGGAGGCTTATCTGCATATCCCTATCAAACCAGATCAAAGATTCCTGCGCTTTGCCATGCCCATGGGACATTTGCAACTCTGGGCATTGCTCTTTGGGCTGGCTACAGCGCCGCGCACGTTCAATGGTGATGGTGGTGGTAGTGGCGGCATTGCGAAAGGAAGGAATTCGAGTGAATCCCTACCTCGATGATTGGTTGATCTGGGCAGGGTCCAAGGCGGAGTCGATCAGTGCTACAGGGCGAGTCGTGGAATTCCTGGAAGGACTTGGTTGGGTAGTAAACTAGGCCAAGAGTCAGTTGCAACCAGTAAGATGTTTGGTGTATCTCAGAGCCTTACTCGATACCGTAGCTGGGTTGGTGTTTCTGCCCGAGGAAAGAGTGAAGATCTTGGGGCAGGTACGAGCATTTTTGCACATGAAGGCCCCAATGGCGTGGCGGTACTTGCAGCTGCTGGGTTCCATGGCGGCGGCCTTGGATCTGGTGCCGTGGGCTCAAGCTCATATGCGTCCACTTCAGTGGGCTCTGCTGTCCAGGTAGTTGTCGCAAGATCATACCCTGTCTCAGAGGCTTGTATGACCGGAGGAGGTCAGAGACAGTTTGGAGTGGTGGCTGGAGCCCAGTCACCTTCAGGCGGGCATTCCTCTGGAACATCCGGATTGGATTTTGGTCACCACAGATGCCAGCCTTTCGGGCTGGGGAGCTCATTGCCTTTCTCACATAGCGCAGGGATGCTGGACCACAGAGGAGACGGGATGGTCGATCAATCGCCTGGAGCTGAGGGCAGTGCGTTTGGCGCTGCAAGCCTTTCAAGACCTGGTAGTCGGGAAAGCAGTTCGAGTTTTCTACGACAATGCAGCGACGGTATCATATATCAACCAGCAGGGAGGAACAGGCAGTGCGGCCTTGCTGGACGAGAGTCAACTGTTGTTACACTGGGCGGAGAATCATTTGGTAGCCCTATCGGCGGCGCATGTGTGCAATATATACAATAGCAAGAAATCAGGGTTGTGCAATATATATAATAGTATGAAATTATATGAATTTAAATGAATTTATATGTAAGATTTTATTTAGTGTTTTGACATGTCTTGAGGGTATTGTATTTAATATGTTTATATGTTATGTGTTATTGTTGTTGTTTTTTTTGTGGTAGTTTTTGGTATGTTAGTATTTCTCCCAATATTAAATGTCATAAATGATATCAATAAAATTATTAATTATTAAACATTAAACATTTTGATTGTATCTTTTGTAAAATAATGAATTTATTATATTTTTATGTATGAATGTTTATTTTGTTTTTTGAGTTATCCAGTTAATTGCATTGTGTTTATAGTTGATTTAATTATATTTTTGCAATTTAGTGGTGATTTTTTTTATATAGGAAAGGACAATGTGCAGGCCGATTATCTCAGTCGCAATATCTTGGATCCAGGAGAGTGGGAGCTGAATGCGGCAGTCTTTCAGGACATTACAGTGCAGGTGGGACAGCCGATCATGGATTTGATGGCCACAGTCTCCAATACCAAGGTGGCGTGGTTTTTCAGCAGGTGCAGAGAGCATATGTCCGAAGGTCATGGGCTGGTGCAACCCTGGCTGACGGAGGGGCTGCTATATGTGTTTCCACCATGGCCGATGCTCGGTCGGGTCATCCGGAGGATAGTGCTCCATGGAGGGAAGGTAATTTTGGTAGCGCCGGATTGGCCAAGGAGACCTTGGTATGCGGATCTGGTGCGGCTTCTCATGGATCGGCCTTGGAGGCTTCCCGATCGGCTCAATTTGTTGAGTCAGGGTCTAGTCTTAATGCCGCAGGTGGATCGGTTTTCGCTTACGGCTTGGCTCTTGAAAGGGAAAGATTGCGACGTAAGGGATACTCAGCGTCGGTAATAGCTACTATGTTACAGTCCAAGAAGAGGTCAACAACATTGTCCTATGTGTGTGTGTGGCGCATATTTGAAAATTGGTGTGCAGGAAGGAGCGTTAAAACCTTTTCGGCAACGTTACTGGATATATTGCTGTTTCTGCAGGGAGGCCTGGATAAGGGTCTGGCCCTCAGTTCGCTTAAGGTTCAGTTGGCTGCTCTAGCGTGCTATAGGGATCCAGTGCGACGTGCGGTTTTGACAATGTACCCGGATGTTCTACATTTCCTTAGGGCGGCGAAGAATGTGAGCCCGCCGCTTAGACTGGTGGTGCCGGCCTGGGATTTAAACTTGGTCCTAGAAGCGCTAGCGAAGCCACCTTTTGAGCCCATGGTGGCGGTGAGCTTAAGAGAGCTTTCTTGGAAAACTGCTTTTCTGGTGGCGCTGTGCTCAGCAAGGTGTATTTCGGATCTGCAAGTGCTCTCATGTCGGGAGCCGTACATTCAGTTTTTTGCTGAAAAGATGGTGCTGTGACCGGTACCTTCATTCCTCCCAAAGTTGGTGTCTGGTTTTCATTTAAATCAACCAATTTCACTGCCGACTTTTCCTAGTCTGCGGAAAGTGGAAAGAGATTGTTCCCTTAGGCAGCTGGATCTGGCTAGGGTGCTCTGTAAGTACCTTAGGAGGACTGAGTCGTTTCGAAGGACGGACAGGTTGTTTGTGATCTTTGGAGGACCACGCAAGGGGGAGGTGGCTTCCAAAGCTTCAATTGCCCGATGGGTGAAACAGGCTATTGGAGAAGCATATGCGGCGCAGGGGAAGTCTCCTCCTGGTGGTCTCAAGGCTGATTCGGAACTCACTTTGGTTCCTCCGGTGGATATATGTAAAGCGGCAACTTGGTCGTCTCTTCACACTTTTGCGAAGCATTATCGGTTGGATGTTCAGGCTGGGGGGGGGGGGCGCAAATGTTGGTGCCTCAGCCATATTGGCGGGGCTTCCGGGTTCCTCCCAGCTTTAGGTACTGCTCTGGTACTTCCCTACCGTTCCTGGACTGGCCCGGAGAGACGAAGAGGAAGGAGAAATTAGGCCTTAGCTGCTAATTGTCTTTCCTTAAGTTCTCTCCAGGCCATTCCAGGGCCCTCCCAGTTCATTTGCATGCTCAATAGCTGTAGCGTCTGGCACTGACATTCTTTCAGAGTTTGTCCGTGGATTTATGGCTTGAAGGATATTTTTGGAGTGGAATGCTGGGTGTGGTTTCGGGCCTGGCTTCCGGGGTTTGTCAGGGACGGCTCTGCCTTTGATTCTCCCTTCCTAGGGGGAAGGGGGTCGTGGGGTTCGTTGAAAAAAAAAAAGTGGGAAGTTTTGGTTTTTTAGTTAAGAGTTAGGAAGTAGTTCACAGGTTGTTTATTGTGAGAAATGGGTGGTTAACAAAAGGCTAGAAGCAATGCTAGATAGTTTAGCTGCTTTGTCAATAGAAGACTGAGTCTCTGGCACCAGGGGGAGCTGGATAGGCTGTCAGCAAGACTCTGTATTTCAGTCATCAGCTGCTGGAGGGGGCTGACTACCCTACTGTTCTTGGACTGGCCTGGAGAGAACTCAAGGAAAGACAATTAGCAGGTAAGACCTAATTTCTCCTTATATAAATATTTAACTAGGGAAAAAAAGCCTTAGGATAACATCTTGTCCCTCTTTGTGGCTATTGAAAGCCATAGGGGATACAATGAGCTCAACATCACAGGTTTAAAAACTCCCAATATTTTCTAATGTATAAATATTTATTAATGTATACAATCTTATAATCTACTTCTAAAATAGAATAAAGTCTTAAACCTGACAAAGCAGAGAATACTACAAGGTGCCTCAGCAATAGTTGCTGCTAAAACCACTAGCCGAACTGAATTTAATCAAATCACATTATAGGCAAGGTGAGCTCTATAAAGCGATACCCGAGTTATACCTGTGGAGGAAATAGATAAAGTCAACGAAACTTATGAACTCATTAACTGACCGTCTTATACAATTTACTTATCTGTAGACAGCTGGCTTCTGTCGCATCGTCCTCTCTACCATCATGAAACCTCCAGAGCTGCCAGCAAAACACTTCTTCTACCAGCAGCTGCTTTAACTCACAGCCAGGCGTCTCTGCAAAATTCTGAAAATCGCCAGCATACCACCCCAATCTTGAATCTATAAAACAAATAAGATTAACCCTACAAATATCTTATATAAAGCTTCTTCAGGGGTTAAACTATCAGCCAGAAAAGGTTCCGTGCTGAGACGCCTCGTAGTATTCTCTGCTTTGTCAAGTTTAAGACTTTATTCTATTTTAGAAGTAGATTATAAGATTGTATACATTAATAAATATTTATGCATTAATAAATATTGGGAGTTTTTAAGCCTGTGATGATGAGCTCACTGTATCCCCTATGGCTTTCAGTAGCCACATAGAGGGACGAGATGTTATCCTAAGGCTTTTTTTCCCTAGTTAAATATTTATATAATAGAGTGTGCTGCTCCCCCTGTGTTGGTCTTGTTTATAAGGCACTGGACTGATTTTAGGCCTAATGAAATCTGATCTAGTGTATTGTATGGTAGTTCAAGATCTGAGAGTTGTGTGGTATTATTGTTTTGTAAGTCTCAGTGCCATAATTTATTTGTAGTTGTTTTTTTTGTTAATGAATATACATGAGATATTTGAATGCACTATCCCCATTGTATTCTAATTATCTCATGCATATCCATTAGGCATATCCTAAAAATCTGTCTGGGCTGCAGCCCTCCAGGACTGGAGTTGGAAATCCCTGGACTAGGGAGACAGAGGAATGCTGGACAGGGAGCATGGGACTAGGAAGACAGAGAGGAGATGGTGAAAATTGGGGGACTAGGGAGACCAAGATGAAATTCTGTATATACGGGGCACTGAGGACAGAGATAAAGGAGATGCTACACATGGGGGATCTAGGAAGGGAGAGGAGATGCTGCACATCGGAGAACTAGCAAAACAGAGAGAGGATATGGTGGAGATGAGAGGGGAACTAGAGAGTCAGAAAGGAGATACTAGGCATGGAAGCACTAGGAAAACAGAGTGGATATTAGACATAGAGGGAATTAGAGACATTGGATGGGGAGGGGAGGGAGGCTGCATGACCAAGGGGTTGACAGGAAGATGTTATATTCAGGGGAAGAAAAGATAGGGGAGAGTTAGTGAAAGAATGGGGAATAACAGGGAAGGAGAGAGAGATGGGAAGCTGTAGGTAGATGCAATAAAAGGAGGGAGAATAAGGATGGAACTTGTAAAAGGGGTTGCTTGTTATGAAGGTACCACCATCTTGGCAAGTATGTTGATTAACTGTCTTGCAAAGGATTGTGGTTACTGAAGTCCATTCACACAAGCTTGCCTTTTTAAAATAAATGAAAACTCTTGTAGTTGGTCGAGTGTAAGGCAAAATTAGAATTTATTTATGGGGTGAATATCCCACACACAGATATGCTTGGTAACACCATCCAGATAACTTCTCCAGGGTTTATTCAACACAAAATAAGGCAACTGAAATCTTATGCAAATAAGAATCAAAGTCCTTTATGGAACAGAAAGGCTTTCTTACAGCCACTGCTAATAAACTCCTTAGCAGTGCTGAGATGCAACAAATCAAAGAGGAAAACTTCTTTATACAAAAACAATGCTCACTTTCTCCATACAGAAAAGAACTTTTAAAACCCACGTGTGCACGGCTTGTGCTGGGCTCTCCTCCACCAACAGGTGACAATTAACTGCAATCAGTAGCTTGATTTCAGCACACGTGCAAACTTTCCAACAAAGCTTTTTCTTTTCAACAAAACTTTATGGGAAGCCAACATTTAGAATGTTTCCTTTTGATGTTTTCTCTTATATTTAGGATTTTCCTAAAATAACAACCTACTCAAAGAACAGTCCATATAATTATCCTCTGCATCAGATATTAAACCTTGCTCTTGAAATTGCATAGATTCAGTTTCTCCGTCTGGCTCAGAGGGCTTTAGGAACTGACCTCTATACGGAGAGGAACTGACCTCTATACGGAGAGAAACTGTTTCCCTGCTGTTTGCACTGCTCAAAGCTAGAGAAACGTTCACAGTTCCTACCTGAATCCAGGCAAACGTCAGGCTGCTTCTTCTGGTATTCTGGCCAGTATGCAATAGAGCTTTTGTGTCCTGTCCTCCAGTTGGTATCTCTGGACCTCAGGATCTTTTTTACAGACATCCTCCAAGTGGTATTTGGGCTCCTTTTCTCCTTAGCTGCAACAGACCTCTTCCTAGGTGTTGCTTGAGGGTCCCTGGCTGTGGATCTACAGACCTCTGGCTTTCTCCAGTCCTCTGATGGATCTTTCCCCCAGGTATCTCTCCAGGCATAGGTACCTCTCTGAGCTCCTCTCTTGGACCGTCTGCTTCCTTGTCCTTGTTCCTTCAGGTTTCAGTTGTTCTTCCTTCTGTTCTTCTGATTCTGATTCCCCTTCCCCTTCTCTCTCCATCCCCGTCTTCCTGAAGATTCCCCTCTAGCTTTAAAGGGCTTAGACTGCAACTCCTCCCTTGCACTCTTCAGGTGTTTTGGATTAAGCTTTCTCCTGGAGGCTGTTTGATTATGGATGACATAATGCTCTCTCTGATTAGACTCATGCTTTTCCACTCTAGCTCCCCTAGGGACTTTCTGCATACTAGTGCATTCTGGAATATGTAGTCTTTTAGGGAAACAAGCTGTCTTATTTCTATAACCTGCCAGCAAAGGTCCCTTAATCAGAGTAAATTGTCCTCTTTTGTCATTACTCCCTGAACTTTGATAAGCTTCCTTATCACAAACTGTAAGAAGGGGAACTGAAATCTGAATATAAATTTTTTTTAAATAAATGGAGTAAAACTGAAAGGAAGAGATCAATGTTAGAGATAGATGTAGGAGAAGAAATAAAGTAGGTAGGAGAGAAAAGAAATATAAATTGGTGGCAGTCCCTGGAAAGAGAGTTAAGAAAAGAAAGGGAAAAGCAGAAACCAGAGCCTAAGGCCAACACGATTAGAAAAATAAAATGATCAGACAACAAAGGTAGAAAAAAGAATGCCATTTTAAATTTAATGATTGGAATATGGCAATTTGTGGAATATACATCTGCTGGGACAAGTGTTAGACATGGTTGGGACCCAGTTCAGAGCTAAACTTTTGGAGGTAAATTAGGAAAGGTACCCAAATCTCACTAGCAAAATGTGTGTTCTTCAATTTCAAGCAGGCAGGCTTGGAGTCCAGTCTGGCTCTGGGGGCCCAGGGCAATTGCTTCGCTGTTGTTGTTAAGTGCCATTGAGCCTTCCCCTAATGCCAACCCTGACATCAGCTGTCTATATTTTTCATAGTATAGGAAGAAATGCATCTATTTCTATTTCTCTGCTTGCAGCTCCATGGGGTTTCAGTTCAATTTTGTCTACATATTTTTATTTTCACTTTTTATTTTCATAGATCGTCATTTACAGGACTAGGGGACACACTATGAAGCTACAATGTAGCCCATTTAAGACTAATAAGAGATAATATTTTTTCACTCAGCATGTAATCAAACTATGGAATTCATTAACGAAGGATGTAGTAAAAGCTGTTAGTGCAACTGGGTTTAAAAAGGGTTTGGACAAGTTCTTTTTATTTATTTATTTATTTATTACAATTTCTTATATACCGCACTATTCGCCATCAGCACGGTTTACATGAAAACAAAAGACCAGAACAACAGGCTGTTGGGTTCTACAGAGAACAAGGTGTACAAACTTGGATAACATGGGTGAACTATTTACATGAAATATCTACAAATAGGCGTTATGACAAAGCTCTAGAAGTATCATGTAGTTACTTTCTTTGGTGGGGTTAGCTAGGCGTCATTGCTGACTGGGTAGTACTTGAGGAACAGGTGATATTTGAGTGCCTTCCTGAACTGGG
The DNA here is from genome assembly GCA_033557465.1 of Ichthyophis bannanicus. NCBI lineage: Eukaryota > Metazoa > Chordata > Amphibia > Gymnophiona > Ichthyophiidae > Ichthyophis > Ichthyophis bannanicus. The sequence continues at coordinate 429,640,776 of CM066036.1, forward strand.
CTAAGTCAACGATAGCACGAATGTTCGATGGTAGAGCATTCCAGCATCTTGGGGCGCAAAATTTGAAAGCCCTGTTTGCCGTTGTCAGGGTGCATTTTGTCAAGGCCTTCGGACTTATTAAAGAGTTTATTGCTGTTGGTCTTCTGGATCTGTTCGGTGGAATGGTGTGAATGAGCTCTGTAAGTGAGGAGGATGAAAGACCATTGACGGCCTTGAAGGTCAGTAGTAAGGTCTTGAAAACAAGCCTTCCATGTATGGGGAGCCAGTGAAGCTGCTTCAGGATAGGCGTCACATGGTCGCTCCTAGAGGCCCCATGGAGGACCCTTGCTGCGGCATTCATTGCAAGTTGTAGCGGGTTCAAGGTAGATTGTGGGAGGCCTTGTAAAATGGCGAAGGAATAGTTGAAGTGAGGTAAGATTAGTGCTTGATATATAGTCCGGAAGTCGTCTGGATCTAATAAGGAACGCAGGTGCCTGAGTGTTCGGATCTTGAAGTATATTGCTCTTAATATGTTACCTAGGTGTACCTTCATATCAAGACGTTGGTCCAACGTGACCCCAAGGTATCTTATTGTGGCTTTTGTTTGCAGATCTACTTCCTTAACTCTTACTTGGGGTGATGGAGTGAAATTGTGGTCCCTCGTGATGAAGAGCACCTCAGTTTTCTTGTGTTGAATACGGAGGTTTTGAGATTGGAGCCATTCTGAAACTGCGTCGAAACATTCTATCAGGGGGGAAAGGTCCATTTGATCCGTAGAGAACGGCATGTAGAGCAGTATATCATCTGCATATATCAAACAGTTCACATTGAAAGATCTGATGATATTGCAGATGGGCTGCATGTATATGTTGAACATGAGTGATGATAGAGAGGAACCTTGCGGTACACCTTGCCTTTGATGGAAAGGTTTTGATTCTACAGCTCCGGATTTTACATGTTGCAGTCTTCCAGCCAGATATGATTTACACCATTTGAGTGCAGTGCTGCAGATGCCCTTCTCTTTCAGTCGCCCCAGGAGAAGATCATGACTTACTGAGTCGAATGCTGCAGCAATATCTAAGAAAATAAGCACAAAACCTTGACGGATGTTGTCGATGCCTGTGATTATATTATTGAAGAGGGTGGTAAGGAGGGTTTCCATGCCATGAGACTCTCTGAACCCATGTTGGCACTGGTCTAGAGGGGCCGCGGAGTCTGTGATCTTGGATTTGCCTTTGTACCTCTTTCTCAATTATCTTAGCTAGGAGAGGTATACTAGCTATGGGTCTGTATGAGTCGACCATCTGGGGGTCTAGTTTGGAGTTTTTTAAAAGAGGTCTAATGGATGTATGTTTGAGTGCTGTGGGGAAAGATCCGGTTGTGAATAATAGGTTCATAAGTCTTGTAATGAAAGGACTGAACTCACTTCGTAGCTCCTTTATCCAAAAGGCTGGGCAAGGATCAGTTTGAGCCGTGGTGGTATTGAGAGATGTGATTGTGTCCTCAATGTATTTTGCGGATGGTGTGCAGAACAAAGATAGGGACATTAGGCAGGTTGGCTCTTGTGCGGTGGCTGATGAGACCTTATCTGTCTGTAGTAGTTTAGACTGCAGGTAGTCGGCAAATTTTTGCGGGTGAATCTCATCATGCTGCTCAGGAGATGGTTCCTTCGATAGGGTTTTGACTAAATTGAACAGATCACGTGGTTTGTTCATTGATCTTTTGAGGGTGTCAGTGTGAAATTGCTTCATTTTGGCCGTGATTGTGTCTCGATGAATTGATAAGTGGAGTTTGTAAGCTGTCTGATCCTCTATGGAGAATGATCAGCGCCATCGTCTCTCAAGTCTTCGCAAATGTGTAAGATAAGACCGCAGCTCAGGGGAGTACCATGGAGCAGAGTTTCTTTTCCTTGGGGTGTTATTAGGGTGCGGTTGTTGTGCAATGGCGCTAAGGTTGCTGTTCCAGGAGGAGATCAAATCTTCGAGGTTGAGAGTTGTGTTGTTGAGGAGTGGGTGGGTCTCAGACAGTATGAGCTCTCTGTTGAATGGTCAAAAACTTCTTGTTGACGCTCTTGAGGTGCTGTTCAATCTTCTGTTGTCCTGTGGTTGCTTGTTGTTAATGGGTATCTGGAAGTTGATTAGCTTGTGGTCTGACCAAGGTACAGAGGTAACAGACATCACAAGGTCGCGGCTTGGTTCAAGGACAGACTGTGGAGCAAACACCATCTCGAGAATATTTCCCTTTATATGCATGGATTCTTTGATTATTTGCTTGTATCTCAGATCTTCAATAGCATCCAGGAGGGCGGAAGCCTGATTTTGATGCAAAGATGGGAGATTGAAATCTCCCATTATCCAGTTTGGTGTATTGGGATTGTGGATGTTGGCAGCTAGGTCTAAAATAGTAGGGAGGTCATCCGGGGAGGATGAGGGGGCTCTGTATAGCAGGTTGATAGAGCACTGTTCGTTTACAATGGATATTATATCCAAGTTGTTTGTGCTAGTGGAGTCAGTGGTATGGAAATGAAAGTCTGTCTTGGTGAGTATGAGCGCTCCTCCTCCTTTCTTATTTTCTCTATGTCGTGTGTGTATAGAGAAGTTGGGGGGTAATAGTTGGTTGAGGAGGACATTGTCCTCATATGACAGCCAGGTTTCAGTGATCTTGAGTATATCCAGATCATGGAGGGAAATTATGTCTGGGATGGCCGGCCATTTCTTACGAATTGAACGTGCATTTATGAGGGCACATTTTAGGCTTTGGGAATGAGGGGATTTCTCTTGTTTAGTTTTCTTAGATTGTTGGAGTGCGATGTGTAGCAAGTGAGAGTGACGCGTGTGAGCTTCACCTTTTGGATAATGATAGGGGGTCCCTCACCATCTTCTCCCATGATTCTGAAGGATTGGGATTTGATTGGATGAGGGGGAAAGGGCGAGGGAGTTCCCAAGCCAAGCTGCGAGAAGGTAAAAACTGACAAAGGCAATGAAGTGGAAGGCCATTTGGAATCTTCAAATGTGCGTGTTTGAAAGGAGACGTGTGGGTGGGTTAGTTGTTTAAATAATGTTGTTAAAGCGGGCTGGTAGGTGCACCAATTTGACTGGCAGAATGACACTGTAGATAATTAGCTGTATCATATGCAGTCAGGGAAGCATCATAGGTATATACAGACATATGGCATGGATACAGATCAGAGAACATGTATAGTTAACAGGCAATAATGTAAATTGCGAAAAAAAAAGGTATATACACGGGCAGTTCACTTAAACAGTCAGTTGTCAACCATTAGTTATTACCACAATGATACATTAGTGTTGTTATGAAGTTTTAGTCCGGCGACGGAATGAAATATATATAGTTAGCAGAGACCCGTTGGGGCAGGGTCTGAAGTATAATGCCTAGGAAGAAGTTCCAGGGTAGAGTACCTGTTTAGCTCTCTGGAGGATTGCGCTCTATTCTGGGACTGCCTTTCCTTAATTCAGCTTTCTGGACTGCGTTTGGTCCCCGCCTAAGGGCCACGCCAAAGGGCCCTCTGGCGAGGCCCTCTGGCGCGGGAACGCCTGACGGCGGCTTCTTATAGCGAGTGTGGCTCCTCCTCCTTCTCCCACAGCCCCGATTGATGGAGGAAAGGTTCATAAACCATTATTAAAGAGGACCAGGGAAATCCACTGCTTACCCCAGGATAAGTAACATGGAATCTGTGTACCTTTTTGGGAACCTGACAGGTACTTATAACCTGGATTGGCCACTGTTGGAAACAGGATACTGGGTTTGATGGACCTTGGTGTGACCCACTATGGCATATCTTATGTTCTTATGGTCACTTATTCTGTATTTGGTGAGAGTCTCTCTGTGTTCTGTATGTATGAATAAGGCTAGGTATTCTATCAGCATGAAATTTTCACATGCCAATCAGGAATAATCTGGCTTGTTCATTTTTCCCAGTAGATGTATTGATTATCTAGGGTCCACTGCAATCTTTACAGAACTGCCTTTTCTTAGGTAGGATCCTTGTTATGTGAGTTTTGGAAAGTAGTGCTGGCACAGTAGATTTGATCTAGGTCCCGAGTGACTTTTCTGTAGGGTTCTGTGTTTCTTCACAATATGCCTAGGGCAATTTCTCCAAATGGGTGAGTTTTGCGCATACCATAACAGCTATGAACCTCACTTCTAAATCAGGGTATGTGGCGTATAATCTCACTTTCTCAAATTTACTGCTAATTTTCGGTGTAGTACTTGTATTGTGCCAAAGAGAGCCTCCATCTGAAGTTTATAAGATGTTACATGTATGTGTAATTTATCAAGGTGCACTTGGAAATTCCTCTTAATTAAGCCTGTGGCACCCAACACAATGGGAAATAACTCGGTATCTTTCTGCCACATTTTCTTGGTCTCCGACTACTTTTCTCCCTCAGTGCAATTCACAGCATAGCTGCTTGGAACTGACACCTCTATAAACAATGCCATTCTGGTGGTTTCCTCCTTTACCACTATATTCGTCTTCCTAGCATACAGCTTTTTATTGGTCGGAATGGGAGTATCCCAGCTGATCATAACCTCTTCATTCTCTCATTCTTTTAGGGTCATGATCCCACCGCTTTTCAGGCACAGTGATGTAGTCTTTACAGCAGTGCTTTTCAAACTTTTATCCCATTTTGACAACTGAAAAGTCAGATGATGATGAAATCAAACTGTCAGATCTCTAGCCTCTTTCCCCTCCCTCCACTAATCTAAAGAAGGAAGACAGCAGCAATAGTAGTGGCAACAGCAGCAACAGTCAGCACAAGGTCCTTTGTATTAGTGTGCAGTGTGTGCTTAAAGACCCCAGTTCTCAGCATGGGTGTCCATCCTAACCAGAGGCTTACCCAGATGGGGACATGGGCCTATGAATGTTCACTGGCTCACAGGTCACATGCTGACTGATGACTTGGCATAGGTCACTGTGAAAGTCCAGAGAGATGGGGGAAATGGCCATGTTTCTGTGATCCCATCCATTGATGATGTGACCCCATTTGGGGTTCCGACCCAAAGTTTGGGTATTGGTTTACAGAGTTTCCACTGGATGAGCCATGCTACTTTATTGTGCCTTTCTGACGGCAGAAAATGTCTATTCAGAATTTCACAACCAGCTGTGAGGTGAGTCTCTGTTTCCAGCTCTTTCCAGAGAATCAAGATATGTCTTTTTTGCCAGTTTTTTCAATGCACACTGTAAACCATCTCATGCAAAAGCCGCTGTCCTGGGCTGCAACTATCAACCTCTCATCCTTCGGTTTCAGTTCACCTCTCCTTAACTCTTCATGTCCGTTCTTGATCGAAGAGTTCCTGGAGTAACACTCAGTATTTCCCACTGTATTTGTGAATTTGCCACTTGTTTTTCCTTGTTTGTTGATCTTTGAAGAGTTTTTTTTCTCTTCTTTTGCAAATTCTGTTACTTCCTTTCCTGTGTATGCTTGTGGATTCTCACTCATTCCTTCCAGTCATCGGAACGCTTGTCCAAGTTTGATGATGGAGACAGATTTGGGATGTTTACTTTCATATTTCAGCCCTTTTTGTGTATTTGGATCTGATGATGCCTGGTGGTGAAAGGGTTTACGTTGTGTTACTGAAATAAAATTACAATAAGAAATTTTCTTTGTATGGTAAGGTCTATGAGGAAATATAGTTCTTCTCAGCATTCATTATTAGTGGAGGGGCTGGGAGGTTCTGTGGATGCAGAGTAAATGTTTGGATTTAATATCATATGGTGGAGCATATATGTATCACTACTTTTGCATTTAATTGATATAAAGGTCACATTTCACTAAATTAAATATCAACTAGATCTTGCATTAAGATGACACCTACATGACATATGCTATCTGCAGGCCACTACCTAAAAGTATTCTTACATGGTTGTATTAGCCAATAGGCCTGTGTGAAATTGAAAATACTATGGTGGTCATTCCAAGTCACGTTTAGTGGGGATGGATGTCTGGTTTGGACGTCCATCCCCACTAAATGCCAGGGGGCCAGTTCCAAACACAGAGCTCCCCGCATGTATAGAGGAGATGTGTGTGTGGAGCTCTGGGAGGGGGTGGGCTGGAGGAGAAGCGCGGTTGTGCCAGAGGTGGGATCCTCACCCAGACATACCAGGCCGATTTCAGTCACGGCCCTTTACATCCTGGTCTGCAGACTTAAACAGGGGACTTATTCCACCCCGGAGGTGGAGTAAATGCCCCTGGGAGTAAGGGATTGCCACCCATGGGCCACCGACGGCAGGTAAGGTGCAGCAGGGGTTCCCTGCCACTCGATCCCAGCCATGGGTAGGCCTGATTGGGGGTTGGCAATAGGGAAATGAGCAGGGGAGCTGCTTGCTGGCAATTGGGACTCCTGCGTGGTGACCTGGTGCCATGGGCGGGTTGTACGGGGAGCAGCCTGGACATACAGAGGCCCAGGATCAGGGCATGTCCTGCCCATCCAGGCCAGTTGCATCCAATTCTGCTCCCACGGAGATGTTTAGCCCCCACAGGATCAGAATTGGGTGCAGGTCCGGCCCATCCAGATTTTGGACGGGCCAAACATGCCCCAATGGTAATCGGGCCCTATATGACTAAAATTCTAAACACTCCTTGATAAAGAATAGTCATATTGGGAAGGGGCGCCAGGCTCAGAAGTTACACAGGGCACCATTATTGCTTGGTATAGTGCTGAATATAAGAGCAATTTTATAACAGGGCACTTAGATGTGGAAGTGCAGTAAATGCAGGGGCCTGCCAAGCATCTATCCTGCTTTTACCACACAGGATGGATACTTATCACAGGGGAACTGCTTTCCTTGCTGGGGCAGATAGCGTGGGAGGAATCATACTACTGTACCTGCTGAGGCAAGGAAAGCAGCCTCAACAAAAATATGTGGGGCCAAATTCAGCAGCTGTGCTTTCCAATGTTTCAGCACCCATCCCTCCAATCAGCTCCCTCCTCTTATATATTCCCAATCCAATCCCTAATCTATTCCAAATGCCCCCTGCCCCCGACAGCCTGTCCCTCCCTTAAGAATCTCCCTCTCCAGATAATTGCACACATCAGTATGAAAGACCTCCTACCAGCTCCTCTTCCAGTATCTACCCTCTCAACAGAAAGCTCCCTTTCCAAATCCCCCTATCCACCTGATCCAACTCCAGGACTTACATGGAGGATTGCATTGTATCTATTAGGGCTAGAGCAGGAGCGGCCCCCTCTGCTTCTGCTCCAGTTGCTTGTTTTTTTTATTTATTTAACATATTTTTGAATCCGTCTTTCTACCTGTCAAGACAGTTTACAAGGAACTAGTACTCTTAAATGTAACATTACAGCAGGGGATGTGATTTACAGAGGACATTGCATACTAAAATGTTGAATTATGGTACAAGTAATATAATGTAGAACTAGGTTAACAGGGCTAATAACATAACATATTTAAAGGATAGTGCAGAGGTGAACATGTGGGTTTTTAGTTTTCTTCTGAAATCCTCTACCTCGTCAATGGATCTTAGGAAAGGAGGTAGAGTTTTCCACAGCATTGGGGAGTATAGGGAGAAAGCTCTGTTTCACGATCTATAGTTGCACCTAGGCATTGGGGGGGGGGGGGGGTTGTCCAGTAGATTAATTGCATTCTGTCTTCTTTGTTTGGTGGTAGGTTTCTTTAGTAGGTTTTGGAGGCAGTCTGTGGACTGGGAGTTGATAACTTTGTACATGTTAAGTAGGATCTTATATTTTATATTTTATGATGGGTAGCCAGTGTAATTGATTTAGTGTTGGGGTAATGTGAGTCTGTCTTGGCGTTCCCAGGATCGTTCTTCCTGCAGTGTTCTGGGCAAACTGTAGTGGATGAAGGATATACAATAATATGAAATTAGGATTAGGATGGCTTGGCATACTGAGCGGAAGTCTCTGAAGTCGAGGTGGAGGTGTAAATTCTTTAGTATTTTGAGTGTGTGGTAGAAGGATTTGGTTGTATGTTTGATTTCTGCTTGTAGGTTGGTTGAATATGACACCTAAATATTTAACTTCATTGGTTGCGGTAACCTCTAGAAATTGTTGTTGTTAAGTGCCGTCAAGTCGACTCATGATGACCCACTGGATAATTGTCCTAAACTGTATTCGGTCTTCAATCAGGAAGCTCAGGTGTTAAGTGCCGTCAAGTCGACTCATGATGACCCACTGGATAATTGTCCTAAACTGTATTCGGTCTTCAATCAGGAAGCTCATTGTTGACAGAGTGGAATCCATAGCTACTGATCTCCAGGAACAAGCAGGAATCTAGCCATCACATATGGGTATCGTCGGTACCGACGGAGCCTGCGCGGGAACACTCCCCAGCGTCCAATCAGAAAGCTTTTGGGAGCATCCCACAGCGCCTGCATGCTGCCTTCCCCCTTTCCCAACTGCCTCTCTCCAGTTCTTCTTTTTCCGTGAAGCCAGCAGGTCGTGTTCCTGTCACCGCAGAAGAATTTCCTTATTTCTTTATTTCTTTTTGTGGTCGCGTCTGCCTTCCCCGACGCTCTACCGGTACTGCCGGTCTTTCTTGTTTATTAAAAAACAAAATATATATATATATGTTTTTTTCCTTTTCTTCAGTTGCACCCGCCTTTTTGGGCCTTAGGCCCAAAAACTTTCCTTAACATGGAGAAACCTGCCTCAGGTTTTAAAAAGTGCACAAAATGTGGCGGTACCATTTCCGTCACCGACACCCATGAATGGTGTTTAAAATGTTTAGGTCCTGACCACTCCATCACAGATTGTGTGTCCTGTGCTATGATGTCTAAAAGAGGTTGACAGAACCGAGCTGCTAAGCTCAGTACCCTGTTTCCCTCTGATGCGGCTTCGGTGGCATCGACGTCTTCCAGGGCTTCTTCTTCTTCCTGTGGATCTCAGGTAACTAAACATAAATCCAGCCGGTCCTCGAAGGGTAGATCTCCTTCTAAGCATTGAGATGCCTCTGGCGTTGCCCTCGAGGATTCTGCACCGGCAAAATTACCCTGGCGGGAGGCTTCGGCTTCCAAAGCACCATCATCGGGGTTCCAGGATGTTCTCGATGGCTTGGCCTCGACAGATCTCCTGGTGCCATGCTCTGGGGTACCGGCGGTTCCCACCGGTACCGACTTCCAGGCATTGGCAGCGTCTATGGACCAGAGAATTCTGTCCATAGAACGCAGTCTAGCGGCTTTCCTTGTGGCATCGACGCCCTTGGTACCGCGACAGACAACTCCACCAGCACCGGCATCGGTATCGGTACCGGTACCGATAGCATCGACATCGGCATCGGTGTCTGCTATGCCGGTACCCTGTCCTCTGATGCCCGCCGGTACCGATTATTCCCGATGCCGATTTTGCTCGGTACGGGTATCGGGCTCTGCAGGAGCATCCGGACAGACGATACTTCGATTCCTCAGAAGAATCTGAGGACTCTGAAAGTTCTGTCGATGCAGCGATGCTTCTTCCACAGGAGTCCTCCTCCCCTAAACGCAGGATGTCTCCTCCAGAGGACATGTCTTTCCAAGACTTCATCTGAGAGGTGGCTTGGGGCCTGTCCATCACTGTGGCCCCTGAGACAGAGCCAAGGGCCAAGGAGTTGGATATTTTACAATATCCCAAAACTCCTAAGGAGGCAGCTACCCTACCCATTCATGAGATTCTATATGATCTCATGTTGAGGATGTGGGAAATACCTCTTACCACCTCTCCTCATTCTCGTAGGTTAGATACTATGTATCGTGTCCCTCCTTGTCCTGGCTTCCATAAAACTCAGCTTCCTCACCACTCTATTATGGTGGAATCTGCTATGAGAAGGATTAGAAGTGCAAAAAGACATGCCTCTAATCCTCCAGGATGTGAATGCAGAACTCTGGATGCTTTTGGACGTAGAGTCTTTCAAGCTTCCATGCTTGCTGCAAGAATCAGTTCCTATAGTCTTTACATGGGAATGTTCCTAAAGGAAGTTTCTGATCATCTACAGACTTTAAGTCCTTTCATCTCTGAGGATAAAAGGCAGGAGTTTCTCACTTGGCTCAAACATGCCCAAGATGTCTCTAAATTCTCCAACCGTGCAGCCTTCGACTGCTATGAATGTATAAGCAGAACCTCGGCTATTGCCATAGGTGCACGTAGAATTGCTTGGCTCCAAGCATCTGATTTAGAGCTTTGGGTACAAGATAAATTGGGAAATATCCCTTGTACTGGCGAGAACCTGTTTGGTAAAGATTGGCAAGAAAAAGCCAATGAAATGGATGCTGAAAATTCCACTTTGGATAGACTATCCAAGTCTACTGCTGATCCTGTTAGGAAAAGGTTGTTCAAGAAAACACCTTTTTCTAAAAAGAAAAGATTTTATCCTGCTTATGGTCAGCAGGCATCTTCTGCAGGTCAGTTTTCAACCAAACGTCAGCAACCACCCAAACAGAAGAAAGCAAAGGCTGCTAGACCTCAACCGGCCCAGCAGCCTCAGCCTCCTCAGGGCCTTTGACTTTCAGCTAGAGAACTTAGCCTTTCTGGCTCTGGAAGGACCAGAACCGTCCACCATTCCAGGAAGGATATGCCATTTTGCTCCCAGATGGGGGCAAATAACAGCAGAGCATTGGACACTCTCCATCATAAAAGAGGGGTACAAACTTCATTTTTCAAGCATGCCCCCTCCCACAATAGTGAAGCAGTTCAATTCTCCGACCTCTCTCATCGACCTGTTAGGTCAGGGGGTTACCATCCTTCTTGCCCAAGGGACAATAGAAGAAGTGCCTCTTCATCAACAGGGCACAGGGTTCTATTCCCCTTATTTTCTTATCCCGAAGGGGGATACAGACCTATCTTAGATCTCAGAGAATTGAACAAATTCCTTGTCAAAGAGAAATTCAAAATGATTTCTCTCCGAGCTCTTCTTCCATACCTTCAGAGTCAGGATTGGCTTTGTTCTGTAGATCTCAAGGATGTGTACACCCATGTTCTCATCCATCCAACCCACAGAAGGTTCCTTCGGTTCCTTTTTCAAGGAAAGCACTACCAATACAGGGTGCTTCCTTCTGGTCTGGCCTCTGCACCAAGGGTGTTCATGAAATGCATGGCTGTGGTGGCAGCATTTCTACGCACTCTGGGAATATTCGTCTTCCCTTACTTGGACAAATGGCTCATTTGAGCTCCAACACAGTCAGAGGCCAAGACTTCTCTATCCTGCACAATGCGTATCCTTCAGTATTTAGGGCTGGTAATAAACATCCCAAAATCCAGTCTAACTCCTACTCAGTCTCTAGAGTTCATAGGAGCCTTGCTGGATACCACAAAGGCAAGGGCCTATCTTCCCCAAGCCCGTTGCCTTCGCTTGGTGCAATTAGCTTCTCAAGCAGTGCTAAAGCCCTTTTTAACTGCTCAAGAAATGTTAGTTACTAGGCCACATGGCATCCACCGTGCATGTGGTACCATATGCTCGCCTTCACATGAGGGCAGCTCAGTGGACTTTATTCACCCAATGGACCCAGGCATCAGGTTGCCTGTCAGACAAAATAGCAAACACAAGTCGCCTCATTTTGTCTCTCCAGTGGTGGAAGTCCACTCAAAACCTGTTGCTGGGCTCCCCCTTTCAGCAACCCCTGCCCCAAGCAACTCTTACAACAGATGCTTCTCCAATGGGTTGGGGAGCTCATCTGCAAGACCTCTCCACCCAGGGCACCTGGACTCCACAAGAGAGTTGTCTACATATCAATCTCTTGGAGCTCAGAGCAATCTTCCTTGCTCTGCGAGTGTTCCACACCCTGCTCAGCTACAAGACAGTCCTTATTCATACGGACAATCAGGTAGCCATTACGGACAATCAGGTAGCCATGTTCTACGTGAACAAGCAGGGGAGAACAGGCTCTCTGTCGCTTTGCAACGAAGCTTTGCGACTGTGGGCCCTCGCCAGAGAGCATCAGATTCATCTTCTGACAGTGTATCTTCCAGGCATTCAAAACTCTTGGGCAGACAGACTCAGTCGAGTTCTCCTTCCACACGAGTGGTCTATGCATGCAGATGAGGTGGCCAGGATTTTTCAACTTTGGGGAACCCCGGACATAGACCTCTTTGCAAGTCCGTGGAATGCCAAACTTCCCCGGTTCTGTTCCAGAACCCCGGCTCAGGGAGCTCAGGCAAAGGATGCTTTCTTCCTTCACTGGGGTCAAGACTTCCTGTATGCCTTTCCACCCATTCCCCTAATTCCCAAAACCCTTTTCAAGCTTCAGAGATACAGAGGCCACATGATTCTCATAGCTCCACATTGGCCACAGCAAGTGTGGTACCCTCTGCTTCTACATCTCTCTCAAGCTCCCTCCCTGGAGTTAGGGTCTGCTCCAGATCTCCTATCTCAGGAGAACAGAATGTTATGGCATCCCAATCCCCAGTCTCTGCATCTCAGGGCTTGGTTGCTGAAGGCTTAGATCTCCAAGATCTTCATCTTTCTCAGCAAGTGAAAGATGTTCTTTATGCTTCCAGAAAACCTTCCACTAGACGTTCTTATGCTTTCAAGTGGAAGAGGTTTACTATTTGGTGTTCTGAAAAGGGTCTTAACCCCCTTGCCATACCTCTGGAATCTTTGCTGGATATCTTCTCCATTTGTCTAATGCAGGCATTAAAACAAATTCAGTAAGAGTCCATTTGAGTGCTATTGCAGCTTCCCTTAAGCCTCTAAATGGACAACCTATTTCCTCTCATCCTCTTATAGCAAGATTCATGAGAGGCCTCCTTCTAACTAAGCCTCCCATTAGACCACCTCCGGTGGCATGGGACTTGAACCTGGTTCTGGGGCAGCTCATGAAGCCACCTTTCGAACCCTTAGCTACCACCTCCTTGAAATTCCTTTCTTGGAAGGTTATCTTTCTCATTGCAATCACATCAGCACGCCACATTAGTGAATTACAAGCACTAGTAGCTAATCCACCTTATACAAGGTTCCATCATGACAAGGTAGTCCTTAGGACTCATCCACACTTTATGCCTAAGGTGGTCTTGCCTTTTCATCTCAACCAGGAGGTCTACCTGCCTGTCTTTTTTCCAGGACTTCATGCATCAAATGCAGAGAGGAATCTTCATACCCTGGACTGTAAAAGAGCTCTAGCTTTTTACTTACAAAGGACACAGCAACATAGAAAGTCCTCTCAACTCTTTGTTGCTTTTGTCCCTTCTCATTTGGGTCTTCCAGTCTCCAAGAGAACACTATCTAACTGGATTGTTCAGTGTATTTCTTTCCCCTATCAGAGTAAGAACCTTTCTCTGGAGGGCCATGTCACAGCTCACAATGTGAGAGCCATGGCAGTCTCAATGGCTCATCTGAACTCTGTCTCTATTGACGACATCTGTTGAGCAGCCACTTGGGCCTCTGTTTATACCTTCACAGCCCATTACTGCTTGGACAAGGACTCCCGCCGGGATGCCTTGTTTGGTCAGGCTGTTCTCAAACACCTGTTCCATACCTAATCAACTCCTACCCACCATCCCTGGTAGGATGCCAGAGATCCATGGGGGGAAGTGGAGCCCTTCTCAGGGACACACAACTTCTGGGGTCTCTCCCTGGCACCTAAAGCTAGGGAGTCCCCATATGTGATGACTAGATTCCTGCTTGTTCCTGGAGATAGCATAGTTACTCACCTGTAACAGGTGATCTCCGGGAACAGCAGGAATTTAGTCCTCACAACCCACCCACCTCCCCTAGGAGTTGTATGTTTCTATCTCTTTCCTTTCCCTCTCTCTCTCTTTGTCTCAGCTTTAAAACTCAACTGGGGAGAGGCAGTTGGGAAAGGCGGGAAGGCAGCACGCAGGCACTGTGGGATGCTTCCAAAAGCTTTCTGATTGGACGCTGGAGAGCATTCCCAAGCAGGCTCCGTCGGTACTGACGATACCCATATGTGAGGACTAAATTCCTGCTGTTCCCAGAGATCACCTGTTACAGGTGAGTAACTATGCTTTATTGTATCGATCCATCTTATTGCTGGCCTTCCTCTTTTGCATTGACCTTCTACCTTGCCAAGCATGAAGTCTTTCTCTAATGATCTCTCTCTTCGAATGATGTTTGCAAAGTATGAAAGTTGAAGTCTCTCATCTGAGCTTCTAAAGAAAACTTAGGTTTGATCTCCTCTAGTACTAACTGGTTTGTTCTTCAGGCAGACCATGGTATACATAGCATTCATCACCAGCACCATAATTCAAAGACATCCATTTTTTTTTCCTGTCTGTCTTTTTCACTGTCCAACTTTTGCATCCATATAACGTAATTGAAAATACCATGGCTTGAATGTGTTGAATCTCTGGATGGAGAGAGACATCTCTGCTCTTGAGAATCTTGTCTAGGTCCTTTTATAGCCATTCTGCCAAGAGCAATGTGTCATTTAATTTCTAGACTGTTTTTTTTTCTTTATTAATAGTTGATCCAAGTAGGTTAAAGTTATCTACTATTTCAATTTCTTCTCCATCAAAGATGAAGTTATTGCTTTTGTCAGTTGTCAGGATCTTTGTCTTCTTTACATTAAGGTGCAGGAACATTTTAAGACTGTTCTGTCATCTTGAGAAGCAAATATTTCAGATCGTCTTCACTTTCAACCAGAAATGTGGTATCATCAGCATAGCAAAAGTTGTTGATGAGTCTTCCACCAATCTTCATACCTCTGTTCTCTTCATACAGTCCTGCTTCTCTGATGATTTGATCTGCATTTAAATTAACCAGGTAGGGGACAGTATGCAGCCTTGTTGTACACCTATGCTGATTTTAAACCATTCTATTTTTCCTTATTCCAACTGTTGCTTCTTGATCAATGTAAAGGTTGTGCAAGAGAATGATTAGGTGTTCTAGTATACCAATGCTTCTTAATGTGGCCCAGAGTTTCTCATGGTTTACACAGTCAAAAGCCTTGCTGTAGTCAATAAAACACAAATAAATATCCTTTTGGTATTCTTTAGTCTTTTCAAGGATCCATCTCACATCCACGATTATGTCTCTCATTCCTCGCCCTTTCCTGAACCCTGCTTGCACTTCAGGCATTTCTCGATCCAAGTGTGGTTGTAGTCTCTGCTGAATAATCTTAAGTAGAATCTTTCTGGCATGTGGGATCAGAGCGATTGTGTGATAATTTCCACAGTCAGTTGGATCACCTTTCTTTAGTATTGGTATAAACACAGATCTTTTCCAGTCAGTTGGCCATGATGTTATTTTCCAGATCCTTGTAAATTTGGTAACAGCTGCATCAGATTGCTGTAATACTTCAATGGGAATGGCAATGATGCCTGGTACTTAGTTCTTTGATAAGGCCTTCAATGCTGCTTCAACTTCTTCTTTCATCACCAATGGTTCCAGATCATAAGGTACAGTTTGAAATGGCTAATAAAAGAAAATATTTTTTCACTCAACATGTAATCAAATTCTGGAATTTGTTACCGGAGGATGTAGTAAAGGCTGTTAGTGTAGCTGGGTTTAAAAAAAGGTTTGGACAAGTTCCTGGAGGAAAGGTCCATAAACCATTATTAAGAAGAGACCCAGGATATCAATGTTTGACCCAGTACAAGCATTGGGGAACCTGTGTCTTTTGGGTAAACTGCTAGGTATGTATGACCTAGATTGGCCACTGTTGGAAACAGGATACTGGGCTTGATGGACCTTGGTCTGACCCAGTATGGCATATCTTATGTTCTTATGGCTGTTGGTCCACTTGATCTTTATCATATAATGACTCTATATATTCTTTCCACCTTTTCTTGATCTTCTCAGCATCATTCAACATGGATCCTTGAGCATCTTGTACCATTCCAAGGCTGGAAGTTTTTCTTGAACTCTCATAGCTTTAGGAAAGCTGATCTTGTTCCTCCTCTAATAGTTTCTGCTTCTGTTTCCTTGCATGTGTCATTGTAGTACTTCTTGTTTTGTCTTGCTGCACATTGGAAATCTCTGAGTTCTGAGATTGCCTCTCTTTCTCATCTGGCTTTAACATCTCTGCATTTCTGTCCATTTCAGTCCATTTTCAGAGTTCCTTTGGTCATCCATTTCGGCCATTTTTGTTTTTTCACCTTTTGTAGAGATTTCCCACTTCCGACACAATCTTCTTGATGTCATCCCATAATTCTTCTGGGGCTCTGTCATTTGTATCTAAAGCAGCAAATCAATTTTGCAGGCTTTAAATTCCAGTGGTATATTTTCAAGATCATATTTTGATACATTCATGAGTGGCTTGCTCTTTTTCAACTTTAGCATGAGTTTGCATACTAGTAGTTGGTGATCTGTACCATCTCCAGGTTTTGTCTTTGTTGATGTTATAGAGCTTTTCCATCGTTGACTTCCACAGGTATAGTCAATTTGATTTTTGTATAATCCATTGGGCGAAGTCCATATATACAGTCTCTGCTTGTGTTGCTGGAAGAAGGTGTTTGAGATGAATAGATCGTTGGTCTTGCAGAATTCTATCAGTCTTTCTCCAGCTTCATTTCTGTTGCCAAGTCCATATTTTCCAACTTTTTTGCCTTCTTTGTTGCCAACTTTTGCATTCCAGTCACCCATGACTATCAGGATATCCTGTTTGCATGTTCTGTCAATTTCGGCTTGTACCTATTCATAGAACTCAACTTCATCCTCTTCTGCAGCTGTTATTGGGGCATATACTTGAATTATAGTTGTGTTGATGGGCATTCCCCATAAACAAATAGAAATTAAGCGTTCACTTATTGCATTGTATTTCATTACAATTCTTGCAAGTTTCTTCTCAATTATAAATGCAACACCATTTCTTCTTTGTCTTTCATTTCCAGCAAAGGAGACCATGTGATCATCAGATGCAAAGTGCTCAAGGCCAGTCCATTTCAGTTCACTGACACCCAATAGATTGAGTTGTACATGTTCCATTTCATTCTTGACCACCTCCAATTCCCTTAGTTCATGCTTCGTTGGTTCCATGTCCCAATATGTAAGACATCTTTGCAGCTTCTGACTCTCATTTCATGCACAGCTACATCAGCAGTCAGACGTCCCGAGGGCTTTGATCCAACCACATCATAAATGCTGTCTTTATTCTGAAAAGTCTTCAGCTCCTCCCCAGTAGCCAGTTGAGTGCCTTCCGATCTGGGGATCTCATCTTCCAGCACTATAGTGCAGTTTGTTTTGTTGTGATTATCCATTGGTTTTTCATGGCAAGATATGGAAGTAGATTGCCAAGCCTTTCTTCCGTGCAGTTTAATTCTAGTGTTGTTGCCGTTGTCACAGAAATGTGTTCCTCCTCCGCCAATATCGTCCCATTCTGCTGCTACCAAGATGGGCAGCAGCAGAAGTCTCATAGTACTACCACTGGGGCCATCAGTGGCCATTTTTTGTTTACAGTCCTGTCAGTTGCCACACTGCCAGACTACCAGTACCATAGCTCACTTAACACCTCTTGAGCTGGTATTACATGCAGCAGTGCTATTGACAGTCATGACGGCAAGCAAATGGCAAAATGTCATAGGCTAGCTATCACTTTCTGCCCGCTCTCTGCCCTGCTCCTGCTCTGAAGCGCTAAGAGCAATTAGTGTAGGTTTTCACTGCATTGGCTGCTCTTAGTGCATGGTAGTAGTTACCACGGGCCCTTAGCACATACTAAAGCCTGCAGTAACTATTATCATACTAAGAGGGCCCTATAGATGACAATGTGTCTTTAAAAAATTGTGGGAGACTTCAAAAAATTATGAGCATAAATTCTGCAGAAATAGCAGAGAGACTGAATGAATTCTTTGCTTCGGTCTTTACTGAGGAAGATGTAGGGATGTCACCCATGACTGAAGTGGTATTTAAAGGTGCGGAAGAATTGAAGGAAATATTGATACATACATCAGGAAGATGTATTACAACTATTAAATAAACTGAAGAGTAGCAAATCACCTGGGCCAGATGATATACATCCAAGGTTGTTGAAAGAACTGAAATATGAGATTGCAGACCTGCTTATAGTAATCTGTGAACTATCATTAAAATCATCTGTAATACCTGAAGACAAGAGGATGGCGAATGTAACACCAGTTTTTAAAAAGGGTTCAAGGGGTGATCCAGGAAACTGCAGACCGGTGAGCCTGACGTCAGTACCGGGAAAAATGGTAGAAACCATCATAAAGAACAAAATTGCTGAACATATAGATAGTCATGGCTTAATGGGAGACAGCCAACATGGCTTTAGAAAAGGAAGATCTTGTCTTACTAATCTGTTATGTTTTATTTGAAGGTGTGAATAAACAGGTAGACAAAGGTGAGTCAGTTGATATAGTGTATTTGGACTTTCAGAAAGCCTTTGACAAGGTCCCTCATCAGAGACCTTTGGCAAAACTAATGAGTCATGGGATAGGAGGCAGTGTACTATTGTGGATCAGGAACTGGTTAAAAGATAGAAAGCAGAGGGTAGGGATAAATGGCCAATTTTCCCAATGGAGAAAGGTAAATAGTGGTGTACCCCAGGGATCTGTGCTGGGTCCGCTGCTTTTTGACATATTCATAAATGACCTGGAAAAGGGAATAACGAGTGAGATTATCAAATTTGCAGATGACACAAAACTATTTAAAGTTGTTAAAACCCAAGAGGATTGTGGAAAACTGCAAGAGGATCTTGATAAATTGGAAGACGGCATGAAAATGGCAGATGAAATTTAATGTGGACAAGTGCAAAGTTATGCACCTAGGGAAGAACAACCCAAACTATGGTTACACGATGCAAGGTTCCACATTGGGAACCACCACCCAGAAAAAGAGTTAGGCGTCATTGTGGATAACATGTTAAAACCCTCGGCCCAGTGTGCAGCGGCGGCGAAGAGAGCAAATAGGATGCTAGGTATCATAAGGAAAGGAATGGAAAATAAAACAAAGGATATTATAATGCCTCTATATCATTCCATGGTGAGACCGCACCTTGAATATTGTGTGTAATTCTGGTCGCCGTATCTTAAAAAGGATATAGCGTTATTAGAAAAGGTTCAGAGAAGAGCCACCAAAATGTTACAGGGGATGGAAGGATACCCCTATGAAGAAAGGCTAAAAAGGTTAAGGCTCTTTAACCTGGAAAAGAGACGGCTGAGGGAAGATATGATAGAAGTCTATAAATTAATTAACGGAGTGGAACAGGTAAACGTAGATTGATTGTTTACGTTATCAGAATATAGAAGGACTAGGGGACATGCAATGAAGCTACAGGGTAAACTATTTAAGAATAATAAAAGAAAATATTTATTCACTCACTGTGTAATCAAACTCTGGAATTTGTTAGCGGAGGATGTAGTAAAGATTGTTAGTGTAGCTGGGTTTGAAAAAGGTTTGGACAAGTTCCTGGAGGAAAGGTCCATAAACCATTATTAAGAAGGGACCCAGGATATCAATGCTTGACCCAATACAAGCATTGTGGAACCTGTGTCTTTTGGGGAAACTGCTAAGTACTTATGACCTAGATTGGCCACTGTTGGAAACAGGATACTGGGCTTGATGGACATTGGTCTGACCCAGTATGGCATATTTTATGTTCTTACATTCTTGACAATTTTTCTGTACTGCTTTTCTATGAGTCAAAGCAATTTCCAAGGAATTGAGAATAAGGAACAGTTGAGAAGTAATCAGAGAACATTAGATAGCATCATATCACATCATCACATAACATTATTACCACTTAACATAATGGCTAAATTAACAAGGCGGTTGCCAAGGCCAATTTACAGAAGTGCTTGGAGGATTAAGGAAATGATACAGTTTAGGGGTCATTCTGAGCCATGAATAGCGGGGATGGATGTCCTGTTGCGATGTCCATCCTCACTATTTGTGCTCTTTCCTGGCCCCGTCCTCCTTTCCCACGCATTGTATGGGGAAGTTAAGGCGGACAGTGGGCGATCGTCGGCCCTGAACATACAGAGCTGATTCTAATGTCGGCCTTGTATGTCCAGGGCCGGCGACTTGAACAGGAAACTTATTCGACCTCAGAGGCGGAATAAGTTCCCTAGTTGCTGGTCTATGGCAGGCCCGGGGTGCGAAAGGGACAGGAGGGAACAGAGGACATTCCCCGCAGCCCAACCCTGGCCTTATGAGGCCAGATAGGGGGTCAGGTTGCGGGGAAAGCATTTCAGGAGCCGGCTTCTGGGGATCACAGCTTTACAATGGGGCCGCAATGCAATGGCAACCGGAAGCCATTGTGCTGAAGCTCCATTGTAAACCCCAGACTGAGTTAGTCAGGCAAGGCCTGTACATGCAGGGTGGCCTGAATCGCAGTCCCAGCCTGCATGTACAGGACTGTTCGCTATTCTGATCCCACGAGGCTAGACATGCCCCACGGGATCAGAATCGCAACTCCTTCTTTGCATCCGGATCTGGCCGGGCGCACAGAGGGCTTGTACATCCAGGATGGAATCAGGCCATGTGTGTATGGAGTGGTTTGGCATGTAGATTGGGAAAACAGGTACATTTTAATCTGACAGTTACAGATGTATTTCCTTGAATAATACTGGCATGTATGATGGATGGTGCCTGGTATAGACGGGGGTGTTTCCATATTTACCAGCTATTAGTAATATTGTCTGGTTGAGATGGGTGGTGGTCTGCTCTATATGAGTCAAGGTTGTAGACCTTGTGGAAGAGGTAAGTCTTACGTTTTTTTGCGGAACTCTGTTAGGTCTGTTCTGCCTCTTAAGTTGGGCATATAGACTGAATGCATGGTAACAAGCAGTTTGGCTACTCTTTCGTTTCCAGGGTGGTATAGTAAGACGATTTTGTGTGTTGTGTCTTCTTAATCTTTCGTTGCTTGGTTTGGGTATTAGTGCTTGTATATAGATGGTTGTGTAGGGCTTTAAACGTATTGAGTAATACCTTATATTTGATTCTTGCTATGATGGGTAGCAGTGCAATTGCTTCAGGATGGAAGTGATGTAGGTGTGTCTCGCTGTCCCATGAATGATCCTTGCAGATGTGTTTTGCACCATTTGGAGCGAGTAAAGGGAGTGTTTAGGTAGGCTTTGGTAGATTATATTGGAATAGTCCAGTATGGATGTTGCCTGGCATACAGTGCATTTTAGAGAATAAATGCATAAATCATGACTCCATTCATGCTCCACTAAGGCTGCACTGAGCACACCTAGTCCCACAAGACATAGCTTTATGAATGACCTAGCTTATAAGAGGCCTTTTATACTTGAAAAGGTTTATAAAATTGCCTCTTATAAGCTTAGGTATTTCTAAGCGGGTTTCTTTCTTTATAAAATAGGAACATAGTAACATAAAGTACATGGATATATTTACACCTGTAAATTTGTGCAAGCGCATTTGTGTGCTAATAAACATAGTTCTCTGTCATAAGATATGTTTAAGATATGCCATAATGGGTCAGACCAAGGTCCATCAAGCCCAGTATCCCGTTTCCAACAGTGGCCAATCCAGGTCACAAGTATCTAGCAGTCTCCCAAAAAGACACAGGTTCCTCAGTGCTTGTATTGGGTCAAGCAGTGATATCCTGGGTCCCTTTCAATAATGGTTTATGGACCTTTCCTCCAGGAAGTTGTCCAAACCTCCTTCAAACCCAGCTACACTAACAGCTTCTACCACATCCTCCGGTAACAAATTCCAGAGTTTCACTACACGTTGAGTGAAAAAATATTTTCTCTTATTTGTCTTAAATAGGTTACCCTGTAGCTTCATTGCATGTTCCCTAGTCTTTTTATATTCTGATGTCATAAACAATCGATCTATGTTTACCTGTTCCACTCCATTCATTAATTTATAGACCTCTATCATATCTCCCCTCAGCAGTCTCTTTTCCAGGTTGAAGAGCCCTAACCTTTTTAGCCTATCTTTATAGGAGTATCCTTCCACCCCCTTTACCATTTTGGTGGCTCTTCTCTGAACCTTTTCTAATAACGCTATATCCTTTTTAAGATTGCTTTTATTTAATTATTTATATGCTATTCCCCAGTTAATCCTTGTTTTATTCCCCTGTTACCTGTAACTTGGACAAGTTCTCTAAATCTGAGTGTATTTTGTTTAATGTAAACCGCACTGATGTCAAATAGCGTGGTATATAAGAGCTGTTAAATAAATAAATAAATAAGATACGGTGACCAGAATTGCACACAATATTCAAGGTGCGGTCGCACCATGGAACGATATAGAGGCATTATAATATCCTTTGTTTTATTTTCTATTCCTTTCCTTATGATACCTAGCAATCCATTTTCTCTCTTGGCTGCCGCTACAAACTGGGCGGAGGGTTTTAACATGTTATCCACGATGACGCCTAAATCTTTTTCCTGGGTGGTGGTTCCCAATGTGGAACCTTGCATCGTGTCTTTATAAAATAGGCAGAACATTTTTGTATTTCCTGAGTTTTTGCCCAGGTAAAATGATGTGTGCTACTTATCTCTACATGTACTTGTATTTAGGCTTCCAGATATTGTCTTCTAAAAGTATTGGTACCAAGTACAGAAATGTATTTAATGGGAGGTATGAAGAATTGAGTTGTAGAAGTAATTTTATCTAATAGTAGTCACATAGAAGATAATTTAGAGCAGGTGTGCTTGTGTGTTATAATAAAACTTCACACTGGAATGTGACCCAAATCATGCAGTTCAAAGACTGAGACATTTTATAAGTCTAGATTATTCATGTCAAATCAGTGATAAATATTTCATAACATATTTTTGTGCTAGCATAAGAAGTATTTCTATTATATTTGGCTTGTTCCAGTTGTCAGATTTTGAGTGTATGTGGGAGGAAAGAAATAAAGTCAGTAGTTAAAACATTAAACAATGAGCATCTATTGTATTTCTTTGTGGTACCAGATTATATCATAAAATATGGATGTCGTTAAACCCTTGAACACATCACTTATCTTATTGGCTATTTCTATAGTATTTCATGTCTTAAGGAAACTATAGGTTAAGCTCAGTTTGACATGAAAAATCTGGTGATTATATTGGCTTTGCAGTGCATACTGATTTTGCTCAATAGATCAAAGAATAAGCTAGCAACTGATAAAATAAGTAATGCTCAGAATCAATAGGCTAGTGGTGGATGCCAAAATTATGGCATTTACATTGAACTTCAATCAGCACAGACTATGGCAAATCTGTTTCACGCATGCATTCTAAACTAAAACATAAATTATGAAAGAAAATCTAAGTACCATGCATACTATATCTAAAATAAACAGTTTATTGCATGCCATTATATTTCTTGTAAATGTGGAACAACTGCAGAATTGCCAAATGCCGTTCAATGTACAGTATGCCTTTAAAAATCCTGGAAAACAGAACCATTCTTAAGGTCCATAATTTGGATTAGGCTGCCAAAAACACATGTATTCTGACTCTTTTTCCTCGTTTATAAGAAAGATATGAGCCATAATTTGACTATATGCACCTTCTGTTTGTCTCTGATGTCATCTAATGTGAGGCCTGAAGTCTATGGGACATGTTTACTAAAGTGTGCGGTAAGCAGTTTTGCACCTACCACATGGCATATTTAAAAATGCTGTGCGGTAGGTGCAAAACCTGTATGATATCTACAGTCGGAGTGGCAAGCATCTGCCCTGCAGATATCACACAAGGTGGGTGATTACTGCACAGGCCTTTGTTGGCAGATAGCGTGACTGTCTGCTGATGCACAGAATGGGGGCTAAAGGGAGGGAACAAGTGGGGGGGGCAAAGCAAGTAGTTGTTCTGTCCTCTCTGATGGGCAGTGGCAGCTGTTTCTTCCTTCACACAGCCCCCCTCACCCCACCCCCCTTTGTCATCAGGTGCTGGTACCTCAGATCCTCTGATTCAGGGCACCAGGTAACACAACCCCCCTTTCAGCACCAACCCTTCTGGACAGCACATACATTCAGAACCAACCCTTCTGGACAGCACCCAACCCCTATGGGATGCTGTCAGGTGTGTGGGGGGGGGGGGTGCCTTTGGGCTCCCCCTTCCATTCCCCAGAAACACAGATCCTGGCTAAGCAGTCAGACCTCCCAGACTCCTCCAATTCCTCCCCCATAAACAGATCTCAGCTAGAAAACTGGGGTCCCCTGGACTTCCTCCAACCCCCTAGCCCTTATCCTAAAGTTCCATGGCTGTCCCTTGTTCCTGCTCCATACAAAATGGCACCAGTCTTGCGGTGCTGCAGCCTAGAAAGAAGACTTTTGTTAGGTAGGCTCGAGGTGGTCTGTGGAGGACTTGGCATAGAAACATAGAAAAATGACAACAGAAAAAGACCACATGGCCTATCTAGTCTGTCCTTCCATATCAACAACTACAACAGTCCCCTTTTTTCCTTTAGAGATCCTCTGTGTTAGTCCCATGCTTTTTTGAATTCAGATTCTGTCCTCATCTCTACCACCTCCACTGGGAGACTATTCCACGGATCCACCACTCTTTCCGTAAAGAAATATTTCCGCATATCACTCCTGAATTTATCCCCTTTCACTCTCATCCCATTTCCCCTCATAGCAGAACTTGCTTTCAATCGAAAGAGGCTCTCCCCCTGTGCATTTATGCCACAGAGGTATTTAAACGTCTCAATCACAGCACCTCTATTTCGCCTTTCCTCTAAGCTGTACATATTAAGATCCTTAAGTCTGTCCTCATATGCTTTATAATGAAGACCACTAGCCATTTTAGTAGCCACCTTCTGTACTGACTCCATCCTGTTTATATCCTTTTGAAGGTGCGCTCTCCAGAATTGCACGCAATACTCCAAATGAGGTCGCACCAAAGACTTATACAGGGGCACTATCACCTCCTTTTTTCTGCTGGCCATTCCTCTCCCTATGCTCCCAGGCATCCTTCTAGCTTTTGCTGTCACCTTTTCTACCTGTTTAGTTACTTTAAGATCATCAGATACAACCACGCCTAGGTTCCGCTCTTCTTTAGTGGACAAAGGTACTTCACCCTCTGTACTACTGTATATTGCTCTCTTGGATTGCTGCAGCCCAAAAGCATGACCTTGCATTTTTTAACATTAAATCCCAACTGCCAAATTCTAGACCATTCTTCAAGCAAAACAGGTTCACTGGCAGGACACGAATGTACAACCTTCTATTTCTGTATACAGCGACTGTACAGGGGGCACCACAGTGTTGCCATTGCTATGGTCGCACAGTGGCACTGATGGTTTGGCTGCAGATAATGCCACCTTGTTATCTGCAGCCGCGTTATTGGCAATCTGGGCAGCCAGCACGTGACAGTTGCTTGCATGCTGTCTGCCACCTATCGCCAAGCCTTTTCCCCATGCCAATCCTTCCTCCCCTTCATTTACTGCAGAAAATGCAGCTATTGTGGAAAATTTGCCTGCAGTAGCTTCAATTAGCCCACATTAGCTGTCACCACAGCACAATTTTCCCATGTTAGCTGATGCCCTTTACTAAATATCCCCCTTTGATTTAAAATATTTTAGCTGTCACCACAGCACAATTTTCCCATGTTAGCTGATGCCCTTTACTAACTATCCCCCTTTGATTTAAAATATTCTAGAGAGGAAAAGTCTTTACTTTGGATACATACAAGAGCACAATTAGCTCACTCTCTTAAGTTGCCTTCACTGCTGGCTGAGCATAAACTGTGAATATTGCTATTTGGGAAAGCCCATAGAGGGAGAGAGACTGTGGGTTGAACTGTAAAATCCTTGTGCTTTAATTTAATTTATATACTTATCTACCTTGTCGTTCATGAACTACATTAGTATCCTTAGGGGTCTAGTTATTAAGGTGCACTCAAGTTAACATAAAGTGCATTAATGGTAAATTAACATGTGTTAACAGATTAACACATCTTAGTAACTAGACCCCTTAATAGCCTTTGAGGCATGTTTACTATGTTCCCTTAAAATCTTTGCGGCATGTTTACTAAGCTCTACTCCGGTAATGCACATGTGATTTGCATACCAGCATTGAGGGGTAACTGCAGGGGGACGTGTACTTCTATCCCCCTGCAGTTCGCATGGGTCTAGCACACCAGAACTGTGCAGGCACAACTAATGTTACTTATAAAAGGTGGCATTAGCTGCGCCCATACTACCAACATCAAGTGTTTATGTTTATGTTTATTTATTTATTTATTTAGCTGTATTTATATCCCGCTTTTCACCGGGTCAAAGCGGTCAATTGGGGGATACATTTAACATGAGGGGATATGAGACACATACGCTAATAATTACAGAGAACATGGGCAATGGAGGGTTAAGTGGCTTGCCCAAGACCACAAGGAGTGCCTACAGGACTAGAAATCCCAGTCCTCCGGCCTGAGATTGCTGTCCCCAGGTGGGACTTGAACCCCCGGCCCTCCGGCCTGAAGTACCTTGTCCTAACCACTAAACCACTCCTCCCTCTATGTTTATTAAAACATTTTTTATACCGCCCATTACCAGTGGCGTCTGGGCGGTTCACAATCGTTAAAATAACATTAAAATTACAGGCTGCTAAGAAACTGAAAGGAACGCCAGTTAAAAATAAAAGCGACAGAGGAGAGACAAAGGATAGAAGAACAAAGCAAGCAGAGGTACATCAACATGAGAAGGGGAAGGGAGATCATATGCCAGACTAAAAAGATGGGTTTTGAGTTGCTTTTTGAAGGCTTGGTAGGATTGCTCTGAGCGGAGGGAAGGGGGAAGTGAATTCCAAAGTCTAGGACCCAGAAAATAGAAAGCCGAGGAGCGAGTGGATTCAAGGTGGGCTTGGGAAGGGGAAGGGAGGGACATATGGTTAACGTGAATAGAACGGAGCAAACAATGAGGGGTATGGAAATGAATCAGGTCAGCAAGATAGAGAGGGGTACCTGTGTGAATTACCCTATGTGCAAATGTGAGATTTAGAACGGGTGACTAACACCCATGCTAGCTGCAGTGCATGGGGAATGCCCACAAACCACCTGAGTCCCACCCACTCCTCATCTCAGACAGGAACTATTAATTGTGGCAATGAAAATGCATCTTGCTGCTCCCCCTGGAAACATTGCTGCATGAAACAAGCACATTTTTGCACCTTATCTGTGATCGGGAGCAAGTATAAGCACGGATGCCTCAGCAACCAGGGCCATATGGGCTTGTGTCATTCTGAAATCGCACTTAGCTATGCATCTCCCTTGCTGTATCCAGGCCATGCCTCCACCATACCCCTATGCTGAATAGATGTTCTTGCACTGAAGACATCTATATACCTGGCTTTTTAAAATGACTCCAGGGATGTCTCCATGATTTGCATGCTTATGCGTCAGTCTTTGGACATCTAACTCACAAATAGAACATCTAAAATACCACTCTTAGTGATTTCAGTGGCCTGATACTATCCAAATTATTTTTGAAATTCTATGGTAAGGGAGTTAAGCATTAGCCATTCAATAACCGATCTATAACTCCCTTTGAAAACTGTTTTGCTTGTTTTAATTACTTTACTTAACAGGTCCGATATTCAAAGGCATTACACAGTTTACAGAGCTATAAACCATGTAAATGTCCCTAAGCGGGAGAGTCAGTGGACTAACATGGTTAGTGCCGCTGAATAGCCCAGAGTAATGCCACTATTCGCTCCAATGCTAACTGCTTAACATTGGGGTGTGTTGGGGGCATTGTGGAGGCGGTACCCAGGGACAGGACCGTACCTAACCCTGTGCGAGTGGTGCGGCCGCACAGGATGCAAAGGCTTAAGGGGCGCATTTCAGCTGTCTGCCGTTGCCTGCCGCTGCCACTTTTTCTTCACTCAGCGGTGGCAGGTAATGGCAGACAGCTGAAATGCACTCCTTAAGTCTTCTCATGGCACTCTAAGCAGGTTTGGTCTCTCTCTTCTCTGAAGTGACATCAGAGAAGGGAGGGACAGATCTGCTTAGAGTGCCGGTGACTGCACATCGGGCTCGCCTCTTCTCTCCTGTCGCCATCCAGAAAGTCACTGGATGTATTTTCCGGGGAAGGGGGGGGACATGCCCGATGTGAAAGTCACACAGGACGTGATTCATGCTTGGTATGGCCCTGCCCAGGGATAACAGTGCAGTGGTCATATTCAGCTGCTGCCCGGTTATCCCTCATCGGCAAAAACTGCCCTAACTTTTGCCACTGAAGTTAACTGAAAAACAAAAACCTTTGTGTGCTCAAACTACAACTCGTGGAATCCAACAAAAAGACAATATTAAGTATTCAGGTACTCAGGTCTCAGTAAAAAACATCGCAGCTTATGATCAAACTTCTGAACTTCATGTCAAAGTTTAGCTGCTGTTTACATCAACGACCTGAACTTAGTACCCCTTTTATATTTTTTGGCTAGTTTTTTTTACTGTTTCTGGAATTTTTTTTTAAAAACAATTTCCCATTTTGAATATCGTGTGCTGTAAATCATCCAGCAGTCTCATCTCACATCAACTTCACTGAATCCTCATTTTGCAAGTGGACGGCAACCAACTATTATAGTCCTCTAGAATATAAGCACTTATCTCGCTTTTGTTCACTTCCACGCCAAGTCCAACTTGCAGATATTTCCGTTGCTGATGAGGCTGCCGTCTTTTGCGGCTGTAGCAAAAAATCCCAACGCCGTTCCTCTAAGGTACCCAAGCGTTTCACAGTAAGAGGTTCTTCAGGGGAATGCACACCTTCGATGGTAACTGACCTTTGGAATCACTTTAATTGTAAACAAAGCGAGAAGTAAACTCTTTCTCCTTCCTTCTCGCTCGTTGCCAAAAAACGCCACGCATGGCAACGAGCGAGAAGGAAGGAGAAAGAGTTTACTTCTCGCTTTGTTTACAATTAAAAAGTATACAAATTCCATGCTTGGCCCTCTTAATGGTTTATAGACTTTTCTGCCAAAAACCTGTCCATCACACCTCCTTACTTCATCAAGAGATCCACTCTCTATTAACTCAAGGAGCAATAGAGGAGGTTCCTATGTCTCAACAAGGTCTAGGGTTTTACTCCGTTATTTCTTAATTCCAAAGAAAACAGGAGGATACAGACCCATTTTGGATTTCAGGAATCTCAACAAATTCCTTATCAAGGAAAAATTCAAGATGATTTCTTAGGAAATCTTCTTCCTTATCTCCAACCAAATGATTGGCTATGCTCTTTGGATCTGAAGTATGCACATACTCACATTCTCATACATCCAAACTACAGAAAGTACCTCAGGTTTGTATTTCAAAACCAGCATTATCAGTATTGAATCCTCCCCTTTGGACTGTCTTCAGCACATCAGGTCTTCACAAAGTGTCTGGCTGTCGTCGCAGCCTACCTCCGGACCTTGGGAATCTCTCTCTTCCCTTACTGTGATGATTGGCTGATAAAGGCAGATACCACCCAATCAGTCACAGTTGCCCTTCAGCAAATCATCCACATCCTACAAGATTTAGGATTTGTTATAACTATCCAAAGTCACACCTCGTTCCATCTCAAAATCTAGAGTTCATAGGAGCTCGACTGGATACTGTTCAAGCTCGAGCTTTTCTCCCAGAGAACAGATGTATCAGACTACTTACCCCAGCTTCTCAGATCAAGCAGCAGTCAACAGTGGCAGCCAGAATATGCCTATGCTTATTAGGTCATATGGCCTCAGCAGTGCATGTTATATCCCATGTCCATCTCAACATGCGAGAGCATCAGTGGAACCTCTCACAGCAGTGGAAATAATCGAGAGATCACCTTTCCGATCTCATCAGCATCTCTCCCCAGATGAAAGATTCCCTTCTCTGGTGGACCATACCAGAGAACCTTAACATAGGGTTACCTTTTCAAAAGTCTTTACCACACTGTACTCTGACAACAGATGCATCAAAGCAAATTGGGAAGAGTGGTTTCTCCCTCTTACGTTTTTATTGTTGCTTTTGCCTTGTGGTAATGTATCTGTTTTTGATACAGTTTTTCACACCAGTTTTCATATCACACTTATAGTATACATGTGCTTCACTATTTGATCGTAGTATGTATCATTTCATATTTTATATTTATTTTGTACATGGTTTACATTGTGGTTACATTTGGATGTATGTACATTTTTAATATTCATGTTTTTATTTGTTTTAGACCCCTGAAGAAGGCCTCAGGCCGAAACTTTTTAGTTGGGTCCCCAAATAAAGCTTTTTTTGCATAAACTACACCCCTGTGTTTGGCCTGGTCCTTGGGTATCCGCTTCTGTGTCTTTTGTTTATTTGCAGATTCCCCCTTCTCCTCCTCTTGGTTTGTCACCTCTACAGTCTGACAACCCAGGGCCTGTGGTCTCATCCAGAGACCCACCTACATATCAATCTACTCAAACTCAGCCATATTTAATGCCATTCGTGTGTTCTCTCACCACCTGCTGGGCAAGGTAGTTCTTATACAGACCGACAATTGGGTGGAACAAACAACGAGGAACGGGCTCTCACCCATTATGTAGAGAGACATTAGCCATATAGACCTGGGCAATAGCCCACAAAATTCATCTACATGCAGTATATCTGCCAGGGGAGGATAACAAACTAGCAGACAAACTGAGTTGTATCTCCACTCACACAAGTGAAGGTTAAACCCAGTAGCAGTGAAACAATTATTCCACCTCTGGGGGTTCCCGCTACTCAATCTGTTT
Source organism: Ichthyophis bannanicus (assembly GCA_033557465.1). NCBI lineage: Eukaryota > Metazoa > Chordata > Amphibia > Gymnophiona > Ichthyophiidae > Ichthyophis > Ichthyophis bannanicus. The sequence continues at coordinate 429,671,264 of CM066036.1, forward strand.
GCTTCTCCATACAACACTCAGTTGCCTAATTATTGCTCCAGAATTCCATCTCCTCACAGTGAGCTTGTATGCTTTTCTCCTGCATTGGGGACAATGCCTTCTTTATACCTTTCCCTCCTTTCCTCTCATTGCAAGGATGCTTTTCGAGCTCCAAAACGATCAGGGCGAAATGATTCTCATAGTGCCTCACTAGCCGAGACAATCATGGTTTCCTCTTCTCCTTCAGCTAGCTCAATATCCTCTGTGCCACCTTGGGTGTTCTCCTGATCTCCTAACTCAGAAACAGGGAACCCTCTTACACCCCAATCTCCAGTCCCTCCATCTAAGAGCCTGGCAGCTGAGCACCTTGTCCTCTCTCATCTAGGACTTCAGGAAGATGTGCTACAAGTTCTATGATTATCCAGAAAAGATTCCAACAAGTGTTCTTATGCCTTCAAGAGCAGAAGATTCTTGCTCTGGTGCTCACAAAGGACCCTAGATCCCTTTACATGTCCAGTTCCGGAACTTCTACAATACCTCTTCCACTTGTCAGCACCAGGTCTTAAAACTAACTCATTATGAATTAATTTATCTGCCATATACTCTAGATAACTGTCGTTGGTCTCAAGATTCATGAGGGGCCTTCTCTTGATTAAACCACCCTTTCGCCCACCGGCCACGGCGTGGGATCTAAATGTTGTCTTGGCACAACTAATGCAACCTCTTTTTGAGCCTTTAGTGTCAACTACTTTAAAGTTCTTAACATGGAACGTACGGTTTCTAGTAGCCTTGACATCAGCTCGAAGAGTGAGCGAACTTCAGGCTTTGATGGACTACACTCCATATACCAGTTTTCACCATGACAAGGTTGTCCTACAGACACATCCTAAGTTCTTAATGAAAGAAGTTACTCCTTTTCATTTGAACCAGTCTATTTCACTACCAAGTTTCTTTCCCAGACCTCACAGCTCCCCTGCTGAGGTGAAGATGCATACTCTTGATTGTAAAGAGCACTTGCCTTCTATATCGACCGCACCAAGGATCATTGTCAATCCTCTCAGCTGTTTGTCTCCTTTGACCAGAGTCCTCTGGGGTTACTAGTCTCCAAGAGGACTCTCTCTAACTGGATTGCAGATTGCATATCCTTTGCGTACTCGCAAGTGGGTCTCTCTCTACAAAACCATGTCACAGCATATAATGTCTGTGCTATGGCTGCTACCGTAGCCAACCTCTGATCTGTGTCAATTTCAGACATCTGCCAAGCAGCCACATGGTCTTCACTGCACACTTTTGCAGCTCACCACTGCCTGGATAAGGACTCCAGAAGTGATGCTCAATTTGGTTAATCTGTACTACATAACCTGTTTCAAATTTAGACAACTTACCCACTGCCCATCTGACCACCTTCCGAGGAGTGCTCCGAACGAGCTGAATCTGTTGGATCCCTGCTGAAACCTCTGTGGCACCATAATCTTTTCCCCTTGTAGGGCGGTCATGTGCTAGGGAATCCCATATGTGAAGACTGACTTCCTGCTTGTTCCTGGAGGTAGCACAATTACTCACCTGTAACAGGTGACCTCCGGGAACAGCAAGAATCAGTCTTCACAACCCACCCACCTCCCCTTATCCATATTTTTTTTAGAGTTTTTCTTTTTGTTTCCTTTTCTCCCCTTTGCACCTGACTGAGGAGACCTGAAGGGAAGGCAGCTACGCATGCATGGAGGAACACTCCCAAAAGCATTCCTATTGGATGCTGGGAGTGTACCCAGGCCGGGCTCCTTTGGTGCCAACCTCACCCATATGTGAAGACTTATTCCTGCTGTTCCCAGAGATCACTGTTACAGGTGAGTAACTATGCTTTTTTGATACCACCTTATATAAGATCTGCCAATCTGCTAGGCAAGGTAATGAGCTCCTGAAAAACTGCTAGTAAAAACATGCATGGCCACTTATCCTGCTTGTCTACAAGAGAACCATGTTCTTGTTAGATATGCTTATGATTGTAATCCATTTAGAAATTTTAACAGAATAGAAGTCAGAGTAAATAAAAATAGGAATGTGCATTCATTTGAAATGACATGGAAAATATCATCAACAATCGTTGTCATTTTTAATCTGAAAAAGGCACTGAAAAATCCATTTTCGCCATCGGTTTCATCACTGGATGGCCTCAAACTTGTAACCTTGTGGTTGAAAGTGAGGGATCTTGCAGAACGCCATCATGTCTCCATGGGGCAGGTTCTAGCCAGCCTGCTCGTAACTCTGCTGATGATCTTCCTTCCTATTTCCTGATTGTCCAGAACATATGTCTGGTATAAAGCTCTACAGAAAATGCTAACCAGATTGTTTTGCCTTGTAAATCTATTGACTCCTGCTGTAGAGATTTACTTCAAAGAAGTTTCTTTTGCCATGTTCTTGTTCCAGAAATTCTGTAAAACCATATCTAAGTCCACTATTAGAGATATTTACCAAGTCTAATCTAGATCCTGGTTGTCCATTTAGTGATGGTCAAACAGGATCTGGATTAGTCTTAGTAAACATCTCTGATAGTATACTTAGACATTGTTTGACATAATTTCTGGCACAAGAACATGGTACAAGAAAAACTTTGGAGTAAATAACCTGATAAAGTCCATAGATAACCCAAAACAAACAGTCCGGCTAGTATTCCTAGATATTACCGCCACTTTTGACTTGATCAATCATACACTCCTAACTGAATGGCTAAAGCAAGTTGGGATACACGGCACCACATTATCATGGTTCCAATTCTATCTTGACGATCGATCTAAGCAGGTTAGAATAGGACACCAAGCTCCAATGCCCTTCCTCAGAAACAAGGGATCCCACAGGGCTCTGCCCTATCGGCACTCCTATTCAATATATACCTACAGCCAATCTGCCACACCATACAGCAATGCAACATTAGATATGCAATATATGGATACAGCATTTCTCGATTTCACTAGCATGACTGCATGTTTTAACAAAATATCACAATGGCTGAATGATCATAACCTAAAAATCAACTACAAAAAAACAGAGGCCCTGTTTGTAACATGGAATTAAAATTTTACTCCCCCACTAGAATTAAAAATCAAGAATACATTCATCGCCATAAGAACAAAGTCAGGTACCTTGGCAACTTGATAGATAGCACACTAAGCTTAACAACATATCTCAAGAATAAAGCAGCTATTATCTATAACAAACTAAGATTCCTAAAGGACCTAAGGCCCCTGCTACCACAACAGGACTTTAGATCAGTCCTCCAAGCACTCGTACTCTCCCACATCGACTTCTGTAACACCATTGAGATGGGAAAAAGGAGGTATTACAAGGAAGAAAGCAAGGACAACACTTAGGACAAGAACAGCACTTGAACCAAACTACAGGCTGAGAGGCCTATAGTTTCAGATACAGGGAAACAGCAACAGAGAACAACAAAAAAACACACTAAAATTATGTCTTGTAAGTTGCAGCTGGCTGACTTTTTTCGAGAGGAAAAGGAGCCTAATCTCAGAGGGGCTGCAAACCACAGCCACCCCTCGTGTAACCAATCAGAAGCCTATATTTACCCAGACATATAGGTTTCTGCAAAAGTTGTCGTTCCATTACAGGCTTCATGAAGATAGGAACCTTCCTTATCGGTCCTCCAGTTTAGTCCTCCACCTCTGGGTTGCGTACCTCCTCCTGCAGCTTGGAGACTGGGCATGTCACAAAAATGTGACATCACTGGATGTACTCTACTGGCCGCTCCCAACATCCCCAGTGTGTCCAGTCTCCATGCAGCAGGAGGATAGTGTGAGCCTAGGTGCTGGGCTCACTAGAGAACAGATAAGGAGCAGTTAGAGTAGGGATTTGTACCTGATTGGGGTTAATTTGCTTTGACTTTATCTCCACTTTTACATTTTCTTTTAAATTGGGTACTGTTGCTTTAAAAAAAAAAATTATAAAAGGGAGAGTGGAGCTGCTAGTCTGTGCCTGATCCTGCTGCTCCTGTCACTTTTTGTGCTATTTCCTCCCTCCCGCCGAAGCAGATCTCTCCCCCTTGATCTGTACGGGGAAGAGCACTGCAGTACCGAAGGACTGCTTAGTCTTCGGCACCGCGGCGCGGCAGTGCCGATAGCTTTGCGCTCTTCTTTTCGACTGCCAAACTTCCTCTCTCATGCCCGCTCGTTGTTCTGTGCAGCGGAGCAGGGTACGGGTGGTCTGCTGCTCGTCTCTTCAGGTGGTGTCTTCTGCAGGACCGTGAGTACGGGCGTTAGCCTACTGTGTTGGGCGGGAAGATGGCTGCTGGCGCGCGCCGGGAGAAGCCTGGCAATTTTGGTGCCTTTTTGCTTGCAGACAGAAGCGGCGGCCATTTTGCCTGTGTGTTGCCTGCATGCTGGCAGGCAGCGGGATCGGCGGCATTCTGAAAGTCAGGTTTAGGTTTAGTTTCTGACTGCCCTTCATTTTTCTTTAGTGTCTTTCGTTTGATTTTAAAGTATCCCCTGGGTTAGGTGTTAGTGTGGCTGCGAGGGTGTACGTTCAGATCCCTTGGCTGTACAATCTTGATTAAAAAAAAAAAAAGTTGAACAAGGAGCTCTTTATTGGGACATCCCTATATATATTTTTTAAAAAATTATATTAATAATAATAAGAAGTAGGAGTGCATAAGAGCACACAGGAAGGCCACTCGATAGCGACAGCGATGGATTTGCGGCCTCAGTGTGTCATCTGCGGTACCCGTAGGGGGCTATCGCCGACTCTAGGATTTGCCACGGCTGCACGCAGGTCTCTACCAGCGTGGAGCAGCAAATTGAAGTTAAGGGAGCTCAAGACGCTCAGGGGCTCTTGGCGGGGTCGGACGCTGTGGTGCAGCGGTCCGCTTCGCCAGGGGTCAGTCTTGAGTCACCAGCGGGTCTGTCGGTGGCTCTGCCGACTTCGTGCCTGCTGCCCGGTGATTTTTGCCCTGACTTCATCTTAATCATGCATCAGGCTGTTTGTCTTCGGCAACAGGGTAAAGTGCTGGAGCCTCTATCTTTGGCTGAGACACCACAGCGACTAAGCCCAGCCAAAGCGAGTACCAGTTTCGCGAGGCCTTCGAAGCGAGCGAGGACTCGGGTGCCTTCAATTTCTGGACTGGAGGGGCAGGAGTCGGAAGAACACGAGGTTGACATGGAGGGTACAGATGAGGAGTTAGAGGAAGGAGAGATTCTTGAAACGGAGGATCACGCAAAGACTCTATCCCCTGGCGGATAAGGACAAGGAGAGATTGACCATGAGCATAGCAGACCCAATATGTAAATAGCAGTGCCAGTATGTAAATATTAGAGATGTTCCATATCATATTTCAGAGTGATTTTGTTTAGTTTACCCTGTTTAAAACCTGTACATAATCCCCTGTTTACTGTACGTCCAGTGTAGGTCACCCACACTGCACAATATGTTTTATGTAAACCACACTGATATTAAAGAGCACGGTATAAAAGAAAGTTAAATAAATAAAATTATTTGTGTGTTCCGGAAAGAGGAGCTGACCGCGCTGATCATGGAGTCGATGCAGACACTCATGCTCGCTACGGAGACGCCTACGGAGGACGACAGTGGGGAAGACCCCATTATCCAGGCTGTGAGGCAAACGCAGGTAGTGTTTCCCATTCACAAGGTAGTAGACAGGATGATTCAGGATGAATGGGATCGACCGGAAGCTGGGTTAAGAGGAATTCGCATCATGAATAGACTCTATCCCCTGGCGGATAAGGACAAGGAGAGATTTAGGTTGCCAAGAATTGATGCTGCAGTGTCAGCGGTGACCAAAAAGACCACTATTCCTGTCGAAGGCATCTCTGCCTTGAAGGATGCGCAGGATAGAAAGTTGGATGGTTTGTTGAAGCAAGCTTTTGAGGCCAACGCAGTATCATTGCAGGCTTCCGTTTGTGGAGCGTGGGTGGCAAGAGCCTGTCTCCGGTGGTCTCAGTGTTTACATCACTCGGCTCAGCTGGAGCAGGAGGGCCTGAGTGAACTGGATCGCATGGAGTCCGGGACGGCTTATTTGTCAGATGTGCATTATGACCTGATCAGAGCTCTGGCTAATAGTATGGCGTCACTTGTGGCCGCCCGCAGATCCCTGTGGTTGCGGAATTGGGCGGCGGATGGTTCTTCCAAAGCTCGTCTAGGTAAGCTCCCTTTCAAGGGCAAGTTGCTCTTCGGAGAGGATCTTGATAAGTTGGTTAAGGACTTAGGGGAGTCTAAGGGTGGTCAACTACCAGAGGATAAGCCGAAGCAAGGGAAGTCCGCTTTGAACTTTCGGTGGGCCTTTCGAGATTTTCGAAGGTTTCGGACTTCTCGCTTGGGTGGATTCCAAAGGGGACGTTTCGCTCCCCGAGCCCAGGGGTTTTGGGGCTTTCACGGAGTGGGTAGAGGATTTGTGGGAGCGTCCTCAGCGTCCAATCGAAAGCCTCAATGAAGCGAGGGGGGTCTCGGCAGGAAGTTTGCCGATAGGTGGGCGACTTCGGAACTTTCTTCCTGCCTGGGCCCAAATAACGTCCGACTGGTGGGTGTTGGAGATAATCCGGGACGGGTATGTGCTGGAGTTTGCAAAGCCCGTTTGGGATTCTTTTGTACAGTCGCCCTGCAAAGGCAGCAGAAAACTCAAGCGGTCCGTTGCACGCTGGATCAGCTGCTACACTTAGTGGCAGTCGGTCCGGTGCCCAGGGCAGATTACAGCAGGGGGCAATACTCAATATATTTTGTCATGCCAAAGAAGGATGGATCTCTTCGCCCAATATTAGATCTCAAGGGAGTGAACCACTGTCTTCGGGTGCCACATTTCAGGATGGAGACGCTGCGGTCCGTAATTGTGGCAGTGCGCCAAGGAGAATATCTGACATCCCTCGATCTTGCGGAGGTGTATTTACACATCCCGATCAGGGAGGGACATCAGAAGTTCCTGCACTTCGCTCTGCCGTGGGGGCACTATCAATTCCAGGCATTGCCCTTTGGGCTGGCAATGGCTCTGCGGACATTCACCAAGATCATGGTGGTGGTAGCGGCGGCTTTGCGAAAGGAAGAGATTCTGGTTCATCCCTACCTAGACGACTGGTTAATTCAAGCAAAGTCCAGGGATGAAAGCATGCAAGTTACGGACAAGGTGGTGAAGTTCTTGGAGAGGCTAGGCTGGGTAGTCAATGCGCGCAAGAGTCATTTCACTCCCTCCCAGAGCCTCGAGTACCTTGGGGTGAAGTTCGACACGCAGAAGGGAGTGGTGTTTTTGCCGGATCGACAAATCCAAGTGTTGCGGCAAGTGATTCGCCAGTTCAGGACCGATCCAGCCCTGTCGGCCTGGGGTTACCTTTGGGTGTTAGGTACGATGGCGGAGACCTTGGAGGCGGTGCCCTGGGCCAGAGCGCATATGCAGAAGTTGCAGCGGTCGTTACTTCACCATTGGTCACATCAGTCCGATCCACTGAGCAGATGGCTGTCCAGTCCTCCCAAGGTCAGGCGGGGGTTGGAGTGGTGGTTGGTTCCGGAGTCCTTGAAGGCCGGGATGCCGCTGGAGCAGCCAGATTGACTACCACTGTTAACGGATGCAAGCCTTGCGGGTTGGAGAGCACATTGCAAGGAGCTTTTCGCACAGGGGCAATGGTTGGTGCAGGAGAGTGCATGGTCAATCAACAGGCTGGAGCTTCGAGCGGTGAGGTTGGCGCTGCAAGCATTCGAGGTGCTGGTGCGGGGTCGGGCAGTGAGAATTCTCTCCGACAACTCTGCAGCGGTGGCCTACATCAATCGGCAAGGGGGCACAAGAAGCACGGCCTTGGAAGAGGAGGCAGAGGCTCTTTTCGCTTGGGTCGAACCTCGCCTGCAAGCGATTTCGGCGGCGCACATTGCTGGGAAGGACATTGTGACGGCGGACTTTCTCAGCAGAGTACAAGTGGATTCTGGAGAGTGGGAACTGAATCCGGAGGTGTTTGCACAGGTGGTGACCAGGTGGGGCTCTCCGATCATGGAGCTAATGGCGACCTTTCACTCAGCAAAGGCCAGTCGGTTCTTCAGCAGGCGCTGAGAACGGATGTCGGAAGGGATCGACGCACTACTGCAGCCTTGGCCAGTGTCTGGTCTTCTCTATGTATTTCCTCCTTGGGTGCTTATCGGGCGAGTGGTACAGCGCATCGAGGCACACCCAGGGAGGGTGTTGCTGGTGGCTCCGGACTGGCTGAGGCGGCCTTGGTACGCCGATCTCATTCGTCTTCTCAACGGACAGCTGTGGCGCTTGCCGGCGTCAGACGACCTGTTCATGCAAGGGCCCCTACGTATGCCTCAGGTGGATTGGTTCTTGCTTACGGTCTGGCCATTGAGAGGGTGCGTTTAAGGCGGAAAGGTTATTCAGGAGCAATTATTGCAACCTTGCTTAAAGCGCGAAAGTCGTCTACGTCTCTGATGTATGTTCGCATATGGCGCATATTTGAGGATTGGTGTTTGAGGAGACAGATTCGTGCGGCATCCGCATCTGTGCCAGTGGTATTAAGTTTTCTGCAGGACGGCTTTGAGAAGGGGCTGGCTTCCTTGAGAGTGCAGCTAGCCGCGCTGGCTTGCTATCGAGGCAAGGTACAGGGAAAAGCGCTTACCAAAAAGCGCTTACCAAAAAGCAGTTACCAAGCTACGTCCTTTTCGCAGAATTGTGGTGCCTCCGTGGGATCTCAATTTGGTGTTGACAGCTCTGGCTAGGAAACCTTTTGAGCCTTTGCAACAGGCGTCCTTAAAGGATTTGACTCTGAAGACTGTGTTTTTGGTGGCTATTTGTTCGGCTAGGCGAATTTCTGACTTACAAGCCTTGTCTTGTAGAGAGCCATTTTTGTCTTTTTCTAGAGAGAAGGTGGTGCTACGGCCGGTTCCTTCCTTTTTGCCCAAGGTGGTGTCGCCATTTCATTTGAATCAGACGATTTCCCTTCCGGTCCTCGGGGTGTTAGGGGATAGCGCTTCGGATCGCGGATTATGCCGTTTGGATTTAAAGTGGGTGTTGCGTCATTATTTGAAGGTTTCGGAGGGGTTTTGTAAATCCGACCATCTGTTCGTGCTGTTTGGTGGATCCCGTAAAGGGGAGGCTGCAGCGAAGGCCTCCATTTCTTGCTGGATAAGAGAAGCGATTGCTTCAGCATATCTATTAGCTGGGCGACAGGTGCCATCTGGATTGCGGGCTCATTCCACCAGAGCGCAAGCGGCCTCTTGGGTGGAGCTCAATTTGGTTTCGCCGGTGGACATTTGTAGGGAGGCTACTTGGTCCTCTCTTCACACTTTCAGTAAACACTACCGCCTGGATCTCTGGGCAGCCAAGGAGGCTGTTTGTGGGGCGGCGGTGTTGCAAGCCGGTTGGAAGGGTCCCTCCCAATAAGTACTGCTCTGTTACATCCCAGAGGTGGAGGACTAAACTGGAGGACCGATAAGGAAATTACACTTACCTAGTAATTGTTCTTCCTTGAAGGACAACAGTTTAGTCCTCATGCCCACCCAGGATATTAGGCTAAGCAGCGGAGGTCAGCCGGGTAAGGATGACATTACCGGTAGGTATCTGTTGTTTCAGTGGTTGTTTGCTTCTTCTGGTATTTTCTGGTCTGTTCTTCTGGTGGAGGCGCAGGGATACGGCACAGAGTAGCAAACCAATTTTCCAGAACAAAAGTTGCTATTGTTTTTACTTATGGTGATAGTTTTCACTTGTCTTGTTATGGTTTAGCTACTTATTTGTTGCTCCTTTGAGTGTGCTTTGTCAATAGTTCACTGGGGATGTTGGGAGCGGCCAGCAGAGTACATCCAGTGATGTCACATTTTTGTGACATGCTCCGTCTCCAAGCTGCAGGAGGAGGTGCGCAACCCAGAGGTGGAGGACTAAACTGTTGTCCCTCAAGGAAGAACAATTACCAGGGAAGTGTAATTTCCATTTTTTACCCCTCTCTTCTCAGACATAGGCAGACATCAGAAATGGACATAATCTTTTAACACCTTTTAAACAAATAGGCCTGATCACTATCTTGCTGAACTATCTTTGCCCTCATATGCCTGCTTAACTATTACCAATAACCTTGCTTTTTAGATGCTCATGTAAGGGAACAAGAGGGAGGGAAAGAACATGTGGGTGGGCTACGTAAGAAAGGGAGGGGGGAAATAAGTGGGTTTTTATGCTAGAGCTATGTTAGAAGAATGCATATAAAAATGACATGTAAGGCGTGCATTTTTCACCAGTTTGCTGTGACTAAGTGACTGGTCTTCTGCTAGCAGAAATAAACACAGGTGAACTGCCTGGAAATTGTTTGTCTTGTCTTGTCTTTTCCTTCACTTACTTTTCAGGAGGACTCAGACTCAGTGGACCGGGGCCCTGCTAAGCGACGTCTGCCACACCATCCTTCAAGGATTCCCAAGGCAAACATTACACCACTTCTAGATAGCACAACATGTAGCTGCTAGGATGGTGACCAAAGCAAACGCATCAGAACACTTTACTCCAATCTTATTCAAACTACATTGGTTACCAATACTCAGCAGGATCCAAGTATAACCATGTTTAATGTAATAGGTGTGATGGGGCTATTTCCCTTATCTGAACTCATAAACAGCCCCATTAATGACAGGCCCAGAAGGGAGCAGAGCAAAAACACCCTACTCATACCTAATTCCTTTAGAAAATTTACAAGGGTAATAATCGACAGAGCTTTTAGATTTGCTGCACTCACTTTATGGAACTCCCTGCCAGATAAGTTGAGAGCCACTACTGACCTAGCAACTTTCAGAAAGGAACTAAAAACACACTTCTTTATGGAGCACTTTGGTATATTAGAGTCAACCAAAGACTGTTTCCACACATAGCATCCGACATATAACCGTAAGTATCTAACCCAATAACTCCGCTAAGGCATTCATGCCACATGACATAAGATAGTACACCAAAATAAATACCTATAAATATGTTAGACAATATTTCGGTAGTATGCTATTCCATACCTACTAACCTATATAACTTATGTATACACAAAGTTACCTCTTAAATCATGTTATGATGTAACTGTTCTTGTTTTGTTAAACGTAACCCACTTTGATTTCTGGAAAGATGGTATATAAAACCGGTCAATAAATAAATAAATCTCTACAGGAGACATCACTAGATTCACAAGGCAAATAATCCAATTAGCATTTCTCATAAAACTGAAAACCAGACAAACTTTGGGCCAATCAGGAAACAGGAAAGAAGATCACCAACAATGCATGAGTTAAGAGCAGGCTGGCTATAATCAGATCCCCATGCAGACATGATGGTTCTACTGCACGTCGCCTACCTTCTAAACCAAAGTTCACTGGCTTGCTAAATTATATAACATTAGCTTTTGAAATATTATTATGAGAATGCATAAACAAATTAATATTTGTGGATAAGTGTTTAACAAAAGCATGTTTGCTTTGACAAAGAAGGTTCTGTTTTCAAAAGTAAGCAAAACTGTGCTTAAACAGTTCTCCAAGTTATGCACCAGTGCCCATTATTTATGCATTATTTTTTAGTTAAGTGAACAAATTATAGGTGATGCTTTTTTATTGGACTAAAAACATTTGTGACTAGCTTTTAAGTATTATACTCCTGTAATGGGGTAAATAAAACTCTACACATGGCTTGGCAGGAAAAGATCTAAGGACTGCCAGGGGAAAACATTAGGCTAGATGTCTGTGCTTGTTACTGGCAAATCTATCTGCCTCCTATTAGGAGCTCTGAGTAGGAGGGAGGGGAATGGCCTCAATATTCACCCAACAGCCAAAGTACAGGGTTGAAGAAATTGGAGCTATGCTGCTTGCTCTTATTGTGTGTGTTAAAAGCTGCTGAAAGGTAAACCCTGATGGAATCCAAACTTAGTAAGAAAAATTGTTGACAGCTAAACTGCAAAGCCATATACGTGCTGAACATTTAAATTTTGCTGAGAGTTAAAAACTGTTTTAAGTTAATCTATCTGTAAGCTGAACAGTTCAAAGCTGAACTGCTAGCTATCTGACCACTACTTCATGGGCACTATGGGGATTATTTTAGATGCTCAATTTGTTCTTTGAATGTCTGAAAATGGGCATACAGACTTCAAAAGCACGGAAACGTCTCTGGAGTCATTTTAGAAAGTGGTTATAAAGAAATCCATGGCATGAGAATAACCAAGGCTGAATGGGAGCATGGTATAGGCATATCTAGGGTGTTGCTAAATACTTTGACATCCTCTCCCAATTTCAGAAACAACATGCATGTCCCGAGCTGTGTCCAAGTGTATAATTCCTTATCGTTTCTCCGGGCCAGTCCAGGGAACGGTAGGGTTGTCAATCCACTTCGGCAGCTGAGGACTGAAAACTGTGGGGTATGTTTACTAAAACCCCGGTAATGTGCGGGCCACGCTAGTGTGCGGGTGCCATATAAGGAGTGGGCGTTTCTGGCTGAAAAAAGCAAAACCGGGATTAATCATGCGCTAATGTGCGCGATGCCCATGTGAGCCCTGCACATTAGCGCATGCGAAAGTTGCGTGGGAGGCATAAGTGGCGCGCTGATGTGCAAGCAGAGGAGAAGAGCCACATCACAATGGTTAAGACACTGACCAATGGTGCAGGGATCAGGGGTTCAATCCCCCACAGTGCCCAATGAAGAAGGCTGGCTGAGGCATTACCTGTTATGGGGAATATTGTTTTAGGAGGCATTTTACTATTGCGCGGCATAAGGCGGCGCGCTGATGTGCAAACACAGGAACAAAACCACAGCACAATGTTTAAGACACTGACCAATGGTGCAGGGATCAGGGGTTCATTCCCCCACAGTGCTCAATGAAGAAGGCTGGCTGAGGCATTACCTGTTATGGGGATTGCTTTAGGAGGCTTTTTATTTTAATTATCACTACTAGCAAACGCACTCTCAAAGCGTGTTAACATAAGGCGCCCCATAAGGCACATTTTAAAGTGCACTGTCCGCCAAGGCACCCTAGAATGTTGCTTATAGGGCGCTTTATAGGGTGCCGTATGAGTTACCGCAAGGTCACAGCACTGTTTGTGATGGCAGCACTGTGCAGTTTAAGGAATGAAAATCATAAGTAGGTGCACTGACATGCAAGGAGGAGCAGCAGTGGAGCACAATGGTTAAGACACTGACCAATGATGCAGGAGTCATGGGTTCAATCTCCCACAGTGCCTAATGAAGAAGGCTGGCTGAGGCATTGCCTGTTATAGGTAATATTGCTGTAGGGGGCATTTTATTTTTATTTTAATTAGTGCTGCCAGCAAACACACCCTCAAAGTATTGTAACATAAGGTGCTGCATAAGGCGCCTCATAGGGTACCCCAGAGGGCACATTTTAAAGTGCACTGTCTGCCACGGCACCCTACAAATGTTGCTGAAAGGGCGGCCTATAGAGCGCCATATAGGGTGCCCTATGAGGCACAGCAAGGTCATAGCACTGTGTTTGATGGCAGCACTGTGCATTTAAACGCATGGAAATCCTAAGTAGGTGCGCTGACATGCAAGGAGGAGCAGCAGTGTAGCACAATGGTTAAGGCACTGACTGCTGATACAGGGGTCATGAGTTTGCTCCCCAGTGTGCCTAATACGTAAGGCTGGCTGAGGCATCAGCTTTGCAATGTACATATTGTTTCCTGCAGCACTTTAAGTGTATTTTATTAATTGTTGCCAGCAAACACGCCCTCACGTGCCGTAAGTGAAGGTGCCGCATAAGGCACTCCATAGGGCACATTATAAAGTGCACTGTCCGCCACGGCACCCTAAAATATCCCCTATAGGGCACCCTATAAGTTGCTCCACAGGATAACGTATAGTGCACCTTATATGGATGGTAACCATAAGGTGACCTATAGGGCGCCCTATAAAGTGCCCTCTGAGACACCTTATGGGTACAGAACGATGAGGGTGTTTTTGCTGGCAGCAATAATGTACATTAAAAATAGATAATGCTTTGGGCAGCCCTATCAAATAACCCCCACTGTGGGTTTGAACCCACAACCTCTGGCTCCACAGGCAGTGAAGTAACCATTGTGCTACAGCTCTATAGCTGCTAGCAAGCCCCTGGCTGGCTGCAGAGGGAGTGCACGTCACCACACAGACAGCCTGCTGTCCACTCCATTCATTAATTTATAGACTATCATATCTCCTGTTAGCCATCTTTTTTCCAGGTTGAAGAGCCCTCACCTTTTTTAGCCTCTTCTCATAGGGATATCCCTACATCCCTTTTACCATTTTGATGGCTCTTCTCTATACCTTTTCTAATTCCGCTATATCCTTTTTAAGATACGGCGACCAGAATTGCACACAATATTCAAGGTGCAGACGCACCATGGAATGATACAGAGGCATTATAATATCCTTTGTTTTATTCACCATACTTTTCCTTATGATTCCTATCATTCTATTTGCTTTCTTGGCAGCCAGTGCACACTAGGCAGAAGATGATTGTTAATGCTGTAGGGAGAGGGATAGATGGAACACATCAGTGGATGTTTTTCTTTTGTCACATGCATGGTGCTGCCACTATATTGGATTGCTAGCAGTGCGCTACTCTTAATGCTGCCTCTTAAGATGGCATTAAGTGCAACTGTGTTATTAGTAGTTGTGACAGCTATGGGACAGCGACATCTCATATACTAGTTGTCACCAGCATCCATGTCCATCTCCACCCCTGACCTGCTCCAATCCTGCCCAACCCCAAACTTTAGCATGATTTTTTTTTTTACTATGGCACTTCTATTAGCACACAGTAACTGTTAATGTGGGCCCCACACTAATTGTTATGGTACACATGTCCCTAACTGTAGGGGAAAGCCCAGCATCTTTCCATATAGCTAGTGCAGAAACAGCTCACTTACTGTGCATTAACTGCATTGATGATAGCGCAGGTGCACATAAAGCCGCCTATTGAGATGGCATTAACTGCTCCAAGTTATCTGCTGCATTAATAGCTAATGTGTGATATTCTACCACATATTAAGTCTAAGATGCAGTCTCCACCCATTCTTTCCCCATCCCCTTACCCATTCCACATTTTTTGGTTAAAGGGGTGATTAGTGCATATTGTCAAGCCATTGAATTAACTTTTAGTGTGAGCATGTGTCAGGATTTAAAGACATGTTCTAAATAGTACATGCATATTGGAATTGAGACATCAAGGTCTGGTCATACTCGTGCAGGAACACTTCTTGATTGACATCCATGTGCAGCAGGAGGTAACATTTTATAAATTCACATGGGGGAAACCACATATATGTGAGCTATTTTGTACAATTAACTGTATAGCTCCTGTTAGTTAACTATGCAACATTGAACTCATTTCAGTTTGGATGGAAAAATAAACTTGGGGGGATTAAAGAGTGTAAGCCTAAATCCTTCCTGTAAAGGGCTGGGCTAAATACACACTTTTTAGAAACCTACACATGCCAGGGAATAGGTGTAATCCAGATATGGAACATTTTGGGTTTACACATGCATTCCTTCTATGAAATGGAGAATGCATATTTAGATTTTTGTCCCACCCAGGCCATGCCCACAACATGCCCCCCTCAAAGGACATCTACATGTAAATTTAACCTTTTCAAAAGTGCCCAATTATACACGTCAGTTTTGAATAGTTTCTAAAATAAATCCCTTATTGTGCGTGAAATCCTGTGTTAGCAGTTTAATGCACTTTAGTAAAAGATTGTCAAAGTGCATGGTACATAAATTTTGTGAACTAAAATAAAAGCATGGCTAGATCAGCAGATAAAATTTAGCTAGTTAACACTAATTTTCAGTGTTAATCAATTAAGTTACGCAGTTAACTCTGGAGAAATTGGTTTAGAGTTTCTATCAGATCAAATTTTGTTCAGATATAGGTTAAAATTGTCAACCAAAAACCTAGCCGGACCCCGATTGTCCAATTAGCGATGATCAGTCAGGATCTGGATTAACCTTGGTAAATTTTCTGATAGTATGCTTAGGGGTATGTTGACTAAACCGTATTAGAATTTTGCAGTTAACACTGCAAAAGTGTACAAATAGCACCATGTTAGCTGTAGAAGCCATGCACTGTCTGTTAAGGGGTGTCCACAGCATTTCCTCAGCAGATAACACAGAATGACAAAGAATGCAGTCAAACAGCATTGTGGATGTACTAACACAATCCATTAAGGTGGCATTAATTGCACCTGTCCTGACAGCAACTTTAATGGTTACAGTATGCTTCCAATAACTGTAGTAACTGTGTATTGCAGACATGCCCACTTTCCACCCCAATTCTGCCCACTCCAGCAGTTAGCGCAAGATCTGCAGATAGCACAGAAAAACACTACTATCTGCATTTCCCTGAGCTATTAACTTGGGGGTATGTTTACTAAACCGTCCTAATGTGCGCACGGCGCTAGTGTGCAGGATGCCATATAAGGAGTGGGCGTTTCAGTCCTAACCTAGCAAACCGGGATTATCGCACGCTAATGTGCGCCGCGCACAGTAGCGCACGAGCAACGCGCGCAGGAGGCATAAGCAGGCACGCTGATGTGCAAACAGAGGAACAGAGCTGCAGTACAATGGTGAAGACACTGACTGATGGTGCAGGGGTCATGGGTTCAATCCCCCACTGTGCCCAATGAATAAGGCTGGCTGAGGCACTACCTGTTGTGTAATATTGCATTATGAGGTATTTTAATTACTGCTGCTAGCAAACGCACTCTCAAAGCGCTGTAACATAAGGTGCTGCATAAGGCACCCCATAAGGTACCCCAGAGGGCACATTTTAAAGTGCACTGTCCGCCAAGGCACCCTAAAATGTTGCTTAAAGGGTGGCCTATAGGGTGCCCTATGAGGCATGGCAAGGTCATAGCACTGTTTTTGATGGCAGCACTGTGCATTTAAACGCATGGAAATCTTAAGTAGGTGCGCTGACATGCAAGGCGGAACAGCAGTGTAGCACAATGGTTAAGGCACTGACTGATGATACAGGGGTCATGAGTTTGATCCCCAGTGTGCCTAATACGTAAGGCTGGCTGAGGCATCAGCTTTGACATGTAAGTATTGTTTCCTGCGGCACTTTATTTGTATTTTTCTAATTGCTGCCAGCAAACACACCCTCACGTGCCGTAACCTAAGGTGCCGCATAAGGTACCCTATAAGGCACTCCATAAGGCACATTATAAAGTGCACTGTCTGCCACGGCACCCTATAATGTCCCCTATAGGGCACCCTATAAGTCGCTCCATAGGATACCGTATAGTGCACCTTATATGGACGTTAACCATAAGGTGCCCTATAGGGCGCCCTATAAAGTGCCCTCTGAGGCACCTTATGGGTACAGTACGCTGAGGGTGTTTTTGCTGGCAGCACTAATGTACATTAAAAATAGATAATGCTTTGGACAGCCCTATCAAATAACCCCACTGTGGGTTTGAACCCATGACCTCTGGCTCCACAGGCAGTGAAGTAACCAGTGGGCTACAGCTCTATAGCTGCAAGCAAGCCCCTGGCTGGCTGCAGAAGGATTGCACGTCACCACACAAACAGTCTGCTGTGGTCACCAAGATAGGGTTAGCCCACCCGTACCCATGATGCACTGCACTGCACATGCAAATCAGCCGTCTACAGATGAACACAAGATCGGGTATGCACCCCCACAGCACCTCGGCCTGGTAGGGGGAACTGACCATGTGTGTTACTGGCACAGAGTAGCTACACACCTTCACATTGTGCAGGTACTGCACTCACCCTGAGGGTGAGGTGGGGGCCCAGCACCAGGTCCACAGCAGAGATAGGCCATGCTGCAGGTTCCCAGCAGTGCTAATGTGTGAGATAGGTAGTTTCTGCAGACACACCTTGGATATATCTGTATGTCTCAGTCAGGTTTAGCCCCTATGGACCCCTAGGAGGATTATGTACCACCACCCTCCTCCTCCTCCTCCAGGGCTGAGGGGGGTAAACAGGTCTCCCACCAACAGATCCACATTCTACCTCCCTACAAAGGTGGCAGTAGAGGGGACCATCAACCCCAGTCCTGCTGGGGAACAGACACCCTACAGGGCAGTCAATGCAGCTCTGTACACATCCATAACGCAATAGCAGACAGACATTAGGCCTGGATATGCTAAGCTGCACCCCACCACTATCTGATATTCTCCTGCAGCAAGCCTTCAGCCGCTGCACCCTGCAGGGCGTTCCATCAAGACACATACCAGCTGCAGACAGTCTGCTAGCTAGTCCATAGTGCATGTTCCTGGTGGAAATGCTTGCACCCAGAACTGGGATGTCAACATACACACCAAGCAGATAAGTCAGTGACTGGGCCCCAAAAGGGAACCCATAAATATCATATGAGAGAAATACTAGATAGCACTATGGGGGAGCCTAGCCATGCCATGGTCACTGCTCAGTCAGGGTGAGAGTGATCTCCCAGCGGAACATGCTGTGGCCACCCTGTCTGTGCAGGTGGTGGCCGGGCACTACAATGTCCCAGCCAGTGCCCTATGCCCTGTGCAGATGCATCCTGGCCAGGCCACCCTGTCCGGGCTATACCCATGGTACCTTGCTCCTCATTATGCACATTGGCAGGCCAATACTGGCAACAGTGCTGGCAGTGTGGGCTGTGGAGGGTGTTTGCAGCCACCACACACTGGATAGACAGACACACACTCCCACACCTATGCCAGCATTGTGCTACTATAGAGGTGTTTAGCAGCCCTGGCCACTACACCAGTCCTGGGCACAGTGCAGGCATGGATATGGTACGCAATACTGTTGGGGGTCACTCCCCAGGGTGGTAAACACTGTCAGAGACCAGACCTGAAGCACATTGCACAGACATCTGAAAGGTTGCTATGATGGAGCTCAATCAGCAAACTGTGCTTAACATAGGAATTGCTATCTGTCAGTAATCATAGCAAACGTTTGATAGCTGTGTACCGAATTCCCAGGTGTAGGGTGGCATTGCTAAGGTATGCAAGTGCTAGTATTGGGAGATGCACACAGGGCCCAATGTCCTGCCTCTCCAGGAGGCATTGGCTAATGGAGCCTGTGGGTGTGTCTGCCCCTGTTGGCTGCTGCTTTACGGCAGAGGTTCCCAACTCCAGTCCTGGTGTGCCAAACACTGTTCGGGTTTTCATGCTGTCCCTCATGAATATGCATGAGATACATCTGCATACCATGGGGGTGGTGCATAGATATGCAGCACAGGCATCTTTATTAGAGGCAGCATGGAACCTGAATGGTGTTTGGCCCTCCAGGACTGCATTTTGGAGACTCTGCTCTAGGTAATGCGCCTG
Organism: Ichthyophis bannanicus; assembly: GCA_033557465.1. Classification (NCBI taxonomy): domain Eukaryota; kingdom Metazoa; phylum Chordata; class Amphibia; order Gymnophiona; family Ichthyophiidae; genus Ichthyophis; species Ichthyophis bannanicus. The sequence goes on from CM066036.1 coordinate 429,690,515, forward strand.
TTTATGGTATCTTTGCTCTGTAGGGTAAAATGTAGGTGTTTTGGGCATGTTTACGTCATCTGCAATAAAGGTTCTGTCTGTATTAGCACATTGTAGTAGTGGGTAAAATATGGGAACTGGGTTGGCAGGCACCATAGCTGGGACTTGAACCTGTGACCTTCTGCCTCCTAACACACTGGTTGTGTGCACTGCTCCACCGTGTTGCCACAGAGACAGTGTGTTCCCTGGTGATACCATGACTGTTTGTCCGGCAGGGCCTGTCTGTTGCAGTGCATGGCACCCACCTACACAGGGCTAGGCCATGGTCTGCTCTGGGCAGCTGCCACTGCCCCCTCCACCACCAGTACCCCTCTGCCACCATGCTGACATGCCCTTCTGCTGGTGGTGCTGGTGGTGTGCAGTCTCAAGCCATCCAGTGTGCAGGTAGGCAGCTGCCTATGGTGCGTGTTCTGGGGTAGGGGTGCCTGCATAGATGTCCACGCTTCCCCCCAACACCGCCTGCCAATGTTCTGTGCCCTTGGAGGTACCTGCTGGGTACTATCCCCTGTGACACTGTGATAAACACTCTCGTGCCCATGTTAGGCCCTCATCAGTTGCTGTCTGGCTGCTGTACAGTTTCAGCATTCCTAAGTGCCACCTAGGCATCTGTCTAGTCCGCACTGTGCCCCAGCTGCACCACAGCATGTGCCGCCTGCAGCCCTCTGTATCCCCTTTCCCAGCATCTGTCCAGTTGCCCATTCCGACATGCCCGCCCTGCTGTTGTGGAACATGTGCATGCCATAGGAAACCTGTCCAATGGAGAGGGAAACCCTGATCAGTGCTATTTCACTGTGGGATCATTCACCTTGTATGGGGACGAAGCGTAGACCCTTCCGAAATTCATATCTTTTTTTGGGGGCTTTCTTGGGAGTGTTTTTTGATGTTTCCCATTACTATCACTATTGCCCAGCTTGGTTATGGTTTTTTTACATTTACTTCTGTTCATTTTCAATGTTTATTTGCCCTTTTGTTCCGTGCACATGTATCACACTTATCACTTTTTGTAGGTTTCCCTGGTTTTGCTGTACATTGCTGACGGAAATGGTTTCTTTTCCCTTTAAATCAGCTCTAACGCCAGGGTTTCACTGGCGTTAGTTTTGAGCCTCGGATTTCACAGTGTTGGTGTGCAGGGAGCCTCTCCCCTCCCACTCTCCACCCATTGACCCCTTCTCTCTGCCCCTGGGGAGCCTTCCTCCGCCCTCCGGGAGCCTTTCCCCGCCATCAGCGCTCGTTTGTGCCGCAGCGCGCATTATCGCGCGATATGGTACCTGTGCGCCTTAAAAAGTGCCATCATCGCGCGATAAGGTACCTTATCGCACGATAACATCGCAGAGCGCACGTTAAGACAGTTTAGTAAACATACCCCTTGGTCTTATAGCACGCACTATCTGCTGCATTAACCGCACAGCTTAGTAAACATCCTTCTTAGGCATGGTTTCCCAGAATTTCTGGCCTGAGAATATGGCAAAATAAGTCTTTAAAATACAGTTATGGTGAACATTGTTGGTACCCTTGCAGGTCAGTCCTTTAATATCCAATATCTCCTTTAAAAAAGTGGCCAGTGAAATGGCTTTGGACTATATATGCACACATATTTGAAACATAAAAGAAACGAATAAAACATGACCAATTAAAAAAGGAAATAGTAGGAAATAGTATAAAATCTGGGACATTACCAGGGCATGATTATTCAAACCAAATGTAACCCCAAGGGGCTAACAGGACTAGGCTGACCCCATGCAATGCAATGTGTGCCTTTGAGTCAGTCCTGACTCCTGGTGACCCAGAAGCTCCTGGGTTTTCTTGGCAGTGTCACCAGAAGTAGATTGCCAGGCCTTTCTTCTGAGGCAATGGAGGGTTAAGTGACTTGCCCAAGGCCACAAGGAGTGCTAGTGGGAATTGAACCCTGGTTGCTTGGTTACCAAGCCAGTGTTCTAACCACTAGGCTACTCCTCCACTCCTAGGCTGGCCCCATGTATAACCAAAATCAATGTTGGCCTAACCCAAAAAGGTATCGCCCACTAAATCACTAATGCATAAAAGAAGAAAAAATTGTCGGACAATAACTGTGTGTGGGGTTAACTACTGCAACAAGTCTGGTTCTTTTTAATCATATTTGTAGTAAAGCCACAGCACTTCAGTCAAATATTATATAATTTGCACTTATCTGAATGCAAAGTCCAATATGGAACGTAGCCAAATGTTGGGGTGGATCAGTGACATAGCACCATGTTTCGGGTTATAAATTTCACAAACCCTGCTTCAGGCTGGAATTCCCCACAAAATCACTCCATTATGGATGAAAAGCTAAACTCAGGAGAGCTACTTAAATCCATGGTCAAGTTTAGCTTTTCGTCCATAACGGAGTGTGTTTATGGGGAATTCCATTTTGAAGCAGGGTTTATGAAATATATAACATGAAACATGGTGCTATGTCGCTGATCCACCCCAACATTTGGCTACATTCCGTGTTGGACTTTGCATTCAGATATGTGCACATTATATAATATATGGCTGAAGTGCTGTGGATTTACTGCAAATATGATTTAAAAGGATCGGATTTGCTGTCGTGGTTAACCCCACACACAGTCATTGTCTGACAAAATTTCTTTTTCTTTTATGCATTTATGATTTAGTAGGAGATATCTTTTTGGGTTAGGCCAATGTTGATAGGACAATTCAAATCAGTTTGAACAGAATAACAGCATTCCCATTGCAGTAAAATTAGATGCACCTGTGATCAATTGTCAGTACTCTTATGACTTAATCAAGCAATGAATGATGGTTCTAATGTTTAAAATGGCCACAATCACACCCTGTTCCATTTTCACAATGGTGAAGACAAGAGAGCTGCCTGAGACTGTCAGAAAAGCCCTTAGCTAGCTGAATTAAATATAAATCAATAGTGAACACTTTCAAGACCATACATGACTAATCAGTAACATACTTAAAGTTCCTCATCCAAATACCAACAGACAACAAAAGCAAACACAAATGCAGGCAAAACTTACTGATCCTGTCAACTGAAACAGCAAGAGCAACCCAAGCAACACACTGCAGAGCCTATTCCATGTAAACCCCTGACCTTTGGAATGCCTTCCCTAACAACCTCAGAGAGATACATGATCTATCGTCATTCCGGTAGTAACTCAAAGCACATTTATGCAAAGAGTACTTCAAAGATTAACTTTGTGACATTATGTGACACCAAAGACACCAGAACCTTCACCCCTCCAGAAACGCCCCTCTCATAGAAATCCGAGCACTTCACATCCACCTCCCCAAGAAGTCGTCGAAGGTTACTGCAAATTGTTGGAAAAACACCACATACAACATCCAAAGAGCTTAAGGTTGACTTGAGCAATCTGGAGTGATGTTTTTAACCCACACCACATGCTGTGCACTATACAAAGAAGGACTTCATGGCAAAGGCCAAGGCAGACCCTACTGCTCAAAGACAGACATAAAAAGGCATGCCTGATCTTTTCCCAAGCCCACCTTGAGAAATCACAACTCTGGGAAAATGTTCTCTGGACAAATGAAACCAAACAAGCTCTTTGGCAATGCAAACCAGTGATACATGTACAGATGAAGAAATAGAACTTATAAGGAAAAAAAACACCCTTCCTACAATTAAATATGGTAGAGGTTCCATAATGTTGTTGGGCTGTTTTACTGCCTTAGGAACTGGAGGCCTAGAACGTATTAAAAGAATCATGAAGTCAGAGGGCAACCAAGGTATTTTGGAGCAAAATGTGCTACCTAGTGTCAAAAAGCTATGTCTGGGTTGAAGATCATTGTTCAACTGGACAATGACCCAAAACATGCATCCACAAATACAAAAGAATGGCTAAAAAGGAAAAAATAAGACTTAAACTGGCCAGCACTGAGTCCTGATCTCAATCCAATCAATAACCTTTGGAAAGAGCTGAAATCTTCCATTAGTAAAAGGAATCCTGGAAATATTTATGACCTGGAACAAATTGAAGTTGACGAGTGGGAGAAACTACCAGTAGGCACATGTCCAAAACTTATAGATGGCTACAAGAAATGTTTGAAGGCTCTCTCACTGCCAAGGTTGTGCAACCAAATATTAGTGAAGGGTGTCATGAATCCTGTCCAGGTCATTTTTTTTTCTCAGTGATTATTATTTCTAAGTTGTACAACCATATTTTTTTTGTTGTATACCTTCGAACACACTATTAAAATATTAAGATAACATACAGTTGGAATATTTCTAATTATCTCTCAAGATATTGTAATACCATTCCTAAAATGCAAAGGTGCCGATATTGTTGACCACGACTGTAAATCTCTGTAGCAGGAGTTAATAGTCAGAAGGCAAAAATTCCAGTTAGTATTTTTTATAGAGCTCCAAACCAGACAAACTTTGAGACAAATAGGAATGAAGATAACCAGCAATACAAGAGTTTCATTTTTTTTTTAGCAGTGGATGCCTAAATGAAAAAGGCAAATGAAAATCCCAGCTGCTTGTTTTTTTTCTCACAGTGGCTGGTTTCAAACCAGTGACCTTTGCTTACAAGGCAGGCATCTTTCAGAAGAGCCATCACATCTTCTTTAGGGGGAGGGGGCTCTAGTTATCCTGTTCTTGGATTTCTGATTATGTTCCTTCATGTTTCCTGATTGACCCAAAGTTTATCTTGTCTGTAGCTCTATAGAAAATGCTAGCAGGATTTTTTTTGCCTTGTGAATCTGTTGACACCTACTATAGAGATTTACTCCAAAGATTTTTCTTATGCCAGAAATCTATGAAACCATGGGCCCAGTACAGAGTCGCAGGTGCAGGGCTGTATGTTCCAGTGGGTTGTGCAGCCCCGCAAGCTGTCCTGGCCTGATTTTGCCTTTCGGCTCTCCCCACATGTCCTGAGCAGCAGAGCAGGAAGAACGGATGGATGGGGCAGAGCGGGGGTGGACCAGCCCGGCAGGACATAAAGGGCTGATTCAGATTGGGGCCCTGTATGTCCTGCCGGGTCAAAGGGGATGTGCTGCTTATTCCACCTCGAAGGTGGAATAAGCAGTACTTATCTGGCAGTCAGGCTTGGGAATTCCCCATCAGGGCTGGGTGTGGGGGAGTCTCCGTCACCCAATCCAGGATCTGGCTGGCCAGCCATGGGTTGGGTGACGAGGAAGGGGGAGGAGCCACGGCAGCCAGGGGAGCCTGCAGGAAGACATCCCTGCAGGTAGGCAGGAGCATGCCAGGCCGTCTTTGGAACCGATTCTGTGTACAGCTGGAATGTTTTGTTCCCACAGTCTAGAATTGGGTTTTAATGGGCCTGTCTTAATCGAAGAAGTCCAGACAGCCCAGACATAACCCTCTAGGAATCAGTCTCCATGTCTACATATACTGTCAAAGATGTTTACCAAGCCTTATCCAGATCATCCAGTTTGATCATCACTATTTGGACAATAGGATCTCGATTAGGCTTGTTAAATGTCCATGATAGATTACTTAGATATGGTTTCTGGCACAAGAACATGGCAAAAGAAAAATCTTTGGAGTAAATCTTTACAGCAGGAGTCAACAAATTTCACAAGGCAAAAAAATCCAGTTAGCATTTTCCATAGAGCTCCATACCAGACAAACTTTGGGCCAATCAGGAAACACGAAGGAAGATCATCAGTGGAGTTGATCACAGGCTGGCTTGAGTCAACTCCATGGAGACATGGTGGCATTTCTGCAAGAATCTGCAAGATGTCTGCTTTCCAACCACAAGGTTATTGGTTTGAGGCCAACTTGTGACAAAACTAGAGGAGAAAACACATTTTGGATTTTTCAGTATCGTTTTTGAATTAAAAATGATTTTGTTGATATTTACCATGTTATTTCAAATGAATGCACATCCCTACCGAATGTTGACACTATTGTGTTGAAATGTAATCATGTCCCCTCCTTCCTTGAATCCCTCCTTTTCTGAAACAGTTAATCACTAGTCAGATAACGCATTGTCTTGCCAAAAGTTAAAGGAACAATGGCCCCAAATTTTCAATTACTACAATTTATTTTACTAACTTTGGAAGATAACCAGATGAATTATTTGAATATTGACTACGTGTCTAATTTTCTTTGAGACATTTTAAATATTTTACCCCATAGCACCAAAGTAGTGAGTATTAAATATTTTGTCTTTCACATTTTGTCAGCTCTTGAATATATGGACAGCTCAACATTATTCATATCATACTTCCTGGGTAAATGATTTTCAGTCCAATCTACTTTCATTCTTTCCACTAGGAATAATTAAACCCTGTGAGCAGAGATGAAGTAAAATCTATACAATATTGAATTGCCAAAAACAAAGACAAGGGCATGTAATTAATGATGCTTCAGGCACCTTCTGCATGAATGTACTCCCCTCTGAGAAGCTGTTCAGCAGTAGTTATGTTCTCTCTTCATCTGTTATTTAAATGGTGTTTACTAAATTGCATGCCTCTGCAATTCCCTGAATATATTCCTTGCTATTATGTATGTCAGAACATAATCAAGGCAGAACCTCCTTTTTCTGGCCAAACAGAATGCAGTATATCCCTCAAGGAAGTAGCTGAGGTCATGGTAGAGGGTGTGCTTCTGAAGACATTCTGAGAGTCATCTCTCTCCCTCTTCAAATCCGTGCTAAAGGCTTACCTCTTTGAGGCTGCTTTTGGATCCTAATCTCTTGTTCCCTTGTGTCTCCTCGCCCTATTGAATCCCTTATTTCTCTTGTATTGTGCTGTCTGTAGGTTCTATGAGCAGGGGCTGTCTTCTATACGGGTTTGTACAGGGCTGCGTATGCCTTGCAGCACTATATAAAGATTAATAGTAGTAGTAGTAGTAGAGCTATTTCATAACAGGGACCAAAAAAATGTTTAAAATAGAACTTATATTGTGCCCATTTTATAATTGTATCTTATGCCTATTTTTCTTTATAAACTACTAGCATAAGTAGTCAAAAATGTGGGTTAATTTAAGAAACAATCGCTTAAATCAGCCCTAGGACTGGTATAAACGACCGCACTAGATTTATAAAGAACATGTGTAAATTATAGTATTTATCATTTCTGTGCATACTTGTGCACTTTATCTACACTACATCCAAAATAAGAACATAAGAACATAAGATATGCCATACTGGGTCAGACCAAGATCCATCAAGCCCAGTATTCTGTTTCCAACAGTGGCCAATCTAGGTCATACGTACTGTGATGCAGCAGACCAGCAGGGCATAGAAGAAAATGTTTTAAACTTGAAAAAAGATGTGTACAAGCTGCAGTATTTGCAGGAGCCTGATAGGGGGAGCAAGTGGGACCTCTGGAAGACCGAGGATCCACGCCCTACAGGGTGTAACCTGAAACCAGCCAGCCTCCAATCCAGGAAGACAGGAACTCCTTTTAAAGGAAGTCAGGAAAACTGGAGGGAAAACAGGAGGAGGAGCAGGGAGTACAGGAGGAGAAGTAGGAGCAGTGAGAGCTCTGGAAGAAGTGCTGTGCCGAGCAGAAGTGACTGGACAGGTAGAAGTAGCCTTAAAGCCAGAAGCAGCAGAGAAGGCCGCAGAGAAGCTGCAGAACCTTCAGAAGCCGAAGGAGCGGCAGGAGCTGCAGAAGCTACAGACACTGCTGGAGTGCAGGAAAGAGGTACAAGCCAAAGGAACCTGAATGGACAGAGACTACAGAAGGGTCCAAGAGATTCAGGTACGCAAAAGCTGCATTGTGATTGCTGTGGGCAGAACCCAAGCCATATTGCTGGAGCAAGGCAGAATCTCCCTAGGAGTAGGCCACAAGCCTCATCCTCAGGAAAGAAGCAAGAGTTACAAGGTAAACCATATTGTATTGGAAACAGCCTATGGAAAGGGCAAGAGATAGAAGCTCCCTGTACATGTCCCACTGCTCAAAAGAAAAGGTATGAAAAGTTTTTATTGAATAAGAAACTTTTAAGTAAGCCAGGTTTGCAGGAAGTGCATGTAAACCCTTGGAAGAAAGAAAGAGATTCACACTGTAAAAATGCTCATGGCCGACGCCCCACGCTAAACTCCAAACACTGGGAGGTCATACAGCATTTGGGTGAGAAACCTAACTATAGCTGGCCGGGAACTGTTGACTTTGTCTCAGATACTTTGCTGGAGGAACCGATGCAAGTGGAAGAGGTAGAATCCCTTTCAGAGGAAGACATGGATTGCAGCTATTGCATCACGGGAAGCGTAGAATGCTTGTGTAAGTGAGCACAAAAACCGGTGTAAATAGGAATGCCTGCTTTTGTAACCTTTCTGTGAAAAGAACAGTTTTTGTTTTGAATCTGAGTTGTGATTTTTATAACCTGATGTAAGGAGATTTCTGTTGGTGTTTGAAGCCGATCCTTTGAACCTTTGTGCAAACCAGGGGAAATAAAGCCTTATTTTTCCCTACACTCGATGACCTTTTGTTCTCTGGGTATTTTTGGTAATACAGGATGCTACCGAGGCTATACAACCTTGGGCCCTAGAAAGAGAAACATACCAAACCCAACTTTACTTTTATTTATGTCCGACCTGCCTTGGCCACCTTTAACCACCAGGGCGGCGTTGTGACAGTACCTAGCAGTTTCCCCAAGAGACACAAGTTCCACAATGCTTGTACTGGGTCAAGCATTGATATCTTCGGTCACTTCTTAATAATGGTTTATGGACCTTTCTTCCAGGAACTTGTCCAAACCTTTTTTAAACCCAGCTACACTAACAGCCTTTACTACATCCTCCGGTAACAAATTCCAGAGTTTGATTACACGTTGAGTGAAAAAATATTTTCTTTTATTAGTCTTAAATAGTTTACCCTGTAGCTTCATTGCATGTCCCCTAGTCTTTCTATATTCTGATAATGTAAACAATCGATCTACGTTTACCCGTTCCACTCCGTTCATTAATTTATAGACTTCTATCATATCTCCCCTCAGCCGTCTCTTTTCCAGGTTAAAGAGCCCTAACCTTTTTAGCCTTTCTTCATAGGAGTATCCTTCCATCCCCTTTACCATTTTGGTGGCTCTTCTCTGAACCTTTTCTAAAATCGCTATATCCTTTTTAAGATACGGCGACCAGAATTGCACACAATATTCAAGGTGCGGTCTCACCATGGAACGATATAGAGGCATTATAATATCTTTTGTTTTATTTTCCATTCCTTTCCTTATCATGCCTAGCATTCTATTTGCTCTCTTGGCCGCCGCTGCACACTGGGCCGAGGGTTTTAACATGGTATCCACAATGACGCCTAAATCTTTTTCCTGGGTGGTGGTTCCTAATGTGGAACCTTGCATCGTGTAACCATAGTTTGGGTTGTTCTTCCCTAGGTGCATAACCTTGCACTTGTCCACATTAAATTTCATCTGCCATTTTGATGCCCAGTCTTCCAATTTATCAAGATCCTCTTGCAATTTTTCACAATCCTCTTGGGTTTTAACAACTTTAAATAGTTTTGTGTCATCTGCAAATTTGATCACCTCACTCATTATTCCACTTTCCAGGTCATTTATGAATATGTCAAAAAGCAGCGGACCCAGCACAGATCCCTGGGGTACACCACTATTCACCTTTCTCCATTGGGAAAATTGGCCATTTAGCCCTACTCTCTGCTTTCTATCTTTTAATCAGTTCCTGATCCACAATAGTACACTGCCTCCTATCCCATGACTCTTTAGTTTTGCCAAAAGTCTCTGATGAGGGACCTTGTCAAAGGCTTTCTGAAAGTCCAGATACACAATATCAACTGACTCACCTTTGTCCACCTGTTTATTCACTCCTTCAAAAAACATAACAGATTAGTAAGACAAGATCTTCCTTGTCTAAAGCCATGTTGGCTGTCTCCCATTAGGTTATGACTATCTACATGCTGAGTAATTTTATTCTTTATGATGGTTTCTACCATTTTTCCCGGTACTGATGTCAGGCTCACCAGTCTGTAGTTTCCCGGATCATCCCTGGAACCCTTTTTAAAAATTGGTGTTACATTGGCGATCCTCCAATCTTCAGGTATTAGAGATGATTTTAATGATAGTTCACAGATTACTGATAGCAGGTCTGCAATCTCATATTTCAGTTCTTTCAACACCCTTGGATGTATACCATCCGGCCCAGGTGATTTGCTACTCTTCAGTTTATCTAATAGTTGTAAGACATCTTCCCGATGTATCGATATTTCCTTCAATTCTTCCGCACCTTTAAATACCACTTCAGTCATGGGTAACATCCCTACATCTTCCTCAGTAAAGACCGAAGCAAAGAATTCATTCAGTCTCTCCGCTATCGCCTTGTCGCCTCTTAGTGCTCCTTTAACCCCTTTATCATCTAATGGACCAACTGACTCTCTCACAGGTTTTTTGCTACGAATGTACTTGAAAAGGTCTTTATTTCGCGTTTTTGCTTCCGCAGCAAGCATCTTCTCAAATTCTCTCTTTGCCTGTCTTATCAATGCCTTGCATTTGACTTGCCAGTGCTTGTGCTGTTTCCAGGTTTCGTCGTTTGGCTCTTTTTTCCATTTCCTGAAAGATGCTTTTTTGGCAACAACAGCCTCTCTGACCTCACCTTTAAACCATGCTGGCAGTTTTTTGGACTTCCTTCCACTTTTCTTAAGATGCCCTAGTCTACAGTGAAAGTGTGTGACATTAAGCCAATGTGTGTACTTTTAAAATAGTGACTGAATAAAGTAAATCACTAAATCATCTATGCATGTGAATCACTAACATACTGGGATTTATGCGCTCCATTTAAAATTACTCTATATGGGGGTCATTTTCAAAATCTTTCTCACATGTAAAGCCTCTTTTACACATGGAAAATAGCTTTTATAAATGTGTTGACTACTTAGCATAGACACACAGAAAGAGTTCACCTATTTTTACTCGATCTTTGTGTAGGTGTTGCTAGGGTCGAACTTTGTACAGAGATGAGATACAATTGTGATGTGCATGCGTAAATGCCAAAGGTAGGGGAGAGGTGGAAGATATTGGAGATACTGATCTGAGGGGGGCAGTATGAGGTGACTTGGAAGATATTGGGGGGCTGTCACAGGTAGGGGGTGGGTTGGGATGCTGATCGGGAAGAATATTTTTTTATTTTATTTTTTTTAAATTAGCAGGTTGCATAGCTACATGCCAAATAGAATAGTTGCACTTAATGCTTCCTCTTGAGGAGGTGTTAAATGCAATCTCCAGGAACAAGCAGGAATTTAGTCTTCACATATGGGTATCATCGGTACCGACGGAGCCTGCGCGGGAACGCTCCCCAGCGTCCAATTAGAAAGCTTTTGGGAGCATCCCACAGCACCTGCATGCTGCCTTCCTGCCTTTCCCAACTGCCTCTCTCCAGTTCTTCGTTTTCCGCGGAGCCAGCAGGTCATTTTTCCTGTCACTGCAGAAATTATCCCATCTTTTTCATTCTATTTTGTGGTAGCGTCTGCCTTCCTCAATGCTATACCGGTACCGCGGGTTCTTTCTTTCTTTAAAAAAAAAAAAAGATTGTAATCTTTTTTCTGGACTTTCCAGTTTTTTTTCTGTCGGGTGCCACGCGCCGTTCTGGGCACTAGGCCCAACCTTTCCTTCAGAATGGAAAAACCCACCTCGGGTTTTAAAAATTGTTCCAAGTGTGGCGGTACCATCTCCATCACCAACACCCACGAGTGGTGCCTTAAATGTTTATGTCCTTACCACTCCATCTTGGAGTGTGTTGCCTGTGGGATGATGTCGAAGAGGGGTCGGCAAAACCGAGCTGCTAAGCTGAGCACCCTTTTCCCTCTGATGCAGCATCCGTTGCATCGACGTCTTCCAGAGCTTCGTCTTCCTCCCATGGATCTCAGGTAACCAAACATAAATCTGGCCGGTCCTCAAAGGGTAGATCTCCTTCTAAGCATCGAGATGCCTCTGGTGTTGCCCTTGAGGGACTTGTACCGGCAAAATTGCCCCGGCGGGAGGCTGCTTCTTCCAAAGCACTATCAGGGCTCCAGGGTGTTCGAGGCCTCAACCTCGGCAGAACTACTGGTGCCATGCTCTGGGGTACCGGCTGCTTTGTCCGGTACCGATACCCAGGCATCGGCAGCGTCAATAGACCAGAGGTTCTTGGCTATTGAAAGCAGTCTGGCTGCTCTCCTTGTGGCTTCGGTGCCTTCGGGACCACTTCAGACGGTTCAACCGGTATCTACACTGGTTCCGGCACCGATATTGGTATCGGTACCGACAGCATCGACATCGGCGACTGTGTTACCAATACCGAGTCATGCTGTTTCCTCCGGTATCGACAGGCCGGTACCGGACCCCTCCGGTACCGACTTCGATCGGTACCGGTATCGTGCTTTGCAAGAGCACCCGGACAGGAGATACTTTGAATCCTCCGAGGAGTCTGAGGATTCTGACAGTTCTGTCAGTACTGGAGTACTTCTCTCTGAGGAGCCTTCCTCTCCTAAATGTAGGATGTCTCTTCCAGAGGATATATCCTTTCAGGATTTCATCCGGGAGGTGGCTAGAGGTCTTTCCATCACAGTGGCTCCTGAAATAGAACCCAGAGCAAAGGAGTTGGAGATTTTACAATATCCTAAAGTTTCCAAGGAGGCAGCTACTTTGCCTATTCATGAGATCTTGCATGATCTCATGTTAAGAATGTGGGAAACACCTCTTACCACCTCTCCCCATTCTCGTAGGCTTGATACCATGTATTGAGTACCTCCTTGTCCTGGTTTTCAAAAAACTCAGTTACCACACCACTCCATGGTGGTGGAATCAACTATGAGAAGGATCAAGAGTGCAAAAAGACATGCATCTAATCCTCCAGGACGTGAATGTAGGACTCTTGATGCCTTTGGGCATCGAACCTTCCAGGCCTCTATGCTTTCTGCCAGGATTAGTTCTACATCTTATACATGGGCATGTTCCTTAAGGAGATTACAGGAGATCTAGAGCTTATGAGCCCTCTCCTTCCTGATGATAAGAGGCAAGATTATCTTACACTTGTCAAACATGCCCAAGATGTTTCCAAGTTTGTTAATCATGCAGCTTTTGACTGCTTTAAGTGCATAAGCAGTACCTCTGCCATTGCCATAGGTGATCGTAGGATTGCCTGGCTCCAGGCATCCGACTTAGAACTCTGGGTACAGGATAAACTGGGGAATATCCCTTGCACAGGCAAAAATCTCTTTGTCAAAAATTGGCAAGAGAAAGCTAATGAGCTGGATGCTGATAACACCACTTTGGATAGACTTTCCAAGGCTACAGATGATCCTGCAAGGAGAAAATCCTACAAGAAACCATTCTTCTCTAAAAAGAAGAGGTTTTACCCCTCCTGTACCCAGCACGGACATTCTTCAGGTTAGTCTGCCCGAAAGGGACAGCAGCCACCAAAACAAAAAAAAGCCCAAAGTCTGTTAAGCCTCAACTGGCCCAACAGTCTCAGCCTCCACAGGGGCTTTGACTCCCATCTAGAGAACTTGGCCTTCCTGGCCCTCAACGGGCCAGAGCCCTCCACCATTCCAGGAAGGTTATGTCATTTTGCCCCCAGATGGGAGCAGATAACAGCAGAAGAATGGACTCCATTGTAAAGGAGGGGTACAAGCTTAATTTCCTCAGCATGCCCCCTCCTACAGTTCTAAGAGGGTTCAATTCTCAGACTTCACTAGAAAATCAGTTAGGTCAAGAGGTCAATTTACTTCTTGCCCATGGGGCAATAGAAGATGTACCCATTTCCCAACAGGGTACAGGGTTTTACTCCCCCTATTTCCTTATTCCAAACAACACAGGGGGACACAGACCCATTTTAGACCTCAGAGAATTGAACAAATTCCTGTTCAAGGAGAAGTTCAAGATGATTTCTCTAGGAACTCTTCTGCCATACCTTCAGAGTCAGGATTGACTGTTCTCTAGATCTCAAGGATGCATACACCCATGTTCTCATCCATCCAACTCACCGAAGATTCCTTCGGTTTCTATTTCAGGGGAAGCACTACCAGTACAGGGTTCTTCCTTTTGGCCTGGCCTCAGCACCAAAGGTGTTTACAAAATGCATGGCTGTAGTGGCAGCATTCCTTCGCACTCTAGGAATATTCGTCTTCTCCCTACTTAGACGACTGGCTCATTCGAGCCCCTTCAGAATCAGAGGCCAGAATTTCTCTATCTTGCACAATGCGTATACTTCAGTATTTGACCTGGTCATAAACATCCCAAAATCCAACCTAACTCCCACTCAGTCTCTAGAGTTTATAGGAGCTGTGCTGGATACCAGGAAAGCAAGGGCCTATCTTCCACAGCCCCGCTGCCTTCGCATTGTGCAGTTAGCTTCCCAAGCAGTGTTAAAAGCTCATCTCACTGCTCGGGAAATGTTACAATTGCTAGGCCACATGGCATCTACCGTACATGTGGTTCCCTATGCTTGCCTCCATATGAGAGCAGCCCAATGGACTATCCACTCAGTGGACTGAAGCATCAGGCTGCCTATCAGACAAAATATCAAACTCAAGATGCCTTATTTTGTCCCTACAATGGTGGCAATCAACCCAAAACCTGTTGGTGGGGTCCCCTTTCCAGCAGCCCCTACCCCAGGTCACTCTAACAACAGATGCCTCACAGGTGGGTTGGGGAGCTCACCTGCAAGATCTTTGTACCCAAGGCACCTGGACTCCACAGGAGATCCATCTACACATCAATCTCTTGGAACTCAGAGCAATCTTCCTTGCTCTTCGAGTGTTCCACACCCAGCTGAGCTACAAGAAAGTCCTAATTCAGACGGACAATCAAGTAGCTATGTTCTATCTGAACAAGCAGGGAGGCACAGGCTCTCTGTCGCTTTGCAATGAAGCTTTGCAACTATGGGCCCTCGCCAGAGAGCATCAGATTCATCTCCTTGCGGTGTATCTACCAGGCATTCAAAACTCCTGGGCAGACAGACTCAATCGAGTTCTGCTTCCACACGAGTGGTCTCTTCGTGCGGACCAGGTATCAAACATTTTTCAAATTTGGGGAACTCCGGACATAGACCTCTTTGCAAGTTCATTGAATGCCAGATTTCCCCGATTCTGTTCCAGAATTCCGGCTCAGGGTTCTCAGGCCAGGGATGCTTTCCTCCTTCATTGGGGGCAGGACTTCCTATATGCCTTTCCACCCATTCCCCTAATTCCCAAAACCCTATTCAAGCTTCAGAGAGACAGAGGTCATATGATTCTCATAGCTCCACATTGGCCACGGCAGGTGCAGTACCCTCTGCTCCTACATCTCTCTCAAGCTCCATCTCTGGAGTTAGGATCTGCTCCAGATCTCCTGTCTCAGGAGGACGGGATGTTGTGGCATCCCAATCCCCACTCTCTGCATCTCAGGGCCTGGTTGCTGAGAGCCTAGACCTTCATGGTCTTAACCTGTCTCAACAAGTAAAAGATATCCTTTATGCTTCTAGGAAGCCTTCCACAAGATGCTCTTATGCTTTTCAAGTGGAAGAGGTTTTCCATATGGTGTTCACAGAAGGGTCTTGACCCCCTGGCGATACCTCTAGAATCATTATTAGAGTATCTCCTTCATTTATCTAATGCATGGCTTAAGACTAACAAAGTAAGAGTCCATTTAAATGCTATTTCAGCTTCTTTCAAGCCTTTAAATGGTCAACCTATTTCCTCCCATCCTCTCATAGTGAGATTTATGAGGGGCCTTCTTCTAACTAAGCCTCCCATTAAGCCACCACCGGTGGCATGGGACCTAAATCTGGTTCTTGGACAGCTCATGAAACCGTCTTTTGAACCTCTAGCTACTACCTCCTTGAAATTCCTTTCCTGGAAGGTTGTCTTTCTCATTGCAATAACATCAGCATGTTGCATTAGTGAGTTGCAAGCATTAGTGGCTGATCCTCCTTATACAAGGTTCCATCATGATAAGGTAGTCCTTAGGACTCATCCACACTTTATGCCAAAGGTGGTCTCACCTTTTCATTTAAAACAGTTTACTTCCCTGTATTTTTTCCAAGGCCTCATGCTTCAAATGCAGAAAGGAATCTTCATACTTTGGACTGTAAAAGAGCACTTGCTTTTTACTTACAAAGGACACAGCAACATAGAAAGTCCTCTCAAATCTTTGTTGCTTTTGATCCTTCTCATTTGGGACTTCCAGTCTCCAAGAGAACATTGTCCAATTGGATTGCACAGTATATTTCTTTTACCTATCAGAATAAGAACCTTTCTCTGGAAGGCCATGTCACAGCTCACAATGTGAGAGCCATGGCAGCCTCAATGGCTCATTTACACTCTGTGTCTATCGACGACATCTGTCGAGCAGCTACTTCGGCCTCGGTTAATACCTTCACAGCCCATTACTGCTTAGACAAGGACTCCCGCCGGGATGCCTTGTTTGGTCAGGCTGTTCTACAACACCTGTTCCATACCTAATCAACTCCTACACACCATCCATGGTTGGATGCCAGAGATCCTTTGGGGGAAGTGGAGCCCTTTCACAGGAACACACAACTTCTGGGGTCTCTCCCTGGCATCTGTAGCTAGGGAGTCCCCATATGTGAAGACTACATTCCTGCTTGTTCCTGGAGATAGCATAGTTACTCACCTGTAACAGGTGATCTCTGGGAACAGCAGGAATTTAGTCTTCACAACCCACCCACCTCCCCTTGGAGTTGTATCTATCTTTTCTTTTCTTTCTCTCTCTCTCTCTTTGTCTCAGCTTTAAAACTCAACTGGAGAGAGGCAGTTGGGAAAGGCGGGAAGGCAGCACGCAGGTGCTGTGGGATGCTCCCAAAAGCTTTCTAATTGGACACTGGGGAGCGTTCCCGCGCAGGCTCCGTCGGTACCGACGATACCCATATGTGAAGACTAAATTCCTGCTGTTCCCGGAGATCACCTGTTACAGGTGAGTAACTATGCTTTTACATTATCGGTAGCCGTGACTATTGTGGCCTTTTTGCCACCCTAGGCGGTTGCCTAAGGTAGGGCCAGCACTCTTTCTGTAGTTGTGGGTTTCAAATAAATTGAAGTCCGAGAGGCTTAAGGCTAACATAGGAAAATTTATTGATTTTTGCTACTACTCCATACAGAGCTTTTAGAAAGCTCAGCGCAAGGGCAAGAAGAAAGGAAAAAGTAGGATTTCTTCTACTAATACATTTAGCTTCTATCACTTCCAGAATTCACAAATCAGGCTTCATTACTCTTTCTAGCCTTTAAACACAAATGCCAGTTTGCCCTTCTTGAAACTTCCACACATTCAAAACAAAACTTTCTGGCTTCATTCAAGGAAAACGTTTCTAAAAGCAAACAGGGCTTTAAAACACTGTCCAGCCTGTTTCCTATTCTTTACTGGCTAATGCAGTTCTTTGAGCTTCACACTCTATAATGCTCAAACACTTAACTTGTCATGTGACATAAAGCACATTCCATTGCAGAAGATTCAGAGTCAGTATCAGAAGGATAGCTTTCTGTCTCCATTTCCTCAATAGCTGACTCTTGTGAATTGTGGTTTAAACTTCTCCGTGTAAACCCAGGCTCTGCCCTTTCTAACAGCTCAAGAATTTTCTTCCAGCAAGACTTTTCTTTGCCTCTAGAATTCTCAGCTTATGCTGGCAATTCTCTCTCTCTCATTAACTGGCTTATTGTCTGCAGCTGGCTTAACTTGCTGTTGGACACAGGGTTACTCACGGTTTTCCTTGTACCAGATAAGCTTTCACCAAGCCTTTGGCTTGCAGTAAAAGTGTCCTCATTTAGGGCTCTCTCAGAAGAGAATCTCTTGCCTCCAGGCTCCAAAGCAACTCTGCTGCATTCTGGATTCCCCCCTGGCTTATGGCTCTTTTCCCTGAGTGCTCCAGCAGATCCTTTAACGTCCTCTGAGGCTGGGCTTCTCTTCGAAGTCTGTCTCAGCAGTTCCTTCTCCTCCCCTGGGCTGTCCTGGGAAATACCTTTCACTCTAGCTGCCCGGGAACTTCCTCCTCCTTCCAGCACGTTAGGACTTCTGCTGTTTTCTGAGTCTCGGGTAGCTCCTCCCCTGGGAACTCCCTCACTCCTCCTGTGATGCTGACCCTCAACCTCAGCATCTACATCGGCCTCAGGATCCCCCTCCTCTTCAACAACATCAACAACCACACCTCTCCTGTTACTGCCCACCTCCTTTTGTAGTCCCCTAGGGACTCTCCCTGAACGTGTTTGAGCTGTAACCACGTGCTGCCTCCTCAGCTGGCTCTCATTAGCCTTACAGCTTGTTCCTGAGCTAGGGTGTGGCTTGTAGCTAGGAACTAGATGGGTTTTTTTCTGTTCCTGAACATTTTGTGTTTCACATCCCCGCTTCCTGTTTCTCTTCCTCAAGGTAAAAGTGTATCTTTTTCCTATTTCTAAGGGCACAGGAATATTTTGGCCACCACACTATGCATAGTAAAATCTTGTGCAGTAACTTAATGTGGAGTCCATCTCCATTTCCCACCCATAACCCGCCCAGTTCCCACCCCATAAAACAGCAAGCAGTTAGTGGGCAAATTAGCACATGCTAAGATGGTAATTTTAGAAGCTGTATTGGAGGAATAGTCTAGTGGTTAGAGCAGCAGCCTAGCACCCAGGAGATCTGGGTTTAATTCCCACTGGCACTCCTTGGGAAAGTATCCTCCATTGCCTAGGAAGAAAAGGCCTGGCAATCTACTTCTGGTCATACCTTGCCAAGAAAACCCAGGGGCTGCTGGGTTGCCAGGAGTCAGCATTGACTTAACCGCACTTAAAAAAAAAAATCATTATTTGGATGTTTGAAAACAGTCATTTAAACAGGCAAATCACAAAGACATCTCCAGAACCATTTTAGAAAGCCAGTAGATAGATGTTCCCGACACAACCACATCCATGTTGTATGGGGGCATGGCGGAAGAGTGTCGAGTAATACCCAACAATACATGTGCTTGTCTAATTTCAGAAACAGCAGGCACGTCTCTACCAGCCGACAGTGACATCCATGCCTATACCTATTCCATGGCATGAATAGGCCTCTGAAAAATGCTTGTTTCGGCACCCAAAAATTTAGAGAGGCAATAAGGAGGCACTCTCATATCATCACCACCTTTTGCAGTGACTAACACAGAGCGGTGGGTACACGCCTAAACAAAGGCATTGGGAGGGGTGACCTGCACGGAGTGGCAGATGCACCTTTCTTACCGCCTTGCTGGGCAGACTAGATGGACCATGCTGGTCTTTATCTGCCATCATTTATTATGTATGTTACTATGACAAAGAAACATTCAGGTAAATGCAGACACTTGTTTTGTGGTTGCCGTACCACTGCACTTCTCCACTTGCAAAATTGCAGGTTAGGATATGTATAGTGTGTGGGATAGGCCGGAACCTATATGTACCTATACCTTAAATTGGCCATCTCAGGCACGATCATGTTTGTAAATCATTCCAAAACATGCACATGTCGAGGCTGTTAATAAGTAGTACGTGTCCACCAGTTTCAAAGATCACAGAGACATGTATCTTTCAGGGCAATTTTAGAAGGCAAATACCTGTGCCCACCTTCACTGTTGTCAGTGCCACAGTATTTGGGACATTTTCACCTAGGCGTTCCAGATTGCACCTAGACATGCTTTCTAAAATGTGCCTTCACCTTTCATACCTGGCGGTAATCGTTATTGCACTTGTGCATTGCTAATTTGCACACTGCTTAGAAAGGTTTAGTAAACAGGCCCCCTAGGGACTTAACAATGTGGTTTTCTGTTGGTTTCCATGTGTATTGGCAACAAGTGAAAGAGAAACATGGTCACACCTGTTGTCATGGGACAGTGGCACCTTTGGGTTAAACTATTAAATCTATCCTTTGAAATATATTGACAATAACATTCAATGTGTAAATATATTATCACACTGTTTTTCCTTTTATCATTCTTAAGAAATCAACATATGTTTGGGTACCGCTCCCTTTAAACCACCCACATCTCACATCATTGGAGTGGAGGAGTGGCCTAGTGGTTGGGGCAAGGTACTTCAGGCCAGAAGGTCAGGGGTTCAAATCCCACTAGAGGACAGCAACCTTGGGCCGGAAGGACTGGGGTTTCTAGTCCCACAGGTGCTCCTTGTGGTCTTGGGCAAGCCACTTAACCCTCCATAGCCCATGTTCCCTGTAAAATAGTTATCTCCAAGTTATAATGCCCTGTTCAATGTAATTTCAGTTTGTTCAATGTAAACCACACTGATGCAGAATAGCACGGTATATAAGAGAATGTAAATAAATAAATAAATCTCTCCTCTGCAGGCCAGATAGTCACATGCATATACCCAATGAGTTGGAAAGAAGAATTCCAATAGTCATTTTCTGTAGGCTTTCCTTAATTGTTTTAAATATCATATAGCTCTGGAAAGAGAGAATTCCAACCGGAGACTTTGTATAGAATGTGCAGTATGTCAATTTGTTTGCCTATTGAGACTCATTTTAAATGTAATGTTCTAGTGTTGTTTTTCAAAGCTTTGCATGGGATCAGGCCATCCTACTTGAGTGGTAGGATTAAGTAATATACCCCTTGTATATTACTATGTTCTTCTCCAGTAGTAGCTCTATGGTAGGTGAGTTGAATTCAGGCACAGAAAAGTGTTCAGCTCATTGTGCCTTCAGCAAAAACAGCTTGTTTGGTGTGTACATGTGAGGAGCCTTTTTAATGCAAGCACCTTAGACTTTGGAATCAGTGATAAACAGAATTTTGTGAATTTACTAGCTTATGGTGTTTTAGAAGGCAAATTAAAACTTCCTCATCATCCCTCCAGTCCAGTCTAGATGCTTGGGTTCATGCACTCCTTCCAACAGATGGAGACTGAGAAGCATTGGTATGATGATGTTACAGTATAAGGGTCCTGTGCAGCCCTCTGCTAACCAGTATTTCTCAATCTCCAGCATATGGAGGTTGTTTAAACCTGTGCAGTCTGAAATGGATTGGAGGAAAGAATAATTTGGAGTATGAGGTGTATGTCAGCCATTGTTGGCAGCAGAGTCCTGGGGTACAGAACCAGGTCTCTCCCCTTCCCCCTTACCTGCCTGCCCACCCTGCCTCAGAACTTGGAGAACAAGGTTAGAGTAGCCTTGATGGAGGCACCCCCCTCTTCTTCTTTAGTGGGAAGGAGACATGGTAAAATCCATGGAGTGTGGTGTCGTACTTTCCTCTTTCCCTACTGGTAGGAGAGTGCTGGCAGCTGGAGGCTATTAAAAAAAAAAAAAAAAAAAAGAAACTAATCCTCAGGCATTCTAAGGCAATGTGTCTTCAGGATCCATTAATACTATGGGTGGGTCGGATTTTCAGGCCTCCTGTCCCCAGCTGGATTCAATGGGGGCTGTACAGCCAATGTTCTGTTTAGTGGGAAGAAAGCTGTTGTGCTGATACTGCTTATCTTGGCAGGGGCTGCAGTGTTCTCGGCCACCGCAGAGGGCAGGGCATATCGCCGTGTGTTACTGTGGTAACTAAGCCAGAAGTAAAGGTTTTTGTTTGAGCGCAGCGCCGGGAACTAGCCAGCTCTAGGAGTTAACAATGGCAGTAGCTACTACTGTATGTAGGTTTGTCCTGCTCCGGTTCGGGTGAAAAGGCCTGCTATGGTGTACCAGGTTCCCCATGGTGCTTGATACAACAGCTTTAAAAAAAAAAAAAAAAAGGAAAAAAGAATGGCTGCATCTCAGCACATGCAGGGATTGGGGGCAGCTCCGCGGAAGAGCCTGCCACGGTGGAGCCAACAGGTTGTATGGAAGTCATCAGGGAGTTTTGCTGCAAATGTCCACCATTTTAACTTTGTCTGCTGTTCTTTGTGGTGCTAGTGCTGGTCTCCACAAGGCTCAGTCCAGGAAAAAAAATGGACTTTGTGGCAGTCCCACATTAATTGGGCAGCTGAGGAGGAGTATGTTCTCCCATAGGTGTGGACCGTGCTGCCAGTGGTGGGCCTAGTTGGGCTTGATGGGCTCCCTTAAGGAGGGCTAGCCACTGAGTGTTCTCCTCATTCTGAAGAGGGAGAGGAAATAAATAAATAGTATCCACAGAGGAATAGTATAGTTTTTCAGCTGGCAGAGAGGCCATTAGAGTGTCTTCTGAAGAGGCAAGGTGCACAGCACTGAAAATGGTGTTGGTGGGCACTTTAAGAATTCTTGATAACTGTTTAATGGGAAGTGCTGTTCCACCCTCTGACAATCCATGCAGTACCAACAGGGCATTTTTTATGCCTTCATGTAGTGGCAGCTGAAGGTTGATTGCTCCCCCCCCCACCCCCCTCCTTGAGAGCAAAGGAGGTTCATCTCTTTTGGTAGTGGTGTTGTGGCTGGATAGCTGCAACAGATGCTAATTTAGTAAGAAGATATAACAGCTACAAGATGATTGCCTTCTGACCGAGGGTCAGCAGTTCAGGATAGAGGAGTCTAATTGTTTAACTATAGGCTATTAAGTAGCTTTTTAGCCTGGAGGGAGTAAACTGATATTGAGAAGCCTGTTCTTGCTCCAGGGCATTCTAGATACTTTGTATAGCTGGAAAACCTTGTCAAGACTTGTGGTGCTAAGATGGCAACATACAAACCTGTCAGCAGAAAAAGACCATATGGCCTATCTAGTCTGCTCTTCCATATCAAATATTATAGTCTCTTTTTTTCTGTTAGAGATCTCCTATTTGTCCTATGTTTTCTTGAATTCAGATACTGTCCTTGTCTCTACTACCTCTACTGGGAGACTATGCCACACATCTACCACTCTCTCCATAAAGAAATATTTCCGCATATTACTACCTTAGTCTATCCTTTGATACACATAATAAAGGGCAGAATGTCAAGTGCCTAAAACCATAAACCATAAAACTATCCTCTTTCACCTTTATCCTATGCTCCCTCATTGTAGAGCTTACTTTCAATCAAAAGAGGCTTTCCTTTTATGTATTTATGCCATGGAGGTATTTAAACATCTCTATCCCACCTTTCCTCTAATGTATACATATTAAGATCTTTAAGTCTGTCCCGATATGGTTTATAATGAAGACCACTGGCCATTTTAATAACCACCCTCTGCACCAACTCTGTCCTGTTTATACCCTTTTGAAGGTGTGGTCTCCAGAATTGCACGCAGTGCTCCAATGAGGTCATACCAGAGACTTATACAGAGGCACTGTCACCTCCTTTTTTCTGCTGGCCATTCCTCTCCCTTTGCCCCCAAGCATCCTTCGGGCTTCGCCGTTGCCTTTTCTACCTGTTTAGCCACTTTAAGATCATCAGAAACAATCATGTCCAGGTCCCGCTCTTCTTTCATGGACAGACATACTTCACCCCCTACATTGTACTGCTCCCTTGGATTTTTGCAGCCGAAATGCATGGCCCTGCATATTTTAAAATTAAATCTCATTTGCCAAATTCTTGACCAAGCTTAGCTAGATCCCTCGTCATGTTATGTACTCCTTCCTGGGTGTCTACTCTATTGCAGATTTTGGTATCATCTGCAAAGAGGCAAACCTTACCCAACAGCCGTTCCGCAATATCACTAACAAAGATGTTAAAAAGGATTGGACCAAAGACAGATCCCTCTTGCACACCACTGCTAACATCCTCCTCCTCAGAGTGAGCTTCATTTACCTGTATCCTTTGTTGCCTCCCACCAACCAAATTTTAACCCAGTCAGTCACTTTAGAGTCCATCCCTACTGTGCTCAATTTATTTATAATTCACCTGTGTGGAACAGTGTCAAAGACTTTAATGAAATCTAAGTACACCACATCTAAGGCTCTCCCTTAGTCCAACTCTCTGGACACACTCTGACAAGACCTACCTCTGGTAAACCCATGCTGCCTTGGATCCTACATTGGACTCCAGAAACCTCACTATACTCTGTTTTTGCAGTGTTTCCATTAATTTATTCACCACTGGCCTGTAGTTCTCAACCTCATCCTTATTTCTACTTTGTGTAAAGGGACCACATGTGCCTTTCTCTAGTTCTCTGGGACCACTCTCGACCCATTGTTGTATTTGTAAAACCTACATGTTCCCAGAGGGGGCCCAGGTGCAGGCTACTAAAGTGCCAGCTAAAGAAATTCCCCCCAAAAACATGGTTTATTTAATACTCGGCACTGTGGTTTCTGTAGTGGCCTTGTTCTCACAGGGCTGAGCATCGGAGCAAGGCTGAATGTTAGCACTTGAATGAGTTGTGACTTGCACATAGATAGCTATTTAGGTATGTATGCAGTGAAGATTGAGCAAAAATGTTGCTTGCCAGTTACCCTTCATTAATTTAGAGTGGTGCAGGTAGTGACTTCTACTGAAGGCTTTAATATTATTTTTTATATATAGTGTTTCTCCCTTTCTTCTACCCGGTCTTTCCTGAATAAATTATGTCCTGGTATAAGTGCGTCCCAGTCATTGTTTCTGTGGCTGCCACTGTGTCCAAGCCAGCCTCTTCCATTACAGCTGCTAAATCTGGAATTTTATTTTGCATATTCTGGGGATTAGTAAATGCAGCTCTCTGTATGTTGTCCTCTTTTTTTTTGCAATGAGCTTTTTAGCTGCTTCAGGATTTCCACAATATTGTCAGCTGGCATTGGGGAACTGTGGTACCCTTTCCCAGTGGTTGTCCTTTTCCCTTTATCTCTGTGCTTGCAGTTCATTCAGGTCCTTTAGTGAGAGGACTTTGGGTCCTAGTTTATGATGAGGGTTAAGGTTACAGATCGATCCTGATTGCATGTTTTTCCCACTGTGCAGTAAGTCTCTGGGAAGTCTATCCTATGCATTCCCTCTGTTCTACAGGGTTAAGCAGTCAGACCTTGGGAAAAAAAAAGAAAAGAAAATATCCTGCATTGAGTTTACTGTAAATTATGGTAGGAGGGCCTCTTGCTTCTCCGCTGCTCTCTACTTGTCTCCTGTGCATGGGCAAAGTTTAGTCTTGGGGCTGGCATCCAGAGGGGATATAGATCTTCAGTGGGAGTTGGAATCTGAATGACTCTCCCTGAGGGTAGACTGTCTTCTGGCACAAGCGTTACAAGTTTGACTAGTTGTTCTGCAGGTGGCATGCATGATGTGGAGGTCCTTGGCTACTCCCCAGTTCTCTGCGGTGGGAGCTTAGGGCTTAGTTGTCCTAGAAATGCCTGGTGCTCCAACAGGAGGGCAGCTGACCATCATAGGCTGTAGTCAGGCTCATGTTAGAGTCTGTGGCTGACTCGTTCCTCTTCTAGAGAAGTGCTTTCTAGGCATGGAGATCAGACTTCTGTCTTCTCTGTTGTTTCAGGTTCACGTTTTTGGCATTTATTATTTATTTATTTACATTCTCTTATATACTGTGCTATTCTGCATCAGTGTGGTTTACATTGAACAAACTGAAATTACATTGAACAGGGTATTATAACTTGGAGATAACTATTTTACAGGGAACATGGGCTATGGAGGGTTAAGTGGCTTGCCCAAGACCACAAGGGGCACCTGTGGGACTAGAAACCCCAGTCCTTCCGGCCCAAGGTTGCTGTCCTCTAGTGGGATTTGAACCCCCGACCTTCCAGCCTGAAGTACCTTGCCCCAACCACTAGGTTACTCCTCCACTCCTATCAACTATGTGCTGTTGCAGTATAGTACATAGCAGGGTCAGCAGGCAATTCAGTGAAGGCACTTCGCTTTTGGGGTCAGTCCCGGCTTTATGGAAATTGAAGTTACTCCTGGACAAGTTACAGCCAATTGGCACTAAAACCCCCATTCCAGAGGAGAACTGCATCGTGCCTGCTTCTTTGTTTATGTATTCATTTATTTGTTTCCAGAACTTCCCTGGTATATTCTCCCTAGTTTGTGGAAAGGAGAG
Organism: Ichthyophis bannanicus; assembly: GCA_033557465.1. Classification (NCBI taxonomy): domain Eukaryota; kingdom Metazoa; phylum Chordata; class Amphibia; order Gymnophiona; family Ichthyophiidae; genus Ichthyophis; species Ichthyophis bannanicus. The sequence goes on from CM066036.1 coordinate 429,716,293, forward strand.
AGGCTTGCAAAGGCTTGGTATGCTGGTCTCACCATCTCTCACTGCAACTCCAGGCAACAGAGCTCAGATAGCAAAGGATAGTGATTAGACTCTCAGAGAGCTTCAATCTGTTGTAATTTAACGGAGCTCCAATGTCTGCTGTGTTGGTGGGTCATTGGAGAAAGTTGTCCTAGTAGGCAATATCCTCTAGGTATAGCAGGCATTTCAGAACCTTGGTCTTTTTGTCAGGAAATCCTAAGTAATATGAGGTGCCAGGGCTGCACTACAGATATCTTCAGGAACTCTTGTGAGTCTTCGTTTGAAAGTTGATGTTTTTTAATTTTGTCTGTTAGAGAATCCAGTATGGCTGCAATTGGTGTTTTCTGTCTCTATGAAAACAAACAGCTCTTTGTAGCTGGCACTGGGGAAGCTCTGATGTTGTGGTGTTTTAGTTTTATCAGACTAGGGTTGTTTCAATTCCTCTGCCTTGTGTAGCCCTTTTGGAGACTGGACTCGGAAGAGGTAAGTCTTCTTTTACGAGCCTTTGAGGCTGTTGTCCAGCACAGATGTTATGTCTAGCTGGTTTAGGATAAGTAGGGAGTCCCTTTTTCAGTTGGGGCAAAGAATTGGGTTCTTCATCCCTGAATTCATTGGCATCCATATTTTGACTCATAATGCAGTAAGAAGAGCTTCGAGAGGCGCATGCATGGCATTTGCTGCAGGGTCATTGGCCTGTTTTGGAGGTAGGAAGCAAGAGTTTCTTATGTCTCCTCTTGTTTGAGTATGCTTTATGACAAGATTTGGACTTTGACGCTCTTGGACCCATGAGCGCTGCCCTGAGATGAGTAGGTATTTTGTAAATGTTCCATTGAGCCTTTCTGAAGCACTCTGGTAGAATCAGGCAATGAAGATGATCAGTTTCTATGGGTTGTCTTTCGGGTCCAGTTACGATGGTGTAGAGGCCTCTTGCTGCATTTTTAGGAATGAGCCGATCCTCTGAGTTCTACTCATTTCAGCATTTGCTGGCCTCGATATCGTGTTTTGATCAGTCTCTGGCCCTACTTGACACACGGGGGCCTTTAGGGTGGTGCAAATTGCGTGCATGTTGGCCCGCCACTGGCATTTTCAGGAGACAGAGAGGATGTTTAGAAGTCCTTTTTTGGCCCTTGGTAGGATTGTTGAGGGTTCCACAGCATGAGCTGACTTTCGCAGCATCTTCCCCAATTGGCTGGGGGAGGTGGGTCCTTTTCCAGAGAAATTTTAAGTTTTTATGCCATGGATAGGGTTGCTTTTAAGGTTCCACACCCTGCTCTGTCTTTCTTCTGTTGCTCTACATCGCAGTTGTGGTATGGCTTGCTTACTGTCATCTTATGAGCACTGGAAGGCTGGATGTGGGGATGCAAGTATGATAAGTCAAGCTCTTCGGTCCCCCCCCCTATTGTTGGCTACCTCTTTGGTACATCCCATACATCTGAATTGGACTGGAGGGACAATGAGGAAGGTGAAATTAGGCCTTATTTGCTAATTTTCTTTCCTTGAGTCCCTCCAGTCCATTTCAGAGCCTGCCCAGCTTTGGAGAAATGACAGGGTTAAGGCTATGACATCACCCAGAGAGTTTGATTGTTCAATTAGGTCAGACAGCACTCCTGGTGAATTGCGTTGTTGGACAGCTGTTTTTTTTTTCTTTCTTGGGATGCCTGTACTTTGACCCTGTGGACAAGAGGGCAGTGTTTTATATCTTCTACTCATTTCAGAGTGTGAGTGGTTAGGCAGTAAGTATAGTGTGGAGTGTGCTTAATGAATGTCTGTAAGAAAACTGTACCTAATAATTGTGTCCTTTGGAGTCTCCTTTGTTGCAGAAATAATGGTAAACAGAGTGTTGCACAGGACCCTTATACTATCATCAAACCAGTTATTCTCAGTCTCCATCTGCTAGTAGGAGTGCATAAACCCATGCGACTGGACTGCAGGGATTCAAGAAAAGAAAACGAGCAGTTAGCGCCTAATTTCACCATACGTTTTTCAGTTAGGGGCATGTTTACTAAAGAGCGTGCCGGTAGTGCACATTCGGACCACATATCTATTGTGGAGGCCCTCACCAACTTCAAGGGGCATGTGAGCTGATGCTGCAAATATGTGGACCTGTGCTAGCACATAGGAATAATCAACGCCATCCACTGAGGTGGCATTAAGTACACTTGTGCTAACGGCAGCATTTGTGGTTAACGTTCACCCAAAACTCCCACATTAACCATGATCGGCCATCAAGGCCCATGTTCTGTCCCTAACCCATCCGATTTCCATTCAATTGCATACTATCCAGTTAGCATGGGAAGTTCAGTGGAGGCCCCATGCTAACCTTTAGTGCGGCACACTTACCATTCTCTAAACAAGGCACTAACAGCACAATATGAAGGTACATTTTCAAAAAGGCCTTTAAGTGCAATCTGTAATGTACATGTCAAAACATCCAATATTCTGTGGTAGGGGCAGCAGAGAAGGTAGGCACATGTAAGTGCTATCTAAAATCAACCCATCTCCACCCTAAAGATAAACGACTCCGGCAGAATGAAAAGAAATAGGGATGTGCACAATAATGGGTCAGACACATGCAGATTTTCTACTGATTTTAGAAACTTGAACATGTCAGATATGGATGGGGGAAACTCTGGGAATGCTACACTATATCAGAATGTGCATGTGTACCTCTTGTTACCATAATTCAGATGACAAGACTTCGACTTTCATACTTTGGACATATCATGCAAAGAGAAAGATCATTAGAGAAAGACGTCATGCTTGGACATATCATGCAAATTGCGAATAAGGCTTCTAAAATCACCCTTTTTAATATTGCCCTGCTAGACCAGTCCAGCAGAGGTGGAGACAGAAAATATCCCAGAGGTTTCTTATGACCTCATCCTGCTATATAAGTTGACGCAGCTAGGGGCACACCTCAGTAATTCTCTGTCTCCAGCAGATGATGGATGCTTCGATACAGCTGAGATGAAAATTTGGAAGAGATTGATTTCACTCATGTGTCACTACTCTTAGGGATGACTTCCTCACTGGTGTGCAACGCTGAAGGCTCCACTAGAGTCACCTTAAAACCAGTGCTCTTTTGTGCATTGCCATATATCGGAGGGAATTGGTTCAGCTCCTCATCCTTATCCTATTAAGAGCCAGTTGAGCAGCCAGAAGTTTGGATAAAGAGTTTGGAAAAGGACTCTTCACCTCACACAACCTCAGTGTCTCCTCCCTTCACCTTCCTCCTGGCTCTCCTCCAAATATTAGAAGAAGGCTCTTCAGAAATTAATTAATTAATTTAAATTTTTTTTATATACCGTGCTATTAAGATCAGTGCGGTTTACAGCGAACAGAACAATAGTACAATGTAACAAAAACACATTGTGCTAACAATGAACAGGGTAATAACTTGGTGAGAACTATTTACAGCACATTTTACAAAGTTACAGAATATTCACCAATGAGTAGGATTGATGGCACCGGTTTATGTGCCTGCAGGCCCCAGCAGCAGGGGAGTAGCTTTGAGTCTGGCACGGTCTTCCTGCCTCGGCTCCCTAGGTGTGAGTACCAAAAAGCTTAGTCTTTCTCTTGTCTGACTTGTTTATTGATGGGGCTACCTGACTTCATTTGCTGGGTGGTGCATACATTGTGTTCTGGGTCAACTGGGGAGACCATTGGTGAGGCACTGTTTTTTTTTTCTGCTGATTCCCATTTCGTTGTGCAGCCTGCACATGTTAACTGTGCTTTGCACACTAAGTACTCACCATACTTGTATTTCAAGCAGTTGTCACACCAATCCTAGACTACTGCATTTCTTTATACCAGGGCCTCCCAATGAGCTCCATACAACCCCTCCAACTGGCACAAAATACGGCTGCCCGCATTATTACTGGAAAGTCCAAACAAGATCACATAACCCCCTTACCAAAATCATCTTCACTGGCTTCCAATACTCTACCAGTCTAAATTCAAGACAATGCTCATAATTTACAAAATCCTACACCACTCTTCTGCAGAGATTCTCAAGAACTGATTGCTCAAGGCACCAGCACACGTCCCAGAAGAATCAACAATAAAAATATGATCGCCACCCCATCTGATTATAAAAAATTTAACAAATCCACTTTGAAAAGAGGCACTTTCCCTCTCTGCCCCAGCGTTATGGAACTCCTTACCGGAAGATATTAGAACCACAACAGACATCAAGGACTTCCGTAAGAAGCTCAAAACACACTTGTACACTGAACATTATGGACAGATCACTTAAGCTAATACCATCCTTCAAACCCTCACGAATGTAACCCACATTGTACCATGCCATTTACAAACTGAATATTCACCCTATTGCCTGCCCCTCTTACTGTATATAAGTTCCAAGTTGTTTTATATTGATTGGTGTTCTTGTTGATTGCTGATAAGAATTCGTATGACTCTGGTTCAGTGTAATAGTTAATTTATTGCAATACCTTCACTTGTTTATGTATAAACTTACGTTCCTTGTAAACCACTTTGATTGAAGGATAAGGTGGTATAAAAACAAGAAATAAATAAAATACTACATGCTAGTTTTGCATGGCTTGGATCTGCATGCAGCTGTAGTGGGTGGTGGTTGTGCCTGCGTAGCCAGAGTGCCTGGTGCAGGCACGCCTTATTTGTGCATCTTGAGGCTGTGAAGCTAGCTATTAGCGATGTAGAAGGCGCACATTGTTGATACAGATGCATGCCTTCTTCTAAGAAACGCTGCCTAGTCTTCGAAAAGCAGAAAGTTGTGTCATTGGACTGCAGCATCAGTGCTTCCTGCACTGAGGTTTCTGAGGCACCCTTGGACGGCCCCATCCCCCACTCTCACAGCAGGGAGACGCAGGTGCCCTACCCTTGTCCTTGCTGCAGGAGGCAGTAGACTCAGTAATAAAGAATTATGATCTCCAAGCCTTGGACTCAAGCTCTCGCTCTTGCTCTGCTGGCTGCTCTCTTTGTCTTAGGGGCCCAACAGCAAGTATGCCCCTCATTGGCGGTGGAGCTAATTCCAGTAAGGAGTCTCAGTCTACAGGTTCTTCTTCTTGGAATTATTTTTTCATTTCTTCAGCAAGCTTGGTCCTTCTGGTGAAGCAATTCAGTCCATGAAGCCTCTGGGTCCTCTCGCTCTCTCTCTGCTCAGTTAGAAGAGGATCCTGAAATCCTCTTTGGTTTATATTTCATCGGATTCTTTCAATTTAGCAAGTTTGACTAATATATTGTAATAATCACAAGAATAGGTGTAAGCTCGTGCTACACTTTTGGTTTCATTTGTTTTTCTTCAGGATAAAGAAGCTCCTGCATCTTTACTTTAAGAAGTAAGATGTGCTGTTCTTTGGAGAGAAAATACAGATTCTTCTGGATGTTTTTAAGTGGACACAGGACAGGCAGAAAAAATGTCTGGGTCTTCGCACCAAGGGGTGGCCTTGGGTGCTAAGGTTTCCATGTAAATGTGTCCTTTCCCATCAGAATAAGACCTACCTTTTTTTTAACCTTCTCAATTTTTGAACCTTCTCAATCCAGCTGTTTAGCTGGATGCTAAACAGCTGAAAAGCTAATCAGTAGTGTAGGCGATGGACATTGTGTTTGGTTTTTGAGACTTTGTCTTCTACTCCTTTTCTTTTTCTTTTTTATTACTTGTATCCATCTTCCCAGAGCATTGTAATCTTGAGTCTTCTCTCTTTTTATAGTGGGCTACTAACACCCAATGATACTCTTGTGGTTTTGATTTATTTTTTTATTTTATTTTTTTTATTGATTTATTGGCTGTATGGAATTGGGTGTGCTTATTTTCCTGTTTCAAAGGTTTATGTTTGATATAATTCAAATTACAATAAAAATAATTAAAAAAAAGAAAAAGAAAGAGGGTCCTGCAACACAGGACAGTTGAAACCCAACCCATCTTTTCCATCTAACGGATCTCAGTGGGGATTGGAATCCAGAGTTTTACACCATCTCTCCTTTGTCCATGGTCTGGAGTCCAGTTTTGATAGCTCTGGCAAGGACTGCAATTTTAAGGATGAACTATCATCTCCTTCAGAAGATCAAGATGATTTCCGTATTATCTACATGTTCAGGAAGGATGAGCTGGCAGCATTGATTGCTCTGATGTCTTCCACTATGGTTGACTGATCTTCTGGTGACAGAACAGATGCTGCAGGTACACCCCCTCTTGAAGGGAGTTTGGTAGCCTTTCCTTTTCTGGAGGTTATCAAGAGCATGGTTCTATCAGAGTGGCACTTGCTCCACTCCCCAATGAAAGGGATCAGGGTCTTGAAGAAGCTCTATGCCCTGCCACAAGAGGATTGTAACATGTGGTTCAGCATGCTTCAGGTGGACGTGCATGTCATGGTGTTCAAAGCATCCCAGTGGAGGGTAGTGCAGCCCTAAAAGGCCACTTGGATCGCAAGATGGAAGCTGTCCTGAAGAGTCAGTTTTTGACTTCCTCTGTTATTCTCCAATTAGCGGACTGTGAGTATCTGATGACTCAAGTTCTCCTTCAATGGATTCATTTGCTTTTCTCTGGATGATACCTCCATTCTCCTGGAATCAACAGCAGCCTTTCTGTCAGCCGTCATGTACGATCTAGTCCATTTGGTAGCTAAAGATATTGTCTTTTTAATAATGGCATGATGATGGTTGTGGCTTTGTCACTGGGCAGCCTTTCATGGGGCTAGGGGACCCTGGGAGCATACCACCTCCAGGTCTACCTCCTCCTGTCCAGCACAATGACAGGTTGGAGGCCCATTCGAGGATGCCTCTTGTGAGCCGTAGGCTATGCCTTTTCTACCAGGAGTGGACCTGGGTCACTGAGAATCACGGGGTACTAGCCACCATTCAGCATGCCTAACTTCTGAAATGAAAGGAGCCTACCTGGACTCCTCCATCATCTTCCCATGTGACTTTGTGGCCAAGAGAGCCACTGTTCAGGCTACACCGGAAAGACTGCTCAGCCTACAGGTGGTCCCTTCAGTCCTCTTTGCCAAGTGAGGCCAGAGCCAGTACGCCATCTATTTCATGGTACCGAGGAAGGACAGATCTTTCCATCCAATCCTTGACCTCAAGGGGGTCAGTGCCCATCTGTAGGCATTGCACTTCCTCATGGAGATTCCACAATCGGTGATTCAGGCGGTGCAGCACGAGGAGTTTCTCCTATCTACAAGGATCAGCAGTGCTTCTTCTGTTTCGCCATTCTCAGCTCTTTTTCAGTTTGTCATTCTTCCCTTTGGCCTCTCCACTGCCCCGAGTACATTCTCAAAGGTTATTGTGGTGGTGGCCCTGGTGCTAAAGTGCAAGGGGATCTGTGTTCACCCCTACCTGGACAACTGATCACAAGCAACTTGGGTGTCAGCTCAAGCATTTCAATTCCTGGAGAGTCTTGGCTGTGTGATCAACCATAGGAAAAGTCACTTTCAACCTTTCCATTGCTAGTATACCTGGCAGCGCAGTCCGACACTTGTATGGGCAAGGTCTTTCTACCCAAGGAGAGAGAGAGAAAGCTGTTGTGTCAGCAGGAAACCTTCTGGTGGTCACAGCAAGCTCCCAGAGTTTGGCATTACCTACAAATTCTCAGTTTGATGGCAGCAACAATAGGAATGAGTTCTTGGATGCTAGTTCATATGAGGCCACTACAGAGGTCTTTGCTTTCTCACTAGTCTCCAAGTTCTCAGGATTTCGAGGTCAGGCTTCCCCTCCCTCTCTCAATGGTGTCCAGCCTGAGTTGGTGGGGACAGTGCCAGAATCTGAGAAAGAGCATTCCACTGGATGATCCCTCGTGGCTCCTCCTGTCAATGGAGGACAGCCGGTTTGGCTGGGCAGCCCATTGCGAAGGCCGAATGGCTCAGAGCTGTTGGAACAGCTGGAAGTGGCATGATCCATGAACCTCCTCAAAGCAAGGACCATTCATTTGGCCCTACACTCTGGGTATTCTGAAACTATGCCACGTTAGTGGCATATATTAACTGGCAAGGAGGCATGAGGAGTGCCAAAGTAGTTCTAGAGATGGCTGTCTTCAACTGGATGGAAAGGAACCTCCTAGGTTTCTCAGCACAACACATTGAGGGCATCAACAATATGGAGGTGGTCTTTCAGTCATCCAAGTCTCCATCAATCCTGGGGAGAGGGAGTTAAGCCATTCGGCATTTCAGCAGATTCTGGACCTCTGGGGTCATCCTGAGATGAATTTGATGGTGACCCATTCCAATTCCAATGTTCACCCTATGCCCTGCCCCTTCTGCCCTGACTTAACATATGTTCCTCCTGCATTGCCTAGGCTACCTCCCCCTTTCTTGCCCCATCCCTGGCACTATGTAAACCCCTGTTCGATGTTACAACTCCTGCTCTTTTATCACTGTTATTTTGAGTTCCTGTATTATCACTAATGTACCCTGTTTAAGCTTCCAAGTTTATATTCCCTGTTCAATGTAAACGTCCAGTCCTGTTATAATGTAAACCACTTTGAATCTATGATAAGGTGATATAAAAATTGTTAAATAAAATAAATAAATAAAATGCCGAAGTGCATAGGTTCTTCAGTTGCCACAAGGAAATGGGCTCTGAGGTTATCAGTGTCCTAGTTTAGCCCTGGCCAAAGCAGTGTCTGCTGTATGTGTTCCCTCCGTGGCTGCTCATGGGGCATGTTCTTCACTGCATAGAGTGATATCCAGTCTGGGTTGTCCTGCTGGCACTAGATTGGCCATGGAGACTATGATTCAGGGACCTGATGCATCTCCCTTGGGAACTTCCTCTTCAACTATCTATAAACTGGGGGAAGTTGTGGCAGGGGCTGGTCCTTCTGGACAACCTGGCTTCCTTCTCACATGGCTTGGCTCTTAAGAGATGACATTTAGTGCATCAGAGTAATTCTCCTGCCATGGTTTCCATGTTTCTAAAATTAAGGAGAGGTTCTACAAGCCTTGGGACTATTTGAGCATTGGTGAGGTGAGCATCAAGTTGGTCCTAGTAAGGCAAACTTACCTTTTTACCTTGCCTTTCTTCAGGATGGCCTTGGCAAGAACCTCAAGGTAAGGCAAAGGAGAGCAAAAACTCCTGCAACCAAATTAGGAGGGCACAACGAGCAGAAGTGAACGATGACCACAATGGATTAAAAACTTTCCTTTATTGAAGATACCCTTGAAGATCCCCGACGCGTTTCGGCTTACGCCTTCCTCAGGGGGACTTTATAAAAGAAAAACAATTATATTAAAATAAAATAATACACCACTTGTCTAAAGGGCAACCGGAACATGAATAAAAAACATTGAAAATACATTCCATAATAATAAAAATAAGATAGGCAATGTTCTATGGTATTTACACATAAAAACTTAAAACAAGACACACATGAGAAATAACCAGAACTTGCAAATAAATAATTAAAACCACATTAAAAAACTGGTTTACAAACAGAAAAAGGAGACGCAGGGCAGAAAAGCAGTTACTCACTGAAATATGCACGGTAGTGCTGTATAGGATTTGGAGACGTTATGGTCTTCAGTATTATGTTAATTTTGCCACTAAATAAATGGAAAACCAAATCTTGATGAGTACAAAGGGATAGTATTTCAAATAAATATATAAAGGTAAGATCATGTGAAATCTTTAGAAACCACTACATCGTGGGTACCTGTCGTGATTGCAAAACCAAGCTGACACTTTTTTTGGAAGATTGAAGAAACACCCAAAACAGGTTACTGCAAAACAACATGACAGATTTGTAGAAACTCTGTATTGTTAGAGAATGCAGTGACAACTATCATAGGAGATAAATTTTTGTTACTTACTGTGGAGTAAGTAATTTTTGTTACTTACTAAAGAGGAGGGCTATGTGAATCAAGAAGGATTTCTAATAGTTATCAGCCAATATCTCGAAAACCGTCCCGTTGCTGAACACACTGTATAAACATTGGAGATGTGGACATAATGTGTGAATGTGTTTGAGATGAGGCTAGAAAAAATGCAAGAGGAATTTTTGTGATTGAAAAGCCGTACCAAAAAAATGGGTGAGGGTTGAGGTGAAACATTAACTTGATGTGTTCCTCTGAATGGAGCTGTGTTAAAAACGCTAGTTTTCGCGCCAAAAGGGGCGGAGCTTGCATCTTCCAAATACTATCAGGAAAATCCTCCTTGATTCACATAGCCCTCCTCTTTAGTGTTAAACCACACGGGTTTCTTACTCTCCGTACTTTCTTGATAGTGATTGGAAGATGCAAGCTCCGCCCCTTTTGGCGCGAAAACTAGCGTTTTTAACACAGCTCCATTCAGAGGAGAACACATCAAGTTATAGTCTTGCCGTCCACAGTAAGTAACAAAAATTTATCTCCTATGATAGTTGTCACTGCATTCTCTAACAATACAGAGTTTCTACAAATCTGTCATGTTGTCTTGCAGCAACCTGTTTTGGGTGTTTCTTCAATCTTCCAAAAAAAGCGTTAGCTTGGTTTTGCAATCACGACAGGTACCCACGATGTAGTGGTTTCTAAAGATTTCACATGATCTTACCTTTATATATTTATTTGAAATACTATCCCTTTGTACTCATCAAGATTTGGTTTTCCATTTATTTAGTGGCAAAATTAACATAATACTGAAGACCATAACGTCTCCAAATCCTATACAGCACTACCGTGCATATTTCAGTGAGTAACTGCTTTTCTGCCCTGCGTCTCCTTTTTCTGTTTGTAAACCAGTTTTTTAATGTGGTTTTAATTATTTATTTGCAAGTTCTGGTTATTTCTCATGTGTGTCTTGTTTTAAGTTTTTATGTGTAAATACCATAGAACATTGCCTATCTTATTTTTATTATTATGGAATGTATTTTCAATGTTTTTTATTCATGTTCCGGTTGCCCTTTAGACAAGCGGTGTATTATTTTATTTTAATATAATTGTTTTTTTCTTTTATAAAGTCCCCCTGAGGAAGGCGTAAGCCGAAACGCGTCGGGGATCTTCAAGGGTATCTTCAATAAAGGAAAGTTTTTAATCCATTGTGGTCATCGTTCACTTCTGCTCGTTGTGCCCTCCTTCTTGGCAAGAACCTCTCCATTAGTTCCCATAAGGTTCAGGTAGCTGCCTTTTCATGCTTCAGGGGGTCAGTAGCAGGGCATCCTTTAGCTTTGCATCCGGATGTGGTGCATTTCCTTCAAGGGGTACGACACTTGCATCCTCCCATGTTCAGTCATTCCCTATTGGGATCTCTGCTTAATTATCTGAGCTTTGATGTCAGAGCCCTCTGAGCCCCTAAAATGGACCACACTTAAAGATCTATCCCTTAAGACAATCTCTTTGGTTGCGATCTGTTCGGCGAGATGTATTTCTGAATTACAGGCATTGTCATGCATTGGAGAAGGCCGTGTCTGTCTGCCCTCCTTTTCTAAGGAACAGTGCCAAGGGAAGGAAAAGAATTTTCACCTGATGGATGTCAGGAGTGGGCATCTTTGGTATCTCAAGGTTACTAACTCCTTTCACAAGTCAGACCATTTGTGCTGTTTGCAAGCCCATGTAAGAGTAATATCACCACAAAGTCTACCCTGGGACTTTGGATCAAAGAGGGCATTGCCTCAGCATATCTCTTGTAGAACTGACTGATTTGAATGCGCATTCCACATGGGCACAGACATTCATGGGCGTTGCCGCAGACATTTGTCAAGTGGCAACATGGGTATCACATTCCACTTTTGTCAAGCATTACCCCTTGGATGCCCATGCTTATTAGAACATAAGATATCCAATACTGGGTCAAATAAAGGCCCATCAAGTCCAGTATCCTGTTTCCAACAGTGGCCAATCTAGGTCACAAGTACCTAGCAGTTTCCCCAAAGGACACAGGTTCCACAATGCTTGTATTGTGGCAAGCAGTAGATTTCCTGGGTCCCCTTTAATAATGGTTTATGGACCTTTCCTCCAAGAACTCGTCCAAACCTTTTTTAAACCAAGCTACACTAACAGCATTTACTACATCCTCTGGTAATGAATTCCAGAATTTGATTACATGTTGAGTGAAAAAATATTTTCTCTTATTAGTTTTAAATAAGCTACACTGTAGCTTCATTGCATGTCCCCTAGTCTTTCTATATATTGATGGCTTAAACAATTGATCTACATTTACCCGTTCCACTCCATTCATTAACTTATAGACCTCTATCATATCTCCCCTCTGCCATCTCTTTTCCAGGTTGAAGATCCCTAACCTTTTTAGCCTCTCCTCATAGAGGTATCCTTCCATCCCATTTACCATTTTGGTGGCTCTTCTCTGTACCTTTTCTAATAACGCTATATCCTTTTTAAGATACGGTGACCAGAATTGCATACAATATTTGAGGTGCGGTCACACCATGGAACAGTACAGAGAGATTATAATATGCTTTGTTTTATTCTCCATTCCTTTCCTTATGATTCCTAGCATTCTATTTGCCTTTTGTCTGCCGCTGCACACTGGGCGGAGGGTTTCCACGATGATGCCTGAATCTTTCTCATGGGTGGTGGTTCCTAATATGGAAACTTGCAACATGTAATCATAGTTTGGGTTGTTCTTTCCTACGTACATAACTTTGTACTTGTCCACATTAAATTTCATCTGTCATTTGAACAGCCAGTCTTCCAATTTATCATGGTCCTCTTGCAATTTTTCACAATCCTCTTGGGTTTTAACAACTTTGAATAATTTTCTGTCATCTGCAAATCTGATTACCTCCTCGCTCGTTATTCCCTTTTCCAGGTCATTTACGAATATGTTAAAAAATAGCAGACCCAGCACAGATCCTTGGGGTACTCCACCTTTCTCCATTTGGAAAATTAGCCATTTAGCCCTATCTTCTGCTTTCTTTCTTTTAACCAGTTGCTGATCCATAATAGTACACTGCCTCCTTTCCCATGACTTTTTTTTTTTTTTTAATTTTTTATTTATGAAATTTTCCATTAATCCATACAAAAAAGTGAAAAAGTCGTAGTTAACTACAACTAGAAAAACAATACCAAAAAAGAAAAACATAGATTAAGTTACATAATATACTAGTCCACATCACGAAGGCACTGCAAATATTTAAATACAAAAGAAAATCTCATTCAGCCCTGAATGATCAAAATTAACCAACTCCTTTTAACTTATCAGTGAACAAAGAAACTTTAAACAATAAAAAGAAATAAAACTAAGTCTTACTGTCAAGAAAAGTAACTAATTAATCTACCTTAAGGAAAATATATCTCTTCCCTTGATAAACAATATGACATTTGCAGGGAAATTTTAAATAGAACGAGGCACCAAGGGCCAAAGCTCGAGGGCGATGTTCTAAGAAAAGCTTACGTCTCCTCTGGGTGTCCCTAGAGACATCCGGGAAGATTTGAATCGAAGATCCACAAAATTTTTCATCCTTTGTTTTAAAGTACGCTCGCAGAACTCTATCTTTATCTAATTCTGACACAAACTTTACCAAAAGAGTGGCCCTAGACGGTATATTATCATTTTCAGATTCGATAAATTCTGAGATGTCCAAAGGAGATGAGACCAGCTGCCCCAACTGAGAGGCTGCCTCAGAAGCCGCACCTCCCCTGTCATCTCTAACAATCTTACCCTGAGGTACATAATACATCTTGGAAATCAAAATCAATTCAGAATCGGCGAACTGCAGAATCTCTTTAAAATACTTACGGAGCAAAATCAATGGAGATAAAAAATGTGTCTTTGGAAAGTTTAATAGCTGCAAATTATGCGATCTAATAACATTCTCCAAAAACTCATCCTGCCGATGTAACAAAGCAGCATCAAGAGTGACTTTTTAATTTCGCCAAGAGCCTCTCATGAGGGACCTTGTCAAAGGCTTTCTAAAAATCCAGATACACTATATCAACCAACTCAACTTTGTCTACCTGTTTATTCACACATTCAAAAAAACATAACAGATTAGTAAGATAAGTCCTTCTTTGGCTAAAGCCATGTTGGGTGTCTCCCATTAAGCAATGACTATCTACATGTTCAGTAATTTTGCTCTTTATAATGGTTTCTATCCTTTTTCACAGTACTGACTCCAGGCTCACTGGTCTACAGTATCCCGGATTACCCCGGAACCCTTTTTAAAAATTGGCGTGAGTGGACATGGCCTTTGGCTCAAAGGTCTTAAAAGCTGCAGACTTTGCTGGGAAGTTCGCTGGAGGTACCTGGGGCTAATCCAACAGCCCTTGGGTCTGCTGTCGCTGTGCAGTGCTGCTACGGGACGCCCTCGTCTTCCCCGGAGCACCGGACAGGCATCGGGGAGCTAACCCGCATGCTGTCAGGACTCCTCTGATCTTGGTTTGTATTGTCCTTTTCTATAAAGCTTCTTGTCTTGTTTAACCGCGGAGCGTGGTTCGAAGGGGCGTGTTACGCCCCTTTGGCACCCCTTCAGCGTCACTGCGGTGTTATCGTGGTTTTAACTCGCTCTGCTACCCACGTTTTTTTGTTCATTTCTGTAGTTGGGTTTTTGTTCTTGTTTTTTTTGTATATCTGCTCAACTAGCTTTTTACTATGGGGATACGGAAGGCAAAAGCTGGGAGTGGTGCCGGGGGAGGTTCAGCCGGTGTTGTGAAACTGGCTGGCCTCCTCGACAAGCATTTTGCTCCTCTTCCTGTTGCGCAGTCATCCCCAAAGGGAGCCTCCCTGAGTTCAGGAGGAAGGTCTCCCCCACCCTGTCCTCTTCCTTTGCTGCTCTCTGCTCCTGCCGGGGAGTCCTCTGATAGGGTAAGAGAGTTTAATTTTCCTATGAGTTTTCCTAATCCGGTTTCCTTTGGTAGGCCGAGTAGTGTGGTTGAACCTTTGACCCTAGCACCCGATACGGAGATCACCTTAAAGGATGTCTGGGGGGCTTTGAAATCTATAGATGATAAGATGTCTATTACTTTAATGCTTTGTGTACTTTCTCTCAAGAAGCTGTAGTTTCCCTGCAACAGCTTGAAGGGAAAGTTTCTTCAGTTGACATGGCGCATTCGAACTTGGAGGCTCAGGTTTTGCCTTTACATGCACTTAAGACCGCAGGTATTAAGGATTCTTTGACTTTGCATAATAAGCTTGAAGCTTTGGAGAATTCTGTACGGTCTTGCAATCTTCATTTTTTGAATTTTCCTTTTTCTACTCTTCTTGCTCCTAAGATCTTGCTAGATAATTATTTGAAGGAAGTGCTAGTGATTGCTGATCCTGTTGAAGTTTCTCAGCTCTATTATATCCCCTCCAGCTCTAAGAAGGTTAACCCCATTGAGGGTGAACTTGATGTGATAGAACCTACCATTTCTAATCTAACTGCCTTTTTAGAGGACTCCCTGGATGTAATTAATTTGCGTTCCACTTTATTGGTGACCTTTATGTCTAGGGATGTTAAGCAACGTATTCTTTGTGCTTTTTTTAAACACAAGTCAGCCACGTTTTGTGGACATCCTGTGAATGTTTTCCCTGATGTCTCACGTAGCAACCAGCTCAAGCGGAGGCTTTTTCTTGCTTTAAAGCCTCAGGTTTCGGCGCTGGGAGCTACTTCCTTTTTTTCTCCGGTTCCCTTGTAAATGTATTATCAATTATGAGGGTGCATCTTATGGTTTTGTAGACGTCTCCCATTTGGAAAACTTTATTTTAGAGAAGCAGAGGGCATTAGAGGTGACGAAGGGTGACTAACTGTAATTGACCTCCTAGCATGAGTTTAGCCTTATTTGCTGTTTATTTTTTTTTTATTTCTCTGATTTAATGTTAATCCCAGTCGGGTTCCTTAATGTGGACTTAATCTACATTGTTGTTATAGTTTGTGCATGTTTACTGGTTTCTTGGATTTATGATTGACCTTGTTTCTTTTGGTTATTGTAATTTTTATCAAAATTCATAAATAAAAAAAAAAAAGCTGCAGAATCTTCTTCCCACTAAGTGAAGTCACAGCTTTGATCTGGACTGGTCTAGCAGGACAATATTGAAGATGATGTTTTACTTACTAGGTAATGTGCTTTTCTTGAGTCCTGCTAGACCAGTCCAGGACCTGCCTTATGAAATGTGTTATGGCCTGTTTGTTTTTCTCTGCTGTGGCCCTGCGGGCCCATATCCTCTTGACAGGGTTTCTGTCTGAAGATGATCCTGGACATAGTTATGGTTCCATTCTGTTGAACCTTGTTTTTCTCACTGAGGTTGTAGGTGGTCAGGGATTCTCGACCATGAGCTTGGGTATGATTACTGAGGTGCGCCTCTAGCTGCATTGACTGATTCAACAGGATAAGGTCATAAGACATCTCTGGAATATTTTTCTGTCTCCACCTCTGCTGAGAGGTGGACACAACCCATTTGTCTGGACTGGTCTAGCAGGACTCAAGGAAAAGGACATTATCTGGTAAGGAAAATGTCACCTTAGTAAACATGCCCCTTAGTGTTATGTCGTATTTGTAAATGTTCTTTAATTTTTGTTTGACTGATATTTGGGTCTTGTAATTGCTTTGTATTCAGTGTTTCTATGACTGTTTTAGGAGCTGTTGTGCAATGTACTGATTGCTTGTAATAAATTTTTTAAATAAATAGTAAAATAATAATAGTTACTGCTCCTTCAGATAAAATGCTGGAAAGAGTTAGAAAGGCAATATCGCCTTCAATAAGGAAGTTGCCTTAAAGTAAGATTATTTTGGAATATGGTCATTATCACATAGGTTCATCTAGAATTTCTAACACAAATGTTTCTTTTGACTATGTGGCTGAATGAGCCTTTAATCTTCAGTATGTCTCTTTTGCTAATATGGATTTCTTTAGCATGAATATGGGAAGCAAAGAAAAGTAATTTGACCCCTAAGGTCTGGGACATTGAATTTATGGTGAAAATAACTGCTTATTTCTATTTCTGCAGTAAGAAATACAATATTACATGGCTGCCTCTTTTCTTCAGGCAAAGCAGTGAAAACAGCCACACTAATTATTTCACTGATCCACAAAGGAAACTGCCACTCGTGCACCAAAAAGAGAGGAAAAAGACTTGAGAGGAAAAGGATTTCAGAATGACATATGTTAACAATTATAATAAAACGTCATCACACTCTTAAGTCATCAGTCGCAACTTCCATTCTATCCTACCCACCACGATTGCTCTCTTTCTCTAAGTTTTGGCACAGGTGATTGGTGAGAATGGTCCTCACATCCTCGAGTGGAGAATATCCCTCTGATAATTTACAGCTTTACCCCTTTCAGTAATATCGGAA
Source organism: Ichthyophis bannanicus (assembly GCA_033557465.1). NCBI lineage: Eukaryota > Metazoa > Chordata > Amphibia > Gymnophiona > Ichthyophiidae > Ichthyophis > Ichthyophis bannanicus. The sequence goes on from CM066036.1 coordinate 429,733,494, forward strand.
GATTATCACAGGGGGGTCAATGGTATCATTTTGAACCCAGGACTAGGGAGAGCTAGAGTGACTGGAGATTGCTCTAGCTCTAACTACTGTTGACACCTGGGACCCCGGTAAAGCTGGGAGTGGGAGGTCTTGTGGGTGGGTCTTAAAGGAGATACTTAATGCTGGGGAGAGGTCACATAGGGAGGTCTTAATGCCATAAAGGGGTGGCAAGTGGAATATTGGATGACTGGGAAGTTATTAGATGACTTGGAGGAGCATAAAGTGAGATAGAATGACATGGGGTGGTGATCAGGCAGATTAGATGCTGGGGGTGGGGATCGATGTCAGTAAAAATTGGGAGACTGATCTTGGCTTTTACACCTTCAAATAGGCACTTATTTGCATTTGCGGCTGGTGTAAGTGTCGACATCCAGATTTTTTTCTCATTGATGTGGATTTCCCTTGTAAGACTGGGAATTATTACTACTACTATTAATCATTTATATAGCACTACAAGGCATAAGATAGTCCCTGCTCATCTAATCAAGACAATAGATGAGAATTCATACTGATATTGTAGGCCCACTGTAACTACTCCCTCTTCATGCCCTTATCATGCCTCTTGGCAAACTAAACGCAGTGTGTACCATCATGTATAAGCAGCCTCTTTCCAAAATGGCATTTACACATGTATGCCACTGTACACATGTAAATGCTGTTTACACATATGGATGCTTCTAAAATAGGCACCTAAGCCTACTGGGAGAGACAAAACTGTATCTTCCATTCTCTCTTCACACCAGATTGAAACAACAAGGTATATAATAAGCCCTAGATATTAGGAGTAGGGCTCCCTTGGAGTGCTTCAACATCTCTACAAAATATCTTTTGACCATGTCTTGAACTGCTTTTAAGCTATTCTGAGGAAAATTAAGAAATCGGAGACTGGATAACGTCATAGGTTAAAACAAATTTTCAACTTGAGCTTCCAAGACTGGATTACTTTTAATCAAACCACTGCTGATGGCCTCCAAATCAGACACTGCTACAACATTTATGTTTATGAAAATGACATTTCTTAATAGTACTACCTGGACCAAAGATTTGGAGACCATTTCGTCAGAGAATTTACTGTCTGTCCTAACTTTATAATTTCTCCTTATGGAAACATGTTCTCCAAATTTACAGATAGGAAAGATTCCTTTTACAGGAGCAGGATGGAGATCCTCTGCATCTAAAAAGGTCATTGCCTGTAAAGGCTTACCATTAAGAAATTCTAGCATCTTAGAGGCGTTCTTCCACTACCAATTACACTTCATCTCTTCTGTAACTGTCTTCACCTCCCAAATACCTTCTTGTAACTCAGTGTCCAATCTTTTTATCTGTAGAAGCTACTCCCTGTTTGTTTTTTCCTTTCAAAGACTCATTTAAAGAAATTGAATAGGTAGGAGCATGGACTTTGAAAGATTTGCAACAAGGGCCCCCAGATTCGCTCAGTGTGGGGATACCACATCTTTTTTCTGTTTCTCTCCATCCATGACAAAAGCATCAATATGACTTTGAACTGGGTGACATTTAGCTTCAGGAAAGACTGATTTTGATTTTGTGCTTGGCTATTACAATAGATCACCCAACCTAAAATGGAGCAGGAGCATAGAAATACCACACCTCCCATGGTACCCCCCATTCCTCCTTCAGTGTTCCTCAGAGGTCTAAATGTGAATACTCCTTTGGTCATGCCTTTTTCACTACTGCAGTCCTCTTTGTAGGATAGCATCAGATATGTATGATGATGTCCTAGGGATGTAGAGCCACATTCTGGTCACACACTTTCCTCAAAATCAAGCTGCAGATACAGGGAGTCTCCTGGAAGTTGACGGAAAATCAAAAGTCCTTCTCACTTGATTGCCTCTGATGTCTAGACCTGCCTCCATTCTCTGCTGTTTCAGGGCTGCAAACCTGCTTTAAAGGCAATATTGGACATGGATTATGTAACTAGGAGGGGGTAGGGAGGATTTTATAGTGATGTATTGTGTTTTTTATTGTAATTGCCCTGTACTGTCCAAACAGCAAAAAGAGCCAAATATAAATCTGAAAATTAAATTAAATTAATATGCTAGAGTGATGGGATATGTAGGCTGGATTTTTTTTAAGTTTACTGTAAGAGTTTGATTTTTTCTTTATCAGAGGGCATGGGATATTATGACCATGGCTTATGTATTTTATAATTTGTTGTGATCTTTTTGAGGGCAATTTTGAAAACTATATGAAGAGATGCAAAGTGGACAAATATTTATTTAACAGTTTTTTATACCGCTTTAGCATTTCAAGCAAAGTGGTTTACATTGTAACTTAAACTTGTACATTAAACAGGGACATTGATAATTTGGATTTTTCTGAGGAATGGAGGGTTTAGTGACTTGCCCAAGGCCACAAGGAGTGCTAGTGGGAATTGAGCCCTGGTCTCTTGGTTACCAAGCCAGTGCTCTAACCATTAGGCTACTCCTCCACTCCACTTTTATCCATGGATTTTCTACCATTCCTGAAATATAAAGTAGATACTTACCTTTCCTTTGAAAATAGCCCAAGGAAAAAGTACTTGCAAAGATTCGCATCTGCTTGTTCTGCGGCTACTTTATTCAGTCAAATGCCACTAACACCGTTGAAAATACATATCTATATGTGTCATTTTCTCTTATAACCTAAGCCACAAATGGAATAGGCAGTTTTCTGACAGCCTCTTTACCTGTGTAAGCAGTCATATACATAAATACAGTAAATGGCTTTTGATAATTGTCTTCCCAGGTCCACAGCAAGGATACTAGGCATCCTAGGTGAACCCTCGGCCTTGTGTCCTCCTTCAATTAACTTTCAGAAATCTAGTCCCCCCCCCCACAAAAAAATAGATATTGGCCACCCCAACACCACCACTCTTAGAACTATCCTGTAAAAAACATATTGGATATGTGGAGGGAAATTTTATGATAGGGTGCTTAGGTTAAGGCAACCAAAATGCTCCTATTTTAAGCCTACTTTATAAATATGTACATACTCTATAGCAAGAGTAAATGAACGCACATAGAGGGGGTCATTTTAGAAGCATTCCCATGTCCAAAAAGAAGCATTGAGTTCTGTAGATAGAAATACACATCTCAATGCATTTTAGATCTTGTGTTTTGTAGATGTGGGAATGCTCATCATGTCTACCCTGCCAGGGGGAGAAGTTGAGGCATAGAGTGGGAGTGGTGTGGGCATGGCAGAAGTCCTGATTTTATAAAAGGAATCCATGTCTGGAAAAAAAAAATGTGAATGTTGGTTTTTACACCTGCCCCCAGTCATGAATTAAGTGCCTGCTGACAGGGTCAGATATCCATACCGATACCAGGGCGCCTCACAACCTGCATCCGCAACCGCAGTAACCCTCCCCCAGAAGCCCCCAACCTGGACCCCTCTCCTTACATAGGGCTGATCCCTTCCAACCCCCCTCCCACAGCCGGAAACAGAGCCCCCTCCACCCCACCAAGACATTCAGAAAACCCTCCTCTCACATGAAGGCACCCACACCATACACAAAGATGCTTCCCCCCTTGAGGACCCCCCCTAGCAGATTGGCCCAAATTCAGTGGGGCCGCGGCTCCGATATCGGGCGGAAGCCACTACCGCGGCTTTGTAAACAAGCCCCATAGGTTTGGAGAAGGTACCTATTTTTTGCCTATTTTATAAAGGCACATAGGTGCCTATGCGTCCTTAAAAAATAGTAATACAAAAAGTGCAGAATAGTTCCTAGATTCGGGTCGCTGACATTTACACTCTTGTGGACTTGGCCTATTGCAGCAGCTGCCTTTCATCTGCCACTGCAGCTCTTCCTTAAGAACATAAGAACTTAAGATATGCCATAGTGGTCCCATCAAGCCAAGTATCATTTCCAACAGTGGCCAGTCCAAGTCACAAGTATGCAGCAGGTTCCCAAAAAGAAATAGGTTCCACAATCCTTGTAGTAGGGCAAGCAGTGGATTTCCTGGGTCCTCTTTAATAATGGTTTATGGACCTTTCCTCTAGGAACTTTTTTTTTTAAACCCAGCTACACTAACAACTTTTGCTACATCCTCTGGCTACGAATTCCAGAGTTTGATTACGTGTTGAGTGAAAAACTATTTTCTCTTATTAGTCTTGAACAGGTAGCACTATAGCTTTGTTGCATGTCTCCTAGTCTTTCTATTTTTTGATGGCATAAACATTCGATCTACATTTACCTCATTCCATTCCATTCATTCATTTATAACTCTATCATATCTCCCCTCAGCTATCTCTTTTCCAGGTTGAAGAACCCCAGCCTTATAAGCCTTCCCTCTTAAGGGTATCCTTCCATCTCATTTACCATTTTGGTGGCTCTTCTCTGTACCTTTTCTAATTCCGCTATATCCTTTTTAAGATACGGCTAGCAGAATTGCATACAATATTCAAGGTGCGGTCACACCGTAGAACGATACAAAGGCATTGAAATGTCCTTTGATTTATTCTCCATCCTTTTCTTATGATTCCTAGCATTCTATTTGCCTTCTTGGCTGCTGCTGCACACTGGGAAGAGGGTTTCAATGTATTATCCACGATGACGCCTTAATCTTTTTCCTGGGTGACAGTTCAAAATGTGAAACCTTGCATCTTGTAACCATAATTTGGGTTGTTCTTTCCTAGGTGTATATCTTTGCACTTATCCATTAAATTTCATCTGCCATTTGAATGTCCAGTCTTCCATTTTATCAGGGGCCTGTTGCAATTTTTCACACAATCCTCTTGGGTTTTAACAACTTTGAATAATTTTGTGTCGTTTGCAAATTTGATTACCTCAAACTTTATTCCCATTTCCAGGTCATTTATGAATATGTTAAAAAGCAGTGGACCCAGCACAGATCTCTGGGGTACTCCACTATTCTCCTTTCTCCATTGGGAAAATTAGTCATTTAGCCCTACCCTCTGCTTTCTATCTTTTAACCAGTTCCTGATCCACAATAGTACACTGCCTCCTATCTCATGACTTTTTAATTTCGCCAAGAATCTCTCATGAGGGACCTTGTCAAAGGCTTTCTGAAAATCCATATACACTATATCGACCAGCTCATCTTTGTCTACCTTTTTATTCACACCTTCAAAAAAATATAACAGGGTAGTGTAAGAAAGGGCCTTCCTTGACTAAAGCCAAGCTGGCTTTCTCCCATTAAACCATGACTATCTACATGTTCAGTAATTTTGTTCTTTGTAATGGTTTCTACCATTTTGCCTGGTACTGATGTCTGGCTCACCGGACTCTAGTTTCCCAGATCAGCCCTGGAACCTTTTTTAAAAATTGGCGTTACATTGGCCATTCGCCAGTCTTCAGGTATTACAGATGATTTTAATGATAGTTCACAGATTACTAATAGTAGGTCTGCAATCTCATATTTCATTCAGTCCTTCCCTCTGTGACACTCAGCTGGTCTACTTCCTGGTCCAGCCCTGGGCTGCTGCCGTTAAAGTTACAGCAGGATAATCTCCATCCTTCTTTGGAGAAACATAGAAACATGATGGCAGAAAAAGACCACATGTCCTATCTAGTCTGCCCTTCCATATCACCCACTACAAGGTTCCCCTTTTTTCCTTTAGAGAGTCTCTGTGTTTGTGCCATGCTTTTTTGAATTTAGATAGTATCCTCATCTCTACCACCTCCTCTGGGTGACTATTCTTTCCATAAAGAAATATTTCCGCATATTACTCCCGAATCTATCCCCTTTCACCCTCATCCCATGTCCCCTCGTAGCAGAACTTGCTTTCATTCGAAAGAGGCTCTCCTCCTGTGCATTTATGCCATGGAGGTATTTAAATGTCTCAATCATATTTATTTATTTATTTATTAACATTTTTTATATACCGCACTATTCGTTATCAGCGCGGTTTACATGGAACAAGAAACTTCAGACAAGTTACATTTATCTGGTTATTACAGTTAACAGGAAAATCAACTTGGATAACAGGAGCAACTATTTACACAACAACTATTTACATAACGGTGTCATAGAGTCTGAATAGTGTATTGTTAATCTGTTGAAGAAGTGTAATGTGCTGTTAAGACAGGAAAGTTTACGTGGTTGGAATGTAGTTAATGATATTTGGGTGTGACTGTGTTTCTTTGTTCTCTGGGAAGTATTTGACATATCACCTCTGTCCCGCATTTCCTCTAAAGTATACATATTAAGGTCCTTAAGTCTGTCCTCATATACTTTATAACAAAGACCATTAACCATTTTAGTAGCCACCCTCTGCACCAACTCCAACCTGTCTATATCCTTTTGAAAGTGCAGTCTCCAGAATTGCAACAGTATTCCATATGAGGTCGCACCAAATACTTATACAGAGACACTATCACCTCCTTTTTCTGCTGTCCATTTTTCTCCCTATGTACCCTGTTTAGCTACTTTGAGATCATCAGACACAGTCATGCCTAGGTCCTGATCTTCTTTCTTAGACAGAAGTACCTCACCCCCTATACTGTACCACTCCCTTGGATTGTTGCAGTCCAAATGCATGACCCTACATTTTTTAGCATTAAATCTCAGCTGCCAAATTATAGAGCATTCTTCTACACCATCCTGGGTGTCTCTCCTGTTGCAGATTTTGGTATCATCTGCAAAGAGGCAAACCTTACACGACAGCCCTTTCACAGTTTCACTAACAAAGATGTTAAAAAGAATTGGCCCAAGGACAGATCCCTGTGGCACTCCACTGGTAACCTCCTTCTCCTCAGAGTGAACTCCATTTACCTGTACCCTTTGTCATCTCCCACTCAACCAATTCCTAACCCAAACAATAACTTTAGGTTCCATACCAAGGGTGCTTAGTTTGTTTATAAGTCACCTGTGCAGAACAGTGTCAAATGCTTTACTGAAATCTAATACATCACATCTAGGGTTCTCCCCCAGTACAACTCCCTGGTCACCCAGACAAAGAAATCAATGGATTTGTCTGACAAATCTGCCCCTGGTGAATCCATGCTGTCCTGGTGAATCCATGCTGCCTCGGGTCCTGCAATCCGTTGGAGTCCAGAAACCTCACTGTTTTCTCTTTCAGCAGTGTTTACAGTAATTTACTCGCCACCGAGGATAAACTAATTTGTCTGTAGTTTTAACTACATCCTTACTTCTGATTTTGTGTAAATGACCACATGTGCCTCTCTCCAGTCCTTTGGCACCACCTCTGACTCCAAAGAGGCATTGAAAAGGTCAGTCATAAATGAACTAGAAATGGGAATATCAAGTGAGGTGATCAAATTTGCAGATGACACAAAATTATTCAAAATTGTTAAAACACAAGAGGATTGTGAAAAATTGCAAGAGGACCTTGATAAACTGGAAGACTGGCTGTCCAAATAGCAGATGAAATTTAATGTGGATAAGTGCAAAGTTATGCACCTAAGAAAGAACAACCCAAACTATGGTTACACGATGCAAGGTTCCACATTAGGAACCACCACCCTGGAAAAGAATTTAGGCATCACCATTGATAATATGTTGAAACCTTTGCCCAGTGTGCAGCGGCTGCCAAGAAAGCAAATAGAAAGCTTGGCATCATAAGGAAAGGAATGGAGAATAAAACCAAGGATATTATAATGCCTCTGTATCGTTCCATGGTGTTACCGCAACTTGAATATTGTGTGCAATTCTGGTTGCCATATCTTAAAAAGGAATAGCGGAATTAGAAAAGGTACAGAGAAGAGCCACCAAAATGAAAAAGGAGATGGAAGGATACCCCTATGAGGAAAGGCTTAAAAGGTCTTCAACTTGGAAAAGAGACAGCTGAAGGGAGATATGATAGAGGCCTATAAATTAATGAATGGAGTGGACTGGGTAGATGTAGATTGGTTGCTTACTCCATCAAAAAGTAGAAAGACTAGGAAGACACGCAATGATGCTATAGTGTAGCACATTTAAGACTAATCGTTTAAAAAAAATTTTCACTCAGAGCATACTCACACTCTAGAATTTGTTACCAGAGGATGTAGTAAAAGCGGTTAGAAAGCTGGGTTTAAAAAAAGGTTTGGACAAACTTCTGGAGGAAACGTCCATAATCTATTATTAAAGAGGACCTGAGAAATTCTCTGCTTGTCCCAACACAAACATTGTTGAACCTGTGTACCTTTTTGGGAACCTGCCAAGTGCTTGTGACCTGGATTGGCCACTGTTGGAAACAGGATAGTAGGCTTGATGGACCTTGATCTGACCCAATATGGCATTTATATGTTCTTATAGAAAATAAGAGTCTTAGGATAAGGATTCTTTAAAAAGGTCACCTCACCTTTAGTAAGAATATTCCTATCAAAGGCTACATTTACTAGATGGCTCACTTGTTGAATATGTAGGGTCCTCATCCAATAGTTGATAATGCTGATTGTTTAAAAACTGACATTCCACCTCTTGATTGTATTACTGCATGCTGACTACTATGGACCCATCTTTATCCACAGCTTGAATAACTACATCTGAACACTGGGCCAGGTGTTCTAACTCCATCTTTGCCCCAATGGTCTAATTAGGGAAATATTTATGTGGGGCTAGAGATTCCATAGTAGAAATCTCCTTAAGGATTGCATCTTGGAATGTTGCTATATATGGGTCAACCGCACCTGGGGGACCCATTTATACTTAACTTGCATAACAGAAATGTCTGAGATGCATGATGTCTGTTTTGAAAAAAAAATTGGACCTGAAGTTTTCTAACAATTTGGGACACAGCCACAAGGCACTGAAAAGGTTTATGATATATAGAAAGAACAAAAGGAAGGCTTTTATCCAATACGGAAAGCTGATCCTGGGTTAAATGAATTGTCTTTTGACTTGTTGACCTGGTCACCCTCTGGGCCATTCCTTCTCTTGGTCTGACTACCAATTTTTCTTGCGGTTGTATCTGTGTCTGTGACAGCCTGGGTAACTGTCTCTGTCTAACCCTCCTTTAATCATCACTGTATTCATCGTCACTAGTTGTATCAGAAGACTCAAACATCACATGCTTTCTACTGACAGGCTGTTTTTCAGGATTTATCTATGTATAGATAGAACCTCTTGTATAATCCCTTGATAGAGAACAAATAGAAATAGTAGACAACTTTAAGCAGCTTGGATCAATAATAATGAAGTGACAAGCAGTTAAGAAATTTGATAATAACATTGCTCTTGGCAGAATGATCATGAAGGACCTAGAAAAAAGTTTTCAAATCCAAAGCCAAGCAGTTGCTTTAAAAAAACGCCGCGCTGAGATTATGCTGAGATTTGTCTATATTATGGTAGAACACACAGCACGATAAGCAGTGCACAGTAAGACAAATATAGCAAACAGATTAGACTATCCCTTTTTATTCTTATGAGAGGTTTGACAACTTCATTTATTAGGCAACTATAACCCTCCACTAACAGACCTACATATTTTTGCGAAAACATGAATAGGCTAATACCCTTGCTTATGCCCTACAACCTCTATTGTTACCACCACCACCACCACCACATTCTACTAAAAACATAAACAAAAAAATCTGTGGCCTGAAGTAGTCCTACCCCCTGATTAGGTCCCACTTGCCTGATTAGATCCCACTGATGTTACCTACCTCCTATACATTTCCCCTACCTGGGAAGCAAAGTCCAGTACTCTCAGCATGCCCCCCCCCCCCCCCATCAGAAGGTAAAAAAATTCTCCCTCATTGTATAAAAACCCCAATCAGGTCCCCATTCCCCAGCCCCCCCACTTACTGTACTTCCTCTTGCATGAACTCAGTTACAGTGTCCAACAGGCAACAGATCAGTTTGGTTGTCAGATCATCATTCTATTCTCTGCGACATTTCCGGTCCATCTGCCCCTTCTTGGATATTCCAGCTCAAATCAGAGTTATTCTTAGCACAGTTATTTCTTGCATTGACTATTGTAATGCCAAACTCAGACACCTCCAGACCATTCAGAATACTGACATTCGACTCCTCACATCAGCCAGAAGATACGATCCCACAACCCTACTTCTGATTCAACACCATTGGCTTTCGGTCAAGGCCCGTATCCATTATAAAATCCTCACACTGACTCACAGAGCCCTTCACCAATCTGCCCCAGAGTATCTCTCATCCCTGACTATCCCCTATTGCCCGGCTGGTTCCTTCCAGTCGATTCATGGGAACTAACTACCACCCCGAACTAAAGCTCACTACGAGTCCACCAGACAGTCTGCATTTTTTTTCCTTGCCTCAATGCTATAGCATAGCAGGCCAGCTTAGCTTCATCTCCAAGCCTCTTAAAAAAGTTTTAAATTGGATCTGAAGACCCACCTCTTCAAGCAGTTTTTTGATCTCCCTAGTTAGCATGGTCTAAAAAGACTGGATACTACCTGGAACCCAGGACAATGCCACCCAGTAATCTCTTGCCTCCTCCCCCCCCCCCCCCCCCCAGCACCTTTTCTTTGCTCATGTATGTCTGTTTTGTGTTAATGTTTCTGGCTTCTTTGCCTCACTATTTTGCTTTCTTATCATTTTTTTGTGTTCCTTTCTGAGTTTTCATTTTATAATTTTTTGTAAACTGCTTTGCTTTTAGTGTGAAAGGCGGCATATAAAATGTAATAAACCATAAACAACGATCTCCACTCTCTTCTGTCCAGCGAATCCAGTATTGAACATAATGCCAGGTCAGCTGGTATCATTTTGATAAAGGGACGTTTTGTTTCAGGTGGGAACTGTCAGAATAATGACGAATGGTCCTTGGGGGAAGGGGGATTACTTTAGGAGCCTCTGTTAGCTCTTCGAAAAGAGTGGTCTAGTGGGTAATGTATGATTTTGCGGTGACAGAAGTACAGATGTGTTCTTGCCATCGGTAACAGTCACGCTTTACTGGCAGTATAAGCTTTAATGTGCTAGTTATTAAGGGCATTGCGCTTTACTAAATAATGCATTCAAGGCAGGCTACAAATGTGAATTAAAAATGTGGGTTGGCACATGTTTTTAAGTGCTTTAGTAAATAGGGGGCCTAACTGTGACCCAGTCAACATTCAAATCCAAATAAAAATGATAATTGCTCAGTAATGGGAGCCATGCATATGAGCTTCTCTGACCCACAAACTATGCAGAAATGATTATCATTTCAGCACCATGTGTAGACTAGGAAAACATATGTATTTTGACTTCTGCTATTGAGTGATTATAATGTTTATTTGGCTTTGAAGTACTGCCTACGCTGCACTTAATCAAGCAGTAATTAATTCTTGTTTGATTGATATTGGTTAGTCTTGATTTCTTCTACCTTAATTATAACAGCAAATTTTTAATCCTTTTATTACATAATAATAGAACTCAGCCAGACCATTTCCTTTCCTTGTTACTTAAAAATTGACTATGCCTTTTACTTAGTTTTAATGGACAATCAAAATCTCGGCCCCCCATGAACAGTTACACTGAATTAAAAGTGAATGCCTATGATATTTATGGCACAAACTAGAAACAGAAATATGACAGCAGAAAAAGACCATATGACCTATCTAGTCTATGCCTGTGCCTTTGGTGTTCCTCTGAGATGAACATGGTAAAGTATAGTAGCTGGTGTTTATCAGTATTGGCCAACTAGGTCTCAGAATGCATTGCAAATTCCATTGGATGTTGTGCTAATTGAAAGCTCAAGGTGTTGCTTCTCATGTGTGGATCTGGCTTTTTGGAATGGGCTTCTGGAGGATTTGAAATGTATAGCCAGCATTTTATTGTTCTATAAAGTTGTGACTTCATATGGTACCTGAATGTCATTTCTATGGAATTGTATATTTTTTCTGTGCTTTGATGATATTTTTTGTAATTTATGTGATTTTATGTTGTAAACCATTTTGGAGTCACATAGAGAGGGACAGTATGGAAAAGTGATAAATAAACAGAAATGTTATTGTAACTTAAATCTGTTACTTTTATTTACTCTTGTTTTCACTGTCTCTCTTTTTTTGCTCACAGCTTGGCCTTGCATCCACGCAAAGATATCCTAGTCAGTGGAAGTGATGATCACTTGTGGAAGATGTGGTCCATCATTAAAGGGGAGCTGATTATGACAGGTGATGGTCATACAGATTGGCTTTCTGGCTGCTGCTTCCATCCAAGGTAAGTGAAAATAGATCTCTGTATTAGTAACAATTTCTAGACCTTTATTTTTTTTTTATAGAAAAAAAATGAAAAATTCATGAGTTACCAGTATTTGGCTCAGAAAAACTCATAGATTGCCTTGTATTTATCACCTTGGTTTTTGTCCTGTTTTCTCGCACTACTGTACAGCCTGTTATGAAAATGGAGGTTCATTTGGATGTTATGTAATGGATCTAACAATATAGTCCAAATTGGTGAAGTGAAATGACAATAAAGTACCTTGTATATATTTTAAAAAATAGTAAAAACAGAAACTGAAAAGTTGTGAGTGTGAATGTATTCATCCCTTTTACTATGAAACCCCTAAATAAGATCTGGTCCAACCAATTAACCTCAGAATTTATTTATTTATTTACATTCTCTTATATACCGCGCTATTCTGCATCAGTGCGGTTTACATTGAACAAACTGAAATTACATTGAACAGGGCATTATAACTTGGAGATAACTATTTTACAGGGAACATGGGCTATGGAGGGTTAAGTGGCTTGCCCAAGACCACAAGGAGCACCTGTGGGACTAGAAACCCCAGTCCTTCCGGCCCAAGGTTGCTGTCCTCTAGTGGGATTTGAACCACCGACCTTCCGGCCTGAAGTACCTTGCCCCAACCACTAGGCTACTCCTCCACTCCAGAAGTCACATAATTAGTAAATTAGGGTCTACCTGTATGCAATCAGTGTCACATGATGTGTCACATGATGCCTGTATAAATATATCTATTCTGAAAGGCCCCTGATTCTGCAACACCACTAAGCAAGCGACATGAAGATAAGGAACATTCCAAGCAGGTCAGCGACAAAGTTGTGGAGGAGTATAGATCAGGGTTGGGTTATTAAAAATATCCCAAATTCTGAATATCCCACAGAGCACCATTAAATCCATTATAACAAAATGGAAAGAATATGGCACCACCACAGACCTGACAAGAGAAAGCTGCCCACCAAAATTCACAGAGTGCATTAATCAGAGATGCCACAAAGATACCAAGGATAACACTGAAGGAGCTGCAAAGATCTACAACAGAGATGGGAGTATCTGTCCATAGGACCACTTTAAACTATACACTCCACAGCGCAGGGCTTCATAGAAGAGTGTCCAGAAAAAAAGCCATTGCTTAAAGAAAGTAGTAAGAAAACACATTTGGAGTTTGTACAGCAGCATGTGGCGGAAACCCCAAACTCATGGAAGAAGGTCAGATGAGACAAAAATTGAACTTTTTGGCCATCATGGGAAACGCCATGTGTGGCACAAGCCCATCACTTCCCTTCACCCTGAGAGCACCATTCCCATAATGAAACATGGTGGTGGAAGGATCATGTTGTGGGGATATTTTTTTATCAGCAGAGACAGGAAAACCGGTCAGGATTGAAGGAATGATGGATGGCACTGAATACAGGGCAGTTCTTGAGGAAAACTGTTTCAGTCTGCCAGAGATTTGAGACTGGGACGAAGGTTCACCTTCCAGCAGGACAATGATCCTAAACATACTGCTAAGACTACACTGGAGTGGTTTAAAGGGAAACATTTAAATGTCTTGTAATGGCGTAGTCAAAGCCCAGACCTCAATCCAATTGAGAATCTGTGGCATGATTTGAAGATTGCTCTTCATCAATGCAACCCATCTAACTTGAAGGGGTTGGGGCAGTTTTGCTTTAAGGAATGGGTGAAAATTCCAGTGGCTAGATGTGCTAAGCTAATAGAGACATACCACGAGAGACTTGCAGCTGTAATTGCAGCAAAAGGTGACTCTACAAAGTATTGACTTTGGAGGGGGGTGATACCTATGCATACTGCTGATTTCTGTTTTTTTTTTCTGTCTTAATTATTGTTTGTGTCACAATAAAGGATATTTTGCACCTTCAAAGTGGTAGACGTGTTGTGTAACTCACATGGTGCTAACTCCCAAATCTCCATTTGTGCTAACCCCCAAATCTCCATTTTAATTCCAGGTCGTAATGCGACAAAAAGGACAAACACCAAGGATGAATACTTTCACAAGGCACTGTACATGTTTACACATACATATGAACACATTGGGACTGATATTTGGTTGGTGACCACAAAAATATACAGAAATCTTTATTTCCTTATCATCCTGCTAGACCAGTCCAGATGAGTGGGCTATGCTCCCTTGCTAGCAGGTGGAGGCAGACGTGATGTCATCATAAGGTATATCTGCAAGTGCAGCACTGAGAATATGCCAATATTTGTCTGCTTCCAGCAGATGGAAAAGTGTGTGAACTGGTGCAGCAGTGCAGATTGACTTGACTCCCCCAGCCCATGCTACGGCACTATGGCCAGTGTGATTGAGTTGGTAGGGCCTAAGAGGAGTAGGAGGACTCCAAGAGACCAATGAGGGAGATTGGTAAATTGGGCCCAGCCCCCCCCCTTCCCTCCTGCTGCATACAAGCCTTTTTTTAAAAAAAATTCCAAATTTTTCCCTTTGCCATTCCATTTCTGCTGGGCTATATTTGAATCTCTTTTTTGCTTGTATAAAGCAGAAAAAAAGACTTAACCATCAGTTCTTATCTCTTTGGCAGTGGGGCCTCCCATACCTATGTGGGTGGTTGGGGAAGCCTGGATCGGATTTCCCCGACTGACCTTTAGGTGCCGGGATTCCCTTTTTTAGGACTTCCTTTTTGCTGGATTAGTGTGATTTTTTTTCCAATGGTTCCTTTTTTTGCTGCCTATACCTTTGCTTTTGGTGGTTCTTTTTGTAATTTTTTTCTTTTTGACTGCATAGAGCTGTGCAAGCATGTCATGTGCCAGTGCTAAGCCTCTGTGAGGATTAGTTCCATGATATCCTCCTTTTGATCTCTCTTTCATGGGGATGAGCCTGAATTTTTTTGCCACCATTGGGACCCCTTGCCAGTTCTGGGGCCTCCTCTAAGTCCTTCCCCATCTTTTCTGCCTGCAGGGAAGCCAGCCCTCATGGAAGAGCATATGGGTACTGTACAGAGGGCCAAGGAGGGCTCAGGCTTAGGCTTGTAGACTCCCTCTGGCCCCTTGGGACAGCCACACATACACACATTAACCAGTGTTGCCTCTAACACATACATGTGGAGCCTGATTCACGAAGGGGCACATCCGAGCAATCTAGACGACCCTGAGCAAGGCGGGCCCCTTTGGACCCGTTTCTACGCCATGGGAACAAAACAGTCCCATGGCACACAGGATCAGGCCCAAGGATGTCCCGGAGTGCTCCTTCTGTTGCCGTGCGGATGTCCTCACCGCGGCAGCACATGTGCAGTGCACTCCTGGACCCCGATTCCCACCGCCCATGCCCGACAGGGGTAGCCAGTGCCCTGATTGGGTGGCGGGGACCCACATGCGTCCTGGACTGATACCGAGGGGGGGGCTGACAGTGGGGGGGGTCCACGCCCGCTCCACCCAGATCCTGTCCCTTCCTGCCACCCGCCAGCTCTCCCCTTCCTGATGCTCATGACGTATGAGGAAAGCTGGAGGGGGAATCGGGCTCGGACGGCATGCAGGGCTGCACATCCCACAACCCACGTCCCAGAAATGGGATCCATAGTTCTCACATACCCAAAACACACATATATACATCTTCCAGAAAGGCAAATTCTCCACCTAGAGAAAAATATACACAGTATACCACTGATATATATTTCACATACACACGTGGAGGCATGCCTAGATTAATATGCAATTTTATGTACATATTTCATATCTATTTTATAAAGTTAGTCATGATTGTATTTCATAAAGTACACACATAAGTGATCAAAAATGCACATTTAAGGTGTGTAAATGCTCTTTCCTATATTTTTCAAGTATGTGTGTTAATTATATATTTTTTATAATATTTGCACCTACTTATGCACTCCACCCAAACTCTGTCCAAATTATATCCCATACATGCACACAGTTAAATTATGCATGATCGACCTGATGCACATACTTTCCAAAATCTGTATGTTCCAGCTACATCTATCCCCTCTTCTGCCTATTGAGATGTTTTATTTTGTGGTGCCAAATTGTGAATCTCTTACTTAGGTTATGTGATTATTCTACCATATTGCCTTTCATGTTACATTTTTGTACTGTGCTGACATTATCAGTATTCTATCTATGTTGTTTGAGTGTTCTACTCGGCTGTCTAGTAAGGTATATTATTTGTATTTGGCTGACACTGTATCATATATTCTCCAGGAACAAGCAGGAAGTCAGTCCTCACATATGGGTGATGTCAGCACCACCGGAGCCCGCATGGAAGCATTTTCCCAGCTTTCAAAGAAAGCCTTTGGGATATTCTATCACGCATGCGTGGTCCCCTTCCCACCTAAGGGTGCCATTTTTCTCAGTCTCCTTTTTTCCATGGAGCCCAACGGACGTGAGTCCTGTTTCCCTGAAAAATTCTCATTATTTCCTTAAAAGTTAAGTTTTTCCTGGTTAACAACCGGTTCCTCTTCCCGCCTTGAGCCGGCGCCGTCCCAGGCGCCATTTTCGGCCCTCGTTTTCATTGAGGTTTCCTTGACCGGCATTCGCACCTTTTTTCTCCCGGGGGTCATCGACTCCATCCAGGTGCTACCCACCATGTCTCCCGGTGGGTTCAAAAAATGTGATTGCCACAGTCAAACCATGTCAGTAACCAACAATCAATAACTGCTGCTTGCGCTGTCTGGGCCCGGACCATGACAGCACCTCCTGCGACCTATGCCAGGCCATGGCACTTAAAACCAACAAAAAAAGGTCGGAGTTGCAGGAGAAATTGTTCCCCAGCTCCGACTTAGCCCTGGTCTCCCTGACACCGAGCTTCAAGCCCAGCACATCCCACAAGACCTAAGCGTCCTCGGAATCCCACAGGTGCGACTCCTCCGAGAAGACCTTGGACCCAGAGAAAAAGAAGAAGTCATCTTCGAAGTTCACCGAGATTGCACTTGAGAAACCTGGTAAAACTGCCCGGAGGGACTCGGGCGACTCCAAGAAGCGCCCTACCAAGGTCCTCAAGAAGGATTCCTCGGCCGGTGGAGAACATGCGATGTTCCTCAATTCCGTAGACCTTGTCGAGGACAGACTCGCAAGAGTGCCAGTGCTGGGGCCAAGATCCTTGTTGCCCACACTAAAGGCCGCGGAGCCTTCTGGCCTGGAAACCAGAATGGTGGCCTTGGAGTAGAACATCACTGCTACCCCAGCCCTGCAGCAGGCAATGATGGCCAGTTTGTTCACCTCATCTGCCCCGATGACCGAACCCTCGACTGTGAGGCAGTTCTCTGGTTGTCGAGCCAAGCTCCAAGCGCCACCGGTCTTGAGTAAGTCCTTGGCACTGGTCGTGATCCTAGTCCCATTCGATAGGCATCCTCAGAGACTTTTCTACTTGTATGCTAAGCTATATTCTGATTTGATTTAAGTAAAAAAGCTCTCTAGAAACAAATTTATTTCAGTAACTATTTACTCTATTTTACTTTCTAAGTTAAGCTAAACTCTGATTTGATTTAAATAAAAAGCTCTCTAGAAACACATTTATTTCAAAGTTTATTTACTCTTATTTTATGTTCTGTTGTTGTTGTTAAGTGCCGTCGAGTCGGAGTCGACTCATGGCGACCCTCTGGATAGCTATCCTAAATTGTGTTCTGTCTTCAGTCAGTCTTCATTGTTGACAGACTGGTACCCGTAGCTGCTGTTATTGTATTGATCCATCTCATTGCTGGCCTTTCTCTTTTACGTTGTTCTTCTATCTTGCCAAGCATGATTTCTTTCTCTAATGATCTCTCTCTTCGCATGATGTGTCCAAAGTATGAAAGTCGAAGTCTTGTCATCTGAGCGTCTAAAGAAAGGTTAGGTTTGATCTCCTTTATTACCAACTGGTTTGTTCTTCGGGCAGTCAATGGTATACACAGTATTCGCCGCCAGCACCATAAGGCATCAATTTTCTTTCTGTCTATTTTTTTCACTGTCCAGCTTTTCACATCCATATGATATTTATGTTCTATGCTCAGCTATATTTTGCTTTGACTTAAATACAAAGCTCGTTGGTGATACTAAGACCTGACTGACTCAACAAAAACACTGAATTTTAAAATACACAGATTTATCAGCTTTAACCCCAAGAAGTCCCTTTTACCCCAAGATTTAGAGTTTATTCCAGAAGATTATACTCACGTGTAGATCTACTTGCAGCAGTCCTTCAAGACTACCAAAAGGGACTGCTACAACTGGACCAAGACTGAGGAGTTGGAGATTCTTCAGTCTGAGTCTCCACCCAAGGAAAGCCTCACAGTGCCCGTTCAGCTTATCCTCAAACTACTGCTTCAGATGTGGGAAACGCCAGCACCTCGACGCCATGTACTGCGTCTGGAAGGGCCCAGGGTTCCACATACCCCAGCTCCCGAATAACTCCATGGTCGTTGAGTCAACCATGCAGAAACTCAAGAGCTAGAAGACCCACTCCTTGGTTCCCCACCTGGTGGGAGGCCAGAGACCTTGACGCCCTCGGGCGCAAGTGCTACTAAGGCTCGATGCTAGGGTGCCGGATCCAGGCCTGCGAGCTTTATACAGGCATGTACCTAAAGATTCTGGCCCAAGAACTATCAGGGTTTGCGGCAGGCCTTGCAGGGGAACCCCTCCAATTGTTCTAGGCCCTGACCTTGGGGATAAGGACTATTCCAATTTCCTCTCCTGGGCAGCTTATGATGGCTTCGAGTCAGCGACTTGGGTAGCCACGGCCGGCCAGCATCGGGGCCTGACGCCAAGCCTGGCTGCACTCCTCTGACCTTGAGCAAATGGTCCAAGACTTTCTGCTCAACATCCCATGCACTGGGGAGAACCTGTTTGGCAAACCCATGGCCAACAAAGCGACTTAGATTGAGTCCGACATGGTGACCCGCCAGAGGCTCTCTAAGAAGACCTCATCCCATCACCATAAACAACCACTGGGGAAGAGGCCCTATTTCCCGAGGAAAAAGGGGTCCTTTGGGCAAGGTCACCAATACCAGCCCTTTTCAGGTCAGCAGCAGACTTCTCACCCCAAAAGGCAAGGGCACAGGACTCAGGAGCCAAAAGCACCTAAGCCCCAGACCCCAACTCCCACCCAGCCCCTAAGAGATCTTCACCAACCCACAGGGGGTTGCCTGACGCTCTTTGCCCAAAGATGGGCAACAATCACCACTGACCATTGGGTACTGCAGGTGGTCAGGGAGGGATGCCTTCTCCACCTACAGCATATTCCACCCAGGTTCTTTCCCGGAGAGCAGTGCAACCCCTCCTTCACCAGACCCTGTTGCTCACAGAGCTCGCAGGTCTTCTCATGGAAAATGCAGCAGTGCCTGTACTAAAACACCAATGGGGAAAAGGCTTCTATTCCAGGTACTTCCTTGTCCCAAAGAGGACTGGGAGCCTCAGGTCCATCCTAGACCTGCAAAATTTAAACAAGTTTCTGATGAGGGAGAAGTCCAAGATGCTCTACCTTGGAACATTGCTGCCTTACCTCTGCCAGGGAGAGACTGGCTGTGCTCCTTGGACTTAAACGATGTGTACATGCACATCCTAATCCACCCCTCCCACAGGCAGTACCTAAGGTTCGTGGTAGGAAGAGGACACTACCAATACAAGGTGCTACCCTTCGGCCTTGCATCCTCGCCAAGGGTCTTCATGAAATACATAGCAGTGGTAGCTGTCCACCTGCGTTGGCAAGGGGCTTTCATCTTCCTCTGCTTAGACGACTGGCTCATCAGGGCAGCACAGTCGCAGAGGCCAGCCAGGCCGCAGGGCATGCAACCCTCCTGCTGCAGCACCCGGGATTCATCATCAGCTACCCCAAATCCCACCTCTCTGCAACCCAGAGTCTGGAGTTCATAGGTGCTGAACCTGACACATTACAGGCCAAGGCCATCCTCCCCAGGGAGAGGGCAGAACACCTCAGGCAGCTAGCAGTGGAAGTTGAACACCACTGGTCAGTGCCAGCTCATTGTCTCTGCTGCCCGCTGGGCCATATGGCCTCAACGGTCCACGTTACCCCGCTAGCCCACTTACACATGCGGGCAGCCCAGTGGTGTCTCTGTTCACAGTGGACGCAAGCCACAAACAGGCTGAAGAACAGGATCAGCTGGCAGAGTCCATCGGCTGGTGGCAACTTCTCTGCAACCTCCAAGCCAGGATGCCCTTCCAAACACCTGCGCCCCAGAGGATCCTGACCATGGACACTTCCCTCCTAGTTTGGGGGGTGCACTGCGGGGACAGCTGCACACAAGGCAGCTGGTCCCAGGCAGAATCTCGGCTTCAGATCAATCTCCTGGAGCTCACCACCGCCTGCAATACCAGTCCATACTGATTCAGACAGACAACCAAGTCGCCCTGTTTTACGTCAACAAGCAGGAGGACACGGGGATCGTACTCCCTCTGCCAGGAAGCAGTGTCCCTTTTGTCCTTTGCAGTGCACCACAACATGCTCCTGCAGGTTGTTCACCTCCCGGGCCAGGACAGCCTCCTGGCAGACAGGCAGAGCAGGGTCCTCTGTCCACAAGAGTGGCACCTGAATCCCAGAGTGGCTGCTCGACTCTTCCACCTCTGGGGCAGGCACGTGATGGTACTATTTGCAACCCCGGACAGCACCCAGCTGCCCCACTTCTGCTCATGGCAACCACACCCAGAGAGGCTAGCGGCAGATGCCTTCCTGATACCGTAGACAGAAGGCCTCCTCTATGTGTTCCCGCCGATCCCTCTGATTGCCAAGACCCTCTTCAAGGTCCAGCACAAGGGGGCCTCTAATACTAATGGCCTCCAGGTGGCCCAGACAGCCCTAGTTCCCACTGCTGCTCTCCCTGACGTTGGCACACCTGTCCTGCTCAGTCAGGCCCCAGACCTCCTGACATAAGAGGAGGGCTCCCTCCTGCACCCCAATCTGGGGTCTCTAACGCTAACAGCATGGCTGCTGAAAGGATAGCATTGGCTCCTCTCAACCTCCTGAAGAAGGTAAAGGAAGTCTTGATAGCCTCCTGTAAGCCCTCCACCAGGCGAGCTTAGGCCTTCAAATGACAAAGATTCTCCATATGGTGTGTGGAGAGATGGGAGAACCCGTTCTCCTACCATGTGTAGTTAGTGCTTCAGTACCTACTGCATCTATCGCATACTGGGCTGAAGTCCAGTTAAAATATAGAAAGACTAGGGGGCATGCAATGAAGCTAAAGGGCAACCTATTTAAGACTAATAAGAGAAAATATTTTTTTACTCAACGCGTAAACTCTGGAATTTGCTACGGGAGAACGTAGTAAAAGTTGTTAGTGAAGCCGGGTTTTAAAAAGGTTTGGACAAGTTCCTGGAGGAAAGGTCCATAAACCATTATTAAAGTGGACAAAGAATATATAAACAGAAACATTATGACAGAAAAAGACCACATGGCCTATCTAGTCTGTCCTTTCTTATCAACCACTACAACAGTCCCCTTTTTTCCTTTAGAGATCCTCTGTGTTTGTCCCATGCTTCTTTGAATTCAGATACTGTCCTCATCTCTACCACCTCCACTGGGAGATTATTCCATGGATCCACACTTCTGGGAATTTTCTGAAAGGAATTCTTTCTATTAAAGCTATTTAATCTGTGAACCCACTATTTTTTGTTAAATCAGTCAGGGCCTAGTAGCAGCAGTTTAAGTTTAAATTTAAAACACAGAAGAGAACTTTCTGGTTACATTTCATACCCAGTAGAGAGCTTATAGTTTTAATTTAATAGTCACTCAGGGCCTAGTATCAGCAAAGTATTTTTAGTTTAAATTTAAAACACAGAAGAGAGCTTACTGGATACATTTGGAACCCAGCAGAGAGCTGTAGTTTAAATTTAATAGTCACTCAGGGCCTAGCATCAGCAAAGTATTTTTAGTTTAAATTTAAAACACAGAAGAGAGCTTGTAGTTTAAATTTCATAATAAGTTAGAGCCTAGCAGCAGCAAAGAGCTATAATTTAAATCAAATAAGAATATAGCTTACCTCAGCAGCACAGGACAGGGTACTGTGTAGCAGCCCTCTTTTAATAAGTTATTTCCTTCCCTCCCTCCCCACACCCACCCACCCCTGGAATAATCGTAGCTTTATAGGTACTTACACATCTTAAAAGACAGGAGGTACTCTCAGGTGAAGCATGTTACCCAAATCAGACATACACTAAGGACCTGAGATTAATTAAGCTTCAGGTGAACAAGGTATATTAAACGTATTAGGTACAGTTTTATTGGTATAAATATCCATAGCAACCCTTAGTAAGTAAAGAACTTAACGATCTAAACAAAAACTTAAAACTAAGATGCAGACAGCAGTCCAGCAGCGGGATGGGGGCTTTCCAGTCTTTTGCATTGAGTGTCACATGTATGATTTTCTTACGTGTGCACTACGTGCAAGGAGCTCTTTGCTCTCAGGGAACGAGTCCGTTCTCTAGAGGCTAGAGTAGCAGACTTGGAAAACATAAGAAAGACAGAGAGGTACATAGACGAGACCTACAGGTATATAGTCCTGAAGTCCCACCTCCAGTCTGGCAGCATCCCTGTTGCCATGGAGGAGAGAGGTCACGTGACAGGAGAGCATCACCCTGGTGTGGCAGGAAGTGATCCTGTAACTAGGACCTGTCCTCCAGGTGATGTAAAACCCTCTTGCATGAGGGAAGGGTTAGGACAGCCGTTATAGTTGGTGATTCGATCATTAGGCATGTAGATAGCTGGGTGGCTGGTGGACGTGAGGATCGCCTGGTAACATGCCTGCCTGGTGGGAAGGTAGCGGACCTCACGCGCCACCTAGATAAGGTCTTAGATAGTGCTGGGGAGGAGTCTGCTGTCTTGGTACATGTCGGTACCAATGACATAGGAAAATGTGGTAGGGAGGTTCTGGAGGCTAAATTTAGGCTTTTAGGTAGGAAGTTGAAATCCAGAACTTCCAGGGTAGTGTTCTCCGAAATGCTTCCCATTCCACATGTAGGACCCAAAAGGCAGGCAGAGCTCCGGAGTCTCAATGCGTGGATGAGACAATGGTGCAGAGATGAGGGGTTTGGATTTCTTAGGAACTGGGGTACATTCTGGGGAAAGGAGGGGCTCTTCCAAAGGGATGGGCTTCACCTGAACCGGGATGGAACCAGGCTGCTGGCATTAACCTTTAAAAAGGAGATAGAGCAGCTTTTAAACTAGATAATAGGGGAAAGCCGACAGTCATCCAAGAGGAGATGGTTCGGAAGAATGTATCCTTGAAGGATACTACCAAAAGCAGAGAGGTTCCAAAAAAGAGTACAGTAGCCCAAATGCCCTCGAGTATTGAGCAGACAGAGCTAAAAGATCCGAAATTACCCATGTCTACCAATAGCCAAATTAATATGAATAAAATACAGTCTCTAAAATGCTTGTATGCAAATGCTAGAAGTCTAAAAAATAAGATGGGAGAGTTAGAATATATAGCACTAAATGAGAGGTTAGATGTGATTGGAATATCAGAGACATGGTGGAAGGAGGACAACCAGTGGGACATTGTGATACCTGGGTACAAACTATATCGTAATGATAGAGCTGATCAAATTGGTGGAGGGGTTGCGCTCTATGTTAGAGAGGGCATTGAGTCAGAAAGGATTAAAGTTTTGCAGGCAACAAAATTTGCTGTAGAATCTCTATGGATTGAAATTCCATGTAGAAAGGGGAAGGCGATAGCAGTGGGGGTGTACTATCGACCGCCTGGCCAGAATGAACAAATGGATGATGAAATTCTCAAAGAAATCAAGGAAGCTAACAAAAGTTACAGCGCGGTAATAATAATGGGCGATTTCAATTACCCCGGTATCAACTGGGTCAGTGTCACGGCAGTACATGCTAGGGAGATAAAGTTCCTAGATTACATGAATGACTGCTTCTTGGAGCAGCTGGTCCATGAACCGACGAGAGGGGAAGCCATATTAGACCTAGTCCTTAGTGGAACACCAGATCTAGTGCAAGAGATAAGGGTGTTGGGGCCACTTGGCAATAGTGATCATAGCATGATAGCCTTTGATTTAATTAGTGGAGGAGGGATAGTAAGGAAATCCACAGTACTACCTTTTAATTTTCGAAAGGGAGACTATGATAAAATGCGGAAAATAGTTAAGAAAAAACTAAAAGGAGCAGTTGCAAAGGTTAAAGACTTACATCAAGCTTGGGTGTTGTTGAAAAATACTATCTTGGAATCCCAGACCAGCTGTATTCCACGCTTTAAGAAAAGTGGAAGGAAGTCCAAAAAACTGCCAGCATGGTTTAAAGGTGAGGTCAGAGAGGCTGTTGTTCCCAAGAAAGCATCTTTCAGGAAATGGAAAAAAGAGCCAAACGATGAAACCTGGAAACAGCACAAGCACTGGCAGGTCAAATGCAAGGCATTGATAAAGAAGGCAAAGAGAATTTGAGAAGAAGCTTGCTGCGGAAGCAAAAACGCAAAATAAAGATTTTTTTCAAGTACATTCGTAGCAGAAAACCTGTGAGAGAGTCAGTTGGACCATTAGATGATAGAGGAGTTAAAGGGGCACTAAGAGGCGACAAGGCGATAGCGGAGAGACTGAATGAATTCTTTGCTTCGGTCTTTACTGAGGAAGATGTAAGGATGTTACTCATGACTGAAGTGGTATTTAAAGGTGCGGAAGAATTGAAGGAAATATCGATACATCAGGAAGATGTATTACAACTATTAGATAAACTGAAGAGTAGCAAATCACCTGGGCAGGATGGCATATATCCAAGGTTGTTGAAAGAACTGAAATATGAGATTGCAGACCTGCTATTAGTAATCTGTGAACTATCTCATTATAATATTCTCTAATACCTGAAGATTGGCGGATCGCCAATGTAACACCAATTTTTAAAAAGGGTTTGAGGGGTGATCCTGGAAACTACAGACCGGTGAGCCTCACGTCAGTACCAGGAAAAATGGTAGAAACCATCATAAAGAATAAAATTACTCAGCATGTAGATAGTGTAACACTGAAAATATGCCCTGTAACTTTAAGACACAAAAAGCTGAAGAGTACGGCACAGACACTGACAGAAAGGGAGAGAAAAAGCTTCCTAGTTGCTATAGGCAACCAGAGCAGGCTGAGGCACGAGACCTGAAGGCACGCCCAGCCAACAGACACTCCCCAAACACTGAGGGAAACACTCTGCACATGTGCAGAAAAACGCCCATAGCTCTGCATAAGAAAGCAGGCAGGCAAACAGAGTTTGTTGGAGTTCGAGTTCAGGAACAGGCCAGAGCTTGGGAGCAGGCCAGAAAGGAGAATCCTTATTATGCTCGAGTCCAGGAGAGAGAGAATCCAGGAAGAGAGGCTGAAGGTGATTCCTGTATGATCTCTGACGAAGGTTTTGATGACACAGAAGCTGCAAGCGTTTGTGAAACCTGGCAGGTTAGAGAGAACCTAAAACCCTTCAGCAAAAGGTCAGAGTATTGTCAGCCTAACCCTGTGTATTCTGAGGCCTGGAATAAGAAGCCAAGAAGGGCTGGGAGACATAACAGGCAGTCATTCTCCAACCGTGAGTTTAACCATAGAAAACCCTTTGCTAATGAAAGCCAGAAGCTTTTAAGGTATTCACATCCTTATAATAGAGATAGTGAACTGCTTCAGGATATTTGTATGAGAGCAGAGCCTGAATGTTTGTGTGAGAAGCCTGGCAGCAAACTGACAAGAGCAAGGTGTAACAGAAAAGCTGAAAAGCAATTTTATCAAGGCTCAGATAATTATCTCCCTGAACAGGAAGAGAGTTTTGAAGAGAGACCAGTCACTGACTGGAGGAGGAGGTTACAAACTCTCTGCCAGAGGGAAGACGAGTCACTTGAGGAGCCCATGTGTACTGACCAGAATGAAGATTTATCTTATGAGGAAAAGATGGACTGTTCTCTAGTGATGACTGAAGAGACCTCTCTGCGCTGAGAGCTAATAAGCCTGCTAGAGAGACAGGTCTGCACAGTGGAAACTGCCCAGGTGTTTACCTTGATGATATATTTTGTTTGTCATTTGATTTGTGAAGCAAGAAGCTACTTTTCTTTATCCATTTGTTTATACCAGAAGTATGGTTATCTTTTGAGTTTGGAAGTGTATTATTTTTGAAAGTCCAGCAAAACCCCGGGAGGGGAATAAATCCTTGTTTAAACCTGACCCTCGACTTGCAACTACACTTTCTTTTTATAGAAAGGTCAGGGCCAGTAGTGCACTAAGCTAAATAACCTTAGTTTAGCCTCTGCTGGTGACATATAAAATGGCGTAGTTGGCAGGATTTTTGAAAAAAAAAAAAAAAGCAATACTACTACCCAAAGTTTTTCAAAAGAGAAACAGATTGGAAGAAGAAAAAAACCCACAGCAGCAAAGGAAATCCTGAGAGGAAGAAAATCCTGATACTGAGAGGACATCCACAAGCTGACCGGACGGAGGTGCAGAGAACCTTTCTCAAAATAAGATCCTTCACCGTGCTAAGGTACAAGTGGCTGGGCACGGGTGGTAAGGATTGTGGAGAAAGGGGGAGAGAGATATCTGGATAAAAGCAGATAGGGAGAAAGAACTATATTGTGTGCCGCACTTGGTGGGCCCTCTGTTTTTTTCTCGCCTATACAGGTATACCGCAAGCGCCAAGATGGATTCCAAAGAAATGATGAAATGGATGGAAGAGCAGTGGAAGGCCCAAAGTGAGCTGGCACGACAGGCCCAGGACAGGACTATGGCAGCACTGGCTGCGCAACAAAAGCCCCTGTTGGACTTGGTGACCACGCTACTACAGCGGACATCCACTACTACAGCTGCGGAGGAAAATGTACCAGTACCAGCGGCGGTAGGAGTACAACACTATGGTGCATTGGCACTAGGACCTTTACAAAAAAGTGATAACTTCGATGATTATTCGGACGCATTCGAGCGAATCGCTCAGGCGGCTAAATGGCCCCTAGACCAATGGGCAGTCCGCTTTGCCATGTCATTAACTGGAGAGGCATTGGCGGCCTATAAGGCGATGCCCGCTGGCCTAGTGACCAGTTATCCAGATGTAAAACTGGCAGTTCAAGATAGGCTAGGTTTAACCCCTACACATTATCGCCGACTTTTTAGGGAGGCAAGGCTCTTGCCCCAGGAGACACCTAAAGCTTTAATGCAGAGGTTGAAAGGTTTAGCAGCAAAGTGGTTGGCTCCAGAAAGGGCCACGATAGAAACTTTAATGGATGCGGTGCTGCTAGAGCAGTATTTTGAAGCTGTACCCGCCGAAGTAAAAGCTTTCCTGCTGTTACAAAAATGTCAATCCACTAGAGAAGCAGCGGAAATGACCGAATGCTATTTTGAAGCTGCATTGGCCGGAGCTTCTAGTAATAGTATGATGCGGGTAACAGGCATGGGAAGGATGCCTGGTATAAGGAAAGCTTATGCTTCGACGGTTCCAAAAGAAAATGTAAAAAGCTATAATAATGTGATCAGATGTTTTCACTGTGGAAAAAATGGTCATGTGCGTAGGGACTGCGAAGAACGTGTTGCCCTAATTGTAGCGGGAGAGAAGGACCCTGGGGGAGGATTTCTTATGGACGTCCGAGTAGAGGGTGTAAAGGCAGTCGCACTCCTGGATACAGGAGCCGACCAAAGTATGGTCTCCTCCAAGATGTGGCAGGCCATGTTGACTAATAATCCTTTGGTACTATGCCAAGTACCCCCTTCTGTGCGTATGAAAGGTATGGATGGAATCCCCTCCTATTATTCCTTGTATGATGTGGTGGTAGAAGGACTAGGTAGAAAGGAAAAGATGCCTGTAGTGGTGATCCCGAACCTTCCCAGGGAAGTGGTGCTAGGCAGGGATTGGCCCTCCTTTCAAAAAGCTCTTAAGGAAAAGTTAGATGAAAGGGTAGGTCTAGTTTCTACTAGGTCCCAACGTAAGGTCTCAGAAGCAGGGACAAGTCCCATAGCGGAGCCAGAGGAAGAGCCCCGAGATAAGGACGAAATTCCAGAGCCCGAGCCCGACCAAGATGAGGAACCCCAGAATATACTCCCCTATAATGAAGAGTTAATTGACCTTCCCAAAAAGGTTAGGAAGGATAGGGCAAGACGAAGGCAGGAGAGAAGACACAGGTCGCAGGGAAGAACCGACCTGGAGGCCGGGGAGGGTTTACCTTGGGTGCCAGCAGAGCTGGTAAGGAAATTCCCTTCCTTCCCCAAAGAACAGCAGGGGGATCCCGCATTGAAAAGGGCATTCGAATATGCTCGGGAGGCCAGGACAATTTTGCCCAGGTTCTTTTTAGAAAGCGAACTACTATATAGGGAAAGCGCAGATCCCAGGACGGGGACGGTGCGCAAGCAATTGGTGGTACCAACTACTTTTAAATCAGTAGTGTTAAGGTTGGCACACGACCACCCTATCGGCAGCCATAAAGGTGTCCAAGGGACATTGGACCAGGTGCTGGCTCGCTTTTACTGGCCGGGGGTGTTTAAGGAAACAACCCGGTATTGCGAGTCCTGTCCAGCATGCCAACGAGTTGCAGCTGCCAGGCCAAAGCCAGTACCAATGGTTACACCACCCACCATTGCAACCCCAGTGAGGAAGTTAGCCATGGATATTGTGGGCCCGTTAATACGAACCCCAAGGGGCTTCCAATATATCCTGGTGATCATGGATCACGCGACCAGGTTTCCGTGGGCAATACCCCTGCGAAATATTTCAGCACGGACAATCTCAATAGAGCTCATAAAGCTCTTTTGTGAAATTGGCTTTCCTCAGGAGATCCTAACAGATCAAGGAACCAATTTCACCTCAAGACATTTAGCTATGCTTTGGGACGCCTTCGGGATAAAACATATCCGCACTTCGGCGTACCACCCCCAGTCTAACGGGTTGGTGGAACGCATGAACCAGTCCCTAAAGCAAATGTTAAGGCGGAGCTTAGGAGGTAATATGGTGGAATGGGACAATGTCCTCCCATTCGTTCTGTACGCCTGTAGGGAACGCGTGCAGACATCGTTGGGTGCATCACCCTACGAACTCCTATTTGGTAGGACCCCGAGAGGTATTTTAGATATCCTTCGGGAGCAGTGGGTTGCACCAGAGGAGACAGAAATTGGGGTACCACAATTTTTAAAAGACCTCAGGAACCGTCTAGAACGGACTTCCCGAGTGTCTATGGACAATCTGCAGGCCAGCCAACGCCGGCAGAAGAAATACTATGACCGGGGAACTAGAGCCAGGAAGTTATCCATAGGGGATAGAGTGGTAATCCAGGTAGCGAACGCTGGTCCAAAGTTCGAGGCCAGATGGAAAGGCCCGGCCAAAATAATTGATCAGGTAGGTCCTGTGTCCTACAGGGTGGAGCATGAAAATGGGCGCCACCAGACATACCATTTAAACCTGCTGAAGCCTTGGAGGGAGAGGTCAGCAGATGTGCGACTAGTGCAGGTAGTGAGCGAAAGGTTCCGCTCGGATAGAATTACGCGCTGTCCGACGGGGACGTCAGCAGCTCGTAATGTCTTAAGAAGGGGGATGTGTAACACTGAAAATATGCCCTGTAACTTTAAGACACAAAAAGCTGAAGAGTACGGCACAGACACTGACAGAAAGGGAGAGAAAAAGCTTCCTAGTTGCTATAGGCAACCAGAGCAGGCTGAGGCACGAGACCTGAAGGCACGCCCAGCCAACAGACACTCCCCAAACACTGAGGGAAACACTCTGCACATGTGCAGAAAAACGCCCATAGCTCTGCATAAGAAAGCAGGCAGGCAAACAGAGTTTGTTGGAGTTCGAGTTCAGGAACAGGCCAGAGCTTGGGAGCAGGCCAGAAAGGAGAATCCTTATTATGCTCGAGTCCAGGAGAGAGAGAATCCAGGAAGAGAGGCTGAAGGTGATTCCTGTATGATCTCTGACGAAGGTTTTGATGACACAGAAGCTGCAAGCGTTTGTGAAACCTGGCAGGTTAGAGAGAACCTAAAACCCTTCAGCAAAAGGTCAGAGTATTGTCAGCCTAACCCTGTGTATTCTGAGGCCTGGAATAAGAAGCCAAGAAGGGCTGGGAGACATAACAGGCAGTCATTCTCCAACCGTGAGTTTAACCATAGAAAACCCTTTGCTAATGAAAGCCAGAAGCTTTTAAGGTATTCACATCCTTATAATAGAGATAGTGAACTGCTTCAGGATATTTGTATGAGAGCAGAGCCTGAATGTTTGTGTGAGAAGCCTGGCAGCAAACTGACAAGAGCAAGGTGTAACAGAAAAGCTGAAAAGCAATTTTATCAAGGCTCAGATAATTATCTCCCTGAACAGGAAGAGAGTTTTGAAGAGAGACCAGTCACTGACTGGAGGAGGTTACAAACTCTCTGCCAGAGGGAAGACAAGTCACTTGAGGAGCCCATGTGTACTAACCAGAATGAAGGTTTATCTTATGAGGAAAAGATGGACTGTTCTCTAGTGATGACTGAAGAGACCTCTCTGCGCTGAGAGCTAATAAGCCTGCTAGAGAGACAGGTCTGCACAGTGGAAACTGCCCAGGTGTTTACCTTGATGATATATTTTGTTTTGTCATTTGATTTGTGAAGCAAGAAGCTACTTTTCTTTATCCATTTGTTTATACCAGAAGTATGGTTATCTTTTGAGTTTGGAAGTGTATTATTTTTGAAAGTCCAGCAAAACCCCGGGAGGGGAATAAATCCTTGTTTAAACCTGACCCTCGACTTGCAACTACACTTTCTTTTTATAGAAAGGTCAGGGCCAGTACTGCACTAAGCTAAATAACCTTAGTTTAGCCTCTGCTGGTGACAATAGTCATGGCCTAATGGGAGACAGCCAACATGGCTTTAGACAAGGAAGATCTTGTCTTACTAATCTGTTATGTTTTTTTGAAAGTGTGAATAAACAGGTGGACAAAGGTGAGTCGGTTGATATAGTGTATCTGGACTTTCAGAAAGCCTTTGACAAGGTCCCTCATCAGAGACTTTTGGCAAAACTAAAGTCATGGGATAGGAGGCAGTGTACTACTGTGGATCAGGAACTGGTTAAAAGATAGAAAGCAGAGGGTTGGGCTAAATGGCCAATTTTCCCAATGGAGAATGTTGAATAGTGGTGTACCCCAGGGATCTGTGCTGGGTCCGCTGCTTTTTGACATATTCATAAATGACCTGGAAAGTGGAATAACGAGTGAGGTTATCAAATTTGCAGATGACACAAAACTATTTAAAGTTGTTAAAACCCAAGAGGATTGTGGAAAATTGCAAGAGGATCTTGATAAATTGGAGGACTTGGCATCAAACTGGCAGATGAAATTTAATGTGGACAAGTGCAAAGTTATGCACTTAGGGAAGAACAACCCAAACTATGGTTACACGATGCAAGGTTCCACATTAGGAACCACCACCCAGGAAAAAGATTTAGGCGTCATTGTGGATAACATGTTAAAACCCTCGGCCCAGTGTGCAGTGGCAGCCAAGACAGCAAATAGAATGCTAGGTATCATAAGGAAAGGAATGGAAAATAAAACAAAAGATATTATAATGCCTCTATACCGTTCCATGTTGAGACCGCACCTTGAATATTGTGTGCAATTCTGGTCGCCGTATCTTAAAAAGAATATAGCGTTATTAGAAAAGGTTCAGAGAAGAGCCACCAAAATGGTAAAAGAGATGGAAGGATACTCCTATGAAGAAAGGCTAAAAAGGTTAGGGTTCTTTAACCTGGAAAAGAGACGGCTGAGGGGAGATATGATAGAAGTCTATAAATTAATGAACGGAGTGGAACGGGTAAACGTAGATCGACTGTTTACGTTATCAGAATGTAGGAAGACTAGGGGACATGCAATGAAGCTACAGGGTAAACTATTTAAGACTAATAAAAGAAAATATTTTTTCACTCAACGTGTAATCAAACTCTGGAATTTCTTACCGGAGGATGTAGTAAAGGCTGTTAGTGTAGCTGGGTTTAAAAAAGGTTTGGACAAGTTCCTGGAGGAAAGGTCCATAAACCATTATTAGGAAGGGACCCAGGATATCAATGCTTGACATAGTACAAGCATTGCAGAACCTGTGTCTTTTGGGGAAACTGCTAGGTACATATGACCTAGATTGGCCACTGTTGGAAACAGGATACTGGGCTTGATGGACCTTGGTCTGACTCAGTATGGCATATCTTATGTTCTTATGTTATGTTCTTATGTTCACCACTCTTTCCGTAAAGAAATCTATCTGCATATCACTCCTGAATCTATCCCCTTTCTCCCTCATCCCATGTCCCCTCGTAGCAAATATCCACTGCTTGACCCAATACAAGCATTGTGGAACCTGTGTCCTTTGGGGAAACTGCTAGGTACTTGTGACCTAGATTGGCCATTGTTGGAAACAGGATACTGGGCTTTTTGGACCTTGGTCTGACCCAATATGGCATATCTTATGTTCTTATGTTCAGTGAAAGTGCACCTGAATGCAATAACCGCACACCACCACTCTATTGAAGATAAACCCCTCTCGGATCAACCCCTGGTCTCTCAGTTTCTCCGGGGTCTTCTGTTGTCTAAGCCCCCTGTTCACCTTCTGGCAGCAGAGTGGGACCTCAACATGGTGCTCTCACAGCTCACCAGACCACCTTTCGATCCACTTGCCATCTGCGGTATCTTTCATAGAAGGTTGCCTTCCTGGTGGCCCTCACGTTCACTCGGAGAGTAAGCGAACTTCATACCTTGGTCACGGAGCCACCATATACAAGATTCTACAAGAACAGGGTGCTGGTCCGTACCCACCCCAAATTCCTCCCAAAGGTGGTATCTCCTTTCTACCTCAACCAGGAGGTGGTTCTTCCCACGTTCTTCCCACGACCTCATTCCGGTCAGGAGGAAATTGTACTCCATACACTGGATGGCAAACGGGCCCTGTCCTTCCACCTACAGTAGACTCGGGGCCATCGCAAGGCTCCTCAGCATTTCATTTCTTATGACCCCAGCAGACTGGGGCTCCCCATGACAAAGCAAACTCTGTTCGCTTGGGTGGCAGACTGCATTGCCATCACATATGAGTGAGCTGGACTCTTCCTGGAACATCGGATCATAGCGCATTATGTGAGAGCAATGACCACATTGGTGGCAAACCTGCATACAGTGCTGGTGACAGAGATTGTCAAGGCCGTCATATGGTCTTCAATTCACACTTCCATAGCTCATTACTGCCTGGAGTGTGAGTCCAGTCAGGACAGTACTTTCAGCCAGGAGGTACTCTGTAATCTTTAGGGGTGTAGGCAACTCCTGCTCTCTGGCCCTTTTGTGTTCAGTTACATTGGACGCAAGGATCTTGCAGAGTCTCTCAGTTGGGTACTCATCTTCTGCAACTCATTGCTACCCAATTTGGCTGCCGTTGGTGCTGCCGTGGTTTGGTCATCGGCATCCTGGAGCTAGGAAGTTCCATATGTGAGGATTGACTTCCTGCTTTTTCCTGGAGAAAGCATATTTACTCATCTATAACAGTTGTTCTCCAGGGACAGCAGGAATCAGTCCTCACAACCCTCCTTTCTCCCCTGGGAGTTGCTTCCCTACCTTATTTTAGTTTTTTGCTACCGTCTTAGCTATGTCATCTGACAAAGCAAGATGGCACCCTTGGGTGGGAAGGGGACCATGCATGCGTGGTAGCATATTCCAAAGGCTTTTTTTGAAAGCTTGGGAAATGCTGCGCGGGCTGCATATGTAAGGACTGATTCCTGCTGTCCCTGGAGAACACCTGTAACAGGTGAGTAACTATGCTTTCTGTGCTGCATCCGGGCTCCTTGGATGAGCTCCTTGGGGCGACTCTGGCGATTCCATGTATAGGCCTTCCAGCTGTCTGTCCCCAACTGGCATGGTCCCCCCTCCTTCAAGTAAGTATTCCCCCTGCCTTCCCTCCTTCCTTTAGTGCTGTCTTTCTCTACTTCTCCTCAGCTTTATTGATATATCTTACATGTCTGCCATCCCTGAGCACTGGGATCGGCGGTCTTGGGTTTACCCCTCTCTCCTCTCCTGTAGCTGCTGTCTCGCCAGCCTTCTTCCCTGTCGTACTATCACGCCACTCCTGTTGCCCCCAGCCACCCCTCCCTAATCTCACCTAGCTTTCGCTCTAGTAAACTGTAGATCTCTTTGTTCCAAAACATTACTTGTTGTAGACCTCCTAGCCCAGCACTCCTTTGACGGCCTTTTCCTAATGGAGACCTAGTTATGAGAGGGGTAGCATTCCTTCCTCCATTGAGGCCTTCCGCTTAATTTTGTATCATTCACATCACCTCGAGTGGGCTGCAGTGGGGGTGAGGTTGTGGCCCTTCTCCAGGCTTCCCTTTGAGTCTCCGAAATCCCATCCCCTGCTCTCAATTACCCTGAGTCTCTTTTGTTGCGTCTTGACGCCTTCGCTACATCTTCTCTTCATCTACTCTCCTCCCACATTCCACTCTCAACTGTGGGGCTCTCTTCTTTTGACCCAGTCTGTGGTTTCCCTGCACTTTCCACAACTTTTCATTTTAGGATATTTCAATGTTTATCATGACTTCCCGGCCTCATGACAAGGCTCTGCTCACATTCTTTCAGGATCTTTCCCTTACACAACCGTCTAACTTCTCTTTGCCCTTGGACTCCTCCTCTCCTCCCGCTCCCACCGTTCTGTCTCATGCTATTTCCTCTCATTCTCTTGAGCAGTACCCCCCCCCCCCCCGATTTTCTTTTTCCAGAAAACTTCCCCTTCCTTCCTGTAGATGCTCAAGTTGACCTATGGCATTTGACGCTTACAGACACACTCAACCAGATTGCTCCCTTTGTTGCCATCACAAACTATCTAGACCTCCACAGCCATAGTGCCATCAAGGTCTTCGCCTCCTCCAGACTCATCTTCACCACTTTGAATGCATCTGGTGCAAGCACCCTTCCCCCCAGTCATTTCTATGCTTCAAAGACCAACATCACCATTACTGCCTTGCAACGCATCCTGCCAAATGGTCTTACTATGATCAGCTCATTTTGTCAGCCCCCAACTCCTTGCACCAACTCTACTCAGTTCTGTCCTCTCTCTCCAGCACTAGGACCTCCTCTCCGCCCCCCCCCCCCCTTGAAGGATTCCTCTCTGAACCCCACTGCTCTCATGTTGTATTTCCATTCAAAGATTCAGACCCTCTGGTCTGCCTTCACCGATTACCCACCCTCTCTTTCCCCTCACCTACCCTGCCTTCCTTCCCCTCCCTTCTCATCTCCTGCTTATCCTCACATCTGGTCCATCTTTCGTTCGATTTCCACTGCTAAGTTTCACAAGGTCTTATCCACTTCTCGGGAAACCACTTGTCCTACTGATCCTATCCCCTCAGTCTGGCTTTCGGAGCCTTCTTTAGCCCTGTTGCCGTTGATCCTTTCCATTCTCAACAACAGCTTATCTTCTGCCATTCTCCCCCCCCCCCCAACCTGGAAACATGCCTTAGTCAGGCACATTCCAAAAAACCCCTCCTCGGATCCCTCTGTACCAGCCAACTTGCATCCTGTCTCCACTCGTCCCTTTCTTTCAAAGATCCTTGAAAAGTTTTTTTTTTTCCCCAACTCTCCTCTCACCTAGGCACCACACATGCTTTGCACCTTCGCCAGTCTGGATTCTACATTGGCAGCAGCACTAAGACTATCCTCTTTTCCTTTTTAAATGAAATTTACCACTCTCACAATTGGTGTAATATATCTTTGGCTGTGTCCCTGGACTTGTCATCTGCATTTGACCTGGTAAACCACACTACTCTTCTTGATCGTCTGCACAGTCTGGGGGTTCATGGTACTGTTCTCTGCTGGTTTCATTCTTTCCTCTGTTACAGGTCTTTCTTTGTTCAGGGTAGTTCCTCCTCTATTCCTTCTTCCCCTTCCTTTCCACTTTTCCTGTGTGTCCCACAAGGTTCGGTCCTGGCCCCTCTCCTATTCATTATTTTCCTGATCCCCCTCACTTTGCTTATCCAACAACACAGGATTTTGACTTACTGTTATGCAGATGATATTATTCTTTTACACCATACAGATCCCTTTGCCCCTGACCTCCTTCCCTTGAACACATGACTCTCCCATGCTGCTACCTGGTTATTTGAGAATTTTTTTCACTTTCATCCTTCTAAAACTGCTGCCATATGGTTCCCTTCTACTGGCCCGTTCCCTTCTACTGGCCCGTCCCCTTCACTGGCTTCCTCATTTCCATCTGGTCCTATTCCTTTGATCAACTCTCTGTCTAATTCTTGACTACTCTCTTATCTTCCAGGCCCTTCTCTCTTCTCTCATTTTCCATTCCTTCATCTGACTTCGTCGTATCTGTGCCATTTGCTCCTTTCTATCTCCCTCTTCCCTCACCACCCTCCGTCTCACTCTGATCATGGCCACACTAGATTATTTTAACATTTTACTTCTCAGCCTTCCTCAGTACCAAATCCATCGCCAGCAACTTATATCGAGTATTGTTGCCTGTATCATCACACATACCTCCCATTTCGAGCATGTCTCTCCCCGTCTTATCCATCTCCACTGGCTTCCCCTCAGATATCGCTCTCAGTGCAAACTCTGATTCTCATTCATAAGGTTCTTCATACTGGTACCCCCACATACTTCTCCAATGTTTTACATCTTCATGCCCCCCCACAAAGTTCTCCGCACAGTGCATGCCAACTCTCTTCATCTACCCTCTACCTCACAAGTCCAGTTAGAATCTACTCGTTCCTTCGCCTTATATTTCCTTGGTCCTGCCCTTTGGAACTCCTTACCCTCTGACCTCTGTCTCTAATTTTCCTACCCAAAATTCAAAATAAAATTCAAAACACACTTGTTCCATATCACCTTTGACCTACAACAACCCAGTCTCTAAACCCTCCCACCTGCACTTTTCTGTTCCATGCATTTAGTATGCATGTGTACTCTTTCCTAGCCTGACAATGGCGTTCTTTTCCTCTCTTTCTGCCTACACCGCCCTGATGATTTCAAAGGTGCGGTATATCAAGTGAATTAAAACATAAACTTAAAACATATTTCTGTTTTAAGGTGTACATTACTGATATTGGTTCATATTGGTATTGTCAAGCCCCAGCCCTCCGCCTAGGGCTCAGAGGGTTGGGGTTGCCATTATATGCTCCTTGCAGAAGGTGAGATAAAACCTTTTGCTCCCGCTATGCCTGCTGGGAGTGGTAGTTCTTTTGCCCTCTGATAAGGAAATAGTTGTGAGACCAGTGGTAAGGCAAAATGACAAGAATTTATTCCCCAACAAAAAGATTCAGTGCAGATTAAATCAGGATACTCTTCAGGTGTTTGCTCGAGGATATTTACAGAACTTAAACTGATTGAGCTTCACACTCTTTGCTCACAAAACGTGCAATGCATATCACATGTAACAGATAGAAAACAACAGCTTCTTCTCACAAAGAAAAATATCTTCTTTCCCTTTGTTCACACTCAGCTCCCTCATACACATTTAGCAAAGGGATTCTATATCATCTGCCAAACACAGTGTACGGTCCATAGGCACTTCTGCTGAGTCACTCTCATTAAAGTCCTGTTGCATCCCTTCAAACTCTGGAACTAAATAGTTTGGCTTTAAGCTGTTATTATACGGTTTAGGATAATTTCCCCCTAAGACCTCTGGTGCTTCCTTTGGGCACAGTTCTATATGGTAAGGATTGGAAATACCTGAGGTTGTGGAGATTCCTCTCTGGCTTTGTTCAGCTAGCTTTTTCCAGCTTTAGGGAAACTCTCTCTGATTCCCTGTTTGGAGTTCTTGTCTGGAGCACTGCTCTGGTTCCCAGTCCCAAACTGAGCTTTGCAAACTCCTGGGTTTAGTGCTAGGTTCCCACCTGTGAGCTCCTTGAAGCTTTTTATCTGGCAATGAGGTCTGAAGGTCTCTCTGCTCTCTCTCCCTCTAGGCAGGTTCCTGACAGCAGTCTGTCCCTTCTCTCCTTCCGCTCTGTCTGCTTCAATTCCAGAACTGCAGCTGGGTTTCCTCAAAGGTCTCCTCCCAGCTCTTCTCCAACCGTCTCTCCAACAACCTTTCCAGTCAATACTCTCATCAACACTATTACTGGCTCTCTCAGCGAGACTCCAATCACCAACTCCTCCCTTGCTTTCTCCTAGCCAGGGTTTATATTCCTGTTCCCTGAGCCTTGGGTCTCCCTTCCTGAACAGGTGCGTGTAATTAGGTTCCAGGCTTGCAGTTACGTCAGAGCTTGGGTGTGTCAGCCTAGCTCCTGTTTCCCTATGCTTGCCTCTCTCTTGCAAACGCTGAAATGTGTGTGCAGCCTGACTGTCAGTTTGTTTAAAGGTAAAATCATACTTTTCTTCTAATTCCATATGTTCAGTATGGGCTTCTTCATTACAGTATCTATTATTGTCTACCCCCATGTTTGTCTCACTGTTCTAATTGTCTGTTACGCTGACATGCTAGTCATTTTGCTGTTGTAAGTTGTCTGTTGTACAGAGCCGTGGGTCAATCTCTTCATAAATGTGGTTATTAAATTCTGATAAATAAATGATGACTGGCCATTTATGTGTGTATATGACTAAACTATCTAGATTTACTCTCATTGTGTGTGGAAATCTAGGTGGCATTTTATAAAATGACTCCCTGACTGACTATTCATACCTTATACTCCTTCCTTGAACACATACACCCCGCATCTGCTATACTACTGAGACATACTTTAGTCTGGTTGTTCCCACCAAGTCCCCCACACAGATACTCTTGAGTATACAAATGTTGGAATAAGAAACACACCGTTGTATTTAACTTGTTTTGATATTGTTCCACTTAAATTGAAAGTTACTGTAGCTGTGTTGTAACATCATTAGGGCTTATAGTTTCATAGATGTGTTGATTGTTTAATATCAGAGTAATCCATGATCCCTTGAACCAGTGATTAAATGTTTTTCAAACTGTTTTCTCATTTCAAGTCATCTCTCAGCTGGAAGTCCCTAGAGGCTTTTTGTAGTTATTTTTTTCCACAATTATATTAAATTTGCAAAGTTGTTCAAATATTTCATGTATAACATATAAATAGAGCACTTACCTTTTATGAAGATAAAACTCATCTCTCCATCTTTAGAAAACAGAATTAAATGAATGTGCTAACACTTATGGAGCTGCTGGGCATACTAATCAGATTTTGATAATGCATTGTTACCATGACATCTGGTTACTCAGCCTCCAAAAGCTGTAAAAGATTTTCTCAGTAGTTTTATATTGTTTTTTAAAAAAAAATCCTCTTTGATTCCTAGTCAAGTTTTGGTATTAGAGGCATGTTTACCAAAGTGCGCTAAATTAGCACTCATTACATCCCAAAAATTAGCACAGAGGTCCATGCTAACTCTTGGAGCGTGCCCACTTATCCCCCTGTAGTTACCATATTGGATTCACGCCTTAT
Source organism: Ichthyophis bannanicus (assembly GCA_033557465.1). NCBI lineage: Eukaryota > Metazoa > Chordata > Amphibia > Gymnophiona > Ichthyophiidae > Ichthyophis > Ichthyophis bannanicus. The sequence continues at coordinate 429,772,956 of CM066036.1, forward strand.
TTATTTATTTATTTATTTTATTTATTTATATTTCTTTTATACCGCACTCTTTTTCATCAGCGCGGTTTACATTAAACAGGAATACTCATTGCAATCAACAGACTGTGGTGAGTTTACATATAACAGGATAATACAACTGGGATTTTAACTTAGAGAAACTTTGTACATATTTGTAACATGTAAAGAACATATATACACCGGATAGATATGATACTAAATGGCAAGTGCACTGAACGCAGCTGTACTTACTGCCACCTATAGAGGAGGTGGTATGTGCACATATGCTAAGGGCAACATTTGCGGTTAGTGTGCACCATTGTCTTCTGCGCCAGCCGCAATGTGCTGTCAATGCCCTTGATCTACCCCCTAACCAGCCCAGTTCCCGCCCCATCATGCACTAAGTGATTAGTGTAGGATTTTTACCACTTTGTTCTGTGCTGTCATTGCGACATGCCCTGCGTGTGAAAAAAAACCACACTAACCATTAGCATAGTTTAGAAACATGCTCCAAAGTGAAATACATTATTGTTCACCTACAGTACAAATTTATTTTCATGTTGCAGAAAATTAGGTGAAAGAAAAATTGTACTTTGTGCCTAAGTGGAGAATTTGAAAATTGCCCCCTTAATTTCTTATATGTCTAGTTTTTGACAGGGAAATTACACTATGCATAATCTGAATAATAGCAAAAGACCATAACTGCTTGCCTAAATTTCATTTTTCACTTTATCCCATTTAAATATGTTTAAAATTACAAACTAGTCAAACGCCAATGGATAATTATTAGGTAAGCAGATAAAGGAATATTTAAAAATGCATTTTCTAATTTCTAAAGCATATTTTTATTTATAAATAATTAGCAAAGGATGTGTATACAATCTAAGGAAATTTCCAATGTACGATTAACCTGAAAAAAAAAGGTTTCATTTATATTGTGTATTTTTGCAAAAATTGATGGTTTTCGAATAGCCAAGTATATAGTCATTAATTTCCGTATTAGACTGATGAAACTGCCGTTATATTCATCAGAATTAATGGACATACAGGAATGGTGTCATTGGCTAATACAAGTTAGTTTCATATTATCAACTATGAACACGTAAAACAATATCATTTGCAAACCTCACTTAGCATTTTCTTGTAATAATGTACACAAGGATTCATTCATTTTTATATATACTAAGCAAAATTCTGCTCAAGTTTTATGACAACACGTGTATTCATACAGGAGTCTTCATTTATCAAGGCAGGATCTAAGAAAATAGGGGGCATGTTTACTGAAGAGTGGTAGACGGTAGCGTGGGGTTTAGCATGGGGCTAACAGGTGGCTGTTTGGGAGCAGGGAGCGTATGTCACAAAACCGACAGCACTAAAAATGCTGCTTTTCCCTAGCAGTGCTTGATTAGTACTACTACTAATTATCATTTGTATAGTACTGAAAGGCATACACAGCACTGTACATATAAGAGCATAAGAACATAAGATATGCCATACTGGGTCAGACCAAGGTCCATCAAGCCCAGTATCCTGTTTCCAACAGTGGCCAATCTAGGTCATACGTACCTAGCAGTTTCCCCAAAAGACACAGTTTCCGCAATGCTTGTACTGGGTCAAGCATTGATATCCTGGGTCCCTTCTTAATAATGGTTTATGGACCTTTCCTCCAGGAACTTGTCCAAACCTTTTTTAAACCCAGCTATACTAACAGCCTTTACTACATCCTCCGGTAACAAATTCCAGAGTTTGATTACACGTTGAGTGAAAAAATATTTTCTTTTATTAGTCTTAAATAGTTTACCCTGTAGCTTTATTGCATGTCCCCTAGTCTTTCTATATTCTGATAATGTAAACAGTCGATCTACATTTACCCGTTCCACTCCGTTCATTAATTTATAGACCTCTATCATATCTCCCCTCAGCCGTCTCTTTTCCAGGTTAAAGAGCCCTAACCTTTTTAGCCTTTCTTCATAGGAGTATCCTTCCATCCCCTTTACCATTTTGGTGGCTCTTCTCTGAACCTTTTCTAATAACTCTATATCCTTTTTAAGATACGGCGACCAGAATTGCACACAATATTCAAGCTGCGGTCTCACCATGGAACGATATAGAGGCATTATAATATCTTTCGTTTTATTTTCCATTCCTTTCCTTATGATACCTAGCATTCTATTTGCTCTCTTGGCTGCCACTGCACACTGGGCCGAGGGTTTTAACATGTTATCCACAATGACGCCTAAATCTTTTTCCTCGGTAGTGGTTCCTAATGTGGAACCTTGCATTGTATAACCATAGTTTGGGTTGTTCTTCCCTAGGTACATAACTTTGCACTTGTCCACATTAAAGTTCATCTGCCATTTTGATGCCCAGTCTTCCAATTTATCAAGATCCTCTTGCAATTTTCCACGATCCTCTTGCAATTTTCCACAATCCTCTTGGGTTTTAACAACTTTAAATAGTTTTGTGTCATCTGCAAATTTGATAACCTCACTCGTTATTCCACTTTCCAGGTCACTTATGAATATGTCAAAAAGCAGCGGACCCAGCAAAGATCCCTGGGGTACACTACTATTCACCTTTCTCCATTGGGAAAATTTTCCATTTAGCCCAACCCTCTGCTTTCTATCTCTTAACCAGTTCTTGATCCACAGTAGTACACTGCCTCCTATCCCATGACTCATTAGTTTTGCCAAAAGTCTCTGATGAGGGACCTTGTCAAAGGCTTTCTGAAAGTCCAGATACACTATAATCAACCAACTCACCTTTGTCCACCTGTTTATTCACACTTTCAAAAAAACATAACAGATTAGTAAGACAAGATCTTCCTTGTCTAAAGCCATGTTGGCTGTCTCCCATTAGGCCATGACTATCTACATGCTGAGTAATTTTATTCTTTATGATGTTTTCTACCATTTTTCCCAGTACTGACGTGAGGCTCACCGGTCTGTAGTTTCCCGGATCACCCCTGGAACCCTTTTTAAAAATTAGTGTTACATTGGCGATCCTCCAATCTTCAGGTATTAGAGATGATTTTAATGATAGTTCACAGATTACTAATAGCAGGTCTGCAATCTCATATTTCAGTTCTTTCAACACCCTTGGATGTATACCATCCGGCCCAGGTGATTTGCTACTCTTCAGTTTATCTAATAGTTATAATACATCTTCCCGATGTATCGATATTTCCTTCAATTCTTCCGCACCTTTAAATACCACTTCAATCATGGGTAACACCCCTACATCTTCCTCAGTAAAGACCGAAGCAAATAATTCATTCAGTCTCTCCGCTATCACCTTGTCGCCTCTTAGTGCCCCTTTAACTCCTCTATCATCTAATGGACCAGCTGACTCTCTCACAGGTTTTTTGCTGTGAATGTACTTGAAAAAATCTTTATTTCGCGTTTTTGCTTCCACAGCAAGCTTCTTCTCAAATTCTCTCTTTGCCTTCTTTATCAATGCCTTGCATTTGATTTGCTAGTGCTTGTGCTGTTTCCAGGTTTCGTCGTTTGGCTCTTTTTTCCATTTCCTGAAAGATGCTTTTTTGGCAACAACAGCCTCTCTGACCTCACCTTCAAACCATGCTGGCAGTTTTTTGGACTTCCTTCCACTTTTCTTAAAGTGTGGAATACAGCTAGTCTGGGCTGCCAAGATAGTATTTTTCAACAACACCCAAGCTTGATGTAAGTCTTTAACCTTTGCAACTGCTCCTTTAAGTTTTTTCTTAACTATTATCCTCATTTTATCATAGTCTCCCTTTCGAAAGTTAAAAGGTAGTATTGTGGATTTCCGTACTATCCCTCCTCCACTAATTAAATCAAAGGCGATCATGCTATGATCACTATTGCCAAGTGGCCCCAACACCCTTATCTCTTGCACTAGATCTGGTGTTCCACTAAGGACCAGGTCTAATATGGCTTCCCCTCTGGTCAGTTCATGAACCAGCTGCTCCAAGAAGCAGTCATTTATTTCATCTAGGAACTTTATCTCCCTAGCATGTCCTGACCTGACACTGACCCAGTCGATACTGGGGTAATTGAAATCACCCATTATTATTACTGTACTGTAACTTTTGTTAGCTTCCTTGATTTCTTTGAGCATTTCATCATCCATTTGTTCATTCTGGCCTGGTGGTCGATAGTACACCCCCACTGCCATCGCCTTACCCTTTTTACATGGAATTTCAATCCATAGAGATTCTACAGCAAATTTTGTTTCCTGCAAAACTTTAATGCTTTCTGACTCAATGCCCTCTCTAACATAGAGCGCAACCCCTCCACCAATTTGATCAGCTCTATCATTACAATATAGTTTGTACCCAGGTATCACAGTGTCCCATTGGTTGTCCTCCTTCCACCATGTCTCTGATATTCCAATCATATCTAACCTCTCATTTAGTGCTATATATTCTAACTCTCCCATCCTATCATTTAGACTTCTAGCATTTGCATACAAGCATTTTAGAGACTGTATTTTATTCATATTAATTTGGCTATTGGTAGACATGGGTAATTTGGGATATAGATGGAAGGCAGTCCCTGCTCATCAGAGTTTATAATCTAATCAAGATGAAGAACATCACAAAACTGGGTACTAGAGTAAGATAAGATATACATAAGTACTGAATAAGAGAGTGCGAAACATCAGGATCCAAAAACAGCTTTGAAGAGGTGTTTTTTTGCCTTGATTTGAATATGGCTAGAGAAGGAGCCTGACATACTGACTAGGCAGGGTTAAGGCAGAGAGAGGGCAGAGATGTGGTGTGTGGCTGGGGAGGAATACTAGTTGCAAACTAGCTACACAAATATGCTGCTAGCGAAGGCACAACTAACTCCTGTCTCTGACCAGGCAGTAGTTGAACTCATGTTGCTAGTGCCTCGTGAACACACAGTTCGTATGCAAGTATTAGAAAATAGGAAGGGCAGAAATAGGGCAACTACAATGGAAGATAGAAAGGCAAACAGGAAAGACATCAGAAAAGCTAAGCACCTGTCCATACCACCAGGGAGAAGGGACTGCATGGTGCAGTTGCCATGGTGGTGGACTGCAGCAGCCTGATAGCCTCATAACTAGGGTCTGTAGAACAGGTGTGACCCTACTGGGATAGTGGGAAAACATTGAAAAGCACATCAACAGCTGTCCTGATGGATTGCTGTTCACGTCTGCATATGCAGTGGATAACTGTTTAGAGGGCTGCTAGTGTTGTGTGCTGTGGAAATATCAGGACACAGGGCCTGTGCTCTGTGCTTCAGCCAGTAGTTGCCTCATAGCCAGATTTGGAACCACCAGAGGACAGTGGGACATGCAAATTTGGTGTTGCATATACTGGCTACATGACAGTGTAGCTTCAAAAGCTGCCATCTGACCCCTGTCTCCCCTGAATTGAGGGACATGTAGCAGCGCCTATTTTAGAAGGCAGGCTACGGGGGTGGCTGTTCTAGATGTTGGGCCATGAGGGTCCTTCTTGACCTTGTGGACCTTATGTGGTAGAGGTGCAGGCTGTCCTGGGTATGTGTGCTGAATATGCTTGGTTTCCAGAAGCCCTTCTCCTCGCTCTAGCACCACCTTCCTCCAACGTAGGGGATACAGTCCACAATAACTAGAGTGCTTCCCAAACCATATCAGTGGAGTGACTTACAGGGGCAGCACATCCCCCCCTCCACCAAGAGACCTTGTACTGTGTTCCCTGCAGCTTACGTGAGCAGGCACCCTAGGTGCTTTAGGGTGAGGGGTTCCATATATTCTTCCCCCTGTGATGGACACTGTTGACACCCTGCTTGTGCCTATGCATCATCAGATGTCACGTTTGCACCCTATCTCCCACGGTTCATAATGCAGCATAGACTCTCTGCATGTGCTTGCTTTTCCGATTTGCATGCTCTGCCCTCTTGTACTTAGCCCCAGTGCTCAGAGCTGTGCAGCCAGTTATGCCTATTCCTGGTCACCCCTCTCTATTCTGAACTGACCAGCCACTACTTTCCTATAGGTGTGGTTGGGGCGCATTTCTCACCATCCTCAATGATTTATTGGCCCACTGCCAACCTCGAAACCCATTTGTGGCTTTCCTTTGCCAGGTGCGTGTTGTGAAGGTGTGCACAGTGCACAATCACAATGACCAGGTGTTTCCTACTAGAAACCTAGAAACATGACAACAGATAAAGATCATACAGACTATCCAGTCTGCCCTTCCATGCCAATTACTGAGCTCTACAGTCCTTTTTTTTATTTTATAGATCTTCTTGAATTCAGATATAGTCTTTGTCTGTTCTACTTTGATTGGGAGACTTTTCCATTCATCTACCACTCTTTCCGTAAATAAATATTTCTGCATTTTACTTTGGAGTCTAACTACTTTCACCTTCATCCTATGCCCTCTCATTGCAGAGCTTTCTTTCAATTGAAAGAGGCACGCATCCTGTGCATTTATGCCATGGAAGTATTTAAACATCTCTATCATATCTCTTTTCTTCCACCTTTCCCCCAAAGTGTACATATTGAGATGTTTAAATCTATTCCCATATGCCTTATTATGAGGCCCACTGACCATTTTGGCAGCCACCTTCAGCACTGACTCTATCCTGTTTATATCCTTTTGAAGGTGTGGTCTTCAGAATTGCACACAATACTCCAAATGAGGTCTCCCCAAAGACTTATACAGAGGAACTATCACCTCTTTCTCCTTGCTGGCCATTCCTCTCCCTATACACCCAAGCATCCTTCTGGCTTTCGCCATCACCTTTTCTACCTGTTTAGCCACTTAAGATCATCATAAACAATCCACCTGGGTCCTTCTATTCTGTTGAAAGTAGTACTTCACCCCCTATTGCAGATGTTGGTATCATCTGGAAAGAAGCAAATCTTACCTGACAGCTGTTCCACAATATCACCACCAAAAATGTTAAAAAGAATTGGACTAAGGACAAATCCTTGCAGCACACCACTGATAACATCCTTCTCCTCAAAGTGAGCTTCATTTACCTGTACCTTTTGTTGCTTCCCACTCAACTAATTTCTAACTCAGTCAGTCATTTTAGGGTCTATCCCTAGGGTGCTGAATTCATTTAAAAGTGCAGAATGGTGTCAAAGGCTTTACTGAAATCTATGTACACCACATCTACGGCTCTCCCTTGGTCCAACTCTCTGGTTGCCCAGTCAAAGAATTTAATTAGATTTGTCTGACAAGATCTGCGTCTAGTAAAACCATGCTGTCCTGATCCTACAATCCATTTGATTCCAGAAACCTCACTACCCTCTGTTTTAGCAGTGTTGTAGTGTTTTCATTAATTGACTCACCACAGAGGTCAAACTAACCAGCATGTAGATCTCAACCTCATCCTTACTTCTGCTTTTGTGTAAAGAGACCATATGTGCCCTTCTCCAGTTCTCTGGGACCACTCAACTGCATTGAAAAGGTCAGACAGTGATGCCGCTAGAACTTCCCTAAGGTCCTTCAATACTCTCAGATGTATTCCATCCAGCTCCATCGCTTTGTCTACTTTTAGTTTAGCTAGCTCCTCATGAACACATTCTTCTGAAAATCATTCAAGATCCCGTTCACTTCTGTTCCTATTTGCAGATGTTTTCCGAGATTCTGCTTCTGGCCCTGAGAAGCGAAGTGACTTCAAAGAGCTTGCCTTCATCTTTGAACATGAAGGTTAGAGGAGAAGAAAAAAAACTACCTTACCAGCAGAAAAAATATTTTTTTCCTAAGAACCTAAAAATCCCCCTTCTGTAATACAGCTACAAAAATAAATCAATAGGCAATGCAGCATAAAATATTTGTTGTTAATAATGAAAAAAAATGCCCCTTTAAGAACTCTTGCCAGAGAATTTGTATCCAAGAGCCGCAGAATTACTTTGCTTGCAATGGAGACCCTCTAGGAATGGCCTGACGACCCTCTAGAAATGGCCTACCTACTATTACTTTATCTGCCAACATATACTATGTTACTATATATTAGTAACGCCACCTAGATAAGGTCTTAGATAGTGCTGGGGAGGAGTCTGCTGTCTTGGTACATGTTGGTACCAATGACATAGGAAAATGTGGTAGGGAGGTTCTGGAAGCTAAATTTAGGCTTTTAGGTAGGAAGTTGAAATCCAGAACTTCCAGGGTAGCGTTCTCCGAAATGCTTCCCGTTCCACGCGCAGGACCCAATAGGCAGGCAGAGCTCCGGAGTCTCAATGCGTGGATGAGACAATGGTGCAGAGATGAGGGGTTCGGATTTGTTAGGAACTGGGGAACATTCTGGGGAAAGGAGGGGCTCTTCCGAAGGGATGGGCTTCACCTTAACCGGGATGGAACCAGGCTGCTGGCATTAACCTTTAAAAAGGAGATAGAGCAGCTTTTAAACTAGATAATAGGGGAAAGCCGATAGTCGCCCAAGAGCGCATGGTTCGGAAGAATGTATCCTTGAAGGATACTACAAAAAGCAGAGAGGTTCCAAAAAAGAGTAAAGTAGCCCAAATGCCCTCGAGTATGGAGCAGACAGAACTTAAAGATCCCAAATTACCCATGTCTACCAATAGCCAAATTAATATGAATAAAATACAGTCTCTAAAATGCTTGTATGCAAATGCTAGAAGTCTACAAAACAAGATGGGAGAGTTAGAATATATAGCACTAAACGAGAGGTTAGATATGATTGGAATATCAGAGACATGGTGGAAGGAGGACAACCAGTGGGACACTGTGATACCTGGGTACAAACTATATCGAAATGATAGAGCTGATCAAATTGGTGGAGGGGTTGCACTCTATGTTAGAGAGGGCATTGAGTCAGAAAGGATTAAAGTTTTGCAAGAAACAAAATTTGCTGTAGAATCTCTATGGATTGAAATTCCATGTAAAAAGGGGAAGGCGATGGCAGTGGGGGTGTACTATCGTCCGCCTGGCCAGAATGAACAAATGGATGATGAAATGCTCAAAGAAATCAAGGAAGCTAGCAAAAGTTACAGTGCAGTAATAATAATGGGTGATTTCAATTACCCCGGCATCGACTGGGTCAGTGTCACAACAGGACATGCTAGGGAGATAAAGTTCCTAGATGAAATAAATGACTGCTTCTTGGAGCAACTGGTTCATGAACCGACCAGAGGGGAAGCAATATTAGACCTAGTCCTTAGTGGAACAGCAGATGTAGTGCAAGAGATAAGGGTGTTGGGGCCACTTGGCAATAGTGATCATAGCATGATCGCCTTTGATTTAATTAGTGGAGGAGGGATAGTAAGGAAATCCACAGTACTACCCTTTAACTTTCGAAAGGGAGACTATGATAGAATGAGGAAAACAGTTAAGAAAAAACTAAAAGGAGCAGTTGCAAAGGTTAAAGACGTACATCAAGCTTGGGTGTTGTTGAAAAATACTATCTTGGAAGCCCAGACCAGCTGTATTCCACGCTTTAAGAAAAGTGGAAGGAAGTCCAAAAAATTGCCAGCATGGTTTAAAGCTGAGGTCAGAGAGGCTGTTGTTGCCAAAAAAGCATCTTTCAAGAAATGGAAAAAAGAGCCAAATGATGAAACCTGGAAACAGCACAAGCACTGGCAAGTCAAATGCAAGGCATTGATAAGGCAGGCAAAGAGAGAATTTGAGAAGAAGCTTGCTGCGGAAGCAAAAACGCGAAATAAAGACCTTTTCAAGTACATTCGTAGCAAAAAAACCCGTGAGAGAGTCAGTTGGTCCATTAGATGATAAAGTGGTTAAAGGAGCACTAAGAGGCGACAAGGCGATAGCGGAGAGACTGAATGAATTCTTTGCTTCGGTCTTTACTGAGGAAGATGTAGGGATGTTACCCACGACTGAAGTGGTATTTAAAGGTGTGGAAGAATTGAAGGAAATATCGATACATCGGGAAGATGTCCTACAACTATTAGATAAACTGAAGAGTAGCAAATCACCTGGGCCGGATGGTATACATCCAAGGGTGTTGAAAGAACTGAAATTTGAGATTGCAGACCTGCTATCAGTAATCTGTGAACTATCATTAAAATCATCTCTAATACCTGAGGATTGGAGGATCGCCAATGTAACACCAATTTTTAAAAAGGGTTCGAGGGGTGATCCGGGAAACTACAGACCGGTGAGCCTGACATCAGTACCGGGAAAAATGGTAGAAACCATCATAAAGAATAAAATTACTCAGCATATAGATAGTCATGACCTAATGGGAGACAGCCAACATGGCTTTAGACAAGGAAGATCTTGTCTTACTAATCTGTTATGTTTTTTTGAAGGAGTGAATAAACAGGTGGACAAAGGTGAGTCGGTTGATATTGTGTATCTGGACTTTCAGAAAGCCTTTGACAAGGTCCCTCATGAGAGACTTTTGGCAAAACTAAAGAGTCATGGGATAGGAGGCAGTGTACTACTGTGGATCAGGAACTGGTTAAAAGATAGAAAGCAGAGGGTAGGGCTAAATGGCCAATTTTCCCAATGGAGAAAGGTGAATAGTGGTGTACCCCAGGGATCTGTGCTGGGTCCGCTGCTTTTTGACATATTCATAAATGACCTGGAAAGTGGAATAACGAGTGAGGTTATCAAATTTGCTGATGACACAAAACTATTTAAAGTTGTTAAAACCCAGGAGGATTGTGGAAAATTGCAAGAGGATCTTGATAAATTGGAAGACTGGGCATCAAAATGGCAGATGAAATTTAATGTGGAGAAGTGCAAGGTTATGCACCTAGGGAAGAACAACCCAAACTATGGTTACACGATGCAAGGTTCCACATTAGGAACCACCACCCAAGAAAAAGATTTAGGCGTCCTTGTGGATACCATGTTAAAACCCTCGGCCCAGTGTGCAGCGGCGGCCAAGAGAGCAAATAGAATGCTAGGTATGATAAGGAAAGGAATGGAAAATAAAACAAAAGATATTATAATGCCTCTATATCGTTCCATGGTGAGACCGCACCTTGAATATTGTGTGCAATTCTGGTCGCCATATCTTAAAAAGGATATAGCAATTTTAGAAAAGGTTCAGAGAAGAGCCACCAAAATGGTAAAGGGGATGGAAGGCTACTCCTATGAAGAAAGGCTAAAAAGGTTGGGGCTCTTTAACCTGGAAAAGAGACGGCTGAGGGGAGATATGATAGAAGTCTATAAATTAATGAACGGAGTGGAACGGGTAAACGTAGATCGATTGTTTACCTTATCAGAATATAGAAAGACTAGGGGACATGCAATGAAGCTACAGGGTAAACTATTTAAGACTAATAAAAGAAAATATTTTTTCACTCAACGTGTAATCAAACTCTGGAATTTGTTACCGGAGGATGTAGTAAAGGCTGTTAGTGTAGCTGGGTTTAAAAAAGGTTTGGACAAGTTCCTGGAGGAAAGGTCCATAAACCATTATTAAGAAGGGACCCAGGATATCAATGCTTGAACCAATACAAGCATTGTGGAACCTGTGTCCCTTGGGGAAACTGCTAGGTACGTATGACCTAGATTGGCCACTGTTGGAAACAGAATACTGGGCTTGATGGACCTTGGTCTGACCCAGTATGGCATATCTTATGTTCTTATATGTTATGTATGTATGCCTTCAACATCACTGCTATGGGACACAGGCCCTCGACATGCACATATTTCACACCAATGCGGGCACGTGTTCTGTGTATGGGGCTGCGGTGTCCCTGGGCTCAGATGCCAGTGTCTCAGCCGTCTTGCACCTCACGTTTCCATGGCTCACACACACAAAGTTCATCAGTGGTGCATGGCAGACTACTGTGGACAGACAAGGCAGTCCAATGAGACTCTAGTGCCACCTTTTTCCATTTTGCAGCCACAGTGTATCACAATACATCTGTGATGCATGTCACATGCACTGTAGCTCTGCCTGCTCTGAGGCACATACACATTGCATTACAGTAATAAACAGGTGAGGCGTGTGTAATGCATGCCCATGTGTAAACATGTCCTGTAAGTGGCAGGGAGTTGCTTTTGCCTGCAGAATCCCTGAGTGTACATCATGTGCATATGCCACTGGGGGTGTTACTGGGTGTATTGCCTTTGGGGAGGGTATGTTTTGGCTCCTGAGGGGATAACTGAGGTTCGTGTGTGTGTGTGTAAAACACACATAGATGTGCCTTAGGGGACCTGCAACAGCTGCCGTGGGATATGACAGCCTAGCCTCTCAACAGCACATCATCACAGGTTGCTGTCCAGTTAGAATGTGGCCACAATGATGGGTTATTGGAGCCCATAGACGCCACTATAAGTGTCTATATCATTTGCCTGTCAATGTCTGGATTCAAAGAGCCTGCAGGTCACTGCCTAGACAGCCTGCTGTGTGTGTTGGCATAGGCTAGCCCCTCCAGTACCCAAATCAGAGCGAAGGTAAAGGTGGACTTGTCAGGGGGTCAATAAATAGCAGCTAAATGGAGAGGTAGTAGAGTAAAAAACCGGATTGAGTGGACTTCAAAGGAGGGAAAGGAGTGAGACTGAGGCAGAAGGAGTGGTTGAAACTGACAGGAAAGAGAAAGTAGAAGCCCAACACCACCACCATGGCCAGTGGGACAAGGTGTTTGGGAGAATTGATAGCTGCTATGACAGAGAGCAGCGCCTGAAACTGAGTCCTCTGGGAGGAGCCAGGTCTCAGTTACAGCAAGAAGATGGAGAGTATTAGAGGTAAAATGATCATAGTTAAAGGCAAGTTTATTTGAGATGGAGTGTGAGTTCCACAAGGCACATGAGAAAGGGAGAGGGGGGGGGGGGGGAAAGGAGAGGGATATGAATAAGATTTGAGCTGGTACGTGAGGATCTGTTCTGGGAGTGTGCAAAAGTCTAGGGGGGGGGCCAGGGTTAGGGTTGATATAGAAACAGAGAAAAATGACAGAAAAAGACCATATAGCCTATCTAGTCTGTTCTTCCATATCAACAACTACAACAGTCCCCTTTTTTCCTTTAGAGATCCTCTGTGTTTGTCCCATGCTTTTTAAAAATTCAGATACTGTCCTCATCTCTACCACCTCCACTGGGAGACTATTCCATGGATCCACCACTCTTTCCGTAAAGAAATATTTCTGCATATCACTTCTGAATCTATCCCCCTTCACCCTCATCCCATGTCCCCTCGTAGCAGAACTTGCTTTCAATTGAAAGAGGCTCTCCCCCTGTGTACTTATGCCACGGAGGTATCTCCAGAAGAGAGAAGGAGAAGGAATAGAAGAGTGCAGGGCAGAGAGGAGACAGCACGGCAGTAACGAGAGTGAGATTGTTTCAGAGAGAGAGGAGATGGCTGAATGAGAGGGAGAAAGTGGTGAAGCTCAAGATGATAGGGTAGATGACATGATGATGGGGAAGTGCGGATGATAAAGGAGAGATAAGGGGGAGGAGCTTGAAGGTGTTGATAAGAGGGGAGATAAGTAGGGGGTAGAAGCAATAGGAAGAGAAAGTGTTGAGGAGCCATAAAAGAGAGAGTTGGAGAGGAGCACAGAAGTCAGAAGAAATACAAGGATAGGTGGTAGAAATTGCAGGTGATAAGGGCACCTGTAAGTGATTGTGGTAATGTGCACAGGGTGGCTATAAGCGACTATAAGCCCGGGGGTGAGTGGGCTGAGAGAAGGGAGGGTGGGATAGTAAAGAAGAGGAGAGAGAGACAGCTTAAAAAGAGAGGGAGAGCTGAACAAGATCACAAACAAAAATACAAAAAAGGAAAGCATTCTAACAGTGATAAGATAAATAAATAAATAATATATACAGGCAGACATATCTTACAAGCAAACGGTTAAAAAAGTCAGACTCTATGTCAAAGCTAGCAGCACAGCCTGTAATAGAAACATGACAGCAGAAAAAGACCACATTGCCTATCTAGTCTGTCCTTCCATATCAACCACTACAACAGTCCCCTTTATCCCTTTAGAGATCCTCTGTGTTTGCCCCATGCTTTTTTGAATTCAGATAATGTCCTCATTTCTACCACCTCCACTGGGAGACAATTCCACACATCTGCCACTCTTTCCGTAAAGAAATATTTCCGCATATTACTCCTGAGTCTATCCCCTTTCACCCTCATCCTGTGTCCCCTCATAGCAGAGCTTGTTTCAATCGAAAGAGGCTCTCCTCCTGTGCATTTATGCCATGGAGATATTTAAATGTCTCAGTCATATCACTTTTATCCTGCCTTTTCTCTAAAGTATACATATTAAGATCTTTAAGTCTATCCTCATATGCTTTATAACAAAGACCACTAACCATTTTAGTAGCCATCCTCTGTAGATACTCCAACCTGTTTACATCCTTTTGAAGGTGCGGTCTCCAGAACTGCAAACAATACTCCAAATGAGGTTGCACCAAAGATTTATACAGAGGCACTATCACCTCCTTTCTTCTAGCTGTGGTGGATTGTTAGTGCTTAATGGTTGGGACAGCAGTTGTTCCTGGCCTACCCACTGTGGTCATGGCAGGACTAGCAGGACAGTAACAGCAGCCCCACACTAGCCTAGAAGCCTCCACTGCATTTGGCATCCATGGCATCAGCATTTTCACACTGGGGACTAGAAGCACTGTTCTAAGAGGGCCCAATAGAGCCCGGACACAGGGCCAAGCTGTGATTGGCACCTACAGCATGCTGTAATTGTGCAGGAAACAAGGTAACTAGCATAGCACACTGCAGACAATACTTATCACACACTGGCAGTGATGTGGACCTGAAGCACAGCTGGCAGAGACCATCTCTAGCAGTGCAAATTCTGGGACCAGGTGTAAGGCACCTGCTAAAACCGCTCAGTAGGACGGTTTGTAGCTGTTATGTGCATGTCACACCCATTGTCAGTGCGTCTTACTGAGTGGATGTGATGGATCAGTGCATTCTCCATTTGGTGATCAGCTGCAGACTGATGCTCTGCCTGTGCAGTGCCTCATGGGTACTGGAGGGACTAGCCTATACCAGCACACACAGCAGGGAATCTAGGTAGTGATCTGCAGGCTCTTTGAATCCTGACATTGACAGGCCAATGATGTAGACACATATAGGGGTGCCTATGTGTCCCGCTAGCCCATCATGGCGGTTGCCATCCAATTAGAGTGCAGTCTGTGATGATGTGCTGTTGAGAGGCTAGGCTGTCTGTCTAGGCTGTCTGTGCCACAGGCAGCTATTTCAGGTCCCCTGTGGCACAGCTATGTGTGTTTTACACATGCACACCAGCCTCAGCTATGTCCTTAGGCCAACGTAGCTTTACATAGAACATTGAACGAGAGTAAGGGGGTTAACTATGTACAGGTTAATTGAATGGGTATAAGATAGGTAGAACAATATGTTTAGGACATGTTTTCTTGATGCCTTAATCCTACTTATTTACATATGTGATTATGTTCCAGCTCATGAATGTTTCCAGGATTCCTTTTACCAATGGCTGATTTCAACTCTTTCCAAAGGTTCTTGATTGGACTGAAATCTGGACTCATCGCTGGCCAGTTTAAAATAGTCCATTGTTCCTTTTTAACCATTCTTTTGTACTTCGGGATGTATATTTTGGGTCATTGTCCTGCTGGAGGACCCATGACCTTCAACCCAGACCTCACTTTCTGAGACTAGGTAGCACATTTCACTCCAAAATACTTTGGCAGTCCTCTGACTTCATGGTTCTTTTAATACGTTTCAGGCCTCCAGTTCCTGAGGCAGCAAAACAGTCCCACAACAGTATGGAACCTCCACCATATTTAACTGTAGGAAGGGTGTTTTTTTCCTTTTAAGTTCATTTCTTCATCTGTAAATGTATCGCTCGTCTGCATTGCCAAAGAGCTTGTTTGGTTTCATCTGTTCACGGAACATTTTCCCAGAAGGATTGAGGTCTCTTAAGGTCATTTTGGGCAAAGATCAGGTGTGCCTTTTTATGTCTGTCTTTGAGCAGTGAGGTCCTCCTTGGCTTTTGCCATGAAGACCTTCTTTGTTTAGTGTGCAGCACATGGTGCAGGTTGAAACCACCACTCCAGATTGTTCTAGGTCAGTCTTAAGGTCATTCGATTTTGGACGTGGTGTTTTTCCAACAGTACGCACTAACCTTCGAAGACTTCTTGGATTAATTGTCCACTTCCCACCACATCCTAGGAGGTTCTTGACAGTAACATGAGCAGAAATCTTCTTAATAACATTTCAAACTGTAGATACAGGAATCCCAAGGTCTTTGGAGATGGTCCTTTTTATTCTATTTAAAAGAGTGATCATACTCTCATACCATCATCCTGAGGAATAATTATCAAATTACCCTCAGATACTTGAGTAAATAAAGAATATCCTGAATAGTACTTAGTTTAAAAAAGCCTCTTTCTTTCAACAAGCATCGGAAGCTGACCACCAAACAAGCTTTTGAACGTTTGGCGTCCAAACCTAGGCTTTCCTTCCAATCCTCATCAACTCTGTCTCACAAAGTCAGCCATTGTTGCAGGGTCACTTCTTCCACACATGCTCTTAATCGTACTCTCCAGCCATCTCAAATCTCAGCATATCCAAGCCTTAAAGCAGAACCTCATTTGGATATGTCTTTGAATGCGGTTCTGCTTTAAGGCTTGGATACGCTGAGATTTGAGATGGCTGGAGAGTACAATTAAGAGCATGTGTGGAAGAAGTGACCCTTCAACAATGGCTGACTTTGTGAGACGGAGTTGATGAGGATCAGAAGGAAAGCCCAGGTTTGGACGCCGAACGTTCAAAAGCTTGTTTGGTGATCAGCTTCCGATGCTTGTTGAAAGAAAGAGGCTTTTTAAGCTAAGTACTCTTCAGGATATTCTTTATTTACTCAAGTATCTGAGGGTAGTTTGATAATTATTCCTCGGGATGATGGTATGAGAGTATGATCACTCTTTTAAATAGAATAAAAAGGAATATTTGTTGCGAGAGAGAGGAAAGGTTTCCTTTCAAGACAAATAATCCAACAACATTTTTTTTTGTTTCTGGGACACTTAGAAGAGGTAGGGTTTGTCTCTTTAGTTTATTTAGATATATTGAATGTGAGATGAACAGCGGTTTTGATACTATAATAATCATGTCCTGGCAATATCTCAGTTTTTATACTTCCTACCATTTCCTTTCTTAATAGGTCTTGTTTTAGCGATTCTTTTATCTGTCAAATATATGTGCAAGTGTAGTCCAAAGCCATTTCACTGGCTACTTCTTTTTAGGAGATATTGGACATTAATGGGTTAAATTGCAAGGGTGCCATTAATGTTGACCACAACTGCAGTTATTGACCAATTTCTAATTTTCCTTTTTTAGCAAAAATTATTGAAAAAGAGTAGCCAGACATATTTCATCTTTTTATAAAAGCTACAAAGTATTTCCATTCCAGACAATCTGGATTCAGAATGGGATATATATAGTTTTGAGTCAGCTGTAAAAGCCATGCTAAATGAAATTTACATCTACTGGGAAAGAGGATATGATGTACTCTTTATACAAATAGATCTTAGTTTAGCCTTTGGTATTGTTAATCATGATCTTCTAATATGCCCTCTGATAGTAGCAGGTCTCTTTTTGTTCCTTTAGAGTAATAATTGAAAATATTGTGCTAGAACCATATCCCATCTTGTGTGCCACAGGGCTCAGTTTTAACCTTGATAACTTTTTAACATCTTAGCTCCTTTAGATATCCTGATGCAGTTCCATGGGGTTTAGTCCATACCTATTTGCAGATGACATTCAGATTGTGATAGCACATAATACTTGGCTATGGCTTTTCGGCTCAATGTTTGGCTCATCATCACAAAATGAAGATTATATAATAACACCGCTTTTTCCACTAAGATTCAGTTTGGTCTTTGGGAGCAATAATCAATAATTCTCTTTTCTTTTCACAATATATCTCAAAGGTGGTGGGAAGTTCTTTTTTGGCTTTGAGGCATATTAAATCTCTACTTTTTTACCTAAATTGGGATGCCATAAAGATTCTACTCTATGCCCTTGTTCTAACCAAGCTTCATTACTGTAATTTGTTTCTTGCTGGAGTCCTCAGTTGTAATCTTAAAAGACTGCAATTAGTCAAATACAGCTATACAGTTTCTCTTTTCAGCCAAACCTAGAGATCATGTCACCTCTCTGTTTTTGGAGCTACAGTGGCTCCCAGTTGCTAGCAGTATAAAATATACAATTCTTATTTTAGCTCAGAGTATTTTATACAGGTATTCCATTATATCTGGAATTGTTGGTTATTCCTTACCTGTCCCGGTTGCACTTTGCGAGCCTCTCAAGGTGATCTTCTGACCATTCCTCCATCTTCATGTTGGAATTCTGCATTTAGGGACCTGTTTAACATGTGTTAATCATTAGTGCGAGGTTTGCCACATGCTAAACATGTCACTCTAACAGTTAGCATGGGGACCCATTCTAAAAATCCCATGCTAACCAATGATAATGTGAAGGGGCAGGAATGGCATATCATGGTTAGTGTGGGAATTTTGGGCATGTGCTAATCATGCCTGTTGCCATTACTGTGGATGCATTTAATTCTACCTCAATGGGTGACATTAAATTCACCCATGTTCTGATTAGCAATGCACTAACGGCAAGGGGATGGACACACATGCCCTCTAAAGATAGCTTGGACCTCTGCGCTAGTTTTGTGGCTTATTTATTTATTTAGAAGTATTTAGTATATCGCCTTATCATTAAATCAAAGCGGGTGCCGGTAGCACACTTATACATGTACTACCGGCACCATTTAGTAAACATACCCCTTAACCTTTTAGCCCCAACTCTATAGAATGTGCTTCCATTGGACTTATGAATCCTGTGCAGCGCTGGTCACGTGACTGCATCAGGGCTCTGGAGAGATTTCCCCATAGAGCTTCCCCTGCCAGCCAACCCCTGCAATGCAGGTCATGCGAATGCACCAGGTGACCAGAAGTCTATATATACCTGCAGCCATTGTGGCATTTTTCACTGTGTCGATGTACGCCACGGATGCGTTCCAAAGGAACACACCCGAGGAATAGGTCCTGCTACTTGGGCTTGCTCCTCAAGGTGACCTAACTCTGGCCTTCTCCTCTCTTCCCTTTGCTACTTTTTCGGGTTACCATCCACTTTGTAGGTTGCTTCTCCTCTCTTTGGCCGCTCTCCCTGCTTATCACGGCAGGTATGAATGCCATCCTTGTTTATTGCGGACAGCATCCCTCCCCTGTCTCCTCCTCTCCCCATTCCTGGTCACCACACCTTCTGATTGACTGCTGCCTGTTGTCCCCACCCTCACCCATTCTCTGGTTCTCCCACCACGTATCATGCAGCTGTACTGAACTGCAGATCCATTCAGGCCAAAACTTCCATGACTACTGATCTCATCTCCCAGCATTTCTTTTCCGTAATGGAAGCATGGCTCAAAGCTGGTGATGACCCCATGCTTCTCTGCTTTCTTCCTGAGGGCTTCACCGCCCTCTGTATCCTGTGCTGTGGTAGGACTGGAGAGGATGTGATCCTGTTTCATTGCTCCTCCATCACTCTCTCAAGTATCTGCTTCTACCCTCCATTATCCTAAGGCCCTTCTGATTAGTCTGCATTCTCCCCTCCCCCCATCTACTACCTCCTCCTCTATTTATTTATTTATTTAGACAGTTTTGTATACCACCTTATCCTTCAATCAAAGTGGTCACAGCACAATTGGGGATACATTTAACATGAGGGGATATGAGACACATACACTAATACTTACAGGGAATATGGGCAATGGAGGGTTAAGTGCCTTGTCCAAGACCACAAGGAGCACCTGTGGGACTAGAAACCCCAGTCCTTCCAGCCCAAGGTTGCTGTCCTCTAGTGGGAGTTGAACCACCGACCTTCTGGCCTGTGGTACCTTGCCCCAACCACTAGGTCACTCCTGCCTTCAGTCCCTCTATTGCCCCCTTCCCCCACTCCCACTCTATGGGATGCTTTCCTTCTGACCTCAGTAAAAACTTGCATTCATTACCCCCATTCTAGCTGATTTCAGCATACATTTCGATACTCACAAAGGCTCTCAACAAATCATTCATCTCTTACCTTTCTGATCTCAATCTTGCCCCTTTCGTTCATCTTCCTACCCATGCTGCTGGTCACACCATGGACCAACTCATGTTCTCCTCCTCCAATCCCTTCCCACCCCTGTCTCTCTCTGTTGTCTCGCTCCACTCCACTCTTCTTTCAGCCAGGATACACTCCAGTAAATAGCTTGTCCCCCTCTGCTTCTGCCCCTGCCACAATTCAGATTCAGAAACTCACTACTGAGACTCCTCCCACCTTTCCCCCCTTCTGACCAGATTCTCCCCACTGACTTTTCCACGCTCCCTGTTGATGACCAAGTTCACCACTCACACTCCCAGCTTCAATCGGCCCTTGATCTTGTGATGCCTCAGCATCCCAAGTGCCTTTTGAAGAAGCATTCCCATCCGTGGTACAGTTCTGGCCAGCTTATGCAGTTCTCCCATCTGCACCACACTGAACACACCTGGCACAGATGGCACAGTGCCATTTCACTATCTTTAAGCATCACCATCATCTTTACAGGACCAAGTTCATTCAGGCCAAAAAGAACTATTACTCCCATCTTATTGATTCTTCTGCTAATCACTCTAGGGCTTTATATTCTGACTTCTCTCAACTGACGCGCCTTTCCCACTTGACTCCCCCTGCCACCCTGCCCTCTTCTGACCCATTCATTCACTTCTTTCTTTACAAAACTGAGAAACTTGGCTCTACATTTCCACCCCCCTCACCTCCCCTTGATCCCAAACCTGAGCACTGCACGTCCCTCCATGGCCCTCTGCCACAACTGGAGTTCCTTCAACTCGTTTTATTTATTTATTTCCAGTCTCTTCTATACTGCGCTATTCAACATCAGTGCGGTTTACAATGAACAAAGAACTACACATTTCCATGGGTACTCTGTGTTTACAATGAACAGGTGTTTAAAACTTGGATAACATGGGGTAACTATTTACAATCATGCCACAATGTAGGGTTTGCCTCATTGGTCTAGCCGCGGGAGTTCTGTGTGGTACCCTTGGAAGGGGCTGTTATGGCATTGTCTGCCGGGTAGTACAGGAGGAAGAGGTGGTGCTTCAAGGCTTTCTTAAACTGGAATAGGTCAGAGATTGCACGAACGTTGGGAGGCAGGGTATTCCAGCATCTGGGCACACAGAATTTGAAGGCCCTGTTTGCAGTTGACTGGGTGCATTGGGTTATTGATTTTGGGACTGTCAGTGTGTTGAGTGCTACTGATCTTCTTGATCTGTTAGTGGGAGTGGTCTGGATCAGTTCAGATAATGATGAGGATGAAAGTCCATTGATGGCTTTGAATGTCAACAGTAGGGTTTTGTACTTAAGTCTGCTGTGGATCGGAAGCCAGTGGAGATGCTTCAGTATGGGCATCACATGGTCTTTCCTGGATTCCCCGCATAGAACCCTTGCTGCAGTGTTCATTGCAAGTTGCAGCGGATTCAGGGTGGTCTGGGGGAGCCCTTGTAGGATCACATTAGCATAATCAAAGTGTGGAATGATCAGTGCCTGGTAAATTGTCCTAAAGTCTTCTGGCTCCAACAATGCTCGTAGGGGTCTGAGGGATCGTATCTTATGGTACACCACCCTAACTATATTGCCTATGTGTAACTTCATGTCCAGTTTCTGGTCTAAAGTGACGCCGAGGTATCTGATCGAGGGTTTGGTCTGGAGATCTGCTTCCTTGACTCTTATAAAGGGTGGTGCGGAGAAGTTTGGATTCCTTGTGATGAAGAGTACTTCTGTTTTTTTGTGTTGGATCCTGAGGTTTTGGGTTTGGAGCCAGTCAGATACAGCATTAAAGCAATTTGTCAATGGGGAGAGGTCTGGGTTATCGGTTGAGAAAGGCATGTATAGTAACACGTCGTCCGCATATATCAAGCAATTGACACTGAATGACCGGATCAGGTTGCATATAGGCTGCATGTACATGTTGCATATAGGCTGCATGTACACGTGGTTTCATCAGCCACCCTGTCTAAGAAAATATTCACTTCCCACAAAGCTACCTGCCCTCTCAACTCCATCCCCTCTTCCTGACTCTCTGATTCTGCCCTTGCTCTTCATCCGGCTGCCCTTTCTATTATCAACTCTAGTCTGTCTTCCGGGACCTTCCCCTCAGCTTGGAAGCATGCTCAGGTTTGCCCTATCCTCAAGCACACCTCCTCAGACACTACTTCGCCTTCTAGCTATAGACCAGTTTCCAACCTCTCTTTTTTATCAAAGTTCTTAGAAAAGCTTATTTTTTCATCATCTGGATTCCAACAACGCCCTTCATTCTTGCCAAGCTGGCTTCCGACCAGGACACAGCATGGAAACCGTCATCTTATCTCTCATCAGCAAGGACCGTGAATCTTTGGACAAAGGCAATGTCATTTTCCTAGTTTTTCTTGATCTTTCTTCCACTTTTGATCTTGTCGATCACTCCCTCTTCCTCTCCTGTCTTCATCACTTCAGTTTTCATGGCACTGTTCTCCACTGGTTCGGTTCGTTCTTCTTTAACCCCTCCTTCTTGGTTCGCATTAACTCCTCCACTTCTGCCTCCTTCCCTCTGGACTGCGATATTCCCCAGGGCTCTGTTCTTGCCCCACTTCTATTTAATGTCTTTCTTTCCCCACTCACTCTTCTCATTCAACAACTAGGCATCTCCGAATACTATTATGCGGATGATATTCTACCCCTCTTGCACACTAATCCTTCCTTACCTGATCTCTCCCCCCTCAAGCCCTGCTTGTCCCATGTCTCTGAATGGCTCAATACCAACCGGCTTGCCCTCAATCCCAACAAGACCTCAGACACTTGGTTAACTGCCACTGTCCCCCTGCATGCTTCTGCTTCTCTCCTCCTTGGCACCTCTAATTCCTTTATTTCCTCTGTTTGTTACCTTGGTGTGGTCCTTGATTCAGCTCTGACATTTCATCATCATATCACCCCCGTTGTCTGCAAATCCCTTTTCATTTTATGCCAGATCAGAGCTCTTTGTCTCTTTCTTTCTCCTTCTGCCCTGACCACCTTACTGCTCTCCCTTGTGATCTCCCAGCTGGATTATTGCAAGTCATTTTTGAAGGTCTTCCTCAATATCAACTTGGTCATCTTCAACTCATCCAGAACACTGCTGTCTGTCTCCTCGCTCATGCTTCACATTATTATCACGTTATCCTCCTTCTGGTCCATTAACACTGGCTTCCCACTTAGTTCTGCATCTGCTTTAAG
Source organism: Ichthyophis bannanicus (assembly GCA_033557465.1). Taxonomy (NCBI): domain Eukaryota; kingdom Metazoa; phylum Chordata; class Amphibia; order Gymnophiona; family Ichthyophiidae; genus Ichthyophis; species Ichthyophis bannanicus. The sequence goes on from CM066036.1 coordinate 429,796,121, forward strand.
ATTCTTGTCTTGGTTCATGAAGTCCTTCACTCCAGTATCCCCTCTTATCTTTCCTCTAGCATCATTCCTCATGCCTTACAGCGTTCCCTCTGCGCACTCCACTAAAACTGCCTTCATCTGCCCTCCGTCTCCCATGCTAGGTATGATTTGACACAGAACTCGGCTTTCGACTTTCTTGGCCCTTCGACTAGAGCTTTCCCTTGCCCAATTCAAGACTCAGCTTAAGACCCTTCTATTTTACGAGGCCTTTAACATACCCATCACTTGATCTACTGGACCCTATGGATGACTTCCCTTTTCCTATCTCTTAGTCAATGCTCTTTCCCTCCCCTCTTTCTCTCTGTTTGTCCCCTTCCTGGTATGATTGAGATTCTTTCCTATTCACAATCTTGGAGTTCTTTGCACCAGCCTCTTTTATTTAAGTTTTATGTTTATGTTTATTTTAAATTTGATATACCGCTCAGGCCAGAAGGCATTAGAGCGGTTTACAATACTATATCATTCGAGGAAATAAGAAAAGAACGCCATTTATATGATAGGACAGAATAGAGGACAGAGACAGTCAAACAGAATAGAGAAAGGGAGAACACGGAACAGCAAGTTACCACAATATATAAGCACGACAACCCAGTTCATACTGTGAACCGCTCTACCAATTTGTTTTAAGGGCAATATATCAAATCTTAATAAACATAAACAAAGCACCACCAAAAAATTTAAGAAGGACATTAAAGTGACTCTTCCAGATGTACTTTTCATAAATTGAATCTCTTCCCTTGGTCACACAGCCTAATGTTTTTGAACTGTCAGTTGTTGATGTATATTGTTCCATTTCACTCCACCTTATATGTCATGTCCATTGTTTTTTGTGTCTGTCAGAAGTAATTTTAAGTCATAGTTTTATAAACCTTTTTCTTATCTATGTAGATTTTGGTGTTGTAAACCACGCTGATGACTATTCTTGGTTGAAGGGCAGTATACCAAATAATGAAGGCATCTTTGGAAAGCCTTCGGTGATGAATGGCCTGTCAGTCTTTGGCTTTGTTGACCAACCTCTCTTCTGGACATTCTCCTTTCTCTCCCTTTGTGTCCTTTGGTATCCATATTAGTGTGTTATATACTTGATTTTAATTGTTGTCTTATTCTTTTCCCCTTCTTTTGTGTTCAGTCTATCATTAGCTTGAGCTATTAACTTCATGTTCCGCTTTTAACCCTTTTTTGTAAACTGCTCTAACTTATTTTTAGTTGAATCGCAATATATCAAGTACCATTAAAATAAAATAAAAATAAAATATATTATAGTATGAATATAAGCTTAAGCCCTTCATCAAGGACATTAATGTCTTCAGTAGCCTCAGATTTCAGTGTACCACTGACTTCTCCAAAGACAAGCAGGAATGAAGTCCTCATGTATGGGTCACATCATCCAATGGAGCTCAAATGGGAATGCTTCCCAGCTACTAAAGCTTTTAGGAGTTTCCTCTGCACCTGCGTGCCATCTTCTTTCCTGCCACCATCTTGGATTAGTCTTTGTTTTTCCACGGAGCCCAACAGACGTGTTTTGACATATCTCCACCTTAGTTACTGTTTTTTTTCCTTTCATGGATCTTGCCGCCTTTCCAGTTTTTACTGTAACCTCTTTGCCTGCAGTTGTGGTTACTTTTCTTGTTTCCTTTTTATTAATTTCTTTTTGGTCATTTTTCTTTTATTTTCTACAGCACTTCTGCCTGCTTAGACGTCGGTGCACCGGCCGGGCCTTGCTGTTTTCAAAATTGAGCCATTTGATTTCACCATTGCTATCTTTCCGGACAATATACCCCAAAAACCAGTCAGTGGGTTTAAGAAGTGTTCCCAGTGCTCAAATACCATATCCCCCATGGATACTCATGGTTTGTGTCTTCAGTGCCTGGGATCTAATCATCAATCCTTTTCTTGTAATTTATGTTTGCAAGGATCGAGAGAAGCAGTGCAAATCATTTTTTGGAACTCACAAGTTCGATTCATAAACATCCGCATTGACAGCACTGGTCTCAATGGCTTCAAAGTCTGCAGTGGACGCTGGCGGTGTATTGATATTGAGGAGTTCTCAAGCCCACTCAGAGTCGAGCACCTGTAGTGCCCCAGAGCATCAACCATTGATCGATCTCCACTCATAGATGAGGAAGGATTTGGCTTCATCTTCATGCAACTTCAAAAGGAGATTGTGACGAGCACCAAGTGAAGACTTTGGTGCACTGGTATCAGAGCCCTTCGAGGCATGGCATAGAAAGTGATGAGTGTCTGCAAGAATGTCCTTCTAAGCTGCCCCAAAGGGTGGAGAGCTCATCCTCTAGAACACTGGAGGGTCAGCGACGGCCTATCGAGAGCCAAGACCAAGCCGCTGATAACCGTGTAGAGATTCCACAGCCTCTGGGATCAGTATCCATGAAGAAATGCCTTCTGAAGGCTCCCGAGGAAAAGATTGTGGTGTTACTGGCTGTGTAGGAGCCTCAACATCAGCTGCATTGACATCGGCAACATGCAACTGATCCTTGGGATGCACCTTTTGCCTGTGGGACAGGCATCATCTTCGGGGCATTGAAGGACTCCAATACCAGTGTCTGCCTGGTCAATATCACTCTCTAGCATTTTGGGGTCCGATACATCCTCATTGCTCCTGGAGGAGCTCCCGATCCCCTTGGGTCAGGAGAGAGATCCAGGCAGAGACTTAGAAGTACTTTGCTTTCCTCTCTCAGAAGGCTGGGTCACCCATATAGAGTCAGAGGACAAGTTTCCTGAACTTTTGTCAGACCCTTCTTTTCCTCATCAGTGGTGCAAGTCCCCTCCTGAGGACATGACCTTCCAAGATTTTGTTAGGGACATGGCCAAGGCCACACCATTTTCTTTGGAGGCTGAGGATGAGCCCAGGGCAGAAGAGTTGGAGATCCTTCAGTACTCCTTGGCCCCCTAAGGAGGCAGTGACAGTGCCCATGCACCACATCCTGCAGAGAGTCCAGATGAAAATGTGGGAGAACCCCCTCACTGTACGTCCAGTCAGTAGAAGGCTTGACTCCATGTATAGAGTTCAGAAGGCTCCCAGATTAGAGAAGCCTCAGTTTCTTCACCATTCCTTGGTAGTCAAATCCACCCTTAAGAGATCTAAGAGTTTCCATGGTGCCCCCAGGAAGGGAGATTCTGACATTGGACTCTTTGGGGAGAAGGTATTTTCGGAGTTCTGTGCTCATAGCCCATATGGCCTCTTACCAGCTCCACATGAGCATGTTTTTGCAGAACATCATGTGTGTGACCTCGCTGATCTGTCCCAATATCTCCCTCCAGAGAAAGATGGACACTATCATTCCTTAGTGGCTCACTGCAAGGACTGCTTGACGTTCATGGCCTATGCGACCTATGATACCTTTGAAATGGCATTGAGAGCTTCTACCTTGGGTATTGGAGCCCGGAGGATCTAGACTTCAGACCTGAAACAATCAGTGCAGAACAAGGTGGATCAATTCAGTTCTAGGGTAAGATCACACAGCAGACTAGCTTTGGATGCTTTTCTCCTTTACTGGGGGGATGGTCTTCTGTATAAGTATCCTCCAATACCTCTCATTGCAAAGGCACTCCTGAAGCTCAAAACAGATGGTGACACAATGATTCTTATTGCTTTTTACTGGCCAAGACAGTTTTGGTTCCCTCTCCTGCTGCAGCTCTCCAGTAAGGAGTCAGGAGGACTGGATAATGTTGCACCCTAACATTCAGTCTTTGGCCCTCATGGCATGGATTTACTTCTGTGTGCTGCTTTGTTTTGCTTTCCTATTATTTATGGCGTTCTTTTCTATAGTTTGCAGTGTGGACCTTTTTATTGTACACCCCTTTATGCTTTGGCCACAGCGGTCTATCAAATGTTTTAATAAAGATAATAAAAAGATAATGGATGTTGAGAGGCTAGTGTTGTCTGAGCTCAACTTGACCACTGGCGTAACCGATGTACTTTTGGTCTTCAGGAGGGCCTCAATGTGGAAGTCTTATTCCTGTAAATGGAGGAGGTTTGCTGTTTAATGTGAAAGTCATGCCCTAGATCCTTTTGTCTGTCACACACAAAAACTGCTGGAGTAGCTTCTGCACTTCTCTGAGTCTGGAATGACATCCAACTCTGTCAGTGTCCACCTACATGCAACTGGAGCTTACCATCGAAGTGTAGAAGGGAAATCCATCTCGATACAGCCTTGAGTTGTTTGCTTCATGTGAGAGCTGCTTCTCTTGAAGCCTCCCAGAAATGTTCCACAGTGTCTTGGGACCTCAATGTGGTGCTTGTGCAGCTCATGAAAGCTCCCTTTGAACCACTCAATTCCTGCCCTCTGAAGTTCTTGACCTGGAAGATTTTGTTTTTGGTGGCGGTCACTTCAGCACACAGAGTGAGCAAGCTTCAAGCAATAGTAATTCATTCACCTTTTACCAAATTCCATCATAATAGCATGATTCTCCATACTCATCCTAAATTCCTTCTAAAGTGATGTTGGATTTCCATCTTAATCAGTCAATTGTTCTACCAACATTTTCCCAAAGACCTCATGCCCACAAAAGGGAAGCTGTATTGCACATATTGGACTGAAAATGAGCCTTTGCTCTCTACTTGCAGTGAACAAAAGTCCATAGAACGTCCATCCAGCTTTTTGTTTCTTTTGACCCCAGCAAGCTAGGGGCTGCCGTTTCCAAATACTCTTTTAATTTGGCTAGCAGACTGCATGTCTTTCGCTTATGCCCAAGCAGGCCTGAGTCTTGATGGTCATGTCACAGCTCACAGTGTCAGAGCCATGGCTGCTTCAGTAGCCAACTTGCACTCAGTCTCCATAGAAATTATCTGCAGCGCTGCAAAGTGGTATTTTGTCCACACATTCACATCTCACTACTGTCTAGGTGGACATTCCCGATGCAACAGCAACTTCAGCAAATCTATATTTCGGAATCTGTTTGGGGATTCGAATCCAACTCCATCCCCCCTAGGCCCATTCTATTTTGTTCAGACTATCAAAAATATAAAGAAGAAAGAGAACAATTTCTTTTGTACATACTTCAGTACCTTGAATTGCTAAGGCCTGTTGCCATTACACATATGGAATGTTGCCCAGGTTGGGCTTGTCTGCTTTCCCATGAGCTTTCAATAGCTCTTAGCTAGGGAGTTCCCATACATGAGGACTCAGTTCTGCTTGTCCATGGAGAACAGATAGTTACTCATCCATAGCAGTTGTTCTCTGTGGACAGGGGCAGCAGGAATAAGTTCTCACAACCCTCCCACCTTCCCTGGGAGACATCACGCATACAGAAGGACTTATTCCTACTGTCTACAAAGAACACCTGCTACAGGTGAGTAACTACCTTATCTGCCATAAGAATTTCACCATCGTTATGATTAGAAATAAATATTGGCAACAATGAAAAACTATATGGTTAAATAGAAATCTCCAGTTTGAATTGTCTGTCCCAATGATTCCAAACCTGCCTTAGGAGTAACCTCAGCCAGTCACGCTTTCAGAGTATCGAAAATGAATATGCATGGAATATATTTTCATATGATAGAGGAAATGTACTGCCAATGTATTCTGTGCATAATTTCAGACATCCTGAAAACTCCGCAGCCAAGACAGGTTTCATAACAACTAGTCCATCGCCTGTAGTAAGCATTTATTTATTTAAGTTTTTAGTCCGCCTTTCCAAACAATGAGTTAACAAAATAAAACATAAAATATAATGTTGTTGTTAAGTGTCATTGAGTCAGTGTTGACTCATGGCGATCCTCTGGATAGGTGTCCTAAACTGTGTTTGGTCTTCAGTCAGGCAGCTCATTGTTGATAGAGCGGCATACACAGCTGCCGTTACTGCATTGATCCATCTCATTACCGGCCTACCTCTTTTGCGTTGACCTTCAACCTTGCCAAACATGGTGTCTTTCTCTAATGATCTTTCCCTTTGTGTGATATGTCCAAAGTATGAAAGTCAAAGTCTTGTCATCTGAACTTCTAAAGAAAGCTTTGATTTGATCTCCTCTAGTATTAACTGGTTTGTTCTTTGGGCAGTCCATAGAATACACATTATTCTTTGCCAGCACCATAATTCAAAGGCATCAAATTTGTAAATAAAAACAAAACCACAGAGATGAAAACACATAACACCAGTCAACTAAACCAATATGTATTGGAGCCAATAATTAAACTGCTTGTATTGGTACACACTGCAGATCTTTTTTATCCATAGGGTTTGCAACAAAACTAAAAGGAGCAGTTGCAAAGGTTAAAGACTTACATCAAGCTTGGGTGTTGTTGAAAAATACTATCTTGGAAGCCCAGACCAGCTGTATTCCACGCTTTAAGAAAAGTGGAAGGAAGTCCAAAAAAACTGCCAGCATGGTTTAAAGGTGAGGTCAGAGAGGCTGTTGTTGCCAAAAAAACATCTTTCAGGAAATGGAAAAAAGAGCCAAACTTGAGAACCTGGAAACAGCACAAGCACTGGCAAGTCAAATGCAAGGCATTGATAAGGCAGGCAAAGGGAGAATTTAAGAAGAAGCTTTCTGCGGAAGCAAAAATGCGAAATAAACACTTTTTCAAGTACATTCGTAGCAAAAAACCTGTGAGAGAGTCAGTTGGTCCATTAGATGATAGAGGGGTCAAAAGGGCACTAAGAGGCGACAAGGCGATAGCGGAGAGATTGAATGAATTCTTTGCTTCGGTCTTTACTGAGGAAGATGTATGGATGTTACGCATGACAAGTGGTATTTAAAGGTACGGAAGAACTGAAGGTAATATTAATACATTGGGAAGATGTATTACAACTATTAGATAAATGGAAGAGTAGCAAAATCACCTGGGCCGGATGGTATACATCCAAGGGTGTTGAAAGAACTGACATATGAGATTGCAGGCCAGCTATTAGTAATCTGTGAATTATCATTAAAATCATCTCTAATACCTGAAGATTGGAGGATCGCCAATGTAACACCAATTTTTAAAAAGGGTTCCAGGGGTGATCCGGGAAACTACAGACCGGTGAGCCTGACGTCAGTACCGGGAAAAATGGTAGAAATCATCATAAAGAATAAAATTACTCTGCATGTAGATAGTCATGGCCTAATGGGAGACAGCCAACATGGCTTTAGACAAGGAAGATCTTGTCTTACTAATCTGTTATGTTTTTTTGAAGGTGTGAATAAACAGGTGGACAAAGGTGAGTCGGTTGATAAAATGTATCTGGACTTTCAGAAAGCCTTTGACAAGGTCCCTCATCAAAGACTTTTGGCAAAACTAAAGAGTCATGGGATAGGAGGCAGCATACTACTGTGGATCAGGAACTGGTTAAAAGATAGAAAGCAGAGGGTAGGGCTAAATGCCAATTTTCCCAATGGAGAAAGGTGAATAGTGGTGTACCCCAGGGATCTGTGCTGGGTCCGCTGCTTTTTGACATATTCATAAATGATCTGGAAAGTGGAATAATGAGTGAGGTTATCAAATTTGCAGATGACACAAAACTATTTAAAGTTGTTAAAACCCAAGAGGATTGTGGAAAATTGCAAGAGGATCTTGATAAATTGGAAGACTGGGCATCAAAATGGCAGATGAACTTTAATGTGGACAAGTGCAAAGTTATGCACCTAGGGAAGAACAACCCAAACTATGGTTACACGATGCAAGTTTCCACATTAGGAACCACCACCCAGGAAAAAGATTTAGGCGTCATTGTGGATACCATGTTAAAACCCTCGGCCCAGTGTGCAGCGGCGGCCAAGAGAGTAAATAGAATGCTAGGTATCATAAGGAAAGGAATGGAAAATAAAACAAAAGATATTATAATGCCTCTATATCGTTCCATGGTGAGACTGCACCTTGAATATTGTGTGCAATTCTGGTCGCTGTATCTTAAAAAGGATATAGTGATTTTAGAAAAGGTTCAGAGAAGAGCCACCAAAATGGTCAAGGGGATGGAAGGATACTCCTATGAAGAAAGGCTAAAAAGGTTAGGGCTCTTTAACCTGGAAAAGAGACTGCTGAGGGGAGATATGATAGAAGTCTATAAATTAATGAACGGAGTGGAACGGGTAAACGTAGATCGATTGTTTACATTATCAGAATATAGAAAGTCTAGGGGACATGCAATGAAGCTACAGGGTAAACTATTTCAGACTAATAAAAGAAAATATTTTTTCACTTAACGTGTAATCAAACTCTGGAATTTGTTACCGGAGGATGTAGTAAAGGCTGTTAGTGTAGCTGGGTTTAAAAAAGGCTTGGAATAAGTTCCTGGAGGAAAGGTCCATAAACCATTATTAAGAAGGGACCCAGGATATCAATGCTTGACCCAGTACAAGCATTGTGGAACCTGTGTCTTTTGGGGAAACTGCTAGGTACATATGACCTAGATTGGCCACTGTTGGAAACAGGATACTGGGCTTGATGGACCTTGGTCTGACCCAGTATGGCATATCTTATGTTCTTATGAGTTGATATGATTTGATTTGCTTGGTATATATACTTTCAACAGAAAAGATATTAAGCATTTAACAATAAACCAATAAATAAAAAAACCACCTACTTTACCTGAATGCCTTGCCTTGAACTAATACTGGAAAAGGGATTTGACTTATCCTTTTCCAGTAGTAGTAGTGCAAATATAAAATAAGTAAAACTAAAATGACTGTGCAAAGATAACTTCCGATTGTGGTTTGGTTTGAATTGAGTTTATCTGGATAAAAAACAGGTTTTAAAAAGCTTTTCCAAATGGAGGTAATTTATCATCTCCAGGAACAAGCAGGAATGTAGTCTTCACATATGGGTATCATCGGTACCAACGGAGCAGGCGCGGAAACGCTCCTCTGCGTCCAATAGGAACGCTTTTGGGAGCACCCCACAGCGCATACGTGCTGCCTTCCCGCCTCTGTACCTCTCTCACTTCAGTTCTTCGTTTTCCGTGGAGCCGACAGGACGTGTACCCTGTCACCGCAGAAAATTTCCTTTTATTCTTTGTTTTTTTGTGGTCACGTCTGCCTTCATTCAACACCTACTGGTACCGCCGGTTCTTCTTCTTCTTTATTTAAAAAAAACAACCTTATATTTTCTTCAGGGGTCTTTCCCTTGTTTCTGGTGCTAGGCGCCATTTTGGGCACTAGGCCCACATTTCTTCAGGCATGGAGAAACCAGATAGTGGTTTTAAAAAATGCTCAAAGTGTGGCGGTACCATTTCCATCACCGACACCCATGATTGGTGTCTAAAATGTTTAGGTCCTGAACATTGTCCAACGGAGTGTCTCTCCTGCACGAGGATGACCAAAAGGGGCCTGCAGAATAGAGCTGCAAAACATGGTATCCTTTTTGCCATGAATACAGTGTCACGTGCATTAACGTCCTTCATCTTCCTCCCATGGATCTCAGGTAACTAAACTTAAGTCTTCTAAGACTGGCTGGTCCTCGAAGGATAAATCTCCTTCAAAGTATCGAGATGCCACTGGCGTTGCTCTCAAGGATAGTTCACCGGCAAAACAGCCCCGGCGGGAGTCTTTGGGCTCCAAAGCATTAACGGGGCTGCAGAACTACTAGTGCTATGTTCTGGGGCCGTAGCCGCTTCCACTGGTACCGACACCCAGGCATCGACAGGAGCGATGGATAAAAGAATTATCACTATTGAACGCAGTCTAGCGTTCCTCTTAGCAGCTTCGGTAACGCTAAGACCGCTACAGACGGTTCAACAGGTATCGGTACCGACATCAGTACCGGTACCAACAGTACCTGCTTCTACAGGACTGCTTCCCCCCATGCCGAGCCTTGAGTTGATCTCGGATATCAGGGATCAGGAACCGAGACATTTTGGTACCGACTTCGAGCGGTGCCGATACCATGCATTACAGAAGCACCTGGTACAGAGTGCCTTTGAGTCTTCCGATGACTCTGACGATTCTACTAGTACCAGATTGAACCTACTAGAGGATTCAACTCCTTCTCCTCAACGCAGGATGTCTCCTCCAGAAGATATGTCCTTCCAGGATTTCATACGTGATTTAGCAAAGGGCCTTGCAATCACTGTGATTCCAGAAAAGGAACCTAGGGCAGAAGAATTAAGACTTCCACAATACCCTATGGCAGGGGTACTCAAATCCAGTCCTGGAGGGCCACAAACCAGTCAGGTTTTCGGGATATCCCTAATGAATATGCATGAGATATATTTGCATGCACTGCCTCTATTGTATTTGACTCTATCTCATGCATATTTATTAGGGATATCCCGAAATCCTGACTGGTTCATGGCCCTCCAGGACTGGATTTGAGTACCCCTGCACTATGCCTCCCAAGGAGGCAGCTATGCTTCCCATTCACAAGATCTTACATGATCTGATGTTGAGAATGTGGGAAACTCCTTTAACAATATCTTCACATTCCCGGCGCCTTGACACTATGTACCGAGTGCCAAGTTGTCCTGGTTTTCAAAAAACTCAGTTACCACACCATTCAATGGTAGTGAAATCAGCCATGCGAAGAATAAAGAGTGCTAAAACACATTCTTCTAATCCACCAGGCCGGGAACCCAGGACACTCGATGCCTTTGGGCGTTGATGCTTTCAATCCTCCATGCTATTAGCCAGGATCAGTTCTTATATTCTTTATATGGGAATGTTCCTGGAAGAAGTCAAAAAAGACTTAGAGCTCATTAGCCCTTGGAAAAAAGAGCAGACTACCATATTCTGGTCAAGCACGCCCAGAATGTCTCTAAATTCATGAACCGTGCTACCTTTGATTGCTTTGAATGTATTAACAGAACCTCTGCTATATCCATAGGAGCACGTCGTATTGCTTGGCTTCAAGCATCAGACTTAGAACAGTGGGTACAAGAAAAGCTGGGAAACATTCCTTGTACAGGAGAAAATCCCTTTGGCAAGGACTGGCAGGACAAGGTAATCAGCTTGAATATGAAAATACTACCTTGAAGAGACTATCAAAGTCTACAGCCAACCCAGCAAAGAAGAAAATATTCAAAAAAACTTTTTTCAGCAAGAAAAAGAAGCCTTACCCATCTTACACCCATCAAAGCTACTGTCCGCTTCATGTTCCCCAGAAGGGGCAACAACAGAACAGACAGCAAAGAAAGCCGCAAGTTCAAAGAGCTCAACCGGCCCAACAGACCGGCCCAACAGACCCAGCCCCCCTCAGGGTCTTTGACTTCTACCTAGAGAACTTAGTCATTCTGCCCCTGAAAGGTCAGAACCCTTAACCATTCCAGGAAGACTATGCTATTTTGCCAAAAGTTGTCAACAAATAACATCAGAAAACTGGACTCTGTCCATTGTACGACTGGGGTACAAGTTTCATTTTCTCAACTTGCCCCCACCTACAATAATAAAACAGTTCAATTCTCAAGCCCCTGCCACGAACCTCTTGTGGCAGGAGGTCACATCACTTCTCGATCAAGGAGCAATCGAAGAAGTACCCATATCCCAACAGGGCTTGGGGTTTTACTCTCCCTATTTTCTTATTCCAAAGAAGACAAGAGCTCAGAGAATTAAACAAATTGTTCCGAGAAAAGCTCAGAATGATCTCCCTCGGGACACTCCTTCCACACCTTCAAAGTCAGGATTGGCTATGTTCTAAGAGATGCGTACACGCATATTTTCATCCACTCAGATCACAGGAAGTTCCTTCGATTCCTGGTCCAAGGAAGACACTTTCAGTATAGAGTTCTTCCTTTCGGACTGGCCTCTGCTCCAAGAGTCTTCACAAAATGCATGTCAGTGGTAGCAGCATTTATGAGGACTCTGGGAATATTCGTCTTCTCTTACTTGGACGATGGGCTCATTCGAGCATCAACAGCTTCAGAGGCCGGCTTCGCTCTCTTTCTCGAGCTATGAGCATTCTTCAGTACTTGGGGCAGATCATAAACCTCCCAAAATCTCATCTCACCCCCTCTCAATCTCTCGAATTCATAGGGGCTCGTCTAGACACACGGCAGTCAAGGGCTTTCCTGCCACAGCCACACTGTCTAAAGATAATACAACAAGCATCTATGAAGGTGTTCCTTACTGCTCAAGAGATGCTTCAACTTCTGGGACATATGGCATCCACTGTCCATGTGGTTCCCTATGCTTGCCTCCACATGCGAGCAGCCCAGTGGACACTATCCTCTCAATGGTCACAGGCCTCAGGTCAGCTAATGGACATGATCAGAAACACCACACCTCTTATTTTGTCCCTGCAATGGTGGCAATCTCTGGAAAACCTCCTTGTAGGCTCTCCTTTCCAGCAGCCTCTATACCAGGCCACCCTAACAACAGATGCATCCAAGATGGGTTGGGGGGTTGCACGATCTGTCCACTCAGGGTCTCTGGACCCCACAGAAGGTTTCCCTTCACATAAACCTCCTAGAGCTAAGAGCCATCTTCAATGCTATTCAAGTCTTTCAGGCCTATCTCAGCAAAAAGACAGTTCTGGTCCAAACCGACAATCAGGTAGCTATGTTCTATGTGAACAAGCAAGGCAGAACAGGCTCTCTGTTGCTATGCAACGAAGCTTTACGACTATGGGCCCTCACCAGAGAGTTGCAAATTCACCTGTTTGTGATATTTTATTTTATTTATTTATTTATTTACTCTTATATACTGTGCTATTCTGCATCAGTGCGGTTTACATTGAACAAACTGAAATTACATTGAACAGGGCATTATAACTTGGAGATAACTATTTTACAGGGAACATGGGCTATGGAGGGTTAAATGGCTTGCCCAAGACCACAAGGAGCACCTGTGGGACTAGAAACCCCAGTCCTTCCAGCCCAAGGTTGCTGTCCTCTAGTGGGATTTGAACACCCGACCTTCCGGCCTGAAGTACCTTGCCCCAACCACTAGGCTACTCTTCCACTCCGGTATACCTCCTGGGCATTCAAAACCTATGGGCAGACAGACTCAGTCGAATACTGCTGACACACGAGTGGTCCCTCCACTCAGTTCCTGTTCAGCAGAGCTAGAGTGCAGATCTCTCCCAGAGAGCTCCTGCTAGGGGGCGGGGCTTAGCAACTACCTGAGACTGGATGTCGGGTCCTGGGCCACCTCCAGCAGGAGAGGCCCAGGCCCAGAGGCCTACCAAGTCTGGTGGGCCTCCTTCTCTGAACCCGGATGGAGGAACCAGCAGCCTGGAACAGCTGGCGCCCCGGGTGGGGGACCCCCCAGGTAGGACTGTGCCTGGCCAGGGAGGAGGGACCCACAGGTATGGAGGTTTGGGCCCGCTACCCCAGGGAGGAGGCTCCTGTCTCCTCCCCAGGCAGGGTGTGGAGGCTGGGTGGCAGCAGGGAGAGGCCCTGGGGAGACCCTGGAGGACCGTGCAGTATAGCACTGGAGGAGGCGGGTTCCCCCCTCCGCCTTGGGTCCTGGAGGAGGCCTCTACCTCCTCCAGTGAGGATGAGGACGGAGGGTCGGGCCTGCCATCCTTCCAGCAGCCAGCTAGGGCCCCAGACGAGATCGTGGCGGCGGTGCGGCGGCTCCGGGGTCTCCAGGAGGAGGCGGCCCAGCTACAAGCCCAGCTCTCCCACCTGGAGAGCCTGCAGGCCACCGTTCCCGGTGAGGAATGGGTGGCATATAAAACATATAGAAAGGGGGTGAAGCGGGCCCTGAGAGACAGGTATATACAGATTATGTCTTTAAAAACCCAGGGTTGTGGGTCCCTCACAGAAATTTATCAACAGTATGATCGTTGGGCAGCCCTAGGTGCAGTTCAGGGGGGCCCCCGGGGGTGGGACGGCCGGTGGATCCCAGAAGGTTTTGTTACCCACCCTTGCCTGTCCTGGGTACAGTGGAGAAAGGGTTATCATCATTGGCAGTAGTGCATAATGTTCCAGACCCCAGATTTCCTTACCTGTTGGCTACTGTGGAAGCTGGATTGACGGATGAGGCATCAGTGGCTATGGTGGCATGTCCTGCTGTTCCTTCAGTGTGTTCTCTGAGGTCCGATGCCCCCAGGGCGGTTGGGGGAGGGGCACTGGCCCAGCATACTGCACAGGATCCCACAAACGATGTTGCACCCCTGTATCAGGAGGAAGGGCTGGTGGATGAAAACCGAAGCCAGAAACCGGTTCCCGGGGCTCCGTCTCTGTCCATTCCGGCACTCCCTGGGTCTGTGGCAGCTGAACAGAGTTTCCAAGATGGCCGCCGGAGTCCCCGCAGGTGTCTTGGTGCAGCTGATGGAGTTCCTCTACAGGAAGTGCGGTTGGCAGGGCTTACTTCGGCTCCTTTGGAACCCCAAGATGGCCGCCGTCGGGATGATTGCATCATTTCCGGGTCTTCCAGGAAGTCTGCAAGTCACTATGAGTCTGCTGCTCTTCTGATGCCGGCTCTTTGCAGTGATGCTGTGGAGGATTTCTTGCTGCTGTCCCAGCGAGGTTTGGTGTCTGATGGTCCTCGGGGGGCTGGCTCTTCTGGATTCTTACCGGGAGTTCAACGTCGGGGTACTGCGGGCCACATGGCCGCGGTATCGGTGGCTCCATCTATCCCGGCAGCAGTTCAAATCCCGGTGCAGGGTTTTGATAGGGGGATGGCTGGCAGGCCGGATTCCCCTGTTTTGGCTGCCCTTCCGGCCCCTAGCAAGCAACAGGGTACTCGCCCAGGGTGTTCTGAGGTGGCTGGCTGGGGTCGGAGGGGTGCTGGAAGGGGGAAGAAGCAGGATGGGGGCTGCTCTTTCTTTTCTGCGGCCCCCGGAGGGGGTCAAGGGGGGGCCAGGGAGGGAAGAGTGTTGGCCTGCTGTCTCTGCAGTCTGGGACCGCGGAGCGGGCTGTACAGCTGCCTGTTTTGTCTGTTGCTGTGGCCGAGGGAAGCCTGGCTCGCAGGGGGGCGTCCACCCTTGCTGTTGGAGCCCTGGCTACTGGCCGAGCTGTTCCGGCCCCCTGTGCCACGTCTGGCACCGGCAATAAGGTAGGACCTGGGGGAGACGGAGGGCAGGGGGGCGGAGGTTTGGGGGGAGGCATGTTGGGGGGATCTGCCCTGATGTCTCGGGACGGTCATGCTTTAGTGCCGGTAGCCTTGAAGGGGGTAGTGGATGGGGAGGAGCAGAATACTGTGGTCGCTGGTAGGGAGGGAAAGGGGGAGAGGACGACTGGTCTGCCGGTAGGGGAGGAGGGAATAGTTGGTTCGGATGGGGGGAAGGGCCTTTTATTGGGGGGGCTGGGGGAGGGGGTGGTCCCCATGGATCCCGGGATTGGGGGGAGAAGTGTTTGTCCCCGGTAGTGGTAGCTGAAACCCAAGAGCCCTGCGAGGGGTTAGGAGCACAGGATAGGGGTACGGGGGGGTTCCCTGGTCCTCTGGGTGTTACCGAGAACCAGGTCAGTGAAGCCATCAAATTGGCATTGGAGACCCCGGACGGCCCACAAGGGGCCTTTGCTGCCTTTCAGCAGCAGCAAGAGTCGATGGAAGGGGGTGCTCAGGAGGTTCTCGGTGGCACCCAGGGATCCGGAAGGGATAGTATACCTGATGCCATCTTTGCAGAGTTGGTCCTGCCCAGCCCCCGGGCCGCCTCCTGTGCGGTGGCTGCGGACCCTGCAGACCAGCAACAGGGTCCACCGCAGGTGGCTGCAGGAGAAGAACGAGGAGAGCAGGGGGTGGGAACTGGGGGGTCAGCTCCCCCCCGTACATTTGCAGAGGCTCTGAGGGGGGCCGGCACCACTCCGGGGACGTCAGGTGGGGGGAGGGGGGTTCCCAAGGGAATGGTCCCACAGGAGGGGGAGGAGGTGGGGGAGGTTTCCGAGGGGTAGGGGGTGAGGTCAGATGGCGCAACGTGGCGCAGATCCGGTGGGCTGGGGAGGGGCCCCCTCCAGCCAGGGAACAGGTCTTGAGGATGGTCCTTGGGTTGGGATTTCTCCCGGGAGATCTCTACGCCTTCATCCACATGAACAACACCATTGAATATGATGTTAGTTTCATGCTGAGACGGGGGCTGGAGATTTTCTGGGACCGATACCAGCAGCAGAGGGGGCAGGGAGGGTGGGCTGACTTTCGTGTTGTGCCTATCTCTCGCCAGGGGACGGTACCTGTGACCATCCTATCCCGGAATGAGTCGCTCCCAGGGCAGGACATCCAGTTTTGGTTGTCGCGCCATGCGGTGCTCCTCGCACCCCTGGTTAAGGGCGCTGGGCCCCTAGGGGTGTGGGACGGGTCGTGGAAGGGCAGGATCCGTTTGCGTGAGGTGGGAAATGTGGTGCAGCACGTGCCCTCGGCCGGTTTCCTCGGTCGGGATCGCATCTTGTGCTATTACCCCGGACAACCCCGCGAGTGTCACCGCTGTGGCTCATTCCGCCATTTGAGCATGAACTGTCCCGAGCAGGTCTGCACCCGTTGTGGTGGACGGGGTCATGCCTCGGCCGGGTGTTTGCTTATTCGGTGTAACCTTTGCGGGGAGTTGGGCCACCCCTTCGCCCGCTGCCCCTCCGCATCACACAATGGACCGGGGGGGGATGCCGTCACTCCGCCTCGGGCTCCTGTGTGGGAGGAGGTTGTGGAGGCCCCTCTCCCTCAGGAGGAGTCCGAGGGCCCTAGGGTGGAGGAGTCCATCGAGCCGAGGGAGCCACCAGGGGGAGGGGATTCGGGTAGGAAGGAGGAGAGGGTTGATGTGGTGGAGGTTAATGTATCACGACAGGATAGCGGGTTGCGGGTGGTGCCACCTGAGGAATGGACCATGGTCCCTTCCAAGGGTGGCAAGTCCAAAAGGAAGAAACGGGAGACATCCCCGTTGCCGGATGCAGAGCCCGTGTTGGACATCAACCGTTTCGTCTTTTTGGCTGCTGATGCGGCTGAGGCGGATGAGGGCTTGCCTGTGGAGGCAGGGCTTCCTGTGCGGCGCTCGGAGCGGTTAGCAGCGGGGGCGGCCCCTCTTCCTCAGCGGCGGCCTTCCAAAATAACGAAGGCGCGCCGCGGTCAGGGTCCTCCAATCAAGGGGGATACTGGCACCCGACGGGTGAGGGAGGATGGGTTTGTACCCCCGCAGTTGGGTTCGGGGCCTTCGCAGGAGCCCCCTGCTGACCCGGCCACCCTGGCCTCCCCCGCGGGGGTGGGCACTGTCGTATTGTCGCAGTCTTTGTCCAGGGAGGGGGGGGCAGCACAGGGGGTGGACCCCACGGAGGAGGTCATTCCTCCGACCCCTGACCCGTTTGTGCCTCCTCA
Source organism: Ichthyophis bannanicus (assembly GCA_033557465.1). Classification (NCBI taxonomy): domain Eukaryota; kingdom Metazoa; phylum Chordata; class Amphibia; order Gymnophiona; family Ichthyophiidae; genus Ichthyophis; species Ichthyophis bannanicus. The sequence continues at coordinate 429,813,276 of CM066036.1, forward strand.
TCCCGTGGGGACTGGGTCTGCCCTCGCGACAGCTTTGCCTGGTGGTCCCGGGGGCGCCAGCACCTCCTGTGGCGATAGGGTTGAGCGGAAGGAGGAGGAGATCCTCGAGGTGGTCGACGTGGACCAGGAGGAATTGCTCCAGCTTGCGGGCTTGTCCTGCAAGCGGGATTCTGGGGATCCTGGGGTTGGTGAGAAGAGGAGGAAAGGGTCACTGCACTCGAAATAGGCATGGCGTGCACTCCTGCGTTCTCGTGTGCCACCATCAACGTGGCCAGCATTTTCTCAGACCAGGCGCGGGCTACGGCCTATGATTTTCTTTCCACGAGTGGGCTAGATGTCATCTTCTTGCAGGAGACCAGGCTCACCTCGCTCGCTAGCCTTCATTGGGCGAAGCGGGAGTGGAGGTGGGGCCCTTCGTACTGGTCCCTTGTGGCACAGCCCTACGCAGGAGTGGCGGTTTTGTTCACGTCTAACTGATTTCAGGTGCAGTACGTGTGGGAACTGGAGCAGGGCCGGTGTCTGCTCTTAGACGGCTACTGTGGGCCCCATCGGTTTCGTTTCGTGGTGGTCTACGGCCCCCAGTCTAAGTTGGCGCGGAAGACCCTGTTTGGGGTCATCCGCCCCTACCTACACACCTCCCGTTTGGTGGTCCTCGCCGGGGATTTCAACACCACCACCTTTTTGCAGGACCGAGGGGGGGATCGTTGCCCACCCAGTTACGAGGGCCTCTTTTTGGCCGAGATGACCCGGACGGCTGACCTAGTGGATGTCTTCCACCGGGCCTTTCCACGGTCGCCGGGTTTCACCTATTACCATGGGAGCTGCAGGAGTCGTATCGATCGGATATATGTGAGTGCCCGGGTGGCGTGTTCCCCTCCGCAGTTGCAGGCGGTTGACTTCTCGGACCACCGCGTCCTCTCCGTGTCCTTCCTGGCTAACCACGAGGAGCTCAGCAGGGGTCCTGGTCTGTGGCGACTGAATGTGCAGTTGTTGGCAACATCAGAGGTGGTCCAGGAGTTCTTGGCCTTTCTCGCAGACCAGGAGACCCTGTTGGGCGTTTTTCCTTCCCGTGGCGCCTGGTGGGATGAGGTGAAAACGCGTGCCCGCCAACTCTTCCGTTCCCGGGGTACCTCCATGGCTCGATCCCGCTACCTCACCTACACTGTCCTCCGGAGGTCGCTGGATCGTTTGGTATCCCGAGGGGCAGCGCGGGAGGAGGTGGAAGAGGTACGCGTCCAGCTCCGTGGCCTGCTTTATGATCGCCATGCCTCCCTCTGCTTTGAGGGGGTGGCCGGTGGGGTCGGCACTCCAGACCCTTTCTTGACTTGCAAGGAGAGGGTTCGGCGTCGGGAGATCATGGCCCTGCGGGGCGAGGACGGTACCATTCATACCTCCCAGGAGGACCTTTTGCGGATGGTGGGGGAATACTTCTCAGACCTGTTTGGGGATCGCCCCGTGGACCTCACCCATATCCGAGAGTACTTGGGCCTTCCCCCGGTGTATTCGGCTGTGGTTCAGGCACAGGTTGATGCACTTGCTGCTCCGATTCAGCAGGTGGAGGTGGAGAGGGTGATTCGTGCCATGCCGTTGGGGAAGGTGCCTGGGCGCGATGGGCTCCCTGTGGAGTTCTATCGCACTTTCATCGCCCAGCTGGCCCCCTTCCTGACCTCTCTGTTTCAGGAGATCATGGATACGGGGTTTCTCCCGCGGTCATTTCGCGAGTCTGTCCTGCTGCTGCTCTCCAAGGGGAAGGACGATAGCTCCTTGGACTTTTGGCGGCCGCTCTCTCTTCTGAACGCGGACCGGAAGATCCTGGCCAAGTGTTTGGCCAACCGACTGGTGGAGGTGTCGGGCGCTTTGCTGTCACCTTCCCAGTATTGTTCCGTTCGGGGGAGAGGGGTTCTGGACGCTGTCGCCACAGTCCGGGAGGTGGTAGAGAGAGGCCGGTCGCTCCAACGGGACCACTGGTTGGTCTCCTTGGATCAGTCCAAAGCCTTCGATCGAGTCAGTCACCGGTACCTGTGGGTGGTGCTCCAGCACTTCGGCCTCCCTGCAGGTTTCCTCTTCGTCGTGCAGGCGCTGTACCGAGGGGGGGTGAGCTTCCCGTTTATTAACGGGTGGCTCGGACGGCCGTTTGGTGTCGCCTCGGGGGTGCGGCAGGGGTGCCCTTTGAGCCCCTTGCTGTATGTCTTCTCCCTCGACCCCTTCCTCCGGAGATTGTCCTCAGGTGGGTTGCGGGGCCTGGAGGCGCCGGGTGCGCCCCCGGTGTCCGTTGTTGCCTACGCTGATGACATCTCAGTTTACGTGGACGGCACTGAGGGGGTAGAGGCCCTGCGGGAGGCCGTGGAGGAGTACTCGGAGGTAGCCCATTCTGTTGTTAACCACAGCAAGTGCCAGACGCTGTGGTTGGGTCCCTCGGAGGCCTCCCCGCCTTCCTGCGCCCCCTTTCCTCCTCCCGTGGGGGAGGTCCGCGTTTTGGGCCTCGTCTTCGGGTCGGAGGACTGTGCGGAGTCCAATTGGGACCGTTGTCTTGAGACTGCACGGTGTCGGGTGCTGCGGTGGAGGGGGTGGAGGTGTACGTACGAGGAGAAGATCAAACTCCTCGGGACGTTTCTGCTTCCTCTCTTTCTGCACGTGGCCACGGTCTTCGTCCTTCCGTCGTCCCGTCAGGCATCTGTCTGTGCTGTCTTTTTCTGTTTTCTGTGAGGTAATCGCCTGAACCCCGTCCAGCGCAACATCGTTTGCCTGGATCGGGCAAAGGGCGGTTTGGGTATGTTGCACCCCCTTGTCTTCCTGTCAGTCTTGTCTATGGCGTTCCACTTGGGTAGGATGCGGGAAGGGGGTGGGGTTTGGTGGGTGGCCTCCTATCGGGAATGGTTCTCCCGCTTCTGGGAGCAGTGGGAGGGGGCGTCCTCGGTCCCACGTGTGCGTCGGAGCGGGGAACAGGCCACATAGTACGTATTTGCGATGGTGGGGCTCATTCGGCGGTGGGGGGTGACCGACCCGCTCGCCCAGTCCTTGGGGCGGAAAGGATTATACCGGATGGTACTCACCTCTCACTTTCAACCACGGTGGGCCCTGCGGGACTGTCCAGCGGATGTGATGCAGCGAGGCCTTCGGTTGTTGAACTCCCCTCGGCTACCGAAGAAGGTTCGGGATGTGGCCTGGCTGTCTTTCCACGGGCGTTTGTACGTGAGGGACAACCTCAAGTACAGGTCACAGGCTGAGCGGGTCTGTCCGAGGGCCGGGTGTGAGGGGCAGACGGAGACCATAGATCATTTCCTCCGGCAGTGCCCCTTCAATGTGGATGCCTGCCGGTTGGTGTCCGCTGCTCTTCACCTGCGTGACCTTTCCCTTCTCACGTATGCGGAGTGGGTGTACGGGGCCTGGTCCTTTCCTCTAAGGCAGGACTCCGGGACCCTCTACCTCGTCACGGCAGTAGTGCGCTACCACCTGTGGCAAGCGCGCTGTCATGTCTCGACCCGGGGGTTGGTCCTGCCCCTCGACGAGGTGGTGCGGGACATTCTGGAGGAAGTGTCCAGCATGGTGCAACGCGAAAGGCGGGTGGTGGAGGCCCATCGTTGGGAGCGTCTGTGGCGTCACCTCACCCTCCGCCCCCCATGAGGGGGAGGGGTTCCCTGGGGTTCTCGTCCCTGTAGAGCTTTGGGGTTGTGTTGTTTCCCTGGGGAGGGGGTGTGACAGGAGAGGGAGGGTTTCCTTCCCTGGGGTTTGTTCATGGGTAGGATTTTTGGGGTTGGTTTTCTCTCAGGGGGGGTGGGGAGGGGGTGTGCTGGGTTTGACCACTTGTCCGCTCTCCCTTTCTCCTTGGGGGTTGGACGTCCCCCCTGGTTTTTGTTTTTGTTTTTGTACATGTCCTTGTCTTTTTTTCGTGTTCTGTGCATCCCGTTCCGCTGTCTCGGTTGCAGGGCAGGGCTGGGGCGTGTTTCTCATTTATCTTTTGTTTTTGTATAATTGGTTTTGTTTGGAGGGATTTTGTTGGGGACGGGCTCAAGGTGCCCTTATGTTTTTGTTTGGGGGGGTGGGGGCGGGGAGTTTTGCTATGGCTGTTCTTGTTTTGTGGGGTGGATGGGGAGGGGGCAGGGATCGGGGGAGGGGGAGGGGGGAGCTGCTGCTCCCTCTGCAGGGGAGGGGATGGGGACAGGGGATGTTGTTTTTGGGTGGGCTTGGGGGGGGGGGTTCCGGCAATCCCCACCAACGGACAGTGCGGACATTTTGGACTGGTGGGGGTTGTTGTGCGAGGGAGGGGTTTTGCGATGCACCAGGGACATTGGACTGTAGGGGGGGGGACATGGACATTGTCATGGACTATTGCGGGTTGTTGTTGGGGGGAGGGGCACGTGTGTTGGGTGCTGGGTGTGGTGGTGGGTTTGGGGAGGTGGGTCACGGGGGGGGTTATGATATTTGTTCTGTGCTTTGTCGGGGGGGTGGGGGTTTTGGGGGGGTGTGGGACTTGGTTGGGGTGATTGTTTTTGCTTTTTGTCTGTTTTTCTGTTGCTTGTCACAATAAACAAAATCTCCACTCATACCAGCTTGCTCAAGTCTTTCAAATCTGTGGAACACCAGATATAGACCTCTTTGCAAGTCCACAGAATGCAAAACCTCCCCGGTTCTGTTCCAGAATCCCGGCTCACAACTGTCAGGCAAGAAATGCTTTCCTACTCCACTGGGGTCAGGACTTCCTCTATGCCTTCCCACCCATTCCCCTCATTCCCGAAACTTTATTCAAACTTCAGAGAGACAGAGGTCATATGATACTCATAGCTCCACGTTGGCCACGACAAACGTGGTATCCTCTTCTTCTGCCTGTCTCTCAAACCACTCCCCTGGAATTGGGGAATGCTCCAGATCTTCTGTCTCAGGAGGATGGATGCTTACTGCATCCCAATCCCCAGTCCCTACATCTCAGGGCCTGGTTACTGAAAGCCTAGAATTCCAGGATAATGACCTTTCTCAACAAGCAAAGGATATCCTTCTGGCTTCCAGAAAACCTTCCACAAGGTGTTCCTACGCTTTTAAGTGGAAAAGGTTCTCTGTCTGGTTTCACAAAAGGGACTTAACCCCCTTTTGGTGCCTGTAGAGTCGCTACTAGAGTATCTCCTCCAATTATCAACTTCTGGTCTGAAGACCAATTCAGTGAGAGTCCATCTTAGTGCTATTGCTGCCTTTCATAAACCTTTCAATGGACAACCTATTTCCTCTCATCCACTTGTATCAAGAATTATGAGAGGTCTACTCAAGAAAACCTCCCATTAAACTACCACCGGTGGCATGGGATCTGAATCTTGTTCTTGGTCAACTTATGAAACTGCCCTTTGAACCTTTAGCCACTTCAGACTTAAAGTTTATTTCATGGAAAGTCATTTTCCTAATTGCCATCACTTCTGCAAGACACATTAGTGAACTACAGGTGTTAGTAGCTGACCCTTCTTATACAAGGTTCCACCATGATAAAGTAGTCCGCAGGACTCATCCTCACTTTATGCCAAAGGTGGTTTTGTCTTTTCATTTAAACCAGTCTGTTTATCTTCCTATATTCTTCCCTAGGCCTCATGCCTCTAGTGCAGAAAGAAATCTTAACACATTGGATTGTAAAAGAGCTTTAGCCTTTTATCTCCAAAGAACTAAGCCACATAGAAAATCTTCTCAGCTTTTTGTGGCTTTTGACTCTAGTCATTTGGGACTTCCAGTTTCCAAAAGAACTCTGTCAAATTGGATTGCAGACTGCATATCCTATACTTATCAGAGTAAAGGACTGTCTCTCGAGTGCCATGTCACCGCTCACAGTGTGAGAGCAATGGCAGCCTCAACTGCTAACCTTCGTTCTGTGTCTCTTGATGATATCTGCAGAGCAGCCACTTGGGCTTCGGTACACACCTTCACAGCCCACTACTGCTTAGACAAGGACTACCGTCAGGATGCCTCGTTTGGCCAGGCTGTTCTCCAGCATCTCTTCCATACTTAATACAACTCCTACCCACCGTCCACGGGTTGGATGCCAGAGGTCCATGGGAGGAAGCATGACCCATCTCACCTGGCTTCACAGCTTGCTGGGGTCACCCCTTGGCATCTTTCAGCTTGGGAGTCCCCATATGTGAAGACTACATTCCTGCTTGTTCCTGGAGATAGCATAGTTACTCACCTGTAACAGGTGATCTCCAGAAACAGCAGGAATTTAGTCTTCACAACCCACCCACCTCCCCTAGGAGTTGTCTCTATCTCTCTCTTTCTCTACTTCTCTCCTTTGGTCTCAGCTATAAGCTCAACTGAAGTACAGAGGTGGGAAGGCATCACCCATGCACTGTGGGGTGCTCCCAAAAGCGTTCCTATGGACGCTGGGGAGCGTTCCCGCGCAGGCTCCGTCGGTACCGACGATATCCATACGTGAAGACTAAATTCTTGCTGTTCCCGGAGATTACCTGTTACAGGTGAGTAACTACGCTTTCTCTTGTAAGGTCTGAAGGAATGCTTTTGCAACACCATCCCCTATAGCAAAGTACCCTATGAGGCCAATTCAGATCTGGGTGCCTCGAGCCTGTCCAGAATCAGGATGGGTTGGAATTGCACCTGATTCTGATCCCGCAGGGACTACTCATCCCCACGGGATCCGAATTGGGTGCACCCGGCCTGGACAGGCTGGCCGTGCCCCGATTCTGGGCCCCCAGACATTTAGCCACTTATCCGGCTAACCCAGCCAGGCTCTTGCATGGAGCTGCGACATTGTGGCGTCCTGTTGCCATGGCACCTCGGCTCCAAGCAGGAGCCATGATCCCTGGCAGACCCTGAAATGATCCTTTCCCCGCTGTCCGACCCCTGATCGGGCCTGCCGTAACCAAGGTCAGACTACGGGGAACCCCCTGTACCCCCTTACCTCATTTTCCCAGAGCGAGCATTGGCTGCCATCTAGGGGGACTTATTCCATCGCCAAGGTGGAATAAGTCCCCGTCCAAATAGCCAACCCCACACATATAGCGCCGAACCCGGAATAGGCCCTGTACTTCCAGGGAAGGGGATCACACCTCCAGCCTGCCTCCGCTCCTCCCTCGGCCTGCCCCTCCCACCCCCGTACAGAGCTCCCTGCACATCTCTACTGTACGAGTGGGGAGCTCTGTGGGTGGAATCGGCACCCTGGCATTTAGTGGGGATATACGTTCAACCCAGACGTATATCTTCGCTAAATGTGAGTCAGAATCTATCCCATGGGAGTAAAATTATACCTACAGTACTCTAATATAACTCACCTTGAGCTACAAAAAAGATATGAGTTAAACCCAAATCCCGTAGAGTATTTTCTGCATGCAAAGCCTGTTTTACATATGTATAGACACGCCCCTAGGGTCCTAACTTTCTAAGCTGGCAGTGGTTTCTAGTGGCTCCACTAAATTAGTGTATTTTAGCCCCTGGTGCCACCTAGTGTTGACAGAATCTGTGAAAGCTGTCTGTACCAGTGGTAAAAACATAAGAACGGAAGGAATGTCATACTGAATCAGATCAAAGATCCATCAAGCCCATTGTCTTCTTTCCAACAATGTCCAATCCAAGTCCAAGGTACCTGACATATCCCAAAGGTAGCCAGTTCCATCCTGCTTATCCACAGGTATAGGTAGTAGTTTTATTTTGGTTTACCTCAATAATGGTTTCTGGACTTTTTCTCCAGGAATTTTTCCAAATCTTTTTTAAACCCAGCTACACTACCTGATATTACCAAATCTTCCAGCAATAAGTTCTAAAGCTTAATTATATGTTCAAAGAAATATTTTCTCCTATGTTTTTAAATACACTATTTTTGTAGCTTCATTCCATGTCCCTTTGTCCTTGTACTTTTTGAAAGAGTAAACAATTGATTCATAGTTACCTGGTCCATTCCACTCAGGATTTTATAGACCTCTCTCATATCTGCCCTCAGTCGTCTCTTCTCCAAGCTAAAGAGTCCTAACCTCTTTAGCCTTTCCTCATAGGAGAGTCATTTCATTCCCTTTATCATTTTGGTTGCCTTTTTCTGTACCTTTGCTAATGCCGCTATATCTTTTTCGAGACGTATAGACTAGAACTTCATACAATACTCAAGGTGCGGTCACACCTTAGAGTGATACAGAGGCATTATGATATGAATTATTTATTCTCTATTCCTTTCCTAATGAATCCTAACATTCCATTTGCTTTTTTGACCGCTTCTTCACACTGAACAGACGATTTTGATGCATTGTCTACAATCACACACATTGTTTTCCTGGGCGGTGACTCCTAATGAGGAACCTAACATTGTGTATCTATATTTTGGGTTATTCTTCCCTGCATGTATCACTTTGCAGTTGTCCACATTAAATTCCATCTGCCATTTGAAAGCCCAGCATCACAATGACCTCCTGCAGTTTCTCACAAGCCTCATGAGATTTAACAACTCCGAATAACTTGTCATCTGCAAATTTAATCACCTCACTCATTGTTCCCAATTCCAGATCATTTATAAATGTTAAAAGCACCAGTCCACGTACAGATCCATGGGATACTCCACTATTTATTTTCCTCCATTAAAAAAATTTGACAACTTATCGCTATTCCATTTTCTATCTCTCAACCTCTTATGCCTGGACTTTTTTATTTCCTCAGCAATTAAAGTGGGCTACAGCATGCATTAACCCCACACTGTGACCCACAGTAATGGTTAGCATGGGGTCTGCACAGTTAGCGTGTCCTAATTTCCATAGTAACTGTGGAGTGTGCATTGGGGTGGCAAGTGGGCAGGTTATGGTCAGAGTGTGGGTGGGGTGAGCACCTTCCATTCAAAATGCCCTGCACTAACTGCAATGTGTTCCATTAACAAGGATGCACTTACCCCCATCCCTTAGGTGAAGTAAGTGCACCTATGTTAATTTTAGGCCATGTCGGGGCAGGGTGCACTATATTAAATGCTACTACTTCTAGTCATTTGTATAGTGCTACATAGTGCTGTTCATAAACATGCTGGGAACATTCTTTCCACACCTGCAACAGTTAGCACAATGGTGTTGCACACAATGCACCATGATTTTGAGTTTTATGGGCGGATTAGATGTGATACCGTAATGCCCTTTACTAGAAGACCCCCTTAACATGTTAACTTTTAGTAAATATGGTCCTTAACCAATTTAAAGTGATGCTATCCATATCTTTCTTCATCATTTTCTCAGTATAATCTTATAGTTTTCTTTATAAAAGTCCGTGCTTATGTAAGAAGGATCACTTGAAATGTCATCTGTTAATGATAATGAGGTCATAGTCTGTTAAGGATAACGAGGCCATTTCTGTATTATGCTCTTGCCTGTATTTTGAATGACATGGATTTAAAAGGCTGTTATCTTTTTCCTTTAGTTCATTTGAAGAGCTACTGCACATTCTATGATTTTATCTAAGATCAATCTGAAAGTGTCTACAATTTTATAGCATGCATGCAGGTTCCTTAATTAAATGTCTCATTCAGATCCTTAATAAATAAGTTAAACCACTGGTTCTAATTCCAGTCCTTAGGACACACTCAGCAAGTCAGGCTTTCAGGATTTCCACAATGAATATGCAGTAAACAGGTTTGCATATAATGGAGGAAGCACATGCAAATCTGCCTCATAAATATGCATTGTGGATGTCCTGAAAACCCAGCTGTTTGAATGTATTCTGAGGCTAGGCTGAGAATCAGAGTTAAGCAACACTCTTCCCTGTATGTATTCCAGAGGCATGTCACTATTGACTTTTCCACCAGAGAAACTAACCATGCAGTCCAACTCTGTTTCCTATCCTTTAATCAGTTACCATTCCATAATAAGACATTGCCTCCTATTCCATGTCTTTTTAACTTCATTGGCAGTTTAGACAAGAATAACTAAGCAGCCTGGATGGACTATTTGATCTTTTTCTGTTGTTAATTACTGTGTTACTATGCAAATAAGCATCTTATTATAGAACTTTCCTTCAGGCCTAATAAACCCACTATGTACACTTTTCAAAACCTATTTTGAGCCTGCAGACATCAAATTGCTTTTGGGGATTTTCCATTTCATCTCTTTTTATCAGTATACAGGGCCTAGATATGGATAAAAGAATAAATCTCATAGAAATGAAGTCTGAGAGATTACACCAGGAGCTGGGCTCTAAGTTAGACTAATCCAATAGCTTTGACCAAACATCTCAATGTCAGAAGCTTTAAAAGTATTCTACACGAGCTGGATCAGTCTGGCAAAGAAAAATCAATAACAAAGTAATGTATTTTATTAAAATGTTTATTTTGTTCATCTTTCACCTTTACGCAAGCTTAACTTCACCTCCCCATTCTGATATTCTGCTGGTTACTCCTGACTCTTGGCCCTATTTCTGTACCTGTTTTTTTCATTTCCTTTTATTAATGGATGTAGACAAGAAAAATACATATGTCAATAAGTCTAGCATAGATTATTATTAGTATCATTATTGCTTTTACATTGTAAAAATGGGTTCTGTTTATGAAATCTTTTTAAGTGGATGTTTTCTATATTTCCAGTTGCTGGCAATGCACATTTTAAGCATCCGTGCTAACTAGATTCTTCTTGAAAGCATCTATTTGTCTGTCTGCTGATTTTATTGTTGCTCATTTTGTTTCTGTTCTACGGCTCTGATTCTTCTATGTCCTACTACAATCTCATGCATTTTTGTACTTAAAAGTGCCTTTTTATTATGATCACATTGTTTATTAATAAAATCTCCTTATTCAAAGTTGTTAAATCACAAAATGATTTTGAAAAATTGCAAAAGGACCTTGAAAAATTGGAAGGCTGGGCATTCAAATGGGAGATGCAATTTAATGTGGAGAAGTGCAAGGTTTTGCAGTAAGAGGGTCATTTTTAAAGGTTTAATCGTGGTTTGGACGTCTGCAGACATGAATGTAGATGTCAAAATCACAGGCATGTCTCCGTAGCCTTTCCACAAATTCAGTTTGCAGCTGTCTCCAGTACGGGGATGTTCAAGTAGGCACGGGGGATGTGGCGGAGGCATGTCTGGGTAAGGGGCAATAGATTTACACATCCCTATTCGATCCCAGAAGCAGTGGAGCCATCTGCAGGCATGTGCATGTTTATTCTTGCTCTAGGCATGAATAGGTATCAGGAAAGTGTTTGTTTTCATCTTAAAATATCCAGAGAGTGTAGAGAAGATGGAGAGTTAAGTGACTATCTTTAGATTACAAAATCCCACACAGGGATTTGAATCCTGGCCACACAACTCTTAAACCACTACTCTAACCATTATGCTGTTAGATGTTTTGGTTCAGAAATACTCTCCTGGAGACATCTATATAGACATCTGATACACATACATATTGGACACATCCAAGTTTCTGGAATTGTGCCAGAACTTGCACATACTTGCCTTTCTTTTCTGGCATTCTGGCTTTGACGTCCCAGATTACATTTGGACACCCCATTTGGAATGTGCCTCTTAGAGAAGAACAACCCAAACTATGGCTACACGATGCAAAGTTCCACATTAGGAATCACCACCAAGGAAAAGAACCTAAGGGTCATGTGGATAATACATTGAAATCCTCTGCTCTGTGTGCAGCAGCAGCCATAGAATACTAGGAATTATAAGGAAAGGAATGAAGAATAAAACAAAGAATATCATAATGCATCTGCATTGCTCCATGCTACACCCACACTTTATGAGTATTGTGTGCAGTTCTGGTCGCTGCATCTAAAAAAAGATATAGCTGAATTAGAAAAGGTACAGAGAAGCATGACCAAAATGATAAAGGAGATTGAAGGATACCCTTATGAGGAACGTCTTAAAAGGATAGGACTTGTCAACTTGGAGAAGAGACTGCTGAAGAGAGATATAATAGAGGTCTATAAAATGAGTGGATTACACCGAGTAAACGTGAATCAATTCTTTATTCCATCAGAAAGTATAAAGACTAGGGGATATGCAGTGAAGCTACAATGTAGTACATTTAAGACTAATCAGATAAAATATTATTTATCAACCCATAATTAAGCTCTGGAGTTCATTGCCAGAGGATATAGTAAACTAATTCCACTAACCTAATAGTTTCCTCCACTTATGAACTACACTAAGGAAAAAGAGGAACCTAAGAATTCTACAAATTTTTTGTTGGAACGCACGCCTAGAAGGAAGGAAGAAAAACCTCCCCTTCTCGTAGCGTGTTGCTCCGTTTTTATCTTAAGGTAAAATTTAGGGATTTACCCCTAATAAAGGATCGAGGGACTACCACCCTCAATACCAACCAGTAATTAGTGAGTTGCAAAAAGAGTACTTAGCTTAAGGATGTTCTTTTCTAACAAATGTCTCAGGTATCTCCCGATGGTAAAACCGACAAAGTCTCCACTGGTATTGTTAAATGTTCATGCTCACAGCCACCCAAGCATTGCAGAGTGAGCGCAGCTATTAAACAGTCGGCGTCACTAAACATTATTCCATGAATGGAACGCAGAAACCGCTATCCAAAATGGACTCCTCCATACAAATACTGGAGAAACCCAAGAATCCATTCAAGCCAGTTCCCAATAAACAGCTTCACATGAGCATAGCTGGTAACATTAACAAAACTAGCTCCTCAATACAACCTGAAAAGGGCTAGTTGGTCAACCTTCTCTCTAGTCCTATTAGTGAACCACATCGCAACATCCAAACGAGTTTCATATTACTGTATATAACATTAAGTTAATCTGTACATAGTTCCCCCGGTTGTCCTATTGTTGAAATTCCCTGTTCAATGTAAAACTCAATGTTACTTTTATGCATTGTAGTATGTTCTTGTTCAATGTACACCGCACTGATTGTAATAGCGCGGTATAAAAGAATTGTTAAATAAATAAATAAATAAATAACCCAACGTTGTAGTGTTTCGGGCCTCCGTTATTCCCGGCCCTTCTTCAAACTCTATCGCTCATAGGTACTACCACCCAACACTGCCTTTTAAATTCGGATAATAGTCACATGACCGGTTGGTAACCAATAGGCATGGATCACATTCAGATGATAATTCAAATTGACCACCATTCAATGTTAGAATTCAGACCCTGAGGAGTAACTGTGTTTAATGAATAAATCCAAAATTGCTCCCGAAGGCTTAAACGAGAATGTTGATTACCTTCCCTGGAGTGGGACAGGATGTGATCGATCACTCGCCATCTTAGATCTTGAAAACTATGTTTATGTTCCTGGCAATGCAATACTAGTGGGGCTGTGATAATCCTCCTAGTAATTCGAAAGCGATGTTCCTGAAGTCGTTTCTTCATATTCCGGGATGTCTTCCCCACATAAATCAAAGAGCAGGGACAGATTATTATATACACTACAAAGGACGTCAAACAAGTTGAAGCAAATTTACTTTTATACCAACGATGAGACAAAGGATGTTCCCAAGAGATCCCTTCAAGCGTAGAAGCACAAAAATCACACTGCAAACAGCCAAAATGTCCAATAGGGAGATCACTCATCAACAATTGAGATTGTCATCCATGATGTACTATCCAATCAGCAAGGTTTCTATCCCGTTGGAGTCCAATCATCAATGGCTTCCTAAATGCAGGATGAATTGATAAAACTGACCAATGAGATTTTATAATTTTCATAACATCAGTTGTGCCAGGCATATATGGTAATACCCCTACAAAAGGGGAATCAGATTCAGACAGAGAAACAGCTGGCACTGGTGTCGGGGTCTCCCACTATTCATTATGGTTAAAACGAGCTCGATGATAAGCACGATTAATGATGGACCGAGGGTAACCGCGATCCAACAAACGTTGCTTCAAGTGCATGGCTTGTATCTTGAAATCTTCCAGAGTGGAACACAAACGGCGTAACCTAATGAACTGACCTATAGGTAAACCCCGTCTCGGGGCCAGGATGGTAGCTATGATAATGTAACAGTGTATTTCGCTGAACACTTTTCCGGTACAAAGTGGATATTATAGATGGCCCCTCTTTAATCAGACGGATATCTAAAAAATCGATTACACACTTACTAACAACAGGAGTAAATTGGAGATCTGCTGATAAAGTGTTTATCCATACAAAAAACTCATTTAAAGAATCGATTGTATCTATCCAAAAGAAAAAGATGTCATCAAGAAACCTTGTCCACATTCGTATCCACTGAATCCATGGAGATGAATAAACAAATCTGGTTTCAAATTCCGCCATAAAAAAGGTAGCGACAGATGGAGCCACTGTCGCTCCCATTGCTATACCATGAATCTGTCATTCAGAGTTGATGACTAATACTGCCACCTTTGCATACTCAGAGGATAGAATAAACCAATTGGCTAATCGCCCGTTGCTATTTGTAATGGGGGAGGAAGTGGAGGAAACTAATGTGTCCCCTTCTTGGATGGATTTTAAGGATCTCCACAAACGGCAGATAAGGGTTAAATTACATACAACCGCTATGGCTCAATATTTAAAACAACGTATTATCCCCCGAGGCTTGAGGGTTTTAAAACCTCCACACATGTTTCAGACTGATCAAGAATTTTGTGCCACCTGGGATAAAATATTGAAAAAGTGCGGTTTGGACTTAATTGCCTTGTTGGTTGAGAGATTAAGTACGGAGGAAGATCTTCTTAAAGACCAGGTTAAAGCTATGGAGACCCAATTGAAAACAGTTCTTTCAGCGGAAAAATTCTCAACTGATTTTAATGAGTTAGAACTCCAATTAAAACAGTTTCAGAAGTTGACCAAACAAAAAAATATTTCCAAATATAAGAGGGATGTAGGAGATTATGAACGCAATCAAGTGTATACATGGAGACAATTATTACAGAAAGGACAAAAGAAAAAGAATAGGCAAGTTACCTTTGACGTCTCTACGGAGGACAGTGAGGGCTCCTCTGATAATTCTTCTAGGGGTGCCTCTATGCCTCGGGGAGGTTATTCTCAGCGCCCTTTTTTCAGAGGCCGCCCTCAAGTGCACCGGCCTCCTTATGTCGAAGAAAGCCGGAGGGGGCCGACCACGCGATCTCACACGAGGTCCCAATAATTAATTTGTCAAATAAAATGTTTACGACTGACCAATTACAAGTATTACAACTGGGACTGTCTTTTGTTCCATCCCCAAGTTATGATCCCTTTAAGATTCGAGTGGCATTGCATAGATTTTTTAGAAAATTGCAGGTGGCACAATTTTTTCATTCTCGGCCAACTTCGTCTGAAACAAGGGAAGGATCTTTGCTTAGAAACCCCTCCAAATGGATCCCACCGGGACCGATCGATCCTGTGATTGACACCTTTCAAATATTTCTATTGCGTGATGTAACACGCTGGGAGAAAAAGGAGGGGCGAAAAGGATTTTCAAATTTTGATAGAAAACATAGTGCAGCACTACGATCATTACAGAAGTGTACTGACATTATTGTGCATAGGGCCGATAAGGGAGGAGCGATAGTTATTCAAAGTGTCCAACAATATCGGAGAGTAGTGGAGG
Source organism: Ichthyophis bannanicus (assembly GCA_033557465.1). Classification (NCBI taxonomy): domain Eukaryota; kingdom Metazoa; phylum Chordata; class Amphibia; order Gymnophiona; family Ichthyophiidae; genus Ichthyophis; species Ichthyophis bannanicus. Next base: position 429,828,745 of record CM066036.1, read on the forward strand.
AACATCTTCAGGATGCGAAGTATTACCTTTTATTGCAGGCTAATCCGATGTCTTCTCTTCAAACGGAGATTCGTGAGATAAAATCGGTAGCTCTGACGAATGGCTGGATAACCTCCCAGGAACATCAATTTCTTAATCTATTGTATCCAGTCACTCCGATTATTTATATGGTGCCTAAAATCCATAAGGACCTGTCCAACCCCCCGGGCCGCCCCATAGTTTCTTGTCGGGGATCACTTTTAGAACCATTATCACAGTTTTGTGACTTATTTTTTCGACCATTATTACCGACCATTACATCATATATTAAGGATTCTTTCCACTTCCTTTCAGTTTTGAGGGCTTTACCTGGGGATAAAGAAGATTGGTATATGGTTACGATGGACATTAAAGCGCTATACACTAATATTGAACAGGAAGCAGCACTTCAAATGGCTGAGAGGAATCCTTTTGAGCTACCTTCTCGGTTACCTAAATCTTTTGTACTGCGTTTATTACGCTTGGTCTTGACAAAGAATTTTTTTACCTTTGATGATCAATATTTTCAACAGATTCATGGTATAGCCATGGGAGCGACAGTGGCTCCATCTGCCGCTACCTTTTTTATCGCGGAATTTGAAACCAGATTTGTTTATTCATCTCCATGGATTCAGTGGATACGAATGTGGACAAGGTTTCTTGATGACATCTTTTTCTTTTGGATAGATACAATCGATTCTTTAAATGAGTTTTTTGTATGGATAAACTCTTTATCAGCAGATCTCCAATTTACTCCTGTTGTTAGTAAGTGTGTAATCGATTTTTTAGATATCCGTCTGATTAAAGAGGGGCCATCTATAATATCCACTTTGTACCGGAAAAGTGTTCAGCGAAATACACTGTTACATTATCATAGCTACCATCCTGGCCCCCTGAGACGGGGTTTAACTATAGGTCAGTTCATTAGGTTACGCCGTTTGTGTTCCACTCTGGAAGATTTCAAGATACAAGCCATGCACTTGAAGCAACGTTTGTTGGATCGCGGTTACCCTCGGTCCATCATTAATCGTGCTTATCATCGAGCTCGTTTTAACCATAATGAATGGTGAGAGACCCCGACACCGGTGCCAGCTGTTTCTTTGTCTGAATCTGATTCCCCTTTTGTAGGGGTATTACATATATGCCTGGCACAACTGATGTTATGAAAATTATAAAATCTCATTGGTCAGTTTTATCAATTCATCCTGCATTTAGGAAGCCATTGATGATTGGACTCCAACGGGGTAGAAACCTTGCTGATTGGATAGTACATCATGGATGACAATCTCAATTGTTGATGAGTGATCTCCCTGTTGGACATTTTGGCTGTTTGCAGTGTGATTTTTGTGCTTCTACGCTTGAAGGGACCTCTTGGGAACATCCTTTGTCTCATCGTTGGTATAAAAGTAAATTTGCTTCAACTTGTTTGACGTCCTTTGTAGTGTATATAATAATCTGTCCCTGCTCTTTGATTTATGTGGGGAAGACATCCCGGAATATGAAGAAACGACTTCAGGAACATCGCTCTCGAATTACTAGGGGGGTTATAACAGCCCCACTAGTATTGCATTGCCAGGAACATAAACATAGTTTTCAAGATCTAAGATGGCGAGTGATCGATCACATCCCGTCCCACTCCAGGGGAAGTAATCGACATTCTCGTATAAGCCTTCGGGAGCAATTTTGAATTTATTCATTAAACACAGTTACTCCTCAGGGTCTGAATTCTAACATTGAATGGTGGTCAATTATTTGAATTATCATCTGAATGTGATCCATGCCTATTGGTTACCAATCGGTCATGTGACTATTATCCAAATTTAAAAGGCAGTGTTGGGTGGTAGTACCTATGAGCGATAGAGTTTAAAGAAGGGCCGGGAATAATGGAGGCCCGAAACACTACAACGTTGGGTTACCAGCTATGCTCATGTGAAGCTGTTTATTGGGAACTGGCTTGAATTCTCAGGTTTCTCCAGTATTTGTATGGAGGAGTCCATTTTGGATAGCGGTTTCTGCATTCCATTCATGGAATAATGTTTAGTGACGCCGACTGTTTTAATATCTGCGCTCACTCTGCAATGCTTGGGTGGCTGTGAGCATGAACATTTAACAATACCAGTGGAGACTTTGTCGGTTTTACCATCGGGAGATACCTGAGACATTTGTTAGAAAAGAACATCCTCAAGCTAAGTACTCTTTTTGCAACTCACTAATTACTGGTTGGTATTGAGGGTGATAGTCCCTCGATCCTTTATTAGGGGTAAATCCCTAAATTTTACCTTAAGATAAAAACGGAGCAACACGCTACGAGAAGGGGAGGTTTTTCTTCCTTCCTTCCAGGCGTGCGTTCCAACAAAAAATTTGTAGAATTCTTAGGTTCCTCTTTTTCCTTAGTGTAGAGGATATAGTAAAAGCTGTTATTTTAGTTGGATTTAAAAAAGGTTTGCACAGATTCCTGGACGAAAAGTCCATAAACCATTATTAAAATAGACGGGGGAAAATCCACTGGGATAAGCAGCATGGAATCTCTCTACCTTTTGGGATTCTGCCAGGTACTTGAGATGGATTAGCCACTGTTGGAAAAAGGATACTGGACTTGATGGACCTTTGGTCTGTCACTCAGAATGGCAACTCTTATGTTCTCCTTGAGTCCATTCTTTATTATTTATTTACTTATTAATTTGACCAGATTTGTATACCTCTTTATCTTTTAATCAAAGTGGTTGATAATACAATTGTGGGTCTACATTGAACATTAGGGGAGGGGTGACAAGACGTACATATAGACTTGGCTAGTTGGTTCTTCATTCTTTTTCTTGCGTGTCGGTGGGGCGTGGGTTCTCTAGGTTACTTGATCATAGAATTCTGTGAATAAGAGTGTTTTGAGGGATTTGCAGAAATCCTTGAAGTCATTTATAGCTCTTAATTCATCCAGAAGGGAGTTCCAGAGGGCCGGCGCTGAGAGTGATATAGCTCTGTTGGAGGTAGCTTGTTTTGTCTTATGGTGTCCTGTGGGTAAGCGGAGTCTGTTGATGCCCTTAGCTCGTTTGGGTCTGTTGGTTGTGTCCTTGATCAATATGCTGTGAAAAACATCTGCTGAACATAGATGCATAATCTTGAATATGTTTATGGTTGCCTTGAATTTAGCCTGTGCAATTATCGGTAGCCAGTGCAGTTTTTGGAGTATAGGTGTGATGTGTTTGTATTTGGCTGTGCCTGTAATGTTGTGTGCTGCGGTGTTCTGTACCAGTTGGAGTGGGTGGATAGAATTTTTTGGGCAGTCCTTGGTACAAGGAGTTTCCATAGTCCAATATTGGGAATGACCGCTTGGCATACGGTGCAGAAATGGTTCTGGCTGAGTATTGGTTGGAGTCTCCTGATGAGCTTCAATCGGTTGTATGCTTTTGCAGCAGTTTTGTTTATATGTGATTGCAGGTTTAGATTTTTGTCTAGGATAATGCCTAGATATTTCACCTCGTCAGTTAGTGATATTGTTCTGTTTAGGATACTGATGACTTGAGGCGGGTTGAAATTGGGGTTTCCGGAAATGAACATTGCCTCTGTTTTGTCAAAGTTAACTTTCAGGTTGTTGTTGGCGAGCCATTTGATCATTTCTTCAAGACACTGGGTCAAAGGGGCCATATCAGGTTCGAGTGTATCTATTGGGGCATCTACCATAATGTCATCAGCATATAGGTGGTAATGCTTAAGCCTTGTATACATCAATGTGATACTTTAATATGATTAGGAAAATTGTCAACCCATCAGTGACCCAATTTCTTTTGATTTAGTGTGATAGAAAAAGGAAGAAAAGTTTCCAAAAACTGAATATGTGATGATATCTTCGGGAATGAATAAATCAAAGAATATTGTTATTGCCCCTTCAAGTACACATTTGGGCACCTGGGGTCCTTTCTTATGCTTTTAAGTGGCATTTTAAAGGACATGTAGGTGCAGTCTGGGACATCCAGGCCAAAACGTCCTCAAAAGAAGGCCAGCATGTATAATAAGGTCAAGCATGATTTCAGGAATATTTACATACGTGATGTCATCAACGATGGCTACATAGATGTCTCTGCAGCAGTATTCTAGACCATTTTAGAACATTAGATATGCAGTGGTGGGATGGTGAAATTAAAATGTTGCCTATGCACATGCAAGTTGCATTGCCATGGCAAAAAGTGCCCTATAGGAGAGAGCATGTTTCTCTATTCCCCCCTGAAAGTGTTGCTGCCACAAAATTAGTACTTTTCTAATACTTGTTCTTGGTCAAGAGCAGATTTAGGCATGGACATCTCAAAAGCTAGAACTGCCGTGCAAGAGTCCATACAAAATTGTATGGGGACATGCAACTCTGTAGGACCAGCCAGGCCGTGCTACTGCAGCAGTTGATATAGCAGGCAGATGCCCCAGTCATGAAAAGATAGCAATAGCATTCATAACCTGGCAAATGTTCAAGCTGTACTGGTGAACACTTAAGGGTATCTTAATAAGACCAAAACGCTTCCACTCCAAACCACTAATTTAAGCAATACTCATGAACATAATTGATTTTGAACCATATCAGACTCTTAAACCCATGATTTTAAATGGAGCCCAAAATGCTTGACATTTTTTTAAATTTATCTGCCTTATAGCTGTAAACTTTGCCATCCAAAAAATATACGTAATTGTTGCTAAAACCAGCCTCATTGGGGGAGTGTAAACCTGCTTCCAGTACTGAGATAGAGCCAATCATGCAGTAATAAAAACATACTGGGACCAGTACAGCTCATTAGATTCTCTTATTTAATAATGCTAGGATTGCATTAAGGGCATTCTTCTTCTTTAACACCTTCTGTAGAAAGGCAAAATCTCTTCCCAAAAGGTCTTAATATTCGGGCAACCCCACCACATGTGAAAGAAATTACCCTCTAGCCCACATTGCCTCCAACAAAGGCCCACCCCAGACCCAAAACCTTCAAAATTCTCATAGGGGTATAATACCATCTGTAGTAGCATTTATAATTATTCTCTTATCAAATATACAGCTTGCAGACCCTTATAGAGGCGTTTGACCACCAAGGACCAATCATGCTCCTCTCACAAGATCCCTAAATTGTCCTCACACATCTCCTGATGTTTGGATTTTGCAAATATATTCTATCTCAGTGCTTTACATAATCTAGATAATACACCCCTTCATAGTTCATAAAGGTCTTCTTCAAAGCTGTAGGCTCCTCCTCCCACCATTTCCTCTCTCCTTGATGTATAAAGTAACAAGTTTGAATATACTGGAACCAGTCCCCAACATCTAGCCCATCGTCTTTTGGTAACTTTTCAAAAGTTAAGTCTACCCTCCCCCTCCCCCCCAAAAAAAATTGTCCAACAGTTTTTAGGTTTAACCTTTCCCGTGTAACATACACCTTGTCTGTTATGCCCAGAAGAAACCCCTCATTAAAGCGAAGAGGAGAAATGTTAAATAAACCTTTGGCCCCAAAGACTACAGTATCTGTTTGTGCCTCTCCCAAATTTTACAAGTAAGAGCTACCAAGGGATTAACAGTCTCCAAATAACAAGGCAACCTCCCACCCTTCCATTACAAGTAGCTTATAACACAAACTCTGCTTGTTCCAATTGTACCAACTCCTTCCATTCACACATATGCCATTCAACTGCTGCCTGCAATTGGGCCGTATCATAAGTCCTCATGGTTGGAGTGGCCAACCCCCTTCATCCCTTGCACTACTCAAAATTCTCCAAGTCACTTTTAGCCTTTTATAAGTACTTATAAATCTGGACAGGGACCGCTGCCACAGCTACAGGGCCCTTTCTGGTATCCACACTGGCAATACATTGAACAAAAATAAAAACAGAGCACCATAATTTTGATACTATGTATCCTTCCAAACCAGGACAATTCACTTTCTTCCATTGTTGGAGGTCCGAATAGACCTTCCTCCATATCTGGTCATAATTAATTTCAAACAGTTTACTAAAGTCTGCTGATATATTAATCCTCAGATATATAAGATTTTGCCCATTTAAAAGGGAACAACCCCTTCAGTTTCCCTTTCTCTTCAGTAGACATAGATATATCCAAGATTTCTGACTTGGGAGCATTCATTTTAAATCCTGACACTCCTCCAAAAGTCTCCAATTCCTTCACCATCATAGAAAATGACTTCACCGGATCCACCTGGAAGAAAAGGAGATCATCGACAAACATTGATAATTTCTATTACTTATAGGGCAGGACTGGCCCATCCACTAGACGAGCTAGGTGGCTGCCTAGAGCAACCGGCCCGGTTGGGTGACAGTGGCACGCATGGGAAGCCATGCCTCTCCCCCAGCTGCCGCTGAATCCATTTTGGGGGGGGGGGGGGGGAGGCAGGCAGTGCAGTATTTCCAAATGCAGTGGCAAAAAGCTGCCATTTTTGGAAATACTGCCGCTGCCTATCTCCCTCGCCCGAGACAGAATCGGCAGCAGATGGGGGGAGAGGGGCGGCAGCATCAGCTGGAGGGTGAGGCTGGGGTTTCTACCTAGGGCAGCAGAAATACTTGGGCTGGCCCTGCTTATAGGCCACCAATATTCACTCAATTCCCTTCCTCACCCTAATTTTTTGTGGCAATGGTTCCATCGCTAAAGCAAATAGAAGGGGGGATAGAGGACACCCTTGCCTCGTCCCCGCTTCAGCTCAAAAGTTGATGTATAGACGGAATTAATTTGTAAGCAAGCCAGCCTTCCAAAACTTGAAATAAGTAAGGCCAATAGACTCTGTCAAAAGCTTTTTCCATATCAGCTGTTAGAAGGAGTGCTGATTTTCTCCCCTTCTTTGCCTTCCTCATCAAATTCAAAATTGTCCTAATATTATCAGGCCTGGCCTGCCGTGAAGAAACCTGAATTGGTTGAGGTGCCCCAACTTTGTCAACAGGGGCTACAGTTGGTTAGCTAATACCTTGGCAAAAATCTTTTGATCTATCCCAAGAAGAGAAATCGGGCGGCAAGATCCACATAAACAGGGATTCCTCCCCTCCTTGGGCAGAAAAGAAATCCCTTCTATTAGCATGGTTATTGGGGCATGCTCACATCATGCAGAAAATTATCATACACTTTAGCTAATAGAGTTACTATTTGATCTCAAAGTGTCTTATAAAATTTATTAGTATACCCCCATCTAATTCAGAATACCCATCTAATTCAGTTGCTTTCATTTGTGGCAGTTGTTTAATCGCCATAAGAACCTCCATAGCTGATATAGGACTAACCAGGTTCTCTTTTCCTCTACTGACAGAGCTGGCAATCCATACCTCTTAAGATAGCTCTTCACTTGATCCCCGTTCACTAAAGTTTTTGGAGTTTACAGTTCTTGATAAAGCTCCATAAATCTCTTCTTAATTCCCTCCTACTCCAAAATATCCTTTCCCAATTTATCTTTTATTTTCCAACTCTTATTTGTTGATTGTAATTTGTTTAATCTAAAGGCCAATACACTGGTCAACATTGAAATCATTACTGACATTAAAAGGCCCTAATCTGTAGTATCTTGGTGAGCTGAACATGAATATAACATTAAAAAAAATTATTGGCTCTCGTTTTGAAGATATTGCATGTAGTTCATTTTTGACGTTTCACCGTGTAAATTTATCCAGTAGGACATCAACAACATCCCAAATAAGCCTTGAATGATGTAATATTGCATCACATTGCAAAATACCAGCATGCACACATCATCCAGAGTTGATTGCATCATTTTCTGATGCAATGGAATACTACTGCCAGACGGCTGCTGAAGCCATCTGACGTCAGCAGTGTACTATACGCAGTCGGAAAGGAAAGTAATCTGGTATTCTGTTCCGATATTGAAAGCCTCATGAATGCCTTAAAAATCACTCATGACCCACAAGACTGGAAGCTATTTATAGACTCTTCAAAACTGAGTCTGAAGGATGTGCTTTTGAACAATGGAAACCGCCTTCCAGTAGTGCATGCCGTCCACATGAAAGACAAAAAAAAAAATAACTAAATACTCTATGTAAAAGTACCTATCAAACAAAAATAGAGTATACAAACTAAAAGCATGAGCTAAAATATGTGCATATAAATATATTTTTATTGGAAGGAATACCGTAAGGAGAATACACACCTCTCATGGTTATACTTCCGTTTTTCTCAATTTGTAAAGCCCCACTGGAGCTCCTCTAAAAATGGTATGGAAAACACCATGAATTAGTGTACCCTACACCAAATACACACAAAATATTTCAGCGATTAGTTTGTGGCAACACATCCACTAACTATACATCCAAGGGTATACATCCAAGGGTGTTGAAAGAACTGAAATACGAGATTGCAGACCTGCTATTAGTAATCTGTGAACTATCATTAAAATCATCTCTAATACCTGAAGATTGGAGGATCGCCAATGTAACACCAATTTTTAAAAAGGGTTCCAGGGGTGATCCGGGAAACTACAGACAGAGCCTGACATCAGTACCGGGAAAAATGGTAGAAACCATCATAAAGAATAAAATTACTCAGCATGTAGATAGTCATGACCTAATGGGAGACAGCCAACATGGCTTTAGACAAGGAAGATCTTGTCTTACTGATCTGTTGTGGTTTTTTTGAAGGAGTGAATAATCAGGTGGACAAAGGTGAGTCGGTTGATATAGTGTATCTGGACTTTCAGAAAGCCTTTGACAAGGTCCCTCATGAGAGACTTTTGGCAAAACTAAAGAGTCATGGGATAGGAGGCAGTGTACTATTGTGGATCAGGAACTGGCTAAAAGATAGAAAGCAGAGGGTAGAGCTAAATGGCCAATTTTCCCAATGGAGAAAGGTGAATAGTGGTGTACCCCAGGGATCTGTGCTGGGTCCGCTGCTTTTTGACATATTCATAAATGACCTGGAAAGTGGAATAACGAGTGAGGTTATCAAATTTGCAGATGACACAAAACTATTTAAAGTTGTTAAAACCCAAGAGGATTGTGGAAAATTGCAAGAGGATCTTGATAAATTGGAAGACTGGACATCAAAATGGCAGATGAAATTTAATGTGGACAAGTGCAAGGTTATGCACCTAGGGAAGAACAACCCAAACTATCGTTACACGATGCAAGGTTCCACATTAAGAACCACCACCCAGGAAAAAGATTTAGGCGTCATTGTGGATACCATGTTAAAACCCTCGGCCCAGTGTGCAGCAGCGGCCAAGAGAGCAAATAGAATGCTAGGTATGATAAGGAAAGGAATGGAAAATAAAACAAAAGATATTATAATGCCTCTATATCGTTCCATGGTGAGACTGCACCTTGAATATTGTGTGCAATTCTGGTCGCCATATCTTAAAAAGGATATAGCGATTTTAGAAAAGGTTCAAAGAAAAGCCACCAAAATGGTAAAGGGGATGGAAGGATACTCCTATGATGAAAGGCTAAAAAGGTTAGGGCTCTTTAACCTGGAAAAGAGACGGCTGAGGGGAGATATGATAGAAGTCTATAAATTAATGAACGGAGTGGAACGGGTAAACGTAGATCGATTGTTTACCTTATCAGAATATAGAAAGACTAGGGGACATGCAGTGAAGCTACAGGGTAAACTGTTTAAGACCAATAAAAGAAAATATTTTTTCACTCAACGTGTAATCAAATTCTGGAATTTGTTACCGGAGGATGTAGTAAAGGCTGTTAGTGTAGCTGGGTTTAAAAAAGGTTTGGACAAGTTCCTGGAGGAAAGGTCCATTAACCATTATTAAGAAGGGACCCAGGATATCAATGCTTGAACCAATACAAGCATTGTGGAACCTGTGTCCCTTGGGGAAATTGCTAGGTACATATGACCTAGATTGGCCACTGTTGGAAACAGGATACTGGGTTTCATGGACCTTGGTCTGACCCAGTATGGCATATCTTATGTTCTTATATAGTTCCACATTAGTGTAAATTCTGTAACAAACACTTTAGGAACCAACAATATGAAACTCATCTGTAACGAATCCCCACGTAAACGAGAAGATCCTTCCAAATTGTTGATCAATTCATTGACCGTTGACGCTCAAAAGAATCACAGGTCTTCAATCGCTGTTATTCAATGGCAAAAGAATCACAATTCTCCCATCGCAGTCCTTCAATAACAAACAAACACAGCACTGTGTTTTGGGCACTCCAATCACTCAGCCCTGTTTCAATGCTTCTGTCTGAACTGCAACCTTTATTTTATTTATTTATATTCTCTTATATACCGTGCTATTCCGCATCAGTGCAGTTTAAATTGAACAAACTGAAATTACATTGAACAGGGCATTATAACTTGGAGATAACTACAGGGAACATGGGCTATGGAGGGTTAAGTGGCTTGCCCAAGACCACAAGGAGTACCTGTGAGACTAGAAACCCCAGTCTTTCCTGCCCAAGGTTGCTGTCCTCTAGTGGGATTTGAACCCACGACCTTCCGGCCTGAAGTACCTTGCCCCAACCACTAGGCCACTCCTCCACTCAATCTTCTGGCTTTACTGATGATACAGAACGCCAGCGCATGCTCATTCACACTCTCATCCTCTGACTTCATAGCCAAAAAATTTAAATGCCATAGACAACCAATCATCTGCACAAACGTCAGAGAAAGGAAACCTATATTTTAAAGTAGGCATCTCAAACACCTTCTTCCAGCAACACAAGCAGCGACTGTACACATGGACTTCACCCAATGGATTGTATAAAAATCAAATTGACTACATCTGTGGAAGTCAATGATGGAAAAGCTCTATAACATCAACAAAGACAAAACCTGGAGCTGACTGTGGTACAGATCATCAACTACTAGTATGCAAACTCAAGCTAAAGTTGAAAAAGAGCAAACCACTCATGAATGCAGCAAAATATGACCTTGAGAATATACCACTGGAATTTAATGACTGCCTGCAAAATCAATTTTCTGCTTTAGATACAAATGGCAGAGCTTCAGAAGAGTTATGGAATGACATCAGGAAGGCTGTGTTGGAAGAAAGCGAGAAGTCTCTGCAAAAGGTGAAAAAGCAAAAACGGCCAAAATGGATGACGGAAGAAACTCTGAAAATGGCCCAGAAACTCAGAGCAGCTAAAGCCAGAGGAGAAAGAAAGGCAATCACAGAACTCAACAGAGATTTCCAATGTGCAGCAAGACAGGACAAGGAAAAGTACTACAATGATGCATGAGAGGAAATAGAAGCAGAAACTATTAGAGGAAGAACAAGATTGGCTTTCCTAAAACTACGAGAGTTAAAGAAAAAATTCCAGCCTCAAATTGGAATGTTAAAAGATGCTCAAGGATCTATGTTGAATGATGCTGAGAAGATCAAGAAAAGGTGGAAAGAATATACAGAGCTTTTATATGATAAATATCAAGTGGACCAACAGCCGCTTCAACCTGTACCTTATAATCTGGAATCATTGATGATGAAAGAAGAAGTCGAAGCAGCATTGAAAGCCTTATCAAAGAACAAAGCACCAGGTTCTGCCAGGAAATCATGGCTAACTGACTGGAAAAGATTTGTGTTTATACCAATACTAAAAAAAGGTGATCCAACTGACTGTGGAAATTATTGCACAATCGCTCTGAACCCAGATGCCAGCAAGATTCTACTGAAGATTATTTTACAGAGACTATAAGCATACCTGAAACAAGAACTACCTGAATTGCAAGCAGGGTTCAGGAAAGGGTGAGGAACGAGAGACATCATCGTGAATGTGAGATGGATCCTTGAAAAGAATATCAAAGGATATCTATTCATGCTTTATCAACTACAGCAACGCTTGTGACTGTGTAAACTATGAGAAACTCTGGGCCACATTTAGAAGCATGGCTATACCAGAACACCTGATCGTTCTCTTGCACAACCTTTACATTGATCAAGAAGCAACAGTTCGAATGGAACAAGGAGAAACAGAATGGTTTAAAATCAGCAAAGGTGTATGACAAGGTTGCATACTTTCCCCCTACCTGTTTAATTTATAGGCAAAACAAATCATCAGAGAAGCAGGACTGTTTGAAGACAACAGAGGTGTGAAGATTGGTAGAAGACTCATCAACAACCTTGGCTATGCTGATGATACCACATTACTGGCTGAAAGTGAAGATGATCTGAAACATTTGCTTGTCATGATCAAGGAACATAGTCTTGAAATGGGCTTGCACCTTAATGTAAAGAAGACAAAGATCATCACAACTGGCAAAATCAATAAGTTCATTGTTGATGGAGAAGAAATTGAAATTGTGGACAACTTTAACCTATTCAGATCAACTATCACTAAAGACACAACAAGCAGTCAAAAAATCCGACAAAGCATTGCTCTTGGCAGAATGGCTATGAAGGACCTAGACAAGATTCTGAAGAGAAGAGATGTCTCTCTCCATACAAAGATTCAATTCGTCAAGCCATGGTATTTTCAATAGCATCATATGGATGTGAAAGTTGGACGTGAAAAAGATAGACAAGAAGAAAACCAATGCCTTTGAATTATTGCTGGCGGAAAATATTCCGTAATCCATGGACTGCCCGAAGAACAAACCAGTGAGTACTAGAGGAGATTAAACCTAAGCTTTCTTTAGAAGCTCAGATGACAAGAGTTTGATTTTCATACTTTGGACACATCATGCAAAGAGAGAGATCATTAGAGAAAGACATCATGCTTAGCAAGATAGAAGGTCAACACAAAAGAGGAAGGCCAGCAATGAGTTGGATTGATTCAGTAACAGCAGCTACAGGTGCCAGTCTATCAACAATGAACCGCCTGATTGAAGACCGAACACAATTTAGGACAACTATCCAGAGGGTCGCCATGAGTCGACACTGACTCAAGAGCACTTAATAACAACATTATTTATCGTATACTAAAAATAATAGAAACATAGAAACAAAGAAATATTTCCACATATCACTCCTGAATCTATCTCCCTTCACCCTCATCCCATGTCCCCTTGTAGCAGAACTTGCTTTCAATTGAAAGAGGCTCTCTCCCTGAACATTTATGCAACAGAGGTATTTAAACATCTCAATCATATCACCTCTATCCCACCTTTCCTCTAAGGTGTACATATTAAGATCCTTCAGTCTGTCCTCATATGCTTTATAATGAAGACCACTAATCATTTTAGTAGCCACCCTCTGCACCAACTCCATCCTGTTCACATCCTTTTGAAGGTGCGGTCTCCAGAATTGCACACTATACTCCAAATGAGGTCGCACCAAAGACTTATACAGAGGCATTATCACCTCCTTTTTTCTGCTAGCCATTACTCTTCGTATGCACCCAAGCATCCTTCTAGCTTTTGTCTGTGCAAAAGGGTGGCAAAGACAAATTCTTTCACAGTCCCAGCTCTTCCCTGAAGCTAATCTCCCATCCAAGTACTACTAAGGCCCAACCCTACTTAGGGGTATGTTTACTAATCAGCTCTAGTGACTTCCATGCTGTATCAGAGCCGCAGGTCAATTGAATTCAATGGGGCTGCAGTTCCAATATCGCACAGAAGCTGCTACTGCTGATTAGTGAACATACCCCTTAGTTTCTAAATGTAGTCAAGATAGAGCACATGGGTTTGATGCAGAAAGGCTGCAGTAGAGCACGGTGCTAAAGTTCTATTGCAGGGTTCCTAACACAAGTCTAATGCAGATGTTTTGCTTACTGATGCTATAAGCAAAGAACATGCAAATGAGCTGCAAACAAAAAATCTGCATTAAACAAGGAGAGCAAGCCAAACACATTTGCACAGAGGTAAGCATTAGCAAACTCTATATCTTGCACAATAGTTTGGCATGCTGTCCTCAAAAATAAAAAGTCATCTGAGATGAAGTTTGAAACTTTACCTCAGATGATCCAAGCAGGCAATAAATTCCCAATGTGCTCCGAAACCCCCTCCCCCAATCCCCTCAAATTCATGGGTGGCCCCAGCAGCCCTAGTGGCTCCAAAAACCCTATTGTCACCCCAGTTTCTTGATTCACAATTAAAACAGTGACCGTAGTGGACCTCCCAGAAATTAGCATTGAAGTCCCTAGAGGCCACTAGACCCCTCAACCTCACCTTTCCCATTAATAAAAGAGGAAGCAAAAGTTTTGCCCACAAGCTCCTGCCTCCAAACTGTCATCTAGTAAAATTGCAGGCCTGATCCCTGCCCAGATGCACTGTGGAGGGTGTGATCAGTTTGCCAAATAAAGTAATTTTTTTGTCTTATTTGGCAGACTGACCCCACTCAGTGCATCCCAAGATGTACCACATGGGTTCAGGGCTGCTATTTAAGCAAATAGCAGCTTGGAGGCAGAAAATCTTTTTTTTCTATTGTGAAGGTTGGAGTGTGGTGTCTAGCAGCCACTAGGGCCATTAGTATGGTTTGTTTGTTTGTTTGTTTGTTTTTTGGGGGGGGGGGACCAAGGGTAGGCCAGTGCCACTAAAGTTGGCAGGGGATTGGAGTCTGGTACAGCCTGGATCATCTGACACTTCATCTCAAATGATCCTTTTGCTTACCAGCTACATATCTATGGCAGCCCTGAGCTGTAGTAAAGATACAGCATAAAGAGAACAGTCAAAAACTGCACTAAGTTTCAGCACAGCTTTCTACATCAGGAGCAATTACAAACTCATTCGGGTAAATGCAGTTAGGATGCCCACTATACTATGCTTTTGCACAATGATTTTGCTCAGAATCTTCCTGTGCTAGCTTGCTTTCTTCATTAGGGAGCAAGACTAACATGGGAATCATGATGAAAATGCAGTACTAGAGCATAGCATAATTTGCTGCATCAGCTCAGTGGTTTTATAGGTTCCTAAATCTTGTATCTTAAATGATGTAAACTGTTAGGATGGGCAAAAAGGATTCTTGAGATGTTCTATAGCTTAGTGTAATAAATATAAGCCAGAAAATTAAATCTTACACTAAAATAGTCTCAGAGACTTCCAACAGCCTAGTTGACTTCAGAAAGATAAAAAAAGAAATAGTAGTATTCCTTTCAGAAAATGTAAAACTCTGAACTGGGGATTTGTTTATTTAAGTATATGTTTTCAAGATGACTACTGAGTGAAAAAAAAGAACTCTATCTTGGGATTCTTTCTCACTTCCAGTCTCTCCTTATTTTCTCCTGGTTTCCCCCTCCACACACACTCCTATCCCACCAATACCCATTTTTGTGTAAAAGTAAAAATTGCTACATCAATAGTCGAAAATTAAGATACTACACTTTTATTTAACAATTATAACATTGAATATAGCATTCAAGTACTATTGATCAATTTACTATTTGAAAGAATGAAAGGGGATTCTTTGTCCTTAGGACCATACAAATCAATCTGATATCATTAACGGAATACATCCTAGCCCTGTTTCTTTTAGTCATGGTGAAGCTTGTTTTTCATTTTGGCAGCAGCCACTGCTGCTACTTTAACAAAATTGTCATGAAATGAACATTTATAAAAACAAAATGCAAATTGCAAAACAAAACAAAATAAGAACATATAATATGCCATACTGGGTCAGACCAAAAGTCCATCAAGCCCAGTATCCTTTTTTCAGCAGTGGCCAATCCAGGTCACAAGTACTTGTCAGGTTCCCGAAAGGTATACAGAATCTCCAAGAACAAGCAGGAATGCAGTCTTTACACATCGGTGAACATCACCGACGGAGCCTGTGTGGGAACGCTCCCCAGCATCCAATAGGAAAGCCTTTGCGAGCACTCCACCGTGCCTGCGTACCTGTTTTCCCGCCTTTCCAACTCCTCTCCTCAGTTCTTCATTTTCCATGAAGCCAGTAGGACGCTTCATCCTGTCACCACTGAAAAGCTTTTTTTTTTTGTGGAACATCATGCTTCTGCCTTCCCTTTGACGCTTGTTCTGTCGAATCTGACACTGTTCTTGATAATTCTTTCATTTTTTGTTTTCAAATTTTCCATTTTCTTTTCTACTGATTTTCTTTGCAATTTTCACCGCTAAACTAGGCCTCCATAGCCTTATCTTCCATCTCGAGACAACATTTTAAGGCGTGGAAAAGCCAGTCAGTGGTTTAAAAAAATGTACTGAGTGGTACCTTCTTGGTCACTAATAAACATGACTGGTATCTAAAATGTTTGGGTCCTGAACATCGACCCAATGATAAAAAGAGTCCTAAAGAACTGAGCTAGACAACTTGGATCATTGTTCGTCTCAGTTTCAGTGGCTTCCACTTCTTTGAGAGCATCAACTTCCTTTCATGGGTCTCAGGTTTCTTCAAAGTCCAAACACAAAAGTAAGTCAAAATCTCTGGCTGCTCCTAAATCTTCGGCATTGGCGTCAAAGACCAATACCGAAGCCAGAAAGATGTACCAACATAAGCATCATGACTCCCCTAGAGGTGCTTCTGATGCAGACCGGCCTGCCAAACAGCCCCGGCAGGGGGATCTGCCCTCCAAAGCACAAGTGAGGATCTGGGATGCTCCTGAGGCATTGATCTCTGGAGAGCTACAGGTTCCTTGTTCTGGGACAGTGGCTCAGAGTCCTGGTAGGTGATTCCACCCAGACATTGGCATCTCCCTAGATCAGTGCATGCTAACTCTCGAGAGAACTTTGGCAGCACTCATGCCAGCCTAGGTACCAATAACATCGAGAGCTTCAAGTGTGCAGGCTTTGGCACCGATCCTACAGCCAGGCATATTGAGCCCAGTGCTGGCCCTCGAATTGGCATTGTTGGAACCCCCAAGGTTGATAAGGTCGATTGGAACAGATCGATACCCACAGTATCCAACAGACTCAAACTGCCATGGCTCTTGGTTCTAATATCTATGAGTATCGGTATCTGCATTGACTTTCGTCGTCCATAAAGTATTGAGGTCGAACCCAGGACCGTCAATACTTTGATTTCTTACCAGACTCTGAATCCAGTTCTTCAGAATCTGTTGGCGGGTCACTCAATTCTCCACAACTCCCAGACATACCTTCGGACCCTTCGCCACTTCAGAAGCAGCGTTGGTCCTCACCAGAAGATATGTCCTTTCAGGACATCATAAGTAACATGGCAGCAGGACTCACCATCACAGTAGCTTTGGAAAAAGAAACAAGAGCAGAGGAATTGGAAATACTCCAATACCCTCCCATGCCCAAGGAGGTGGCTACATTACCGGTGCATTGCATCCTGCAGGATCTTATGCTCTGCATGTGGGAAGCTCCGCTCATGGTTCTGTCCATCAGCAAGAGACTCTATAGCATGTACCGAGTACCAGAGTGCCCAGGATTCCAAAAACCTCAGCTCCCCCACCACTCAATGACAGTGGAATTGGTGATGTGCAAATAAAGAGCTCTAAGAATCATTCATCCATGCCACCTGGCAGAGACTCGAGGACACTCGATGCCTTTGGGCGTTGATGTTTCCAAACATGCATGTTGGCCTTCAGAATCAACTCTTACTCAACAAGCTCGAGCTTTCCTTCCACAGGATTACTGTGCCTGCCCATTGAGCTGGCAAAAGAGGTACAACAGTAAAGCCGAATAATGGCTCGAGAGATGCTATGACTATTAGGACACATGGCCTTTACAGTCCATGTCAAGTCAACCAGCCTCGAACTGACCCCATTCATCCTGAATATCATAAACCTATCTCTCTCACAAGGCTACTTACCTAAGCAACTGAAGCAAGCATCCGTACGCCCAATCCTCAAGAACCCAAGACTGGATCCAACGACTCCAAGCTCTTACTCATCCATCTCCAGCCTACTCTTCCTAGCCAAGATAATTGAGAAGGCAGTCCAGATGCAACTACAGGACCACGTTGACACACATACCCTCTCAACCAACAACAACAAGGATTCAGAACCAACCATGGTGTTGAATCTCTTATAACCATACATTTTGACAGGTCTACTCTAGGCATCGGAAAACCCAATCAAGGATTTGCCCTCCTATCCCTTGATGTAAAAGCAGCCTTTAACTCAGTACCACATAAAACACTACTGCTCAGACTCCAAGCAATTGGCCTATGTAACACCACCCTCAAATGGTTCTCCTCATATCTAACCTCGGGACAACAACAAGTGTGCATTAATAGGTTAGCTGCCACCCCATCCGACATATCTCAAGGGGTACCACAAGGATCAGTACTGTCATCACTCCTATTTAACCCATCTGTGACATCATCTCCCACAATGTCTTGTAACATTTATATGCTGATGACATAATGTTGTATATCCCTATCTCAACCCGTAACCCAGTATATATTCCCCTAATCAACTGTTTCCATTCGGTCACATAGTGGCTAAAAGCACATAACCTCACCATAAACTACCAAAAGACAGAACTACTGTTGTTGTTAAGTGCCGTCGAGTCGGAGTCGACTCATGGCGACCCTCTGGATAGCTATCCTAAATTGTGTTCGGTCTTCAGTCAGGCGGCTCATTGTTGACAGACTGGTACCCGTGGCTGCTGTTATTGTATCGATCCATCTCATTGCTGGCCTTCCTCTTTTGCGTTGACCTTCTATCTTGCCAAGCATAATGTCTTTCTCTAATGATCTCTCTCTTCGCATGATGTGTCCAAAGTATGAAAGTCGAAGTCTTGTCATCTGAGCTTCTAAAGAAAGCTTAGGTTTGATCTCCTCTAGTACCGACTGGTTTGTTCTTCGGGCAGTCCATGGAATACACAGTATTCGCCGCCAGTACCATAATTCAAAGGCATCAATTTTCTTCCTGTCTATCTTTTTCACTGTCCAGCTTTCACATCCATATGCTGTTATTGAAAATACCATGGCTTGAACAAGTCGAATCTTTGTATGGAGAGAGACATCTCTGCTCTTGAGAATCTTATCTAGGTCTTTCATAGCCATTCTGCCAAGAGCAATGCGTCGTCTGATTTCTTGACTGCATGTTGCTTCTTTATTGATAGTTGATCCAAGTAGGTTAAAGTTGTTCATAATTTCAATTTCATCTCCTTCAACGATGAACCTGTGGATTATGCCAGTTGTCATGATCTTTGTCGTCTTTACATTAAGGTGCAGGCCCATTTTGAGACTATGTTCTTTGATTGTGAGACGCAAATGTTTCAGATCATCTTCACTTTCAGCCAGTAGTGTGGTATCATCAGCATAGCGAAGGTTGTTGATGAGTCTTCCACCAATCTTCACACCTCTGTTGTCTTCATACAATCCTGCTTCTCTGATGATTTGTTCTGCATATAAATTAAACAGGTAGGGGGAAAGTATGCAGCCTTGTCTTACACCTTTGCTTATTTTAAACCATTCTGTTTCTCCTTGTTCCGTTCGAACTGTTGCTTCTTGATCAATGTACAGATTGCGCAAGAGAATGATCAGGTGTTCTGGTATACCGATGCTTCTTAATGTGGCCCAGAGTTTCTCATGGTTTACACAGTCAAAAGCCTTGCTATAGTCGATAAAGCACAAATAGATATCCTTTTGGTATTCTTTAGTCTTTTCAAGGATCCATCTCACATCCGCAATGATGTCTCTCGTTCCTCGCCCTTTCCTGAACCCTGCTTGCACTTCAGGTAGTTCTTGTTCCAGGTATGGTTGTAGTCTCTTTTGAATAATCTTCAGTAGAATCTTGCTGGCATGTGGGAACAGAGCGATTGTGCGATAATTTTCACAGTCAGTTGGATCACCTTTCTTTAGTATTGGTATAAACACAGATCTTTTCCAGTCAGTTGGCCATGATGTTGTCTTCCATATTTCTTGGCAGAGCCTTGTGAGTACGGTAACAGCTGCATCAGATTGCTGCAATACTTCTATGGGAATGCTATCAATGCCTGGTGCTTTGTTCTTTGATAAGGCTTTCAATGCTGCTTCAACTTCTTTTTTCATCACCAATGGTTCCCGATCATAAGGTACAGGTTGAAACGGCTGTTGGTCCACTTGATCTTTATCATATAAAAACTCTGTATATTCCTTCCACCTTTTCTTGGTCTTCTCAGCATCATTCAACATAGAACCTTGAGCATCTTGTAACATTCCAATTCGAGGCTGGAACTTTTTCTTTAACTCTCGTAGCTTTAGGAAAGCCGATCTTGTTCTTCCTCTAATAGTTTCTGCTTCTATTTCCTTGCAAGTGTCATTGTAGTACTTTTCCTTGTCCTGTCTTGCTGCACGTTGGAAATCTCTGTTGAGTTCTGTGATTGTCTTTCTTTCTCCTCTGGCTTTAGCTTCTCTGCGTTTCTGGGTAATTTTCAGAGTTTCTTCAGTCATCCATTTTGGCCGTTTTTGCTTTTTCACCTTTTGTAGAGACTTCTCGCTTTCTTCCAACACAACCTTCTTGATGTCATTCCATAACTCTTCCGGAGCTCTGTCATTTGTATCTAAAGCAGCAAATCAATTTTGCAGGCAGTCTTTAAATTCCAGTGGTATATTCTCAAGGTCATATTTTGCTGCATTCATGAGTGGTTTGCTCTTTTTCAACTTTAGCTTGAGTTTGCATACTAGTAGTTGATGATCTGTACCACAGTCAGCTCCAGGTTTTGTCTTTGTTGATGTTACAGAGCTTTTCCATCGTTGACTTCCACATATGTAGTCAATTTGATTTTTATATAATCCATTCGGTGAAGTCCATGTGTACAGTCGCCGCTTGTGTTGCTGGAAGAAGGTGTTTGAGATGAATAGATCATTGGTCTTGCAGAATTCTATCAGTCTTTCTCCAGCTTCATTTCTGTTGCCAAGTCCATATTTTCCAACTACTTTGCCTTCTTCTTTGTTGCCAACTTTTGCGTTCCAGTCACCCATGACTATCAGAATATCCTGTTTGCATGTTCTGTCAATTTCAGCTTGTACTTGTTCATAGAACTCTTCAATTTCATTCTCTTCTGCAGCTGTTGTTGGGGCATATACTTGAATTATAGTTGTGTTGATAGGCAATCCTCGTAGACGAAGAGTGATTAAGCGTTCGCTGACTGCATTGTATTTCATTACAGTTCTTGCAAGTTTCTTCTTTATTATAAATGCAACACCATTTCTTCTTTGTCTTTCATTTCCAGCATAGTAGACCATGTGATCATCTGATGCAAAGTGCCCCATGCCAGTCCATTTCAGTTTGCTGACACCCAACAGATCAAGTTGTACACGTTCCATTTCATTCTTGACCACCTCCAACTTCCCTTGGTTCATGCTTCGTACGTTCAATGTTCCAATGTGTAAGACATCTTTACAGCTTCTGACTCTCATTTCATGCGCAGCTACATCAGCAGTCAGACTTCCCGAGGGCTTTGATCCAACCACATCATAAATGCTGGCTTTACTCTGAAAAGTCTTCAGCTCTTCCCCAGTAGCTAGTTGAGTGCCTTCTGACCTGGGGGTCTCATCTTCCAGCACCATAGCACAATTTGTTTTGTTGTAACTATCCATTGGGTTTTCATGGCAAGATACAGAAGTAGATTGCCGGGCCTTTCTTCCGCGCAGTTTAAGTTTGGTGTTGTTGCCGTTGTCACAAAAATGTGATCCTCCGCCGTCAACACTGTCCCATTCTGCTGCTGCCCAGATGGGTGGTTTGTCTTGATCTGGCACCTCAGCTGAGACCTGTCCATCTTGGGAGACCCTGCCAGTAGTTAAACTACCGATAGTTTAGCTCTCAGCATCACTGATGCACGCAAGCCCTCACAGCACGACAAGCTGCAAACCAAGTGAGAGACAGAACTACTACACATTACCAAGAATCTCTTCTACCAGAAAATGAGAACAGTCAGAGCTCTGTGACCACTCCTCAATCTAACTCACTTTAGGACAGTCTTTCAGGCCTTAACCTTACCACATCTAGACTACTATAATATACTTCTCCAGGGACTTTCAGCCGCATCAATCCTCCCACTGCAGATGGCCATGAATACAGCTGTAAGAGTGCTAACTGGCACCCCTAAACATGATCATATTACCCCGATACTCTTAAACCTCCACTGGCTTCCTATAAGAACCCGAGCTTAATAAAAAGCTCTGATTACTATATTCAAAGCACTACATCATTTATCCCAAGATTATCTGGAAACTCTGATAAAAATACTATCTGTGAATTATCCTAGAAGGAGCAGCAATCAAACTACCCTCACCATCCCTGCAAACAACAGGAAATACAACATTAGAACCTCAAATAGGGCATTCTTCCAGTTTGCTGCAAGACTCTGGAATGCCTACCAGACAACATTCGTACAATAAAGGATCTCAAGATTTTTGTAAGAAAGTAAACATTTATCTGCTCTTCAAGCACCTCAGGCACACCTCTGCCTGGATCCCAGTGAGTTCCTTATCACTACCTTCCCTATCCCTGATGCCCATGGATTGTTAGCTTCTCATGCATGTACTTGTCAGTATTATGCTCATATATATAGCAACTTAAGTTACCTGTTAAGGTTTCTGTGACAGCACGTTCTAATGTACCCCACGCCAAGTTATGGTTCCATGTAAACCGTTCTATGTACCCAGCATTATGTTACTCTTCAATGTAAACCGCCTTGACGTGTTGAAAGGCGGTATATAAAACCAGTTAAATAACTAAATAATAAATAAATAAATGCCATCCCCTGCGCTCGATTAGGTTTAGTGTGAAGGACTAGAAAAGGGGACTGCTACTTCTGGAGAGAGATCTGAAATTGTGAGTATATACTTCTGGGAATTTTTCTGAAGGGAATTCTTTGGATTAAAGCTGATTAATCTGTGAACCCAGTGTATTTGTTAAATCAGTCAGGGCCTAGTAGCAGCAGTTTAAGTTTAAATTTAAAACACAAAAGAGAGCTTTCTGGTTAAATTTAGAACCCAGCAGAGAGCTTCTAGTTTAAATTTCATACTAAGTCAGAGCCTAGCAGCAGCAAAGAGCTTTAATTTAAATCAAATCAGAATATAACTTAGCATTAAAGGCAAAACAGTGTCAGTATTCTTTGAACAAAAAATAAAGTCTTCTAGAGAGCTTTACAAAAAGGCCTTCTACCTAGGGAGCAAGAGACCTGTGAAACATTTTAAATAGGTGTTAAAGCCAGGTGGCAGGTCAAAAGGCCATTTTGAAAGACTCCGTCTATCCAAGCAAGGACTGATAATCACCCAGGAAGTTGGTCACAGCTTACTTTAGAAGCACAGGACAGGGTACTGTGTAGCAGCCCTCTTTTAATAAGTCTTATTTCCCTCCCTCCCTCACCAACACCCACCCACCCACCCCTGGGATAATCGTAGCTTTATAGGTACTTACGCATCTTAAAGGAAAGGAGGTGCTCTCAGGTACAGTTCGTTATCCAAATCAGTCATACACTAAGGACCTGAGATTAATTAAGCCTCAGGTGAACAAGGTATATTAATCATATTAGGTACACCTTTATTAGTATAAGTATCCACAGCAACCCTTAGTAAGTAAAGAACATAAAGATCTAAACACAAGCTTAAAACTAAGATGCAGACAGCAGTCCAGCAGTGAGATGGGGGCTTTCCAGTCTTTTGCATTGAGTGTCGCATGTATGATTTTCTCCCCGTTGGTGAGAGGTCTTATGTGTGCACTAGGTGCAAGGAGCTCTTTGCTCTCAGGGAACGAGTCCGTTCTTTAGAGGCTAGAGTAGCAGACATAAGAAAGACAGAGAGGTACATAGACGAGACCTACAGGGATATAGTTCTGAAGTCCCACCTGCAGTCTGGCAGCATCCCTGTTGCCATGGAGAAGAGAGGTCACGTGACAGGAGAGCATCACCCTAGTGTGTCAGGAAGTGATTCTGTAACTAGTACCTGTCCTCCAGGTGATGTAAAACCCTCTCACACCAAGGACGTTTCTCCAGGGCCATGTGCCCATGAGGGAAGGGTTAGGACAGCCGTTATAGCTGGTGAATCGATCATTAGGCATGTAGATAGCTGGGTGGCTGGTGGATGTGAGGATCGCCTGGTAACATGCCTGCCTGGTGCAAAGGTAGCGGACCTCATGCGCCACCTAGATAATGTCTTAGATAGTGCTGGGGAGGAGTCTGCTGTCTTGGTACATATCGGTACCAGTGATGTAGGAAAATGTGGTAGGGAAGTTCTGGAGTCTAAATTTAGGCTTTTAGGTAGGAAGTTGAAATCCAGGGTAGCTTTCTCTGAAATGCTTCCTGTTCCACGCGCAGGACCCAAAAGGCAGGCAGAGCTTCGGAGTCTCAATGTGTGGATGAGACAATGGTGCAAGGATGAGGGTTTTGGATTTCTAGGAACTGGGGAACATTCTGGGGAAAGGAGGGGCTCTTCCGAAGGGATGGGCTTCACCTTAACCAGGATGGAACCAGGCTGCTGGCATTAACCTTTAAAAAGGAGAGAGAGCAGTTTTTAAACTAGATAATCGGGGAAAGCCGACAGTCGCCCAAGAGCGGATGGTTCGGAAGAATGTATCCTTGAAGGATACTACCAAAAGCAGAGAGGTTCCAAAAAAGAGTAAAGTAGCCCAAATGCCCTTGAATATGGAGCAGACAGAGCTTAAAGATTCCAAATTACCCATGCCTACCAATAGCCAAATTAATATGAATAAAATACAGTCTCTAAAATACTTCTATGAAAATGTTAGAAGTCTAAAAAATAAGATGGGAGAGTTAGAATATATAGCACTAAATGAGAGATTAGATATGATTGGAATATCAGAGACATGGTGGAAGGAGGACAACCAGTGGGACACTGTGATACCTGGGTACAAACTATATTGTAATGATAGAGCTGATCAAATTGGTGGAGGGGTTACGCTCTATGTTAGAGAAGGCATTGAGTCAGAAAGGATTAGTTTTGCAGAAACAAAATTTGCTGTAGAATCTCCATGTAAAAAGGGGAAGGCGATGGCAGTGGGGGTATATTATCAACGTCCTGGCCAGAATGAACAAATGGATGATGAACTGCTCAAAGAAATCAAGGAAGCTAACAAACGTTACAGCACAGTAATAATAATAGGTGATTTCAATTACCCTGGTATCGACTGGGTCAGTGTCACGGCAGGACATGCTAGGAAGCTAAAGTTCCTAGATGAAATAAATGACAGCTTCTTGGAACAGCTGGTTCATGAACCGACCCGAGGAGAAGCCATATTGGACCTAGTCCTTAGTGGAACACCAGATCTGGTGCAAGAGATAAGGGTGTTGGGGCTACTTGGCAATTGTGATCATAGCATGATCGCGTTTGATTTAATTAGTGGAGGAGGGATGGTAAGGAAATCCAGAGTACTACCTTTTAACTTTTGAATGGGAGACTATGATAAGATGAGGAAAATAGTTAAGAAAAAACTAAAAGGAGCATTTGAGAAGAAGCTTGCTGTGGAACAAAAACGGGTAATAAAGACTTTTTCAAGTACATTCATAGCAAAAAAACTGTGAGAGAGTCAGTTGGTTCATTAGATGATAGAGGGGTTAAAGGGGCACTAAGAGCTGACAAGGCGATTGTGGAGAGACTGAATTAAGTCTTTGCTTTGATCTTTACTGAGGAAGATGTAGGGATGTTACCCATGACTGAAGTGGAATTTAAAGGTGCGGAAGAATTGAAGGAAATATCGATACATCGGGAAAATGTATTACAACTATTTGATAAGAGTAGGAAATCATCTGGACTGGATGATATACATCCAAGTGTGTTGAAAGAACTGAAATATGAGATTGCAGACCTGCTATTAGTAATCTGTGAACTATCATTAAAATCATCTGTAATACCTGGAGATTGGAGGATGTCGAACATAATGCCAATTTTTAAAAAGGGTTCCAGGGGTGATCCGGGAAACTACAGACCGGTGAGCCTGGCGTCAGTACCAGGAAAAATGGTAGAAACCATCATAAAGAACACAAGTTCTGAACATGTAGATAGTTATGGCTTAATGGGAGACAGCCAACATGGCTTTAGACAAGGAAGATCTTGTCTTACTAATCTGTTATGTTTTTTTGAAGCTGTGAATAAACAGGTAGACAAAGGTGAGTCGGTTGATATAGTGTATTTGGACTTTCAGAAAACCTTTGACAAGGTCCCTCATCAGAGACTTTTGGCAAAACTAAAGAGTCATGGGATAGGAGGCAGTGTACTATTGTGGATCAGGGACTGGTTAAAAGATAGAAAGCAGAGGGTAGGGCTAAATTGTCAATTTTTCCAATGGAGAAAGGTGAATAGTGGTATTTATTTATTTATTTAATTTATTTAATTGGATTTCTATACCGCCTTATCATACAATCAAAGCGGTCTTACAAACAAAGATATTAAGAGTATTAGTGAGAAAATGTAAAGAAATAAAAGTTAAAGTTATGGTATAATGTGTTAGAGTGAGTTGCATTATCTACATAGTGAGCTATACTATAATGTGAGCTATTATACAATATGTATATGATTTACATTCCAGACAAATTAAGTTAGTTAATTGCATGACCATAGTGTTCTATAAACAAAGATGTTTTCAGTTGCTTTCTAAAGTCATTGATGTCCTGAGCTGCTCTCAGCTCATTAGGTAGAGAGTTCCAGATGGAAGGTGCAGCAAAAGAGAAAGCCCTTTCAGAGGTGTCTTTACGTGTTTTTCTGACATCATTTGATAAGCTGATTCTGTTGTCAGATCCTCTTCTTCTAGGTCTGTTGCTAATATCTGACTGTATGAGATATGTCAGGCTTTCTGCAGAATATTGTTGTTTTATCTTGAAAATATAAATTATAGTTTTATATTTTACACGTGAAGCTATAGGTAACCAGTGAAGCTCTTTCAAGATGGGAGTTATATGTTCTCTACTTGATAGACCAAAAATTATACGTGCAGCAGTATTCTGCGCCAGTTGTAAAGGCTTAAGTGCTTGCTTAGATAAACCCAGATATATTGGATTACAGAAGTCAAATAATGGAGTAATCAATGCTTGACAAACATTTCTGAAGTGAACAGTATCAAGAAGCGGCCTTAGTCTTTTGATGAGCTTCATTCTGTAATAAGCGCTTTTTAATTTTAATTGCTATATATTGTATGCCCCAGGGATCTGTGCTGGGTCCGCTGCTTTTTGACATATTCATAAATGACCTGGAAAAAGGAATAATGAGTGAGGTTATCAAATTTGCAGATGACACAAAACTATTTAAAGTTGATAAAAACCCATGAGGATTGTGGAAAATTGCAAGAGGATCTTGATAAATTGGAAGACTGGGCATCAAAATGGCAGATGAAATTTAATGTGGACAAGTGCAAAGTTATGCACCAAGGGAAGAACAACCCAAACTGTGGTTACGCGATGCAAGGTTCCACATTAGGAACCACCACCCAGGAAAAAGATTTAGGCGTCATTGTGGATACCATGTTAAAACCCTCGGCCCAGTGTGCAGCGGCGGCCAAGAGAGCAAATAGAATGCTAGGTATCATAAGGAAAGGAATGGAAAATAAAACAAAGGATATTATAATGCCTCTGTATCGTTCCATGGTGCGACCACACCTTGAATATTGTGTGCAATTCTGGTCGCCGTATCTTAAAAAGGATATTGCATTATTATAAAAGGTTCAGAGAAGAGGCACCAAAATGGTAAAGGGTTGGAAGGATACCCCTATGAAGAAAGGCTAAAAAGGTTGGGGCTCTTTAACCTGGAAAAGAGACGGCTGAGGGGAGATATGATAGAAGTCTATAAATTAATGAATGGAGTGGAACGGGTAAACGTAGATCGATTGTTTATGTTATCAGAATATAGAAAGACTAGGGGACGTGCAATGAAGCTACAGGGTAAACTATTTAAGACTAATAAGAGAAAATATTTTTCACTCAACGTGTAATCAAACTCTGGAATTTGTTACCGGAGGATGTAGTAAAGGCTGTTAGTGTAGCTGGGTTTAAAAAAGGTTTGGACAAGTTCCTGGAGGAAAGGTCCATAAACCATTATTAAAAAGGGACCCAGGATATCAATGCGTGACCCAATACAAGCAATGTGGAACCTGCGTCTTTTGGGGAAACTGCTAGGTATGTATGACCTAGATTGGCCACTGTTGGAAACAGGATACTGGGCTTGATGGACCTTGGTCTGACCCAGTATGGCATATGTTATGTTCTTATGTTCTTATGCAGTGGACTCTACCTTCTCAATGGATGCAAGATAAGGGGCATCTCAGAGATAAGATCCACATCACTCCCGAAATGATCAAGTCCTTCAGTGGTAGTGTTTCCCTGAAAACCTAATCGTTGGATCACCTTTTCAGAGTCCTCCACCAAGGTGCACCCTGATGATGGATGCTTCCAAGCTGGGTTGGGTATCACTTCAGAACGACCTGAGCACACAGTGGCTGTGGACATAACAGGAACCTACCCTGCTAGAACTTCGGGCACTGACAAATGCTCTTCAGGTTTTTCAATGTAAACTGCCATCTTTCGGCACAACCTGTTCTAGTCAGGACGGACAACCAAGTTGCCATGTTCTATGTGAACAAACAGGGGGGAACGAGATCCTGTCCCCTCTGTGAGGAAGCAGTTTGCCTATGGTCCTTTGCCGTCTTTCACTGCATTCACCTCAGAGTGGAGTACATCCCAGGCAAACTCAATGTCCTAGCAGACAGCCTAAGCCGTATCCTTTGTCCTCACTAATGGACGTTGCATCGGGAGACGGCTGCATTTCTATCCATAGAAATTCTACAGTATGTTTGGTTTTGTGCAAAGACTTTATCCTGTTTGACTTAATTTCCTCTTTAACATATAGAGCCACCCCTCCACAAATGTGATCTACTCCATCATTGTGATATAATTTGTATCCTGGTATCACAGTATCCCATTGGTTATTCTCCTACTAGGTT